>OX031059.1:66509158-69019158 GCA_943736015.1 Tridacna crocea
GGGTATTTAGAAAATATTGGCGTCTTAATACACAGAAATAGGGGACAGGAAAAACGCGGCTTTACCAAACCATACTTGGTTTTCATAACTCTGTGAAAGAAGCCTTTTGAAAACATTGTGGGAAAAGGAGAAAATGCTGGTAACCAGCATTTTCTCCTTTTCCCACAGTGTTTTCTACCCTTCCCAAAACAAATTTCATTTATGAAGTCACTTTAATTTTGTCGTCTGCTACTGCTTTCAATATGGAACTGTCAATGATTTTGTCATCTGGTAAAAGATTAAATGGTGTCTGAAATTTTTGGGTAAATATTAAAAAAAAAGCATGCATCTCAAAAGTTGACAAAAGGCCTGAAAAAAAACAGGAAGTTAAAACATTGACAAAAAATTTAATATCTTTCTTTCAAGGATAAAATGCATTCTAACTGCACCAAGCATACCCGATATTTATCTTTGAGACAGGAGGTGTTAACCCTTTACCACACAAACCAGACTTTTAAAGACCCAGTCCCAAAAAAGGAAGCCTTTTGAAAACATTGTGGGAAAAGGAGAAAATGCTGGTAACCAGCATTTTCTCCTTTTTCCACAATGTTGTGTACCCTTTCCGTATCAAAATTTTAATATTTTATCAAAATTTATTTAGCTGTCTGCAAATGCTTTCAATTTGGACCTGTCCAAAATTTTGTCTTTTGGTAAAAGGTTAATTAATATTGTGTGGAAAGTAGGAAAATGTTGGCTACCAGCTTTTCTATTTTTCCCACATTAATTTTTTTCTTTTATCTTTTGATTGATTGATAGTATGATGATAGAATGTGGTTTTGAACATTATTTCAGTCATATCAAAGCGACAGCTCCCACATTCCTGTATTTCCTAGGTTTCACCCCTACAAGGAAAGGGTTCTGAAATATCTTGCCCAAGGACAGTCCCACGAAACTCCCAGGTTACAAGTGCCAAACTTTACCACTGAACCATGCAGGACCCTTAAATTATAGCTCTGAATGGTCGTATTACGTTACGGCCTCATTTAACTCTTTACCAAACGACAAAACTTTACACTGGTCCAAATTGAAAGTACTTGCAGACGACAAGATAAATATAACTCAAAAACTGAAATATGTTACCAGCAAGGTTGAAAATATTGGTGGATAAAGAGAAAATGCTGGTTACCAGCATTTTCTCCTTTTTCCAACAATGTTTTCAAAAGGCTTTACACTTCTTTTTCAAGGTTATGAAAACCAGCGACTGTCTGGGAAAGGCTTAATCTGTCATTTTTTTGTTATATTATCTTTTCAAAAACAAATTCTATTGATTAAGCCACATTTAATTTGTCATCTGCAAATGGAAGATTTGGTTATCTGGTTGGTAAGGTTTAGTTTTTTACCAGACAAAAAAATGTTAGACTTTTCACACAATGTTTTCAAAAGGCTTCTTTTGCCCGCCCGCTTTGCTCACTAGTGAGCGTCTTGGACTCATGATCTGGTGGTTGTGAGTTTGATACCCCGTTGAGGTGAACTTTCTTTACGGCATATTTTTGCCTCTCACCTCTGCTGAAGCATGTGAGAAAAGTACTTGGTGGCTTTGGAAAGGAAGTTGTGTTAGTACCAGTGTTAGAAAGCCAGGAAACACATGTGCATCACCGACCGCCATGATATGACTTTAGCTGTTAAAGAGGTGTTATACCCCAATACAACCAAAAGGCTTCTTTCACAGGGGTGTTTAAAGTTGGGATCGTGTGTTAAAGGGTTAAGTTAGAAATCGAGTCCATCGGTAGATCTGATTAATAAATAGACTTCCTTATGAAGTTTTTCTCTGAAACTGTGGCCTTTTCCCATTATTTAATACAGACTGATATTAGGTATCTATTCAGGAAATGAAACTGGACGAAAGCACAGATACCATAGAAAAACACTTCATTCAAAGACAAGCATTCCGTGGTTTAACCCTTTCCCAAACAACAAACTTTTGGACTAGACTAAATTGAAAGCATTTGCAGATGACATTCAACTCTTGATGAAAAGATGATTTCTGTCTATGATAAATAAGAAAACATTGCAGGAAAAGGAGAAAATGCTGGTTACCAGTAGTTTCTCCTTTTCCCACCATGTTTTTAAAGGTCCTGTTTCCTAGTGTCATTTCAATGTGGGATCACATGGGAAAGGTTTAAAGGTGGGTACATGTATTTAGATTTTTCACATCTCACCAAATTGAATATCTGGTAACCAGCATTTTCTCCTTTTCCTACAATGTTTTCAGAAAAAAACTTTCTTTCTCGGGGTCATTAAAAGTCAGGATTGTGTAGTAAAGTTTTAATCCTTCACCAGAAAAACAAAGTTTTAGACCAGTCCAAATTGAAAGCACATGCAGATGACAAATTACAAGTGGCTGATAGGGAAAATTACCCCTATTAGAGTAGAAAACATTGTGCAAAAGGGAGAAAATGCCAGTTACCAGCATTTTCTCCTTATCCCACAGTGGTTTCAAATTCCATATACTCATTAACCCATTACCACACCATCCCTACCTTTAAAGACCCTGAGAAAGAAGCCTTTAGAAAATGTTGGAAAAAGAGAAAATGCTGGCAACCAGCATTTTTCTCCTTTTACCATAAAGTTTTCTACCCTATCTAAACAAAATTGCACCATTTGAGCCACTTTGAAATTGTTGTCAGCAAATGCTTTCAATTTGGATAGATCTAAAATTTTGCTGTATGGTAATAGGTTAACTCATTACCAAACGACAATATTTCAAGCTTGTCCAAATCGAAAGTATTTGCAGACAACAGAATAAAAGTGACTGAAACTTTGAAATTTATTTCGTGAAGGGTAGAAAACATTGTGGGAAAAGGAGAAAATGCTGGTTACCAGCATTTTTTCCTTTTTCCACAATGTTTTCTATAGGCTTCTTTCTCAGGGGCTTCAAAAGTAGGGATTGTGTGGTAATGGGTTAAAAGTCATTTAAACCCAGAACTGTGCGATAAAGGGTTAGATAATAGTTACTAATTGGATGATTACCGATAACCCCAGTAACACATTATCTCAAGGTAAAATATGAAAAATTAGAATGTGTGGGAAGATTTAAATTTCCTGTTCTAGTATTCAGCGCAGCTCCAAATAGAGGGAGTGAGTTTGATTTCAAAATTGAAAATATTACTAATTCTCCAGTCTCCACCAAACCCTATATTATGGGTGCTCATTAGAATCCTCTCACCGAGAGGATTCTAATGAGTACCCACAACATACGGTTTTGAAGAGAAATAATGGCTTTGGAAAACTGTCACTCCCTCTTATCTGGAGCTCAGTTCATGTTTGCACATTATGATGCTGCCCAAGACGGTGATTTCATACCAGGTTGCAGAAGCCTGGTAGCACAGTTGCTAGTGTACAGGACTTGAACTTGAGAAGTCTTGTTTGACCCAGTGTCAAAGTGTTGGACTCATGACCTGGAGGTCCTGGGTTCAAACCTTACTGGCTCCAATGGGTTTTTCACAGGAGTGTCCTTGGGCAAAACACTTCAGAGGCCTAGCCTAGCACATGTACTGGTGAAACCCAGGAAAACATGTAGATCTATTGTATAACTGAAGTACTACCGTTCAAACAGGTCTTGATATCAAGAGGTTGTTGGTTCCATCCCCGACTTGGCCACTTTCTTTTTCGAGGATTGATGTTAGTCATTGCAACAGGATTCTTTCCTCTTTCATGGCTGACCGTTGTTTTGATGATGGCTATTTGGGAAAGCAGCCAGTGGCTTGGAAAGAATATTCTGTGGATTACTGGTAACAGAAACTCCAGGAAAGCATGGATAGGTGCACAGGCTGCTCAGACTAAACTGAAATGAACTGAAAGGCTAATTAAGACATGGGATTGGGTGAAGAAAGGGATAATTGACTCTTTATCGTGAGACAAAATTGAAGACCTGTCCAAACCACATGCATACACCAATTTAACTCATTTACCACACAACAAAATTTTAGGCTTACCCAAATCAAAAGCATTTGCAGACCACAAAATAAGTGACTGAAAATTTTAAATTTGTTTTGTGAAGGGTAGAAAACGTGGGAAAAAGAGAAAATGCTGGTAACCAGCATTTTCACCTTTTCCCACAATGTTTTCAAAAGGCATCTTTCTCAGGGTTGTCAAAAGAAGGGATAGTGTGGTAATGGACTAAATGTGGCTAAATGTGTAGAAGTTGTGTTTAATAGGATAGAAAAAATTGTGGGAAAAGGAGAAAATGCTGGTTACCAGCATTTTCTCCTTTTCCCACAATGCTTTCATCAGTCTATGACAAAGTGATTAAAAATCAGCATTGTGTAATAAAGGGTTAAAGATTTGCATAGTAGTTTTCAGAAAAAAATGAAACACTGCACTTAACTCATTACCAAACGACAAATTTATAGGCTGGTCCGAATTGAAAGCATTTGCAGACGACAAAATAGATGTGACAGAAAAATTGAAATTTCATCAGGGAAGTGTAGAAAATATTGTGGGAAACGGTGAAAATGCTGGTAACTAGCATTTTCTCTTTTAGCCACAATGTTTTCAAAAGGCTTCTTTCCAAGTTTTTTTTTTAAAGTGGTCACTGTGTGGGCAAGCGTGAAGACCAGTATCACATTCTAGTGCTTCATAAGTACTAAATTCTAATGTTTGAAATAAATCAGACAGTTATGATTAAATAACAGGTTGTACTTACTGTGCATACTGATCTTGAGTTCCAGTGTCTGATACCCGCCCGGGTGGGTCAGTGGTGAGCATGTTGGACTCATGACCTGGTGGTTGTGAGTTCGATACCCGGTTGAGGCGAACTTTCTTTCCGGCGTATTTTCGCCTTTCATCTCTGCTGAAGCGTGTGAGAGAAGTAGTCGGTGGCATTGGGAAGAAAGTTGTGTTAGTACCGGTGTGAGAAAGCCAGGAAACACATGTGCGCCACCGACTGCCGTGATATGACCATAGCTGTTAAAGTGGTGTTAAACCCCAATACAACCAACCAACCATCATTGTCTGATATAAAAAACGATCTACATTTACTACCACAAAAGTTGTTCTTTCACTGGTCTCCAAGCCAACCATTATAACCCTTTACCCCATAAGGCATTTCTGTGGTATCTCTAGTGGACACTGAATAACAGGAAGGATAAAGCCGTTTCTTATGTGTATATTTCACCTTTTGATAACATAAAAAACATTGTGACAAAAGATGAAATTGCTCATCATGAGCAATTTCACCTTTTGCCACAATGTTTTCGAAAAGCTCCTACAAGCAATGAGTAGAAATGAGTATCTATGGAGTAAAGGTTTAAGAACATCCTTTGTTTTATTTTATTCTTCAAGATTTTCTGACTGTGAAAGTAACAGAACTTCTGATTGGCTAAACCAGTTGGTTTAGCCAATCAGAAGTTCTGTTACTTCCACATTGACAAAACTCTGAAGAATAAGACTTAAAATGTTTTTCGAATGGTTGGTGAATATAGAGCCTGATTGCATAAAGATTAGGAATAGCTCTGATATCAGGAGACAACTTGTTTCAGTGACCAAATATTTCATAATGACGTATGAAATGGTATTTCCAGAGGTCATTACTTTCTGTTTCACTTTGGATTGCTCAGAAATGAGGCCATATGTATTACAAGATCTAGTGTTTGTTTTCTGTGTTTTCTCTCATCATGATTGATTGGTATTGTTTGAGAGATGGTTATGTGGGAAAGCAGCCATTGGTATGGAAAGAATTTTGCATGGAGAATTGGAAAAAGAAACTGTAGGAAAGCATGGATAAGTACACTTGCTGCTGCAATATATATGAAGTAATGTGGAAAACGGCTTTAAACAATCAATCAATCAGTCAACAATAAGTAGTGAAATTTATTTTAACTGGACAGATTTAATATTCCCATGAAACTTGCACAGTTTATTAATCTCATTAATAGTTTCAACCCTATTGATTTTGAGAAAAATCCAACTGACAGTATGGGAAAAGTAGCCATTTCAAGTCGAAAACTTTCATTTCTTGTTTACGCGATAAAGTCTGCATTTTCTATCAGACTTTTGTGAAATTTGCACAGTTTGTTTATCTCTTCAACAGCTTCAACCCTATTGATTTTGAAAAAAAAGTCCAACAAAAAGCATGGGAAAAGTAGCCATTTCAAGTTGAAAATTTTGATTTTTTGTTTATGCAATAAAGTCTTCATTTGTCGTCAGATTTCCATGCAATTTGCAGAGTTCATTTATATCAGTAAATTCAACCCTATCAATTTTAAGGAAAATCCAACAAACAGTATGGGAAAAGCAAACATTTCAAGTTGAATTTTTTTATTTCTTGTTTATGCGATAAAGTCAGCATTTGATGCAATATTTATGAAACTTGCACAGTTTGTTAGTCTTATGAATAGCTGCAACCACAGTGATTTTGAAAAAAACTCCAACAAATAACATGGAAAAAGAAGCCATTTCAAGTTTGAAATTTTTATTTCTTGTTTATGCGATAAAGCCTGCATTTGTTATCAGATTCCCATGAAACTTGCACAGTTTGTTAATCTTATCAATAGCTTCATACCTATTGATTTTGAAAAAAATCCAACCAACAGTATGGGAAGATTCGACCTGTCTTTTAACTCATTACCAAACGACAAAATTTTACGTTTGTCCAAATCAAAAGCATTTGCAGACGACAAAATAAAAGTGACTGAAAACTTGAAATTTGTTTTGTGAAGGGATGAAAACATTGTGGGAAAAGAAGAAAATGCTGGTTACAATTTTTGTCGTCTGGTAAAGGGTTAATAAATGGTCACTGCATAGGTTATATGCTAGCCGATAAAAGCTGAATGATTCTCACCAAGTACGGCAAGTAGCATTTTTATAGAATAAACGTTTATTTCATTTTGAAATTCAAAGCAACGGTTGTTGTTTTGAAAAATTAGTCCACTTCTGTACCCAGCATGCCGAAATTAGATGGATGTCTATTTGTAGAATGCCATCTGGTGGAAGGTAATGAACTGTCCATCCATTCAGGTTCAAGATCAGACAGCATAATTGTGCAGTCTGATCTTTTTCTACAGTATCTTCAAATGTAAATTCACTTGTTTTTAACTAGATGTTCTCCAAAGTACTATCATTGGCTGCATCTCTTATATAGTTACAGAGCTCCAGATAAGAGGAAAGTGATGGTATTCTAAATCCACTGTTTCTCTTCCAAACCCTTTGTTGTGGACGATTTTAATGAGTACCCATGACATAGGGTTTAGTGAAAAATAATTCATATTTTCAAATTTGAAATCAAAATCACTTCCTTTATCTGGAGCTCTTCAGGTAATTATGTAGAAACTGATATTGGGTTTTCCAGACGTAAAAAACATGCTAGCCTATGACAACTACTTTTCGTTTCACTCAGGATTGCTCAGGAATGAGGTCATGCATATTTATTTTTGATTATTACATTTTCTCACAGCTTGAATGATTAGAACTGTTTTGCACTGGACATTATTTCTCATTGGATATATTTCTCATATATGGATGGTAAAATATTTCATTGTTGTGTTGGGGTTAATGCCACTTTAACAGCTAAGGTCGTATCATGGCGGTCATGCGTTTTCTAGCTTCTCATACCAGTACTAACACTACTTTCTTTCCCAAGCCACAGACTACTTTTCTCACATGCTTCAGCAGAGGTGAGAGGCCAAAATACGCCAGAAAGAAAGTTCGCCTCAACCTGGTATCAAACTCACAACCACCAGGTCATGAGTCCGACACGCTCACCACTGAGCCACCTGGGCGGGCTGTAAAATATTTCAAGCTGCATGTATGTACATACAGTGGCTGTGATTACTATTCTAAGTACATGTATTTTACTAATTCTGAGCTATAAGAGTAGCCATCTGATTAGCTGAGAAAAAGAATTTCAGCGAATCATATTGCTGGTTTTATAATTCAGATTTTTAAACATTTTTGGGGTATGTTCCCAGCCCTTTGTCTTCTATGCCTGGAAAAAAATGATGATTTTACTGTCTTTACAGTATTGCATCACAGTCATGTTTTTGCTTTATGTATTTTAACACTTTACCAAACGACAAAATTTCAGACTGGTCCAAATTGAAAGCATTTGCAGACGACAAAATGAATGTGATTAAAGAATTGAAATTTGTTTTAGGAAAGGTAGAAAACATTGTGGAAAAAGGAGAAAATGCTGGTTACCAGCATTTTCTCCTTTTTTCACATTGTTTTCAAAAGGCTTCTTTTACAGGGATGTTAAAAATCGGGATTGTGTGTAAAAGGGTTAAAATTGAGCTATAAGCTTTTGACTATACAACAAAAATTTAGACTTTTTGCAAATTGAAAGCACTTGCAGACGAGAAATTAGATATGTCTGGAACAATAGAGTTTGGCTTTTAAAGGCTTGATGACATTGTGGGAAAGGTGAAAATGTTTGCCTTTTCCCACAGTGATTTCTCTTTGGGGATTATCATCCCTTGCTGAAGGCAGACAGGTATAGTTTTAGCCTTGTCTGTCTATCTGTCTGTTTGTCCATCCGTCCATCTGTCTGTCAAGGAGAATATTTCCAATACTATTGGAACAGAATGTGTTCAATAACCTGTTCGGCCCATACTCTTTTTTCTAATTTTTTGATTTGATGAAAAATGGCCCACTGGGAGCAATTTTAAGTTATGTGGTCAAGTAAATTTTTCGGCAGGGGATATCATTTCAACGAAATTATAATTGCTTGTTAAAATACAGAATTGTATGTTTAAAAGTTAACCTGTATACAACACAACTTAACCCTTTACCAAACAATCCCTGGTTTTTACAACCCTGAGATAGAATCCTGTCGAAAACATTGTGGGAAAAGGAGAAAATGCTGGTAACCAGCATTTTCTCCTTTTCCTACAATGTTTTCTACCCTTCACCAATTTCAATTTTTGAGTTACGTTTATTTTGTCGTCTGCAAATGCTCTCACATTGAGCTAGTCTAAAATTTTACTGTTTGGTAGACTAAAGAGCTGGCTGGATGCAACATAATTTAATATTTTATTAACACGAGCTAAAACATTCTGATATTTGTCAATTTTCTGCATGTCAGATTATAAATTTACCCTATCAATAGGCTATCATACAGTAAGGTGTTGGACAAAATTGATTTTCCCGATTTATAATCAGGTGAGACAAAACTGATTTTAAAGGTGGCCCTTCAGATTTTGTGACAAATTTTTCTAAAAATACAAAAAAATCATCCTTACACTCCCAAAGCCTTTTAATTTTCATTCATAAAACCCCAGTAGTCGAAAACCATCAGACAACAACAGAGATTTACTATGGCCCAGGTCTACACCAAAGGGAAACACAGTCTGTTTTTACATGGGCAACTTGCTCATTTACATACCGGAAATACACAGACAATGCTTCAAACATAGTATTCAAAGAGGACAATTTGGAAAATAATTACATGTTTGTTATGTTATGGAATTTAAGCGTCATTAGTCTAATGCAAGTCACTTGACATTCCCACAATGCTTTTTTTTATTTTTGGCACGAAATCTTAAAATACCTTATGAGGGTATATAGCCTTTTAAGGAAACACCATCAAAAAATCTGTTTTTGTAATTCTATGATTCATAATTGTTGATGATTTGTATTTTTAATTTGGTAAGATGTGAAAAATTGAATATCCACCTTTAAATCCCAATACAAACAAACAAACACTATTGCTATTGATTTTGTTATCCTGTCGGTTTATAAACATAAAATTATTCAATAATGATAACATTTTTCTATCCTTTCAGGTGTTCGATAACTTTTGTGGCAGCTGCATCCATGGTGATTATGAAGATTGCACCAGTAAACTCTGATTGGTTTAATGATTATCACGGATAGATTCAAGGTCGGACTTGGAAATGGAGAAATGTGACAAAGAAACTCAGAAGTGGGATTTCATAGTGGTTAACTGATTGTATTGTGTTTAACCCATTACCACACGAGAAAATTTTAGACTGATCCAAATTGAAAGCATTTGCGGACAAAAAAATAAAGGTGACTGAAAAATAGAAATTTGTTCTGGAAAGGGTAGAAAACACCGTGGGAAGAGGAGAAAATGCTGGTTACCAGCATGTTCTCCTTTTCCCACAGTGTTTTCAAAAGGCTTCTTTCTCAGGGGTGTCAAAAGTAGGGATTGTGTGGTAATGGGTTAATACCATTTTCAACATTATTTCAGTTATATTGCAGTGGCCAGAGGATAACTGAACAACGTGTTTGCCATCCCCACATTCTATTCCTACCCTCTATCACACAATCCTGGTTACCAGCATTTTCTGCTTCTTCCTACAATGATTTCTTACCTCCGTAAGATGAATTTCAAATTTTGAGTTACATTTATTTTGTCATCTGCAAATATTTTCAATTTGGACTGTAAGTCAGTGATTGAATTCTTTTGTCGTCTGGTAATCAGTCAAGACAAGCCTTAACTTTTTACCACACAATCCCGACTTTTGACGACCCTGAGAAAGAAGCCTTAGGAAAGCATTGTGGGAAAAGGAGAAAATGCTGGTTACCAGCATTTTCTCCTTTTTCCACAATGTTTTCTACCCTCCCACAGCAAATTTCAAGTTTTGGGTCATGTTAGTTTTGTTTAACTCATTACCACATGAGAAAATTTTGGACTGGTCCAAATTGAAAGCATTTGCAGACGAAGGGTGACTGAAAAATTGAAATTTGTTCTGGGAATGGTAGAAAACACTGTGGAAAAAGGAGAAAATGCTGGTTACGAGCATTTTCTCCTTTTCCCACAGTGTTTTCAAAAGGCTTCTTTCTCAGGGGCGTCAAAAGTAGGGATTGTGTGGTAATGGGTTAAGTGTCTGCAAACGCTTTTAATTTGGACAAGTCTAAAATTTTGCCGTTTGATAAAGAGTTAGTAAAGAGTTATGCCTTTTGAAAACAAAAAGCAGTGTGAACTTTTCCAAATTTGAAAGTATTTGCAGGTGATAAATCATTAATGGTTCAAACCATGAAATTCATTGTAGAAAGAGTGTCAAATATTGTTGGAAAAGGAGAAAATACTTGTTATCAGGACTCTCACCTTTTCTAACAATATTTTCAAAATTTTCTTTACCCATAGTTGTTACAAAATAGAATTGTGTGGTAAAGATTTTAACCCTTTACCTTAATCCCTGGTTTTTATGACCCTGAAATAGAAGCCTTTTGAAAACAGTGGGAGAAAATGCTGGTAACCAGCATTTTCTCCTTTTCCCACAATGTTTTCTACTCTGTCAAGTCAAGTTCCAATTTTTGAATCATGAATGATTTAGTTGTCAGGAAATGCTTTCAATTTGGACCAGTCTAAAATTTTGTTTGGTAAAGAGTTTTTAGTGGCAAATGGCAAAGAAATAATTTTTTTGAAGCTGAAGAAATCGGAGTTCTATTTTTTTTATAAATATGGAAAATATCAGGGGAAGGAGAGTATTAGGTTGTTTCACGAGATCCTCCTTTTCCAACAATGTTCTCAAAAGTACTCTATGGCAAGAGTTTCAAAAGTTATATTTGTACAGGTTCCTGTGATCATGTAGTGTAATGGATATGAGCTAGGATTTTGATAACCTACATCAGGCAATTACAAGACACATATTAATTTCATCCGATCACCAAATAAGGAAAGTGAATTTTTGATTAAAGAAAGTGGACATCAAACAGGCTAAAGATGTTAGTTTTCATCAGAATTTATTATTATGGGACTTGAAGTTTTACTGGACACAGGATATCAATGACAAGTTTGATATGAGACAGTTTTCTTTGTTTGCCTTGCTGATTGTGAAGTTTATATATGAAGTGGACAGCTGTGGTGGGGTTTGGAGAAAGGCTCTTGAAGGATACAGAAGGAATGGTATGTCAACAGTTTTGTAATAATTCTTTTCTCCAGACATGAAGATGTTATACTTGCCTATTTTTACCATAATGTGCTGGAACCAACTTAACCCATTACCGCACAATCCCTACTTTTAATGACTCTGAGAAAGAAGCCTCTCAAACACATTGTAGAAAAGGAGAAAATGCTGGTAACCATGCTATGTTTTCTACCCTTTCCAAGCCGAACTCCAACATTTGGGCAGGTGTTGTATAATTATAAGATCCCTAATTTGGGCAACAGTTTTTTCGACATCTTTGATTCTTTCAATTTGAAGCGGTCTAAAATTTTGTCATTTAGTAAAGAGTGAAATGTAAGTGGTAGACTTTGGGTTTCTTTTTCCAGGGTGTGTTGTTTTTAACACTGTTTACTCTTACACTGTGTGCCGTGCCTAACACTCCTAACTTAGCAGATGCAGATAGAAGACTTTGTGACAGAGGAGGTAAGTAAGGCTTTTTAACCCATTACCACACAATGACGACTTTTGACGACCCTGTGGTAGAAGCCTTTTGAAAACATTGTGGGAAAAGGAGAAAATGCTGGTAACCAGCATTTTCTCCTTTTCCCACAATGTTTTCTACCCTCTTCAAATCAAATTGCAATTTTTCAGTCATATTTATTTTGTTGTCTGCAAATGCTTTTAAATTGGACCAGTCTATAAATTTGTCGTTTGGTAAAGAGTTAACCAATCACCACACAATCCCTACTTTGGATGACCCTTAGAAAGAAGTCTTTAGAAAGCATTGTGGGAAAAGGAGAAATGCTGGTAACCAGCATTTTCTCCTTTTCTCACAATATTTTCTACCCTTCCCTGAACAATTCTTAAATTTTCAATCACTTTATTTTATCGTCTGGAAATGCTTTCAATTTGGACAAACCTGAAATTTTGTTGTTTGGTGAACGGTTAACAGTACTTCTTCATACAACAACAAAGTTTTAGACTGGTTGTCCTTGAAAACATTGGCAAATGATCATTGGCAAATGATAAAGTAATTAAACATGACAGTATTTTTCCTAAGGAAATATAAATCAAATTAGAGCAAATATTTATCATGTTCTTTAGATATTGTCATTTTAATCAACTAATGTACATTAACAACGTAACCTAGGAAGTTTGGCTTCTTTACAGTAATTCTGATGAATTAAACATGACTTACTGTATTTTTCCTAATAAAAGCTCCCTGGAGCTATGCAAAACATATATAGGAAGCCTTTATTTTGTACCCGATTTGCAAAGCAAAAAGGCTATCCAATTTTGTGTTTCTATGTGTTTCAGTGATTGTACATGGGGGAAAGCTAGGATTAGGGAGGGCATTTTTAAGAGGAAAAATATGGTAAGTCTTTACTATGTGACAAAATTTTAGACTGATCCAAATATAAAACATTTGCAGGTAACAAATAAAATGATAGTCAAATGACAGGTCTGTGTAAGAAAGGGTCACAAACATTGTAGGTAAAGGAAAAAATGCTGGTTACAAGCATTTTTGCTTATTCCCAAAACGTTCTTCCTGTTTAAGCTCATAAAAAAATTGGGATTAAGTAGTAATGGATATTGCTCAGATGGCTTTTTTCCCCCCCAAGTTTTCCGATTTGACGCTGTGTCTTGCTTGAAAAGAATATTGTGGAGAGTACTGGTAAAGAAGCTCCAGAAAAGCATGGTGCACTTGCCGCTGCAATATAAATGAAATAATGTTGAAAATGGTGCTAAACACCATAAATCCATCAACACATTTAAAGTCATCCTCGAATGCTTTCATTTTCGACAAATCCAAATTTCTTGTTTTGTAAAGGGTTACTGGACAAATAGACAGTCCTTACCTCTCTTGTATTGAATGATGTCATCTTTGTATGCCTAAAGAAATTAATTGATTTTCCTTGGCCTAATATCTCTGTGAAACTTCATTGGGATCTTAGAGAGTATTTTATCACATAACTCCTCTTGTTTTCAATGTAAGACGGCCTGTATGAGTTTTCTTGTCGGCCTGTATGAATTTTCTTGTCGTATACACATGTGAAATAAGAAAACCGTTCAATTAACTCTTTATCACACATGAAAATTTTAAACTGGTCCAAATTCAAAGCACTTTCAGACGACAAACGTAACACAAAAATTGAAATTTGTTTCCAGTAGGATAGAAAACATTATGGAAAAGGGAGAAAATGCTGGTTTCCAGCATTTTCTCCTTTTCCCACAATGTTCAAAATACTTCTGTCTCAGGGTCGTAAAAACCAGGGATTATTTGGTAAAGGGTTAACACACTAATTTCATCCAACACATATACTTTCTCATGGGCCCCACAGCATCAACAATCCAGGTGTTCATAACAAGGCAACAGCGACCAGGGAATTTATATATCCAAAAGTTATTATTAATCATAAGTGATTTGAAAATAAATCATATTTCGAAACAAAGAATTTAGGACTACTTTGAAGAGGAAGTAGTGAGTCCTTTTGGGAAAAAAAACCTTTTTTCCTTAACCCTTTACCCCATAAGGCATTTCTATGGTATCTCTAATTGACCCCTTATAAGAGCAAGGATAAAGCCATTTCTTATGTGTATATGACACCTTTTGATAGTGTAGAAAACATTATGACAAAAGGTGAAATTGCTCGTGACAAGCAATTTCACCTTTTGCCATTATGTTTTCCAAAGGCTCCTACAAGCAATCTATGGAGTAAAGGCGTTAAAAAAAAAATAAAATTGTAATAATACACTGTATTATTAATTACAATGTAAAGAAGGACATTTTAAATGCACATACGAACAATGGAATTACATAGCTCCAGCAAAAGTTGTTTCTCTATCAAACGATGAAATAGTGTCGCTCAAGCGCTCATGCAAAATTGCTAATTACCCATATTATCTTCATTCTATTGACAATAGCTTAGCTCATTACCAAACGACAATATTATAGACTTGTCCAAATTGAAAGCATTTGCAGATGACAAAATAAAAGTGGCTGAAAATTTGGAATTTGTTTTGTGAAGAGTAGAAAACATTGTGGGAAAAGGAGAAAATGCTGGTTACCAGCATTTTCTCCTTTTCCCACAATGTTTTCTAAAGGCTTCTTTCCCAGGGGCATCAAAAGTAGGGATTGTGTGGTAATGGATTAACCATTCTTTGAATAGTCTTTATCTTATTCTTCAGAATTTTCTACATTTGAAAATTACACAACTTCTGATTGGCTTAACCATTCAGTTTAGCCAATCAGAACTTGTTTTACTTACAAATTTAATAAATCTTGAAGATTAATTAAGGCTTATAATATTCCTCAAGAATGGTTTTTGAATACAGGCCATGGTCTCTGAATTGTGATATTGGTTCAGAGACAAGGATACACAAAATTTTCTTTTTATATTTTCAGAAATAACCCCGCTTGTTCCCTTTGTGTTGGATACCCAAGATATAATCCTCGAATGTGTCAGTCAGGAAAAGGTGAAAAACCTGTCCTTTCAGATTGGAACTGACCCACCAGTGAACGAAAAATACATCGTGAAAAGGAACGAAACTTATGTTAAAGTAAGTTTTCATCATAGGAAGCAACAGTTTCTGGTAACCGGCATTTTCTCCTTTTCCCACAATATTTTCTACCATATCAAATCATATTTAGCACATTTAATTTGTTGTCTGCAAATGCTTTGAATTTGGTCCAGTCCAAAAATTTGTTGTTTGGTAAAAAGTTAAATTGTCACATGGCAATGCACATTTCAGACTTTAACTCATTACCAAACAACAATATTTTAGACTGGTCCAAATTGAAAGCATTTGCAGACGACAAAATAAAAGTGACTAAAAATTTGAAATTTGTTTTGTGTAGGGTAGAAAACATTGTGGGAAAAGGGAGAAAATGCTGGTTACCAGCATTTTCTCCTTTTCCCACAATGTTTTCTAAAGGCTTCTCTCTCAGGGTAGTCAAAAGTAGGGATTGTGAGGTAATGGGTTAAGCTTGCCCAGATTTACTGATAATAATTGAGATGTCTAAAATATATTGTCAGTTTATTTCAAAAATCTTGTACCTACAGTTTGAAACAAGCTGTAATTATGAAGTATTTTAAGTAAACTGACAATGTAGTTTTTTTGTTAGAAAGGGTAGAAGACATGGTGGAAAAACCAGAAAATGCTGGTTTCCACAGTGTTTTTGAAAGTTTTGTTCATTAGTGTTATTAAAATGCTGAATTTGTAGGTAAAGGATTACATCTTGGGTTGTATTTCAATGTCGTCTGCTGGGTTGTATTTCAATGTCGTCTGCTGGGTTGTATTTCAATGTCGTCTGCTGGGTTGTATTTCAGTGTCGTCTGCTGGGTTGTATTTCAGTGTCGTCTGCTGGGTTGTATTTCAATGTCGTCTGCTGGGTTGTATTTCAATGTCGTCTGCTGGGTTGTATTTCAATGTCGTCTGCTGGGTTGTATTTCAATGTCGTCTGCTGGGTTGTATTTCAATGTCGTCTGCTGGGTTGTATTTCAATGTCGTCTGCTGGGTTGTATTTCAATGTCGTCTGCTGAGCTCCAGTAGCACAGTCGGTAGCAGGACTTGAGAACATCGGGTCGCTGGTTCAAACCCCACCTCGGCAAATTTTCTTTCCAAGAATTGATGATGGTCATTGCAACAGGTTCCATTCCTCTCTCACCACTGATCATTATTTCCACAATCGTCATGAGGGAAAGCAGCCAGAGGCTTGGAAAGAACATTGTGTGGAGTACTGGTAAAATAAACTCCAGGAAAAGATGGATAGGTGCAGTAGCTGCTGTGATATAATTGAAATAATGTTGGAAACAGCATTAAACGTTCATACAATCAATCATACAGTCAGTGTTGTCTGCTGCAGAGTAAGGGTTATGTGGGAAAGCAGCCAGTGGCTTGGAAAGAACATTGTGTGAAGTACTGGTGAAATAATGGAAAAGATGGATAGGTGCAGTAGCTGCTGTGATATAATTGAAATAATGTTGGAACCAGCATTAAACGTTCATACAATCAATCATACAATCAGTCAGTGTTGTCTGCTGCAGAGTTAAGGTTATTAACCGCTTAACCCATTACCACACAATCCCTACTTTTGATGCCCCTGAGAAAGAAGCCTTTTGAAAACACTGTGGGAAAAGGAGAAAATGCTGGTAACAGTGTTCTCTACCCTTCTCAGAACAAATTTCAATTTTTTTAGTCACCTTTATTTTGTTGTCTGAAAATGCTTTCAATTCAGACCAGTCTAAAATTTTCTCGTGTGGTAAAGATTTAACACACGTACCTTCCTGAGTTTTAACGATCCTGAAAGAGAAAACTTTTGAAAACATGGTTGGAAAAGGAGAAAAATGCTGGCGACCAGCATTTTCTCCTTTTCCCACAATGTTTTCTGCTCTATCTGCTGTATCAAATACAAAAATTACCATTCAAGATGTATTTAATTTGTCTGCAAAAGGTTTCAATTTGGTCTTATCCAAAATAATGTTGATTGGTAAAAACTCAAAAGCATGAGTTTTAATGACCCTGAAAAAGAAAGCTTTGAAAACCGTGAGGAAAAAGGATGAAATGCAGCATTTTCTCCTTTTCTAACAATGTTTTCTAGCCTTTCACAAAAACAAATAGAATCATTTTAGCCATATTTAACCCCTTACCAAACAATCCTTTGTTTTCAAGACCCTGAGGAAAAGGCCTTTTGAAAACCTTGTGGGAAAAGAAAAAAAATGCTGGCAACCAGCATTTTCTCCATTTCCCATAAGGTTTTCTAGCCTGTCAAAAAATGTAACTTTTTGCCAACCGGCAAAATTCTAGACTTGTCCAAATTCAAAGCACTTACAGAAGATGAAATAGATGTGACTCAAAAATTGAAATTAGTTTTGGAAAGCAAACCGTGATATATATGCTTCTTGAGAATTGTAACTTTTAATTATAATAATGTACACAAGCTTTCGGCCATACAATCACCTTCTTCTAGTGTGAACCAGTGATACAATGCCTGCAGTAATGTTCAGTTGTTTACGCAACGTCAAGGTAACATTGACATCACATAAACAACGAATACAGAATCCATGCACAGAAGTGCAGAAAGATGCATTTGTACATCTTTTGAATAGTTCATCTGGAAATACTTTCAGTTTGGACAAGTCTAAAATTTTGCCAATTGGTAAATAGTTAATATATAGGCTCGAAATGCTTTCAATTTGGACAAGTCAAAAATTTGTCTTTCGGTAAAGAATTAATGTCATCTGCTGCTGAAATATGGTAATCAAAGGAGGTTATGAGATAGGTCATTTTGTGTAGAAAATGTGTCTTTCTGTTCCAGAGATATTTGTTGTGATTTATTGATTATTATCATACTGCAAAGAAATTTCTCGTCATATGATTGGATAATATGCCCCGAACATATATGTCATGTACACTGGCAAAATCAACGTAAAAGCAGTTTCCCTTTTGGGAGCCCTGTATACATAACCACACTATACAGACAACATCGAAAATGGCGGTGTCGATCAAGATTAACATCAAGATTATGCAGCAAGCTGCATGTTTTCGCTTGTACACTATATTACTAAGGTTTCTGTGACATCAATTCCCTGTGATGTCACTTTTCATTTAACTCTTTACCACACGAGAAAATTTTGGACTGGTCCAAATTGAAAGCATTTGCAGACAATAAAATAAAGCTGACTGAAAAATAGAAATTTGCTCTGGGAAGGATAGAAAACGCTGTGGGAAAAGGAGAAAATGCTGGTTACTAGCATTTTCTCCTTTTCCCACAGTGTTTTCAAAGGGTGTCTTTCTCAGGGGCGTCAAAAGTAGGGATTGTGTGGTAATGGATTAATTGGGGTACACAGAAGGGAAATTCTACTTTGTCAGCTTACTCTATTTTTGAGACCAGGTAAAAAAAAAAAACGGGTAAAATTTGCCCAACAAAATTTGTGTTGGAATAGTAAAACTTTGCAGAATAATGACATTTTTGTACGGTCATGTGGCAGGGGACTTGGGGCCTTCAGCTGGGGGCGACATGATTCACCACAGCTGTGAACGAGTTTCCAAGTCCCCTTCTACATAACCATACTACTAATAATGATGTCTGCTGAAGAATTATGGTAACCAAAGGAGGTTATGGCATAAGTCACTTTTTTGGAAAATGTCTATGTTTCAAAGAGATATATATATGTTGACATTTATAATTTCAGCTTGTTATTCCAAATGTAAGCAAACAGAATGTGAGTGAATATGGGATAAGAAGATTTGTACGTTGCCTTGATATAGATACAAAGAAATGCGTGGATAATACCTATATCATGCTTGAATGTGAGTATCATTTTTAGGTCAGCTGTTTTCGAATTTCAGCTGTAGCCCGGGTGTTGTCTGCATGGTCATAGTCTTAGTTGTGCAAAAAGCTTTGACATTGTGTAATATGTGCATTATTATTGAAGATATTTACTTCAAACTTGCACAAGTAGTTAATAATATAAACCCCATTTAACCCTCTACCACACAATCTGGGCTGTTAACAACCCTGAGAAAGAAGCCTCTTGAAAACATGGTGGGAAAAGGAGAAAATGCTGGTTACCAGCATTTTCTCCTTTTCCCAAATTGTTTTCTATCCTTCATTTCAAGTTTAAAGTTGCATGTATTTTCTTGTCATGTAAATGCTTTCAAGTTGGACTAGTATAAAATTTTGTTCCTCAAAAGATGATTTCCGTTTTCAGAATAGAAGAAAATGTTTGGGAAAAGGAAGGAAATGCTAGTTACTCACATACTTGCCTTTTCTAACTCGACGTTTTTAGTATTCTTTGTGCGGAACGTTAAACATGTTATTTATTGGAAAGGGTTAGACCTTTACCATATGACAAAATTTTAGACTGGTCCAAACTGAAAGCACTTGCTGGCAGACGACAAAATAAACATGACTCAAAAACTGAAATTAGTTTCCAGCTGGATAGAAAACATTGTGGGAAAAGGAGAAAATGCTGCTTACCAGCATTTCCTCCTTTTCCCACAGTGTTTTCAAAAGGCTTCTATCTAAAGGTCCTAAAAACCAGGGATTGTTTTGTAAAGAGTTGCCACAGCAGTTTCCATTGCTGCAACTGTAGGTCAAGATCAGACTGCACAAAACATGAGGTCTAAGCTTTTATCTGCAGTATCCGTATAACTCAAAACATAGTACCAAAAGTAGCCTTGAATTTGTGACTATTTAGGTTTTGTTTTAACTTCCGAGGCTGAAAAAATCTTTTGTGTGTAGTTTGCAAAATAGGTCTTTACCAACAAATCCCTAGTTTTAATGACTCAGAGAAAGAGGCCTTGCGAAAACACTGTGGGAAAAGGAGAAAGTGTTGGTAACCAGCATTTTCTCCTTTTTCCAACAATGTTTTCCTCTCTTCCAAAGTCAAATTTCAATTTTTGAGTCACATTAATTTTGTCGTCTGCAAATGCTCTCAATTTCAACCAGTCTAAAATTTTGTCGTTTGGTAAAGAGATAATACTTTTCTAAACATTCTTGTGTTTTAACAATCCAAAGGAAGGTGGTTCTTGAAAACATTGTGGAGAAAGGAGAAAATACAAGTAGCCAGCATTTTTTCCTTTTCCCACAATGTTTTTTACTCTTTCAAAAAAAAAAAAAAAAAAATCAATTCATGTGAGAAAACTCTAATGTGTCGTTGGCAAGTCCTTTAAATTTGGATGAGTCTAAGTTGTTGTCTTTTGATATAGAGTTAACCCTTTCCCAAACAAGCCCTGGTTTTTACGTGTCTGCAGTAAAAGTCTTTTGAAAACACTGTGGGAAAAGGAGAAATTGCTTGTAACGAGTAATTTCTCCTTTTCCCACAGTGTTTACTACCCTTTTTAAGAACTTTCTGCCATTTTCTAAAAATCTAAAATTGTTGTCTGCAAACTCTTTCAGGTTGGAAATGTCCAGAATTTGTCATTTATGAAAGGGTTAACTCTGCTAAACGAAAAATGTTAGACTGGTCCAAATTGAAAGCATTTTCAGATAACATACTAAAAGTGACAGAAAATTTTAAATTTGTTTCGGGAAGGGAAGAAAACATTGCGGGGAAAGGAGAAATTGCTGGTCCGACAATGTTTACACACAGCTTTTTTCCCAGGGTTGGTAAGAGTCAGGATTCTGTGGTAAAGGGTTAACTTTGTTAGTGCCATGAAAGAAAAACAAGGACTTTTGCAGATGTCAAAGATCAAGATAAGACTGTACAGAACTTGCAGTCTGATCTGTTATCTATATCTTCTGATTATTTATTCAAGTCTTTAGGATAAAATATTTCTGAGCGTTAGCGGACTGTATTCACATCTGAGAATAGAGGTAGAGTTTTATACCACCCCACAACGTTGTGGAGGGGGGTATACTGGAATCGCCATGGATGCCTGTCCATCCGTCTGTCTGTCTGTCTGTCTGTCTGTCCGGAGACACAAATTTGTTGTTAGCAATACTCCTACGTTTTTTCATGTAATGAACTCAAATTTACACGCAGGGTTCCTATGTATATGTAGTTGTACATGTGCAATTTTCATGACATTGATAGAATTTGTTATGGAATTATCTCCCCTTGAACTTTTTTCAACTCTTACTTTTGTGGTATATCATTCTGCATTCTATGAGTATGAGAAAGACCTGTTTTGTGACAAGGAGCTTGTGAGGGGTATTGTCATGTTTAGTGATAGCTCTACTTTTATTTGGCACCAAAAGAGTAAATTTTCACCTTTTAACTGCCGAATAACTAAATTGAAACTATAAATTCAATAGTAAAAACAAAAATATTGCTATTGATGGTTATTTTTTGGGGAGAAAAATATTTCCTTTTTGGATAGAGTGGATCAAAGATCAGACTGCACAATTAGTCCAGTCTGATCTTGATCTACACTGTCCACAAGAGGTCCTCAAGCAACACTAAGCACCTAAAGGGTTACTTTTGCATTGTTTCAGACTACCCAAGACCTGTGCAGAATGACGTGTGTGTGATGTGTGATTTCAAAGAGCTCTTCTGTAATTGGAGTCTTGGCGTTCCACCATATAAGTTTCTGCGGGATGTCAATGTGACAAGCGAATTTGCCTTTATGCAAACCACACCGCACAGGTAAAAAGTAGCTAATCACTGTCCGAAGCTAATGATTGATTGATTGATTGATTGTGTGATGTTAAACTCTTTACCAAACAACAAATTTTTGGGCTGTTAGCCAAATTGAAAGCACTTGTAGACAACAAAATAAACTTGATTTGAAAATTGTAAGTTGACTTAGGAAGGGTAGAAAAAATTGTGGGAAAAGGAGAAAATGCTGGTCACCAGCATTTTCTCCTTTTCCCACAATGTTTTCTTAAGGGTCCTTTCTCAGGGTCGTCAAAAGTCCGCATTATGTAGTAAAGGGTTAAGGCTGATTTTAACATTATTTCAATAATATTGCGGCGCCCGGTGCACCTATCCATGCTTTCCTGGAGTTTTGTTTACCAGTGCTCCGCACAGTATTCCAAGCCACTGGCTGCTTTCCCACATATTCATTGTAGGAACAATGATCAGTGCTAACAGAGGGACGAATCCTGTCACAATGACTATCATCAATTCTCGGAAAGAAATCGGCAGAGCTGGGGATCGAGCCTGCAACCCCCCAGTTCTTGAGTCCTGTACACAACTGACTACCCTATATGGGCATGGCACCTTTAACTCTTTACCAAACAACAAAATTTTGGACTTGTCCAAATTGAAAACATTAGCAGACTACAAAATAAATGTGACTCAAAAAATTGAAATTTGAATTTAGAAGAGTAGAAAACATTGTGGGAAAATTGTTACCAGCATTTTCTCCTTTTTCTCCGCAATATTTTCATAAGGCCTCTTTCTCAGTGTTGTTAAAGGTCAGGATTGTCTGGTAAACAGTTAACAAATATGGAAGCGGATAAACTTCAATTACCAGTACTTTTATGCAAAGTCTCTTCACCATTTACCATAAGGGATGCTATGTTTGATTGGGTCCTCTGTTGGGTGTGGTAGATGAAGATCAGACTGAACAGAATAAGTAGTATGATCTTGGATCCAAACTGTCTGATATAATCAGTTTTTTACAAGCAGTGAGCACTTTATGATCTAAATGTTTCGGTACATACTGCTGGCTGGAAATCTTCATTCGATTTATTTAGCTGTTTTACTCTGTACTACACAATCCCTATGAAAGAAAGCTTTTGAAAACATTGTGGGAAAAGAAGAAAATGCTGGTAACCAGCATTCTCTCCTTTTCCCACAGTGTTTTCTGCTCTTTCACCTAGAAAAGATATTTTTTGAATACCATTTATTATGTTGTCTGCAAATGCTTTCAAATTGGACAAGTCTAAGATTTTGTCATCTGGTGAAGAGTTAAGGGTTACATTTTGACCTGTAAAAGTTGATTTCTGATAGGTGCAGACAACAAATTTGAATATGGCAGAAAGGAAAGGAGTTGTCTTTAACTCATTACCAAAAGACATAATTGTAGCATTGTTTATATTGGAAGCATTTGCAGACGACAAAATTAATTTGGCTCAAAAATTGACTTTTGACTTTTGTTTTGGAGAGAGTAGAAAACATTGTGGGAAAAAGGAGAAACTGCTGGTTACCAGTCCAAATTGAAAACATTTGCAGATGACAAAATTAATGTGGTTCAAATACTGAAATTTATTTTGGGAAGGATAGAAAACATGGTTGGAAAAAGGAGAAAATGCTGGTAACCCAATGTTTTCCCTATGTTTTCAGTGGGCAAATTTTTCAGGGACGTAAAAATTTGGTACTGTTTAGTAAAGGATTATTTCTGTATGAAACATATCTATGTTTTTTATCACAACCCCACAAGAAAGCAGTGATTGAAAATATTCGCGGCAAAGGAGTTTGCGAGGTGACCCGTGTTATGGAAGACCACTCCTTCGTTCAAAGCTTTGCCCCGATTTAAATACAAAACCTGACAACTGCGTCAGAGAGATATCTCATTGGCTCAGTGGTTATGGTATTGGTCTTTAAACACATTACCACACAATCCCTATTTTTGACGCCCCTGAGAAAGAAGCCTTTCGAAAACACTATGGGAAAAGGGAGAAAATGCTGGTAACCAGCATTTTCTCCTTTTCCAACGATGTTGTCTACCCTTCCCATAACAAATTTCTATTTTTAGTCACCTTTATTGTGTGTCTGCAAATGCTTTCAATTTGGACCAGTCTAAAATTTTCTCGTGTGGTAAAGAATTAATCCTGGAAAAAGGAGGGTTCGAATCCTGCCAGATATGGTTTGTATTTGAGCTATGCATTTATCTCTTTCTTTATTACGAACTTTGTTTGTAAGACTTGGATGGATACTTTTTGCATTTACATTTAACCCCCTTTCCATGGAGCATGGCTGGTATTCATTGTTTGAAACATATCATGTGTGCATTTGTTTTCTGCTTACAGCCACAGGCCCCTAAAATGGTATCCATGCCAAAATGGCACTAAACAGTCTTGTTACTGGAGTTCTGATAGTCTCATGGACAAAGGATTGTTTTTGAAAATAGCAGCCCGTTTTAATGTGACAAATACCTTACTCAATGTATCCAATGTTACTGAAAAATACTACTTACGTGATGATATAGGTAAGTTCAGGTATCATACCCACATTTTTCATGTTCTTTCAACCCTTTACTCCATAGATACTCATTTCTATACATTGCTTGTGGGAGCCTTTGGAAAACATTGTTGCAAAAAGTGAAATTGCTTCTGACGAGCAATTTCACCTTTTGTCACAATGTTTTCTATGCTATCAAAAGGTGTCATATATAACCATAAGAAACGGCTTCATCTTTGCTGTTATTTAGGGTCAATTAGAGATACCATAGAAATGCCGTATGGGGTAAAGGGTTAACAGCCCCAAAGACCTTCAAAAGAAGCCCTTTGAAACAGCATGGGAAAAGAGGAAAATGCTGGTAAACAGCATTTTTGTACCAGCATCTTCTCCTTAAAAATTCTATGTATTTTAGAGCATAGAATATCATTACCATACTACAAATTTTAGGCCATTTGTGGTCATCAGATCTCTAGATAACAGGGAGTGATGGCATTCTAAATCTGTTATTTCTCTTCCAAACCCTATGTTGTGGGTACTCATTAGAATCGTCTCGATGAGACGATTCTAATGAGTACCCATAACATAGGATTTAGTAGAGAATAACTAATATTTTTCAATTATGAAATCAAAATTACTCCCTCTATCTGGAGCTCTGACGGTCATCATATTGAAGAAAGCTGTAATACTGGAGTTCATCTTTGAAAGGAGAGAAGAGATAGAGAGAGAGAGATATAATTCCAGACTATCAATTTCTCCTTTGTGCACAATGTTTTCATAAACCTTCTTCAGTGTCTGAAAAAAAATCAGGATTGTTTGTTAACCCGGTACCAAACAATTCTGTGTTTTAATAATCCAAAGAAAGAAGCTTTTTGGAAACATAGTGGGGAAAGCAGAAAATGCAAGTAACCAGCATTTCCTCCCTTTTCCATGATGTTTTCAATCCTTCCATTGACAAAAGCCGTCTAGTCGAATGGCATGCAATTGTTACCTAGGTAACTAGTATATGGGAACCACCATTTTTGCCTTCAATTATTGAGTTAACTCATTACCACACAATCCCTACTTTTGATGCCCCTGAGAAAAAAGCCTTGAGAAAACATTGTGGGAAAAGGAGAAAATGCTGGTAACCAGCATTTTCTCCTTTTCCCACAATGTTTCTTACCCTTTACAAAACAAGTTTCAAATTTTCAGTCACTTTTATTATGTCGTCTGCAAATGCTTTCAATTTTGATGAGTCTAATTTTTTGTTAAAAATAAAATTATTTGTTAAAAATAAAATTGGTATTTTTCATGGTTGTAACCATGAAATATCAAGCAATATTTCACAGTTATTTCTTGATAAACTACCAGAAAAAACAAACAGTTGTTCCCGCACCAAAGTTAGCTAGGTAAACAGTGTGCTATTTAACCCATTACCACACAATCCATAATTTTGATGACCCTGAGAAAGAAAACTGGAAAACTTTGTGGGAAAAGGAGAAAATGCTGGTAACCAGCATTTACTCCATGTCCCACAATGTTTTTCTGTCCTTCCCAAACCAAATTCCAACTTTTGAGTCACATTTATTTTGTCGTCTGCAAGTGCTTTCAATTTGGACAAGCCTAAAATATTGTCGTTTGGTAATGAGTTAACCAGATGGAATTATGATGTAATTTGCCCCACATTTCTTGTGCTTTATGTAATATTGCAATGCTGCATCATGCATGAAAATATTATCAATGATGTTCACTGGATGAAATAAATTTTGATTTGTCACAGAGAAAAAAACGTATTATACTGCAAAGAAATTTCATGTGATCTGATTGGTTAACATTCCGGGAACACAATCATATATCATGTACCCTGCAAAAACCATGTGAAGCCAGTTTCCGTTTTGAGTGCCATGTAAATATCAGTTGTGAACTAGCGTCCAAGTCCCCTGCCACTTGACTGTACTTGTTCAGAGCTGTGTGGAATCATGTCGCCACCTTGCCTTGGGCTCGGGGCGACATTATTCACCACAGCCGTGAACAAGTTTTCAAGTCCCCTGCCACCTGACTGTACAACTAATAAATGATACTTTATGTCTTCTTCACAATAATTTCTATTCTTTCTCGATAAATTCTTCATGGAACTGATTTTTTTATGTTGTAACATATTCACTACACACATTTCCCTTTTCAGTTTTACCGTCCCCTGTTAAGAATCTGACCTATGACCTCACAGAAGATCCAACCTGTGTTCTTTTGACATGGCGACAGATTTCTATGGGACGACATTTCAAGCATAACATTTCTTTTCATTCTGACTGTGACCTGGCTGAACAATCAACAGTGAGTTTACCTCTACACAAAATACAAAATTATAGGCTAGTCCAAGTTCAAAGCTTTTTCAGAAGACAAATAAAATTTTGCTGAAATGATGGTTTGTTCTTAGGAAGAGTAGAAAATATTGTGGGGAAAGAGGAAAATGCTGGTTAATTATCGAAGACATAGTAAGCATCAAAGCTGATTGGGAAAAAGCGGAAGTCTAAAACATGCGTTTTGATATCAGATTATGAACTGTGCCACTTCCTGTATCAGTGTGGCCGGGGTGGGGGGGGGGGGGTTATGACTGTTTTACAAACAGACATCTTGTTACAACTCTGATTTTGATGACACTGAGGGAAAAGGAGAAAATGGTACCATCATTTTCTCCTTTTCACACTATGTTTTTCTACCTTTTCCAAGACAAAGCTCAGCATTTCAATCACATTTAATATGCTGGCTGCAAATGCTTTCAATTTGGATGAGTATAGAATTTTGTCCTTGTAAAGAGTTAACCCATTACCACACAATCCCTACTTTTGACGCCCCTGAGAAAGAAGCCTTTTGAAAACACTATGGGAAAAGGAGAAAATGCTGGTAACCAGCATTTTCTCCTTTTCCCACAGTGTTTTCTAGCCTTCCCATAACAAATTTCTATTTTTTAGTCACCTTTATTTTGTCGTCTTCAAATGCTAAGTCTAAAATTTTCTCGAGTGGTAAAGAGTTAAAGTAGCCTTCTATGACTAAAGGTGAAGCTACAAATTAATTTTCTTTTTAAGCTGGAGCACACAGAGTGTTCAAACTTGAACTGCTACTACAGATTATGTGGCCTTCTGCCCAGCACAGTATACCATGGGAGTGTTGTGATCCGCTATTTTCCTGATGGTAAAGAGAGAGGACATTGGAGTAGTCCGGCATATATTGAGTTTATGACTAGGAAGGCTGGTATGTAGAGTGTAAATGGAGGATATTTGTTTTTTTCGGGGAAAGATCAAAATTTATTTCATCTAGTGAACACCATCGGTAATATTTTCATGAGTGGCACATATTCTATTTATTTATGCTTTAACCCTTCCTGGGAGGAGCTTTATCAAAATCCAGCACAGTTTTTTCCCGTTATTCCCTGGGGGCGTACCCCTCCCGCATATCAGCACATCACAATTTACTTCAAGCACAAGAAATGTAAGGTATATGACATCATGTTTCCCATCTGGATGTGAGACACGCGCAATTTACCTAGGCAACATGAAAATCTGTAAATTCACTGATGGTACCAGTGTAAGATTGAAAAATATTTTCACTCTTATTTCTCGATATCCTACCGGAAACCATGAAATAATAACACTTTATCACATACCTAGAAATGATGTAGGTCTGTGTTCACCAACCATTCTTAAGGATTTTTTTAGTCACTAGAATTTTCTAGACTTAGAGGAAACACCTTCTGATTAGTTAAACCATAAGGTTTAGCCAATCAGAAGTTGTCTTACATTCGAACTTGGAAAATCTTGGAGTATAAGACTAAGAAAATTTTTAAGAATGGTTGGTAAACACAGACCCTGATTGAAATACAGGCATTATCTAAAAAGCATATACCTTAGAGCAGTTTTTATTCTACTGCAAAGAAATTGCTCATGATCTGATTGGTTAACATGCCAGGAACATATATATCATGTACCTTGGTAAAAACCATGTAAAGCCAGTTTCCTTTTTGAGTGCCCCATAAACATCAATAACACAACATTCAAAATGGCGGCATTGATCGATCACCAGACTGCATGTTTATGCACCAAACTGCACGTTTTAGTGATGACAGTTTCCAGTGTCGTCAGTTTTCATGGAAATAGGGTACTCAGACGGGATTTTTTTTTTGTCAGCATACTTGATTCGTGAGATTATAAAACAGAAAAAATTTTGCTTAACTTGCTTTGCAGTATAATAAATTAGTTGTATAGTCAGGTGGCATGGGACTTGGAAACTTGTTCATGGCTGTGTAGAATCATGTTGCCACCAACTTGGAAACTTGTTCACAGCTGTGTCGAATCATGTCGCCACCGGTTTCCAAGTTGCCTGCCACCTGATTGTACAACTACCGGTAATAATGTTTTTTGTATCGAGCATGTGGTCTGTGTAAAGCATCAACTTCATGTGATAACAGGCTACTTTTATGTGTCAATGTTCAGTGTTTTCTATCAAATCCAAAATTTGTTCAATCATGGCTTTGACAGTGCTAATAAAAGTTCATCAGTCTATTTATAGATACATGGCAATTATTAATTGTCATCTGTTTTACACTTAAACTTTCAAATCACAATCCTGAAGTTTAACAAATCAGAAGAACGATACCTTTGTTTGCATTGTGGGAAAAGGAAAAATGCTGGTAACAAGCGTTTTCTCCTTGCCCCACAATGTTTTCTACCCTATTAGGGACCTTAAACTCATTTGTACCAATCCTGAAATTGTTGTCTGTAGCAGTTTTCTGAAATCTTTTAATTGGGGAAAGGTTATATAACCAACTTGAGTTTGTAATTGAGTCTGTGAGGGAATTTTAGCAAAACAAGAAACTTGAGTTTTTTACATGAATTGGAAAGGAGGAAAAACAAAAAAGTAGTTGCTATGAGTTTGTCACAATTATTATTTATTTTTCTTCATGCATACATGTATTATCGTCATGATGACAAATTTTTTTATTGACTTCAGTTCCCAAAAAGAGCCCCTCAGTGACAGCAGGTCTTTACATTTGGCAGACAGATGGCATCATTTTATATTGGCAGGTTAGTCAAGGAATTGTATTTACTAACTTCTGGCAAAAAAATTCTTAAAATATGTACTTTTTATTTATAATTTATTTACATGTTCCTTGAAAAGGGGGGGTTTAAATGCATCTGCAAAAAAGTAGTGACGCTTTACCACACGAGAAAATTTTAGACTGGTTCAAATTGAAAGCATTTGCAGACGACAAAATAAAGGTGACTGAAAAATTGAAATTAGTTCTGGGAAGGGTAGAAAACACTGTGGGAAAAGGAGAAAATGCTGGTTACCAGCATTTTCTCCTTTTCCCACAGTGTTTTCAAAAGGCTTCTTTCTCAGGGGCGTCAAAAGTAGGGATTGTGTGGTAATGGGCTAATCCAGATCATCCTTGGCAGTCCATCCAGGCTGACCTGGGTTAAGACTTTTTGCTTGAGGTAAATTTTCTGTATGTCAAAGGACCAGTTTACCTCATAAGTTTGTTAGTTGTTATCTATAGTGATTTTTAACCCATTACCAAACGACAACATTTTAGACTGATCCAAATTGAAAGCATTTGCAGACGACAAAATAAAAGTGACTGAAAATTTTGAAATTTGTTTTGTGAAGGGTAGAAGGGTAGAAAATATTGTGGGAAAAGGAGAAAATGCTGGTTACCAGCATTTTTAGCTCACCTGAGCACCAAGTGCTCAGAGTGAGCTATTGTGATCACTCACCGTCCGTCGGCGTCCGTCGTCCGTCCGTTGTCCGTTCACATTTTCTTGTTTACACTCTAGCATCTACAAATATCAACCAATCAGCACCAAACTTGGTCAAAGTGTGTATGACCATAAGATCTCAGATGAGTTCGATTATGGGTCAAATCGGACCAGAACATCTGGAGTTATTTGCCCTTGAATTAAAAAAATTGCTATAATTCACTTTGTTTACACTCTAGCATCTACAAGTATCAACCAATTAGCACCAAACTTTGTCAAAATATATATGACCATAAGATCTCGGATGAGTTTGATTATGGGTCTCATCGGACCAGAATGACCGGAGTTATTTGCCCTTGAATTAAGAAAATTGCCATATTTGATTTTGTTTTCACTCTAGCATCTACAATTTTTAACCAATCGACACCAAACTTGGTCAAAGTGTGTATGACCATAAGATCTCGGATGAGTTGGCTTATGGGTCAAATCGGACCAGAACATCTGGAGTTATTTGCCCTTGAATTAAGAAAATAGCTATATTTCACATTGTTTACAATCTAGCATCTACAAATATTAACCAATTAGCACCAGACTTTCTCAAAATATATATGACCATAAGATCTCGAATGAGTTCGATTATGGGTCTCATCGGACCAGAATGACAGGAGTTATTTGCCCTTGAATTAAGAAAATTGCTATATTTGACTTTGTTTTCACTCTAGCATCTACAATTTTTAACCAATCAACACCAAACTTGGACAAAGTGTGTATGACCATAAGATCTCGGATGAGTTCGCTTATGGGTCAAATCGGACCAGAACATCTGGAGTTATTTGCCCTTGAATTAAGAAAATAGCTATATTTCACTTTGTTTACACTCTAGCATCTACAAAACTTTGTCATCTTAAGGAGGAATGACTTAATATTTTAGGCTAAGGCCCAGATCAAAAAAGGGCTCTATTTTTAATTTTTTTTCAATCCATCTGGTAGAAAAATTCAAATGGTACAGTGATTTAGGATAGCCTATTAGGGTCACTTTAAGCATGGATGCCAGATCTGAAAGTGGTGCAGATTTTTTTTATATGCTAATAAACGCGCCTACCCCAAATTTGCCTATAACAAAAATTAAACTTTTCCTATGTTCACAATAATGGAAAAAAAACAATGAAACAATGCAATCTTTTTGACAAATCTTTTGAATTTAAGATGCTCATAAAAATCCACATTTGCCTGTATGTAAGACTTTTATTAAATCAAGTCTGACCAATTTCACATACCGTAAAACACCTAATAAATGTTCCTAGCAGAAATGAATAGAAAACAATCTCTGAATTTCAGTCTTCACATTGAATGTGTTAATATTTCTGGCTAGGTTTTTCACAGTTTTGGCTAGAGCTACTAGGACAGACATGGAGGACCAGAATTAAGAACAGTTATGGAGTTTTAGCATTTAGCATCTCAAAAATGATCTATTTATGAGTGCAACAGTATAATTTGTTGTTGCACACTGACCTTTGATTTCGTTATTTCATTATATATTCACAACTGTAACCATAAGTATGCCAACACTATGATTTGGCTATTTTCATTAATTAAGCTGCTTTATTTCCTTTGTTATTCTAAGTCTCCTACTCTATTAATCTATTTCACTGATACAATAGGGGATATGACTTGAAGCAATAGGGTCATGATGGCCCTGTATCGCTCCACTGGCTAATAAGTAAAAAAACTACAAGCCAAACATTATAGGCTAAGGCCCAGATAAAAAAAAGAGCCCTATTTCTAATTTTTTTTTTCAATCCATCTGGTGAATTAGGATAGCCCTTTACATTCACTTTAAGCATGGATGCCAGATCTGAAAGTGGTGCAGACTTTTTTTATATGCTAATAAACGCGCCTACCCAAAATTTGCCTATAACGTAATTTAGACTTTTCCTATGTTCACAAAAATGAAGCAGACAATGATACAATGCAATCTTTTTCACAAATCTTTTTAATCTAAGGTGCTCATAAAAATCCACATTTATGTAAGACTCACAATGTATATTAAATCAAGTCTGACTAATTTCACATACCATAATTCACCTAATAAATGTTCCTTGCAGAATTAATTGGAACCAATCTCTGAATTTTCAGTCTTCACATTGAATCTGTTTATATTTCTAGCTAGATTTATTCACAATTTTGCCTAGACCTACTAGGACAGACAAACAGGACAAAAATCAAGAAAACTTACTGAGTTATAGCATTTAGTACCCCAAAAATGATCCATTTATGAGTGCCACAGTATAATTTATTGCTGCATACTAACCTTTGATTTCATTATTTCATTATATATTCATGTCCAACCATAAGTATGCCAATACTAAGATTTGGATATTTTCATTACTTAAGTTTCTTTATTTCCTTTGTTATTTTTACTCTTCTATTCTGTTACTCTATTTCACTGATGCAATAGGGGACATGACTTGAAACAAGAGGGCCATGATGGCCCTGTATCGCTCCAGTGGCTAATGAGTGAAAACACAACAAGCCAAACATTACAAATCCGGCCAACAAGTTTCAAACTTGAAGACATACAATAGGGTAAGGCCCAGGTCAAAAAAGGCCCTATTTTTTCATCCATCTGTTACTTTAGTTCACTGATGCAATAGGGGATCAAACTTAAAACAAGAAGGCCATGATGGCCCTGTATCGCTCCACTAGCTAATAAGTGAAAACACTACAAGCCAAATATTACAACTCTGGCCAATTGGTTTTAAACTTGAAGGCATACATTTTTTTTCTATGAAGTTCTACGAGAATGTTATGACCCCTTGACCCCTGGGCAATGCCTTTTTTTACCACAAAGCTATAATTACTTGAAACTTGGTGGAGGTCCGTAAGATAAACTTCCATATTACATAATATAGGATGTGTGGTATACCAGAAGGTTTTCAAAGTTTCCTAAAATAAATGCCATGTAAAACATGAGACCCATGAAACAGGGTGAAATTTGGTAGCCCTAGGCCTTACTATGGTTCGTAAAAAGATCACTAAAAAAGTTTTCACCACAAAAGCCCAGGTAAAACTTGTGACCACTGGTGTGGGGACAAACTTAACCCCAAGGCTATAATTTAGGCCCTTCTGGTAGAGGCCCACTATATAAAGCTACATGCAACATTTGGTAGTCCAAGGCTTTGTGGTTATGTACAAGTAGGGGTTTTCCCAATATAAGCCAATATAAAAATTGTGACCCCCGGGGCCGTGCCAAATTTGACCCCAGGGCTATAAGTTGGGTATCCTTGGTTTACGCCCACTTGATAAAGATACATGCCAAATTTGGTGGCCCAAGGCCCTATGGCCCGCCCTGGTGGCTCAGTGGTGATCGTGTCGGACTCATGACCTGATGGTTGTGAGTTCGATACCCGGTTGAGGTGAACTTTCTTTCCGACGTATTTTCCCCTCTCACGTCTGCTGAGGCATGTGAGAAAAATAGTCGGTGGCTATGGAAAGAAAGCTTAGTACTGGTGTGAGAAAACCAGGAAACGCATGTGCGTCACCGACCCCCATGATATGACCTTAGCTGTTGAAGTAGTGTTAAACCCCAATGCAACCAACCAATTAACCAACCAACCAAGGCTCTATGGCTAGGGATCAGAAGGATTTTAAAATTTTACCTATATAACCCCATATATAACTTGTGACCCCCCCCCCGAGGGGTCAATTTTGACTCCATAGCTATTATTTGAAGGAACACTGTAGAGGTTTGCTACATAAAACTACATGCCAAGTTTGGTAGCCCTCTGCCTTATGGTTTCGGATAAGAGGATTTTCGAAGGTTTTCAATATTTTTCAGTTTTGTTGCCATGGCAACCAGAGTTTTTAAAGGAATCAAATTCTTTCAAGAAATTCTAAAGAAGGCCACGGCAGGATCATTTCTGTTAAGTTTCATCAAAATTAGATGGGTAGTGTCAGAGAAGATGTTTGAAATATAAGTTAATGCACGCATGGACAGACGCACAACGGACACCGGGCTATGACATAAGCGCGCTTGCCTTCAACCAGTGGAGCTAAATACCTCTTGATGACTTAAAGTAAACAAATGCGCAGTTCATTGAGCGTAATTGTGACGTGTGATCAATCATGAGCTTCTTTGTTTGCTGCATTGACAGTACAGCTGCTTTGTGTGTGTGTATATATTTGTGTGTGTGGGGTGTGGATGTGGGTGTTTTTCTGTTTTATTTTGAAATGTCATGATGTAACGGATTTATTTCCTACATAACAAATCTTAACTAGTCAACAAGACAGTATTTTGGTGCAAATAACTTTTCTTCATTTCATGTATAACTATTCAATAATTGTTTAGTTTATTTTTTTCTCAAATAAAGGCACTACGTACAAAACTTTGTTATTAACACTTTTATGTGTCTGCACTGTAACATTCTGTGTCATTGCTGTAACACATGTGTCGTTTATTATAACAATGATAAAAACTGCTCATAAAATGAAGCCACGCCATTTAATTTAATGAAGAACATTCTGGAAACAAAACGGAAAATACAGTTACATTTTCATTTTCATTACAAACACCTATTTACTAAATGTATATACCTTTTTCAAGGAATTAAAATAGTTGCAAAAAACTGATTTTCTCCACATATAATGTGCCAAAATTTTGTTCCAAAATACTCAATTCAAATAAAACAAATATGCGTTATACAGATGGTTCGAAGTGCAATCTGACCTAAAAATATCTAATTTTCTTAATTAGAATGGGATTTCTTTTACTTTACAATTTCGTTACATGAAGGACATGTCAATGTGTTATGACTGGCATTGCATCACCGTAAATAATATTCAAGTGTGGAATATGCATTTTTCCGTGTGCAGTACATTCTATTTGTACATATAAGAAACCTTATCAAACAAAAAAAAAATCCAACTTCATTTTCAAAAATCATGTCTCCTACAATCTGCCATAACTATATATTAGCTCATAGTGGGTGGGGTAAAGGATAAGCAAGACCAAAACATAAATACAATGCAGCAATTTAGTACAATAGTAAGCATTTAGTTCTTATCAAACCCTTCTATAAGAAGCTGAAACCCAAAGGTCTTAAATGATATTAAGTTGCTCATGATTTTCAGTAAATGTATGCAAATTTGGTGGGTGGGGTAACACCAAGGCGCCCAATCTATATTTTCTCCTCCTGTAACTTAATTTTACCATTACTTATGCGCTTCACTGCCAATTAGAACTATTTGCAATCAATATACTCTGGCAGATATTGAAATTTTGTGGTTTGTACACATAAGCTTAATTCAATGCATTTTCAGTGGGTGGGGTAACAAAATGTCGTCTGAAAAAAATCTGCACCACTTTTGTTTCTGGCATCCACCCTAATTTGACTTCTATATAGCTGTACTATCACCTGGTACCAATGAAATTTTTCTACCAGATGGATTGAAAAAAAATTGAATCCAGCTGGCCAGGCCTTAGACTATTTGGTATGCTTATTTGTTGCAGTATTTGGAAGTGCATTGCCTAAGAATTGTAACTGTACCTTGTGCTGTCTTTAAGTTATTTCCCTTTGAATGTCATTTTTACAGCATTTAGTGCCTGCCCTGAATATAACTGTTATCTTAAGTCAGGACGACTTCAAACTTGGTATTCATGTTTTTTGCAATATTACAGAGTGCAGTGCACAAGAACAATAACTCTACGTAGCAGGAATTTTTAGTAATTCCACTTTGATCTTCATTTTTACAGTATTTCTTGCTTGTATGGAATGGAACTTCAAAGTCTCAAGTTAGATTGCAACAATTTGCTGCTCCTGTTTCATTATCATTTGGCCTTGAACCTTGAATATCTTTAGTTTAGACCTGTGCTGCTTGGTACTCAGGTGAGCAATATAGGACCATCATGGTCCTCTTGTCTCCTTTTCCCACAATGTTTTCTAAAGGCTTCTTTCTCATGGTCGTCAAAAGTAGGGATTGTGTGGTAATGGGTTAAGGGCTACTGGCAGAAGCCAGCAGAGCTTATGTAGTTGAATGGTTTCTGATGTGTGTCTCTTTATCAGTTTTGTTTTCTTACTATGCAATAGAGTCTGCATCTATGGTCAAATTTTCAGAAATTTTCTCTTTTTTCCACGATGCTTTTTTACTCTATCAGAAAATGATTATATATCAGTTGTTTTGATGAACATTGGCAAGTTCTGATGGGCTGAAAAGATTTTTTCATAGCTCCATGAAAACAAAAATCACCTTGTGCCGGAACTATTTTTGCTGAAGATTACTTTTGAAGATCCTACACACTTCTTTACTCATTTTCTTTCGTTCTGTTGGTTAATTTTCTGTCATGGGGATGTGAGAACTACTTCCCTATTGTGTTCTTGCGCCATACATACTTTCTACTCTTCAAAATTAAAATTTAAATTTTTGAATCACATATATTTTGTTGTCTGCAAATGCTTTCAATTTGGACAAGTCTAAAATTTTGTCATTTGATAAAGAAATACTACAACATAATATTTCATATGTATTTTTCAGCCATTGACTTCCTGTGAAATTCATTCCAATGATACTTGGTATGAAGTAGAAATGAATGGTGTCAAAAAGAAATATCCGTGGACAGAATTTCAAAGGAAGATGTCAATTCCTAGAAGCTGTGAAACAGAAGACTGTACCATAAGTATTCTCGCAGCAAACGATATTGGAAGAGCAGCAGGGATTACCACCCTTGAAATTAATCCACAGAAAGAGGGTAATTGTAATTATACTCCCGATGCTAGTAATTAAGGAGTGGCCTTTGGCAAGGTACTGTGGAACCCTATCCTAGTGCTGCTGAATCTTTGGAAATACTTTAAAAAAAAAAAAAACACTGCTGTTAAATGACTTAAGTCCATATCACACAATGTCCAAATTGAAAGCTTTTGCAGACGACAAAATAAATACCAGTGAAATTATGAAACTTGCTAATGAAAATAGAGAAAACATTTTGGGAAAAGGAAAAAAATGCTGGTTACCAGCATTTTCTCCTTTTCCCAAAAGTGTTTTCAGAAGGCTGCTTTCTTAGGGTCGTTAAAACTTGTGATTGTGTGGTAAAAAAAAAAATACTACTGTCAGTGGCTAAAAACACATTTGATATTTTACCAGGTGACAAAATTTTGTTTAATTGAAGGCACTTGCAAGCGACAAAATGAATTGTTGCTCATGTGATGATATATGATGAGGAAAAAGATGCTGTTTACCGGCATTGCATCCTTTTTCACATTTTTTAAAAATGAAGATTAAGTCGCATGTTAACCTTTTACCATACAACAAAATTTTTGACCTGTCAGAATTGAAAGCATTTGCTGATGACAGTTTCAATGTGGCTCATATAAAATGAGTTTTCTTTGAAAGGTAAGAAAATATTGTGGGAAGAGGAGAAAATGCTGGTAACCAGCATTTTCTCCTTTTCCCACAATGTTTTCAAAAGCCTTCTTTTTTCAGGGGTGTTAAAAGTCATCATTGCGTGGTTACTGGTTAAAAGGTGTATTAATATAGATCCAAAAGCATGTGATCGCTGTCTGGTTACCGTTCATGGCGGAGATGCATTAAGCCCCCTTTTGCCATAACGTAGCTCGTATAAATGTGTTACAGTGCCAAAGGATTCCACATTAATTGTTGAATTTATGAGAGAAGAAGGAAAGGAACCACAGTTTTTTGCTGAAATCAGGATAGACAAAGACAATCTACAGCATTTTGAGAATATCACTCATACACTAACATGGTGTAAATCAATGTCCGCCATTGGCTGCAAGGTGAGTATTAATCCTCTTTACCATACGACAAAAATGTGTACTTGTCCAAAATGTATGGAATTGTATACCAAAAATCACAATTGGCTGAAATCAACGTACATGTATATGTGTTTTTAATAGGGTAGAGAATATTTTGGGGAAAAGAGAAAATGCTCGTTATAAGCAGTTCATCTTTTTTCTACAATGTCTTCAAAAGGCTTTCTGTATCAGGATGGTGTCAAATTGAGATTATGTGATAAAGGGTTATACAAATATTTTTATGACTTAAGGGATTTTTAGACCATCGTTTTATCTCAGGGAAAACATTGATATAAGTATTTTCTCCTTTTCCTTTTGAGGCTTTTTGTTTTAAAATAGGGAACTTTGTTATGTCAGTAGCCGCAGTCCCGCGATCGTCACATCTGCCATTTCATCTGGTGGAAGAAACGTGACAGCATGCATGTTGTAAAAGGCGACAAAAGGGACATCATTTTGTGTTTTGTCCATTCTTCATTTCTCGTGTTTGTCTTATGTTGTTGCACATGTATGTTATTTTCACCTTGCATTATTGTTTACTAAGTAAGTGCGCCCAATATGACCTAAGTTGTCAATGGGCCTTAAAACGCTATTCATTCATGTCAGTAACATTGCATTTGTTGCCTTGAAATGTGTTCAATATAGACAAGTGAAAAATTGTATTCACAGTTTCCAAACCATTGTTTTAACTCTTTACCACACAAGAAAATTTTAGACTGGTCCAAATTGAAAGCATTTGCAGATGACAAAATAAAGGTGACTCAAAAATTGAAATTTACCAGCATTTTCTCCTTTTCCTACAGTGTTTTCAAAAGGCTTCTTTCTCAGGGGCGTCAAAAGTAGGGATTGTGTGGTAATGGGTTAAGCTCCATTGGCCAAAGAAGGGATAGATTATGTCATGAAAATGTGTCTGTTGTATGCCTGTATGAGTCATTTATAGCTCAGCTGTTTTCGAGAAAACATCAAAGTTTTGTTCTAGCTTTGGCATTGTTGTCTGTGCAGTGAATGCAGTTTCTTGGACATTTTCAAAAACTTTTTGACATTTTAAAAATTTCTCTGTTGAAACTGAAGATATTTACCTTCAAACCTGGACTGGTTGTTGTCTGTCAGAAAGGAGTCCATAAAACAAATGTGAACCATCCAAGTATTTTGATTCAGTTTTGCCTCTTTTTTGGCATAGAATTTTCACAAAATAAAAATCATCTAACTGCAGCCAAGTATTGGCACTGCATGCAGAGCCCTTGTTCAATTTAACTGTTTACCAAATGAAAAAAATTTGGATAAGTCCAATTTGAAAGTATTTGCAGATCACAAAGTAAATGTAAACCAAAAATAGAAATTTCTATTAGAAGGTTAGGAAAGTGGTTGATTCTGTGGTATAAAAGCTTCAGGTGTCAAATATTGGATAATTTCTTGTGTTATTCCCTCTGATGACCCTTGCCAATTATGTTAGAACTTTTGTGCAAAGTGTTGCAAAATGTCAGCTGAGGTTTGTTGGAACAGAGGAAACACATGAGTAAGCGAGCTGTTGCATTGGTACGACTGAAATACTATCAAAAGTGGCATGAAGCACTTTTCAAACACAGATGCAAACCAACCCAAAATCTTGCAGCTAAATACAGAGTTGGGCAGCCTTCAGTAATGTCAGTACTTTGATTTCATGTTCTATTTATAGGAACCAATCAAGTGGCTAGAGGATGTTGTAGCTGGGAAAGGAATACCAATTCCTGTAGCCAATGGTAGCAAAGAACATGAGTTTGGCCTGATAACCAAGGGTTACAGTAAGAAATTGAGGAAAATAGTGTCCACCGATATTCACCTTGTACAGTGCATTTATCTGTATAATACAGGTTTGTGTTAAAGATTTAGAATAATTGAATAGAAAAAAGAGCCGTTTTGCCTTTTAACTCTTTACCAAACGACAAAACTCTAGACTTGTCCAAATTGAAAGCACTTTCAGGCAACAAACCAAACGCAAGTCGAAAATTGAAATTTATGCCCAGTAGGGTGGATAACATTGTGGGAAAAGGGGAAAATGCTGGTTTTCAGCATTTTCTCCTTTTCTTACAATGTTTTCAAAGGCTTCTATCACAGGGTCATAAAAACCAGAGATTGTTTTGTAAAGGGTAAATTCTTCAGCACACAACTCAGACTTTTAACAACCCTGAGAAAGAAGCCTATAGAAAACATTGTGGTTAAAGGAGAAAATGCCATTTGACAAAATGATAGATATGGATATTGTTTAATGAAGGATTAACTATAAAGGTTTTTTTGTTTTTTTTTTCAAAACAAAGGATTTTGTGGTAAATGGCCTCTAAATCAGAAGCTGCCTTGATTGACCAAATTGCCTTTATAAATATGTCTATGTCGATGAGTTAGGGAGTCTACTGTCCCTATTTCACATATTTAAAGATAGAAATCGGCCAAAAAACCTTCACGAAAACATTGATGTTTGCTGATAAGTTGGAGGCAGTAGACCTAAACTCTTTACCAAACGACAAAATTTTAGACTGATTCAAATTTTGAAAGCATTTGCAGACGACAAAATAAATGTGACTGAAAAATTGAAATTTGTTTTTGGAAGGGTAGAAAACACTGTCCTTTGGTGAAGACTGAATTTAGATAGTAATGTGTCATTTCTCATCGTTTACAGCCCCCCGGAAACCTTTGCCAGGTGTGAATCTGGCTGAAGCAATCATGCCAAATAGCCTTACAGTGGAGTGGGAGGGTTACGAGTGTCAAAAATCTGTTATCTATCTACAGAACAGTGTTCCATATGTTGAAAATTATGTCGTGACATTCTGTCAGTCAGAGCAGCCAGCTGCTAATGGCTCCTGTGTTTGTAAGTATAACAGTTTTCCATTAAATCTTGACAAAAAAAACAAGATTATATACTTGCCCAAATGGAAAGCATTTGTACACATTCAAGTAAGTGTGAACTCACTATAAAACAGCAAAATTAATATTTTGTGGTTAACAAACAAACCTACATTCTAAGCACCAGTATAATAAAGCTTTTGAAAACATTGTGGGAAAACATTGTGGGAAAAGGAGAAAATGCTGGTAACCAGCATTTTCTCCTTTTCCCAAAACGTTTTCCACCCTTTTTATTGACAAATACCATTATTTGGGTCACATTTATTCTATTGCCTGCAAGTGTTTTCAATTTGGAATACTCAAAAATTTTGCTGTTTGGTAAAGAGTGAAACCATAGGCCTTTGAAGCTCTATTGGCCTATCATGGAATACTAAAATTGTCTTTGGTCTATTATTGAACACTTATAATACATTGGTGCATAGCTTGTATTTCATGGAATATATATTACATTTTCAGCGACAGAACTATTTAAAATGCTGCCAGTAAACATTTGTAAATCAAGGGTCTTTTTGACTTGAAGAGTAGTTCAATACGCTATTGACCAGTGTTGCATTGAAAATATGATTGGGAGTGAATGGACTAATATTCTGTGCATTTGAAGTAATTACAACTCTAATGATTGACATTCTTCCTTGTAATTTAAGAAAATATGATAGGAAAATGGTGCGTTTTTAGCTCACTTGAGCATAAAGTTGGTCAAGATGAACTATTGTGATGGCCCTTTGTCCAGCTTCTGTCGTCCGTCAACAATTTCTTTAAAGGTCTTCTTCTAAACTGCTGGGCCAGTCTTGATGAAACTTGGTGGGGGCGTTCCTTGTGTGAAGCTCTACCAAAGTTGTTAAAAGAATTGACTTCCACCTATAACTATGGTTGCCATGGCAACAAAAAGGAAAAAAAAAAAAGAGGTAGCAAAATCTTTCAAAATCCTCCCCTCTGAAACTAGAAGGCATACAGCTTTGATATTTGATATGTAGCATCTCTAAGTGGACTTCTATCAAGTTGTACATATGATAGCCTTGGGGTCAAAAAAGGCCTGCCCCGTGGGGTCACAAGTTCAGACATAGGAACAAAGAGGCAAAACTTTAAATTCTTCTTCTCTATAAGTGGAAGGTGCAGGGCTTTGATATTTGGTATGTAGCATCTCCTAGTAGACTTCTACCACATTTGTTCATATGCCCATGAGATCAAAACTGGCCCCGCCCCTGGGGTCACAAGTTCGAAAAAAGGAGAAAGAAGAAAAACTTTAGAATTCTTTTTCTCTAAAACTGGAAGGATAGAGCTTTGATATTTGGTATGTAGCATTTCGCAGTTGACTCTACCAAGTTTGCTCATGTGATCCCCCAGGGATCAAAACTGGCCCTGCTCTAGGGATCACAAGTTTGAACAAAGGAACAAAGAAGGAAAACCTTAAAATTCCTCCTGTCTGAAACTTGAAAGCGTAGAGCTTTGATATTTGGTTAGAAGCATCTCCTAGTGGACCTTGTTCATTGTGAATTTGTTCATTTGATGCCCCTGGTGTCAAAACTGGGCCCAGCTTGGGGGTCACAAGTTTGAACATGGAACAAAGAAAGAAAACTTTAAAATTCTTCTTCTCTAAAACTTGAAGGCATAGAACTTTGATATTTGGTATGGAGTAATCCTGTTCTAAGTTTGTCCACTTGACCACAACATGTTCATTTAGTTCAAAATTAGGTAACCTGGAGTCATAAACTAGGTCACTAGATCAAATTAAAGAAATACCTTGTGGGCACTCTAGGATTCACATTTATGGCTCAAATTGCATTAAATTTTGTCAGAATATTTGTCTTAAAATATCTGATGAGTTTGGATTGGGGTCACCTGGGATCATAAACTAAGTCAAATCAAAGAAATACCTTGTGGGCTCTCTACAGGCCGCTTTTTTAGCTCAATTGACTTGAAAAGTGGTTGGAATGTTTGTCTTGATTAAATGTCACATGAGTCTGAATTGGGTCAACTGGGATTATAAAGCAGGTCACTAGGTCAAATTAAAGGAATACCTTGTGGGAACTTTAGAGGCCACATTTATGGGTCAATTGATTTGGAATTTGGTCACAAATGTTTGTCTTGATAAAATCGAAAATAAGTTTGAAATTGTGTCACCTGGGGTCATAATGTACGATACTAGATCAAATCAAAGAAATAGCTTGTGAATACTCCAGAGGCCACATTTCTTGCTTAATTGAAATTTGTTTGAATTTAAGTCACCTGGGGTCATAAACTAGGTCACCTGGTCAAATTAAAGAAATACCTTGTTGGCACTCTAGAGGCCGAATTTATTGCTGAATGTAATTGAAAACTCTTCAGAATGATTGTTTTGATAAATTTTTGATGAGTTGAAAATTGGTTCACCTTTGGTTATAAAGTAGGTCACTATGTCAACTTATGAAAATTCCTTGTGGACACTCTTGAGGCCACATTTTCAGTTGACTCGACAAGTGGTCAGAAATTGAATTTTTCACATGGGGTGATAATTCACATATTGAGTCAGGTGAGTGATCCAGGGCTATCTTGTTTTATGTTGCGTTTTATGCCTAAGGTTTTATTGAAATTCTAATTCTTTTCATATTTTTTACTGACGGGGCAGTGGGGTTTTGTTTAAGTAATTAAGTTGAACAGTCGTGGTTTATTCAAGGGAATTTATTTGCATACATGATTTTTACACCAAGTTCTGAACTTGTCTTCCTTTGATTAAGAGCTAGTCATGGTAGAATCAAAATAATCTTTTTTCTGTTGTGCTTTATTAGCTCACCTGAGCACAACATGCTCAAGGGGAGCTTTTAGGGTCACCCTGTGTCTGTCGTGCATCGTCAACAATTCTTTAAACATCAACTCCTCCTAAACCGCTGGGCCAATTTGGACCAAACTTGGCTGGAATGTTCCTTGGGAAGTCCTCTTTAAAAAGTGTTCACAGAATTTGATTCCGTCAAAAACTCTGGTTGCCATGGTAACCAAATGGAATTTTCTAGGAAACATTTTAAAAATCTTCTTCTCTGAAACTCTTTTCCAGATTTTAAAATAATTTCACAGAGATGTTCCTTGGGTGACCCTTTCAAAAACTTGTTCATGAAATTTTGATCCATCAAGAAACATGGCTCTGGTGAATGGAGGCTACTTGTACTGTATGGAAATGAAGAAATTCTTGAAAATTCTTCTGCTCTGAAACCCGTTGTCAGATTTTAGAATAATTTTACAGCTATATTCCTTGGATGACCCATTTCACAAATTGTTCACGAAATTTTGATCTGTCGAGAAACATGGCTCTGGTGAATGGGGCTACTTGCACAATGGATGTGAAGAAATTCTTAAAAATTCTTCTTCTCTGAAACCGCTGGTCAGATTTTAAAATAATTTTACAGAAATGTTCCTTGAATGACCCTTATCAAAAAGTGTTCAGGAAATTCTGATAGGTCGAGAACCTACCTCGGCCTTTCTCTATGGCATGTCGTAGAAGGCGACTAAAATTAGAGACAAACGACTGCTTTCCTCGTAATTCGTAGGATTGCAGCAGGCTGGGTAGTTCTTATTCCAAATCCTATATTTTTTTCTTGATGTAAATAGGGTTTGGAATGGGAATCAGTTGGCCTGTGGGACCCCGTGTGGTTTAATCGGGGGTATAAGAATAAACCACTGCAGTCCCGCGATCGTCACATCTGCCATTTCATCTGGCGGAACAAAAGTGACAGCATGCATGTCGTAAAAGGCGACAAAAGGGGCATCATTTTGTGTTTCATCCATTCCTCATTTATCATGTTTGTCTTATGTTGTTGCACATGTATGTTATTTTCACCTCGCATTATTGTTTACTAAGTAAGTGCGCCCAATATGACCTAAGTTGTCGACGGGCCATAAAACACTAAGAAAAAAGAAAAAAAAAAAAAAAAAAAAAAAGGTCGAGAACCATGGCTCTGGTGAATGAGGGCTACTTGCACTACATGGAAATTAAGAAACTTGTAAAAATTATCTTTTTCTGAAACTGCTGGTCAGATTTTGAAAGGAATTTTACCGGTGACCTTTTGGAAATTGCTTGGCAAAATAATTATTTTGTTTCCAGAGTTTCAATACATCAAAAGAAAAAAAATTGGCTATGATCTACCATATATTATCAACATTTAACAGTATGGAAAACTTTGTGGAAAAAGGAGAAAATGGTGCTAAAAAGCATTTTCTTCTTTCCCTGCAATGTTTTCTACCCTGTCTAAAAAAAAAAAAAAGATATGTTGTCTGCGAATGCTTTCACTTAAATTAGTCTAGAAATTATCATTTATTAATAATTGATTCAAGGGTCTAGAAAGCTTTCCTTTTGTGTCATTAATTTAAGGTTTAAATCAGGCGACAGAGGTATCCGTCTCTAGGACATTGACCGTATACACAATGGAAGATTTGATGCCTGTTGGGTATTGTGTTTGGGTGTCGGCCAACAACAGTCATGGATTAGGTCCAAGAAATAGTAACAGCCTGTTTTACATGGTGACTGACGGCAGTAAGTAATGTCAAATTTTAGCGTGGAGGTTTTCAAAGGAGTCACCAAAAAATGTTATTAGGTGAGCCTTTGGCGAGCTTAATAACATTTTTTGTGGGCGAGTCTTATAAATGTTTACCTTAACTCATTACCAAAGAACAAAATTTTTGGACTTTATCCAAATTGAAAGCATTTGCAGACGATAAAATAAATGTGACTGAAAAATTGAAATTTATTTACGGAACGGTACAAAACACTGCGGGAAAAGGAGAAAATGCTGGTTACCAGCATTTTCTCCTTTTCCCACAATGTTTTCAAAAAGCTTTATTCTAAGGGTTGTTAAAAGTCGGGATTGCGTGATAAAGGGTTAAAAGCCAAGGAATGTCGGTTTCTTTTTATCACATAACTGTTGAACAAAAATTGTAGTCCATGATGTGTTGAAACAAAGGCATACATGTATAATGTGTAATGAAATTTACATGAAGTCTATGTTCCTCTTTGACAAGTATATTGTGAACAAAATTAGACCAGAAGAAACTTGTATATATATTGACATTGCTTTGATTGAAATTAACAATTTCATCGTGATGAAGAATTTAGACCGTAAATTATATTAACATTGCTTTGATTGAAATTTCCTTCAGGAATTTAGGCAGCAATGTTTTATAAATGAAGCATACCATGTTACGGGAGACCATTCCTTCATGCATGGCTCCGTCCCGATTTAAATACAATACCTGACAACCGCATCAGAGAGATATCTCTTTGGCTCTGTGGTTATGGTATTGGTCTTTTAATCCTCGAAAAACGAGGTTATTTGTCCTTCCTTGGTTCGAATCCCGACAGATGGGGTTTGTATTTGAGCTATGCTATTGTTTGTTTCTTTGTTACAGGCTTTGTTTGTAGGAATAATTACAGCGTGTTAACCCTTTACTCCATAGATACTCGTTTCTATGCATTGCTTGTAGTAGCCTTTGGAAAACATTGTGACAAAAGGTGAAATTGCTCTTGAGGAGCAATTTCACCTTTTGCCACAATGTTTTCTATGCTATCAAAAGTTGTCATATACACATAAGAAACAGCTTCATCCTTGCTGTTATTTAGAGTCAATGAGAGATACCATAGAAGTGCCTTATGGGGTAAAGGGTTAACCAAACACGGCATTATTTTCTTATCTCACATATGTGCGAGACAAGAAAATTTGAAATGGCTGTATTGCATTGAAAACAAGGGTAGTTATGAGATAAATGATTATCACAAACATGGCTAGTAGAGTTTTTTTTGTCATATTCACAATACTGACGGTGACCTTTACTCACCTTTACTCTTTTATTTTCAGAAGCTTCAAACAGTGACAAGGTTATAGCCATCATATTTGGTGTAGTTTGTTTTGTCATCTTGGTAATACTGCTAGCCTGGTTCCTGGTTAAAAGGTAAGTTTAGTAAATAGTTCCTTATTTTCTATGACTTATCCGACATTTTTTGAAGATTCTTCATTTTCTTTTCCGGTAGAAAATGTACCGTACATTTCAAAATATCTTTCAATAGGAGAATATGCTGGTAACCAGTATGATTGCCTTGAATTTCACTGTTAACTAGACTGAAACACTCTTAAGCAAAAGCAACCATGAAATTGCAATTATTTGGGCCTTATTTCTAGACTAAAAGTGAACATACTGTTCATTTGGTTCTTTGCAGGTTTACATTGTCATTAGACTAAAGTCTTTGCCATATGTTTAATCACTTAACCCATTACCACACAATCCCTACTGTTGATGCCCCTGAGAAAAAAGCCTTTAGAAAACATTATGGGAAAAGGAGAAAATGCTGGTAATCAGCATTTTCTCCTCTTCCCACAATGTTTTCTACCCTTCACAAAACAAATTTCAAATTTTCAGTCACTTTTATTTTGTCGTCTGCAATAGCTTTCAATTTGGACCAGTCTAAAATATTGTCGTTTGGTAATAGGTTAACACAAAATGCCGACTTTAATGAACCTAGGTGAGAAGCCTTTTGAAAACATTGTCAGGAAAAGGGGAAGATGCCGGTATCCAGCATTTCCTGCTTTTCCCACAATGTTTTCTACCATATGAAAGAAAACGGTTTGATTTGAACCACATTTTGTTTTGCAGTAAAGAGTTACAGGGAGTTATTCCGATTTTCATTATCTCACCTAAGTACTTAAGCATTTTACCTTTGAATTAAGCTGTTGAATTAGAATTGTGAATATTAGTAAAAACAGTTTGTAGGTTTTTTTTTAGGTAGGATTGCAAACAAGGGTAGGTAACTGTCGAAAGTATTTTGGACACAATTATGCCCCTTTTTGGACATAGTTTCCTTTTTAGCTGTTGAATTTTCACTGACAATCAAGCTAATGCATCCCAGTGTTGGCTGCCTTATTCAGTACTTTTGCTTAAAGTCCCAATAATCAAAGGATTGGAGGCATGAAATAGATGGAATATTTGTCTCTTTTCAGGTGAAGGATAGAAATTCATTTCATCTGGTAAACATCACATGGTAACATTTTCACCTGCGGCCATGTTCACTTGATGAATTAAATTTCAATTTTTCATCCCCCCCCCATCCCCCACCCCCTAAGTATTTTTTTTGTTTGTTTTGTTTTATAGGACAAGAGAGTGGGTTAAGGCCAGGGTGGAAATGGTTATACCTCAAATCCAAGGGGTTTGTATATTTAGCTTCTCACTTATGTGTGTTGTTATGTTCCTTGTAAAAAGTTCAGGGTAGCATAATTATATCCCCCCACAAAACAAATGTTAATTTTTTGGGGAATACTGGAATCAACCTGTCTGTCATTATGTGAATCTGTCTGTTTTGTATTTGTGTCCATCTATGTACAAAATACTAGTGATTGTTGCCTGTTTCTGTTAACCCATTGCCACACAATCCCTACTTTTGACGCCTATGAGAAAGAAGTCCTTTGAAAACACTGTAGGAAAAGGAGAAAATGCTGGTAACCAGCATTTTCTCCTTTTCCCACAGTGTTTTCTACCCTTCTCAGAACAAATTTCAGTTTTTCAGTCACCTTTATTTTGTTGTCTGCAAATGCTTTCAATTTGGACCAGTCTAAAATTTTGTCATGTGGTAAAGAGTTAAAGGGCTAGCAGGGGTATTAACTCTTTACTCCATAGATACTCATTTCTTCGCATTGCTTGTAGGAGCATTTGGAAAACATTGTGACAAAAGGTGAAATTGCTTGTGACGAGCATTTTCTCCTATTCCTACAATGTCAATTCAAACAACAACTGGAGTTGTTTGCCCTTGAATAAGAAAAATTGCTATATTTACATTTGTTTACACTCTGGTATTTACAATTTTTAACCAATCAGCACTAAATTTAATCAAAATATATTTGACCATACTATCTCAGATGAGTTTGATTATGTCAACCAATCAGCACTAAACTTGGTCAAAATGTATATGACTGTAAGATCACCGTTGAGTTCAATTATGGGTCTAATCAGACTGGAACAACTGTAGTTATTTGTCCTTTTATTAGAAAGTTCTTTAGAATACATGTACTTCTTTGTAGAGAGCTTAATTTTGTCATGTCCAGTCTGATTGACCTGAAACTTGGCATTTGTACTTGTTGCAGTAATACAGAGTGCAGTGTGAAAGAAGCATATCTCTACCTTGTACTTTCTATGAGTTATTTCCATTGTCATTTTAACAGCTTTTTCTGCTGGTCTGGAATATAACTTTGTCATCTCCAGCCTGAACATCTTCAAATTCATGCATGATTGTTGAGTTATTCTCCACTTGACCTTCTTGTTTATAGCATTTCTTACTTGTCCAGAGCAAAACTTTGTCATCTTTAGTAGGAATGACTTGAAATTTGGTATGCTTATTTGTAGCAATATTTCGGAAGTGAACTGCACAAGAATTGTAACTGTACCTTGTGCTATCTATGAGTTATTTCCCTTTGAATGTCATTTTTACAGCATTTAGTGCCTGTCCGGAAAATAACTGTCATTTGAGTCAGAATGACTTCAAACTTGGTATGCATATTATGGAGTAGAGTGCGCAAGAACCATAACTCTACCTAGCAGGGATTTTGTGTAATTTCACTTTGATCTTTATTATTACAGTATATCTTACTTGTCCGGTACGCAACTTTTGATGAAATCTCAAGTCAAATTGCGACAACTTGCTGTTCTTGTTACATTATCATTTGGCCTTGAACTGTGATATTTTGTATTTATCGTATGATTGTAGTACTCAGGTGAGAGATATATGGGTGTCAAAACTCTGATTTTGTGGTAAAGAGTTACAGTTAAGGTTTCTATCATCATTTATCCTTGATTGATTTTGTTGTCTCCACATGGTTTCAATTTGGTTGATTCCAAAAATTTTTGCATTTGGTACAGAGTTATTGTCAGAGCATGGCTTATATATACACAAAGCCTTGGTATATTAATACTGGTTTCTCTTTTGTTCTATAAATATAGGATCCACCCCCTGAGATACCTCTTAGACATTATATAGATAATCCTCTGTGTACGGAAGATAGAAGTACCACGGAGACAAGTCTTCACTGGGTTAGTGACGGGGGTGATGAGGGAGTATTTGAAGATTCCAGATCTCCTCTCCTTGGATATGACATTGCAGAGAATATTGAATGTGGTTCAAACATGAGTCTTAACACTCTGTTATCACATGCCCAAAATTACGAGGATACTGAACATAGCAGCATTGATGACATCTCTGTTTCGGTAAATAGTGCAATAAATGTTGAAGGCTTGTATGGAGTCCCTGATGCTAAACCTGAAGGACTAGGAATGGTTAGTTATGAGTCAAATATCGATTCTGATCCCCTTGAGGAGATATCAGGGCTGGAGAAAGAAGTTTTAGAAGTCAATAGAGAGTATGGGGAAAATATTGATATAAACTCAGGAGACAGTTTTGATGAATCTTTTAGTCCTGTGGAAAAGCTGAATGACAGTAATATTCATTTCAATGAAAATACTTCTCTCGATGGTGTAAGTGCCACTGAGATGAACATTTCAAATCTCCAAACTGGATTGGAAGATCTAAAATCATGTGATAGTGATGAAGCAGCAGCTACTGACACAAACAGTTCAAATCTCCCAACTGGTTCGGATGACATAAGATTATGTGACAATGATCAAAATGATTCCAAGAATACCAGCAAGATGGATGATGATTGTGAATTTATTGACTGGAATGTCAGCAACATTGCAGGATATCGTACCATTCCATTGACTGATCCTTGCTCAAAGGTTTCTGAAGATTCAGACTTCAACGGTTCACTACAGTTACAGCACAAGGATACCACTGAACCTGACACGTTACCTCAGGTGACAAACAATATATCTACTCAGAGTAATAAATTTGTTGTATCTTCGGAGTCAAAGGATCATGATTCTGCTGTGTTTTTAAGTGATAATTATACATATAATTTGTCAGATAATTCTACCGATAATTCTATTCAGAGAGATCTATCTGTAACATGTACCAATATTTTCGAGAAGACAAAACAATCGACAGATTTATCGGCTGTGAGTTTGCCTACCTCAGATTATCAAGGCTCCGATGATCAAAAAGTGGAGTCTATGAAAGTCACAAAAGAGGAAAGAAAAGAGATAGTTAACTTGGAAGATGAGCCAGCTGAAGCTAAAAAAGGTTATTCTCAGGCCAAACATATATAGAGATCTGACATTTATACAAAACATATCACCATATACTTTTCATTCCACCTATTTTGTTGTAACTCTTTACCACACCTCATAATTTTAGACTTGTCCTTTTGGAAAGCATTAAATTTTGCAGATGATAAAACTATGGATCAAATGATAGATTTGAATGGGTCGAAATCTTGATGGGAATAAAAGAAAATGCAAAGAGTTTGCAGACGACAATTTCAAATTCAATAAAAATGGCAGAAAGTTCTCCAAATGGGTAGAAAACACTGTGGGAAAAGGAGAAATTGCTCATTACGAGCAATTTCTCCTTTTCCCACAGTGTAAAGGATATTTCTTCAGGATCATAAAAACTCATTTATTGTTTGGTAAAGAGTTAACCCTTTACTACACAATATGACACCATGTTTTAATGACCCAGAGGAAGAAGCTCTTTGAAAATATTGTGGAAAAAGAAGAAAATGCCGGTAACAAGCATTTTCTCCTTTACCCACAATGTTTTATACCCTTTCAAAATTTGAAATTTTATTTTGAGCTACATGTAATTTGTTGTCTACGAACACTGTCAATTTGAAAAAGGCTAAAATTTTGTTATCTAGCAAAGAAATAACAAGACAGTATTGAATGTTAGTTTGACTGAATGAAACACTTTTTATTCTTCATAATTCTTTTTTTTTTTCTAGATAATTCCTTTTACAGTTATATTGGCCAAAATATTTTTATATGTATTTTTTTACCATCTCTAAATTGCTTAACCCTTTACTAAACAGTCTTTAGTAGGTTAGAGAACATGGTGGGAAAAGGGAGTTTGGAGTCTTGTTTTACAATACATTATAAATTAACTGAGTTACAACAACTGGTAGTTTTTAGCTCTACTATCTGAAAGCCAGCAGAGCTTATGTCATGGTGTGGTTTCAGACGTCCGTCCCTCCATCTTTCTGTCCGTCTGTTAGTCTTTTTCTTGTTTACGCGATAAAGTTTTCATTTCTGGTCAGATTTTCGTGAAACTTTACACAGTTTGTTTATCTCATCGATTTAAAAAAATCTGACAAACTGTATGGGAAAAGTAGCCATTTCAAGTTTAAAATTTCCATTTCTTGTTTACACAATAAAGTCTGTATTTTTGGACAGATTTCCACGAAACTTGCAGAGTTTGTTTATCTAATCAATAGTGTCAATTGGTTTTGAAAAAATTCCTACAAACAGTATGGGAAAAGTAGCCATTTCAAGTTGAAAACTTTCATTTCTTGTTTACGCGATAAAGTCTTCATTTTTGGTCAGATTTCCTTGAAACTTACACAGTTTGTTTATCTCATCAATATCTTTAACCCTATCAATTTTGAAAAAAATCTAATCAACAGTATGGGAAAAGTAGCCATTTCAAGTTTAAAATTTCCATTTCTTGTTTACGTGATAAAGTATTTATTTGTGATAGATTTTTGTGAATTTTTCAGCTTGTTTATCCCATCAATAGCTTTTTAACCCTGTTGAGTTTGGAAAAATTCAACAAACAATAATGGAAAAGTAGCCATTTTGAGTTGAAAATGTCATTTTTTTTGTCTTTTTGCATAATGAATTCCTCTGTATCCTTTATTTAAAAGCAAAATCTCTACCAGTAGAGCATATTCAGGCCCTTCAAGGCCTTCTAGTTACAAATTATTGATGCTAAGGTCCTGTCCTGAACCCGGGACTTGTGCTGGTCAAATATGTGATTTTTAAACTAAGCCATTAGGGAGCATATTGTCATTATTGTCATGGATATCTCTGCAGAGCGGACAGTAATATCAAAGATCAGACTGCATGTTTGGTGAACTTTGATCGTGTTCATGTTTCTACCACTTAACTCGTTACCGAATGACAATATTTTAGACTGGTCCAAATTGAAAGCATTTGCAGACGACAAATTAAAAGTAACTGAAAATTTGAAATTTGTTTTGTAAAGGGTAGAAAATATTGTGGGAAAAGGAGAAAATACTGGTTACCAGCATTTTCTCCTTTTCCCACAATGTTTTCTAAAGGCTTCTTTCTCAGGGCATCAAAAGTAGGAATTGTGTGGTAATGGGTTAGGAACAGATTTTAACGAAATCCTTCATACCTACTGTGGGAATTTTGCTCTTACTAACCCTTTTCCTCTCAACCCAGAGTTTTAAAGAAGAAGTATTCTGAAATTATTGTAGGAAAAAGAGAAAATGCTGGCAACCGACACTTTCTCTTTTTCCCATGATGCTTTCAACCATATCAGAGGCAAGTTTCAGTTTTTGAGCCACATTTGAATTGTTGTCTGGGGATGGTTTCACCTTGGACAAGTCTGCGGCTTTGTCGAGCTGTAAGGTGTTAACATATTGATTGGTCGATTTGTTTAGGAACTGTGGCTCTTTACCAAACAATAAAATTTTAGACGGATCCAAATGGAAAGCACTCACAGATGACAAAATAAATGAAATTCAAAAATTGAATTTTCTTTTTGGCAGGGTAGAAAAGCATTGTGGGAAAAGGAGAAAATGCTGGTTACCAGCATTTTCTCCTTTTCCCACAATGTTTTCAAAAGGCCTCTTTCTCGGGGTCATAGGGATTTTGTGGTAATGGGGTAAGCAGTGGGCTGGTACAAGCATTTATTGGTGTGCAATAGTTCAGCTTTAACCTGATTCATACTGTTTGTTAAGTTTGTGACCTCTTTTCTACAATCTGTTGTTCAGTTTAACTCTTTACCAAACAACAAAATTTTAGGTTTGTCCAAATCGAAAGCATTTGCAGACGACAAAATAAAAGTGACTGAAAGTTTGATTTTTTTTTTTGTGAAGGGTAGAAAACATTGTGGGAAAAGGAGAAAATGCTGGTTACCAACATTTCCTCTTTTTCCCAAAATGTTTTCAAAAGTTTTCTTTCTGGGGGGTCGTCAAAAGTAGGGATTGTGTGGTAAAGGGTTAATAGGCTATAGCTTAACTGTTTACCAAACAATAACAGTTTTGAATTGAAAGCATTTGCAGATGAAAATATGATAAAGTGCAACAAGAATTATGAGATTTGGTTTTCAGAGAGTAGAAAACATTTTGGGAAAAGAACAAAATGCTGGTTATCAGTATTACCTCTTTTTCCCACAGTATTTTCAAAAGGCTTGTTTCTCAAGAGTTGTTTTACCCTTTCCCATACAAGCCCTAGTTTTTACGTGTCTGCAGTACAAGTCTTTTGAAAACGCTCGTAATGAGCAATTTCTCCTTTTACCCCAGTGTTTTCTAGCCTATCGGAAAACTTTCTGCCATTCTCATCATATTTAAAATTGTCATCTGCAAACACTTAGAGTTTGGGACAGTCTAAAATTTGTCAATTGGGAAAAGGTTAATGTTTGGTTAGTGTGATAAAAGTGTTTGTTTCAGCCACACTCTGAGGAAAAAGGTATGTATTTCTGTATTTCAGTATACCAAGCAGGTCACTACATAATAAAGGATCTATAAAATCCAATTTTGTTTGCTAAATCATGGGGTAGAATGGTCCTTTGATATGCAGGAAACTTAACCCTTAGGCTGCTAAGCATGTCTCAATGACCTTTTGCGGACAGTGTAGATCAAGATCGAACTGCAAAGAATCTACACTGTCCGATAAGGAGATAGTATTAGACTGCACAGGATGTTGAAAACATTGTGGGAAAAGGAGAAAATGCTGGTAACCAGCATTTTCTCCTTTTCCTACAATGCTTTTCTACCCTGCTAGAAAAAAAAATCAATTTTTGAGTTTCATTTATTTTGTCATCTGTGAGTGCTTTCTATTTGGATCCGTCTAAAATTTTATTGTTTGGTAAAGAGCCACAGTTCCTAAACAAATCGACCAATCAATATGTTAACACCTTACAGCTCGACAAAGCCGCAGACTTGTGGATGTGCAGTTTGATCTTGGATGTAAACTGTTCAATAAGGAGATAGTGCTACCTTAAACATAATTTTGAGATAGCAATGTATGGGTTTTTACTATCGAATTCAAAATTTCATTTTAGTTACACAGCAGGATATGGAGTAAATTTTTTTTACAAAGGTGAGCCTGGGCAGACTTTACTGGCTGACATTGGTTTACTCATTACCAAACGACAAAATTTTAGAATTCTCCAAATTAGATGCATTTGCAGATGATAAAATAAATGTGACTCAAAATTTGAAATTTGTTTTGTAAAAGGTAGAAAACATTGTGGAAAAGGAGAAAACACTTGTTACTAGCATTTCCTCCTTTTCCCACAGTGGTTTTAGAAGTCTTCTTTCTCAGGGTTGTCAAAAGTAGGGATTGTGTGGTGATGGATTAAAGGTGGGTATTTAGAATTTTTACATCTCACCAAATTAAAAGATATACCGGTATATACAAGTCATCAATAATTAAGATTCATAAAAATTACAAAAAAAAAATTTTTTTTGATAGTGTTCCCTAAAAAGGCTACATAGCCTCTTAACTCTTTACCAAACGACAAAATTTTAGACTGGTCCAAATTGAAAGCATTTGCAGACGACAAAATAAAGGTGACTGAAAAATTGAAATTTGTTCTAGGAAGGGTAGAAAACACTGGGAAAAAGAGAAAATGATGGTTACCAGCAATTTCTCCTTTTCCTGCAGTGTTTTCAAAAGGCTTCTTTCTCCGGGGCATCAAAAGTAGGGATTGTGTGGTAATGAGTTAAGGCATTTTTAGATTTTGCGCCAAAAATCAATAAAGCATTTAGGGAATGCCAAGTGACTGGCAAGTGACTCATAAAACTTAAATTCCATTACATAACAAACATGTAATAATTATTTTCCATAATGTCTTCTTCGGACGCTATGTTTGAAACTTTGACTGTGTACTCCTTTATGTAAATGAGGGAATTGATCATCTAAAAATAGAATGTGTCTCCCTGACATAGAATGTGTCGACCTGGGCTGTAGTAAATCTCTATTTCCTCGTGTTGTCGGACGGTGTTCGACTACTGGGGTTTTATGAGTGAAAATTCAAAGGCTTTGGGAGTATAAGGATGATTGTTTTGCACTTTTGTACAATTTTCGCCCCAAATTCTGAAGGGCCACCTTTAACTCTTTACCAAACGACAAACTTTTAGACTTGTCCGGATTTGCAGACAACAAAATGAATGTGACAAAAGAATTGAAATTTGTGTTAGGAAGGGAAGAAAACATTGTGGGAATGGAGAAAATACTGGTTACCAGCATTTTCTCCTATTTCCACAATGTTTTCAAAAGGCTTCTTTCACAGGGATGTTAAAGGTCGGGATTGTGTGGTAAGGGGTTAATATTTTTTGAAGATACATAAAGCCTTTTCACCGAGCAGGACTCATCTGTTTATTTTTTTGATAAATTAATTTTTTTTTTTTAACAGAATCTTTTTTCCCTCTTTAATGAGAAATAAAGGTAAACATGGTAGACTGGTTTCATCTGTTTTATCTCATCCTTAATTTTTTAGCTCCGCTGTTTTCGAAGAAAATGTCGAGGCACAGCAATATTGTCATGGTCTGTGTTGTCATCATCTTTGACTTTCTTATATCTCTGTTATTATTAAATGTTAATTTAATTTTAAACTTTATTTCAAACTTTATTTCATGCTTTCCAGAAGGATATCAAGAAATGGCAGTGAAAATACTTTTTGATATTACATGGGTACGACCAGTGAAAATACCGATTTTCATGTTTTTGTTGCCTAGGTAAATTGCATATGCCTGGCAACCTTTCTTGCGCTTGATGTAATACTGTAATGCGTTGCTATACAGGAGAGGTACATCATGGGGAATAACGGAAAAGAACTGTACTTGATTTTGATAAAGCTCCTCTTAGAAAGGGTTAAAAGCATGAAATAAATAGAATATTTGTTTTTTTCAACGAAAGATCGAAATTTATTTCATCTCATGAACACCATGGGTGATATTTTCACTCATGGCTGTGCCACTCGTGAAAATATTATCGATGGTGTTCACTTGAAAGAAATTTCGATCTTTCACCGAAAAAAATCAAATATCATCTATTTATTTCGGTCATATCAGAGGACATGTTCATGTATTTCGTGGGTTTCACTAGTCCTAGTGCTAGGGCTCTGAAGTATCTTACGCAACGCCACTCCCAAGTGGATCTAGTAAGGCGCGGGCATGTGACCTCCAGTTTGAGTACCGGACTTTAACACTGGGCCACAAAGGATTCTGTCATTGTTGAAGATACTTACTTCATGCTTGGTCAAGTTGTTGATTGTGAAAAAAGGGGAGCCATACCAGAATGTATCTCCTTTTGTGACATTGTCTTGTACTTTGTTAACCCAATACCACACAATCTCTTGTTTTGACGCCCCTGAGAAAGAAGCCTTTTGAAAACACTGTAGGAAAAGGAGAAAATGCTGGTAACCAGCATTTTCTCCTTTTTCCACACTGTTTTCTACCCTTCCCAGAACAAATTTCAATTTTTCAGTCACCTTTATTTTGTTGTCTGCAAATGCTTTCAATTTGAACCAGTCTAAAATTTTGTCGTGTGATAAAGAGTTAAAGACAAGTTCCATCATCTCAGACACTATTGTTATCTCTAAATCCTTTCCCTAAAATGCTAGCTGGAATTGGGCTAAAAGCTTTTTAGAACAGACACTGTATTTTTGGTATTTCTTGAAAATATATATGTGATCTCTCATGCAAAAAGGGGACCATCTGGAAATTCTGTACATCAATCAGATGAAAACTGATCAACGATAGTGCAGGTCAGTTTATCTCTTTACCACACAACAAAATTTTAGACTTGTCAAGATTGAAAGCATTTGCAGACAACAAAATAAATGTCGCTGAAAAATTGAAACTTGTTGTGGAAAGAGTAGAAAATATTGTGGGAATAGGAGAAAATGCTGGTTAGCAGCATTGGCTCCTTCTCCCACAATGTTTTTAATGGGCTTCTTTTTCAGGGTTGTTAAAAAATGGGATTGCTGGGTAATGAGTTAAGCTGATAATTCAAAAACGACAGTATAAGAAGGTACAATGACAACTTTTCACACAGAAAAATGTCACTCAAGCGAAAAATGTCAACCTGGTCAGCCTGCGCAGTTTGCGCAGTCTGACCAGGGTTGACACTTTTCACAGTTCCCAGAAGGTCCCTTTTTGCGTGATGGGTCACATATATATGATCCATGCTCTAGCAAGAAGCATCTTTACTAGCCAAGGTGACAATCACGACATGGACCTTATGATCAACATTGTGATTGTCACCTTGGCTAGTGAAGATGTAAAGAGGAGATATCATGCATCTACATGATTCAACAAAGTTTTTGATGCATACAATCCATTTTATCCATAAAAACTGACCGAATCATGAGGTAGAATGGTCTTTTGATATGCTGAAAATTGGTCGAGTAAAAAATTTCTATTCAGGTCAGCCTTTGCGGACTGCATTCGGCTGACCTAGGTAGAACTTTTCTTCCCCCCCCCCATGCGATAAACCCCCTTTTCATAGCCCTTTACCCCATAAGGCATTTCTATGGTATCTCTCATTGACCCTAAATAACAGCAAGGATGAAGCCATTTTTTATGTGTATATGACACCTTTTAATAGTATAGAAAGCAGTGTGGCTAAAGGTGAAATTGCTCATCACGAGCAATTTCACCTTTTGCCACAATGTTTTCCAAAGGTTCCTACAAGCAATGCGTAGAAATGAGTATCTTTGGAGTAAAGGGATAGAGCAAGGATTATAAATAAATTGTCAGTTTAATTAAGAAACCTTGTAAGTACAGCTTGTTTCAAGCTGTAGTTACAGGGTTTTTGAAAAAGAAATGCACTGTAAACAGTTTGCTGAATAAATAATTCCGAAATCTAAATCTAAAACCACTATATTCTCAATTTAAAAAGAGATAATAATTACCTCCCTTTTCAGAAAACTATCAAAAGTATCAAAAACTATTTCAAGATAGACATAAACTGAATTTCTGATCCATTAGAAATGTGCAAAAATATTTCTGCATAAATTTTTATTTATCCTTATCTATCAACAAAGTACAATTTTTACTGGAAGTGCATTACACAGGTCTTACCTTAAATACAGTACCAAACAAATGTGTTAGAGAAAGTGCTCTTTAGCACAGTGGTGATGGTATTGGCCTTTGTCCGATCGTTGTAGGTTCGAATCCTGGCCAGTCCCTATATTTCTGCTATGCATGTGTTCATTTGTTTCTTTGTTGCGGGCTTTGTTCGTTAGACTATAATTTCAGGGAGGCTACCGTGTCTTCACATTGAATTGTTGTATATGAAGTTATTTACCTTGTACACTGGTCGTTCATATGCGCAGTTGATAGCATAAGAATAAGGCAGCTCCATTTATGTTTGCCAGCTTATACTCATATTTTTCTTGGCTTTCCTTCACAATGTTTTCTACCCTTCCCAAAACAATTTCAATTTTTGGACCACCTTGACTTTGTCGTATGCATATGCTTCCAATTTGGACCAGTCTAAAATTATGTTATTTCTTAAAGAGTTAAACAAACTGGATTTAATGTAACCATTACTTTAAAAGTCCTACTTGATAGTATGCATTCCGCAGATGCATTGAGTCCCTTTTGCCCGAGTGTAGTTCATGCATACGATCGCTGCTATATTTACCTAACATTCAAGTTGTCATCTTTCAAGCTCTCGGTGAAAACTCCTACCGAAATTGATAAATCACATTAAAATGGATTTACAAACTATGTGTCAACGGAAATTAATTCAGAAAAAAATCCGATTAAAAATTAGAACCGGCGTACTCATTTTTCAGTGGAGTTTTATAAACTTTACGAGAAGTAAAGCGGTCTACTTCCGGCGAAGAAATGTTAAGGCATATGCGAACATCACCCAACGTAATACGTTTCAGGAATTTGTCAACGAATCACCCGAAGTAATCCCTAATGCACTGCAAAGTGGAAGCTCTGCTGTCCATTTCTTTGAAGCATGCAGCCAGTGATCTTCATTAAAATGTAAGAAATATATGATTTAAAATTCAACATACTTTATACTGGTCCAAATTGAAAGCACTTGCAGACGACAAAAATGGCGACTCAAAAATTGAAATTTGTTTCCAGCAGGTTAGAAAACTGTGGGAATAGGAGAAAATGCTGGTTACCAGCATTTTCTCCTCTTCCCACAATGTTTTCAAAAGGTTTCTATCTTAAGGTTGTAAAGAGCAGGGTTGTTTGGTAAAGTGTTAAATGATTCTTGAAATGTGTAATGAAGTGCAGTCCTGGAAAGTTTGCAACAATAGTTTCGGGTCCATGGAGTGAAATTGACGGCATTTTATCCCCCGAAGTCAACGAATGTCCGCTATGTCATACTCTTTATGCATTATTTTAGCTGCAGAATCATAGTTAATTACACGAGTCAACACGTATTCTTTTACACACCGATATGTACCTGGACACATGCCCAAAATGAAATTTACATGAATGAGACCGTTTCCTTTTTTGTTGACAGATGTGTTTGTTTGGCACAAAAAAAAAACTTCCTTTGGGTCTGTAAGTTTCATCACATGACCACACGAATATCCATAACGACTTTGAAAAATATTAAAATGCATTTGAAGAGATCGCAACATTGTCACGGTCATCAATTTTGAAAGTTAAAGTAATTTGGACATCTATATCAGTAATATTGTAATCTATATCAGTAGTATTGTAATTTATATCAATAATATTGTAGAAATAAGTCGTAGGATAACACTACTATATAGCCAAAGACCGCACACTTTACTTTTCTCACTCTTGTGTTTGGTACGAATATTCGCATTGCATATATACTTCACCTAAAACAAGGGTCCCTGTGTGATGAAATGACATGAGAAATTTCCTCTTAGAGAAAGCGCTGTAAACTAAACCGCTCACTAACTTTAGATTTCTTCTTCGTGGCCATAGGCATCGAATATATTCCAGCTAAATAGCAAAATTTTGATCAGGGGTCTTTGTGTCTCACTCCCGTGTTTCAAGGGTACTTCAGCGAAAATGGTCAAAATTTTGCTTAAGTTTTATAGGTTTTTTTTTTTTCAAATAAACGGGCCTCGGGACACTCAGTTCGTACTGTTTCTTGACCATTGATTACGTCCCTATGAAATATATTTGAAACTTGAAGTTTCATCTTTTATTTTAACCCATTACCACACAATCCCTACTTTTGACGCCCCTGAGAAAGAAGCCTTTTGATGTTTTCTACCCTTCCCAGAACCATTTTTGTGGCGGTTGTCGCCACAGAGTCAACGAAAATTCCAAAATTCGAAAAAAAAATCCAAAATTCGAAACAAAATTCGAAAAATAAATAAGTCTAAAAACCAAACTCATTGCCTATGATTCGGTTAAGAACATACCTAATAACCGTCATAAAATTTCAGTTAACTCCATAAAAAGTAGTCCACCAAATAAGCTACTGCTTCTAAAGAAGACGGCTTAAACTAATTTTACTGATTAAAGAAGTGTTGATAGTGATTGATTTTATGCTTAAAAATGCATTCTAAGAGACAGGTAAGGTTGGCCAACTGTTATTGCATTCTGAAACATCGGCTAATGTCGGTATACTACGTACTTGTAACAATCGAATTGCCTCGGTAAGCTGCAGAGAATGGTCGGGCATTCACGTCGGACACGGCATGATTAAATCATCTTTAGCATTATTTCGTTTTAATATACAATGATACTTTATGAAAAATATAAATATTTTATAGGTGTTTTGTCGATTAATGTAACCGATAGATCTAAAATAAAAAAAAAAAACGATTTTTTTTCTAAGACTTCCGCACTCTCTCGCACGGTGAGAGTAACGAACGACAACTCTGCTCGGAGATTGAGACTTCCGGTGCAGAAGATTGTCATGCAATTTCGCGACTCTACAATTAAGGCCGATTCACGCAAAACAGAAAGAAAGGCTGCCCAGTCTTACCCCGAGATCAGTTTTGACTGGCATAACTATGCTTGTGGATCGTTTGCCTGAGGCTTGTGATCATGTTGAAGTTGCCTCGACAGGTTATAGTTTGAAGGTTGGCCGACGTAGGTTAAATTCGATGTTCTTTCGAAAACAATGAGGGCGTGTCAATTTTGCCTTCTCTGGCCTGTTTCCTTCTCTTACGACAGCGTTGTTTGGAGAAATATAGAAAGGACACGGTGGATACTTGTATGTGAAATGTGAATTTTGTTATGATAAATAATGTGACCCATATGACCCACCACGTCAAGAGGGATGGAACTGAGTTCAGGTAATTAAGATCTATCATATTTTCTTTTTATCTTTGTAAAGTTTGTTATACCTGAGTTATTTGCTTAACCCATTACCACACAATCCCTACTTTTGACGCCACTGAGAAAGCAGCTTTTAGAAACCATTATGGAAAGAGGAGAAAATGCTGGTTACCAGCATTTTTTCACAATGTTTTCTGCCCTTCACAAAACAAATTTGAAATTTTCAGTCACATTTATTTTGTCATGTGCAAATACTTTAGATTTGGACAAACCTTACATTTTGTCGTTTGGTAGAAAGTACCAATCCATGTACATGTGTCTGACTCACTTTTTCTGCAATAAAATATATTTCTCTACTCTTTACCAAATTTTACCTAATTAACTCAGGCCTGATTTTTCTGTTATGGTGAAGAGAAGTTTTTAACAATTACCATTCATTCCTGCATTTAAGGTCACAGTCACTAAAGAAAAAAAGCTATGAAAAACATTGTGGGAAAAGAAGAAAATAATAGTATCCTGCATTTTCTTTGTTTTACACAATAATTTCTACCCTTTTTGATACAAGTTTTACTAATTTGAAGATTTACTATGTTTTCTGCAACATCTTTCGATTATGACCAGTTATAAAAATTTTGTCTTCTGGTTATAGTTAACTCATTACCAAAGGGCAAAATCTTACACTGGTTCAAATTGAAAGCATTTGCAGACAACAAAATGAAGGTGACTGAAAAATTGAAATTTGTTTTGGGAAGGATGAAAACACTGGGAAAAGGAGAAAATGCTGGTTACCAGCATTTTCACCTTTTCCTACAGTGTTTTCAAAAGGCTTCTTTCTCAGGGGCATCAAAAGTAGGGATTGTGTGGTAATGGGTTAAAGAGGGTCTTGTTACAAACCATTTTGGGTGGGGAAACATCAAAATATAGAAAAAATGTACTGTGGCAATTGTTTTATTGAAGTTGCAGGATCAGTTTGATTGGATAAATTCAATAAAAACTAAATTCTAAAAACTAAATCGGGCCCTTGTAAATTCTCCTCAGAATTCCATCTACTTCTTGTTTGTGACTGTGAAACAACATACCAATTCAAAGGTCTGCAAGCTACATTTGAAAATGGCAACAAAACCCATTCTATGGAAAATTTGCAATTTTGGTGGAATATTTTTGTAACAGATGGTGAAAAATACCGTGGCTCGACCGGGATTCGAACCCAGGGCCTCAGGAATACCGTTCCTGCACTCTAACCAACTGAGCTACCGAACCACATGTCGATACGGCCGCACGATATATCACCAAATACCTGTGCCCGACTACATTTTCACAAGTGTTTACAAGTAACATAGAACAATTACAGAATTTCTGGGAAGACTGGTGGATTATATATAATTTGTTATTTTCATTGTCTTTATGACCAAAGACTGAAATTTGAATTTTTTCACTGTATGGTAGATAATTCTAATACATTGTAATGCAATGAACTGAATTTCTATAAAACATTTTTTTTACAGATAACCTGGTTGGACAACTTCCTGGCTGCTTTTTGAAGCCACTAGTGATACAACTATAAAGAATATGGAAGAGCAATTTGGGAGGTGCAATTGAATTACTTTCTAAGGAAATCAACCCAGATAGCAGCTAAGCAGGCATACATGGCAAAATACTGAAGGTTTTATATTTTTAAACCTTTTTTTCATGAAAATAATAATTAATGCTCTGAGATAGGGAGGCAAAATGAAATTGAAATTCAAAATGATCAGCTGTCTTGATTTTTTGGCTATAAGGAATTATTAGATTAATTTTTCTAAACCCTTGAATTATGTAAATTAGATGCATGCTGTATTTTTTTACCCTTTACCACACAATTCGAAATTGTCTTTTTCAAATTGAAAGCATTTGCAGATGACAATTCAGATATCTTATATCAGTTAAACTTTGCTTAAAATTGTGACTACTCTTGGTTATAAACACCTATTTACAAAGTGACTAATAGCATGACTTATTGTAACTTTTTGTTTGTGCAAGTCGAAAATAGGTTTTGCCTTCTGCACAGGAAAAATATTCATTCATTAGCAACTTGAAATTATAGGTTCTTCTGAACTGGAAATATATGCAGGACATAACTTGAAATGCCATACTCATAGGCTGATGATTTTACTTTTCATGGTATTAAAATATGGTGTGAAAAATGAGAAAGTGTCCTGCACTGAAAGTTTTAGATCAACATATCTGGTAGGTAAAGGTTTGATTTGCGTAAACTGTGTGAAATATTTCCTTGACCATTCTGGACATAATAATTATGCCGAGCAATGCTGAGGATAAAAACAGAATATTGATTTATGTAAATGATTGTTACCTGGGTCAGGTTAAATGAAGTAGATAATAATGAGCATTTCATTTCAAATTGTGAAAATCATTAATATCACATACGCTCATTTAGTAATCTGGCACTGTTTCACCACATGGCATAAACACAAAAATATTTGTCAAAATACGGGCCATGCTGTATGAAAAAGAGACTTAATGCATTTCTTTGATCTATTATACCAAGCAAGGCATCAAATAATTATGGATCTATAAACTCCATTTTGTCTAACATTCAACTGAATCATGAAGTAGACTGGTCCTTGGAAATACAGAAGATATTCAAACGGCAAACATTGTGGGCCCATGTCAGCCTGGGCAGACTACACAGGCTGACCTGGGTCTATTCTTTTTGCAGTTGCAGCTCCTTTTTTTTATAGAGCATGGCTCAATAATGTATGTACATATTCACAGGTATTGGCTATGATCAACATGACATTGTGGATACCAAACAGATTCAAGCTGCTGTTTGGAAACAGATGAAATGGTATAGAAAGAGGATCAGACCAGAGTATTTATAGATGATATTGTCTTTCTTCTAAATATTTTTTCAAATGTTGTCATATTATGAATAAGAAGTTATCCATTTGAAACAATACTTAGACTGCAGTAAGCATTGTTATTTTTCATATTGGTAAGTCCCACTTTTGTTGTATTTTTATATTTTTGTAACTAAAGCCGGAAACTTGATAGGAAACATGATTAATCATTTGGTTGTCTGAGCAAATGCTTTTTTTTTCCACAATGCTTTCATATTAACTCATTACCAAACGACAAAATTTTAACTTTGTCCAAATCGAAAGCATTTGCATATGACAAAATAAAAGTGACTGAAAATTTCAAATCTGTTTTGCGAAGGGCAGAAAACACTGTGGGAAAAGGAGAAAATGCTGGTTACCTCCTTTTCCCACAATGTTTTCAAAAGGCTTCTTTCAGGGGTGTCAAAAGTAAGGATTGTGTGGTAATGGGTTAAATATTTTCAAGTGGACATGAACTGTTTTCAGTCATTTAACTCGTTACCAAACGATAATATTTCAGACTTGTCAAAATCAAAAGTATTTGCAGACGACAAAATAAAAGTGACTGAAAATATGAAATTTGTTTTGAGAGGGGTAGAAAACATTGTGGGAAAAGGAGAAAATGCTGGTTAGCAGCATTTTCTCCTTTTCCCACAATGTTTTCTAAGGCCTCTTTCTTCAGGGTCGTTAAAAGTAGGGATTGTGTGGTAATGGGTTAATCTATGGTTACCAGAGTATTCAAATCATACTCCAGTTTGATTCATTGGAGGCTTTGCTGTGCAAAAAGTGTTCATGAATGTTTGTGCCCAATAATTAAGAATTCTTTGACTCATTTAACAATTACAAACCTATGACTTTCCCAAATTTAGAGCATTTGCAGCTGACAAATACTTATTGTATGGTAATCGGTTATGCTACAGTAGTATTCCCCAGGGTTGCTTGCTATATTTTCCATAATGAACATTTATGCAAAGTCATTTGAAAATTCTCAAATGGTTGAACAACAGCTTTGATGAGACTCTTGATATTTTGATCTCCTTGACCGTGTATGAAAAAAATAATTATTTAATCTTACATATTGTTATTAATCTAAAGGCCAGTTTCTGGTCTTTGTTAATTTTAGATTTCTCCGTGTCTTAATATGACTAGGAACTTTCAGCCTGTCATTGTTATGCAAAAAAGTTTGTCTCAGTTGAGAGTTATCTGCCAGTATTTACTTTTGCCTACCATGTATGCTGGGAAATCAGCTTTGCATGCTTGTCTTGTTAAAAGCTTTCTGCAGCATTACTGATATTGTGCACAAAGATTTGAATGTTAACCCATTACTACACAATCCCTACTTTTGACAACCCTGGAAAAGAAATCTTTTTGAAAACATTGTGGGATAAGGAGAAAATGCTGGTAACAAAACAAATTTCAAATTTTCAGTCACATTTATTTCGTTGTGTGCAAATGGTTTCAATTTGGACAAACCTAAAATTTTGTCGTGTGGTAATGAGTTAAACAGTCTTAAAAACATTTTACTTTGTGTTTCTTCTGAGTGATTTCAGTATGCATCTTTTCTTGACCGAAATGCTTGTGTACCACAGTGAAATGGACAAAATCCTGTGGTTTCACTTGACTGGTTTAACCCATTACCACACAATCCCTACTTTTGACGCCCCTGAGAAAGAACCCTGTTGAAAACACTGCGGGAAAAGGAGAAAATGCTGGTAACCAGCATTTTCTCCTTTTTCCACAGTGTTTTCTACCCTTCCAAGAACAAATTTCATTTTTTCAGTCACCTTTATTTTGTCGTCTGCAAATGCTTTCAATTTGGACCAGTCTTAAATTTTCTCGTGTGGTAAAGAGTTAAATTGTAAATATAAATCTCTAAGCACTAATTAAGATTAACTTATCAATAAATAGTTTACGGAGATACTAAGTGGTGTGTTTTGAACTTAAGAAATGAAGATTGATTTTAGGTAACAGTTTTTATATATTTTTGTGGAAACGTCAGAGACAAATATCTCTATGTATATTTCATGATACATGTACTGAGGCTAATGAAGCAACTGGTTTTCCAAACTCAACAATACAATGTTTCCTTAAATGTACATAGGATTAAATTTTTGCTGATAACTAAACAAGGGTAACATGAAGAACTATATTATTGTGAAGATTTTCCAAATCATATGTCTCAAGATTTCTAGGTGAAGACAATGACAAAAAAAATTACTTGGAATATGCAGTGTTTTTTGTTAGTGTTTACATTTTTTTCAAACAGAATGTTTCAATGAGCATAGACTCAGTACATGCATTATTGACCACCTCGAAAAAAATCTCTCAAGATTATTTACTGAAAACATTGACAAAAATGCAATTTTGCTAAAAGTATGCAGTTGCTTTTTGTTAGTGTCAGACATATCTGTTAAAACACAAAGACTGGGCCTAGATTCAGTAGATGCATTATTGATTACATGGAAAAATATATCAGGATTATCAAGGTGGAAACATTTACAAAAATGCAATTTTGCTTGAAATATGTAGTTGCTTTTTGTTACTGTTGACATATCTTTTAAACAGAATGACTGAGCTTAGATTCAGTAAATGGGTCATTGATTACCAGAAAGCAATAGTGTCTAATTTTTGTCTTGTTATAAGTTTTAATCAAAGAGGGAAGCTTCAGCGAGCTGATGTTATTCTTAAAATGCTTCGATTAGGTCAAGCAGATCACATATTCAGCAACTTCTGCAGATATTTGCAAATTAGTCTGTACATATTTGATCGTGTGAGATTTTAGTCTACATTGATGTCTTTACCAAATTGGAAAGCATAAGTAAAAAGCTGCGTTCTTGCCAAAATTTGTAAAATTGTAGGTGATAAAATTATTCAGGTGAAAACATGGACAGAAATGCAGTTTAGCATGGAATATGCTGTTACTTTTTGTTGTTCACGTTGACATATGTCACCTGATAGTAAAAAGCATAGATCGGAGAACAAAAAAAAAAAAACTACTGAGACCTGTAGTTTGTTTTGACAGATTTGTGTAATTACAAGGCTCAGAGTTGGTCTTGAGTACTTTAAATCAATGGGTATTTACTATTGTATTCCTTATGTGTATATACAGATTATTTAATTTACTAACAGCATGATGACCATTGAGTAGTTAGTTAATAGAGTCGATAGATCAGGGACATACTGTTTTAAAGTTGTTCAGTCTTAAAGCTGGATATTTTGTTTAGTAGCTCTTTTACATGCCAACAGGTTATTGCACGACTATTGTAGGCGAGTAATTAATCCTTTACCAAACAACAAAAGTTTAGATGGTCCAAATTCAAAGCACTTGCAGACAACAAAGTAAATGTTGCTAAATAATTGAAATTCGTTTCCAGCAGGGTAGAAAACATTGTGGGGAAATGAGAAAATGTTGGTTACCGGCTTATTCTCCATTCTCAAAATGCTTTCAAAAGACTTCTATTTCAAGGTTGTAAAAACCAGGGATTGTTTACACTTACAGTAGTATTGTTCAGTAAGCACCTCCATGTATATTTCATGATACATATTATCAGGCTAATGAAACAATTTGTTTTCCAAACTCAACGACACAATGTTTACTTGGATGTACATCAGTAAAATTTTTGCTGATGACTTAATATGCATATCGTGAAGAACTATGTTCTTGTGAAGAATTTGACAATCATCTGTCTCAAGTTTAAGATGGAAACATTGACAAAAAATCAAATTTGCTTGTAATATACAGTTGTTTTTTATTTGTGTCGATACATTTTTAACTCTTTACCACACAATCCCGACATTTAAAGATGTTAACAAAGAAGCCTTTTGAAAACATTGCTGGAAAAGGAGAAAATGCTGGTAAAATGCTACCCTTTCCAAAAAAAAGTTGAATATTTAAGTCACATTTATTTTGTTGTCTGCAAAGTATTTCAACACAGACTGGTTTAAAATTTTGTCGTTTAGTAAAGAGTTAAGCAGAATGATGAAGTTTAGATTCAATAAATGCGTTACTGATTACCTTAAAAATATGTTCAGGATTATTCAGGTGAACACATTGACAAAAATGCAATTTTGGTAGGAATATGCATGATTACCTCGAAGAAATATCCAAGATTATTAGGCCTAAATGAAAATATGGACAAAAATGCAATTTTGCTTGGAATATGCAGTTGTTTTTTGTTAGTGTTGACACATCTGGTTAAACAGACTGACTGAGCTTAGGTCCAGTGAATGTGTTATGGATTAACTGGAAAGAATAATGTCTAATTTTCTGTTTTTTTTTTACTATTATCATTATTTGAAGTTTTGTGCTCGGTGAAGTTGAACTTGAAAAAAAATTATAGTCATGGGGGTAATATTTCTGACATTTGTTACTGTATAGTTTACATTTAAATAAATACATGTACCAGGTGATAAGCAAAACTGTTTTACCTGTTTTGTAATACCCACAGCAAGCAAAGTTTTAGGGGGTAATGCTGGGGTCACCTTGTCCATCAGTCTGTCTATCGTTTCACCTCGAATTTTTCACCCGGGTTTCAAACTATAAAAGCTATCAACTTGAAACTTCATACATTGGCAGAACACATTATGGAGAAGTGCAGTGCATAAGAACCAAAACTGCCATTCATGTTTTTTGTGTTATTGCCATTTGTTGATATTCAGATGGAATTTTTGTCCAGTCCAGGCCATAACTTCCTGTTGAAGCTCAAAACTTATATCCCCCACATTATGATTGGGCGGTATCAAAGGAGTCAGCTTGTCTGTCTGATCAAAAACTCAAGATCAACCGGACAACCGCCACAACAGTGCCTTCAGCGCTTTGATTTTCTTTGTCATCTGCAAATGCTTTCAATTTGAACTAGTCTAAAATTTTGTGGTGTGGTAAAGGGTTAAGGTCTACGGCCCCTAACACTCATATTAAAAGACGGACTCTTGATTGGCCTAATAGTCTTTACGGAAACCTCGATGTTACACGATATTTACCGATGAGTGGCAAGTCCGCGGCCCCTAACACTCATATTATAAGACGCGCGCTGCCGAGATTGGCCGAAAAGCCTCTGCGAAACGTCGACGTGACACGATATTTACCGATGAGTTGTAGAGTGTTCGGCCCCTAACACTCACATTAAAAGACGAACGCTGCCGAGATTGACCTAATAGTCTTTACGGAAACCTCGATGTTACAAGATATTTACCGATGAGTTGGCAAGTCCGCAGCCCCTAACACTCATATTATAAAATGCGCGCTGCCGAGATTGGCCGAAAAGCCTCTGCGAAACGTCGATGTGACACGATATTTACCGATGAGTGTGAGAGTGTATGGCCCTAACAATCATATTAAAAGACGGACGTTGCCGAGATCGGCCTTATAGCCTTTACGGAAACCTCGATGTTACACGATATTTACCGATGAATTGGCAAGTCCGCGGCCCCTAACACTTATTTTATATGACGTACACTGCCGAGACGTCGATGTGACACGATATTTACCGATGAGTTGGAGAGTGTACGGCCCCTAACACTCAATTGAAAGACGGATGTTGCTGAGACTGGCCGAATAGCCGTTACGGAAACGTTGATGTACACAATATTTACTGTTCAATTAGGAGTCGTGATCATTTACTCTTCTCCTGCCGTTTGCGACCTCGGGTATATTTTTCAGACTATACAAGTGAGATAAGCTTGCACCTACATGCAGTTTTTCAGTTGTCTAGAGAAAGTTTGAGAATGAGGAAATAATCTTTTTCTGTAGTGGTTTATCGTTTATTAAACCACGGTTTCTGCGGAGTGTTGCTCTCCGGTGCTATGAGCTGGTACCGCGTCAAGGCGAAAAAAATGGACTCAATCCTTAAAGTAGTCTGATTACCGCGACTCACTTGCCCTTTGCGGACAGTGTAGATCAAGATCAGACTGCACAGTACGAACACTCTGATCTTGGATCTACATTGTCCGATAAGGATATATTCCCCCCCCCCCCCAAAAAAAAAAAAATATTGAACAATGCTCTGTGAAAAAAGGGGCCTTAATGCATCTGTGAAAAGTTTCGGCCCAGGCCAGCCTGCGCACTCCGCGCAGGCTAGCTTTGGCCGAAACTTTTCGCTATTGGCCAATTCTCTGTATGTTCAAGGACTAGTGTACCTTGTGGTTAAATTGGGCCTTTCTTTTTTTGGAAAGTGTATATTATGGAAACATAGTACTGTGATGAGTTTACTTGGTACCATGGATCACGGAGATGCATTTATTAAGCCCCCTTTTTCCAGAGGATGGCTCAACTTTGAAAAAGCAACAGTTGGTTATATTTTCACCATCCACTTGAAAGTTTCGTGTAAGTTACATGTATTCAGCAACGTTAGAATTTATCGTAGATACGAGTAACTGTCCTCAAAGGCGATGTTACATTTTGACTGGACGCCTCTGGGTACAGGGACGATCAAGACAAAAACCAGTTGAAAGTTCCGCACAGAATTTGTGCGCAAGTTTGAACTCTCATAATTCCGCAAGTATGCCGCGAAACAAGGATTTAAACAAACCTGTTGCTTGTGTATTTAATACTTCGTCGTTTGAAATAAAAATATTTTCAGTTTAAACGCTGAACATAAGAGAAAACCGTGTATTTCATCTGTTGCTTTAGTTATTTACAGTCCCGAAAACACCCAAAATGGCCGCCACGCACAATAAATTTCATCAGTGTTTTTCCGAGATTTTACAAGTTACAAGTTGGCTTCTTTAAAAAAGAAGCCAGGAGAGATCAGCATCAGTGTTTTCAAATAGGTCATTGACTTTTCAATTTCAATATATTTTGGTACATGTAAAGAAACGGGTAAAAAAGCCGCCGCGTAGAAACCTCACATGCTTTATATAGCGGTAGTTTAACACTCTTGTCGCGTTATCAGGTTCCATGTTCTTGTCCAGCGGTCTTCTTTCTCTTTTTTTCTAATGAAATTCTTCTTATTTTTTCTTCTGCTTGGAATATTTACTTAATAACAAAACTACAATTATTAGAGAGGTTATTTGCAGCCATGGCAAATTAATAAATTAAATCCTTTCTGAAATTCGTCCTTTATAAAATAAACCACGTTTATTTCCTGTTTCGATTTTTTATTTCGCTTTATTTACAAAACCATGACGAAACAGACTGTGTAACAGAACAATTACGCTAGAAGAAATAGAATTAGACAGCAAATTCTGTGGCAGTCTGCCTTTTAATCCATTACCACACAATCCTTACTTTTGACGACCCTAAAAAGCAGGCCTTTAGAAAGCATTGTGGGAAAAGAAGGAAATGCTGGTAACCAGCATTTTCTTCTTTTCCAACAATGTTTTCTACCCTTCACAAAACAAATTTTAAATGCTCAGCCACTTTTATTTTGTTTTCTGCAAATGCTTTCTATTTGGACAAGCCTAAAATAATGTTGTTTGGTAATGAGTTAAACTCACCACTGTTGGAGAGGTCTGATGACCTCTCCAATAAACGACTTGCACAAGCTTTTTAGGTAATGTAAGGTTTAGTAATTTCTCTTTGGTCATTTTAGTTACTTGAATTTCATTGCATTTCGCTGCAATCCTTAGAACCGAAATGGTTAAAAAAAATATGTATATGGCACTGAAGAAAGGTTATATATGAATGTGATTGATAGTCTCAACTTTTTACCTATAAAATTACCCGCACCTCCGAAAGCATTGGACTAAATGAATTAAAAAAAAAAAGATGGTTCCTTCATTATTTTAATACTAGAGAGAATCAAAACTGTTGAACACTACCCTTATGCTAACGATTATGGTTACGATTTCATGGGTGCTATTTTAAAGGTGTTTTTTAAGGTCCTTACTGGACAGTGTAGATCCAAGATCAGACTGCACGTTCTGTGCAGTCTGATCTTGAATCTACACTGTCCGCAAAAGGTCAGCGAGTGGCGCTTAACAGTCTAATGATAAATAGATATATACACCTTATCTATACGTTATTGACTTTCTATCTGGTACAATGGTACTCTATGTCTCTGAATGGCAAATTCTGTTGGAAATGAATACGCGGATTTAGACAGAGTGAAATCTCAAGGGGGTTGAAGAAACAGTTGATTCAAATGAAAACTACAAATCAAGACACGAAGGGTCGATGTGACCGATTCTCCGATTCTCATCATCGATTTTTACTTTTCGGTATGTTCACTTTAAACGGCAGAATTATCTGTTCAACCAACGGTGAGAAAACATGTTTGAATCTAGAGATATCTCACAAGTTTTTTTTTTTTTTGCAGTAACATCAAAAATGTATACTCAGCAAAACTTATAATCTGCCACTTTCGTTTCACTTACAATTTGCAGAGATTGCAGATAGACGAGTATTTATAGAATGCCATCTAGTGGGAGATAATGATGTAATTGGAGGAGGGGAATGGCCAAATCTAACTTGTGAGAACCTGTGGCCAGACCCCTTTGCCGGTGTACATTTGTCATTCCATGTACTAGAAAATGTGTTTATGTTTTGCTTTTGTTGACATGTACATATGTATGGCAATAAAATATGTTTAAGTGTCCACATTCCCCAACCATTCTATAGAACTTTCCTAGTCTTATTCTCACAAACTTCCAATACCTGAAAGTAATACAACTTCTGATTGGCTGATCTAGAAATAGAGTAAAAATATTCTCAAGAATTACTGGTCAATGCGGAAACAGGTCAACGCATTCATGCAAATGGTGACCATTTGCCATGCTCAACACATGTCAGAACGTAACCATGGTACTCGGTTTTTATTATCGAGTGCTATACATGATTCACTATTACGGAAGAACTAATTTTCTGAGTAATTGGAAAACGCCATTTCCCATCGGTGCAATTCGGCACAGGCATCCTTTCATAAATAATGATGCAGTATTAATTAATATCGTAGCAACAATTACAGTAGCTGGAAAGTTTTGGCGAGGTTTCGAAAATTAAAGGCCATTTTATTGCTTTTTCATGCTTTGTTTGGGAAAGTGATACAATTCCAGGAAAACAACCACCCTTTTCATCTCCCTATCCCCATTTCCTGTGTATTCTTTTTACCCTTTCCCAAACAAGCCCTTGTTTTACTTGTCTGCAGTACAAGTCTTTTGAAAACATTGTGGGAAAAGGAGAAATTGCTCGTAAAAACAATTCTCCTTTTCCCACAGTGTTTTCTGCCCGTTCGGATAATTTTCAGCCATTGTTATGAAAGTTAAAATTGTCGTCTACAAACTTTTCCAGTTTGGAAGAGTCTAAAATTTGTCCTTTTGGAAAGGTTTAAAGATACCTCTCTATAGTACGGGGGATAAAACGCAGTTAAATCTTTATGGTGTGTATAATGGTTTAGGTGTAGGTCAGCTGTGTAAAAAAATAGGTAAACAATCATTATCTCCCGTTAGATGGCATTCTACAAGTACACATCTATCTAATTTTGGCATTCTGGATACAGAACCGGATTACTTTTCTACGCGACAACCCTTACTTGAAAATTCAAACTAAAACGTTTACTCAATAAAACACTACCTGGTGCGATTCACTCAGCTATGATCAGCAGTTTAGAGGAATATGGAGCTAAAATAGGCCTGATTTTTCCCTAAACGTATTGATAAAAGCCATTTTCTCCATTGCTACTTTATAGAACGTAATACTACAATCTCCCCGATATCGGGGAGAGTGATGCGTCATATAAGACAAGTCGATTCTTCGAAGAATATGACATGCGCAGACAACGTCCGAATATAGATAATAAGAAAAATCGATCCGCCCTGGTAAATTTGAAGGGATTACTTTTTTCCTTGGAAATCAATTTCGTATAGATATTTCCTTTAAAATCTTAGCAATTATTTAATAGATGCGCCAACACTGGTGGGGAAAAACAGGTATTTGAAATTATATGAACATTTGATGGAAGAAAAACCTGATATCGATCCGACCTGCTAAATTTGACGGGACTACTTTGTTCATTGAATGATGAAAAATATCCTGTCTTAATTTATATATGTTTTTCAAAGTCTTCCACTACACAAGAGAATTGAAATCCACGTTTGATCATAAATCACTGTCAATCCTTTATGGGAAGTTTTTCGTTTTACAGCTCAATTTTTTCTACCGCCTAACAAAATTAACTCGATATATTTACAGCAAATGAAAGAACCAGAATGGTCACCAACCATTCTGTAGAATGCTTTCTGTATAAAACTAACGAGTTTTCTAGCTGTGAAAGTAAAGAAACTTTTGATTTGATAAGCCATTAAGTTATTACGTAATACATGTACATCTATACCAAACTTTCAAAGTAACATTTAATTTAATTGTTTTTTTTCCCCTAAGAATTACCCCTGAACTCATCACCAAACGAAAAAAAAAAAGGCTTGTCCAAATCGAAAGCATTTGCAGACGACAAAAATAAAAGTGACTGAAAATTTGAAATCTGTTTTGTGAAGGGTAGAAAACATTGTGGGAAATAGGAGAAAATGCTGTTTACCAGCATTTTCCTATAATGTTCTCTAAAGGCTTCTTTCTCAGTGTCGACAAAAGTAGAGATTGTGTGGTAATAGGTTAAAGGGCTGAATAAATTAAATGGGCCTTTTAAATCAGAAAAAAAAATATCGTCACCTCAGGGTCATTTTGGCAAGAGACAAAGAAGTGGTCACTTTACATTCAAGACCAGACTGCGCGTTTTAAGCAGTCTGATCTTGATCTACACTGTCCACAAAAAAACCCTAAGTCAGTTCCAGCAATTATTGGTTAAATTAATTTCTATGTGGTAAAATCTTCCCAAAAAATCCCCCATCATATGTTAAGGTCTAGGGCCTCCAGTTCTCATATTAAAAGACGGAAGTTGCCGAGATTAGCCGAATAGTCTTTACGAAAACGTCGATGTTACACGACACTTACCGATGAGTAAGTGAGTCTACGGCCATGTGCTTTTATATTAACTCTCTACCGAACGATAATATTTTAGACTGGTCATAATTGAAAGCATTTGCAGACGACAAAATAAAAGTGACTCCAATTTTGAAATTTGTTTTGTGAAACATTGTGGGAAAAGGAGAAAATGCTGGTTACCAGCATTTTCTCCTTTTCCAACAATGTTTTCAAAAGGCTTTTATTCCTGACCCGTAAAAACCGGGGATTGTTTGGGAAAGGGTTAAAAGACGGAAGCTGCCGAGATTGGCCGAATAGTCTTTACGAAAGCATCGATGTTTCACGATATTTACCGATGAATTGGGGAAGAGAACGTCATCCTTAAATTTGCCATATATGGTTTATTGATTTTTTGTCACAGTTCACTAAACCAATGACAAAAGACGTGTTTGGTACCACGAGGGTTCCACGTGATTGCGGTTCCACGTGATTGCACTTTCATACTTGGTGAGTTGAGGCAAGTTTTGTCCATCATTTTAGGCCATGTATTGTACAGCAAAGCCGCTTGGAAGATGTCGAAAATGAACGTAGGAGATTGGGAGACCGACTACGGGCAACTGGACTGCTGCAAGCTGGCAGGTCTAAGTGACAGGTAGTTCACAATTGTCAGAATGTGGAGAAAATTTGATAGAGCAGGTAGGCCTACGCTATGAACTATTACTTCTGTTAAAAAATGTTAAACTTCTGTTAAAATTTGTTAACATCACTGTTATGTAAAATTTCTGTGACAACAGATTATCAGTTCTTCCTTCATAGTTTCGTAATTTTTGTGTGTGTCAGTCTTTTAGTTTTTTTTTACGGTCAGTTTAACCCTTTTCATGCGAGACGAATTCAATAAAACTTTTAAGTCTATATTGAAAAAAAACCCCGAGTGATGCTATTTCAAATTTTTATTTTGGAGAAAAAATCTCCTTATCGGACAAAGTTGATTCAAGATCAGGATCTGTATGCACCAACCATTCTTAAGAATGTTTTTTGTCTTATTCTCCAGAATTTTCAATATTTGAAAGTAACACAACTTCTGATTGGCTAAACCAAATGGTTTAGCCAATCAGAAGTTGTGTTGCTTTCAAACTTTAAATATCTTGGATAAAAAGACTAAGAATATTCTCAAGAATGGTTGGTGAATACAGGCCCTGGAATTCACGTTCTGTGAGGTCAGTGAATCGAAGTAAACAGCCAGCCCTAGGCCTAGGGTTAAAATTTCGAGATTTATGTATTTGATTTTGATTTGACTTTGTGTTGTTGATATGTGACGTTGATTTTTTAGGAAGCGGAACTACTTGTCTGAAGTCGGCCGGAAGCTCTCGGAAATTTGCGTAAGATGTCGTCTAGGATGAGCCTGGGCATTCGACGCAGGCTTATCCGAAACGGCATTTTACTTCAACATTAGATTTTGTCCTACAGTTAACTTGCTTGAAACAGAAAACACACACGATCGGAAAGCGTGGTCTAGAATCAGCCTGCGCATTCCGTGCAAGCTGATCCCAGACGACATTTTACACAATTGTCCGAATATTCCTTTTCGTGTGTGGCAGGTCATACAAGCTTATATACTTTCGTTTTATTCCTTTTAATATTGCTATTTTTGTATATCGCATATGTAAATAATTACATCAAATAATATATGTTTAGAATAATATTTTATTCAAGGATGTTCAATTCGTTTTCGTATAGCTATTTTTGTATTTTATGCAATATATGTAACTATATTAAATATTACATGTTAAACTTTAAATTTTATCCAAAAATATGGACATTGAAACAAATTAACAATGAAGTAAAATGTTTCGGTTTGAAATCAATATTGACTAATTTGAATGCTGTGTTGCGATTGCAGTTTTGTTATAGGGATCCATTTTGTATGCAAATCGACTGAATCATGCAACAAATTATCAACAACAAAAAGTTTCGACCCAGGTCAGCCTGCGCGGATTGCGCAGGCTGACCTGGGTGGATACTTTTTGCAGATTACTAACTTTTTTTTCCTAAAGAGCACGACTTAAATCTAAGAAACGTGAGATACTTTTTCATTGCAGCGTAAGGACTTGCGTAAGAACTAGTCTGTTGCATTTGCTACTTAAGCCTTTACCAAACAGTCCCTGGTTTTTACGACCCTGAGAGAGAAGCTGTTTGAAAACATTGTTGGAAAAGGAGAAAATGCTGGTAACCAGCATTTTCTCCTTTTTACACAATGTTTTCTAGCCTGCTGGAAACAAACAAATTTCCATTTTTGAGTTACGTTTATTTTGTCGTTTGCAAGTGCTTTCAATTTGGACAAACCTAAAATATTGTCGTTTGGTAATGAGTGTTGTTTAAAAAATGCTACAAACGTTTTCATTGCAGCAAAATGACTTTCGTAAAAACTCTTCTGTGGCATTTACTACTTAAATACCGTTGGAATGCAATAAAATACAGCCCGTCTCTTTGTCCGTGTCAATAAATTTACACGTGTTTGAGACACAAGTTTATAACTGTATTAATATTGAATCGTATTTTATTGAATTTAATTTCTGCGGTAAGGTACCCTTGGGGAAAACGAGGAGAGGTAAAGTGGAGATTCTCTTAAACTCTGAAGCCTTTAGTAAACAATTCAATGTTGTAATGTCCCTCAAGGGCTGAGCCCGGCGCCTCAGCTGGTTGCTTACGGGACTTGACAAACAGGAGGTCGCTGGTTTGATCCATTGGCTCGGCCATTCTCTTTTCGAGGATTAAAGATAGCCATTGCGACAGGGTAAATTCCTCTCTTATCGCTGATCATTCTTTGGACGATCGGATGTTCGTGTGGGAAGGCAGCCAGTGGCTTGGAAAGAGTATTTGGTGCGGGGTTCTGGTTAAAGAAAAGCCAGGCAAGCATGGATAAGTGCACTGGCCACCGTGATTAAGCTGAAATAATGTTAGAAAACGGCGTTTAACACCAATCAGTCGATCAATCTATCAATCAACTAAAAATGTCTCAAGAGCAGAGCTCCAGATAAGAGGGAGTGATAGTATTCTAAATCCATTATTTCTCATCCAGACCCTACGTTGTGGGTACTCATTAGAATCGTCTCAATGAGACGATTCTAGTGAGTACCCATAACATAGGGTTTAGTGGAGAAAAACGTTCTTCTTCAATTTTGAAATCAAAATCGCTCTCTCTATCTGGAGCTCTGCAAGACATGAAAAAAAGGGCATTGTCCCCTTTTCACACGATGTTTTCGACCCTGGCAAGGTATAAAACATACTATCACATAGGTCAGCGTTCATTTATAAATCGTCTGCAATTCCTTTTTATATGGACAAGCTAAATCTTTACCAAACGACAAAATATTGGACTGAATTAAATTCAAAGCATTTGCAGACGACAAAATAATTCTTACTGAAAAATTGAGATTTGTTCTTGGAAGGGTAGAAAACCTTGTGGGAAAAGGAGAAAATGCTGGTCACAAGCATTTTCTCCTTTTCCCACAATGTTTTCAAATGCTTCTTTTTCAGGGCCGTGAAAACCAGGGGTTGTTTGGTATTAAAGGAGCTAACCAGATAAAATCTAAGACGTCCATTTTGGAATCACTTGTTGAGGAAAAATCAACTATGGCTCATTCGACGGTATTTGCCTTTGCATACGTCTGAAAATATTGTGGGAAAGAGGCTTTCAAGAAAATGTTCGTTTCCATCATTTTCTGTTCGCATATTTTTCTTTCTTGTGCTTCTTGCTTACGATTGTTTAGTACAATCAATTGCTACTTGTTTCACAATATTTTCATAGGTCATCTTTTGCCTTAAAGTAAATAGTCGCTCTCAAATAATAAAATGAGGAGGGAAATTCTGAAGAAGATCAAACCTTTTTGAAAAAAAAAAAGTTTTCTTGTAAAGCGTTGTCTGCGCATGTCATATTCTTCGAAGATTCGACGGTCTTATATGGCGCATCACTACTAGCCCCGAAAGCGGGCTTACTGTAATATTACGCTCTATAAAGTAACAATGTTGAAAATAGCTTTTACGTATCAATACGTTTGAGGAGAAATGATACCTGCTTTAGCAACAGATTTCTCTAAACTGGTGATCATAGTTGAGTGAATTGCACGAGGTAGCGTTTTATTGGGTAAGCCTTTTTTTTTTTTGTTTTAAATTCAAAGTAACGGTTGTCGCGTAGGAAAGTGGTTCGGTTCTGTACCCAGGATGCCCATATCAGATAGATGAGTATTTATAGAATGCCATCTAGCGGGAGATAATGCTTGTAAAGTTTCGAACAAAGATACTTTGATACTGCTCTTGTCAAAGTTCGTCTATACTCGTTGTCAGTCGGTTTTTAACTCCTATTTTGTTAAAATATTCTCGTCATTATTTCCCGCTTTGATAAGAGGGGGCTTAATGCATCTTGTATTTGCAATGTCACTATTACGTGTACAAATACACATCTATCTAGTTAGGGCATTCTGAGTACGGAACCGGACTACTTTTCTGTGCAACAATCGTTACTTTGAATTTCAAAATAAAATAAACGTTTACTCAATGAAAACGCTACCTGGTGCGATTCATACAGCTATGATCAGCTAGCATGTAACCTATGCACCGCTCATTTATTAACTCTTTACCACACGACAAAATTTTAGACTGGTTCAAATTGAAAGCATCTGCAGACGACATAATAAAGGTGACTGAAAAATTGAAATTTGTTCTGGGAAGGGAAGAAAACACTGTTGGAAAAGGAGAAAATGCTGGTTACCAGCATTTTCTCCTTTTCCTACAGTGTTTTCAAAAGGCTTCTTTCTCAGGGGTGTCAAAAAGTAGGGATTGTGTAGTAATGGGTTAAAACAGCCCCTACAGGTTTGGATAATAGCTTCGGTGTAAGCCCTTCTTTCTCCCTGTATATGGGGATGGATAATGCGTCATAGCAGGCAGGTCCAACCTTCGAAGAATATGACATGCGCAGACAAAGCATTCTCGTCTCGTGCAAATTGTAGCCCCTGATGGTTGCAAGGTTGCACAGATTACGACTGAGATAATTTTCCTTTTCCCCTGGAGACCGCCAAAGAAATCACTGTTTTGAAGTTTGCGGTTTAAATCGAAGATTTCTATTGTATGTATGATTCCATTACATCATATATATGGCAGTAATTTATCTTTGTTTACTCAGCTGACTAAATTCTGACCCATTTCACAGTCTCATCAAATTTTAGCTACGTCTTTTCCTCTCTCTAAATGTATCTTTGAGATACAGTATAGGCCTACTAGTCTCAATAATGAGACGCTACGGTGATTTTTTTTTCATATTTGGACATTTATTGTGCACCGTACCGTCTCAAGTCCATCGTAAATTTTCCAGTAGCAAAGATAAAGCGCTATACTGCCTTTCTGTGTTGTCGGTTTAATCTGTTTTGCAGCGAAATAGAATTAAATTTAAGTAACTAACATGACCAAAGAAAAATTATTAAACCTTTCATTACCTAAAAGGCTTGAAGAAGTCGTTTATAACATGTAAATCTCGGAAATAATCAAAGCGTTGAAAACGCTGAAGTGGTATTTGTCAAGGAAATCCATGTGTGGAATTAATAGTTTGAAAGAAACAGAGACATATTGTTCAGATATTGGCTTAAAAGTCAACCCACTAAGCAAATGAATACCTTTTCGGTTTAAGGGAGAGTATTCATGACAAAGTTTGGTTTATTTTTGTATAAGTGGTCTCCTTTTGATCATGAGGAAGAAGCAGGAGTAACGCCCCTTGACAGTAGGATGCATGACGAATAGAGAGAAAAATCCTGTTGATATATCCAACAAAATTAAGTTTGTTCCTGAGAACTATAATTATGAAATATCTCTAGCCTTTTACATTCAATTTCCAACATTACAATCAATAGACGGTAAGCGAGATTTCCATTTTATTGTAAGTGGCGCACCAGCAGTATCACGTGACACCGGACAATCAAAGCATTATTTTAGTAACAAATGCACTATGTCCCGTTCGCAAATCCTTCAAATTTTGACAAATTCATAACTGAAAAGAAAATGACATAGCAAGAAATCTATAGAAATCAATTCGAACACAATTCAAACATATTTCATTATATTGCCTTTGAAAAAGAAAATCACAAACAGACAAAATATGCATTTTATAAAATCGTATTTAAATAAAGAGCATGTAGAGACTAAGAACGGACTAAGCCTCTGAAACCTGTATAAAATTCATAATCCTGACCATTAATGATAACCAAAGGGGTAAATTAATATGAAACAAAAGATAAGAAGAGTCAATTTAATGTGACACGTGTGTGCTAATCTGTAAGAAGCAAGTATATTGCAGCTGTTCTAAAGGTCACCCACTCTGCAGTGCGATACCGAGATGAAAGGAACACCGATTTAACCCTTCACCCATTTTTCTTTTTTGGTAAGACTTCATTAGATACATATTTTTCATACTCAAAATGAAGCTTAAAAGAAGTTATGGATTGGAAGGTCTGAATTTTGATCTGAAGCCACGTTTCTTTTGTTCATGATCGATAACATAAGTTATTCGTCAATAGGTACATGGATGAAAGTGCAACAAGGATGTTTGATAATAGTACTTTAAAATCACTAAATGGACTGTCCCTGTCTTTCTAAACAGCTAAACAACCTTTTACCAAAGTATTTCGAGCGACCCGTCTAAAAAGGGGGTAGACGTGCTGATATGTCCCACTGTGTGTTATTTGTCTCACTTTCTCAACCTTAACACCCCCCCCCCCCACACACACACACACGCTTTCAAAAAACCGAAAGCTGAAAGTAATCAATATGTAGTTCATAAACATTTGTGAAAAAAACGAATTTTCAAAGTGTGAGCAAAAATATTTGAGGATTAAAGGAAGAGCTTGCAACATGCATTTTCTCATGCCTGTTTCAACAATAGTTTGTTTTTTTTATACTTTTAACAAGACAATTACAACCATTTGACCCACGTTTATTCAATCGTCTCCATATGCTAAGTATCTGTCCAAAGTGTTGTCTTCGGGTGAAAACATTCGCAGTAACTATTTAAAACCCTATGCCAGTTAACCCAAGTTTTTTACGACCCATAGAAATATAGTTTTTTTTTTAAAAATGTTGTTGAAAAGGGTTAAAATTCTAGTAATCAACCTTTTGTCCTTTTCCCTTGCTATCCTTCCTAAAGAAAATTTCATTTTTAAGCCACATTCAAATTGTTATCTGCAGAAAAAGCCTAATAATATAATTTGAATAAGTTTAATTCATATATTACTTAATAAATAAGTGTTTTGAATGTATAATTCTGTATCACTATGTGTAATTCGGTAATGTGAATTACCGAATTAAACAGTTAAGGGCCAGAAAAAGCCTAATAATATAATTTTTATAAGTTTAATTCATATATTACTTAATAAAAAAGTGTTTTGAATGTATAATTCGGTATCACTATGTGTAATTCGGTATAATTCGGTAAATCCGGTGAAACATAGTGTGATACCAATCATAGTATATAGCCTAATAATATAATTTTTATAAGTTTAATTCATATATTACTTAATAAATGTTTTGAATGTATAATTCGGTATCACTATGTGTATTTCGGTGTAATTCGGTATAATTCGGTAAATCCGGTGAAACATAGTGTGATACCAATCATAGTATATAGTGTAATTCGGTAATGTGAATTACAGATTTAAACAGTTAAGGGCCAGAAAAAGCCTAACAATATAATTTTTAAAGGTTTAATTCATATATTACTTAATAAATAAGTGTTTTGAATGTATAATTCGGTGTAATTCGGTATAATTCGGTAAATCAGGTGTAATTCGGTATTTCCATGCACCCAAGGAAAAATACCTCCGTATCGGATAGTGTAGATCTAGGATAAGACGGCACGTTCTTCCTGGTGTGATCTGAATCTACTGTATATTGTCTGCAACAGGTCATTGAGTCGCACTTGGTAGCCAAAGGGTTAATGCAGTCTGCATACAAAAAGCTCTATCAACACGCCCGGCAGGAGACAGCTGCTTATAAATGATACCGCTTTACTCTCTGGTCTACCGAAAAATTGATAAAACAACAGTTCTTTTTTGTTTGTGTCTTCGAAAAAGATAATTGATGAAACTAACGGCACGGCCGTTTTAGGTTGTTTATTTATCGCGTTTAGTATGTAATCCTTTTAAAAAATATGACACTCACTATTCGGGTATATACAGGATTGGGAAAAATTGTCGGGTGGAAAGGGAAGTAACTCGTGATGACGCGTCAGTTACGGTATTTGGCAAATGGTCTATTACCTCGATCTATAAATATTCATGAGCAATCAAATGGAGTAGCGTGCAATCATAGGACCAACAAGCCTTGGAACGAATTGGTTTTGGAACGAAAAAGCCCAAGGTCAGTTGGCAAATTTGTATCATTTCGCGAGAAGCTAATTTCAATCAAAAATAAGTATCTCAACGATCGATAGCCTCGCCCAATGTATTTTAATATGCCATTTCAAATTACATATTTGAGTGACACCGTAAAAGTCATTTGCCAGAGAAAAAATGAATTTAACTGGGTTTATTTCCTTCGGTTTTGCACAAAATGGTTGAACTAAAACTCTACAACGTTTGGGTACGCTGTCTCAGTATAGACTCGGTACCGACTCTAAAGAGTTTGGGTTGAACTGGCCACCGTTGTATACCGTGTATTACAACAGGCACAAGCTAATCGTACCGTGCCCTGTGATTGGATAATTGATACGGCCAATGAAACGGCTCGAAACATATATCGAGTAAACTGACAATGTGCTCAGTTGACTTTATTTCATTCTTATTTTGATTATTATGTTATTAATAAATAATAGAATACAGGTATTCATAGAGCATAATTTATAACTTTCAGATAAAAGGACCTTTTCCATCTAGAATGATCATTTTTTTTTTTAAATAAAAAGGAGAGGGAAATCTGAACATTCCATTGTGAGAAAAGGAGAAACTAGATCTACTTGTAACAAGCAATTTTCTCACAAATTTTTCTACCCTATATAGTACTTATTTTCAATTTAAATGCTCTTTAAAATGTCGTCTGCAATTTGTTTCAATTTGGACTAGTCTAAAATTTGGTTGTCTGGTAATGGGTTAATTAGATACTTTTATTTCAAATCCTCTCTAAATTCTTTATTCATTTAATTTTTTGACTATTAGACATCTGAACAACTGAGTAATACATAAATATTCGGCAAGCAATTTCCCCCCTTTTAATTTTTCCCCCAAACACTTGTTAGTAAATGTTGAAACATGCTTCTTTATTCCTTACAAAACAAAGAAATTTAATGTTAAGGGAGAATTAAATGATGATTAGACACCACATGTGTTTTATTGCCCCTAGGCTTATCTCTGCAGGCTTCTTCAAAGGGACAACAGACTTTAATCTTTGAGAATTGTAACCTACAATTCAATTTATAAGATAATTGATTATCTTATTACCCTTTCTGCTTTATCAAGTACAATCTTGTGCATTATATTTGTTATTTTGATGTTAATTTTTTTAGTAAAAGTTCAACGTCAGCACTTGAAAATTTTTCATGTATTCATTAATTTAGCTTTTATTATAAACATAATAATCAAATAATACTCTTATAATCATTAACATTTTTTTTTCTATCAAATTTTAGACATTCACCTATCGTTTGTTGAAATGATACCATGCATAAGTAATTATATTATGATCACAAAACAATCACTTTAAAAGACAGTAATATCGAAAATTATTTTCATAGCTATTGCTTTTTACACCCACCAAAAACATACACACAAAAATCAAGAGACGCTACTCTAAATTACTACTTGCACAGTTACCTCGCCTAATACGGGCAGAATTCGCCCCGTTTCGATTTAGCCTGTACCGGTCCCTATACACGTAGTGTATCAGGGGCGGTAACCAGTCTAAGTTTGGGTACGCTATGACAAAATGGATACGCTGGCATATGTAGAAATATGTATCATATAGAAGATCTGCAAATTAAGATTTAAATTGAAATGTCGTCCTAGGTAGCTGCAAATTATGAAGAAAATGGCAATATTCATGTATTTAAATTGAACTACTTTATGCCAAGTTTTACATTCTTGCGCTAAAGCCCGGGACCTTTCGGAGGTTGATTAATTTATCAGTGTCATTGACGACCGACTTTTTTTGAAAAGGGCCGAGTTATTACACTTGAAATTACGTTTTTCAGCCCGTCTGGCTCTTTTTGCGATAAAAGAGCATGTATTCATTGCTTCGTCTGTTTGTATGTGGTTAGGACAGAGAGCGTAGTAATGATATTCCAAAGCGTTTGAAACATTTTCAAGCTACAAACATCCGGGATATTCCGGCAAAATTTAACTACTTGAACTCAATCTCTTTCTACTGTTGTGTACCTAAACGCGATGGAGTATTAGATTCACGGCACAAAATAAGATACATGGTTTTCAAAATTCAATCTTGAACTCATTGTGGTATTGTCTTCGACAAATACCACAAAAAACGCTGACGAAATTTATCGTGCGTGGCGGCCATTTTGAGTGTTTTCGGGAATGTAAATGACTCAAGCAACAGATGAAATACACGGTTTTCTCAAATGTTTAATTTTTAAATTGAAAATATTTGTATTTCAAAAGTAGGATTATTAAATACACAAGCAATAGGTGTGTTTAAATCCTAGTTTTGTGTTCTATTTGGGAAATTATGAGAGTTAAAAATTGCGCACAAAATCTGGGCGGAACTTTCAACTGGTTTTGTTTTGATCGTCTCTGTACTTAGAGACGACCAGTCAAAATGTAACATCGTCTTTGGGGACAGTTACCTGTGGTAATAGGCTTACAAACAGGTCGCGTTGATCGGGACAGATGTACTTGTACAAGGAATATTGTGTTTTGATGTTTCAAAAACACCCTTCTTTATGCTATCAGGATATGAACCCTTTATCACATAATAAAGGCTTTTGACAACCCTGAGAAAGAAGCCTTTTGAAATCGTTGTGGGAAAAGGAGAAAATCCTGGTAACCGTCATTTTCTCCTCTTCCCACAATGTCTTCTACCCTTCACAAAACAAGTTTCAAATTTTCCGTCACTTTTATTTTGTCGTCTGCAAACGCTTTCGAATTGGACAGACCTAAAGTTTTGTTGTTGGTAATGAGTTAAATATGCCCCACGTGATCAAGCCGATGGATGTCTTTGTCTCTGTCTCTGTCTCTACTCCATTCCCTCCGTGTTTCTATTTGTCTCGGTCTGTCCCCCGCCTCTTCCCTCCTTCTCCCCCTTCCCACTTTCTCTTCCTTTCTTCCTTTCTTTCTTCCCCCCCCCCTCCCCCCCGCCCTCCCTATCATAACCCCACTACCACCAAAAAATCGAATGATTCAAATCATCGCATGCTTCGATTAATCGAGATAATATTGCACACCAAAAATAAGAAACACCACCGATAACAAAACAACATAACATAAAGGGTATCGATTTATTTCAGGAAAGCTACCGCTCTCTCTCCGTCCCTCCACTCCGCGCGTTGATCTACCGTGCCAATACCGGCATCGAATAACATCCGAGCTTCCACGCTGATTGAATTATGAAAAAAAAATAATAGGAAATGTTGCTGTCTTATCCCAGAATTGCAGGATAAAATATCTTCGTTAAATAGGATAGTGTTTTTCCGAGCATGATATTTCCCTGTTTCGGATTTGTTGCCCCTGTTCTTTTATTTTTTTCCTCAATTTGTCCTTTTGTGCACGGTTTTGTGATTTTTCATCCAGCGGCGAAGGAAAGTGTGGGAAAACTAACTGTTGAGTTGGAAAATATTTGAAAAAGCAACAGTTTGTGGTGTTTAGTTGTATTTTTTTTTTCACATAAAAGGAGTAGTTTTACCTAGTGTCACAGCACATAGTGGTGGAGTTTTGTGAATGGTAAAAAAAATAACCCTTTCTTTGGAATATTTTTCGGTAGTTTCAACTGGATAGTTATTCATGACGTAAGAATTATTAAGAATTATCATTTGATAAATAGATAAAAAAAAAGGCAAAGAAAGAAACTGTTCGTAGAATTACGACAGTTTCATTTATTTTTAGTAATATATTGTAGATTTTTTCTGTTATTTAGTTTATATTTTGTGTTCTTATTTAAGTTTTGGGGCTTTATTTTGTAATTAAGTACCCAGTACTCTTCCCTACCTTCCCCAGCCCATTAAATTAAATGGTACTCAAAATATAACATCTGTCTCTCATAATGTAGAAAACATTGTGGGAAAAGGAGAAAATGCTGGTTACCAGCATTTTCTCCTTTTTCTACAATGCTTTCAAAATCCTTCTGTTTTAAGAATGTTTAAAAGTGGCATTGTGGGACAAAGGGTTAAAAGTACTCTATTAAAACACTACAAGACATCTTATAGATTTTTTAAAAAAGGATTACGTGTGGAAAAAAACTGACACGAAAATAAAAAGCAGCAAAAATATTAATATAAAGAAAGAAAAAAATAGTGAATGGTAAATTTGACAATCAATAATACTCACTGTTTTGGAGGGGAACCCTGACTTTGGAAAACTAGTACAGTGTCAGCTTGTATTCCAGCGTGGAATTTTTGTCCATTGTGATACAAATAATTTAGCGAGGTTTTTATTTTTTTAGGTATGAAAAGTTACCAAAAAAGGTATTTATTTGCATATATTTCCTTTCATATTTGCATCTTGTTACAAGCTGTAGTTACGAGGTTTATGAAGTAAATCGACGATATGTAGAAAGGATTTGGTGTGGAAATACTGACATAAAACAACAAAGTTTAAAACAGATTAGTGAAATATAATTTATCAATCAATAATACTCACTGTTTTTGAGGGAACACTGACTTTGAGAAATTGGAACACTATCAGCTTGAGCTACAGCATAATTTGCGTCCAATGTAATACAAACAATTTAGCTAGACCTTTTTTTACCGTTTCTCTTTTTAAGATATTAAAAACTACCAAAATAAATCAGTATGTCTAGATAGAAAGGATTTAGTGTGGAATTGCTAAAAAAACAAATTAGAAAAAAAATAATGCTGAAATATATAGAGGATATTTGTTTTTTTCGGTGAAAGATCGAAATTTATTTCATCGAGTGGACACCATCGGTAATATTTTCACGAGTGGCGCAGCCACTCGTGAAAATATTACCAATGGTGTTCACGAGATGAAATAAATTTCGATCTTTCACCGAAAAAAAAAAACAAATATTCTATTTATTTTATGCTTTTATCCCTTTCTGGGAGGAGCTTTGTCAAAATTCAGTACAGTTCTTTTCCCTTATTCCCCGTGGCGTACCCCTCCCGCATAGCAACGTTACGTCAATCGCGAGAAATGTAAGGTATATGACGTCATATTCCCCATCTGGTTGTTAGGCACGCGCAATTTACCTAGGCAACAAGAACGTGAAAATCGGTATTTTTACTGGTCGTACCAGTGTAAGATCGATAATATTTTCACTGCTATTTCTCGATATCCTACCGGAAAGCACGAAATAAAAATCAGTAATTAAGGGTACTCATCATTTTGGAGGGGGAACCCTGACTTGAGAAATCAGAAGCATAAGCTCGAGCTTCAGCATATGTCTTTTATCTATAATGACGGTTCCTGCGAGGCTCATTGTTAATTGTGGGACTCGTAACCTTGAGTTCCTGGGTTCGGGCGCCAGTGGATTCACTCTGCATTTTGTGGGAGCGACCTTCGCTAAGACATCTCAGAGCCACAGCTTGGTACTGGTGAAGCCTTGGAAGCACATCAACATGAGAGCTGTCTCCGTAATATGGATGTAAAAATAATGTTGAAAGAAGCGTAAAACACTATCAATCAATCAATCAATTAAGCAATCAAGCAACCAACCGACCGATCGATCGATCGATCGATCGATCGATCATGGCTGTTTTCGCCCCAGATTTCTCTAAACTGCTGACCATAGCTGAGTGAATCGCACCAGGTAGTGTTTTATTGAGTACACGTTTATTTTAGTTTGAAATTCAAAGTTACGGTTGTCGCGTAGAAAAGTAGTCCGGTTCTGTACCTAGGATGCCCAAATTAGATAGATGTGTATTTGTAGAATGCCATCTAGCGGGAGATGATAGTTTTAGAGGCACGTGCATGGACCTACGGAAACCACTGTTTCCGCCTTCAAGTGAAGAGATGGAATATAAAATTGGTATTTTTCACTGTTTGTAACCAAGAAATATCGAAAAATATTTCACCGGTGTTTCTCGATAAACTATCGGAAAGCTTAATTGAAATAAGATCCAAATATTGTGGGGGAAAAATGACAAAATACAGTTTCTTATTTTTTCTCTTTCTTCCCATGATCCTGTCGTACCCTTACCAAGATATTACTAAAAAATTTAGCCAGATTCAATTTGCCGTCAACAGGTGCTTTGAATTGTGGCGTGTCCAACTTCTGTCGTTTGGTAAAGAGTTACAAAGCTGCAGATAAGATGGAGGGATGGCAGTCTAAACTCATTATTTCTCTTCAAACCCCTATGTTGTGGGTACTCATTAGAATCGTCTCGATGAGACGATTCTAATGTGTACCCACACCATAGGGTTTAGTGGAAAATAATTAACATTTTCAATTTTGAAAGCAAAATCACTTCCTCCATCTGAAGCTGTGGAGCTTCGCTCGTGATCTTCCTGGAAACGTTTGCAGCCGACGCAATGACGTCAGATTATCAAAATAGATTAAAGTTTCACACGAATTTGCACATAAAACATTGTTACTAGCATTTTATTTTTCCTTTGGAAGTGTTTTGAAAACTGATCTGCTGCTGAGCAGAAAAACCCATTCGTGAACTTTTTTTTAACCCATTACCACATGACAATATTTTAGACTGGTCCAAATTGAAAGCATTTGCAGATGACAAAAGTGACTGAAGATTTGAAATTTGTTCTGTGAAGGGTAGAAAACATTGTAGGAAAAGGAGAAAATGCTGGTTATCAGCATTTTCTCCTTTTCCCACTATGTTTTCTAAATGCTTCTTTCTCGGGGGCGTCAAAAGTAGGGATTGTGTGGTAATGAACACGGACATTATCAACAGTTATTCTCCTAAATAATTAAAATGCGATTTTCAATTCGATACACAAAACCAAAATACTGCAATTTATTTCATGCTTTCCGGTAGGATATCGAGAAATAGCAGTGAAAATATTTTTCGATCTTACATTGGTACCACCAGTGAAAATACCGATTTTTACGTTCTTGTCGCCTAGGTAAATTGCGCGTGCCTAACAACCAGATGGGAAATATGACGTCATATACCTTACATTTCTCGCGCTTGACGTAACGTTGCTATGCGGGAGGGGTACGCCACGGGGAATAAGGGAAAAGAACTGTACTGAATTTTGATAAAGCTCCTCCCAAAAAGAGTTAAAAACATGAAATAAATAGAATATTCGTTTTTTTCGGTGAAAGATCGAAATTTATTTCATCTCGTGAACACCATCGGTAATATTTTCACGAGTGGCTGCGCCACTCGTGAAAATATTACCGATGGTGTCCACTCGATGAAATAAATTTCGATCTTTCACCGAAAAAAACAAATATCCTCAATTTCAAATTGATGTTTTTGGGAATGATATCTTCTTAACCCATTACCAAACAATACCTACTTTTGATGACCCGAAAAAGATTTGTTGGTTGTATTAGGGCTTAACGCCACTTTAACAGCTATGGTCATTTCATGGCGGTCGGTGACGCACATGCGTTTCCTGGCTTTCTCATACCAGTACTAACACTACTTTCTTTCCAAAGCCACCGACTACTTTTCTCACTTACTTCAGCAGAGGCGAGAGTCGAAAACCCTGAGAAAGAAGCCTTAAGAGAACTTTGTGGGAAATGAAGAAAATGCTGGTAATCAGCATTTTCTCCTTTTCCCACAATGTTTTCTACCCTTCACAAAATAGATTAAAGATTTTAAGTGACTTTTATCATGTCGTCTGCAAACGCTTTCGATTTGGACAAGCCCAAAGTTTTGCCGTTTGGTTAAGGGATCGGCTTATCGGACAGTGTAGATCAATGTAAGATCAGACTGCACATTCTGTGCAGTCTGATCTTGGATCTTCACTGTCCGCAAAAAGTCAGTGAGTCGAACTTAGCAACCTATGGGTTTAACTCATTACCACACAACAAAAAATAAGGGTTGTCCAAATAGAAAGCATTTGCAGACAACTAAACAAAAGTGATTGAAAATTTGAAATTAGTTTTGTGAAGGGTAGAAAAATTGTGGGAAAAGGAGAAAATGCTGGTTACCAGCATTTTCTCTTTTTCCCCCAATGTTTTGTAAAGGCTTATTTTTCAGGGTTGTCAAATGCTTTCATCTTGGACAGATCTGGAAGTTTATAGTATGGTAAAGAGTTTATGCAAAACTGTTGTAACATATAAACCCATACAGAAATATGTAAGTGATCCCTCTCAAAGTTTGAGTAGTATATGTCAGAGATTCGATGACCCTCGCTACAGCTTTTCAACCGTTGGGTACATAAAGATGACTGAACTAAGTGCTGAATGAATTTATTTTTGGTTACAAGATCATAAGGTGTGTTCTTGACAGGAGTGACCGAACGTGTGCGATTTTTGACCTTGGTACTAGAATTTATCTGTAACACTGCCACCTCGTGGGCGCTGTCACACTGTGAAAGGTCATACGAGGGCCGAGCAAAAAGTTCGTGGAATTTGTAGATTAAAACTACTGGCACGGTTACCATTAAATCTTCCTACGTTTCAGATACATATAGAGCGGATAAAACTGCATTATCTCCTGCTAGTTGACATTCTACAAATAGTCATCTATCTAATTTGAGCATCCTGGGTACAGAACCGTACTACTTTTCTACGCGACAACCGTTATTTGAATTTCAAACTGAAATAAACGTTTACTCAATAAAACGCTACCTGGGGCGATTAATTCAGCTATGATCAGCAGTCAAGAGAAATCTGGAGCTAAAACAGGCCTGATTTTTCCTCGAAGGTATTGATGTAAGCCATTTTCTCCATTGCTACTTTATAGCGCGTATTAATACAATCTCCCCTAAATCAGGGAGAGTTATGCGTCATATAAGACAGGTTGAATCTTCGAAGAATATGACATGCGCAGACAACGGATAAAATCGCCTGTCTTTTCCTTCAATACGGTCTCGCAAAAACTATCGTCCTAACGTTGTTTTTCAGAAAGGAATGTCGAATGGCGCCATCAATGATGTTGACCTAATTTTGGGAGATTTTAATTTGACGAATTTGAAATATGATCCATTTTAACCCTTTACCTCATAAGGCATTTCTATTGTATCTCTAATTGACCATTAATAACAGCAAGGATGAAGCTGTTTCTTATGTGTATATGACACCTTTTGATAGAAAACATTGTGGCAAAAGGTGAAATTGCTCTTCACGAGCAATTTCACCGTTTGCCACAATGTTTTCCAAAGGCTCCTACATGCAATGCGTTGAAATGAGTGTTTATGGAGTTAAGAGTTAAAAGCATGACAACAGTGATTTTACGGCGTGCTTCGGGGTAGCAGACCTTGTGCTATTTACGGTGAAAATAAATATTGTATAAAGTAAAACAGGATAGGTGGTTTTTACTTGGGAGTTTATAAGACCGTGCTTACTCAAGTAGAAATTTTATAAAAAGTTATGAAGAAATTTCAGAAACGTTTTGCGTAGCCCACATACACTATTAGTATAAAACATGATGACGAAAGCACCTGACTTATACATACTATTTTGTTGTAGAGTAGACCTTGTACGACCTCAGACCTTGTGACAGCTATGTTAGTCCACAGGAATTTGACATTCTATAATGTAAAAAATTGATTAAATATGAAAATCAAAGGACTGAAAGTCCTGAAAATCGGATTTGTTGAATTGTTTTAAGCTATGATTAGATAGAATGAAAACTTTTGAAAAATTATCACACTTGGTAGAATTACTTTGAACCCCACAGTCCTTGCTTACTCTTCAAGTCACATATCTTTTCTTTAAAAAAATAATATCGACAAATATTTTTACCTGATAACTTTAGAAAAATTTGTAGTATCATGCGATGTACATAAATATATTTAAAAACGAAAATAAAAAATGAAAACGAAAGAAGTATTTTCTGCAGAACGTGACGTCAGCGAATGGCCCCCCTCGATGGCATTTTTATTTGCCAAAAACAAACAGTAAAAAATGACGGATATCTCCGGTTCAAGCGGTTAAAAGGTGCCTACAGAGGTATCGCCGAATGTCGCAGGTACATTTTTGTGTTGCCTATCGCTAAGGTAAAGGAAATTATGATCAATGTTTGTTTCGTGGGTGATTTTGGGTGGGAAGTGCTGTCTTGTGTTGTCGTCGGCAGTCGAGGCGTTGAGTTCCTTGTGTTTCTATATATAGGGGAGATTTATTTTTCATATTTTATCATTTATTTTGGTTACAGAATGTCACATTCCTGTTGTTAGTCTTTGAACACTGTTTCTCGCCTTCGCTGCCCACATGCTCAAAACACACACACAAAAGGGCCAATGACCTGTTTCTTTTGGATATTAATAATTTCATCAATTACCACAAAAAAGGACGTATCAAGCATCTTCTAACAACACAGTTGCTCTTTTTCCTTTGTGGTTTTCCATAATGTCCACACATTGGTATTTGCCTGTCCTTCAAGTCGTTCATGTGTATTTATTTAAAAAAAACTGCCTTCACGTAGTCAGGTTATACAGTTTTTAAACGAATATTTTAGCCGCGCAGAAGTCTATATAAGAGGGAGTGATGGTACTCTAAATTCTTAATTTCTCATTTTAATCCCTACGTTGTGGGTACTTATTAGATGAGACGATTCTAATGAGAGTCCATAACGTAGGGTTTAGTGGGGAATGATAAATATTTTCAGTTTTATTAATATTATCAGGTTTAAAGTCAAAATTATTCCATCTGTCTGGAGCTCCACATCTTCGCGAGCCAAGGTTTCGATCACTACGTGGATCTTACCTTGGCTGAATGGACCCGATTTCGAGATTCCTGCGATGCGCCCTCTATTGGATGCTGGTTAATACCACCTTTTACATCATATTTCTAAAAGCAAATGAAATATCGTTTTACAAACCGCTTACGAATACACATGATGTGATAAGCAGACATCCACGTGGATTTCCATGTTTACCTTCTATACGAAAGGTAGCGACCTTGTTCTATTTTTATCAAAGATGAAATCCTGCGAGCGATTTCATTCGTTACAGCTAGAGCTGGCTGCATCCAATGAAAAAGCGTATCGGGGGAATGTAAAAATCAAGCTCGATCCGCTAAGGGTAGAGTAGCGTAGTGAATCGTCAGCCTTGGCTTGCGAAGATGGGAGCTCTGAGACTAGCGATAAGCTTTTAAATGGAGTGTAATTAAATGTGTTGATTTTTCGATTGGCAAGGAGACCACTTATGATTGAACACCGTCTGCGACCACAGTCCTTTAAATTGAAATTGTCGCTGCCTTGTCATAAATGATACACTGAATAATAGCCAAGCTTGAGCACCGATGGGGGTCAATTACATTGAATTTAATGGAGGCTATGTTGAATTAATGACCTCCCCTTGGAGTATTTCAAGCGAGGCATAGAAATTTATGAAGTCCTACGAAAAATACCTTATATTTCCAAGAGTGTTACTCTTCATGTTATTGAAGGCACGTTAACCCTTTACCAAACGACAAAATTTTAGATTGGTCCAAATTGAAAGCAATTGCAGACGATAAATTAAACTTGACTCAAAAACTGAAACTTGACTTTAGAAGAGAAGAAAACATTGTGGGAAAAGGAAAACATGCTGAAACCAGCATTTCTCCTTTTCCTACAATGTTTTAAGAAGGCTTCTTCCTCTCGGTGATAAAAACCAGGGATTGTTTGGTAATTGGTGAAGACATAATACCTGGATCATAGATAATAATCAACTGTTTATGTGTCATAGTAAACATCTGTCACTAGAAGGGTGTGTGATGCGGTTGAAAAAAGTAGTCCGGAGGACGAGTCTTGGTGGTTATTTAGAATTTTTAGATCTCACCAAATTAAAAAAATACATATCTCTGAAATTCATATAAAAAATTATACAAATCATCAATAATTAAGACTCATAAAATTACAAAAAGAAATTTTTTTGATGGTGTTCCCTTAAAAGGCTAAGTAGCCTCTTGAGGTATTTTTAGATTTCCTACCAAAAATCCATAAAGCATTGTGGGAATGTCAAGTGACTGGCACGTGACTAATAACGCTTAAATTCCATTACACAACAAACATGTAATAATTATTTTCCATAATGTCTTCTTTGGACGATGTTTGAAACTTTGTCTGTGTATTCCTGTATGTAAATTGGAGAACTGATCGTCTAAAAATAGAACGTGTCTCCCGTTGGTGTCAACCTCTGCCGTAGTAAATCTCTAATTTCTCGTGTTGTCGGATGGGTTTCGACCACTGGGGTTTTATGAACGCAAATTAAAAGGCTTCGGGAGTATAAGGATGATTTTTTTTGCATTTTTGTAAAATTTTCGTCCCAAAATATGAAGGGCCACCTTTAACCGCATCAAACCCCATTCGAGAGACAAATTTTTCACATCACACATAACCTGATAATTATCCTATTTATCTTATTCCCCATTCACCTTTTTTTATTTTAATAATTATCAAGACTGGTACAAAATGAGCGAAAAAAAGTAGTTCCGGTGTAATGCAGAGAAATGACCCCCACGGTCATTGCTCGACGTAGAATAATGACTCGGGTCATTTTTCTACGTCGAGAAATGACCCATGAGTCATTCCTCTACGTCGAGAAAAGACCCGGGGGTCATTTTGTAATGGGGGTCATTTTTTCTGCATTACACCGGCAGCAAACATTCGAAAACTATATCGTCACTGATGATGAAACCATTTTTATCATCACTAGTGACGTCATTCACTGTGAGATCCAAGTTCACTGATAGGAATATTCTATGATAAAACTGAATAGCAGTAATGAAAAATGGAAAGTTTGTATAAATATATTTGGAACAGTAAACATGTGTTAATGATTAACAAACGAAATTGTTATGTATTTGTTATTGGTATGAGTTAATGACCTGTTCAAGCACTTGTTTGAATAGACGTCCACGCAAGTGGACTATCTCGAGATTTAAAACATTATTGTACAATATTGATAGAAAGTAATTAAGGTTTAGTGTTTGAACTGTGCCTTCCAGTTTTTTCTTCATACACACACGTGTCAATATTTTCAAGAAAGGTCTGCCAAAGTCGCCTGCATGAAATAGTGTGTCCTAAAGTAGGGAACTCTTCTTTTTTCTTTCTTTTTCTTTACTTGTTGTTGTCCTATTTCATATGCTATCATGTTTTATTGTAGATTTTACCCAAAAGACATGTTCTATCATAAGAGCATTTGAACCAAAATAGTGAAAAATTGGAAGTTGTAAAAGTTGGTCATTTTAACGAAAAGGAGCCGAACTTGATAGATAAAAAGCTGTTTCTGAATTACAATGACTTAGCAGGAAAATAGTATTACGCACAGTTTCAGTGTCTTTCAGGGACATCGAACTGAGGCGATTCAAAATGGATTCTGTGCTTCCTAATTCTACGGATATACACTGGTCCCAGTTCAAAAGGACTTGACTATGCCTGTGTTTGCATGTGCCGGGACACAATGACCTGCCTCTGGTACTGGGTGTTTGTTACAGTATCGCTGGTACAGATCGGGATCATTACAAGCACCACCATCGACATTGGCGCCATCTTTGATTCCGACGAATTCTTGGAAGCCAAAAAAGTTTTCTACGAAGCTTTCAAAGATAACCAGTCGCAATTAAAACACAATGTAACCGTTCAGCCACGCGCTTTGTCGCTCGGATCAGATTTTTATCAGTGTGCTGTGAGTTTATGTTCGTTTGTGAACGACAGGGATGTGAAAGTGTTATTGGTGGTGGGTAAACAACGCACGGTACAGACTGTTGGACAAATAGCGGAGCCGCTAGGCATACCGATTCTCGGATATACCACGGATACTGTAGTTGACCAGTTCGTTCAGGTAGGTCAAATTACTAGTATTATTTCAAAATGAAAGATTTTCAAATCACAATTTAGTTTTGTGGTATACTAGGTGCTATGTTATACAAAGATAAAGTATATTGCCGGTTTACTCGAAAAAAAAAAAACCTCCTAACTACAGCTTGTTTCAAGGTGTAGTTACGAGGTTTTTGAAGTACAACGGCGCTATGCCGAAGTAATGCCAAAGGTATTAACCCTAAATAAATAAATTGAAACATCCAGTTCGATAGTAAAAGCCAAATTTTTGCTAGTTTGCTAAGTTAATTTTGGACCAAAAATGTCTCTTGGTCGGACTGTGTAGGTCCAAGATCAGACTGCAGGCTCTGTGCAGTCTGATCTTGATTTGCAATATCTGAAAAAGGTCAGTGAGTCGCGCTTATAGCAGTCTATGGGTTAATTTTCCGAGACACGACGTGCCTACACGGCGGGGAATCACGTGACACAACAACAACAACATTGGCCGACATTTGAAGAAATTCCCCCTCTTCAGGTAAGAAAATCTTCAATAATTCCGTTAATACGTGGTCGATTGAAGCTTGGTTTGAAGCACAGAAAGTGGAAGGACACCAGGGAAATGCTTGATGTGTTAGATCTTTTATACAACACCTGATGAAAAAGTTATTGACGAGCAAACACGATATCCAGGGTAAAGATATGTTTGCTCGACAATCCATGGCGTCCTTTCGCCTTCTCTGCTTCAAACCAAATTTCAATCGGTCACGTATTAACGGAATTATTGAAGATTTTCTTACCTTAAGTGGGGGAGTTTCTTCAAATGTCGGCCAATGTTGTTGTAGTTGTGTCACGTGATTCCCCGCCGTGCCTACAGTTTGGGAAGATTTCCCAAGGGGATCTCGGGGGACCTCCCAAGGAAGAGCTCTTCGATGGCCTCTGGTGACTCTTTGTGTGCAAAATTGTCTTTCTCTTCCTTCAGCTTTTTTGCGTATATCTAGTCCTGCTGTGAACATTATGTTCTGATTGGTCCGGGGGCAGATCTCTTTTAAACCGTTACTATATAAGTAAGTAAAAAGAAAAGGAAAAAACTTTGAAGTCGAAAGTGAAATTCTTTTATGTTGTTTTTTCGAACCTGTGTAATTTTTGTGGAAAAATATCTCACTATGGGACAGTTTAGATCCAAGATCAGACTGCACATTTTCTCCAGTCTGATCTTGATCTACACTGTCTGCAAAAGGTCCTTTAGTCGTGATTAAGAGCCTAAGGGTTAAGCCTTTACCAAACAATCCCTGGTTTTAGAACCCTGAGATAGAAGCCTTCTGAAAACATTGTGGGAAAAGAAGAAAATGCTGGTAACCAGCATTTTCTCCTTTTCCTACAATGTTTTCTACCCTGTTGGAAAAGAATTTCAATTTCTGAGTTACATTTTGTCGTCTGCAAGTGCAGTAACAGGTATGTTGGACAAGAACCCTAGGAAAGGACTTAATTGATAAATCAATGTTTATTCATCAGATAGTTAATTAAGTCAGATTTCATTGTTCGAAAGTGTTCACATGGGAGCACACGAAATGTCCTCAGTACATAAATATAATTGCGTAAATACACGTAGCTCTTTTACATATGGCCGCTCGTGATAATGTTCCTCGAGCTGGGAACTATCTAATAGAGTCCAACTGACCCCGAGTTGTCAATGTGCAATTTATTTACATTCTAAGCTACGCAACAAATCAACAAAAATCGTGAACATTGACTTAATATGATGAATAAATATTTTGAAATGGTCTTTTTTTTATTACCCGATTTAATCAGTGCTTGAAAAGATCTGGTGTGTTTGAAAGGGCGAAAGTACAATTATGGTGCAAGAATTGAAGTACATATAGTTTCATAGTGAAAGTAATCGAATCGGTAAATTGAACTGGTCGAATCCGTTAATTACCAAGCCGTAATCCACCGCAATTTCCGATAAATAAAAAAATACATTGTATTGCAAGTCGGTCCAGGTGTTGGTCGGTGGCAGAACAATTCGTCGGTTTACTTCGAAAATCTCGTAACTACATCTTGCTACAAGCTGTAGTTACGAGGTTTTCGAAGTTAACTGACGAAATATTTTTTTAAAAATACACTAAACGTTGCTAGGGTCGCTGTATCTCTTGTTCCGTTTTTACCTGATTGAACAATTCATTTTCATAATTGAACACTCGAAGTGTTTACTTTTTCATCCGGCCCCGCCGAGGCGGAGGGATATTGTTTCAACGTTGTCCGTCCGTCCTTCGGTCCCGGTAAATATCTCCTATACCATTTAATGGAATTTCGTAAAACTTTATACTTGTGTACAAAAACCCATTCTGTCGAGGTTTTTTTTTTGTGGGGGGGGGTTGTTTTGTTTCAATGCAAAATGGCCGATTGGCAGCGATGTAAATGTACGCAGGTCTTTTTCAGCTGGGGATATCATTTCAACGAAATTGCTTGTTGCTATTGAAATGGCTAGTGTCAATGACAATTTTGTATGTGCATGTGCCACTTTGTTTTGTTTTTTTGTCTCATGACCCAGGCGCATTTTTGGAAATCTGTAGCAACTATACTCTGGACCAAATGTTTCTCTGAAGCAAAAATGGCAAAGTATTTTGTATAAGCACATAATAGAATGGTTACACGGCATTGTCAATACAATAAACTATATTAGTATTCAAGTCCTGAAGTGAACTCATGCCACTAATCGCATGGCTTTGAATATTTTTACATTCCCTCACTAGGCTGAGCACGGACTGTTACCGTTTGCCAATACTCCTACCAGCTAGGCAGTTCCGGTAAATACAAAAAAGGCATGGTCAAGCAAAAATATGTTTGATGCATCTTTTTGATGCTTATAAATACTAAAGCAATTCTTCAGTTATCACCTTTTCCAAACATTCCCTGGTTTTTGCGACCCTGAGATAGAAGCCTTTTGAAAAAATTGCGGGAAAAGGAGAAAATGCTGGTAACCAGCATTTTCTCCTTTTCCCACAATGTTTTCTACCGTGCAGGAAACACATTTCAATTTTTGAGTCACGTTTATTTTGTCGTCTGCAAATGCTTTCAATTTGGACTAGTCAGTTTTGTCGTTTTGTAAAGGGTAAGTCATGGGTCCATTAACGTTAGTTTGTCAACCTGCTAGACTGCCTTTAGAGATGTAGAAAATTGACCAATAGCAAAAAAGTTCAATCTAGGTCAGCCTGTGCCAAATCTGCAGGCTGATCTGGGTCGATACTTTTTGCAGATGTATTTAACTTTGTCACAGATAATGGTTCGTGTAAAAAGCGGTAAGTTTCTTAACTATTTACCCGTTTTCAACAACCAATTTAAATAGCATGGTTGCTCTAACTGTGCGTGAATAAGTAACACCCTTGGATTAGCTACACCACTAGGTTCAACCAATCAGAAATTGTCTTCTCTCTAAATGTTTGTGGTTGTGTCTATGGCACAGAGACAGAGAGAGAGAGAGAGAGACAGACAGACAGACAGACAGACAGACATGAATAATATCATCACCAACAAGGCTAATTGTGTTATATATAACCTGTTCTTTTTTGTTCTCATGAAACCACATTCAGGCTTAATGCTGTCAATTATACGTCTTCTCCTTGACGTCTGCTCACTTTTACTGATTCCTTTGTAAATGTCAGCGCTCTAGGCCCATATTTACTTACCTTACCATTCTTAAGAACGACCTTGGTCTTCTCCCAATTTAAAAGTTACACAACTTCTGATTGGCTAAACCAATTTTTTTAGCCAGTCAGAATTTCTTTTTACCTTTGAAATCATGGAAAAAATGACTACCAATGTTTTCAAGAATAGTTGGTGAATATGGACTATGGGCGCTTATTCTTTTCTGTATCGGGGGAAAAACACACTAAAGGGATCAAATTTTAATGAGCCTTTTTTTTAGGACACTGCCTACTGGTATCGTGATTTTTAAAAGTCATCTAGGATGTTGAAATTCCCAGCTTATTGTCGTGTAACAATTCATCGACAGACGACAAAATTTACACATGTCCTCAGCCATGTCCATATGGCCTCAGTAAATCTCTAATTTCCGATGGTTTTCGGCCACTGGGGCTTTTTGGATGGAAATTAAAAGGATTTGGGAGTATAAGGATGATCTTTTTGTATTTTTGTAAAATTTTCATCCCAAAATTGAACGGGCTGCCTTTAAGTTGCGCCGAGTATTTCTAGGGTAAGTGTTAATTTCAGTTCTTTCAGAAACTATAATAACTTTTGATTAGTTTCTCGCATCATCTGACAAGTATCTAGAAACTGATGCAAGATAATTCAATAATTTCTTGCGAAACTTTCTCCTAAATTGCAAGAAATTCCATAGAAAGTGAGATTTGTTTTGTTGCAACTGAAATAGAGGCTGGTAACACTTTACTATAGGCAGCGCAATTTTAAACTTCTTTAACCATTTTCCAAACGACAAACTTTTTGGACTAGACCAGATTGAAAGCATTTGCAGACGACAATTCGACTCTTGCTGAAAAGATGATTTCTGTCCATGATAGGGTAGAAAACATTGTGGGAAAAGGAGAAAATGCTGGTTACCAGCATTTTCTCCTTTTCCCACAATGTTTTCACAAGGCTACTATTCCAGACCCGTAAAAACCAGGGATTGTTTGGGAAAGGGTTAAGTTGAAAGCACATACAGCCAGCATAACCAGCCGAAATAGGTCATATGGTAGAGAGCCAACCCCCGGTAGCTCAGTCGGTAGCGTACAGGACTTGAGAACAGCGGGTCGTGAGTTCGATCCCCGGCTCTGCCAATTTCTTTCCGAAGATTGATGATAGTCATTGCGACAGGATTCATTCCTCTTCCACCTCTGACCATTGTGTCGATGATGATATAGAGGATATTTGTTTTTTTTCGGTGTAAGATCGAAATTTATTTCATCGAGTGGACACCATCGGTAATATTTTCACGAGTGGCGCATACACCGAAAAAAACAAATATTCTATTTATTTTATGCTTTTAACCCTCTCTGGGAGGAGCTTTATCAAAATTCAGTACAATTCTTTTCCCTCATTCCCCGTGGCGTACCCCTCCCGCATAGCAACGTTACGTCAAGCTCGAGAAATGTAAGGTATATGACGTCATATTTCCCATCTGGTTGTTAGGCAGGCGCAATTTAGCTAGGGAACAAGAATGTGAAAATCTGTATTTTCACTGGTGGTACCAGTGTAAGATCGAAAAATATTTTTACTTCTATTTCTCGATATCCCACCGGAAAGCATGAAATAATATGTGGGAAAGCAGCCAGTGGCTTGGAAAGAGAATTGTGCGGAGTACTGTTAAAAGAGACTCCAGGAAAGCATGGCTTGGTGCACTGGCCGCCGCGATATAACTGAAATAATGTCGAAACGGCGTTAAACACCATACAGTCAATCAGGTGGTAGAGATGTAGGCTTGTGAACGTGATTTCATCGGTCACTTGAAGGTTTCGTTCGATCCCGATGGCTGATCATCTAAAGTTACTAAATAGTCTTTGGGATTAGACGTTAAACCGCGGCTCCGTGTGACGGTTATTATATTCACAGAGAACGCCAAAGAAGCAGGCCTTGCGTTGGGTTTGATACCGCATGTATCCTGCACTGGGCGTCACCCATATCGACAACCACTGGCGACGATAAATGAACGCAAATCAATCAGACGGAGGTGGAAAAGTAGATGTGTCTCAATAGCTAAGATTTGTCTTTTAAAAGGTAAAAAACCTTGTGGACTTGTGGAGAAAGGACGAAATATTTGTTAGAGGCGTTTCATTTTTCCTAGAACAATTTCTACGCATTGCTTGTGGGAGCCTTTGGAAAACATTGTGGCAAAAGGTGAAATTGCTCGTGACGAGCAATTTCACCTTTTGCCACAATGTTTTCTATGCTATCAAAAGGTGTCATGTACATTATGAGAAACAGCTTCAACCTTGCTGTTGTTTAAGGTCAGTTAGAGATACCATAGAAATGCCTTATGGAGTAAAGGGTAAAACCTTTTTAGCCCCACAGGGGAAAAGAAGGACTTTTGCGAACGGCATAGATCAAGGTCAGACTGCACAGAAAGTGAAGTCTGATCTTTGATCTATACCGTCCGTTGGTACAACCAAATCTGTGGAATAAAAACAATCTTTGTAAGTGTCTACACCATGAAAAACTGCTACATCTTTTCAAACCACTCGATAGTAAACTCTGAATGAGTCAAAGCTCTCCGACCTTCACATATCACCGTCAAGGTCATACATTCCTAGTTTGTAGTTTGTTACTTGTATGTGTAATTATCTGGTCATTGTTAACTTGTGCTTATATCGGATAAAAATGGTTAAATCTTTCAAAACTAAAACTTCTGGAAAATTCAACCTGTTCAACCATACAAGTGTATTCAGAACGTTTGACATTATTAAATCTCCCGATGGGACTCTTTCGTTGCCATGGAAACCTAAGGGCGTTATAAAGCATTGGCCTGGCCTGTAATTGAAATCTCACTATGCGGCGTGTTATATAGGTTATTAGATATCTAAAATCCTGATAGAGTTTCAGGGTTCACAGATTTACGCCGGGTTCACTCCTATTTCCTGACCATGGCGTCTAAATGGTCCTCGACGTAATGCCGTTTGCTTTATTGTGATGACGTTTCGTAATATAACCATACAAGTGAAAAACTCAGAGATCTACATTTGTCCTGGAGAGGGATCATATTCTAAAGACGTCTTCATATTCTACACCAAGAAGGCAGTTGAGCTAGCCTTGGTTCCAGTACGATTTCTTTCCTTGTATATATTCGGACTTTAATTTCACGTCATTTGTGACAGTAACTTCGGAATGCTCGAATGTTAAGGAAAAAAAATGTTCAGACTGGAACCCAAACTTTAATAGTGCATACTTGATAGAGCTATCTCATCAAGGTAATTCTAATGAGTGCCAACAACACAGCCTTCAGTAACGAACTAATAGAAAAATTCTCTGAATCTCAAAGCACTTTCACTGTCTATATATAGAGAATGCACTCATAGTGTTGTCGTATATCAAAAATATCTAACGAGGTTGGGAAAATTGATCATTGTCGAGCCTTGACAAAAGAAAGTTATTAAATCTCACAACAGAGTTTAATACAATATAGGCCTGCAATACGCGAAAAGGGGCAATCGGTCATTTGCGTCAAGTGTCGTCTCGGATCAGCCTGCGCAGTCCGCGCAGGCTGATCCGAGACAACACTCTCCGTTTTTATGTAGTTTTGTGTATTGTACAAGGCTACTAAAGGACCAAATCTAAATATAGTTGTAAAGTGCCCTAGGGCACGGTTCAACCTGCGAGGACTGCGCAGGCAGATCCGAGACGACACTTTACGCAAACGTCCGAATGCGCCTTTTTACGTGTTGCAAGCCATATATGGCTATATCATACATGACACTAAAAGTGTTGGCTTGACAAAACTCTTGTATTGTCATGCTATTAATTTTCTGACATCAGACTTTACGTCAAACACTGATCAATACAATCTTGAATTATTCTCAGACGGTGGGAAAAGAAACTTATCCCAAACGTGTTATCGTGTGTGACACACAGCTAATGTCCCAGCCATTACATCCTTGCCAATCACGTGACATATCTGGCAAACTACTCTTTGTAGAAAAGAACGGTGATTTAACCCATTACCACACAATCCCTACTTTTGACACCCCTGAGAAAGCAGCCTTTTGAAAAAATTGTGGGAAAAGGAGAAAATGCTGGTAACCAGCATTTTCTCCTTTTCCCAAAATTTTTTCTACCCTCCCCAAATTGAATTTCAATTTTTGATTTACATTTATTTTGTCGTCTGCAAATGCTTTCAATTTGGACTAGTCTCAAATTTTGTCGTTTGGTAATGGGTTAAGCAGTTTTAATAGCAATTTTCCTGGCATTTCGAATTCAGTAAAAATGACTTAAATATGCAGATTTGTAGTTTCACGATGTTTGCTGAAAATATTTCACAAGTCCTCGGCTAGTGTAGATCCGAAGATATACAGCATGATCATGATCCTCAGTCTGAAAAAGCAACCTTACCTGTTACCAAACGACTGGACCAAATTGAAAGCATCAGTATAGAAATTAAATGCAGCTTATCAACTCATTAACAAACGACAATATTTTAAGCTTGTCCAAATCGAAAGCTTTTGCAGACGACACAATAAAAGTGACTGAAAATTTGAAATTTGTTTTGTACAGGGTAGAAAACATTGTGGGAAAAGGAGAAAATGCTGGTTACCATCATTTTCTCCTTTTCCCACAATGATTTCAATAGGCTTCTTTCTTAGGGTCGTTAGAAGTAGAGATTGTGTGGTAATGGGTTAAGATGACTTACAAGTCTTTGTTTGGTTTGATAGAAAACATTGTAGGAAAGAAGAAAGTTCTTCTTTCCAGAATTTTTTCCAAGTCCCACAATGTTTTCAAAAGCATTCCCTATCAGGTTTGTTAAGACACTGGGTTGTAAGGTTAAAAGATTTAACTGCTTTGTGAATTGAGTTAAACTTTCCAACCAATAGTTAAATGTCAAATATTCAAATTTCAAAGTCCTTTTCCCTATAAATAATTTATCAGGACATTGTAGATAGAAAACCTAGGTCTGTATTCACCAACCATTCCTCAGAGCATTCCTTTTAGTCTTTTTCTTCAAAATTTTGTCGATGTGAAAGTAACAGAATTTCTGACTGGCTAAACCATTTGGTTTAGCCAATCAGAAGTTCTGTTACTTAAACAGTTAGGAAATCTTGAAGAATAAGACAAAGAATATTCTTAAGAATGGTTGGTGAATACAGAAACATATTTCAGAGTATGTGCCGTCTGATCTTGATCTACGCAGACCGCAAAGCGTCATATGAGCAATGCCAAAGTTTCGACGATAAGAACAAATATATACACAGCGGTTAGCAGTCGTTTACAGGTTATCAAACTAGAAAATATAAGCATATAGAGGTAATCTAGTATGTTCCTCCGGGAAATATAGCGGAGAAATAAATTTGATAGGTTACAAGGCGGAAATTCTAGACTTAATTCACTTCCTTTCATGGGTTACACAAGAACTATTTTGTGGGGAACGAAGGCGAACAAGTAAACTCTGTAAAAAAAGATCGTCAGAATTGTGTACAAAGGATTCTAGAGCTTTTATACGTGATGTATATATGTAAATAGTTCGCGATGAAAAAGGTTGATGACGTAAATGGTGTATGAATATATTTGAATATTGTAAAAGCTGATAACGCGGATATGAAAAATAGTCCCTGTCTGTCACGTTGTAATGTAATACGGCTATGTATCTTTCTTATCACTGTGCATGCAACGGTTGAGACATCCGTGATTATGTTTTACAGATATTGTCTCTATCGTGCTTGCCAGTGTCTTTTCGATTGCAGTGTTTGTTTTGCTGAGAAAGCTGTTTTAGGGGGAATAAACATTTTGATATTTGATTCACAATCTGTGGCAAGTAAATCAGAAATATACAAAATTTGCTACGCGACAGAACAGGTGAACATGAACTTAACTGTTAACCGAAGAGTTTTCCGAGTTGTTAATATTGGCAGACGAGAAAAGAAAAGTGATTAAAAAATGGAATTGGATTTTAGCAGGGTAGAGAACTGTTGGTCACCAGCATTTTCTCCTTTTCCCGTTATGTTTACGAAATCCCTTTTCATCAGGATCATTAATCCATTGCCACACAATCCCTACTTTTGACGCCCCTGAGAAAAAAAGCATTAATTTTTAGAAAACAATTTGGGAAAAGGAGAAAATGCTGGTTACCAGCATTTTCTCCTTTTCCCACAATGTTTTCTACTATTCCCTAAACAACTCTAAATTTTCAGTCACTTTTATTGTGTAGTCTGCAAATGCTTTCGATTTGGACAAACCAAAAATATTGTTGTTTGGTAATGAGTTAAAAGTTAGGATTGTGCTGTAAAGGATTGAGATTCGTATCATTTACTCTTAGTATGACAACCACGTTGACGTCACTGGGCACTGAAGTCGCCTAGAATTTGGCTAAAAAAATCTATTCACCGCCATGGTCCCAAGTTTTTGTTCCTCCGGTGACGCCAAACCGCTCGCTCAATATACAATAAAACACATCTAGGTGGTCCCCCAACTGCCTACATCATATACCACCAATCTGGGCTGCATAGAACAGTGCAACAAAAGTGCTACTGCAAAATGTCACATGCGAATACTTTTGACAACTACAACCCGGAAGTAGTCTCGCAGTGGTGCGACATCATTACGTTTGACCTATCCCAAATTGCCATGTATTCATTCGATTTTATACAAAGAAGTAGGTCAAACGTCCGTGCATTTAAAAGATAAAGGATATGAGTTAGTTCATTATGCAATCTTGACATAGTAAATCCATTATTAGGTTCACAGATGGTATCTTGTAGTCCTAGGTCCGTTTGTTCTTTATCCCTTTATATTTGTGACCCGTCACGCAAAAAGGGGCCTTCTGGGAACTGCGAAAAGTGTCAACCCTCGCGCAGGCTGACCAAGGTTGACACTTTCCGCTTTAATGGCATATTCTCTATGAAAAGTGGTCATTGTACCTTGTTATACAATGTTTTTTTTTTAATTATAAACTTAAACTGACCTGTACTATCCTTGGTCTGTTTTCATCTAATTGATGTACAGAAATTCCAGATGGTCCCATTTGTCTACAGTTTACTCGCCCGGGTAGCTCAGTAGGTAGGTATCCGGTTCGTGACCTTTTGGTTGTGGTTTGGGCAAACCTTCTTTCCGGTCTTTTTCGCCTCTCACCGGATGCATGTGAGAAAAAGTAACCAATGACTGCAAAAGAAAGCTGTGTCATTGCTGGCACACATACATACGTGAACTGATCGCCGTGACATGCCATAAGCTCTTAAAACTGGGTTGAACTCCAAAGCAATCAATTGCTTACGTTTTTGCTAAATATTGAGAAAAAAATGTGTATCTCATAATTTACTTGTTTTAGGAAACTTTACATTTTTCTGCGAAGAACATCAATGAAGAGAAAGTATTAAAGCGACATGTAACAGGTCAGCATGTAAAGATCACGTGATCCGCTGTTTATATGTCAAATTTAGAACGAGACCAAATTACCATAACTTCCAGGGATAGGTAAGCGTTGAAATAGAATCCTTATATCGTTCTTCTGATGGATTGGATTACTGCCTTTTAAAGGACCTCTTACCACACAATCCTGAATTTTAACGATCCTAAAGAAGAAGAAGGCCTTTTGAAAATAGTTTTCCTACAATGTTTTCTATCCTATCAAAGACAAAAATCATCAGTTTAGCTTATATATATCACTGAAATTTATATGAATAAACAATACAAATCATCAATAATTAAGAATCATAAAGTTACAAAAACAATATGGTATTCCCTTAAAATGCTACGTAGCCTACGTAGGTATTTTTAGATTTCGCACCAGAAATAAAAAAAATGTGAGAATGTCAAGTAGCTAGCACATCACATGATGCATAAATTCTGTAGTATAACAAACATATAATTATTTTACATGTCTTCTACGAACGGCTTGTTTGAAGCTTTGTTGGATCATATTTGTAACAAATCATATATGTAACACCTGTTACATATATGATCACATATGTAACATGTGTTACATATATGACTCGGAAATCAAGCATAAATGTAACATATTTTGTGACGAATATGATCGATGCCGGTTTTTGATGTGACATGAAATCACATATGTCACAGGTCAATTTTGATTTAAAAACAGTACAAAAGAATGCATGTTTACATCTGAAACACATTTGTAGCAGGTTTTTATTCACCAGATGGGCCAATATCTTGATACTGATTTGTTGTGTCACTTGTTATGTACATGCCCAGTTATTATTAGCTTTGTTCATGTGTGTATCTATTTTTGAATGGTTTTCCCCTGTTGCTATTTTTAGAACTGGATTCTCTCTTGCAGAATATTGTGCTGGAAGTTTCCAGGCCTTTTTACAATCTGTTTACTAGAAGTTATGCAACTGATTTTAACATGAATTTTCTGGAAGTTTCTCTGTTATTATAAAAGGAAAAGCTCTTTACATCTCGGTGTTCACTAGTTAATACATGATTGCCAGACTACAGTGGGGATTATCTTGTGTTTGTGTCATAATTAGTGCCTGGATTACATTCAGTTTGGATTTGGATCAGACTAGACTAAAGTAAGGATTATTTTGTGTGCTTGGATTACATTCAGTTTGGATCAGGATCAGATTGGAATTAAGACTGGAATAGTTTGTCTTCTGAATTTAACGTCTAAGGTATTGTTTTGTACTATTGTAATATTGTCACTGTTTATTTGATATTTTTGTTAATAAATTCTGTTAATTGTTATCGTTTGTTGCTGGCTTCTTCTTTCTAGTTACGCCTGACTCGTAACAGAAATTGGGGGCTCGTCCGGGATTGGAAACTAGACTAACGCATTCGTTTTCCTTTTGGGATTAACCATCGATTGGAAAATAAGACTAACGCATTCGTTTACTAATCAGTAATTATAATACAATTTTGTACTTGAATCCAGCAACAAACAAACATGTCTTTTGACTTAGATAAATTTACGGCTGAACCATCTGTGGAGTTATTGAATTTGGGTAAAAAGACTGATTTGCTTAATCTTGCTAAGCACTATAAATTGTCTGAAATAAAATCTTCAATGCGTAAACATGAAATTAAGAACATTTTGGTACAATATTTTGTTGATGAGGAAATTTTTAATGAAAATGCTCTTTCCCTGATAGTTGACGTTCAGTCAGTTTCAAGTTCGAAAGAACTTGAATTAAAACTTCAGATCAGACAATTAGAAATTCAGGAAAGAGAGAAGGAAAGAGAAAGGGAAAGAGAAAGGGAGAGAGAAGAAAGAGAAAGGGAAAGAGAAAGGGAGAGAGAAGAAAGAGAAAGGGAAGAGAGAGAGAAGGAAAGAGAAAGGGAAGAGAGAGAGAAGGAGAGAGAATTTCAATTAAGAATGAGGGAAATAGAAATGCAAGAAAGAGCAAATCAGCCGAAGCAAAAGATTGAATACAATTTTGATGTTACAAAACATATTAGGCTTGTTCCTCCATTTCAAGAAAAAGAAGTTGATAAATACTTCCTACACTTTGAAAAAGTTGCAGAAAACTTAAATTGGCCAAGAGAGCACTGGACTTTGCTTCTGCAAAGTGTTTTGATAGGCAAAGCTCGTGAAATTTATACACAACTAGGTGTTGAACAATGTCATCATTATGAGACTGTTAAAGAACTTATTCTCAAAGGTTATGAGCTGGTCCCAGAAGCATATAGACAAAAATTTAGAAATTGTAAAAAAGATTCTAACCAGACTCATGTTGAATTTGCTAGAAACAAAGAACAGTTATTTGATAGATGGTGCTGTTCTAAGAAAATAGACCAAAATTTTGATAAACTCAGACAACTTATGTTAGTTGAAGAATTCAAACGTTGTATTCAATTTGATGTTAAGACATTCTTAGACGAAAAACAAGTTGAAACTTTAGAAGAAGCAGCTCGTCTGGCTGATGATTACTACCTTACACATAAAGTTTCTTTTATTAATAAACCCAAACCTACTTCCTCACATCCCCAAAATAAATTTATGTCTGGTAATTCATCTGGCATGCCCAGTCAATCCAATACACCCAAACCCAATTCTACTAGTGAAACCAAAAGTCAATATCCCTTATCTCGACCCACTTGTAACTATTGTAAGAAACCTGGTCACCTTGTTTCTGAATGTTTGAAATTAAAAAGGAAGTTAGAAAGTGATGAAGCCAAACCAACAGGGCTCACCACTCTTAGACCAAGGCCACAGTCTTCTATTAAAACCAATACAATTGACATAGTCACAAAACCCAAGTCTGATTCTACTATGGAGATTTTTGAACCATTTATGTTGAATGGTTTTGTATCACTTTCAGGTGATAATTGCCCACCTACCCCTATTAAAATTTTAAGAGACACAGGAGCTTCTCAATCTCTTATTTTAGCAGATATACTGCCTTTTTCTGAGAAGACTTCTTCCGGTACTAGTGTCCTTATTCAGGGTGTAGAGTGTGGAACTGTTAATATCCCTCTCCATCACGTTAATTTGTCATCAGATTTGGTTACTGGGCCTGTGGTTATTGGTATTAAACCTTCCTTACCATTTAAAGGTGTCCATTTATTGCTAGGCAATGACTTAGCTGGAGATAAGGTTGTGGTAAATCCACTTGTAACTGACACACCAAATATAGGTCAAACAGATGACCCTATCGAGCAGGAAATTCCTGACTTGTATCCTTCTTGTGCAGTTACCCGAGCTATGGCTAAAAAGGCCATTTTGAAAAACTCAAACTCTGACATTGACTTGACAGATACTTTTATCGGTCAATATTTTGATAATGAGATTAAAAAGTCTCTTGATCCCAGTTTGTCTGATGCTCAGACAGACTCGTCAATGTCTCGTCATTCTCCACCAAGGTCTATTGACCAAGGTCACGACACGCTGTCAAAGTCACAGCTTATCCAGGAACAGCAAACTGATCCTGAGATTTCAAAATTAATTTTTAGGGCTTTACCTGAAGATGAAATTTCACAGGTCCCAATGTGTTACTATATAAAGAATGGGATTCTTATGAGAAAATGGCGACCATTTGACGTCCCAGCTGATGATGAATGGGCTGTTTACCACCAAATTGTGGTTCCAAAGTCATATCGTCAAGAAATACTAAGTATAGCCCATGAAAGTCCTATGTCAGGTCATCTAGGTATAAACAAGACCTATCACAAAATTATTACTCATTTTTATTGGCCTGGTCTCAAATCAGATGTCTCTAAATATTGTAAAACTTGCCATACATGTCAAATGGTAGGTAAACCCAACCAAACCATTCCCAAAGCTCAATTACAACCTATTCCTGCTTTTGATGAACCTTTCAGTAGGATACTTATAGATTGTGTTGGTCCTTTACCTCGAACCAAGTCAGGAAATGAGTATCTCTTAACAATTATGTGTACTTCTACACGTTTTCCTGAAGCTATTCCTTTAAGGAACATCAAAACAAAGTCAATAGTCAAAGCTCTTATAAAATTTTTCACATTTGTTGGTCTTCCAAAATCAGTTCAGTCTGATCAAGGGTCAAATTTTATGTCTGGTATATTCCAACAGGTTATGCATGAATTAGGGATCAAGCAATATAGGTCATCCGCTTATCACCCTGAAAGTCAAGGTGCTTTAGAAAGATTTCACCAGACATTAAAAAATATGATAAGGTCATATTGCTTTGACACTGAAAAAGATTGGGATGAGGGCATCCATTTGTTACTATTTGCAGCCAGAGAATCTGTACAAGAATCTCTTGGTTTCAGTCCTTTTGAATTAGTTTTTGGCCATTCTGTTCGTGGACCTTTAAAACTTTTGAAAGAGAAATTTCTCTCAAATGATGAAACATCTTTGAATTTACTGCAGTATGTTTCTGACTTCAGAAATAGACTGTCTAGGGCATGTGAGGTTGCTAGGTCTAATCTTAAAACGTCTCAGGGCAAAATGAAAGCAAGATATGACAACCATGTTATAGATAGAAAATTTAAACCAGGTGACAAAGTCCTTGCTCTTTTGCCAATACCTGGCAGACCTCTACAGGCAAGATATTTTGGACCCTACACTATTGACAAGAAAACAAGTGATTTAAACTATATAATTAATACTCCAGGAAGGCGTAAAAACAAACAAATGTGTCATGTAAATATGTTAAAGGAATACTTTGACAGAGATAGCTCTATTTCAAAACCAATTACAGTTGTAAACACTGTCCCACAAGAATCAAATGTATCTAATCTTGAAGTAAATTCGGACTTTATTGATAAATCTGATCCTGGTCCATCTAAACTTGAGAATTCTGATATTTTGAGAAACCTCGACAACAAACTTTCTCACTTGGAACCATCACAGCAGGAAGAGCTGAAACAGTTGATACATGAATATGAACATTTATTTCCTGATATCCCCACAAGAACAGATAAAATCTATCATGATGTCATTGTGGAAGATTCTAAACCAATAAAGCAACATCCATATAGGATGAATCCTTTGAAACAGAAATACCTCCAAGATGAAGTAAAATACTTACTGGAAAATGACTTTATTGAACCTAGCCAGAGTAATTACAGTTCACCATGTATATTAGTACCTAAATCAAATGGAACTTATAGAATGTGTACTGACTATCGTAAAGTGAACTCTGTGACAAAAACAGACTCTTTTCCAATACCAAGAATTGATGACTGTATTGACAAAGTTGGAAATTCTAAATATGTCACCAAATTCGACCTGCTAAAAGGATTCTGGCAAGTTCCACTGACTGATAGAGCAAAAGAAGTATCAGCCTTTGCTACTCCAAACGGTCTGTACCAATACAAAGTTATGCCGTTTGGGATGAAAAATTCTCCTGCAACGTTTCAGCGGCTTATAAACAATGTTATATGTGGATTAGATGGCTGTGATGCATATATTGACGACGTCATCATCTACTCAGACAGTTGGAGTGACCACCTTCAAAGAATCAGGAAGTTCTTCGACAGACTCAGTAAAGCGAAACTGACTGTAAATCTTGCAAAAACTGAATTTTGTCATGCTACTGTAACATTTCTAGGACATCTTGTGGGACAGGGTCAAGTTAAACCTTTAGAAGCTAAGGTCAGTGCTATCTCTGAGTTTCCTGTGCCTAAATGTAAAAGACAGCTGATGCGATTTCTTGGTATGGCTGGCTACTACAGGAAATTCTGTAAAAATTTCTCGGGTATTGCTGAACCTTTAACAAATTTACTTAAGAAAAGCACAAAGTTCAAATGGAATGACAAATGTCAAGATGCATTTGATCGTCTGAAAGCCATACTAAAGAGCGCACCAGTTCTCTTGGCACCTGATTTTGACAAATGTTTCAAATTAGCTGTTGATGCAAGTGATGTTGGTATTGGTGCTGTTCTTTTACAAGAAGATAATAATGGTATTGATCACCCAGTTTGTTACTTTTCTAAGAAATTTAACAAACATCAGAAAAATTACTCTACCATAGAAAAAGAGTGTCTTGCCTTAATTCTGGCAATCCAGCAGTTCGAAGTTTATTTAACCTCTTCAACTTCACCAATTGTTGTATTCAGTGATCATAACCCTTTAAGTTTTCTACACAAACTTAAGAATAAGAATCAAAGATTACTGAGGTGGAGTTTATTGCTTCAAGAGTTTAATCTTGACATAAGACACATAAAAGGGAAAGATAACATTATACCAGATGCTCTTTCAAGAGTTTGAAATTCAAAAAGTCATTTTCCCTTAATCATGTTCAAACTGAATTTTTAAATTGTACTTTCATTACCTTGATTATTTTCATTTGTCTTAAATAATTAATATTTGTGTTTGTTATTTCCTCTGTAATACTTCAGTTAAAGTGTCATATACGTGTATACAAATAATATTGCAAAAAAGAAAGATTTATTTCATAAACCTTTCTTTTTCTTTTCAAGGGGGGAAGTGTTATGTACATGCCCAGTTATTATTAGCTTTGTTCATGTGTGTATCTATTTTTGAATGGTTTTCCCCTGTTGCTATTTTTAGAACTGGATTCTCTCTTGCAGAATATTGTGCTGGAAGTTTCCAGGCCTTTTTACAATCTGTTTACTAGAAGTTATGCAACTGATTTTAACATGAATTTTCTGGAAGTTTCTCTGTTATTATAAAAGGAAAAGCTCTTTACATCTCGGTGTTCACTAGTTAATACATGATTGCCAGACTACAGTGGGGATTATCTTGTGTTTGTGTCATAATTAGTGCCTGGATTACATTCAGTTTGGATTTGGATCAGACTAGACTAAAGTAAGGATTATTTTGTGTGCTTGGATTACATTCAGTTTGGATCAGGATCAGATTGGAATTAAGACTGGAATAGTTTGTCTTCTGAATTTAACGTCTAAGGTATTGTTTTGTACTATTGTAATATTGTCACTGTTTATTTGATATTTTTGTTAATAAATTCTGTTAATTGTTATCGTTTGTTGCTGGCTTCTTCTTTCTAGTTACGCCTGACTCGTAACACACTTTGTCCATCGTCGTCATCGGCGGTGACGTCGACGTCACTCTTTCGCGTCCGCTCCATATTTCCTCAACTCTTTAAAGGATATTCATGAATATAATGTCCGGTATCGTGGCTGCTCTCTGTTTATATATATAAACATATATATATGGGCCACAACGTGAGAAAATGTACCTTCGGACAGTTGGTGAGTATTTGATAAACAACGTTATTTTGAATGTATAATATTTCTGGAGTATGTTAGTCTTCATTTGAACAGATTATTCAGGTTATTTTGTGAGTTATGACCAATTTACTATATGAACCCTACAAATGTCATTTACCTGAAAAATGAAGTCAAAGTTGCGTAATGCATTGTGTAAAGAATATAATGATGTTGCTATTGCTGTTAATTGTTTGAATACAAATAGACAACTAAACCTGTTACATATATGCTTCTCATGTCAACCCCCATTTCGGACAAACACATTTGTAACACACTTTATCTGTTACGAATGTGATCATGTACGTAACAAATGTGTTACATATATGATTTGTTACAAATATGATCCAACAAAGCTTTGTCTATGTATTTCTGGTATGTAAATGAGCGAGTTGCTCATGTAAAAATAGAACATGTTTCCCGTCGGTGTCAACCCGGACCGTAGTAGATCTCTTATTTCTTTCTTGTTGTCAGACGGTTACTGAGGTTTTATGAATGAAAATTAAAAGGCTTTGGGAGTATAAGGATGATTTTTATGTATTCTGTTAAATTTTCTGTTAAACGTCTGAAAGGTCACCTTTTAAACCGGAAACAACCACAGTGATGTCTCTGATAGCCCTCCTTCCCCCCCCCCCCCCCCCCCCGAGAATAAAATACATTTTTTATCCGTCGTAATCTGTCAAACCTTGCAACCGTTATGGACAACATTTGGCTACTTGTCCGCGGGGCAAGTGTATTTTTGAGCCAAACCAGATAAGGAAATGTCATATTTACATCACTGACGATCCTCAAATGCTCCATTTATTCCAAGTTTTGCATAACTCGTGTTGAAATAAACACCTTCAAGGTACAGACTAAATGTACTAACCCTTTTCGAGGGGGAGGACAAGTAAATTTTAAATGCGGACAAGTAGGAAATTCAGTCCAACTTGGCCGTGGGCAAATGGGAAAATTCCAAAATTGCACACCCCTGGATTACTGGCTGAAATGACGTATACGCAAAGAAGAAGCATTTTGATAGCATTGTGTGAAAAGAAGTAAATGCTGGTCACCAATTGCTGGAAAGATTTTTGGAAAATATTTCCCCTGATGAAATACTAAATTGCTTTTAAATTGAATATGAAATTAACACGTTACGTTAAGTTCGTTTACCGACTGCAAAATAACTCATTTACCATATAATCGCATATTTTTGACGACCCTAAAGAAAATTATTAAAAAAAAAAACATTGTGAGAACTAGAGAATGCTAACCATCAATTTCTCCACAATGTTGTCTACCCTTTGAAAGATAAATTTCATGTTTTAAGAAACATTTAATTTTTCGTCTGCAAATGATTTCAATTTGGGCCAATCTAAAATTTTGTCGTTTGGTAAAGAGTTAAAATACTGAGATGTTAGGTGAGGAAAATCAATTTTGGCGTTCCGTCTTCCACAACTTGTTTATAAAGCAATTTTCATTTCATTAAAACTGACGTGGAAATATATTATTTCTTGGTTTTTGATTGACACTTGTTATATAAAGTTTGTAACTTCACCAATTTTGGTTTTTTTTCTTTTTCTTGGGTTACTTGGTTACAGCCATGTAGCAGAAATATCCAAAAGTAACAGAAATAAAAGTTCTGTTAACTCTTTACCACGCGACAAAATTTTAGACTGGTCCAAATTGAAAGCATTTGCAGACGACAAAATAAAGATGACTGAAAAATTGAAATTTGCTCTGGGAAGGGTAGAAAACGCTGTGGGAAAAGGAGAAAATGCTGGTTACCAGCATTTTCTCCTTTTCCTACAGTGCTTTGAAAAAGCTTCTTTCTCAGGGGCGTCAAAAGTAGTTATATAGAGGATATTTGTATTTTTTGGTGAAAGATCGAAAATTATTTCATCGAGTCCTGCGCCACTTATGAAAATATTACCGATGGTGTTCACAAGATGAAATAAATTTCGATCTTTCACCGAAAAATACAAATATTCTATTTATTTCATGCTTTTTACCCTTTCTGGGTGGAGTTTTATCAAAATTCAGTACAGTTCTTTTCCCTTATTCCCCGTGGCGTACCCCTCCTGCATAGCAACGTTACGTCAAGCGCGAGAAATGTAAGCTATATGACGTCATATTTCCCATCTGGTTGTTAGGCACGCGCAATTTACCTAGGCAACAAGAACGTGAAAATCGGTATTTTCACTGGTGGTACGAGTGTAAGATCGAAAAATATTTTCACTGCTATTTCTCGATATCCTACCGGAAAGCATAAAATAATGTGTGGTAATGGGTTAAAAAAACTGTTGAATAAAGGACAAAATATGAACCATAGTCGGTGGAAAGGGAGTTGCGATACATCTACAAAATATATCGATTTAGGTCAGCCAGCGCAGTGCGCACAGGCTGACCTGGATCAAAACTTTTTGCTTTTGGCACAATTTCTGCACATCAAAGGATCATTCTACTTCATTATTCAGTGGGATATTAACCTAGCCCAGCTAAGAATTCGAACCAGCGGTCATTGGTTTGAAGCCCTATACATGTATTTTATTGACAGAGCAACCAGGCTCGGCTATGTAATGATATACTTCGTGTTTGAATGGATAGTAAATAGTGTGAGCATATAAGAATATGATAGAACAAATACTCTATTTCTTTTCCGACAATGCTTTTGAAATTCAATTTTATCGATCTCAGGGTCTTTAAAAAGCTTGAAACTTTATGTTAAGGTTTTAAACCATTCTATGCAACTAATGGTCGTAATGGCGAGGTGGTGTTAATACAAAGGTGGTTTTCATCAATTCAATTTAAATTAAATCAGATTGCAGGTCCGCGACAGTTGGTCGCTATAGCGAGTTGGTTTGCAAAAGGAGCTATTCTTGAGTAGATATTTATAAAAGAAAATTGGATTTTGTGTTCTTAACCCTTTGCTCCATAGATACTCATTTCTACGCATTGCTTTTAGGAGTCTTTGGAAAACATTGTGGCAAAAGGTGAAATTGCTCGTGACGAGCAATTTCACCTTTTGTCACAATGTTTTCTATGCTATCAAAAGGTATCATATACATATAAGAAACGGCTTCATCCTTGCTGTTATTTACGGTCATTTAAAGATACCATAGAAATGCCTTATGGGGTAAAGGGTTAAGCAAACAATGACGTGATTCAACCAGGTAAAAAGACTTTTAACAATAAGACTGCTTAGCGCCACCCAAAAACCTTTTTGTAGACACTGTAATCTTGGGTCTACACTGTCCGATACGAGGATAATTTTCCCAGTAAACTGGATCTTATCATAGGCTTGAATTTCCTTTTTCGCTTGTTTAGCAGGTAAGAGTTTACGTAGTGGACCCGTAATAGAAAACAGCTATTTCCACTATAATAGTATCCTAGAAAATTTGCTAAGATTAAAAATGAGTATTATTGTACTACTTTCACCGAGCCACTTTTTCCTTTTTGTCCTTCCTAGAATTATCATTTATAAATCTAAAACCACTATATTTTCATTACGAGTGGATATGACAATTACCTCCCTTTTCTGGAAACTAACAAAAGTATCAACTAATAATTTCAAGATAGAAATCAAAGAAATTTCTTGTCGGTTGAAAATGTGCAAAAGTATTATATCTGTACAAATCTGTCTTTTTCACCTGTCAACAAATTTTATGCCATGCTGCACTTGGCCTATTACGGACCCACTACCTTAAACAATTAGGGCAAAAGGAGACAATTTTGAGAGAAAAAAATAAACGCTTTCTCCTTTTCAAACTTTGTTTTCCATTCCAATAGAGACAACTTCCACCATTAAGCTCGTTTATTTTATTCGTCTATAATTTTTTTTTTATGAATCGGTATAGATTGTTTGATCATCTTGAAAGTAGCAACTTCAGGTCTTTGAACATCAAAATTAATGATAACAAATAATACCCAAATAACACCCGCTGTACGTTTAACCCATTACCACACAATCCCTACTTTTGACACCCCTAAGAAAGAAGTCTTTAGAAAACATTGTGGGAAAAGGAGAAAATGCTGGTAACCAGCATTTTCTCCTTTTCCCACATTTTCTACCCTTCACAAAACAAATTTCACATTTTCGGTCACTTTTATTTTGTCTCATGCAAATGCTTTCAATTTGGACAAGTCTAAAATTTTGTCGTCAGGTAATGAGTTAAGGTAAGGCGATCGTCAATTGCGGTCGCTGTGGTGGCTGCATGTATCGCTGTTCGGCGTGGTTTCTGTTTCACAGTCCGACAATCTGGGGTCTTGTGTGGCTTGTGAGTGAAGGTATTGGGTTCGAAACTTGGAGTCCCAGGGTTCCATCCTTGATCGAAGCGCTGGGTTTTCGAGGGAGTATCACCGGGCAAGAATCGTAATATCCAAGGCGTAGTGCTGTTGAAACCTGGGATACACATGAATGATTGAGCTGTCGCCCTAAATGAGTTGTAAAATTTCGAAATCGGCCATTTAATCTGTTAACCCTTTCCCAGACAGCAAATTTTGGACCAGACCAAATTCAAAGCATTTTGCAGATGACAAATTAACAGTTGCTTAAAAGATGATTTTTCTATATGATAGGGTAGAAAACATTGTGGGAAAAGGAGAAAATGCTGGTTACCAGCATTTTCTCCTTTTCCCACAATGTTTTCAAAAGGCTTCTATTTCTTTCCCGTAAAAACCAGGGATTGTTTGGGAAAGGGTTACCAACCATCGATCCATCCAACCAACCAACCGATTGACCCACCGACCAACCAACCAACAACTTTTTTACGAGCTAAATTAGCCTAGATTTCGATGCACAAGAAAACACCATACATTCTTTCAACCAGCCAACCAACCAGCTTACCAATCAATCAATCGCCTGGGTAAGCACTTTTTTCTATGGGAAAATAAATGTCGTTAACAGCAAATAACACAACAAACAAAATGAAACATAGTAAAATTGGTTCCAACAAAAAACGAGTGGCAATATTTTTCACCAAAATTAATTGCATTCATTTCGAGGCGTTTTTCGCTCTGCCAGGGAGAGCTGTGAATGCAATTTCATTTTTAACGTTTATTCCCCCGGAAAACTCTCTTCGTTTCTGACACCTCGTACATTTAAACTCTTAAGCTTGTAAGGACGTTTTAATATGCCTTTTGCGGACAGTGTAGATCCAAGATCAGACTGCACAGAACATACAGTCTGATCTTGAATCTATACTGTCCGATTTGAATGGGATTTTTGTCCCGGAAGGAAAGCTTTGAAAAGCGCTTTATCGAGTATGTTACCGTTGGTATAATATTTTTGTCTAATTTATTTAACAGTTGAAGGGTCTAGGAAGAATAATTGTCTCTGAAAACTGATATTATGAATCAGACATAGTCTGCATGCAACCAGTTTTGACTTTCAGAGCGCCGAAAGAACACCATGGGTATTTCTATCAGAGGAATAAGACCCCAATAAAGAGCAATACCAGGGTTGATACTGCCTGGTATGTGACAGATATGATTTTAGACTTGTCCAAATTCAAAGCATTTGCAGACTATGAATTTGATTTGTCGTCTGAAAGTTGTTTGAATTTGGTCCTGCCGAAAATTTTGCTTGTTTAATTAAGAGTTAACTCTTTACACAAAGATATTTTATACTTGTTCAAATTCAAAGCATTTGAAGACAGCAAATTAATTCTGACTCACATGCGATTCGATTTGTCTTTAAAAGATTAGACAACGTTGTTGGAAAAGAAGAAAATTCTGGTTTTGCATCATTTTATCCTTTTCCGACATTGTTTTCAAAAGCTCTTTTTGACCGGACCGTAAAAAAACTCAGTATTGTATGGTAAAGGGTTGTAACTAAAAGTTTTCAACCGGTCAAGGAAAAGTTCATCCGGCATTACTCGAGAATCATCCACCTAATAATTAATCGTATAATCTTATCTGGGTTTTTCCTATGATGCTTAATTTGTCAAGGGAATTCCTATTGATTACTATAATTAGATAAATTAATAAACAACGACCCCAGGCGAATAAAGTTTGGATTATTATCTGTATTCAAAACTAAATCACACTTCGCCTCAGCACACCATATGCAAAATGTCTGTACGGTTTCTTGCTGTGCTGTAGAACGTTAAAAGTTAGGCGGAACTATCATTCGTCACAACACGGCCGATTCCGTACCAAATTTCGTCTGTATGACGGCCGTTTCTATTTGGACGTGATCTTTATACACGGTGTGCCACTGTCAGTCGTTTAGCAACGACATGTTTAAGCAACCTCAATGAAGTTATTTACATCTGTCTATCTCTCGGCATCTTCGCGAGCCAAGGTTACGTGGATCTTACCTTGGCTGATTGAGCCCGATTTCGAGATTCCTGCGATGCGCCCTCTATTAGATGCTGGTTATTACCCCCCCCCCCATTACATCATATTTCTAAAGGCCAATGAAATATCGTTTTACAAACCACTTACGAATACACATGAAGCGAAAAGCAGACATCCACGTGGGTTTGCATGTTTACCTTCTATTCGAAAGGTAACGACCTTATTCTATTTTTATCAATGATGAAATACTACGAGCGATTTCATTCGTTGCAGTTAGAGCTGGCTGCATCCAATTGAAAAGCGTATCGGGGGAATGTAAAAACCAAGCTCGATCCGCCAAGGGTAGAGTAGCGTAGTGTATCGTCAGCCTTAGCTTGTGAAGATGATCTGTCGGTGAAAACTTGGCTTAGCAGTTTATAGGAATAGTAAGGCGTCGTTAGCAAATGTAAAACAGTTCCATATATTCTGAATCACCCTGTATATAGACACATCATACATAGAACCATTTCTTTTATTCCGCAATTTTACTATCAAATAACTTCATATTCGTCTTTATCATGAAACTAGACTCTCCACAAATGGGAAACCTATCTCGAGGTTACGTTTTTGTCTATGTTTTATTGCTACCTTTTCTGGTTTATTACTGCTGTTTTAACTCTTTGCTCCATAGATACTCATTTCTACGCATTGCTTGTAGGAGCCTTTGGAAAACATTGAGGCAACAGGTGAAATTGCTCGTCACGAGCAATGTCACCTTTTGCCACAATGTTTTCTATGCTATCAAAAGGTGTCATATACACATAAAAAGGGGCTTCATTCTTGCTGTTATTTAGGGTCATTTAGAGATACCATAGAAATGCCTTATGGGGTTTACCGCACAAACCCGAGTTTTAACCACAATGTCAAAGAAGAATTTAAAAGAAAATAATAGTTGGAAAAGGAGAAATTGCTGGTAACCAGCAATTTCTTCTTTTCCCTTTATGTTTTTTTTTTGAACTTTGACAAGTTTAAAGAATTTTGAATGGCAAAGAATTAATCCCTGATGTTGGGTTAGGACTAACGCATTTTCGGTGGATGAAAACACAGTCGATTGAGACCCAGGAAGAGTTTTTATTACATAAAATAACTATTACGTAATATACATGTATGTTTTTGTTGGCCTTTGCGGTAAATGTTTTATTAAAATCGCCAACACAAACTATTTTTTAAGCTCGTCAAAGCCTGTATTTTTAACATAATCTATGCTGTCCAAAAAAAGTCCCTGTGATCGTCTGTTGACCTAAAAAGGTTAATGGAAAATAAAATTGTGAAAAAACATTTTAGTAGAATATTCTATAAAAGATTGATCATAAAGAAATAATTGCATAAATTAAATTACGTCATGATGATGTTGAGTTATTGGTTCAGATAGAGAATGATAAACTATCTTTGTTGCTCTATGAGGTTGGGAGAATTTATTACGATAAGTTATCTGTTGATTTCTCTTAGGCGAGTTGGGAAAAATTGATACTGTATTTGAAGGTAGTGACGTAATATTCCATTAATCTTGTAGTGTTTGTATTTTGTATCTGACTGAAATGAAGGAAATCAAAAATATCGAGTTTCTTACATCGAACGCTCGGTTTACTGTTAAGGAATTTGTCCACGTAAACAATGCAGAGGAATAGCCAATGAGTGCTACCTAAAGAGCGGCGACGATGGCGAGGGAAAAGAAAATGCGTTTTCTTCTTCTTCAAAAAAAAAATTTTTTTTCCACTCATTCACCAGTCAACGTTTATTTATAAAGTCATTATATTTTACTTTTGAAGATCTCTGGCGTCAATACTCTATTTGTCTTTAAGAAGTCACTACTATGCATTAATAAGTCGTTTCAGAATAGTTCCGCTGAAACTCCACGTCAGACATGGTAACTTCTGTAAGTTGGTAGGACAGTTAAAGCCAGCGTTCAAATGGTTACAAATAAAACGTGACATGCATACACATGTACATAACAAAAACGATAGTAGATAGAACTATTTATTTCATGCTTTCTGGTGGGATATCATAAATAGCAGTGAAAATATTTTTTCGATATTCCACTTGTACGACCAGTGAAAATACCGATTTTCTTTTCTAGTTACCTATGTAAGTTGCGCCTGACTCACAGCGATGGAAATATGACGTCATATACCTTACATTTCTCTCGCTGGACGTAATATTTAATGCGTTGCTATGCGGAAGGGGTACGCCACGGGGAATAACGGAAAAGAACTGTACTGATTTTGATAAAGCTCCTCCCAGACAGGGTTAAAAGCATGAAATAAATAGAATATTTGTTTTAATATTTTTTTTTCAGTGATAGATCGAAATTTATTTCATCTCGTGAACACCATCGGTAATATTTTCACTCAATGAAATAAATTTTAATTTTTCACCGGAAAAAAAATCCTCTATTTAGTGGCACCTCTTGATTTGTACATGGGTAGAGGTGAAATTCCGGAAAGGATTTTAGTCCTTTCACTTTTTAACCCTTAACCCTCAGGCTGCGGAGTGTTACTCTAGGAACGTTTGTGCACCGTGTAGATCCAAGATCATCTTGCACAGAACGTGCTGTATGATCTTGAATCTACTCAGTCCGATGAGGAGCTAACCCTCTCCACACCACACCCCATAAAAAACGTTTGGGTTTCTTAGTATCTGCCTTGAAATTGCGTTTCACTAGTTTTACAGATTTAGGGTTGAACTGCTAAATAGATAGAATGAAGATTTCCAGCCTGTCTATCTCATTAGCACACAATCCCTACTTTTGACGCTCCTGAGAAAGAAGCCTTTAGAAAACATTGTGGGAAAAGGAGAAAATGCTGGTAACCAGCGTTTTCTCCTTTTCCCACAATGTTTTCTACCCTTCACAAAACAAATTTCAAATTTTCAGTCACTTTTATTTTGTCGTCTGCAAATGCTTTCAATTTGGGCAAGCTTAAAATAGTGTCGTTTGGTAATAAGATATATGCCGAATATATTAAAACATTGCAATTACAAAGTGCTTATTGCTGGGAACGGAACTCACCGTATCGGACAGTGTAGATCCAAGATCAGACTGCACGTTCTGTGCCGTCTGATCTTGATCTACACTGTCCACAAAAGACCATTGAGTCGCACTTAGCAGCCCATGGATTGCTAAACCGGAAGTACCACTAGAAGAGCAAACAGCACTGTTTAAACCATTAAGGACCGCTTGACCGTTAAAAAATATAGTAAAAGGCTCTACTCTGATTTCAATATATTGATGTAATTAATATCAGTTTAGTCTCCTCAAAATAAACACAATCAGTAAACCGCCGGAACCGGAAGGAACTATTTTTACTATTTTTATTTACAGTAGACAAAGTAATGTATTTGAAATATATGGGGGAACAATTTTATGGCTAGTAAATAAAAGACCCCATCATACTAAAAGTGTGAGAGATAGTTGTATAACAAAACGTTGAATCAATATCTATAATAATAAAATAAATAAACTGAACGCCATGTCATAGCAAAAGGAGGATAAATGTTTCTACGCGATGCATGATACCAAGCAATTGATCACCTTCTCATGGTTCCATAAAGTGCATTTTTTTTTAATCAAGTGGCTGAATCCTGAGGTAGAATGGTTCTTGGACACGAGGGAAATGTGCTAAAAGCTAAAAGTATCAACCCATGTCAGCCTGCGCTGACTGCGCAGGCTGACATGGGTCGATACTTTCTGCTGTTGTTTCAACCCTATTTTTACAGACCACGGCACAAAAGGAATATTCGTGTCGATTGTCATATACATTTATTCAATCTACTCGTCTAGAACCACATGTTCTACAAATATAAAATTTAGTACGTAGAATAATATATCGAGCCTACACCAGGACTAGTTACATGGCAGCCATTTTCATAAAATGTTCTAACATTCAGTCGTAAAACTAGATGTAAAATATCTATTGCTATCGTACAGAGATGGATCTAGTGAAAAAACCCTTTTCACACAACCAACCTTATTTTCGATGCAATATAATTATGTATGAAGTATATTTTTTGTATCTTACACATGTTTGAGATAAGCATTGCGTGACGTCAAAAATGAAGTCATCTTATACTTTCTTCAGAGAAGTGGTCAAATCGAGGTTTTTCTTTTCGTGGAATTAACCACAATTTATACAGTATATGATATTATCACCAATCACTCGTGAAATATTGCCCTTAGATACAAATATAATACTGGTTGGCTTTTGTGGTAAAATTTTATTCAACTTGTCAACAGAACTTTTAAATGTTTACAAAATCTCGCTTTATCTTGATAAATATAGGATCTGACACGACTTGGCTATTGAGATAAGATTTCATTAAACGAGTCCAGGGAAATATTATTAAGCGAGCCTTTGGCTAGCTTAAAAACATTTTCCCTGAAGAGTTTAATAAAATTGTATCTCAAATGCCCACAAATGTCAGATTCTTTTTATCACATAGCGACATTTCACAAAATACAGATCAGATGATGCAAAAACATTCACAAATACACCCGCGGTATTTTCCATGAGACCCATCCACTGATATGAAATGCTTACAATATGGCGTCAAAATTGACGTCACGCAAATGTGATATCATACGTGTGTAAGATAAGAAAATTCGTAATGTGTATATTAGACTCAAAACAAAGGTGATTATGTGATAAAATTGATCTCAAGTGCCAATTTGCAAAAGATCATATATTTCCCAAGGCAAATGTCCTTGTGGTTCAATACTTGATATGTGCATAACGAATGAAAGAAATATATCGTCAGTTTACTTCAAAAACCTCGTAACTACAGCTTGTAACAAGCTGTAGTTACGAGGTTTTTGAAGTAAACCAACGATATGCTGAAACAAATATGTAGTAGACTTTTTTGAGTGCATTTTTTTCATTGGGCAACAGTCAGTATAGGTATATGAATTAATGTAAAATGCACGAATACACTTCAAAACATGGTGGCGTAATGGCAAATTGCTTGAATTTGAGCTGTCAAAGCTTTGCTTCGTCAAACTAGACTCATTAATAATTATTTGGAGAGAAAACGTACGTATCTTGGTAGATCTAATGAATCGTCATTTGGTGGTCTTTTTGAGATGCTACGGTAAAAAAAGAGACTTAAACGAGGGCAAAGAAATTGTTGAAATAGGGCTATTTTCATACAACAAATTTCGATTAAATGTTGTCTCTCCTTTAGTATATATATGCGTGGCGCTTTAAAGAAAAAAACGCGCGTATCCAAGCATCTTCGCCAGCCAAGTTTACGATCACTACGTGGATCTAATACCTTGATGGATTGAGCTTGATTTTTACAACCCCCCGATATGCCTTTTCATTGGATGCAGCCAGCTCTAGCTGCGACGAATGAAATCGCTCGTAACATTTCATCTTTGATAAAAATAGAACACATGGATGTCTGCTTATCGCTTCATGTGTATTTGTAAGCGGTTTGTAAAACGATATTTCGTTTGCTTTTGGAAACATGATGTAAAGGGGGATAAAAACAAGCATCCAATAGAGGGCGCATCGCAGGAATCTCGAAATCGGGCTCAATCAGCCAAGGTAAGATCCACGTAGTGATCGTAAACTTGGCTTGCGAAGATGGCATCCAAGTAGACCTAATGTATTGTCATTTTATCGTCTTTTTTGAGATGTTACGGTAAAGAAAGGGAGACTTTAACGAGGGCAAAGAAACTGTTGAAATAGGGCTATCTTTATACAAATTACGATCAAATTTTCTCTCTCCGATATTCAGTGACGTTGAAACGAGGCTAATAGCATTACCAGTCTCGTGTACGGTAACTTAATTGTGGGCTACACGATCGGGACCATTATCCCTTCCTACTGTCTTATAAAGTTTCCCAGACGACAAAGCTTTGGACGTGTCCAAATTGAAAGCATTTGCAGACGACAATTTAAATGTAGAGGGAATGATGGGATTTTTATTTTTGAAACGGTACAGGGGCATTATGGGAAAGAGAGCATTGGGTAATCACCAGCATTTCTTCCTTTTTCAAATTACATTTTTAAGGCCTAGATAATAATAAAAAACACGTGATCACTTGGCAAAGGTTAAAGAATGATTGACTTGTCCAGTTTGAAAAGCTATGAATAATGGTGTGAAGAAGAGATCGTGATGCATTGTGGGGGTTATATATGAGCCATGCTCTGTGAAAAGGGGGTTTTAATGCATCTGCAAAAAGTTTCGACTCAGGTCAGCCTGCGCGGTACGCGCAGGCTGACCTGAGTCGATACTTTTTGCTACTGGTCAATTTTCTGCTTGTCAAAGGATCAGTCTATCTCATAAATTAGTTCTTTGGCAAAATTGATGTTGTAATTCCAAAATCATGTGAAGATATGCTTTGTCTTATACATAAATGAGATGCATTAATCCATTATCACATAATCCCTACTTTTGACGACCCTGAGAAAGAAGCCTTTAGAAAACATTGTGGAAAAAGGAGAAAATGCTGGTATAACCAGCATTTTCTCCTTTTTCCACAATGATTTTTACTATTCAGAAAACAAATTTCAAATTTGCAGTCACTTTTATTTTGTCGTCTGCAAATGCATTAGATTTGGACAACCCCAAAATATTGTCGTTTGGTAGTGTGTTAAGCTTCCTTTGCAGTGGGCATTGCTTATATGTTTTATAATCGAGGATACAAAAAAAAAAAAATCTTTGGGGAAAAAACTAAGATTTTCTGTCAAGTTTCAGTTCTGTGCGATCTTATCTTGACTTGTTACGGTCTGTAAAACCCAATTTTTAGGCATGTGAAAGTTCAAAATGATATTGAATCGTGTAAAAGCACTTCGACTTGTTTAACTCGGCAATATAAACCTAAAAGCTCCGGGAAAGAAATCCAGTGGACACTATTTGAAATAACATAACCTTTGAATGTTCGATATTCAATAAATTCGAACTCAGTATTGTGTGATAAAACCTTGTGGCAAGAAGGGAAATTGTCCGAACTTTCCCATGTGTCCTTTCGGTCACGCTGTGTTCAAATACAGTTGGCTATAAGATGACAAGAAACAATTTCTCGGGAAGTCTCGCGTGCTGCGGGAAGGGTCTCTCTGAATTTTACTGGAAAATGATCGAGGTTTTACGAGAAAAGATGACAGTACTTTACAGAGGATTGTGACCACAGTTTTACGCCACTACTCACATAAATCTTCGTAAGAGTTACCAGTGCGGAATGATTTACTTATTCGAATTTTTACTCGCTATACCCTGCGCCAATTTTTATATGTGGACCTAATTTTTTCTTCGTATTACCACGAAAGAGTTATACCTGCTAGACTGTGTAGTCTATTGATTCAGAGATGATTTTGCAAACTCGATTTCCGTCGCCACTTCCGCCCATTTTCGTTTTTTAAAAGGGGAACTACTTTTTCATGATTCAGTAATCTTTAATTCTATACGTGTAGGATATTTTTTTTGTTACACTACAACCTAGCGCCAGTCCTTTTCATGAACCGTTTGGCCTTTCTCATATTACCAAACAACCCTGAAGAGGAAATAATTCTGAAAACCTAGGAATTTGCCACATATTTTCTAGATTTTAAAAGCCAAATTCTATCATTTTTATTGTCGCCTGCAAGTGCTTTCAAATTCGACTCGTCTTAACTTTTGACGTCTGGAAAAGATTTAACTTTTAGGCTGCTAAGCGCGACTCACAGACCTTTTGTGGACAGTGTAGATCCAAGATCGGACTGCACAGAACGTGCAGTCTGATCTTGGATCTACACTGTCCGTAAGAGGTTATATTTTCCCTAAAATACAGTACAATCTGTATTCAGAGACCACTCAAGGGAAGCACTGAAATTGGTCTCTAACAGCAGGTGGCCTTTAAATACAGGTTATATTAGGTTAATGTTAGAAGGGTTGTTTTACCAGAACAGTGGTCTCTTAAAGCAGATGGTCTCTTAATACAGGTGGTCTTTAACACAGGTTTAACTGTATTACCATTGAAATAGCAAAATTTGGGCTTTCATTGTCGGTTAAAAAGAATCACTTCATTTATTTAGCAGAACAGGGGTTAAAGAGCAACTCTATTAAGACCAATGAATCAACAATCAATTACAGACAGATAGCTAAGTGGAATATTGATACAGCCTTTGACTATCGAATTTCGGAGGCTTTAGAAAAATAGTTCGTCATATTTTTTTATGGATTTGATGGGATGGGGCAAGAACTAAACAAATATTTGTAATATATTGCCCCCGGGATACAAATTTCTATAGAAACAGTTTTCATGCTTCGACTATAATTTCGGAAGTCCGATTTCAACAATGGTTCCGAGATAATTCCTCTAGGTTTCAATTCTGAGACGAAATACCAGGACATTGTGTATTTGGTTATCGAATTTTGAAAGTTTTTTTTAGAATAATAACTGGCCCTATTTTCAAAGGAATGAGAGAGAAAGAAAGAGAAAGTACTTATGATCATTCTACAAAGAAATTTCCCGTGATCTGATTGAATAATATGCCCCGAACTCGTATAACATGTACACTGGCAAAAAACCACGTAAAACCACTTGCCCTTTTGAGTGCCCCGTATACATTACTACACTTGCATCACAACATCGAAAATGACCGCGTCGATCGATCACCGGACTGTACATTTACGCACCGGACTGCACGTTTTAGTGACATCAGTTCCCAGTGACGTCAGTATTCATTGAATTTGGGGCACTCAGAAGGGAATGTTTATTTCCTCAGCATACTCGATTCGTGAGAGCAGGTAAAGCTCTCCTTTATCCCACGATATTTTCAGTCGCCTTCTTGCCAAAGGTTATTAAAACCTAGTCCTAGGTTGGTAAAGAATTAACTCCTAGGCTAGGCGGGACTCAAGGTCTTTTACGGTCTATGTAGATCAAGATCAGACTGCACAGAAGGTGCAGTCTGATCTTCGATCTACACTGTCCGATAAACAGATTATTTAGGGTTGTTATTATTGTCTGGAAAGATATATATAACTTACTTAGTATGTTCAGTGTGAACTTTTTGTTGCTATCTGAACTAGTTCGACTTTTCTCCAGGCTTTAAAATCTATTTTCGTTGCTTATGAAAGTGATTTTGGCCAAAGATTAGTCTCTGGCAACGGACTGTGTAGATTCAAGATCAGACTGCACGTTCCGTGCAGTCTGATCTTGATCTACGCTGTCCGCAAATACTTCCCATGGCCACATTGGGGAAAAAAAGAATTAAGGGAGAAGTTTATTTTCTCAAAAATTCTCCTCAATCCAATCTCCATTTATCGAACAATAGTGAAAAGTAATTATACCCTTTTTTCCCCTAAAACGGTCCCGGATTTTGAAGAACAAGAGAAAAAAAACTGCTGTAGAAAAAAGAGGGAAATGATCATTATTAGCATTTTCTGGTTTTTTTCCCACAGTATTTACCACCATTGTTAAATGTCAAAATGCATGTTTTGTTTTGTCACCTTTAATGCGCCATTATTGTACACTTATGTACTTTTTTTTTCGTCTGTAAGATTCTAGGAAAAAAATAGTTTCGGATTCGCCGCAAAGCTGAGTAAATAGTGGAGAGGCCATCTGGGAAATTCGTAAAATAACTGCCATTATTTTGAGGTTAATCATTTCTGGTCCTAGGTTGTCTTGATAGGTCGGTGAGAGAGAGATGAGTCGGTGAGAGAGAGAGAGAAAGAGAGAGAGAGAGAGAGAGAGAGAGAGGGAGAGGGAGAGGCAGGCAAGCATCTGGGGAAATTCGTAAAATAACTGCCATTATATTGAAGTTAATCGTCTTTGGTCCAAGGCTGTTCTGATGGGTATCGTGTATTGAGAAAGACAGATAGAGCAAAGTTTATTTTAGCCTTCTAACATCAGACTGTAAGATCAATACAATTTTGTCGCAATATTTTAATAGAGGTACTGTTGAAACAACAATAACAGTCAAATCGATACAAAAAAATAAGGGTCCGGTTTCAGGCAAAAACTTCAGTCTGTTATTTTGCTCAAATGCGCAAACAGACCCAGTTTTCGACTCGAGTTGAGTTCGTGTTTTGAGACACATTCCACCATAATTAACGGACTGAAAGGTGGCCCTCCAGATTTTGGAACGAAATTTTTACAAAAAGCTCATCCTTATACCCCCAAAGCATTTTAATTTTCATTCATTAAACCCCAGTAGTCGAAAACCATCCGACAACAAAAGAATTTTAAGAGGCTACGTAGTCTTTAAGGTAACACCATCATTTTTGTGTGTGTGTGTGTAATTTTATGGTTCTTAATTATTGATGATTTGTTAATTTTAAGTGATATATAGCTATTTTAATTTGGTGAGATGAGAAAAATCTAAATACACACCTTTAAGAAAAATTATCGAATAGCCTGGAAAGAAGTTTTTTCCCGGCCAACAACAACGACAACTCTATCAACTTTACCAACTTTCGGCGGACACTATCGAAGTTATAATGGCAGATTTCGCAATACGAAACTGCGGCTAATTCCCGATAGGTTTATCAATTTCTGGATACCACAAGTCCACAAACTTGCAGAAGAATTGTGCGGTTTCTGTAGTGATTTATTGGTATCTTAACTCAATAGAAACAGAACATCAGTTGATTTCATTCCTACTGAAACCAAGTCGTACGACTGTCAACGAACGTATACTAATATTTCATGAAACTACCACATTCTAGCAAAAATGGGTTAACTCTTTACCACACAATCCCTACTTTTGACGACCCTGAGAAAGAAGCCTTTTGAAAACATTGTGGGAAAAGGAGAAAATGCTGGTAACCAGCATTTTCTTCTTTTCCCACAATGTTTTCTATTCCATCAAGGGAAAAACGCTTCATTTAAGCCATACTGAAATTGTCGTCTGCAAATGCTTTCAGTTTGGACAGGTCTGAAATTCTTTCGTCTGGTAACAGGTTTAGTGCATGTTCGTCAAATGCATCACACAATTATAGATCCCTAAAAGGCACTGGTTAACGCAGTTTTTTTAACGTTATTTCAGTTACATTGCGGCGGCCAGTACACCTATCCATGCGGCTTTTCTGGAGTCTCTGTTACCAGTATTCCGCAAAATATTCTTTCCAAGCCATTTGCTGCCTTCCCACATTATCATCGTAGAAACAATGGTCAGCCGTGAGAGAGGATTGAATCCTATCGCAATGACTTTTACCAATCCTTGGGAAGAAACTTGGCCGAGTAGGGGTCAAACCAGCGATCTCCTTTGCTCAAGTCCTGTACGCTTTCGACTGAGCCACAGGGAGATCATCATCTTCGCAAGCCAAGGCTGACAATTCACTACGCTACTCTACCCTTGGCGGATCGAACTTGATTTTTACATTCGCCCGATATGCTTTTTCATTTGATGCAGCCAGCTCTAACTGCAACGAATGAAATCGCTCGTAGCATTTCATCTTTGGTAAAAATAGAATAACATCGCTACCTTTCGAAAAGAAGGTAAACATGAAAACCCATGTGGATGTCTGCTTATCGCTTCATGTGTATTCGTAAGCGGTTTGTTAAACGATATTTCATTGTCTTTCAGAAATACGATATAAAGGGGGGGGGGGGTTAATAACCAACATCCAATAGAGGGCGCATCGCAGGAATCTCGAAATCGGGCTCAATCAGCCAAGTTAAGATCCATGTAGTGATCGGAACCTAGGCTCGCGAAGATGGGAGATCATTGACAATATGAAAAAAAAAAAAGAACACAGAAAGTATTGGAAAGAGCAGAGAAGATAGCGTTTTTTTGTTAAATCCTGATGCAAATGCATTTCAGAACCCAGAACTGCGTGTAACAGACTCGAATAAATTCAATTATATTTAAATTACTCTTTACAAGACGACAGAATTTTAGACTTTGTTCAAATTCAAAGTGTTAGCAGACGACATATTATTTCTGCATGATCAAAAGATGGAGTTTGGTTCTGAAATGGTAGAAAATGCGGAAAAAGGGGAGGGGATTGGTTACCAGCATTTCTTTTCCACAGTTCTCAGGATCCTATAACCCAAACAATCCCTGGTTTTTTACGACCAAGAGCAAGACGCCTTCTGAAAACATTGTGGATAAAGGAGAAAATGCTGGAAACCATTTTCTCCTTTTCCCACAATGTGTTCTACTCTTCGAAAGTTCAGTTTCAGTTTTTAAGTCACTTTTGTTTCGTCGTCTGCAAATGCTTTTAATTTGGACAAGTCCAAAAATTTGTTGATTGGTTAATCATGGGATAATATATATTTTCAAGCAGGCGACCAAAGAAAATGCTTTATAGATATGAAAAACTAAGCTCAACTTATGTTTACTACATGGGTCTGCAATATGTGGAAAAATGTCGCAAACGAATGAATGTCCGTTACAAATAATTTCTCCTCTTCTCCACGATGTTTTTAGCAGTGGTATGCGCTAAGACGAGAAAATTCGTCTGCGGTTGAAATGCGTCAACCCTTGAAATGCCGAATAAACCAAAGGTGCTCTTCTTTCTGTAGAAATGAACGTCCAAACTGTTGCGACATCTCTTGGAGTGAACGAATAAACCAAGGGAATAATTTTGGCTCTCAGAAGCAATGACCAAAATGTTGCGACAACCTTTAAGACTGTCGAATAAACAAAAAGAAAAAAAAAATCCCTTTAGAAGGAAGGACCAAAATGTTGCGATTTCAGCGCTCTTTGAAAAAGCGACTCCTTCGATTTCGGAATTTAAAGGATTGGCGCGTAATAAAGTATTTTGAATTCAAACACTAATATAAAAAAAAATGAAAAAAAGAAAAATAAGGGCGACTTAGATCCAGGATTAGATTGTATGTTGTTCGTAGTCTGATCTCGATCTACTTTCGCTGCAGTGTAATATTTAGTTTCCCTGTATTTGCTAAGGGTTGTAGAACTGTTGGCTACAGATTAGTTTTCTGAATTACATGCTTAGTCACGCACGGTCTAGAGTAATTCTGTTGTTAAAAATTCTATTAAAACCCTTTACTCACCGATCCCTTGTTTTGACGAACTTAGGGACTTGAAGTCTTTTGAAAACATCGTGGGAAAAGGAGAAAATGCTGGTAACCAGCATTTTCTCCTATTCCCACAATGTTTTAATACCTTTGAAGTCGGACCTCCTTAATTGATCAAGTATTGATTTTTCCTTTGAACGTACCTCGAATTTGGAGTAGTTGACAAGTTTGTGTTTTAAAAACCTATGGAGTTCAAGTCTTTTTAAAACATTGTAAGAAAAGGATGAATTGCTGATAACCAGCATTTCTTCATTTTATTTTACTACAATGTGTTCAACATTTTTGAGGTCAAACCTTATTACCTGATCAAGTTTTAATTTGTCGTCTGCAAATGCTTTCAATTTGGGCAAATTTACAATTTTGTCGTCTTGTAAAAAACTTAACTCTTTACCAAATGACAACATTTTAGACTTGTCCAAACTTAAAGGACTTGTAGAGGATGCTTTTGTATGTAGCTGATATGATGATAGTTTTCTGTTAAACAATAAAAGACAACAAAATAAAGGTGACTGAAAATTTGAAATTTGTTTTGGGAAGGGAAGAAAACATTGTGGGAAAAAGGAGAAAATGCTGGTTACCAGCATTTTTCTCCTTTTTCCTTAATGTTTTCAGACGACTTCTTTCTCAGGGTCGTTAAAAGTCGGGATTGTGTGGTGAAGAGTTGAAGTATCTTTCTCTTATGGAAAGCAACATGTTGGGTGAAAATTAGGGAGTAATGGCATATCATTTAACCCTTTACTTCATAGATACTCATTTCTACGCATTGCTTGTAGGAGCCTTTGGAAAACATTGTGGCAAAAGGTGAAATTGCTCGTCACGAGCAATTTCACCTTTTTCCACAAAGTTTTCTACACTATCAAAGGGTGTCATATACACATAAGAAACGGCTTCATCCTTGCTGTTATATAGGGTCTATTAGAGATACCATAGAAATGCCTTATGGGGTAAAGGGTTAAATAATTGAAGAACCTCTCAAAACTTTACTTAGTTTTGCTTACTAGCATTTTCTACTTTTCCCTCAATGTTTTAGAAGACTTCTTTTTTAGGGTCGTTAAAAGTCGGGACTGTGTGGGTAAAAAGTTTAAGTGTCTTTCCTTTTGGAAAGTTACTTGTTTGTGGAAAATTAGGAAGTAATGGCATATCATTTAAATAATTGAAAAACCTCTCAAAACTTTACTCAGTTTTGCTTACTAGCATTTTCTACTTTTCCCTCAATGTTTTAGAAGACTTCTTTCTTAGGGTCGTTAAAAGTCGGTATGTGTGGTTAAAAAGTTTAAGTGTCTTTCCTTTTGGAAGCAACTTGTTTGTGGAAAATTAGGAAGTAATGGCATATTATTTAAATAATTGAAAAACCTCTGAAAATTTTACTTAGTTTTGCAGCCATCGTAGATCAGGGCTATACTGTACTGGTCTTAGCTCTACGCTGTTTGCTCTGTTGATTATCTTGCAAAATCGTGTGTAACATTTATCCTGCTAAGGGCGACTCACTGACCTTTCGCGGACAGTGTAGGTCAAGATCAGACTGCACAGAACGTGCAGTCTGATCTTGGATCTATACTGTCCGATAAGGAGATATCATGACAAAAAACATACTTTTGAAATAGTAATATTTGGGTTGTTACAATCGATATAAAAAAAATATTTTAGTTATTCGGCAGGATAAGGGTTAACCCATTACCAAACGACAAAATTTTAACCTGGTCCAAGTTGAAAGCATTTGCAGGCAACAAAATAAAAGTGACTGCAAATTTGAAATGTGTTTTGTGAAGGGTAGAAAACATTGTGGGAAAAGGAGAAAATGCTGGTTACCAGCATTTTCTCCTTTACCCACAATGTTTTCTAAAGGCTTCTTTCTAAGGGGCGTCAAAAGTAGGGATTCTGTGGTAATGGGTTAATTGGGAGAATTTTCGTATTTTCTATCCTGGGCTGTTGTTTCACTACACGATAAAATTTTAGCCGAAATTGGAACCTCGGTCATTTCTCTTTTTTCCTACATGTATATCTATTTTGGTATTAATTTCAAAGCAGACAATATTTCTGTATTTAGCTGAAGTGATGGTAGGTTTCTGTAAAAATGTAGGAAACCAAGGGGTTAACGAAGAAAATGCTGATTACCAACAATTTCTCCTTTTTCCCAGAATGTCTTCTAAATATTATTTATTAATTTGAACTCGTGGAAGAGAAATGAAAATTTAGATCAGACAAAAATTAAACAAAAGATAAAGCGACCTGGCAATTGTGAACCTAGGTTTAAAATTCATTTTAGGCAAAAAAAGGAAATACAAACATTGTTGTTATTATTTTTTCTTTACAAATATGAATAATAATAGAGTTTTCTTGACATGCATAAATATTTGCGCAAGAGAGAGAGAGAGAGAGAGAGAGACAGAGACAGAGAGAGACAGAGAGAGAGAGAGAGAGAGAGAGAGAGAGAGATGGGGGTACAACATCAAATTCAATGATCAGAATTATTCTCAACAACAGTGGCTGTATTATCGTAGAAAGAAAAGATGATGAATGTAGAATTGAAGGAAAAGTTACATGTAATTCAATGGATTCGTTTCTCGGTAGAAAGACAACGGTTCCCATGGGATTGGCTTCATGTCGTCAGGGCGATGTTTATTGCCTTCCGTTCATTCCTGTATATAGTATGACGACGGTAGCCTCTCATCTGGCTAAAGGTTGACCAGAATGGACCTTCTATAGAAAATGTAAGGAAACGACCTACAACACGTAAAAAAATAGGGACAGTGGGACATTTGCGTAAAGTGTCGTATCGGATCAGCCTGCGCAGTCCGCACAGGCTAATCCGAGACGACACTTTCCGAGTGCATTTGAATTTGTCCTACAGTAGAATTGCGCAAACAGAAAATAGGGAAAACGAAAAGTGTCGTTTCGGATTAGTCAGTGCGGAGTGCGCAGGTTTATCTGAGACTGCATTTTACGGAAATGACCATATATCCCTTTCCGCATGTTTGCAGGGCAAATAGGACGCGAGTGAAAACTGCGGCGTTTCTGGACGGCAGAGATCAAGAGCGCGCAGTCTGATCTTTGATCTACACTATTTTCTTAGTCAAGCTTAGATAAAAATGCCTTGAGAGTTTCAGTGAATTAGTGTTGTTTTTTCTTGAGCCGTTAACGTCTATGACCCATAATTCTTATATTCAAAGACGGAAGCTGCCGTTATTCGCCGAATAGCATATACGAAAACGTCGGGGTAACACGATATTTACCTATGAGTTAGCGAGTCTGCAGCCATAAACTGTCATATTAAAAGACGGAAACTGCCGAATTTTGCCGATTAGCCTTTCCGTAAACGTCGAGTTTACACGATATTTACTGATGAATAAGGGGTCGTAATTCTTAATCCTTTACCAAACAATCCCTGGCTTTTACGGGTCAGGAATAGAAGCCTTTTGAAAAAATTGTGGCAAAAGGAGAAAATTATGGTAACCATCATTTTCTCCTTTTCCCACAATGCTTTCTACCCTATCATATAGAAAAATCATCTTTTGAGCAACTGTTAATTTAACATCTGCAAAATGCTTTCAGTTTGGTCTGGTCCAAAATTTGCCGTTTTGGAAAGGGTTAAGAGCCAGATTATCGACGTGTAAGTATACCTGTCTCTCTCGGTGTCATTTACGTCTCTTTCCTTACAGGGTTTTTCTTTAACTCTTTACCAGTCAACAAAGTTTTGAAATTGTCCAAATCTAATGCATTTATAGACGGCTCATTAAATGTGGGTCAAATCAGTTTGATGTATCTTTAAATGGGTATCGAACAGTGTGGGAAAACGAGAAAATATAGGTTTCCCGGTATTTTACCTTTACCCAAAAAGTTTTTTAAAAGGATTTTAAAAGATCGTTGAAATCGGGTATTGTATGGTAAAGAGTTTTAAAGGGACTTTAAACCATATTTAGTTCCGCGAGGTTTTTCATTTAGAATATCTTAATGGTGTCTGCTGATTTTAATTCGAGTACAAAGATTGCTTTGAAATTAATACCAAAATAGATATACATGTAGTAAAAAAGAGAAATGACTGAAGTTTTTGCATTTTTACAGAAAATATTACACATTTCGTTACTGACGGTATAGCATTCCAGGTGCCTCGGTCTGGGTGCAAAACCGGAAATAACTCACGTGTTTTTAAATGGTCTTTAACCCTTTCCCAAACGACAAACTTTTGGACTAGACCAAATTGATAGTATTTGCAGACAACAATTCAACTCTGGCTGAAAAGATGATTTCTGTCTATGATTGGGTAGAAAACAACGTGGGAAAAGGAGAAAATGCTGGTTACCAGCATTTTCTCCTTTTTCCACAATGTTTTCAAAAGGCTACTATTCCAGACCCGTAAAAACCAGGGATTGTTTGGGAAAGGGTTAACCGTGTTTTTCGAGGGCTGCTTGACATCAAAGTGTCCACCTGTTATTGCATAACAAGGGATGAATACAGTTTATTACGATAACGTATCGGTTGGCTCTTAGCTAAGTGGGCAAAGTCGCCATTTGCGATTTTGAAGGTTGAAAGTTTGAGTTCCACCAGAGGATGTTTTGCTGGTGCGACCTTTTTCCAAATAGCTGAATGAGCTAGCTTTGGCCATATTCTTGGTAAAATGATGTCGAATGTCGATTGACTGGTAATAATTAAATAAAGGATATTTGTTTTTTTTCGGTGAAAGATCGAAATTTATTTCATCGAGTGAACACCATCGGTAATATATTCACGAGTGGCGCATAATAAATTTCGATCTTTCACCCCAAAAAACAAATATTCTATTTATTTCATGCTTTTTACCCTTTCTGGGAGGAGCTTTATCAAAATTCAGTACATTTCTTTTACCTTATTCCCCGTGGCGTACCCCTCCCGCATAGCAACGTTACGTCAAGCGCAAGAAATGTAAGGTATATGACGTCATATTTCCCATTTGGTTGTTAGGCACGTGCAATTTGCCTAGGCAACAAGAACGTGAAAATCTGTATTTTCACTGGTGGTACCAGTGTAAGATCGAAAAATATTTTCACTGCTATTTCTCGATATCCTACCGGAAAGCATGAAATAATAGATAGTAATTTGTTATAGGTAGAATAATTCCCATATTTATTCGGCTGCGGTACCCTATGGATAGTTTTGCTCGTATTTGGCTATATTCTTGGTAAAATGATGTCGAATGTCGATTGACTGGTTTAAGTTAGGTTTTTTGCACTTTGGTACTAAAATCAAAGTTGCAAAAGTACTCAAAGACTTAAGGTAAGATGAAAATTATGTTTGTCTCATTACCAAACGATAATATTTTAGGCTCTTCGAAATCGAAAACATTTGCAGACGACAGTATAAAACGGACTGAAAATTTGAAATTTGTTTTGTGAAGGGTAGAAAACATTGCGGGAAAGGAGAAAATGCTGGTTACCAGCATTTTCTCCTTTTCCCACAATGTTTTCTAAAGGCTTCTTTCTCAGGGGCGTCAAAAGTAGGGATTGTATGGTAATGGGTTAAGCCACCGCTCTCGTTCAGAAGTGGAATAACATTTCTGATGCAATGACTTTACGTTATGTAAGTTATGTAAGGTCTATACGACGTTTATATCGACAGCAGATGTGCCCATACAAGATATATTGATTGAAAAAATTACAAGAACTTTAAGAAAAGGGGAAGACGAAAAAAAAAAAAATCTAGAACAAAAGAAAATGAAAAGAGATATCTTCGGATATAGATCTAGTCTGTTTATCGGAACAGTTCATTAAACAAAGTGCTTCTACCTTTTTGTCGTCGACTGATATTTCAGAAATAATGAGCATGGCGCGAAAGTTGTTATTCACTTCCATTAATCTGCGCACCGCCTCCGGCCACCGTACACGCGAAACAATCGTTTCAACCACTTCACCAAACGACAAAATTTTAAGACTGGTCCATACTGAAAGCATTTGCAGGCGACAAATTAAATTTGACCCAAATAATGGAATTCGTCTAGGAAAGGTTTGATAACATTGTAGGAAAAGGAGAAAATGCTGGTTACCAGCATTTTCTCCTTTTCCCACGATGTTTTCAAAAGTATTCCCTGTCAGGGTTGTTAAAACTCGGAATTGTGTGGTAGGGGTTAAAAGCCTCATTATGCTGATCTTGTCGAGAGAAACTCAGTCTAAATAGCCTCATAGCGACATGGACATTTTTACACGTCGATATTTCTAAACCTTTACGTAACCTTCCACGCTATATCAGACGACAACATTTTAGACTTCTTTCCCAAAATTGAAAGCATTTACAGACTTTGGCTTATTCAAACCATTACCGCACAATCCCTTCTTTTGACGACCATGAGAAAGAAACCTTTAGAAAACATTGTGGGAAAATGAGAAAATGCTGGTAACTAGCATTTTCTCCTTTTCCCACAATGTTTTTTACCCTTCACAAAACAAGTTTCAAATTTCCAGTCACTATTATTTTGTCGTCTGCAAATGCTTTCGATTTTGACATGCCTAAGATATTGTCGTTTGATAATGAGTTAACACATATAGGCTGATTAGCACGACTTGGTGGGCTTTTAAGGAAAGTATGGATCAGGATCAGACTGCACAGAACGTGCAGTCTGATTTGGATCACCAATGTCCGATAAGGTGAGATCTTACCAGAAAGTATTTTATTCTTCCAAATTCTAGACTCTGTTTTTTTACGGAGCCTGGTAGGTGTCATGCTCTACACATTTTTTTTTATTTCGAAATAACGAAGTCCTAAATCTTTCAGACGAAAAACTATAGTTCGAGAAAATGAAAAAGCGTATCGGTATTTAAACGAAATGCTATTTTGAGAAAACGAAATACTGCATCGTTACATGAAATGCTCCTTTAAGGAAACGAAGTACTGAATCGTTAAAAAACGAAATGCTATTTTGAAAAAACGAAATGCTATTTGGAGAAAGCGAAATGTTTTTATCGAGAAAACAAAATGGGTATGTTCGGAACACTTGTTTGTCAGCGTATACAAACTGTGTATTCACTTATCTTATCCATGGCGGACGATGACAACCACGTGTTCCGAAAAGACCAATTTCGTCTTCTCGAAATAGCACTTAATTTTAAACACCATTTCGTTTTAACGATTTAGTATTTCGTTTTCTCGAAGTAGTGTTTCGTTTGAACGATTTAGTATCTCGTTATTTCGAAATCAGAAATGTGTAGAGCATGGCACCTACTGGACTCCGTAGTTTTTTCATAGTCAGATATTTTTTCTCCGTAGTTTTTTCATAGTCGTTAGATATTTTTAGTTTGATTTACGTAGCAGCCATCCCTTACTTGCTAGATAAGTGAAACGAAACTTTCCAGCTGACGGAAAAACCCTAATTTTCCTATTTTTAGGTATACGAAAGGTGTTTTTATGGGAATAGACATCTCTTCATTGGACAATATAGATTCAAGATCAGAGTGCACGTTTTGTGCACTCTGATCTTGATCTATATTGTCCGCAAAAGGTTCTTGAATCGACCTTGGCAACTTTAGTATTAAATTTAAGCTTACAAATTATGGGTGAAACTTTGACTTGAATACCAGACTGTGCTTACATGCAGCCTGGTCCTCGCCAAAGTAATGATGATGTAACAGACAGGATTTTAGATAAGCCATAATTTTTTGCCAACGACAGAACGTCAGACTAATCCAACTTTGAAGCACTGGAAGACGTCAAGTTTAACCCTTTACTCCATAGATACTCATTTCCACGTATTGCTTGTAGGGGCCTTTGGAAAACATTGTGGCAAAAGGTGAAATTGCTCGTGACGAGCAATTTCACCTTTTGCCACAATGTTTTCCACACTATCAAAAGGTGCCATATACATAAGAGAGGGCTTCACCCTTGCTGTTATTTAGGGTCAATAAGAGATACCAGAGAAATGCCTTATGGGGTTAAGGGTTAACTTGTCTCAAATAATGGTATATTATTTGAAAAGATTAAAAAGATGGTGGAAAAAGAGAAAATCCTGGTCACTTGCATTTCCTCCTTTTTCCGTCAATGTTTTTGAAAATCCTATTTTACAGAGTCGTTGGAATCCGGGGTAGCTTGGTATAGAGTTAAGTATAAAAGTGCAGCATGGAATTGGACAAATTGGTGGGTATCACTCGGCAACACTCGGCCAATTCCGTAACTACATGTAATCACGTGTGTATCAAGGGACACTCGTCTTTTCAGGACTGATTCTGTACCTACATCGATTCAAGGGGGGTTGCCATTTTGAATCAAATCGTTGAGAACGCTGACGTGGTATTTGTCAAGGAAGCCGTTATGTGGAATGATAACTTGAAAGAAAAAAGAGAAGTGTTATTCAAATACTGGCTTGAAAGTCATCCAACTAAGCGAATGAATACATTTTTGGTTGAAGAGAGAATATTCATAACAGAGTTGGAACCATTTGTGTACGGGTGGCCTCTTTTTCATCATTGGGAGGAGTCAGGAGTAACGTCCCTTGACAGTACGATCCATGATGGATAGAGAGAGAAACCATGTGAATAATCGAATAAAATTAAGTTTGTACCTGAAAACAATAATTTTGAAATATCTTTGACTGTTTGAATTTAATTCCCAACATTACAATGAAGTATTCCGATCTATAAATATTCATGCTTAATCAAATAGAGCAGCGTAAATTCATAGGATAAACAAAACATGACACGAACTGGTTTTGGAATGAAATTCCTCTTATTTTTTCTTCTGCTTTGATTTATTTGCTTCAATGAAAAAATACAATTATTTGGTAGGGAATTTGCAGCCATGGCTAATTAATTTAACAAATCGTTTCTGAAATTCGTCATATAAAAATAAACCACGTCTATTTCAGTTTCGGTTTCTTGATTTCGCTTTATTTACAAAACTAGATGAAGCAGACTATTTATCAGGGCAGATTCGCGAGAAAAATGGATTAAGATAGCAGATTCTGTAGCAGTCTACCTTTTAAACTCACCACTATGACCTCTTAAATAAGAACTTCTGGCCAACGGAAGCGCAGATATATATATCTTCATGAAAAGAATCTGTGGTCGCAATACTCAAGAAAAAGGACAGCACAATTACCGCACGCGACATGGTATTGGACAAGGCAGTGAATGGCGTGTTTGTATTTCGCCCCCGGAAATGGAATGTGTTTTACAGGACACGTCTGACAACTTCTACTCGATGTAGGGTCGTGCTCTCAAGTAGTGGTTGATAACTTATTCATCTTGTCGATGATGGTTGTTTTGTCTAGATGTTTAATGCCGTTTCCAAGAGTATATAAAATAAACTATTGTTTCACTTATGCATAAGCCTTGTTCTAGTGATGCATTATACCAAGAAAGTCAACGTATCGGCGGTTTGCTTCCAAAACATCGTAACTACAGCTTGTTTCAAGCTGTAGTTTCGACGTTTTTGAAGTAAACCGACGATATGTTTTGGACCCATAAAATCCATTTTGCCTCACAACCAAATGTATTATGAATATTAAGTATGATCCTAGGACATTCAGAACATTTATAGAAAGCAAAATGTTTCAACCCATGTCAGCCTGCGCGAATTGCGCAGGCTGACATGGGTCGATACATTTTGCAGTTGTATGAAATCCCTTTCCACCAAGCATAGCCATCGTGTTTATCCAAGTTCTTTTAATAAAGGATGCAAATCGCCAGTTTTCTTAAAAAACCTTGTTACTATAGCTTGTTTTTTCAAGCTGTAGTTACGAGGTTTTTGAAGTAAATCTATGAAATGTAATCAAGCCGGGCAGCAGAGTGCAAACCAACAAAGCACTAATTAGGTGCTGATCTCGGTTTAGGATCTCGGACTACTTAAATGCTGATCTGAGTCCACAGGCTGTGCTTGATAAAAATCCTAAGATGTCACTACGGAGTATTCCTATGCCATAAGATATATCACCTATACTCTGGGAGAAGGGGGCTAAATGCATCTGCAAAAGATATCGACCGCGGTCAGCCTGCACAATAAGCACAGGCTGACCGCGGTCGAGACCTTTTGTTGTTGGTAAAGTTTCTGCAGATTCAAGGACCATTCTACCTCACGATTCAGTATGTAGTTAGACAAAATGTATTTCATTGAATGTGATGACTTGCATTTAACCCCCTTTTGTCAGAGTTTGGCTCATATGTATTATATTGCAAACAGGCAACGACCATGTTTCTTGTCGAAAGTTTGCCCTTGTAGGTCATGATACGTGTTCGATAAAATCTACAATGGCCCGTCAAGGAACCTATATTGGCTTTATCATGCCTGTTTATTTACAAGTTGACCAAAGCTTGGACAATTCCCGAGAAATGAACTGTCAGCCTTGTAAATGTCCAGCTAAATTGGACAAGATAGCCGTTCGGCCAGATGTGTCATTGGGGACATTATACAAGCATTCTGGAAATGACCTTTGGCTAGTTAGGTTCTTTGTGCTGAGTGTACGTCAGGGCAAATATTTTGTACTTCATCTCTCTTTTTTGTGTGAGATTAACACTATGGTCACAATATGAAACTGCCGCCTGCCGATTTTTAGACATCGGTAGTTTCTTAAAATTACATGCCGCCGGCCGATTTTTTACAAATCGGTGAGAGTGGTCATAAATAAATGCCAGTTAAAGGCCGCCTGGCGGGTTCCGGGCGGCGGCAGGAAGTTTCTTAAGTTCGAGGGGTGTGGGGTGTCGGCCGGTGGCAGTTAGGCGACAGTCCGGCAGCCGTCAGATTTTACCTGCCACCGCCAGGCAACCTGGCGGACACCGACCATTTACAACTGACACCGGCCGGCGATCGGGCGTTCGAACTGCCACCGACAGGCGCCTGCCCGATAATCTGACGGCGGCAGGCTGGTTTACGGGGGATATACACTGAACAAAACTTCTAAACGATCACTTTTAAGCCGAATTTCTCCCTAGACCTTTTTTGACATCCGCTGTCCAGGAAAGAGGCAATTCATATTGTTTGATGTTTTTTGAGAATGATTGACCAGCGTAAAAGTATACTCCAGCCCAAATTTGAAAAGAAATTTTTGTCTTGTTCTATTGAAATGAATTTATCAAAAATTAATTCACTTAACATTGAAACTTAAAAAATATCTTTTTGGAAAACTTCATGCTCCTTCTCTCGGGTTATACTTTTGTGCAGAAAATAATTTTCATGTTTTTTCATATTGCTGAAAAAAAAAAAAAGAAAAACAGTAATGTGTGCATCTCATTTAAACCCGTTTTTTTTTCTGATAGGCACGGCGCATGCGCAAACCATTTGTTTTCCTGTTGCTGAAAAAGAGATACTTATACCGACAAAATCGAAAATATTTTTATTACAATACCATGTCTATCGTCTAGACATGTGTTATAAATTGCTTTTATTCACTTCTCTGTTACTTGGTCAATTTCATTGGAGAAACAAAAGTGATCGGTTAGAAGTTTTGCTGAGCGTATATAGCTAGGTTTCTCTCGTATCACTACAAAGTGTTCATCATTATTATCAACCACAAGATAAATAGATCTAATTGTTAAGAAATCTTTCCTTTCAACAACTTGCCCCCTAAAGGCAAGGGCAAGACAAAGCGCTAGCACCGAAGCGCAAGAGACCAGAGCCCAACTCAGCAATATGCAAGTCTCTGAGTCGCCCTGGTGCTGTTAGAATCGCCATGACGACAATTTCTTATTGTGAATAGCCTCAGATTTATATTTAGGGGCCTGGGAGTCTGCACTCGACAGATAGCTATCCTGCCACCTACCAACACCGACAGCCGCCTTCCATCTGCTTTTCAATCACCGCCCTGCCGCCGGCAGGTATTTTGAAATCGCACGGTGGCATGTCGGTAGCATAACGGCAGCAGGTCGATGCTGGAGAGTGGCAGTTAGTTCTTACCGATCGCCGGCCGAAGATTGAAGGCCCTCGAACCCCGTGACGACCGAGTAAAAATCGCGCTGCCGCCCGTCTGCCGCTTGATTGCCACCGCGCGACCACGAAATGCGCCCGGCCGGCGCCCTGACGACAGCCACAATTGGAAAAAATCGGCCGGTGGCAGTCAGAATTTTAACTTTTTCTTAAAACTTCAGCGGCGTCCTAGCGGCGTCTAAAATGCCGCCTGCCGCCTGCCGATTGTGACTGCCACCGAGTTGCCACCGGGCTGCCACCGGCCGAATTTGAGTGAAAACTGGCAGTTATCACGCCGGCAGGCGGCATATACTGATTTGTGACCGTACTATAAACAAACAACTTGTTTGACCTACAAAAAGCCGGCAGTAAATAAAAAAATATTTCCGAAAAAGATAGACGGCGTAAATTTGACAGCAATTATGCATGGGCCCTTAGAATTAACATGCCCGCCCGGGTGGCTCATTGGTGAGTGTGTCGGACTCATGACCTAGTGGTTGTGAGTTCGATACCATGTTGAGGCGAACTTTCTTTCCGGCGTATTTTCGCCTCTCACCTCTGCTGAAGCATGTGAGAAAAGTGGTCGGTGGTTTTAGAAAGAACGTTGTGTAAGTACTGGTGTGAGAAAGCCAGGAAACACATGTGCGTCAACGACCGCCATGATATGACCTTAGCTGTTAAAGTGGCGTTAAACTCCAGAACAACCGATTCTATATTTTTGACCAACCACAAATTACTATTTATTCATTTGTTATCAGTAACAAAAAGTATGCCAAAAGCCAAACACATTCAGCTTCCTATTTTTTATCCATTACCAAACAATCCGGAGTTTCAAATGTTCCAGCCCGCTCGGGTGGCTCAGTGGTGAGCCTGTTGGACTCATGGCCTGGTGGTCGTGAGTTCGATACCCGGTTGAGGCGAACTTTCTTTTCGGCATATTTCCGCCTCTCACCTCTGCTGAAGCATATGAGAAAAGTAGTCGGTGGCTTCGGAAAGAAAGTTGTGTTAGCACTTGTATGAGAAAGCCAGGAAACACATGTGTTTCACCGACCGCCATGATATGATCTTAGCTGTTAAATTGGCATTAAACCCTAACACAACCAACAACAACCCAATGTTCCAGACGGAGAAGGTCATTGAAAACATTGTCGGAATAGAAGAAAATGTTTGTAGCCAGCATTTTCTTCTATTCCGATAATATTTTCTACTTTCTCTCACCGACGAATCGCATCATTCGAGCAACATTTGATTTTACATCTGCAAAACTTTCAAATTGGGTGAGTCTTAAAATGTTGCCGTTTGGCGAAGGATCATTTTATAGAGACCCAATACCAAGTTCCTTCGCTTTTACAAACATTGTTGTTTCAGATAGACAATGGATTTAGACCTTGTATCTAAAATTTGCACCTATATTGTGATGTACTGTGTAGAATTAGCCCAATGTAATAAGATATAGTTCAGTTTTATTGGGGAGATTGCACGATATGGTGAATGTGTAGTATTTGTAGCCTGCAGGCAACGGGCTCGAGCCGCACTGGAAGAAATAGTTTTTTCTTTGACATTCCATAGCCCTAGCCTAGTCCTGGTGATAAGCCGGACATGCTTGAATATTTGTGACATGTTGTCGTTATATGATTAGAATTTTATGTTGAAAGCAGCTTGAGATAACATTCATTCATTAAGTTGTATAGGAGAAATACTTTAATATGCGTTTGGTGCTTTGGGGGTTGGATAAAAAAACCTCCACAGAACTGAAGTTTGCCAATGACAGACAAAATCAGTACATGAGGCACATTAAAGATGTCTGAAAATACCTCCAATCTTACATTTTGTTGTATGGCAAAGAGTTGAAAATACAGCTTGGTCCGTATTCACAAAGCATTTTTAAGAACATTCTTCGTCTTTTCTCAAAAACTTTCTAAATTTGAAATGAACACAACTTCTGATTTGCTAAACCAAATGGTTTAGCCACTCAGAAGTTGTGTGGCTCTTTATCTAGTAGTAGACTAAGAATATTCTCAAGAGTGGTTTGTGAATACGGACCCTGTGCTACTGGAGCCTGAAAATATGTTTCAGTCAGTGATGTCAGAAATCCAAATGTTATTGCCGTAGTAAATTTTGATCACAGTGCGTCCTCTATTTCCGGTGTAACAATGAGGGTATTTGATTATAAATTATATCTGCTCCCAGACAAAGGAGTCAGTTTGACTAGTAGATTGACTTTCAAGCCAATATTGTGATAATTTTTTTTTTCAAATCATAAATACCATACAGTGGCTCCGTTGACTAATGCCACACCGGTGTTTTCAACGCTTTGGTTGTAAAAGGCACTCGAACTTTGTTGTGTATAATTTAGCCCATCCCTAGTTGCAAATTAACTTCTCCAGTTTATTGTTTCATTAGCTCATTTTCTGTATCTAGGAAACCTCAATGGTCGTTTTGATTCTCGGCGATGCAGATAAGAATGAAAAAAAAAAACACGTGAGCCACGTTCTATGAAAAAGGGCCTTATTGCCTCTGCAAAACATATCGGCTCAGGTCAGCCTGCGTAACCAGCATTTTCTCCTTTTCCCGCAATGTTTCTATCCTGCTGGAAACAAATTTCAATGTTTGAGTTGCATTCATTTTGTCGTCTGCGAGTACTTTGAATTTGGATCAGTCTAAAATTTTGTCGTTTTGGCAAAGAGTTAATACCATACAGTTAAACAAGCAATCAATCAAACAGCAAAGTACCAAGCAATGATACAGAGAGTACTTTAACGCACAGAAAACAGCCAATGGCTTTTGGAGAATATTGCTCTAAGATACTGCAGGAAAGACTTGAAAGGTGCACTTGCCGCCGCAACATAACAGATATAACACTAAAAGAAATCGAACACTGCGCACTCGATTCTGGACAAATTTAGAAAGTAACTATCCATAGGACAAAAAAAGTTAAGTGTGTTTATTGGATGACAAAATGGCCTGCTGGCAACAAACAGTCCGTCGCAGAAAAAAGCCTGTTCGCATTTCCAGTAAATGCCTTCAATAATTGGACACGATGTTATCCGACCCAGCTGTGTCCTTCTCTCTCTAACTGCACTCTTGCTGCCCTTCTTACTTGCTTGTTTTATGACTCTTCGAGTCGGGAAAAGGCTGGATACAATCTTCTGCGCCGGCCTCATGTGACAGTCCTTATTTTATGTTTTACGGTAGTTTATCAAGAAATAATGGTTTGATATGGGTTGATTACGACCAGTGAAAAATTTTTTCTTCCTTTTTTCTAACTTTTCAATTGCAGACAGAAACAGCAGTTCCTGTGCATTAATTACTTTTATTATATACCAAGCAGTGAAATCCTGGAATTTCCCAGTGTAATAATTTTTGATATCATCACTAGTGACGAAATCAACTTTCACTTTCACTTCTTGCCGTAATTTAGGAACTATTTGTTTTTCATTAAGCACTCATACATAGTGTTGATTAAAATATTAATGTTAATAAGATATATAATAAATAGAATAATCAACTGGTTATTTTTGATATGAAAAATACCTCACTCGGATGCGTTGTAAGGCGTTAAAAAAAACTCGTGCTGCGCACTCGTTTTTTCAACGCCTAACAACGCATCCTCGCACTCGTTTTTTCAACGCCTAACAACGCATCCTCGTGAGATATTTTTCATATCAAAAACAACCAGTTGATTATCCTCTATAGCTAAACAGCGCATGTCCAGTGACGACATTGTACACAAATGTCTGAATGCTCCTTTTCGTTTGTTGGAATCCGTATTAATTATGGTGCTAGTGATAGAAAAATGAAACGGATTTGGCCTGGTTTAAAACCGACAACAGCGATTGAAGACTTTGAAGGACTCCGAGATATGAAACACATTTTCTACCAGTCGTAATCTGTTCAATATGGCGACCGTCACGGGCAACATTTGGTATGGCGATACAAGAATAATTACAGCTTCACAAAATAAGGTCGAAATGGGTTAAAAAACTACCTACAGACTTTCTGAAAACGGGTAAAAATGTCTTTAACCCTTTACTCCACAGATACTCATTTCTACGCATTGCTTGTATGAGCCTTTGGAAAACATTGTGGCAAAAGGTGAAATTGCTCGTGACGAGCAATTTCACCTTTTGCCACAATGTTTTCAACACTATCAAAAGGTGCCATACACACTTAAGAAACGACTTCATCCTTGCTGTTATTTAGGGTCAATCAGAGATATCATAGAAATGCCTTATGGGGTAAAGGGTTAAATGCATTAACACACACGTTTTTTTTACTTTGGGCAGACAAAGAACTTTTAACCAACGTTTCGGACAGAATATTTGCTCGGTAGAGTTTTGGAGTACCTAGATGTTGGTGCACCGTTATCTGTTCGAAGATTCGACTTGTCTGCTATGACCTATCACTCCCCCTCCCCTTTTCATTTTTGTGGGGATTGTAGTTATACGCGCTATAAAGTAGCGACGGAGAAAATGGCTTTTATCAGTAAGTTCGAGGTGAAGTCAGGCCTGTTTTAGCTCCAGATATCTCTAAGCTGCTGATCATAGCTAAATGAATCGCATCAGGTAGCGTTTATGGAGTAAACGTTTATTTTAGTGTGAAATTCAAAGTAACGGTTGTCGCGTAGAAAAGTAGTCCGGTTCTGTACCCAGAGTGCCCAAATTAGATAGGTGTGTATATGTAGAATGCCATCTAGCGGGAGATAGTAGTTGATGCACAGATCGATAGCATACACCCAGTTTAAGCTTGTAAAGCACGGCAATTTCACAGTGAATACAACAACTCAGCGTGTCATCGACCATCAATCATGTCTAAAAACCACAGAAACGAGCCTCGATGGATATTTTAGAGAGAGAGATAGATCATGTCTCCTGGACTACATCGTTCATCATTTTGTTTTTCACGTTATAAGTGGATAACATCTAAACCAGTCGGCAAATACAATTATCTTTTCATTCAAGCTAACGATAAATGATTGCCAAAAATGTAAATATTCAGCGGACGATCTTACTCCGAAAATGTTTGTTTCTTTTTTGCTGCAGGAATCGGTTGTCTTTGTAGACTACACATAAATGGTTTTGTACATGGGTTGATAAGCGATAGAATTTTGAACTGGTCCGAATCCAGAGCATTTGCCAACTGTTTACGGGAAACCACTCCTTCATGCACGGCTTCGTCCCGATCTAAATACAATACCTGAAAATTGCGTTGGGGGAGATATCTCATTGGCCCAGTGGTTATGGTATTGGTCTTTTAACCCTTTACTCCACAGATACTCATTTCTACACATTGCTTGTAGGAGCCTTTGGAAAACATTGTGACAAAAGGTGAAATTGCTCGTCACGAGCAATTTCACCTTTTGTCACAATGTTTTCTATGCTATCAAAGGGTGTAATATACCCATAAAAACTGGCTTTATCCTTGCTGTTATTTAGGGTCAATTAGAGATACCATAGAAATGCCCTATGGGGTAAAGGGTTAAACCTCGAAAAACGAGGATATATGTTTACCGTGTATTCCAGTCTCGCCAGATTCGGGTTGTATTTCAGCGCTGCATTTGTTGCCAACTTTAGTATTCATAAGACAACAACAGATCAAACGTAACAAAATAGGAAAATTATATTTAAAAGGGCGAAAAACATTGTGGGAAAAGGAGAACATGCTGGTTACCAGCATGTTCTCCTTTTCCTACAATGTTTTTAAAAGCCTTCTACCTCTAGGTCATCAAAATTCGGATTTATGTGGAAGTAGGTTTGATTAAGTTTGCCTAATGATTCGGGAACCTAACCCTTTCGCAGCAGCTTCTGGCTGATTGATTGATTGAGTTTATTTATCGTCGACACCGGTTTCCCATATGGGCGACACCTCCTGAAGGCTGTTAGTATTGTTACGGGGGATAGTGCAGATACAGGACGAAGCACATCCTAACTTTAGCCTTGTTCTTTAAATTGCACGGTGTATAGCACCGTCACACGGTACCTCGGTTTAACATCTCATCCGACAGACTTTTAGTAGTTTTAGATGGCCAGCCTTGGGCATCGGACCCACACCCTCATGATCAAACTCATACGCACTACCATTTGAATTATGCAGGCAGGTCCCACGGCAGCTTTTCGCAGCCTTGACAACGCTACATTGCGCAATGCTTGTTTATTTCATTTGATTAAAAAATGGCCTTTTTATTCTAATGAGCTTTGCCTTGACAAAGGGGGTGCATTGCATTCTGGTGATACAAAGCTACATCATCATGGCATATTAAGATTTTACGAGAAACACCATACTAGATTTTTGTTATGTAAATTATATATCCAAAAAATGTTAATACATTGATCTTTCGAAAAGTACAAGCCTTGATATGAAGAAGGAGGAGAAGAAAGAAGAAAAAAAAAAAAAAAAAAAAAAAAAAAACGAGGAGGAGGAGGACGAGGAGAAGAAGAAGAAGAAGAAGAACTAAATAAACAAAAAATGAAACTAAAAAGATTACATGTATCAGACTTATCGTTCTGCATTTGAAATCTAAATTTATTACGACATGTGAAAGGAAGAGAGAGGTCTAACAGACAGAAAATGTTATCCATGTCAGGATGGTTGCTTTATGTTCTTTATCGAGAATTATTACGTCATGGTAAATCAATGCTCTAACAGACAAATGTTATCTATGTTAGGTTCGTTTATCCTAGTTCTAGGGCATATCAGATCATGTCAAATATTGTCAGAATGTTGAATCTCATCAAAATGGGAAAGAGAGCTCGGCAATCAATCTACTTACCGACCACCCGATCGACTGACCGGTAGACAAATCTTGTCCAATTCAACCAAATCCAGCCCAACAGCAAACCAACGAATCAATGAGTCAACCAACTAATCAACCAACTAATCAACTTACAAACCAAACCACAAGCCAGCCACTTACTCAATCACTCACTCAATCACTTACTCACTCACTCATCCAAACCAATCAACCAATCAAACAAAACTGGTCGTGATTCCAGAGTACAGAGTAAATATCTTATCTTCGTCTGAAACACAAAAAATCTCTTGTGTTACAAGCTTGAGATTGTTAGACAAGAGATAGTTTGTAAAATGGCCTGTTTTGATGTTTGCGATAGATAGATGGAGTCGAGTTTTATTGTATATCATTATTCATAAGTACTGACATTTTTGTCAATATACGACAGAACTGGTTATATCACGTAATCGGTCGGGATACAGTTATTGAAGAATCTCCATAACATCGTCGGTTCACTTCCAAAATCTCGTAACTACAGCTTGTTACAAGCTGTAGTTACGAGGTTTTGGAAGTAAATCGATGGTATGTCCATGTTAGCTTACCCTTACTGAACCTAGCGAATATTTAACCCTTTTCCTGCTAAAAAGGGTTATAAAGTCACATTCAGTGATAGCTCCATTTTTTACTGTCTCAAAAAGATATCCCCAGAGAAGTTAACCGGTTGTTACACTGTTAGCCAAGTCCCCAGAGAAGTTAACCGGTTGTTACACTGTTAGCCAAGTTCCCAGAGAAGTTAACCGGTTGTTACACTGTTAGCCAATTCCCCAGAGAAGTTAACCGGTTGTTGCACTGTTAGCCAGGTTCCCACAGAAGTTAACCGGTTGTTACACTTTAAGCCAAGTTCCCACAGAAGTTAACCGGTTGTTACACTGTTAGCCAAGTCCCCAGAGAAGTTAACCGGTTGTTACACTGTTAGCCAAGCCCACACTGTGTCTCCCTGTCTCTCGCTCTGTCTCTGTCTTTATTCCCCCCCTCTTATCCTCAGCTATGCTTTTTTGCCATTTCAAAAGCAAATACCATTATATACCCCTTAACCTGCTAAATTACTGAATGAAACTTTCAAGTAAAAAAAGCCATAAAGTTGTATTTCAGAGCTGAATTATTTAAAGAAAATACCTCCTTTTACTTTTAAGACAGTATATATCTAAGCAGTCACTGTCCGCAAAAATCTTTGACTCGTGTCCAGCAGCACATTTAAACCACATCTAAGAACTTGTTCCGCTAAACGTTTTCTGACAAGTCTAAAATTGTGTTTCGTGGTGAAGAGTTAACAAACAATGAATTATTTTTCCTACAAATGTTATCAATGAAAATTCCTCTCTCTGAAATGTTTTCCTTTTTTGTCCACTGTTTCATGTTTGTAATCCAAAAAATAATCTGCACAGTTATGGATATGGAGATAGTTGGGTGGTTGAGGTGGGGGGGGGGGGGAGGGAGTTTAGCGAGCGTCTTTAAAGCATACAGCTTTCATCAAATTTGTGAGCATGCTCGGGAAAAAGGGGGCTAAATGCATCTCCTAAATATGGATCCATAAAATCCATTTAGTCTAACAATCAATAAAGATCTGGAGATAGCATGGTTCTTTGATATGCAGAAAATTTGCCAGTGGCAAAAAGTATCGACTCATGTCAGCCTGCGCGGACAGCGCAGGCTGACATGGGTCGATACTTTTTGCAGATGCATTCAGCTCCTTTTTCACAGAGAATGAATGATTTTTTGTATTCAGGGATAATTTGATTTACAAATCTACTTATCGAGCACACGTAAGGATTTTCTTGGTGGGTTTTTCGTGAAATCTATGACATAATTTTCAGTACCCCCAGACGAAATCGTTTAGAATTAGGGAAAGTTTCCGACTTTGACGTCGTTATAACAGAGACGATTAAATTAGATTTATACTTTCGAAAAATGCAGTAATCTCAGTTACAGAATTTTACGTAACATACAAATGAGAGTGACAGAGGACTTATAGTCCCACTCATTGCCTAGTGCAGATCTGCTGGTAATCGGCATTTTCTATTTATCCCATAATGTTTTCTGATCTGTCAAATACAAGATCCCATATTGTTGCCATACTGTAAAACTGGAAATGTTTGTTTCGTGCAAATTTTCGCGATTTTCGCGTATCGATGGTGAAAATCGCAAATTTATCCACCAGCGTAAATTAATGTTTAAGGCCTCTAACTCATCGATAAACATCGACATCTTCTCGAAGGCCATTCGACCAATCTCGTCAGCTTCCGTCTTTTAATATAAGAATTCAGGGATGTAGACTAACTAATTCATCGGTCAATATCGTGTTACATCGACGTTTTCGTAAAGGTTTTTCGGCTAATCTCGGCAGCTTCCGTATTTTAATATGGGAGTAACGGGTTGTAGACATTTAGCCATATTAATATTTATTTTACCTTAACACTCGGTCATGTTGGAGCGATCGACTGGGACCCTTGCTGACATCAGAAGAAACCTTTCTCATCGAAACCGACGGAATACCCGACAAGTGGCGATTAATACCGAAAAATAACCTTTCCGCTACTAAAGGCCACTCGTCATTGAGCTAAAAAAAAAATGAGATATCGTTAAGCTTTTTAGCGTGGAGGCCACATTTTCAGTCAAAAACTCATGAAAATCTTCGCAGAATATTTGTCATTATATTTCAAAAGAGAGTGAAAACTGGTCATAAAACTCGGTTGAGCGACTTTAGGGCCAATATGGCCCTCTTGTTTTTTATGATGGTATAAGCATAATTTGATTCAAAGAAGCTTTCAGGTACATCTTTAACGTTCAGCAGTATCATGGTGATATCTGGAGAGTGAAATACAAGCGAATTTGCGCTTGCTGTAAGCGAAAGTCAAGATCGGACATACAGTCTGATCTTATTTTACTTTATTTGCAAAACATAGGATAAGCATTGCTGACAGAAACAGAAATAGACTCGAAAGTTCGATAGTTCCATCTTTTTTACTGACGAAGTAGATCTATGCCCATGAAGCGCTCATCGAATAACCAAACGACAAGATTTTACACAGATCCAAATATCGAAAGCAGTTGCAGACGATACACTGAATGTTGCAAAAATCGGGAAATCTTGATTTATCAGGATGGAAAGCATTGTGAGAAAAGGAGAAAATGCTGGTCACCAGCATTTTCTCCTTTTCTCACAATGTTTTCAGAAGTCTTTAGAGCCGATAAAACTCGTGATCATGTGGTACAAGGCTTTAGCGTTCTACGAATTACCCTCTCCAACCATTTTATGGCAAGTTTACACACATTTTATGGCCGTCACGACACAGATGAGGAATTATGGTGACCTAATGAATCATAAAGAAGTAATGCCTCAAGGACACGGTCGTCTGCGAGAAAATAGTTCCGAGACGGTACTTTGCCGGAAGGCCCCCTAAGGCGATTCAGCGATGAATAAGTTATGCAAGTCTGTAGTGTTATAAATAGAGGAGAACTGTTTTAGATCAAAATATATATATACATAGTGTAGATTGTAAAGATCTGATTTCAGACTAATTTTTTTCGGGGGGCTGGAACTCACAACTATTTTTTTTTTATCACAATCATAACCTCCTTGTTTTCAGCGTAATATACCCAATACGAACTTTTTTTTATCTTTCAACTACGGGAATATCCATGCAATATCACCCATGATATATTTTTTTTGATATACCACGGTTATTTTTAGAACAATGATATACCACGGATATTTATAGCACATGCCGGAACTACTTTCGACCTAAAACATGACCTCTTGTTGACATTTTGTCATTACACAAATCCAAGCAAGACAACAGTCGCTAGAAAAAAAAATATATAGAACAAAAACAGTACTTTTGTTGTCTTTATTTAAATTAAAAAAATACAGAATATGTCACACTGCAGGCATGGTGTAGTTCTGTAGGCAGGTAAAATGCTGACTGTCTTCCAAAATCTTTAAATGTTTACTAAAACTTCTTCCATAACTCCATGCCTTATTTCAGTTAAAATTTTGAGTTGTCTTTCACTGAAATTAGAAAAAAGAAATTATAAATTGAATGCCTAATTATGGGAGAGAAAATCAGCAGAGTAACCCTTTACATCATAATTATGTCTTTTTCAGAGTAAGCAGACTTTTACAGTAGAAAGCATTGTAGTAATGGAAAATTGTCTTGTTATGAGCAAATTTTCTTGATTTTCTGAATGAAGATTTACAGAATAGCACAGTGACTATGAGAATGGCAAATCTACTCGAGGGGAGAGTTCCCTTGATATTCTATGTTGGCATATTTGATTTTCTTTCTCATACATACTTCGAAACAATTTATCCCTTTAGCACACAATTCCTAATTTTCCACCATAGGGAAGAAAGGTTTTTAAACAGTACAAGGAGGAGGATGAAAAAATTTTGTTACGCACATTTTATCCATTTCCCATATTGTTTTCAATATATCAGAGAAAAAATACGTAATGTAACCATTTTACAAAAATTATACAACAGTCCAATTTGAAATCATTTGCAGATGACAAATCAAATTCAACGCGCATCTTGAAATTAGTTTTGAAACGTCTAGAAAATATCGTGGAAACGGGATAAAATATGGTCAAACATTTTGGCAAACACAAGCAGCGGTGACACGTACCTTTCACCGGCTGTCAGGTCTTGAAAATCACTGTCCCCCACCCAGTAATAGCATGTCTCAAATCTCCACAGTCCAATCTCAGCTTTCCAATCAATTCGCATTTGCAAATGAAGCTAGAGTCCATGAAAATCCAGTGCGTGAAGGCCAAGTAACTCCACCCGCCATACCCGAACAGCTGCATATTCCAAACTTGAATATCTCCACTAGGAATAGCAGTGTGACAACTCCAATGTTCTACGGAACAGTCTTAAACGTCGGCACATTAAATGTGTATCCATATCATAATCTTATCTGATCGATAGAATTATTGTCAAAAACTCTATGTACTTTTCTCCTGCGTTTAAAATTCAATGGTTTGTACTACACGACCGTTTGAGAGTACACAAACAGTTTGCCGGTTACCCGTGACATATTTTTAAGCGACGGCTTATCCAACGTATTTCTGGTCAAATGCACACTTGATTTCTGTAACAATATTGACAAAAATTCAATTTCTGTCGGTTTGTTTTTTTGAAAACGTTTGACTGTGTACAAAAACGAAGAAACATCTTGAACTTCTTTCTTTGTGCAGGCTTGTACGTCTGTGAGTAAATTGTTTGTGTATTGATTAAAAGCGCGTGCTGTATCATTAGCTAATTTGCATATAGCGATAAATTCGTGTTTTTTCTTGTTGAATAATAAACAGGAATAACAAAAACCGACCAATCAGACGTTGAAAGATAAATAGAATACGTACCTAGTGTTGTAGAATATCAAAAATATCTAACTCGGTTGTGAGAATTGATAATTGTCTCGCCAAGGCTCGACAATTATCAATTCTCCCAATCTCGTTAGATATTTTTGATATTCTACAACACTAGCTACGTATTCTCTATATCTTATACACGTTTAATATCATATTAATATGACGTCATTTTTCGACGTCATTTTGTACGTTTTTCAAAGAAGTTTATGGCCTTTGTGGATATTACCACGGGTGCATCTGTGAATGGTTTTGCAACATCTGATCTATAATTCATGAAATAACTTTATGTGATAAAAAAAAAATCTGACATTCGATGATTTTTGAGATAAAATTTTTTAAACTCGTCAAGGGAAAACGTTTTTTAGCAGACCAAAACTCGCTTAATAACATTAGACTCATTTAACAAAATTATATTTCAAAAACCAACTTATGTCAGATACTCTATATCATATAGGCCGGCATGAAAAATCGGGCGGAATAGATCCAAGATCAGACTGTATGTTTTGTGCAGTCTGATCTTGATCTATGGCGTCCGCAGGAGAGCCTGTTATTGCCTATGACACAGAGGACAAAACTACAATGTTGTCAACTTAATTCTCAGCTGGATGTTAAATAATCGGTCGTAAATGACTAAAAACAACACTCGAGTCGACAAATACAATATCATTATAGTTTAAATAAATACAGGTGACAGGAAAAATTAATGAATGAAGAGGCAAAATCGTCCAATATAGGCCAATTTCTCTCTCAGTGCCAAGTAAACTACCCAAAATTTGCAAGGGATCACCTTCCTAGATTTAGCCTGATATATACACGCTCATCTTCGCAAGCCAAGGCTGACGATTCACTACGCTACTCTACCCTTGGCGGATCGAGCTTGATTTTTACATTCCCACGATAAGCTTTTTCATTGGATGCAGCCAGCTCTATCTGCAACGAATGAAATCGCTCGCAGCATTTCATTTTTAATAAAAATAGAATAAGATCACGACCTTTCGAATAGAAGGTAAACATGGAAACTAACGTGGATGTCTGCTTATCGCTTCATGTTGAATAACTGTATTCGAAAGCGGTTTGTAAAACGATATTTCATTGGCTTTCAGAAATATGATGTAAAGGGGGGGGGGGGTAATAACCAGCATCCAATAGAGGACGCATCGCAGAAATCTCAAAATTGGGCTCAATCAGCTGAGGTAAGATCCACGTATAGTGATCGTAACCTTGGCTCGCGAAAATGATACACGCTTGGCATGTATCAAGTTTTTTTTTCAGTATGTTGCATTGCCGTAATGATAAGGAAAAAAAAAACCTTTTGACATGCGTGTTTTCAATTCAAATGTATTATATTAATATGAGAGCTCCAGATAAGAGAAAGTGATCTAAATCCATTATCTCTCTCTCGATGAGACGATTCTAATGGGTACCCACAACATAGGATTTAGAGGAATATAATTAATATTTTCAAGTTTGAAATCGAAATCACATCCTCTATCTGGATTTCTGATTTTATAGTCGTATTGAAGTATCTAAGTGATCGCTATTTAAGTTTGAGTAGTATATTTAAGCTCGATCACTTTAAAACTCTTTTCCAGAAAAGTAAATCATAGACCTATCCAAACTGAAAACATTTTCAGACGACACTTCTTGAAGCTCAAATGATAGAACCTGTCCATGATGGAGTCAAAAACATTGTGGAAAAAGGAGGAAATGCTGATTATCAGCATTTTCTCCTTTTTCCATGATGTTTTCAAAGGGCTTATTCTTTAGGGTCGTTCAAACTCGGGATTACGTGGTAAAGAATTAAACGACTGAAATTTTCTGTGCACTGTTAGATCTATTTAGAAGTATTTTCATTTGGGTTTTGATGAACAAACGGACGATATGGCTCGATGATCAGACTGCACGTTCTCTGCAGTCTGATGTTCATCTATGTCGTCTGCAACATCCCATAGTTCCACTAGGGCGCTGATAAAGTTAAAACACTGATCTTTTTTCTTGACGGTACAACTTTATCGATTGTGCTTGACACGTCACCTTTACAGACATGTCTAGCTCGTTATTTCAACCTATACTGAAACCGGAAATGCGGAGCGAATTACCGTAATAATAAGCTTCCTCGAAGAAAAATAAATCCGCCGTAAGAGTGTCAGACATTCTTGTTGAAAATAGCTACGAAAGTTTTCAATGACAGGCATCTTTTTGAATATATAGATCTACTTGCACGAAAAAGAAGAAAAAAAGTGCACTTTGTGAATGATTTAAAAAATATACATATGATTACATAAGCGAAATATAATCAAATTTTGGGGACCGAAATGTGTCCAAAAGTATTTGCTACGTGATGTTTTACTATCTTCTTATCCTTTACTACTTTTGAAAACATGGGAACCAACATTTTCTACATTTCCATCAATGTGTTTTAGCCAAATGGTTTGAGTTGAATTGGACATGTCGTATGTAGTTGCTTTTAATTTTTTACCAATTTAAGATATAGAGGATATTTGTTTTTTTTTTTTGTGAAAGATCGAAATTTATTTCATCGAGTGAACATCATTGGTAATATTTTCACGAGTGGCGCAGCCACGAGTGAAAATATTACTGATGCTGTTCACGAGATGAGATAAATTTCGATCTTTCACCGAAAAAAATATTCTACTTATTTCATGCTTTTAACCCTTCCTGGGAGGAGCTTATCAAAAACTAGTACAGTTCTTTTCAGTTATTCCCCGTGGCATACCCCCTCCACATAGCAACGCATAATTACAATATTACGCCACATGCGAGAAATGTAAGGTAAATGACGTCATATCTCTATCTAGTTCTGAAGTTAAAATATCGAAAAGTATTTTCACCGGTAATTCTCGATATCTTACCAGAAAGCATAAGATAAATCATATTCTTTATCATTTCACAATATTTCGGAAATCGTCCGTCACCGTTTCCAAAAAGCATACATTTTTAAAAACGCTGTAATTTCCATGAACAAAATAGAATATACGATTTTAAAGGTAGTGTGAAATGACGTAACTCATGACGTCACACAATGTTTATAATTATGAAATGTGTGTAATATACAAGAATTCATATTAAGAATATAAGATCGAAATCATAGGAAGTATTGTGATTTAAGGATTTTAATATCATCTTAACGTTTTCCAATGCATTTTCCCGCAATATCTTACGTAATTTCTCTTTCATGACAGAGTATTTGACATGGAAAAAAAATTGTTGTGGACCAAAATACAGTGCAAAACAATATCTGCAAATCTTTTGAACTGCTGATAACGAATTTACCGCAGTCTGGTTGTTTCCTGTGTTAGAAACAGTATTTTAGATAATCATGAGCCGTTTTGTAATTAGATCATATTTGCCATGGCAAATACTTCTGTGTTTCACTCGACGGCCAATCGATAAGGCGTCAGCTCCCCTCCTTCATATCGTCCTACTTGCTGGTTTCTACTGGACTGATTGTCCGTTTGTGTAACCCTTTACCATACAATACTTGTTGAAGATGCCTTTTGAAAACATTGTGGTAACCAGCATTTTCTTCTTTTCCCACAAAGTTTTCTACTCACTCAAGGATAACTATACTTTCATTTGGAATATATATTTGAGTTGCCATCTGTAAGTTCCTTATAGTATTGAGGAGTCCCATAAGTTTGCAGTATAGTGAAGTCTTTTTTTTTTAACCATTTACCAACCGACTGAATGTTAAAAGTTTTCAAATTGAAAGCATTTGCAGACGACATAATAGATGTGGCTCAAATAATGAAAAGGTAAGAAAACGTTGTGCAAGAAGGAAACAGTGTTGGGTACCAGCATTTTCTTTTTTTTTCCCAGAATGTTTTCAAACGCCTTTCTGCCATTGTTGTTTAAACTCGTGATTGTGTGGTAGTGGTGTAACTATTTACTGGACAGCAAAACTCAAGAAGTTTCCAAATTGAAAGCATTAGCAGACGACAAGTGACGTGTGGCTCAAATACTGGAAATTATTTCTGAAAGGGAAAGAAAAATGGGAACAGAAAAAAAAAAACTCCTTTTTTCAAGCTGTTCCCTTAACCGTTTACCAAACAATCCCTAGTTTTTATGACCCTGAGATGGATGCCTTTTGAAAATATTCAGCGAAAAGGAGAACATGCTTGTAAATTTTCTCCTTTTCCCAAAATGTTTCTTCCCTGCTGGAAAAAAAATTCAATTTTTTGAGTTACGTCTATCTTGTTTATCTTGTCGTCTGCAAGTGTTTCAATTTGGACCAGCCTGAATTTTTGTCGTGTGGTAAAGGGTTAAGGCCAAGTGCCTTTCCAGAGTTCGTCAAAATTTGGAATTGCTTGTTAACATTTTAAGCATCTTTCACAACTATAGCAGTTTTTTTGTGGCCACTGTAGATCAATATCAGACTGTCCAAAAGGTTCGGCCTGATCTATGACCTGCACTGTCTGCCAAGCTGACAAGAAACAAAAGCCGACTAGATTCTAATGCAAACATAAAATTGTAATTTTAAGGGCCTTATTTTCGAACTTAAAATATCTGATGGGTATGTGACACTGTAAGGATTAATGAGTTTAACGCAGCTTTCAACAGAATGGCGTGAGGTAAGTCAGCACTGTAAGAACCAGTTTTATGATAAAGAAGCTGTTTTGTAGTAAATTTTCAACTCCGCTGTATTTCTTCAATATTAACTGTTATATAGTCCAAAATGTATATCGTCGGTTTACTTCGAAAACCTCGTTACTACAGCTTGTAACAAGCTGTAGTTACGAGGTTTTCGAAGTAAACAGACGATATGCATGCCTTTACCATAATAGTTAACACAAAGTGACAAACTATTATGAAAACTACAAAAAAAAAAATGAGTTTTCAAAATTTCAGGATAGGATGTGTGAACCTTTGGGGGTAAAATCCTACATGCCATTTTATTTAACTCTTTACCACACGACAAAATTTTAGACTGGTTCAAATTGGAAGCATTTGTAGACGACAAAATAAAGGTGACTGAAAAATTGAAACTTGATCTGGGAAGGGTAGAAAACACTGTGGGAAAAAGAGAAAATGCTGGTTACCAGCATTTTCTCCTTTTCCTACAGTGTTTTTTCAAAAGGTTTCTTTCTCATGGGCGTCAAAAGTAGGGATTGTGGGTTAAAAAAAAAGTTTCTAAAATATCATTACAAGAAGCCGTTTTATAACTAACACAGCACATCCACCAACGCTTGTTTGTAGTTATTTTACCTGTGTTGCGAATGTGTTTTTTCCCCTCGCTTATGGCTTGATTTTAATCCGTGAAATCGAAATAATCAACAAGCCAGTAGGTTTATGTTGTAATACAACTGCAAAAAGGATCGATCCGTATCAGATTGCAAAAAGCCATGATCAGTTTTCTAAAATATTTTCGTAAATTTAACAGAAGCATAATTCTTTCTTTTTTTCAAACAAGCTAGATCTACCCCTTGTTAATCGTAGTTTTTTTCTAGCTTGAGTAATATCTGCATTTCCCTCAATGCTTGCAAATGTTATTTGCATAAATTTATACATTATAACGTCGGTTTACTTCAAAAACCTCGTAAATACAGCCTGAAACAAGCTGTAGTTACGATGTTTTTGAAGTAAACCCACGATAAGTGTCTACATTGGGCAATAATGACTGCATTTCTCTCGATGCTTGTAAAAGTTGTTCGCATAAATGCATTAGAAGTGTCTACATAAAGACGGATACAAGAGACGAGGAAGCAGTTGAGGTTAATAAATGCCATATAATTCTTTTCAATTAATCCTGTCTTCGCGTGATTAGCGTCCTTTATCTATGGGCTAAGTCTAGCGGATAAATATGTGAAGGCGTGAAGTTTTTTTTTCTCTCCTGTTTGTATAACTTAACCTATCGTTAATTCTAACATGACACGCGAATTCGGCTCTATAAACACAGTGCAAGGAAAGCGTGGTAAAATCTGCGACAATCCATGTTGAGTGACGTCATTCAATGAGTGGGTTATTCAATGGAACATTATCTTCATCAGCGTGTTTACTCCAAATTCGAACTTGTTTTCCTTTCATTAAGAATTAGCCATGTTAGAATCGAAATAATCTTTTTTCTATCGTGGTTTATCGTTCAATAAACCACATTGTGAGGTATGAGGCGCAATAAATAAACCACTCGGGCTATCGCCCTCGTGGATTATTTATTGTGCCTCATTACTCACAACTGTGGTTTATTGAACGATATACCACAATAGAAAGAAGATTATTTCTTAAATAATCTCATGGTTTTACAACCTTGACGAAAATACTTGGTTTTCTGACGTTTCTAGGACTGATCCTACCAACCAAGTCACATATAGTTTGTCCTCGGCGAATATCTGAGATTTAAATTTTGCAGTCTGGAAATTTTGAGATCTGATACATGATGAAATCAGAAAGTCCGTTTATCAAGGACACACAAATGTACTTGTACGGTACATTTTAGAACATAATCTGAAGATCGATATTATATAACAGTTACGAATGTTCTTGCCTTACACACATTTGAGGTAAATAGCATTGTGTAAAGTCATAAACATTTTCGCAAGCCAAGGCTGACGATTCACTTCGCTACTCTACCCTTGGCGGATCGAGCTTGATTTTTACATTCCCCGGATGCGCTTTTTCATTGGATGCGGCCAGCTGTAACTGCAACAAATGAAATCGCTCGTAGCATTTCATCTTTGATAAAAATAAAATAAGGCCGCTACCTTTCGAATAGAAGGTAAACATGGAAACCCACGTGGATGTCTGCTTATCGCTTAATGTGTATCGTAATGATCGTAACCTTGGCTTGCGAAGATGAGTCAAAAGTGTCGTCATTTTGTGCTTCCTACAGAGAAGTAAAATCGATTTTATTTGTTGAAAATTGATGGTTTATTCGTGAACATATACAAGGCTTTTAAATGTTATGTCCGATGATTCGTGATCGATAATTTGTGAAAAAATCGTTCTGTGGGGAAAAAAATGACATTCGTTAGCTTTTGAGAAAGAGTTTTATTAAACTCTTGAAAAAAGCCAGAGACTCGCTTAATATATCGTCGATTTACTTTGAGAACCTCGTAACTACACCTTGTAACAAGCTGTAGTTACAAGGTTTTCGAAGTAAACCGATAATACATTTCATCTCTAAACTCAGTATGTCTGATTCTATACTTATCACATAACCTCCCTTGTTTTTAGCGAAATATACCCTTGCGAATATACCCTTACACCAAATTTGAGGGAAGCACTTTGTGACCGTCGTAAGTGATGTCATGTTGTACTTCTTTCAGTGAATCGGTTATAAGTCAAGGAAATTACTGCTTCTATCGTTTTGCAAACGTTGATCTATAATTTATGAGATTTCATTATGGGATAAGGTGAACCATACATTTGTTGGCATTGAGATGAAATTTTATTAGATTCGTCTACAAAATGGTTATTAACCGCGTCAGAGGCTAGTTTTCTATTTCTTATACCCACGCAAAACAAATGTTTTCGGGGTATACTGGAATCAGCCTGTCTGTCCGTCCGTGTGTTCGTCTGCGTACAAATAATTGCCTGTTTCTGTCCAAGCGCTGGCGGGGGTATTAAGTCACATTCAGTGACAGCCCTAGTTTTTATAGACCTGTTCAATAACAGAAACATATTAATATCTCAAATGTATATCAGATTCTGTATGTTAGAAAAGGGAAAGTGTTGTAACCAGAAATCTAAAAAAAATAGTTTTCAAAATATGTTCTAAAAAGCTTCTTATTTAAACTAGTAAAGTACGGCATAAAAACAGATAAAGGTGACCCATGTTCTGTCTAACTGGGGTTTAAATGCATATGCAAAAAGTACCGACCCAGATCAGCCTGCGCATGATGCGCAGGCTGATCTGGGTCGGTACTTTTTGATTAAGTAACTTTTCTGCCTGTCCGTGGAGATGCGCTGAATACCTTTTTCCTAGAGAATGGACTTAATACTTTCGTGTTATATCTGACAAATATGAACGTAAATTGAGTAAAGCCGTAATAGATAGCGACAGGTTACTTCCGAAAATGGCATAAAACCTTCCCGACTTGTAAATATACAAGGCTGATTGAATTTGAACAGCTCTTCGATTGGTCATTTTTGCCATGTGGTCTTTGCTTGCTCCACTAGCTCTATAATAGCACATAATGTTAACTGTCAAAAAAGTTGCGAGTTTCAATATCAGCTGGGATAGACCAAACATTTTACAACCCTTTAAATGCTGTCCTGGATGAATTTTTATACGCCCGAGGAAGACAGGAAATATTATGGGATCACCCGTGGCGGGCGGGCGTCCGGGCGTCCGAAATGTCATGGATACATAGAACTCACCAAGGGGGAGTGCAGTGTACAGGAATCATAACTCTTGCTTGCTTAATTTTTGAGTTATTGCCCTTTGTCGTTTTTCATACTTGAATTTTGTCCGCTGAATATCTCCAAAACTATACCAGCTAGGGTTATGAAATTTCATGGGTGGATAGATCTCATCAAGGGGGAGTGCAGTGCACAGAAATCATAACTCTTGCTCTCTCAATTTTTGAGTTATTGCCCTTTGTAGTTTTTCAAACTTGAATTTTGTCCGTGGCATGCCCCAGCTTTACAACTTGGGGTAAGACGGGTGTATCTTGCGACAATTTGCCACTCTTGTTTGTAGCTTGTGTTAGGTTTAAGACAGTAGTTACACAAATATGTCCAGGAAAGTTTGTCTTAACCCATTACCACACAATCCATACTTTTGTAGACCCAGAGAAAGAAGCCTTTACAAAAACATTGTGGGAAAAGGAGAAAATGCTGGTAACCAGCATTTTTTCCTGTCCCACAGTGTTTTCTACCCTTCACAAAACAAATTTCAAATTTTCAATCACTTTTATTTTTTGTCATCTGCGAATACTTCCGATTTGGACGAGCCTAAAATTTTGTCGTTTGATAATAAGGTAAATCACTGCCAAACAATGACATGTTTAATGACCCTTAGAAACTGGGCTACTGATATATATTGTGGAAAAGAAGGAAATGTTGGTAACCAGCATTTTATTCCTTTCCCCCATAGCTTTCTAGATGAACCAAGACAAATTTTATCTTTAGAATCACGCTGAGAATCACGTTTAATATTTTGTTTATAAAAGCTTTTTTATAAGGATCAGTCTGAAACTTTGTCGTATGGTGAAAACTTTAAGTTTTTCTGCCATGTTTGTCCAAATTTTACATTTTAAACCCTCTTTCCTTTTTTCAGATTCACAATCCATTACTGCTGATGTTGCGACCGTCTAAAGTCGATCAAGCCCATGCATTCATGAAGTTTTTCCAAGCCAACTTTTGGTTCAACATTATATTATTTGTACAGGACATATTTGTAGTGGACGGGTTCTACGATCAAATCAAACGCAACGTTACCGATCCAAAATGGGACCTCCGTACAGAAATACTCTCCGATAAGACGTCACGTAGAGATTTAAAACGGATATTTACGTTATTGCTGACGTCAGAACCAAGGATTGTTGTTGTGCATTCATCTCCTAGAATAGCTCGACGGATATTTGCAGTTGCTAAAGAGGTTAATATAACGGAGATAAACCATGCCTGGTTCATAACAGAAACTAGTTATACGCGTAACCACGACGATTTATTACTATATCCGCCCGGAATATTGGCGATCGTTCCGAATTATGTGGCCAATGTTGATGACGTCATAGCCGATGGTACTAACATTATGCTGAAATCTGTGATAAAAATGCCTCACCCCAAACTATTACCTCGAAGCTGCTGGTCCAATGAAACCCCGGAATATGCAGAAGCTGGCCGGAAAATGTTCAGGTAAGTAGATCAAATGGCTTATATATTTATTCTGTTTTTCCCCCATATTTATCATTGCTTTTCTTTTTGCAAAATAGTTGATTGGTTGATTGTATTGTGTTAAATGCCGTTTTCAACATTATTTCGGTTGTATCGCAGAGGCCAATTCACCTATTTATGCGTTCCTGGTGTTTATCTTAACAGTAGTCCGTACAATTTTCTTTCCAAGCCATTGGCTGCTTTTCCTCATGATCATCGTCAAAAGAGTGGTTAGCGGTGGGAGAGGGGTGAATCCTGTCACAGTGACCATCATCAATTCTCGGAAAGAAATTAGTTGAGCCACGGTTGTAGCCAGGGATCGGACCCTGGACCCCGTGTTCTCGAGTCCTTCACGCTATCGACTGAGGTACCGGGGCTCGGCTCTACAAAATAGTGTTACGCGTAATCCTTGTACGTGTTCACAAACCGCTCGTAACCCCTTATCCTGCTAAAAGAGTGAAATAAAATTTTCAATCGATTATATCAATTTTAGGACCGTTGAATGACCCACACAACGGGGCGAGTACTAGTGTAGAAAAATCATCTAAAGCAACAAAATTCGATCAGATACATTAAAACCGTTTTCACACAGACCGGGCTCATTTCCTTACAGGTGATTTGTTGATTATCAATAATGACCACCCATTGTTAGTAATTTTAGGCATGCGGTTCAGTTTTTCTACTTGAATAGAAGTCAGGACGACCTTATGAGAAAGTCTCTATCAAGTAGCTTAGCTTTCCTTCTGGAGACAGAGAAACATTGTGAAACGTTCTCGACGTGCCTAAGCAGTAGCCATTCACATCGTGGGATATTTACGGTGGGCGCCAAATGTAACGGGTGGTGAAAAATAGCGCGGCTCGACCGGGATTCAAACCCAGGACCTCAGGAATACCGTCCCTGCACTCTAACCAACTGAGCTACCGAACCACATGTCGATACCACTGCACGATATATCACTAAATACCTGTACCCGACTACTTTTTTATTCTAATATACCTACTATGAATTTTCTTACCTAAAGTTTGAGTTTTTAATTGTGTGACGTCATTTTATCATTCCTTCAGAGAGGTTAGTCTGAATTTTTTCATGGAAAATTATCACATATGGTTTAAATGTCCTTACCGAGACTTCGTACAATGTTATATGATAAAAAGAATCCGACATTCATCGGCAGTCAAGATCACGGCGGGGAATCACGTGACACAACAACAACAACAATGATCGACATTTGAAAAAATTCCCCGACTTCAGGTAAGAAAATCTTCAAAAATTCCGTTAATACATGACCGATTGGAATTTGGTTTGAAGCAGAGAAGGCGGAAGGACTCCAGGGATTTGCTTGATGTGTTAGATTTTTTAACAACACCTGATAAAAAAGTTATTGACGAGCAAACAAAATTTTTACCCTAGATAATTTATTTGCTCGTCAATAACTTTTTTATCAGGTGTTGTTTAAAAAATCTAACACATCAAGCAAATCCCTGGAGTCCTTCCGCCTTCTCTGCTTCAACCCAAATTCCAATCGGTCATGTATTAACGGAATTATTGACGATTTTCTTACCTGAAGTCGGGGAATTTTTTCAAATATCGATCATTGTTGTTGTTGTTGTGTCACGTGATTCCCCGCCGTGCAAGATATCGACTATCTTTTATAGCTGTTTATATTATAATCAAACAAGTTAACTTAATCTACAAGCTGGCGTCAAAATAATTCTGTCAACGAATTTGATGAAAGTAATAGGTCTTATTTGGTTTGTATTTTAACAGCTTACGTTATATCTAGCCGGTCAGTGACGCATCGATGTTTTACCTGGTTTTCTCATACCAGCACTGACATAACTTTCTTTCCAAAACCACAGACTACTTTTTTCACGTTTGTCAGAGTTGAGAGGCGAAAAGTCGCCGAAAAGAGAGTTCTACGCAACTGGTATTGAACCCACAACCTTCAGGTCACGAGTTGGATACGCTAACCACTGAGCTACCCGGCCGGGGCAAAAATTGATAGAGGATATTTTTTTTTCGGTGAAAGATCAAAAATTATTTCAGCGTGTGAACACCATCGGCAATATTTTTCACGAGAGGCTGCGCAGCTTCACTTTTGAAAATATTACCGATGGTGCTCACGAGATGAAATAAAATTCAATCTTTCACCGCAAAAAACAACAAATATTCTATTTATCTCATGCTTTTAACCCTTTCTTATAGGAGCTTTATCAAAATCCAGTACAGTTCTTTTCAGTTATTCCCTGTGGCGTACCCCTCTCGCATAGCAACGCATTACAATATTACGTCAAGCGCGAGAAATGTAAGCTAAATGACGTCATATTTCCTACCTGGTTATGTCAGGCAAGCGTAATTAACCTAGGCAACAAGAGCATGAAAATCGGTATTTTCACTGGTGGTACTAGTATAAGATCAAAAAATATTTTCACTGCTATATCTCGCTATATATCCTACCGGAAAGCATGAAATAATAATAATTTATTTCATGCTTTCCGGTAGGATATCGAGAAATAGCAGTGAAAATATTTTTCGATCTTACACTGGTACCACCAGTGAAAATACCGATTTTCACGTTCTTGTTGCCTAGGTAAATTGCGAGTGCCTAACAACCAGATGGGAAATATGACGTCATATATCTTACATTTCTCGCGCTTGACGTAACGTTGCTATGCTGGAGGGGTACGCCACGGGGAATAAGGGAAAAGAACTGTACTGAATTTTGAAAAAGCTCCTCCAAGAACAAAACAATGTCATATTGTTTTTCCGCGATTTATCTCAAGTATCGTACTAAACATTTTTTATTTCACCCTAGTCGAAGATTCGTACGATAAAAACTGAAGTGTATTAAATTTACCAAGATTTATTTACGTCCGTCGGTTATCGCCCATTTGTTTATGGAAAAAAAATACAGCAAAATATGTTGAGTACATAACATTATGGAATATTTTTCTCTCATTCTCTCGACAGAACGATCTTTATCCATTTCCAGACAAACTGATTTAGTCTTATCGAAATTGAAAGCGTTGGCAGACGACAAAATCAATAGGAAATAATCGTCGGATTTCTGTTTAAAAGGGTTACAAACTTTGTGGGAAAATGAGAAAATATTTGTTACCAACATGTTTCCTTTTTCCACCATGCTTTTAAAAGCCCTCTACGCCAGCGTCATTCAAAGTCGGGATGGTTTTGCAAATGTCAAGTCATTCTGTACAAATAATCTTTTAATTGATAGTGTGGTAAAGGTAGATAAAAAATAGCTTCTACGGGGTTTTTGGTCAACTTTTACCAACGTGTGTGTATGGTAGGGGTGTGGTTGGGTGGGATGAGGGGTAATTTCGTTCTCATTTTGTAACGAAAATAAAATTTCGTAAACGATAATGAAATAAGCAAAATTTAATAAGCCACAGATGAAATATCAGCAACAAGAAATAAGTAGTTGATGAAATACAGTTGCCGGTAGTTGAAAGAACAGGAAAATAGAATAATAAGCCACAGATGAAATAGCAGCAATATGATGATGAAATAAGTTGCTGATAAACTAACAGTTGCCGGTAGATGAAAGAACAGATAAATGAAATAAGCCACAGATGAAATAACAGCAACGTGAAATAAGAAGCTGATGAAATAACAGTTGCCGGTATATGAAAGAACGCAAAATGAAATAAGCCACAGATGAAATAACAGTTACTCGTAGTATCCTCTTTGTGAAGATATGTATAAAAAAACACTCACACACAATCGTATCAGTCATCTTTTTCGGTTTCCATTACGTTGACAATTATTTATTGTTACAACTAGTTCACCCTGACATCATTCCCAGACAAAACAATCATTATGATGAGACTTATTACAGAGACCAAGGTTCTTACAAACCATTTTTGTAACATATTTCTAATTCCAAAGAATTTATTTTTTCTATATTTGAAAGTAACATAATTTCTGATTGGCTAAACCAAAATGGTTCAGCCAATAAAAAATTGTTTCTTTCTAAATCTGTATGGAATAAGACTCAAAATGGAAGAGTGGTGGGTGAAAACAAAGCAAGGTTTCCTATTTTCCAACATTTATGTATTTAATGCTTTGCAAAGTTTCTAAAAATTGTGTTTGTGTCAAAGTCGTGCAATATCTGATTGGCTAAAACAAATGGAATGGTATTTACTAATTGTTCCAAATTGCATTCTTGATCTAATTCTAAATTTGGAACTTTAGATTGTCGTATGGTCAAGAGGATGACAAAAGCACTTGTAACACGAAGCATCATTGTCACTATTCGATACAAAACTTTGTCACGTTCACATTCTTTGGGTCATGCTTAAGTACTATAAAGGCGTATCACTTATTTTTACTTTCAAGTTTTGTTATCTCTTAGGGCTTAGAAATTTATACTAATGTACCATAGAATACAAAGAAAAGCTATAGACGGGAAAACCCATAGACAAAAAAACCCCCAAAACTCCGAAAGGCAATTAACATACATGGTATTTAAATTCAAGCAGTTGTTCCTTTTCTTTTTTCTTTATAAGTAAAACTTCGAATTCTGGTACCAAATCGAGTTGACTACGTAACAATATTAGTCGTTCTGAGACAGGTTGTGGTTAAACCGACAGATATTCCTCGTTTGTCGAGTTGAAAGTCGCGCCATTTTATGTTTTCTGAATATGTGTACAGTTGTAGATTGCAAAATGATCACTGAACAATTTTATTTCATGAAAAACAAAACGATTTAGTCGTTTGTTGCCTGGCGTGGTTTACATCCATTGGCAGTACTGTCACATGTCCAAATATTGATCACGGGATGACGATGATAATTCTCTATTAATGTGCGCATGCAAAACCTTTTGTCAAACACTGTCAGGGAATTTAAAGGTGGCCCTTCAGATTTTTGGACGAAAATTTACAAAAGTGCAAAAAAATTATCCTTATATTCCCAAAGCATTTTAATTTTCATTCATAAAACCCCAGTAGTCGAAAACCGTCCGACAACACGAAAAATTAGAGATTAACTACAGCCCAGGTTGACACCAACGGGAGACACATTCTATTTTTAGATGATCAATTCGCTCATTTAATTACAGGAATACACAGAAGAAGCTTCAAACATAGCGTCCGAAGAAGACATATGGAAAATAATTAGTACATGTTTGTTATGATAGGGAATTTAAGCGTTATGAGTCACGTGCCAGTCAATTGACATTCCCACAATACGTAATTGATTTTTGGCGCGAAATCTAAAAATAGCTTAAGAGGCTACGTAGCCTTTTAACGGAATACCATCAAAAAAATTTTTTTTTTGTAATTTTATGAATCTTAATTATTGATGATTTGTATTATTTCTTCGTATGCATTTCAGTGATATATACATTTTTTAATTTGGTGAGATGTAAAAATTCTGATTACCCACCTTTAAAACGGAGAGAATTTTAACGTAGTGGACCCGTAACAGAAAATACCTATTTCCACTGAAATATTATCCAACAAAATTTGCTTTGATTAAAAATGGATATTATTGTACTACTTTAACCGAGCCATTTTTTCCTTTTTGTCATTTTTAGAATTATCATTTATGAATCGAACACCACAATATCTTTATAACAAAGGGAGATAATAATTACCTCCCTTTTCTGAAAACTTACAAAAGTATCAACAAATAATTTCAAGATAGACATCAAAGGAATTTCTGGTCGGTGAAAAATGTGCAAGAGTATTATATCTATATGAAATCTGTATTTATCAACTAACAAGAAATTTTATGCCATTCAGCACTTAAAAATTACGGGTCCAGTACCTTAATTGAAACTGCATTCATGTTTTGCCATTCTCTGTGAAAGGGGGGATTAATGCATCTACAAAAAGTATCGTCCCAGGTCAGTCTGCGCTGTTAGCGCAGGCTGACCTGGGACGATACTTTTTGCTTCGTGTAAACTTTCTGCATGTCGAAGTACATGAGTACCTCATGATTCAGGTATTTGTTCGACAAAGTGGACTTTATGGATCAATAATTAGGTCATAACTTGGTATCATGCGCCAAGGAGTTGCATTTACCTTTCCCCCCCTTTTTGTGAGAGCATAGCTTGTTCGAAAAACGAATTAAATTATTTGAACAACCTTTAATTTTTTTCTGCAAATGTGTCCAGTTAGAACAAGTCTGAAGTAGGCATATTGACGTATTGTAGAATTAAATGAATGCCTCACTTAGACAGCAATTCTAACATGTTCAAAGACAACATTTGCACAAATCTTAAAGGTGGCCCTTCAGATGTTGGGACGAAAATTTTACAAAAATACAAAAAAAATCATCCTTATACTCCCAAAGCCTTATAATTTTCATTCATTAAACCCCAGTAGTCGAAAACCATCCGACAACTAGATAAATTAGAGATTTACTACAGCCCAGGTCGACACTGAAGGGAAACACAGTCTATTTTTACATGAGCAACTCGGTTATTTACATACCGGAAATATACAGACGAAGCTTCAAATATAGCATTCGAAGTTCTAGACATTTTTGAAAATAATTACATGTTTGTTATATTATGGAATTTAATAGACATTAGTCACGTGCAAGTTACTTAATATTCCCACAATGCTTTTTTGATTTTGGCGGGAAATCTAAAAATAGCTTAAGAGGCTACGTACCCTTTTAAGGGAATACCACCCCAAAAAACTTTTTTGGTAATTTTATGATTCTTAATTATTGATGATTTGTATTGTTTTTTCATATAAATTTCAGTGACATATATATCTTTTAATTTGGTGTGATGTGAAAATTCTAAATACCCACCTTTAAACTAGCTTTTAACCATTTACCAAACAGCAGCCAGTTTTAACGACCGGGAAGAAAAGGACCTTTCGAAACTTTGTGCAAAAAAATAAAAAGGAAAAGAGGCTTTATACTAGCACTTTCCGTTTTCCGCATCATGTATCAAAGTCAGTTCTAAAAATCATTTGAGCATCATTTGTCATCTGCAAATGCTTTCTATTTAGTCCAGTCCAAATTTATGTTGTTTGGTAAAGGGTAAAGGGTTAAGAAGTTCTAAGTTCTTTTTCCATTATCATTTTTAGCTCCATTTTTAGCCGAAGGCCAGCGGGCTTATGTCATGGCCCGTTGTCCGTCGTGCGTCCGTCCGTCCGTCCGTCCGTCCGTCCGTCCGTCCGTCCGTCCGTCCGTGCGTTAACTTTTTCTTTAAACATCTTCTTCTCTGAAACTACCCATCCAATTTTGATGAAACTTCACAGAAATGATCCTGCCATGGTCCTCTTCAGAATTTCTTGAAAGAATTTAATTCCTTCAAAAACTCTGGTTGCCATGGCAACAAAACTGAAAAATTTTGAAAATCTTTGAAAATCTTCTTGTCTGAAACCGTAAGGCCTAGGGCTACCAAATTTGGCATGTAGCTTTATCTAGTGGACCTCTACCAAGTTTCTTCAAATTATAGCCCTGGGGTCAAAATTGGCGCCACCCCAGGGGTCACAAGTTTTACATGGGCTTATTTAGGGAGAACTTTAAAATTCCTCTTCTACCTAGGTATAGGGCCTAGGGCTACCAAATTTGGCATGTTGTTTTATCTAGTAGACCTCTACCAAGAGTCTTCAAATTATAGCCCTGGGGTCAAAATTGGCCCCGCCCCGGGGGTAACAAGTTTTACATGGGCTTATATAGGGAGAACTTTAAAATTCTTCCTCCACCTAGCCATAGGGCCTAGGGCTACCAAATTTGGCATGTAGCTTTATCTAGTGGACCTCTACCAAGGGTGTCCAAATTATAGCCCAGGGGTCAAATTTGGCCCCACCCCGGGGGTAACAAATTTTACATGGGCTTATATAGGGAAAACTTTCAAAGTCCTCTCACACCTAGCTATAAGGGCTAGGGCTATCAAATTTTGCATGTAGCTTTATCTAGGGAGTCTCTACCAAGAGTGCCCAAATTATAGCCCTGGGTTAAATTTCGCCCCGTCACAGGGGGGGGGGGGGTCACAAGTTTTACATCGGCTTATATAGGGAAACTTTAATAATCTACTTGTACATAGCCATAAGGCCTAGGGCTACCAAATTTTGCATGTATTTTTATCTAATGGGCCTCTACCAAGAGGGCCCAAATTTTAACTTTGGGGGTCAAGTTTGACCCCACCCAAGGGGTCACAAGTTTTACATTGGCTTTATAAACCTGTCTCATGGGTCACATATTTTACAGGGCCTTTTATTGAGCAAACTTGTTTTACAGGGCTTTTTATTGGGCAAGATTAAAAAATCTTCGTGTTGATAACCACACATTCTAGTTTCATATTGTAGGTCTGGGGTCAAAATTGGCTCCATCCAGGGATCACAAGTTTAGCATGGCCTTCAAAATGTAGTCACTTCAATTTAAACATTAATCAAGGGAAATAACTCTTTTTATGAAAGATAAAGTTTGGTACTATTTACCTCCCTTGAGTATCAAACTGCATTGATACATGATTGGTGCTAGACATTAAGTTTTTTGATAGAAAATATTCTGTTTACAAGTGTGATTCATTTTGATGCTAATAGTTAATGCTCACATGAGGTGAATAATAAATTCAGAGTAAGGATTCTATCATTCAGCTTATTTTTCCATGGATTTTACCTTTCATGCTAATCAATTAACCTGCTTGTATTGCCTGACAGTGTGCATTGTTTTTGAAGGCCTTCTTTTTCATGGTCATGAACACTTCAATTTGTGTGGTAAAGGGTTAAAAAGCCAGTGGAGCGATACAGGGCCATCATGGCCCTCTTGTTTCAAACGATATCATCATAGACAAATGCCATTTCTTTTAAACCTGGATGCCTTGTCTTATTTTATCATAGTCTTGTATCAGAGCTCCGATACAATCTATACCATGTTTTATCTGAAAATTGTGCGTGCAACAAAGAGTTAAATAACCAATCGTAAATGCTATAACACTGACTTCTTAACAAACAATCACAATTGATGTCAGTACAAATACGGCTCCCGTCTAAATGAGATCCCAACATTTCAAGAGTGCCTTCATCAAAACCCTTAATCCTTTCCCAAACAAGCCCTTGTTTTTACGTGTCTGCAGTACAAGTCTTTTGAAAACACTATGGGAAAAGGAGAAATTGCTCGTAACGAGCGATTTTTTCTTTTCCCACAATGTTTTCTATCAATTTTGAGATCTTTCTGCCATTTTTTGTCAAATTTGGAATTGTCGTCTGCAAACTCTTTGAGTTTGGAAGAGTCTAAAATTTGTCGTTTGGGAAAGGGTTAAACTGTTAATGTGAAATAAACGAAAATTGTCCGGTTAAAAGTAAAAAACCCTAATGTTCTTATTTCAAAGTGGATTCAAAGTACAGTATCGGACAGTAAAGACCCAAGATTAGACTGCACGTTTTGTGCTGTCTAATCTTGATCTTAACTGTCTGAAAAAGGGGCCAGAGTACGCTTTGCAGCCTAAGAGTGAATTTTCAATGTCCCCTGCACAACACCTCGTATGCGCATAGCCCAAGATGCATAGTGGTAACGCGCAGGGCCGACGATTCATTGCTTCCAAGTTTGAAAATGGAGTTGGCCATGATTTATTCCCAGTATTGACGGAAGTCGTTGCGACGAAACTCATTCATTCCCATTTTTTTTAACCCTTTACTCCACAGATACTTATTTTGACGCATCAAGGACAGACAGCTTTTGAAAACATTGTGGGAAAAGGAGAAATTGCTCGTTACGAGCAATTTCTCCTTTTCCCACAATGTTTTCCACTCAATCAGATATTTGTATCCTCATTTGTCAATCTTTTTGACATCATATCTTTATTTGCCACTGACATGGAAGAGCATCAAATTGGCATATCAGGTAAAGGGTTAAAACAGCGATTACGTAATTGCTATTTTAGTAACATCGGTTTTGAACTGTTTGAGTTTTTTTTCGATGCGCCTTTTGACAAGCACCCTCTGGCGACAAAAATTCGCTGTCCACCTCTGTTTTTGAAAGCGAAATTTACCGAGTGTGGATATACTTATGTTTAATGGTATATATCTTTGTGAGTGCACAGCCACTGGCAATGGAAATGGAATGTGCAAAACATTAAAAAAGAAACAACAGGAATAGGTGATATATAGGCCGTTGTTATGTAACTAAATTACCGAAAAAAGCGTGGCAAGCGTCATCGCCACTTGGCACCACCGCCGCTGCCACCACCACCAAAAGATTGTTTGTTTAAATGGTTTCAACATTATTTCAGCCACATTACGGCGGCAACTTACATAATTTATATTCATGTATTTCTTGGGTATCACCGATACTAGGCTGGTGCTCTGAATTGTTTCGCCAAAGGACACTCCTTTGAGGCTGTACCCCGATGCCTCCAGGTCACAAGTCGCACGCTTTACTACTGAAGCCAAGCAGGACCCCCAACAACAACAACAACAACAACAACAAAAGAGATAAAAAAAAATAATCAAATCGAAATAAAAAAAACTTTCTTGTTCTTTGTTACGCGACTCTATGCCGCGTTATTTTGTATATCCTAGAAAATTAGTATTTACACAGCGGATCTATTCAAACACTGGTGGTTGAGTTCCCTCAGATACCGGGACATAAGGTCTTCCTAAATAACCTGTTCTTTCATTTAACGGCCACAAATGATAGGCAATGACGTGTGGTTATGTCACATATATCACTGTGAGGTTATTCCACGTCTGTCCAAAGTAAGACCTATGTTTCAGCGCTAAACCCTTCACGGTACAGTCCGAAGTTTTTTACGACCCTGGAGGAGAAGGGTTGTTGAAAACATTGTGGGAAAAGGAGAAAATGCTGGGTACCAGCATTTTCTCCTTTTCCCACAATGTTTTCTATTCTCTGGAAGATAGAAATAATCACTAAACCCATATTTAGTTTGTCGTATGCACATGCTTTCAATGTAGTAAAGTCTAAAATTTTGTTGTCTGGCAACATGAAAGAGTGCCAAATAACCGCTCTAAGTCCTTTTCGGAGCCATGGGCGAAAAAAAGACCTTTTCTCGAACGACATAGATCAAGATCAGACTGCATAAAAGGTGAAGTCTGATTTATGATTTATACCCTCCATTTTTTTAGTCCAGCCTTAACATGAAAATCTTTCAAATGATTAAAGTTTCATAAAATAAAAACGAGACGGGTTACAAAACTGGCTAAAAAGAGTTAAGATGCATTTTAACGTAGTAGACCCCTAATAGAAAACAGCTATTTCCACAATATTATTATCTTACAAAATTTGCTATGATTAAAAAAGAGTGTTATTGTACTGCTTTAACCAAGCCTCTTTTCCCTTTTTGTCTTTTCTAGAATTATCATTTATAAATCTAAAACCACTATAGTTTCATTACAAAGATCGATAGTAATTACCTCCCTTCTCTGGAAACTAACAAAAGTATCTACAAATAATTTCAAGATAGGCATAAACAAATTTCTGGTCCGTTAAAAATGTGCAAGAGTATTATACCTGTATAAATCCGTATTTATCAACTGTCAAGAAAACTTTATGCAATTCAGCACTGGAGGTATTAGGGGTCTACTACCTTAAATGATACCCTTTTAAGAAACACTTTCGTGTAGTGTCCATGAATCTGTAAATCAATGGAAACAAGACAATCGAAGGAAGTTTCTAACTAACATTGATTGAAAATGTTCTGGTAGATTTCACGTGGCAGCCAAATTCGGATAATTGGGTCACGTGGCAACGATAGTTGGGAGACACCGTATTACGTCTAGTGAGAAATAAGTGACCCATGATCTGTGAAAAAGGGTCTTGATACTCCTTTAAAAGACATCTGAACTTTGGAATTGCAAACCAAAAGAAATTCTCCATAAAAGAATAAGAAAATCGATTCAGTAAAATCATTCAAAGAGCGAACACTGTAGATTAAGCATATATCAAAAAAATTCTTATCAACAACAGGAGCGTCGCTGCTTGTACGAAAAAACACAGTTGTATATCCTTTGGAAAAAAAAAGGGAAATATTGCTGAAAAATTGTCACCAAAAGCCACAAAATAGCTTTTACACTTGGCGCCTCGAAACTTTTGCGTATACTTTATTTTGGGCTAGCGACGAGTCTGGAGAAAAAAAAAAAGATTCATAACAAACAGTTTAAGCATGCGATATTGTTTTCTAAAAGATGTCTCTTTCTGAGGTGACGCATCTGTATTTTTTTAAAAGAAATTCTAGACATTTCGATTAGCCGCTTCAGTAGCAAGTTATATTCAATTACTTTAACTTCAAGGACTGTTTCGTTGACATCTTTCCTTAACTTAAGACCAAACAATCTAGGGGCTTCAACGACACAGCGAAAGAAGCCCTTTAAAAACATTGATGGGAAAAGAAGAAAATGCTGGTGACCAGCATTTTCTTCTTTTCCCATAATGTTTTTTACCTTTTCAATCAATTCGTCATGTGCAGATGCTTTCAAATTGGACAGACCTGTAATTTTGCTGTTTGGTAAAGAGCTGAACCGACTGAGAGACGAAACAGACTTCTTTGACAACTGTCTTGAACTGTAAAAAATGTTTTAACTCTTTGGAAAGGCACTACAATCGAATAAAATGATCAGGGCTTCGAATAGGCGATGATAATAAACGATAATGATGCAATGGTTATGCTCTAAATGTAATATGATTTGAATACAGCTTTTGAAAAAAAGTTGTTTTTTTTACACTGACGTCAATACGTCGTCCAGGCCAAATTACGTGGATTCAGGCCAAAAACACAGTGTCCATTGAAAAGATGGCTTAGAGTACAGCCCAAAGGTAACCAAACCGGGTGTTTAACTCGTTACCAAACGACAATATTTTCATCCTCGGAACCCAGGTTTAAGCGTTACGTTACTCTCCATTCATTACCCCTGGGAAAATCGACTAGCAAATCTTCTATTAATTTCTATGAATATTCATATGGTTAGAAAGTATCCTAATAGCCAATCGAAATATTCATTCTCTCTTGTAGGGAGGGCAATTTCATTTCGCCAGTTACTGAAAATAGAAATGACGGCATGTTTGTGATAAAAATAGTTTAAATTTTCTCAAAGAAAAACTGAGACTACCGATCAAAATGCTTCATGAATAATTCATGAGAACGAGGAAACGCCAGCCAAATAACCCAGGGTCGATTGGCTATTAGGGTAATTTCCGACCATATGAATATTCTTAAGAAACGATAATTTCTTAGTCAATTTTCCCAGGGGTAATGCATGGAGAGTAACGTAATGCTTAAATCTGGGTTCCGAGGGTGGGTTCAAATATCTTTAAACAAACCACTGTGACATGGATAAATTTTACTGTGTAGGGTAAGAATAGCAGAAAAAAAAAACAGCATTATGATTGCCACTTGAAAATGAGTCATCCTGTGGCAAAAGGGGGCTTGATGCATATGAATGATGCACTGTTCCAACAAAGCCATTACATATCTATGGATCCGTAATAGCTACTTTTTTTCTTTAAATAACTGAATTAATCATGAGGCAGATAGGTCCTCGGACAACAGAAAATTTACCGATAGCGAAAAGTTTCGACGCAGGTCAGCCTGCGCGGACTGCGCAGGCTGACCTGGGTCGATACTTTTCGCAGATACAACAGGCCCCCTTTTCACAGAGCATGGTTTAAATTTGATACAGCACATTAGGGTGAATCGCGTGACATTTCTGGTGACAGTTGATTTAAAAGAAAACGTTTATCATTTTGTTGTTTTTGTTGTACTGGAAAGTAAATTGGTACCTTAAAGTAAATGAGAAACTTTGGAAGTCCTTATTCTTACGGCCCGCCCGGGTGGCTCAGTGGTGAGCATGTCGGAGTCATGACCTGGTGCTTGTGAGTTCGATACCCGGTTGAGGCGAACTTTCTTTCCGGCGTATTTTCGCCTCTCACCTCTGCTGAAGCATGTGAGAAAAAGTAGTCGGTGGCTTTGGAAAGAAAGTAGTGTAAGTACTGGTGTGAGAAAGCCAGGAAACACGTGTGCGTCACCGACCGCCATGATATGACCTTATATAGCTGTTAAAGTGGCGTTAAACACCAATACAACCAACCAACCAACCTTATTCTTACGCTTTTACGACTCAAAGGCTTTTAGCGGGACAGTATAGATCAAGACCCGACTACGCTGATTTCTTTCCCAAAATGTACTTGTGAAATAGTTTAATGTGGGTGGTTTTGAAAGTTATAACTCATTATTTAACAGGATTAGAATTAAACAAATGTCGTATATTTCTCCCAAGTGCCGTCGCCAATAGTGTGTCCCCTCCTCGGAAATCCTTGAATTACGATAACCTTATGTACAACAGTTGATATGATGAATGTTTACTTTAATTCGATTAATATTTCATATTATTATATAAAATGTGCCTTTTCGGGCTGTTATAAGCATGTATTAACGGGTAAAAATAGGGCGGTTAACGGGAGAAAACGTGTATGAATCAGTAAATTCATGCGCCGTGAACGCCCGGCTTTGTACTATCAATATCCTCGATTCGGGCCTACCTTGTGAACAATTTTGTCATTGTCAGATTTTCCCTAGACTCCGACCATCAAACTGTGGGAATTTGTACCATATTATATCCTTTACATGTCATGTCGTTGATGATATTAATACACCACAAACAAAATTTTGCACAGGATCTCAGTTAAATCGAGATCTGAACAAAACTTCACGCATGAAATGTAGACCTGCTCTAAACCACTTTTTAACGTGATCGGTCCGCGTCGCTTGAAGTAGATCGAATCCTCTGTCGTTTTTCAGTTACAGAAATTCATATCCACACATTCATCCTAGTTGTAATCGTCAAAACGTGTGCACAAGTTTATTCCACATAAGTCCAGATTGTATCAAAAATCAATAAAAGTGAATTTACACCGAGAGAATCAAAACTGGCTACAGGACTAAGGGCCCTTCACTGCACGTAACAAAAACTTCTTCGCCGATTTCCGGTTTTGACCCATTTACATAAGTCCATTTGAAGTTTGCTTTTTTGCATTTCTGTGGAAATGTTTTTGCTATCTTTGCAAATTATTGTTAACAGACCTTTACCTTATGAAATAATAGCATTAATTCCGGTTTTTTCGGTCGTTAACATTCGCAGAGGCCCTCAAAATACTTAAACACCCTCGTGCTTCGCACTTGGACGTTAAAGCATTTTTCGGGCCTCTACAAATGTTTACGACCTCAAAAACGTGAACTGACCATATATTAACAGTCACGAAGACACAAAGAAAATACAAATTTGGATAGACTTTTTTGCTTTGCAAATTGAGCGCAAAATAATGGCTCCATATATATTTATGTTTTGTATAGCTCTCCGGAGCTTTTTTTTTAAGGAGAAATACGGTATGTAATGTTCTATTATTGGCATTTATTCTTGATGCTACCTTCTGTAAATTACGTCAGGGAATGAAATTCTCAAAAAAGAGCATGGTTAAAAACACACTATTATGCAGTGCAAAATTTACTAAGTAGTGGCTTGGAAAGAAAATTGTGCGGAGTATTGGTGAAAAGAATCTCCAAGAAAGCACGGATAGGTGCACTGGCCGCCGCGATATAACTGTAATAATGTTAGAAGCAGCGTTCAAAACCACACAATCAATTTGTGGCAATGATGTACACACAGGTTTTATTGGTCGATCCCATAATTTCCACTATTCGCGCTTTACGACCCGATCGCACGATACAAACTGTGCCTTTCCATGTACCTTTTACGGTTATATTGCCTTCTGGCAATTCATTTAATGCCTCGGACTTATTTCTATCCATAGGAGTTACTTTTACGAGCTTTTTAACCCTTAACCACAAAATTACGACTTTTGACGACCCTTGGAAAGAAGCCTTTGAAAAACATTGGGGGAAAAGGAGAAAATGCTGGTAACCAGCATTTTCTTCTTTTCCCACAGTGTTTTCTACCCTATCAATAAATAATTGCACCATTTGAGCCACAATGAAACTGTAGTCTGCAAATGCTTTCAATTTGAACAGTGGTAAAATTTTGTCGTCTGGTGGGAGTTAACCGCTCAGACGACAAAGTTTTAACTTTGTCCAAATTTAAAGCATGTGCAGACAATTTCAGTGTGGCTGAAAAAAAAAGGGCATTTTTTCTTTGGAAAGGTAGAAAATATTGCAGGACAAAAAGAAAATGTTGATTACCAGCATTTTCTCCTTTTCCCACAATGTCTTCAGTGGACTTGTTTCCCAAAGTCGTTAAAAGTGGGCATTGTGCTGTAAACGGTCAAATCTTTACCGCACAATACTGACCTTTAACGATCTTTTGAAGAACACTGAAGGAAAAGGAGAAAATGCAGCATTTTCCTCTTTTCTCACATTGTTTTCCAAACCTATCAGTGACAGATTTCGTCATTTGGGACACCTTCGTTTATATATTTAGAAATTGGCAGACCCGGGTATCGAACCAGCGACATCCTGTTCTTGAGTCCTGCACGCTACCAACTGAGGTCCTGTGCTCGTCGCATCATAGGCTGAAGAGGTACTGACTCCCAAAAGCTCTTTTGTAAAACTGCCCACCAGATCATTTTGAAATCCTACCGGGATCATGTTATTTGTTAACTTCATCTTGTCTAAAGACTTCGACTCCATAAACATAGGGCAACGAAAGCGTGGTAAAGTTAAGAAATAATCTTCTTCCTGTCGTGGTTATCGTTCAATAAACCACATTTGTGAGTTATGAGGCACAATAAATAATCCTCGATTGCGATAGCCCGAGTGGTTTATTCATTGCGCCTCATAACTCACAACGTGGTTTATTGAACGATAAACCATGATAGAAAGAAGATTATTTCGATTCTAACATGGCCAATTCTTAATGAAAGGAAAGCAAGTTCATATTTGGAGTAAAAACGCGGATGAAGATTATGTTCCATTGAATAACCCACTCATTGAATGACGTCACTCGATATAGATTGTCGCAGATTTTATCCACTTTCCTTTCACTGTCCGTGTGTTTATAGAGCCGAACTCGCGTGTCATGTTAGAATGAACGATAAACCACGATAAAAGAAAATTTTTTTCTTAATTTGACAACATTTTTAGTTGCAGAATATCTATTTACGTCTTTTGAGAAACAAGTGGTCACGACTTATTCTTACGTCTCTCTCGATTCTGCTCCCGGGGGACAACACCAGTACTCGCACCGAATTTGTGGGCCAGTGAATAACCCTCAGCAAAGTTGACACCTGGTTAACAGTATTTTTTCGTTTTCCCACAATGTTTTCTATAGGCTTCTTTCTCAGGGTCATCAAAAGTAGGGATTGTGTGGTAATGAGTTAAATGAAGACAACGTATACTACTCAAAGTTTGATAGGAATCACTTATACATTTCTGTATGGGTTTATATGTTACAACGGTTTTGCATAAACTCTGTACGATAGTATAAATTTCTAGATCTGTCCAAGTTGTAAGCATTTGCTGACCAAAAACTATATGCAACGTGCAATATGGTGTCTGTCATAGGGTAGAAAACATCGTTGGAAAAGGAGAAAATGCTGGTATCCAGCATTTTCTCCTTTTCCAACAATGTTTTTGAAAGACATCTTTCTCAGTATCTTTAACAGTCGGCATTGTGAGATTGAGGCTTAAAGATCCATTTCTCACTGGTCATTTTATTGATCAGTGTAGCAGTGTAACATATTGTTAAAACATAATCTTCGGTTTGCTTCCAAAACCTCGTAAGTACAGCTTGTTACAAGCTGTAGTTACGATGTTTTGAAAGCAAACCGACGACATGATACATGCCCTACATATATTTAGAGTGAATCTTTTAGGATGATCCCTAGTAAAGTTTGAGTAGTATATTCGGTATAATTTATCAGGGAGATGCATAAACCGCCTCTAACCACAGCACCCCACATTTTTTCTATTTGTGCATAGGAAATAGAAATTACAAAAAAACAGCATGCGGGTACCAGTAACAACTTGCAGATGAAATATTTCTTGTTAGTTGATGCATTTGAAAAGAATGATTGATTTTCTGGTTCCCCGCAGAAACGGGACTGACATTTCTGAGCTCAAATCGTGGACTCTTTGCATAAATCCATTTCTAGACGTGAGGGTATGGCACTTAAATGGGGTTCGTGTAATATCGCCTTTCATCGTCGAAAAAACGGACGGATTCGGCTAAGACTCGGGGAAATTGTTAATCGATGCGGGGAACCAGCGTGTATCGCTCGATGAATTACGGATTACCCGAATCTTAACCGAATCCACTCGTCACAACTCGGGTGATTCTGTACCTCCATCTAACCTCGTCCATTCTTCGCGAGCCAAGGTTACGATCACTACGTGCATCTTACCTTGGCTGATTGAGCCCGATTTCGAGATTCTTGCGATGCGCCCTCTATTAGATGCTGGCTATTACCCCCCTTTTACATCATATTTCTAAAAGCCAATGAAATATCGTTTTACAAACCGCTTTTGAATACACACGAAGTTTCCATGATTACCTTCTATTCGAAAGGTACCAACCTTTTTTCTATCTTTATCAAAGATGAAATGCTACGAGCGATTTCATTCGTTGCAGTTAGAGCTGGCTGCATCCAATGAAAAAGCGTATAGAGGGAATGTAAAAATCAAGTTCGATCCGGCAAGGGTAGAGTGGCGTAGTGAATCGTCAGCCATGGTTTTCGAAGATGACCTCCTCCGTAGGACAGTCGTTTCTATTTAACTGAACCACGTGATCTTATACACTGCGTGTTAATGTCAGTCGTTTAGCTACAACATAAGCAACCACGATGAAGTTATCCACATCTGTCCATCTGTCGGTGAAAACTAAATCGGATTTAGTACACGTAAACCAATTTAAAGAATGAATATACGAACTGTTTGTCAGCCGAAATATAGTTGGAAAAATTTTGATAGAAAATTGAAACTCAAGATTTTTTTTTTGTAAGAGGAGCCTTACAATTTTCAGAACGGTAAACCGGCGTATTTCCGGGCGATAAATGTTTCGATCTGACGCATTTCAATCCACCAGTAACAGCCGAGGGATATGATAGCTCCCATCACCCGAGGTATGCCGAATGAAGGCTTGGGAAATCCGTAATGGATGCAGGGAACCAGCGTGTATCGGCCGATCGATTACGTATTACCCGAGTCCTAGCGGAATCTGTCTGTTTATTTCGGCGATGCAAGGCGACGTTAAATGACTCCCATTAGAGTGACCTATCCTTTAAATATTTGTCGGGATGATTTGGCGTCCTTTACCCTTTACCTGTTATGCCAATTTGAGACTCTTCCGTTTCAGCAGCAAATAAGGATATGATGCCAAAAATATGGACAAAATTAATGAGGATACAAATATCTGATTGAGTAGAAAACATTGTGGGAAAAGGAGAAATTGCTCGTTTAGAGCAATTTCTCCTTTTCCCACAATGTTTTCAAAAGCTGTCTGTTGTTGATGCGTAAAAATGAGTATCTATGCAGTAAAGGGTTAAAGATTGAGCCCATGGATTTAAATCGAGTAGGCCTCGTTGGATCTTTGATCAGCATTGTCCATTTGTCCATTTTGCTTCGATATATACTACACAGTTCCTGATAAACACATTGAAACTACAATTATTTGAACAATACTGCAGAAAAAAAGCTTTTCTTGTTGCATCTCCGTGATCCATGGTACCAACCAGGCCATCACATAATTGTAGACTTATAACAACTACTTCTTTCAACAACCGACGGAATAATAAGGTAGACTGGTCCTGCTGTTGAAAATTGAGATATTGCGAAAAGTTTCGGCCAATGTCAGCCGGTACGGAGGCCGATACTTTTCACAAATGCATTTAGTCCCCTTGTCACAGAGCATGGCTTATTTAGATTTCACTTCCAGACATGTATTATCTTTATTACTTATTTAATGCACTAAGGGTTAAGGTGTTGAGTTTTCAATTGGCCAAACCATGTTCGATTCCTACGGACGGCTCTTCAAAACAACTTTCAAAACATGCTCGAAAACCTGAATCATCTTTGTTGATTAATTTATATATTAATGAGCGGCACTCTTTGAAATGGAGACCTTATTCAGCGTGACAAAAAATTTCGACCCAAGCCAGCCTGCGCGTGTGGAAATATTTTTCTGTTTTCTAAATTTTCTGCATAGCAAACGACAAATTTACCCCCCCCCCCCCCCCAATATAAAGTTGAATGTTAGGCAAAAAAAAGATTCTGTGAATCCACAATTCATGACTTGCTTGCTCCGATGCATTAAATTATACAATACTATTGTGATCGATGGAGAGATTGTAAAAAGCCTATCCAACTACTGCCATTGTGCTTTCAAAACTGTCTGCTGCAATATGAACGCAGACTGAAATATTTAAATGTACATAGATCTATATATTTAAGAAATAATCTTCTTTCGATCGTGGTACATCGTTCAATAAACCACAGTTGTGAGTTATGAGGCACAATAAGTAATCCACGAGGGCGATAGCCCGAGTGGGTTATTCATTGCGCCTCATAACTCACAACGTGGTTTATTGAACGATATACCACGATAGAAAGAAGATTATTTCGATTCTAACATGGCCAATTCTTAATGAAAGGAAAACAAGTTCAAACTAAGAGTAAACACGCGGATGAAGATTATGTTCCATTGAATAACTCACTCATTGAATGACGTCACTCGATATAGGATGGCGTCACTCTCCATGGATTGTCGCATATTTTACCACGTTTTCCTTGCACTGTGTTTATAGAGCCAAAGTCGCGTGTCATGTTAGATAGTTATTTGAAAAGTACAATCTTTGTTGATTATATGAAACATATTTTTTTTTTTTGTATATGAGTATTTACAAACCGTAATATTATCAATTGACAATTATTTGTGTAAATGCTATCTTTATTATAACGAAAAATAACATTTCTAATTATAAATACAGACCTGTAAGGTATGGTTGGAGATAGTCACGACTTACGAAGTACAGTCTTTTTCAGTGATATTAATCATATCTGTTGTATATCAGTATTTAACCCATTACCACACAATCCCTACTTTTGACGCCCCTGAGAAAGAAGCCTTTAGAAAGCATTGTGGGAAAAGGAGAAAATGCTGGCATCCAGCATTTTCTCCTTTTCCCACAATGTTTTCTACCCTTCACAAAACAAACTTGAAATTTTCACTCACGTTTATTTTGTCGTCTGCAAATGCCTTCGATTTGGACAAACCTAAAATTTTGTCGTTTGGTAATGAGTTAACTATTATTATTATCATCAAGTGGCTATTACTTGTGTGTTATTATCATCAAGTGGCTATTACTTGTGCTATCGCTATCATTTTAATATAAAAAAAATCATTAACAAGAAACCTTATCTGCTAACACTGAAGTGGACGTTGTAATGGAAGATAGCCATGGCTCCCACATATTTACTGAAGTGACCAATCATACTAAAATAGAAATATCATTTATTTGCCCATCACCAATTATTTGGATAAAGGACTGGCAATTAAACATTACAATATAGTCGAGCCATGCTTCGTGACAAGGGGTTTTTGATGCATATTTGTGAGGCATTATATACCTTGCGCCAACCTCCGAGCAGAGTTGTCGTTCGTTACTCCCACCATACATCTCTGCAACTGGCTAAATGACAAGAATCTTGTCCAACCGAGGATAACATGTTTTGTTACTGTTTAACTGTTTCATGTGCAACATAATAAAGTAGACAAAGGAAATATGGTTCCGGATACATTATAGGTGTATTCAAACTGATGAATTTACCTGTATACAATAGAACTTTTTTTTTTTCAAGCTTCTTTACTGATCACACTCTTACGCCAATTGTGAAAAAAATTGCTGCGCCCATTAATGATGACAACAGATTCGACCTAAGATCTAAGTTTGTATGATTAAAAAGCAAGTTATGGTCTTTTAAAAGACATTTAAGCTTTTCAGAAAAGCCCTCTTTTTCACATTTCCTACCACTAAGTCTGATTGGTTGTATGCTGTTTGAACAGCACACAAAACAATTGATTGTTTTTTCTTCCACAAGCGTTTGTGTCACTATTTTGAGTTATGGTCATGTGACGAAAATATAAGGAGTTTGACGGACTGCTTTCTGAGCCATCTACAGAGGTGAACAGGAATGATCTGTAGTGCAAGAGAGTGACCTTGAGCAAGTCATCAAATAATTGTGGATCTATAAAATTTTATTCGCTCTTGACAACTCACTGAAATCACAAAGCAGCATTAACTTTCTGAAAAGCAAAACATGCATTAACTTTGTGAATAGCAAAACGTTTGTATCCATGACAGCCTGCGCATTCTGTGAAGGCTGATATGGGTCGATACCTTTTGCAGATGCATTAAAGGTGGGTATTAAGATTTTTCACATCTCACTTAATTAAAAAGAAATTATATCACTGAAATTTCTATGAAAAAAAAAAACAATACAAATCGTCAATTGTTAAGAATTATAAAATTACAAAAAGAAAGAAAAAAAAAATGATGGCGTTCCCTTCAACTGTTTACCACACGACAAAATTTTAGACTGGTTCAAATTGAGGGCATTTGCAGACGTTAAAATAAAGGTGACTGAAAAATTAAAATTTGATCTGGGAAGGGTAGAAAACACTGTGGGAAAAGGAGAAAATGCTGGTTACCAGCATTTTCTCCTTTTCCCATAGTGTTTTCAAAAGGCTTCTTTCTCAGGGGCGTCAAAAGTAGGGATTGTGTGGTAATGGGTTAAAGGCTACGCAGATTCTTAACGTGCCCACCTTGGCCATATTAAATCTTATTTTCTCTTTTGTCGGGTGGTTTTCGACCACTGGGTTTTATGAATGAAAATCAAAAGGCGTTGGGAGTACAAGTATGATATTTTTTGTATTTTTGTAAAATTTTCGTCCCAAAATCTGAAGGGGTACCTTTAAACTCCCTTTTCACAGACTGAGGATACTCTTATATAATTAGTCGGCATTTTCACAGACAACGACTGTCACATGATGGTACCGTATTGGTTGTTGCTATGAGACCCATCTGTTTTTTGCCTATGAAATACATTATTTGACATTACAATGCATCTAAAGTATATTATTATGTTGTTTCAGCGTTGACCTATTTTTTTAAAATGATAGTGTACTGAGTTATATAATAATACTGTAATGATTCCATGTCAATAAATATACGGTAACAATTTAAACAAACATAATTATACTTTTCCCTGTCTGTTAACCCTTTCGGTGCAATAGCCGAAAACGGTGACTTTTGCGGACGCCATAGATCAAGATCAGACTGCACAGAACGTGCACATTTCGTCTACTTCAGTCACGGTACATAGGGGGACATCGTATTAGACGAAGTAGGCCGATTTCGTTCGTAAGACTTTGTTGTCCAAAATAAACATTTTGAATAAATAGATTTTTTTTCTGTCTTTTCAGGCACATTTCGTCTACTTCCCTTACCGGTATATCAGGAGATATCGTATTTGACGAGATAGGCCGATTACGTTCGTCAAACTTCGTCGTCCAAAATTTAGTCACCGAAGAATCTCAGCGATTTTGGAGGGAGATCGGCCATATTCGTGGTGACGACATAAGTCCATTCGGAATCATTTGGCCAGGGGAGTCCATTACTAGTCGTATTGCATATGGTAAAAAGAAGTACAGAGTTGTTACAAATCCGGTCAAACCATTTGTGATGGACGAAGAACCCAATAAGGATTATGACCATTGTGCCAAAGACATAACATGTGTATATATCAATAATACGGGTAAAATGGCGACAATACAAGCATTGAGAGATTACGAAAATGGCGTGTTTAATGCCAGCAACCCGTACCATATACGGTGCTGTCGCGGCCTATCGGTTGATTTGCTCAGTAGATTAGCCAGTGATTTAGATTTTGATTTTAATTTGTACATAGTTTCTGATACAACGTATGGTAAAGAAATAGATGGAGAGTGGAATGGAATGGTGCGTGATCTCATGACAGGCACAGCGCATTTTGCAGTTGCTGCATTCAGCATCACTATACCGAGGGTAAAGGTGATTGACTTTACAGTACCATATTTTTTCTCAGGGTTCTCCGTATTATACACCGAAAAACAGAGAGCTACAAATATGCACGCGTTTCTCGAGCCATTCGACGTACCGGTGTGGTTTGCAATTATTATCAGTGCGACATTGACGGCATTGGCAATGGGAATATTCGAGTGGAATAGTCCGTTTGGTTTAAATCCTTGGGGTAAAAAGCGGAAACAGAACTATACTCTTGCATCAGGCATGACTATGGTGTATTCTGTGTTGTTTGGCCACACTGTGAAAACCAAATCACCAAAGGCTTGGCCTAGTAAAGTGATGCAGAACTTCTGGGCTTTCTCCTGTATATTCATCATAGCTAGTTACACGGCCAACCTTGCAGCGTTCATAGCAGGAAAGCATGCAGGAATTGTCTACAGCAGCATTCATGACTCAAGGGTAGGTATATTTACTATTATTTCATTGTTTTTTGGTAGTTTATTAAAATTAATGGCGGATTATGGATTGATATTTCATGGTAACTGACCAGTGAAAAATACCGATCTTGACCCTTAAGCTGGTGAGCGTGACTTCCTGACATTTTGTGGACAGTGTAGATCAAGCTCAGACTGCACAGAACGTACAGTCTGATCTTTGACCTACACTGTCCAATAAGGAGATAAATGAAATATTTTTTTTCAGTGAAAGATCGATATTTATTTCTCTGGATGAAAAAAATTCCGATCTTTCATCGAAAAAAAAAAATGTCCTCTATTCAATTTTATTAAACTCGTTTAGTTCCTGAGACAGACTTCAAGCAGACGGCCCTCTATACATCTATGAAGAACCATGATGATTATTAGTTAAGACATGTGAGCCATGCTCTGTGAAAAGGGGGTTTTATTGCATTTATTGCATCTTCCAAATCTGTCGACCCATATCATCCTGCGTTATCATCATCCGGATATTTGAGCCCAGGGTCCATAATCACCAACCATTCTTCAGAGCAATCTTTTTCTTATTCTTCAAGATTTCCTGACTATGAAAGTAACAGAACTTCTGATTGGCTAAACCAAATGGTTTAGCCAATCAGAAGTTCTATTACTTTCACATTGACAAAATTCTGAAGTATTAGACTAAGAAATGTTCTTAAGAATGGTTGGTGAATAGGTTTCAGTAGATTATCTATTGCAAAGATAGGGCCTGAATTTACCAGCAGAAAGAACGATGACCTTTTTGATAATTCTTGGACTCCAAACCGAAAAGCTGGTAGACTTTTACTGATATTACATCAAAAAGAGTTCCATGATAACTCTGATGAGGTCATTGCGTTAAGGATGGAAATGCATTTATGTAAAACAAGGATAGCCAATAGGGAATCTTGCTTGATATACACTTGTATCGAGACAGTGAATGTCTTTATTTACAGCATTGAAAGAAAAATAAGATGTTTGCTTCAAGACACAAAGAGCATCTTATAGAGGTCATGAACTTTGAGATCTGTCAAAATGCAAAAAAAGCATTTCGCCTCTTCCAGCGTCATATATGGCTTGCAAAACGCGAAATGGGGCAATCGCACATTTTCGTAAAGTGTCGTCTCGGATCAGCCTGCGCAGTCCGCGCAGGCTAATTCGAGACGGCACTTTACGATTCCAGTAGAGTTTGTGCTATAGTAGACTTGTGCAAAATGGACAATTACATAAAAAACGAAAGTGTCGTTTCGGATTAGCCTGCGCAGATTGCGCAGGCTGAATCGAGACAACACTTTACACAAATGTCCCAATGCCCCTTTTCGCGTGTTGCAAGCCAGCCTACAGGCCTTATCTTTTTCAGTGACGCAAAATACAAACATTTGATTCAAGTTCGAAAGATGTTTATCTTTTAGCCAGAAAGAACATACTGCAAATTCTGTACCACTTACACTGCACGAGCTGATCGTGATCTGCGGTGTCCACTGAAGCCTTAGTTTTCTTCTATGATGCTAAAAGATTTAATTTGGACCTGTATTCATAGTTACAGCAGCAATTATCATTGTACACGGTTCAACATTTTCTATCTGTAGATGTTTTGTAGAGTAACCACTTACAATGGCAAACAAATATGAACTTTTTCACTGGAAGGAGATTATTAAAGAAATTGGTAACAGAGGTGTAATGCTCTCTTCTTTGGAAAATTTTGTCATGTGTTTCAGATCTGTCAAATTGCATTGTGAAGGGGATTTTGAGGGCTAAGGTAGGAAAACAAAATGTTGCTGTGTATAAATCGTGGGATTCCGCAGGGAAATTTACCAAAAAGTGCAGACATGTCTCAGCAGGCAATCCATAAACAAGTAACACCCACGCCACAACACCTAACCAAAATATTACCTTACGCCATGCACCTTCCTTTACGAAAATACACCGATTAGGTTATGGGGGTAAAAAGGTAAACTAAGCCAATGTCTCACTGTACGCAGCTCATAAAGAGTGACCTTTTTCATTATCCTGCTCGCAAATTCTGATTTACACACAAAAAATGTTCTTCTCTCAACTCCTTTCCAAACGACAAAATTTTAGATTGGGCCAAAGTGAAAGCATTTGCAGACGACAAAATAAATGTGACTAAAGAATTGAAATTTGTTTTAGGAAAGGAAGAGAACATTGGGGGAAAGGTTTTTTGCACAATGTTATCAAAAGGTTTCTTTTACAGAGGTGTTAAAATCGGGATTGTGTGGTAAAGGATTAAAAGATTGACGTTCTGTTGTCAAAAAATAATTACCTGCACAAATGAAATCAAAGAAATAAAAATATTACATGATATTCTTTTTGTATTCAATGCTGATTGCATCCAACGATAAAGAGTAATTAACGTTTGTTTATATCGACAATGTGGCGCTTTTTCTGTTTTAAAATTGCACACAAGTAACAGGACGTTTCAATTATGTTTTGTCACTGCAATACTAGCCCTCTTAAAATCAAAATATAATAGACATTCACGACACGGTTCGAAGTGTAGATCGAGGTTTATGTCGAACGACATTAACTTATGAATAATCAAGTAATCACAATGGTAATTGTCAACCGTGGTTTACTAAATGAACAACGGAGTTAAATTTTTTTTCAAGCAGACTACTAAAAAAGTACATCAAAGTAAGCTGTTGGTTGAAAAATCAGAAATACATCAATACAAATTTCAGCAAAAGATAACAAAAAAATTCTCGGAGGCCCACATTGGGGTTTCAAATAATTACAATGAAATGATCAAAGTTTTATATGTTGTCGAACAAATGAACAACAGCAATGCAGGCTGAAAACAAAGTGAATGAGAAATATAGAACTTCGTTAATTCATACAAGATTGAAAAAAAAAAGATCCAATCCAGTTAAAAGTTCCGATCTGGTTTTGCCATGAAAATAATTGTTTTTTTTTTTAAATTTTATTTGAAAAAGACAAACTCTTAGCTAGACAAAACCTACATTAGCTGTGAAAAGAACACGAGGGCGGAAAAGGTTGCGTTGGGATAAGTAAAGATCAGTCTGATTTGTATAGGTCACTGACTTAATTTACATATAAGCTAACCTCTTTTACGTTATCGATGGCATCTTGTTCAGCCAATAATTTTGTACATAATATTGTTTAAAAATGAGTGGTAGAAATTTGGTAGTCAATTTCAATATTGTCATTTTAAAGAGATTTAAAATTTCTGAAAGATAGAACGATCGAGCTGTATTTAGCGATTGTGGATTTTTTATTTTTGTACTCTTACTAAAAAGACACAGATGAGCTTGTACGAGTGTTAACAGAGATCTTTTACGACACAGTCAGAATGAATGTAACAAGATTAGATATGGTGAATTTCCTTGCATGGTTCATTATTATTTCACAACTACAATTTAATGTCCAATGTAATAGCTTTAATACTATCACGCGAGTACAAAATATCATATTCCATATTGGTCGCTATAGAGTCCAATATGGATCTTTCAGAACAAGACAAGAGTCCAACATGGATTTTTCAAAACGAAGTCAGAATATTTCCGAATTTCAATATTCGACCAGACGAGTAGTCTACCGAAATCCGTTGTTAATAAAGGCAATTTCAAAACCCGTTTTTGATATGTTTTGATTTTTCTAGGTCTCTGTTTGGCACAAGGAGACAGCCTTGTCCAAAATATAGACTGGTTCTGCATTGTACTCATCCAATAGAATTCAGAATTGTACGAAGCATGTCAAATAGCCTCAAATTGTTTGGCTTCAAAAGTTTTTTTTGTTTATAAATTTGTTAATCTTTAAATAAATTTTGGAAGAAAAACAAGCAAACAGACAAAAATAATTGAGCCATGCTTTGTAAAAATAGGGTTGGGGGTGTCAATGCATCTTCAAAAAGTATCGACTCACGTCATCCTTAGCGGTCTGCGCATGCTGACATGGATCGAAACTTTTTTCACATGTGTGTGTAACTATGTCCAAGGACGATTCTACCACTAGATCGTGTTGATTGACAGACTAGGTGGATCCCTAAATACATATGTGACCAATTACTTAAAAAAGGAGCATCTGGGGATTCTCTGCATCAACTAGATGAAAACAGATCAATGATAGTGCAGGTCAAATTAAGTTGATAGTTCAAAAATGATTGTATAACAAGGTACAATGACCACTTTTCATATAGAAAATGTCATGAAAGCTAAAGGTGTTAACCCTGGTCAGCCTGTGCAATAGGTCCCTTTTTGCGTGATGGGTCACATATACGTGATGTCTTGCTTCGTATGATTCATTATAGAGCTGTAGTCCCCTTGTTGCTAGACCACGGCCCGTGTGTTGCTCATGTTTTAAGAATAAAAACTGATAAGTTTGATAAAGAGAAAAAAAGATATACTGCAAAAAAAATTCTCGTGAACTGATTGGATGATATGCCTCGAACATATAAATCATGCACACTGGCAAAATCAACGTAAAAAGCAGTTTTCCTTTCGGGTGCCCCGTATACATCACTACTCTATCAATACGACATCCAAAATGGCGGCGTCGATCAAGATTAAGATCAAGATTATGCGCCAAGCTGCACGTTTTAGCTTGTACTACCAAGGTTTCAGCACCGTCAGTTCCAAGTGACGTCATTTTCGTTGAATTTGGGCATGGAAAATCTTCTTTGTCAACGTTTTTAAACAACAGCAATAACAACAAAACCAGGTAATATTAGCTTAACAAACCTTGGAATAGTAAAACTTTGCAGTATAATAAATTCGTTGTACGGTCAGGTGGCAGGGGACTTGGAAACGTGTTCAGAGCTGTGGTGAATCATGGCACTACCTCGCCGTCGGCTCAGAGCGACATGATTCACCACAGCCGTGAACAAGTTTCCAAGTCTCCTACCACCTGACCGTACAACTGATAATGTAATCAATAACATAAATGAACAAGAACACAGGACACGTTCTCCTGGATATGGAGAGAAAAAAAAGAGGTGCTGTACCATTTTAAGAGAATGTTATTTAATTCCAGAGTACATAAAAACAATGTGTATGCCAATCTATAACGTTCACTTGCAAATTGGATGACAAATTGTATGTCTTATACATGGCCCCGGACTCAGTATAAACAGAATTAAGTTGCCTTATTAGCCTCAATCTGTCACTGAGAGATTATTGATCGCCCCTTTCGGAAAAAAAACTCTCCCGGTTTTTTTTTCCTCTCAGTCGCATTATCTCGGACCATTGCAAGCTGAGGATAAGCGTGGCATAATTCGTTTAAGCTCTTTTTTTGTTGTACCAACAATGGTGAACGTTGGAAAGCATTGTTACAAATGAAGAAATTATTCATGATGAACTATGTATTTGTCGAAGTGTTCTCGGATGTAAGATTTTAATAATTAATTTGTTTCGACATTTTCTTTCCTCTGTTTGACCGAATTAGGATGTTCCCAAATAGATTTTATTGAGTAATATATAGATTATCACAAACTCACCAAGCAGAAATATTTTTACTCTAAGGCTGCTAAGCTCGACTCGAGGACCTATAGCGGACAGCGTAGATCAAGATCAGACTGCACATGATGCATAAGCATCTATCTTTCACATTTTAGTAGCTATCTGCAGATTAAGTTTGTTAATTCTTTACCACACAATGCCGAGTTGTAATTTCCATTTAAGCAAAAGCTTTTGTGGGAAAACGAGGAAATACTGGTTGCTAGCATTTTCTCGTTTTTCTCACAATGTTTACTACCCTATCAAATACAGAAATCAGCATATTTAGGCTACACCTAGATTGTCAATTGCAAATGCTTTCTATTTGGTCAGGTCATTTTTCGTTTCGTGCTGTTAGAAGATAAGGGAAGTATTGTGTGAAGCACTGTAACAAGTGGTGACGGAAAGGTATTCATCCGCCAACAATCACAAGTAGTCCCTGGCAACGATGGATTGTGTCAATCATCTGATTGATCTACAAAGAGACAATAATTTTTAACCGATATCGGACAACTTGTTTTGAGAAACCAATCTATTCCTTAACCCTTTACCCGACGACAAAATTATAGCCTTGTCCAAACTGAAACCATTTGCAGACGACAATTTCATTATGGCTCAAATGGTGTAATTTTTCTTTGGTAGAGTAAAACCCTCACAACGTACGTCAGTGTGACGTCACAGGTAGTGATATCGGACCCTTGTTATAAAGTCAGTGTGCGTGTTTGGTAAGACTGTTTTTTATTTTGTAATCGTTCCTTTAAATGATCTGAAAAACTCTTTAGACCTCCAAAGCGTACAATGCCTAGGGACTTTGTTTTTTGTCAAAGCTTTTGTTAACTACTTATAATAATGGAATAGACTTCGACCAACTATTAAAACTCACTGACTTTTTGATATTTGGTCAAAGTGTTTGTGCATATAGACATCCGCTTCCTGTCTAAAACATCAGAATATTAAATGTATTCTTCTAATGTCTTTGATAAATACATGAGAGTCTTTGTAGTCCGTTTGTATCCACCCAAGCTAGCCTCATTTTATCTTCATATGTAGATACTTTTCAATATGGCGGATATAAGTTATGAAAATGCCCAGGTCCGATATCACTTCCTGTGACGTAGGTTGTTACCCTTGGAGTAGAAAACATCGTGAGAAAAGAAGAAAATGCTGATTACCAGCATTTTCTTCTTTTCCCACAATGTTTTCAAAAGCTTTCTTTTCCAGGAGCGTCATAAGTCGGCATTGTGTAGTAAAGGGTTGAATATTAGCCAGACTGTAGCCAAAGGGAATTGAATGATTTTTTCGTAATGTATGATAGCGAGTAAGTAATAACATAATGATTCCATCATGAATCAATAAAATCGATCCTGTCAAATATCAGATACAAAACTACCAAGTCATTCATGAGTCAGTTAAACGATTACCACACAATCCCTACTTTTGACGCCCCTGAGAAAGAAGCCTTAAGAAAACATTGTGGGAAAAGGAGAAAATGCTGGTTACCAGCATTTTCTCCTTTTCCCACAGTGTTTTCCACCCTACTCTAAACAACTTTCATTTTTTGAGTTACCTTTATTTTGTTGTCTGCCAGCGCTTTTAATTTGGACAAGTCTAAAATTTTGTCGTTTGGTAAAGGGTTAAACGATTGAATTTATCTTCAGACGGGTGGAAAAGATTGTGGGAAAAGGAGAAAACGCTTGTTAATTCCCAGCGACGTTTGTCGCCTTAGCGATTAATCTTAAGTTTTACTGATCCTTACGGAGGAAGTTTTTGAAAACAGTTGGGGGAAAAGGAGAAAATGCTGTTGACCGGCATTTTCTCCTTTTGCAAAACTGTTTTTTTTACTTTTACATATACGAATTCTGCTTTTTAACCCGCAATTTAATTTGTCGTCTGCAAATGCTTTGGAATTTGACGAGACAAAAAGTTTGTTTTTAGTAAATAGGTTAAAAAAAGCCATCGTTTTAAATATGAAATTCACTAGAAATATCAAGATACAAAAACAGCGTGCACGACGTTTGCTAGTACTATTTTTGCCAAAAGAAACTCTTGATTTCATTATGTGAGTGTGACATGTGGTTTTAAAATATTACAATGTCATTTATTCTGCACACCAGGGGTTAGGAAAATATATTTCTACATCAAGTTTCAATACAGAAAAAAAGGCCATAAATCTTCTATATAAGAAATTCGACCAGCATCTATGGCGTCTGTCATAATTAATTTCATTGGTAATTGAGTGAAATATGTACCGTTGCTTGGTTTTATTTTTTTCGTATTTGTTGATAAATGTTTTAGGCAATTGGAATGATGGAATATATCGTCGGTTTACTTCAAAAACCCCGTAACCACAGCTTGTTTCAAGCTGTAGTTACGAGGTTTTGGAAGTAAACCGACGATATCTGCACTGAACATGGGCACAAGCAACTGGTAATAGAAACGGCTAGCGTGATTTATTTTCCGCCGGGGAAAATAGGAGAACGTGAATTCTCAGATGGAAAATCGATTTTTTAAAATCTCCAAGTTTAGTTATTTAACTCCCAATGAGATCTGTTTTATAAAAAGAAAATGAAAAACTTTATAGGCTTCTCTATGAAACAGATACAGATTTATCACTGGCAATCATTGTTTAACTTCATTTGTGCTTTGATCGTTCGTTCATTCATTCCTTTGTTCCTTTCTTACTTCGTTTGTTCGCTTGTTAGTTTGTCCATCCGTTCTTTCGTTCGTTCGTTCCTTCCTTTGTTTCCATCCCTACTTCGTTATTTCCTTCCTTCGTTCCTTATTTCCTTGGTTGGTTCGATCGTTCCTTCTTTCCATGTTTAATTTTACCCTAATTGTCTTCCTCGTTTACTTGTTCCTCTCGTACGCTCTCCCCTTTCTCCTCCCTCTTTGTCTATCTCTTTCCCTCCTCTCCCCTCCTCTCCTCTGCTCTCTGCTTTTCTATGCTCACCTATACTCTCACCTCTTTCCCGCTGCTCTGCTCGGCTCTCTTCTCCTGTCCTCTCCTACCCTTCCCTTCCCTTCCCTCCCCCTCCTATCCTCACCTCTCTTCCTCTCTTTCTTTCTCTCCCTCCCCTTCCCTCCTCTCCTCTCCCCTACCCTCTCCTCTCCCTGCCCATACCTTCTCCTCTCCCATACCCTCTCCTCTCCCTGCCCATACCCTTTCCTCTCCGATACCCTCTCCTCTCCCTACCCATACCCTCTCCTCTCCCTGCCCATACCCTCTCCTCTCCCTGCCCATATCCTCTCCTCTCCCATACCCTCTCCTCTCCCTGCTCATACCCTCTCCTCTCCCATATCCTCTCCTCTTCGCTTCTCTCCTCTCCCATACCCTCTCCTCTCCCTGCCCATACCCTCTCCTCTCCCATACCCTCTCCTCCTCTTCTCCTCTCTCCTCTCTCCTTCCCTCCCCTCCATCATCTCCCGTCTCTCTCCTCTACTATCTCCTCTCCTCCTCTTCTGGCCTCTCCCCTCCCCTCCTCTCCTTTTCACTCCATATACTCTTTTCCTCTTCTTTCCTCTACCCTCCCCTTCTCTCTTCTCTCATACCTCTCCTCTCCGCATCCCTCCTCTCCTCTCCCACACCCTCTCCACTTCTCTTCTCTCCTCTCCTCATCTCCCTTTCCTCACCTCCTCTCATCTCCTCTCCTCTCCTTTCCCACATCCTCTCCACTCCTCTCCTCCTCTCTCCTCCCCTCTCTCCTGTCCTCACGTCTCCACTCCCCTCCGATCCCGTGTTCCGCTCCTCTCCTCTTTTCTCCTCTCTTCTCTCTTCCCCTCCTCTCCTCTCCTCTCCTCTCCCCTCACCTCTCCTCTCCTCTTTTCCCTCCCCTCCCCTCAACTCAACTCAGCTGAACGTTTGTAAACGTCTGTAAACCTTTCCTCTTTAAAAGTCTCTTAAATTTTCTAAACCGCATCTAACCTCTGAAAACTCATCCTTGTCTTTAAACCTTCGCATATAAATGTCTGATCTCATCTAGTAGCCTGGCAGGCAAAGTCCTTCATTAACCCTTACCCTGGTGTGTAAATGAAATGAAAATTTCAAGCATATACAAAAAAAGAAGAACTACTATTTCAAAGCTAATTCTAAGGGAAAACAATCTCCACATCGGACAGTGTAGATCAAAGATCAGACTGCACGTTCTGTGCAGTCTGATCTTGGATCTACACTGTCCGCAAAAGGTCAGCGAGTCGCGCTTAGAAGCCGAAAGGGTTACTCTCTTGTACCAATTTTTTATAGGAGGCAGTAAGTTAATAACAAAGTGGTTGGCTATTATCTGATCATGATGTGACGGATATACAAGTAATTCAAACGATCACGCACAAGATCCAGTAAAACTAATCACGCTGTTTGCCTTGAAGTCACACATAGGCTCTTATACCTTCTTTGACTTTATGATCCTGAAACATGTATAGTTAAACCATTACCACACAATCCCTACTTTTGACGACCGTGAGAAAGAAGCCTAAAGAAAACATTGGGGGGAAAAAGGAGAAAATGCTGGTAACCAGCATTTTCTCCTTTTCCCAAAATGTTTTCTACCCTTCACAAAACAAATTTCAAATTTTTAGTCACTTTTATTTTGTCGTCTGCAAATGCTTTCGATTTGGACAAAGCTAAAATTTTGTCGTTTGGTGATAAGTTATTGTAGTAGACCTGTAACGCTTCTAGTACAATAAAATTTCTGGATAACTGATAAACAAGGATTATTTTTGCACATTTTAACCGACCAGCTTGATAACTGATAAACAGGGATTACTTTTGCACATTTTAACCGACCAGCTTGATAACTGATAAACAGGGATTACTTTTGCACATTTTAACCGACCAGCTTGATAACTGATAAACAGGGATTACTTTTGCACATTTTAACCGACCAGCTTGATAACTGATAAACAGGGATTACTTTTGCACATTTTAACCGACCAGCTTGATAACTGATAAACAGGGATTACTTTTGCACATTTTAACCGACCAGAAATTCCTTTGATCAATGTGTACTTTGAAATTATTTGTTGATACATTTGTTAGTTTCCAGAAAAGGGAGATAAATGCTATCTCCCTTCGAAATGAGAGAAAAGTGGTTTTAGATTTATAAATGATAATTCTAAGAAGAAAAAAAAAAAAGGTGCCTCGGTTAAAGTAGTACTATGATACTCATTTCTAATCTTAGCACAACTTGTGGGATAATATTTCAATGGAAATAGCTGTTTTCTATTACCACCACTACCTTAACTAATAGAAAACAGCTATTTCCACAAAAAACATTATCCTACAAAATTTGCTATGATTAAAAAAGAGTTATTGTACTGCTTTAACCAAACCACTTTTCCCTTTTGGTCTTTTCTAGAATTATCGTTTATAAATCTTAAACCTCTACAATTTCATTGCAAAGAGAAATAGTAATTATCTCCCTTTTCTAGAAATTAACAAAAGTATCTACAAATAATTTCAAGATAGACATATTAGCGCGTATTACTACAACACCCCCCCCCCACACACACACACACAAAAAGCTGGGGAGAGTGATGCGTCATACAAGACAGGTCGAATCTTCGAAGAATATGGCATGCGCAGACAAAGAATGTTTCCAAGGAAGCAGAATCGGGAGTGTTTAGTACAAGTTGTAAGAAAATGTTTCTCAAGCAATGTAAATGAGATATCCTCAGACTGAAGCGTTTCTTGTAAAAAATTCATATTAAAATTTTGTCAATGTAATTATTTTAATATCAATTTCGGCATTGTTTACTATTGGTCGCTACTGACCCTTAGATTTTTTTTCTTCAAAATGTTGATAACAACCAGACTCGAGGTGTGATCGATCACCTAAAGTTACGAGAGATTGTGTTCGTGACAAATAATATTCGTGTCAAACAGAAAAAAATTATATCAGACAATCAGAAAGATTATTAAATCCTTAGGCTGTGCTGAGCTTGACTCAGTGACCCTTTGCGGACAGTGAAGGTCCAAGATCAGACTGCACAGAACGTGCTGTCTGATCTTGGATCTACACTGTCCGTAGACTTTGAAAAAGATCATTGAAAGAGCAAAATCATGTTTTTTAGTACCGGCTTGAAAGTGTCATTTCTCATTTCAGTTATAATGGTTTAATTCTATATGGTCTGCCAGGGTTTCGGACATTTGCGTAAAGTGTCGTCTCGGATCAGCCTGCGCAGTCCGCGCAGGCTGATCCGAAACGGCACTTAACGTGAAAAGTAGATTTTGTCCTACAGTAGACTTGCTTGAAACAGAAAAGTACATAAAAAACGGAAAGCGTTGTTTTGGATTAGTCTGCGCGGAATACACAGGCTAATCCTAGACGACACTTACGCAAATGTCAGAATACCCCTTTTCGCGCGATGCATGCCATATCTGGTGTGACGTCTCGGATGTGACTCAATTTTCTCCGTTCTGCCATGTCGAAAAATGACATTTTCTCATCTTTTCCCCTCTTGTAAATACCCTTAGATACACGAGCATCTTCCATACAGAACACTTTGAAAAAATGATTTTATCACATAACTACACTTGTTTACAGTATATAGTGCGGCCATTACGAATTTTCTTACGAATTTTGTTTTATTTCATGCTTTCCGGTAGGATATCGAGAAATAGCAGTGAAAATATTTTTCGATCTTACACTGGTATCACCAGTGAAAATACCGATTTTCACGTTCTTGTTGCCTAGGTTAATTGCGCGTGCCTAACAACCAGATGGGAAATATGACGTCATATACCTTACATTTCTCGCGCTTGACGTAACGTTGCTATGCGGGAGGGGTACGCCACGGGGAATAAGGGAAAAAAACTGTACTGAATTTTGATAAAGCTCCACCAAGAAAGGGTAAAAAGCATGAAATAAATAGAATATTTATTTTTTTCGGTGAAAGATCGAAATTTATTTCATCGAGTGGACACCATCGGTAATATTTTCGTGAAAATATTACCGATGGTGTCCACTCGATGAAATAAATTTCGATCTTTCACCGAAAAATACAAATATCCTCTATATCTTAACACCTTTGATAAAGGCAAATAGTGTCGTATTTGGTCAACAACCTGTAATGATAACCCCTCATTTCTAAAACAGTACCGACCTAGATTCCTACGTGAAGTTGACTGTCAAAAGTGATGATCGTGATAAAGCTGCAAATTTTAGTATTTTCAGATGTAAAAAACAAAACCGTTTTATGAAAAGTTCCTTTGGAACTACGTTTTGTCTGTGATATTCGTACGAAATAAATATATAACATCATGTACATTTCAATACACATGTTCAATTGGCTCGTGTAGACCTATGTTTTAACATATAGTGAACTATAGTTCGTGAAATGCAGCTGTGAATAATAAATTGTGGCTCGAATGATGAATCTTTATCAATAGGAGTATAAAACATGATGGAAAAAGGAGAAAGTGTTGGTTTCAGCATCTTCTCCTTTTCCCATAATGTTTTCAAAAGCCTGTTTTTTTAGAGTCGTTTGTAAACAGTATGAGGACCAACTTGTTGTGACACATATCAATAACTTAATTGAAATGCTCTTTTAGCCGGAAAAGTATCACATAAGAGATTTATCTTCCAAATTAAAGCGATCACTTGCAAGTCACATGCTCTGGTCATAAATCGCAAATTTAATTTGGTACGCATACGATAAAACGAAATGTGAATTCGTTTCTTCTGTTTAAGAACTTGAAATAAATACAGTATTGAAAGTGGATTTCGCGTATTTGTTTACGCGTCCTCAGTCTAAAGTACAGTAAAGAATTCGTTTTAGGCATGATCTGTGAAAAGGGAGTCTGATGAAGCTGCTAAAAGTATCGATACATGTCAGCTTGTGCAGCGTTCTCTTAACCCTAGTTTCCATACTTTTAAGAGCTATGATTAAAAATTCAAATACATTTCAACATATACGTTGTATACTTTACTTACTTGTATTATTAAAACTGACATACATTTTTCTCGGTGAAATAACTCTTTTAACCAATAGCCTCCTCGTTCAATGAATACTGCTGTCAAGGTATCTGCATTCGCATGACTTTCTTTAAACTTGCCAGTTTTACAATCATCGTAATCATTTAAATTGCATTTTATTTCAGTACGAGTTTAAAAACAGTAAAGTCAAAACCATTTTTACATCGCTAGACAATTGACGAGTCCGACAAAGCAGTTTGTGCCATGGATCTATTTGATTGCGTAGGCTTACAGACTTTGGTTGTGCAACAGTTTTAGGAGTATACTATAACCGTTAAGTTAAGGCCACGGCTACATCCTAAAAATTGAGTTTGTAGACCATAACAGAAATAGCAATCACATCTACAGTGTATATGACAGAAAATCGTTTTGTTTCTTTCCAGTTACTGGACATTAACGTGGGTGTATTACCAGGAAGTGCTGTAGAAGGCTTCGTGAAAAAGTTAAACCCCCGTCTCTATACAAAGTGCCAACGTCGGCTCGTCGACACGACTGATAACGCCATTAAACAGCTCATGTAAGTATCTACTGCTTCATTCCAAGTTTTCTTCTTAATTCTGTGGCTGCCAAGTGTGAATCGAAGACCGCTTTTGCGGACAGTGTAGATTAAGATCAGACTGCACAGAACGTGCAGTCTGATCTTGGATCTGCACTGTTCGATAAGGGCAGGGCTCCAGATAGTGGGAGTGATTTTGATTTTTAAATTGAAAATATTAATCATTCTCCACCAAACCCTATATTGTGGGTACTCATTAGAATCGTCTCGATGAGACGATTCTAATGAGTACCCACAACATAGGGTTTCAAACAGAAGTAATAGATTTAGAATACGCAAAACATAGAATTCAAACAGAAATAATGGATTTAGAATACCATCACTCCCTCTTATATGAAGCTCTCGGAAGGTATTTTTCCTGCAAAAATATGTAGAGACGTGCTTTTCTTCTATGCAGTTTGATCTTGGATCTACACTGTCTGATAAGGCGATGTCACCCTCCCCCTCCCCCGCTCCAAACCCCACCCTCACTTTTTTAATTATACAAATAGGTCAACAATCCACTTCAGCTTCTTTTGGGTCCTGCGTTGCTCAATGATAAAGTATTAGACTCTTAGTCTGGGGGCCTTGGGTTCGAGCCCAACGTGATACGCTTGGTTTTCGTTGTAGTGTCCTCGGGCAAGACACTTCAGAGCCCTAGCCCGGTACTTGTAAACCCAGAAAATCCTTGATTTTGTGAAGTTCCTCCGAAAAACGCCATTCATTTAATCACCATTCAATCAAATGTTCATGTTAGTTTTTAACGCACCAGAGTAAGAAAAAGTACGTTGACTTTAAAATGCCCAAGTTTACTTAAGATAAAGGATAGTTGACCCCCCAAAATTGAAAAGAGCTATTTCCTCTATAATTTATTCCTACCAAATTTGCTAAAATTCAAAATGAGTATAACGATACTACCATAACCGAGCCACTTTTTCCTATTTTTCCTTCATAGAATTATCATTTATAAATCTAAAACCACTATATTCTCATTACAAAGGGAGATAATTGTTACTTCCCCTTTTTTCTGGAAACTAACAAACGTTTTCTACAAAAAAATCGCATACGATAAAATGAAATGTGAATCAAAGGAATTCCTGGTCGGTTGAAAATGTGAAAAGTATTATATTGGTATAATCCTTAATTATCAACTAACAAGAAATTTTCTTCCCTGTTGCAGGAGACGCGTTAGGGGTCTTTTACCTTAAATATTTTCCAAAAGGCAAAATTTTGGATTTGTCCAGATTAAAAGTATTTGCAGAGGACATATTTGGCTTAGATGCTGGTATTTGTCTTCGTGAGCGTACTTCGTGAGAAGTACTTGTAGGAGAAGGAGAAAATGTTACCAGCATTTTTCCACATTGTTTTCAACAGCTTTCTTTTCCGAGGTTTTTAAATTGGGAATTGTGTGGTTCAGGAATAATCAATCGATTAAGGTAGATACATCTTTAACGCTTTACTACACAATGCCGACTGTTAGCGACAATGAAGAAGAAAGTTTTTGAAAACATTCTGGGAAAATAGTTGTAGCCAGCAATTTCCCCCCTTTTATGGGGTCACCTGAGCACAAAGTGCTCAATATGAGCTTTTGTGACCGTGCTGTGTCCATCGTGCGTCGTCGGTCGTCAACGTTAACCTTGTGTCCGGTCTAGAGGCCTCATTTTCAGTTCGTTACTCATGAAACTTAGTAAGAATGTTAGCCATGGTGATATATCGGACGACTTCGAAAATTGTTTAGGTCGGATGAAAAACTAGATCACTCGGTCAAATCTTAGAAAAACACTGTGTATGCTCTAGAAGCAACATTTTCAAAGCAATAGTCATAAAAGATAATCAGAAAGATCTTGATAACATCTTATACGTATCTGAAAATGGGTTATGTAAGGTGTAAATCTAGGTCACCGTGTCAGATCTTAGAAAACTCTTGTATACACTTTAGAGACCATATTTTCGGTGCAATAGTCATGAAAGTTGGTCTGAATGTTTGTCTTAATAATATCTCGGACGAGTTTGAAATTGATGTAGGGTCAAAAACTAAGTTACAGGGTCAATCTTAGAAAAAACTTGTGATTTCTCTAGAGATGGTATTTTCTGTCAAATACTCTTGAAATTGGGTCAGAATGTTTGTGTAAATGATATCTTTAATGAGTTTGAAAGTGGGTCATATTGGGTGCAAAATCTATCCATTAGGTTAAGTCTCAGAAGAACCTTTGCGCTCTAGAGGGTCCACTTTCAATGCAGTAGTCATGAAAGATGTTTGTCTTGATAACATTTTAGATAGCTTTGAAAATGGGTCAGGTCGGGTGAAAAATTAAGTAACCAGGTCAAATGCTAGAAAAACATTTTGCACACTACAGAGGCCACATTTAAGTTTACTATTTATGTTAGATGGTTAGAATGTTTGTCATAATAATATCTTGAATGGGTTTGAAAATGGGTCACAAAATTAGTTCACTGGGTCATTTTTTAAAGCTTTTATAACTTTAGAGTTCACATTTTCTGCCCAATACTTATAAATTTAGTCAGAATATCTCTATTGATGATTAATGAGACTGAAAAGGTCACATTAGATAAAAATTAGGTCACCATGTCACATCTTGGAAAAAACTTGCGTACAACCCTAGAGGCCACTCTGTCTGTTGAAAAAGGCCAGAATCTTTGTTTTGATAATACCTGCAATGGGAAATAGGCTATATTAGGTTGAAAAGTAGGTCACTGAGAGAAATTCTAGAATAGCTTACATACAAACCAGAGGCCAAATTTTCAGCCTAATAAATATGAATGTTTGAATTTAAAATGTTTATCAAATTATCCGGAGAAAGATTGAAAATGAGTCATGTTTGGGTTAGCGACACCAGGGCCATCATGGCCCTCTCGTCTTGTAATATTATCCATCTTTCGGATATTAATTTCATTTTTTTTTTTAAAGTCACGATAATGTTTTCGTCTGTAAAATCTTAAAGTTAAATGTATACAGTACGTTCATCTTTTAGCACATAATCCCGATCTACAAAAAATGTTGGAAAAGGAGAAAATGTTGGCAACTAGCATTTTCTCCTTTTCACACAATGAAGTCTCCCTTTTCGAGGGCAGAAATTATTTTCTGAGCTACATACAATTTGCCATCTTCAAATGCTCACAAATATGGCAATTCTGAAACGTTGTGTGTTAAATGGGCCAAGGCGCCACCTCTCCTTTGTTGTTTCTTTATAAACTGACAAAGCTCATCAATTTATCCCAGAAAATTTCTATCTTAGTAATTATCGGAGTGCATAAAAAACATTAATTCGTAGAGCAAGAAATAAATTAAAAGTGGGCGCATTTTTAGTCTAGCAAAAAATGCATAGGCTATGGTCAGGCAATGGCGGGTTTAATGTCTTTCCGAGATGCATTATACCATATTAACTCATCACCAAAGGACAAAAGTTTAGGTTTGTCCAAATCGAAAGCATTTGCAGGCGACAAAATGAATGTGACTGAAAATTTGAAATGTGTTTTGCTAAGGGTAGGAAACATTGCGGGTAAAGGAGAAATGCTGGTTATCAGCATTTTTTCCTTTTCCCACAATGCTTTCCAAAGGGTTCTTTTTCAGGGTCGTCAAATGTAGGGATTGTGTGGTAAATGGTTTAACATTAAATAATTGTATCCCCTTAATATCAAAACCATTTTGTGTTGAAACTAAGTGAATAATAACTTAGGATGGTTCTTGGATATATGCAGAAACTTTGTCAAATTCTGCATTTTGAAATGGTTTTTTTTTGTCAGTTTTCAAACCGGACCAGGCATTAAACAACAACAACAACAACAATAATAATGATAATAATAATATTAGAAGTGTTTCCTAAGTGCAGACAATTGCTGGCAATAACATAAATATGATAAAAAAATGAAAATTGTTTTATGAAGAGTAGAAAACGAGAAAATGCTGGGTACTAGGGTCGTTAAAAGTTGGGATCGTGTGGTAAGGGGTTAAGTTAAAAATATTGCATGCGATTACTTGCTTCAAATTTACCCCAGAGTTCTTTGACCTGCCCAGGTGGCAACAAAATTGACTTTAATTGGGGTTCTGTACCAACCCAAGGTTTGATGAACGGTTCTAGTGATACATAAAGACCCATACTATTCCAAGACCGGTTCATGTGCACACATGAAGTTACACTAGAAAGGCCCATACACATACACCAGAATTCATCATACGGTTCGATGAACAGCAATGGTGACACGCAAAATTTTAAATAAACATTCACACAATAGCATTACCTTTGATGTTGATACAAGAAATGATATCATAGGGTTTTACTACCGGCCATGTTGACACGCAGAAAAACACTAGATAGGGTTTTAGACCGGCCATGGTAACACGCAAAGATCCACTCGATAGGGTTCCATAACTCGCTATGGTGACACTCAGAAATCCACTCGATAGGGTTCCATGACCAGCCATGGTAACACAGAAATCCACTCGATAGAGTTCCATGACCAGCCATAGTCACACACAGAATCAACTCAATAGGGTTCCATGGCCGGCCATAGTAACACACAAAAATCCACTCGATAGAGTTCCATGACCAGCCATGGTAACACTCAGAAATCCACTCGATAGGGTTCCATGACTCGCCATCCACTCGATAGAGTTCCATGACCAGCCATAGTCACACACAGAATCAACTCAATAGGGTTCCATGGCCGGCCATAGTAACACACAAAAATCCACGCGATAGGGTTCCTATCTTCGCAAACCAAGGGTGATGATCCACGACGCTACTGTATTCTAGGCTGATCGAGCTTGATTTCGACAATCCCCTGATACGCATTTTCATTGGATGCACCTATCTCTAACTGCACAAATCAAATTGCTCGTGGCATTTCATCTTTGATAAAGATAGAACAAGTTCGCGACCTTTCAAGTAAAAATAGAAGGTAAACGTGGGTACCTCCGTTGATTTGTGCAGGATCTGCAATGACTTCTTACAAAAAAAAAAAAAAAAATAGACGAACGATATTTTCAGAAAGTTTTAGTGTAACCAATCAATTATCAGAGGTTTTAGGCTATATTCCAGCACCTGACGATGGAATGTCGAAGTACGTTTGTTGTTATTGCTTCATGTTGAGTTATTGTATTAGTAAGCGGTTTGCAAAACAATATTTCATTGGCCATCAGAAATATGATGTAAAGGGGAATATCAACTAGCATCCAAAAGGGGGCGAATTGCGGGAATATCGAAATCGGCCTCGATCCGCCAAGGTAAGATCCATGTAGTGATCGTAACCTTGGTTCGCGAAGATTTAGGGTTCCATGACTGGCCTTGGTGACACACAGAAATCCACTCGATAGAACTACATGACCGGCCATGGTAAAACAAAAATCAACTCAATAGGGCTCCATAACCGGCAATGGTAACACTAAAAAATCCACACGAAAGGGTTCCATGACCGGCCTTAGTGACACAGTAATACGCACGATAGGGTTCCATGATCGCCCATGGTAACACACAAAAATCCACTTCATAGGGTTCCAAATCCGGGCATGGTGACACTCAGAAAACCATAAGATAGGCTTCCATTTCCGGTCAAAGTGACACTCAGAAAACCACACGATAGGGTTCCAAGTCCTGCCATAGTGACACTCAGAAAAACACTCGATAGGTTTCCATGACCGGCCATGGTAACGCACAAGAACCTACTTGATAGGGTTTCATGACCGTCCATGGTAAAACAAAAAAAATCCACTTGATATTATTCCATGTCCAGCCATGGTAGGCTTCCATGCCTGGCCATAGTGTCACATACGAATCTACTTGATTGGGTTCCATGTCCGGCCATGATAACACCCAGAATTCCACTCGATAGGTTTCATGTCCGGCCATGTTGACACGCAAAAATCCACTTTATAGGGCTTCATGACCGGCCATGGTAAGACACAAAAATCTACTTGATAGGTTTTTATGGCCGTCCATGGTAAGCAACAAAAATCTACTTCATAGGATTCCATGTCTGGCCATGGTGACACCCAGAAATCTACTGGATAGGGCTCCATGACCGGCCATGGAGACACAAAGAAATCCACTCGAATGGGTTCCATTACCGTCCATGGTAACACAAAAATTCACTCGATATTGTTCCATGACCAGCCATGGTGACACCCAGAAATCTACTGGATAGGGTTCCACCTCTGGCCAAGGAGACACTCAGTAATTCAATCGAATGGGTTCCATGACCAGCCATGTTAATACACAAAGTCTACTTGATAGGGTTCAAATACCGGCCATACTGACACCTAGAAATCCAATTGATGGGGTTCAATTTCCGACCACGGTAAAAATCAGAAATCATTTCGAATGGGTTCTATGTCCAGCCATGGAACACACAAAAACAATCAATAGGGTTCAATAACTGGCAATTCATTCGATAGGGTTCCATGACCGGCCATTGTGACACACAGAAATCCAGTCGATAGAGATCGTTGACCGCCCATGGTGTTACACAGAAATCCACTTGATAGGGTTCCATGACGGCCATGTTGACACTCAAAAAACCACTAAATAGGATTCCATGACCGGTCATGGTAACACAAAAATTTACTTGAAAGGATTCCGGCTATGGTGACACAAAGAAATCAAATTGAAAGGGTTCCTTGACCGGCCTTGTTAACACCCAAAAGTCACTTGAATGGTTTCTACGAAAACCACTTGGTTGGCTTCATTGACTGGCCATCTTAACATACAAAAATCCACTCAAAAGGGTTCCGTGACCTACAATGTTAAAACACAAAAATTCACTCGATAGGGTTCCGTGACCTACAATATTAAAACACAAAAATCAACTCGATAGGGTTCCATGACCGGCCATGGTGACACTCAGAAAACCACTCGATAGTGTTTCATGTTCAACCATGGAGACACCCTGAAATCCACTCGAAAGGGTTCCATGAGCGGCCATGGTGACACCAAGAAATCCACTCGATAGGGTCCCATGACCGGCTATGGTGACACACGGAAATCCACCCGATAGGGATCGATGGCCGGCCATGGTGACACACGGAAATCCACTCGATAGGGTTCAATGACTGGCCATGGTGACACACGAAGATCCACTCGATAGTGTTCCATGTCCAGCCATGGTGACACACGGAGAACCATTTGATAGGGTTCCATAATCGGCCATGGTGACATTCTGGAATCAATTCGATAGGTTTCCATGTTGGGCCATGGCGACCCTCAGAAATTTACTCGATAGGGTTCTATGACCGTCCATGGTAACACAAAATCTACTCGATAGGATTCCCTGACCAGCCATGATAACACAAAAATCTACCTGATAGGTATCCACGACGGGCCATGGTGACACAAAAAATCTGCTTGATAGGCTTCATTGTCCGGCCATGGTGACACACAAAAATCTACTTTACAGGGTTAACAGACCGCACGTGATGAAACTAAGAAATCCACTCGATAGGGTTCCATGACCGGCCCTGTTGACACACAGAATTCTACTCGATAGTGTTCCATAACCGGTCATGTTAACACACAAAAATCCACTCAGTTGGTTTACATGACCTTCCATTGTGACACCCAGAAATTCACTCTATAGGGTTCCATGACCGGACATATTGACATTCAGAAATCAACTTGATAGGGTTCTATGTTGGGCCATGGCGATTCTAAGAAATTCACTGGATAGGATTCCATGACCGACCATGGTGGCTCTCAGAAAACCACTAGATAGGGTTCCATGTCCGGTCATAGTGACACTCAGAAAACCACTCGATAGGGTTCCATGTCCGATTATGGTGACACTCAGAAAATCACTAGATAGGATTCAATGACCAGCCATGTTAACACACAAATATCTAATTGATAGGGTTCCATGTCCAGCCATGGTTATACTCAGAAGACTACTAGCTAGTGTTCCATGACCGGCCATGGTGACACGCAGAAAACTAATAGCTAGGGTTCCATGACCGGCCTTTGTGACACACAAATATCAACTTTATAGGGTTCCACGTCCAGCCATAGTTACATTCAGAAAACCACTCGATTGGGTTTCATGAACGACCATGGTGACAAACAGAAATCCACTCAATAGGGTTCCATGACCGGCCTTGGTGACCCTCAGAAAACCACAAGATAAGGTTCTATGACCTGCCATGGTAACACACAGAAATCCACTCGATAGGATTCCATGACCGGGTATGGTGACACATAAAAATTTAAACCATAAGGTTCCGTGACCGACTTTGATGATAAATTCACACCATTCGGTTCTGGGGCCAGTCATGGTGACACATTAAAATTCACATCAAATGGCTCCACGACTGTTCCATATACACACCAGATTTAACACAATAAAGGCGGTCATAATGCCACATAAATATTCACATCAGAAGGATCCATGACTTGCTTATACACAAAGACTCACACCATAGGGTTCTTTGCCAATAGAGTTCTACAGACCAAAATTTACACTAGAACGTTCCATGTACACACAAGAACTCGCACCATACAGTACGATAAACGGGTATGATGGCACAAAATAAAATCACATTGTAGGGTTCTATTACCTGACATGATGAAACACAAAAATCAGTATTGGGTTCAGTAACCGGCTATTGTGATACATAAAAATTCACACCATAGATTGACTGGTGTTACAAAAAATCATATTTTAAGGTTTTATTACCAGACATGGTGACACACAAAAATCAACTCCATAATGTTTTATGATCGGTCATGTTGACACGTAAAAATTTACACCATAGAGTTTCGGTAACCAATATTGGTGATTAAAACAATCACACTATTCTAGTTGATAGATAAAAATTTACACCTTTGGATGCTTTGACCTATCCAGACACACATCAAATTTACCCCATAGAGTTCTGCGACCGGCTAATGCGATACAGATGCAGATCACCATAGGTCATTCAGGACAATTTCAGCAATTTCAGAGATTTGTTCTGTATTTCGATAAGTCCCTGCTGTGGTCATTCGAGTACATACCATCGGTACACATCGGTACACATAGTCATGTACCTGTAAAAGGAACCGAAGCAAGTGTTGCCAAAACCTGGCTGTCAGCACAAAATAATGAGTGTTTGTAAAACCCCACAAATCTTTATCTATCTGTCTGTCTGAAGAAGTTCTGTACGTTTTCTAAGGCGTCTAGAAATAGTATTATGACAATAATTTTATCTGACTTGCTTGACCTATCGAATTTAGTATCAGGTTTTTCGCCTGTTATGGTAAATTTGTCATTTTACCGGTCATTTACCTTATACGACAGTACAAAATATCGTTTCTAAAACTGAAACCATCTGTGTATTTTGACAAAGTTACAAGTTAATCCATACTCTTTTGACAACTCGTGCCTTCCTGTTTGACTCGACGATGATGAATTATTACTATCAAATTATAGAGGTGTCAAACGCTTGCTGATCTCATTCACCAAGACCATTTTTCATTTGTAATGTTCTAAAACACCTCGCAGATATAAGGAAGAAGCAGTGAGAAAAATTTACACTAATGTGGTTATTTTCGGTCTATATACGCCCATTGATTGATGTAGACTTTCTATTCCCGTCTGCTTCAGATTTAATTTTCTTTGCACGTTTCTAGCAGAAGTTGGACAAAGTAAACCCTGACCCTTAAAGTGCAAAACCAAACCGCAGTTTGATTAGCACACAGTGCAGATAAAGATCAGAATGCACCAAGAGCTGAGCTGCAGTGTTTCCTGATTGTTAAAAAGTTTTTGGGACTTGGAGCTAAGGTTTCAAAATCAGAATCAAAAGTACCAAATTCAGTTCCTTTTCAGGCTAGAGACTCTCGTGTTCCCCCATGTAAATTGATAGATTGAAATTACACAAAAAAATGAAAGAGAGAAGCGACTGTAGTTTTCAGGCTCTTGATAAATAAGAATCAATAATAAACAAACTTGGAGTAGATACTAGTCTTGTTGTGAAAGGGGGACAAGTGCAGACAACGCTTTGAAAGAGGTCGAGTTAAGATATTTGGCCATCAAAGGATAATGAATGAATGAATTAATTAATATTGTTTTATGGGGCATCGACAACTTTGGTCATTTAGCGCGCATATCTGTGCTAAAAGATAATAAAAGAGGAATTGTTTAAACTGAATTAAGTTTGAATACATTAATAATAAAAGAGTTGTAAAAAAGTATTATGTGTAACCTTCATATGCATAAAGGGCATTATTGATCAAAGGATAAAAAGAAATTAAAAAAAAAAAAGGTCTGGATGACGCCAATTTGCCGACAAGGAGCTTATATTTTCCTGTAAAAAAAATCCATTAACTCAAAATTACTCACACTTGCTTATTGGCTTGGATACAGCGATCTAAAATCTTAATCTTCGAAACTGATAGATACTATACCGTATACTAGTAGTTAAGGAAACACAGGATCCAAGGTGCTTGCAAGAGTCACCGCGGGGCATAGCTCTGAGTTGGCCTTGTACCTGGTACACCACACGATCTTGACTTTTAACGACCCTGAAGGAAACAGGCGCTCGGCTGTTGGCTGCAGGAGCTTTTTCCGTGAATTCAAAATACTCCGTAAGGCAACGATCCCTAAAAGGTTCAGTATGTGACACAAGAGTCATTATCTCCGGCTAGATGGCATTCTACAAATACTCATCTATCTAATTTGGCGTATCCTGTGTACAGAACCGGACTACTTTTCAACACGACAACCGGTACTTTGAATTTAAATTTGAAATAAACGTTTACCCCATAAAACGCTACTTGGCTAGATTCAGTCGGCTAAAATCATCAGTTTGGAGAAACCTGAAGCTATAACAGGCCTGGCTTTTCCTCAAGCGTATTGATAAAAGCCATTTTCTGCATTGCTACTTTATACTGCGTATTACTTGTCTCCCTAATATCGGGGAGAGTGATGCATCATATAAGACAGGTCGAATCTTCGAAGAATATGACAATAGGTAGAGCGTAGGACTTGTGAACGTGATATTTCGAGACACATGAGATTGTGGGTTCGATCCTCAAGGGTGGCCATCTAAAATTACTGATAGTCTTTCGGATGAGACGTTAAACCGAGGTCCCGTGTGTCGGTGCTATACACCAAGCACGTTAAAGAACCAGTCGTAACTAAGGATAGGTTTCCTTCTTTATCTGCACTTTCCCCCTACCAATACTAACAGTCCTCAGAGGACATCGCCCATCTGGGAAACGGATGGTGACGATAAATAAACACAGATCCAAGAATACGACATGGGCAGACAACGACACGTGAGTGCTTCGCCGACCGAACGTAGGTGTTGTTGACCTTACTACAACTACAGGAGTTGTAAACACTGAATTACTGACTAAATGCTGAAGATGCTTTAGACAGACCATATATAGTTCTCTGAAGGAAACAGCTGACGTGACATAAACTTGTGTACAAGAATCAGAGAGCCGAACACTGAATACTGTTTCCTTTCTTGGATTGACGGGCTAACTCTGCCATTTTTAATCGGCCTCTTTCGACTACATCCGGTTAGAGACAGTTAAAAAAGACAAATTGGTTTATTATTAATACATAGAATTTGTAATGAGTTAGCTTTTGAGATAAAATCTTATTTAACGAATCTAGATTATTAAGCGAGCCTTTGGATGGCAAACAACATTTTTTTCTTGAAGAGTTTAATAAAAAAAAATATCACATAACTCTCCTTGTTTTCAATGTAAGATAGCCATTACGAATTTTCTTGTCTCACACGTGTGAGATAAGAAAACAGTGCTGTATTTGGTCAACAATCTGTAATTATACGCTTCATTTCTAAAACATTGCTGACCTAGGTTTCTGAAGGAAATTAAAGGTCATAGTTCTTGTCATGATAAAGTTCTTAATTTAATCACTGTTACATTCAAACAAAAATCACTATTATGCAAGTTTCTTTAAAACTATTTTCGTTCGTTATGTACCTGTCAAAGTAAGTGCACAGGCTTCATGTAAATTTTACGACACATGATACATGTATGCCTCTGGTTTAACACATTTTGGACTATATAATTCTTGTAAATCAGTAATGTGATAAGAAGAATCTGACACTCGTTGGTTTTTGAGGTAAAAAATTATTAAACTCGTCCACAAAATGTTATTAAGCTCGCCAAAGGCTAGCTTAATAACACTTTTGTAGACTCTTTTAATAAATTTTTATCTCAAAAACCAACTCATGTTAGATCCTATATATTTCAAACGCCTACGAATGTCAGATTATTTTTTTTTTTTTAATCACATAACGACATTTCACAAAATATAGATCAGATGATGAAAAAAATAAAAAAGAAGATTAGATGATGCAAAACAAGAACGTTACAACGTTACATCATTCACACACAAAGTTTTTATGTGAATTTAAAAAAAAACCTGAGGCGCCTAAGCGCGACTTGAAGACCTTCGTAGACAGTGAAGATCAAGATCAGACTGCACAGAACGTGTAGCCTAATCTTGGATCTACACTGTCAAATAAGGTGATATTTTTCCTGAAAATAATTTTGAAATAGCAACATTTTTATCGGCTTGAAAGTGTCAGTAGGCTTATTTAGCAGGTTATGGATAAATCAAAACGCGTCCTCTAAGAATTGATTTTGCACTTTGAACAGGGCGGTCCACTGGAGCCGATAGTTCCATAAATAATGGTCGACTCTTTTGTTTTATCGCATTAGCTCAGCAGACTGTCGTTTTTGTTTTTTGTTTTGTCATGAGCTGACGAATTTGAAAACTTCCAGATCTAAATCAATTCTCCTTGTATCGAAAAGTCCCGGGCCCATATTCACCAACCATTCTTGAATTTGTTGTTAGTCGTATTCTCCAAGGTTTTCTAAATTTGTAAGTAACACAACTTCTGATTGGCTAAATCGAACTGTTTAGCTTATCAGAATTTGTACAAATGATGGGGGTGATGCGTCATATCGATAGGTGAGTGCAACACTATTCTAAGTGCCTGTACATTGTACAGGCACTTAGAATGGTGTTGTACTCACCTATCGATATGAGACAGGTCGAATCTTCGAAGAATATGACATGCCCAAACAACGCATTAACAATTTCATTTCTGTCTTTTGTAGTCATGGTAACCTAGACGCGTATCTAGGCGACTACCCAATTTTAGACTATGCAAGAGCCAAACTGGATCCTGAATGTGCCCTTAGGCTTCTAACACAGACATTCGGTGAAGACGGGTATGGAATCGGCTTGCCAAAAGGCTCACCTTTAAAGGTAAGATACACGTAGCTTTGTGTTCGTCCTGCCAAGTTCAGGCAGGTTAATTGTAGCATTTTTTTAATTGTCCATTTGTGATGGTTACGGCCGATGTAATACAGAAAAAATGAGCCTCCCTACAAAACGACCCATGGATCATTTCACTACGTAGAGGAATGACCCGGGTCATTATTCTACCTAGAGAAATGACCCCAGAGGGTCATTTCTCTACGTAGAATAATGACCCGGGTCATTCCCCTACGTAGTGAAATAACTTCAGGGGTCATTTCTCTACGTAGAATATTGACCATGATGATCATTTTGTAGGGGAGGGTCATTTCTCTGCATTACACCGGCTTAAGCCTTTAGGCTGCTAAGCGCGACCCAAGAACCTTTTGCGGACAATGAAGAGCAAGATCAGACTGTACAGAACATGCAGTCTGATTTTGGATCTACTTCGTTCGACAAGGAGATTAAGGAAACCCCCTTCTCCCTTTTAAAAAAATTACAGATACAAGTTTACTCGTTTTCAGTCGATTTTTTAAACCCAGTTCATCCTTACTTTATGAAACGATAATCATTCTTCAGTCTTCATGTCAAATGATACCTCTGAATATTGACACTCTTTTATGGCTCAGTATGAAGTAATATGAAAAGTAACGTCACGAGCAAATGCGTCTTTTTTGCAACACTTTTATTTTTGTTGTTGAAAAGTAGTATTGGATAATTGGATGGATAACGTTTACAGTATGAAGATATTAAATTCCTAAAACAGCACAAGAAAAGAACCATTCTCTCCCACATGCATTTGTAGCCCGCCCGGGTGGCTCAGTGGTGAGCGTGTCGGACTCATGACCTGGTGGTTGTGAGTTCGATACCCGGTGAGGCCAACTTTCTTTCCGGTGTATTTTCGCCTCTCACCTTTGCTGAAGCATGTGAGAAGAGTAGTCGGTGAATTTGGAAAGGAAGTTGTGTTAGTACCGGTGTGAGAAAGCCAGGAAACACATGTGCGTCACCGACCGCCATGATATGACCTTAGCTGTTAAAGCGGCATTAAACCCCAATACAACCAATCTACATGCGTTTGCTACAGTATGAATCAAGGACCCGAGTGAATATTAGCAGGAACGCTTGTCTAGTGGTTTCATGAATGTGTTACCAAGTATGGCAGCAAGGGCCCGCCGGATAAACATGTGCACATTTTTACCATTGGAACGTTACTATCTATTCATTCTTAGTCCCAAGAATAGGTCAAAAGCCATCGCATTCACCTACGCGCCGAATAAGATGTAATAATATATAGCCATTGGGGAAACCTAGCACAGTTGTCAGGTCATTGTAGACAAATAATGACCCAGGGAACGGTCTACTGGATAAAGAGATCGAGCGCCCACATTGCACAGTATGTCTCTTCAAAATCAAAATGCCAATACATGGCATAGCATAGCATAACATAGCATAGCATAGTCAATACAGTATAATATAGACAAGGTGAAAATAACACTAGGTCTCTCGCAATGTCAGATTTTTCCACGCTGCTCAAATCAACTGCAAGAACCACTCGTCACAACTCGGCTGATTCCGTACCTACCACTAACCTATTCAGTATGAAGGAGATTTCCATTTTGAAATGAGAATCACGTGATTCTATATATATAGCGCTCCACTGACAGTTGTTTAGCAACGACATAAACAACCTCGATGAAATTATTTACATCTGTCTATTTGTGGGTGAAAATTTTAATCTGAATAGATAAACCACTTTAAAAAAATGAATGTGCGAACTATGTGTCAACTGAAATATAGTTAGAAAAATTTCGGTAGAAAATTGAAAACTCGAAGTTTTCTTAAGTAAGAGGAGCCTTACAAATTTCAGAACGGTAACGCGGCGTATTTCCGGTCGATGAATGTACCGATCTGACACATATCAATCTACCTGCCGAGGGATATGATGGCTCCCATCACCCGAGGTATGCCGAATGCTGCAAGAACCAGGAAAGTTGCTACACCATAATATTCCCTCATATGTTCATTAGGAAGTTGCAAGTAGCTAATGAGTCCACTTGGTGCTAGATGTTTTAACTTCACCGTCAGGAAATAAACAAGAAGTAAATTTATGCCTTCAATCCATCACCGTCAAGAATACGCCAAGAAGAAAAATGGAATTCAATAAAGCAGAAATCCTGTCTTTTTCTCCCAGCCGATAATACGATAATGAATTATTTGTTGAAGTCTTTTGATGCAACAGCCAAATCATAGTTCCCTTTGCAGACATTGTACATGAAGATCGGACTTCTTTGAATCCCCCTTTTTAGTTTAATCCTTTACCACACAATCCCAACTTTCAAAACCCATGTGAGAGAAGCCTTTTGAAACCATTGTGGGAAAAGGAGAAAATGCTGGTAACCAGCATTTTCTCCTTTTCCCACAATGTTTTCTCCCCATCCTAAAACAAAATTCAATTCTTTAGTTAAATTTATTTCGCCGTCTTCAAATACTTTGAATTTGAATCGGTGTAAAATTCTGTCGCTTAATAAAGAGTTAAAATCATCTTGAAGAAATTGTGGTCAAACATGATTGCAGCATGTGGGTTGGTTTCTACTTGTTGAGAAAGACCATTTTCTTAACACAGCATTGCAAGGACGAAACCATTCAGAGCGTTGAGTTAGGAAAAACAGTCAAAGCTTTGCAATTTCAAAGTTGTTTTACCTCAGAATATGTTGTAAAGTAGCGGGCATCATAGGTTTAAGATTAGAATGCATAGTCAGTGTGATCTGATCTTGAACAACATTGTCTGCATTCTGCAATCAAAACTAAAGTAGGGTTCAAGGATTCATATTTATATGCTAGCCATTTATATAAGGGAATTCAAGCACACATAGACAAGATTATATTTTGTTAATGTATTATTACACAGTGCTGAGATTTAACAAACCATGATGAAAATGCCCTTTGAAATAAATGACTTTGTGGAAAAAGGGGAAAATGCTGGTAAGCATCATTTTCTCCTTTTCCCGCATCTTTTTCCCCCAATGAAAGACAGAAATAATAATATGAGCTACATTTTATATGTTTTCCGCTTAATTAGTTTTCCTCGTTTTTCTACAATGTTTTCTATATTTTATAAACAAACATAATTCTTTCAGCCAAATTTATATTGTGAACTTGAAATGTTTTAAATTTTGACAAATCTAAATTTTTCCTCATCTAGTAAACAGTTAACTTGCCATTGAAAATCTACCAACATGATTGAATCGATATACATTTCACAAAATACCAGAATTGCTCATTGTGTAAAATCGAAGACGAATGCCATTTTCTACTGGAAAGTCCTTTATTCTGTCACTGATAAACAATATTAAAAACCCTAGTTTTGCCATTGGTCGACTTCCATTGAATTAATTTTCCAAAAGCACAAAGGAAATAATTAATCGTCTAGAAAAACCTTTTTTGTCTGATATTAAAGAAAGATGTTCACAATAACTAAGATATTTTTGTGTCCCTTTAATTTAATGAATTGTTTACGTCATTTTTCTGTTTATGGACTTTAAATTGAAAGTGTTTACAATCATTTTTTTTTCTGTCTAAACGTATTGGCTATAAACTGTCGTCTCTTTTATATCATATAAAGGTCATGTTACACTGTTTGTCTGTTTTTAAAAATGTACTCGAATATTTTTTTGCATATTTAAAGTAACAATAAAGCCCAAAACTGAACAAAGCTCATGTAAAAATGCATTCGAATTTGTTTCATACCATTTGAAAGCATGTAAATTATTGTGAAGATGACAATCTGTCATTGTATGGTCGGTCCAAGTGTTACTTGCTGACAGAGAAATTAATTTCAAAAAGAGGTTGAAACCTGCCAGGTAACTGTGTCTTTTGTTTACCTGTTGCCTGATTTTAAAATTCTTTTTTTTTTCTATCAGCGACTAACATATGGCTCGATTAACTATAACAGACTGTCATCTTCAAAATATTTTTCTTACTTTTAAAGTAGTATGACTTAAATTTAAGTATATAGTGACACCTGTTTTGATTTTTAGGTCTTTATCGGACCTTTAAAGAAGTTTATATAAGATTCCTGGTTTTATTTTATAAACTATGCTCCTGACCAACGTTTGCTCAATATTCTAACATGACACGCGACTTTGGCTCTATAAACACAGTGCAAGGAAAACGTGGTAAAATCTGCGACAATCCATGTAGAGTGACGTCATCCTATATCGAGTGACGTTATTCAATGAGTGAGTTATTCAATGGAACATAATCTTCATCCGCGTTTTTACTCTCAGTTTGAACTTGTTTTCCTTTCACTAAGAATTGGCCATGTTAGAATCGAAATAATCTTCTTTCTATCGTGGTATATCGTTCAATAAACCACGTTGTGAGTTATGAGGCGCAATGAATAACCCACTCGGGCTATCGCCCTCGTGGATTATTTATTGTGCCTCATAACTCACAACTGTGGTTTATTGAACGATATACCACGATAGAAAGAAGATTATTTCTTAAGTAACACACTGAGTCCTTAAATTCCTGGCTTACTCAATCTGTACCTAACTCTTCCATTTGTCACAATGTTTTAAGAGATAGTCTCCATCAAGACGTCTGCGGGAGGCCACATGTTTTATAAAGGAGAAAAATATGTGTACGTTGACAAGAAAAGGGACCTTAATGCTTCTGCGAACAGTATCGAGCCATGTCAGTCCGCGCAGTCCGCACGGGCTGACCTGGACCGAAACTTTTTGCTATTAGTCAATTTTCTTTTTTTCAAAAGGACCAGTCTACCTGATAATTAAGTCATTTATCGAAAACAAGTGGCCCCTGTAGATCCATGATTATGTGGTGATCTGGACTAGTATCGTGTGTAACGGAGATGCATTAAGCCCCCTTTTGTCAGAGCGTGGCTCGTTTATTTACGTCTTATAATCCGAGCCCCAGTAAATGGTGTAATGAAATGTCGCTAGTAATCCGCATGTTATTCCAGTTCTAATAAAACCCTGTACCGAACGATCTTGGTTTTTTACGATCCTGATCAAAAATGTTTTTTTTTTTTTGTAAAAAAACGTCGTTGGAAAAGGAGAAAATGCTGGTAACCAGCATTTTCTCCTTTTCCTACGACGTTTTTCCACCACCTCAAAGACAAATTTCGTCATTTGAGTCACATTTAAATGGTCATGTGGAAATGCTATCGATATGGAAGCATCTAACAGTCTATCCTCTTGTGAACAGCTAACTCCTTCAAGCCTTATAAATAAACTTATATTTTCCTTGTTTTGAAAGTCAAATAAAAGTTCAGTCTATTCGGTTAATAGTTAAATTCCACATGACAGTGAAGATCCAAGATCAGACTGCACATTCTGTGCAATCTGATCTTGATCTTTACTGTTCACAAAAGTTAACCTCATTGCCCATACTGATGTTAGGAATGAACAGCCAGACCCATAAATCATGTTGACAGTGTTTTTCTCTCAGTAGATTTGTTTTTAGCTCAATACGGAATTTTAACAGGTTTTATTCCACTGAAAAGTCCAGTAAAATGATTGAAAAGGTTACAATGTTCACGAAAATTTATGTTTTAGAAATGCAAGTGGAAAGAACGTGATTTGGTTTTTAATTGGAAATAAACAACCAGGCTCATGTTGTTTGTCTTACTTGAGCTCCTAGTTGCTTACAGAAATCTTTCGTTTTACTTTTTATGAATGGTATTCTATGCTGCTTGCAACGGTATTTTGATTAAAACCAAGGTAGCACCTTTCTTATTTGTATCCAGGCTGGGGCTCCTGAATGCCTTGCTCAAGGATACTATCTGTATTTCCTGCAAAAAAAAAAACTGTATAGGTGCAGATCAAGTTACGTGATAAACAGCCGAGGCAGTTGATCAATGGATCACCCAAATTTCGTGGAATGAATCAGCAGGTTTGCTGGTCCTTTGACATGTTACAAATTGACCAAAAGTAGTTTGCGGATTGCGCAGGCTGACCTTAGTTTTTGTAGGCACTTAATCTCCGTTTTTCACTAAGCATGGCTCTAATCATTTTTTTCTAAAAAGTGCATTGTTTCACCCATTTGACAACACTGGTATATATGTGACGACCAATTACTCCTCTGTCTGAAGAAGAACAGGTCCTCATAGATAAAGGAGAAGATGCATCTGCGTCTTTTGAAATGCGAAATGTGGATTTGGAAAACTGTACACGTCATTTACAGAAACAATGAACTTAAAGTGTAACGTCACAGAATTAGCTATAGATTTGAAAAAGGCCTCGTTTTGCAGCTCTGTCATGCCCTAGCTGATAAAGTCTACGCCACAGATATGGTATATAGGTATGAGAAACTTCCTCAAAGCACTCAAAACCGCTCGAAAATATCTTTAACCATTGTCATTACTCCTCAAACCATTTTCCTTACAGCTAAAAGCACATGCAAACACCTACATAGACAGATTTTGGTATTTGTCATAAAAACGCTACAAATCTGAAAAAAAGAAAAATGTTCGTAGCCGTTAAATGAATGATTTTTTTAATGAAAAATTCTACTGTTAGATCCTATTTTCCAGCATTACAATCTGTTAGTCCTTTCAGTACATTGATTTTTTATTACTAGTAGCGATTATAATTATGGACGCTGAATAACACCCTGTGTCATTTCTGTTTCAGACACCCCTGTCCAATAAGATTCAGGACTATCACGAAAGTGGATATATTGAGGACCTTATTGATGTACATTTCGCGGATTCCCAGTGTTATAAACAAAGAATTAAACAGGAAGACTCTCAGCTCTGGGTGCAGCATCATGCCGGAAGTTTCGTCATGCTTTGTGTCGGCATAATTGTCGGGATAGGCATCCTATTTTTAGAACACGCCATCTTTAAGTGGATGGTTCCTTTGTGTAGGAATATGCCGGGAAACAGTGTATGGAAAAGTGTCCATCTGATGTTCTTCAGTCAGGTACGTATTTAACCCTTTACTCCATAGATACTCATTTTGACCTATCAACAATAGACAGCTTTTGGAAACACTGTGGGAAAAGGAGAAATTGCTCGTAACGAGCAATTTCTCCTTTTCCCACAATGTTTTCCACTCAATCAGTTATTTGTATCCTCATTTGTCCATATTTTTGACATTGTATCTTTCTTTGCTGCTAAAATTGAGGAGCTTCATATTGGCATATTAGGTAAAGGGTTAAGTAATCTTACTCTGCTTTCTGAATTAACTCTAAGGTTTCAAACTGCGACTGTGGTGTCCGTGGTCGTGAGGTAGAGCGTCGGCCTCATAACCTAAGGGTCCTGAGTTCGATACCTGGGAGCGGGTGTCAACTGGGATTTTTCATTGGCCCACACATTCGGCGCGAGTACTGGTGTAGTTCCCAGGAAACAGAATCGAGAGAGATTAGTATAAGTTGTAAGAACTTGTTTCTCAATCGATGTAAAATAAATATGTTTAAACTAAACTAAACTGCGACTGTGTGGGTTTTTTACGGACAGTGTATATCAAGATCAGACTGCATAGACCATGAATACCAACATTCGTTGGCTTTAGAGTTAGAATTTTATTCAGCTTGTCCAAAAAAAAAAAATGGAATTAACCTTGCCAAAGGCCATCTTCGCGAGCCAAGTTTACGATCACTTCGTGGATCTTACCTTGGTTGATTGAGCCCGATTTCGAGATTCCTGTGATGCGCCCTCTATTGGATGCTGGTTATTACTCCCCTTTACATCATGTTTCTAAAAGCAAATGAAATATCGTTTTACAAACCGCTTACAAATACACATGAAGCGATAAGCAGACATCCAAGTGGGTTTCCATGTTTTACCTATTATTCGAAAGGTAGAGACCGTGTTCTATTTTTATCAAAGATGAAATGCTACGAGCGATTTTATTCGATGCAGCTAGAGCTGGCTGCATCCAATGAAAAGGCGTATCGGGGGGTTGTAAAAATCAAGCTCAATCCGCTAAGGTAAGATCCACGTAGTGATCGTAAACTTGGCTGGCGAAGATGGCCAAAGGCTCGCTTGGTAACATTTCTTAACTCATTACATCACAGTCTCTGCTTATGACGACTTTGAGAAAGAAGCCTTTAGAAAACACTGTGGGAAAACGAGAAAATGCTGGTAGCCAGCATTTTCTCCTTTTCCCACAATGTTTTCTACCCTTCTCAAAACAAATTTCAAATTTTAAATCACTTTTATAGTGTCTTCTGCAAATGCTTTCGATTTGGACAAGCCTAGAATATTGTCGTTTGGTAATAACTTAAAACGCTTCTAATAAAATTTTACCCCAAACACAAACTCATAATCAGATCCTATAATTATGTCTGCTATGTGGAAATCTGCCTTGATATTGTTATCGTGTTCGTTTTTTTCCCTCCCGAAATTGACCATTTGCATACAAAACAGAAATAGGAAAAACGTTTTTGTCATCGACAAAGTCTGCGCCTGTGAAAATGTGAAAACCATTTCCGATAAAGTGTATTGCTAATGCACCCAATTTAGTCTATGAGGACTGTTTACGTGTGTTTTATATGGTAACGTGTCTTGACCCTTTACTATACAATCCCGAATTTTAACATCCCTGTGAAGGAAGCCTTTTGAAAACATTGTGGGAAAAGGAGAAAATGCTGGTAACCTTTTTAAAACAGATTTCAATTCTGTTGTCACTTTTATTTTGTCGTCTGCAAATGCTGTCAATTTGGACCAGTCTAATATTTGTTCTTTTGGTAAAGAGTTAAGCCTTGTTACAACACATTTTGTAATAAACCTGCAAAATGTAATAAGTATTACAAAATGCGTTGTGATTACATGAAATGTAATAAAAAGTTATGCAACGCTTTTTGTAATAAACTTGCAAAATGTAATAATCTTTGTTCCCTGGGTCCCAGTTCTAAGATGTTGAATAGAAGGACAGACTTATTTTAACTTTAATAATAGGTTAATGTTTTGTCATATGCTTAATAACTTCGATCACATTAAAACGCATTGATCATTTATTTTCTTTCGTTATCATGTATAGTAGAATGATCGAATGAAGAATATCTAATATCATCATTTAGAATTATTACAAAATACGTTGCAATCAAATGAATTGTTGTAAATGTTTTCACGACGCATTTTGTAATAGCTCTAAAATATGACTGATAGTAGATTTTCTTATTTTGAACATAACTACTAAATATGATAAGGAATGACAAAAATATTTCTGTGTAAATATGATCAAAATTATTAAGTTTATGACAAATCCTTAATCGTAAAAATCTCTGTCTTTCTATAATGAATTTTAGAACTGGGGTTCTGGGGTAAAGATTATTAGAAATTTCAATTTTATTACAAAATGCATCGTGAAAACAAAATGACAATTTATGCAATTGCAACGCATTTTGTAATAATTCTAAACCATGACTGATAGAAGAGTTTCTTGTTTTGATCATACATGCAACCACTTAATATGATAATGAATGAAGAAAGAACATTCAATGTGTGAAAATGTGATCGAAGTTATTAAGCTTATGACAAATCCTTAATCAATCAGTTTTTTGTCTTTCTTTCAAAAATTATTTTAGAACAGGGGTCCTGGGATAAAAGATCATTACAAATTGCAGGTTTATTACAAAATGCGTCGTGAAAACATTTATAATAATTCATGCAATTGCAACGCATTTTGTAATAATTCTAAATCATGACTGATTGTAGATTGCCATGTTTTGATCATACATGCAACTACTTAATATGATAATAAATGAAAAAAAAAAAAATCAGTGTGTGTAAATGTGATCGAAGTTGATAAGTTTAAGGCAAATCCTTAATCGATCAAGTCTCTGTCTTTCAATACTAAAATTTAGAAGTTGGGTTCTGGAATAAAGAATTATTACAAATTGCAAGTTTATTACAATATGCGTCGTGAAAAGATTTATAACAATTCATATAATTGCAACGTATTTTGTAATAATTCTAAATGATGATATTAGATATTCGTTATTCGATCATAGCTGGTATACATGATAATGAAAGAAAATAAATGCGTTTTATTATGATCGAAGTTAATAAGCATATGACAAAACCTTAATCTATTATTAAAGTTAAAAGAAGTCTGTCCTTCTATTCAACATCTAAGAACTGGGGCGTAGGGAACAAAGATATTATATTTTGCAAGTTTATTACATTTCAGGTAATCGCAACGCATTTTGTAATACTTATTACAGTTTGCAGGTTTATTACAAAATGTGTTGTAACAAAGCTTAATAAGAGCGAGTCCGAATAGAGTCGAGCATGTTTTTGAAGGTGTAAATAACAAGAGTGAATCAAAACTAGAGTCAAGCCTAACAAGTGTGGATTCGATCTAGAGTCAATCTTAAATTGAAACCGACCTAGGTTCTAATTGAATCCGACCCAGATTCAAATTGTGCTCGACTTACTCTGTAGAGCCAAGCTAAACAAATTGAATTCGACCTAGGTTCAAATTGTGCTTGACTGGCACGAGGTCGGACCCGCTCTTTCTAAGCTTGACTCTAAGTCGGAGCCGCTCTTTTGAAGCTTAACTCTAGGTCTGACCCACTCGACCACTTCTTGAGCATGACTTAAAGTCAACCCGCTGTTCTAAATTCTAATTAATTAAAGATTTGTCATCGGCTTTATAACTTCGATTGCATTTACACACATTGAACACTTCTTCATTCATTATCATATTAAGTAGTTGCATGTATGATCAAAACAAGAACATCGTAGAACTGGGGCCCAGGGAACAAAGATTATTACATTTTGCAAGTTTATTACAAAACGTGTTGCATAACTTTTTATTTCACTTCATGTAATCACAACGCATTTTGTAATACTTATTACATTTTGCAGGTTTATTACAAAATGCGTTGTAACAAAGCCTTACCCAGATAAGTATATGAAACTTTCCTGTTCGAAGTATATATCCAACAATTATTGAATATTTACACTAACTTTTGAGGAACAATTTCACCTTTCTTTGAGTCTGATTTAGATCTACAATGCCGTATAAGCGCCTAGAGATGCGCTTAGCAGCCTAAAGATAAAGATTGCCTCTCTTTAGAGTGGACTATCAACTTCTTCAGTGTTATGGAGAGATTTCATCGGATCGAAACATGCTTGCGGTATCAGTTTTTGCTCTTAAAAGCCCAAAAGCGGGTCGACAAGATTCACCACAGCCGTGAACAAGTTTTCAGGTCCCCTATCACCTGAACGTACAACCATTTTATTATACTGCAAAGTTTTACCATTCCAACGTTTGTTAAGCGAATTTTACCTTTTTTTTCATTTAAAAAAATGAATACGCTGACAAAGTAGAATTTCTCTTCTAAATGCCCCAATTCAGTGAAAACTGACGTCGCTGGGAACTGAAATCACTGAAACATTGTTAATCCGCGCTAAAACATGCAGCTTGGCGCATAATAATGATTCAAATTTTAATCGACGCCGCCATTTTGATGTTGTTCTGTTGATAGTATCGTAATGTATACGGGGCTACCGAAAGGGAAACTGCTTTTACCTTGGTTTTTGTATGGTGTTTTTGCCAGTGAACATGATATATGTTCGGGGCATAATACCCAATCAGATCGCAAGAAATTTCTCTTCAGTATAATAAAAGTAAACTTCAAGTCATGTATACTATGTGCCTATGGTTTTAACAACAATTTTTTTCTTCACTTCTTGCTGTAAGGGTGAATCTTTAACCTTTTCCAAACAATCCCTGGTTTTTACGGGTCTGGAATAGTAGCCTTTTGAAAACATTGTGGCAAAAGGAGAAAATGCTGGTAACCAGCATTTTCTCCTTTTCCCAAAATATTTTCTACCCTATCGTATAGAAAAATCATCTTCTTAGCAACTGTTAATTTGTCATCTGCAAAATGCTTTCAATTTGGTCTGGTCCAAAAGTTGCCGTTTGGGAAAGGGTTAAGTTGTCAGGTAAAGAATAAATAGGCCACCTAAACATAACGAATTCTCTATCATGCCTCTATGAAATAATTATATATCCCAAGAGATATTTGGAACAAAAACCATCAACTGGTCCGCCTTGATCGGTCTTGATGGAGAAATCTATACCACCCATTCATCATCGGCAATGGGGAATTTTTCATACGGTCCCACTTTCTCTGCTATTCCGGTTTTACTGGACGATGTCCAGTTAAATTCTTAACTCCATCAACGCCCAGTGTATAACTTTTGACCTCCTTCGATGACAGGGAATGCAATTAAACTTAACTCATTACCAAACGACAAAATTTTAGACTGGTCCAAATTGAAAGCATATGCAGACGACAAACTTAAAGGTGATTGAAAAATTGAAATTTGTTCTGCGAAGGGTAGAAAACTTAACTCATTAACGCATGTTCTGTGCAGTCTGATCTTGGCCTATGCCGACTTCAAAGCCCTTTTGTTTTTCCCATGGCAAAAACAAGGTTAAAAGACCTCTTCCTTTTATTCGATATTCGTTCACTTGGATATAACTAGAGATACCTGCAGTAATTTGTTTTGTGAAGGGTAGAATACATTGTGGGAAAAGGAGAAAATGCTGGTTACCAGCATTTTCTCCTTTTCCCACAATGTTTTCTTAAGGCTTCTTTCTCAGGGGCGTCAAAAGTAGGGATTGTGTGCTAATGGGTTAATCTCAAAATTGATTAAACGAAACCCTAAAGCCGATTGTTAAAATACCTAAGTTTGCTATTTCAAAGTTATTGTCAGAGAAAATTTTCTCTTTATCGGATATTGTAAATCCAATGGGATCAGTCTGCACGTTCTGATAGTGACACAGTCCGTAAAAGGGCTTTTATTATATACCTAGCAGTGAAATCATGGAATTTCCCAGTGTAATAAATTTTGATATCATCACTAGTGACGTTATCAACTTTCACTTTCACTTCCTGCCGTAATTTGGGAACTACTTTTTTTTTTCGGCTACATTTTTTTCGACTTTCAAACGCAAAACTACAAATAATGATGTTAATAAGGTATACAATAAATAGAATAATCAACTGGTTATTTTTGATATGAAAAATATGTCACTCGGACGCGTCGTAAGGCGTTAAAAAAACTCGTGCTGCGCACTCGTTTTTTTCAACGCCTAACAACGCATCCTCGTGAGATATTTTTCATATCAAAAACAACCAGTTGATTATCCTCTATTTAGTCACACTCGGCATTGCATGGGAAAAGGTAATCCTAATGATTGAGTCTGAAGTCACTTTCTTGTACGCTGTCTATGACCCGTGCAGTGATAGTAATTATTGTAACAAATAGCTTCTACGGCTCCTGGATCCACTTGTCACAGAACTCAACGACTCGACGCACTAATTTGAACCCTTAGGGGGAGTCGTTCTACATTTTATGTGTGGAGTTGAACGGTTGTAAGAATGCTGCTGTAAAGCATGCTACCTGCCTATCTACTTAAGAAATAATATTCTTTCTATCGTGGTTTATCGTCCAGTAAACCACAGTTGTGAGTTATGAGGACAAATAAATAATCCACGAGGGCGATAGACCGAGTAGTTTAATTATTGGGCCTCAAAACTCAAAACTTGGTTTATTGAATGATAAACCACGATAGAAAGAAGATTATTTCGATTCTAACATAACCAACTCTTAAAGGAAAACGGGTTCATACCTAGAGTGAAATTGCAGATGAAGATTTTTTATTCCATTTTATTATATACTTTGATATTGTCCCCATGTATTTGCACTGGATGAAAGTATGCAATATTTTTGCAAAGAATTCGGCGTCAGACATCAAGATTTACAACATCTTTAAAGCTTTTTTCCTAATGACAACATTAAAAATATACAGAACATTTGTTTTCCGAATGACAGTCACTACAAAATTATGAAAAAACTGTCTATCGAACATACATATCCACGATGAAATTTTAAGCGATGAAAAAGAATGCTCGGTCACCGTCTTGTTTGTTTACATTACCATTAGAAACGGTGGTGTCGTCAAAAGCCGTAGCTGAAAATTCCACGAAAGCACGGTGTGGTGACGAAACACATTTCTCGCCGCTTTTTCAATGAATAAGGCAGTTTTTAAAAAGATAAACCAACGAATTCGATAAATTTATACTGTTCAGTCGCGGAAAATTATGTAAACAATATCAAAGTATATGATAAACAGGTTATTGCACATGAATGGGAAAATACTGTGTTGAACTCATTCTTTCGGCGTACTTGCAAAACGAACTCGTTCAACACAATATATAGAGGATATTTGGGTTTTTTTTCGGTGAAAGATCGAAATTTATTTCATCGAGTGCACATCATCTGTAAAGTTTTCACAAATGGCGCAGCCACGAGTGAAAATATTACCGATGGTGTTCACGAGAACAGTGTTTCTTTCACTGAAAAAAAAAACAACCAATATTCTATTCATTTCATGCTTGTAACCCTTTCTGGGAGGAGCTTTATCAAAATCCAGTACATTTCTTTTCCGTTATTCCCCGTGGTGCACCCCTCCCGCATAGCAAAGCATTACAATATTACGTCAAGCGCGAGAAATATAAGGTATATGACGTCATATTTCCCATCTGGTTGGAAGGCACGCGCAACTTATCTAGGCAACAAGAACATGAAAATCGGTATTTTCACTGGTTGTACCAGTGTAATATCGAAAAATATTTTCACTGCTTTTTCTCGATATCCTACCGGAAGACATGAAATAAATTCCCATACAAGTGCAATAACCTATAGAATAACCTACTTAATTTCGTCATACAGAATGACGTCACTCTATATGAATGGCGTCAATAACGTAGATTTTACCATGCTATCGTTGCACTGTGTTTATAGAGCCCATTCTAAGTGTCATGCTAGAATAAATGATAACATCGTTTAGTTTCTGGTTATAAGGTATAGGATATACAGAATCTGACACAAGATGGCGTTCGATAAAAGAATTTTTTTGACGTAGTCTGGAATAAAAGTTAATAGGCGAGATTATATCAAGTCAAGTAACATTTTTCCCAAACACCAATTTATGTCAGAACCTTTTTATCACACTTCTGGATCTATATGAGAAATATATATGAATGAGACTGACACTCTGCTTTGACCGAATTGTAGGTTGGAAATTTAAATAGTTCCACACAAGCTGGCATGCGATTACTTGACCGTAACTCTGCCAGTCATCAGATAATTACGGAAAAAATAAACTCCATTTTGTAAAACAACCTGTTGAGTCATTTAGAGCACTGGTCATTTGACAGCACGAATTTGACAACAAAAGGTTTTGCAGACTGCGCGAGCTGAGCTGAGTCGATACGATTTGCAGATGTATTAACCCTTTACCAGACGACAAAATTTTAGCCCCGTCCAAATTGAAAACATTTGCAGATGACTATTATTGCATTGTGGCTCAAACAGTGCAATTGTTTTGTGATAGAGTAGAAAACATTGTGGGAAAAGGAGAAAATGCTGGTTACCAGCATTTTCTCCTTTTCCCACAATGTTTTCAAAAGGCTTCTTTCCAAAGGTCGTCAAAAGTCGTCATTATGTGGTAGAAAGGTTAACCTCTTACCAAACGAGAAATTCTTAGATTGCTCAAGATCGAAAGCGTCCGCCTACGACCAGTTAAATGTGACTTACAAGAAACTGAAAATCCTCCTTTTATGGGTAGAAAACATTGCAGGAAAAGGAGACCAGCATTTTCTCCTTTTCCCAGAATGGTTTTAAAAGCCTTCTCCAGCAATCATTAAAGCTCTGGAATGTGCGGCAAAAGACTTGTTCCCCCCCCTTTTTTTTTCACAGAGCATAACTCAAATTTACAGTTCGTATGTTACTGTTGTAGAGATTTTAACGGCACATTCTACTGTTTATATACGTCATGTTATTATTCTCAGGGGTGACACTCTGACAGACACATCATTTCAAATCTTATTGATATTCTGGACTACGACATCCCTATCCCAACGTATTTTCGGCATAGCTAAGTGTACTAGTTTTTGACCTGGTTTTGGATCTTTCGCTGAAATAAATATTATCTATTATCATCATTTTATTGTTTTCCCACCAAAATGGCGAGCATGCTTATTACAATAAAAATACAGAGAAAACAATAAGAATGAAGAAAGAGATAAAAGATATGAAGTTTATGTTAGCAAAAGATTCAATATAACACCAAACTCGGACCCAAAAAAGACCCTTGCCATAAAAAGATGAAAATGCAAAAGCCCCTTCCTTGGTTAGAATACGGGGGGCACATTGTATAAGCCTAAAGGTACACTAGAAAATAGTAAAAAGAGACAGAAAAAGTTAAAGGAAAATATGAACCAAGCATGGGAACCTTGCAACGAAATCAAAACGCAAGGCAAAAATGGGCCAAATCCATACGGTAGCGGATATATGGCGTAATAATCTTTGGTATTGACCTGTCGTAGCCGCATAGCCTGTGGCTGGATTACTTTTGCTATGAGGTTTTACATGTATTTATACGTAATGCCTAAATTCACATAGACATTTGATAATTTACAATAACAATTTAAAAGTCGTATGCTACATATTTCCTCAAGAGGTGATGTGACTTTTTTTTTGTTTGTAGATGCATTAGGCATCCTTTTCCTAGAGCATGACTTTGATAAGTATACCATTATTCAAATAACATTAGCTCATTATGCGTACTTTATATAAAATTATGGGTTTGGTAATTTGTCGTTTTGTTTGCCCATAAATAATTTATTGTAAGTTGGATATTTTTGCCAGTACTGCTGGGTCATCAAACTCTAATTTTTTCCGTGGCTTCGATTGTTCTTAGCTATGCTTATTCCATCAAGTAATTTTGACACATCATGCAAAAAGGGACTTTCTGGGAATTGCAAAAAGTGTCAACCCTGGTCAGACTGCGCGAAATGCGCAGGCTGACTAGGGTTGACACTTTTCGCTTTAATGACATTTTCTGTATGGAAAGTTGTCATTGTACCTTGTTATATACTAGTAACCATTTTTGAATTATCAACTTTTAAAAACTTGCACTATTGTTGATCTGTTTTCATATAATTGATGTACAGAATTCCCAGATGGTACCTTTAGGACCCTTTTTTGGGTGATGGGTCACATTTTCACACACTTATATTGCATGCGATCACACACAAAAAAAGAAATTGTTCATTCAAGAAGACGCCGATCGCAAGCAGAACAGGATTGAGTGTGCTTGAGCTGAAGTAGAGTGTCGGCCTTTTAACAATTAGATCCGTTGTTTGAGATCCAAGAACAGAAATCACCTTCTTTGGACTGCTCATTGGTCTACACACTCGGCGCGAGTACTGGTGTAGTTTCCAAGAAGCAGAATCGAGAGAGATTAGTATTAGTTCATAGAGGTTCTTTCTCAATAGATGTAAAAGGAATATGCCCAAAATAAGTGTGCTTGAACTCAAGTACATGGTATAGATGCATGAACACTTGAGAGAGTGCAATTATTGTTTTACATGTGACAAAAAAAAAAAAACCGATTATGAAAGTAACGCAACTTTCTGATTGGCGAAACCAAACTGGTTTAGAAATCACTGTGGATATGCATACATTTTTTAACAACTGATTGATTGTATTAGTCCGGTCTGTTAACTCGATTTTTTAGCAAAATGTTTACACTCCGGACGAAAGCAACAAATTTTGCATACAGTTAATAGCCATCATTCCGACCCATTTGCGCCTGGTGTGCCCGATTTTAGTGGCCTAGTTCATTAATTACAGCCTATTATATATTCGGATAGATGTAGTGTCCGAATACTCTTCCTTTGTACTTTATCAGAACGCATATATTTGTATCTCACAATGTTTGACCAAGGAGGGTCGATCAAAACGCTTTCAAATTTAAGAGAACTTCATGTTTTTATCGAAAATTTGTTTTTTTTTTACTTTGTAGGTGGATTTTGGTTCATTTTCAGTAATATAGATGTGAATAAATCCGAAATGATACCCAGAATGGGCATTTTTAGTAATTTTTTCACGTTTATATTAAGTTCCGAAATTTTTGAAAGGTGCAATAAACCTAAAACGGCTGTGCCGGTAGTTTTATTAATCACCTTTTTCGAAGATACACACACAAAAAAAAAGAAATGTCGTTTTATCAATCTTTCGGTAAACTTCAGAGAGTAAAGCAGTACCATAAGCGCCATCTTCTGTCGACCGTGTTGATAGAACTTTTTGTATGCGTTAACCTTTAAGCTGCCAAGCGCGACTAAATGATCTTTTGCAGACAATGTAGACTAAGATCAGACTACGAAAAATGTGCAGTCTGATCCTAGATCATCTACACTGTCCGATACGGAGATATTTTTCCTTGAGATATTCCTCTGAAATAACATTTGGGATTTTACGATCGGCTTTAAAGTGTCATTTAATTAGTAGGATAAGGTTTAATGATTTGAAAAACAAACCCCCCCCCGCCCATTCCGAAAAAAATAAGTTCAAATATACAGTTAAACTGGGACCGGTTAAATCAGCTTACATAATAATGCATTTGAAAACAAAACAAAAAAAAGTGTTCGGGCAGAAAAATGCATCTTTTAGGGCCAGTAATTAGAACAGACTTATCCTCTGTAACAGATTTTAACCATTTCAACCCTTTACAAGTGATATCATCGTAATGCTGAACGGGATAAACACTTAATTATGACACTTGTGTGTTAGTCGGTGCTCGAACTTCTGTTTTTTCTAGAAGGAATGGGAGGTTTGAGATTTGAATTGAATTTTGTTATTACGATGGTTAATTTATAAAGTAGTTCAAACAGGAACATGACAAAAATGCAACTATAGAGATTTTAGATATTATTTCAAAATCAGGATTTTCGCTGTAAATTGAAAATGTATGATATCCCAGTTTTTGGTAAATAAACCGTCTCTGTCTATTTGCAGATACTGGAACTTTTTTTAAAAAACAAAAATTATTACTTTAATAGTTTAAATAAATCTAACCACCGATTCCTGGATTTCGAGCCAGTACGTTAAAAAACTTAGCCACGGAATTCGGCAAACATTAGTTGATCAATCAGACATAAAAATAGGAAAGGTCTATTGCAGTTATATTAATGTTATTTTTCTCCCTTTTCCCCAATTTCTTACAATACTGAATCTTCATTAACTCTTTACAAAACAAAAATTTGAGACTTGCCCAAATTGCAAGCCTTTGCAGGCAAAAATTTGAATGAGACTTGAAAAAATGAACAGAACAGAACAGAACTTTATTGTTTCAACTTGAACTACATAGCAGTTCATCGTTATATACAAATAACAAAGAAGCATACATGCAACAATGGCATAATAATTTTTGAAAGGAAAGAAAAATTTGGTTTGATCTACGGAAGTAAAATCAAATCGGAGGTTTTAAAATTCAATTTCAATTTTCAATTTCCATCTATATATGCATGCCCGTTCACTCAGAGTGAAAAGTTCATGCAGACATAAATGGAGATAAAATGGAATTAATGTGTTGTTAATAAAACAAATATGAAACAAATATGCAGTTCGTCAAAAGTATTAAATCGTATATGAGAATTGCAGGTAAAGAATTCAGCAGACAACTTAAAAATTCCGAAAATAATACAATCTATACTTGTATTGGCATAATAAATTATATACAATATCTAATTCAAAGACATATATAAACATACACAAATATACATAATCAACCTAAACTAGTGTTTCACACTTAGTTTAGTGTTTCACACACTTGAAAAAATGAAATTGTTTGTAAGAAGCATAGCAAATGGAAAAGGAGAAAAAAGGTGGTTACCAGAACTTTATCACTTTTCTACAACATTTTGGAAAACTATATTTCTCAGGGTCGTGAAAAGCTTGTGTTATGCGGGATAGGGTTTTAAACAGTTACAGTGAATGTTTTCACCCGACGACGTCCATATACTTAACATATGGGGGGACGGACAAAAGTCCCGGCTGGACAAAAGCCCACTGGGCAAAAGCTCACTGCTAATTTTGACAGGGAGGACAAATGCCCACTGCTTATAAAAAAAAGAGTATAAAAAATAATTTTTTAATCATTTTTGTAGGGGGGAAAAAAAAAGCACAAAGATTTAATGATCAGAATGATCAAATTGCTTTTTCTTTCTTCTCAATGTTTAATTCTCTGCAACATTTCCCATTCTAATAGCAACCATGTGAAAGAAGAAGAAAATTCTGCTTATCGGCATTTTCTGCTTTTCACATAATGTTTTCTACTTTTTGTAGAGACAATTCACATAATATATACGAAACCTATTAGTTCCATACATGATCTGACAGAAATTAAATTTCTATTGGACTATTGTCCCAGTGGGCTTTTGTCCTAGTGGGCTTTTGTCCAGTGGGCTTTTGTCCCATTCGGTTTTTGTCCTAAACCCAGCATATGGAGACGATAGAATAAAGGTGGTTCAAATGGTTGTAATTGTCCTTGAAAAAGTAAAACATATTGTTGAAGCTGGAGAAAGATTCCTTTTTTTTTCCCAATATTTTCTCTCACACTTTGAAAATTCATTTTTCACAGATGTTTTTGAACTATATATTAATTACTTTTTTTTGAGGGGGGTGTGGGCGGTGTTGAGGTTGAGGATGTGAGACAAAAAACAGAAAGTGGGACAAATCAGCACGTCTGCCCCCTTTTTTCCGGGTCGCGAAAACACGAAATACTTTGGTAAAAGGTAAAATAGCGGTCCAGTGTATTCAGAGAGACAGGGACAGTCCATTTACTGATATTACAGCACTATTATCAAACCGTCTTTGTTGCGTTTTCAGGCATGTTCCTAGTTCCTACTGACGAATAACTTCATGTTATAGATCATGGACAAAAGAAACGTGGCTTCAGATCAAATTTCAAACCTTCCATACCGTTTTCACAAAATATTTATTCAAACTTCATTTTGAGCATTTAAAGATGTGAAAAATGGGTAAAGGGTTAACTAGTTATTCTTTTGATCTCGGTATGGCACTGCAGGATGGGTGACCTACAGAAGAGTTGTAATGTACTGTCTTCTTACAGATTTCCACACATGTGTCACATTAAACTGACTCTTTGTATCTTTTGTTTCATATTAATGCACCCGTGTGGCGATCATTATGGGTGGGATTTTGAATTATACACAGGTTACAGAGGGTTCATTCTTAGTCTCTATTTTTTTTTTTTTTCAAAAGTAATATCAAGAAATATTACTAAATTGTGTTAGAATTGATTTCCTCTAGATTTTTTGCTATGTCATTTTCTTCTCAGTTGTGATTTTGTCCAAATTTAAAGGGTTTGCAAACGGGAGATACAACATTTGTCCTTGAAAAAAAAATGCTTTGGATAAAAAGAAAATATCCGTTATATCAAAAGTAATCGCAAATCGTCTATTGCACTGTATGCGGAAATCTGAAGGCAATTTGATTTGTCCTGCCGATCGGCCAAATTCCAAGGAATCCTATACGCGAAATTCAAAGTCAGTTCTTTTTAAGTATGTAAAGTGCAAGGAAATGACAGGCAAATGGACGGACAGATAAACACACAGATACGAAAGACATATAGAATATTCATAAAATCAATCCGTAAATCCAGCTGTGCCTTTAAAATGGCAAAATACTTCTGAAACACCATTTTTTGTCGATCATACAATGTGACTAAACGGGAAACAACCAACTTACTGTTCTACAAAGGAAGAGTATTCGGACAATACAGTTATCCGAATTTCAAATCGCAATAAAAATTGATCTAGGGCCTTAAAATCGGGCACACCCCTTTTTTTTGTTTTAGAAACGTATCGTTTACATCATATAAAATTTTCATACTTTCGTCCGGCTGGTAAACATTTTTGAGCTAACAGACCGGACTATATAGCGTTTAGCGCCGTTGGGAGAGGAATGAATCTTGTTGTAGTGACTATCATCAATCCTCGGAAAGAAATTGACCGAGCAAGGGGTGGCAGCCAGGGATCGAGCCCTGTACCCCGTGTTCTCAAGTCCTGCACGCTACCGACTGAGTTACCGGGTTAGTCATATAATAACCCTGAAAGTGCTTTTCACAACTATGATTGTATTTGCGGATAGTATAGATCAAGATAAAACTTCACCAAACGTGCAACCTGATCTTTGATCTGTAGTGTTCGTTTAGGTGTGATTCTTTAAAAAAAAGATAAGTCTCAAAATTCTGATAGTTTCGGTCTTATTTCTAGACGAAACATGTCTGTTGAGTTTATTCAGCACTCTGAGTGTTAGAATTTACTGTTACTGTTACGGGAGATCACTCCATCCTTACTGCATAGCTTTCCCGTTAGAATCATTACCTGACAACTGCGTCAGAGAGAATTCTCTTGGGCTCATTTGTTATGGTATTGGTCTTTTAAACCTCGAAAAACGAGGATATTTGTCCCTTCAAGGGTTCGAATCCCGCCAGATGCGGTTTGTAGTTGAGCTGTGCATTTATTTGTTTCTTTGTTACGGACTTCGTTTGTAAGATTACTAACTGGGAAATCACGATTTTTTTTTTCCACATTCCATAAAATGTTAAAATGATAATTCTTCCAAGTATGCGATATTTAACACATTTTTGAATGCAGTATTATTAGTGTTGTTATAAGTTTTTTTTTTCTATGAGATCACTGTGGGTATACGTTTTTGTTTTGTTACAGCTTTTCAAACTGTTCAAACGATTATGTATTAGATATCGGAGCTTTTTTATATTAGATATCGGAACTAAGAAATCAAGTTGAATATCGATTTTTTTTTCAAGACTGCAGTTTTTTAAACTAAGAAATCATGTAGGATATCATGTTGTTGTTGTTGTTTTTAAATGATAATGTACCAAATGTTGCCGTTCTTCTTACTAAGAAGTAAATAAGGAATGCATTTTGCGGATAGCAAGCGTCACTCCTCATATTTACTTTAGAGCTCTGATGTTCACAGAGATTGTGTTATAGTTTTCCTCATACAAAATAAAAAAGCTTAAATGTATGAAAATAAGTTTGATTGTAATGAAAAAACGTATCTTATGAAAGCCGGAACATGAAAAGGGTTAGGAAGGAAAATGTTGAAAAGATAAAAAGAATTCCCGAACGATGCAATTCGAAGCTTATTGTTTTTGTTTGTTATTCTTCCTCTTTGTACTGTTTTGTACCATTGCTAGCCCAATTTAAAACACAAAAAAGCTTTAATATTTTCTTGTGTATTATTTATATTGAGTAGGAAGAAATACTGTAAATGTTAGAAGTTCTGCAAGATTATAATGAAAGAAGGTTCATCTGTAATGAATTAAAGACGACAGAATAGGTGGAGTAAAAATGATAGACGTAACCGTTTCAGCGTTAACCCATTACCGCACAATCCCAACTTTTGACGACCCCCGAGAAAGAAGCCTTTAGAAAACATTGTGGGGAAGGGAGAAAATGCTGAAAACCAGCATTTTCTCCTTTTCCCACAATGTTTTATATCCCTCACAAAACAAATTTCAAATTTTCAGTCACTTTTATTTTGTCGTCTGTAAATGCTTTTCAATTTCAATTTTGACAAGCCAAAAATTTTGTCGTTTGGTAGAGTTAAAGGCGAAAACAAGAGCTGTTGCCAACGGCATAGTTCAAGATCAGACTTCACAGAATGATTTGTACCCTCATGTTTTGTCGATCTTATATGATAATTTTCTTTTTAAGTTTTAATGGATTATAATTATATTTTATCGTCGAATGAGGTTAGGGTCATATTTTTGAGGCTGAAAAATGTTAAAGGATTTTTATTTGTTCAGTGATTAATGTTGAAACCTGATAGACGGAAGAAAAAGTTGATTAATTAACTCCTAGGTGTCTGAATAAATGAAAGGGATATTTTCAGAGGTGAAAAAGCCTGGAAAAGAAAAGAGAAAAGAACATTTAATGTTTTATCTAGATAAGTATCGTGAGCGTATCGAATTTTAATTAAAAAAGCGATCTAGTTTCGAGTTTTTGCCACTGTGCCTGTCTGGCTGTCTGTCTGTCTGTGTGTCAACTAAAAATGTTTGAATTAGTCTACTATTTCGTTGTCTGGCAAAGGGCTAAAACCAGGCTCGATTCCAAATGAGGTATCGTTCCAAACCTAAAACTATGTATATGTATCTGGTAAGGCAAATTGCAGAGGCTGCGTGCACCAACCAGACTTAATTTTAGTCTTATTCTTATTCCAAAGAACGTTTTCACCTATGGGCTAAGAGGTCCGTTTTCATTTACCATTCTGAAGAATATTGTCAGATCTAGTCCTATTATCAAGAACTTTCTAAATTTAAAACTAACACAACTTCTAATTGGCTAAACCGTGTACGAAATGGTTTAGCCAATCAGAAGTTGTGTAACTTTGTGTATCTAGAATAAACCTAAGAATGAAACTGAGGATATATGATCAATACGGCCAGATAATTATATAGTTTCCAAATCAAGAATACGAACGGTAGTTATATTTGTTGGTTAATTCTTTACCACAAAATCCCGGCTTTTAACACCCAGGCAAAAAAACCTTTTGAAAACATTGTGGGAAAAGGAGAAATTGCTGATAACCAGCATTTGCTCCATTTTTCCACAAAGTTTTCTCCCCTGTCAAAGAAAAATTGGACCATTTGATCCACACTGAAATTGTCGTCTGCAAACGCTTTCAATATGGACAAGGAGAAAATTATGTCGTCTGGTAAAGGATTAATTCTTTAGCACACGAGGAAATTTTAGACTGGTCCAAATTGAAAGCATTTGCAGACGACAAAATAAAGGTGACTAAAAAATTGAAATTTGTTCTGGGAAGGGCGGAAAACACTGTGGGAAAAGGATAAAATGCTGGTTACCAGCATTTTCTCCTTGTCCAACAGTGTTTTCAAAAGGCTTCTTTCTCAGGGGCGTCAAAAGTAGGGATTGTGTGGTAATGGGTTAACAGGGCCTTTTGCTGAGCCTGGTAGCACAGTCGATGGCGCACAAGACTTGAGATCAAATACCCAGCTCGGCAAAGTCTTCTCTATGAAGTGACGATGGTCATTGCGACAGAATTCATTCCTGTTCCATTGCTGATCATCGTTTCGACAACGGTTATATGAGAAGGCCGCCAGTGGCTGGAGAAGAATATTGTGCAGAGTACTGGCAAAAAAAATTCCGGGAATCCTCGGCTAGGGCAAGAGGCCGCCACGATATAACTGAAACAGTGTTAAAAAGGGCATTTAACCCGTATCCTGTTATGTAACTAAAAGTAAATGTTCAATTCAATATTAATAACCCAAATATCACTGCCTCAAATTTATGTTTCGGGGAAAGATATCTCCTTATCGGACAGTGTAGATCAACGATCAGACTGCACGTTCTGTGCAGTCTGATCGTTGATCTACATTGTCCGCAAAAGGTCGGCGAGTCGAGCTTAGCAGCCAAAAGGTTAACAGCATAAATTATATTAACAATCAAACAAATAGGAATTTTTATTTCACTCTTTTCAGAGACTGCACAGGACTATAACAAGCGCAGAACTGGTGCCTGCTCACGAGACCTGTAAAGAAATGATCGGGATTATGAAGAACCGGGAATTCATGAAGCTTTTCCAAAAAAGTACAATCAAGGTAGGATTTAAAAAAAAGCAGCTCTCTCTCTCTAGAAGTTTGGGGAAGGTGCCTGGGACCAAACTGAAGGAGCATTCATTCTGCGGGGCTCAACTTTTTTCCTTATTTAATCTCTCTCTCTCTCTCTCTCTCTCTCTCTCTCTCTCTCTCTCTCTCTCTCTCTCTCTCTCTCTCTCTCTCTCTCCCTCTCTCTCTCCCCTCTCTCCCTCCCTCTCTCTCTCCCCTCCCTCCCTCCCTCTCTCTCTCTCCCCCCTCCCCCTCTCTCTGGGGTGGGGGGGGGAGGAGCAAAATGAGGGAAGCATCTATCCGTTCTGCGGAGCTCCACTTTTTGCCTTATTTCTGGCTTAAATGTTAGATTGAATATGCAGGTTTTATATAGTGTTTATAAAACTACCAAACGGCTTTGTTAATATCGACATTCAGACAGGGGTTCATCGACACCTCAACAGATTTTTACAAATTATATATTTATCTCTATATAAAAGGCTTTCCGACTTTTCTGAAGCAGAATGTTATTACAAAATGGGTCAATTAAAGTAAGTTGCATGCATCTATCTGTCTCTTAAACTATGTAGTTGCTAAAATTCTGTATTAAAAAATGCAACTCGTAAGGAATTCACCCATGACTTAAAAATAGAATAAAAACTTTCAGCTCCCAGTACCCGTATTGGTGATTTGTCGATATAGCCCCGGGGTCCTAACTGTTGTAACCGTTAAATTAACCCTTTATCAAACAGTCCCTGGTTTTTACGACCCAGAGGAAGAAGCCTTCTGAAAACATTGAGAGAGAAACCTTCTAAAAACATTGTGGGAAAAGGAGAAAATGCTGGTAACCAGCATTTTCTCCTTTTCCTACAATGTTTCCTACTCATCTAAAGTCAAGTTACAGTTTTTGAGTCACAATCAATTTTGTCGTGTGCAAATGCTTTTAATTTGGACAAGTCTAAAATTTAGTCCTTCCAAACAGCACAGTAATAGTTGTGAAGTCAGTTCCGATTCCACAAAAACTGACGTCAGTGTTAATTGGCGTCACTAAAAACCTTGGTAATACGTGCTAAACGTTCAGCTTCGCGCATAATCTTGATGTTTATCTTGATCGACGCCGCCTTTTTGGATGAAATGTTGATATTGTAGTCATGTATACGGGTATCCCGAAAAAACCTGTGGGAAAAAAAAGGGGGCCATATCGATTGTTGCGAGCAGTTTCCTATTTTGTGAAGAAAATGATCCACGCTCCGTCAAAAGGAGGCTTAACCCATTACCAAACGACAATATTTTAGACTGGTCCAAATTGAAAGCATTTGCATACGACAAAATAAAAGTGACTGAAAATTTGAAACTTGTTTTGTGAAGGGTAGAAAATATTGTGGGAAAAGGAGAAAATGCTGGTTACCAGCATTTTCTCCTTTTCCCACAATGTTTTCTAAAGGCTTCTTTCTCAGGGGCGTCAAAAGTAGGGATTGTGTGGTAATGGAATAATAACCCAATACACGTCATACCCCACAACGTAATAAGAATACTACCTAAAATAATGAGGAAACTACATGACATATTAATTTAACACCACAACGTAACCTAAAAACATCATCACGTAATATAAAGACCACATAACGTAATGGAAAGACCACATTTCGTAATGCATATATGAAATAATGGAATAAAAAACGACTAGACGATCTAAAATATCACAGAAAGAAATGTTTTAGGACAACATAAGACAGTTATGGCGTCCCATACACATCTAGCCAGTTTGGGCATTCTGGTACAGAACCAGATTACAACCGTTACTTTGCATCAACCGTTGCTTTTGATTTTGAAATAAAATAAATGCTTACTCAATAAAACGCTACCTGGTGTGATTAATTCAGCTTTGATTAGCAAACATATAACATCTGTACTGGCCATTTATTAAAACAAGCACTCTACAGGCTTGCGTCAGTATAGGTCCTACTTTTCCCATGTATATGGGATGGATGGTGCGTCATATCAAACAGGTCGACTCGGCTGTCTGCGCATGTCATATTTTTCGAAGATACGACCTGTCTGACGCACCACCGATCTCATATGCTAGGGAAAATTAGGGCTTACACCGAAAATTTTACCCTAGTTTGTAGGGCCTCTTTTAACTCTTTACCCGTCAACAAAATTTTAGGCTTGTCCAAATCAAAAGCAATTTTGCAGACGACAAAATAAGAAAATTTGAAATTTGTTTTGTCAAGGGTAGAAAACACGGTAGGAAAAGGAGAAAATGCTGGTTACCAGCATTTTCTCATTTTCCCACAGTGTTTTCTAAAGGCTTCTTTCTCAGGGGCTTCAAAAGTATGGATTGTGTGGCAATGGGTTAATAAATGGCCGGTACTTAGGTTACATGCTAGCTGATCATAGCTGAGTAAATCGCATCAGGAAGGGTGTTTTTGAGTAAACGTTTATTTTGGTTTGAAATTCAAAGTATTCAAAGTAACGATTGTCGCGTAAGAAAAGTAGTCCGGTAACGTACCCAGAAAGCCCAAGTTAGAAAAATGTATATTTGTAGAATGTCATTTAGTGGAGAGGTCGAATTCTCAAGAATGTGGCATGCGCAGACAACGATACATCGGTAAATTGTAAAAAAAAAAATTGAACAGAGAATTACATTTTTTTTCTATAAACTGCTGAAAAGCATAAAAGTTTAGGGAAAAAACCATGGTAAGTTCGGCTAGAAGTTTGAGAGTTTTTTGATTATCCAAAACCAAGTGTGTTCATTTTGCTGCGCCCAGACTAATCAACGCTTTATTTGTCTGTTTCATTTAGTTCTAGTGTCAGACCATATATTGCGATCCCTTGTGATTCAGCAAGCTATATAAAATTTCTGTAGTAATAGCTTTGGATTTTTTTTTTTGTCCAAATGTTTGCACGAAATCTAGGTTCTTTCTTTTCCTCGCCGCATTGCTTCTCGAAACGAATTTGAAACAGGAAAGTTTGAAAAGATTCTTGTGAAATATGAATAATTGATATCCACTTCGCCCTTTGCCACACAGTCCCGGGTTACGACCTGTAGGAAAAGTCTTTTGAAAACATTGTGAGAAAAGGAGAAAATGCTGTTATCCAGCATTTTCTCCTTTTCCTACAATGTTTTTCATCCGTCCTGAGGTAAAGTCCACAATTGCTAACCTGTTTGTCTGCAAATATTTTTTATTTCGATAAGTCTAGATCTTTTGTCTTTTAGACAAGACCCAAGTTATCTTTTCTAAACCACAGTGTTTTCTAAAGGTTGTCAGCAAAAAGTAGTAAAAAGAGATTTTTTTTCTAAGTTTTTCAGAATAGACAACATGGTTCTTTCATGTAACCTTTGTTTAGTACTGATGAATTAAAGGCTAATAAGAGTACTACAAAGTGTGTATGAATGATAAGTTGGATGGTTGGTGGAGATAGATAGATGGATAGATAAATTGATTGATGTTATACGCTGTTCCAAAATTTTCTCAGTTCAACCAAAGCGCCCAGTGCACCTATTCGTGCATCCCTGAAGTTTCTGTGACCACTTCTGCCCCAACCCACTGGCTGCTTTCCCCAAAAAAACCATCGTCAAAACAAAGATTAGCAGTGAGAAAGGAACGAAAACCGTCGCAATGACTATCATTAATCCTGGAAAATAAATCGGCCGAGCTGGTGATTCGAAGCAACGAACCCTATTATGAAGTCCTGAACAAAATTGGCTGTGCCAACGGGGCTCCGCGCTTTGTATACGGGCGTCAGATTGCATGCAACACGCAAAAAGAAGCATTCAGACATTTGGGTAAAGTGTCGTCTCGGATCAGCCTGCGCAGTCCATGCAGGCTGATCCGCAAGGATGTTTTCTGTTTTTACATAATTTTCTGTTTTGCACAAGTCTGTTGTAGTACAAAATGTAGTGTAGTCGTAAAGTGCCGTCTCGGATCAGCCTGCGCAGGCTGATCCGAGACGACACTTTACGCAAATGTCTTAATGCCCTTTTTTGTGTGTTGCGAGCAATATGGTCCACGTTTCATAGACTTATCGATACGGAGAAATGTATACTTGTAAGAGCATTATAGTCATATTTTATAACGATATCAATTTGGACACTTGCAAAAAAAGTGAACAATGCAACAGGGGCTGAACATATCTACGTTAAACAAGATATCATATAATTATGTATCCGTAGTAGCTACTTTTTATAAGATTAATTGACTAAATCACGAGGTAGACTGATCCTAAGACATACAGAAAATTGACCAATAGCGAAAAGTTTCGGCCCAGGTCAGCCTGCGCGGACTGCGCAGGCTGACCTGGGTCGAAACTTATCGCAGATGCATTAAGCCCCCTTTTCATAGAGTTTGTTTCGAATGTTTTGGCAAATACACATTTGAATATCTTAAATATATCTCCCTCTGTCACACTGTTTTCAACTAAAATGATTCATTCATTCTGATATGTAGTAAAGTTTAATAAAAAGGAGGATTTTGAAACGAACCCAAAATGACGTAATAAGGACAGAAATAAATGGATAACCCCCTCGGGATATGGCGTATGAATCTCATAATGGATTCGGGGGGAAATAAAGTACTTTGACTCCATTTTTTAAAGACTTTTAGCACCCTCGAAAATAGGCCTTCATGTCTGCTGAATATACTGATGATAGATTTTTTTCCTTACTAAGCAATAAAAAATGTTTCATAAACATGATTAATAGTGATACAAAGTGAAACAACAACATCAAAAATGAAAGGCCGAGGGGAAAAGGGGGGGGGGGGGGGGCAAAAGTACATGTTGGTGCCTTTGGTGGAATCGTTTTCTTTTTCCCAATATCTATGAAACATACATATTAGTGTATATATTGTGGTCTTTAAAATAACATTTACCACACAACCCAGATTTCTTACGACCCTGGTGAAGTTGGCTTTTTACGACCCTGACGAAGTGACCTTTTTAAAACATTTTGAGAGAAAGAGTTGTTGATAACTAGCACTTTCTCCTTTTCCGACAATGTTTTTACCCCTTTCAAAGACAAAATTCATCATTTGTGACATGCCTAATCTATTGTCTGTAAATGCCTTCAATTTGGTCTAGTTCTAAACTTTGTCGTTTGGTGAAGATTTAAAGCTGGGTTCCTTGTATTCACGTACCCTTGGTCTTGAGCAGAAATGAGAAGTACATGTAAGTTCGATTTTCTAGATTTAATAAAAAAAAAAAACGTAAATTCGACTTTCGTTGTTTTAGTTTTAATTTTCGAGATTTGGATTCTCGTTTCTTAATGTTCAAAGAAAATATTCGGCATTTTGGTTTTTACAATCGGCAACTTATTTAGAAGATTTACAGATAGTATTACCATACTAAATTGGCAAAAAGAGGTGCCAGTGATAAATGTTGCATGGAGATGAGGGTAATTGAGAATGTTGCATAAAGATTACCAGAATAAATTAGCCAATGGGACTGCAATGATAAATGTTGCTTACAGGTAAAAAATGTAACTTTGCTAGTAAATGGTAATTAGGAATGTTGCATGAAGATTACAGAGTACATTGGCAAATTAGATGGCAATTAGGAATGTTGCATACAGCTGAAAATACTGACTTGGCTAATAAAATACCAATAATGAATGTTACTCTAACTATATATCCAGATAAAATTTGCCAATTATACGGCTATGACGAATGTTGCGTAAAGATGAAAACATTAACTTAACTAACAAAATGACAGTGACGAGTTTCTTACGAACTTTTCCGTCAACCTAAAAAGAGGAATAAAATGGCTAAAAAGGGAAAGGGATGTTGTCACCAGTTTGGAGGCTTGTTTTGGAAGATTTACATTGCATTGAACGTTATGTCAGACTATTGTTTATCGTACTAAAACGGCAATGACCAATGGAGTTTATGTGCTCTATATCCAAAAAGGAAAACAATATGAAATTTGTTTTTTGCAGGAATGGTACAATTCTATGATATTCCTATCAGCAAATTTCTGGGATTTCACGGTAAATAACACCACTAGTATTCACCAACCATTTTTTAGAATAATCTTCGTCTTATTCTCCAAGGTTTTCTAAATTTGTAAGTTACACAACTTCTGATTGGCTAAACCGAATGGTTTAGCCAACCAGAGGTTGTGTTGCTTACAATTGTACTCGTAGAAAATTCTGGGGAGCAAGACAATGAACGCTCTTAAGACTTGTTGGTGAATACAAACCCTGCAGGAGGTACATTAACGTTTGCTGAAGAATAGATTACAACAGGTTTCGAATTGCTGTGAGAATCTATCATGTATTTTAATTCATTGTAGCACCTACTTGTTAAAATGTTATTCAATACTTTATCTTTACAGACAAACAAAATGGCCGATGCCGCAAAGCGAAAACGCCTCAACCGTAATTTCTTCGATGTTGTTGAAAAGGCAAAATGGTAGGTAGTTCTCAATATCAATGGTTTTTGTGATTTTGTGTGTTTATGTGTGATTTGTTGTCTTTTTTATTTTGCCCAAAAGAGTGAGTAATTCTCCAAAGATTTTTGATTTATTAGAGCTTGATCGAAACAAACAAAAGATTTTAGGTATAAGTGTTAGTTTTGAATCAATATCTGAGCAACTAATTAGTTTAATGTTTCTTTTTGTCATCTTCTTCTTTTCGGAAAATAAATCTGCAGGCTTTCCCTTTTCTACAATTAAGAATCTATTGCCATCCCATAAAGATGAAACATCAACTAACAAATTTTGCTCTATTTAAAATTAATAAATTGGCATCTTCAACAATAGGTGTTTATACACTTGCTTCTTTCCTTAATTCTTTACCAGGAAACAAAATTTTTAGTGTGGCCTAAATTGAAAGCACTTGTAGAAAACAAAATAAACGTAACTAAACATTGGAATTTGTTTCCAGGAAGGTAAAATACTGTGGGAAGGGGGTTCTCAGCATTTTCTCATTTTCCCATAATGTTTTCAAAAGGCTTCTTTCTTAGGGTCGTAAAAACCAGGGATTGTTTTGTAAAGGGTTAATCTAACCCATCCGTTACTTTTACAGAAAGTATAGCGATTTGAACTTTCATTCTTGGTCATTATTACGCTACTAAGCAAGGATTATTGATTGAAATAAAGTATACCAAGTTTATCGTTGTCGCCATTATAACAGGAGCACGCCAGAACTCATAGAGTAAGTATGTCAACCCGAAATAGTTGTCGTTGGCTCATCTAACGGTTAAGGTCTTTGGGGGTTCTGTTTCACACTTTTATCTTTCTTCTTGTACTTCTTTACTTCCTTTAAAAGAATCAAAGAATGGTGAACATTTCTTTCTGGTGCTTCATTCCTGTAGAAGGTTATGTGTTTGTTTAACCCTTTACTCCATAGATACTCATTTCTACGCATTGCTTGTAGGAACCTTTGGAAAACATTGTGGCAAAAGGTGAAATTGCTCGTCACGAGCAATTTCACCTTTTGCCACAATGTTTTCTATGTTGTAAAAAGGTGTGATATACACATAAAAAACAGCTTCATCCTTGCTGATTTTTAGGGTCAATTACAGATACCACAGAAATGCCTTATGAGCTAAAGGGTTAAGTTTTCACCGATGAATGTCGTCTTTGTGTGTTTTTTTTTGTAATATTGGGCTATAGCTTTAGCTTGCTTCTTTATCATGTCACCGTATTTCGAAGTCGGTATTCTTCAGATCTTCATTAAAAACGGAAAATTTGAAAAAAGGAAAGCTCACATTTTTCACAAGAATCTAACATCTGCTAGAACATTTTATTATATACCTAGCAGTGAAATCCTGGAATTTCCTAGTGTAATAAATTTTGATATCATCACTAGTGACGTTATCAACTTTCACTTTCACTTCCTGACGTAATTTGGGAACTACTTTTTTTCGACTACATTTTTTTTCGACTGTCAAACGCAAAATTACAAATAATGACGTCAATAAGGTATATAATAAATAGAATAATCAACTGGTTATTTTTGATATGAAAAATATCTCACTCGGACGCGTCGTAAGGCGTCAAAAGAAGTCGTGCTGCGCACTCGTTTTTTCAACGCCTAACAACGCAATCCTCGTGAGATATTTTTCATATCAAAAACAACCAGTTGGTTATCCTCTATATATTTATGTTCATATCCATGTTTTTGCAGGAAGTAGAAATAGAGACAAATCAATCGTTATCTTCTTTTTTTTTTAAATAAACGGTTTAACCAGTCATTACAGATACGAAGAACTTACTGTTTGATTTTCTTCAATAAAACAATGACTTATTTGGGGACGAGTTTTATATTATTTTATCAAAAAAAAAAGCTAACGAACACCTAACAATACGGGAAGAATACGAGATAGATTTGGCTAAACCATGTAAACACATGTGTAAACTTCCATTTAGGATAGAGATCTGGGTAATCCGTTATCGATCGGCAGGTAGATGCTGGTTCCCCTCATCGATAAAGGATTATCCGAGTGTTAGCCGAACCGTTACGATTGAAACGCGATGTTTCACGAATCCCATAAGGTTGCCCTATCCTTAATAAAACGGGATTCTCTTCTTTAATCAAAGCATTGAGAACACCGAAGTAGTATTTGTCAAGTAAGCCGTTGTGTGAAATTGTAATTTGAAAGTATAACAGAAATATTATTCAAATGAAAGTCAACCAACTAAAAAAATTAATACCTATTTGACAAAGGAATATTCATGGATAGGTGGTCTCCCTTTGATCATTAGGAGGAGCCAGGAGTATCGTCCCTTGACAGTGTGATGCATGATGGATAGAGAGTGAAACCATGTGAATCATCGAATAAAATTGAGTTTGTACCTGAAAACAATGATTTTGAAATATCTTTGGCTGTTGACATTTAATTTCCAACATAACAACCAATTAGTTCGATCTATAAATATCCATACCCTATCAAATGTAGAAGTGCGCAGTCATAGGATGAACAAGCCGTGGGACGAAGTGGTTTTGGAACGAAAAAGCCCAGGATTAAGTGATCGGTAGACAAATGATGTATCATTGCGCCAATGGAAGGCTAAGAGCGATTGAAATTATTTTCAAACATAAGTTAGTATTTCCTCGATCGATGCCCTCACTCAGTTTTAACATGCCATTTCCAATTACTTACCCGAGTGCTACCGAAAAATTCGTTTGCCTGAGAAGCATTGAGTTTAATTGGGATTATTTTCTTCGGCTTTGCACAAAATACGAACACGGTCTTCAAAATGCAATGTTGAACTCATAGTGGTATTGTCTTCGACAATTACCACAAAAAAACCCTAACCCTATATATTGGATGTATTACTTTGTAAACAAGGGTGGTTAGTAATACTTATAGATAGTTCCTCTTCCTAACCCATAATTAAATTGTTTACAGAATGGTGAAAATAGTTTTTCTTTATTTAAGCTTTGATTCACAGAACATAGAATTTTCACGTTATTCCTGTACGCGAGCTGTACAACATGCTTTGTAATTATACGCATCTTAAATAACTACTATTATTGTTTCCTTTTTCCGTCATTTTGCTTTTGTTTTATTTTTCTTAACTCTTTATCTCTTATCTCTTTAACACAAGATCAAGCTATTGGAAGCGTTAGGATTAACCGAAGGATACATTTTGTATGGTACCGACGTAAATGCTCTCCAATTAAATCCTTTATCAAACAGACCCTAGTATTTACGACATAGAGGAAAAAGCCTTCTGAAAACATTGTGAGAAAAGGAGAAAATGCTGGTAACCAGCATTTTCTCCTTTTCCTACTATGTTTTCTTCTCTTCTAAAGTCAGATCCTTTGAGTCACGTTTATTTTCTTGTCTGAAAATGCTTTCAGTTTGGACCAGTCTACATTTTTTTCAGCTGGTAAAGAGTAGGTGAAAGGTACCTAGACTCATAAATGTTGTGAAATGTTTTAAAGGGTGTGTATTTAGACTTTTCACATCTCACCAAATAAAAAAAAAACATATATTATATCATTGAAATTTATATGATAAAACAATACAAATCATCAATAATTAAGAATCATGAAATTACAAAAAAAAAAAATAGAATATTTTTGATAGTCTTCCCCTCAAAGACTACGTAGCCTCATAAGGTATTTAAGATTTCGCGCCAGAAATTAAAAAAAAAACAATGTCAAGTGACTGGCATGTGACTAATTTGACGCTTAAATTCAATAACATAACAAACATGTAATTATATTCCATCATTTCTCCTTCGGACGCTATGTTCGAATCTTTGTGTATTTCCGGTGTGTTGCTCATGTAAAAAAGACCTGGGCCATAGAAAATCTCTAATTTCTCTTGTCAGATGGTTTTCAACTCATTGGGTTTTATGAATGAAACTTAAAAGGCTTTTGGAGTATAAGGATTTTTTTTTTTTGTATTTTTGTAAAATTTTCATCGCAGAATCTGAAGGGCCACCTTTAAAAGAACATTTTCGTAGAAAATAACTCCCCGTGAATGAGAACCCCAATGATATACATTGGTACCGAATATTGATAAAAACAAACGCAGCACTGATACGTCTGCTGTAATTGTTTCTGTTAGAAACGTGCGCTCGCAGAAATCTGTTGTGACATGTCGGACGATTTTCAATTTGTTTTCATGTTTATTGCAAAAAATAATCTAGATATCCATTGAACCAAGCCGACACTGACCGTCGTCTGATTTCCAGAAGAGCAGACAAGATTCTTTTCGGCCGGTCAAACACGTCTGTTATAGTATTAGAGGATAATCAATTGGTTGTTTGTGATGAACATAGAATGGGGTGTAGTGCGGTTGAAAAATCGAGTCCGAAAAAAGAAGTCCGAAAAACGAGTCCGAAAAACGAGTCCAAAAAAACGAGTCCAAAAAACGAGTCCGAAGAATGAGTTTTTTAATCGCATTTTACCCTGTCAGATTTTTAATATCACTCAAAACTAGTTTATTATCCTATTTTTGATATTGCTTATTAACCCATTTTTTATTCCATTAATGGCGCCATATAGGCAATATAGGGCGAAAAGTAGTTCCGGCAAACATTCTAAAACTATATCGTCACTAGTCACAAATGATTATATCATATTTTTATTTCATGCTTGCCAGTAGGATATCGAGAAATAGCAGTGAAAATATTTTTCGTTCTTACAGTGGTACCACCAGTGAAAATACCGATTTTTACGTTCTTGTTGCCTAGGTAAATTGGGGGTGCCTCACAACCAAATGGGAAATATGACGTCATATACCCTACATTTCTCCTTGGGAGGTCTTCTTTAAAAATGTTCACAGAATTTGATTCTGTCAAAAACTTTGGTTGCCATGGCAACCAAATGGGATTTTCTAAGAAATTCTTTGAAAATATTCTTCTCTGAAATCGCTGGCCAGATTTTGAAATAATTTCATAGAGATGTTCCTCAGATGACCCTTTTCAAAACTGATCGTGAAATTTTAATCGGTCATGAAACATGGCTCTGGTGAATGGTTTTGTACTATGCAGAAATAAAGAAATTCTTAAAAATTCTTCTTCTCTGAAACTGTTGGTGAAATTTGAAATAATTTCACAGGGATGTTCTTTGGGTGACCCTTTTCAAAACATGTTCGCGAAATTTTGAATTGTCAAGAAACACTGCCCTGATGATTGGGGTTACTTGCACTATAGGAAAATGAAGCAAATCTTACAAATTTTTCTTCTCTGGAACGGTTGGTCAGATTTTGGAATAATTTCACAGAGATGTTTCTTTGGTGACCCTCTTTAAAAAGTGTTCGTGAACTTTTGATTCGTTAAGAAACATGGCTCTGGTGAATGGGGACTACTTGCACTATATGGAAATGAAGAAATTCAAGTGAAAATTCTTCTTCTCTGAAACCCGTGGTCAGATTTTAAAATAATTTCACAGCAATGTTTCTTTAGTGACCCTTTTCAAAAAGTGTTCGCGAAATTTTGATAGGTCAAGAAACAATGGTGAATGGAGCTACTTGCACCATACGGAAATGAAGAAATTTTGAAAATTCTTCTTTTCTGAAACCGTTGCTCAGATTTCAAAATGATTTCACAGAAATGTTCCTTTAATGACCTTTTTCAAAATTTGTTTGCGAAATTTTGATAGGTCAAGAATCATGGCTCTGGTGAATGGGGCTACTTGCTCTATACGGAAATTAAGAAACTCTTAATATTTTTTTTTTTCTTTTCTGAAACTGTTTGTCAGATTTTGAAATGACTTTTTTGAGTGACCTTTTAAAAATTGCTTGGCAAAATAATGATTTTTTCTCAGTGTTTAAAAACAAAAAAGCTTTTGTTCTCTCAAAAATTCAGGTGAGCGATCCAGGGCCATCCTGGCCTTTTTTTTTTTCGAGCTTTAAAAGACCAACACCATAACCACCGAGTTATAGAAATATCTCCGTATCGCAATTATTAGATATTGTATTTAAATCGAGACAAAGCCATGTATGAAGGAGTAATCCCCCGTATTACTAGTTGGCTACACAATGTTTTAATTTGAAAAAGCCTAAAGTTCTTTTGTCCTTCTAAAAGAGGTAAGGAACTGGCATTGTCCTATTTTGGCAAGAATAATAGTGTATCCATTAATCAAGTCATCGAAATTCATTTTTGTGTTCACCATATAGCTGTCTGCTAAATTCAGCCAAATACTGCAACATATTGCACACGTTCTTGACAAATGTTGGCCGCAAAAATCTAGTAAACTTGCCAAAAGTGACGATGATAAATGTGGCAGACCTGGTTCCGTCTTTACCAACCATTCTTAAGAACATTCTTAGTCGTATTCTTCAGAATTTTGTCTGTGTGAAAGTAACAGAACTTCTGATTGGCTAAACCATTTGGTTTAGCCAATCAGAAATTCTGTTCCTTTCACCGTCCGAAAATCTTGAAGATGACAAAGAACATTGTTAAGAATGGTAAGTGAATACGGACCCTGGGCACGGGTATTTTAATTTTTTTTTATGTCAATTAAATTGAAAATATTACCGATGATGCTCAATCGATAAAATAAATTTCGATCTTTCACCGAAAAAAACAAATATCCTCTATTTCTTTTTCTTGATGCTCTCAAAGAAATCACAGCACATAGTCGTCTCCTTTTTTAAATCGGAGACATATTCCCATTGACTGACTTATCCTTTACACCTTTGAAATTGATTATTCACCTATGTTTACACAACTTACAAATTCTGAACCATTATACAGTATCAAATTGGAACAGTTCCCCCCCCCTCTCTCTCTCTCTCTCTCTCTCTCTCTCTCTCTCGCTCTCGCTGTAAAATGTTTCTTCACGATCAAGGGGAAAAAAAGGTACGTCCTTTGCAATTTTATCTTTATCCACACGTTCTGAAAGAATACTTATTCGATTAGTCTATGACTGTCTTGAAATCTACCTATTGGTAATAAAGAGGTCAAACAAAGCGTAATGACCAAAATATAAGATAAATACTTGTCTAATAAGATGTTCTTAAATGAAATCATGCTCCATCCTCATCTATATTCCCTAGTCAATAAAAGGTAGACGTAAACGAGATAGACATGTAACCTCACTGTGACCTTGACCTTTGACAAATCGATCGAAAGACCAGTAAAGGTCATTTAGCTGTCATGGTGAGTCATGGTAAGTGTACCGAGTATGAAGAACTTTATCCTGGTTGAGTATTCCGACGGAGCAACAATTTTACAGAGAGATTGACCAAGCTAAGCGATAGATATATTTATTTCATGTTTTCCGGTAGGAAGTCGAGAAATAGCGGTGAAAATATTTTTCGATATTACACGGTTACGTTCAGTGAAAATGCCGATTGTATTATTTTAGTTACCTATGTAAAATGTTCGTGACTCATAACCAGATGGAAATATGACGTCATCTACCTTATATTTCTCATGCTTGACGTAAAATTGTGATGCGTTGCTATGCGAAGGAGGTACGCCAAGGGGAATAACTTAAAACAACTGTATTCGATTTTGATAAAGTTTCTCCAAGGGTTAAAAGCATGAAATATATAGAATATTTTTTTTCGGTGAAACTTCGAAATTTATTTCATCTCGTGAACATCATCGGTAATATTTTCACTCATCCACGAGTGAAAATTTTACCAATGGTGTTCAAGAGATGAAATAAATTTCGAAGTTTCATCCAAAAAAAAAAAGAAAAAACAAATAACCTCTATTTCTTCTAAAACTGCTTAATGAGTTGAGTTTAAATCCGACAATAAACACCCATATAATTCTAATTCAGTTTTTCTCTTACTTGAGGAAAATATCTCTGTATCAGACAGTGTAGATCACAAATCAGACTACACGTTCTGTGCATACTGCTCTTTTCTACGCTGTCCGCAAAAGATTAGTTAGTCGTGCTCAGCAGCCAAAAGTTAATATGTCTACAGTGAGGTATAACACGAGAACTATATAGGGTATATTTGTTTTTTTGCGGTGAAAGATCGAAATATATTTCATCGAGTATACACCATCGGTAATATTTTCACGTGTGGCGCAGCCACACGTGAAATTATTACCGATGGTGTTCACGAGATTTATTTTATGCTTTTAACCCTTTCTGGGAGGAGCTTTATCAAAATCAGTACAGTTCTTTTCCGTTATCCCCCGTGGCGTACCCCTCCCGCATAGAAACGTTACGTCAAGCGCGAGAAATGTAAGGTGTATGACGTCATATTTCCCATCTGGTTGTTAGGCACGCGCAATTTACCTAAGAAACAAGAACGTGAAAATCGGTATTTTCACTGGTGGTACCAGTGTAAGATCGAAAATTATTTTCACTGCTATTTCTCGATATCCTACCGGAAAGATTGAAATAAACGACGTTAAGTTGGACTGACATGTGCCAAGTCTTAGATGAACTAGCTCGTCATTCCAGTTGATTTGTTTTTCCTTCAGTGATACATTATGACGCTAAGTGTACAAGGAAAAGCACGCATTTGATAATTGATTTTGTTAATTTGTCCATAAAATGCTGAATCAAATACGATAAAAGTTGCTTTTTGTAGACAGTTTAGATCGAGATCAGATTTAACGGAGATGTGCCGTCTGATCTTCGATCAGTATGGTCCGTTTTTTCTTTTCCAAGAGCGAACTTGATATAAGACATAAATGATCATCAGACTGCACATAATGGCTTGCAAATAGTGAAAGGGGGCATTCGGACATTTGCGTAAAGTGTCGTCTCGGTTCAGCCTTTATTTCACACCTACAGTTTAACGTCCAATGAAATAGCTTTAATACTACCACGTGAGTACAGATAATCTTAGCCTGTATTAGACGCTGTAGACTCCAATACGGATTTTTCAGAAAGAGGCAAGAGTCCAATACGGATTTTTCAGAACGAGGCAAGATTCCAAAACGGATTTTTCAAAACGAGACCTGAGCCCAATACAGATTTTTCAAAACGAGGATAGAGTCCGATATGGATTTTTTAAAACGAGGCTCGAGTCTTATATAAATCTTTTAAAACAAGGCAAGAGTCCCGAATATCAATATTGGACCGGAAGAGTAGTGTACGGAAGTCTGTTGTAAGAAAAGCAAATTCAAACCCCTCTATTGATATGTTTTGAATTTTTTTTTCCAATTGAAATGACCCTATACTTGTCGTTTACTTAAAGTCAATACGGAAGTGTGAAATAAAGAGGTCATTTAACATGCTTGGGTACAATACTGAATTCATTTGGATTCGTACACTGCAGAACAAGTTTATATTTTGGACTCAGCTGTCGCCTAGTCCGTAAGACAGACTTGTTCTGCAATGTACTCATCCAATAGAATTGTGTATTGTACCCAAGCATGTTAAATAATCTCATGTTATTTCATGCTTTCCGGTAGGATATCGAGAAATAGCAGTGAAAATATTTTTCGATCTTACACTGGTACCAACAGTGAAAATACCGATTTTCGTGTTCTTGTTACCTAGGTAAATTGCGCGTGCCTCACAACCAGACGGGAAATATGACGTCATATACCTTACATTTCTCGCGCTTGACGTAATATTGTAATGCGTTGCTATGCGGGAGGGTTACGCCACGGGGAATAACGGAAAGGAACTGTACTGGATTTTGATAAAGCTCCTCCCAGAAAGGGTTAAAAGCATGAAATAAATAGAATAAATGTGCTTTTCGGTGAAATTTATTTCATCTCGTGAACATCATTGGTAATATTTCACTCGTGGCTGCGCCACTCGTGAAAATATTACCGATGGTGTTCACTCGATGACATTTTCGATCTTTCACCGAAAAACACTAATATCCTCTATTTATCTTTTAAGAATTTTAAGAGGAAAAATGATACTGATAAAGCGGTGAAAACTTTTATCACTGGTAATTATTTACTCTCTTTTTTTTTTTTGACAGGATGAAAGAAATGGAGGACAACAATTTATTTGGAAATGACTCAACAGAAGCTTCTCCATCACCTCAAATCACTGAGATCTCACTACGAGATATTACACAGGCTGTAGATCTTTCAGAGTTCAAAAGACAGAACCGAGAAGACATTGGTGATTTAAGTAGCATATTTACGTACTTGAAAGAAAGTAACGTAGACGATAATAATTGGTCCGCTACCCCAGCATCTCCAGCAGATGTCATTATAGACAAGCCGCCATTTTCACCGGAAGTAAGTTTGAATAACTTTTCTCTTATTGATGTCTCTTCCGGTGAAAATCTCATTTCAACCGGAAGTACACCAACGGCGGAAGTTCCTCAAATTCAAATCAGTGACCAGCCTAGTATAAATTCAGCTGCTGATTTTAATGATGACTTCACATATGCAAAAGGTTTGTTTAATCATAAAACTGTAGATAATAAACAGCCTTGTCTGGATTTATTTCAAGAAAGTGATAATGATTCTAAGAGGAAGAAGGAATTAAATTTCGCTCTTGATACAGACTGTGGTACACCTAATGGAGATCTTCGTTCCAAAAGCTGTACAAACCCACGGACTCCGTTATTTTCTACATCTAGCAATTCTCGGAATGAATTTGTCAGCGATACAGAAGGTCCGCTTGTTCGGCATCTTTCAATGCAAAAAAACAACAAGGACTCACGCACGTATCATCCTCGAAAGAGACAGTCAGTGTACGGAAACAGTAAACCAAGTGACGGAAGAAACTTTAATGTGGAAAAATTCTCAAAAGAGGAACTTCTTCTCATGTGGAAATCCTCGGAACTAGATCTGAACCAAAAGTTAGAAGCAGCTAAGAAAGATAAGGAAAGACTGGAGTCGAAACTTGCAAGTTTGCAATTACACATGAGTACACCGGTATGATTGTTCATAGAACGTTCGTGTTAATGTTGCAGATGTTGTTTTTAGAGCGAATGAAGTCTGATCTAGATCGACACTATTCACAGAAGCAAGGTATCACCACACATTTCTAATGCTTTTGAGGCTCCTGCTCGTCCCTGTGTTTCTGAGAAATTAATAAAAAGTGGGTTTGTCACTTGAATTCAAAGTATTTGAAAGCTATAATTAAAATGTGGTTCAAACGAGGGATTTGTCTTTAATTGGGTTGAAAACATTGTGGGAAAAGGAAAAAATGCTGGCTAGCAACATTTTCTCCTTTTCCTACAATGTTTTCAGTAACACTGCCCGTCAGGGTCGTTAGAATTCGGGATTGTGTGCTAAAGGATTGCTACAGACAAACGGACTAAGGTATCCTTCATACCTATAGCTGGGCATCAGCCTAAGCTTGTATACGGAAGACAAACACCCCAACATTTTGCCTACAACCTATCCCATTGCATTATGAATGGGAATGCCAGCGCTTTATTTCATGCTCTCCGGTAGGGTATCGAGAAATAGCAGTGAAAATATTTTTCGATCTTACACTAGTACCACCAGTGAAAATACCGATTTTCATGTTTTTCTTGTTGCCTAGGTAAATGGCGCGTGCCTGACAACCAGATGGGAAATATGACGTCATTTACCTTACATTTCTCGCGCTTGACGTAATATTGTAATACGTTGCTATGCGGGAGGAGTACGCCACGGGGAATAACGGAAAAGAACTGTACTGGATTTTGACAAAACTCCTCCTAGAAAGGGTCAAAAGCATGAAATAAATAGAATATTTGTTGTTCCTTTTTTTCGGTGACAGATCGAACTTTATTTCATCTCGTGAACACCACAGGTAATATTTTCACTCGTGGCTGCGCCACTCGTGAAAATATTACCGATTGTATTCACTCGATGAAATAACTTTAGATCTTCCACCGAAAAAAAACCCCAAATATCCTCTATATCTTTAACGGTTGCATTGAATAGTGGGAGGGGGCTTTTTAAATGTAGGAATACATTGAATATCGGATACCATTGAGTATAGGGTTGCATTGAATGTGGAGTTTGTTAATTGTGGTGTTACATAAAATGTGGTAGTACACTGAATGAGGGGTTACATTGAATGTAGAATTTTTCAAACTGGTGTTACGTAGAGTGTAGAGTTGGATCGAATGTCGGGTTACAATGCATTTTGAATTTGTTAAATGTAGCTTTACTTTGAATTTGGGTGTACATTAAATTTGGAATTTCTTAATTGTAGGTTACATTGAAGCTCGAATTTTTTAAATTAGGGGTTGCATTGAATGTGGGGTTACATCACGTTTGGGATTTGTTAAATATGGTTTAAAATTGAATGCTGGTTTACATTGATTGTGGGTTACTTTTATTTTACATTGAATGTGTTATTTATGAATGCGGTTGTATAGGATGTTTTACCGAGCGTAATTTTGAATCTCGAATAAATAAGATGTTTCGTCACAGTTAGCGTGGGAACAATATTTGAATCAAGTCTTTCATGTAAATACTTGTACACTTATAGAGATATATATCAAGTTATCTTCATGTTTGTTTCCTTCAGGATCATTTTCCATCCATTAACATAAATATGTACAATATTGTGTATACGAATAGAACTCTATAAAGCCTCGTACCCTTTTCAGTATCCCAAACAGATAGAGTTATCCCTCTTTGATCGCTCTCCTGAATATTTGGTAGGAAAACGAACAAGTCTTAACAGACAACGCGGTTTTATCGGAGCCTACACGATTCTTTACTGACCCATTACGATAAAAAGATCAAAGCGTTGAGAACACTGAAGTGGTATTTGTCAAGGAAATCGTTGTGTGGAATTGATAAGTGGAGAGAAGAAGAGAAACATTATTAAAAATGGCTTGAAAGTCACCTACTAAGCAAATAAATACCTTTTTGATTGGCGAGAGAGTACTCTTGACCAAGTTAGGATTATTTGTGTATTGTTGGTCTTCTTTTGATCATTAGTAGTCAGGAGTGACATCCCTTGACAGGATGCATGATGGATAGCGAGAGAAACTATTTGAATATATCAAATAACATTTACGTTTACAGTACCTGAAAACTATGATTTTGAAATAATTTTGGTTGTTTACATTTAAGTTCCTAACATTACAATCAGTAATGTAGATCTTTCAATATGCCTATTCAAATGGAGTAGCACCCAATCTTGGGATGAAAAAGCCATAGGACGAACTGATTTTTGAACGAGAAAGCCCAGGACCAAGCGATCGATAAACCGATTTTGTATCATTGCGACAGTAGAAGGCTAATAACGAGCAAAGCTAATTTCAATTAAAAATAGTATTTCCACTAGAGATAGGCTCGTCCAGTATATTTTTACATGCCATTTCCAATTATATACCCGGGTGGTACCGAAAAGCTCATTTACCTGAGAAAAATTGTGTTTAATTGGGTTTATTTCTTTCGGCTTCGCACAACGTACCATACATGATCTTTAAAATTCAATACAGAACTCTTAGTGGTATTGCTTTCGACAAATACATGTACCACAATGAGAAAGTTTGAATTCACAAGTAAGATATCACATCACAATGAATGTGCCTACAAAAGTGCAGATCGCTGCATTTGACTGCACTTCATAAAGCGGTTTCATACAAAATTGTGATTTGTTTTGAAGTGTTTTGTTTTCATACCTTCTTGAAAACGAAAAAAGTTCTCTTCATTCCTTAAAGGGAAATTACTCGTATTGGATTTTTTGTACCATAGTACTTTTCACTTGTAATCGAGAATTAAACAGTATTCCGTAGGCTGCTAAGCGCGACTCATTTCCTACTGACGTCACATCTCATTGAATTGGGGCACTCAAAAGGGAAATTCTACTTCGTCAGCGCACTCAGTTTTTTAAACAACAACAACAACAACAACAACAAAAAAAAAAACAGGTGAAATTTCGCTTAACAAACGTTGAAATGGCAAAACTTTGCAGTATAGTAAATTTGTTGTACGGTCAAGTGGCAGCCTTCGGCTCGGGGTCGACATAATTCACCACAGCCGTGAACAAGTTTCCAAGTCCCCTGCCACCTGACCATACCACTAATAGAGTGTCAGATTTTTACAGCCTGTTACTTGTCCACAACTCGACTGCAGAGTCCTTTGAGATACACCTGTATTCTAAAATGGGGGAGAGTCGAGGTGGCTTGGAGTTCAAATGTAAATATGTATATAATTTGTTTAATAGTTATATTGATATTCTTCAAAATGCGTGTCCACTTTCCGAAATTCCCGAGTGTGATGGGGTTTGTACATTTTTTTATTCATGTTTTTATAGCATGTTTTTTAATAACCGTCCGCTCCGTGAAATAGTCATACAAATGTATCACACCGCGTATTAGAGAAGTTGATTTCATTTTTTTAAAAAAAGAAAAGAAATTATAAGGAACAATCTTTAATACATGTACTTCAGTGCATGTTTTATTTTCATTCTTTCCATTCTTTCCCACATTTTTCTCCGTGGTTCGAGACAAATTTAAAACTTGGGTTTTGCTTATTATTACTTGTTGTTTTTAAAAGCAAAATTTCTTTTCTTCTTGTTTTTTTTCTTTTCGGAAGGGGGGCCGGGGGTAAGGCATTCGAATTGTTTGTATGGCTATGATCAGCGGACATATTAGAATCATCTTGTATAATGTCATACTTCATTTTTGTCCCTCATGTTTTACATTAACCCTAACACTGTCACCTTTCCTGTTACAGCTGTGACAATAAAACATTCTTTTTTTCACACAACCATGGCCCTTGTTTACCGACCCAGATTAAGCAGCCTTTGAAAACATTATGGGAAAAAGGGAGAACCTGCTTGTGATAAGCAACTTATTCTTTTACTACCGTCTTTTCAGAGACAAATCTTATTATTTGATTCACATTTGTTTTTTGTTGCCTGCATCACCTTGAATTTTGACGAGTCTGGAATAGTGGCAGTTATGGAAAAACAGTAAATAAAAAAAGTGCTTGTCACATTAATCTTTTTCTAATCTTACGAACAGCGTGCGTAACAAAGAAACAAATAAACAAATCAAAGCTGAAATACAAACCGCATCTGGCTTGTTTCGAACCCACGGCGGACAAATATCCTCGTTTTTTGACCAATACAATAACCACCGAGCCAAAGAGATACTCAAATCAAAGCGTTGAGAACGCTGAAGTGGTATTTGTCAAGGAAAACCATTGACTGGAATCAATAGTTTGAATGAAAAAAAGACATATTGTTCAAATATTGGCTTAAAAGCAAATGAATACCTTTTCGGTAGAAGGGAGAGTACTCATGTACCTTAAAACTATAATTTTGAAATATCTTTAGCCTTTTACATTTAATTTCCAACATTACAATCAATTACTTCGGTCTATAAATATTCAAATGCAATCAAATGGAGTAGCGCGCAATCATAGGACGAACAAGCCATGGAACGAATTGGTTTTGGAACGAGAAAACCCAGTAGGCAAATTTGTATCATTGCGCCAATAAAAGGCTATGAGCGAGAGAAGCTATTTTCAATCAAAAATAAGTATTTCAACGATCGATGGCCTCGCCCATTGTATTTTAAAATGCCATTTCAAATTACACATATGTGTGCCACCGAAAAACTCATTTGTCTGAGAAAGAACGAGTTTAACTGGGTTTATTTCCTTCGGCTTTGCACAAAATAAGATACATGATTATCAAAATTCAATCTTGAACTCATAGTGGTATTGTCTTCGACAAATACCACAAAAACGAGGATATTTGTTCGCCGTGGGTTCGAATCCCGCCAGATGCGGTTTGTATTTCAGCTATAGATTTGTTCATTTGCTTCTTTGTTACGGAATTTGTTCGTAAGACTAAATAATTCCCTGTTTTGACAACTCCGAGGATGTAAGCTTCTGAAAACATTATGAGAAAGGAAGAAATTGGATGGTAACAAGCAATATCGTCACAACATTATGAGAAAAGAAGAAATTGGTGGTAGCAAGAAAAATCGCCACTACATTATGAGAAAAGAAGAAATAGGTGGTAGCAAGAAAAATCGGCACAACATTATGAGAAAAGAAGAAATGGTGGTTACAAGCAATATCTCCATTTCCCAAAACAGATTTTCTAAATTCAGAAATAAATGACTTTATTTTTCTCAATATCAAATCGATCGGATGCTTTTTAATTTTAAACAGTCCAAAATCTGTTTTGTAATCAAGCACAACATGTCGAAATGCAAACAGTATTTATGTATTGAATCTCGTTTATGTCAATTGTAAATATTTCATAAAAAGTAGTTCCAACATCGTCTGCTATAATTTTTTTTTTTCAGGCTAAACCCATTACCACACAATTCCTACTTCTAATGACCCTGAGAAAGAAGCCTTAAGAAAACATTGTGGAAAAGGAGAAAATGCTGGTAACAAGCATTTCTCCTTTTAAACAATGTTTTCTACCCTTCACTAAACAAATTCTAAATTTTCTGTCACTTTTATTTTGTCGTCTGCAAATGGATTCGATTTGGACAAGCCTAAAATTTTGTCGTTTGGTAATGAGTTAAACACCATATCACTTAGTTTGTAGTTTAATAACGAAGGGAGGCAACCAATAAACACATTATGACTGCAGGGTAACTTGGATTAGCAGACACGTAATAAGGGAGGTAACTTTTAGTTGTATTTTATTGATTACCTTCCCTGAAAGTATTTTCAATATCTTTAATTATACATGAAATTGTTTTTGTTCATGGCTGTGGTATCTTTAGACCATGGCCTGCCTTTGAGTCTCTTGATTTGTTAACCCTTTACGAAAGTATTCCTGGCTTTTTCGACCCAGAGATAGAAGCCTTTAGAAAACATTGTGGGAAAAGGAGAAAATGCTAGCATATATTATCGCACCTGAAAAAAAATCATATATAGTTTAGCACGTTGAATTCCAGATCAGGCTGCACGTTTTGGGCAGTTTGATCTGAAGTATACACCGTCTTCAGAAATTAATTGATGAGCCATTGATTAGCCACTCACAGCGAAATCCAGTTAATAAAGACGCTTAATAGTAAGGAAAAAAAAATAATCATGATTATTATTTTTTTTAATGAATGATTAATTGTAAATTTACATGTATATACTAAACCAGCGTTTTGGTAAAAAGGGGTTTAATGATGAATTTCCTTTCACCAAGCCAGTCATTGCATTCTTTATAGAGCTGTACAATCCAGCCTACTAAGCATTTGTTTTTGTCTAATGAGGTAGAACGGGTTTTTGACATGCAGATAAATTTACAAATAGCAAATAGTATCTACCTTGGTCAGCCTGCGCGCACTGCGCAGGCTGACGAAGGTCGATACTTTTTGCAGATGCATTAAGCCCCTTTTCACAGAGCGTGTTTCATTTGTTTTTGCTTTTGATTAGCTGATGGGAGTTGAAATATGCATCAAATTCAATTGTTTAAAACTTGTATGATACTTTGAACATTTTATCAATATTCATGGTTATAATAAATCACATATCAAACCACATTATCGTCTTATGACTTGAGGAAATTCCCTGCCTCCTTGTCTCTCTGTCTCCCTCTTTCTCTGTACCTCTGTCTGTCTGTCTGTCTGTTGGTTTGCTTGTCTTTCTGTCTGTTTCTCTCTCTCTCTCTCTTTCTCTCTCTCTCTCTCTCTCTCTCTCTCTCTCTCTCTCTCTCTCTTTCTGTACCTCTCTCTATATTTATCTGTACCTCTCTCTCTCTCTCTATCTCTGTATCTCTCTCTATATTTCTCTGTATCTCTCTCTGTCTGAATCTGTGTGTCTGGCACGCTCTCTCTCCCTCCCCCTTTCTCTCTCTCTTTCTCTCTCTCTCTCTCTCTCTCTCTCTCTTTATCTCTCTCTCTCTCTCTCTCTCTCTCTCTCTCTCTCTCTCTGTATCTCTGTACGTCTCTCTCCCTCTCTCTCTCTCTGTATCTCTCTCTCTCGTTTCTGTATCTCTCTCCATATCTCTGTATCTCTCTCTGTCTGAATCTGTCTGTCGCTCTCTCTCTCTCTCTCTCTCTCTCTCTCTCTCTGTATCTCTCTAGTGAAAATCGAGTTTCGACAATCTTAAAGAAGAAAGCTTCTGAAAACTTTTTAAAGAAAAAGGGAAAATGCTGGTAACCAGCAGTTTCTCCTTTTTCCACAACGTTTTCTTTTGCCATTTCAAAGACGAATCCCTTCTTTTGAAACAAATTGTTTTTTTTTTGTCATCCATTGTTTTTAAAAACGCGTTTGGAAAAGAAGGATATGATTCCACTTGCATTTTCTCCTTACAAAGTCTGATGCAAGTGACGAATTTCTCCCTTTCCCCACAATGTTTTCTACCCTGTCAAAAATTAACACCATCGAATGGACCTCAGTTATTTCGTTATCTGCAAATATTTTCAGTTAAGTTTAATTCTGTACCTTAACCCCTAATCAGGTAAATAAATGAAAATACAAATATCTATTATAAAGTAAATAATAAAATGATTTCAGCGGTAAACAAAACCGTTCCGGACAGTATGGATTCAATATCAAACTGCACGTTCTGTGCAGTCTGATCTTGGATCTACACTGTCCGCAAATGGTTCTCGGGTCACGCTGATCTGCCTATGGGTTTATTTTTGTGGACTGGGGAAGAGTAAGTACAAAACGCTGATGAATCATGTAAGTAGGCTACATGAGGGTGTTGAAGTCTTGTTATTTATCTTTGTTTTATATCAGTGTTCGAAAGTTCATCTGTGATAATACGTTATAGTTAATGACTCGAACTGATGATTTAACTAATTAGTCCTCATTGAAATGATAAAATTTATCTTTCCCTTTGTGAACACAAAACAAGATAAAATCCCATGAGAAGGAAGGATAGGGGAAAGAAAGAAACGAAAGAAAGAAAGACGGACATACATAAAGACAGAAAGAAAGAGAGAGGGAGAGAGAGAGACAGACAAACAGACAGACAGGCAGGCAGAAAACAGGAACATAATGAATGAGAGGGAGTGAGAAAGAAAGAAAGGAAAAAGAAAAGGAGGAAAGAAAGAAAGAAAGAAAGAAAGAAAGAAAGAAAGGAAGGAAGGAAAGAAGGAAGGAGGAAAGAAAGAAAGAAAGAAAAAAAGAAAGAAAGAAAGAAAGAAAAAAAGAAAGAAAGGAAGGAAGGAAGGAAGGAAGGAAGAAAGAAAGAAAGAAAGAAAGAAAGAAAGAAAGAAAGGAAGGAAGGAAGAAAGGAAGGAAGGAAGGAAGGAGGAAAGGAAGAAAGGAAGGAAGAAAGGAAGAAAGAAAGGAAAGAAGGAAGGAAGGGAGGAAGGAAGGAAGGAGGAAAGGAAGAAAGGAAGGAAGGAAGGAAAGAAAGGAAAATAGAAAGAAAGAAAGAAAGAAAGAAAGAAAGAAAGAAGGAAAGAAAGGAAAATAGAAAGAAAAATAAAACTTTCTGTGTTTCTCGCGATTTAAATATGTTTTTCAAGTCTGTTCACGAAAATAAAACGCGAAAGAAGTTGTGAACTCAGGAAATGTTTTTTGACGGATTTGACTTCCGTTTCTCATGCCATTTTTGACACACATTAATATCAAAGGAAAAAATGATCAGACTGGGGACCCATGCTAAGCGAACGGTATATGTTCAAAACAGGGCCTTGCGCGGATGCTATCAGAATCACACTACATATGGGTAGAACAGCCAGTAAGACAAAGATCTTTGTGAGGGTCTGTGGTTTGCATGTTCAGCCTTCGAAGGAGACCAAGGATATTAATCACACTCTGGCAAAAAGGGGCTTTATGTACCTTCTTGATCGATTATACCAATCAAGCCGTTATGGATCCATAATGGTCACTGTTTTAACGAACAACTAAATCTTGAGGTAGACTGACCCTTGTACAAAGAGAAAAGTGACGAATATCGAAAAGTTTCGGCCAAGGTCAGCCTGCGCGGACTGCGCAGGCTGACCTGGGCCGAAACTTTTCGCAAATGCATTAAGCTCCCTTTTCACAGAGGATTGCTAATGTTTAATCGCTTGTGAAAGAGAAAGGTTAAATTGATCGATTGTTTGGTGTTTAACGCCGCTTTCATAATTATGTCAGTCATACAACGGGGATAGCCCAATCTTCAATATATTTCCTAAATTTCACAATTACTCGGATATTACTTTGAAGTATCTTGCTCAAGGACAATCCGACAAAAAACAAAACAAAACAAAAACAGTGCTTCCAGTGAGCTTCGAACCCGGAGTCTCCAGCTTAGGAGCCCAACGGCTGAGCCAAGCTTTACCGTGAATGAGTAAGGGACGTCCACCGCTAAGCCCAAGCACGAGCTTCCAGAAGAACCCTAAACATGACTATTATTTTAATTGTTGTTCATTATTTCTCGCCACATTTGTCTCTAGTCTCGTTTATTCTGATTTACTTTCTTGTCTTTGTACGATCATAAAGAATGAACATTTGTGTCCTAATGTGAAGAGGAGAGTGTCTAAGTGGTGCTGCGAAAGGTTAGAACTACAACAAGTGACGGATCAAAGTACATACAGTATTGCATAATGGCGAAGTGCTGCATCATAGCTTCGTGAAGTGGTTGTCCTCTAAAACTGCTTGTTATGATAAAAAGGACAGAATTTGGACATGTACATTAACCCCTAAGCTGCTGAGCGTGACTCACTGACCTTTTGCGGACAGTGTCTATCAAGATCAGACTGCACAGAACGTGCAGTCTGATCTTGGATCTACAATGTCCGATAAGGAGGTGTTTGAAAAAAAACGGGATAAGTTTAACATTATTCGTGTTTTTGAGTATCGGTTAGGAAAGTTTTACTTATTTAGCATTACAAAGGTTAAATCATCAATTAACCCATTACCACACAATCCCTACTTTTGATGCCCCTGAGAAAGAAGCCTTCAGAAAACATTGTGGAAAAAGGAGAAAATGCTGGTAACCAGCATTTTCTCCTTTTCCCACAATGTTTTCTACCCTTCATAAAAGACATTCCAAATTTTCAGTCACTTTTATTTTGTTGTCTGCAAATGCTTTCAATTTGGACAAACCTAAAATTTTGTGGTTTGGTAATGAGTTAAACTACATTATTGACATTCTATGCAGATGAGTTTTCAACTAACAAGACATTTTTCATTTTGGTCAATTTTCTGCATGCCAAAGGGCCAGTGTACCGCATGTTTAGGTCGGTTGTTATACAAATTAGATTTTATTGAAACATAATTATGTGTTGACTTTCTTGGTGTCATAATTACATTGAAGAGACGCATTAAACACTCATTTACCAGAGTATGACTACACTGCTGTGTATTGTGGCCACTGAAGTAAACAGAGTTTGAAAACATTGTAGAAATTGGAACAGCTGCACATTAGAAGCAATCACTACAACATTGGCTTAGACTGCTTTTTCGAATCACCTAAAAATTCATTTGCCTTTGCTCAAATCACGCACCATCAAAATGTATGAAACACGTGAAGGATTTTTAGGAAGGATCGACCCCCACGTGATTTAACCAACAGAAAAAGGACAAGGTCAATCACCGACGTTTTAAAATCATAATTATCAAACTGAAATAAATCTTTGATAACAATCATAAATCATATCAGCAAATCTGCAATCTTTTTGATAGCAACAAATTCGTCCCGGCGTAAAGGGGGGGGGTGGAAATATTCAAATCAGTCTAAAAGATGCTTTAAGGTAAGACCTGTGTAATGGAAAATGGTTATTTCCACTAAGATATCATCCTGTAAAATTTGCTATAATTAAATAGAGGATATTCTTTTTTTTTTTCGGTGAAAGATCGAAATTTATTTCATCGTGTGAACACCATCGGTAATATTTTCACGAGTGGCGGAACCACTCGAGAAAATATTACCGATGGTGTTCACTCGATGAAATAAATTTCGATCTTTCACCGAAAAATACAAATATTCTATTTATTCCATGCTTTTAACCTTTTCTAGGAGGAGCTTTATCAAAATCCAGTACAGTTCTTTTCCGTTATTCACCCGTGGCGTACCCCTCCCGCATAGCAACGCATAACAATATTACGTCAAGCGCGAGAAATGTAAGCTATATGACGTCATATTTCCCATCTGGTTGTTAGGCACGCGCAATTTACTTTGGCAACAAGAACTTGAAAATCGGTATTTTCACTGGCGGTACCATTGTAAGATCGAAAAATATTTTCACTGATATTTCTCGATATCCTACCGGAAAGCATGAAATAAAAACGACTATTATTGAACTACTTTCACCGATTCCTTTTTTTCCATCTTTTCCTTCTTTAAATTATCATTTATAAATCTAAAACCACTATATTCTCAATTCAAAAAGAGATAATAATTACCTCCCTTTTCAGAAAACTAACAAAAGTATCAAAAAATAATTTCAAGATAGACATAAACGGAATTTCTGATCCGTTAGAAATGTGCAAAAATATTATTTCTGCATAAATCCTTTTTTATCCTTATTTATCAACCAATTAGAAGTTTTGCCCCATGTTCACCGGGGAAGTGCATTACACAGGTCTTACCTTAATTCCAAATTCGAAGACTAACTATTCAATTGGTTAAGACAATTTGTTGAAGCCACATAGATGATTAGTCTAAGAACTAAGAAATTACAATAGAGAAATCGCAAAGTCCCCATTACTGTTAAGGTATTATTCTCCTAATGGAAACAGCTATTTCTACAATAATATTATCCTACAGAATTTGCTATGATTAAAAATTTAGCATTCTTGTACTAGTAAGTAAATCGTTTTTAAAATAGTGACATGTGTACAGAATTACATACAAAAAAGGTGACGAAATCAATGCCAAACATACACACGACCCCATGGGCCTTTAAGCCACAGTCAGTTCTAGAATGGCTACTTACATTAACCCATTACCACACAATTCCTACTTTTGACGGCCTCGAGAAAGAAGCCGTAAGACATCAGTCGGAAAAGGAGAAAATGCTGGTAACCAGCATTTTTTTCCTTTTCCCACAATCTTTTCTATCCCTTCACAAATTAAATTTCAAATTTTCAGTCATTTTTATGTTGTCGTCTGCAAACGCTTTCGATTTGGACAAACCTAAAATTTTGTCGTTTGGTAATGAGTTAACTCACATGGTGCACATGATTACAACGGATCCATTGGACCCACTCGGCTTTTCGTGGGAATGTCCTTGGACAAGACACTTAAGATCCCTTACCTAGAAATGGTGAAAAAAAAAGTAAGTAAGCATATTCATGGCATATTCATCAAACATTCAAAACAACATTCGCAGTCTCATTCTCAAGGATTTTCTAAATTTAAAGTAACAAGACTTCTGGTTACCAGCATTTTCTTCTTTTCCCGCAATGTTTTCAAAAGGCTACTATTCCGGACTCGTAAAGGGTTAAAAGCGAATTATAACCTCCATCTATAACTCTTTTCAAGATGACAGATTTTTACATTGGTCAATATTGAAAGCATTTGCAGACGACAAATCAAACCTTGCACAAATGATGACATTAAATTTGTCTTTGGATGGATAGAAAACATTGAGGGGAAAGGAGAAAATGCTGGATACCAGATTAAATTGAAATAAATAAATGAATAAATAAATGATTGAAGAAAGAAAGAAAGAAAGAAAGAAAGAAAGAAAATGAATTAAACCAACATTGAATAAAGTACTGTTTGATTTTGGATAGCCGAGCCGCCGATGTATTAGTTTGTAAAGCAAAGGACTCGTAAACAGGGGTGGCTTGTTCGACTCCCCAGTCCGGGCAGTTTCTCACCGAGGATTGATCATAGTCGTTGCAACAGGACTCATTCCTCTCTCACTACTGATCATTGTTCCGAAGATGGTTATGTGGGAAAGCAGCCAGTGGTTTGGAGTGCCGGTGAAAGAAAACTCTGGGATAGCATGAAAAGGGGCACTGGCCGCCGCGATATAACTGATATAATGTTAAAAACGTCGTTTAACACCTTACAATCAATTACCTAAATTTAGGATACTGCACGGCTCTGTTTAGTGACAGTATCTATCTATGTAGATAATATCTCTTGTATAATGAACCTTCCCCTATCATCCTCCTTTTTTATCTATAGATAGCGAATACAAAACTTTCCACCGGCGGGCAGAGGTGCACATGTAGCTGCTCGGAAAAGGAAACACGATGCAAAAAAAAATCTTACAAACACGAAAGTTTGTAACAAAAGCACAGCTGAAATACAAACCGTACCTAGCTGGATTCCAACCCGTGCGGAAGAGACCTAGTGCCAGTATTCACCAAGCATTCTTAACTCTTTACCAGACGACAAAATTCTAGACTGGTTCAAATTGAAAGCATTTGCAGACGACAAAATAAAGGTGACTGAAAAATTGAAATTTGTTCTGGGATGGGTAGAAAACACTGTGGGAAAAGGAGAAAATGCTGGTTACCAGCATTTTCTTCTTTTCCTACAGTGTTTTCAAAAGGCTTCTATTTCAGGGGCGTCAAAAGTAGGGATTGTGTGGTAATGGGTTAAGAAAATTCTTGGTCTATCTGGATTTTGAAAGTAACACAACTTCTGATTTGGTTTAGCCAATCAGAAAGTCTGTTACTTTCATAGTTTGAAAACTTTGGGGAATAAGACAAAGAATGGTTGGCGAATACGGACCTAGTTGGTTTATTGAGGTTCAAAAGAAACATATTTTCTGCCGTTGGAAAACCAAATCATATCATTTGAACTGGAAAAAAAGAAAGGACAACAATTAGAAGTAAACAAAAGCATCTTGCCGGTGTAATGTAGGGAAATGACCGCCCCCTACAGAATGATCCGTGGGTTATTTCTATACGTAGAGGAATGGCCCGGATCGTTATTCTAGAAAAATAACGACAGGGTCATTATTCTACGTAGAGAAATGACCCCATAGAGTTTATTTAATCAGCTTGTGGTTAATATGGGGAAATATTTGCCTCAAAAGGGAAAGGTATGCTTATTTTCGCGGACATTTCCCTTTTGAGGCAAATATTTACCCATATTAACCACAAGCTGATGAATTAAATCATGTATTATATTTTCTCTGATCATTTTGTCATCGAATGCCACTTTTAAAACTAATGATCTCAAGTAGAACAGAAAAGTAGTTCCAGATTTTCGGCAGGAGGAAAATATTCACTGTGACGGGGAAATAATTCCTCCAGCTTAAATTACAACATTTTGTTACTCATAACATTACTAAAAATAGACACATGAAATATAATATAAAGGTTATTTCTCTACGCAGACTAATGACCTAGGTCATTTTTCTACGTAGAGAAATGACCCATGGGTCATTTTGTTGGAGAGGGTCATTACTCAGCATTACACCGGCATTATTACATTTTTCCTCAAAGTTTTCTGCCTTTTGAAAATTAAATCCCATCATTTGAACAGCATTCTAAAATATGTTGTCTGCAATGCTTTTGAAGTCATATCTTATAAAATTTTTGCCCATATACATAGACAAGTTCCGTGAAAAAAGGGGCTTAACGCATCTGCGAAAAGTTTCAGCCTAGGTCAGCCTGCGCAATCTGCGCAGGCTGACCTGGGCCGAAACCTTTCGCTTTCGGTCAATTTTCTGTATATGTAAAGGGCAAATCCATCTTTTTCTGGGTTGTTAAGAGAGAGAGAGAGAGAGAGAGAGAGAGAGAGAGAGAGGTGTTCCCACTTTTGCCTTCAAAGAATTATCATTTTTAATTCTAAAATCACAATATCCTCGACTTAGAGGGACATTTTTATTACCTCCCTTTACGAAAATTAAAAAAAGTAATAGAGGTATGAGCAGAAACCTTTTAGATCGACATTCAAAATAATCCGGACGGTTAAAAATGTTAAGAATTATTGAATGACTATAAATTCTCAATAATCTAAAAACAAATAAAAATATGCCATGTTGCCCAGATGCTTCAGGGGAGGAAAGCCTAAAGCTAGTGGAACCGTAATAGAAAACAACTATTTCCGCTACAATATTATCTTAAAGACGTTTCTACAGTTTTGTGTAAATTTAATCCTTTTATAGAATTTTCTATTTATTTTATATGTTGGGTAAAATTCAAAGGCAAACTAAAATGAAAAGAAAAAGGTATGTTGTCGAGTTAGATTTTCTGTAAAATGGCTGTTTCTATGGTAACCGTTTGTATGAAAACGCCTAAAATGACTATATCTTCATAAAAGACAGTGATACATTGATAGAAAGTTTATTATACAACGTAAATATTATTTTCCATATTTAATATATCATTTCTTGATTCTGTATGAATGAAATAATAATCTGAATTCATTTTCTTTTCAAAAAGATATTTTTCCTATTTCTTGACTCGCCGAAATATAAACAAAATCAACATGTAGTCTTCAATTAATTCAAAATTTTGAAAAATTCCTTTCATAGAATTTTCTAATTTTTTGTTATATGCAGTAAAACTTAATGGTAAGTACAAAAATGAAAAGAAAAAGATATGTTGCCGAGTTAGATTTTTTGTAAAATGGCCGTTTCCATATTAACCATTTAGGGGCTCAGACCGATCGGCACTGTCATGTTCAGTAGACTCTAGTCTCTAAGAAAGCCGATACCGCCGAAAACTTTCCTGTATTCTTCTGATCATTTCCCCTTTAAATCTTTTTGCATTTAATGTCCATTAAGTCGATATTGTAGACTCATTCTTCGCTTCGAAACGTACCGTATCCGAAATACAAGGTATTGTCCGAACGATATACAAGTACATCCTTTGAGAAGAGTTACTGTCTATTATTGTCTCCCTTGAAATCGCCAAAGTGATGTGCAGAAATTACTACTGAAAACGTCCTTAACCCATTACGACTCAATCCCTACTTTTGACGCCCCTGAGAAAGAAGCCTTTTGAAAACAATGTGGGAAAAGGAGAAAATGCTGGTAACCAGCATTTTCTCCTTTTCCCACAGTGTTTTCTACCCTTTCCAGAAGAAATTTCTATTTTTCAGTCATCTTTATTTTGTCGTCTGCAAATGCTTTCAATTTGGACCAGTCCAAAATTTTCTTGTGTGGTAATGAGTTAAACAATTTGCTATCATTAACAATAAGTATTATTGTACTACATTAAGCGAGATACTTTTTTTTCTTTTTTTCCTTCTTGGAATTACCATTTATAAATCTAAAACAACTACATTCTCATTACAAAGTGAGACCCCGCACCACTCTTAACGTTCTGTCTTTTCTAGTCTTCAACTACTCTGTTCTGAAAACAAACAGAAGATGTACCAGCAAAGCTAAGGGTTAAGTTAGTGAGCAGATCAGTTACTGTTGAATGTTTATCCCTTCACCCTATACAATGCCAGGTTTTGATGACATTAAGGACAAAAGCTTTTGAAAACATTGTGGGAAAAGGAGAAAATGCTGGTAACCAGCATTTTCTCCTTTTCCCACAATGCTTTCTTTCATTTCAGAAACAAATTTCACAATTTCAGCCACAGTTGACTTGCCGTCTGCAAATGCTTTTAACCCCACGGCTGCAAAGAGAGACTCATTGACCTTTCGCGGGCAGTGTAGATCAAGATCAGACTGCACAGAAGGTACTGTCTGATCTTAGGGCTACACTGTCGGAAAAGGAGATATCAACCCCATCTGTGAATAAGCAAAAAACTCTGTTTATGCCAAAGGCTTGAAAGGTTCATGTCAGTCTTTTAGCAGGTAAAGGGTTAACCCTTTATCACACAACAGAACTTAGACCTATCCAAATCGAAACCATTTGTAGGCGATAATTTCATAGCGGCTCAAATCATCAATTTTTTCTTTAATAGAGTAGAAAACTTTGTTGGAAAAGGAGAAAATGCTGGTAACCAGCATTTTCTCCTTTTCCCACAAAGTTATCAAAAGGCCTCTTCCTCAGAGTCGTTAAAAGTCGTCATTCTGAGGTAAAGGGTTAATTTGGATGGGTCCAAAATTTTGTTGTTTAGTAAAGAGTCAAACGGAAAGGTCATTATCTATAACAAGAGGCTGGGTATCAACAAAGTTGTTGTTCAAATGTGGTCAACTTTTGGACTTTGAATTGCTGACTACTACGTTCTTCTCTATTCAAAATACTATATAAAGGCTAAGTCGTGTCCCGCTCAGATCAAACTTAAACGCGAGCCAGAACCTGTTAATAGCTCCAAAATGGAGCTCAAGCTATTTTTTGTCCTAGCCTTTCTGGCAGGAACACAAGCAGGTAAGATTTTAAGTTGAGTTAAATCTTTACCATTCTAATATTATTTTTATTTTATTTATTTAAATTTTTCCAAATTAAGTACGATTCTGCATTTGTTTCTTCTCTCGTCGTTTTGTATGGTAACTCTGAATTACATACATGTGCTGATCTATTTGATATTTTCTATATTTTTCCCCATGTACTCCTATTTCGGTTTACGACTTTAATGTTGTTGCTGCACTACATTAACACATTATATTATATTTAATGTGTCTATTTTTAGAAATGTTACTGGTAAAGAAATGTCGTAATTTAAGCTGGGCGGGGGGGGGGGGGGAATTATTTCCTCGTCACAGGGAATATTTTCCCCATGCCGAAAATCGGGGACTACTTTTTGAAACTTCTAGTTTTAAAAGAAGCATTCGTTGACATAATAATCAGAGGAAATATAATATATAGCTTATTTCAGCAGCTTGTGGTTAATATGAGGAAATATTTGCCTCAAAAGGGAAAAGTCCACGAAAATAACTCGTGCTTTACGGCACTCGTTATTTTCGCAGACCTTTCCCTTTTCCGACAAACATTTCCCCATATTAACCACAAGCTGACGAAATAAACTCTATTTCTATTTTGATAAAATAAACTGAGACTCAAATTTCCACCTAGGATAGCCGCTAGCCTGTAACTGAACACTTTGGGGTTGTGATTTGGGCTACTTTTCAGCGAAATAATGGAATTAGAATATAATTTTAATGTTCTTTTAAGCTGTTTGCAAAATGATATGCAGTTTTCGCTACATTTTTATTTATTGGTATTGTGAAATTTTCTATATGGAAGTCAGAAATTGTATGCTCTGTCAATCTTCACTAAACAATATTTCAGGTCCAATACAAGAAGTTGCAATAGGGGAACAATGTTCGACACAATGCACAGGTATGCTTCTCTCTCTCTCTCTCTCTCTCTCTCTCTCATACACACCCACAAACACACATTTGAGTTTTTTTTTTTTTTAAGTTTTCTTTTTTGTTCATTTTACTGAACAAAATATATCTATTTAAAAAATGTATTAAAAATGAAATACACTCGGTTCCATGAATAAGTGAGCACTTAATTTTCTTTTATTTTTCATCGCATGTTTTACTGAAGACCAACAAATTTGGTATCATACTTTAGTTCAGAGTCTGTACAAAATGGTAGGATAATCAGATTTTAACTAACAGAAAGTTAAAGTAAGGTTTTTGCAGTTTAAATGAAGGTGGTACTAAAATCAAAGTTGTAAAAGTACCTAAAGATTAAGGTAACATTAAAGTTTGGTTTTTCAGTTCTAAAGTTGTAATTTTTCAATCAATATCTTTTCCTACTATTAAACCTTATCCTGCCGTTCGCGACCATGGATAACCTTTGCGGAGAGTGTACAGCAAGATCAGCCTGCACATACGTGCAGTCTGATCTTGCTCTACACCCACCGCTGCTCTATCTGTAGTTTGGGTCATATAAGCTCAACTCAATGGCCCTACATTTAGCAAAATGTTCTTGTGTAATCGTCAACAATTTTTATTTGGCAGGATAAGGATTAAAACATGTTGCTGAAAGTAAGACTTCAATGCTGCTTTGATTAACGATGCTACTCTTGTCTTACTTTTGTTTCAGTATCAAACCAATTTAACTACGAACCCGGAACGACCTACGAGTACAGATACGATAATGAGATCAGAACAGCTATTCAAGGTGCCTCTGAAGATCACGCCGGATTTCATTTGTCAGCGACAGTTGCCATGGAATTCATTTCCAAATGTGAAGCTGTAATGAGGGTATGACCTTTTCACAGGACTCAAAATGCATGTTTTTTTTCCAATTCATTTCCACTCACTTTTTTCAGTTTAAAAGGAGAGGCTATCCAGCCAACTTCACTGAATTTTATTAGATTATAGGTGATTGATTGAATAAGTGATGTTTTACGCCGCTTTCAACATTATTTCAGTCAGATCACGGTGACAATTTAACTATTCATGAATTTCCAGGGTTTCATCAGCAAGGGCATAAAGCTAGGGCTCTGAAGTGCCATGCCAAAGTACATTAACCCTTAACCTATTAAATAACTAAAATCATTTTTCCCTCCGATAGTAAAAACCCAAATACTGCGATATCATAGTATTGTCTTTAGGGAATAACATCTTCTTATCGGACAGTGTAGATCAAAGATCAGACTGCACGTTCTGTTATATTGAACAGGTTACAGACGTATCTCTAAAAGAACACGATCCTGAGACCGCCAATATGAAGGATACTACAGCTTTGCTCGGTAAAATGTTGGAACAAAACCCAGTCAGAGTATCATACCAAGACGGAAACATCGAGGAAATTTGTCTGTCTGCTCCTGAAATTCCAGAAGTACTTAACATCAAGAAAGGAATTCTGTCTGCTTTCCAAATCAGCATGTCTGATATGAACAAGGACGAAACAGTAACTGAAGTATGTTAAACTAGATGCTGACTTTCTCTCTTCAGTTAAAAGAATAATTACATCTAATGATATCTTTCTGTAGTAAATGTGGTTCATGACGTCTACCTTATGTAAAGCCACCGTATAGTACTAAAAAGACTAACGAAAGTGGACAAGGGTGAAAACTTTTTAACACGCACTTTTGTTACTATAGCTAAGAAAATAAGAACTTCTATTCCACTCAGTTTAAACAATGTTTTAATTCCAAATTCTAAGACCATTTAATTATAAAGATATTCTGTGGTAAGTGATAGTTAGTCTAGTAATTTAGAATTACAATCCTCAAATCGTTCAATCCTCTTTATAGTTAAGAAATCGTACTTTTCAACAGCTAATTAAAAAGTAGAGAGGTGTTTCTGTACGTAGACTTCAGATCTCGGTTTTATCTTACCATTAAGTAAAACAATGAATTGTAAGAAACCAAAAATATCAAAATGAACTGTGGTTTTATTTGTTTTGCAGGACGATGTCTCTGGAAAATGCGAAACCAACTACACATCGTCAGATAAAGGCTGGTATCACAAGACCATCAAGAAATCGAAAAATCTTCTTGGTTGCACAGACCGCCATGACTACAGATCTTCTATTCAGGGAATTCCGTACAAGTCAAATTCAGTAAGTAGTTTCGAGATGTTTTGTCGTTGAAATAATCAGCTTTCCTTCAGAAAATAAGGTTTGATACCATTCAAAATATCGAGCATGTATACAAATATAGCCTTCTTTGCAATTTCAGAAAATCCAGACTCTTCCTCTAGTCAGGAGTACTCACGATTGTGAGCATGAGGTCATGAAAGCAACAGGTCGTTTAGTAAACGCTATGTGCCAGGAGAAACACTTTCTTGCTCCATTCTCTAGAAAAGACAGCGGCGCAGTTACACATAACACACAGAAACTTTCTTATGTAAAGGAATACAGTGACAGATCTAAGCCAGGTCAGTTTTTAATTCTTTCATTACTTTTACATTAACCTTTCACAGAATCTTTTATCAATAGGATATCTTTCACGAGGATTGTCCTGAAATCTACGCTGTAAATACCACTCTTCAGTCATAGAATCTGAAAATGTATAATTACCATTTTTATGATTATTAATCTTATTTTGTCATTATTTATCCAGTTTTTCGATGCTTTACATCATGGATTTCAAATATTCTCATTCCTTTGTTTAAAATACGTGACTTTTATCTCTGATCATTTTTTTCCTGATTACCAATAGTCCCAGTTAAGTCTAGAACCACACTGGTATTCGACCATGCAAAAGGCAAGACCTCAGAACCAACCATCAAAGACCTTGAAAGCAAACTTATGGATATCTGCGCATCTACGAAACAGGGTGTTAAAACAGACACACCAAGTCTCTTCACATCGTTGGTTAACATAATGAAAAACATGGACTCTGCTTCTATGGCAGCTGTGTATAAGAAGATCAAAGCAAAGACAATTTGTTCTGCTAATAATGACAGAATAAGGTAAGAACCCCTTTACTACGCATATTATAGGATAGACCTGACTTTTCTTTAAACAATAATCTTGTGCTCATTTTGTAAACCGAAATTCTGGCCGAAGGCTAGAGGAGCTTAGGTCGTGGCGTGATTTCCGTCGCCCAACCGATGGCTATCCATTAGATCTTTCTGTCTTCAAGCAGTACTGCCCACACTTTCAATACGCTTTTCTCAAATATTTCCAGCTTTTTTACCATCAATAATATGAAGTCTATCAAAAAAAGAAGAAGACTCATTTACAATTGAGAATTTATGCATTTTCATAAATGTGATAAGGTGCAAACAATGTATTGGGTTGTTTTGAAACTTGCAGAGCGCACTGTTATCATCAACGTGTTGCACCCAATTGAAAAGGGAAAAAATGTGGTCATAGCTTTAGGGTAAAGTGTGAAGGCGTTATGGCCGTAGCTTCGAGTGATACTAAAAAGTTCAAGTCTTACCCAACATCCACCCCGTTGAACAGAATATTTTCCTTTTGTTAGATAATTAGTTTGTTTGTTTGTTTGTTTTTTGTACTTTTTGCTCCTGATAAAAGAACTGAAATTCCTCAAAATTTTGTCAAAAATCAGATTTTTAAAGAGGCAGGGGATCATAATTATTTTACTTTCATGCAATGGTTTCCTGAAAACTATTTCAATTAGTCAAAGATCAAAAAGATGCATTATGGCCGTAATGAATAAGTTTTTCTTTACAGAAAATTCTTTCTGGATGCAATTCCTCTCACGAGTACTCCAAGTGGATTGAGTTTCATGGTTGAAATGCTACAGGACAATGAAATATCAAGTTTACAAGCTGATATGTGGCTGACCACCTTGTCTTTCATTCAGGAACCAACCATGGATATGCTGACAACTGTTAAGGTACAGTTTTCTTTATCATAATAAGAATTTTTTAAAATATGTGCCTGGTGAATTGAATTGTTAGATAGGCAACTGTTTGTAATATCTAATGTCAACATTTTGGCTTTTAATATTTTCGTTTTAACTTATTTCAGCCACTCCTGTCTCTGAAAGCGAATACAGAAAAGGCAATGTTGGCTGTCAGCTCTCTTGTCCACAGTGTATGCAGAAACAACTTTGAATGTGAAAACAGTTTGTCGGTCAGAAAGATTATTGCTGTGTTAGACGCCAAGATTGGTAACTGCAAAGTATCAAAGGCAAACTTCAACACAGTGAGTATTTTTATAATTATACTATTTCTTTTCAAGACTTCTTTAGAATCTATCGGTTATCAAGACTGCTTGATCCTTTATCTCTTTCTTACTTTCGCTATGGCTACCAATGATAATTTCAAGAATCATAATACGCTACATTGCAGATCCTTTATGCCCTGAGAGCTATTGGAAATGCTGGTTTCGGTACAAGTGCTATTCCAACCCTTGCCAAATGTATCAGAATTACAAACAATCCAACTGAAATCCGTCTATCAGCAATAGAGGCCTTCCAGCGAATACCATGCACAGCAAACGTAAGTAATGACATAAAATGTACATTAGACATGATTTCATCTTCCTTAAACGTCTTTTGATCATCTAAACACAGCAGTTAATGCTATCAGATAAGAAACACAATTCTTCGAGCTATTGTTATATTGTATAAATGAATGAAAGTACCTTTGGGAAAAAAATGACACTATGATTACTATGAAAAGTACTTATATCTAAGGATTCTTGGTAACACATTTTGATCCTTTTTTTTATACACGAATATCCTTATATATCGGACAATTACTTACAGAAGATTAATGCAATGTAAATTTCAGAAACAACCAATTATGGCCGTGTTCAGCGATAAAGACGAAGACTCCGAAATAAGAATTGCAGCTTACAAATCCATTATGGCGTGTCCATCAAGTGATGTTCTATCAAAGGTCAAAACTGCCCTTGCCTCAGAAGAAGTTAACCAGGTGGGTTCCTACATTTGGTCCCATCTGACCAATCTGATGGAGACGTCGGATCCTCACAAGCAATCCATTCGATCTATACTTGAAGATGAACACCTACAGAAAGAATTCAACCTTGATAACAGGAAATTCTCAAGAAACTATGAAAAGTCTTTGTTCATTGAAAAGCTGAATACTGGAGTTACAGCAGAAGGTGATCTCATTTGGTCATCAAAGTCTTTTATACCAAGGTCTGCAATGGTAAATTTGACCGTCGACTTGTTCGGAAATGCAGTTAACCTTATTGAGATTGGGGGTCGTGTAGAAGGTCTTGAATTCTTTTTGGAATCCTACTTCGGACCCAATGGGTACTTCAGTGAAAAAGACGTCAAGATGGCTGCATCTGAAAGAGCTCTGGAACCAATCAAGGCTGACAAATCATCCAGGATAACAAAAAGAGTGAGTACAGTAGCTTATTTTTGTTTTTACTGATAAAACAATCACAAAAAATACCGGGTATGAAATTACGAGTATGATGTCAAAAATTAACAAATGCTGTATATGTAACTTTTGACATTTAATTGATTTCTGTATTGCAGATGACATCAATGATGGATGAATTGAGAGGTTCAATGTATATGAAAGTTTTCGGTAATGAACTAAGGTACATGAATTTCCAAGACCTGGATTCGTTAAGATTTGGCGGCAACATCAACATCATTGATATGATGATGAAACTGGCCAAGGAAAGCTCATACCAATTCACTCACAGCACAATGTTCCTGGACAGTAGTTTTGTCATTCCGACTTGCTCTGGTTTTCCACTGAACCTTACGGTAAATGGCACAGCAACAATTGATCTCCAAGCGAGCGGAAAGTTCGACGTTATGAAAATGACACAGACTAAGCCTACATTGGACATCCACGGCATCATTAGACCAAGGTTTATATTTATTTTTCTCTAGCACGGCTGATTATAAAAGATCTTTGGCTGAAGAAGCGGTAATCATAACTGCTATTTCATAATTTCAGGGTTATCTTGTCTTGTGTGACCGTTTATGCAAAATATTGAAAAAAAGAACAACTTAGTTTAGAACGAGAAAGAATTTCAAACTGTATTACGTAATTTCGATATATATAAGTTTTTAATGCATTTTAAACAGAAACTTCATGACTTTTATTTCCAAGAAAAAAAATATCCTAAGTGTTAAAATATTTCCAACTTCACTTTGTTTCTTTTGTTAAGCTCTGCAGTTGAAGTTTCAAGTTCTATGAGTGTCGACGCCTTTGTTACAAAAGTTGGCCTTAAAATGGTATCAACTCTTCAATCACGAACATCTGTCCAGGGCAAAGTCAGTCTAACAGAGGAGAAAGCACTAAACGTCGATTTTGATCTTCCCGATGAGCAAATGGACATCTTTAGCATGAAGTATGTTCCTCTCATTTTTATAATTGGAACTTTTCTCTTACACGTTTTTAAAACATAATTAGTCTGGTCACTTAATACTCTAACAGGTTAAATAAGAACAAGATAACTGTAATGTTACAACTTTTTTTAAAGCTGGCCCTTCAGATGTTTGGACGAAAATTTTACAAGAATTAAAAAAAAAAATACAAAAAAAAATCATCCTTGTACTCCCAAAGCCTTATAATTTTCATTCATAAAACACCAGTAGTCGAAAACCACCCGATAACAAGAGAAATTAGAGATTTACAGCCCAGGTCGACAACGACGGGAAACACAGTCTATTTTTACATGAGCAACTCGCTCATCTATATACCTAAAATATACAGACGAAGCTTCAAACAGCGTCCGAAGAAGACTTTATTTAAAATGATTACATGTTTGTTATTTTATTCAATTTCAGTGTCATTAGTCACGTGCCAGTCACTTAACATTCCCACAATGCTTTTTTTTTTTTTAGTTTTGGCGGGAAATCTAAATGTTGCTTAACCCTTTCCCAATTGACAAATTTCGGACTGTCCAAAACTCAAAGTGTTTTCATATGACAATTTTGAATTTAATGAGAATGTTAGAAAGTTTTCCGATAGGCTAGAAAACACTGTGGTATAAGGATAAATTGCTTGTTACGAGCAATTTATCCTTTTCTCACAGTGTTTTTTAAAGAATTGTACTGCAGACACGTAAAAACCAGGGTTTGTCTGGGAAAGAGTTAAGAGGCTACGTAGCCTTTTAAGGGAATACCATAATTTTTTTTTTTCAATTTGATGGGATGTGAAAATTATAAATACTTTAAAGTAGATTAGCGGTATTAATTTGCTGTTTTTCTTGTATCACATTAAATGCCACATTCAAAACTTTCTTTCACTGGTTATTGTGGTATTCTTACATTATGATGAAATTTGTAATAACTTTTCAGGTCATCTTTCTTCACCATTCATCGGAAAATGGAACGTGAACAAAAAATGATTACAGAAAACCGGAAGACAAAAACATCATGTACAGGTTCAACACTAGCCAAAATTACAGGCCTAGAGCTCTGCGGAGAAATCAGCTACCCTAATGCATCTACTGTCGAAAGTGCGCCATACTTCCCAATGACAGGCCCAGTGAATATGGGAATCTCTTTGTATAAGAGAGACAGTCTCACGGGCTACAAACTCCAAGCCAGATCAACGCATGTAAGTACATATGTGAGGAAACTTTTTACTTTGAGATACATTTCTAAAGAGGAAACTGGCAGGGAAACTGTTCTCCCTCCCTCTCTCTTAAAACACAGGTAAATAACATTCCATAGAGCTTTCTTACATCTTAATGTCTACTAATCACAACATTTCTAGTCTAATAGTAAATTAATATATAATACTGCCTTCACTCTTTCCGATGCCACTCATGTTGATATCTGCGTTCTAGACATATTAGATACCTCTGATTTCAGACGGAAAATGAAAATATACTTAGAATGGCATTCTCTACGCCTGGTTCGAAGGTAGACAGAAGCTTGGCTTTCGACTTGAACCTCAACAAAGCTGAAAAAACATTTGAATCAAGCTTCAGATCACCATGGAAACAAGCAGATTTCAAAGGTAAATGTTGTTTATCTTGCAATGCGTTATAATTACTTTATTATAATATTCATTTGTCTACCAGAAATTTTGTACGGCCAGACATCTCATAAAACTCTTTTTTTGGGGGGGGGGGAGGGAAAGAAGAAAATAAACAAATATATATATTGAAAAACCAAACAAAACGACGGCAGGTGTAATTTGTTAATCAGTTGTCTCTACATAAATTACATAAATCTCCAAATTGCGGGGTACATGTGATCGATTTACGTTTACGTTACAGGTACCATGACCAATAACAGGAACCTAAAAGAAATCCATGGAAAGTTTAATTGGGATGGCAGCTTGCGCTATGAGGTCAAAGCTTCCTTGGCATCAGAAAAGTCAGGACCTGGCATGGTTTACAACCCATCCATAACCATTATATCTCCAAAGAAAAGTCCAGTCAATTTTGTTGGTACTATAAAATATGCTCCTTGGAAACTCTTTGACAGCGAGATGACGCTAACAGGAATGACAGCAACGCCTATCAGAGTCGAAGGTAAGACTTTCGAAGTTTTTTACAGTCAGGTTATTATGCTAAACAAATTTGAAATGGGTTACAGACTCTTTTATCCTGTATTATTACACAATTTAGAATTTCACAAACAAGATGGTGTTGGTGATATATCTTAAACTCTGATCACTCATACTGCATCTGGTACTTTCATACGAGACTTTATCTTTACTATCGCCTTCATTTGCAAATTTTCTTCTTTTTCACTTGTAGCATCCCTAATGAACAAACTAAAACTGATGAAGGCAAGTGCATCAGTCCAACTGGATAAAAAGAAGGCATACAGTATTGATGCGTCCGTACAGAAAATCCTTTATAAAAAGAAGGTCAACTACAAGCCCATGATCTCAATTCGAGTACCATCCGCAGAAGTCTTTCTGTTTGGAGGAAACTTCATTCATACGTATGGCAAGAATATGGAAGTCCAAGCAACCTTGGACAAAGTTGTTTCACAGCCTGTTATTTTAAAAGGTATTTTTATACATCTTTGTATTATATAATGGCTTTAAGATAGTTAGATATTTATCTTATCATCATCTTGTATTATTATCATTATTATGAATATCGAGCTATTTCAAGAAAAAATACAACTTTTTTAACCCTCATTTACAGCTAAAGTTGTCAAAAAAGAATACAGACGTAACAGGGATCTGTACAACATCAAGATGGATCTCCGCTCAAGACCAATGGATATCAAATTGCAAACCAAACTTGACAATAGGAACAAGAAAACCATTGCTACAGACATTGATTTTACCTACGTAGTCCGCAAAATTGCTCGAGACAACATCAAATTCGTGTCAAAGGTTATAAACTTAAGCAGCAAATCTCTGACGAAGGCAAAGGTTTCCTTGTAAGTATACCCATGACAAAATGTTAATTATCAAACAATACTTGAGAGTTGAAATTCAAAGGCATTATGATAAGTTTTGTCTACAATGTTCTTACTTTTCTTTGTAGGCATTGCCAGTTGATGAAATACTTTATTATGAAACGATTCTTGAGAGTTGTTATATAACGTGCCATATTCATGTGTTTCTATTATTGCATATTTTTTGTAAGTTTCCACAATTTTGCGAGTTTTCATTGCTTTGAAAGTGTTGTCTTGATGAAATGACCCTCTTCTTTTATCGATCATTGAACGTCGAAAGTCAAAGACTTCATATCGTTTTTAATCAATTTTGTCAAAACAATTGCAATTTAAAAATAAATAAATAAATAAATAAATAAAACATTATTCTATAAAACAATGATGTTCAAACAGCTGTATCAAATCTTCTTTTAGAAACCTTGCTTCAAAGCGGAACCCAGACTATAATTTCAAGATGTTGGGCAACATCAACCATAACAAGAAACATTCCGAGGTAGACACAGATCTGTTTTTTGGGAAAGATTTCAAAGACACATCGAAACAAATAAGTTTGTCAGCTGCGCTGGACAGAGCTTTGAAAAGCTGGACACAGTCTTCAATGCAATTTAAAGGACAACTGCGGAAAGGAAATGTAAGTATATAGCGTTATGCATTTGGCGATTACAATCGTACGAATATGAAATGCAGAATACAAATAATGCGGTCTTTTTAATCTGAAAACACTTTTCTAAAGCAAGCGGTCTTTCTATATAGATTCAAGTAACTTTTACGATTAGGTGTAGATTCAAAACAGTATACATTTTAAAGTTTCTGATAAAGAAGTTTTATGAGACTTATCTTCAGTTTTATGAGACTTAACTGAAGATAAGATCTACATCTTTTACTAAGACTTATGTTGATAGTACTAAAATGAACTGTCTAAACAAGACGATGCATGTGAGTGAAAATAGCACGGGTCTTTAAGGACTGCCAGTGACCTTAGAATGAAATGAACTTTGTTAGTCGGACATCTGTATCTTAAACCAGTGGTTTGCGTAATGACCCAATATCAATCAAAAGCACGATGCATGTGTTGAAATGCATTCAATTTAAATCATGCCATATAAAAGTTCGGACAACATTGTGAAGATGACAATCTATTATTAGGTAGTCTGTCCAAGTGATAGTCGCTGCTAAAAATGATTTCTAAAATCAGACAAAAAGGCAAAACAAAGGACAGAGCGACTTTTCAAACTCCTTGAATCTAGTATTAAATTAGTTTCTCTTCCAGCGACTAATGCTTGGACCAATAAGAGATTCTCGTCCTTACAACAAGTCCCATTCTTTTATTTGGTATGATTTTATTAAAGCGCGTTTCAGCACCCGTTTTATTTACTTCTGGCAGCCATTGTCACTTTAAATATAGACAGTCACTGAGACAGCTTTGATTACATATTGCAAAGGAATTTACTATTTACACATGATTCAACATTTATTTCCAGGATCTCAAACTCGTTGGCAAAGTTGAGCATGCACACACTAAAACTTCTCTTGACAATACCATGACTTTCCGTATGAATGGTGAAGGCGTATCTACGTCCTTGAAATTGAAAGATGCATCAGACACTTTGAAGAATATGGAAGGCAACTTTGAAGTTTCTATTCCTGGTAAGACATTTACAATTTCACAAACCATTGTCGAGGCTAAGCCAAACCAATTCACTAGCACCATGACAGCACAGATCGGAAAAGCCATGAACACTGTTGTAACAAAGTGGGAAAAGCCATCACCAAGAAGTCTCATTTTATCTTCAAGCATGGACGTTGCTGGTATGGATCCTATCCATCTTAGTACAGAATACACGCTTTTACCATCTCTGTACAAGGTTCATGCTGCATTCTCCCATGGAAAATTCAATTACAGTACTTCTACATCAGCTAAATTTTCGGACAGCCACACAGCCCAGATCTCTGTTGATATTGAAACACCAACAAGGCGTGTTAATAGTAACATAGAATCAAGAAAAGAAGGAGATAGGGTATCTGCACAAGCTGATTTCAGATGGAATGCGGATAGAGACGACAGCAAACGGGTTATATTAAGCGGTAATCTATTCGCACCAGCAATGAACAACATTGATGGGACTATTTCTGTTCAGCATCCTTCTCTAGCGCTTAGTGTAAACCTTAAGCACTCTGTTGGGTCAAAATATTCCTCAAAACTTGAAGTGCAAGTCGACAATAGTCAATTCTTCCTCATTGACACATCTTTTGGATCATACACAAAACCAAAGGGAAAGGAAATTGCAGGTACGATTGATATGAAAACGCCGTTTAAAACTTTAAAGACGGTGAAAATCGAAATGAATCAGGGAATTTACGACGCTAAATACGAAACCAATCTTGATCTGAAATGGAACCCAAACAACGTTTTGTCCTCCAAATTCACAATTAAGAGACCATTGTCTTCAAAGCAAGTAAATGTAGAGCTGATAGCCAAAACACCATTTAAAGTAATAAGAACTGTTCATGTCTCTCTGGTTAACAAATTAAAAGATGGTATGTTCACAATTGCCAAGCTTAACTGGAATAGACAATCTGTTCAAGTGGACGTCACACTTGCCAATAGAGGTAATGCCCAAAAAACAGATCTTCAAGGCCAGATAGACATCAAGACATCTTTTCGAAATATGAAGGAAGGCACAATGAAAATAATCCACACAGGCGAAAGGGGACAATATAAATCTGAAGCCAAATTAATGATAAATAAGAAGCAGTACGGCGTCGAAAGCGAAATAAACCACCAGAGGAACAGTTGGACCGTCAAAAACAACGGTCAACTGACTGCCTTTATACCAAATGACAAAATTACAGCCACTTGGGATCACCAAAATACTTATAATGATATTACAACGACATCGGAAATAAAATGGGGTAAACAACTCGCCACAGTGAAGTACAATGCCCTTCAGGACTTCAAATCACAAAGTGGAAGACTTTCCTCTGCACTAGAAGTACAGCTACCATTTTCAAACTTTAAGGATATTGTTTTCCAGATAAGTCATGAGCATAAACCAGGTCAGTTTTCCAGTAACATGAAATTAGAATCTGAGAGAGAAGCAATTGCAATTGTAGATGCTAAATATCTGAGAGATAATGGTGAAGTTCAATCCAGTCTAACAATGACCAATCCATTGTATGACGGTGACATTTCCCTGAAACTTACATCCGTTTATACTAAATATCCAATGAATGGCCATCTTGAACTTACCCTGACGCCTTTTAAAACAACCACAATTGATGCGTCTCTGAACAAAGATCTGCGAGGAAATACTGATTTTACTTTCATGTTTTCGAACCCCACATTTGACCCCTTGACAATAACAGGTACTAGACGAGCCAAATCTTCTGGAATCGAATCATCTGTATCAGTAGAATATGCACCAAATAAAATCATGACCATGGAAACTGTGCACAAGCTTGGAAGAGATAAGATGTTAAAAATAAAATTTACTTCACCATTTACTAAAATATACTCCAGTGACTTAACCCTTTCAGTCAGTTCCAACAGCTTTAGATCATCTGGAAGTATTGAAGCAGAACCATTTATATCAAGAGTTTCTGCAGAAGTATCGGGCAATACCTTTAATGGCTTAAATGGAAATCTGATGGTTTCAACAACGTCGTCCATGAGTAAAGCTTCCATTTCAAGTGAGGTTATAAACGGAGAAAGAAAATCCTCTGCAATTGTCGAGTATCAACCTGGAAAAATTGTAAAAATACTTGGTGTGTACAAGTTTGACAGATTAGAAGATTTACTTATGAATATTGAATTAACCACCCCTTTTGACAGTCTACCGTATTCTGCAGTTAAGTTCGAACATCAAGGAGATCTTAGAGAATTTCAGAGTAATGCAGAAATACAGTACAAAGGCAACACAATGTCAGCAAATACACAGTTTTCGACAAGAAATGGCTATGAGGGATCAATTATATTAATGTCACCGCTTATGGATAAAATAGAAAGTGGATTCTCACACACAGGGTCATTGGGTAATTTCAAGACCCACGTTGAATTTACTAAAGGAACAAAATACGCAGCAGATCTGTCCCATACAGGAACAGCAACCAACTTCGCCTCTGCTCTGAAACTTTCGAATGGGCAAAGAGACTTGAAAACATCAGCTAAATTTGTCTATGAGCCAAAACTTAACACAGAAATCTTGATTGAAACCCCTTTCGAAAGATGGGACCAAATACGTCTTACATATTCATTGGATGGTACATTGACTAGATTTGTGCAGGAAGCAGAACTTTTCATTCCAATTTATGGTTCTTTCAAAGGCGATTCTATTATCAACCTTGATGATCCTTTCACCGTTTCATTGAACTTGAAAACTCCTCTAAAGGACTACAACAATATGATGGTTTCTTTATCCCATTCTGGTTCGTTTAAAAACTTTGAGTCACAAGCTAATATCAGAAATGGCCAAACGGCATTCGGAACTATTGTAAAGTTCAACACCAATCCTTCATATAATCTTGACGTTTCTCTACGTACACCATTCCAAAATTACAGACAAAGCAGAGTCTCTCTCAATTTTGAAGGAGAGCCTAGAAACTTTAAATCTAATTTCGAACTGCAAAGAAACAAAGAAACTTCAGAAATTGATCTTTCCTTCAACTTCAAACGTAAACTAGACATAGACTTAACAATAAGAAGCCCATACATGGATCTTATAAAGGCATCTATTGACCACTGGGGAAGCAGAAAGAAGTTCAACAGCAAATTGCGTATGCGTATTGGAAAGGACAAGATCATATCTGACGTCAGATTCCAAACGATACCGTCACTCAATGCTTTTGTTTCACTTAAAACACCATACCGTCCTTTTAAAAACCACCAGTTTTCTTTGAAACATGCTGGAAACAGAAACAGTTTTAAATGCAACGTGGATTACAAATGTAACAATTTAAATTACAATGGTGATTTGACATTCCAAAACTTAAACATACTGAGAGGTGAATTAAACCTTAAAGGATCTACCTTTAAGCCAATGAAAGCTATAGTCACCCATGACGGTCCGGCTCATAACTTTAAATCATCTGGCGAGATATCCCTTGGGAAAAAAATAGTAAGTGTTGGAGTAAGTCTTAAGGCAGTTGACGGATTAAAGAGCAGCATACAGATTCAGACGCCATTTAGAGGCTACGAATCGGTTAAGGCGTCCTATGCTCATTCGGGACCCATTAACAATTTCAAGTGTCTAGGTGAGGCCTCTTTGAACAAGAGACACTCTCAATTTAATTTGGCTTTTGATGTCTCTCGTGATGTTTCTGTCTCCTTGGCACTGCAGACGCCATTTGATGGATTAAACGATATCTCAACTACATTTACTCACAAAGGTTCTATTGAAAATTTCAACACGGCTTTGACTTACGATAACAGTGGCAGACAAATTGAGGGTTTAGTTGCATTCTCAAATATGAAAAAGCTTACAAGTTTAGTCACGCTCCGTTCAAACTACCAAGAACTACCAAACATTGAGGCCTCTCTGGATCACGACGGTAGCTTCAAGAAGTTTAAGACACTTGCTGGGATCACACTTGGAAAGCAGAAATCTGAGGCTGACTTTTCTTTTGATTCTACCAATGGATACAATGGGAAATGGATGATAAATATGCCCTCTAAAGCCGTTGCTGCTTCTTTCCGACATGACATGACAGATGCAGAAATTTCTTCATCTGCTGATTTTGTTGTAGATGGAACTACAATGTATGAATTGAAGAGTGTGATATTTGTTGAACCATCACTTAGTGCATCCCTCACAGTTAAAACACCAGTCAATGGTTATGAAATGACAGAGCTAACATTGAATCATGACGGATCCAAAAAGAACTTTAGGTCTCAAATGAGCCTTGTTTTCTCTGGAGAAAAAGGAGAAGTTGAAGTTTCTTTCGATAGTACACAAGATTTAAATATTAGACTCTTAGCAGAATCGTCCCTTTTCAAAAAAATCGAATTCACGACGTCTTACACAGGATCACTGAGAAATTTCAATAGCGCAGTACAATGCCTTTATGGCAGAAAAAACCAGTTTCTTACAGAGGCTGCACTTAGCACAGACGGTCCAATTTCCGGTTCATTCAAAATGATCTCACCACATTTGAAGAATATCGAGGCATCCTTCAATCACCAGGGCGGGCTAGGAAATTTCAAATCTAATGCTGAAATTATATATGCAGGACAAAAAGGCCATCTCGCTGCTGCATTAAAACAAGATCGAGAAATTGATGGTTCCCTTACCTTGAAAACTCCCTTAACAAAAGATCTTGAAATTCAGGCGAAAACAGATGGCCCCACCGACAACCTTCGATCCACTCTTCAAGTCACGTATGGTGGAGAATCAAAACTAGATTTTAAGTCAGAGTGGGATTTACAGTCATCTAAGCGGGCTGAGATTTCCGTCGAAACTCCTTTTGTAGGTTTAAAACGAATGATGCTGAAGTTTTACCATTTTGGAGACATCAGCGACTTTGAAACAAAAGCAGAATTGTCGAAGGAGGCATATTCCATTTCTACCAATGTAAAGTTTAGTCCTACAAACGGAAAACTGTCATTTAGGGCTCCAGACATACAGGATTTCGATGTAGAATACACGTTCAATGGAAAACTTCCTGAACATGAAATGGAAACAAAAATGACTTACGGTTCAAAGGACCTGCTTCATATGAATTCCAAACTTGGTTTCTCAAGGAATACTATAGAAGGTAGCCTAACTATGAAATCACAGGTAACTCTTCCAATAGAAACAAGTTTTACAGTTACTGGTAAGTCTCTTGACCGCTTCTCTGTGCAGGCAATATCTTTAATTGCTGGAGAAACCCATGAATTCGATACGTCTTTCAGCAAACTTGGCGATATAAAAGGAAAACTTGGTTTTAAATCTCCTTACCTAGTACCAGTGTCAGTAAACTTCGCTCTGAAAGACAATAATAATGACAGGTTTACGTTTGACTGTGACTTAATCGTTGATTCCGAACGTCATGAAATAGAAGTGTTTTTTGAAAATGCTGAAGCAACAAGTAGCAGTTTCACTCTTCAATCTCCACTCATGGTACCACTGTCAGGAAGATTTATTTTACAAAATAGTATGCCTGATAGAATCGCAGTTTCAAGTCTTCTTACCATCGATTCAGAGAGTCACCAAATGGATATGTCTTTTGAAATGAATGAAAACATGCAAGGAACCTTCAACCTTAAATCCGCAGCTTTTGTTCCTATTTCACTCAGCTTCAATGCAAATGGCAATTGGAGAGGATTTAAGGTAAATGCCGATGCAACAATTAATTCAGACAGGCACTATGGTGACGTTACATTCAGTACCGACAGCGGGGTTAAAGGAAGTTTCAGTCTTACGTCCCCAATGATTATGCCAGTCAGTGGAAACATGGCGATTACTGGAAGCCCAAATAACTTCCAATCGAATGTCAAAATGATGCTTGCCTCGGAATCATACGAAGGCGACATATCCTTTACTACTGACAGACTTGTCAAAGGATCCATCCGTTTTATGCCTTTCTTCAGCTTTGGAAATATTGAGGCTTCTTTTGAACATGAAGGAAGTGTAACTAATTTCATGAATCACGTGGAGGTATCATTCGATAGCAGAAAAGTTGTAAATACTGATGTTGTATTCAACATTGACACCGCTAAAAAAGGAAATGCATCGTTTACATGCTACGATAGAAGTGGCAGTTTATCCTTTGACCATGAAGGAACATTTGCTGCCTTCAAAAATCAAATTTCCTTGGAATATAATTCGGAATCAATGCTTGAAACCATGGTTTCCTACCGAAACCAACCAATCACTCTTGACTTTGCTATTAAAATACCCGTTGAAGGGCTTGAAACAGTAACGGGACAAATCAAACATACAGGAGACCTTCTAAACTTTGAAAACCATGCTGAAATAGATATATCTGGGGAGAAGACCGAAGCAGACATGGATTGTAACTTCGCCACGAAAATGGAAGCACGTTTTTCTGCACAAAGTCCATACTTTTCTTCTATAAGTGCAGGATTTGATATTTCAAATTTTGATGGTCTAAAATCAAGGGCAGACTTTGCATACGGTAATGAAAAATATTCCATCGACGGTTTTTTCATGAGCAAAGGCGAGATCAATGCAGATGTAACTATTTTAACACCATTTCAAGGCTACAGGAAAATAACAGCTGAAATGACACATAAAGGTGATTTCCCAGAGATGACCTCCATTTTCAATCTTAAAACTGGACGAAGAACTCTAGTTTCTACGAGTATTGTATTATCTCAGGCAAATGGAGTGACCGCACGGATGTCTATTCAATCTATTTTTACACCATCATGGCAACTTACACTTCAACACAACGGAGAGATAAGAAATTTCCAATCGAACGCTGAGCTACAGTTCAATGGACAACCTTTTGTCGCAGCTGTTTCATTTAAGAATGTTCCAAAACCAGAAGGCAGTATGTCTTTGTCCACTCCTTACACCGATGATATATCAGGTACTTTTAATATGGATCTCGCTACCCCATCAGCAGAATTCACAAGTTCATATGGCGACAAGTCTATTTCTGGTCACGCAACACTAATGTACCAGCGCAGTGGATTTGGAGGCAAAGCAGGCTTTAAAACTCCTTTCTCCGGCTTTCAAAATGTAAATGTAAACTTTGGGTATGTAAAGCAATATAAGGGTATTCAGGTCAACGCAGAATTGGAAATGAACCCATCCCAGAAATATGAATTTGAAACAAATTCAAAATGGAGTAAAGGTCTTATCGGATCTGCTTCTGTTAAAACGCCATTTTCTAATCTAAGGCATTCATCTGTGAATATCAAAATTGATGGAGATTTCCCGAACATTAAATCAGAAATCAACATTTTGCATTCAAGAAAGGAATTCTCGCTAAAATCTGAACTCCAACACGACCGTTCAACGTTTGCAGAAATGAAAATTGAAACACCTTGGTCTGGATATGAATTGATGGGTCTAAGATTTACCAATCAGGGATTGATTACTGACATGGCTACGAGTATGAAAGTTATGCTTCCCTTCAATGAGGTGGTTGATGCTAGCTTTAAAAATGTCATGACTGACAACAGTCTAGAAACAAAGGCTACCTTGGAGACTCCTTTCGCAGAGAATATGATGCTCTTCGATCTCGAGTTCAGTGGCAAACCAACCAATTTCAAGAACGCCTTGGAAATGTCAATGGGAAAGATGTATTCTGTCAAGTCACAAACAGCATTGAAATTGGATTCACTAACATTTGACTTTGATACTACTTTATCATCTGTGATTGGTGGCGCTTCCGATGAACAACGAGCAACATTTAGGTATGTAATTGGTGACAATTCAGAGGTATCCGCAGATGTTAAAATATTTGGTAGTGTCTACAACCTTGATTCAACTTTGCAGCTGACAGAAAATGTAAACGGTATGCTGTCCATAAGAACACCTTTACCAGTTTTGCAAGACTTTAGTATTGTATTCTCACACACCGGCAACCAGAGGCGTTTTATCTCTAAAGTAACGATCCAGTTAGAGCCCGGACAAGTAATTGACAGTACAGTAGAATATGTGAAATACGGCTGGCGAAGACTTCAAACTTCAGTTGAAGTACAAACACCTTTCGTTGGATTCGAGAACACACGGTTGTCATATACACACTCAGCCTCAATTGATAGTTTTGAATGTGATGGAGCTCTTTCTGTGATGGATAATGACTTTAAAGGCAATCTTAAAGCATCAAGGTTACCTTTGTCAGTTTCTCTTCAGTTTACGACCCCAGTTGATGATTTCGAACAAGTGGGTGCAGAGATGAAATTAGATTTCGGATCTATGTACTTTAATGGAGATGCTAGTATGACATACATGAAAGACAAAACAATCTCTCTTATTTCTAGGATGGATTTGAACTCGTCTCCAAAGGTTATGTCAGCTCACCTAAGAACCCCATTTTCAAAGTTCCCTTCTGCCGATATAAGCCTCTCCCACAACGGTGATTTTAACAGTTTTCAGTCTGTTGCATCAATTACAGCACCATACATCCAGAACGTTCGTGCAGAAATAGAAGGTCAAATACCTTCTTTAGCTAGCTTAACTGGGCAAATTACAATTTCTTCCCAGATCAAAAACTTTGAAAACCTGAAACTCAGCATCAAAAACTCTGGAAACCGTGGTAAATACAATACAAGAATGGAAGCAAACTGGTCTCCCTCACAAAGTGTCATCTTTGAGGGATCTTTAAAAGACACGAAATCGTCAATGAGTGCTGATATCTTTGTTTCAACACCTTTTGAATCCTTCAGAAGGTACAAACTGAAAACAGAAACGACAGTTCGTGGTGAAAAATATAGCCATATGTTCTCCTCAAATCTAAACGGACAGAAACAAGCAGACCTCGATTTTGCGATCGAATTCGGATCGATGAAAAGCTTTATAATGACTATGAAAGCGCCCATATCTTTCGATACTACTATTCAGGCAGAGAAGAAATACAATAAGTACTTAGGCAATGCTGTGCTAGCATTTGACAGATTGACATACAAAATTGATTCTTCCCTGGATGCTGATTCAAATAGTATATCAGCTATGTATGAATGTCCAGAAAACAAGATTCAGGTAGAATCTGTTTTCAGTAAAACAAATCCAAAGGCCGACATCTTCATCAACGGTAATCGATACGGGTATGACTTCCTCCTTGACAAGAATGATATGAAAATTAAAGCTTTTATTCCCTCCAGAACCGTACAGATATCTGGATCTCACAATTACAGAACTACAGAGGGATCACTCATGTGGGATGCTGATAGAGATGAAACAAAGAAAGTTGGCTTCAGATCCGTCATGACTTCAGCAAAAGATTCGATGAAAGCCGATGTCACTCTTATGATGCCTACATTCGGAAAGGTAAATTATCCCTTTTACATAATTGTTTTAAATGTTTGATGGCACTTTCATTGCTTTAAACAACAGCAGTTCGGTAGAGACGCTATTTCTTCTTTAAAAACAGTTTAGTGTTTTTAGTGCCTATCTAAATAAGGTAATGACTGCATTACTAGTGATCATACTTGGAAATGAACTAAACCTAGAACACAGATGAGATAAGACTGAAATATCGCTTTCGTTTAGATTTCAGGATTTATTCTCGAATTCATGATTATGCTTTGAAATAACGTTTTTAAATGTATAGTAACATGATACAAAAAAAATACGTATTGATTATTTTAACCAACCATTTCAGAATGTACAGCTAGACTCTGAAATGGTTCTGAACAAGGGACGTGTATTGTTTGACGGAAAGACAGAATTGTCGTACTCTCATGACAGCAGAAAGAGATTCACAATTACATCCCGACTTGCAGATATTTCAAATGAATGGTCATCGAAAAACTACAGCTTTTCTCTGGGTATAAGTCATCCATACACAAGTGTCGGTGTACAAATTCACTCCCATCTAGCAGAATCAGACAGTAAATATACAGGTGGTGTCAGTCTGGAGTACCTTACAGTCGGCCGTGAGATAAAAACCTTCTCAGTCAATGGGGAATTGAACAAACTGCGTAACACCATAAACTTTGGTGTAAGTATAGAATTGACTATCTTGATTTTGCTTATAAATAACAGGTGTTTGACAAATAGTTTACGAAGAAAACTCTTATTCTAAGGTTTAAATTAACACCTCAAGCTCCTAAATCTAGGAATGTAGACGGACTTAACAAAACCATTTTTTGTCTTCAAACCATAAATTGTACCATTTCAGGTGAATACTCCAATGAAAAGAATTGCTTTGTCCGGTGCGGCAAATACTGAATCACCATTTGTGGTTTCACTTCAAAACAAATACGACAACAAGAGGCCTCTGAACACACGATTTTCTGTAAATCCTCAAAAACAGAGCATCGCTTTCCAGATGAACTACGATCTTGGTGAGTTCAAATATATGTCAACATATGTGGGAGTGAATTTATCTTTGCCATTAGTAGCCAGTAAAGCTGGCGCCCCAGAGGGATATCCGTCATTTTATGTGTAGGACATAAGTTTAAGACACAAGACAAATCTATGATAAGTAAAGTCTGACTCTTTAACACGCATAGTGCATATTGCCGTCAAACGGGACTTAAATTTAAAGCTTACTCGAAAGATTTTGTGGGACAGTGATGCAATGGTAGAGCGTTGCTTCTCGCGTCAAAGGTTCCAGATTCGAAGCTCATGGTCAGCTAGGTCATTCCACGGAAACTGTCTCATCACGGCGCTAATAGTGTTTAAGGTTCTAGGAAGTACCTATCAAACATTCTATAAACTTGTTTCACAAATGATGTAAAATGAAAAGTGTAAACTATTAAAGATTCTAATAAAGTTTATAGGTCACGTTAAACCCTAAAGTATCTTCAGCTTACATATTCGGGTCTTTGCAACTGGGACTGTTGTCCGGCTGATTTGAGTGTGAGTGGATTTATTTGCAGTGGAGAAAGTAGGATCGGGCATTACAAGTATAATTATGTTCCACCGTGACTTTCTTTCGTTTTTATTTATCTCAAGTTTTGATAATGATATTGGGGTGCTTTTTTTCATACTCCTAAACATGTATACTGTGTTACAGAAAACCCTGATAGTGAATTCCATTTCGATGCTAAATATGTGAACAGCAGCGCCGTGTCAGCTGAAATGTATCATGTAGCCAACAGACAAAGAATTACTGATGTTCTTACAACTGTGAGACTTAACAACTCCCATTTACTCCACAGTCGCCTTCACTGGAGACCAAGCATGATGCATGATTTACAGGTAAATATTGACTTATGTTGTTAATAAAAAGAAGTTCTGTAAATCATGAATGTTACCTAAATATTCCAGAGCTTTTTAAAGAAGTTTTAAATCTCTTAATATATAAAATTGACTGATACTTAATGTAATCATTGAGATGAAAAAGCCAACGCTATCTCTACTTCATTCCGGTCGTATAACAAACTCCTTTATTACAAATTCCAGAATCTTCTCAATCGAAAGGCCGCTGCATACAAGAAGCGTCTATCTACTTTCGTTCGTCTCGCCTCTAATGATATCAACTACGAAATACTACAAAAATACAGACTTATTGCCCGTGAGGTTGCCGATGAAATGGAGTTTGAAGTTCTTGCAGAAATGTATGACACAAACCAATACCATGTCAAAGATATCTCCGACTATGTGGTTTCTAAGATCTCCGAGATACAGTAAGAAATGAAATGCTTATTTTTCTATACTTCAGATAACGATTTTTCGTGTATCCTTCCGTACACACTTCCTTCTTCTGAAGGGACACTGATATCTTCGATACTTTAAACCTATTCATTTTACATCACTTTATAACCAAGTTCTAGCAACTAAGATAAATCACTCTGGATGATTGCTACTTAGAATTTATACCAGTACTCGTGCCTTCATGGGAACAGTTCCAAAGGTTGCCATGGTAATCGAACTCGAAACATCTGATATAAGATGCAGACACTATTCGTAATTGGCTTATAACATGTTTTTGACTGTTTTGAAAAAAAATTAAAGCCTATCGTAAAGTTATAAATCTGTTGATGAAAAATTATTGATGTAAAATTATGTCAAAGGAAGGTGATTAATAATTGAATTGCTTACATAGAAGGCAAACAATAGAATTATTAAATTTTGCATGATTACGAAGTTCACTTAATTTGGTTCATTGTTTGTTGTAATTCAATTTATGTAAATGTTTTTAATGTGATCAGTCTTGTTTGTAATTTCTGCTTATCACCGATCAGCCTATAAAAGATTCATATTTTGAAATATTTTATTCTTCGTTTTTTTTTCAGGGTGGGCGCAAGAGGTGCATCAGATAAACTAATGAACTCCATGCCTGATATAGGTGTAATAAGACTATCTGAACAGATGGCAAAGGTACTTAGTTCTGCATTTCTTGCGGTCTTATACTTATAAAATACAACTCGGAAAATGGTTACAGAAGTTCGTTCAGGTTTCTCTTCCGAAATGAATTATTCATATTCATGAGGGCACTTTCTCAACTGTATGTTCCTGTAAACCGTTTGGTTTAGACAAAACATTCAAGTGTTATAACCTGCATACAAGCAGGCTTGCTGTCTAGATTTATCTGCTTGGATTGATGTTTTGTTTCTTATGGTAAGGGCTTTTTTTCTTAACCTTTCAGATGATTGTAGACAACTACAAGACTGGAAAGGTGTATGTTTCTCAGTCAGCAAATTCCATTTACAACTCAGGTAATTTTCTTTATATCAAATCCTGTAAGTCCATTTTGAAATACATGTGTACCATATCTTAGTATGCATCAAATTTCACTACTATTTAAACTTTTTACCTTCGAGATTAATTCTATTACAATTGTAAAACTGGTCTATTATCACATAATTTGCGTTCCTTCATAGTTAATTCAGGTGTACTGGCTTATATTCTCCTTCACAAAAAGCTCAGTCTCGGTTTAAGAATGACCAATTGAGTTTTAACATCCAGCACAAGGTAAATATTGTGAAGGAAGACGCAGGAGAATGTAGGTCCATATTAACTTAACATTCGATAAAGTTTTGTGTGCAATTTTGCTTTCTACTTTGCACAAAATACGTTCGTAAAATTTAAAGGAAAAGGATTTTTAGCCCATTTTACAAAATGAGATATTTTGCTTATATTGTAGGTGTTTTGAAAAATTTGACACACCGTATGCCATCGATAGACATGCAGAAGAAATACAATGAATACACGGACTACTTAGATAGTATTAAAACCATTCCTCAGAAATATGTAAATGTCAGATATGTACCAGCAATGGAAGATGCCATGACTTTGATTAATTCTCGGGTTGATGGCGAAGTGATGCAACAGGTGAGTCAGTGACTTTTTATTAGTGTAGGTGATGAATATATATATCGAATATTTTTACTTACTCCGGAAATTACCTACACGAATAAAATGCAGATATATATAGTAAAAGACCTATTTTAAAAACTTGCTAAGTTATCGATCGTTTTCGAAATGGTAATATTCATCTTTTTCAGTTGTTGGAATTTTTAAAACGTGTTTTTTTTTCTTTTCTAGGCCAAAAATGCCTACAAATACTGGGAGGTGAGAGAAAACACTAAAATGATTGTAGACGCCATCGTTGACTGGATCAAAGAAGAAATTGATGCTGAGATCTCCGATCTTAAAACTACCCTTCTAAACCTGAAAAAGTCTACAGTCACTGTTTATGATCCTAAAAATGGAGAAATTCAATTTGAACTTCATCTACCAGTTCCCATACAATCGCTTCAAACTCTGCCTGTCGTTGATGTAACACCATTCTTAACAAAATTTAAGAGTTACAGACCATCTGTGCCATCATTGTCACTGCCGTCTGCTGACGTCTCTTCCTGGATACCACCATTTGATGGTAAGGAGAGGCAACTTTATTAACTAATTAGACATATTGTAATTCTAACGATTATTGAAAGGTCGTAAATCCGACAGATTTAATTTTCCTGCTCGTAGATACAAAAATCCGATAGTGACCCTTGCGTTACAAAGTAATGAAGTAAAAGATAAAAATTGCAAGACTAGTGACACAAGTTCTGCCCTAAGATCACAGGAAAGTATATAAAAACCAATTAACATGTCAAGCAGGAGAATACATTTTTATGCTTTAGGCAAAATAACTTCCGGTTAGACATAAACAAGATCAGCAAAGAAATATTAACTTCTCTTCAATGTGACTTTGGTCTTTTTCTTTTCAGGCCATGCAACAATTCAAGGAGACAGAATCACAACGTTTGATGGATTGACCTATGACCTTGCGAAGCAATGTACATTTATCTTAGCCCGTGACTTTGTCGATGGCAACTTTTCAGCTATTCTCCACAAAGAGGGAAATAAAAAGAGTGTGATAATTTTGGCTAGAGGAATGTCCATTGAAGTCAAGGCTAATGGCACAGTAAGTTTCCTTTGCAAAAGCGAAAGTTAATAATTGTTGTTAGGAATTTGGCCTTCTATTCAACATTAAAGATCTGGCATTTCCTTAATACATGTATATAAATAGTGGGGAGAAATTTTGAGTATTATTTCGAATCCTAAATATCCCCAATCGATAAAATCTGTTTATACATTCGCCCTTCCTTTATTCTTTTTTTGTTTCTCCCTTTGCTTGTTTGTTTCTTTCTTTGTTTATTTCTTGTGTAATTGTTGTTAGCAATTTGGCCTTCTATTCAACATTAAAGATCTGGCATTTCCTTAATACATGTATATAAATAGTGGGGAGAAATTTTTAGTATTATTTCGAATCCTAAATATCCCCAATCGACAAAATCTGTTTATACATTCGTCCTTCCTATATTCATTTTTTTTCTCGCTTTGTTTGTTTGTTTCTTTCTTTGTTTATTTCTTTCGTTCTTAATTTCCTTCTTTCTGCACCGGTATGACGTTTTTCCTATCTTCTTAAGTTTCTCTCCATTTAAGACAAGGCTAATGGCACAGTAAGTTTCCTTTGCAAAAGAGAAAGTAAATAATTGTTGTTAGTAATTTGGTCCACTATTCAACATTAAAGATCTGGCGTTCCCTTAATACATGTATATAAATAGTGGGGAGGAATTTTGATTATTATTTCGAATCCTAAATATCCTCAATCAACAAAATCTGTTTATACATTCGCCCTTTCTTTATTCAATTTTTTGTTTGTTTCTCCCTTTGTTTGTTTCTTTCTTTCTTTCTTTCTTTTCTTCATTTCCCTCTTTCTGCACCGATCGGACGTTTTTCCTATCTTCTTCTTAAGTTTCTCTCTGTATCTTTTTTTTTTATTTCTATTAAGTATACTGTTTTAGAGATTTTTAAATAAAATGAAGAGGTTGATGTTGGAAGCTAATGACTTCATATGGCATGAAAGGAGAATTTTATGATGAGAAATTACTTGAAAATATTTGGGGAAAAGAACCATTCTTTTTGTCTTCATTTCAGGAAAGGGTTGGTTGAGAGAGAACCGCATCCTTGATTACCTTCTTGATATATCAATTTTGTTCGTTCCAGGTACTTGTTAACGGCGTTCCAAGCAGATCTCAAGAAATTGATGGAATGAAGATCCAAACTGATGGAGCAGGACACGTGACTGTAGATGGTGCTGGTAACTTTGAGGTCTCCTACAACAAGGATTATGATCTCTATAGCTTCAACATGAATGGCTGGTACTACGGTAAAGTTGGAGGTCTCTTCGGTACCTACGACAATGAACCAAGCAATGACCTTATGACCTCATACGGCAAACAGATCAGCAATTCCGATAGATTTGCATCCACCTGGGATATAGGAACTGCCCGCTGTCGTTAAGAAGTGTCAAAAATTAACGATCTGTCATGGCTCGGAAATGACACATTCACCTGAAAAGGACCTTTGATTAAATTTGTGATTAAATTTGTGATTAAGTCTCAAAGGAACTCCTAACCGGGGTTCGAGTGAAAAATGGCTTCTTGATAATTGTAGACTTTGACATTAAGTAAGGATTTAGATCATAACCTGACTCAAAACATGTTTGAATTTGAATTAGTGTCTTACCAATTAATATAAATGACAAAACTTTGATATTCATGGACTAAATTTTGGCATGCCTTAGATAATTATTAATCAGTTTTTAAGACCATGCAGGTAATTCAAACAGTACAGAACGTGTTAACTCTTTATCAAACGACAATATTTTAGGTTTGTCCATTTGCAAACGACAAAATGAAAATGACTGAAAATTAGAATTTCGTTTGTGAAGAGTAAGAACATTGTGGGAAACAGAGAAAGTGCTGTTTACCAGCATTTTATCCTTTTCTCATAGTGTTTTCCAAAGCTTTTTTCTCAAGGTCGTCAAAAGTATGGATTGTGTGGTAATTTTGAAAGGTACATTTGGAAAAAGAAGTTGAAAAATTCAATACTTTGATCTTTACCCTTAAGCTTGAAAAAAGTAAAAAAAGACCGGTTATGATAATAGCTTTGAAGCTAATCGTAAAAACCCAAACTTTTTCAATCTATGATTTTTGGGAAAATGTTTCTTAGTATGTGCAGTCTGATCTTGATTTACGCTGTTTAAAAAAATATTCTTGTGTTGTGCTTAACTGCTTAAGGGTAGATATCAAATCTTGGGGTTACTTTATTCGATACTGTTATGGTTCAAATTTAGCAGAGTTCTGTCAAAAAGCTACAATATCTAGACGGTTGTTAAAGATTAATATAAGCAATAAAAATATCAAAGCATCATTTTTCTTTATTATGATCTATTCATTATTTATTTATTTAATTATTTCATAGCTTTTTTTCGATGACGTCGGTGTAGATGTCTGACAGACTGCAAGGGCAGATGCCTTTTCTCTCAATGTTTCTGCCCGTTCAATGGCAAATTCCATTATTTGAACCGTATACTATTTTTCTCTTTTGATAGCGCTGAAGCAAAAGTTTATTGAATCATGATGAATGCCGCTTTACTCACTTCACGGTGTTTATCTTAGATAACACCTCTATACTAATTTGGGGCATTGAGATTTCTTGCTAGAGAAAACTTCAGAGAAATCATAGTGGCTTGATGTGGATCGAACCCAGGACATCGAGGTTATCAATCCATCAAACGATTTCCGTATACACTTTATTAAAGAGCCATGCTCTATAAAATGGGGGATGAATGCATCTGCAATAGAGAATTGACCCATGCTAGCCTGCGCATTCGGCTCCAATTAAACTGGGCCGAAATTGTTTGTTAATGATTAATGAATTTTCTGCTAAGTTAATGACAAGTTTACCTCATTACAAATCGATGGGTGAGTGCAACACTATCCTAAGTGCCTATACTTTGTAAAGGCACTTAGGATAGTGTTGCACTCATCCATCGAAATTAGGTAAGATTGATTTTACTGATCCACTATTATAATAATGGGCGGCAACACGCAAAACGGGACATTTGGACATTTGCGTAAAGTGTCGTCTCGGATCAGCCTGCGCAGTCCGCGCAGGCTAATCCGAGACGGCACTTTCCGTTTTTATTTAATTTCCTGATATGTGCAAGTCTACTGTTGCAAAAACTCTAATGTGGTCGTAAAGTGCCGTCTCAGAATAGCCTACGCGGCCTGCGCAGGCTGATCCGAGAAGACACTTTACGCAAATACCCGAATGCCCCTTTTGGCGTGTTGCATGCCAATTATGATGACTTGCTTAGTATCAGAGATGTTTTTAACCCCCTTTTGCCAAGTCGCCATTAGTATCGTTAAATGGCTTGCAACACGAGAAAAGGGTATTCGGACATTTGCATAAAGTGTCGTCGAATCAAGCTGCGCAGTCTGCGCAGATAGTCAGAAATGGCACTTTACAACCATATTAGATTTGGTGCTACAGTAGATGTTCACAAAACAGAAATTTACATAAAAATAGAAAGTGTCATTTGGATGAGACTGTGCTAGCTGCGCAGGCTGATCTGAGACAACACTTAATGCAAATGTTCAAATACCCCTTTTCGTGTGTTGCAGGCCAACCATAGCAAATTTATAGCTGAGGCATTTGCCTCAGTCAGGATATGCTTGAATCATCATTAAAGGAAACTTGTCCTCGTAGAATTTTTAGGTTCTTCCATGAAAAGAAATAGTGATTTTAATCTGTAGACAGCTATTGATACGACTATGCCGAAAAAGTAAATCGAAATTAGCAGGGAACGTGCAGTCTGATCTTGGATTTACACCGTCTAAGCGTAACGTTTTCCATGCGAAAAGAACTTGGGATCTACTTTATCATTTTGTTTTCGATTTCCTGTAAATATTCAGTTTATTTGGCATGGAGCTGAAAATTTAAAAAATCAGAAAGGCATAAGTAGTACTGGGGTCTCTTTGCTTGTAAACAAAGATGATGTAATACTGTGTCATCTTTGTATGCAAGCAAAGAGACCCCATGACTACTGGCATATTTTTATTAATAAGCCATAACCTTTTCTTTGGACCTCTGACTCTTTTACTGTATTCATCAGCCGTAAAATTAAAGCCTCTTTGTGTAGTTCTTCTGCAATTTTTTTGCAAACCTGCTTTTAAGTCATAGTTGAACTCTCACATAAATGCCTGAGTTCTCGCCGCATTTCAGTCAGACACATTGTTGCCTTGTCAGCCCAATTGTGCGAGCTTAAAAGAATAAGATAACATAAATGAAAGATTAGTGTAAACACAAGAAACTGCGATAATAATATGTAATTTCATTTCTTATTGTAAAGAAAATGATTGAAACTTTTATCACATGCAAGGGTGAAAGACAGACAATCCTGACGACAGTATACTTTTAATTATAATTTTTAAACAGTTCGAATTCGAACTATCAAAAGAAATGTATTCACTAATTGAAAACATTCCAGAAAATTCCCTTCTTCAAATTGGAAATAAGGCAAGAAGAAAAAATAATTAGACGAGGATATTTGTGAAAATATTTCATTAACCTTTTCCCTGATGTGCGATTTTAAAGTCTTCAAACCTGAAAGCATCTGAAGAAAACAATCAAAAGCTAGGTCGAATGATTTTAAGATTTTCTAACATTGTAGAAAATATTGTTGGAAAACTGAAACTGCTTTTGATTTTTATAAACTTTTCATTTAGCCAATATGCTTTTTACTTTCTAAAAAAATAAGAAAATGAACCATGCAAAGTCAAACATGTCCAAAATTTGGTCAAAGTAACATGGTCAATTTTCAAGCTTAATTAAAGATTATGCTCAATATTTAACCTCCCTGGGTGCTTACCAGTAATACGAGTAATATTTTTGCTTTTCCCATCGAATCAATAAAATATTCCCTATTCTCTGAACTCCGAATAGCAAAGCCACAAACTACTTTCATTTCGATAATGGCGTCAAGTATGAGCCAGTCGAGGATTAAACCAAAACCAAGGAAGGCACTTTACCTCTAGATCACAGGGTTACCCTACTATATAACTGTTTTCCATATGGTAACAACCAATGTGTGTCAAAATCAATATTGCTTATGATGATGGTTTGAAATCTTTTTAAAATACTACAAATGGCACATATTAACAAATTTAATTCATGCACAGATTTTCATATGGCATTTGGAAAATTAAGCAAGATGTTTAATTTACACTTGTACAAGCTAGATTTACCTATGCTGCTAGAGTTAACTGAAAAAAAAAACTGGCACAGTGTATATAAATATTTTCAATAAAATAACCTGCAATTTGCCCTTCGGGCATTGCTACAGCAACAACCTCTCTATAACAAACCCTCTGTCATGCATTCACATCAGGTGGTACTGCTATTAATACCACCCGTAAAAATCATCTCAAAAAGAATCTGCACTGATTCTTTGAAATCTGCATGATAGTAGGACATTTGCTTATCTAATATGTACAACAAAAATAGTAAGTAAATTACGAAATTATATTTGATTTCTCCTTATGCCGTTAATATTTCAAGGTTTTGTTATAATCATGTGATATGAAGTTTTATTAAAAAAGGACCCGTATCTCAATAGACTTTTGCCTGTTTTTTTTGTTTGTTTGTTTTTTTTTTTGTTTTTTTTTTGTGGTGCCTTGCATGGAAATTCAAGACTCATCTTTTTTAAAGCATCTGTTGTAAAGTTTTAATACTGAGACAGATGCTAGTAAAATCTTCTGAGTGTAGAAGAAATGGAGAAATTGCTTGTTATAAACTATTAGTCTCTCGTTATATCACAGTGTTTTCAAAAGCTGTCTGCTGCAGATCTTTGTACATGAGGGAAAGGATTAATTTAAAGTCTCTGATAGAAAATCATTTGCTGAATTAGCTCTCCTGATTTCACACGACATCATACCTGTCAAAAAGCGTAATTTATGTGTTACCGTGCCACAGAATTGTCAAAATTTCTAAATCTTTTATTAAAAAAGAAAAACTTCCAATAATATATTTACTTGTTTAAACAAAAGGTTGGGAGTAAATGGCACAAGTATTGGGATTTGTCTGTGAAACCTTTTTTGTGGGATAATAACAAAATACTGGCTACCAGCATACGTCTTTTTTCCACAATAATTTAAAGGCTTTCTCTCTCAGGGTCGTTAACACTTGGGATTGTGTGGTGAAGAGGGCAGAATATTCTAACCGAGAGATAATCCATCAACTTTTATTGAGATAGCTAGATATCTATGCTTTTATAACCTGAGCATGAAATTATAATAATTTCAATGACATAAAAATGAAAAAAAAAAAAACTGCTCTTTACCAAAGAGACTATTTTCAGCGCTGTCCATTATAAAAGCATGAAACAAGAAGTAAAAGTGTCTAAGGAAAGGTATTTCGTCCTGATGATAATTTATCCTTTTCCCACAAAACATCTTTGGCAAACATTTAAAGGTACGTGCATGGAGTAATTATCATTGTTACGATTTAACTCTCTCATTTATATAATGCTTCTGCCACTGGACGCATATTTGCAAACAATGGAATAAGGATTAAAATCAAGGCTTTACCTAAAGAAAATCACGCCCATTATGTCGCTTTTAAATTTTCTTTTGGGCAAAGGTCACTCTCTGCCATCGAGAACTGCACGAGGTGGATTTATTTGCGATTCTATAAAACCTAAAACCACATCCTATCCACATGTCAAAATTAACATTTAATATTCTTACGAACATGAAAGTTCGCAACAAATGCATAGCTGAAATACAAACCTCACTTGTCGGAATTCGAACACGTGTGGAAAAGACACTCGTTTTTTAGGTTTAAAAGACCAACACCTTTACTATTGAGCAAAAGAGAATTCTTCCTTACGCAGTTGTTATGTATTTATTTTATACGGAAAAGCTAACCAGTGCGGAGGGAGTGATCTCAAGTAACAGTGTGATTTCTGTTCGTGCTCATTTGCATTCTACAGGTTTGCTCTGAGGAGAAAACAAGTAGGAGCTAGACAGGCCTGTTTTTGATAAAGGTTACATCAAGATTTTGTAGAATTAATTATATATACCATAGTATGTATGATAAATTCTGTATGATAAATTCTTATTCACTACGTTAATGAGTTTGAGCGATTTTCAATCATAGACATTCAATAATTATAGACTTACGAGTATATTCTAGTGCTCCATATAAATAAATTTCTTCGCAATGATTTATGCTTTTGACTACGTTTGGAATGAGTTATAAAAAATGCAGAGGTGTAACCCAATAATCAGAAACAGATCAAGAAAAGAGTAAAACCAAAAATGAAATGGAAATTTATGGATTTGTTTCAGACTATTTCTCTTGCCTTAATTAATCTGGAAGCAATAAACTGGATGGATTTTTTATAAAGAAGTTCTTTAAAAATATTCTTCTCTGAAACCGCTGGCCAGATTTTAAAATAATTTCACAGAGATGTTCCTTAGGTGACCCTTTACGAAAAGTGTTCGTGAAAGTTTGATCCGTCAACAAACATGGCTGTGGTGAATGGGGGCAACTTGCACTATACAGAAATGAAGAAATTCTTGAAAAATATTCTCCTCTGAAACCGCTGGCCAGATTTTGAAATAATTTCACAGAGATGTTCCTTGGGTGACCCTTTGCAAAAACTGTTCGTGAAAGTTTGATCCGTCAAGAAACATGGCTGTGGTGAATGGGGGCTACTTGCATTATGCAGAAATGAAGAAATTCTTGAAAATTATTCTCCTCTGAAACCGCTGGTCAGATTTTGAAATTATTTCACAGAGATGTTCCTTGGGTGACCCTTTGCAAAAACTGTTCGTGAAAGTTTGATTCGCCAAGAAACATGGCTCTGGTGAATGGGGGCTACTTGCACTATGCAGAAATGAGGAAATTCTTAAAAATTCTTCTCCGCTGAATCTGCTGGCCAGATTTTGAAATAATTCCACAGAGATATTCCTTGTGTGACCCTTTTCAAAAGTTATTCGTGAAATTTTGATCAGTCAAGAAACATGGCTCTGGTGATTGGGGGCTACCTGCACTATACAGAAATGACGAAATTCTTAAAAATTCTTCTACTCTGAAACCGTCTGTCAGATTTTGAAATAATTTCACAGAGATGTTCCTTGTGTGACCCTTTTCAAAAATTGTCCGTACAATTGTGATTCGTCAAGAAACATGGCTCTGGTGAATAAGGGCTACATACACTATAGGGAAATAGAGAAATTCTTAAAAATTCTTCTTCTCTCAAACGGCTGGTCAGATTTTGAAATAGTTTCACAGAGATGTTCCTTGGGTGATCCTTTTCAAAAAATTGTCCGTGAAATTCTGATTCGTCAAGAAACATGGCTCTGGTGAATGGGGGCTACTTGCACTATACAGAATTGAAGAAATTCTTAAAAATTCTTCTCTTCTGAAACCATTGGTCAGATTTTGAAATGATTTCACAGCAATGTTCCTTGGTGACCTTTTTCAAAATCTTTTCATTAAATTTTGATCCGTCAAGAAACACGGCTCTGGCGAATGGGGGCTACTTGCACTCTACGGACATGAAGAAGTTCTTGAAAATTCTTCTTCTCTAAAAAGAAAAGTCAGATTTTAAAATAATTCCTTAAATGACCCTTTTTAAAAACTGGTCGCGAAATTTTGATAGGTCAAGAAACATGGCATTGGTGAATGTGGGCTATATCGGAAATCAAGACACTCCTAAAAAATCTTCCTTTCTGAAACTGCTGGTCAGATTTTGAAAGGCTTTTTACAGATGACCTTTTGAAAATTGCTTCGCAAAATAATAATTTCATTTCCAGTGTTTCAATACCTCAAAAAAATGGCTATGGTCCTCTCAAAAATTTGGGTGAGCAATCCAGGGCCATCTTGGCCCTCTTGTTTAAATTTTTCATCGGTTCCAAAATAGAACTTCAAATAAAAAGTCATAAAAACAAGATTATCGGGATTTCGGTATCTAGCTTAAATCGCGACTTGAAAGTTAAATATTCTTTAATTCACAAATTGGATATATGGTGTTGCACCCCTGTGAAATGTATGTGCATCGCTGTGGACCCGTTTGAAAATTTGACAGCAAATATTTAGGATTTATTGCCTTTTGAAAAAAAAAAAAATGAATTAAATACTAAATAGTACTGATGTGTTTTAAAAACAAATTTTGATCGAACTGTAAATGTGGACTTCAAAGCGTAAAAGTTGATTTTCAAAGATTTAACCTTGCTATGTATTTATTGACTCGACGAGACTTTTTTTCGAATTTGTCCGAAATATTTCGAAGATATATCAGCTGAGTAAGTTTTGTGCGGAGTCCGGTAGGTGTCATGCTTTACACATTCTTTATTTCGAAATACCGAAATATTATTTCAAGAAAACAAAATAATATTTTCAGAAAATGTAATTCTGTATCGTTAGAAATAAATGCTATTTCGAGAAAAACTACTAAATCGTTAAACAAAATGTTATTAAATACTAAATCATTAAAACACAATGCTATATCGATCAAACGAAATAATCTTTCGAGAAAATGAAATACTAAATCGTTTAAACCAAATGTTATTTCGATAAAATGTTATGCTATCTCGAGAAAATGAAATATGTATGTTCGGAACACTTGGTTGTCATCGCTTGGCATGGCTTTCTCAGGCTCAGGGCTGTTTCGTCCCAAAACCAGTTCGTTCTTGGGCTTGTTCGTCCTCGGGCTATGTTAACGATTTTTGGAACAAATGTCCTCTAGAGGGTACATATGTAAATACTTACAACGGACGGTGCATGACGTATGACGGACACAACACGACCGCAAACGCTGACTTTTAGCACATTAGCTCAGGTTAGCAAATACAATAATCTTTTTGAGTTTCAGATATGAAAGAAAAAGGCAAATCAACTGAATTTTGTTGCAAACGTAATATTACATTTTCTGCTTCATCTTTTTTTATTTTTTGGGATAGAAAAGGCTTAAGTTCTTCATACAAGATACGACATAGATGATCCATCCGATATGTAAACAAACATGTATCAGGCTATAGTGGGGGAAAAGGCTGATTATTGGCAATTTCTCCTTTTTCCTTTTTTTTTTTTAAGCTCACCTGTAAACACCGTGCTCAAAGGGAGCTTTTAGGATCACCCGATGTCCGTCGTCCGTCGTGCGTCGTCAACAATTCTTTAAACATCAACTCCTCTTAAATCGCAAGGCCAAATTTGACCAAACTTGGCTGGAATGTTCCTAGGGAGGTCCTCTTTAAAGCTTGTTCACAAAATTTGATTCAGTCAAAAACTCTGGTTGCCATGGCAACCAAATGGAATTTTCTAGGAAGTTTTTTAAAAATATTCTTCTCTGAAACCGATGGCCAGATTTTGAAGTACTTCCACAGAGATGTTTCTTGGCTGACCCTTTTCAAAAATTGTTCGCGAGCTTTTGATACGTCAAGAAACATGGCTCTGGTGAATGAAGGCTACTTGCACTATAAGGAAATGAAGAAGTTCTTTAAAAAACTCTTCTTCTCTGAAACCGCTGGTCAGATTTTGAAATAATTTCACAGAGATATTCCTTGGGTGAGCCTTTTCAAAATTTTTCCGTGAAATTTTAATTCATCTAGAAACATGGCTCTGGTGAATGGCGGCTACTTGCACTATAGGGAAATGAATAAATTCTTAAAAAATCTTCTTCTCTCGAACGGCTGGTCAGATTTTGAAATAATTTCACAGAGATGCACCTTGAGTGACCCTTTTCAAAAGTTGTTCGTGAAATTTTGATTCATCAAGAAACGTTGCTCTGGTGAATGGGGGCTACTTGCACTATATGGAAATGTAGAAATGCTTGAAAATTCTTCTTCTCTGAAACGGCTGTTCAGATTTGAAAATAATTTCACAGAAATGTTTCTTGAATGACTCTTTTCGAAAATTGTTTCCGAAATTTTGATAGGTCAAGAAACATGGCTCTGGTGAATGGGGGCTACTTGCACTGTACGGAAATTAGGAAACTCCTAAAAATTCTTCTTTTGACCTTTTGAAAATTGCTTGGCAAAATAATGATTTTGTTTCCAGTGTTTCAATACCGCTAAAAAAATGGCTCTGGTCCTCTCAAAAATTCGGGTGAGCGATCCAGGACCATCTTGGCCCTCTTGTTTCGAGATTAGAGCGATTTTCTCAGATAAATATGGCAGTGGTCGGAGCTTTCTATATCTGTTTTTCTGTCTGTCTCTTTCGCTCTCTCTCTCACACACACACACAGACACACACAAACACACGAGACGTAGCTTTTACAATGAACAATTTGAGAAGGCATAATGAAGAAAAAATGGGAATAGGCGAAATACTCAAATTCTTTTATAACATTATTGAATAATTTCGGTCGGCATAATTAGGCCTAAAACAGCCAAATTTTATACAAATTGTAATTTAATCCTGTTTCCTTTCAATAGGAAACGTCATTTTTTCCTACACACTTTTTCTGTCGATGATCTGTTTTTTCTGTTTATGCCTTGGCATTAGAGTTATATAATATAGGTTATTGCACTAGTATGAAAATATATTGTGTTCAACTCGATCTTTTTGTAAAGTTGCCCGAGCTTGCCAGGGTAACTACCCCAAAAGAAGAGTTCAACACAATATATGCCCATGTGCAAGTGCAATAACCTTTTTATTATATACTTTGATGTTGTTTACATAATTTCCCGTAAAGAGCATTTCCATTAAATTCCAGGATATATTTGTCTATTTTAAAATTTCAAAAACGATACCATCCGGGTAATGAAACTTTTCATAAATAACGCTGCGAAAATCTAATGGAGATTTCTGTTCGGATTTCATGGACAGGGAGAAAAACCATCAATATATGAAGCACTGCGACAGTGACTAATGTCGCCGTGCAACAAGATCGCAACCAACGATATTTTTTCATCGCTTAATCATTTTTTCGTCGATAACATATAAGATAGACAATTTTTTAATAACTTTGCAGCAACTGTTATTTTGGAAAGAAACATTCTATACTTATCTTTTCATGTACCTATCTAGTACCACGAGTTAAAAAGTTCGTAAAATGTATTGTCTGATGATGAAACTTATGATACTGCGGCCGTTTATATTTCGATTTTTAGAGAAATGCCGAGTTTTAAAAATAGTCCCGTACTTTCTCCAAAAATCAAAATACACGTATAAACGTTAGCTTTAAATTTCTGCCGAACGTAATCAGCATATTCACTCTTTACCCAACGATCCCGAGTTGTTATGATCATGCAGGAGGCGGTCTTTAAAAGAATGTGAAAAAAAGGAGAAAATGCTGGCACATTTTTCTCTTTTTCTAACAAATGAGGGTTTTTTTATAGCCCGCTTAATACAAATATCTACTACTTTGATCCGAATGGAATTTGTTGTGCTGAATTGCTCTTTATTTGGGAAGGTCTCAAATCAAATTGAATATTTCGACTGGTAAAGAATTAAGGTTTTTTAAAATGTTTATTTATGCAGATTGAAATGTGGCGACAAAACAGCCTAACCATATTTATTATCTATACCTGAGAGGGACAGAAAATGTCTAGAGAGAAAAAAAAGTAAGTTTGCATCGCCACAGAGTTCATCGTTAGTCAATTCACTATATTGAAAGACTTTAGGATATAAATCAATTTATGCGCAATGAAAGGCCTATGAATGCAGACCATTTTTTTTCATTGAATGGTTAAAAGAAACTAACCATCCCTTAAATTCTCACAGTGGACGACATTTGGTATAACTCGGACGATGGGAGCCATAAATTCACTCTGCTGTATCTGGTGGATTGATATGCAGCAAATCGGTATATTCATCGCCCGGAAATACGCCGGTTTACCGATCTGAAAATTGTCAAGCTCCTCTTATAAAAAAAAAAACACACACACACACACACACACACACGAGTTTCAGTTTTCTATCGAAATCTTTCTAATTGTATTTCAGTTGACAAACAGTTCGTCCATTCATTGTTTAACGTGATTTATCAATTCCGATTGAAGTTTTCACCGACAGATAGACAGATGTGAATATTTTCATAGAGGTTGTTTATGTCGTTGCTAAATGACTGACATGCGCCATGTATAAGATCACATGATTCGCAGTTCAAATGGAAACGACCGTTTTACGGGAGAGGTTAAATGTAGGAACGGAATTGGCCGAGTTGTGACGAGCGAGTGGACGATTCAACATTGCGACATAAGATAATCAGCACTACTTTCATTTGAGTCGTGTTCTGTGAAAACGGGGTTTTATGCATTTGGAAAAAGTATCGACCATGGTCAGCCTAGTTAGTCCATCTTTTAGCTCTAGCAAAAAATTCCTGCGTGTCAAAAGACCGTTCTATCACATTATTCAATTGGTTCTTAAATATTATGGTTTATATAGATCCATTATTATGTGTTGACTTATATGGTATAATGCATCAAAGAAAAGCTTTAACTCTTTACCACACAATCCCAACTTTTAACACCTCTGTGAAAGAAGCCTTTCAAGAACATTGTGGGATAAGGAGACAATGCTGGTAACCAGTATTTTTTTCCTTTTTCCACAGTGCTTTTTCCCTTCCCATAACGCATTTCAATTTTTTAGCCACACTTACGTTTTCGTCTGCAAATGCTTTCATTTATGGAGAAGTCTACAATTTTGTCGTTTGGTAAAGAGTTTAACCCCCCTTTTTCATAGCATGGGTCATTTATGGATAAATAGAGGATAATCAACTGGTTGTTTTTGATATGAAAAATATCTCACGAGGATGCGTTGTTAGGCGTTGAAAAAACGAGTGCGCAGCACGAGTTTTTTTAACGCCTTACGACGCGTCCGAGTGAGATATTTTTCATATAAAAAATAACCAGTTGATTATTCTATTTATTATATACCTTATTAACATAATTATTTGTAATTTTGCGTTTTAAAGTCGAAAAAAATGTAGTCGAAAAAAAAAGCAGTTCCCAAATTACGTCAGGAAGTGAAAGTGAAAGTTGATAACGTCACTAGTGATGATATCAAAATTTATTACACTGGGAAATTCCAGGATTTCACTGCTAGGTATATAATAAATAGAGGATATTTGTTTTCTTCGGTGAAAGATCGAAATTTATTTCATCGAGTGGACACCATCGGTAATATTTTCACGAGTAGCGGAGCCACGAGTGAAAATATTACCGATGGTGTTCACGAGATGAAATAAATTTCGATCTTTCACCGAAAAAAACAAATATTCTATTTATTTTATGCTTTTAACCCTTTCTGGGAGGAGCTTTATCAAAATTCAGTACAATTCTTTTCCCTCATTCCCCGTGCCGTACCCCTCCCGCATAGCAACGTGACGTCAAGCGCGAGAAATGTAAGGTATATGACGTCATATTTCCCATCTGGCTGTTAGGCACGCGCAATTTACCTAGGCAACAAGAACGTGAAAATCGGTATTTTCACTGGTGTAAGATCGAAAAATATTTTCACTACTATTTCTCGATATCCCACCGGAAAGCATGAAATAAATAGAGGATAATCAACTGGTTGTTTTTGATATGAAAAATATCTCACGAGGATGCGTTGTTAGGCGTTGAAAAAACGAGTGCGCAGCACGAGTTTTTTTAACGCCTTACGACGCGTCCGAGTGAGATATTTTTCATTAAAAAATAACCAATTGATTATTCTATTTATTATATACCTTATTAGCATCATTATTTGTAATTTTGCGTTTGAAAGTCGAAAAAAATGTAGTCGAAAAAAAAGGTGGTTCCCAAATTACGTCAGGAAGTGAAAGTGAAAGTTGATAACGTCACTAGTGATGATATCAAAATTTATTACACTGGGAAATTCCAGGATTTCACTGCTAGGTATATAATAAATAGAGGATATTTGTTTTCTTCGGTGAAAGATCGAAATTTATTTGATCGAGTGGACACCATCGGTAATATTTTCACGAGTGGCGGAGCCACGAGTGAAAATGTTACCGATGGTGTTCACGAGATGAAATAAATTTCGATCTTTCACCGAAAAAAACAAATATTCTATTTATTTCATGCTTTCAACCCTTTCTGGGAGGAGCTTTATCAAAATTCAGTACAGTTCTTTTCCCTTATTCCCCGTGGCGTACCCCTCCCGCATAGCAACGTTACGTCAAGCGCGAGAAATGTAAGGTATATGACGTCATATTTCCCATCTGGTTGTTAGGCACGCGCAATTAACCTAGGCAACAAGAACGTGAAAATCGGTATTTTCACTGGTGGTACCAGTGTAAGATCGAAAAATATTTTCACTGCTATTTCTCGATATCCTACCGGAAAGCATGAAATAAAGTAATCTAATCACATCATAGTTCACTGTCCCTGTATAAACCCTTTACCCCATAAAACATTTGTATCTCTAATTGACCCTAAATAACAGCAAGGATGATACCGTTTCTTATGTGTATATGACACCTTTTGATAGCTTAGAAAACATTGTGGCAAAAGGTGAAATTGCTCACGAGCAATTTCACCTTTTGCCACAATGTTTTCAAAAGGCTCCTACAAGCAATGCGTACAAATAAGTATCTATGGAGTAAAGGGTTAACACTTTGAACGCTAGATAAGTGTAATGTAGACAATGACCCGTTACTGATCGAGCTGATTTCATACAAACAACTAAATAAGTAGATCCATGCTCTAGAAAGAAGAGTGTTCAAAGTATCTGTAAAAAGTATTGATAGAAACACGCCTTTGCAGTCCCCGCAGGCTGACCCGGGTTAAAACCGTTTGTTCTTGTCAAGATTCTGTATGTCAAAGGACCAGCCTATTGTATGATTTGGTCAGTTGTAGTACAAAAATGATTCCATGGACACATAATTTTATTTTGCTTGGTACGAGGCATCACGATGGTACATTATAAGTTGTACGGTCAAGTGGCAGGGGACTTTATTACTTGTATGGTCAGGTGGCAGGGGACTTGGAAACTTGTTCACGGCTGTGGTTAATCATGTCGCCCCGAGCCGAAGCCAATCAGATCATGACGAGAAACTTCTTTGCAGTATAATAAAGAAACTTATTCACGAGCCGAAGAGGCGAAATGATTCACCGAAGCCGTGGACAAGTTTCCTTGTCCCCTGCCACCTGACCGTGCAACGAATTTATTATACGGGTGAGTTTTACCATTCCAACATTTGTTAAGCGACTTTTACCTGTTTTTGGTTTTAAAAACTGAGTACGTTAAGGAAGTAGAATTTCCCGTCTGAGTGCCCCAATTCAATGAAAACTGACATCATAGGAATTGACGTCACCGAAACCGTAGTAATACGTGCTAAATCGTGCAGCTTGGGGCATAATCTTGGCGTTAATCTTGATCGACGCTGCCGTTTTGTATTGATAGTGTAGACATGCACACGTGACTCCCGAAAGGGAAACTGCTTTTACGTCGGTTTTTTCAGTGTACATGTTATATATATTCGAGGCATATTATCCAATCATATCACAAGAAATTTCTTTGCAGTATAATGATAAACTGTTTTGTCAGAACACGGCTAAATTGTAGTAACGAGGTAACGAGACAGAGGAGAAACATTTTAAAAAATGGGGACCGGATGCTATTGTCTAAAAACAAAACATTGAGAAAAAAGAAACGGATACTTTTAAGTTGTTAGAAACGAAATGCTCCTTTCAAATCAATCTTTCGAAAATGTATCAACTGCAAGGACGTGTAAAGTCATATTTTTTGCAGTAATTGCAAAATTTAACCAATAAAAGCCACCAGATATTTCAGTATAATGGCTCCTCTGGTAACAATATCACGTGCAATGTTGGGCAGCTCAGACGACATGTTGCATGCAGTCTGATTTTGGACCTACACCAACAACAAAAACATCCAAAAACGCGGATGGCGCAGGGAGCGATTGACTAATTTTTCTAAAGAAAAAAACAACTTTGAAACAGCAACTTTCGGGTTTTACTATCAGCTTGAAGGTTTCTTTTAGCTGATTTAGTAGGTAAAGGGTTCAGCTATTCATACCAAAAGCGGAAACAGGAATTTTCTTTCAGAATGCACAGAACGTGCAGTCCAATCTTTACCGTTCCCTTGTTTACTCGTGATGATAAACCTTTTTATGACTTTAAGTGGATTGTATTTTTTAGTGTACGATTTTGGCCAATGGCTAATAGTTCCTTTCCTTTTATTCTTCTTGTCTGATCTATATAGATATACATTTCATTTACTGTATTTATCATTGTTTTATCAATACCTAATCATCTCATGTATATACCGAATTGTTTGTGTAATTACTATTTAGATAAAGAAGTGTTATTAATCGTAACGATATAGATTAGGATTGTACCTTTAGAATTTATATCTAAATTGACATTGTAACGAATTGTGAAATCTGGTGAACTTTTGGACTTTAAAACGCTGACTACTACTGCGTCCTTCTCTTTTCAAACTATTATATAAAGGCCAAGTCCTGTGCTGCCCAGATCAAACCTAAACGCGAGCCAGAACCTGTTGAAAGCTCCAGAATGGGGCTAAAGTTATTTATTGTCCTAGCCTTTCTGGCAGGAACACAAGCAGGTAAAATTTACATTATTTCATTTAGTTACTTTTCATCATTTTAACAGTATTTCCATAGTATTTACTGGAATTTTTTTTTTTCATATGATAAAGTTTTTCTTACTTCTATCACCAATATGTATAAAATGTCTCTCAATTGAATATCTGCTGAAGTATTCGATGTTTTCTATACTCTCCATTTGCTGCTTTTCCAGTATATGTTTTTTTATTGTTGTTGTTGTGGAAGATTAATACGTTGTCTATTATGATAAAATTATTTCAGACATTAAATTCTATCTAAAGTAGCCTGTCGCTTTAGATAATTATACACTTTGCGACCTTGTTATAGGCCACTGTTTTCAGCAAAATTGAGAATACTAAATGTCCTTTTTGTGTCGCTTGAACACGCTATGCAGTTTTCGCCACATTCTTGTGTTCTTGTGTATTGTATTGATAATTTTTATATGAAAGTCTGAAACTACATGTTCTGTCTGTCAACCTATTTCAGGTCCAATACAAGAAGTTGCAGTAGAGAAACAATGTTCAACACAATGCACAGGTATGCTTGCTCTCTCTCTCTCTCTCTCTCTCTCTCTCTCTCTCTCATTAGAAAATTTTTGGGCATCTATTGCGTTTGCTCTACAGAGCAAAATGGATCTACACTATATCAATTTAAGAAGGAAAGATAAATGAAATGAATTAGCACTGGCTCGTCATGTAAAATGTGGGAAATACTCGTGTTTGAATCTAAGACAAATAGGGTAAAAATGAAAGATACAGAGTTACAAAACTGAAGTTCGGCTTCTAAGTTTGAGCAATTGTGCAATCTCTTTCTACTAGGAATTGGATTCAATAGTCAAATATTCCAATATTCTAAAAACTGCCCAATACACGAAAATGAAGTTTATATCTAACATTAAACTGTTGGAATTAAATTTTTCAAAGAAAAAGAAAGAAATCACTTTTTTGCAATAATCACTTAGCTTCACCCCCGTGGCACTCAACTGTGTTTTTGTCATCGAGTTTGTTACACATGTCGAACTGGTTTTAACCACTCTTAACCACGAAACACCTTAGAATGTGCTTCAATTCATCGCCTGCTGCAGAAATATTATTGTCCGACATTGATCGGTGATGTTTGACACTGTTAGTCTCGCCGAAGTTCCTTTAACTTTCTCAATAATTAATTGCAAGTATTCATTGTCGTTGTTGTTTTTGTTGTTGCATTTGTCATTGCTGGTTAATTAACTATCACAATAAATAATAAAATAACCATATATTTTTCAAACTATAGAATTAAAACCTATTGTTTCATGCACTCCGGTAGGATATCGAGAAATATCAGTGGAAATATTTTTCGATATTACACGGGTACGCCCAATGAAAATACCGATTTTCATGTTCGTGTTGTCTAAGTAAATTGCTCGTGCCTAACAACCAGATGGAAATATGACGTCATTTACCTTACATTTCTCGCGCTTGACGTAATATTGTAATGCGTTGCTATGCGAGAGGGGTACGCCAAGGGGAATAACGAAAAAAAGAACTGTTCTTGATTTTGATAAAGCTCCTCTCAGAACGGGCTAAAAGCATGAAATAAATAGAATAGTTGGTTTTGTTTTTTTTTTTGGGGGGGGGGGTGAAAGATCGATTTTTTTTTTTCATTGAATGAACACCATTGGTAATATTTTCACAAGTAGTGCTGTGCCACTCGTGAAAATATGATCGACGATGATAGAGTTATTTCATCAGCTTGTGGAAATATTTGCCGAAAAAGGGAATGGTATGCGAAAATAACGAGTACCGTAAGGCACAAGTTATTTTCGCGGACCTTTCCCTTTTGAGGCAAATATTTTCCCATATTAACAACGCACTGATGAAATAAATCATATATTATATTTACTCTGATCTCAAGTCAATCAATCGATTAAGTCAGTTTTTAGCAAAGTAGAACAAAAAAAAATTGTTCCACATTTTTCGGTAGGAGGAAAATATTCACTGTGACGAGGAAATAACCCCCCCCCAGCTTAAATTACGTCATTTTTTAATCATAAAAGTTCTAAAATTAAACTCATGAAATAGAAATATTTCGACCTTTCACCCCAAAAAACAAATATCCTCTATAAATTCCACCACTTGGCTTTGTCACTTCAACTATGTTTAAAACGACTATTAAAACATATTCGAATATAAAATCAAAACATTTGAAGACCATTTCTGTTTTTGTTCCCAGTGCTACTTTTAACACATGCAGCTGTAAGTAAGACTTCAATCCTACTTTGGTTTCAGTATCAAACCAATTTAACTACGAACCCGGAACGACCTACGAGTACAGATACGATAATGAGATCAGAACAGCTATTCAAGGTGCCTCTGAAGATCACGCCGGATTTCATTTGTCGGCGACAGTTGCCATGGAATTCATCTCCAAATGTGAAGCTGTAATGAGGGTATGACCTTTTCACAGGACTCAATATGCATGTCTTTTCCAATTCATATCCACTCATTCTTTTTTTTTTTTTCAGTTTAAAATGAGAGGGTACCCAGCCAACTTCACTGAATTTTATTGGATTATAGTTGATTAATTGAATAAGTGATGTTTTACGCCGCTTTCAACATTATTTCAGTCAGATCACGGCGACAGTGAATTTCCAGGCTTTCATCAGCAAGGGCATAACGCTAGGGCTCTGAAGTGCCATGCCAAAGTACAAAAACCCTTATCCTATTAAATAACTAAAATTATTTTTCCCTTCGATAGTAAAAACCCAAATACTGCGATATCATAGTATTGTCTTTAGGGAATAACATCTTCTTATCGAACAGTGTAGATCTAAGATCAGAGTGCACGTTCTGTGCAGTCTGATCTTGATCTTCACTCTCCGCAAAAGGTCAATGAGTCGCGCTTAGAAGCCAAAGGGTTTATATAAATAGAAAACGAAACGGTTGTTGAAAATTATAAAACCTATTTATTCGGGATTGACGTGTTTAAAAAAAATGTATATTCTTTTTCATCCTCAGACCATCAATTTGACAACTTATCTTTTCATTTATGACAAACTGTGAGATAACCGGTTATAACTATGTAAAAGGATTGAAATAGAACCGATTTGTTGGTATCTAAAGTTATATTTAACAGGTCAAAGACGTATCTCTAAAAGAACACGATCCTGAGACCGCCAATATGAAGGATACTACAGCTTTGCTCGGTAAAATGTTGGAACAAAACCCAGTCAGAATATCATACCAAGACGGAAACATCGAGGAAATTTGTCTGTCTGTTCCTGAAATTCCAGAAGTACTTAACATCAAGAAAGGAATTCTGTCTGCTTTCCAAATCAGCATGTCTGATATCAACAAGGACGAAACAGTAACTGAAGTATGTTAAACTAGATGCTGACTTTCTCTCTTCAGTTAAAAGAATAATTACATCTAATGATATCTTTCTGCAGTAAATGTGCTTCATGGAGTCTACCTTACGTAATGTCATCGTATAGTACTAAAAAGACTAACGAAAGAGGACAAGGCTGAAAAACTTTTTAACGTGCACTTTTGTTACCATGGCTAAGAAAATAAGAACTTCTATTCCACTCAGTTTAAACAATGTTTAATTCCAAATTCTAAGACCATTTAATTGTAAAGATATTCTGTGGTAAGTGGTGGTTAGTCTAGTAATTTAGAATTACAATCCTCAAATCGTTCAATCCTCTTTATAGTTAAGAAATCGTACATCTCAACAGAAAATTAAACAGTATAGAGGTCTTCCTGTACGTAGACTTCAGATCTCGGTTTCATCTTACCATTAAGTAAAACAATGAATTGTAAGAAACCAAAAAAAATCAAAATGAATAGTGGTTTTATTTGTTTTCTAGGACGATGTCTCTGGAGAATGCGAAACCAACTACACAGCGTCAGATAAAGGCTGGTATCACAAGACCATCAAGAAATCGAAAAATCTTCTTGGTTGCACAGATCGCCATGACTACAGATCTTCTATTCAGGGAATTCCGTACAAGTCAAATTCAGTAAGTAGTTTCGAGATGTTTTGTCGTTGAAATTTTCTGCTTTCCTTCAGAAAATAAGGTTTGATACTATTGTGTCAAAATATCGAGCATGTAAACAAATATAGCCTTCTTTGCAATTTCAGAAAATCCAGACTCTCCCTCTAGTCAGGAGTACTCACGATTGTGAACATGAGGTCATGAAAGCAACAGGTCGTTTAGTAAACGCTATGTGCCAGGAGAAACACTTTCTTGCTCCCTTCTCTAGAAAAGACAGCGGCGCAGTTACACATAACACACAGAAACTTTCTTATGTAAAGGAATACAGTGACAGATCTAAGCCAGGTCAGTTTTTAATTCTTTCATTACTTTTACATTAACCTTTTCACAGAATCTTTTATCAATAGGATATCTTTCACGAGGATTGTCCTGAAATCTACGCTGTAAATACCACTCTTCAGTCATAGAATCTGAAAATGTATATTACCATTTTTATGATTATTATTCTTATTTGTTATTATTTATCCAGTTTTTCGATGCTTTACATCATGGCTTTCAAAATATTCTCATTCCTTTGTTTAAAATACGTGACTTTTACCTCTGATCATTTTTTTCCTGATTACCAATAGTCCCAGTTAAGTCTAGAACCACACTGACATTCGACCATGCAAAAGGCAAGACCTCAGAACCAACCATCAAAGACCTTGAAAGCAAACTTATGGATATCTGCGCATCCACGAAACAGGGTGTTAAAACAGACACACCAAGTCTCTTCACATCGTTGGTTAACATAATGAAAAACATGGACTCTGCTTCTATGGCAGCTGCGTATAAGAAGATCAAAGCAAAGACAATTTGTTCTGCTAATAATGACAGAATAAGGTAAGAACCCCTTTACTACGCATATTGTAGGATAGACCTGACTTTTCTTTAAACAATAATCTTGTACTCATTTTGTAAACCGAAATTCTGGCCGAAGGCTAGAGGAGCTTAGGTCGTGGCGTGATTTCTGTCGCCCAACCGATGGCTATCCATTAGATCTTTCTGTCTTCAAGCAGTACTGCCCACACTTTCAATACGCCTTTCTAAAATATTTCCAGCTTTTTTACCATCAATAGCATGAAGTCTATTAAAAAAAGAAGCAGACTCGTTTACAATTGAGAATTTATGCATTTTTATAAATGTGATAAGGTGCAAACAGTGTATTGGGTTGTTTTGAAACTTGCAGAGCGCACTGTTATCATCAACGTGTTGCACCCAATTGAAAAGGGAAAAAATGTGGTCATAGCTTTAGGGTAAAGTATGAAGGCGTTATGGCCGTAGCTTCGAGTGATACTAAAAACTTAAAAAGTCTTACCCAACATCCACCCCCTAGAACAGAATATTTTCCTTTCGTTAGTTAGTTAGTTTGTTTGTTTTTTGTACTTTTTGCTCCTGATAAAAGAACTGAAATTCCTCAAAATTTTGTCAAAAATCAGATTTTTAAGGAGGCAAGGGATCATAATTATTTTACTTTCATGCAATGGTTTCCTGAAAACTATTTCAATTAATCAAAAATCAAAAAGATGCATTATGACCGTAATGAATAAGTTTTTCTTTACAGAAAATTCTTTCTGGATGCAATTCCTCTCACGAGTACTCCAAGTGGTTTGAGTTTCATGGTTGAAATGCTACAGGACAATGAAATATCAGGTTTACAAGCTGATATGTGGCTGACCACCTTGTCTTTCATTCAGGAACCAACCATGGATATGCTGACAACTGTTAAGGTACAGTTTTCTTTATCATAATAAGAATTTTTTAAAATATGTGCCTGGTGAATTGAAATGTTAGATAGGCAACTGTTTGTGATATCTAATGTCAACATTTTGGCTTTTAATATTTTCGTTTTAACTTATTTCAGCCACTCCTGTCTCTGAAGGCGAATACAGAAAAGGCAATGTTGGCTGTCAGCTCTCTTGTCCACAGTGTATGCAGAAACAACTTCGAATGTGAAAACAGTTTGTCGGTCAGAAAGATTATTGCTGTGTTAGACGCCAAGATTGGTAACTGCAAAGTATCAAAGGCAAACTTCAACACAGTGAGTATTTTTATAATTATACTATTTCTTTTCAAGACTTCTTTAGAATCTATCGTTTATCAAGACTGCTTGATCCTTTATCTCTTTCTTACTTTCGCCATGGCTACCAATGATAATTTCAAGAATCATAATACGCTACATTGCAGATCCTTTATGCCCTGAGAGCTATTGGAAATGCTGGTTTCGGTACAAGTGCTATTCCAACCCTTGCCAAATGTATCAGAATTACTAACAATCCAACTGAAATCCGTCTATCAGCAATAGAGGCCTTCCAGCGAATACCATGCACAGCAAACGTAAGTAATGACATAAAATGTACATTAGACATGATTTCATCTTCCTTAAACGTCTTTTGATCATCTAAACACAGCAGTTAATGCTATCAAATAAGAAACACATTACTACAATTCTTCGAGCTATTGTTATATTGTATAAATGAATGAAAGTACCTTTGGGAAAAAAATGACTTCTCATAAGACTAGTAAACGATGTGACAACACTATGATTACTATGACAAGTCTTTATATCTAAGGATTCTTGGTAACACATTTTGATCCTTTTTGTTTTCTTCACGAATATCCTTATATATCGGACAATTACTTACAGAAGATTAATGCAATGTAAATTTCAGAAACAACCAATTATGGCCGTGTTCAGCGATAAAGACGAAGACTCCGAAATAAGAATTGCAGCTTACAAATCCATTATGGCGTGTCCATCAAGTGATGTTCTATCAAAGGTCAAAACTGCCCTTGCCTCAGAAGAAGTTAACCAGGTGGGTTCCTACATTTGGTCCCATCTGACCAATCTGATGGAGACGTCGGATCCTCACAAGCAATCCATTCGATCTATACTTGAAGATGAACGCCTACAGAAAGAATTCAACCTTGATAACAGGAAATTCTCCAGAAACTATGAAAAGTCTTTGTTCATTGAAAAGCTGAATACTGGAGTTACAGCAGAAGGTGATCTCATTTGGTCATCAAAGTCTTTTATACCAAGGTCTGCAATGGTAAATTTGACCGTCGACTTGTTCGGAAATGCAGTCAACCTTTTTGAGATTGGGGGTCGTGTAGAAGGTCTTGAATTCTTTTTGGAATCCTACTTCGGACCCAATGGTTACTTCAGTGAAAAAGACGTCAAGATGGCTGCATCTGAAAGAGCTCTGGAACCAATCAAGGCTGACAAATCATCCAGGATAACAAAAAGAGTGAGTACAGTAACTTATTTTTGTTTTTAATAATAAAACAATCACAAAAAATACCGGGTATGAAATTACGAGTATGCTGTCAAAAATTGGCTAATGCTGTATATGTAACTTTTGACATTTAATTGAATTCTGTATTGCAGATGACATCAATGATGGATGAATTGAGAGGTTCAATGTATATGAAAGTTTTCGGTAATGAATTAAGGTACATGAATTTCCAAGACCTGGATTCGTTAAGATTTGGCGGCAACATCAACATCATTGATATGATGATGAAACTGGCCAAGGAAAGCTCATACCAATTCACTCACAGCACAATGTTCCTGGACAGTAGTTTTGTCATTCCTACTTGCTCTGGTTTTCCACTGAACCTTACGGTAAATGGCACAGCAACAATTGATCTCCAAGCGAGCGGAAAGTTCGACGTTATGAAAATGACACAGACTAAGCCTACATTGGACATCCACGGCATTATTAGACCAAGGTTTATATTTATTTTTCTCTAGCACGGCTGATTATAAAAGATCTTTGGCTGAAGAAGCGGTAATCATAACTGCTATTTCTTAAATTTCAGGGTTATCTTTTCTTGGGTGACCGTTTATGCAAAACATTGAAAAAATGAACAACTTAGTTTAGAACAAGAAAGAATTTCAAACTGTATTACGTAATTTCGATATTTCTGTATAAGATTTTAATGCATTTTAAACAGAAACTTCATGACTTTTATTTCCATGAAAAAAATATCCTAAGTGTTAAAATATTTCCAACTTTCGTTTCTGTTGTTAAGCGCTGCAGTTGAAGTTTCAAGTTCTATGAGTGTCGACGCCTTTGTTACAAAAGTTGGCCTTAAAATGGTATCAACTCTTCATTCACGAACATCTGTCCAGGGCAAAGTCAGTCTAACAGAGGAGAAAGCACTAAACGTCGATTTTGATCTTCCCGAGGAGCAAATGGACATCTTTAGCATGAAGTATGTTCCTCTCATTTTTGTAATTGGAACTTTTCTCTTACACGTTTTTAAAACATAATTAGTCTCGTCACTTAATACTCTAACAGGTTAAATAAGAACAAGATAACTGTAATGTTACAACTTTTTTAAAGCTGGCCCTTCAGATGTTTGGACGAAAATTTTACAAGAATTAAAAAAAATACAAAAAAATCATCCTTATACTCCCAAAGCCTTATAATTTTCATTCATAAAACACCAGTAGTCGAAAACTATCCGATAACAAGAGAAATTAGAGATTTACAGCCCAGGTCGACAACGACGGGAAACACGGTCTATTTTTACATGAGCAACTCGCTCATCTATATACCGGAAATATACAGACGAAGCTTCAAACAGCGTCCGAAGAAGACTTTATTTAAAATGATTACATGTTTGTTATTTTATTCAATTTTAGTGTCATTATTCACGTGCCAGTCACTTAACATTCCCACAATGCTTTTTTTTTTTAGTTTTGGCGGGAAATCTAAATGTTCCTTAACCCTTTCCCAAATGACAAATTTTGGACTGTCCCAAACTCAAAGTGTTTTCAGATGACAATTTTGAATTTAATGAGAATGTTAGAAAGTTTTCCGATAGGCTAGAAAACACTGTGGTAAAAGGATAAATTGCTTGTTACGAGCAATTTATCCTTTTCTCACAGTGTTTTTTAAAGAATTGTACTGCAGACACGTAAAAACCAGGGTTTGTCTGGGAAAGAGTTAAGAGGCTACGTAGCCTTTTAAGGGAATACCATCAATTTTTTTTTTTTAATTTGATGGGATGTGAAAATTATAAATACTTTAAAGTCGATTAGCGGTATTAATTTGCTGTTTTTCTTGTATCACATTAAATGCCACATTCAAAACTTTCTTTCACTGGTTATTGTGGTATTCTTACATTATGATGAAATTTGTAATAACTTTTCAGGTCATCTTTCTTCACCATTCATCGGAATATGGAACGTGAACAAAAAATGATTACAGAAAACCGAAAAACAAAAACATCATGTACAGGTTCAACACTAGCCAAAATTACAGGCCTAGAGCTCTGCGGAGAAATCAGCTACCCTAATGCATCTACTGTCGAAAGTGCGCCATACTTCCCAATGACAGGCCCGGTGAATATGGGAATCTCTTTGTATAAGAGAGACAGTCTCACGGGCTACAAACTCCAAGCCAGATCAACGCATGTAAGTACATATGTGAGGAAACTTTTTACTTTGAGATACATTTCTAAAGAGGAAACTGGCAGGGAAACTGTTCTCCCTCCCTCTCTCTTAAAACACAGGTAAATAACATTCCATAGAGCTTTCTTACATCTTAATGTCTACTAATCACAACATCTCTAATCTAATAGTAAATTAATATATTATTGCCTTCACTCTTTCCGATGCCACTCATGTTGATATCTGCGTTCTAGACATATTAGATACCTCTGATTTCAGACGGAAAATGAAAATATACTTAGAATGGCATTCTCTACGCCTGGTTCGACGGTAGACAGAAGCTTGGCTTTCGACTTGAACCTCAACAAAGCTGAAAATACATTTGAATCAAGCTTCAGATCACCATGGAAACAAGCAGATTTCAAAGGTAAATGTTGTTTATCTTGCAATGCGTTATAATTACTTTATTATAATATTCATTTGTCTACCAGAAATTTTGTACGGCTAGACATCTCATAAAACTCTTTTTTTTTGGGGGGGGGGGGAAAGAAGAAAATAAACAAATATATATATTGAAAAACCGAAACAAAACGACGGCAGGTGTAATTTGTTAATCAGTTGTCTCTACATAAATTACATAAATCTCCAAATTGCGGGGTACATGTGATCGATTTACGTTTACGTTACAGGTACCATGACTAATAACAGGAACCTAAAAGAAATCCATGGAAAGTTTAATTGGGATGGCAGCTTGCGCTATGAGGTCAAAGCTTCCTTAGCATCAGAAAAGTCAGGACCTGGCATGGTTTACAACCCATCTATAACCATTATATCTCCAAAAAAAAGTCCAGTCAATTTTGTTGGTACTATAAAATATGCTCCTTGGAAACTCTTTGACAGCGAGATGACGCTAACAGGAATGACAGCAACGCCTATCAGAGTCGAAGGTAAGACTTTCGAAGTTTTTTACAGTCAGGTTATTATGCTAAACAAATTTGAAATGGGTTACAGACTCTTTTATCCTGTATTATTACACAATTTAGAATATCACAATCAAGATGGTGTTGGTGATATATCTTAAACTCTGATCACTCATACTGCATCTGGTACTTTCATACGAGACTTTATCTTTACTATCGCCTTCATTTGCAAATTTTCTTCTTTTTCACTTGTAGCATCCCTAATGAACAAACTAAAACTGATGAAGGCAAGTGCATCAGTCCAACTGGATAAAAAGAAGGCATACAGTATTGATGCGTCCGTACAGAAAATCCTTTATAAAAAGAAGGTCAACTACAAGCCCATGATCTCAATTCGAGTACCATCCGCAGAAGTCTTTCTGTTTGGAGGAAACTTTATTCATACGTATGGCAAGAATATGGAAGTCCAAGCAACCTTGGACAAAGTTGTTTCACAGCCTGTTATTTTAAAAGGTATTTTTTTTATACATCTTTGTATAATATAATGGCTTTAAGATAGTTAGATATTTATCTTATCATCATCTTGTATTATTATCATTATTATGATTATCGAGCTATTTCAAGAAAAAATACAACTTTTTTTAACCCTCATTTACAGCTAAAGTTGTCAAAAAAGAATACAGACGTAACAGGGATCTGTACAACATCAAGATGGATCTCCGCTCAAGACCAATGGATATCAAATTGCAAACCAAACTTGACAATAGGAACATGAAAACCATTGCTACAGACATTGATTTTACCTACGTAGTCCGCAAAATTGCTCGAGACAACATCAAATTCGTGTCAAAGGTTATAAACTTAAGCAGCAAATCTCTGACGAAGGCAAAGGTTTCCTTGTAAGTATACCCATGACAAAATGTTAATTATCAAACGATACTTGAGAGTTGAAATTCAAAGGCACTATGATAAGTTTTGTCTACAATGTTCTTACTTTTCTTTGTAGGCATTGCCAGTTGATGAAATAATTTATTATGAAACGATTCTTGAAAGTTGTTATATAACGTGCCATATTCATGTGTTTCCATTATTGCATATTTTTTGTAAGTTTCCACAATTTTGCGAGTTTTCGTTGATTTGAAAGTGTTGTCTTAATGAAATGACCTTCTTCTTTTATCGATCATTGAACGTCGAAAGTCAAAGACTTCATATCGTTTTTAATCAATTTTGTCAAAACAATTGCAATTTGAAAATAAATAAATAAATAAATAAATAAATAAAACATTTTTCTATGAAACAATGATGTTCAAACAGCTGTATCAAATCTTCTTTTAGAAACCTTGCTTCAAAGCGGAACCCAGACTATAATTTCAAGATGTTGGGCAACATCAACCATAACAAGAAACATTCCGAGGTAGACACAGATCTGTTTTTTGGGAAAGATTTTAAAGACACATCGAAACAAATAAGTTTGTCAGCTGCGCTGGACAGAGCTTTGAAAAGCTGGACACAGTCTTCAATGCAATTTAAAGGACAACTGCGGAAAGGAAATGTAAGTATATAGCGTTATGCATTTGGCGATTACAATCGTACGAATATGAAATGCAGAATACAAATAATGCGGTCTTTTTAAACTGAAAACACTTTTCTAAAGCAAACGGTCTTTCTATATAGATTCAAGTAACTTTTACGATTAGGTGTAGATTCAAAACAGTATACATTTTAAAGTTTCTGATAAAGAAGTTTTATGAGACTTAACTGAAGATAAGATCTACATATTTTACAAAGGCTTATGTTGATAGTACTAAAATGAACTGTCTAAACAAGGCGATGCAGGTGAGTGAAAATAGCACGGGTCTTTAAGGACTGCCAGTGACCTTAGAATGAAATGAACTTTGTTAGTCGGACATTTGCATCTTAAACCAGTGGTTTGCGTAATGACCCAATATCAATCAAAAGCACGATGCATGTGTTGAAATGCATTTCAATTTAAATCATGCCATATAAAAGTTCGGACAACATTGTGAAGATGACAATCTATTATTAGGTAGTCTGTCCAAGTGATAATCGCTGCAAAAAATGATTTCTAAAATCAGACAAAAAAGCAAAACAAAGGACAGACGACCTTTCAAACTCCTTGAATCTAGTTTTAAATTAGTTTCTCTTCCAGCGACTAACGCTTGGACCAATAAGAGATTCTCGTCCTTACAACAAGTCCCATTCTTTTATTTGGTATGATTTTATTAAAGCGCGTTTCAGCACCCGTTTTATTTACTTCTGGCAGCCATTGTCACTTTAAATATAGACAGTCACTGAGACAGCTTTGATTACATATTGCAAAGGAATTTAATATTTACACATGATTCAACATTTATTTCCAGGATCTCAAACTCGTTGGCAAAGTTGAGCATGCACACACTAAAACTTCTCTTGACAATACCATGACTTTCCGTATGAATGGTGAAGGCGTATCTACGTCCTTGAAATTGAAAGATGCATCAGACACCTTGAAGAATATGGAAGGCAACTTTGAAGTTTCTATTCCTGGTAAGACATTTACAATTTCACAAACCATTGTCGAGGCTAAGCCAAACCAATTCACTAGCACCATGACAGCACAGATCGGAAAAGCCATGAACACTGTTGTAACAAAGTGGGAAAAGCCATCACCAAGAAGTCTCATTTTATCTTCAAGCATGGACGTCGCTGGTATGGATCCTATCCATCTTAGTACAGAATACACGCTTTTACCATCTCTGTACAAGGTTCATGCTGCATTCTCCCATGGAAAATTCAATTACAGTACTTCTACATCAGCTAAATTTTCAGACAGCCACACAGCTCAGATCTCTGTTGATATTGAAACTCCAACAAGGCGTGTTAATAGTAACATAGAATCAAGAAAAGAAGGAGATAGGGTATCTGCACAAGCTGATTTCAGATGGAATGCGGATAGAGACGACAGCAAACGGGTTATATTAAGCGGTAATCTATTCGCACCAGCAATGAACAACATTGATGGGACTATTTCTGTTCAGCATCCTTCTCTAGCGCTTAGTGTAAACCTTAAGCACTCTGTTGGGTCCAAATATTCCTCAAAACTTGAAGTGCAAGTCGACAATAGTCAATTCTTCCTCATTGACACATCTTTTGGATCATACACAAAACCAAAGGGAAAGGAAATTGCAGGTACGATTGATATGAAAACGCCGTTTAAAACTTTAAAGACGGTGAAAATCGAAATGAATCAGGGAATTTACGACGCTAAATACGAAACCAATCTTGATCTGAAATGGAACCCAAACAACGTTTTGTCCTCCAAATTCACAATTAAGAGACCATTGTCTTCAAAGCAAGTAAATGTAGAGCTGATAGCCAAAACACCATTTAAAGTAATAAGAACTGTTTATGTCTCTCTGGTTAACAAATTAAAAGATGGTATGTTCACAATTGCCAAGCTTAACTGGAATAGACAATCTGTTCAATTGGACGTCACACTTGCCAATAGAGGTAATGCCCACAAAACAGATCTTCAAGGCCAGATAGACATCAAGACATCTTTTCGAAATATGAAGGAAGGCACAATGAAAATAATCCACACAGGCGAAAGGGGACAATATAAATCTGAAGCCAAATTAATGATGAATAAGAAGCAGTACGGCGTCGAAAGCGAAATAAACCATCAGAGGAACGGTTGGACCGTCAAAAACAACGGTCAACTGACTGCCTTTATACCAAATGACAAAATTACAGCCACTTGGGATCACCAAAATACTTATAATGATATTACAACGACATCGGAAATAAAATGGGGTAAACAACTCGCCACAGTGAAGTACAATGCCCTTCAGGACTTCAAATCACAAAGTGGAAGACTTTCCTCTGCACTAGAAGTACAGCTACCATTTTCAAACTTTAAGGATATTGTTTTCCAGATAAGTCATGAGCATAAACCAGGTCAGTTTTCCAGTAACATGAAATTAGAATCTGAGAGAGAAGCAATTGCAATTGTAGATGCTAAATATCTGAGAGATAATGGTGAAGTTCAATCCAGTCTAACAATGACCAATCCATTGTACGACGGTGACATTTCCCTGAAACTTACATCGGTTTATACTAAATATCCAATGAATGGCCATCTTGAACTTACCCTGACGCCTTTTAAAACAACCACAATTGATGCGTCTCTGAACAAAGATCTGCGAGGAAATACTGATTTTACTTTCATGTTTTCGAACCCCACATTTGACCCCTTGACAATAACAGGTACTAGACGAGCCAAATCTTCTGGAATCGAATCATCTGTATCAGTAGAATATGCACCAAATAAAATCATGACCATGGAAACTGTGCACAAGCTTGGAAGAGATAAGATGTTAAAAATAAAATTTACTTCACCATTTACTAAAATATACTCCAGTGACTTAACCCTTTCAGTCAGTTCCAACAGCTTTAGATCATCTGGAAGTATTGAAGCAGAACCATTTATATCAAGAGTTTCTGCAGAAGTATCGGGCAATACCTTTAATGGCTTAAATGGAAATCTGATGGTTTCAACAACGTCGTCCATGAGTAAAGCTTCCATTTCAAGTGAGGTTATAAACGGAGAAAGAAAATCCTCTGCAATTGTCGAGTATCAACCTGGAAAAATTGTAAAAATACTTGGTGTGTACAAGTTTGACAGAATAGAAGATTTACTTATGAATATTGAATTAACCACCCCTTTTGACAGTCTACCGTATTCTGCAGTTAAGTTCGAACATCAAGGAGATCTTAGAGAATTTCAGAGTAATGCAGAAATACAGTACAAAGGCAACACAATGTCAGCAAATACACAGTTTTCGACAAGAAATGGCTATGAGGGCTCAATTATATTAATGTCACCGCTTATGGATAAAATAGAAAGTGGATTCTCACACACAGGGTCATTGGGTAATTTCAAGACCCACGTTGAATTTACTAAAGGAACAAAATACGCAGCAGATCTGTCCCATACAGGAACAGCAACCAACTTCGCCTCTGCTCTGAAACTTTCGAATGGGCAAAGAGACTTGAAAACATCAGCTAAATTTGTCTATGAGCCAAAACTTAACACAGAAATCTTGATTGAAACCCCTTTCGAAAGATGGGACCAAATACGTCTTACATATTCATTGGATGGTACATTGACTAGATTTGTGCAGGAAGCAGAACTTTTCATTCCAATTTATGGTTCTTTCAAAGGCGATTCTATTATCAACCTTGATGATCCTTTCACCGTTTCATTGAACTTGAAAACTCCTCTAAAGGACTACAACAATATGATGGTTTCTTTATCCCATTCTGGTTCGTTTAAAAACTTTGAGTCACAAGCTAATATCAGAAATGGCCAAACGGCATTCGGAACTATTGTAAAGTTCAACACCAATCCTTCATATAATCTTGACGTTTCTCTACGTACACCATTCCAAAATTACAGACAAAGCAGAGTCTCTCTCAATTTTGAAGGAGAGCCTAGAAACTTTAAATCTAATTTCGAACTGCAAAGAAACAAAGAAACTTCAGAAATTGATCTTTCCTTCAACTTCAAACGTAAACTAGACATAGACTTAACAATAAGAAGCCCATACATGGATCTTATAAAGGCATCTATTGACCACTGGGGAAGCAGAAAGAAGTTCAACAGCAAATTGCGTATGCGTATTGGAAAGGACAAGATCATATCTGACGTCAGATTCCAAACGATACCGTCACTCAATGCTTTTGTTTCACTTAAAACACCATACCGTCCTTTTAAAAACCACCAGTTTTCTTTGAAACATGCTGGAAACAGAAACAGTTTTAAATGCAACGTGGATTACAAATGTAATAATTTAAATTACAATGGTGATTTGACATTCCAAAACTTAAACATACTGAGAGGTGAATTAAACCTTAAAGGATCTAGCTTTAAGCCAATGAAAGCTATAGTCACCCATGACGGTCCGGCTCATAACTTTAAATCATCTGGCGAGATATCCCTTGGGAAAAAAATAGTAAATGTTGGAGTAAGTCTTAAGGCAGTTGACGGATTAAAGAGCAGCATACAGATTCAGACGCCATTTAGAGGCTACGAATCGGTTAAGGCGTCCTATGCTCATTCGGGACCCATTAACAATTTCAAGTGTCTAGGTGAGGCCTCTTTGAACAAGAGACACTCTCAATTTAATTTGGCTTTCGATGTCTCTCGTGATGTTTCTGTCTCCTTGGCACTGCAGACGCCATTTGATGGATTAAACGATATCTCAACTACATTTACTCACAAAGGTTCTATTGAAAATTTCAACACGGCTTTGACTTACGATAACAATGGCAGACAAATTGAGGGTTTAGTTGCATTCTCAAATATGAAAAAGCTTACAAGTTTAGTCACGCTCCGTTCAAACTACCAAGAACTACCAAACATTGAGGCCTCTCTGGATCACGACGGTAGCTTCAAGAAGTTTAAGACACTTGCTGGGATCACACTTGGAAAGCAGAAATTTGAGGCTGACTTTTCTTTTGATTCTACCAATGGATACAATGGGAAATGGATGATAAATATGCCCTCTAAAGCCGTTGCTGCTTCTTTCCGACATGACATGACAGATGCAGAAATTTCTTCATCTGCTGATTTTGTTGTAGATGGAACTACAATGTATGAATTGAAGAGTGTGATATTTGTTGAACCATCACTTAGTGCATCCCTCACAGTTAAAACACCAGTCAATGGTTATGAAATGACAGAGCTAACATTGAATCATGACGGATCCAAAAAGAACTTTAGGTCTCAAATGAGCCTTGTTTTCTCTGGAGAAAAAGGAGAAGTTGAAGTTTCTTTCGATAGTACACAAGATTTAAATGTTAGACTCTTAGCAGAATCGTCCCTTTTAAAAAAAATCGAATTCACGACGTCTTACACAGGATCACTGAGAAATTTCAATAGCGCAGTACAATGCCTGTATGGCAGAAAAAACCAGTTTCTTACAGAGGCTGCACTTAGCACAGACGGTCCAATTTCCGGTTCATTCAAAATGATCTCTCCACATCTGAAGAATGTCGAGGCATCCTTCAATCACCAGGGCGGACTAGGAAATTTCAAATCTAATGCTGAAATTATATATGCAGGACAAAAAGGCCAACTCGCTGCTGCATTAAAACAAGATCGAGAAATTGATGGTTCCCTTACCTTGAAAACTCCCTTAACAAAAGATCTTGAAATTCAGGCGAAAACAGATGGCCCCACCGACAACCTTCGATCCACTCTTCAAGTCACGTATGGTGGAGAATCAAAACTAGATTTTAAGTCAGAGTGGGATTTACAGTCATCTAAGCGGATTGAGATTTCCGTCGAAACTCCTTTTGTAGGTTTAAAACGAATGATGCTGAAGTTTTACCATTTTGGAGACATCAGCGACTTTGAAACAAAAGCAGAATTGTCAAAGGAGGCATATTCCATTTCCACCAATGTAAAGTTTAGTCCTACAAACGGAAAACTGTCATTTAGGGCTCCAGACATACAGGATTTCGATGTAGAATACACGTTCAATGGAAAACTTCCTGAACATGAAATGGAAACAAAAATGACTTACGGTTCAAAGGACCTGCTTCATATGAATTCCAAACTTGGTTTCTCAAAGAATACTATAGAAGGTAGCCTCACTATGAAATCACAGGTAACTCTTCCAATGGAAACAAGTTTTACGGTTACTGGTAAGTCTCTTGACCGCTTCTCTGTGCAGGTAATATCTTTAATTGCTGGAGAAACCCATGAATTCGATACGTCTTTCAGCAAACTTGGCGATATAAAAGGAAAACTTGGTTTTAAATCTCCTTACCTAGTACCAGTGTCAGTAAACTTCGCTCTGAAAGACAATAATAATGACAGGTTTACGTTTGACTGTGACTTAATCGTTGATTCCGAACGTCATGAAATAGAAGTGTATTTTGAAAATGCTGAAGCAACAAGTAGCAGTTTCACTCTTCAATCTCCACTCATGGTACCACTGTCAGGAAGATTTATTTTACAAAATAGTATGCCTAATAGAATCGCAGTTTCAAGTCTTCTTACCATCGATTCAGAGAGTCACCAAATGGATATGTCTTTTGAAATGAATGAAAACATGCAAGGAACCTTCAACCTTAAATCCGCAGCTTTTGTTCCTATTTCACTCAGCTTCAATGCAAATGGCAATTGGAGAGGATTTAAGGTAAATGCCGATGCAACAATTAATTCAGACAGGCACTATGGTGACGTTACATTCAGTACCGACAGCGGGGTTGAAGGAAGTTTCAGTCTTATGTCCCCAATGATTATGCCAGTCAGTGGAAACATGGCGATTACTGGAAGCCCAAATAACTTCCAATCGAATGTCAAAATGATGCTTGCCTCGGAATCATACGAAGGCGACATATCCTTTACTACTGACAGACTTGTCAAGGGATCCATCCGTTTTATGCCTTTCTTCAGCGTTGGAAATATTGAGGCTTCTTTTGAACATGAAGGAAGTGTAACTAATTTCATGAATCACGTGGAGGTATCATTCGATAGCAGAAAAGTTGTAAATACTGATGTTGTATTCAACATAGACACCGCTAAAAAAGGAAGTGCATCGTTTACATGCTACGATAGAAGTGGCAGTTTATCCTATGACCATGAAGGAACATTTTCTGCCTTCAAAAATCAAATTTCCTTGGAATATAATTCGGAATCAATGCTTGAAACCATGGTTTCCTACCGAAACCAACCAATCACTCTTGACTTTGCTATTAAAATACCCGTTGAAGGGCTTGAAACAGTAACGGGACAAATCAAACATACAGGAGACCTTCTAAACTTTGAAAACCATGCTGAAATAGATATATCTGGGGAGAAGACCGAAGCAGACATGGATTGTAACTTCGCCACGAAAATGGAAGCACGTTTTTCTACACAAAGTCCATACTTTTCTTCTATAAGTGCAGGATTTGATATTTCAAATTTTGATGGTCTAAAATCAAGGGCAGACTTTGCATACGGTAATGAAAAATATTCCATCGACGGTTTGTTCATGAGCAAAGGCGAGATCAACGCAGATGTAACTATTTTAACACCATTTCAAGGCTACAGGAAAATAACAGCTGAAATGACACATAAAGGTGATTTCCCAGAGATGTCCTCCATTTTCAATCTTAAAACTGGACGAAGAACTCTAGTTTCTACGAGTATTGTATTATCTCAGGCAAATGGAGTGACCGCACGGATGTCTATTCAATCTATTTTTACACCATCATGGCAACTTACACTTCAACACAACGGAGAGATAAGAAATTTCCAATCGAACGCTGAGCTACAGTTCAATGGACAACCTTTTGTCGCAGCTGTTTCATTTAAGAATGTTCCAAAACCAGAAGGCAGTATGTCTTTGTCCACTCCTTACACCGATGATATATCAGGTACTTTTAATATGGATCTCGCTACCCCATCAGCAGAATTCACAAGTTCATATGGCGACAAGTCTATTTCTGGTCACGCAACACTAATGTACCAGCGCAGTGGATTTGGAGGCAAAGCAGGCTTTAAAACTCCTTTCTCCGGCTTTCAAAATGTAAATGTAAACTTTGGGTATGTAAAGCAATATAAGGGTATTCAGGTCAACGCAGAATTGGAAATGAACCCATCCCAGAAATATGAATTTGAAACAAATTCAAAATGGAGTAAAGGTCTTATCGGATCTGCTTCTGTTAAAACGCCATTTTCTAATCTAAGGCATTCATCTGCGAATATCAAAATTGATGGAGATTTCCCGAACATTAAATCAGAAATTAACATTTTGCATTCAAGAAAGGAATTCTCGCTAAAATCTGAACTCCAACACGACCGTTCAACGTTTGCAGAGATGAAAATTGAAACACCTTGGTCTGGATATGAATTGATGGGTCTAAGATTTACCAATCAGGGATTGATTACTGACATGGCTACGAGTATGAAAGTTATGCTTCCCTTCAATGAGGTGGTTGACGCTAGCTTTAAAAATGTCATGACTGACAACAGTCTAGAAACAAAGGCTACCTTGGAGACTCCTTTCGCAGAGAATAAAATGCTCTTCGATCTCGAGTTCAGTGGCAAACCAACCAATTTCAAGAACGCCTTGGAAATGTCAATGGGAAAGATGTATTCTGTCAAGTCACAAACAGCATTAAAATTTGATTCACTAACATTTGACTTTGATACTACTTTATCATCTGTGATTGGTGGCGCTTCCGACGAACAACGAGCAACATTTAGGTATGTAATTGGTGATAATTCAGAGGTATCCGCAGATGTTAAAATATTTGGTAGTGTCTACAACCTTGATTCAACTTTGCAGCTGACAGAAAATGTAAACGGTATGCTGTCCATAAGAACACCTTTACCAGTGTTGCAAGACTTTAGTATTGTATTCTCACACACCGGCAACCAGAGGCGTTTTATCTCTAAAGTAACGATCCAGTTAGAGCCCGGACAAGTAATTGACAGTACAGTAGAATATGTGAAATACGGCTGGCGAAGACTTCAAACTTCAGTTGAAGTACAAACACCTTTCGTTGGATTCGAGAACACACGGTTGTCATATACACACTCAGCCTCAATTGATAGTTTTGAATGTGATGGAGCTCTTTCTGTGATGGATAATGACTTTAAAGGCAATCTTAAAGCATCAAGGTTACCTTTGTCAGTTTCTCTTCAGTTTACGACCCCAGTTGATGATTTCGAACAAGTGGGTGCAGAGATGAAATTAGATTTCGGATCTATGTACTTTAATGGAGATGCTAGTATGACATACATGAAAGACAAAACAATCTCTCTTATTTCTAGGATGGATTTGAACTCGTCTCCAAAGGTTATTTCAGCTCACCTAAGAACCCCATTTTCAAAGTTCCCTTCTGCCGATATAAGCCTCTCCCACAACGGTGATTTTAACAGTTTTCAGTCTGTTGCATCAATTACAGCACCATACATCCAGAACGTTCGTGCAGAAATAGAAGGTCAAATACCTTCTTTAGCTAGCTTAACTGGGCAAATTACAATTTCTTCCCAGATCAAAAACTTTGAAAACCTGAAACTCAGCATCAAAAACTCTGGAAACCGTGGTAAATACAATACAAGAATGGAAGCAAACTGGTCTCCCTCACAAAGTGTCATCTTTGAAGGATCTTTAAAAGACACGAAATCGTCAATGAGTGCTGATATCTTTGTTTCAACACCTTTTGAATCCTTCAGAAGGTACAAACTGAAAACAGACACGACAGTTCGTGGTGAAAAATATAGCCATATGTTCTCCTCAAATCTAAACGGACAGAAACAAGCAGACCTCGATTTTGCGATCGAATTCGGATCGATGAAAAGCTTTATAATGACTATGAAAGCGCCCATATCTTTCGATACTACTATTCAGGCAGAGAAGAAATACAATAAGTACTTAGGCAATGCTATGCTAGCATTTGACAGATTGACATACAAAATTGATTCTTCCCTGGATGCTGATTCAAATAGTATATCAGCTATGTATGAATGTCCAGAAAACAAGATTCAGGTAGAATCTGTTTTCAGTAAAACGAATCCAAAGGCCGACATCTTCATCAACGGTAATCGATACGGGTACGACTTCCTCCTTGACAAGAATGATATGAAAATTAAAGCTTTTATTCCCTCCAGAACCGTACAGATATCTGGATCTCACAATTACAGAACTACAGAGGGATCACTCATGTGGGATGCTGATAGAGATGAAACAAAGAAAGTTGGCTTCAGATCCGTCATGACTTCAGCAAAAGATTCGATGAAAGCCGATGTCACTCTTATGATGCCTACATTCGGAAAGGTAAATTATCCCTTTTAGATAATTGTTTTAAATGTTTGATGGCAATTTCATTTCTTTAAACAACAACAGTTCGGTAGAGACGCTATTTCTTCTTTAAAAACAGTTTAGTGTTTTTAGTGCCTATCTAAATAAGGTAATGACTGCATTACTAGTGATCATACTTGGAAATGAACTAAACCTAGAACACAGATAAGACAGAAATATCGCTTTCGTTTAGATTTCAGGATTTATTCTCAAATTCATGATTATGCTTCAAAATAACGTTTTTAAATGTATAGTAATATGATAAAAATAAAATACGTATTGATTATTTTAACCAACCATTTCAGAATGTACAGCTAGACTCTGAAATGGTTCTGAACAACGGACGTGTATTGTTTGACGGAAAGACAGAATTGTCGTACTCTCATGACAGCAGAAAGAGATTCACAATTACATCCCGACTTGCAGATATTTCAAATGAATGGTCATCGAAAAACTACAGCTTTTCTCTGGGTATAAGTCATCCATACACAAGTGTCGGTGTACAAGTTCACTCCCATCTAGCAGAATCAGACAGTAAATATACAGGTGGTGTCAGTCTGGAGTACCTTACAGTCGGCCGTGAGATAAAAACTTTCTCAGTCAATGGGGAATTGAACAAACTGCGTAACACCATAAACTTTGGTGTAAGTATAGAATTGACTATCTTGATTTTGCTTATGAATAACAGGTGTTTGACAAATAGTTTACGAAGAAAACTATTATTCTAAGGTTTAAATTAACACCTCAAGCTCCTATACCTAGGAATGTAGACGGACTTAACAAAACCATTTTTTATCTTCAAACCATTAATTGTACCATTTCAGGTGAATACTCCAATGAAAAGAATTGCTTTGTCGGGTGCGGCAAATACTGAATCACCATTTGTGGTTTCACTTCAAAACAAATACGACAACAAGAGGCCTCTGAACACACGATTTTCTGTAAATCCTCAAAAACAGAGCATCGCTTTCCAGATGAACTACGATCTTGGTGAGTTCAAATATATGTCAACATATGTGGGAGTGAATTTATCTTTGCCATTAGTAGCCAGTAAAGCTGGCGTCCCAGAGAGATATTCGTCATTTTATGTGTAGGACATAAGTTTAAGAGACAAGACAAATCTATGATAAGTAAAGTCTGACTCTTTAACACGCATAGTGCATATTGCCGTCAAACGGGACTTAAATTTAAAGCTTACTCGAAATATTTTGTGGGACAGTGATGTAATGGTAGAGCGTTGCTTCTCGCGTCAAAGGTTCCAGATTCGAAGCTCATGGTCAGCTAGGTCATTCCACGGAAACTGTCTCATCACGGCGCTAATAATGTTTAAGGTTCTAGGAAGTACCTATCAATAGTAATTAATAAAACATTCTATAAACTTGTTTCACAAATGATGTAAAATGAAAAGTTTAAACTATTAAAGATTCTAATAAAGTTTATTGGTCACGTTAAACCCTAAAGTATCTTCAGCTTACATATTCGGGTCTTTGCAACTGGGACTGTTGTCCGGCTGATTTGAGTGTGAGTGGATTTTTGTCAACTTATCTGCAGTGGAGAAAGTAGGATCGGGCATTACAAGTATAATTATGTTCCACCGTGACTTTCTTTCGTTTTTATTTATCTCAAGTTTTGATAATGATATTGGGGTGCTTTTTTTCATACTCCTAAACATGTATACTGTGTTACAGAAAACCCTGATAGTGAATTCCATTTCGATGCTAAATATGTGAACAGCAGCGCCGTGTCAGCTGAAATATATCATGTAGCCAACAGACAAAGAATTACTGATGTTCTTACAACTGTGAGACTTAACAACTCCCATTTACTCCACAGTCGCCTTCACTGGAGACCAAGCATGATGCATGATTTACAGGTAAATATTGACTTATGTTGTTAATAAAAAGAAGTTCTGTAAATCATGAATGTTACCTAAATATTCCAGAGCTTTTTAAAGAAGCTTTAAATCTCTTGATATATAAAATTGACTGATACTTAATGTAATCATTGAGATGAAAAAGCCAACGCTGTCTCTACTTCATTCCGGTCGTATAACAAACTCCTTTATTACAAATTCCAGAATCTTCTCAATCGAAAGGCCGCTGCATACAAGAAGCGTCTATCTACTTTCGTTCGTCTCGCCTCTAATGATATCAACTACGAAATACTACAAAAATACAGACTTATTGCCCGTGAGGTTGCCGATGAAATGGAGTTTGAAGTTCTTGCAGAAATGTATGACACAAACCAATACCATGTCAAAGATATCTCCGACTATGTGGTTTCTAAGATCTCCGAGATACAGTAAGAAATGAAATGCTTATTTTTCTATACTTCAGATAACGATTTTTCGTGTATCCTTCCGTACACACTTCTTTCTTCTGAAGGGACACTGATATCTTAGATACTTTAAACCTATTCATTTTACATCACTTTATAACCAAGTTCTAGCAACTAAGATAAATCACTCTGGATGATTGCTACTTAGAATTTATACCAGTACTCGTGCCTTCATGGGAACAGTTCCAAAGGTTGCCATGGTAATCGAACTCGAAACATCTGATATAAGATGCAGACACTATTCGTAATTGGCTTATAACATGTTTTTGACTGTTTTGAAAAAAAAATAAAGCCTATCGTAAAGTTATAAATCTGTTGATGAAAAATTATTGATGTAAAATTATGTCAAAGGAAGGTGATTAATAATTGAATTGCTTACATAGAAGGCAAACAATAGAATTATTAAATTTTGCATGATTATGAAGTTCACTTAATTTGGTTTATTGTTTGTTGTAATTCAATTTATGTAAATGTTTTTAATGTGATCAGTCTTGTTTCTAATTTCTGCTTATCACCGATCAGCCTATAAAAGATTCATATTTTGAAATATTTTATTCTTCGTTTTTTTTCAGGGTGGCAGCAAGAGGTGCATCAGATAAACTAATGAACTCCATGCCTGATATAGGTGTAATAAGACTATCTGAACAGATGGCAAAGGTACTTAGTTCTGCATTTCTTCCGGTCTTATACTTATAAAATACAACTCGGAAAATGGTTACAGAAGTTCGTACAGTTTTCTCTTCCGAAATGAGTTATTCATATTCATGACGGCACTTTCTCAACTTATGTTCCTGTAAACTGTTTGATTTAGACAAAACATTCAAGTGTTATAACCTGCATACTAGCAGGCTTGCTGTCTAGATTTATCTGCTTGGATTGATGTCTTGTTTCTAATGGCAAGGTTTTTTTTTCTTAACCTTTCAGATGATTGTAGACAATTACAAGACTGGAAAGGTATATGTTTCTCAGTCAGCAAATTCCATTTACAACTCAGGTAATTTTCTTTATATCAAATCCTGTAAGTCCATTTTGAAATACATGTGTACTATATCTTAGTACGCATCAAATTTCACTACTATTTAAACTTTTTACCTTCGAGATTAATTCTATTACAATTGTAAAACTGGTCTATTTTCACATAATTTGCGTTCCTTCATAGTTAATTCAGGTGTACTGGCTTATATTCTCCTTCACAAAAAGCTCAGTCTCGGTTTAAAGATGGCCCTTCAGATCTTGGGAGAAAATTTAAAAAAAAAAATGCAAAAAAATCATCCTTATACTCCCCAAGCCTTTTAATTTGCCTTCATAAAACCCCAGGAGTCGAAAACCATCCGACAGCACGAGAAATTAGAGATTTACTACGGCCCAGGTTGACACCGACAGGAGACACGTTCTATTTTTAGATGATCGATTCGCTCATTTATATACAGGAATACACAGAAAAAGTTTAAAATATAGGGTCCAAAGAAGACATTATGGAAAATAATTATTACATGTTTGTTATGTAATGGAATTTAAGCGTTATGAGTCACGTGCCAGTGACTTGACATTCCCAAAATGCCCTATTGATTTTTGGCGGGAAATCTAAAAATATCTTAAGAGGCTACGTAGCCTTTTAAGGGAACACCATCAAAAAAAGTCTTTTTGTAATTTTATGAGTCTTACTTATTGATGATTTGTATTATTTTTTCATATGAATTTAAGTGATATATATGTTTTTTAATTTGGTGAGATGAAAAAATTCTAAATACCCACCTTTAAGAATGACCAATTGAGTTTTAACATCCGACACAAGGTAAATATTGTGAAGAAAGAGGCAGGAGACTGTAGGTCCATATTAACTTAACAGTCGATAAAGTTTTGTGTGCAATTTTGCTGTCTACTTTGCACAAAATATGTTCGTAAAAAAAAGAAAAGGATTTCTAGCCCATTTTACAAAATGAGATATTTTGCTTATATTGTAGGTATTTTGAAAAATTTGACACGAAGTATGCCATCGATAGACATGCAGAAGAAATACAATGAATACACGGACTACTTAGATAGTATTAAAACCATTCCTCAGAAATATGTAAATGTCAGATATGTACCAGCAATGGAAGATGCCATGACTTTGATTAATTCTCGGGTTGATGGCGAAGTGATGCAACAGGTGAGTCAACGATTTTTTATTGGTGTAGGTGATGAATATATATAACGAATATTTTTACTTTCTCCGGAAATTACCTACACGAATAAAATGCAGATATATATATAGTAAAAGACCTATTTTAAGAACTTGCTAAGTTATCAATCGTTTTCGAAATGGTAATATTCATCTTTTTCAGTTGTTGGAATTTTTAAAACGTGTTGTTTTTTTTCTTTTCTAGGCCAAAAATGCCTACAAATATTGGGAGCTGAGAGAAAACACTAAAATGATTGTAGACGCCATCGTTGACTGGATCAAAGAAGAAATTGATGCTGAGATCTCCGATCTTAAAGCTACCCTTCTAAACCTGAAAAAGTCTACAGTCACTGTTTATGATCCTAAAAATGGAGAAATTCAATTTGAACTTCATCTACCAGTTCCCGTACAATCGCTTCAAACTCTGCCTGTCGTTGATGTAACACCATTCTTAACAAAATTGAAGAGTTACAGACCATCTGTGCCATCATTGTCACTGCCGTCTGCTGACGTCTCTTCCTGGATACCACCATTTGATGGTAAGGAGAGGCAAATTTATTAACTAATTAGACATATTGTAATTCTAATGATTATTGAAAGGACGTAAATCCGACAGATTTAATTTTCCTGCGCGTAGATACAAAAATCTGATGGTGACCCTTGCGTTACAAAGTAATGAAGAAAAAGATAAAATTTACAAGACTAGTGACACAAGTTCTGCCCTAAGATCACAGGAAAAAATGTTATAAAAACCAAATAACATGTCAAGCAGGAGAATGTATTTATATGCTTTAGGCAAAATAACTTCCGGTTAGGCATAAATAAGATCAGCAAAGAAATATGAACTTCTCTTCAGTGTGACTTTGGTCTTTTTCTCTTCAGGCCATGCAACAATTCAAGGAGACAGAATCACAACATTTGATGGATTGACCTATGACCTTGCGAAGCAATGTACATTTATCTTAGCTCGTGACTTTGTCGATGGCAACTTTTCAGCTATTCTCCACAAAGAGGGAAATAAAAAGAGTGTGATAATTTTGGCAAGAGGAATGTCCATTGAAGTAAAGGCTAATGGCACAGTAAGTTTCCTTTGCAAAAGCGAAAGTAAATAATTGTTGTTAGCAATTTGGCCATCTATTCAACATTAAATATCTGGCATTTCCTTAATACATGGATATAAATAGTTGGGAGGAATTTTGAGTATTATTTCGAATCCTAAATATCCCCAATCGATAAAATCTGTTTATACAGTCGCCCTTCCTTTATTCTTTTTTTTTTTTTTTTTTTTTTTTGTTTCTCCCTTTACTTGTTTGTTTCTCTCTTTGTTTATTTCTTTCGTTCTTCATTTCCTTCTTTCTGCACCGGTACGATGTTTTTCCTATCTTCTTAAGTTTCTCTCCATTGAAGTCAAGGCTAATGGCACAGTAAGTTTCCTTTGCAAAAGAGAAAATAAATAATTGTTGTTAGCAATTTGGTCCACTATTCAACATTAAAGATCTGGCGTTCCCTTAATATATGTATATAAATAGTGGGGAGGAATTTTGATTATTATTTCGAATCCTAAATATCCTCAATCGACAAAATCTGTTTATACATTCGCCCTTTCTTTATTCAATTTTTTGTTTGTTTCTCCCTTTGTTTGTTTGTTTGTTTCTTTCTTTCTTTCTTTCTTTCTTTCCTTCTTTTCTTCATTTCCCTCTTTCTGCACCGATCGGACATTTTTCCTATCTTCTTCCTAAGTTTCTCTCTGTATCTTTTTTTTATTTCTATTAAGTATACTGTTTTAGAGATTTTTAAATAAAATGAAGAGGTTGATGTTGGAAGCTACTGACTTCATATGGCATGAAAGGAGAATTTTATGATGAGAAATTACTTGAAAATATTTGGGGAAAAGAATCATTCTTTTTGTCTTCATTTCAGGAAAGGGTTGGTTGAGAGAGAACCGCTTCCTTGATTACCTTTTTGATATATCACTTTTGTTTTTGTTTTCAAATTCTCAACCTTTGCCAACTCAATTTGTATTTGACCAACCTACGTTGATTATTTGCGATATAACTAGATCTAACTAAAACCTATATTTTTTAACTACTTCGTTCCAGGTACTTGTTAACGGCGTTCCAAGCAGATCTCAAGAAATCGATGGAATGAAGATGCAAACTGATGGAGCAGGACACGTGACTGTAGATGGTGCTGGTAACTTTGAGGTCTCCTACAACAAGGATTATGATCTCTATAGCTTCAACATGAATGGCTGGTACTACGGTAAAGTTGGAGGTCTCTTCGGTACCTACGACAATGAACCAAGCAATGACCTTATGACCTCATACGGCAAACAGATCAGCAATTCCGATAGATTTGCATCCACCTGGGATATAGGAACTGCCCGCTGTCGTTAAGAAGTGTCAAAAACTAACGATCTGTCATGGCTCGGAAATGACACGTTCACCTGAAAAGGACCTTTGATTAAATTTGTGATTAAATTTGTGATTAAGTCTCAAAGGAACTCTTAACTGGGGTTCGAATGAAAAATGACTTCTTGATAATTGTAGACTTTGACATTAAGTAAAGATTTAGACCTGACTCAAAACATGTTTGAATTTGAATTAGGGTCTTGCCAATTAATATAAATGACAAAACTTTGATATTCATGGACTAAATTTTGACATGCCTTAGATAATTATAAAACCATTTTTAAGACCATGCAGGTAATACAAACAGTACAGAACGTGTTAACTCTATCAAACGACAATATTTTAGGTTTGTCCATTTGCAAACGACAAAATGAAAATGACTGAAAATTAGAATTTCGTTTGTGAAGAGTAAGAACATTGTGGGGGAAAAGAGAGAGTGCTGTTTACCAGCATTTTATCCTTTTCTCATAGTGTTTTCCAACGGTTTTTTTCTCAAGGTCGTCAAAAGTATGGATTGTGTTGTAATTTTGAAAGGTACATTTGGAAAAAGAAGTTGAAAAATACAATACTTTGATCTTTACCCTTAAGGTTGAAAAAAGTAAAAAAAACCCGTTATGATAATAGCTTTCAAGCTAATCGTAAAAACCCAAACTTTTTCAATCTATGATTTTTGGGAAAATGTTTCTTAGTATGTGCAGTCTGATCTTGATTTACACTGTCTAAAAAAATATTCTTGCGTCGCGTTTAACTGCTTAAGGGTAGATATCAAATCTTGGGGTTACTTTATTCGATACTGTTATGGTTCAAATTTAGAAGACTTCTATCAAAACGCTACAATATCTAGACGGTTGTTAAAGATTAATATAAGCAATAAAAATATCAAAGCATCATTTTTCTTTATTATGGTTTATTCATTATTTATTTATTTAATTATTTCATTGCTTTTTTCGATGACGTCGGTGTAGGTGTCTGACGGACTGCAGGGGCAGATGCCTTTTCTCTCCATGTTTTCTGCCCGTTCAATGGCAAATTCCATTATTTGAACCGCATACTATTTGTTGTCTGCAAATGTTTACAAGTTTGTCAGGTCTACGATTTTCTCGTTTGATGACGCTGTAGCAAAAGTTTATTGAATCGTGATCAATACCGCTTTACTCGCTCCACGGTGTTTATCTTAGATAACACCTTTATATTAATTTAGGGCATTGAGATGTCTTGCTAGAGAAAACTTCAGAGAAATCATAGTGGCTTGATGTGGATCGAACCCAGGACATCGAGGTTATCAATCCATCAAACGATTTCCGTATACACTTTATTAAAGAGCCATGCTCTATAAAATGGGGGATGAATGCATCTGCAATGGAGAATTGACCCATGCTAGCCTGCGCATTCGGCTCCAATTAAACTGGGCCGAAATTGTTTGTTAATGATTAATGAATTTTCTGCTAAGTAAATGACAAGTTTACCTCATTACAAATCGATGGGTGAGTGCAACACTATCCTAAGTGCCTATACTTTGTAAAGGCACTTAGGATAGTGTTGCACTCAACCATCGAAATTAGGTAAGATTGATTTTACTGATCCACTATTATAATAATAGGCGACAACACGCAAAAAGGGACATTCGGACATTTGCGAAAAGTGTCGTCTCGGATCAGCCTGCGCAGTCCGCGCAGGCTAATCCGAGACGGCACTTTCCGTTTTTATGTAATTTCTTGATTTGTGCAAGTCTACTGTTGCAAAAACTCTAATGTGGTCGTAAAGTGCCCTCTCAGATTAGCCTACGCGGCCTGCGCAGGCTGATCCGAGAAGACACTTTACGCAAATGTCCGAATGCCCCTTTTGGCGTGTTGCATGCCAATTATGATGACTTGCCTAGTATCAGAGATCTTTTAACCCCCTTTTGCCAAGTCGCCATTAGTATCGTTAAATGGCTTGCAACACGAGAAAAGGCATTCGGACATTTGCATAAAGTGTCGTTCGGATCAAGCTGCGCAGTCTGCGCAGATAGTCAGAAATGGCACTTTACAACCACATTAGATTTTGTGCTACAGTAGACGTTCACAAAACAGAAATTTACATAAAAATAGAAAGTGTCATTTTGGATGACCCTGTGCTAGCTGCGCAGGCTGATCTGAGACAACACTTAATGCAAATGTTCAAATACCCCTTTTCGTGTGTTGCAGGCCAGCCATAGCAAATTTATAGCTGAGGCATTTGCCTCAGTCAGAATATGCTTGAATCAATATTAAAGGAAACTTGTCCTCGTAGAATTTTTAGGTTCTTCCATGGAAAGAAATAGTTATTTTAATCTGTAGACAGCTATTGATACGACTATGCCCAAAAAGTAAATCGAAATTGGCAGGAAACGTGCAGTTTGATCTTAGATTTACACCGTTTAAGCGTAACGTTTTCCATGCGAAAAGAACTTTGGATCTACTTTAACATTTTGTTTTCGATTTCCTGTTGATTTAGCATGGACATGAATACTTAAAAAATCAGAAAGGCATAAGTAGTACTGGGGTCTCTTTGCTTGCAAACAAAGATGATGTAATATTATGTCATCTTTGTTTGCAAGCAAAGAGACCTAATGACTTCTAGCATATTTTCATTCATAAGCCATAACCTTTCCTTAAGACCTCTGAATCTTTTAGTATATTCATCAGCCGTGAAATTAAAGCCTCTTTTTGTAGTTCTTCTGCAACTTTTTTGCAAACCTACTTTAAGTCATAGTTGAACTCTCAAATAAATGCCCGAGTTCTCGCCGCCTTTCAATCAGACACATTGTTGCCTTGTCAGCCCAATTGTGCCAGCTTAAAAGAAGAATATAACATAAATGAAAGATTAGTGTAAACACAAGAAACTGCGATAATAATATGTAATTTCATTTCTTATTGTAAAGAAAATGATTGAAACTTTTATCACATGCAAGAGTGAAAGATGGACCATCCTGACGACAGTATACTTTTAATTAAAATTTTTAAACAGTTCGAATTCGAACTATCAAAAGAAATGTATTCACTAATAGAAAACGTTCCAGAAAATTCCCTTCTTTAAACTTGAAATAAGGCAAGAAGAAAAAATAATTAGACGAGGGTATTTGTGAAAATATTTCATTAACCTTTTCCCTGATGTGCGATTTTAGAGTCTTCAAACCTGAAAGCATCTGAAGAAAACAATCAAAAGCTAGGACAAATGATTTTAAGATTTTCTAACATTGTAGAAAATATTGTGGGAAAACTGAAACTGCTTTTGATTTTTATTAGAAATTCTTTAAAAATATTCTTCTCTTAAACCGCTGGCCAGATTTTAAAATAATTTCACAGAGATGTTCCTTGGGTGACCCTTTGCGAAAATTGTTCGTGAAAGTTTGAAACATGGCTGTGGTGAATGGGGGCTACTTGCACTATACAGAAATGAAGAAATTCTTAAAAAATATTCTCCTCTGAAACCGCTGGTAAGATTTTGAAATAATTTCACAGAGATGTTCCTTCGGTGACCCTTTGCGAAAACTGTTCGTGAAAGTTTGATCCGTCAAGAAACATGGCTGTAGTGAATGGGGGCTACTTGCATTATGCAGAAATGAAGAAATTCTTGAAAATTATTCTCCTCTGAAACCGCTGGTCAGATTTTGAAATAATTTCACAGAGATGTTCCTTGGGTGACCCTTTTCAAACAGTGTTCGTAAAATTTTGATTCGCCAAGAAACATGGCTCTGGTGAATAGGGGCTACTTGCATTATACAGAAATGAGAAAATTCTTAAAAATTCCTCTCCGCTGAAACTGCTGGCCAGAGATAATCCTTGTGTGACCCTTTTCAAAAGTTATTCGTGAAATTTTGATCAGTCAAGAAACATAGCTCTGGTGATTGGGGGCTATCTGCACTATGCAGAAATGAAGAAATTCTTAAAAATTCTTCTCCTCTGAAACCGTCTGTCAGATTTTGAAATAATTTCACAGAGATGTTCCTTGTGTGACCCTTTTCAAAAAGTTGTCCGTGAAATTGTGATTCATCAAGAAACATGGCTCTGGTGAATGAAGGCTAAATACACTATATAGGGAAATGGATAAATTCTTAAAAATTCTTCTTCTCTCAAACGGCAGGTCAGATTTTGAAATAATTTCACAGAGATGTTCCTTGGGTGACCCTTTTCAAAAATTGTCCATGAAATTTTGATTCGTCAAGAAACATGGCTCTGGTGAATGGGGGCTACTTTCACTATACAGAAATGAAGAAATTCTTAAAAATTCTTCTCCTCTGAAACTGCTGTTCAGATATTGAAATAATTTCACAGCAATGTTCCTTGGGTGACCTTTTTCAAAATATTTTCATTAAATTTGATCCGTCAAGAAACATGGCTCTGGTGAATGGGGGCTACTTGGACTCTACGGACATGAAGAAATTCTTGAAAATTCTTCTCTAGAAAGAAAAGTCAGATTTTAAAATAATTCCTTGATTGACCCTTTTTAAAAATTGTTTGCGAAATTTTGATAGGTCAAGAAACATGACTCTGGTGAATGTGGGCTATATCGGAAATTAGGACACTCCTAAAAAATCTTCCTTTCTGAAACTGCTGGTCAGATTTTGAAAGGCTTTTTACAGATGACCTTTTGAAAATTGCTTCGCAAAATAATGATTTTATTTCCAATGTGTCAATACCTCAAAAAAATGGCTATGGTCCTCTTAAAAATTTGGGTGAGCAATCCAGGGCCATCTTGGCCCTCTTGTTCAAATTTTTCATCGGTTCCAAAATAGAACTTCAAATAAAAAGTCATAAAAACCAGATTATTGGGATTTCGGTATCTAGCTTAATCGGATATATGGTGTTTCACCCCTGTAAAATGTATGTGCATCGCTGTTGACCGGTTTGAAAATTTGACAGCAAATATTAAGGATTTCTTGTCTTTTGAAAAAAAATGAATCAAATACTAAATAGTACTGATGTGTTTTAAAGACAAACTTTCATCGAACTGTAAATGTGGACTTCAAAGCGTATAAGTTGATTTTCAAAGATTTAACCTTGCTATGTATTTATTTACTCGACGAGACTTTTTTCGAACTTGTCCGAAATATCTCGAAGATATATCAACTGAGTAAGTTTCGTGCGGAGTCCGGTAGGTGTCATGCTTTACACATTCTTTATTTCGAAATACCGAAATATTATTTCAAGAAAACAAAATAATATTTTCAGAAAATGTAATTCTGTATCGTTAGAAATAAATGCTATTTCGAGAAAAACTACTAAATCGTTAAACAAAATGTTATTAAATACTAAATCATTAAAACACAATGCTATATCGATCAAACGAAATAATCTTTCGAGAAAATGAAATACTAAATCGTTTAAACCAAATGTTATTTGGATAAAATGTAATGCTATTTCGAGAAAATGAAATATGTATGTTCGGAACACTTGGTTGTCATCGCTTGGCATGGCTGTCTCAGGCTCAGGGCTGTTTCGTCCCAAAACCAGTTCGTTCTTGGGCTTGTTCGTCCTCGGGCTATGTTAACGATTTTTGGAACAAATGTCCTCTAGAGGGTACATATGTAAATACTTACAACGGACGGTGCATGACGTATGACGGACACAACACGACCGCAAACGCTGACTTTTAGCACATTAGCTCAGGTTAGCAAATACAATAATCTTTTTGAGTTTCAGATATGAAAGAAAAAGGCAAATCAACTGAATTTTGTTGCAAACGTAATATTACATTTTCTGCTTCATCTTTTTTATTTTTTGGGATAGAAAAGGCTTAAGTTCTTCATACAAGATACGACATAGATGATCCATCCGATATGTAAACAAACATGTATCAAGCTATAGTGGGGGAAAAGGCTGATTATTGGCAATTTCTCCTTTTTCCTTTTTTTTTTTAAGCTCACCTGTAAACACCGTGCTCAAAGGGAGCTTTTAGGATCACCCGATGTCCGTCGTCCGTCGTGCGTCGTCAACAATTCTTTAAACATCAACTCCTCTTAAATCGCGAGGCCAAATTTGACCAAACTTGGCTGGAATGTTCCTAGGGAGGTCCTCTTTAAAGCTTGTTCACAAAATTTGATTCGGTCAAAAACTCTGGTTGCCATGGCAACCAAATGGAATTTTCTGGGAAGTTCTTTAAAAATATTCATCTCTGAAACCGATGGCCAGATTTTGAAGTACTTCCACAGAGATGTTTCTTGGCTGACCCTTTTCAAAAATTGTTCGCGAGCTTTTGATACGTCAAGAAACATGGCTCTGGTGAATGAAGGCTACTTGCACTATAAGGAAATGAAGAAGTTCTTTAAAAAACTCTTCTTCTCTGAAACCGCTGGTCAGATTTTGAAATAATTTCACAGAGATATTCCTTGGGTGAGCCTTTTCAAAATTTTTCCGTGAAATTTTAATTCATCTAGAAACATGGCTCTGGTGAATGGGGGCTACTTGCACTATAGGGAAATGAATAAATTCTTAAAAAATCTTCTTCTCTCGAACGGCTGGTCAGATTTTGAAATAATTTCACAGAGATGCACCTTGAGTGACCCTTTTCAAAAGTTGTTCGTGAAATTTTGATTCATCAAGAAACGTTGCTCTGGTGAGTGGGCGCTACTTGCACTATATGGAAATGTAGAAATGCTTGAAAATTCTTCTTCTCTGAAACGGCTGTTCAGATTTGAAAATAATTTCACAGAAATGTTTCTTGAATGACTCTTTTCGAAAATTGTTTCCGAAATTTTGATAGGTCAAGAAACATGGCTCTGGTGAATGGGGGCTACTTGCACTGTACGGAAATTAGGAAACTCCTAAAAATTCTTCTTTTGACCTTTTGAAAATTGCTTGGCAAAATAATGATTTTGTTTCCAGTGTTTCAATACCGCTAAAAAAATGGCTCTGGTCCTCTCAAAAATTCGGGTGAGCGATCCAGGACCATCTTGGCCCTCTTGTTTCGAGATTAGAGCGATTTTCTCAGATAAATATGGCAGTGGTCGGAGCTTTCTATATCTGTTTTTCTGTCTGTCTCTTTCGCTCTCTCTCTCACACACACACACAGACACACACAAACACACGAGACGTAGCTTTTACAATGAACAATTTGAGAAGGCATAATGAAGAAAAAATGGGAATCGGCGAAATACTCAAATTCTTTTATAACATTATTGGATAATTTCGGTCGGCATAATTAGGCCTAAAACAGCCAAATTTTATACAAATTGTAATTTAATCTTGTTTCCTTTCAATAGGAAACGTCATTTTTTCCTACACACTTTTTCTGTCGATGATCTGTTTTTTCTGTTTATGCCTTGGCATTAGAGTTATATAATATAGGTTATTGCACTAGTATGAAAATATATTGTGTTCAACTCGATCTTTTTGTAAAGTTGCCCGAGCTTGCCAGGGTAACTACCCCAAAAGAAGAGTTCAACACAATATATGCCCATGTGCAAGTGCAATAACCTTTTTATTATATACTTTGATGTTGTTTACATAATTTCCCGTAAAGAGCATTTCCATTAAATTCCAGGATATATTTGTCTATTTTAAAATTTCAAAAACGATACCATCCGGGTAATGAAACTTTTCATAAATAACGCTGCGAAAATCTAATGGAGATTTCTGTTCGGATTTCATGGACAGGGAGAAAAACCATCAATATATGAAGCACTGCGACAGTGACTGATGTCGCCGTGCAACAAGATCGCAACCAACGATATTTTTTCATCGCTTAATCATTTTTTCGTCGATAACATATAAGATAGACAATTTTTTAATAACTTTGCAGCAACTGTTATTTTGGAAAGAAACATTCTATACTTATCTTTTCATGTATCTATCTAGTACCACGAGTTAAAAAGTTCGTAAAATGTATTGTCTGATGATGAAACTTATGATACTGCGGCCGTTTATATTTCGATTTTTAGAGAAATGCCGAGTTTTAAAAATAGTCCCGTACTTTCTCCAAAAATCAAAATACACGTATAAACGTTAGCTTTAAATTTCTGCCGAACGTAATCAGCATATTCACTCTTTACCCAACGATCCCGAGTTGTTATGATCATGCAGGAGGCGGTCTTTAAAAGAATGTGAAAAAAAAGGAGAAAATGCTGGCACATTTTTCTCTTTTTCTAACAAATGAGGGTTTTTTTATAGCCCGCTTAATACAAATATCTACTACTTTGATCCGAATGGAATTTGTTGTGCTGAATTGCTCTTTATTTGGGAAGGTCTCAAATCAAATTGAATATTTCGACTGGTAAAGAATTAAGGTTTTTTAAAATGTTTATTTATGCAGATTGAAATGTGGCGACAAAACAGCCTAACCATATTTATTATCTATACCTGAGAGGGACAGAAAATGTCTAGAGAGAAAAAAAAGTAAGTTTGCATCGCCACAGAGTTCATCGTTAGTCAATTCACTATATTGAAAGACTTTAGGATATAAATCAATTTATGCGCAATGAAAGGCCTATGAATGCAGACCATTTTTTTTCATTGAATGGTTAAAAGAAACTAACCATCCCTTAAATTCTCACAGTGGACGACATTTGGTATAACTCAGACGATGGGAGCCATAAATTCACTCTGCTGTATCTGGTGGATTGATATGCAGCAAATCGGTATATTCATCGCCCGGAAATACGCCGGTTTACCGATCTGAAAATTGTCAAGCTCCTCTTATAAAAAAAAAACACACACACACACGAGTTTCAGTTTTCTATCGAAATCTTTCTAATTGTATTTCAGTTGACAAACAGTTCGTCCATTCATTGTTTAACGTGATTTATCAATTCCGATTGAAGTTTTCACCGACAGATAGACAGATGTGAATATCTTCATAGAGGTTGTTTATGTCGTTGCTAAATGACTGACATGCGCCATGTATAAGATCACATGATTCGCAGTTCAAATGGAAACGACCGTTTTACGGGAGAGGTTAAATGTAGGAACGGAATTGGCCGAGTTGTGACGAGCGAGTGGACGATTCAACATTGCGACATAAGATAATCAGCACTACTTTCATTTGAGTCGTGTTCTGTGAAAACGGGGTTTTATGCATTTGGAAAAAGTATCGACCATGGTCAGCCTAGTTAGTCCATCTTTTAGCTCTAGCAAAAAATTCCTGCGTGTCAAAAGACCGTTCTATCACATAATTCAATTGGTTCTTAAATATTATGGTTTATATAGATCCATTATTATGTGTTGACTTATATGGTATAATGCATCAAAGAAAAGCTTTAACTCTTTACCACACAATCCCAACTTTTAACACCTCTGTGAAAGAAGCCTTTCAAGAACATTGTGGGATAAGCAGAAAATGCTGGTTACCAGTATTTTTTTCCTTTTCCCACAGTGTTTTTTCCCTTCCCATAACGCATTTCAATTTTTTAGCCACACTTACGTTTTCGTCTGCAAATGCTTTCATTTTTTGGAGAAGTCTACAATTTTGTCGTTTGGTAAAGAGTTTAACCCCCTTTTTCATAGCATGGGTCATTTATGGATAAATAGAGGATAATCAACTGGTTGTTTTTGATATGAAAAATATCTTACGAGGATGCGTTGTTAGGCGTTGAAAAAACGTGTGCGCAGCACGAGTTTTTTTAACGCCTTACGACGCGTCCGAGTGAGATATTTTTCATATCAAAAATAACCAGTTGATTATTCTATTTATTATATACCTTATTAACATAATTATTTGTAATTTTGCGTTTTAAAGTCGAAAAAAATGTAGTCGAAAAAAAAAAGCAGTTCCCAAATTACGTCAGGAAGTGAAAGTGAAAGTTGATAACGTCACTAGTGATGATATCAAAATTTATTACACTGGGAAATTCCAGGATTTCACTGCTAGGTATATAATAAATAGAGGATATTTGTTTTCTTCGGTGAAAGATCGAAATTTATTTCATCGAGTGGACACCATCGGTAATATTTTCACGAGTGGCGGAGCCACGAGTGAAAATGTTACCGATGGTGTTCACGAGATGAAATAAATTTCCATCTTTCACCGAAAAAAACAAATATTCTATTTATTTCATGCTTTCAACCCTTTCTGGGAGGAGCTTTATCAAAATTCAGTACAGTTCTTTTCCGTTATTCCCCGTGGCGTACCCCTCCCGCATAGCAACGTTACGTCATGCGCGAGAAATGTAAGGTATATGACGTCATATTTCCCATCTGGTTGTTAGGCACGCGCAATTTACCTAGGCAACAAGAACGTGAAAATCGGTATTTTCACTGGTCGTACCAGTGTAAGATCGAAAAATATTTTCACTGCTATTTCTCGATATCCTACCGGAAAGCATGAAATAAAGTAATCTAATCACATCATAGTTCACTGTCCCTGTATAAACCCTTTACCCCATAAAACATTTGTATCTCTAATTGACCCTAAATAACAGCAAGGATGATGCCGTTTCTTGTGTGTATATGACACCTTTTGATAGCTTAGAAGACATTGTGGCAAAAGGTGAAATTGCTCACGAGCAATTTCACCTTTTGCCACAATGTTTTCAAAAGGCTCCTACAAGCAATGTGTATAAATAAGTATCTATGGAGTAGAGGGTTAACACTTTGAGCGCTAGATAAGTGTAATGTAGACAATGACCCATTACTGATCGAGCTGATTTCATACAAACAACTAAATAAGTAGATCCATGCTATAGAAAGAAGAGGGTCCAATGCATCTGTAAAAAGTATTGATAGAAATACGCCTTTGCAGTCCCCGCAGGCTGACCCGGGTTAAAACCGTTTGTTCTTGTCAAGATTCTGTATGTCAAAGGACCAGCCTATTGTATGATTTAGTCAGTTGTAGTACAAAAATGATTCCATGGACACATAATTTTATTTTGCTTGGTACGAGGCATCACGATGGTACATTATAAGTTGTACGTTTAAGTGGCAGGGGACTTTATTACTTGTATGGTCAGGTGGCAGGGGACTTGGAAACTTGTTCACGGCTGTGGTTAATCATGTCGCCCCGAGCCGAAGCCAATCAGATCATGACGAGAAACTTCTTTGCAGTATAATAAAGAAACTTATTCACGAGCCGAAGAGGCGAAATGATTCACCGCAGCCGTGGACAAGTTTCCTTGTCCCCTGCCACCTGACCGTGCAACGAATTTATTATACGGGTAAGTTTTACCATTCCAACATTTGTTAAGCGACTTTTACCTGTTTTTGGTTTTAAAAACTGAGTACGTTAAGGAAGTAGAATTTCCCGTCTGAGTGCCCCAATTCAATGAAAACTGACATCATAGGAAATGACGTCACCGAAACCGTAGTAATACGTGCTAAATCGTGCAGCTTGGGGCATAATCTTGGCGTTAATCTTGATCGACGCTGCCGTTTTGTATTGATAGTGTAGACATGCACACGTGACTCCCGAAAGGGAAACTGCTTTTACGTCGGTTTTTTCAGTGTACATGTTATAATATATTCGAGGCATATTGTCCAATCATATCACAAGAAATTTCTTTGCAGTATAATGATAAACTGTTTTGTCAGAACACGGCTAAATTGTAGTAACGAGGTAACGAGACAGAGGAGAAACATTTTAAAAAAGGGGACCGGATGCTATTGTCTAAAAACAAAACATTGAGAAAAAAGAAACGGATACTTTTAAGTTGTTAGAAACGAAATGCTCCTTTCAAATCAATCTTTCGAAAATGTATCAACTGCAAGGACGTGTAAAGTCATATTTTTTGCAGTAATTGCAAAATTTAACCAATAAAAGCCACCAGATATTTCAGTATGGCTCCTCTGGTCACAATATCACGTGCAATGTTGGGCAGCTCAGACGACATGTTGCATGCAGTCTGATTTTGGACCTACACCAACAACAAAAACATCCAAAAACGCGGATGGCGCAGGGAGCGATTGACTAATTTTTCTAAAGAAAAAAACAACTTTGAAACAGCAACTTTCGGGTTTTACTATCAGCTTGAAGGTTTCTTTTAGCTGATTTAGTAGGTAAAGGTTTCAGCTATTCATACCAAAAGCGGAAACAGGAATTTTCTTTCAGAATGCACAGAACGTGCAGTCCAATCTTTACCGTTCCCTTGTTTACTCGTGATGATAAACCTTTTTATGACTTTAAGTGGATTGTATTTTTTAGTGTACGATTCTGGCCAATGGCTAATAGTTCCTTTCCTTTTATTCTTCTTGTCTGATCTATATAGATATACATTTCATTTACTGTATTTATCATTGTTTTATCAATACCTAATCATCTCATGTATATACCGAATTGTTTGTGTAATTACTATTTAGATAAAGAAGTGTTATTAATCGTAACGATATAGATTAGGATTGTACCTTTAGAATTTATATCTAAATTGACATTGTAACGAATTGTGAAATCTGGTGAACTTTTGGACTTTAAAACGCTGACTACTACTGCGTCCTTCTCTTTTCAAACTACTATATAAAGGCCAAGTCCTGTGCTGCCCAGATCAAACCTAAACGCGAGCCAGAACCTGTTGAAAGCTCCAGAATGGGGCTAAAGTTATTTATTGTCCTAGCCTTTCTGGCAGGAACACAAGCAGGTAAAATTTACATTATTTCATTTAGTTACTTTTCATCATTTTAACAGTATTTCCATAGTATTTACTGGAATGTTTCTTTTTCATATGATAAAGTTTTTCTTACTTCTATCACCAATATGTATAAGATGTCTCTCAATTGAATATCTGCTGAAGTATTCGATGTTTTCTATACTCTCCATTTGCTGCTTTTCCAGTATATGTTTTTTTATTGTTGTTGTTGTGGAAGATTAATACGTTGTCTATTATGATAAAATTATTTCAGACATTAAATTCTATTTAAAGTAGCCTGTCGCTTTAGATAATTATACACTTTGCGGCCTTGTTATAGGCCACTGTTTTCAGCAAAATTGAGAATACTAAATGTCCTTTTTGTGTCGCTTGAACACGCTATGCAGTTTTCGCCACATTCTTGTGTTCTTGTGTATTGTATTGATAATTTTTATATGAAAGTCTGAAACTACATGTTCTGTCTGTCAACCTATTTCAGGTCCAATACAAGAAGTTGCAGTAGAGAAACAATGTTCAACACAATGCACAGGTATGCTTGCTCTCTCTCTCTCTCTCTCTCTCTCATTAGAAAATTTTTGGGCATCTATTGCGTTTGCTCTACAGAGCAAAATGGATCTACACTATATCAATTTAAGAAGGAAAGATAAATGAAATGAATTAGCACTGGCTCGTCATGTAAAATGTGGGAAATACTCGTGTTTGAATCTAAGACAAATAGGGTAAAAATGAAAGATACAGAGTTACAAAACTGAAGTTCGGCTTCTAAGTTTGAGCAATTGTGCAATCTCTTTCTACTGGGAATTGGATTCAATAGTCAAATATTCCAATATTCTAAAAACTGCCCAATACACGAAAATGAAGTATATATCTAACATTAAACTGTTGGAATTAAATTTTTCAAAGAAAAAGAAAGAAATCACTTTTTTGCAATAATCACTTAGCTTCACCCCCGTGGCACTCAACTGTGTTTTTGTCATCGAGTTTGTTACACATGTCGAACTGGTTTTAACCACTCTTAACCACGAAACACCTTAGAATGTGCTTCAATTCATCGCCTGCTGCAGAAATATTATTGTCCGACATTGATCGGTGATGTTTGACACTGTTAGTCTCGCCGAAGTTCCTTTAACTTTCTCAATAATTAATTGCAAGTATTCATTGTCGTTGTTGTTTTTGTTGTTGCATTTGTCATTGCTGGTTAATTAACTATCACAATAAATTAAGTATTAACCATATATTTTTCAAACTATAGAATTAAAACCTATTGTTTCATGCACTCCGGTAGGATATCGAGAAATATCAGTGGAAATATTTTTCGATATTACACGGGTACGCCCAATGAAAATACCGATTTTCATGTTCGTGTTGTCTAAGTAAATTGCTCGTGCCTAACAACCAGATGGAAATATGACGTCATTTACCTTACATTTCTCGCGCTTGACGTAATATTGTAATGCGTTGCTATGCGAGAGGGGTACGCCAAGGGGAATAACGAAAAAAAGAACTGTTCTTGATTTTGATAAAGCTCCTCTCAGAACGGGCTAAAAGCATGAAATAAATAGAATAGTTGTTTTTTTTTTTGGGGGGGGGGGGGTGAAAGATCGATTTTTTTTTTCATTGAATGAACACCATTGGTAATATTTTCACAAGTAGTGCTGTGCCACTCGTGAAAATATGATCGACGATGATAGAGTTATTTCATCAGCTTGTGGAAATATTTGCCGAAAAAGGGAATGGTATGCGAAAATAACGAGTACCGTAAGGCACAAGTTATTTTCGCAGACCTTTCCCTTTTGAGGCAAATATTTTCCCATATTAACAACGCGCTGATGAAATAAATTATATATTATATTTACTCTGATCACAAGTCAATCAATCGATTAAGTCAGTTTTTAGCAAAGTAGAACAAAAAGAAATTGTTCCACATTTTTCGGTAGGAGGAAAATATTCACTGTGACGAGGAAATAACCCCCCCCCCCCCAGCTTAAATTACGTCATTTTTTAATCATAAAAGTTCTAAAATTAAACTCATGAAATAGAAATATTTCGACCTTTCACCCCAAAAAACAAATATCCTCTATAAATTCCACCACTTGGCTTTGTCACTTCAACTATGTTTAAAACGACTATTAAAACATATTCGAATATAAAATCAAAACATTTGAAGACCATTTCTGTTTTTGTTCCCAGTGCTACTTTTAACACATGCAGCTGTAAGTAAGACTTCAATCCTACTTTGGTTTCAGTATCAAACCAATTTAACTACGAACCCGGAACGACCTACGAGTACAGATACGATAATGAGATTAGAACAGCTATTCAAGGTGCCTCTGAAGATCACGCCGGATTTCATTTGTCGGCGACAGTTGCCATGGAATTCATCTCCAAATGTGAAGCTGTAATGAGGGTATGACCTTTTCACAGGACTCAATATGCATGTCTTTTCCAATTCATATCCACTCATTCTTTTTTTTTTTCAGTTTAAAATGAGAGGGTACCAAGCCAACTTCACTGAATTTTATTGGATTATAGTTGATTAATGGAATAAGTGATGTTTTACGCCGCTTTCAACATTATTTCAGTCAGATCACGGCGACAGTGAATTTCCAGGCTTTCATCAGCAAGGGCATAACGCTAGGGCTCTGAAGTGCCATGCCAAAGTACAAAAACCCTTATCCTATTAAATAACTAAAATTATTTTTCCCTTCGATAGTAAAAACCCAAATACTGCGATATCATAGTATTGTCTTTAGGGAATAACATTTTCTTATCGAACAGTGTAGATCTAAGATCAGAGTGCACGTTCTGTGCATTCTGATCTTGATCTTCACTCTCCGCAAAAGGTCAATGAGTCGCGCTTAGAAGCCAAAGGGTTTATATAAATAGAAAACGAAACGGTTGTTGAAAATTATAAAACCTATTTATTCGGGATTGACGTGTTTAAAAAAAATGTATATTCTTTTTCATCCTCAGACCATCAATTTGACAACTTATCTTTTCATTTATGACAAACTGTGAGATAACCGGTTATAACTATGTAAAAGGATTGAAATAGAACCGATTTGTTGGTATCTAAAGTTATATTTAACAGGTCAAAGACGTATCTCTAAAAGAACACGATCCTGAGACCGCCAATATGAAGGATACTACAGCTTTGCTCGGTAAAATGTTGGAACAAAACCCAGTCAGAATATCATACCAAGACGGAAACATCGAGGAAATTTGTCTGTCTGCTCCTGAAATTCCAGAAGTACTTAACATCAAGAAAGGAATTCTGTCTGCTTTCCAAATCAGCATGTCTGATATCAACAAGGACGAAACAGTAACTGAAGTATGTTAAACTAGATGCTGACTTTCTCTCTTCAGTTAAAAGAATAATTACATCTAATGATATCTTTCTGCAGTAAATGTGCTTCATGGAGTCTACCTTACGTAATGTCATCGTATAGTACTAAAAAGACTAACGAAAGAGGACAAGGCTGAAAAACTTTTTAACGTGCACTTTTGTTACCATGGCTAAGAAAATAAGAACTTCTATTCCACTCAGTTTAAACAATGTTTAATTCCAAATTCTAAGACCATTTAATTTTAAAGATATTCTGTGGTAAGTGGTGGTTAGTCTAGTAATTTAGAATTACAATCCTCAAATCGTTCAATCCTCTTTATAGTTAAGAAATCGTACATCTCAACAGAAAATTAAACAGTATAGAGGTCTTTCTGTACGTAGACTTCAGATCTCGGTTTCATCTTACCATTAAGTAAAACAATGAATTGTAAGAAACCAAAAAAAAATCAAAATGAATAGTGGTTTTATTTGTTTTCTAGAACGATGTCTCTGGAAAATGCGAAACCAACTACACAGCGTCAGATAAAGGCTGGTATCACAAGACCATCAAGAAATCGAAAAATCTTCTTGGTTGCACAGATCGCCATGACTACAGATCTTCTATTCAGGGAATTCCGTACAAGTCAAATTCAGTAAGTAGTTTCGAGATGTTTTGTCGTTGAAATTTTCTGCTTTCCTTCAGAAAATAAGGTTTGATACTATTGTGTCAAAATATCGAGCATGTAAACAAATATAGCCTTCTTTGCAATTTCAGAAAATCCAGACTCTCCCTCTAGTCAGGAGTACTCACGATTGTGAACATGAGGTCATGAAAGCAACAGGTCGTTTAGTAAACGCTATGTGCCAGGAGAAACACTTTCTTGCTCCCTTCTCTAGAAAAGACAGCGGCGCAGTTACACATAACACACAGAAACTGTCTTATGTAAAGGAATACAGTGACAGATCTAAGCCAGGTCAGTTTTTAATTCTTTCATTACTTTTACATTAACCTTTTCACAGAATCTTTTATCAATAGGATATCTTTCACGAGGATTGTCCTGAAATCTACGCTGTAAATACCACTCTTCAGTCATAGAATCTGAAAATGTATTATTACCATTTTTATGATTATTATTCTTATTTGTTATTATTTATCCAGTTTTTCGATGCTTTACATCATGGCTTTCAAAATATTCTCATTCCTTTGTTTAAAATACGTGACTTTTACCTCTGATCATTTTTTTCCTGATTACCAATAGTCCCAGTTAAGTCTAGAACCACACTGACATTCGACCATGCAAAAGGCAAGACCTCAGAACCAACCATCAAAGACCTTGAAAGCAAACTTATGGATATCTGCCCATCCACGAAACAGGGTGTTAAAACAGACACACCAAGTCTCTTCACATCGTTGGTTAACATAATGAAAAACATGGACTCTGCTTCTATGGCAGCTGCGTATAAGAAGATCAAAGCAAAGACAATTTGTTCTGCTAATAATGACAGAATAAGGTAAGAACCCCTTTACTACGCATATTGTAGGATAGACCTGACTTTTCTTTAAACAATAATCTTGTGCTCATTTTGTAAACCGAAATTCTGGCCGAAGGCTAGAGGAGCTTAGGTCGTGGCGTGATTTCTGTCGCCCAACCGATGGCTATCCATTAGATCTTTCTGTCTTCAAGCAGTACTGCCCACACTTTCAATACGCCTTTCTAAAATATTTCCAGCTTTTTTACCATCAATAGCATGAAGTCTATTAAAAAAAGAAGCAGACTCGTTTACAATTGAGAATTTATGCATTTTTATAAATGTGATAAGGTGCAAACAGTGTATTGGGTTGTTTTGAAACTTGCAGAGCGCAGTTATCATCAACGTGTTGCACCCAATTGAAAAGGGACAAAATGTGGTCATAGCTTTAGGGTAAAGTGTGAAGGCGTTATTGCCGTAGCTTCAAGTGATACTAAAAACTTAAAAAGTCTTACCCAACATCCACCCCCTAGAACAGAATATTTTCCTTTCGTTAGTTAGTTAGTTTGTTTGTTTTTTGTACTTTTTGCTCCTGATAAAAGAACTGAAATTCCTCAAAATTTTGTCAAAAATCAGATTTTTAAGGAGGCAGGGGATCATAATTATTTTACTTTCATGCAATGGTTTCCTGAAAACTATTTTAATTAATCAAAGATCAAAAAGATGCATTATGACCGTAATGAATAAGTTTTTCTTTACAGAAAATTCTTTCTGGATGCAATTCCTCTCACGAGTACTCCAAGTGGTTTGAGTTTCATGGTTGAAATGCTACAGGACAATGAAATATCAGGTTTACAAGCTGATATGTGGCTTACCACCTTGTCTTTCATTCAGGAACCAACCATGGATATGCTGACAACTGTTAAGGTACAGTTTTCTTTATCATAATAAGATTTTTTTAAAATATGTGCCTGGTGAATTGAAATGTTAGATAGGCAACTGTTTGTGATATCTAATGTCAACATTTTGGCTTTTAATATTTTCGTTTTAACTTATTTCAGCCACTCCTGTCTCTGAAAGCGAATACAGAAAAGGCAATGTTGGCTGTCAGCTCTCTTGTCCACAGTGTATGCAGAAACAACTTCGAATGTGAAAACAGTTTGTCGGTCAGAAAGATTATTGCTGTGTTAGACGCCAAGATTGGTAACTGCAAAGTATCAAAGGCAAACTTCAACACAGTGAGTATTTTTATAATTATACTATTTCTTTTCAAGACTTCTTTAGAATCTATCGGTTATCAAGACTGCTTGATCCTTTATCTCTTTCTTACTTTCGCCATGGCTACCAATGATAATTTCAAGAATCATAATACGCTACATTGCAGATCCTTTATGCCCTGAGAGCTATTGGAAATGCTGGTTTCGGTACAAGTGCTATTCCAACCCTTGCCAAATGTATCAGAATTACTAACAATCCAACTGAAATCCGTCTATCAGCAATAGAAGCCTTCCAGCGAATACCATGCACAGCAGACGTAAGTAATGACATAAAATGTACATTAGACATGATTTCATTTTCCTTAAACGTCTTTTGATCATCTAAACACAGCAGTTAATGCTATCAGATAAGAAACACATTACTACAATTCTTCGAGCTATTGTTATATTGTATAAATGAATGAAAGTACCTTTGGGAAAAAAATGACTTCTCATAAGACTAGTAAACGATGTGACAACACTATGATTACTATGACAAGTCTTTATATCTAAGGATTCTTGGTAACACATTTTGATCCTTTTTGTTTTCTTCACGAATATCCTTATATATCGGACAATTACTTACAGAAGATTAATGCAATGTAAATTTCAGAAACAACCAATTATGGCCGTGTTCAGCGATAAAGACGAAGACTCCGAAATAAGAATTGCAGCTTACAAATCCATTATGGCGTGTCCATCAAGTGATGTTCTATCAAAGGTCAAAACTGCCCTTGCCTCAGAAGAAGTTAACCAGGTGGGTTCCTACATTTGGTCCCATCTGACCAATCTGATGGAGACGTCGGATCCTCACAAGCAATCCATTCGATCTATACTTGAAGATGAACGCCTACAAAAAGAATTCAACCTTGATAACAGGAAATTCTCCAGAAACTATGAAAAGTCTTTGTTCATTGAAAAGCTGAATACTGGAGTTACAGCAGAAGGTGATCTCATTTGGTCATCAAAGTCTTTTATACCAAGGTCTGCAATGGTAAATTTGACCGTCGACTTGTTCGGAAATGCAGTCAACCTTTTTGAGATTGGGGGTCGTGTAGAAGGTCTTGAATTCTTTTTGGAATCCTACTTCGGACCCAATGGTTACTTCAGTGAAAAAGACGTCAAGATGGCTGCATCTGAAAGAGCTCTGGAACCAATCAAGGCTGACAAATCATCCAGGATAACAAAAAGAGTGAGTACAGTAACTTATTTTTGTTTTTAATAATAAAACAATCACAAAAAATACCGGGTATGAAATTACGAGTTTGATGTCAAAAATTGGCTAATGCTGTATATGTAACTTTTGACATTTAATTGAATTCTGTATTGCAGATGACATCAATGATGGATGAATTGAGAGGTTCAATGTATATGAAAGTTTTCGGTAATGAATTAAGGTACATGAATTTCCAAGACCTGGATTCGTTAAGATTTGGCGGCAACATCAACATCATTGATATGATGATGAAACTGGCCAAGGAAAGCTCATACCAATTCACTCACAGCACAATGTTCCTGGACAGTAGTTTTGTCATTCCGACTTGCTCTGGTTTTCCACTGAACCTTACGGTAAATGGCACAGCAACAATTGATCTCCAAGCGAGCGGAAAGTTCGACGTTATGAAAATGACACAGACTAAGCCTACATTGGACATCCACGGCATTATTAGACCAAGGTTTATATTTATTTTTCTCTAGCACGGCTGATTATAAAAGATCTTTGGCTGAAGAAGCGGTAATCATAACTGCTATTTCTTAAATTTCAGGGTTATCTTTTCTTGGGTGACCGTTTATGCAAAACATTGAAAAAAAGAACAACTTAGTTTAGAACGAGAAAGAATTTCAAACTGTATTACGTAATTTCGATATTTCTGTATAAGTTTTTAATGCATTTTAAACAGAAACTTCATGACTTTTATTTCCATGAAAAAAATATCCTAAGTGTTAAAATATTTCCAACTTTCGTTTCTGTTGTTAAGCGCTGCAGTTGAAGTTTCAAGTTCTATGAGTGTCGACGCCTTTGTTACAAAAGTTGGCCTTAAAATGGTATCAACTCTTCATTCACGAACATCTGTCCAGGGCAAAGTCAGTCTAACAGAGGAGAAAGCACTAAACGTCGATTTTGATCTTCCCGAGGAGCAAATGGACATCTTTAGCATGAAGTATGTTCCTCTCATTTTTGTAATTGGAACTTTTCTCTTACACGTTTTTAAAACATAATTAGTCTTGTCACTTAATAATCTAACAGGTTAAATAAGAACAAGATAACTGTAATGTTACAACTTTTTTAAAGCTGGCCCTTCAGATGTTTGGACGAAAATTTTACAAGAATAAAAAAAAATACAAAAAAATCATCCTTATACTCCCAAAGCCTTATAATTTTCATTCATAAAACACCAGTAGTCGAAAACCATCCGATAACAAGAGAAATTAGAGATTTACAGCCCAGGTCGACAACGACGGGAAACACGGTCTATTTTTACATGAGCAACTCGCTCATCTATATACCGGAAATATACAGACGAAGCTTCAAACAGCGTCCGAAGAAGACTTTATTTAAAATGATTACATGTTTGTTATTTTATTCAATTTCAGTGTCATTATTCACGTGCCAGTCACTTAACATTCCCACAATGCTTTTTTTTTAGTTTTGGCGGGAAATCTAAATGTTCCTTAACCCTTTCCCAAATGACAAATTTTGGACTGTCCCAAACTCAAAGTGTTTTCAGATGACAATTTTGAATTTAATGAGAATGTTAGAAAGTTTTCCGATAGGCTAGAAAACACTGTGGTAAAAGGATAAATTGCTTGTTACGAGCAATTTATCCTTTTCTAACAGTGTTTTTTAAAGAATTGTACTGCAGACACGTAAAAACCAGGGTTTGTCTGGGAAAGAGTTAAGAGGCTACGTAGCCTTTTAAGGGAATACCATCAATTTTTTTTTTTAATTTGATGGGATGTGAAAATTATAAATACTTTAAAGTAGATTAGCGGTATTAATTTGCTGTTTTTCTTGTATCACATTAAATGCCACATTCAAAACTTTCTTTCACTGGTTATTGTGGTATTCTTACATTATGATGAAATTTGTAATAACTTTTCAGGTCATCTTTCTTCACCATTCATCGGAATATGGAACGTGAACAAAAAATGATTACAGAAAACCGGAAGACAAAAACATCATGTACAGGTTCAACACTAGCCAAAATTACAGGCCTAGAGCTCTGCGGAGAAATCAGCTACCCTAATGCATCTACTGTCGAAAGTGCGCCATACTTCCCAATGACAGGCCCGGTGAATATGGGAATCTCTTTGTATAAGAGAGACAGTCTCACGGGCTACAAACTCCAAGCCAGATCAACGCATGTAAGTACATATGTGAGGAAACTTTTTACTTTGAGATACATTTCTAAAGAGGAAACTGGCAGGGAAACTGTTCTCCCTCCCTCTCTCTTAAAACACAGGTAAATAACATTCCATAGAGCTTTCTTACATCTTAATGTCTACTAATCACAACATCTCTAATCTAATAGTAAATTAATATATTATTGCCTTCACTCTTTCCGATGCCACTCATGTTGATATCTGCGTTCTAGACATATTAGATACCTCTGATTTCAGACGGAAAATGAAAATATACTTAGAATGGCATTCTCTACGCCTGGTTCGAAGGTAGACAGAAGCTTGGCTTTCGACTTGAACCTCAACAAAGCTGAAAATACATTTGAATCAAGCTTCAGATCACCATGGAAACAAGCAGATTTCAAAGGTAAATGTTGTTTATCTTGCAATGCGTTATAATTACTTTATTATAATATTCATTTGTCTACCAGAAATTTTGTACGGCCAGACATCTCATAAAACTCTTTTTTTTTTTTTGGGGGGGGGGGGGGGAAAGAAGAAAATAAACAAATATATATATTGAAAAACCGAAACAAAACCACTGCAGGTGTAATTTGTTAATCAGTTGTCTCTACATAAATTACATAAAGTTCCAAATTGCGGGGTACATGTGATCGATTTACGTTTACGTTACAGGTACCATGACTAATAACAGGAACCTAAAAGAAATCCATGGAAAGTTTAATTGGGATGGCAGCTTGCGCTATGAGGTCAAAGCTTCCTTAGCATCAGAAAAGTCAGGACCTGGCATGGTTTACAACCCATCTATAACCATTATATCTCCAAAAAAAAGTCCAGTCAATTTTGTTGGTACTATAAAATATGCTCCTTGGAAACTCTTTGACAGCGAGATGACGCTAACAGGAGTGACAGCAACGCCTATCAGAGTCGAAGGTAAGACTTTCGAAGTTTTTTACAGTCAGGTTATTATGCTAAACAAATTTGAAATGCGTTACAGACTCTTTTATCCTGTATTATTACACAATTTAGAATATCACAATCAAGATGGTGTTGGTGATATATCTTAAACTCTGATCACTCATACTGCATCTGGTACTTTCATACGAGACTTTATCTTTACTATCGCCTTCATTTGCAAATTTTCTTCTTTTTCACTTGTAGCATCCCTAATGAACAAACTAAAACTGATGAAGGCAAGTGCATCAGTCCAACTGGATAAAAAGAAGGCATACAGTATTGATGCGTCCGTACAGAAAATCCTTTATAAAAAGAAGGTCAACTACAAGCCCATGATCTCAATTCGAGTACCATCCGCAGAAGTCTTTCTGTTTGGAGGAAACTTCATTCATACGTATGGCAAGAATATGGAAGTCCAAGCAACCTTGGACAAAGTTGTTTCACAGCCTGTTATTTTAAAAGGTATTTTTATACATCTTTGTATAATATAATGGCTTTAAGATAGTTAGATATTTATCTTATCATCATCTTGTATTATTATCATTATTATGATTATCGAGCTATTTTAAGAAAAAATACAACTTTTTTTAACCCTCATTTACAGCTAAAGTTGTCAAAAAAGAATACAGACGTAACAGGGATCTGTACAACATCAAGATGGATCTCCGCTCAAGACCAATGGATATCAAATTGCAAACCAAACTTGACAATAGGAACATGAAAACCATTGCTACAGACATTGATTTTACCTACGTAGTCCGCAAAATTGCTCGAGACAACATCAAATTCGTGTCAAAGGTTATAAACTTAAGCAGCAAATCTCTGACGAAATCAAAGGTTTCCTTGTAAGTATACCCATGACAAAATGTTAATTATCAAACGATACTTGAGAGTTGAAATTCAAAGGCACTATGATAAGTTTTGTCTACAATGTTCTTACTTTTCTTTGTAGGCATTGCCAGTTGATGAAATAATTTATTATGAAACGATTCTTGAAAGTTGTTATATAACGTGCCATATTCATGTGTTTCCATTATTGCATATTTTTTGTAAGTTTCCACAATTTTGCGAGTTTTCGTTGCTTTGAAAGTGTTGTCTTGATGAAATGACCTTCTTCTTTTATCGATCATTGAACGTCGAAAGTCAAAGACTTCATATCGTTTTTAATCAATTTTGTCAAAACAATTGCAATTTGAAAATAAATAAATAAATAAATAAATAAATAAATAAAACATTATTCTATGAAACAATGATGTTCAAACAGCTGTATCAAATCTTCTTTTAGAAACCTTGCTTCAAAGCGGAACCCAGACTATAATTTCAAGATGTTGGGCAACATCAACCATAACAAGAAACATTCCGAGGTAGACACAGATCTGTTTTTTGGGAAAGATTTCAAAGACACATCGAAACAAATAAGTTTGTCAGCTGCGCTGGACAGAGCTTTGAAAAGCTGGACACAGTCTTCAATGCAATTTAAAGGACAACTGCGGAAAGGAAATGTAAGTATATAGCGTTATGCATTTGGCGATTACAATCGTACGAATATGAAATGCAGAATACAAATAATGCGGTCTTTTTAAACTGAAAACACTTTTCTAAAGCAAGCGGTCTTTCTATATAGATTCAAGTAACTTTTACGATTAGGTGTAGATTCAAAACAGTATACATTTTAAAGTTTCTGATAAAGAAGTTTTATGAGACTTAACTGAAGATAAGATCTACATATTTTACAAAGGCTTATGTTGATAGTACTAAAATGAACTGTCTAAACAAGGCGATGCAGGTGAGTGAAAATAGCACGGGTCTTTAAGGACTGCCAGTGACCTTAGAATGAAATGAACTTTGTTAGTCGGACATTTGCATCTTAAACCAGTGGTTTGCGTAATGACCCAATATCAATCAAAAGCACGATGCATGTGTTGAAATGCATTTCAATTTAAATCATGCCATATAAAAGTTCGGACAACATTGTGAAGATGACAATCTATTATTAGGTAGTCTGTCCAAGTGATAATCGCTGCAAAAAATGATTTCTAAAATCAGACAAAAAAGCAAAACAAAGGACAGACGACCTTTCAAACTCCTTGAATCTAGTTTTAAATTAGTTTCTCTTCCAGCGACTAACGCTTGGACCAATAAGAGATTCTCGTCCTTACAACAAGTCCCATTCTTTTATTTGGTATGATTTTATTGAAGCGCGTTTCAGCACCCGTTTTATTTACTTCTGGCAGCTATTGTCACTTTAAATATAGACAGTCACTGAGACAGCTTTGATTACATATTGCAAAGGAATTTACTATTTACACATGATTCAACATTTATTTCCAGGATCTCAAACTCGTTGGCAAAGTTGAGCATGCACACACTAAAACTTCTCTTGACAATACCATGACTTTCCGTATGAATGGTGAAGGCGTATCTACGTCCTTGAAATTGAAAGATGCATCAGACACCTTGAAGAATATGGAAGGCAACTTTGAAGTTTCTATTCCTGGTAAGACATTTACAATTTCACAAACCATTGTCGAGGCTAAGCCAAACCAATTCACTAGCACCATGACAGCACAGATCGGAAAAGCTATGAACACTGTTGTAACAAAGTGGGAAAAGCCATCACCAAGAAGTCTCATTTTATCTTCAAGCATGGACGTCGCTGGTATGGATCTTATCCATCTTAGTACAGAATACACGTTTTTACCATCTCTGTACAAGGTTCATGCTGCATTCTCCCATGGAAAATTCAATTACAGTACTTCTACATCAGCTAAATTTTCAGACAGCCACATAGCCCAGATCTCTGTTGATATTGAAACTCCAACAAGGCGTGTTCATAGTAACATAGAATCAAGAAAAGAAGGAGATAGGGTATCTGCACAAGCTGATTTCAGATGGAATGCGGATAGAGACGACAGCAAACGGGTTATATTAAGCGGTAATCTATTCGCACCAGCAATGAACAACATTGATGGGACTATTTCTGTTCAGCATCCTTCTCTAGCGCTTAGTGTAAACCTTAAGCACTCTGTTGGGTCAAAATATTCCTCAAAACTTGAAGTGCAAGTCGACAATAGTCAATTCTTCCTCATTGACACATCTTTTGGATCATACACGAAACCAAAGGGAAAGGAAATTGCAGGTACGATTGATATGAAAACGCCGTTTAAAACTTTAAAGACGGTGAAAATTGAAATGAATCAGGTAATTTACGACGCTAAATACGAAACCAATCTTGATCTGAAATGGAACCCAAACAACGTTTTGTCCTCCAAATTCACAATTAAGAGACCATTGTCTTCAAAGCAAGTAAATGTAGAGCTGATAGCCAAAACACCATTTAAAGTAATAAGAACTGTTCATGTCTCTCTGGTTAACAAATTAAAAGATGGTATGTTCACAATTGCCAAGCTTAACTGGAATAGACAATCTGTTCAAATGGACGTCACACTTGCCAATAGAGGTAATGCCCAAAAAACAGATCTTCAAGGCCAGATAGACATCAAGACATCTTTTCGAAATATGAAGGAAGGCACAATGAAAATAATCCACACAGGCGAAAGGGGGCAATATAAATCTGAAGCCAAATTAATGATGAATAAGAAGCAGTACGGCGTCGAGAGCGAAATAAACCATCAGAGGAACGGTTGGACCGTCAAAAACAACGGTCAACTGACTGCCTTTATACCAAATGACAAAATTACAGCCACTTGGGATCACCAAAATACTTATAGTGATATTACAACGACATCGGAAATAAAATGGGGTAAACAACTCGCCACAGTGAAGTACAATGCCCTTCAGGACTTCAAATCACAAAGTGGAAGACTTTCCTCTGCACTAGAAGTACAGCTACCATTTTCAAACTTTAAGGATATTGTTTTCCAGATAAGTCATGAGCATAAACCAGGTCAGTTTTCCAGTAACATGAAATTAGAATCTGAGAGAGAAGCAATTGCAATTGTAGATGCTAAATATCTGAGAGATAATGGTGAAGTTCAATCCAGTCTAACAATGACCAATCCATTGTATGACGGTGACATTTCCCTGAAACTTACATCGGTTTATGCTAAATATCCAATGAATGGCCATCTTGAACTTACCCTGACGCCTTTTAAAACAACCACAATTGATGCGTCTCTGAACAAAGATCTGCGAGGAAATACTGATGTTACTTTCATGTTTTCGAACCCCACATTTGACCCCTTGACAATAACAGGTACTAGACGAGCCAAATCTTCTGGAATCGAATCATCTGTATCAGTAGAATATGCACCAAATAAAATCATGACCATGGAAACTGTGCACAAGCTTGGAAGAGATAAGATGTTAAAAATAAAATTTACTTCACCATTTACTAAAATATACTCCAGTGACTTAACCCTTTCAGTCAGTTCCAACAGCTTTAGATCATCTGGAAGTATTGAAGCAGAACCATTTATATCAAGAGTTTCTGCAGAAATATCGGGCAATACCTTTAATGGCTTAAATGGAAATCTGATGGTTTCAACAAAGTCGTCCATGAGTAAAGCTTCCATTTCAAGTGAGGTTATAAACGGAGAAAGAAAATCCTCTGCAATTGTCGAGTATCAACCTGGAAAAATTGTAAAAATACTTGGTGTGTACAAGTTTGACAGAATAGAAGATTTACTTATGAATATTGAATTAACCACCCCTTTTGACAGTCTACCGTATTCTGCAGTTAAGTTCGAACATCAAGGAGATCTTAGAGAATTTCAGAGTAATGCAGAAATACAGTACAAAGGCAACACAATGTCAGCAAATACACAGTTTTCGACAAGAAATGGCTATGAGGGATCAATTATATTAATGTCACCGCTTATGGATAAAATAGAAAGTGGATTCTCACACACAGGGTCATTGGGTAATTTCAAGACCCACGTTGAATTTACTAAAGGAACAAAATACGCAGCAGATCTGTCCCATACAGGAACAGCAACCAACTTCGCCTCTGCTCTGAAACTTTCGAATGGGCAAAGAGACTTGAAAACATCAGCTAAATTTGTCTATGAGCCAAAACTTAACACAGAAATTTTGATTGAAACCCCTTTCGAAAGATGGGACCAAATACGTCTTACATATTCATTGGATGGTACATTGACTAGATTTGTGCAGGAAGCAGAACTTTTCATTCCAATTTATGGTTCTTTCAAAGGCGATTCTATTGTCAACCTTGAAGATCCTTTCACCGTTTCATTGAACCTGAAAACTCCTCTAAAGGACTACAACAATATAATGGTTTCTTTATCCCATTCTGGTTCGTTTAAAAACTTTGAGTCACAAGCTAATATCAGAAATGGCCAAACGGCTTTCGAAACTATTGTAAAGTTCAACACCAATCCTTCATATAATCTTGACGTTTCTCTACGTACACCATTCGAAAATTACAGACAAAGCAGAGTCTCTCTTAATTTTGAAGGAGAGCCTAGAAACTTTAAATCTAATTTCGAACTGCAAAGAAACAAAGAAACTTCAGAAATTGATCTTTCCTTCAACTTCAAACGTAAACTAGACATAGACTTAACAATAAGAAGCCCATACATGGATCTTATAAAGGCATCTATTGACCACTGGGGAAGCAGAAAGAAGTTCAACAGCAAATTGCGTATGCGTATTGGAAAGGACAAGATCATATCTGACGTCAGATTCCAAACGATACCGTCACTCAATGCTTTTGTTTCACTTAAAACACCATACCGTCCTTTTAAAAACCACCAGTTTTCTTTGAAACATGCTGGAAACAGAAACAGTTTTAAATGCAACGTGGATTACAAATGTAACAATTTAAATTACAATGGTGATTTGACATTCCAAAACTTAAACATACTGAGAGGTGAATTAAAACTTAAAGGATCTACCTTTAAGCCAATGAAAGCTATAGTCACCCATGACGGTCCGGCTCATAACTTTAAATCATCTGGCGAGATATCCCTTGGGAAAAAAATAATAAGTGTTGGAGTAAGTCTTAAGGCAGTTGACGGATTAAAGAGCAGCATACAGATTCAGACGCCATTTAGAGGCTACGAATCGGTTAAGGCGTCCTATGCTCATTCGGGACCCATTAACAATTTCAAGTGTCTAGGTGAGGCCTCTTTGAACAAGAGACACTCTCAATTTAATTTGGCTTTCGATGTCTCTCGTGATGTTTCTGTCTCCTTGGCACTGCAGACGCCATTTGATGGATTAAACGATATCTCAACTACATTTACTCACAAAGGTTCTATTGAAAATTTCAACACGGCTTTGACTTACGATAACAGTGGCAGACAAATTGAGGGTTTAGTTGCATTCTCAAATATGAAAAAGCTTACAAGTTTAGTCACGCTCCGTTCAAACTACCAAGAACTACCAAACATCGAGGCCTCTCTGGATCACGACGGTAGCTTCAAGAAGTTTAAGACACTTGCTGGGATCACACTTGGAAAGCAGAAATTTGAGGCTGACTTTTCTTTTGATTCTACCAATGGGTACAATGGGAAATGGATGATAAATATGCCCTCTAAAGCCGTTGCTGCTTCTTTCCGACATGACATGACAGATGCAGAAATTTCTTCATCTGCTGATTTTGTTGTAGATGGAACTACAATGTATGAATTGAAGAGTGTGATATTTGTTGAACCATCACTTAGTGCATCCCTCACAGTTAAAACACCAGTCAATGGTTATGAAATGACAGAGCTAACATTGAATCATGACGGATCCAAAAAGAACTTTAGGTCTCAAATGAGCCTTGTTTTCTCTGGAGAAAAAGGAGAAGTTGAAGTTTCTTTCGATAGTACACAAGATTTAAATGTTAGACTCTTAGCAGAATCGTCCCTTTTAAAAAAAATCGAATTCACGACGTCTTACACAGGATCACTGAGAAATTTCAATAGCGCAGTACAATGCCTGTATGGCAGAAAAAACCAGTTTCTTACAGAGGCTGCACTTAGCACAGACGGTCCAATTTCCGGTTCATTCAAAATGATCTCACCACATTTGAAGAATATCGAGGCATCCTTCAATCACCAGGGCGGGCTAGGAAATTTCAAATCTAATGCTGAAATTATATATGCAGGACAAAAAGGCCAACTCGCTGCTGCATTAAAACAAGATCGAGAAATTGATGGTTCCCTTACCTTGAAAACTCCCTTAACAAAAGATCTTGAAATTCAGGCGAAAACAGATGGCCCTACCGACAACCTTCGATCCACTCTTCAAGTCACGTATGGTGGAGAATCAAAACTAGATTTTAAGTCAGAGTGGGATTTACAGTCATCTAAGCGGGCTGAGATTTCCGTCGAAACTCCTTTTGTAGGTTTAAAACGAATGATGCTGAAGTTTTACCATTTTGGAGACATCAGCGACTTTGAAACAAAAGCAGAATTGTCAAAGGAGGCATATTCCATTTCCACCAATGTAAAGTTTAGTCCTACAAACGGAAAACTGTCATTTAGGGCTCCAGACATACAGGATTTCGATGTAGAATACACGTTCAATGGAAAACTTCCTGAACATGAAATGGAAACAAAAATGACTTACGGTTCAAAAGACCTGCTTCATATGAATTCCAAACTTGGTTTCTCAAGGAATACTATAGAAGGTAGCCTCACTTTGAAATCACGGGTAACTCTTCCAATGGAAACAAGTTTTACGGTTACTGGTAAGTCTCTTGACCGCTTCTCTGTGCAGGCAACATCTTTAATTGCTGGAAAAACCCATGAATTCGATACGTCTTTCAGCAAACTTGGCGATATAAAAGGAAAACTTGGTTTTAAATCTCCTTACCTAGTACCAATGTCAGTAAACTTCGCTCTGAAAGATAATAAAAATGACAGGTTTACGTTTGACTGTGACTTAATCGTTGATTCCGAACGTCATGAAATAGAAGTGTTTTTTGAAAATGCTGAAGCAACAAGTAGCAGTTTCATTCTTCAATCTCCACTCATGGTACCACTGTCAGGAAGATTTCTTTTACAAAATAGTATGCCTAACAGAATTGCAGTTTCAAGTCTTCTTACCATCGATTCAGAGAGTCACCAAATGGATATGTCTTTTGAAATGAATGAAAACATGCAAGGAACCTTCAACCTTAAATCCGCAGCTTTTGTTCCTATTTCACTCAGCTTCAATGCAAATGGCAATTGGAGAGGATTTAAGGTAAATGCCGATGCAACAATTAATTCAGACAGGCACTATGGTGACGTTACATTCAGTACCGACAGCGGGGTTGAAGGAAGTTTCAGTCTTACGTCCCCAATGATTATGCCAGTCAGTGGAAACATGGCGATTACTGGAAGCCCAAAGAACTTCCAATCGAATGTCAAAATGATGCTTGCCTCGGAATCATACGAAGGCGACATATTTTTTACTACTGACAGACTTGTCAAAGGATCCATCCGTTTTATGCCTTTCTTCAGCGTTGGAAATATTGAGGCTTCTTTTGAACATGAAGGAAGTGTAACTAATTTCATGAATCACGTGGAGGTATCATTCGATAGCAGAAAAGTTGTAAATACTGATGTTGTATTCAACATAGACACCGCTAAAAAAGGAAGTGCATCGTTTACATGCTACGATAGAAGTGGCAGTTTATCCTTTGACCATGAAGGAACATTTGCTGCCTTCAAAAATCAAATTTCCTTGGAATATAATTCGGAATCAATGCTTGAAACCATGATTTCCTACCGAAACCAACCAATCACTCTTGACTTTGCTATTAAAATACCCGTTGAAGGGCTTGAAACAGTAACGGGACAAATCAAACATACAGGAGACCTTCTAAACTTTGAAAACCATGCTGAAATAGATATATCTGGGGAGAAGACCGAAGCAGACATGAATTGTAACTTCGCCACGAAAATGGAAGCACGTTTTTCTGCGCAAAGTCCATACTTTTCTTCTATAAGTGCAGGATTTGATATTTCAAATTTTGATGGTCTAAAATCAAGGGCAGACTTTGCATACGGTAATGAAAAATATTCCATCGACGGTTTGTTCATGAGCAAAGGCGAGATCAACGCAGATGTAACTATTTTAACACCATATCAAGGCTACAGGAAAATAACAGCTGAAATGACACATAAAGGTGATTTCCCAGAGATGACCTCCATTTTCAATCTTAAAACTGGACGGAGAACTCTAGTTTCTACGAGTATTGTATTATCTCAGGCAAATGGAGTGACCGCACGGATGTCTATTCAATCTATTTTTACACCATCATGGCAACTTACACTTCAACACAACGGAGAGATAAGAAATTTCCAATCGAAAGCTGAGCTACAGTTCAATGGACAACCTTTTGTCGCAGCTGTTTCATTTAAGAATGTTCCAAAACCAGAAGGCAGTATGTCTTTGTCCACTCCTTACTCTGATGATATATCAGGTACTTTTAATATGGATCTCGCTACCCCATCAGCAGAATTCACAAGTTCATATGGCGACAAGTCTATTTCTGGTCACGCAACACTAATGTACAAGCGCAGTGGATTTGGAGTCAAAGCAGGCTTTAAAACTCCTTTCTCCGGCTTTCAAAATGTAAATGTAAACTTTGGGTATGTAAGGCAATATAAGGGTATTCAGGTCAACACAGAATTGGAAATGAACCCATCCCAGAAATATGAATTTGAAACAAATTCAAAATGGAGTAAAGGTCTTATCGGATCTGCTTCTGTTAAAACGCCATTTTCTAATCTAAGGCATTCATCTGCGAATATCAAAATTGATGGAGATTTCCCGAACATTAAATCAGAAATTAACATTTTGCATTCAAGAAAGGAATTCTCGCTAAAATCTGAATTCCAACACGACCGTTCAACGTTTGCAGAAATGAAAATTGAAACACCTTGGTCTGGATATGAATTGATGGGTCTAAGATTTACCAATCAGGGATTGATTACTGACATGGCTACGAGTATGAAAGTTATGCTTCCCTTCAATGAGGTGGTTGATGCTAGCTTTAAAAATGTCATGACTGACAACAGTCTAGAAACAAAGGCTACCTTGGAGACTCCTTTCACAGAGAATATGATGCTCTTCGATCTCGAGTTCAGTGGCAAACCGACCAATTTCAAGAACGCCTTGGAAATGTCAATGGGAAAGATGTATTCTGTCAAGTCACAAACAGCATTAAAATTGGATTCACTAACATTTGACTTTGATACTACTTTATCATCTGTGATTGGTGGCGCTTCCGATGAACAACGAGCAACATTTAGGTATGTAATTGGTGATAATTCAGAGGTATCCGCAGATGTTAAAATATTTGGTAGTGTCTACAACCTTGATTCAACTTTGCAGCTGACAGAAAATGTAAACGGTATGCTGTCCATAAGAACACCTTTACCAGTTTTGCAAGACTTTAGTATTGTATTCTCACACACCGGCAACCAGAGGCGTTTTATCTCTAAAGTAACGATCCAGTTAGAGCCCGGACAAGTAATTGACAGTACAGTAGAATATGTGAAATACGGCTGGCGAAGACTACAAACTTCAGTTGAAGTACAAACACCTTTCGTTGGATTCGAGAACACACGGTTGTCATATACACACTCAGCCTCAATTGATAGTTTTGAATGTGATGGAGCTCTTTCTGTGATGGATAATGACTTTAAAGGCAATCTTAAAGCATCAAGGTTACCTTTGTCAGTTTCTCTTCAGTTTACGACCCCAGTTGATGATTTCGAACAAGTAGGTGCAGAGATGAAATTAGATTTCGGATCTATGTACTTTAATGGAGATGCTAGTATGACATACATGAAAGACAAAACAATCTCTCTTATTTCTAGGATGGATTTGAACTCGTCTCCCAAGGTTATGTCAGCTCACCTAAGAACCCCATTTTCAAAGTTCCCTTCTGCCGATATAAGCCTCTCCCACAACGGTGATTTTAACAGTTTTCAGTCTGTTGCATCAATTACAGCGCCATACATCCAGCACGTTCGTGCAGAAATAGAAGGTCAAATACCTTCTTTAGCTAGCTTAACTGGGCAAATTACAATTTCTTCCCAGATCAAAAACTATGAAAACCTGAAACTCAGCATCAAAAACTCTGGAAACCGTGGTAAATACAATACAAGAATGGAAGCAAACTGGTCTCCCTCACAAAGTGTCATCTTTGAGGGATCTTTAAAAGACACGAAATCGTCAATGAGTGCTGATATCTTTGTTTCAACACCTTTTGAATCCTTCAGAAGGTACAAACTGAAAACAGACACGACAGTTCGTGGTGAAAAATATAGCCATATGTTCTCCTCAAATCTAAACGGACAGAAACAAGCAGACCTCGATTTTGCGATCGAATTCGGATCGATGAAAAGCTTTATAATGACTATGAAAGCGCCCATATCTTTCGATACTACTATTCAGGCAGAGAAGAAATACAATAAGTACTTAGGCAGTGCTATACTAGCATTTGACAGATTGACATACAAAATTGATTCTTCCCTGGATGCTGATTCAAATAGTATATCAGCTATGTATGAATGTCCAGAAAACAAGATTCAGGTAGAATCTGTTTTCAGTAAAACAAATCCAAAGGCCGACATCTTCATCAACGGTAATCGATACGGGTATGACTTCCTCCTTGACAAGAATGATATGAAAATTAAAGCTTTTATTCCCTCCAGAACCGTACAGATATCTGGATCTCAAAATTACAGAACTACAGAGGGATCACTCATGTGGGATGCTGATAGAGATGAAACAAAGAAAGTTGGCTTCAGATCCTTCATGACTTCAGCAAAAGATTCGATGAAAGCCGATGTCACTCTTATGATGCCTACATTCGGAAAGGTAAATTATCCCTTTTAGATAATTGTTTTAAATGTTTGATGGCACTTTCATTGCTTTAAACAACAGCAGTTCGGTAGAGACGCTATTTCTTCTTTAAAAACAGTTTAGTGTTTTTATTGCCTATCTAAATAAGGTAATGACTGCATTACTAGTGATCATACTTGGAAATGAACTAAACCTAGAACACAGATAAGACTGAAATATCGCTTTCGTTTAGATTTCAGGATTTATTCTCGAATTCATGATTATGCTTTAAAATAACGTTTTTAAATGTATACTAACATGATACAAATAAAATACGTATTGATTATTTCAACCAACCATTTCAGAATGTACAGCTAGACTCTGAAATGGTTCTGAACAAGGGACGTGTATTGTTTGACGGAAAGACAGAATTGTCGTACTCTCATGACAGCAGAAAGAGATTCACAATTACATCCCGACTTGCAGATATTTCAAATGAATGGTCATCGAAAAACTACAGCTTTTCTCTGGGTATAAGTCATCCATACACAAGTGTCGGTGTACAAGTTCACTCCCATCTAGCAGAATCAGACAGTAAATATACAGGTGGTGTCAGTCTGGAGTACCTGACAGTCGGCCGTGAGATAAAAACTTTCTCAGTCAATGGGGAATTGAACAAACTGCGTAACACCATAAACTTTGGTGTAAGTATAGAATTGACTATATTGATTTTGTTTATGAATAACAGGTGTTTGACAAATAGTTTACGAAGAAAACTCTTATTCTAAGGTTTAAATTAACACCTCAAGCTCCTAAACCTAGGAATGTATACTGAACTTAACAAAACCATTTTTTATCTTCAAACCATTAATTGTACCATTTCAGGTGAATACTCCAATGAAAAGAATTGCTTTGTCCGGTGCGGCAAATACTGAATCACCATTTGTGGTTTCACTTCAAAACAAATACGACAACAAGAGGCCTCTGAACACACGATTTTCTGTAAATCCTCAAAAACACAGCATCGCTTTCCAGATGAACTACGATCTTGGTGAGTTCAAATATACGTCAACATATGTGGGAGTGAATTTTTCTTTGCCATTAGTAGCCAGTAAAGCTGGCGCCCCAGAGGGATATTCGTCATTTTATGTGTAGGACATAAGTTTAAGAGACAAGACAAATCTATGATAAGTAAAGTCTGACTCTTTAACACGCATAGTGCATATTGCCGTCAAACGGGACTTAAATTTAAAGCTTACTCGAAAGATTTTGTGGGACAGTGATGTAATGGTAGAGCGTTGCTTCTCGCGTCAAACGTTCCAGATTCGAAGCTCATGGTCAGCTAGGTCATTCCACGGAAACTGTCTCATCACGGCGCTAATGATGTTTAAGGTTCTAGGAAGTACCTATCAATAGTAATTAATAAAACATTCTATAAACTTGTTTCACAAATGATGTAAAATGAAAAGTGTAAACTATTAAAGATTCTAATAAAGTTTATTGGTCACGCTAAAACCTACAGTATCTTCAGCTTACATATTCGGGTCTTTGCAACTGGGACTGTTGTCCGGCTGATTTGAGTGTGAGTGGATTTTTGTCAACCTATTTGCAGTGGAGAAAGTAGGATCGGGCATTACAAGTATAATTATGTTCCACCGTGACTTTCTTTCGTTTTTATTTATCTCAAGTTTTGATAATGATATTGGGGTGCTTTTTTCATACTCCTAAACATGTATATACTGTGTTACAGAAAACCCTGATAGTGAATTCCATTTCGATGCTAAATATGTGAACAGCAGCGCCGTGTCAGCTGAAATGTATCATGTAGCCAACAGACAAAGAATTACTGATGTTCTTACAACTGTGAGACTTAACAACTCCCATTTACTCCACAGTCGCCTTCACTGGAGACCAAGCATGATGCATGATTTACAGGTAAATATTGACTTATGTTGTTAATAAAAAGAAGTTCTGTAAATCATGAATGTTACCTAAATATTCCAGAGCTTTTTAAAGAAGTTTTAAATCTCTTAACATATAAAATTGACTGATACTTAATGTAATCATTGAGATGAAAAAGCCAACGCTGTCTCTACTTCATTCCGGTCGTATAACAAACTCCTTTATTACAAATTCCAGAATCTTCTCAATCGAAAGGCCGCTGCATACAAGAAGCGTCTATCTACTTTCGTTCGTCTCGCCTCTAATGATATCAACTACGAAATACTACAAAAATACAGACTTATTGCCCGTGAGGTTGCCGATGAAATGGAGTTTGAAGTTCTTGCAGAAATGTATGACACAAACCAATACCATGTCAAAGATATCTCCGACTATGTGGTTTCTAAGATCTCCGAGATACAGTAAGAAATTAAATGCTTATTTTTCTATACTTCAGATAACGATTTTTCGTGTATCCTTCCGTACACACTTCTTTCTTCTGAAGGGACACTGATATCTTAGATACTTTAAACCTATTCATTTTACATCACTTTATAACCAAGTTTTAGCAATTAAGATAAATCACTCTGGATGATTGCTACTTAGAATTTAGACCAGTACTCGTGCCTTCATGGGAACAGTTCCAAAGGTTGCCATGGTAATCGAACTCGAAACATCTGATATAAGATGCAGACACTATTCGTAATTGGCTTATAACATGTTTTTGACTGTTTTGAAAAAAAATTAAAGCCTATCGTAAAGTTATAAATCTGTTTATGAAAAATTATTGATGTAAAATTATGTCAAAGGAAGGTGATTAATAATTGAATTGCTTACATAGAAGGAAACAATAGAATTATTAAATTTTGCATGATTACGAAGTTCACTTAATTTGGTTTATTGTTTGTTGTAATTCAATTTATGTAAACGTTTTTAATGTGATTAGTCTTGTTTGTAATTTCTGCTTATCACCGATCAGCCTATAAAAGATTCATATTTTGAAATATTTTATTCTTCGTTTTTTTTCAGGGTGGCCGCAAGAGGTGCATCAGATAAACTAATGAACTCCATGCCTGATATAGGTGTAATAAGACTATCTGAACAGATGGCAAAGGTACTTAGTTCTGCATTTCTTCCGGTCTTATACTTATAAAATACAACTCGGAAAATGGTTACAGAAGTTCGTACAGTTTTCTCTTCCGAAATGAATTATTCATATTCATGAGGGCACTTTCTCAACTGTATGTTCCTGTAAACTGTTTGGTTTAGACAAAACATTCAAGTGTTATAACCTGCATACAAGCAGGCTTGCTGTCTAGATTTATCTGCTTGTATTGATGTTTTGTTTCTAATGGCAAGGGTTTTTTTTTCTTAACTTTTCAGATGATTGTAGACAACTACAAGACTGGAAAGGTGTATGTTTCTCAGTCGGCAAATTCGATTTACAACTCAGGTAATTTTCTTTATATCAAATCCTGTAAGTCCATTTTGAAATACATATGTACCATATCTTAGTACTCATCGAATTTCACTACTATTTAAACTTTTTACCTTCGAGATTAATTCTATTACTATTGTAAAACTGGTCTATTATCACGTAATTTGCGTTCCTTCATAGTTAATTCAGGTGTACTGGCTTACATTCTCCTTCACAAAAAGCTCAGTCTCGGTTTAATAATGACCAATTGAGTTTTAACATCCGGCACAAGGTAAATATTGTGAAGAAAGAGGCAGGAGACTGTAGGTCCATATTAACTTAACAGTCGATAAAGTTTTGTGTGCAATTTTGCTTTCTACTTTGCACAAAATATGTTCGTAAAATTTAAAGGAAAAGGATTTCTAGCCCATTTTACAAAATGAGATATTTTGCTTATATTGTAGGTGTTTTGAAAAATTTGACACGCCGTATGCCATCGATAGACATGCAGAAGAAATACAATGAATACACGGACTACTTAGATAGTATTAAAACCATTCCTCAGAAATATGTAAATGTCAGATATGTACCAGCAATGGAAGATGCCATGACTTTGATTAATTCTCGGGTTGATGGCGAAGGGATGCAACAGGTAAGTCAATGATTTTTTATTGGTGTAGGTGATGAATATATATAACGAATATTTTTACTTACTCCGGAAATTACCTACACGAATAAAATGCAGATATATAGTAAAAGACCTATTTTAAAAAACTTGCTAAGTTATCAATCGTTTTCGAAATGGTAATATTCATCTTTTTCAGTTGTTGGAATTTTTAAAACGTATTTTTTTTTTCTTTCCTAGGCCAAAAATGCCTACAAATACTGGGAGCTGAGAGAAAACACTAAAATGATTGTAGACGCCATCGTTGACTGGATCAAAGAAGAAATTGATGCTGAGATCTCCGATCTTAAAGCTACCCTTCTAAACCTGAAAAAGTCTACAGTCACTGTTTATGATCCTAAAAATGGAGAAATTCAATTTGAACTTCATCTACCAGTTCCCATACAATCGCTTCAAACTCTGCCAGTCGTTGATGTAACACCATTCTTAACAAAATTTAAGAGTTACAGACCATCTGTGCCATCATTGTCACTGCCGTCTGCTGACGTCTCTTCCTGGATACCACCATTTGATGGTAAGGAGGGGCAAATTTATTAACTAATTAGACATAATGTAATTCTAACGATTATTGAAAGGTCGTAAATCTGACAGATTTAATTTTCCTGCTCGTAGATACAAAAATCTGATAGTGACCCTTGTGTTACAAAGTAATGAAGTAAAAGATAAAGTTTACAAGACTAGTGACACAAGTTCTGCCCTAAGATCACAGGAAAGCATAAAAAACCAAATAACATGTCAAGCAGGAGAATGCATTTTTATGCTTTAGGCAAAATAACTTCCGGTTAGGCATAAACAAGATCAGCAAAGAAATATGAACTTCTCTTCAATGTGACTTTGGTCTTTTTCTTTTCAGGCCATGCAACAATTCAAGGAGACAGAATCACAACATTTGATGGATTGACCTATGACCTTGCGAAGCAATGTACATTTATCTTAGCTCGTGACTTTGTCGATGGCAACTTTTCAACTATTCTCCACAAAGAGGGAAATAAAAAGAGTGTGATAATTTTGACAAGAGGAATGTCCATTGAAGTCAAGGCTAATGGCACAGTAAGTTTCCTTTGCAAAAGCGAAAGTAAATAATTGTTGTTAGCAATTTGGCCCTCTATTCAACATTAAAGATCTGGCATTTCCTTAATACATGGATATAAATAGTGGGGAAGAATTATGAGTATTATTTCGAATCCTAAATATCCCCAATCGATAAAATCTGTTTATACATTCGCCCTTCCTTTATTCTTTTTTTTGTTTCTCCCTGTGCTTGTTTGTTTCTTTCTTTGTTTATTTCTTGTGTAATTGTCGTTAGCAATTTGGTCCACTATTCAACATTAAAGATCTGGCGTTCCCTTAAAACATGTATATAAATAGTGGGGAGGAATTTTGATTATTATTTCGAATCCTAAATATCCTCAATCGACAAAATCTGTTTATACATTCGCCCTTTCTTTATTCAATTTTTTGTTTGTTTCTCCCTTTGTTTGTTTGTTTCTTTCTTTCTTTCTTTCTTTCTTTCTTTCCTTCCTTCTTTTCTTCATTTCCCTCTTTCTGCACCGATCGGACGTTTTTCCTATCTTCTTCTTAAGTTTCTCTCTGTATCTTTTTTTATTTCTATTCAGTATACTGTTTTAGAGATTTTTAAATAAAATGAAGAGGTTGATTTTGGAAGCTACTGACTTCATATGGCATGAAAGGAGAATTTCATGATGAGAAATTACTTGAAAATATTTGGGGAAAAGAACCATTCTTTTTGTCTTCATTTCAGGAAAGCGTTGGTTGAGAGAGAACCGCTTCCTTGATTACCTTCTTGATATATCACTTTTGTTTTTGTTTTCAAATTCTCAACCTTCGCCAACTCAATTTGTATTTGACCAACCTACGTTGATTATTTACGATATAATTAGATCTAACTAAAACCTATATTTTTTAACTACTTCGTTCCAGGTACTTGTTAACGGCGTTCCAAGCAGATCTCAAGAAATCGATGGAATGAAGATCCAAACTGATGGAGCAGGACACGTGACTGTAGATGGTGCTGGTAACTTTGAGGTCTCCTACAACAAGGATTATGATCTCTATAGCTTCAACATGAATGGCTGGTACTACGGTAAAGTTGGAGGTCTCTTCGGTACCTACGACAATGAACCAAGCAATGACCTTATGACCTCATACGGCAAACAGATCAGCAATTCCGATAGATTTGCATCCACCTGGGATATAGGAACTGCTCGCTGTCGTTAACAAGTGTCACATTGAAGAACTTTATATGATTTGGGGATTTATCAACTTCTATCAAAGTCGTTTGATTAAATTTGTGATTTTTACATGTGATAATTATATTTGAACAGTTCTGATGAATGTTTATCTCAGTTGATAGTATACATCTATTTGTATTCTAATAATTTACCTTGTAAAGTTATTTTAGAAAAGAAAATACAGCAATGAATTGTAGAGATAGCCTTATTTTTACTGACCAAATAGCGATTATGACTCACCTGTTACCAAGCAATCATAATTATGTTATAACCATCCTAGGGAAGAGGAATTTGGAAAACATTGTTGGAAAATGTGAAAATGCTTGTAATCAGCATTTTCTCTTTTTTCCCACAATGTTTTCAATCTATCAAATGCACATTGTATGAAACAGATTTTACTCGTTGTCTGCAAAATCTTTCATTACAGGCAAGTACAAAAAATTGTCGAATGGTAAAAGGTAAATGTGAATATTCTTACATAATAAATGTCTGACTCTCGTGTTTTACCAGGCTTCAGCGAAAGAATAATTGTGAGCAATAAATGAATTAAAGCATAAATGAATTATTATTATGATATTTATTATTATTATCATTAGTAGTAGTAGTATTCTTTTTATTATTATCTTAACTCTATACCAAACCACAAAGTTTTAGATTGGTCCAAATTAAAAGCATTTGCAAACGACTAAATAAAAGTGCCTCAAAATCGAAACCTGAAAGAAGAGAAGAAAAACATTTTGCGAAAAGGAGAAAATGCTGGTAACCAGCATGTTTTCCTTTTCGCAAAATGTTTTCAAAAGGCTTCCTTTTCAGGGTCGTTAAATCTCGGGGTTGTGCGGTAAAGGGCTAAAGCATGTAAATACATACATGTAGGATGCTTCGTTCAAAACGAATTAATGAGGCTATGATAAAGCGAACAGAATAATTGAATGAATGAAAATACTAAAATCTGAAAAAAAAATCCAACTGCCATGGACAATGATCGAGCGTTCTTTTGGCAATCAACACTTAGGCTACTAAGTGCAATTCATGCACCTTTTGCGGAAAAGCAGATCAAGATCAGACTGCACAGACGATCTTGGATTTACACTGTCCGAAAAGGAGATATCCCTTCTTCCAAAAAAAAATACCCTCAACCCTTTACCGAACAATGTCGTCTTAGGACGACCCTGGGAAAGAAGCCTTCTTAAAACATTGTGAGAAAACTAGAAAATGCTGGTTTCCAGCATTTTCTCCTTTTCTCACAATGTTTTCAACCCTATCAAAGAGAAATTGCAGCAAATGTGCTTCACTGAAATTGTCGTCTGCAAGTGCTTTCAATTTGGACAGGGCTAAACTTTTGTCGTCTGGTAAAGGGTTAAAATAGCTAAATTTGTGTTTATACTACTGCCTTGAATGTTTCGTTTCACTTACAAAGCGGTATAAGAATTAAAGCCTTTTTAAGGCAAATTTATGTCGTCTGCCAAATAAGCACTCGGTTTCCCTGTACTGACATATTTATCCTGACACCCGTATTGGCCAGCGCCTTGGAGGTTTCGCGGCCATGTCTTAAAGCACCGGAAGTCCTTCATCAGGTTTCGATTTACGCTGGCTCCGGTATTGTCATTAACACGCTGGCCAATACGGGTACCGACATATTTATCCTGGTACCCGTATTGGCCAGCGCCTTGGAGATGATTCGGTATTCAGTGTAAATGAAAACTTGATCAAGTACTTCCGTTGCTTTAAAACATGGCGGCTGCGAAACCTTCTCGTTTGTAAGACATAGATGTACAGTAATAAATGTCAAGTTGTGAAAGTCTTGGAAACCGAGTGTCTTTGGTCTGCCAGTGTACCTATCAAAATAATACAAGAGGACCATGATGGTCCTATATCGCTCACCCGAGTACCACACAGCAAAGGTCTAAAATAAAGATAAATACCACATATCATGGTTCAAGGCCAAATGATAATGAAACAAGAGCAGCAAATTGTCGCATTTTAACTTTGTACTTCGAAGTTCCGTTCCCGACAAGCAAGAAATACTGTAAAAATGAAGATCAAAGTGGAATTACTCAAAATTCGCGCTAGGTAGAGTTACTGTTCTTGGGCACTGTAGTCCGTAATATTGCTAAAAACATGTATACCAGTTTTGAAGTCATTCTGACTTGAAATGGCAATTTAATTCGGACGTGCACTTAATGCTGTAAAAACGACATTCAAAGGGAAATAACTCAAAGACAGCATGAGGTAGAGTAACAATTCTTAGGCACTGTACTTCTAAATACTGCAACAAATAAGCATACCAAAGTTCAAGTCATTCCTACTTAAGATGACAATTTTTATTGCTTTGACAAGCAAAAAATGCTACAAAAATGAAGGCCAAAGGGGAAATGACTCGAAATTCATGTTAGAAAGAGTTATGGTTCTTGTGCACTGCACTTTATAACTTCACAACAATCATGCATATCAAATTTGAAGATGTTCAGGCTGTTGACGATAAAGATATATTCCAGACGAGCAGAAAATGTAAAATGTTGTAAAAAGATAATCAAAGGGAAATAACTCATAGGCAGTATGAGGTAGAGTTATGGTTCTTCCACACTGCACTCTGTATTATTGCAACAAACACAAATACCAAATTTCAAGTCAATCGAACTGGAGATGACAAAGTTGTGCTCTGGACCAAGAACTATTTTAAAGAACTTTCTAATTCAAGGGCAAATAATTCCAGTTGTTCTAGTTCAATTACACCCATAATTGAACTCATCCAAGATCTAATGGTCATGTCTGGAACTAAATGGCTGATATTTGTAAATGCTAGAGTGTAAACAAAGCGAAATATAACATTTTTTTAATTCAAGGGCAAATAACTCCCGTAGTTCTAGTCCGATTACATCCATAATCAAACTTATCCGAGATCTTATAGTCATGTATATTATTACCAAGTTTTGTGCTGATTGGTTGATAACTGTGGATGCTAGAGTGTAAACAAAGTCAAATATAGCAATTTTTCTAATTCAAGGGCAGATAACTCCATTCGTTCTTATCTGATTTGACCCATAATCAAAATTATACAAGATCTTATGGTTATATATATTTTGGCCAAGTTTAGTGCTGATTGGTTTAAAATTGTCGATGCTAGAGAGTAAACAATGCCAAATATAGCAATTTTTCAAATTCGAGGGCAAATAACTCCAGATGTTCTGGTCTGATTAGAGCCATAATCGAACTCATCCGAGATCTTATGTCATGCTTTGACCAAATTTGGTGCTGATTGGTTGATAATTGTAGATGCTAGAGTGTAGACAAAGTGAAATATAACAATTTTTCAAATTCAAGGGCAATTAACTCCAGATGTTCTGGTCCGATTTGATCCATAATCGAACTCACCCGAGATCTTATGGTCATATATATTTTGACCATGTTTGGTGCTGATTGGTTGATAATTGTAGATGCTAGAGTGTAAACTAAGTGAAATATAGCAATTAAAGGGCAAATAACTCCAGATGTTTTAGTCCGATTTGACCCATAATCGAAGTCATCAGAGATCTTTTGGCCATATACATTTTGACCGAGTTTGGTACTGATTGGTTGATTTTGTAGATGCTAGAGTGTAAACAAGAAAATGTGAACGGACGACTGACGGACGGACGGACGGACGGACGACGGACGCCGACGGACGGGGAGTGATCACAATAGCTCACTCTGAGCACTTCGTGCTCAAGTGAGCTAAAAAGGCAGAGTTACCCTGTAACGAAATTCAAGTGTTTTTAAGTGTCTAAGGAGACAGCCTCTTGAAATTATTGCGGAAAATAGAGAAATTACACGTCGAGCAATTTATCAATTCCAGTCAATGTCTTCTAATCTATCATAAATCTTGAGCTCTCTTGTACCAATTCAGATTTGTTGTCTGCAAAAGCTTTTAGATGAGTGAGTGGAGAATTTGTCACATTGGGCAGGATCCAAGTGTGTACCATGTCGAAAATTTTTAGACTTGTTCAATTTAAAAACATTCGCGGACCATACACTGAATATGGCTTAAAAGGGTGGAGTTTGGTTTTAACCCATTACCAGATGACAAAATTTTAGCGTTTTCCAAACTGAAAGCATTTGCAGACGACAATTTTGATGTGGCTCAAATGGTGCAACTTATATATTGAAACGGTAGAAAACATTGTGGAAAAAGGAGAAAATGCTGGTTACCAGCATTTTCTCCTTTTCCCACAATGTTTTCAATAGGCTTCTTTCCAATGGTCGTCAAAAGTTGGCATTGTGTGGTAAAGGGTTAAAAGAGCATAAATCATTTTCGGAAGGAAAGGAAATGCTAGTCACAAGCGTTTGCTGCTTTTTCCATAGTGTTTCCAAAAGATTTTCTTTCCTTCTTGTTGTTGAAAGTCATAATGGTTTGGTAAATGGTTAAGCAATTTTAAACGGGTGCTACTTTTTCCCCAGTGTTTCCAAAAGTTTTTCTTTCCCTCTTGTTGTTAAAAGTCCTGATCGTTTGGTAAAATGTTAAGCTATTTTAACCCTTTCCCAAAACAATCTCTGATTTTACGACTCTGAGATAGAAGCCTTTTGAAAACACTGCGGGAAAAGGCGAAAATGATATAACCAGCATTTTCTCCTTTTCCCACGACGTTTACTAACCTGCTGGGAACAATTTTTTTATTTTTGAGATACGTTTATTTTGTTGTCTGCAAGTGCTTTCAATTTGGGCCAGTCTAAAATTTTGTCGTTTGGTAAAGGATTGAACGGGAAAAGAAACAAATTCAGGCTTAAATTTCATGTCACAATGAAAAAGGCAAATATTCCTAACGGTGCGAGGGGGGGGGGGGGGGGGAATCGTCTAAAAATTACGCCATGCTTATTTTCACGAACACCGGCTGCTTCGATTTAGCGGAAAATTGAATGTGAATGATTTCTCGATAAAGCAAGACGTAAAAACTATCAACAGTTTGCCGGTATAGTTAAAATCTCACTCTCTTTATCATTTTTTTTCAGTTTTAATTAGAATTTTATAGATTTATCGCACACTTTCTTGAAAATGTTCATACTGTCATGGCTTTTCGTGGATCTACCTCGGTACCGGCCGGTAAAATCGAAAATGAACATTTTTTAAAACACTGGTAGTTTATTTTATAAGTAAATACATCTACAGAAGAATAACAGAAAAGGGAACCACAGAAAGCAGCGTTTAAAAATTGAGATGTTTATAAGAAGTTTCTCCCAATTTCTTATTCCTCACATTGGTGAATGATGTTCAAATTAAGAGTTACTTGGTAAAGGAATCACAACAGTATCCATTTTTTTTTGTCTTGAGTACGTCTTGCAGCCTTTCATTTCACAGTCACAAGTTTAAATATCTGTGTGACCAGGTTGTCATTTGTGAGTTTTAGACTATCCGTGCTAACGGTAGTTTAATAATTAAAGGTGGGTATTTAGAATTTTTACATCTCACCAAATTAGAAAATATATATATCACTGAAATTCATACGAAGAAATATTACAATTCATCAATAATTAAGATTCATAAAATTACAAAAAAAAATTTTTTTGATGATATTCCCTTAAAAGGCTACGTAGCCTCTCAACCCATTACCAAACGACAATATTTTAGGCTTGTCCAAATCGAAAGCATTTGCAGACGACAAAATATAAGTGACCGAAAATTTGAAATTTGTTTTGTGAAGGGTAGAAAACATTGTGGGAAAAGGAGAAAATGCTGGTTACCAGCATTTTCTCCTTTTCCCACAATGTTTTCTAAAGGCTTTTTTCTAAGGGGCGTCAAAAGTAGGGATTATGTGGTAATGGGTTAAGCTAATTTTTTTGCACTTTTGTGAAATTTTCGTCCCAAAACCTGAAGGACCACCTTTAATTCAAATATGGGTCACTATTAGCCATCCAGTTCGGAAAATATTAAGTCTTGCTCTTCAAGATTTTCTAAATTTGAAGGTAACACATTTTCTGATGGACTTACTTGAATGGTAAACCCTTACCATACAATCCCTACTTTTGACGCCCCTGAGAAAGAAATCTTTAGAAAACATTGTGGGAAAAGGAGAAAATGCTGGTTACCAGCATTTTCTCCTTTTCCCACAATGTTTTCTAAAGATTTCTTTCTCAGGGGCGTTAAAAGTAGGGAATGTATGGTAAGGGTTTACCATTCAAGTAAGACACAAAATAAATTTCAAATTTTCAGTCACTTTTATTTTGGCGTCTGCAAATGCTTTCAATTTGGACGAGCCTAAAATATTCTCGTTTGGTAATAGGTTAAGCAAATCAGAATATGTGTTTCTTTCATGTTTAGAAAATTCTGGACAATAAGACTGAGAATGTTCTTGTGAATGGCTGGTGAATAGGGATTAGTTTGACAAGAAAATATATAGAGGATATTTGTTTCTTTCGGTGAAAGATCGAAATTTATTTCATGGAGGGGACACCATCAGTAATATTTTCACGAGTGGTGCAGCCACAAATGAAAATATTACCGATGGTGTTCACCAGATGAAATAAATTTTGATCTTTCACAGAAAAAAACAAATATTCTATTCATTTCGTGCTTTAAACCCTTTCTGGAAGGAGCTTTATCAAAATTCAGCACAGTTCTTTTCCCTTATTCCCCGTGGCGCACCCCTCCTGCATAGCAACGTTACGTCAGGAGCGAGAAATGTAAGGTATATGACGTCATATTTCCCATCTGTTTGTTAGGCACGCGCAGTTTACCTAGGCAACAAGAACGTGAAAATCGGTATTTTCACTGCTATTTCGAAAAATATTTTCACTGCTATTTCTCGATATCCTACCGGAAAGCATGAAATAATTGGTTGATCTTTATTTATATTTCACAGGGTGTTAATGTAAAGAAGAGAGAATGGCATCATATGGCAGGATTTCTAGTTCAGCCCCGCCAGTGTCACACCAAGATACAGTGGAAAGTGCTGGTAGAATGATAGACATACACTTACAGGATGATCGGACTAGCCTGGACTTATCTGAATTGTTGAGAGTGCCTGTTCATAGTAAGTGTTGATAAGTAGAGGAGCACTTTATTTTTATAATCATTTTTATTTCTTTTTTTTTGTTAATTGTAAACCTGTTTAGCCTTTGACAGCTGAGCACAGCTCAGTGCGCTTTGTAGATAGATTAAGATCAGGCAGTAGAGATCCTGACAGAACATGCTGCTTACACTGTCTGATATGATAGAATGTTTTTGCTTTTTTTTTGCCATACTTTATTCTAAATTTTATTACCCAAACTTAAATCTGCCTAGATTTTATACAAGTATGAATCACAGTTTTTAATTAATCTTATATTATTTCAGCAAACTTTTTGAACAGATGTATCTGAAATATTGTATGTTGAAGTCTACCTATTGACAAAATTTGAGACTGATCAAATTTGAAAACATTTGCAGACAAACATTGAAATATGCATGCATCTAACAACTGGTTTGTCTCTGAAAGAGTATAATACATTGTAACTGGTAACCAGAATTTTCTCCTTTTCCAACAATATTTTCTAAAGTCTTCATCAGCAGAATTGTGAAAATTTTGGATTGTTTGTTAAAGGTATAAATAATTAAAGACGTTTTGTGTTATTTTTTTCCATCTGACTGTTGATTTATCTACGATTGTTCATTGGTTTCTTTTTGCTATTACAGCCCAACCAAGTGTGAGTGGATTGCATGACTACGACTATCCTAGTCTGATAGACACAGGCTTTGGTAACGATATTTTGTCGGAGATAAGTCGTGTAGACAGATTTCCGTTGCCCCCAGAACTGGTGGAACAATTTGGCAGTATCCTCTAATTTTAAAAGAATGGTTCAACCATTTACCAAACAATCTGGAGTTCTGGCAACCCTGAAATCGGAAAGCTTTTGAAAACATCGTGGAGATAAAGGAGATCAAAGGTTATGAAGTTGAGCATCAGCATTTTCTCCCATTCTCACAATATTTTCTGTCCCTTTTAAAGACAAATCATATCATTGGAAATTTTGTTCTGCTAATGTAAGGGTGACAACTTTCGTCATAACAGAGATGTCCAGATAGCCGCCATTTTGTGCGCACGGTGCAGATGAATTGCTTTAAAAAGATATATGTATGTAAAATTTACTTAGAATACCTACTTCATCTGGTGATGATAAATTTATTTGCCCTATTCGTGAAATCAAAATGCCATGAAACAATGTTGGAGCTCTAAACACTTCAACACAATTATTCTTAATGGCACTGTATGCAACATCTATTTTTAAATCGCATATGTGCCACAGACTGTGCAGAGGTAATTGCAAAAAACAATGAAACTAATGAACAAAATATTAATATGTACTAACAAAGAAAGTTGTCAGGTACCATATGCACTGCTTTGTTTTGACAGATCTTAAATAACAATAATGTACAAGCTGAAAAACTTACTTTTTTAAATGAAATGGCAGTTTTAAAAGGTCTCCGATGACGTATGTACAGGGACAGCTACAGTCAAAACTTCTGTTTTGGAACCTAGAATGATGAGCCTGCAATAAAGATGGCCGCCTTACACAAGTGATGACAAACAGTTTTGCTGTATATTTCTTTTCTCAATTTCATAACCTTTGATATTTTCAACCTTAACAAGTAATCAGGAATGCAGTGCAGTTGTACAATGGGTCTGTTTGTTGACATTGAGAGAGCCTGGCTTTCTATTGACAGTGATATATTTGTGTGGAAATACGAGAATGGGTAAGAGATGCCGTTTTGCCAAAATCAAGTTTTTATGTCATTTTCATTTCCTAATTGTTTGCGTGCCCATTTGTTTCACTGGCTCATTGTTTCATAAAGTGTGCTTAGGCCATTTCAAAAAATAGACATCTAAAAGGAATATAACACTCGGTGTACCTACTCAGCCCGCCTGGGTGGCTCAGTGGTGAGCTTGTCGGACTCATGACCTGGTGGTTGTATGTTCAATACCAGATTGAGGCTAACTTTCTTTCTGGCGTATTTTTGCCTCTGACCTCTGCTGAAGCATGTGAGAAAAGTAGTCGGTGGCTTTTGAAAGAAAGTTGTGTTAGTACCGGTGTGAGAAAGCCAGGAAACATGTGCGTCACCGACCACCGTGATATGACCTTAGCTATTAAAGTGGCGTTAAACCCCAATACAACCAACCAATCAATGTTCCCACTCCCTTTTTTTTTTCAAGGGTACACTTACCCTCTGGGCTGAAAAACTGGGAATAAGATTTCATACTAGAGGGTATGATGACAATAATGGTTCACAAATCACAACTATAGGTACAGCAATCCACATTGATCATTTGCAGCATAAGTGCCTGTTATTTAAATTACAGCTTAACCCTTTACCCCATAAGGCATTTCTATGGTATCTCTAATTGACCCTAAATAACAGCAAGGATGAAGCTGTTTTTTTATGTGTATAGGTTACCTTGTGATAGCATAGAAAACATTGTGACAAAAGGTGAAATTGCTCGTCACAAGCAATTTCACCTTTTGCCAAAATGTTTTCCAAAGGCTCCAACAAGCAGTGCGTAGAAATGAGTGTCTGTGGAGTAAAGAGTTAAAATAATTTAAATAGCTGAAAAGGCAGTCTGAAGGGACTCTGATCAAACAATATCAAAGGGACATTTTGTTGTGTCATGAATTTCCGCAATTTTTGCATGGATCAATTTTTTGTGTCTGTTAATTTCTGAAAAGGCATTTCTGCATGAATTGACATGTATTTGTAAATATGGATAAAAATAACTTAAAAATCTGTAATTTTGCATAAGATATGCAAATAACGACCTTTTTGTCCATGAATTTTCTTACATGAGGTCTTGCATGCAGCAAATATTTGTTGTGTGAATTTCAATTCTTTCGCGTGATTTACGCAATAATATGCATGAGTGGGAACACTGAACACCTCTGCTGAATAACGTCCCAGGGCAGGCATTGAATGCAGGATCTCCAGGTGGTAACGCTTTCCCAAACAATCCCTTGTTTTTACAGCCCTGAGATAGAAGCCTTTTTAAAATATTATGGAAAAAAGAGAAAATGCTGGTTACCAACATTTTCTCCATTTCCCACAATGTTTTCTACCTTCCTGGAGACAAATTTCAACTTTCAAGTTACACAAAATTTGTCATCTGCAAGAGCTTTCAGTTAGGATCAAACTAAAATTTTGTTGTTTGGTAATGAGTTAAAGGAGGATGCTCTATTACATCTCCGCAACTATTAGCTATATAGCTCGACTGTAAGGCAGTATAAGTGTTGCCTTATACAAAAGCTATCTTACATCTACCTGTCCATTTATAATCACCTTCTTGGTAAAAAACTGTATATAGAAAAGCAAAAAAAGTGTAATTTGTCATTGGTTAAGTTTAGCAGTATTCCTTTACCTTACAATTCAGGGTTTATATGACCCTGGCTGAGAGGGAAAGTTCTGAAAACATTGTGATTAAAGGAGAAAATTTTTATCACCATTGTTCTCCTTTTCCTATATTTGTTTTCTGGCCCAGAAGACCAAATTCAATCATAATTATATGCCACATTTAACTCTTCACCACACAATCCCTGAGAAAGAAGCCTTTTGAAAACATTGAGGGATAAGGAGAAAATGCTGGTAACCAGCGTTTTCTCCCTTTCCCACAGTGTTTTCTGCCTTTCACAAAACAAATTTCAAATTTTTAGTCACTTTCATTTTGTTGTTTGCAAATGCTTTCAGTCTGTAATTTTGCCATCTAGTAAAGATTTAATATATTTGTTATATTAAATTTGACCCCTCTAAAAATTCATCATCTTGTAAAGAGCTACTTTATTTTTACTTATACTTTTTGCAGAGGTGACCTGGCCTATTTTGATGGAATGAATGAGACCATTTTAGCTACAGCCCTTGTGAAACCCAAAGCCGGTATGTGTGGGATAACTTTTAAAACTAAGTGTTCTACTTGTGCTGCCAACTGTTGTTTACTCCATACTAACTAGCAACAAATTTTATGACATCATCAGCCTAGAGTTTGACAGAGTATCAGGTTACTTATAAGAAAACAGCCGTGAAATTTATTATACCACAGTTTTAAATGATTCAACCATACTATTTGAAGGAAAATGTACATGGAAATAGATTGATGTTAAAACACAAATACACATGACAAAATTAATGCCATTTTCTTGACAATTTTCTGCCCATAGACTGTTCAAACTGTTATTTCAGTCTTATTGATGAAATTGTAAAAAAACAGGAGCAAAGATCTCAATGTAATCGCAAATGAAAATCGTCCAAATAAAAACTGAAATTTGTCTTGAGAAGCATAAAAACTTTGTGGGAATAAGAGAAAATAGTGGTCACCACCACTTTCTCTTTTTCCTACAATATTTTCAAATGGGTTGTTTCTCAGGGTTGGTACAAGTAGGGATTGTGGTAGGAATGGATTAATTGAAACTGAAAGCCTTTGCAGGTAACAAATTCAGTGTAGCTCATATATTAGGACCTCAGTTTTAAAAGGATAGAAAACCCTGTCGGAAAAGAAGAAAATTCTGGTAAACTGCATCTTTTTCTACAATGTTTTCACAAGCTTTCTTTTTCTGGTTAGTGTGAATTATTTGATGAAGGGTGTAAGTGATAGTGGGAACACTGTATATTGATGCCTGATGATATTTCTCTCTCTCCCCATTCTCAAACCATCCCAACTTTTAATGAACTTCAGAAAAAAGCTTTTGTAAATGTTGTGGGAAAAGGAGAAAATGCTGGTAGTCAGCATTTTTACCTTTTCCCACAATTTTGAAAATGTTTTCTACCTTTTCAAAGAAAAAATTCAACATTTGTACCTCATTAAATTTTTCATCTGCAAATGCTTTCAGTTCGGACAAGTCTAGAATTTTGCTGTTTGTTAAAAAGTTAAAACAATTGCTTTTATTCTGTACTTTGCAATTTTCATGCCAACAAGGTGGGTACTTCTTTCATTTCAGGTATATTTCAGCCAAACATCAAGTTTTTATTAGTTTTAGCTTCACCAATAGAAATTGCCATCCTAGGGGTTAGTTTTGCCAACACACAGTCTAGTAAGTTTGTAGTGTTCTGTTGTTACATAGACTTCACGAAATATTCCAATTTTTCACCAGACATTGGGTCTGTTAAACTTCAAATTTTTACCAGACCAAACCAAATTTTACTGGACTGAAAATATGAGAATATCCACGATAATTTTCTATGATAGTTTTCATCCTTTTTTTCTGTATTGGACATAAGAAGTACCGAGCAGGGATCCAATATTAATGATATGCAACCCAGAAATACGATAGCCAATCGATGAATAGAACAATAATTGTAAGCTGTAAAATGAAAGTGGTCATTCTGATTGTTGTATGATGTAGATTAGTTTACATAATCGATATATTGCCCATGTATATTCAAAATGCTGCAATTATAGAGTTGGGAATTTTCTTTGAAGAACTTTCAGTTTTGATATGGGAAAAGTGTTTTTGTTTACTTTTTATGGTATGTAATTTCATGTTAAGCGTACGGCAAAACTTTGTCTGTCAGTCAGTCTCGTATTGCGGTGCTTACTTGTCGGACCGATATCAGTTTTACCTGACATGACCGGCAGACCAACGGTATTTTGTGAAGTCTGGTTAGACTTTGCATATAACTCTATAATGATAAGCAATTTTTCCTGTAAGCAAAGGGTACATATACAAATCCCTTAACTGTTTACCATACAATAAAAATATAGACTGGTCCAAATTGAAAGCATTTGCAGATGATAAAATAGATGTGACTGAAAAATTGAAATTTGGTTTGAAAAGGGTAGAAAACATTGTGGGAAAAGGAGAAAATGCTGGTTAGCACAAAAGGCTTCAGGGTCGTAAAAAGTGATTGTGTGGTAAAGGCTGTAATTTTTCCCCTAAAGATTTAAGTTACTCTTTTTCAAAAGGTAAAAGTTTAAGGACAAATTATGTAGCTGAAGTATGGGATTTCTCTATGAGGGGGGATAGAAAATATTGTGGATTAAATGAAATATTGGATTGTTTGGTAAGGGTTACCTCTGTAGAATAATGACTTTCTTTAGAACAGATTTTCTGTAGACTGTTGGAAACATTCTTGTACTAATTACATGACCGAAATAATTTTTTTTAGCTTGGCTGTTTTCAAGGAACATAAAGATATTATAATAGCCCTGGCCTCAGTGTTGCTTTCCTTGGCTGTATTATTAAAAAACTTCATTATCTCTAGATGGCATTCTACAAATACACATCTATCTTACGTGGGCACCCTGGGACTACTTTTCTATGTTTACTCAATAAAACACTACCTGGTGCGGTTCATTCAGCTATGTCGAAACACTTAACCCTTTACCACACAATGACGACTTTTGACAACCCTGAGAAAGAAGCCTTTTGAAAACATTGTGCAAAAAAGAGAAAATGCTGGAACCAGCATTTTCTCCTTTTCTCACAATATTTTCTACCCTATCAATAAACAGTTGCATCATTTAAGCCACATTGAAATTGACTTCTGCAAATACTCTCATTTTGGACAGGGCTAAAATTTTGTCATTTGGTAAAGAGTTAAGAGTTAACTCACGCCTCTGTTTTGGCTCAGAATTTGATGCAAAAAAACTCTGCTGTAATGGGTTTAACTCTTCGACAAACATCCAAGATTTCAGTCTTGTTCAAACTGAAAGTAATTGCAGACAACAAAGTAAATGTGACTTAAAAATTGAAATTAGTTGTTGGATGGATAGAAAATATTGTGGAAAAATGAGAAAATGCTGGTTACCAGCATTTTCTCTTTTTCCCACAAAAGCTCTCTTGATGGTTAAAACTCTGGAGTTTTGGTGAATAATAAATGATTTTGCAACATTTTTTATCTGTAGAATACGACGAGATGCACCTCCTCCCAGAGCCTCTGTTCTCCATCCCCACAGATAATGTGTATGCGATGAATATTGTGGGCACCGACGGAGGCAGAATTTTTATGGGTGGAAAAGATGGTTCTCTGTATGAAGTTTCATATCAGGTATGGAAAACTAAAATTTTCTCTCTCCTCCCTCTTAAATGACGACTTTTAATGCCACTGAAAGAGAAGCCTTCGGAAAACATTGTAAGAAAAGGGGAAAATACTGGTTACCAGCATTTTCTCCTTTTCCCACAATGTTTTCTTACTATCGAAGAAGAATCAGTTCATATGAGCCACATTTAAACTGTCATCAGCAAATGCTAGCTTTGAATTTGGACACGTCTAAAATCTTGTCATGTGATAAAGGGTTGAATCAACATATAAAGGGAAAACAATGGAGAAGCTGATTGTAACGTTGCCACATTATTTCCAAAAATAGGCTACCACCTGACACAGATTTTTAAGCGATGATTTAATTCATATCAAGCTCAATTTTTCCCAGTGAATAACTTAAGCTTTGTTTGTCACAATGAAAACTGTACATCTGTTACAGGCTGATGGTTGGTTCCGAAGAAAGTGTCGTTTGATTAACCATTCCAAAGGAACCCTTTCCTACTTTATGCCATCGTTTTTAAGCTTTTCCTTCAGTGAGCAAGGTGAGTTTTTACCTCTGTTTAAGGCCTAAACGTGTAATCTGATCTTGGATCTACACTGTCTGAGAAGATGTTATTCACCAAAACATAACTTTGAAATAGTGATTATTGTGTTTTTATACCCCCACAACGTTGTTGAGGGGGTATACTGGAATCACCATGCCTGTCTGTCCATAGACACAAATTTGTCCAGAGCAGTAATCCTACAGTTTTTCACATGCTTAACTCAAATTTACACACAGGATTCCTATATACATGTATATGAAGTTGTGCATGTTCAATTTTCATGACCCTGCTGCAATTTGTTATGGAATTATCTCCCCTTGAAATTTTTTCAACTCTTACTTTAGTACTAAACCTTTTTGCATTCTGTGACAAAGACCTGTTTTGTGACATGGAGCTGGATAAAGATTAAATATTCAATTAAAGTTCATAATATGTGTATGAACTTTATTACCTCATCACCACTTTTCAGATGCGCTGGTACAGATTGCCCCAGACAACTCTAGAAACATTCTCTACTGTCGGACACAGAAAGGTGCTTTATTTGTGTATGATCTCGGAAATGATGGGAAAGGCTTGGGTAAAGTTGCGGCAGTACCTTTACAGAAAACCATATACAATGCTTCGCATATTGCAAGGTAAGATAGTTCCCCTGTCTTATCTAACTACCATTGTTTCTCTCTCTGCAATGGATTATTTGAGCCATGCTCTGTGAAAAGGTGGTTTAATGCACCTGCAAAAGATTTTGACCCAGGTCAGCCTGCGCAGTCCGCACAGGCTGACCTTGGTCAAAACTCTTTGCTATTGGTCAATTTTCTGTATGTCAGAAGATGTGTTTAAGTCATGAATTGATGGGTTGTTTGACAAGAAAGATTTTTATGGATCCTGTATCCATAATTATGTGATGACTTGCATGGTAAAATGCAGATATTGAAAATATTGTTTCTCAACAGTTTGGAAAATGTTGGAAAAGAAGTAGTTGCTCGTTGCAAGCATACAAGACACAAATTCATGTTATAGCTTTCTGTCCTGAAGAACAGCTGAAGAAAACATTGTCATTGAACTGAGACTTTCTTATAAGGAATGCATGCTAGGTTTTAGTGGCTGAATTCTCTTTTAACCCTTTCCCAAACAATCCCTGGTTTTTACACAGTAGCCTTTTGAAAACATTGTGGGAAAAGGAGAAAATGCTGGTAACCAACATTTTCTCCTTTTCCCACAATGTTTTCTACCCTATCATAGACAGAAATTATTTTTCAGCAAGAGTGGAATTGTCGTCTGCAAATGCTTTTAATTTAGTCTAGTCCAAAAGTTTGTCGATTGGGAAAGGGTTAAGGCACTTTAAGGCTCATGGTCCTTGATGACAGAATATGGTCTAGATTGAAATCATTTACACATGACCAATTCAGTATTACTCAAATTATGGAATTGACTGGGAATGGGCAGAAAACAACTTTGGCCAAGGAAAAATGCCTGTTACCATCAATATTATTGTTTTCCCACAATGTTTTCAAAAGCCCTCATCCTCAGGGTCATTAAAACACGTAAATGTTTAGTAATGGAATAAGTCAAGTTTGTGACAGTTGCTGTTTAGCTTGGAAAAATGTGCAGATTTTACTTGTCAAGGAAATTCCTTGGTATCTACAAATAAACTATTAGTTTGTGGTTGCTTCAAATGTCAGGGACAAAAGGCTTCTATATAATTATTAACTTCCCATCAAGCTAGAAAATTTTTTATTTTTCTAAATTGAAAACATTTACAGACAAAAACATGAACATGATTCAAAAATTCATTTGTCCAAAGGAAGAAAAAAAAAAAAGAAAAAAAAATCCAGGGACCAAATAAGGGTCCAAAGAATCCATTTGTCTGCTCGTACTAACTAGTAAAACTTTGGTGAGGGCAAGTGGATTATCCTTCTTTGTCTTAACAGTAGGACAAGTGCAAAATGGCAGGAGGACCTGTAAAAATTCTGAAATCTTTTGGACCATTGACCAAATGACAAAATTTTAGGCTTGTTCAAATTGGAAGCATTTACAGAGGACAAAATTAAATGTGACTCAAATATTGAAGTTTGTTGTTGAAAGGAAGAAAACATTTTGGGAAAAGGAGAAAATGCTAGTTAAAAACTGGCAATTGAGTGATAAATGATAAATGGACTTTGTTGCACAACCTGGGAATTTTACAGGAATTGGCCAATCATGTAGCTTAAATGCAAAACTTCTATTGGGATATGTCATGTAATGAAACTATAAAAAACCTTTTACTTTGTTTTATAATTTCAGAACAATTGACAGATCCCAATTCAAGTCAATTGTACATATATCCCCACTGACGAGAATGGAGTCAAGTAACATACACCTTGTAGCTGTCACAGACACAGGTAAAGTTGAGATTTTTCCAGATTAGGCCCTAAACAATCCTGACTTTAAGCAATCTTGTAAAAAGAAGACTTTTGAAAACATTGTTGGAAAAGGAAAAAATCTTGTTAACCTCATCACATCAGAGAGCTGAAACATCATTTTTACCAACATTGGATTTATCATGTGCAGATCTGTTGAATTTTACCCAAAAATCCCAGGTTTTTCAAGACCCAGGGAGAGAATGGCTGTGTGAACATTGTTGGAAAAGGAGAAATGCTGGTACATGCATTCAGCATTTTTTTTCCTTATCCCACTGTTTCTACCATAATACAGAGCTCATGCTCATTATGCTCCCCGAAGGGCGAGCATATAGTCGCTGCTTCGTCTGTCCGTCCGTCTGTCCGTCCGTCCGAAGCGATTTCTCCACAACCCTTGGACCAAATTGGATAAAACTTCATATATGAACTCCTTAGGGTAACGTGCCGATATACTTTTCCCGGATTTTCAATTTGACCCCTTGTCATGGAAAAAAGGGGCTTAATGCAAAATTCCAATTTTTGCCAATATCTCATTCAGTTTTTGTCAGAATATCATGAAACTTCATGGTTATATTGTTTATGGAAAGTTTTAGCATGTGCCCTTGCTATTTTTAATCTGGGCCTTTTTTAAGTTGACGTTCTGTCATGGAAAAAGGGGGCTTCTTGCAAAAATCCAATTTTTACTAATATTTCATTCAGTTTTGGTCAAAATTTCATTAAACTTCATGGTTATATTGTTTTTTCAAAGTTTCACTATCTGCTCTTGTTTCTTTATCTATGTGTTTTTCAATTTGACCCTCTGTCATGGAAAAAGGGGGTTTCTTGTAAAATGAAAAAGGGGCCCTAATGCAAAATTGCAATTTTTACTAATATCTTGTTCAGTTTCTGTCAACATTTCATGGTTATATCTTGTTTTACAAGTTTCAACATGTGCCCTTTGTTTTTGCAATCTGTGAATTATTAATGCACAAATACGTTTTTCCTGGTTTCTCAAATTAAGGCTGCATCACGGAAAAAGGGGACTTCATGGAAAAAAATGTTTTTCACTAGGTTCTCCTTTATCAGTGCTCAAAACTTTGTGAAATTTCAAATCTGAACTTGTTGGAACGTTGCCCAGGTACTTCTCTTCCTTTTTCTCAATTTCGGGCTGCGTCTCGGAGAAAGGGGGCTTCATGTAAAAAATTGTTTTATATAATATTTAATACATGACTGCTCAAAATTTTATGAAATTTCGAATTTTGAATTATTGTTAAAAAATGCCACAAACCACACACCCGTTGTATTTATTGCAATGATCCAATATTGTCTTATGGGAAAAGGGGGCTTAAAGGGGGCCTATTGGGCTTATTGTCCTCTACAAGTTTGTGTTGGCTATCTCTAAGATAGTAATTGCCTTTTCACTTCAAATTTTGGGGGGCATGAGCAGGTTCTTCTAGGATAAAAGAAGTGAATTTATATCAATTTCTTATATTTAATGACAAGCACTTGTTCGGGGAGCATAACCTGTGTCTGACGGCTCTTGTTTATACAAAGGTTGAAATTGTGTGTAGATGTGTTGAATTTGAAAGATTCTAGAATTTGTCATTTGGGTAAGGGTAAAGTAGAAAGAATTCTAGGATAAGAAAGTTAACCATTCTATATATTTCTGCAGGTGTACGACTGTTTTTCACCACAAATCCATTTGGAAGCAGCACAAGTCGGCCTAGCATGTTACATTTGGTCCATGTCAGACTGCCACCAGGGTATCTCACCACAGCCACTCCACAGAAACCAAACAATGTACACATGGCACACCATAAAGAGGGTGAGGAATGTTTGCCTATTTATGAAAATTTTTTTGAAATGAAAACTAATTGACTCTTTCAAGTATAAGATACCTGTGGACAACAAGTTTGAAATTAGTACAAATAAGCTTTACTTCCTCTATGAGGTAAAAACATTGTTGAAAAAGGAGAAAATAATAGTAACTAACATTTGCAGGAGAAAATGCTGGTTTCTATAATTTCTCGTATTCCAACAATATTTTCAACAGGCTTCTTCCTCGGGGTTGCTATAAATGGAAATTAGTACAGATGAGCAAATACTTCTTTTAAAAGGTAAAAAACATTGTGGGAAAAGGAGGAAATGCTGGTTGAAATTAGTACAAATGAGCAATTCCTCTTTTACTAGGTTGAAAAGATAGTGGATAAAGGAGAAAATGCCAGTTTCCAGCATATTCTCCATTTTCCAAAATGTTTTCCACAGCCTTTTTCATCAGGATTGTTAAAAACTTCATCGTGTTGTAACTGGTTAATATGCTGAGTCAGGGTTCCTCAGTAATTCAACCTTTTACCAAACAATTCCAAGTTTTAACAACCTTGAGAAAGAGGTTTATTGAGAACAGCATGGCAGAAGTAGCTTATGATAGAGCTATCTATCTTTACATTCTGTGCACCAGAGCAGTGGAATTCACTTCCATATAGCATAAAGCATATAGTATTATTATACAATCATCTGAAGCCTTTAAAAAGGCACTAAAGTCACACTTATTTCTTCTACATTACAGCTAAATTGTCTCCAAAACATGATAAGTGAATCTAATGATACAGTTAGTGTGAATTTTATGTAAGTTTGTGTGGGAGTATATGTATGAGATTGTACAGCGCTATGAGCCTGGTTTGTCCAGGATATAGCGCTATATAAATGTGCAATATTATTATTATTATTATCTCCGTTCATGATGCCAAGGAAGTTGTTACAGTATTAAGGATCCATGAGATTCTTTTTTTTATATCAACCAACTAAATTATGAGAAATACACTGTTCTGAGCTCCAGATAAGAGGGAGTGATGGTATTCTGAATCCTTTATTTCTCTTCCATACCCTATGTTGTGGGTATTCATTAGAATCGTCTCGAAAAGACGATTCTAATGAATACCCATAACATAGGGTTTAGTGGAGAATTATTACTTTTTACAATTTTGAAATTAAAATCACTCCCTCTATCTGGAGCTATGACTGTTCCTGTGAGATGCAGAAAATTTACCACAAGCAAAAAGTGTTGACCCAGGTCAGCCTGCGCAGGCTGCTAACCGCGCAAGCTTACCTGGGCCAACACTTTTTGCAGATGCATTTAACCCCCTTTTCACAGAGCATAGCTCAACTCATTGTGCTCTTTGTAGGTTGTATGGTATTGCTTGGATCGCAGAGTGACAGCTCAGACTTGATGTGGGTTGTGAGTGGAGATACTTTTCCGTTCCAGAATCAACTAATGGAGTCATATGTGAGTTCCATCTTGAGTTTAAGATAGATACTTTACTTTTTCTTACGGCGTTACTCATTTTCCATTTGGCTCTTTTAAGAAAAAAGCAATACCCTGACATTGTTGTTGTTGTTGCGGTTGTGGGAAAACTTAAGTTTAAACATAATTATGTTACATTGATTGAGAAACAAGTTCTTGCAACTTGTGCTAATCTCTCTCGATTCTCTTCCGGAGTATTACACCAGTACTCGAGCCGAATGTGTGGGACAATGAAAAATACCAAAGCTGAACTTGACTTCGATATTTTATGATATCGGTATTATTACTTCAAACCTGAACAAGTAGATAGATATTAAAATGGAAACAAACCTAAACAATAAGGGCATTTAAACATTTAAGTATTTTTGACAGTAATGCCCCTTTATTGACCCAGAGTTTTCACTGTAAAGCTATTGAATGTGGCTGAGCAGTGGCACCTGCGTGTGGTACTTTGTTATTATCACAGATTTAACATGGAAACTTTGCATTGCCAGAAATAAAAAGCTGTTATATTTGATAGGTCAACTTACAAAATGCATAAAATGAATTTAGTATTTTTCAGCTTCAGTCAAAGTTCTTGTTTAAGCCTTTACTCCACAGATATTCATTTCTATGCATTGCTTGTAGGAGCCTTTGGAAAACACTGGAAAAAGGTGAAATTGCGCTTGACGAGCAATTTCACCTTTTGTCACAATGTTTTCTATGCTATCAAAGTCAAAGTTCTTGTTTAAGCCTTTACTCCATAGATACTCATTTCTATGCATTGCTTGTAGGAGCCTTTGGAAAACACTGTGGAAAAAGGTGAAATTGCTCTTGACGAGCAATTTCACCTTTTGTCGCAATGTTTTCTATGCTATCAAAAGGTGTCATGATTATACACATAAGAAATGGCATCATCCTTGCTGTTATTTAGGGTCAATTAGAGATACCATAGAAATGCCTTATGGGGTAAAGGGTTAACTCTGTACCAAGTGACAAAGTTTAAGACTTGTCAAATTAAAAATTCATTGTACAGATGACAGACTAAATGTGACTTAAAGTGATATTTGTTTTGGATGGTTACATAACATGCTTGGAATTTGAGAAAGTACTGGTTTCCAGCATTTATATGCCTGAAGGGTCAAATTATGTTTTGGCCCTGTATGACTGTATGTAACCAACTTCTTGTGCGTGCATAAAGCTCTAACACACAATTCAGTTTCAGTGAAAGAAGGCTTTTGAAAACAATGTGGAGAAAGGAGAATATGCTGAACCAACATTTTCTCCTTTTATTACAATATTTCTATCATCTCAACAATAGAAACTATCTGTTGAGCTACATTGAATTTTTCCCTGTAAATGCTTCCAACTCAAATGTGTCTAAAGTTTTGTTTTGTGAGAAAGGGTTAACCCTGTACCACACAATAATGACTATTAACAACCCTGAGGAAAAAGCCTTTTGAAAATATTGTTGGAAAAGGAGAAAATGCTGGTAACCAGCATTTTCTCCTTTTCCTACAATGTTTTCAACCTTATTAAAGAAAGATTATGTCATTTGAGCCATTATAAAATTGTCATTTGCAAATGCCATCATTTTGAATAGGTCTAAAATTTTGCTGTCTGGTAAAGAGTGAAACAATATTCATTCAATCATTCCAGGCAACAGTTCCAGTCGACGGAAAAGCTTGGGCCATATCAGAAGTGGATTATGTTGACCTTAAGCCGTTAAGTGAGAGGAATGGAGGAATTACAGGTCGAGATCCCCCTTCTGTCGTGACACAACATGCAAAACCACCCCGTAAATTTGTCATTCTCAATGCTCAGGTTTGTTCTTTCCATCCCTAGAGATATATTTATATTAGTTTTCAGCCAGTTTTTGATCCATATCTTCTTTATTTTTGGAAATTATCATCAATCTTGAATCTTGATGCAAAAATGTAGTACCTGACCCCAGATGGTTGCAAGGTTTAACTCTTTTTTTGTAGACCAGTCCAAATTGAAAGCATCTGCAGAAGACAAAATTAATATGGCTCAAAAATTTTCTGCCACAAATTAAAACTTTGGGCATCTCCAAACTGACAGCATTTTCAGACAACAAATTTCTTGTGACTTGATTGGTTTGATTATTCTTTGAAAACATTGTGGGAAAAGAGAAATGCTGGTAAGTGAATTTAGGATCTGTTTTAATCAAATGCAGCAAGACTACATACATCTGGGCCCATATTCACCAACCATTCTCGAAAATATTCATTGTCTTATTCTCCAAGGTTTTCTACATCCATTTGGTTTAGCCAATCAGAAGTTTTGTTACTTACAAATGTAGAAAATACTGGAGAATAAGACAAGGAATGTTCTTAGAAATGGTCGATAAATACGGGCCCTGAGCGTTCTACTCTCATTAAAGTTATTCTTTCATTTTCAGGGAAGTCACATATTTAGCAAACTGAGACCAGTAGACCAACTTCATCAGTTACTGATAGACTGTCAGGGGCATGAAGCGGAGGAAGTCAAAGCATTTTTTAGACTACATAAGGTATGTGAGCTGGAACATGAACCATGCTTAGTAAAACAGTGGTTTAACTCTTTACTGCGCAAGAAAATTTTAGACTCTTCCTAATTGAAAGCATTTACAGGCGACAAAATAAAGGTGACTGAAAAATTAAAATTTGTTCTGGGAAGGGTAGAAAACACTGTGGGAAAAGGAGAAAATGCTGGTCACCAGCATTTTCTCCTTTTCCCACAGTGTTTTCAAAAGGCTTCTTTCTCATGGGTGTCAAAAGTAAGGATTGTGTGGTAATGGGTTAATGCATATGCAAAAAGTAATGACGCATGGTTGGCCTGCACAGTCAGTTTAAACCATTTGAGGTCAAGGAGAAAAGCCGAGTATTTGGTCAATGACCAGCATTTTTGCATGAGTTTTTTGCAAGTTTTTTAGTCCTTTCTAAGATAGGTTCTATCAATTAAGCCATGTGTGATGTATTGCCTGTATATTAAAACACTGGATAAGTGTTAAATATTTATGTCTGATAAAGTGTTTATCTTGAAATGATTCCATTGTGTGTAGAAAAGGAAAAAAGAACTTTACTTGCAAGTTTTAGTCAGTTTTGGCGGATAAGTATGTGAAGAACATTTTAAGCGAGACTGTTTCAGAATTTCAGAAAAAGGAAAAAAAAAATCAGTATTGTCAAAGACGTGTCCTTGTCTACGTCACTGCTGTGGCGAGAAAACTTTTTTCATATTTCTGTCATTGATGAAGATATTTACTTCAAACTTGGTCTAATTGTTAACAATAAAAATTGGAAATCTATGTAAAATGGGCAGTAACCATTAACCCATTACCACACAATCCCTACTTTCAATGACCCTGAGAAAGAAGCCTTTAGAAAACATTGTGGGAAAAGGAGAAAATGCTGGTTACCAGCATTTTCTCCTTTTCCCACAATGTTTACTACCCTTCACAAAACAAATTTCAAATTTTCAGTCACTTTTTATATTGTCGTCTGCAAATGCTTTTGATTTGAACAAGCCTAAATTAATATCATTTGGTATTGAGTTAAATATTTTTGATAGTTATGTCCCTTTATTTTATGCTTTCTGGTGGGATACTGAGAAATGGTAGCGAAAATATTTTTCGATATTCCGCGGGTACGACCAGTGAAAGTACCAGTTTTTGATATTCTAGTTACCTTGGTAAAATGCCTGTGACTCACAACTGAGATTGAAATATGATGTCGTCTACCTTACATTTCTTGCACATTTCTTGCACATGACATAATGTAATGCGTTGCTATGGGGAGGGGGTACACCACAGGGAATAATTGAAAAGGACCGAACTAGATTTTGGTAAAAGCTCCCCCCCCATAAGATAAGATAAATAGAATATTTGGTGGTTTTTTTTTTTTTCGGCTGAAAGATTGAAATTTATTTCATCTCATGAACACCATTTCTAATATGTGGCTGTGCCACTCATGAAAATATTACCGATGATGTTCATTTGATGAAATAAATTTCGATCTTTCACCGAAAAAAGCAAATATCCTCGATTTATTAACCAGGAATTTTCAGTGAAAAAGCAACTGTAACTGATATTGATATCCTTTTTCAGTGCTCATGTTGCATTTGCATATTTCTTTTCAGTGTTTGCAAGATACTTATAGGTTTTCTGCCATGACAGCATTTGAAGGTTTTAACTGTATAGAGTTTACAGGATTATGCTATCAGCTTTCATGAACATTTTTAAGTAAACACTGGGGAAAAACATTTGTCTGAAATAAAAAGAATCAGCTTGATCTAAGGTTAATTCTATACCTGACAGTCCTATGTTTTATCTGCGGTAGGGGAGATGAAGCTTTTGAAAACATTATGGAAAATGCTGGTAACCAGCATTTTCTCCATTTTCCACAATGTTTTCCACCATGTCAGAGAAGTTTAGCTCATTTGAATTAATTTTGAAATTGACATCTGCAGATTTCTTTTACTTTTGGAAGAGTATAGCAATTGTTGTTTAGGTAAGGGTTAAGTACAGTTAGCAAAATCTTGATAATTCATCATGAATAGAAGCAATGCTTTGTGAAAAGATGTCATCTTCAAAAAGTATTGACCCAGATCAGACTGGGCACCTGCACAGTCTGCACGGTCTGACTTGGGTTGATACCTTTTTCCCATTGGTCAGTTTTCCATTTCTCAAATGATCTGTGTTTCTCATTTTTCATTTCATTGTAAGACAAAGGGGATTTTATAGATCCCTATTTATCTGACGTCCTTGCTTGGTACAGTGCATTGTGGAGATGCATTAAGTCCCCTTTTACCAGAGCATGGCGTATATGCATTTCTAGTACATGTACATGTTCTTGCTTAACTCTTTTCCACACAATCCCAACTTTTAACGACCCTGGATTACAGGGGTTTTGAAAACATTGTTGGAAAAGGAGAAAATGCTGGTAACCAGCATTTTCTCCTTTTCCAACAGTGTTTTCTACCCTGTCACATTCAAATTTCATCATTTAAGTCCCATTCAATTTGTCGTCTGCAAAACCTTTTAATTTGGACAAGTCTAAAATTTTGTCGTTTGGTAAAGAGTGAATGTAAAAAATCATGTGTTATTTTCAATATTTTTTTCTTTACAGACTGAACAAGCTTGTGCAACATGCCTGATTCTTGCTTGCTCCCGACTTGCCACAGAGGAAAATGTTGCGAACTGGGCCAAAATGGCTTTCTTTCTGTATGGTGGTGAGGCTCAGTACTCCTATGGTGCAGGTCGCTTATCTGGTGATAGACCAATGATGCCAGCCAACATCGCTCCAGCTGGTAATTGTCAACTGTTATCTTATTTTATCATGTAATTTCCCATGTTTTAAGTGTAATACAATCATTACGAATTTTATATCTTATAGATGTTTGAGGCAGGCAAAAAGAGCTGTAATTGGTCAACTTTCTGTTAGCATACATCTCATTTCGAACTCGGATTTACTTGCGAAATTAGCAGGAAAAGATTTGGCGGTCATGACAAAGCTGTGATAAATTAAATGTCGAGGTTGGTGATCACACATCATAAACTATAGCTTTTGATATACAGCTATGTCATAAAAAGAATCATACATGTTTTGCCTTTGGAGATAAAATATTATGAAACTTGTCTACTAAAAAATGGTATTTAGCTCACTGAAGGCTTGTCTAATTGTGTTTTTTTTTTCTTGTCTGTTTTTGTTAAACTTTATAATTGTCAGATGCCAATTTGTGCCACATCCTATATATCCTGTCAACTTTTACTTAGCTATTTATACATAAGAGAGACTTGTAATGTGTACAAAGCTTCAGGTCCATCCATATCTGTGCTTTACCATTGGGTAAAGGAACTTGGAATCATTTTTGAATAATCAAAAATCATGTTTTTTGTCTATGAAATTCAGGGTTTGTTACAATGGCGTACTCAAGAATGCACTCTACTAATATACAAGACTATTAGAGATTGCCATTTTCTGCATGTTAACCCTTTACTCCATAGGTACTCATTTCTACACATTGCTTGTAGGAGCCTTTGGAAAACATTGTGACAAAAGGTGAAATTGCTCGTCACGAGCAATTTCACCTTTTGTCACAATGTTTTCTATGCTATCATGAGTCATATGCACATAAGAAATGGCTTCATCCTTGCTGTTATTTAGGGTCATTAGAGATACTATAGAAATGCCTTATGGGATAAAGGGTTAACTCTTTAGCAAACAATTAACCATGAGATAGAAGCCTTTAGAAAATGTAAACCAGCATTTTCTCCTTTTCCCACAATATTTTCTACCCTGCTAGAGATAAATTTCATTTTTCGAGCTACGTTTATTTTGTTGTTGGAAATGGAGAAAACGCTATTTAATAAAGCTCCTTTCTCAGGGTCATTAAAACTTATTTTGAGTGTTACAGAGTCTCAGTTATAGTGCATGCTGACTGGTTCTGTCATGTTTGTCTATTTCCTTGTTTGTGATGTTATAGCTGTTGCCCTGTGTGTTCTGTAGGTGAAAGTTTTGGGGCAGGGAACCTGTATACCCCTGGTGTAGGACAGACTGGTCCACAATTCTCCTTTCCTTCACATGTCCAAGGTACATAAATGTTATCCTAATTGTTGTGTTCATGTTGAGAAATGTATTTTCGAGCCATGCTCTGGCAAAAGAGGGCTAATTGCATCGATCTAATGCATTGCACCAGAAAAAGACGTCACGTAATTTGGGATCTGTAAAATCCACATTAGCTATGGTTCTCCTAGCAATTCAGGTGAGTGATCCAGGGCCATCTTGGCCCTCTTGTTTTATAACCTTCTTTGTCAGGGGTGGCTTGAATTTATAATTGTAAAAAGGGTAAATAGGGTAAAGCCTAGAGAAAAACATATTTTTACTGTTTCCTGTACTCTCCAATAGTGATTATTATGTACACCTTTTGCTTGTATGTATTCAGATTATTTATCACCTGCCTAGGAGTTTATTTAACCCATTACCAAACAACAATATTTTTGACTGGTCCAAATTGAAAGCATTTGCAGACGACAAAATAAAAGTGACTGAAAATTTGAAGTTTGTTTTGTGAAGGGTAGAAAACATTGTGGGAAAAGGAGAAAATGCTGGTTACCAGCATTTTCTCCTTTTCCCACAATGTTTTCTAAAGGCTTATTCCTCAGGGGCGTCAAAAGTAGGGATTGTGTGGTAATGGGTTAATCCTTTACCAAACAATCCCTAGTTCTTACGACCCTGAGGAAGAAGCCTTCTGAAATATTGTGGGAAAAGGAGAAAATGCTGGTAACCAGCATTTTCTCCTTTTCCCTCAATGTTTTCAACTCTTTGAAAGTCAAGATTCAGTTTTTGAGTAATGTTTATTTTGTTATCTGCTATAAATGCTTTCAATTTTTGAGTAATGTTTATTTTGTCATCTGCTAATGCTTTCAATTTGGACAGGTCTAAAATTTTGTTGTTTGGTAAAGATTTAATGCATGACCAGAGTATAAATGTTTTTTGGGTTCTGGTTCTAGTTATTTTTGTAGATTATTAGAATGAGAAGCCAGTGAAATCATCCTGAGCAAGTCCCAGACTTTGTATCACTTTTCCTTTTGCAAGGAAACGACTTTGTTGCTATGATGTAAAACTTTATGATTTTCATGTTTAATGATATTAACTCTTTACCAGATGACAAAATTTTGGACTTGTCACAATTGAAAGCATTTCCAGATGACAAAATACATGTGACTCAAGAATTGAAATTTGATCTGGAAAGGTTAGGAAACAGTGTGGGAAAGGGAGAAAATGCTGGTTACCAGCATTTTCTCCTTTTCCCACAATGTTTTCAATGGCTTTCTTTCTCAGGGTCGTTAAAAGTCGGGATTGTGTGGTAAAGAGTTAAGAGATGCATGATAAGTTACATAATATCAACAAAATCATGGAAAATATTTGATCATTCTACTTTCTATAATGTACATGTCACAAAACTGTTCGGGAGCTCGAGGTAGAAGGAGTTATTTTGATTTTTTGCAATCAAAAGTATTATTTATTCTCCACCAAACCCTATGTTATGGGTACTCATTAGAATCGTCTCAATGAGACGATTCTAATGAGTACCCACAACATAAGGTTTGGAAGAGAAATATTGGATTTATATAATATATAATACCATCAGTCTTCCTTATCTGGACCTCTGGCTATATTCTTGTGCACATATACATTTTGAAGTGAACTACATCTGTAAACATGGACCTGTGAACTGTACATAAGTTGAAGGTAATGATGCAGGATACATGCCTTTTTTTTATTTGGGTCAGGCCATCCTTATTAACTCTTTACCAAAGGTCAAAATTTTAGACTTGTTCAAATTGAAAGCACTTGCAGACGACAAAATAAATGTGGCTCAAAAATTGAATTTTTTTTTGTTTGGTGGAAGTCAATTTCAATGTGGCTCAAATGGTGCAATTGTTTATTGATAGGGTAGAAAACATTGTGGGAAAAGGAGAAAATGCTGGTTACCAGCATTTTCTCCTTTTCCTACAATGTTTTCAAAAGGCTTCTTCCTCAGGGTCGTGAAAACCAGGGATTGTTTGGTGAAGAGTTAAACTTGTGGACTTGAATGTATATGATGCTCACCAAGGCACATGTCATGCAAACTGGTGACCAGCATTTTCTCCTTTTCCCACATTGATTTCATAAAGGTCGCTAAGATAGGGGATTGTTTTGTAAAGAGTTTATTTAAATTCCAGGACTTGCCATCTGATTGGCTCAGACAGAATGTCTCAGCTAGCCAATCATGTAGCTTGTCTTGGCATTTTGAGTTCAAACAATTTCATTGGTTTGGGAAAACAGAAAAACAAGAAACAAATAGTATAATCTATGTTTTTGTCTTGGTATTTTGAATTAGAGGAATTTACTTAGTTAGTGAACAGGCATCCTTAAAAATGAGAAATGAAAAGTAAAATTAACGCCATTTCATTGATAATTTTCTTCAGGTTCATGTGTAATCTGTCCCATTTCATTGACAATTTATCTTATGGTGCATGCTATTTACAGGTCTGCATCCAGCACAAACACCAGCAACCTTGGCCTGTAGTCTATCAGTCATCCATGCCGTGACAGGTTTGTCGGGGGAAAAGGACTTTCAGTATGTGACATTCTCCGGGAAACATAATGGTATATGTCTTTACCTGTCCAGAATACTCAGGTGAGTCTGGTTATCTCGGCTTTGTCAGAAGAAAACGTAAAGGTATTGCCACAGCCCTGTAGTCATCTGTCTCATTGTTGTTTTTGTCTTTGCAAAAACTTTGACATTTTGTAACATTTCTGTCATTACATTATCCCATTACCACACAATCCCTACTTTTGAGCCCCTGAGAAAGAAACCTTTAGAAAACATTGTGGGAAAAGGAGAAAATGCTGGTAACCAGCATTTTCTCCTTTTCCCACAATGTTTTCTACCCTTCACAAAACAAATTTCTAATTTTCGGTCACTTTAATTTTGTCGTCTGCAAATGCTTTCGATTTGGACAAGCCTAAAATTTTGTCGTTTGGTAATGAGTTATTCTGTTTGAAGAATTTACCTCAGACTTGGACTTGCTAACTATCAAATGGGTCACCCATACAACAGGGGAAAGTATTAACAGAATGTTTTTCAAACAGTTCTGCCCCCTTTTTCAACTTACAGTTTTTTTTACTGAAAATCAGGTGATTTGAAAAGTTGGCTTAATCTATCGGCTAGAAGTATCAATCCAGGTCAGCCTGTGCACTGGGCATGTAATTTTCATTATTCCAGGACTTTGAAGTGCTTTTCCGTACCTGTGACAAGGTGATTTATGAGCTATATTTGTCAGCATGCTAATTATATATGAGCCATGATCTGGCAAAAGGGGGCTTGATGCATCTTTTTGATTGAATGATTCCAAGCAAATTATAACACAATCATGATTCTATGAAACCCAAACAAATCATATGGTGGGCTGGTTCTTTGATAGAAAATTTACCAAAAGTAAAAAGGTTCAGGACAGATTGGCTTGTGCAGATTGTTTCTAAATAACAATTAGTTAGCTTAACTCTTTATCATGCAATCCCGACTTTTAATGACCCTGAGAAGCCTTTTGAAAACTTTGTGGGAAAAGGAGGAAATGCTGGTAATCAGCATTTTCTCCTTATCCCACAATGTTTTCTAGCCTCCCCAAAAGCAAATTTTGTTTTTTTTGTCTTATCTATTTTGTCGTCTGCAAATGCTTTGAATTTAAAGTCAAAGATTTTTTTGTTTGGTAAAGAGTTTTGGGAACAATATACTGCATGGTGAGTGAACCAATTACACTTTGGGTTACCTACTTCCAGGTCCTCACATAATTGTCTGTTACTTTCAAATTAAAAGAAATTTTGGAGAATTAAGAAATAATCATCTTTTTATCATGGTTTATCCTTCAATATGAGTTATGAGGTACAATAAATAATCCACAAGGGCGATTTATTCAATGTGCTTCAACTCACAAAGTGGTTTGTTGAACAATAAACCGTGATAGAAAGAAGATTATTTCCATTCTAATATGACCATTTCGTAATGAAAGGAAAACAAGTTTAGACTAAGAGTAAGAAAATGCGGATGCAGATCTTTTTTTCTATCGAATAACTTATTTACTTTATTCAGAATGACATCACTAATTACCTTACTACCTTATGTAGAATGACGTAGGTTTTACCATGCTTTCATTGCACGATGTTTATAAAGCCATAGTCACATGTCATGTTAGAATAAGACTTAAAATGTTTGTAAGAATGATTGGTGAATACAGACCTAGATCTACATTATTTGCAGACAAGAAGATATTATGGTTTGAAATAGTGGCTTTTACATTTGAGTGATTAGAAAACATAGTGGGAAAAGGAGAAAATGCTGGTTACCAGCATTTTCTCTGTTTCCCACATTGTTTTCAAAAGTCGTTTTCCTGAATGAAGGTTGTCAAAACTATTGGTTGTGAGGTAAAAGGTGAATTAATGTTTAACCCTTTCCCAAACAACCCCTGGTTTTTACGGGTCTGCAATAGTAGCCTTTTGAAAACATTATGGAAAAAGGAGAAAATGCTGGTAAGCAGCATTTTTTCCTTTTCCCACAATGTTTTCTACCCTATCATAGACAGAAATTATCTTTTCAGCAAGAGTTGAATTGTCATCAGCAAATGCTTTCAGTTTGGTCTAGTCCAAAAATTTGTCGTTTGGGAAGGTGTTAATAGATTGGTGCATATATCTGAACACTTGTTTTACCTCCCCTTTTTCAGGCCTCTATGGGATACATTGATAGTGACAGACCTTCCATTACAAACACCTGAAGGAACTGTCAACTATGTAAGTAATACAGTTACTTTTATTTTTAGCCAATTAAGTGTTTTCCAAGTGTAATTCTTTACCAAATGACAATATTTTGGAATGGCCAAATTCAAAGTATCTGCAGACAACATATTAAATCTTGGTAATATTTTGATTTCTTACTTTGATAGAGTAGAAGATATTGTGGGAAAAGGAGAAAATGCTGGCAACCAGCATTTTCTCCTTTTCCCACAAAGTTTTCTACCCTCTCCAAATCAAATTTCAATTTTTGATTCACATTTATTTTGTTGTCTGCAAATGCTTCCAATTTGGACTAGTCTAAAATCGTGCCATTTGGTAATGAGTTAAGGGTGGCCCTTCAGATTTTGGGACGAAAATTTTACAAAACTACAAAATAACATCCTTATACTCCCAAAGCCTTTTAATTTTCATTCATAAAACCCTAATAGTCGAAAACCGTCTGACAACACGAGAAATTAAGAAATTTACTACGGCCCAGGTTGACATCAACTGGAGACACATTCTATTTTTACAGTTCGCTCATTTACATACAGGAATACACAGACGCAGTTTCAAACATAGCGTCCGAAGAAGAGGTTATGGAAAATAATTATTATATGTTTGTTATGTAATGGATTTTAAGCGTTATGAGTCACGTGGCAATCACTTGACATTCCCACAATGCTTTATTAATTTTTGGCGCGAATTCTAAAAATACCTTTTGAGGCTATGTAGCCTTTTAAGGGAATACCATCAAAAAAATTTTTTTTTGCAATTGTATGAATCTTAATTAGTGATGATTTGTATTATTTTTTCATATGAATTTCAGTTATGTATATATTTTTAATTTGATGAGATGTAAAAATTCTAAATACCCACCTTTAAACAATGTTTTTTATCACCGTGAACCTCCTCCTACAGTGTGTTAAACCCATGACATGTTTTTACTAGTGCAGATTGTGAAATTGGTTTTAAGGGTCCAGCATTTTCTCCTTTTCCCATGATGTTTTCAAAGGCTTCGTTCAAAGGGTCTTTTTAACCCGGGATTGCTTTGTAAAGGGTTAAATTTGATAATATTTCATAATGAAGAAGATTAATGCACGTCACTATCTCCATTTGCCACAATGTTTTTGAAAGTGGTGTACTACAGGATGAATAAGTTTATCAGCAGGTAACAGTAGTAGATCAACCAATCAATGTTTGTTTGTTTTTTCAGTTAACAAGCACATTTTCCGATCATGAGCTTGGTTTTGTACTGGACAACGTCAGACAGCTGTCGGATTTTGTCGACTTTAATTCCAAGTTTGACTCTGGACCATCAGACTCTGGGTATGTAAAGCAGTTATGTTTTTGTTATTTACCAGTAAACTTTCTGGCTCTGTTTGGATAGCTCATTGGTTAGCATATCAGACTGGTGGTTGCGAGTTTGATACCCTGTTGAGGTAAACTTTTTTCTCAGCAATTTTTTGCCTCTCGCCTGTGACACATGTGAAAAAAGAAATCAATGACTGTGAAAGAAGGTTATGTTGGTACTGGTGTGAGAAAGCCAGGAAACATGTGTCGGTACACTGAATGCCACGATAGAACTTAAGCTGTTAAATAGAGGATAATCAACTGGTTATTTTTGACATGAAAAATATCTCACGAGGATGCATTATTAGGCGTTGAAAAAAGATTGCGCAGCAGGAGTTTAAATTTCGGGAGGAAGTGAAAGTTGATATCGTTACTAGTGATGATATCAAAATTTATTGCACTGGAAAATTCCAGGATTTCACTGCTAGGTATATAGTAAAACTGCATTTAACTCCAAGACAATTGATCACTTGTCGTTTAGTAAAGAGGTAACCCATTACCAAACGACAAAATTTTAGACTTATCCAAATCGAAAGCATTTGCAGACGACAAAATAAAAGTGACTGAAAATTTGAAGTTTGTTTTGGAAAGGGTAGAAAACATTGTTGGAAAAGGAGAAAATGCTGGTTACCAGCGTTTTCTCCTTTTCCTATAGTGTTTTCAAAAGGCTTCTTTCTCAGGGGCGTCAAAAGTAGGGATTGTGTGGTAATAGGTTAAGTTCACGATTCTCATGATTTTGCAGGAATATAGGCAGCATTCCCTACACTCCACATATAATGGGACATGTTGAGGAACAGAGAGGGAGAAAACTTCAAGGTATTTGTCCAAATTTTAACTGTTTGATTGATTTTCCGTTTTATTGATTGTCGTCATCAGTTGCCCATATTTGTGACCCCCCCCCCTTCCCCGAGGCTCGTAAGTTTTGTTACAGGGATGTTTCAAGATGCAAAACACAGGACATAACCCATCCTAAGTTAATGTGCTCAGTGTATAGCTCTGTCACAGGGGACCTCAGTTGATGTATCATCAGAAAGACAATTACTAATTTTAGATGGCCAGCCAAGGGGCCTGAACCCAGACCTTCAAGTGACAAAATACTTTACGTTCACAAGACCTACAGTCTACCACTTGAGCTATGTGGGCTGGTCATTTTCATACTGCTTCTAAGATTTTCGTTCCACAGACAATTTCTTCATCACTGACAGCTGTTTTTCATGCAGCCCACAGCTAAGATGGGGATGTTGTAGGAAAAACTCTTTACCAAATGGGCAGAATTAAGGCAGTTGCAGAAGACAACATAAATTTTACCTAAACTAAACTTTGTTTGGGGAAGGGTAGAAAATATTTTTGGAAAATTTTTGGGAAAAAAAAATGCTTAGTGTGAGAGATAATTCTTTTTGTCTCAATGTTAACAAGTTGAGGTCCTATATCTCTATTGATTTTGTGTTAGATATCCTTATTTTACCTGAATGTTTATCAAGACTGTCATTTTTTTTTCAGGAAACATTGAGTTTATGATTGTTTTATTATTTTATTAACCCTTTATCACATAATTCAGGCCTTCAACAGAGGAAAAGGCCATTTGAAAACATTGTTGGAAAAGGAGAAAATGCTGGTTATTAGCATTTTCTCCATTTCCCACAATGTTTTCTACCCTGTCAAAGATAGAAATTATCATTTGAGCTTCATTTCATAAAGTTACCTTCAAATGCTTTCAATTTGGAATAGTCAAAAAATGTTGTCTTTTGTGAAGAGTTGATATTTTATCCACAGTTGAAGCCCAAAAGATGGAGAAGCTTTCCTTACAAAATATACAAGATCTTATACACAGGGTGGAAGAGGTGTTAGGACTTTTGAAGATACTTGTGGAAAATAGGCTACACTTACTTACAGCTATGCTGTCAAAGGTGGGAAATCTGTTGTCATTTTAACCCTACTTTTTTGGAAGAATATGTTAACTCTTTACCACTCAATCCCAACTTTTAACAACCCTTAGAAATAAGCCTATGGAAAACATTGTAGGAAAAGGAGAAAATGCTGGTAACCAGCATTTTCTCCTTTTCCCACAATGTTTTCTTCCCAGTTTGGAACAAATTTCAATTTTTTAGTTACGTTTATTTTGTCGTCTGCAAATGCTTTCAATTTGGACCAGTCTAAAACTTTGTCGCTTGGTAAAGAGTTAAGTTATTTCCATGGCCTTGGTGTTGTTTTTGTCAAGCTTTGCATTTGCATATTGTGTGTTAACTCTTTACCACACAATCCCGATTTTTAACGACCCCTGAGGAAGAAGCCTTTTGAAAACATTAAGGGAAAAGGAGAAAATGCTGGTAACCAGCATTTTCTCCTTTTCCTTTAATGTTTTCTTACCTATCAAAGACAATTACCATTATCTGAGACACATTTGAATTGTCGTCTGCAAATGCTTGCAATTTGGATAAGTTTACATTTTTATCATGTGGTAAAGAGTTAAAGATGCTACTCCCTTGAGCTCATTTCTACGTCTATAGTAAATTGAAAAGTTATGACATAAATGTTCGACACTTTTAGAATCTAATCCATTTATAACACAACCCTGAATTTTAAGCGTATTTGTTTCTTTGACAGGTTTGCACATCACAGACAAAGAACAGTTCTTAAGAAACTTTCATATAAGGGTTTTGATTTACATCTAAAGATACTTAAATGTCCAGTGTTATCATGGTCATCAGTTTTGACAGTCAGTTTCATATTTGAATCTTGGTTGGCAATGTTTTATAGATGAGGCGTATGATTACAGCACATTGACCGAATTGTGCACTATTTTCTTATCTCACAAGTATTTACATGTTAGACAAGAAAATTTGTTATGGCTGTATTACATTGAAAACAAGGGGAGTTGTGTAATTAACCTTTTATATTCTTTTAAATTCCTTACAGGACCAACGAAATCAGCTAAGATCCTTCACGTTTAAGCAGTTTGTCATTAATGGAAAAGAGGTAAGACTTCTGTTCAGGTGTTTAGACTCATTTACCAAACAGTCTTGTGTTTTAACCCTTTACTCCACAGATACTCATTTCTACACATTACTCGTAGGAGCCTTTGGAAAACATTGTGGCAAAAGGTGAAATTGCTCGTGACGAGCAATTTCATCTTTTGTCACGATGTTTTCTATGCTATAAAAAGGTGTCTTTTACACCTGAAAAATGGCTTCATCCTTGCTGTTACTTAGGGTAAATTAGAGATGCCATAGAAATGCATTATGAGGTAAAGGGTTAAGGACCCTGGAGGAAAAGGCCCTCTGAAAAATTTATGCGGAATGGAGAAAATGCTGGTAACCAGCATGCTCTCCCTGTCCCACAATGTTTTCTAAAAACAATGTTCAATTTTTGAGCCACATTGATTTTGTTGTCTGCAAATGCTTTCAATTTGGACTGGTCTTCAATTTTGTCATTTGGGAGAGAGTTAATTTACATAATAAGCAAACATCTTGTATCTAATCGATGATCACAGAAGTCTTGTGACTTAGTAAATTGACATCTTTCAAATTGGAGTGGTAGAGATTTTGTAGTTTATATCCTTACTGTTATATTTAACAGAATTATGATCTATAAGATAAAGGGTTATTTCCTGTGGGGAAGTATTTGGTGGCTGTTGTTTTTTGTTAATGCTTAATCTGGGTCACTTTTGATTGCAATAGACAGGCATTTGCTAGTCGAAATTTTTTTTTGAAAAAGAGAAATGCACAGTAGCAGTATTTTATCCTTTTCAAATTTTTTTTTTAACAGGGCTTTTCTTCTTCAGGGTCATTGAAACATTGTGAATCCTATTGCACACAATGCCAACTTTTAGATGAGGCGTATGATTACCGTAAACAGAATTTTCTCCTTTCCCTACAATGTTTTCAACCTTCACAAAGAACATTGCTAACATTTGAGCCATAGTGAAATTATCATCAGCGAAAGCATTCAGTTAGAAAAAGGCTAAAATTTAGTCGTCTTTTAAAGGGTAATTCAAACAGTTGCTTTATGGAGTTTTTGCTTTGTACTAAGACTGTACTGTATTTTTCTTTTCACAGATGTGTGGAGTATTAATTCAGTGCCTTGTGAACGGATACCTAAATGATAAAGCCTCTACAGATGCTATAAGTACAAAGCTACGTGAAGTCTGTCCTTCTCTCTACAGCACCGATGACGCTACATGTTCCAAGGTAATCTACATGGCAAAAGGGGGGTTAACTCATTACCAAACGACAATAGTTTGGGCTTGTCCAAATGGAAAGGCTTAGCAGATGACAAAATAAAAGCTACTGAAAGTTTGAAATCTGTTTTGTCAAGAGTGGAAAACATTTTGGGAAAAGGAGAAAATGCTGGTTACCAGCAGTTGGTTAACTCTTTAGCAAACATTGAAATTTTAGACTTGTCCAAATTGAAAGCATTTTTAGATGACAAAATAAAAGTGACTGGAAGTTTGAAATTTGTTTTGTAAAGAGTGAAAAACATTGTGGGAAAAGGAGAAAACGCTGGTTACCAGCAGTTGGTTAACTTATTACCAAATGACAGTATTTTAGGCTTGTCCAAATCGAAAGCATTAGCATACTTCAAAATGAAAGTGACTGAAAATTTGAAATTTGTTGTATGAAGAGTAGAAAACATTGATGGAAAAAGGAAAAATGCTGGTAACCAGCAGTTGGTTAACTCATTGCCAAACAAAAATATTTTAGGTTTGTCCAAATCGAAAGCATTCGCAGATGACAAAACAAAAGGGACTGAAAATTTGAAAATTTGTTTTGTGAAGAGTAGAAAACATTGTGGGAAAAGGAGAAAATGCTGGTTACCAGCATTTTCTCCTTTTCCCACAATGTTTTCTAAAGGCTTCTTTCTCCAGGTTGTCAAAAGTAGGGATTGTGTGGTAATGGGTTAATGCATCTCTGTGATGCTCTATGTCAAGAATGTCTTCCTGTATGTGTGGATTCATAGTACCAATTTTGTGTGACAACAATGGCTCCGTTTCATTACAGTAGTTACGAACATTTGCTTAAGTTTCACGTAACTATAGTATAGCGGCATTAAGGTAAGACCTGTGTAATGGAAAACAGCTATTTCCACCAAAATATCATTATGCAAAATTAGCTATCATTAAGAACGAGTATTATTGAACTACTTTCACCTTTTCATTTTTTCCATTTTTTCCTTCTTTGAATTATCATTTATAAACCTAAAACCGCTATATTCTCAATTGAAAAAGAGACAATAGTTACCTCCCTTTTTAGAAAATAAACACATTTTCACCTTTTCATTTTTTCCATTTTTTCCTTCTTTGAATTATCATTTATAAACCTAAAACCGCTATATTCTCAATTGAAAAAGAGACAATAGTTACCTCCCTTTTTAGAAAATAAACAAAAGTATCAAAAAATAGTTTCAAGATAGACACAAACGGAATTTCTGATCCGTTAGAAATGTGCAAAAATATTATTTCTGCATAAATCCTTATTTATCCTTATTTAACAACCAATTAGAATTTTTGCCAAATGCTCACCGGAAGTGCATTACACAGGTCTTACCTTAATCTGCCAGGAGACACATGAAAAGTATCATGATAAGTAAAATATACCTTTGTGTACATTTAATTTACTGTGGCAGATATCTTTGTAATTTTCATCAATATGTGAAAATCGCACAGATATCAAGGATGCAAGGATTTCCAGTTTTACAGTACTCTGCAAAGTTCCAGATTTTGATTTTAAAGTTGAAAATTTTGATAATTATCCACTAAACCCTATGTTATTGGTACTTGTTAGAATCGTCTCTCTTGGAGGCGATTCTAATTAGTACCCACAACATAGGATTAAGAAGAGAAATAATGGTTTTAGAATACCATCACTCCCTCTTATCTGGAGCTCTGATGCTAGAAAAGGGTGATCAACATCAAATACATAGCACATTGTATGCTGGATATTCCAACAGAATTTTCTAGCAATGTTTCTGCTAAAAAACAGTTATTCTTAGCTTGGATGTTTTTGAAAACACCAGGGTATTGTCATAACCCTATTGTTGAATGTGTGCATCGCCATTGTCATAGTTCAAAACCTTGGACATTTTCTCATGTCTAAACTCATTATTGAAGATAGTTATCTCAAACTTGATTTAGAGTTAGTTGTTAAAAAGGGAACCAATATGATAAAAGCAGAAGATCTTTGAAACATTTTTAGCTTGGGTGTTTTGAAGAAAAGTCAAGTTATTATCAAAGCCACATCTCTGCTAATACTGAAGACATCATCTTCAGACTAGGACAAGTTATTAAATACTCAAAGAAGAAAACATACAACTAACACCTGTAACCATCAAAGTATTTTTTGACTCAGTTATTCCCCTTTTGTTGTAAATTAAAGTTTTCATAGAAAATCCCAGCAATCCACATGCAGTGCTCTAAGGTTTTTTGACATTTCTTCATCATACAGGCTAATGAATTGCTGCAAGCAGCCAAGTCAAGTCAGAATCCAAGTGAAATGAAGAGATACCTCTATGAATCTCTAAAGGTAGGTGGTTTTACTGCGTTGACCTTTGATTGACATCTTCTTTCAAACTGTCTCATTCTACTTCCTTTCTTTCACTTATTATTCAGTGGTGCTCTAGTAAAAGAGGTTTTAAATCGTTACCACAAGGCAAACATTGTACACATACCCAACGTGAAAGCATCTGCAGAACACAGATTAACCCATTACCACACAATCCCTTCTTTTGACGAACTGAGAAAGAACCCTTTAGAAAGCATTGTGGAAAAAAGGAGAAAATGCTGGTAACCAGCATTTTCTCCTTTTCCCACAATGTTTTCTACCCTTCACAAAACAAATTTCAAATTTTCAGTCACCTTTATTTTGATGACTGCAAATGCTTTCAGTTTGAACCAGTCGAAAATTTTCTTGTGTGGTAAAGAGTTAAAACTTATTAATGTGGCTCAAATAAAGAAAGTTATGTTAGAAAGGTCTCCAGCATTTTCTGCTGTTTCCACAGTGTATTTAAAAGCTGTCCAGGTCAGGGTCATGAAGATTCTGGATTATGTGGCATAGAGGATATCAAAGTTGTTTTTTACTGTGAGAGATCAAGAATTTTTTCAATATGACTTAACCCATTACCACACGAGAAAAATTTAGACTGGTCCAAATTGAAAGCACTTGCAGACGACGAAATAAAGGTGACTGAAAAATTGAAATTTGTTCTGGGAAGGGTAGAAAACACTGTGGAAAAAGGAGAAACTGCTGGTTACCAGCATTTTCTCTTTTTCACACAATGTTTTCAAAAGGCTTCTTTCCAAGGGTTGTTAAATCAAGAGTGCATGGTAAATGGTCAACTCCTTTCCATACTGCAAAGTTTTAGACTTGTCTGTATTGAAAGCATTTGCAGACAACAGTTTAAATGTGGGTGGAATTATGAGAGTTGGCTGTGAAAGAGTAGAAAACAATGTGGGGAAAAGGAGAAAATGCTGGTTCCAGGATTTTCTCCTTTTCCCACAATGTTTTCAAAAACATTCTGTCCTAGGGGTATTAAAACTCAAGATAGCTTTCAAAACCTTTTTTTCTAGGCATTAAACTTCTGTGAAAGGCTAAATGTTAACCCTTTACCAGACGACAAAATTTTAGCCTTGTCCAAATTGAATTCATTTGCACACAACATTTTCAGTGTGGCTCAAATGGTGCAAATATTCTTTGATAGGGTAGAAAATATTGTAGGAAAAGGAGAAAATGCTGGCTACCAGCATTTTCTCCTTTTCCCACAATGTTTTCAAAGGGCTTCTTTTCCAGGATCGTCAAAAGTTGGCATTGTGTGGTAAAGGGTTAAATCAATATTTTCAGTTATATAGAAGCGTTTCTCATCCACTCCAACTGTCGGAAGTATGCAGTCAGTTTGCATCTGTTCACTTCTATGAGGGAATCGTTGATCTATGTTTGACGATGGCAAAGAAGAGAGATCCCCACCAACTTGCCCTACATTTTCACAACAATGATGAACCACAGGAGGACATGCAAGGTGTACAAGAGCTCATGCAAAGGTTGGTGATTGGGAATCTTTGTTTAATTCTTGCTTTTTATCCCCTGTGATAGGCGGAGGGCTATAGTTTTAACGTTGACCACCCATCTGTCTGTCTGTCCTTCTGGTATTTGGTGAAACTTCCTATGTGTGTATTCCACTGATCTAGTCTTTTTTTTTATTTTTTGATTCGATGTAAAATGGCCGACTAGGAGCGATTTTGAGGTACACGGTTGGGTAAATTTTTGAAAAGGTCTTTTTTCAGCAAGGAATACCATTTCACAGGCATTGCTCGTTTTTTGTATTTGATTTTGTATTGGAGTTCACTGCTGTTTTTTGCAACTTAAGTCATATCACTGTGGTCAGTTTACCGACACATGTGTATCCTGGCTTCCTCACTCCAGTACAGCTTTCATTCTAAGCCACTGACTACCTGTCTCACATGCAAAAGAGGTGAGAGGCAAAAAATGGCTGTGACTGGGTGTTGAACCTGCAACCACCAGGTCATGATTTAGATACACTGACCACTGAGCTATACAGCCAGCCTAGATTCCTGCTGGTGGCCCTACTCATGTGAGAGTGTCTTCAGGCAAGGTGCTGGCCGAACTCTAGTATACTTTGGGTGAAAGCCTAGAGAGATAGGAGCTTGTGCTATCACCATAATATGGCTGAAATTTTATTAAAAATGCAGTCAGAAACCATGAAAAAGTTTTACTTTGAAAATAAGAGGTAGATGGAAGGATTTAAAGGTGAATTTTACCCTTTTCCAAACTATCTAATGTGTTTATAGGCCTGAGTGCTGTAGAAGGGCCTTCATTAACCATTTACCACACAATCCCGACTTTTAACGACCCTAAGAAAGAAGCCTTCTGAAAACATGGGAAAAGGAGAAAATGCTGGTAACCAGCATTTTCTCTTTTTGCTACAATGTTTTCGAAAGGCAATTTTCTTTAGGGTTATTAAAACTTGGAATGGTGTAGTAAAGGGTTTAGATAAGGTGGGAGTCAGGGAAAGAAAATTCTGTTATCTATTTTTTCTTGTTTTACCACAATGTTTTCTAGACAGTCAAGAACAAATCCCATCTGTTGAGACACATTTGATTTCTTATTTACACTAGCCTTGCAAATCTGAAATGGTATGTGGTCTTTTAAAAGTACATATAAATTAGTTATTTACCACATAAACATGGGTAAAACAAAACAGCCTTTTGAAAATGTCAAGGGAAAAAGAGAGAACCAGCATTTCTTCTTTTTCCGACAATGTTTTCAGGGTCAAATTCCAAAATTTGAGCCACCTTGAAATTGCCATCTGTAAATACTTTCAATTTGGGCAAGTTTACATTTTCGTCATGTGGTAAAGAGTTAATCCCTTTTATTTTTGCCAATAGGAAAGAGTGTTACAAGTGTATAACAGAGACCCTTGGATACCTCATGACTGCAAGTGTACCACAAGGGGCTACAGCCATCCCCCAGTCCCCGGGACCCCCATCAGCCCCTGACTCCAGCCGAATGTCAGTGGAGGATGCCGAGCTTTATGTATGTGCTTTGAAGTGTTTTTTTTTTCATATTTATCTACTTTTCTTTATCTACCTAACAACCTTATGATTCACCTATATAAAGGATGTTTTTTCAACATTATTCCCTCCTCATGAATTTATTAAAAGTGTGTATGAGTGAGTGTTTGTGTGTTTGTATGATCACTGCGAAATACTGTCTTCACCAAATTTTGCATTCCTCTGTCATATCCCCATGTATAATGTGTTACATTACTTGGTGATTTAAGAGATTTTGACTTTTACTTTGACCTTAATCAGTATTCTGTTCTCTTTATCACACTATATCAATATTTACTACCCAGAGGAAGAAACCTTTTGAAAACATTGTTGCTTTCCTACAGCCATTGCTTAAATAGTGGTCAGTAGTGATAAAGGAATGAATCTTGTCACAGTGACAATGACCAATCCTTGGAAAGAAACTAACCATGCAGGGGATCGCACCAGCAACCCGTTCTCAACTCCTGTATGCTACCGACTGAGCTTGTAAAGAACATTTGCTGAATACCGTTAAAAAAACATCCAGGAAAACATCTGAAGGTGCACTAGTCATGGTATTATAACTGAAATTATTTTGATAACGACATTAAACACCTTGCAATCAATCAATCAATACATTGCTGTTCCTTACATTTCAGAAAGAAGAAGTTTTTAGACTGGCTCTCAAGTCTGATGATGAGTTGTTCCATGTATCCCTGTATGACTGGATGTTCAGTATGAATCTTACAGAAAAGCTGCTTACTGTGAGTTGTGTAACATTTTCAGTGCTAAAAACAGATATTGTTGATTTTGCAGACAGTATAGATTAAGATCAGACTGCACTTAAAGTGCAATCTGATCTTTGTTCTATACTGTTGGCTTTTTTGTAACATATTCATGGTAGAAATTTCACTGTTCTGGCAGCTTTTCATACATAGAGTCGACCATCATGTTGTAAATGTTAAGAAATAAATTAAAACTTGATACAATGAATCTTCATCTATATCCGGCGTTAAATTATTGTTGTCTATATCTGGCGGCAAATTATTGTTGGCGGCAAATTATCCAGTTTTTTCACAACTTGTACAAAGAAGGTTGTTGAAAACATTTTAGGAAAAGGAGAAAATGCTTGTGGCCAAATTTTTCTGCTATTCCCACAGTGTTTTCAAACCCGTTCAAAGACAATTAGCTAGTCCACCCATTTGATTAAACTAGAATATTTCCAAAAGATTTTATTTGATGTCTGTTCTGACAGGTTACTTAAAATTTATAAGCCCTATTTTACTCTTAATCAGTTGACATAGATAATTTTAGATTTATGCAGATAAAAAACATCAAATGAGATTTAGCCTTGTACTTGCAGAAAATATTATGGGAAAAGGAGAAAATGGTGGTTCTCCAGCATTTTCTTCTCTTCTCACAATGTTTTCAAAAGGCTTATTTCCTTAAGGTCTTTAAAATTTTGGATTGTATAACCATTTCTATTCCTGTGAATGAGGTAAAAAGTTTTTGAAGAAGAGTATTCTTCATCAGCATTTGATTTTGGTACACAGATTCAATCGCCGTTCTTGGAACCCTATTTGAAACGGCGTGCCTATTACCAGTCCGGAGATATTAGTGCTCTAGATCTTCTGTGGAAGTATTATGAAAAGACAGAGAATTACCCAGGAGCCGCTCGCATTTTGTCACGACTTGCAGAAAGACATGGGTAAGTCCAGCTTAAAAAAAACCCTTCAACCCAACACCAGACAAAATTTTACGTTTGTCCATTTTGAAAAACATGCGGCCTCATCTTTGATCTACACTGTCTGCTTTAACTCTTTACCAAACGACAATATCTTAGGCTTGTCCAAATTGAAAGCATTTGCAGACAACAAAATAACTGTGACTAAAGAATTAAAATTTGTTTTAGGAAAGCAAGGAAACATTGTGAGGAAAAGGTAAAAATGCTGGTTACCAGCATTTTCTCCTTTTCCCACAATGTTTTCAAAAGGCTTCTTTCACAGAGGTGTTAAAAGTTAGGATTGTGTGATAAAGGGTTCAAACTTGGGATTGTATGGTAAAGAGTTGAAAAGCAGACTGTGGTAAATGTTGTAAATCACTTGCTGTGAATAAATTTTCCATTTCAAATACCATATGTCTCCAAATAAAAGTTCCTAGGGGCTACGCAAAACATATGTAGGGAGCCTATATTTTGTATCCAATTTGCCGATTGAGAAATCATATTTTGTCATTTAAATCAACTAATAACGTATATTAAGTTATCATGATTTAAAGGTGGATATTTAAATTTATCACAGCTCACCAAATTAAAATAATATATTATTATATGTCACTGAAATTTGTATGAAAAAACACTACAGATCATCAATAATTAGGAATCATAGAATAATGAAAAATATTTTTTTTTTTGATAGTGTTCCCTTAAAAGGCTACATAGCCTCTGAAGTTATTTTTAGATTTCAAGCCAGAAATTTAAAGCATTCCGGGAATTTCAAGTAACCGGCACAACATTAATGACACTTAAATTCTACAACATAACACAAACATGTAATTATTTTCCATTATGTCTTTTTCTGACCTATTTTTGCAGCTTCATCTGTGTAGATCTATTTCCTGTAAGTAAATGAGGGAGTTGCTCATGTAAAGATAGACTGTGTTTCCTTTCGGTGTTGACATGGGCTGTAGTAAATCTCTAATTTCTTTTATTGTCAGATGGTTTTCGGCTGCTGGGGTTTTATGAACGAAAATAAAAAGGCTTTGGGAGTATCAGAATGATATTTTTGTAAAATTTCATCCCAAAATCTGAAGGGCCACCTTCAAGGGTTTTTGAGGAGGGGGATGGCTCTTTTATTAGGAGAAATATGGTAGTCATTTTCAACTTTTCTTTTCACGTATGATTTCAGCACCGACATTGACCTACAAAAAAGGATCGTGTATCTGTCTCGTGCAATTATGTGTGCGAAGAGCGCAACCTCTAGATCTAGCTCCCCTGCCGAAGGAGAATTCCTCCATGAACTGGAAGAAAAAATGGAGGTAATGATAACCATGTTACAGCATTCTTGTGTTACATTGATCTATCTTGTCCAATTTTTTTAGGGTCTGTTTTGGAGCAGAAAACATGATCCGCATTACTTTTGACAGAGCAATCTATCATTGAATGATTGATTCAGCGTAGTATAATATAATGATAAACTTAGCCCTTTTAACCTTTACTAGATGACAAATTTTAGATGTGTCTCAATTGAAAGCATTTGCAGATGACAATTTCAGTGTGGCTCTAATGGTGCAATTTTTCTTTGATAGGATTGAAAAAAGCATTGTTGGAAAAGGAGAAAGTGCTGGTATGCTGGTTAAAAGCATTTTTTTCCTTTCCCTACAACATCTTCAGAATGCTTCTATCCCAGGGGCGTTTAAAGTCAGGGTTTTGGAGTAATGAGTTATCATATAGAGGGTTTTTTAACCTTGGGAGTTTTTCAAAATCCTCTCCCAGGATGGAAAAAATGGAGAATTGTTAGAGTAACTCTTTACTACACAATCCCGACTTTAAACAGCTCTGAGAAAAAAGCCTTTTGAAACATTGTGGGAAAAGGAGAAAATGCTGGTAACCAGCATTTTCTCCTTTTTCCACAAAGTTACCAACTCTGCAAAACTCAAGTTTCAATTTTTTTAGTCACATTTATTTTGTCGTCTGCAAAGGCTTTCAATTTGGACAGGTCTGAAATTTTGTCGATTGGTAAAGTGTTAAGAGTTGCAGAAAATAGAAAAGGGCCTGGTAGCCCAGTGGTTGGTGTATCAAACCTGTTACCTTGTGGTTAATGATTCAGTATCTGGTTAGATTTTTACCAAACAACAAAATTTTGGACTGGTCCAGATTGCAAGCATTTGCAGACGACAAAAAAAAAGTGACTCAAAAAAGGAAATTTGATATAGGAAGGGTAGAAAACATTGTTGGAAAAGGAGAAAATGCTGGTTACCAGCATTTTCTCCTTTTCCTACCATGTTTTCGTTTTCAAAAGTTTTCCTTCCCAAGGGTCGTTAAAAGTTGGGATTGTGTGGTAAAAGATTAAAGAAAACTTCCTTTCCAGCAAATTTTGGCCTCTCACCTTTGATGGATGTCAGAAAAGTAGTTGGTGCCTTGGAAAGAAGGTTTTGTAAATACTGGTTTGAGAAAGCTAGGAAACACATTTGTTGCTGCACTTTCTGCAGTGATAAGCCAGAAAATGAAGTAACATTACAGTGCAAACAAGCAAAAGAAAGAAAAAAGTTTCTGTATTACTTTTCAGGTGGCAAGATTACAGAAGAATGTTCTGCAAGCATTGACACAGGATGCAGGAGGCAGGGCCAATGTCCAGGATGCCATTGTCAGATTGGAATCCGATCTTGTCGATATCACTATGGTAAACTTATAGTGACTTTATCGTTGACCTGGGCTTATTTTGACCAACCGTTCCCAAGACTATTCTTAGTCTTGCTCGCCAAGATTTTCAAAATTTGAAAGAAACACAACTTCTGACTGGCAAGACCAAATCAGAAGTTACATTTCTTTAAAATGCAGACTTAAGAACACAGTTGAAAGTCATTGGATTGAACCATTAACTCTTTACCATTTGACAAAATTTTGAAAGCATTTGCAGACGACAAAATAAATGTGAATCAAAAATTGGAAATAGATCAGATTTGGAAAGGGTAGAAAACATTGTGGGAAAAGGAGAAAATGCTGGTAACCAGCATTTTCTCCTTTTCCCACAATGTTTTCTAAAGGCTTCTTTCTCAGGGTCATCAAAAGTAAAGGTTATGTAGTAATGGATTAATTTCATGTCTGCTCCCTATCTCCTTCATACCCCATAGCGAGATGATGTATAGAACCCTTACAGAACCCATAAGTTAACCTTGCCTACTCTAGGTCAAGGTCACAGTTGAAGGTCATGTTATTGATCTTTGAATTAGATATCACAAGTTTAAGCCTGTTGTGTCTGCTTCGTAACTCCTTTACTCCTCGAAGGATTTCCATGAAACTTTGATAAGATGTCCTCTTCAATGAGCTAGTTTACTGAACTCATAACTCACCATGATGAGACAACCCCAGGAAGGGTTTTATTCAAATTTTGGTAAGGTTATCTATGCAGATAGTAGGCAGAACCCATGACTGAAAAATTTGCAGACTCAAGGTCACAGGTGATGGTCATGGGGTTGTGTCTTCAATTTTTTGTCCTGTGTCTTGAGATTGCCTTCTTGTTTAGGCTTGTCCAAATCAAAAGCATTTGCAGACAACAACATAAAAGTGACTGAAAATTTTAGATTTGTTTTGTGAAATTTACAAAACATTGTGGGAAAAGGAGAAAATGCTGGTTACCAGCATTTTCTCCTTTTCCCACAATATTTTCTAAGGCTTCTTTCTCGGGTTCGTCAAAAGTGGGGATTTTGTGGTATTGGGTTAAATTACACTTGTTTGTACAATTACTTGTAGCTCTATGGAGAGTATGCAGAGAGATTTGACCTGTCCGAGTGTAAGCTGGCCATTGTGCATTGTGCAGGATTGTATGATAGTGCCCTGGTGGAGACCCTCTGGCAGAATATCATTGATAAAGGTAATTGAGTCAAGTTCTGGCAAATGGGGGCTTAATGCACCCCCACCATAGATGGTACCAGTCCATGTCATCAAAAATTATGGATCCACAAGAGCCCTTTTTATACCCCCGCAAAACGAATGTTTTCGGGGGTATACTGGAATCAGCCTGTGTGTCCGTCTGTGCGTCATTGTGTCCGTCCGTGTGTTCGTCTGTGTACAAAATACTAGTAATTGCCTGTTTCTGTCAGAGCGCTTGCGGGGATATTAAGTCACATTCAGTGACAGCTCTAGTTTTCAAATAATCAACCTATAGCGAAAAATTTCAGCCCATGTCAGTCTGTGCAGGCTGATCGGGGTTGATACGTTTCGGAGATGTATTAAGCCCCTTTTTCACAGAGCATAGCTCAATTGTATAAAGATATCATTAAAGTATGACTGTGGAGACATTATGTTAGAGGTGTTTTCTTTTTCTTCAAGTCTAAAAAATCAGTCACTTAAAAACTTTGAATTTTTCATCAACTGTTTCCGTTTCAGCTTTTTCGTCCAAAGTTTATCAAAATCTTTTTTTTTTTTTCATATTCACACAATTTTAACAACTCTGAAGTTATAGCCTTTTGAAAACCTTGTGGGAAAAGGAGAAAATGCTGGAGTAACCAGCATTTTCTCCTCTTCTCACAATGTTTTCTACTCTTCCAAAGTAAAATTTTAATTTTTGAGTCAAGTTTATTTTGTTGTCTGTAAATACTTTCAATTTGTACAAATCTAAAATTTTGTCATTTGGTAAAGAGTTATAAGTGTTTAGAACTATTGAATCACTATAAATTCTCAATAATCCAACAACTAAAACAATGATGCCATATCGACCAGAAGCTCCAGGGGAGGAAAGCCTTAACCCTTTACCCCATAAGACATTTCGATGGTATCTGTAATTGACCCTAAATAACAGCAAGGATGAAACTGTTTATGTGTATATGACACCTTTTCATACTATAGAAAACATTGTGGCAAAAGGTGAAATTGCTCGTGACGAGCAATTTCACCTTTTGCCTCAATGCTTTCCAAAGGCTCCTACAAGCAATGCGTAGAAATGAGTATCTATGGAGTAAAGGGTTAAGATTCATCTGTTTTGTTCCTCACAGAAATAGATAACAATAGGGCAAGTGCACCATCAATTTTAGAAAGAAATGTCAGCTACAAACTGTTAGCCATTGGAAAGACGTACATAAAAGCTGAGAGATATTTTCCATGTGGTGAGTGTAGAATTATTCTAAAGTTGTTTCTATTGTCCGAAATAATTTTGTGGTGCTCAAGGAGGCAAATCAATTGTGTACAGGACTTGAGAGTAGGGGGTCGATGGTGAAAATTACCAGCTTGGCCAATATATTCCCAAGGATTGATTATAATCATTGCAACAGGACTCATACCTCTCTGACCGCTAATCATGGGTTCGATGATGTTTGTGTGGGATTGCAGCAAGTGGCTAGGGAAGAATGTTTGGCAAAGTACAGGTATAAAGAAATTTCAGGAAGGCATAGATATGTGCTCCGACTCCCTGCATTAAATAAAAGGATGTTAAAAATGGGGTTAAACACCATCCAATTAGAAACAACTACATATTTCTTGGTAAAATCTGATTTAACTATGTAAAACATTAAGATTTTAGACTAGTCCAAATTGAAAGCATTTGCAGATGACAAAATAAAAGTAACCTGAATAAAAGTAACTTGAATTTGATTTTTGAAAGGTAGAAAACATTGTCGCAAAATTATTGTTAATTTTGGAAAGAAATGAGATGGTAGGCAGTTGCTGTTATGAAATGTAAATTTTGTTGAAAGGTGTATAAGCCCCATTCAAAGATGCATCGGCTACCACATAATCCTGAGTTTTGATGACTCTTAGAAAGGAGCCATTTGAAAATTGTGTGGAAATTAGACAAAATGCATATTTCATTCCCACAGCTTCTAGAAATATATACTACTCAAACTTTGATTTGGATCACTTACATATTTCTGTATGGGTTTATATGTTACAACAGTTTTGCATAAACTCTTTACCAAACTGTAAAATTCTAGATTTGTCCAAGCTGAAAGCATTTTGACCAAAAACGATATACAATGTGCACTACCCTGTCTGTGTGGCAATGTAACATATTGTAAAATCATACATACCATAATTCCCCCAAGTATTCAGACGGGAAAAAATAATTATTTTTTTTGGTGTCCGAAAACTTATTAAATTATCAGTGCGACTGTCCGAAAATTTCGGGAAATCTCTTTCCAACAACATATCCTTTAATTGACATCGTATGTACAACATACAGTAAGGCATATATTTCCCGAAAAGAACTGACATGAGATCGACCTTTATGGATTAATAAAACTTACTTGTAAAAAGAGTTCACACAATTATGTATTCGTACGCAAATAGCTACTTTGCTAAATAATCCTAAATCATGGTCTTGATAAGGGTTATTCTTAACCTGACCAAACCTGGTTACGTCACCCATACACATGCTTGTCTCCATGCCAACATGTCTGTGTACAGGTAGTTACAATTAGCCATCCCGGTATGCATTAAAAGTGTATCTTATAGCGTTTATCGATAAGATTTACATCTTTAATGCGTCACGGGTATTGGACTAAATATATACAGCCTGTGTAACACAAATTAGCACCTGCATTCAGTCTACCGCGATCAATCAGATACCAAACAAAGGATTTAAGCCTAAAACATAGATCGATTTACTCTTCTCAGGTACTTGCTAATTAACTCCTTACCACACAATCACGATTTTAAACGATCCTGGGGTAACCTTTTGAAAACACTGTTGGAAAAGGAGAAAACGCTGGAATTAATTATTTTCTCCTCTTCCCCCACTGTTTTCTTCGTTATCCAATCAAAAATCATTTTAGCAAAATGTAATTGTCGTTTGCGAATCCTTTGAATTTTATCTAGTCCAATAACATTTTCGTTTGGTAAAAGTTTACCATATCCCAAACAAGCCTTTGTTGTATGCAAACTCTTTCAGTTTGGAAGAGTCTTTAATTTGTTGTCTGGGAAAGAGTATTGCAGACCTTCGTCGATCTTCTGAACCATTTTAATTTGTTGTTTGGGAAAGAGTATAGCGGGTCTTCGTCAACTTCTAAACCATTTTAATTTGTTGTTTGGGAAAGAGTGTAGCGGGTCTTCGTCAACTTTTAAATCATTTTAATTTGTTGTTTGGTAGAGCACTGCGGGTCTTCTAAACCATCATAATTTCGTGTCTGGGACAATTATTTTACCAAGTGTCCAAACTTAGGGACAAAAAATAAATTATTTCGGAAAATAATTAATGGTGTCCGAAAATTTAGGGTGTCCGAATACTTAGGGGAATTACGGTAATACATGCCACATATATATTTAGGAAGAATCTTTAAGGTGATCCCTAGCAAATTTTTAGTAGTATATAATATCGAAATAAACAGTTATCCTTTATCTCATCTGTTCATTGAGAAATCAGCAGAAATCAAATGAACAACACAGATGAAATTTTTTTTTTTTCTATCTCCAGCCTTCATTGTAAAATACTTGGAACAGAAAGGATGTGAGCTGTCACTGGATGCTGGATGGGTACACCAGCTGATGTTGAATATAGGGGTGCCAGCTTTAAGGCTACTGGAACTGTATGATAGAATGTTTAAGTCAAGGGTAAGCACTGAATTGTTACATCCTAAAGGCCCAATAGCTAATAAAAAAAAAACACTGATATTTAAGTGCATTTAGATTTAACCCTTTACTCCATTATATACTCATTTCTATACTTTGCTTGTAGGAGCCTGAGGAAAACATTGTGGCAAAAGGTGAAATTGCTCGTGATGAGCAATTTCACCTTTTGTCACAATGTTTTCTATGCTGTCGAAAGGTGTCAGATACCCATAAAAAACGGCTTCATCCTTGCTATTATTTAGGGTCAATTAGGGATACCATAGAAAAGCCTTATGGGGTAAAGGGTCAAAGATGCACCCTTGCAACCAGAGAGTAAACAATTTCTGTTAAAACTTAAGAGTGTGTAGAATCTAGATAGTTGAGTAAATGTAGATAAAAGATAGATATTAGGTGTATGGGATAAAGAGATGCCGAGGAGTTGTCTTTGATTTAAACTAGAAACTGTGGTTTGTTACGTCTATAGCTAACCACAATAGAATAAAATGCATTTTCTATTCATCATAATCTGTGCAACTTTGCAACCGTCAGGGGCAACATTTGGCATGAAGGTACAAGAATGATTAAAATAAAGATAAAATTGGTCACAAAACCAGATGAAAAGTAGTAAAAATGTCTCTTTAAGCCTTTCCCAAAAAAACCCTGGTTTTTACGTTCCTGAGGTAAAGGCCTTTTAAAAACATTGTGGGAAAAGGAGAAAATGCTGGCAACCAGCATTTTCTCTTTTTCCCATAATGTTTTCTAGCCTGCTGGAAGCAAAATTCAAATTTTGAATCATATTTATTATGTCGTCTGCAAGTGCTTTCAAATTGGATCATTCTAAAATTTTGCTGTTTGGTAAAGGGTTAAGATATACCTAAAAATAGTATGGCCTGGCGGTTAAGGCACACTTTCTTTCTAAGACTTGTCGCCTTTCATCTGGGATGCATGTGAGAGAAACTAGAAAGTGACTGAAAGAAAAGTGTGTCAGTACTAGTGTAAGAAAGGAAACATATTTGTTGGTGCACTGACTGCCATATGATCTTAGATATTAAGAGAGCAATATACACTGTTTGTGTAAGTATAGCACAAAGCACATGTAAAAGAAACTGGGGAAAGAGCTGATGGCAGCGATGTAATTGAAAATTGTTGAAAACAGCATTAAACATCATAAGATTATACCAAAAAGTACTCATTTTCAGCTCACCTGAGCACGAGGTGCTGTGTACAGTGTCCGTCATCAACTTTTACCTTGTGTACGCTCTAGAGGCAACAGCTTTAGTCAGATACTCATGAGACTTGGTCAGAATGTTTGCCTGGATAAAATCTCGAATGAGTGTGAAAATTGGTCATATTGGGTAAAAAACTAGGTCACTAGGTCAAATCTTAGAAAAACCTTGTGTACACTCTAGAGGCCACATTTTCAGTAAGATACTCATGAAAATTGGTCAGAATAATTGCCTCAATGATATCTGGTATGAGTGTGAAAATGGGTCATGTCAAGTAAAGAACTAGGTCACTAGGTCAAATCTTAGAAAAACCTTGTGTATATGCTAGATGACAGATTTTCAGTCCGATACTCATGAAAAGTGGTCAGAATGTTTGCCTTGTTGATATGTCGGACGACGTTGAAAATGGGTCATGTCGGGTCAAAAGCTAGGTCACTAGGTCAAATCTTAGAAAAACCTTGTGTACGCTCTAGAGGCCACATTTTTAGTCTGATACTATGAAAGTTGGGTCAGAATGTTTGCCGTGATAATATGTTGGACGACTTTGAAAATGGGTCATGTCGGGTCAAAAACTAGGTCACAAGGTCAAATCTTAGAAAAACCTTGTGTACACTCTGGAGGCCACATTTTCTGTCCAAAACACTTGAAAATTGGTCAGATTGTCCGTCTGGATGATATGTTGGATGAGTTTGAAAATGGGTGATGTTGGGTCAAAAACTAGGTCACACAATCAACTGTTAGAAAAACCTTTTGTACGCTCTAGAGGCCACATTTTCAGTCCAAAAATGTATCAGAATGTATGTCTTGATAATACCTCGTACGAGTTTGAAAATGGGTCATGTTTGGTCAAAAACTAGGTTACCAGGTCGTATCTTTGAAAAACTTTGTATACGCTCTGGATGCCACATTTTCAGTCCAACACTCTTGAAAATTGGTCAGAATGTTTGCCTTGATATCTTGGATGAGTTTGAAAATGGGTCATGATGGGTCAAAAACTAGGTCAAAAGGTCAAATGTTATAAAAACCTTGTGTATGCTCTGGAGGACACATTTTCAGTCTGATACTTCTGAAACATGTTCATAATATTTGTCTTCGTGATACCTTGAATGACTTAGAAAATGGGTCATGTGGAGTCAAAAACTAGGTCACTGGGTCAAATATCAGAAAAACCTTGTGTATACTCTAGAGGCCACACTTTCTGCCTGATACTGTTCAAACTTGGTCAGAATGTTTGTTTTGGTGATGTCTCAAAAGAGTTTGATAATGGGTAATTGTTGGGTGGAAAGCTAGGTCATTTGGTCAAATCTTAGAAAAACCTTTTGTATACTGTAGAGGCTACATTTTCAGTCCAATACTCATGAAACTTGGTCAGAATGTTAGTCTTATTGATATCTCAAAAGTGTTTGATGATGGATAATGTCTGATAAAAAAGTAGGTCATTTGGAAACTAGATTGAAAATGGTTCATGTTTGGTCAATAGACTCAGGTGAGCAATTTCAGGGCCATCATGGCCCTCTTGTTTTATTATGTCTTCACATAGGTAGAATGTTGAACAATAATGATATATCTGTTTTATCATTTTTCGCAGGACCCATACTGGATGTCTGTCAATCGACCACTACACCTGTTGTTTGCCATCCATTCCCTGTTGAACAGACTTGCAGATAATAGATCCTTGATTCTTGCATATGATAGGTTTGGTGTTCATTACTTTTGTGTGTACAATGAATGCTAAGATGTTCTCCGAATCTTAATCTTTTACCACACTATGACAACTTTTGACAACCCTGAGGAAGAAGCCTTTTGAAAAAATTGTGGGAAAAGAAGAAAATGCTGGTAACCAGCATTTTCTCCTTTTCCCACAAAGTTTTCTACCCTATGAAAGGAGAACTGCGTCATGTGAGCCACTATGAAATTGTCATCTGCAAATGCTTTCGATTTGGATAGGTGTAAAATTTTGCCTTTTTAACCCATACCACACAATCCTTACTTTTGACGACCATGAGAAAGAAGCCTTTAGAAAACATTGTGGGAAAAGAAGAAAATGCTGGTAACCATCTGCAAATGCTTTCAAATTGGATAGTTCTAAAATTTTGCCATGTAAACTCATTACCACACAATCCCTACTTTTGACCCGAGTGAGAAACCTTTCGAAAACATTGTGAGGAAAGGGAGAAAATGCTGGTAACCAGCATTTTCTCCTTTTCCCACAATGTTTTCTACTCTTTCCAAATCAAATTTCAATTTTTGATTCACACTTATTGTATTGTCTGCAAAGGCTCTCAATTTGAACCAGTCCAAAATTTTGTTGTTTAGTTAAGAAATAATCTTCTTTCTATCGTGGTATATTGTTCAATAAACCACAGTTGTGAGTTATTAGGCACAATAAATAATCCACGAGGGCGATAGCCCGAGTGGGTTATTCATTGCACCTCATAACTCACAATGTGGTTAATTGAACGATAAACCACGATAGAAAGAAGATTATTTTGATTCTAACATGGCCAATTCTCAGTGAAAGGAAAACAATTTCAAACTTAGAGTAAAAAGGCGGATGAAGATAATGTTCCATTGAATAACTCACTCATTGAATGACGTCACTTGATATAGGATGACGTCACTCTACATGGATTGTCGCAGATTTTATCACGTTTTCCTTGCACTGTGTTTATAGAGCCGAAGTTGCGTGTCATGTTAGAATAAAGAATTAAGGGCAATTCTTAAATAGCTTTCATCTATAGTATTTCAGCATAGTGGACAGTGTAAATCAAAGGTAAGACTGCTTGTTTTGTCTGATCTAGATCTCCACAGGCTGAAAGGGCAGTAATGGTTGTTAAAGGGGCTAGAATGGTTAACCCATTACCACACAATCCCTACTTTTGACGCCCCTGAGAAAGAAGCCTTTTGAAAACACTATGGGAAAAGGAGAAAATGCTGGTAACCAGCATTTTCTCCTTTTCCCACAGTGTTTTCTACTCTTCCCAGAACAAATTTCAATGTTTTAGTCACCTCTATTTTGTCGTCTGCAAATGCTTTCAATTTGGACCAGTCTAAAATTTTCTCATGTGGCAAAGAGTTAATTATAAGTGTTTATCTCTTTCTCTTCAGGCGGCGGTTTAGCCCGATGGGTTTGGACTATATAGCCAGTTATCTAGTGGAGCTACAGTCAATAGGAAGTGTTGGAGATCCGAATGTTAGAGTGTTGATCAATCAGTTTAAATCCCTGCAAGCCAAACTGGACAGATTTTGAGCTTTCTGAATATTCATTTTAACCTTTACCACACAATCCTAAGTATTAAAGACCCTGAAAACATTGCAGGAAAAGAAAATACTGGTAACTAGCATGTTCTCCTTTTATCTCAATGTTTACTACTCTATCTAATACAGAAGTCACCAAAACTTTCAGCAAAACTAAATTTCTTGTCTGCAAATATTTCTGATCTGGTCTAGTCCAAAAGTTCATGGATTGGTGAAGAGTAAAGTCAGCATTTTCACCTTTCCCAACTATATCTTTTTAAACTCTTTCATGAGAAATCACAAGATTGTAGTCACATTTCAGGTGCTATCTGCAACAAACATTGAAGTATGTGTTTAAAATTTAGCCAGATTCTGAATTTGGCTGGACCTGGTAGAAATTCTTATTTGGTCAAGCCAGAATCCAGGTCAGCTATTAACCCTTTACCACACAATCCCTAATTTTGAGGATCCTGAGAAAGAGGCCTTTAGAAAACATTGTAGGAAAAGGAGAAAATTCTGGTTACCAGCATTTTCTCCATTTCCCACAATGTTTTCTACTATTCACAAATCAAATTTCAAATTTTCAGTCACTTTTATTTTGTTGCCTGGAAATGCTTTCGATTTGGACAAGCCTAAAATATAGCTAGATCAAATAAGAATTCATATTGGGCTTAGCCCATATTAGAGTTCTTTTCTGGTCTAGCCAGATTCAGAATCTGGCTGAATTCCAATCTGTCCTGAGACATATATGTCATCAACTTGCCTTCTGATCAAAAAGTCATCTGTTAATCATACTGTTCTTAGCATCATTCTGAAAGGTTCGAAGATGCAGATGGAGTGACTTCCATTATGAGTTTGTGTTTATTTTATGCCCAAATGTAATTGTATGTAAATGACATTGGTAAAATAAATTTTCAAGAATAAAATATATTTCTTGTACTTTCATTACTTTTTTACCCTGGTTGCCTTATAGCTACAAATATTGGAAAATGAGCCAACACAAAAATGCCAGTTTGTAGACGTTTAGTGTATGTCAACCTTTAAGATGTGTCCGAAACCAAAGCACTGGCTGATGACATATTAAACATGGCTGAAATAATGGAGGTTGTGTTTTATAGGGTAGAAAACATTGTAGGAAAAGAAGAAAATGTTGGTTATGGGAATGTTCTCCTTTTCCCACAATTTTTTCAAAAGTTATTGCATTTCAAATATAAGTGTTTTTTTTACACTGTTGATTCATTGAATGGTGTTTTACTCTGCTTCTAACATAATTTCAGTCACATTACAGTATTCATGTATTTCCTCAGTTTAACCGGCTCTAGGCTAGGGCTCTGAAGTGTCTTGCCCAAGGACACTCCCACAAAAACCCAGTGGATACAGTGCAGCTTCATGGCCAGACCTCCAGGTTACATGTCCCACATCATACCATTGAGCCACCACAGGACCTGTTTGTCACAAGTTTAACCCATTACCACACAATCCCTACTTTTGACGCCCCTGAGAAAGATGCCTTTAGAAAACGTGGGAAAAGGAGAAAATGCTGGTAACCAGCATTTTCTCCTTTTCCCACAATATTTTCTACCCTTCACAAAACAAATTTCACATTTTCAGTCACTTTTATTTTGTCGTCTGCAAATGGTTTCAATTTGGACCAGTCTAAAATTTTGTCGTGTGGTAAAAGAGTTAACCCTTTACAGCAAAACATAGTATTACACCTGCCCAAATTGAAAGCATTTGCAAATGACAGTTTCAATGTGGCTCGTATAAAATGATTTTTCTACGATAGAGAAGCAAACATTTTTGGAAAAGGAGAAAAAGCTGGTATCCAGCATTTTCTCCTTTTCCAACAGTGTTTTTATAAGCCTTCTCTTTCAGGGCCATTAAAAGTTGTCATTGTGTGGTAAATGGTTAACTCTTTACCACATGAGAAAAATTTAGATAGGTCCAAATTGAAAGCATTTGCAGACGACAAAATAAAAATGACTGAAAAATTGAAATTTGTTCTGGGAGGAGTAGAAAACACTGTGGGAAAAGGAGAAAATGCTGGTCACCAGCATTTTCTCTTTTTCCCACAGTGTTTTCAAAAGGCTTCTTTCCCCGGGGGGTCAAAAGTAGGGATTGTGTGGTAATGGGTAAGAGTTTTATATCAAAAAACTTTAGAGATATTTTTGACTGGGCAAGTAAGCGGCATTATTTTACATAGGAATCAAGTATGGTTTTTTTCTGGTTTTAACCCTTGACCACACAATCCGAACTTTTAGTGACTGATAAAAAAAGGTTTTGAAAACACAATGAGAAGTAGGAGAAAATGCTGGTAACCAGCATTTCTTTTTAGCTTACCTGACCACAACATGCTCAAGGGGAGCTTTTAGGATCACCCAGTGTCTGTCGTGCGTCAGTGCGTTGTCAACACTTCTTTAAACATCTACTCCTTCTAAACCGCCAGACAAATTTGGACCAAACTTGGTTGGAATGTTCAATGGGAGGTCCTCTTAAAATATGTTCACAGAATTTGATTCCATCAAAAACTCTGGTTACCATGGTAACTAAATGGAATTTTCTAGGAACTTTAAAAATCTTCTCTTCTGAAACTGCTCGATAGATTTTAAGATAATTTCACAGAGATGTTCCTTGGGTGGCCCTTTTCAAAAAGTATTCATCAAATTTTGATACGTCAAGAAATGTGGCTCTGGTGAATGACGGCTACTTACACTATACAGAAAAGAAGGAATTCTTAAGAATTCTTCTTCTCTGAAATGGCTGGTCAGATTTTGAAATAATTTCAGAGATGTTCTTTTGGGGACCCGCTTTCAGAAATTGTTTGCGAATTTTTGATCCATCAAGAACCATGGCTCTGGTTACCAGCATTTTCTCCTTTTCCCACAGTGTTTTCAAAAGGCCTCTACTCCTGACCCGTAAAAACCAGGGATTGTTTGGGAAAGGGTTAAATGCACGTTTTGATACCAATTGATGAACTTTGCCACTTCTGTATCAATGTGGCAATAGGGAGGCATGATGGTTTTACAGACATCTTCTTACTTTCTCAACCAGTACTTTGGTCATCTCTTTCCAAGCCAGTGACCATTTTATCAAAAATGTGGATTAACAGTGATGCACAAAATAAATCCTGTTACACTGGCCATCATTTATCCATAGAAAGAACTATGGCCTGGCCCAGCATTGTCAAGAATTCAAACTTGCAACTCCAGAATTATGGGCCAAGCTAATTATCATACCACTGGGCTGACAGGGGGCAATAGTTAAGCCTTTACCATGCAATCCATAGTTTTAACCCTTTCCCAAATAATCCCTGGTTTTCACGACCCTGAGAAAGAAGCATTCTGTAAATGTTGTGGGAAAAGGAGAAAATGCTGGGAACCAGCATTTTCTCGTTTTCCCACAATGTATTCTTCCCTTCCAAAAACAAATTTCAATTTTTGAGTTACGTTAATTTTGCCATCTGCAAATGCTTTGAATTTGGACAAGTCTTAAATTATGTCGTTTGGTAAAGGGTTAACAACGGTTTTTGAAAACACTGTGGGAAAAGGAGAAATAGCTGGTGACCAGCATTTTCTCTTTTTCTCAAAATGTTTTCTACCCTTTCACTGAAAAGCATATAATTTTCACATTATACAACCCTAACATTGTGTCAGGATAAAGGCAACAGAAGAAAGGAAGGATCCAATCAAATTCAACACAGTGTTTCAAACATTTCAGTTTTAATGCTAAATCCAATACAATGACATGTTACAGTAGATAAACTGTTATGATAATGGTCCCATTCAACTGTTTATGTATATAATTCTTGTTTCAGATCCCATTCAATTAGCAGCCTATTTGAAAAATCAATTTCATGTTACATTGTGTACTTCTGTACGCAGGTCTTATAAAATTTATGGTCCCGTAAAACTTGTGGTCCTGTAAAAATTTGTATTTCGATATGAAACAAATGTAAAAATTACTAATGCCTATTTCTCCAATATTGAATCTTAAACTAATTACTGAGAAACTTCTTTTTTCGATAAGCAAACCCAAGAGAGCAAGTAGCAGCCTATGAAAACATGGTGGGAAAAAGTGAAAATACTGATTGTGAGCATTTTTTCTTTTTATCCACAATGTTTTCTGCCTTTTCGAAGACAAAGTTTCTAGCCAAACTTGATTTGCCATCTACAAATACTCCTCAATTTTGAAAAGTCAAAAACTTTGGCACGTGGTACAGGATTGACCCTTTAACACACAATCCTGAGTCTTTTGAATACAAAAACATTGTGGGAAAAGGAGAAAATGTTGGTAACCAGCATTTTCTCCTAATCCCACAATGTTTTTCTACCAAATCAAAGATGGATATAATCTTTTGTGTTGCACTATTCCCATAGTCTGCAATTGCCTTTACTTTGGTCCAGCCAAAAAATTTTGTCCTCTTGTAAAGAGTTAACCTGTTACTAGTGACATCTTTTGAAAGCATGATTGAGGCCTGTACCAAGCAACTTCCTTTCTCGATACAGTTGAAATTGTTGTATAACCCTTTACTCCATAGATACTCATTTCTACGCATTGCTTGTAGGAGCCTTTGGAAAACATCGTGGCAAAAGGTGAAATTGCTCGTGACGAGCAATTTCACCTTTTGTCACAATGTTTTCTATGCTATCAAAAGGTGTCATATACCCATAAAAATCGGCTTCATCCTTGCTGTTATTTAGGGTCAATTAGAGATACCATAGAAATGCCTTATGGGGTAAAGGGATAAGTTTCCATTAAATCTTGTCCTTTGAGTAATTTTGTAATTAGTTCATTTCTGTAGGTATAAAATTAGCATAGAATAAGGTTAACTCTTTTCCACACAATCCTGACTTTTAACGCACCTGAGAAAGAAGCCTTTTGAAAACATTGTGGGAAAAGGAGAAAATGCTGGTTATCAGCATTTTCTCCTTTTCCCACAATGTTTTCTACCCTTGCTAAACCAAATTTCAATTTTTCAGTTACATTAAGTTTGCCGTCTGCAAGTTCCTTCAATTGGGACTAGTCTGAAATTTTATTTTGTGATAATAAGGTTAACTGTAGTCCACATAAATTTTTACCAGATGATGAAATTTTCGACTCATCCAAACTGACAGTATTTGAAGACAACTTGGATACGACATGAACCCTGTTTATAAATGGCTGAAAATGGGAATGTAAATGCAGCATTTTCTCCTTTTTCCTCAATGTTTCCAAAGCCTTCTCTATATGGGTTGTTGAACCTTGGGATTGAGTGACAAAGGATTAACCTTTTATCACACAATCTCGACTTTTAACGACCCTGAGAAAAAAGCCTTCTGAAAACGTTGTGGGAAAAGGAGAAAATGCTTGTAACCAGCATTTTCTCCTTTTCCCATAATCTTTTTCTTTCCTTCCTAAAACAAATGTCACATTTCCTGTCACTTTTATTTTGTTGACAGCACATGCTTTCACTCTAGACCAGTCTAAAATTTTCTCACTTAGTATGGAGTTAACAGGAAGCAAAATGAACCATACCAAGTTCTGCGCTACAGATAGTCAATGTAATGATTGGAAACTAACCTATCGTGCAAGTAATACATGTACTTTTCCACATTTGCCCATGACCTGCTACACTTTAGAAATGGTCTTTAACTCTACCAAACAACAAAATTTTAGACTGGATTGAACTGAAAGCACTTGCAGACAACGACAATATCAATGTTACTTAAAACTTGAAATTTGTTTTGTGAAGGGTAGAAAACATTGTGGGAAAAGGAAAAATTGCTGTTTACCACCATTTTCTCATTTTCCCACAATGTTTTCAAAAGCTTTCCTTCTCAGGGTTGTTAAAAGTTGGGATCGTTTGGTAAAGTGTTCAGCATATAACTATTGGGTTTAATTTTTTTACGCCCCTTCCCCAAACATTAATACAAATGCAAACAAAATAAACAACCAGTTTCATATTCCCCTGTTGAAAACATCAGAAGAAAAAAAGCAATTCTGTACAAAGAAAGACTGCTTCTTTTCCCACAATTTTCCACGAGCTGAAAAAGTTCCTTCGTTTCTGATGTTTACTGATACTGACACTTGCAATACTTTTTGGTATGTCTCAAATATTATTCTTGCATGACACGTGAATTCTGCTCTATAAACACAGTGCAAAGAAAGCATGGTAAAATCTATGTTATTCTATATACACTGACATGAACTTCTAAACGGCCACTTTTATTTCTCCTATAAACTTGACAAAAGTATAAGAAATGTTGATATAAACAAATTGTAACATATATGGATGTTAACCACTGTAATGTGATGAAAAGTTTCTCGATTTTGCCAACACAATGACTCTCTTTTTCAAAAAAAGGAAAACTAGTTGTTTGTGAATGCGTGGTATCTACCAGCCAAAAAAGTTTAAACAAGAGGGCCAAGATGGCCCTGGATCGCTCACCTGAATTTTTGAGATGACCAAAGTCTATTTTTTTTTTTTTTTTGAGGTATTGAAACATTGGAACAAAATTTATAATTTTGCCTAGCAATTTTCAAAAGGTCACCTGTAAAAGTCATTTCGAAATCTGACCATCATTTTAAAAAAGAAGAATTTTTAAGAATTCTTCATTTCTGTATAAGAGCAAGTAGCCCCCATCCACGAGAGCCATGTTTCTTGATGGATCAAAATTTACAAACAAGTTTTGAAAAGGGTCACCCAAGGAACATCTCTCTGAAATTATTTCAAAATCTGACCAGGGGTTTCAGAGAAAGAGAATTTTAAAGAATTTCATCATGTCCGTATAGTGCAAGTAGCCCCCATTCACAAGAGCCATGTTTCTTGACGGATCAAAATTATATGTACAGCTTTTGGAAAGGGTCACCCAAGGAACATCTCTGTCAGATTATTTTAAAATCTGACCACGGGTTTCAGAGAAGAAGAATTTTCAAGAATTTCTTCATTTCCATATAGTGCAAGTAGCCCCCATTCACTAGAGCAATGTTTCTTGGCCAATCAAAATTTTGCGAACAATTTTAGAAAAGGGTCACCCAAGGAACATTTCTGTGAAATTATTTCAAAATCTGGCCAGCGGTTTCAGAGAAGAAGAATTTTTAAGAATTTCTTCATTTCTGTATAGTGGAAGAAGCCCCCATTCACCAGAGCCATGTTTCTTGACGGATCAAAATTTCGCGAACACTTTTTGAAAAGGGTCACCCAAGGAACATCTGTGTGAAATTATTTTAAAATCTGGCCGGCGGTTTCAGAGAAGAAGAATTTTTAAGAATTTCTTCATTTCTGTATAGTGCAAGTAGCCCCCATTCACCAGAGCCATGTTTCTTGACCAATCAAAATTTCGCGAACAATTTTTGAAAAGGGTCACCCAAAGAACATATCTGTGAAATTATTTCAAAATCCGACCGGCGGTTTCAGAGGAGAAGATTTTTAAAGAATTCATTCATTTCTGTATAGTGCAAGAAGCCCCCATTCACCAGAGCCACATTTTTTGACGAATCAAAATTTCACGAACAATTTTTGAAAAGGGTCACCCAAGGAACATATCTGTGAAATTATTTCAAAATCCGACCAGCGGTTTCAGAGGAGAAGATTTTTAAAGAATTTGCTAAAAAATTCCATTTGGTTGCCATGGCAACCAGAGTTTTTAATGGAATCAAATTCTGTGAACAATTTTTAAAGAGGACCTCCCAAGGAACATTCCTGCCAAGTTTGGTCAAAATCCGCCCGGCGGTTTAGGAGGAGTTGATGTTTAAAGAATTGTTGACGACGCACGACGGACGACAGACACCGGGTGATCCTAAAAGCTCCCCTTGAGCACGTTGTGCTCAGGTGAGCTAAAAAGAGAAGCATCAAATACTAAGCTTTTGTCAGCAAAAAGAAAATACATGAAATTTATTTTCTATGAAAAAATGTTATCCAAAAAAAAAAAAGAAAGCCCGAAGTTTTCAAAAACTTGACATTTCAGTTTACAATGTTGAGTAGATGAACCACAAATAAGTTTCTTCCACAATAAATCTGAATGAATTCTCTTAAGAATTTGGCCCAGGTATATTTTCAGACCGGCCAATTATTCTACAAAAAAAAAATGAAACCAAAATAACCTGTCCCTTTATAGGCAGTGGAGGCGAAAAAACATCAATGGGAAATTACAGCTTAACTCATTACCAAACGACAAAATTTTAGACTGGTCCAAATTGAAAGCATTTGCAGACGACAAAATAAAAGTGACTAAAAATTCAAAATTCGTTCTGTGAAGGGTAGAAAACATTGTAGGAAAAGGAGAAAATGCTGGTTACCAGCATTTTTTCCTTTTCCCACAATGTTTTCAAAGGGCTTCTTTCTTAGGGGCGTCAAAAATAGGGATTGTTTGGTAATGAGTTAAATGTGGCCATTTAGAATTTCGTTTTAGTGTACAATGACATCATTCATATAGACTGATGTCATTCTGTATAAAAGCAAATAGGTTATTCAATTAAGAAATAATCTTCTTTTTTACTGTGGCATATCGTTCAATAAACCACAATTGTGAGTTATGAGGCACAATAAATAATCCACCAGGCGATAGCCCAAGTGGGTTATTCATTGCACCTCATAACTCACAACGTGGTTTATTGAACGATAAAACACGATAGAAAGAAGATTATTTCCATTCTAACATGGCCAATTCTTAATGGAAGGAAAACAAGTTCAAACCTGGAGTAAACAGGCAGATGAAGATTATGTTCCATTAAATAACCCACTCATTGAATGACGTCACTCGATACAGAATGTCACTGTGCATGGATTGTCGCAGATTTTACCATGCTTTCCTAGCACTGTGTTTATACAGCCGAATTCGCGTGTCATGTTAGAATTAAAGATAAACCACTTTAGAAGATTATTTCTTAAGTTTACAGTTTACCAAGCAAACCCATGCTTCAATGATACTGTGGGGACTGTTCAGAAAACACTGTGGAAGAAGGACAAAATGCTATCTATAAGCATTCTCTCCGTTATCAACCACATTTTCTACCCAAAATTAGTATAAGCCAGGTGAACAGGTAACCCTTTACCAAATGACAAAATTTTAGACTGCTCCAAATTGAAAGCATTTGCGGACGACAAACATAACTCACAAATTGAAATTTCTTTCCAGCAGGGTAGAAAACATTGTGGGAAAAGGAAAAAATGCTGGTCACCAGCATTTTCTCCTTTTCCCACAATGTTTTCAAAAGGCTTATATCTAAGGATAGAAAAAACCAGGAATTGTTTAGTAAAGGGTTAAGATTATTAAATTTTGTGTTGTATAAGTGGACATCAGAATAGTTTAAGCCATGCTCTGTGAAAATGGGGCTTATAGTACCTGCAAAAGAGTATTGACCCATATCCGATTGCTCAGACCAGGCAGGCCGACGTATGTGGAAACTGTTACCAACAAGTATTTGTAAATATTCTGCATGGTAAAGGACCATTCCAACCCCTGATTCAGTCAATTGTCAGACTTAAAAGATTTCATGGATCCATAACAATGATGACTTGCTTGGTAAAGTGCATCATGGGAAATGCATTAAACCCCCTTTTGCTAGAGCATGTCTCTTATAAATGCAATCCTGGAAAGATGAAAATCTTGTGAAAGCCTAATCAGTGAAAATGCAACAATAGAAAAGTAGAACACAGAAGAAAACATGTCGATTACAAACAAAAAGAAATCAGGTAAAACAGGTAGGCTCACAAACAATGTGCTTGTACAAGCACAGAAAAAATACATGAATTGAATATCAGAAAATGCTGTACTCTGTGGATGTCTCAACCCTTTATGATCCAAACTTTTACCAACCTTGATGAAGAAAGTCCTTAAAACATTGTGGGAAAAGGAGTAAATGCTGGTAACAGATACTTTCTGCTTTTTCCACAACGTTTTCTAACCCATGAAGGACCATTTACGTCATCTGGACCACCTTTAACTCATTAGCAAACAATCCCGACTTTTAGCGACCCTCAGAAAGAAGCTTTTTGAAAACATTGTGAGAAAAGAAGAAAATGCTGGTAACCAGCATTTTCTCCTTTTCCCACAGTGTTTTCTACCCTTCTCAAAACAAATTTTAAATTTTGAGCCACATTTATTTTGTTGTCTGCAAATGATCTCAATTGGGACAAGTCTAAAATTTTGTCATTTGGTAAAGAATTAATTTGCCATCTGCACACCCTTTCAAATCTGGATCAGTCTGAAATGTTGTTTGAGGAAGGGTTAACTCAGTAATTCCAAAAACAAACCTTTGATGCAGACTTGAAAATAAACCTGGTAGTTTGACATAATTTTCAATCCATTACAAATTAATCTAATGTTTGGATGATACTAGGAAAGAAGGCTTTTGATAACACTGCAAGAAAGTTGTCTGGGTTTAACTCTTTACCAAACAACAAAATATTAGACCAGTCCAAATTAAAAGCATTCGTAGACCATAAAATAAATGTTACTCAAAAACTGAAACTGTAATTTAGAAGAATAGAAAACATTGTCCGAAAAGGAGAAAATGCTGGTTACAAGCATTTTCTCCTTTTCCCACAATATTTTAGGAAGGCTTCTACGTCTGGATCATAAAAAAACAGGTACTGTTTGGTAAAGGGTTAAGTGTCAAACTTCAAAATCGACAATCAAAAACAAAACTGATGGTGGATCGTCCTTCGTTCTTGGTTCTATCCAAACACTTTACTAAAATACTGAAGTGTTACTTTATTACAAGACTAAATTTGCATTGTTAGACACAAAAATTTCAAGACAACAAAATTTTACACTAGTCCAAATTGAACACATTTGCTTTTGACAAATCATATGAGTAAGCAATGATGGTATTTATTCTTTTTTTTTTTTTGGAAAAAGGTTCCAAAACTTTGTGGCAAAAGGAGAAAATGCTGGTTTCCAGCATTTTCTCCTTTTGCCACAATGTTTTTAAAAGCCTTTCTTGTTAAAAGTCTAGATTTAGTTGGTAAAGTGTCAAATCCAATGTAAACATTACTGTATGTATAAAAAATGCATAGATATAAATACTAGGTCACAACACAAAAGAGATGAAAAAGAAAAAATAAAAAAAAACCACATATTCTATAGTTTCATATACTAAACAGTGTCTGTAAATTCACAAACTACCATACATTCATATAACATTTTTGAGAAGGAAAAGAAATTTATATACAAGAGTGTAAACTTAGTTTTTTAACAAATGCTATGAACTATGCTCTGGCAAAAAGGTAGACAATGCATCTTTATGACAGGCGATGGCAAGCGAGTTATCACATCATATCTTCTCTAGCCAAGCTGACGACCACTAGGCAGACCTTACCCAAGTAAGATCTACGTAGTGATCGTCACCCAGGCTAGCGAAAATGATCACATCATGGATCCATAAAATCCATTTTGTCTTAAAACCAAGTGAATCCTGATCTAGAATGGCCCTTGGACAAGCAGAGACTTTAAAGATAGCAAAATAATTCAACCCATGTCAGCCTGCACCGACTATCCAGGTGACATGGGTTAACCCATTAACAAAGGACAAATTTTAGACTGGTTCAAACTGAAAACACTTGCAGACGACAAAATAAACGTAACTCAAAAATGGAAATTTGTTTTCAGCAGGGTAGGCCATTTCCAAGGAGTCTTATATAAAACTCATGAATTTGAGAAAAAGGGTTGGGAATATATAAAAAAAAAAACAGGGTTTTATGACCCCTACTGAAAAAAAATAGAGTAATTCACCTTCTTTTCATAAAAAAAAAGAACTGTTGCCACAAACGTCAGGGTACAAGTTAGTAAGTAGGTTGTCTTCAAACAGTATTCATATCAACAAATGAGAGTTTATTTATAGACTTTATACACAAAAACAAAAGGCCAAATATTTACAATTTACACAAATCCAAGTTAATTGTCTTTGGTACTGCTTCTTTTGATTAATACTGTAGAAAATATGATAAGGAAAAAAAGTCAAATGCTCATGATAAATGCAAATTTACAACTCGACAGCTGTATGAATGTCCACTACAAAAAAGCCACTGGCATATACACTGTGTAATAATAAGTGTTTCAATGTTATGTTGCCTGCATGTAATATTTTTACATCTTATAACTGTTTGGATGCAGCATAAGACAAAGTTGGTTTACTCTTTACCAAACGACATTTTAGACTGGTCTAAATTGAAAGCATTTGCAGACAACAAATAAAAGTTGCCTGAAAATTTGAAATTTGAATTGAAGAGGAGAGAAAACATTGTGGGAAAAGGAGAAAATGCTGGTTACCAGCATTTTCTCCTTTTCCCGCAATGTTTTCAAAAGGCCTCTTTATCAGGGTCTTCAAAAGTCTGCATTGTGTGGTAAAGGATTAATAACTTTTATCAAAAGGCAGTATTCACTAAATTTACTTAAATTCTTTCTTAGTCTTATTCTAAAACAGGAAATTAATACAACTTCTGATTGGCTAAACCATTTGCCAATCAGAAATTGTGTTACTTTAAAAATCTTACTTCAAAACTCTTGAGAAAAATTTTAACCCTTGACCAAACAACCCCTGATTTTCATAACCCTGGGAAAGAAGGCTTTTGAAAAGTTCGTGGGAAATTTTCTCCTTTTCCCACAATGTTTTTTACCCTCTCAGAAGCCTTGACCCTTTCCCAAACAATCCCTAGTTTTTACGGGTCAGGAATAGAAGCCTTTTGAAAACATGGTGGGAAAAGGAGAAAATGCTGGTAACAAGCATTTTCTCCTCTTCCCGCAATGTTTTCTACCCTATCATATAGAAAAATCATCTTTATAGCAACTGCTAATTTGTCATCTGCAACATACTTTCAATTTGGTCTGGTCCAAAATTTGCCAATTGGGAAAGGGTAAAGCTAATTTATACCAATCTGAATTGGTCTTCTACCGATGGTCTTAGTTTGGAAGAGTTTAAAATTTGTCGTTTGGGAAAGGTTTAGCCGTTATTTTTTTCAATTTGCCCTACAACCTATTGGAGTATTTTCAAATTCCTTTAAAAATCTTAAAAAAAAAAAATCCTCACAATAATTTCTTATTGCCACAATGTTTTCTCAGATAAATCAATGTGTTCTAAATCCTGTCATATCTTACCAAACAGCACTATTTTGATTTTGTTCTTTAACTCTTTACCAAAGAACAAAATATTTTGATGGCCTAAACTGAATGCTTTTGTTGAAAACAAAATAAAATGGACTTAAAATTTGAAATTCACTGTAACAAGGGTAAAAATATAAGTGCCGTATTTGACCTGCTATCACACAACCCTTAATTTAACCCTTTACAAAACAATCTCTGATTTTTACAACTCTGAGATAGCAGCCATTTGAAAACATTGTTGGAAAAGGAGAAAATGCTGGTAACCAGCATTTTTTCCTTTTCTCACAATGTTTCAATCCTGCTAGAAACATATTTCAATTTTTGAGTCATGTTTATTTTGTCATCTGCAATTGCTTTCTATTTGGGCCAGTCTAAAATTTTGGTGTTTGGTAAAGGGCTAAGCTAAACACAGGAAAAATTATTAAAACAATGCGAAGAAAGACTCTTACCAGCATCCTTTCCTTGGCTCATCAAGCTTTCTATCTTTACAAAGGTAACTTTCACAATACAGCTACATTTCAATTGTCATCTTCTGTCATTTTGAATTTACACAAGTCAAAAATTTGATGTCTGGTAAAGAGTTAAAATAAATATTTCACTGTCTTGTACTAGACCAGTTTTTATAAACTTTATGACTAAAGGAAAAAATGGCTTGTAATTAGCAATTTGTCCAATTTGCCCCAATGACTTCATACATGCATCTCTGAAATATCCTTCATACATGCTGATTATCCTAATTTCATGTGGACATTTTCAAAAACTGTTATTTGTTTCAGAGTATCAGACAAAGAAACACTATGTGGAATGTTGGATAAATGTTTAACCCTTTACCCCATAAGGCATTTCTATGGCATCTCTAATTGACCCTAAATGACAGCAATGATTAAGCCATGTCTTATGTGTAAATGACACCTTTTGATTGCTCAGAAAACATTGTGACAAAAGGTGAAATTGCTCGTCACGAGCAATTTCACCTTTTGCCACAATATTTTCCAAAGGCTCCTAAAAGCAATGTGTAGAAATGAGTATTTATGGAGTAAAGGGTTAAAAATTAGAAAAATGGTATTGGTCTTTCCCCGTTCATTACATTTCCCCTACAAAAAAAAGATAACATACATGTAGATCTATCACTGTTTCCACCCAAGTATTTACAACATTTCAAACTAAGAAGATCTATTTACAAATGATATTTAGGAATGACATACAATAGTACAAAAGATAACGAAAAATGAATCAACAATTTTATAAAGTAGATGAATTCTGTTTTAATAAAATGCAAAACCTTTGAAGGAATGTTGAGAAAGAAATGCTCAACACTTTTTTAACTTAATCTTTCAATGACACAAAAGAAAAAGCTTTAAAAAATTATGGAAAAGGGTGAGCATTTTGGAAACCAGAATTTTCTCCAATTCCAACAGCTTCCAACCCAGCTTTGTCAATTTCGGCTATGCAGAGCCTATGACAACAACTTGTTTTCTCTGTAAACAGCCAAGCTAAAATTTGAGTTATGTCAAGAATAAACAATGAAAAAATGGAATGCTTTTAATCTGTTTTTTTTTTTTTTTTCTTGGTAAATCTTGGTCCAAAAAAATTTTGTCACTTTATATCCTTGTACATCCTTCAGAAGATTGTTTCAATCATTAAACTTTTTTTGCAAACAACAGTAATCTTTTGATGTTCAAGTAAATTGTATTAACCCTATTCAGTTTACTCAACAGTATGTCAGACAATTAACCCTTTACCACAAAATGACGATTTTAAACGACCCTGACAAAGAAACCTCTTGAAAACATTGTGAGAAAAGGAGAAAATGCTGGTAACCATCATTTTCTCCTTTTCCCACAAAGTTTTCTTCCCTATAAAAGGAAAACTGCACCATTTAAGCCACTTTGAAATTGTAATCTGTGAATACTTTCAATTTGGATAGGTCTAGAACTTTGTCATGTGGTAATGGGTTAACATGATAAACAATAATAAGAAAAAAAAATGTGGAATGAATTTAGTTATGCTATATGGCAAGGTAATTTAAGTCTTTACAACACAATCTAATGAGGGTTATTTCTCTACGTAGAATAATGACCCAGGTCATTCCTCTACGTAGAGAAATGACCCATGGGTCATTTTGTAGGGTAGGTTCATTTCTCTACATTACAGATCCACAGTGAGCAGTGACTTGGCGAAATGCCTAACAAAGATGTTCTTAACCCCCTTGTATCATAGTGTGTGCTGTCTAAATCATTTGACTTTATTATATTCCTTCACAGGTATATGATTCTCGCCCAAGTGTTTCAATAGAACATCTGAATAGAGAATTACTGCTCTGCAAAAATTCACATAATAAACAAATCTACCGTAAATATTACGGAATCATTGATGCCATTAGATGTACTTTAATATAAAATATCAAATTCAATAAAAATAAAACTGTGAATAAAACAAGAAATAAATGCAAAAGGAATGTAATAACATCACAACTTAGTAGAGAAAAAAAATATCAACATTTCTAATCACAAAAAAAATGTCTTATCTATTTAACCTGGAATGATACAAGAAAATGTGTTAGTACTTAATATAAGTTTTCATAATATACTTATAAACAAAGAGAATTGCAAAATCATTATATAAACTCCTAAACAAAAACTTTTAATGTGAAAATAAATGTGACAGGAGTACATAAGTTAGCAAAATGTAACTTAACCTATTTAACAAACCTTATGAAAAATGTGTTTGAAAACATTGAGAAAAAAGGAGAAAATGCTGGTATTCAGCATTTTCTCCTTTTCTCACAATGTTTTCTACCCTTACGAAGACATACACTAACCTTACCAGCGTAAGTTCTGGAATCTTATGTCAACAGTGAAGATCACTCTGTGTGCATTGACTTTTTTTACTCTAAATTGTAGGATTTGTGGTACATGTAGTTGGTTTTGTATTCTGGCCAAAAAGCCTAAAAATGCAACAATTATGGTCCCTTTTAACCTCTATCCTATAAAAAAGAGCAAAGTTTAACAGAACTATAGTCCATACGAGCATGTATTCATTTATTTCACGGACCATGGTAGTCAGCAGACCATACACAGCCATTAATAAAAACTGTAAAAACTAGAGCTGTCACTGAAAGTGACTTAATACCCCCGCCAGCGCTTTGACAGAAAAAAGGCTATTATTAGTATTTTGTACACATGGACGGACAGATCCATAGACGGATACACTGACAGACAGGCTGATTCCAGTATACCCCCAAAAAACATGCATTTTGCGGGGGTATAATTAAAAACTACTACTATACATATTCATTCTACAAAATTGCAATACTTATTTCAAAATTACCATGAGAAAGAGAAAACCTAACTATTATACAAGTTTCACAATTCCTTTCAAAACCTATATTTAAGTACATGTTAATATTTTGACGAGATAAAATACTAGATTTCTAACTCTACAAAGAATTCAGGTAAATGCTTACTATATCACTCTGAACACTTGACATTAATACTCATTAATTTGTCTTATAATTTCAAAAAGGTATTCAAGTACAATCAATAAATACATCCAATATGCCATTGTCATATAATGGCCGCTCTCTACCAAATAGCACTTAAACCAACAGATTCCCTACCATTTTAGTCCAATTCATAAAGACACAAGTTTAACAAGTTTAACCTTCCTGCTTTTTTTGTCAGAAAATCCTCCCTTCTTAATAACCCTTAGGAGATTTGTAACCAGTATTTTCTCCTTTTTCAACAATGCTTGCTATCCTCTCTGTGACAAATTCCACAAATTTTACATTGAATAATACTCAATATAAATGGAAGAACATACTGCGCTTTCGTGCAATAACAGAAATACTGAAAATAGGTACACCTCCTCTTTTTATCTTTTTTTAACTGCAGCTTATTTTTGCCAGTGCTGTAAGAGCTTTTATATTTACTCTAGTGAGAATCTGTTAAATTGTTGGTGACCATTATCAGTCAGGCCAACTGAATCTAGGCATTTAGGCCATGTTTTATACAAAAAATTTGCATCAAGAAAAAATATTAGTACAAAAAGTATCCTAAACCTCACATCTCATTCATTAAATCTTTACCAAACAACAAACTTTTTGACTCAGCCAAATTGAAAGTATTGACGGCCAACAAAGTAAATAATACCCAAATGATGGGATTTTTACCACAAAGGCTAGAAAACATTGTAGGAAAAGGAGAAAATGCTGGTTACCAGCATTTTCTCCTTTTCCAACAATGTTTTCAAAACCTCTCCTTGTCCCAGTACTTAAAACTCAAAATTATATGGCAAAGGCTTGAAGATTAGAAACATGCTTGAAACTCGAAAAATTGGCTACAGCAGTCAAATTCTCCAGTTGCAACTACATGTTTTCACTGGAATTCATATATTTAACCCTTTCCCAAACAAGCCCGGTTTTTTACGTGTCTCCAGTAAAAGTCTTTTGAAAACACTGTGGGAAAAGGAGAAATTGCTCATAACAAGCATTTTCTCCTTTTCCCACAATTTTTTTTTTCACCTCCTGAAACAAATTTTATTTCTTTAGTCACATTCATTTTGTCTTTCAATTTGGACCAGTCTTAACTCATTACCACATGACAAGGCTTGTCTAAATTGAAAGCAGTTGCAGACGACATAATAAAAGTGACTGAAAATTTGAAATTTGTTATGTGAAGGGTAGAAAACATTGTGGGAAAAGGAGAAAATGCTGGTTACCAGCATTTTCTCCTTTTCCCACAATGTTTTCTAAAGGCTTCTTTCTCAGGGGCGTCAAAAGTAGGGATTGTGTGGTAATGGGTTAAATTTTTGTCTTTTGGTGTAAAAAGTTAACCATCAAGCTACCCAGCCGGGCTCCTGCTATATTTGAGCCATAAATCAATATCTTCTTTTGCAAATACTTTCAACATGGTTAAGTCTTAAAGTTTTCCCCCTGATACAGAAAGAAACCATAATCACCAGCAAAATCTCCATACCTTATTGCAAATTCCTATGTTACCTATAATATTATCAGAACTTTCAACCCCATTTTTCTCTCTGCAAATACCTCCGGAACTTATTCATCCTCCTCTTCCTCACCCTCTTCTGTTTCTTCATCTTCCATGTCCTCTCCTTCTTCTCCAGATTCCTCTCTCGCATCTCCGGTATCATCATCCATATTCATGCTATCCATCGATCCTTCGTCCTCGTGTTGGTTACTAACTTCCGATCCATTTTCATTTCCGTCCATTGATATGTCATCTACAGTTTCCCCTCCCTCAGCATGTGTCAGAAGGTGACTGATCAGCCGCTCCTTTCTTGCATATTCAGCGGGACATAGCTGACACTTGTACGGCTTTTCTCCACTATGAGTTCGCCTGTGTCGGCGTAAATCGCTGCTTGTTAGGAAGCCCTTGTCACACTCTTCACATTTGTATGGACGTTCATTTCGATGGACCCGGAGGTGAACCTACAAAAATTTGCTCACAATTAGCAATATTTCCTTCCTTTAACCCTTTCCCAAACAATAAAATTTTGGACTAGACCAAACTGAAAGCACTTGCAGATGACAAATTAGATGTAAAGCAAATAATAATTTTTGTGTATGAAAGGATAGAAAACATTGTGGGAAAAGGAGAAAATGCTGACTACCAGCATTTTCTCCTTTTCCTACAGTGTTTCCAAAAGCCTTCTTTCCAAGCATCGTAAAAACCTGGGATTGTTTAGGAAAGAGTTAAGCCTTAGTCTTGAGTTTTAACTTACCAGAGACAGAAAGCTTATAAAAATTAAAAACAGCTCTTTCTTCTTCTCCAACAATGTTTTCTTCTCCTCCAAACAAAATTCACACAATTTAAGTCAAGAATAGGCAAAAAATGTTTTAAAAATATTCCGATAGTTACCTGCCCCAAATGGATAGGTTCCCTTTTGATAGTTAACCCTTTACCCTATAAGGCATTTCTATGGTATCTCTAATTGAATGACCCTAAATAACAGCAAGGATAAAGCTGTTTCTTATATAACACCTTTTAATATAAAGCTGTTTCTTATGTGTACATAACACCTTTTGATAGCATAGAAAACATTGTGGCAAATGGTGAAATTGCTCGTCATGAGCAATTTTACCTTTTGGCACAATGTTTTCCAAAGGCTCCTACAAGCAATGCATAGAAATAAGTATCTATGGAGTGAAGGGTTAAGATTACTGCACATTTCAAGTTAATATCTTCAGTGATAACTGTGATAGTTTAAGTATTTTTCAGACAGATTTTCTCTTACATTTACTCAGAATCAAATTCTTACAACTTTTACTAATCTCTCTTGATTCTGCTTCCTAGGATCTACCGGTACACCAGTCTTGTGCTAAATGTGTGGGCCAAAGAACGATTTCAAGGTTGTCACCCACTCCAAGGTATCAAACTTGAAACCTTACGGACATGAGGCTGAGGCTCTACCTCACAACCACAGAAACTGACCAGTCACTCTACCTCACAACCATGACATCAAACAATCTAAATTGAAGTTAATTTCTTCAGCAATATACAAAATTTCGAAGTTTTAGCGTCCTACCTGTAGGTTACTGTAATATGTAAAAGTCTTCGCACATATCTGGCAGGTGTGCTGCTTTTCCTGATTATGAATCCACATGTGAGTCATCAGATTGTGGTTCCGTGAGAAGGTCTTCTTGCATATATCACAGGAATATGGTCTTTCCCCGCTGTGACACTGAAACAAAGAAAATTAATCTTTATGGCACCTTTCACGACTTTGGTTACCTTTGCAGCCAGTGTCAATCAAGGTCAAACTATGAACATGAAAGCACCCATCTCATGAACATGAAAGTTTGCAACAATTGCATAGCTGAAATACAAAGTGCATCCTGCAGAATTGGAACCCATGTGGACGAATATCCTTGATTTTCAGAGTACCATAACCATTGAGCTGAAGAGATATCTCCCTAAAGCAGCGGTCCAACAAATCACCGAAATACCCCATTTTTTTGCTATTGAATTTATATTACTGATAAAACCAGCATTTTCTCCTTTTCCCACAACATTTTCTACCCTATCATAGAGAAATTGCACCATTTGTACCGCACTGAAATTGTCGCCTGCAAATGTTTTAAATTCTGTCAAGGCTAAAGTTTTGTGTCAAATATCAAGAAAAAAGACAATTCATTCGGATTTTATTAGTAATCTGAACTCGATAGCAAAAAAATTGGGGTACTTCAGTGTTTTGGTGGTATTTTGGTGATTCGTCGGACAGTCAATAATATTGCATCACAACCGACTGAATCACGAGGTACTCTGGTCCTTAAAGTGCAGAACATTTTCCAACAGTAAAGAATTTTGACAATGTTTTCTGCCCTGACAAAAAGAAAATCCAATTTTTGAGGTACCTTTGTCATTTGCAAGTGCTTTCAATTTGGACCAGTCTAACATTTTTTTGTTTGTAAAAAGTTAATCAAGTATGTTAATGCCACACCTCTACTTCAAAAACAATTACCCCATGTCCTGTAAAAAGGTTTTATTTATCTGCAAACAGTATTGACTCAGGTCAGACCAAGTAGTCTGTGCAGGGTGGTCTGGGTCAAAAGAGTTTTCTATTGGTAAATTTTTGCATGTCAAAGGATCATTCTACCTTAGGATTCAGCCAATTAGTTGACAAAAACCAATTTTATGGATCAATAATAATGTGATAACATGCATTAACCAAACGACAAAACTGTAGACTTGTCCAAATTGAAAGCATTTGCAGACTACAAAAGAAACATGGCTCAAAATTTAAAACTTGTTTTGAGAAGGGTAGAAAACATTGTGGAAAATGGAGAAAATGCTGGTCACCAGCATTTTCTCCTTTTTCCAAAATGTTTTCAAAATGCTTCTTTCTCAGGGTTGTTAAAAGTAGGGATAGTGTTAAACCCCTTTTAGCTAGTAATTCCGAAAAGGGAGAAAACTCATACCTTGAAATGATCTACATAATCTCCAAATTTGGTAAACTTTTCTTTACATTTCGTGCACTGGAAGTTCTCATCAGTTTTAGCATGGATTTTTCTGTGCTCTACCAGCTCATCCACTGTACTAAATTCTTCAGAACAATGCTCACAGCTGAACATCGAGTCTCCATGTAGCTTGATATGCTCCTGCAACTGCTCTGGTTCCTCAAACCCTCGGTTACATTTCAGACATTTATGAGGTTTCAAAACCCCACAATACTGCTTTTCATGTTTGGTTAGATAGTCTGCTCTCTTAAATGATTTGCCACAAACAGAACAAGTGTGTTTTCTGAGATTATTATGCACATTTGTATGTCGATTCAAATCACATTTCTGAGAAAATGTCTTCCCACATACCTTACACATGTGCGGTCTATTCCCTCCATGAGAGATCAAATGACGATTTAAATGATACTTGGTGTCATAAACCTTGGGGCATAACTTACACTGATAATACTTCAAATCACTAGTTATAGTTTTGATTTCATACAGAGCCTTGTTTGAAAGGTCAGCAGGACTCAGTTGAGCTAGTAGGTCAGAGTTTGGTGATTTTGATGACAGCAGATTGGGTGGGGATATTTCATCATCATCTCTTGGTCGGTTGGTCCTTCGTAGACTGCCATTTGTAAAGGAATGTTTACTAGCCTTGTAGGTGGAGTGATCAATGATGGATGAATCTGCAATGACTTTGGCCGGTGGTGATACAGAATGTAATACTGGCTCTGGTATCTCTGGTTTCACATGTGATAAATCAAGTGCTCCGTTTGTGGCTGGACTCACATTTTGTATTGGTTGAGCTAACGGTTCTATCTTTATGGAACCATTTGGAACAGCCGAGTTAATCTGTTCTTGAAACTTTGAATTCTTGTCACTAGCAGTCCTTTGAAACGACCGCAAAATTGAGGCTTCTTCATCGCCAACTCCAATCAAGGGAGCAAACTCTCCAATAATCTCATGAAGACTTGCTTTGTCAATATTTTTCATTTTAAAATTTGTGAGAACATCCACAAATTTTTCTTTCAGCAGGTCTGTCATCGTGCCTTTATTTACTAATCTTTTAATCCGAAAATATAATCTTTCTTTCTTATTCTGTTTTTTGCACTTGAGTCTATGAGGAATGAATAGTCATGTTTGCAACCAAAAAAAGATAACAAGGAATGTAAGAGAAAAATATGTAAACGTGGAATGAAAAATGAAAATAAAATGGAATGTTACGAAGTGGGTCTCATCATAGTTTCAGTGGCTCATCATTTAGCTGTGACTTTGTTCAGATTTCATGTCTGTAGGGCCATCTGGTATTGGGTATTGAGGAACAACCAGTCATCTACAATATAATCATGAAAAATTCAATAACTACATGATTTAACCCATTACCACACAATCCCCCACTTTTGATGCCCCTGAGTAATAAACCTTTAGAAAACATTGTGGGAAAAGGGTAAAATGCTGGTAACCAACATTTTCTCCTTTTCCCACAATGTTTTCTACCCTTCACAAAACAAATTTAAAATTTTCAGTCATTTTTATTTTGTCGTCTGCAAATGCTTTCAATTTGGACAAGTCTAATTCATTGTTGTTTGGTAATGGGTTAACTGCTTGACATGGTTTTCTCCGCAACTTCACACTCTAGTTAGTATTTATGCGTCATTTAAAAAAAAAAGTCCAGGTTGAAATTCTTGGAAGTTTTTGTCATTAGCTTGATGTTAAAAAACATACAACTTTCAAAATCCTGACATTTCTTTTCTAAAATGTGGATGTAATACACGTCAACGTTCACTTATTGAGAGCGCTGATATATCTTAAGCCATGTTTTAGTATATTTGATTGATTTCTAGCACTTTAAGATGAGCTGAACTATATAGGTGACACGAACCATGACAAATTATGACCTTTTTGTTGAGAGGCCACCAACCATATGATCTATCCTACTGGCAATCAGCTAAAGGTCTCCTTGGAGTATTTTCTACAGTAAAATATCTGAACAGAACTTCTAATAATTACAAATATTGAAAGTATCTAGAGAATAGCAGAATAGAGCCGAGATTGTTGCTTGTCCGAAATCGAAATGTTGGTATTGCTGTAGGCTATTTGACGCTTTTGTTCCCTACCAGACCGCATTTTACTACCTTTGAGCTTCCATCGGCAAACACAAGTATTCAAATTTGGTGTATATTTTAATTTACAGAAAATATAAAAGGAATTAAGGGTAAAAATGATTAAAAAAGGATCATTACCATGTTATGTTTGTTTTGACTGAGAAAAAGAGCACCTGTTACCACAATTAATGCTTAACTTTGACGACTTTCAGATCATTACTTAAATGTACTCTACCTCGCTGGTAATATACAATGATACAGTCTAAATTTGATCTGCATTTTTGAAATGCTTGTTTTGAAACATGTATCTGTATGATTAAGATTCACATGTCACCAGTTCCTGATAAACGCATGGTTAAACTGTTTCGAATAAGCGTCCAGAATATTTCGATCGGAAATATTATAATCGCCGTAAAATGAATACCAACTGTTAACCAAGTAATCTTAGAGAATGGGAGAAAATAATCGGTGAAAGAGTTAAATATATCGAGATGAGCACAGAAACATCATCTACTACAACAGAACAGCCAAACAGCCGTCTTCATTACGAGGTAAAGTGCAAGAATCTGTAGTGTCACGGTGTTTTAGGGACACACCTATTTAGTAAGTAAGACATCTCGAAAACATTTATGTTTTCCCGGAAAATTCCGCATAATAACTTGTAGTTCAACAATTCTGTTTTCACTTTAAAGTGTGAAAGATTTTTTTTTTGAAGCTTTTAAAGGCCCAGTAAATACCAAAGTATCAAAGCTGGTGTCAGAATACATTTATAGCCACGACATGTTGGTTCACGGTACATGTTGCTTTGAGGTTATCAGTATTTTTCCATCATAACAAAAAACGGCACCCTCTAGTGGCATCACTGGTCTCAAATTTTATTGTAGATATCTTAAACATTTCTGTACCTTAACATGTTTCATTTTTCAAAATAAATCATTAGAATGGAAGAAAAATTTACCGGAAGTGAAAACGGTGTCATCGGCACCTACATGCTTAACACTCTTTACCCCCACCCTCTAAAATCCTTCATTTCTAACAGTTTTACTTCAAAACATGGATGATGATGTATTTATATCATCTGCTAAGTCATGTGCCAATATTTTCTGATCATGTGACTGAAAACTGGTGCCAAATATATCGAGTTGTATTGATTTTTTCATGAAAACCATCGAAGTAACATGCATCAATTTCAGAGTGGCACCAGGATAGTGGTGAAGGTCAAGGCTGATTTTCTTTCGAATGTTCAGATGAAACTGCATCATATTCCTAAAAGATGAAATTAGAAAATTATTTGGTGATTTATTCTTTACTCTGTTAAGATTTTGATTTTTTCTTGATCGGACCATAACTACTGTGAACCAACAAACCGCAAGGCTAAATCCTACCATTGAAGTGTATGGAAAATGGAGGAAAACATGTGAAGAAGACATCCTGTTTTGCCGTGGTTGGGCCATATGTTAGTTGCTTAGGGAAAAAAGAATTTTAAAATCAGGAAAAAAGTAAACTAAAGACGGCAATGCAGCTACATATACCTGGCAGGAGTTAACCTTGTTTTGAAATTAATTTCTCTGTCGGCAACTAACACTTGGATTAACCATACAATGACAGATTGTAATCATCACTATCATTTCCATACTTTTAATGATATAGATTCAGAAATAGTTACTAATTTTGTCATCTCAAAATGATTTAATTAACCATTTACTCCACAGATACTCGTTTCTACGCATTGCTTGTAGGAGCCTTTTGAAAACATTGTGACAAAAGGTGAAATTGCTCGTCAAGAAAGAAATGGCTTGTCACGAAAGAAATGGCTTCATCCTTGCTGCTATTTAGGGTCAGTTTGAGATAACTTAAAAATGCCTTATGGGGTAAAGAGTTCATCTTTACCACACAATCTCAGCTCAGGGTTTTCCATGGCGCACAAATCCTGCAATTTTGATTGAAATGACTCCCAAAATATGTGACAGTGCGTCACCGGTGACGCAACTTTCCAAGATCTAAATACTGTACGAAATTGAATAAAGCGTCATAATTCCAAGTCTGTTCTTGCTTCAATGTCAGATGAATACCGTTTCTTTTTTTAACTACAGGGTTTATTTTAGATAAAAGTGGTTTCCTGGTAATTCATTTATAGAATGAGACTGGTTTACGCATTATTGGTGAAAAGTATGTTGGACATGTATCATATAAACTACAGGCCTAGTCGAAGTTGTTGTTGGGTTTCTTGTATTTCATAGCATATTTTAAATGACATAATATAAAAGTACACATTAATGATCTGTGCTGTTAGCAGAAAATTAACATCATGACGAAGAAAACTGTAGCATTCTTCTATCGTCTGCTTCCTACAACTGCCGATCAAGCCATGAAAGTGTTTGGTCTGTCAAAAAGTGACATCGACCTTTCCGTCAGAAATGATCGACCGACTTTTCAATTTTGGAAGTTGGCATTTAAAGGTAAACTGCATTGTAAATCGTGCTTGAAGTTGATGACGAGGAAATCCATTTTTATAACCCCCTAAATTAAGGAAATGACCCTCAACTAATGAGGAAAGGGATCACAATGACCCCCAATTTTCAAAGCCGAGGGAAAACCCTGTCAGCTGTTAACCCTTTACTCCATAGATACTCATTTCTACGCATTGCTTGTTGGAGCCTTTAGAAAACATTGTGGCAAAAGGTGAAATTGCTCGTGACGAGCAATTTCACCTTTTGTCACAATGTTTTCTACACTATCAAAAGGTGTAATATACACATAAGAAACGGCTTCATCCTTGTTAATATTTAGGGTTAATTAGAGATACCATAGAAATGCTTTATGGGGTAAAGGGTTAATGATCCTTGTTGCTTTTTGAAAACATTTTGGTGAAGGACAAAATGCGTATAAACCACAATGTTTTCTAACCTATCATAGTGAAATTCCTCCATTTGAGCCACACTGATTTTTTTTTGCAAATGCTGTGAATTTGGACAATGCTAAAATTTGGTTGTCTGATCAATAATTTTGAAACAAAAGATCTAAAACTATGTTCTTTTATAGAAGGTTAGGCCTGTTAGCACAAAAATAATCCTTGATTTTTAGCCTGTTTAAACTTTCTGTTGGTTAATCCTGTATTTTTTATGATGCAGAAGATGAAGGTTTTTGCTTTGAAAATGCTGTCAAAATAGATAAAAATGCTGGTAACCTCAATTTACCCTGTAATCTTTTCTAGCCTTAAATAGATAGATGCCATTGGTTTGTTTTCTTTATTTTTTTCGTTTGTTGTCTTCCGTATGTCATCAGCAAATATTTTCAGTATGAGCAAATCAAAAGATGTGCTCACTGGTGAAGTGTGAAATGAAGTAATTGTCATTAGCTGTGCTGTGTAGGAAGAAAACTTCAAGGTTTTGTTGTCGCTAGCCTTGCATCATCTGCGTCATCATCGTCATGCAATAACTCGGATATTTCATAATATCTCTGTCACATTTGAAGATATTTACTTCAAACTTGGACAAGTTGTCACCTATTGACCTTTTACTAAACAGTCCCAGGTTTTCATGACCCTGTCATAAGAGCCTTTTAAAAACATTGTGGGAATGGAGAAAATGATGGTAACCAGTATTTTCTCCTTTTTCCATAATGTTTTGTACCCAATCAAAGCAAGATTGCGCCATTTGAACCACATTGAAATTGTTGTCTGCAAATGCTCTCAATTTGGATAAGGCTAACCCATTACCACACAATCCCTACTTTTGACGCCCCTGAGAAAGAAGCCTTTTGAAAACACAGTAGGAAAAGGAGAAAATGCTGGTAACCAGCATTTTCTCCTTTTCCTACAGTGTTTTCTACCCTTCCCAGAACGACTTTCACTTTTTCGGTCACCTTTATTTTGTCGTCTGCAAATGCTTTCAATTTGAACCAGTCTAAAATATTGTCGTTTGGTAATGAGTTAAAGGGTCAAAAGAGGAACCTATATTACAAAGGCAGGTAACCATCAGAGTATTTTCAACACAGTTATACCCCTATTTTCAACATCAGAGCTCCCAATAAGACGGAATTATGATATTCTAAAGTCCTTATGTCTCTTTGAAAGCCTATGTTGTGGGAACTCATTAGAATCGTCTCATTGAGATTTAGTGGAGAATAACTTGTACATGTATATTCAATTTTGAAATCAAAATTACTCCTTCTATTTGGAGCTCTGAATATATAATTTTCAGCTGAGTATTGGCATAGCATATGGTCCTCTTAATTTTTTTATGAGCTTTCCTTAGCAGCAGTAGTGGTGCTGTACTATTATCAACTCTTTACCAACCAACAAAATTATAGACTGGTCCAAATTGAAAGCAGCTGCAAATGATAAAATAAATGTGACTTTTAAGTTGAAATTTGGTTTGGAAAGGGTAGAAAACGTTGTGTGAAAAGGAGAAAATGCTGGTTACCAGCATTTTCTCCTTTTCTCACAATATTTTCAAAGGGGGCCTCATTTTTAGGGGCGTTAAAAGTCGGGTTTGTGTGATAAAGAGTTAGTAAATACATGTTTTGGTTCATAGTTTTCAGTCATGAACAACCAGCAGACAGCGACTGTAAGTTTGAATTCCAGTGTATACAAATAAAGCATTTTTCCTTGATATATATTCCCACCTAGACATTCATCACCTTCTTTTAACCCATCTCCACACATTCACAAGTTCAAATGACCCTGTACTAAAAGATTTTAAAAAAACATTGTGGGAAGGGGGAGAAAATGATGGTAACCGGCATTCTTTCCTTTCTCCAGTATGTTTTTCTTTTTAATCCTTCCAACGAAGAGTTTCATATTTAATATAAGCCATCTTAAGTTTTTGCCTATATGTATTTAAAATGTTGTCAATCCAGACGAGTCAAAAATTTTGCTTTTTGGTCAAAATTTACTCTTCACAACATTTTAGACTACTGGTATTCCAAATTGAAAGCATTTTTGCAAACAACAAATTAAAAATGGTCCAAATGTTGAGAAATGCCTTTGATAGGATAGAAAACATTTGTCAAAAACGGAGAAAATGCTGGTTACTCTAGCTTTTTCCCCTTTTTATACGCCCGTCGAAGACGGGACGTATTATGGGATCACCCGTGGCGGGCGGGCGGGCGTCCGGGCGGGCGGGCGGCGTCCAGTTCTTTGTCCGGAGCATATCTCCAAAACTATACAAGCTAGGGTTATGAAATTTCATGGGTGGATAGATCTCATCGAGGCGGAGTGCAGTGCACAGGAATCATAACTCTTGCTCACTTAATTTTTGAGTTATTGCCCTTTGTTGTTTTTCATACTTGAATTTTGTCCGGAGCATATCTCCAAAACTATACTAGCTAGGGTTATGAAATTTCATGGGTGGATAGATCTCATCGAGGCGGAGTGCAGTGCACAGGAATCATAACTCTTGCGTTCTTAATTTTTGAGTTATTGCCCTTTGTTGTTTTTCATACTTGAATTTTGTCCGGAGCATATCTCCAAAACTATACTAGCTAGGGTTATGAAATTTCATGGGTGGATAGATCTCATTTAGGGGGGGTGCAGTGCACAGGAATCATAACTCTTGCTTGCTTAATTTTTGAGTTATTGCCCTTTGTTGGTTCTCATACTTGAATTTTGTCCGGAGCATATCTCCAAAACTATACTAGGTACGGTTATGAAATTTCATGGGTGGATAGATCTCATGGATGGGGAGTGCAGTGCACAAGAATCGTAACTCTTGCTTACTTAATTTTTGAGTTATTGCCCTTTGTTGTTTTTCATACTTGAATTTTGTCCGGAGCATATCTCCAAAACTATACTAGCTAGGGTTATGAAATTTCATGGGTGGATAGATCTCATTGAGGGGGAGTGCAGTGCACAGGAATCATAACTCTTGCTTGCTTAATTTTTGAGTTATTGCCCTTTGTTGTTTTTCATACTTGAATTTTGTCCGGAGCATATCTCCAAAACTATACTAGCTACGGTTATGAAATTTTATGGGTGGATAGATCTCATTGAGGGAGAGTGCAGTACACAAGAATCATAACTCTTCCTTGCTTAATTTTTCAGTTATTGCCCTTTGTTGTTTTTCATACTTGAATTTTGTCCGGAGCATATCTTCAGAACTATAGTAGCTAGGGTTATGAAATTTCATGGGTGGATAGATCTCACTGAGGGGGATTGCAGTGCACAAGAATCATAACTCTTGCTTTCTTAATTTTTCAGTTATTGCCCTTTCTCGTTTTTTATATTTGAATTTTGTCCGGTGAATATCTCCAAAACTATACTAGCTAGGGTTATGAAATTTCATGGGTGGATAGATCTCACCGAAGCGGAGTGCAGTGCACAAGAATCATAACTCTTGCATGCTTAATTTTTGAGTTATTGCCCTTTGTCGTTTTTCATACTTGATTTTTGTCCGAAGCATATCTCCAAAACTATACTAGCTACGGTTATGAAATTTCATGGGTGGATATATATCATCGATGGGGAGTGCAGTGCACAGAAATCACAACTCTTGCTTGCTTAATTTTTGAGTTATTGCCCTTTGTTGTTTTTCATACTTGAATTTTGTCCGGTGCATGCCCCAGCTTTACAACTTGGGGTAAGACGGGCGTATCTTGCGACAATTTGCCGCTCTTGTTCGGAAATGTTCCCCAAAGGCTTCTTTCTCAGTGACATTAAACTTTGGATTGTGTGGTAAAGGGTTATATAACATGTGTAAACAAGCGCGGATCCAGATATCTTTCTCAGGGGGGGGGGGGGGGGTTCCACCGAAAACGCACTTGTCTTATTATATGATACTTTGGTTTCCGGATTTCAGTGGATGTAAACCGTTTACAAGAAAAGTCAACATTTCCAGTTCTAACAATGAGAAAGTCTCCACATTTAGAACCCCTTTTTTAACCCTTTACTCCATAGATACTCATTTCTACGCATTGCTTCTTGGAGCCTTTGGAAAACATTGTGGCAAAAGGTGAAATTGCTCGTCACGAGCAATTTCATCTTTTGTCACATAGTTTTCTGTGCTATCAAAAGGTGTCCAATACACATAAGAAACGCCTTCATCCTTGCCGTTATTTAGGGTCAATTAAAGATACCATAGAAATGCCTTATGAGATAAGGGGTTAAATTTATGACTGTATTTTACATAAATTCTGTGCAATATCAAACCAATACCATTTCATGAATCCGGTAACCACATTTTTGCCAAAATTCCAGACACCCGGCCCCCCCCCCCCCCCCCCCGAGAGATTTTTGTTTTTTTATTTAAAATTTTTTAAACCATTACTATAAGTATTTAATGGTATCTGTAGAGACGTTATTACATTGCAGTAGATATGTAAAATTTTAACCCTTTACTCCATAGATACTCATTTCTACGCATTGCTTGTAGGAGTCTTTGGAAAACATTGTGGCAAAAGGTGAAATTGCTCGTGACGCGCAATTTCAACTTTTGTCACAATGTTTTCTATGCTTTTAAAAGGTGTCTTATACACATAAGAAACGGCTTCATCCTTGCTGTTATTAAGGGTCAATAAGAGATACCATAGAAATGCCTTATGTGGTAAAGGGTTAAATACTGGTAGACACACTTGGTAGTTAGCTCGATAGCACAGTCCTAGAATCAATTAATGATATTTATCTATTGAAAGGCTAGAAAACATCATTAACATTTTACCGGACAACCTGTCGTTTTAACGACCCAGATGAAGATACCTTTTGAAAAAATTGTGGGGAAATTTTACCACACAATCTCCACTTTTAAAACCCGTCAAAGAAGCCTTTTGAAAACATTATGGGAAAAGGAGAAGATGCTGGTAACTAGCATTTTCTCCTTTTCCCACAATGATTTCTACTCTTCTAAGGTCAAGTTTCAATTTTTGAGTTCAATTATTTTGTCATCCACAAATGCTTTGAATTTTGACAAGTGTAAGTTTTTGTCATTTGGTAAAGGTTTACAGAAAAAAAGGAAAAGTGTTTGGTTCCAGTACTTCCTCCTTTTTTCACAATGTAATCTAAAGTCTTCTTCCTGAGGTAACCTATCTTCGTGAGCCAAGGTTTGTGGATCTAAGTGCAGTGGATAGTCACCCTTGGCTTGCGAAGATGTAGGCAACCGGATGTAAAATTTAGAGTTAACCATTTACCAAACAATCCACAGGTTTAATGACCCAAAAGGAAGGTTTCTAATAGTAAAAACATTGTGGAACAGCACTTTTTCCTTTTTCCACAATGTTTTATGCCCTTACAAAGTGAAATGTAATTATTTTATCAATATCAACATTGCTTTAGGCAAATGCTTTCAGTTTTCAGTTTGGAAACATCTAATATTTTGTTGTTGTTTTTGTAAAGAGTTAAAAGCTCTTTAATTGGGTTGTAAGAGGAAAATAGAAAATGATATTGGAAAATACAACATAAAGCATATTATCACCAATAAACCTTAGATCCTTGAACACATTACCAAGCAACAATATTTTAGGCTTGTCCAAATTGAAAACATTATGGGAAAAGAAAAAAAGTTGCTTTTAACTAGCATTTTTTCCCTTACGTGAATTTTTTTTTCTACTTTATCAAAGAAAAATTGCATCATTTGAATCACATTGAAATTGTCATCTGCAAATGCTTTCAATTTAGATGGGTCTAAAACTTTGTTGTTTTGTAAAGGGTTAAAAAGAGGAGTCACTTTTTGTCAGCCAGAAATATATCAATGTTGAGGCTGCTTTTGTTTAAAAAAAAAACCTCACACAACACTGAGCAATATGGACCAAGATCAGGCTGGATGTTTTGTATACAGTAATACTGGTAGCCTGATCTTGTTCATACACTGAAGTTGTGATAGGCAGTTCAAATTATGAAATATCAATAAATATATTTATTACATGTATATATTATGAAATCTTCACTTGACTGGCTTAAACAGTCTCAGCCATTTTATAAGTGTTGTGTGATGGATGATGGATAAGATACGGACATGGCATGATAGGACTGCTATTACTGGAAGCTATTCTGTAATTATCATGATTTGTACCTCTAGTTCTATGTACAGTAGTTGTAATACTGCAGTAGGAGTACCGTTAGGTTTTTTATTCATCTGTATTTGTTTAATTTTCTTAGATATCAACATTTGCAGCAATTTTGTTATGGCATATATAACAGTGTTTGTCCTATATGAATGTTTTAGCTCTTTAACTGCCTGCCCGGGTGGCTCAGTGGTGAGCGTGTCAAACTCATAACCTGGTGGTTGTGAGTTAGATACCCGGTTGAGGCAAACTTTCTTTTTGGTGTATTTTCGCCTCTCACCTTTGATGAAGCAACTGAGAAAAGTAGTCAGTGGCTTTGGAAAGAAAGTGGTGTTAGTACTGGTATGAGAAAGCCAGGAAACACATGTGGTCACCTACCGCCATGATATGACCATAGCTGTTAAAGTGGCATTCAACCCCAATACAACCAATACAACCAACCAGCTCTTTAAGTGATCATTACCAAATGACAAAATTTTAGGTTTGTCCGAATCGAGAGCATTTGCAGATGACAAAATAAAAGTGACTTAAAATTTGTAATTTGTTTTGTGGAGGGTAGAAAACATTGTGGGAAAAGGAGAAAATGCTGGTTACCAGCATTTGCTCCTTTTCCCAGCATTTTCTCCTTTTCCAACTATGTTTTTAAAAGGCTTCTTTGACTTGTGTTAAAAGTCGGGATTGTGTGGTAATGGGTTAAAATTGTGTGGCATAATTTTAGACTGGTCCAAACTGAGAACATTTGCAGACAACAAATGAAACATGGGTAAAATGACAAGGTCTTATCTTTGAAAGAGGAGACAGATTGTGGAAAAGAAGAAAAAGCTGGTGGCAGCATTTTCTCCTTTTCCTGCAATGTTTTCAAAAAGCCGTTAAATTTGAGATTATGTTGCAACAGGTTAACCCATTCTATGCAATCTCTACTTTCGACAACCCTGAGAAAAAAGCCTGTAGAAAATATTGCGGGAAATCAGAAGAAAATGCTGTTAACCAGCATTTTTTCCTTTTCTCACAATGTTTTCTGCTCTTCCCAAAACAAATTTCAAATTTTCAGTCACTTTTATTTTGTTGTCGGCAAATGCTTTCAATTTGGACAAACCCAAAATGTTGTCATTTGGTAATGAGTTAACCCTTTCCCAAACAATCCCTGGCTTTTACGGGTCAGGAATAGAAGCCTTTTGAAAACATTGTGGGAAAAGGAGAAGATGCTGGTAACCAGCATATTCTCCTTTTCCTACAATGTTTTCTACCCTATCATATGGAAAAATCTTCTTTTTAGCAACTGTTAATTTACCATCTGCAAAATGCTTTCAATTTGGTCTGGTCCAAAATTTGCTGTTTGGGAAAGAGGTAAATAAGAAGAGCTGGTTATCTTGGTGTCTCTTTTTTCTACTAATGGTTACTGAAAAAGCAATTGCCATATGCTTGACACCTGTTGCTGATCTGTATTGCACTGTTAAAGATAAACATTACATTCATGTTGACTTTTTCCCCCCGCTATTTACATGTTTATTTTTACCAGCATATTTAAACTGGTAAAATGTGGATTCGTGTTGAAATTTCTTTATATGTAAATTGACCTTATCTGCTTGATACAGTCACCTAATCTTCTTCAACATTTAAACAAGACTAGGTCTTGACTGTCTTGTACAGATTATGCCATTACTTCCCTGTGTTCTATACTTGAAATTTAACCAGTTTTGCTACCTTTCGTTTCCTTTTAGGCTCCTAATCTATTTGACCCTTTCCCAAATGACAAATTTTGGACTCTTCAAAACTGAAAGAGTTTGCAGACAACAATTTTAGATTTGGAGTAAATGGTAGAAAGTTCTCGAAAAGAGTAGAAAACACTGTGGGAAAAGGAGAAAATGCTGGTTTACAGAATTTTCTCCTTTTCTGACAAGGTTTTTGCAGAGCTTCTTTCTCACGGTCGTGAAAAGTTGGGAATGTGTGATAACCCTTACCATACAATCTGGATTTTTAACCAGCATTTACTCCTTTTCCCTAAATAATTTGAACCCTTTCCAAAAACAATTTAAACTTATGAACCACATTTATTTTGTAATCTGCAAATGCTTTCAATTTGGACTAGTCTAACAAATTGTGGTTTGGTATAGAGTTAAAGATACATCTCAACTTTTTTTTTCCCAGCCAGTTTTCAGCCAGTTTTTCAGCCAGATTTCAGCCAGTTTTTCAGCCAGATTTCAGCCAGTTTTTCATCCATTCCATCCTTTTTTATGAAACTATAATCATTCTTGTATCTTCATGCCAAATGTTGTCCCTGATGGCCATAGATTGCATAGATTTATTATAATCCATTATTAATTAACTATTGGATATATAGAATTCTAACATGACACATGACTTTGGCTCTATAAACACAGTGCAAGGAAAATGTCGTAAAATCTGCGACAATCCATGTAGAGTGACATCATCCGATATCGAGTGACGTCATTCAATGAGTGAGTTATTCAATGGAACATAATCTTCATCCGCGTTTTTACTCTTAGTTTGAACTTGTTTTCCTTTCATTAAGAATTGGACATGTTAGAATCAAAATAATCTTCTTTCTATCGTGGTATATCGTTCAATAAACCACGTTGTGAGTTATGAGGCGCAATGAACAACCCACTCGGGCTATCACCCTCGTGGATTATTTATTGTGCCTCAAAACTCACAACTGTGGTTTATTGAACGATATACCACGATAGAAAGAAGATTATTTCTTAAGTAATACATGGAAACTGGTCCATGCGATACTAGTCACATTTCTGACTTCGTATAGTATACATGTCGTGACCCCGGCTTAATATGACTTGACCTCCGATCAATACTGTTGACCTTGTATCAATATTGATGACCCGCAACCAATACAAAAATCCTACCACGTGATTGGTCAAAAGTTCAGTCGCGTGAGCGTCTGCGCTTACTTTTAACCAATCACGTTCAAGGAGGCGGCAAAGTATATGTAACCCAAAAATTGATATTTGTTTCCAGCAGGGTAGAAAACTTTGTTGGAAAAAGGAGAAAATGCTGGTTACCAGCATTTTCTCCTTTTCTCACAATGTTTTCAGAAGGCTTCTTTTTCAGGGTCGTAAAAACCAGGGATTGTTTGGTAAAAGGTTAATAAATAAGATTGTCATTAATCAAGTGATTTCGGCCTCGGGCCAATACGGCTGACCTCGGACCTGTACCTGGACCAATACGAAATCACTTGATTAATAACATTATATTATGCAATATGGCTCATCAAAAACTTGTACAAATTACATAAAGGAGAACAATATTCAAGAAGAGAGATTTTCTTTTTGATGAACCCATTACCAACAACAAAGTTCAGGACTAAACCAGATTGAAAGTATTTGCAGATGATTGAATTCACCACTTTGCAAATGATTATTTCTGTCGTAGAAAGGGTAGTAAACACTGGGAAAAAGAGAAAATGCTGGTTACCAGCATTTTCTCCTTTTTCCCACAATGTTTTCATAAGCCTTCTTCCTTAGGGTTTTTAAATCAGCTTGTTTAAATCTTTCCCAAAAAAAAACCCTGGTTTTTACGTGTCTCGAGTACAAGCCATTAGAAAACACTGTAGGAAAAAGAGCAATTGCTTGTAACAAGCAATTTCTCCTTTTCCCACAGTGTTTTCTACCGTTTTGGAGAACTTTCTGCCATTTTTATCAAATTTAAAATTGGCGTCTGCAAAATCTTTGAATTTTGAAGAGTCTAAAATTTATCATTTGGGAAAGGGTTAAAACTTGAGATTGTTTGGTAAAGGGTTTATTGAAAGGAACATCTTAAATGCATGCAGTTTATTTTATATATTTTACACCCAAAATTTACATCATATCCTCCCAAATTGTGTAGATTATAAAGTTACCCCAATCATCCTATTCCCCAAGTAACACTTCTGGCTTTAACTCCCCACCAAACAACAAAATATTGGACTTGTCCAAATTGAAGCATTTGCAGATGACAAAATAAATCTGACTCAAAAACTAAAACTTGACTTTAGAAGGGTAGAAAACATTGTGGGAAAGGAGGAAATGCTGGTTACCTGTATTTTCTCTTGATTGAATAGAGAACATTGTGGAAAAAGGAGAAGATTATGGTAGCAAGTATAAAATGGATAATTGGACAGCCTATACAAATCTCCACTTCCTTATCCCTGCCAAAGCAGGATATATAGTTTTTGCATTGTCAGGCCATCTGTTTCTCTGTCTGTTGGTTGTCCATCCATCAGGACAGATATTTTTTATAATTCTGCGACAAGAATTGATGAAACTCATACAGTTTTTCCTAATGATAGTCTGCCAATAATTTTTCATCTGCTGTATGATTATGCTTTATGTATAATTTCATTATGTACCAATTAACAGAAGGGCTATCAGTTCTGTACATGTAAAACTCATTTATTTCTATTGAAAAAGGTCACTTTCAGCGAGGGATATCATTTCACCCGTTACCTCACAATCCCTACTTTTGACGACTCTGAAAAAGAAGCCTTTAGAAAACATTGTGGGAAAAGGTGAAAATGTTGGTAACCAGCATTTTCTCCTTTTCCCACAATGTTTTCTACTCTTCACAAAACAAATTTCAAATTTTAAGTGACTTTTATTTTGTCATCTGCAAATGCTTTAGATTTGGACAAACCCGAAGTGCTCAGAGTGAGCTGTTGTGATAGTGCTGTGTCGGGTAACCGCTGTCCGTCGTCAACTTTTACCTTTTATACGCTGTAGAGGCCACAGTCCCATACTCATGAAAGTTGGTCAGAATGTTTGCCTCGATGAAATCTCAGACTAGTTTGATAAAGGTTCATGTTGGGTCAAAAACTAGGTCACAAGGTCGAATCTTAGAAAAACCTCTTGTATGATCTAGAGGCCACATTTTCAGTCAGATACTCAAGAAAATTGGTCAGAATGTTTGCCTCAATGATATCTCAGACGAGTTTGAAAATGGGTCATGTCGGGTCAAAAACTAGGTCACTAGGTCAGATCTTAGAAAAACCTTGTGTATGCTCTAGAGGCCACATTTTCAGTCCAAAACTCTTGAAAGTTGGTCAGAATGTTTGTCTTGATGATATCTAGGTCACCAGGTTAAATGTTAGAAAAACTTTTTGTACACTCTGGATGCCACATTTTCAGTCCAAAACTCCTGTAGGTTGGTCAGAATGTTTGTCTTGATGATATTTTGGATGAGTTTGAAAATAGGGTCATGTTGGGTCAAAAACTAGGTTACCATGTCAAATCTTAAAAACACCTTGTATATACTCTGGAGGACACATTTTCAGTTTGATACTCCTGAAACTTGTTAATAACATTTGTCTTGGTGATACCTTGAATGAGTTTGAAAATGGGTCATGTGGAGTCAAAAACTAGGTCAAATATTAGAAAAACCTTGTGTACACTCTAGAAGCCACATTTTCTGCCTGATACTCTTCAAACTTGGTCGGAATGTTTGTTTTGGTGATGTCTCAAAAGAGATTGATAATGTTTAATTGTTGGGTCCAAAAGTAGGTCACTTGGTCAAATCTTAGAAAAACCTTTTGTACATTGTAGAGGCCACATTTTCAGTCAAATACTCCTGAAACTTGGTCAGAATGTTTGTCTTATTGATATCTCAAAAGAGTTCAATAATGGGTAATGTCTGATAAAAAATAAACTAGGTCACAGGGAAACTAGATTGAAAATGGTTCATGTTTGGTCAATAGACTCAGGTGAGTGATTTCAGGGCAATCATGGCCCTCTTGTTGTTAATTGGAAGCCTAGCATAGTACTAGGTGATGAAGGTCTCCAGTATATTTACTTTAAAAAAGATCAATGGAATTTTTTTTTATTCTTTCAACTTACAATAGGTATTTACCCTTCTGTGAAAAAATAGAGAGCTCTATAAATGCTTACTGGATTAAAAATCAATGAGCATTGGTGAAACTCCAGACAGATGGCCTTTCTGTTAATTGGTACATATTGAAATTATACGTAAAGCATAATCATACAGCAGATGAAAAATTATCAGCAGACTATCCTTAGAAACAATTGTATGGAGCATTGTGTGTGCATGTCATATTCTTCGAAGATTATATAGTCTTATATGACTCATCACTAGCCCCGAAAGCAGGCTGACTGTAATATTACGCTATATAAAATAGCAATGTAGAAAAAGAAAATAGCTTTTATCCATACACTTGAGGAGAAATGAGACCTGCTTTAGCTCCAGATTTCTCTAAACTGCTGATCATAGCTGAGTGAATTGCACAAGGTAGCGTTTTATTGAGTAAACATTTGTTTTAGTTTGAAATTCAAAGTAACAGTTGCCGCATAGGAAAGTGGTTCAGCTCTGTACCCAGGATGCCCAATTTAGATAGATGAGTATTTATAGAATGCCATCTAGCGGGAGATAATGCTGCTTGGAGTTTCATCAATTTTTAGGGTAGATCAGAAAAACAAATACTGACCATCTATGCAAAGTCTTGCTTAACTGATTACCAAAGGACAATATTTTGGGCTTGGCCAAATCAAAAGCATTTGCAGACGACAATAAAAAAGTGACTGAAAATTTGAAATTTGTTTTGTGAATGGTAGAAAACACTGTGGGAAAAGGAGAAAATGCTGGTTACCAGCATTTTCTCCTTTTCCTACAGTGTTTTCAAAAGGCTTCTTTCTCAAGGGCATCAAAAGTGGGGATTGTGTGGTAATGGGTTAACTGATTACCAAAGGACAATATTTTGGGCTTGGCCAAATCAAAAGCATTCGCAGACGACAAAAGTGACTGAAAAATTGAAATTTATGGGAAGGGTAGAAAACGTCTCGGGGGAAAAAGGGGAAAATGCTGGTTACCAGCGTTTTCTCCTTTTCCCACAATGTGTTCTAAAGGCTTTTTTCTCAGGGTTGTCAAAAGTAGGGATTGTATGGTAATGGGTTAATCTTATGCCACACAATCCCTGAATTCTAATCATCCTGAGGGAAAGCCTTTTTAAAATTGAAAATATTGTGGAAAAAGGAGATGAGGAGATGATACCAGACGACAAAATTACAGCCTTGTCTAAAATGAAAGCATTTGCAGACGACAATTTCAATGCGGCTTAAAAGGTGCAACTTTTCTGTTATAGAGTAAGAGACATTATGGGAAAAAGAGAAAATGCTGGTTACCAGCATTTTTCTCCTTTTCTCACAATGTTTTCAAAAGGATTCATACTCAGGGACTTTGAAAGTCATCATTGTGTGGTAAAGGGTTAAATTGTGTCACTTGGATGAGGCAAATTTTCTCTCTGCGGACTTTTTGCCTTTCACCTGATGCCAGATGACACCAGACGACAAAATTTCAGCGTTGTCAAAAATGAAAGCATTTGAGGAGGACAATTTCAGTGTGGCTCAAAAGGCGCAACTTTTCTTTTAAAGAGTAAAAGACATTGTGGGAAAAGGAGAAAATGCTGGTTACCAGCATTTTCTCCTTTTCTCACAATGTTTTCAAAAGGATTCATTCTCAGGGGTGTTAAAAGTCATCATGATGTGGTAGAGGGTTAAATTATGTAACCGGGTTGAGGCAAGTTTTCTCTCTAGGGACCTTTTGCCGTTCACCTGATGCATGTGAGAAAAGTAGTGAGTGACTTGAAAAGAAAGTTACAGTGTCAGTACTGGTGTGAGAAAGCAGGGAAACATGTATAGGTACACTGACTGTCGTGATATGAAGAAAGTTGTTAAAACAGCGAATACAATCTAACATATTAATTGTATTTGTTTTTTTTTTCCAGGATTTGCTGATTGGTTGTATACTAGCTATATGTGGGAACTTGCTGATTAGTGTTTCATTAAACTTACAGGTAGGTACTTTTGTGGATTTTAGTGCCTTGAACTGAAATACGTATTCACATAATACAAAGCATATCTAGACATGCAGATCTTCTTACGTTTTCTAGTTTGGCTGTTTTGTGTGCAAGCACAGAGGTATTGTGATAGCCTTGGTGTTGCATGCCATGTAATTGTCTGCATCAACATGCAAATATTTGGACATTTTTTAACATGTCTGTCATGACATATTAAGATGTTGATTTGAAACTTGGACTGATTGTGAACTGTCCAAAGGGGAACCCTTTCATTAGGGGCAGGTAACCATCAAATATTTTTGACATAGTTTTGCCCCTTTTTTGACTTGAATTTTAGAATACCATCACTCCTTCTTATCTGGAGCTCTGAAAGAGTTGGAGAAAATTTGGTAACCAGCATTTTCTCCTTGTCCCACATTATTTTGTACTGTATTAAAGACTAATCAATCAATTTTGCGATGTCTAGATATCCATATGCAAATACTTTCAACTTCAACATGTTCAAGATTTTTTCTTGGGGTAAAAAGTTAACCCTTTACTGCACAATCCTAACTTAAAACGAATCCAAGATAGAAATCTTTTGAATGCATTGTCAAAAAAGGAAAAAATGCTGGGAACGAGCATTTTCTCCTTTTTTCCGAATTGTTTTCTACCATCCAAAGATAAATTTCAAGATTTGAGTCACGTTTATTTTGTCGTTTGCAAGTGCTTTCAATTTGAACTTGTCTAAAATTTTGGTGTTTAGTAAAGAGTAAAGCCATGTCTCATTTTGTAGTTTGCAAAATGAATATTCACAATATGTTTCTAAAATTATATTATCTGCGGACATTGGATTTGAGGCAGAGACGTTCAAATTTCTCAATTGGGTATTTCTCAGCTTATAATTATTAGAATTAGTTCTCATCAGCAGAATTATCAATCTTTTCTTTAATCTGATCTTGATCTTCACTGTTCAAAAAAGCAATGAACTGTTTGCTTGGTAGAATCAGGAAGTAAAATAACTGAGAGTTCAGATATCTCTTGGGTATTTATCAGGACATATTTGGGTCAGATCACAAATCTAATTGATATTGATCCCCTCCACAGATTTGCCATTTATTTCCCTTCCATTTTCAGCTTTACTCAGAGAATATAAACCAGAAAATGTACATTGTATTGTATAACAGCTCTCCAGATAAGAGGGAGTGATGGTACTCTAAATCCATTATTTCTCTTCCAAACCCTATGTTGTGGGTGCTCATTAGAATCGTCTCAATGAGACGATTCTAATGAGTACCTTCAACATTGGGTTTAGTTGAATTTTTTTTTTTAAATTTTTAAACAAAATCAATCCCTCTAATTTGAGCTCTGGTATACGGTAATATTTTCAAATTCTTTACCACATGGCAGAATTAAGGGTATCTATCCAGACTAGCAACATGTTCTTCTTTTTTTCACAATGTTTTCAAAAGGCATCTTTGTCAGGATCATTATAACTCAGGATTAAGCGGTAAAGAATTGATTAAGTCAGGAAAACGCCAGTTTCTAGTGACAGACCACGATTTGACCCTAGAGACCCAAATTTATGTACAATTATGAAGTCCGAGATATTCATTCAGTGAAGATGGATCTGAATAAACCTTTTTCCTTTCCTTGCTCTGTGAAAAGTGGACTTAACTCTTTACCAAATGACAAAATTACAGACTGGTCCAAATTGAAAGCAGTTGCAGACGACAAATTAAAGGTGGCTTAAATGACAAAACTTGGTCCTGACAGGGTAGAAGACGTTGTGGGAAAAGGAAAAAATGCTGGTTACCAGCATTTTTTCCTTTTCCCACAATGTTTTCAGAACCATTCTGTCTCAAGGTCGTAAAAAGTCAGGATTGTGTGATAAAGGGTTAATGCCTTTGCCAAAAGTGTAGACTCAGGTCAGCATGCACAGTCTGTCCAGGCTGATCTTGGCTGAAACTTTTTTGCTATTTGTCAATTTTCTGTTTGTCCAGGTTTCGGTTCACCCTAGGATTATAAGATTGATTGTTAAAAAAAAATGGCTGTTTTGAATCTATAAACACGTCATGGGTTTATAGGTATGATGCATGGAAAATATGCATTAACCCATTACCACACAATCCCTACTTTTGACGCCCCTGAGAAAGAGGCCTTTAGAAACCATTGGGAAAAGGAGAAAGTGCTGGTAACCAGCATTTTCTCCTTTTCCCACAATGTTTTCTGTCCTTCACAAAACAAATTTCAAATTTGTAGTCACTTTTATTTTGTCGTTTGCAATTGCTTTCAATTTGGTCAAGTCTAAAATATTGTCGCTTGGTAATGGGTTAAATCAGCTTTTGTCAAAGCATTATAGCTGATTTGTAAGGCTTTTTTTCAGTACATGTATTTGTTTTTAAATGCCTACAGTATGAATAATTTTAACTCTTAACCAAATGACAAAATTTTGGACTTGTCCGAATTGAAAGCATTTGCAGACGACAAAATAAATGTGAATCAAATACATGTATTTAAATTCGATTCGGAGAGGGTAGAAAACGTTATAGGAAAAGGAGAAAATGCTGGTTACCAGCATTTTCTCCTTTTCCCACAATGTTTTCAAAAGCTTTCCTTCTCAGGGTGGTTAAAAGTCGTGATTGTGTGGTAAAGGGTTAAAATGTTGTGATGTAGAAAAGAGCTAAGGATAAAGTTTGTAGTTATCTTTTGTCAGTCATTTGTGATTGCAATGAAAAAGGAAAAATTCCGGGCTATTTATATGCCAGAAGGGTTGTACATGTACTAGTTATGGCCCCGGTCGTCTGTCCCTTCATCCGTCTGTCTATCCGCATGTCTGTTTAATAGAATACAGTTTTAATTCGAATAAGATGACTTTGTCTTTGATAGAGAAGGAAACATTGCGGGAAAAGGAGAAAATGCTGGTTACCAGCATTTTCTCCTTTTCCCACAACTTTTTCAATAGTCAGTATTTTTGGGGTTGTGTGGTGAAGTGTTAAACCTCACAGATATTTTCGATCCTGAAATAAGACCCAAATGATTGAAATTTCATGGTTACTTTTGTCTCCAGTACTGTGTTTAACCCTTTCCCAAACAAGCCCTGGTTTTTATGTGTCTGCAGTAAAAGTCTTTGAAAACTCTGTGGGAAAAGGAGAAATTGCTCATAAAGACCAATTTCTCCTTTTCCCACAATGTTTTCTACCCTTTTTGAGAACTTTCTGCAATTTTCTCCAAACCTAAAATTGTCGTCTGCAAACTCTTTCAGTTTGGAAAGGTCCAAAATTTGTTGTTTGGGAAAGGGTTAAGACGGATAGTGTAGATAAAAACCTATACAGGGAGAAAAGGCAGCCATAATTGTAGAAATTCCAAAGTATCTTGTACCTTGTCATTTCAGAAATACACTCACATTAAGAATGAACAGCGTGAGTACCCTATCCATTACACCCGAAATCCGCTGTGGTGGGTAGGCGTGTCTTTGATGGTGATTGGAGAAGTAGGAAATTTCTCCGCCTATGGCTATGCACCAGCCTCACTCGTTGCTCCTTTAGGTACAACAACTGTTGTTGGTAAGTGTCCTATCATCTACTTAAACTTTTACTAGACAACAAAATTTTAGCCCTGTCCAATTTGAAAACATTTGCAGACGACAATTTCAGTGTGGTTTAAATGGTACAATTGCTTCAACCAAGCAAATCAAGAGTCAGATACTCTTACTATTGAGCTGCCAGGCCAAGCACCATATTTTACCCCATTTAATATGTCATCTGCAAATTATTGCTTTCATTTGATTGAATGATTCTGTAGGCTGCTTTCAACATTATTTCAGTCGAATCATGGCAACAGCTTACATATTTGTATATGAATTGTCCTTGGTTTCACCAGTATTAGACAAGGTCATGGCAGTGTCTTGCCAAGGGACATTCCGACAGTAGATAAATGCTTTTGAAATGGATATTTGAAAATCTCTTCTCAAGTAAAGAGATATATAAGATCTAAGTATTTGTTCCTTGCTTTAGCAGAAAGGGGCTTGATGCATCGGCAAAAAGTAATGACTTAGGTCAGCCTGCATGGGCTGATCTCACCCGAAACCTTTTGCTATCTTTAAATTTTCTGTATGTACATTCTACCCCAAATTTCAGTTAATTGTTAGACAAACAGGATCTTATGAGATCCATAAATATGATGACTTGCTTGATGTAATACTTCACAGAAATGTATTACCCCCCCCCCCTTTTGCCAGAGCATGGCACCTTTAACTCTTTACCAAAAGATATGATTTTACACTAGTCCATATTGGAAGCATTTGCAGAAGACAAAACTAATGGGACTAAAGAATGGAATTGTTTTGGAACAGGAAGAAAACATTGTGGGAAAAGGAGAAAATGCTGGTTACCAGCATTTTCTCCTTTTCCCACACTGTTTTCAGAAGGCTTCTTTCTCAGGGTCGTGAAAACCAGGGATTATTTGGGAAAGGGTTAAATGTTAACTCTTTACTAAGTAGTCCCCTGTCGTATGAGGCTAAGGAAGATATCCTCTCCATATGGCCTGCAACATGAGAAAAGGAGCATTCAGACATTTGAGTAAATTGTAATCTCAGATCAGCCAGTGTTGTCCATGCAGGCAATCCCAGACGGTACTTAAGATTTTGTGCTACTCTTATGAACAAAGTCTGTAACAAAGAAACAAATAAACAAATGAGTAGCTGAAATATAAACCATATCTGGTAGTATTTGAACCCGCGGTGGACAAATGTACTCGTTTTGCAAAGTTTAGGAGACCAATACCATAACCGCTGTGCCAAAAAGATATCTCCACAATGAAGTAGTCAGGTATTATATTTAAATGGGGATAGAGCTATGCATGAAGGAGTGGTCTCCCATAACTCATCCGCTCTTAAGCCATTACCACACAATCCCTACTTTTGACGCCCCTGAGAAAGAAGCCTTTAGAAAACATTGTGGGAAAAGGAGAAAATGCTGGTAACCAGCATTTTCTCCTTTTCCCACAATGTTTTCTACCCTTCACAAAACAAATTTCAAATTTTCAGTCACTTTTATTTGGTCGTCTGCAAATACTTTCAATTTGGACCAGTCTAAAATATTGTCGTTTGGTAATGGGTTAACGTCATCATTACTTTTATTGATGACTCAAAGCCTTAGTCGGCAGAAAGTCTGTTTTTGGACAACAAATATATGTGTATCAGGTTTGTATTTACACTGTTTACACTTTTCATTTCAGCCAACATGTTTCTAGCAGCTGCTTTCCTCAAAGAAAAAATCAGACCAGAAAATCTATTTGGTGGGTACTTTTAATGTTTATTATGTTTGTAGTGTTCACATTATATTTCATTGAATATAGCAACAAGTGTCGTGGTATTTTTTGAATTTTATTTCACAAAATATCAAAATGTACATCATATTTGTAGATTTACATGAATGGACCTTTTAGTTTCTATGATAGATTTTGAACATGTACATTCCAGATGACAAATATTTCAGAAGACACGTTCATGTGATGACTTTGTTTTAACCCTTTACCAGACAATTACGAATTTTAAAGACCCTGAAGAAAAAAGCCTTTGAAAACATTGTAGGAAAAGGAGAAAATGCTGGTAACCAGCATTTTCTCCTTTTCCCACAATGTTTTCTACACAATCATAGACAAAGTCCATCATTTTTGCTACATTTAAATCATCGTCTGCATATGCATTCAGTTTGGTCAAGCCCAAAATTTTGATGTGTGGTAAAGATTTCAATCATAGAGAAAGCTTGGAATTAAATTTTCATAACATTAACTATAACATTGATCGGGTTTTTGATAAATTCTTGCTGGAAAGTTTGGCATTAAGTTTATTGAGCAAAAAAAGCAGAAATGGATGAAAAAGAACCTATTATGGGTATTAGCACTTTGATGGTTGAGTGCTCGGTTGGTTGGTTGTATTGGGGTTTAACGCCACTTTAACTGCTAAGGTCATATCATGACGCACATCTGTTTCCTGGCTTTCTCATACCAGTACTAACACAACTTTCTTTCCAAAGCCTCCGACTGCTTTTTTCACATGCTTCAGCAGAGTTGAGAGGTGAAAATATGCTATCGCCTCACTCAACAAGGTATCAAAAACTCAAAACCACCAAGTCAGGAGTCTTGACACGCTTACCATTGAGCCACCTGGGCGGGCAGATTGAATGAACCTGACAAGCCCAAGGTTGGTTTACAACTGCGCCCACTGAGACTTTACAGGGCCTTTGGGACAATGGTGCGCCCTAAATTGAACCCTGAAATAGGACCCTGTTTCATATCGATACTTTATTTATTTTTCAGGGTCTGCCCTAGCAGTCGTTGGTGCTATATTAGTGGTGGCATTTTCTCCCAAGGTTAGATAAATCAGATATCTTTTATTTTGGCTTATTACTTCACAGCCCTCTTCCCCACAATGCAAAAGTTTTAATAATTCAGACTAGCTAGGTTTGTATTCATCAACCATTCTCAAGAATGTTCTTAGTCTTATTCTCTATGATTTTCTATATTTGAAACTAACACAACTTCTGATTGGCTAAACCAAAAGGTTTAGTTAATCAGAAGTTTTGTTACATTCAAATTTAGAAAATTCTTGAGAATAAGAAAAAGAATGTTTCTAAGAATGGTTGGTGAATACAGACCTAGGAGGGCTTTTGAAAAATTGTGAGAAAAGGACAAAATGCTGGGTCGTCTACATACGCATTCAGTTTTAATAACTTTGATTTGTTACAGTGTGATAGAGAGATAATGAATTATGGAATTTATTAACAAATTTATATTTGTTTTAAAGTAAATGAGGAGAAGAGGATCATAAGTATAGAAATAGAATTTGTATTTGATCTTCACTGCCTTCAGTATAACCATTTAACACATTTTCCTGAGTCTAATGAACCTAAGATGGAAAGTTTTTTGAAGACAGTATTTTAACCCATTACCACACAATCCCTACTTTTGACGCCCCTGAGAAAGAAGCCTTAAGAAAACATTGTTGGAAAAGGAGAAAATGCTGGTAACCAGCATTTTCTCCTTTTCCCACAATGTTTCCTACCCTTTATCACACAAATTTGAAATTTTCAGTCACTTTTATTTTGTTGTCTGCAAATGCTTTCGATTTGGATAAGTCTATAATATTGTCATTTGGTAATGAGTTAACTTATTCCCAAATTGTTTTCTATGAAAAATTTCATCGTTGGAACTATGTTTTATATATCTTCTCCAAATGCTTATAACTTAGATAATTCTTAAACCTGAAGTTTGAGAGTTATTCTTGTCAAAATAGCCTTGTTTACAGAGATATTTTTCCCAATATGTTCCATTTACATTGCAGCAAAAGAAGAAAGCATAGACTAATAGTTCAGTCAGTATTGTACATGGCTTGGAAACCAATGGGTGCATAGGTCAATGGATCGAATCCCCGCTTGGCGAAATGTTTTGTTACATGATACAGAGTTGATTGATCTAAATTTTTCGTCAGCAAATGCTTTCAAATTTGTAAACACTTTAACCCATTACCACTCAATCCCTACTTTTGACGCCCCTGAGAAAGAAGCCTTTTGAAAATACTGTGGGAAAAGGAGAAAATGCTGGTAACCAGCATTTTCTCCTTTTCCCACAGTGTTTTCTACCCTTTCCAGAGCAAATTTCTATTTTTCAGTTACCTTTATTTTGTCGTCTGCAAATGCTTTCAGTTTGGACCAGTCCAAAATTTTCTCGTGTGGTAAAGAGTTAAAGAGATGTTGTTTATTGTATAATTTGTCCATTTTCAGAAAGAAGCTGTTTTAGATGGGGAATTACTCCATGAAGCAGTAACACAAGTAGCTTTTATAGTTTATATTGTAAGTGTTAATTATTGAGTCATTAATTCATTCATTCACTTGCTCATGGGCTTGCTCAGTCACTCATTTGTCTGTTTGTTCATTCATTCAATTGTTCATTCATACATTCATTCATCCGTTTGTTCGTTTGTTAATTCGTTCGTCCGTCCATCCATCCTGATTCCGGACGGACATTCAGCTCTGTAGTTGGCTCAGAAAGTAGTCCTTCATTACTAGGGCTCCGTATCGGTCAGTTTGATCGATACGATATTTGTATCGATACAAAATGATCGATATTCGATATATCATATGATATTTCAATTTTCAATAAAAGAAAGAAAAAATGCGAAAATTGTGTTTGTTCTTTTTTCAGCATACCTGAAAAACAAAATACCGCAAATTTAACACTTCTAGATTGTATTGAAATTTCATAATTATGTAGGCCTAAATTAATATGAATTCTAACTAGATCTACATTTATTACTAAAATTATTAAAAAGCTGAAAAGACAGTCTACGAGGACTCTGATCGGACAATGTCAAGAAGACATTTTGTTGTGTCATGGGTTTCCGTGTTTTTTTTTTTTCACCGAACAATTTTTCATGCGTGTTAATTTCTGGATATGTATGTTTGCATGATTCGACATAGATTTCTCAATAAGGATTAGAACTACATGTAGCATCAAAACCTGTTATTTTACTCACGATAAACAGATAATGGCCTTTTTTGTCCATGTTTTTTCTTACGTGAGGTCTCGCGTGTGATTAACATTTGTTATGCAAATTTCAAGTCTATAGAATGATTTACAATATAATTTACGCGAGTCGGAACACTGATTTCAGATAATCTAATGGAAAAAGAGATTTGATTTTCGAGCCATATTTTTCGGCAATATTAAAAGATCGACCAAATAAAATCTTAGGAAGGTTGAAAGGTCACGGCTTCAATTATTTTCATCGCTACCTCTCGATCACATCATGAGATGTTCATTACCTTTCTTTAATCAACTATATTGACCAATTATCAGCGTAAATTTGTCTGCAATCTGCTGATTGATGCATAATTTGCAGATTTCAAACAACATGACGGGGGAACGAGAATAGGGGTATTAGCTAATTGTCATCCATTGTGTAACGGGTACAGGGCGAGTAATAAAGAATGACGCATTTCGATTGGTTGTAAGTTTCCCAGGTAGCCACACCTACCTCTACGACTACTCGACTTTAGAGACTACCTAAAGTAAACTCGTAATGAATTTCGCCGTTAAAAACAACTAAATTGGGTATTTATATGCTTTACTTTTATTTTCTTTTGATGATCGATATTTTGTTCGATACAGAAACGTTCGATCCGATATATCTATCGAACGTAAAATACCGGTTTTCGATATATATCGAGTACCGGTACGGAGCCCTATTCATTACATGATATTTTCATCAGATGACCATAACTCAAAATAGCGACACAAACGCTGGTGAAAGAAAGACCAATATTGATTGTTTTGTATGCTGTTCAAACAGCATATGGCCAATCAGACTTAGTGGTAGGAAAAGCTTAAATGTCTTCTAAAAGATAGGGTTAGGTAAGAACTAAAAGATGTTAACTTGTTTTTTAATCTTTCAAACTTAGATCCATCAGTGTGTCAAAACTGTTGTCATCATTTTTGTTAAAATTGGCATAAGAGTCTGATCAGTAAAGAAGCTTGAAAAAAATAGTTTTATTATATGGAGTGCAACACACCAAAAGGTGCACTCGGACATTTGTGTAAAGTGTCGTCTCGGATTAGCCTGCGCAGTCCGTGCAGGCTAATCCGAGACGGCACTTTACGACTATATTAGATTTTGTGCTACAGTAGACTTGTGTGAAACAGAAAATCACATAAAATCGGAAAGTGTCGTTTTGGATTAGCCTGTGCGGACTGCACACGCTGATCAGAGACGACACTTTACGCAAATGTCCAAATGACCCTTTTCGCGTGTTGCACTCCAATTATACTGTACGGGTAAATTCATCTTTTGGAATGCACATATAATAATATATCCAGAATCATATTCCCTTTTTCTACTTTAATGTGTTACACATGAAACAGTTAAACAGTAACAAAACATGTTTTCCTCAGTTTGACAAGATTCTTGTCATTTAGCCCATTGCAAAGATGTATGGTGAGAGTAATGAATGACAACTCTGCTCGGAGATTGTTATAGTATAAGTTTGAAACTAAGTCTTGAGTTTAATCAATAAATAGGTAGCTAATACTCATGTGTTTTAACTCATTACCACACGACAAAATTTTAGATTAGTCCAAATTGAAACAATTTGCAGACAACAAAATAAAAGTGACTGAAAATTTGACATTTGTTTTGTGAAGGGTAGAAAACATTGTCGGAAAAGGAGAAAATGCTGGTTACCAGCATTTTTTCCTTTTCCCACAATGTTTTCCAAAGTCTTCTTTCTCAGGGGCGTCATAAGTAAGGATTGTGTGGTAAAGGGTTAAATCCTCACAACTTTATCAGTATTAGATGACAAACACCCATTGGCTCTTAAGAGCTAATGGCCTTCTTGTATAAGCAACAAGTTTCACCTAAAATCGTATACCAAGTTTGGCTACCCCGTGTCGTGCTATCTTTTATTATGTAAAACGAATGATTGAATTGGAGCTTCATTTGAACTGTTAATGTAATAGTGACATTGTGACTACAGAGCTCCTATTTGGCCTGCAACACGTGAAAAGAGACATTGGGACATTTGCGTAAAATGTCGTGTCGGAGCAGCCTGCACAGTACCCACAGGCTAATCCGTGATGGCACTTAACGACTACATCATATTTTGTACTACAGTAGACTTGGGCAAAACTGGAAATTGCATAAAAACAGAAAGTGTCTTTTCGGATTGGCCTTCGCGGACTGCGCAGGCTGATCAGAGACAACACTTTACGTAAATGTCCGAATGCCACTTTACACAAATATCCGAATACCCCTTTTCGTGTGTTGAAAGCCATATGATCTTCATTTCAGTGTATAGAAGTTTTCCTCCTGGGTACACTGCTAGTGTTACTGTATGCTTACAAAATGAAGAGAGTTGTTATCTACTTATTAATAGTTGCAATTATAGGTATGTATCAATATATAGTAAGAATTTCAACAGCTTTCAAAGAATGGATAAAGATGGGTCCATATTCAATAACCATTCTAAGTTGCATTTGTAGTCCTTTTCTGAATTTAGAAATTAAAACAATCTCTGATCGGTCAAATGGTTTGTGTTGCCAATTAGAAATTGTTTCACTTTGCACTTAGAAAATTCTTGAGATTTAGATTACTAATGTTAACCGATTACCACACAATCCCTACTTTTGATAACGCTGAGAAAGAAGCCTATAGAAAACATGGTGTGAAAAGGAGAAAATGCTGGTAACCACTATTTTCTCCTTTTCGCACAATGTTTTTTACCTTTCACAAAACAAATTTCAAATTTTCAGTCACTTTTATTTTGCCATCTGCAAATGCTTTCAATGTGGACGAGCCTAAAATATTCTCGTTCGGTAATGAGTTAACTCTTTACCAAACAATCCCAGTTTTAACTGTTTTATGTCATGTTTCTCCATTTAACCACTGGTTGCTGTTTCCCATAAAATTAATCCTTGATCAGACAAGTTTTGTACACAAGTTTAACCCATTACCAAACGACAAAATTTTAGGTTTGTCCAGATCGAAAGCATTTGAAGACGACAAAATAAAAATGACAGAAAATTTGAAATTTGTTTTGTGAAGGGTAGAAAGCATTGTGGGAAAAGGAGAAAATGCTGGTTACCAGCATTTTCTCCTTTCCCAACAATGTTTTCCAAAAGTTTTGTTCTCAGAGTCGTCAAAAGTAGGGATTGTGTGGTAATGGGTTAAAGCATAATAGCTTAGGTCATACCCATAATTTTTTGGACTCTTACTCTGTATCATGCATCAAGGAGATATATTAACCCTTTCCCAGTAATCCTTGGGTTTTATGGGTCTGGAGTTGAAGCCTTTTGAAAACATTGTTAGAAAAGGAGAAAATGCTGGTGACCAGCATTTTTTCCTTTTCCCACAATGTTTTCTATCCTATCATAGACAGAAATCATCTTTTCAGCAAGAGTTGAACTGTCGTCTGCAAATGCTTTCAATTTGGTGTAGTCCAAAAGTTTGTCGTCTGGGAAAGTGTTAAGGTGTATGGCCCCTAAATCATATAAATCAAAAGATGGAAGCTAAAAAGATTGGCCAAATGAAAAATGTGGATATTAACCAATGACTTAATGAGTTTCTGGCCCCCAGCTCTCATTTAACCCTTTCCCAAACGATAAATTTTAGACTCTTCCAAACTTAAAGAGTTTGCTGATGACAATTTCAAATTTGATGAAAATTGCAGAAAGTTCTTCAAATGAGTAGAAAACGAGCAATTTCTCCTTTTCCCACAGTGTTTTCAAAAGACTTGTACTGCTGACATGTGAAAAGAAGGGCTTGATTGGGAAAGGGTTAAAAGACAGAAACTGCTGAAATTGGTCGAATAGCCTTTACAAAAACATGGATGTTGGAATATATTTACCAGTAAGTTTGTTGGTCTTAGGCCCCTAACTTTCATATTGAAAGACGGAAGCTGCAGATATTGACCTAATAGCCTTACTAAAAATGTCAATGGTACACAATTTTTACAAATGAGTTAGAGGGTCATAATCCGTAAATCCCATTTGCCAGAATGTTGCTCATCTCTTTTCATCATTTTTTTCCGTTTCAGCTTCCTTCTCGGTGATCTCTGCCAAAGCTGTTTCCAGTATGGTACAGTTAACATTCGGGGGCAACTCACAACTAGGCTATTTCTCTTTTTACATTATGTTTTTTGTGATGATTTCCACCGCAATTATACAAGTAAAGTAAGTGCATTTTTTTCAAAGGGCAGAAAGAATTTGAATATATAGGACCTGACATGAGTGGGCTTTTGACATAAGATTTTATCAACTCTTTACCACACAATCCCGACTTTTACCGACCCTGAGAAAGAATGCCTTTGAAAACATGGTGGGAAAAGGAGAAAATGCTGGTAACCAGCATTTTCTCCTTTTCCCACAATGTTTTCTACCCTTTCCAAATCAAGTTTCATTTTTTTATTCACATTTATTTGGAGTCTGCAAATGCTTTCAATTTGGACTAGTCCAAAATTTTGTCGTTTGGTGAAGAGTTAAAAAAGTCAAGGGAAATGTTATTAACCCTTTACCCCGTAAGGCATTTCTATGGTATCTCTAATTGATCCTAAATAACAGCAAGGATAAATCTGTTTCTTATCTGTATATGACACCTTTTGATAGCGTAGAAAACATTGTGGGAAAAGGTGAAATTGCTCGTCACGAGCAATTTCACCTTTTGCCACAATGTTTTGCAAAGGCTCCTGCAAGCAATGCATAGAAATGAGTATCTATGTAGTAAAGGGTTAAGCAAGCCTTTGGCGTGCTTAATGACATTTTACCTTGACAAGTTTAATGAAATCTTATCTCAAATGCCCACAAATGTTAGATTTTTTTTTTATCACATAACATTTCATAAAATAGTAGCAGATGCACCCCCAGTAAAATCCATAAGACCCATTCCTTTCTATGGAATACATACAAAATGACGTCAAAAATGATGTCACACAAATGTGATATCAAATGTGTATTATACGATAAGAAAATTCCCAATGGGTATATTACACTGAAAACAAGGAAGGTTATGTGATAAATTCAAATCCTACAATATTTTAACCCTTTACCAAACGACAAAATTTTAGACTGTTCCAAATTGAAAGCACTTGCAGACGTCAAAATTGACATGACTTGAAAATTGAAACTTGACTTTAGAAGAGTAGAAAATATTGTAGGAAACGGAGAACATGCTGGTAACCAGCATTTTCTCCTTTTCCCACAATGTTTTCAAAAGCCTACTCTGTCAGGGGCATCAAAAGTTGTCACTGTGTGGTAAAAGGTTAAACTAATTCTTTATCAGTCAGAAAAGTTTGAAAAATTGTCCAAATTGAATACCAAATTTGAAGAAGACCAAAAAATGTGGCTGATATAATTGGAAATATCTATGATCTCTTTACCAAAAGGTAAAAGCCTTCCTAAAACATTGTCAAAAAAGGAGGAATCAGCATCTTGTCCTTTTCATGCAATTTTTTTTTTGCCTTTTTAAAGATGATTTTTTTGTAAATGAATGTCTTAACTTCTGTCACTGCTTGCAGAGTTGAAGAGAAGTCAACATTGTAAAGCAAAAAAAAAATATGATTTTACTTCATTTTCTCCTTTTCCCCACAATGTTGTCAGAAAGCTTTTACCTTCAGATTGGTAAAACATGAGGGCAATGAAACTGAAGATTGTGTGGTGAAGTGTGATGGCTTGTTTTATACATATAAAGGTCTTTTACAGGAGATGAAAGGTTGAGAAAATTGGTCAATGTTAGCTTTTACACTTTATTTTCCCCAAGTCCCAGTAGCTGACTTTGGTAGTGTACCATCTCCGAAAGCCAAGGCTGACGATTCACTACGCTACTCTACCCTTGGGGGATCGAGCTTGATTTTTACATTCTCCCGATACGCTTTTTCATCGGATGCAGCCAGCTCTAACTGCAACGAGTGAAATCGCTCTTAGCATGTCATCTTTGATAAAAATAGAATAAGGGTGCGACCTTTCGAATAGAAGGTAAACATGAAAACCCACATGGATGTCTCCTTATCGCTTCGTGTTGAATAATTGTATTCGTAAGGGGTTTGTAAAACGATATTTCATGGGCTTTTAGGAATATGATGTAAAGGGGGGATAATAAGCAGCATCCAATAGAGGGCACATCACAGGAATCTTGAAATTGGGTTCAATCAGCCAAGGTAAGATCCACGTAGTGATCGTAACCTTGGCTCGCGAAGATGGGTACCGTACAAGAATAGAGAACATGGTGCTGCTAGTTTGACCTCTGACTCAGCTAATTTCTCTTTGAGGATTAATGATAGTCATTGCAACAGGACTAGTTTCTCTCTCACCACTGACCATTGTTTCGAGGATGGTTATGTGGAAAGCAGCCGTTCGCTTTGAAAGAATATTGTGTGTACCAATGGTACTAGAAATTCCAGGAAGGCATGGATAGGTGCACTGGCCACCACAGTATAAGTGAAGTAATGTTGAAAATGGCTTTGAACATCATACACTTAAATCAGTACATTGTATTTGCAGGTATCTAAATATGGCCATGAAAAATTTTGAATCCACAATTGTTGTTCCCACCAACTTTGTATTTTTCACAATCAGTGCGATTATCGCAGGTATTGTGTTTTACAAGGAGTTCTATGGTATGACTGCTTTAGAGATCTTTGTATTCCTGTTTGGGTAAGTGGAACAAGTTTTTTTATATTTTGCTCACCTGAACGCAAAGTGCTCAAGGTGAGCTTTTGTGATCGCATCGTGTCTGTTCTATGTCATCCGTAGCCCAGGCATCTACAGATACCCTGTGTGCACCCTAGAGGCTAGATGCCACATTTAACCCACTACCACACAATCATGACTTTTAACATCCCTGTGACAGAAGTCTTTTGAAAACATTGTTGGAAAAGGAGGAAAAGCTGATAACGAGCATTTAGTGCCTTTCCCACAATGTTATCTACCCTTCACAAAACAAATTTCTAATTTTCAGTCACTTTTATTTTGTCGTCTGCCAATGCTTTTATTTTAGACAAGCCTGAAATATTGCTGTTTGCATCTTCGAAAGGCAAGAGTGACAATCCACTGTGCTACTCTACCCACTGGCAGATCGAGCTTGATTTCAACATTCCTCCGATACTCATTTTCATTGGTTGTAGCCAGCTCTTAAGTGCACAATCAAATTGCTCATAGTATTTTATTTTTGATAAAAGTTGAACAAGGTCGCAACCTTTTGGATAAAAATAAAAGGTACATGTGGATATCACAGTGGATGTGTGCAGGATCTGTAATGATTTGATGAAATTCAATCTAGGAAGTGTAGAAAACATTGTGGGAAGTTACCAGCATTTTCTCCTTTGCCTACAACATTTTCAAAAGCTTTCTTTCTCTGGGTCGTTAAAAGTCGGGATTGTGTAGTAAAAAGTTAAGAGAGAAAGAATGTACAGTAAATGAAAATATGGAGAATAAAAACTTGCTTTTTAACTCCCTATAAATTTCAGTTTGTTATGAAATCTTACAGGAAAATACTGTCATTGCACTGCATTTTCTGCCAATAGATTGGAGACGAGACATCCCTTATAAGGCCAAACCATGTTTAATTTACAATTTACTTATACTATTGACAACAAAATTTAGTCATCTGCAAATAGAAAGCATTTGCATGCAAGTTCACCCTTATCCACACAACCTGAAGTTTTAACCACCCTGATAAAGAAGCCTTTTGAAAATATTGTGGGAAAAGGAGAAAATGCTGGTTACAAGCATTTTCTCCTTTACCAACAATGTTTTCTACCCTGTCAGAAACAGTTCCATCGGAATGAGTCAGATGTAAGATGATGTTTCTGTCTGCAAATATTTTCAGTCTGGGCAAGTCAAAATTTTTCTTGTAAGTTAAAAAGTTAAATGTGGCTCAAATGATGGGACTTCTGGTAGAAAGAGTATTTAAACCTTTACCATACAATCCTGAATTTTAATGATCCTTAGAAAGAAGCCTTTTGAAAACACTGTAGGAAAAGGAGAAAATGCTGGTAACCAGCATTATCTCCTTTTCCCACATTGTTTTCTACCCTTCCGAAGACAAATTTCAACTTTCGAGCCATACTTAAATTTTCGTCTACAAATGCTTTCAATTTGGACTGGTCTACAATTTTGTCATTTGGTAAAGAGTTAACATAGTTTAAAAAGGGAATAAATTCTGGTAAACAGTATATTTTTTTTTTTTGTTTTCCTGAGATGTTTTCAAAAGCCTTCTTCCTTAATTTCATTACGGATTTTTTAGATGAAGTGTGAGAGTTCTTTTTCCATTGTAGGTGTATCATGTCCTTTGTTGGAGTGTATTTCATTGTTGCTGGGCGGGGCACTGCTGAAGCCGTTGCCAAGGTAACCAAGGAAAAGGAACCTGCTAGCAATTCGTCCTCACCTTTAACAGTTAATTCTCACATTTTTCCTTGTAAGTGTGCAGTATTTTGTGGTCTTTCATAACATTTTGTAAAGCTGTAGTGATCTTGTGTCAGTCAAAGAGTCTCCTCAAACATCTTTTTCTTTAAAATTACGGTTATTAGCTTGACTGCTTCGATGAAAACGTGGAGTTATTGTCACACCCATGGCACATGTGACTTCATCATGTTAAAAATTTGACATTTAAGCCATTACCACACAGTCCCTACTTTTAACGACCCTTAGAAAGAAGCCTTTAGAAAAACATGGTGGGAAAAGGAGAAAATGCTGGTAACCAGCATTTTCTCCTATACCCACAATATTTTCTACTTTTCATAAAACAAATTTCAAATTTTCAGTCTGCAAATGCTTTCGATTTGGTTAATCCTGAAATATTGTCATTTGGTAATGTTATTTTGATAAGATTTTGGGCTATATGTTTGAAAAAGTACAAGGCATTGTTGGAAAAAGAGAAAATGCTGGTTACCAGCATTTTCTCTTTTTCCACAAGGTTCACAAAGGCTTTCTTATTTAGGGGAGTTAAAACAATTGGTCGTTTGGTAAAAAGATGAACAACAATTATCTATTTTATATTTTTACAATACCAATCACAATTTGTGTTTTTACTTTTTTGATATCAAGGTCCATTCTTAAGGACATTCTTAGTCATGTTCTTCAGATTTTTCGTCATTGTGAAGGTAACAGAACCTCTGATTGGCTAAACCATTCTGTTTAGCCAATCAGAAGTTCTGTTACATACACAGTCCGAAAATCTTGACAAATAAAGCAAAGAATGTTTTTAAGAATGGTTGGTGAATACGGGCCCAAGATTCAAATCAGATGGCCTAGAGTATTTTTTAACCCTTTACCAAACAATCCCTGCTTTTTACGACCTTGAGAAAGAAGCCTTTTAAAAAACATTGTGGGAAAAGGAGAAAATGCTGGTAACCAGCATTTTCTTCTTTTCCAACAAAGTTTTCTACCCTGCTGGAAACCAATTTTAATTTTGGAGTTATGTTCAATTTGTCGTCTGGAAGTGCTTTCAATTTGGACCAGTCTAAAATTTTGTCGTATGGGAAAGGATTATTGATACTGTCAAGCTGTTCATGAAACTTTAACATAATTATTAGTCTGTTTTTGTTTGGCTAAAAGTCTGTCCTATATTTTTGGCTTTGTAGGAGTAGATAGAAATAGATCAGAGAATTAACACTTGGATTTACTTGTTTGAGGAGGTTCTTCAGTTATACATTCTAGCCCTTCAAATTACAAAGGAATACTTTTTATTGCATGTCCCATACAGTTATCTCTTGAACCACTCTTAACTCTTTACCACACGATCCCGACTTTTAACAACCCTGAGAAAGAAACCTTTTGAAAACACTGTGGGAAAAGGAGAAAATGCTGGTAACCAGCATTTTCTCCTTTTCCCACAGTGTTTTCTACCTTCCCAAGCCAAATTTTAATTTTTCATTCACCTTTATTTTGTTGTCTGCAAATGCTTTCAATTTGGACCAGTCTAAAATTTTCTCGTGTGGTAATGGGTTAAGCATATTTGGTAAGGAAAATAATCATCTCTCACGCTACAGCATGATATTGTTAGGACAGATACGCTGTTTATAACAAAGACAAAACATTATTTCATGCTTTCCGGTAGGATATCGAGAAATAGCAGTGAAAATATTTTTCGATCTTACACTAGTATCACCAGTGAAAATACCGATTTTCACGTTCTTGTTGCCTAGGTAAATTAAGCGTGCATCACAACCAGATGGGAAATATGACATCATATACCTTACATTTCTCGCGCTTGACGTAATATTGTAATGCGTTGCTATGCAGGAGGGGTATGCCACGGGGAATAACAGAAAAGAACTGTACTGGATTTTGATAAAGCTCCTCCTAGAAAGGGTTAAAAGCATGAAATAAATAGAATATTTAATTTTGCGGTGAAAGATCAAAATTTATTTCATCTCGTGAACACCATTGGTAATATTTTCACTTGTGGCTGCACCACTCGTGAAAATATTACCAATGGTCTCCACTCTATGAAATAAATTTCGATCTTTCACCGAAAAAAAACCAAATATCCTCTATTTATTTGATGTCTTTTGGTAGTTTATCGAGGAATAATGGTGGATTATGGTTTGATATTTTACATTTACAACCAGTGAAAAATATCAATTTTATATTTTCTAACTCTTAAATTAAAGGGGGAAACAGTAGTTCAAGGCCACTTGTTACCTAGGTAAACAGCATGTGTCAATCAACCTGAGGGAAATACGACATGATTTTACGTGCATTTACCCTACATTTGTGGCGCTTTACGTAATATTGTAATGCATTTTTGTGTGAGGGGGGGTACACCAAGGGGAATTACCATAAACAACTGCTCAGGATTTTGACAAAAGTCCAAACAAAAAAGGGGTTGGAAGTATGAAATGAATAGATTGTTTGTTTTTTTGAGCAAAAGATCGAAATTTCGTTTCATCTTGTGAACGTCTTTGGTGATATTTTCAGTTGTGACTGCTATATATGATCTATGATAAACTACAGCATGACAATTGTGATGTTCACTTGATGAAATAAATCCTGTGTTTAACTCTTTAATACCAAACAATCCCGGGTTTTTATGACTCTGTGAAAGAAGCCTTTTGAAAACATTGTGAGAAAAGGAGAAAATGCTGGTAACCAGCATTTTCTCCTTTACCCACAATGTTTTCTACCCTTCCAAAAACAAATTTCAATTTTAGAGTCACTTTAATTTTGTCGTCTGCTAATGCTTTCAATTTGGAGTCTAAAATTGTCGCATGGTAAAGAGTTAACTAACCTTTAGTGAGAATAACAAGTGAGATATTAAAGCCTGGGTATACTTATTTTGCATTACAATTAATTATAGCATAAAATGTGCATCTTCGGACTGTTATAAGCATGTATTAATGGGTATAAACCAGGCGTTAACAGGAGAAAACGTGTATTAATCAGTAAATTCACGCCCGGCTTTGTACTACCAATATCCTTGATTCGGACCTACCTTGTAAATGTTTGTTCTTGTCAGATTTTCCCTAGACTCCAACCATCAAACTGTAGGAACTTGAACCATTTTAGATCCTTTTCATGGCTTGTCTTTGATGATACGTATTAGTACACCACAAACAAAATTTTGCACAGAATCTCAGTTTAATCGTGAGCTGAAAAAAAAAATCTCCTGTGAAATGTACTCTAAACCAGCTACATCCCGCCCACTTTTTAACATGATCGGTAATTCCCTCACTTGGTGTAGATCTAACCCTCTGGCGTCTTTCATTTACAGAACTTCGTACCCACTCATTCATCCTAGTTGTAATTGCCCAAACGTGTGCAAGTTTATCCCACATAAGTCCACTTTGTATTGAAAATCATTAGAAGTGAATTTACACCAAGAGAATCAAAACTGGCATACAGGACTAACGGCCTTTCACTTCTCTTAACAAAAACTTTTTTAGCAGACTTACGGTTTTGACCCATTTAGGTACAGCACATTTGAAGTTTGCTTATTTGCATTTCTATGGAAATGTTTTTGCTATCTTTGCAAATTGTTGTTAAAATACCTTTACTTTATGCAATATAATAGCATTAATTCACGTTTTTTTTTTTGGTTGTTAGCAGTGGCCCTCAAAATACTTAAACACCCTTGTGTTTCCAGTTTGTTAACGACCTCAAAAACGTGAATCAACCCTATAATGTGTCCCCGTTAGTATAGCTGGTCGCATATGAGTGCTTTTCTTTTATATTGCCATTGAATTTTGTTTCTGTGCTTTTAATTTCAGGAGTTTTCTTAACCCTTTACTCCATAGATACTCATTTCTACACATTGCTTAAAGGAGCCTTTGGAAAACATTGCAGCCAAAGGTGAAATTGCTCGTGACGAGTAATCTCACCTTTTGTCACAATGTTTTCTATGCTATCAAAAGGTGTCATATACACATAAAGAATGGCTTCATCCTTGCTGTTATTTAGGGTCAATTAGTGATACTATAGAAATGCCTTATGGGGTAAAGGGTTCATGAAGATACAAAGTCTTTGTGGAGCTTTTTGATTGGTCAGTGTGTCCGTCGGTCAGCATTTTCCGATGATGTGTTTGCAAAGTAGAATTTTTAGTCATACCCCTTATTAATAGAGAAAAAGAAATTACTTCATTGGTCCAAGTTATGTGACTTTGAGGCCAGTAAGTTTGAATTTCTTTTCATTAACTTGGCCCCTATTCACTAACAACTCTTAACCCATTTACCAAATGATCCCGTCTTTTGACAACCCTTAGGAGGAAGCTTTCTGAAAACATTGTAGGAAAAGGAGAAAATGCTAATAACCAGTATTTTCTCCTCTTCTCACAATGTTTTCAAATTCAGCCATGCTCTGACAAAAGGAGACTTAACTCTTTACCATACAGTCCTGGCTTTTAATGACCCTGAAAAAGAAGCCTTGTGAAAACAATGTGGGAAAGGAGAAAATGCTGGGAATTTTAAATTCTAAGACAAACCATCTCAACTCTTCACCAAATTACAAATTTCGGACTATTCCAAATTGAAAGCATTTGCAGCAACAAAATTAAATTAATATGACTAAAAAATTGTGTTTTGATTTTGGAAGGGTGAAAAACATGTCCCATGTTTTATCGGGTAGAAAACATTGTGCTGGTAACCAGCATTTTTTCCTTTTCCCACAATGATTTCAAAAGGCTTCTTCCTCAGGGGCATTGAAAGTGGTCACTGTGTGGTAAGGAGTTAATTTTAGATAAGACTAGGGTATGATGAGCATTTCTTTTTCATTTTCATGATTAAATTTTGTAGCACACCAGTAATGACCTTTCTGTAAACGCGAGTTTGGCATGCCACACCCTCCCCCCCTTCCGTCCCCCATAGTAACGCGGTATATCGGTTGTCAAGCCTGACAAGCTAACCAAAAAATGGTTTCAAATACAAAGAGAAAGAGTGTTTATTTCAGTTTTATTCTAGCTGATTTTTCGCCTTAAGTTAATTACAACAATTTATTTGTCTTTTTTTATTTTAATTGATTGATAAGAGAACATCTGTTTTGATAATTAAATAGACACAATCAAATTATTGCATGTCTATAATAAATTGTGTCAGACTTTTTTGTTTACATGACACCCAATGCTGCTTTTTCATTGGCCAATTATACTTTGGAGGGCCTGTCAATCAAAATCGGCAGAAAGGTCAATTATATTCATATAAATCATAGTTTTGTTTTACTCTTTTAGTGTTTTTGTCTGTGTAAAGAATTCTAAATTTGAATCAATTTTAGTCAATAACTGGTACAACCTAGTAACGGGATAAGACCCAATTTTCTCTACATTTTGCAGGTTTTACAGAAATACAAGGTGGAGTTTAATTAGTTAATTTTTTTGTTTGTTCTCTGATATTCTGCTGTTCTTGATATATAAAACCTGGTTTCATTATTTTATTTGTTCTTTCTCTTAGTACCTTTACTTCAGATAAGATTTTTTGAGCCCCACAAGCTTGCGGCATTATTCATCAACCATTGTTAGCACTATAACAAACATCAAAAGTTCAGTTTAAAGTTCAAAGCATTTGCACATGATGGAATACATGTACATGTAAAATTTAATGTGACTCAAAATTGGAATTTTGTCTTTAGAAGGGTAGACACCATTGTCGGAAAAGGATAATGTGCTTGTTAGAAGCATTTTCTCCATTTCAGACAATGTTTTTTTATAATAGTCTCCACCCTCAGGGTCATTAAACATGTATTCTCAATAGTCTCTAAATTTCAACTGAACACAAATTCTGATGGCTACACCATTTTCTTTTTTGGCTAAAATGGTTTGGCCAATCAGAAATTGAGTTACAAATGTATTTCCAATATCCAGAATGAGACTGAGAGTGCAATTAAGAATGGTTGGTGAATACAGACCCTGAGGTTTAGGAACTTAAATGGGAAAGCAGCCAGTGGCTTGGAAAGAAAATTGTGCAGAACACTGGTAAAGAGACTCAGAGAAAGCATCGATATGTATGTTGGTCACTGGAATATAACAGATAGTCATTGGTATTAAGGAACTCCTATTATTTGATTCCCTATTAATTTGGTTTGTTTAGCTCACCTGAGCACGAAGTGCTCATATTGAGCTTCTGTGATCGCCCAATGTCCGTCGTGCGTCGTCAATCATCCGTTGTCCATAATTTCTTTCAACATCTTCTTCTCCTTAACCACTGGACCAATCTTGATGAAACTTGGCAAAGATGCTGCTTGGCTGAAGCTTTACCAAAGTTGTTCAAGAGATTGAATTCTAGCCATAATTCTGGTTGCCATGGCAACCAAAAGGAAAAAAATAGCAAAATCTTTGAAAATCTTCTTCTCTGAAACTAGAAGGTGTAGAGCTTTGATATTTGGTATGTAGCATCTCCTAGTGGACCTCTACCAAGATTGTTCATATGATCCCCCTGGGGTTAAAACTGGCCCCGCCCCGGGGGTCACAAGTTTGAAACATAGGAACAAAGAAGGAAAATTTTAAAAATCTTCTCTGAAACTAGATGGTGCAGAGCTTTGATATTTGGTATGTAGCATCTCCTAGTGGACCTCTATCAAGATTGTTCATATGATGCCCCTGGGGTCAAAACTGGCCCCACCCTGGGGGTCACAAGTTTGAAACATAGGAACAAAGAAGGAAAACTTTAAAAATCTTCTTCTCTGAAACTAGATAGTGCAGAGCTTTGATATTTGGTATGTAGCATCTCCTAGTGGACCTCTACCAAGATTGTTCACATGATGCCCCTAGGGTCAAAACTTGCCTTACCCCAGGGGTCACAAGTTTGAAACATAGGAACAAAGAAGGAAAACTTTAAAAATCTTCTTCTCTGAAACTAGATAGTGCAGAGCTTTGATATTTGGTATATAGCATCTCCTAGTGGACCTCTACCAAGATTGTACACATGATGCCCCTGGGGTCAAAACTGGCCCAGTCCCGGGGTCACAGAAAAAGGGGTTTCCTTTCACATACTGAACTTGTTGAGCCCCGATAGATCAGTCAATAATGGTTGTGAGGTGTCAGTCTAGGGTTGCCAGTTTACCCTGGCTTGATTACTGTCTCGGCCAATATCCTTTGGCATTTGATCAAAAGTTATTGAGACAAGTCTCATTTGTGTCTTATCAATGAGCAAATGATGTTTTAATCTGTCATTCGACCACCAATTTGACCAGGAAATTAATGCCTGGCCTTCCAAGTTAATTCAATCCCTTACCATACAATCCCGACTTTCAATGACCCTGAATAAGTAAGGTTGTGAAAGCATTTTTGGAAAGGAAGAAAATGCTTTTTGCACAGTTACATACCCTGTCAGAATTATTTGGGCCTAGAACTTTGATATTTGGTATTTATCTTCTCTGTAGACCTTTACTGCTTAGTACTGAGGTGAGCGATATAGGACCATCATGGTCCTCTTGTTTTTTTTTGGCTTTGGAAATCAAAACATGGCCTGGTACAATTTTGGAATGTGATTTGTTTACTTTCCCACGGGTAACAGGAATTGTAGCTTTTGATACCAATATCCCACCTTTCCGATTTTCCCTTTCTTTTTAGCTCACCTGAGCACAACATGCTCAAGGGGAGCATTTGGGATCACCAGGTGTCTGTCTTGTGTCATAGGGAAATTTTTATCCATCAAAAACAACAGTCAATTGTTGGCCCCAGCATGTAGTACTCTTCCTTGACTGAATTTTTTAGTCATTATGTCAAGACATTGTCCTTGGGTGATCTATTCCAAAATTTATTTCCAGAATTCTGATTCATTAAAATGATTTCTGTAGTGATTGTAGGGATAGTGACAGATTTTGAAATGACTTTAATTCCTGACCTTTTCAAAATAATGATTTTGTTTCCAAAGTTTCAATACTTCAAAAAAATCCATGGTCCTCTCAAAAATTCAGGTGAGCAATCCAGGGCTATCTTGGCCCTCTTGTATTTATACCTGGCATAGAAATAACCAATAAATATATCCTTTTGAGTCGAATTCGTAACTTTTTACCAGCCGTCAATAAGTAACACTTGTCCAAACTAAAAGCGTATACAAAAGATAAATCAGTTGAAATGTAATTTTTCTGAAATAGTAGAAAATATTGTGGGAAAAGGTGTAAATGAGAATGCTGGTTACCAGCCTTTTCTCCTTTTCCCATGATTTTTTCAATAGCCCTTTTTGCCTAGGATTTTTAGAATAAGGGAGAATTTAGTTGAGAATTAGCATAATATTCACCTCTAACCAGTAGCCTTCATGGTGTAAACTTAGAACAAATCCAAAGTGTTTAGAAATTATTCTATTTGTGGATTTAAGTAGTGGACCTGTAATGGGAAACAGCTATTTCTACTCTAATATTATCCTAGCAAGTTTGCTAAGATTAAAAATGAGTATTATTGTACTTCTTTCACAGAGCCACTTTTTCCTTTTTGTCTTTCCTAGAATTATCATTTATAAATCTAAAACCACTATATTCTTGATTACAAAAGAATATGATAATTACCTCCCTTTCAGAAAACTAACAATATAATCAACAAATAATTTCATGATAGACATCAAAGGAAATTCTGGTCGACTGAAAAATGTGCAAAAGTATTATATTTGTATAAATCTGTCTTTACTAAGTGTCAAGAAATTTTATGGATTACTGCACTGGAAGTATTACAGGCCCACTACCTTAGCATACATTGTTCGAGATTTTGTATGAACTAAAATAGTTTTGAATTGCAAAATTTTGGTGTTTGGTACATATTTAACCCTGTGCCACACAGTGCCAACTAAATACCCCTAGAAAAGAAGGCTAATGAAAGAAAATGCTGGTAGCCAGCATTTTCTCCTTTTCCCACAATGTTTTCTATGCTGTTTAATGCTTTACTCCATAGATTCTCATTTCTACACATTGCTTGTTGGAGCCTTTGGAAAAGATAGTGGCAAAAGGTGAAATTACTTGTCACGAGCAATTTCACCTTTTGTCACAATGTTTTCTATGCTATATGCTATAATAATATACACATAAGAAACAGCTTCATCCTTGCTGCTATTTAGGTTGAATGAGAGATACCATAGAAATGCCTTATGGGGTAAAGGGTTAAGAAAATTTGCGGCATTTAAGCCACATTGAAATTGTTGTTTGTTAATGCTTTCAATTTGGACAATGCTAAAATTTTGTCGTCTGGTAAAGGGTTAGATCCTTTTCTTGAAAGTTTGGTAAAAATGGAATTTTCAAAAAAGCCTTTTTTGTTCCCAATAACCCTTTACCAAATGAAAAATTTTTAGACTCGTCCAAATTGAAAGCACTTGCAAAAATAATGTCCTTTATTTTCTTTCATTTTCTTCAAAATTCCCTCAGGCAGAAATTGCAGATTTAGTTGATAGTGTTGTTTAACCCATTACCACACAATCCCGACTTTTAACGACCCTGAGAAGGAAGCCCATTGAAAACATTGTGGGAAAAGGAGAAAATGCTGGTAACCAGCATTTTCTCCTTTTCTCACAATGTTTTCCTACTTTCCTAAAATAAATTTTAAAGTCATATTCATTTTGTTGTCTGCAAATGCTTTCAGTTTGGATCAGCCTAAAATTTTGTCGTTTGGTAAAGGGTTAAGATCAGACTGCATAGAATGTGCTGTCTGATCTTGAACCTCTGTGTTCCACAACTGTTTTATAGGGTATTGTCAAAAAAGCCCTGTTCAAACCATTGAACCATTTTATCAAAGTTTTCTTATTTCTATTTATAGCCTGGCTACTTGCCACAGTGAACGTGGGACAAGTACAGCCATCAGGTATGGTGACACATCTAGTGACCGAGGACCGACAGACCCTCGTCAATTCCGATGGGGATGCTGTCTCATCATCGTCGCAAGAGACTCTATACAGCACAGCGGAATCCATTAATAGCCCGCATCAGAATGGGATAAAATATGGGGCCAATGACTAGCGACATGGGGCTGCGACGTGGGGTTAGGTGTTTAGACTGCTTAGCTCAATGGGAAACCTGTACAGCTTTAATTTTTACTTGCACCTCCTAGCACAGATTTCCAACTTATAACTTACACTACATCCAGCTTTGAAATATGAACTGTTGACATTGAAAAAATCTACATTTTCAAGAACTCTAAGGAAAAAGCATTTGAAAACATTGTGGGAAAAGGAGAAAATGCTGGTAACCAGCATTTTCTCGTTTTTCATGCAATGTTTTCTACACATCCTAGACAAATTTCAATTTCATCAAACATTCCTGAGAAAAACATCTTTGGAGAACGATAAAATGCTCTCCTTATCTCACAATGTTTTCTACCCTTATGAAAACAGATTTTCAGGCTTGACTAACTTGTATTTTGTTGTGTATATATGCTTTCAATTTGGACATTTCTGATATGTCAAGTGTCCAAAATGTTTTAGTGAAGGCTTAGTACATATACTTGAATGCATAAGAAAACATTGTTGCATAAGGAGAAATTGCTTTTACCAAGTACTTTCTCCCTTTGCCTCATTGTTTGCCAAAGTTTTCCACTGCATTATGAAAGGTATTGTATCGCATATAAAGATGTAAGCCTAAGTTTAAATGTATACGAAAATGATATACTTACTGAAACACTGATAGAAAAAAAATCACAGAAGAACAACAACTAATGGAATGAAATTTACAAGGCTTTTGTATGTAAAACATTGTGGGGAAAAAGAGCTGCTTGCTTGTTGCATACAGCTTCTCCTTTTCCTATAATGATTTAACGCTTTACCAAATGACAAAATGTTGCACCAGTCCAAAGTGAAAGCATTTGCAGACAAAAGAATGAATGTAAATCAAAAATTGAATTTTGATTTTGAAGGGTAGAAAACGTTGTGGGAAAGGGAGAAAATGCTGGTTACCAGCATTTTCTCCTTTTCCCACAATGTTTTCAAAAGGCTTCTTTCTCAGGGTCGTCAAAAGTCGGGATTGTGTGGTAAAGAGGTAAGAAGATATCAACTAGAGAATGTAAAAAGTGGCATATGTACAGCAATGGGTTAAGTTTCTGAATCTTGTATTCTAACTGATCATTTTGATTATTTGTATTTATTTTGTATATAGTATGTAATAATGATATTTACAGCAATTATCTCAAATTATTAAACAAGGGAATCAATTTAGAGTATTACAAAGCAATTTTGAATGTCTATTAATTATCAGCTTGGCTGTTTTCAAAGAAAACTTCAAGGTATTGTCATATTTCTGTTGTTATGCAAAGACTTTCAACATTTTTTATCTGACAGATCTCTCTGTGATAACAAGATATTTGTTCAAAATTGAGCTACTTGTTCAGTATTAAGAGGGGAATGTATATAAAAAAGGCAGGCAACCATAAGAATATTTTTATACCCCCCACAATGTAGTCGAGGGGGTATACTGGAATCGCCATGGCTGTCTGTCTGTCCGTTCCTCCATAGACACAAATTTATCTACATTCTTCTACATTTTTTCACCTACTGAATGAGTTAAAGGGATACCCATACAACAAGGGCAGATTACCATAAAAAAATCTTACACAGTTACGCCACCATTTTAACTTAAATTTTCACCACTAATCAAGCAACTGCAGTAGAGTGTTGGCACCTGTACATGGCCTGAAACATGCAAAAAGGGAGACGTTCAGACATATATGAAAAGTTGTATCATCGATCAGCCTGCGCATTTCACGCATGTGCAGGCTGACCTGAAATGACACTTTCTGTGTCTTTGTAATTTTCATTTTTGTACTAGTCTGCTGTAGCACAAAATCTGTTGTTATCCTAAAGTGCTGTCTTGGATTAGCTAGCGTAGACTGCATAGGCTGATCTGAGATGACAATTTACGCAAAGGTCTGATTGCCCATTTTCGCATGTTACAAGCCATATGGTGCATTTTTGTTTATTTACAATAGTGAAAATGATTGTACTCTTTATGATGATTTCGGTCAAATATTACCATGATGTTGTTTCTGATACTCTGTGGAGACTTAATGGTGATATTATCCGGAATATTTCCACAATAGTGAGACTACAGAGTTGAAGACTGTTTCATACACTTACCTCTTTTTTTTTAACTTTCTTTTACAAAGTTGCAATATTTTGGACTAGTATGAATTTGATGCATTTGTACACCGTAAACTAAATGTGTTTTCATTGGGCCAATTACAGCAATTAACTTTTTACTGAATGGACTAGTCCATATTGAAAACATTTGCAGATGACAAAATAAATGCAACTTAAAATTTTGAGCTTAGTTTAAACATATTCATTTTACATCAACTGAGAAACAAGTTTTTACAACTTATATTAATCTCTCTCAATTCTACTCCTGGGAACTACACCAGTACTCACACGGACTGTGTGGGCCAATGAAAAATCCCAAAGTTGACACCAGCTCCCTGGTATCGAAGTCTGGACCTTTAGGTTATGAGGCCGACGCTCTACCTCACAACCACAGACACTACACCTATTTTGAGCTTGTTTGAAGAAGAGAAGAAAACATTGTGGAAAATGGAGAAAATGCTGGATCCCAGCATTTTCTCCTTTTCCCGCAATGTTTTCTAAAGGCTTCTTCCTCAAAAGTAGGGATTGTGTGGTAATGGGTTAAGGCTGACTTAGGTCAAAATTTTTTTGCTTTTGTTCAATTTTCAGCATGTCAAAGGATCAGTATACCTCATGACTCAGTTGGTTTTTTGCCGAACTGAAAACATCACACCAGGTTACTTACATCTTTAGCTTGTTTATTTTCAAAGAAAATGTGGCTTGTTTGAAGCCTTGCCATTATCATCTGTGTTGTGAAAAAACTTTGACATTTTGAAATTGTGAAAAAACTCGATATTTTAAAAAACTGTCACATTTTTTATAATATACATACACTGTATAAGTGGAAATATTTGTGCTGTGGAAATATTTGCGATTTTGTGAATTTGAAAAATTGGCAGACTTTTCTGTATGTATATCTTACCATAGATATACCAACAAATAATCATTGTCTTGGATTCCGTAACATTTTTGTACACAACATTTCTTGTAATTGGTTATTCGCAAATTTTTCAACACACGTTGTATATCAACATATAAAGTATCTGTCATTCTTGAAGATTTTTGTTTGACAAATTGCTCACTATCAAAATGGGAACCAATAGTTACAAGTAAATGCTGGTAGCCATTATTAGTTATGCTCCTTTTTTAACTCTTTACTAAACGACAAGTTTTTAGATTTGTCCAAATCGAAAGCATTTGCAGACGACAAAATAAAAGTGACTGAAAATTTGAAATTTGTTTTGTGAACGGTAGAAAAACATTGTGGGAAAAGGAGAAAATGCTGGTAACCAGCATTTTCTCCTTTTCCCACAATGTTTTCTTTCCTTCTCAGAAGAACTTCCAATTTTTCATTCACATTTATTTTGTCGTCTGCAAATCCTTTCAGTTTGGACAAGTGTAAAATTTTGTTGTTTTGTAAAGAGTTAACACTATTTTCTTGTATTCTAACAACTGTTTTACAAAAATCTTACTCTATCGAGGTTGTTAAACATGGGGTTGTGTGATCAAGGATCAAGAAAACAAAAAATAATGTGAAAGAGACATTAAGCACTTGTTTGGTCAGGTGACTGGGGACTTGAAAACTTGTTCATGGCTGTGATGAATAATGTCTCCACATCACCAACAAGTTTCTAAGTCCCCTGCCACCTGACCGTACAACAAATTTATTATACTGCAAAGTTTAACCATTCCAACATGTTTTAGACTAAATTAATCTTTTTTTTTGTTTCAAAAATTGAGTATGCTGACAAAGTACAATTTCCCATCCGAGTGCCCATATTGACTGAAAACTGACGTTACTGGGATCTGACATCACTGAAACCTTTGTTAACCCATTACTACACGACAATATTATAGACTTGTCCAAATTGAAAGCATTTCCAGACGACAAAATAAAAGTGACTAAAAAATTGAAATTTGTGTTGTGGAGAGTAGAAAACATTGTGGGAAAAGGAGAAAATGCTGGTAACCAGCATTTTCTCCTTTTCCCACAATGTTTTCAAAAGGCTTCTTTCTCAGGGGCGTCAAAAGTAGGGATTGTGTGGTAATGGGTTAAACATGCATTTTTGTGCATAATCTTGATTTTAATCTTAACCCATTACCACAAAATCCCTACTTTTGACGCCCCTGAGAAAGAAGCCTTTAGAAAACATTATGGGAAAAGGAAAAAAATGCTGGTAACCAGCATTTTCTCCTTTTTCTCCACAATGTTTTCTACTCTTCAAAGAACAAATCTCAAATTTTCAATTACTTTAATTTTGTCATCTGCAAATGCTTTCAATATGGACCAGTCTAAAATATTGTCGTTTGGTAATGGGTTAATCAATGCCAACGTTTTGAATGTTACCTTGAAAGTATAGTTATAGTGCAGGGCTCCAGAAAGGAAAACTGCCTTTATGTTGGTTTTGCCAGTGTACGTGATACACATGTTGAGGGCATATTATCCAATCAGATCACAAGAAACTTCTTTGCAGTATAATAATACTTTTTATTATACTGCAAAGAAATTTCTCGTGATCTGATTGGTTAACATGCCGGGAGCATATATCATGTTCCATGGCAAGAACAACATAAAGCCAGTTTCCCTTTTGAGTGCCCCGTAAACATCACTACACGTGCAAAACAACATCTAAAATGGGGGCGTCAATCAATAAACAGACTGCACATTTATGCACCAAACTGCACGTTTTAGTGACCTCAGTTTCCAGTGACGTCAGCTTTCATTGAATTGGGGCACACAAAAGGGATTTTTTATTTCATCAGCATACTGGATTCGTGAAATTATAAAAACAGGAAAATTTCGGTTAACACGCTTTGAAAGGGTAAAACTTTGCAATATAATAAATTTATTGTACGGTCAGGTTGCAGGGGACTTGGAAACTTGTTCACGGTTGTGGTGAATCATGTCACCACCTCGCCTTCGGCTCGGGGCGACATGATTAACCACAGCCGTGAACAAGTTTTCAAGTCCCCTGCCACCTGACCGTACAACTAATAATGTACTCTGAAATGTGTTACGAGAAGTAGAGTAACGAATGTTATTTATAAATTTTCATTATGTATGAAACTCTGTATCAGAGAGAATTTTTTTTTTTGCTTAAATATAAATCAATCAGGATAAAGTGTAGTATAGTGTATCATCATATATGCTTAAGTATAATATGATGTTGTTATCTTGTTCTCGTAATAGTGATATTTTTCTAGTGTGATCTTGTTACAGTTACAGAGATTTATTGTATGCCAATCTGTTCTGTTTGATCTTTCCTTTTGGTTTATAATTTGTGAATTATTTTAACCTTTTACCACACTAAAGCCTTGGTCACACCAAGCTAACGGATGGGTAACAGATGAAAAATCATTTTATCCGTTCGTATCCATTTTATGTCTGTTTCTTATCCGGTGAATCCGCTACTTGTCCGGCATTGTCTGATGATGTCCATTCCGTCTGGTAGGAAGTTTTGAGCATGTTCAAAATTTCCACCGGACAAAACGGACAAAGACATGCAAATTACAGACTTTGGATGCATCTGACTATTTATAGCCTCGGCATGTCACGTGACCAGTACGTTTTTCGTATGTTGGTGTTAGGTACATTTCCATTTATCGTACATTGGAAGAAGGTTTTTTTTTTTTTTGGTTCTCATGCGTTGCACTTCCGTTTTATCCGGTGTAAGTCAGCTATTCGTACGGTGATATCCGTTTTTAGACCGTTTATTATCCAGTACATATTTGGTAAACGTTCGTTTTTTCTGTTGCATGTGCGGCACTTGTGCGTTTATGGGTGGCTTCTTCACGCCACACACCAAATCGCGTGAGCCTCGAGTGGCAGAGGCGATGAATTTTGTCACCGGATAACCAAATTTTGCATGTTTTCGTCCGTTTTTCCCCCCCGTTACATATCCGTAAGCTGGTCTGACCAAGCCTTGAGGTTGTGAATTTAACATTTTTTTTTTGAAGACACCTTTAAAATGAAAACATTTTGGGAAAAGGAGAAAATGCTGGTAATCAGCATTTTCTCCTTTTCCCAAATGTTTTCTACTCTTTAACCCATTACCACACAATCCCTACTTTTGACGCCCCTGAGAAAGAAGCATTTTGAAAACACTGTGGGAAAAGGAGAAAATGCTGGTAACCAGCATTTTCTCCTTTTCCCACAGTGTTTTCTACCCTTCCCAGAACAAATTTCATTTATTCAGTCACCTTTATTTTGTCGTCTGCAAATGCTTTCAATTTGGACCGTTCTAAAATTTTCTCGTGTGGTAAAGAGTTAAAAGCAAATTGCATATAAATTGAAGCCTTTTAATACTTTTAGTTAGGACTGTCTAAGATTTCATCATTTTGTAAAGAGTTAGAGCTTCCTTGTTGATATTACCCCCACCATAGACATGTTATGTGTGCCACTGATAGGCTTTAAATTAAGTTGGTCTTCTCCATTGTCCCTCTCTCCTTCCCCCCGCCCCTTTTCCCCATTACTGGTAACCCCTTACAACACAATCAGCAGTTTTAATGACCCCAGAAGAAGATGGTCTTTGAAAACACTGTTTGGTGAAGGAGAAACGGGGCCTAGAACTAGAATCTTTGATATTTGAAGGCCAAATCCTCTCACCTTCCCCACTGTCTTCTGATCCCTTTCTCTTCGAAATTTCCCCGGCTTTGCTTCCTGAATTGGGGTTTGTATTATAGAGGGATAAGACTGGGGTTTTTTTTTGATATTTGAATATAGGCTGCTAAGGCGGACTTTTAATTACTTTTGACATCCTTGACAGAAAAGCCTTTAGAAAACTTTGTGGGAAAAGGAGAAAATGCTGGTAACCAGCATTTTCTCCTTTTCTAACGATGTTTTCTTTCACAAAACAAATTTCAAATTTTTAGTCACTTGTATTTTGTCATCTGCAAATGCTTTTGATTTGGACATACCTAAAATTTTGTCATTAGGTAATGAGTTAAAAACATTTTGCATACAGTGTAGATAAAGATCAGGCTGCACAAAATGTGCAGTCTAATCTTGGATTCACACTGTCCAATATGGAGATATATAAAAGAAAGAAAAAAAGGAAAAAAAGAAAACTTAATTTTAAAATCGCAACATGTGGGTTTTTACTACCACCTTAACTCTTTGCCACAAAATCTGACAACCCTGGAGTAGAGGGTTTTTGAAAACATTGTTGGAAAAGGAAAAAATGCTGGTAACCAGTCTGGTCTTGATCAACACTGTCTGCAAAAGGTCATGTCAGTGAGTCACGCTTAGCTGCGTAAGGGTTATCTAGCAGGTTGAAGGTTAACTCATTACCAAATGACAAAATTTTAGGTTTGTCTAAATCGAAAGCATTTGCAGATGACAAAATGAAAGTGACTGAAAATTTGAAATTTGTTGTGTGAAGGGTAGAAAACATTGTGGGAAAAGGAGAAAATGATGATTACCAGCATTTTCTCCTTTCCTCACTATGTTTTCTAAAGGCCTCTTTCTCAGGGGCGTCAAAAGTAGGGATTGTGTGGTAATGGGTTAACTTTGTTTTTGTTATCGATACTATGCGATTAGTGTCTTTTGTATGCGAGTTGGTATTTTTGAATAAAGTGGAATACAAGAGTACATAGCCACTGCAATCTGTCAATCTGTGTAGCTATGGAATATCAAACAATGTTAGGTATTACTCGATCAAATTGACATGAAAAAGATGACATCTATTAGCATATATTACACACTTTAACTCTTTACCACACTCGAAAATTTAAGACTCGGGTTCAAATTCAAAGCATTTGCAGACGTCGAAATAAATGTGACTGAAAAATGGAAAGTTGGTATGGGAAGGGTAGAAAACATTGTGGGAAAAGGAGAAAATTTTAGGTTTATCCAAATTGAAAGCATTTGCAGACAACAAAATAAAAGTGAATGAAAATTTGAAATTTGTTTTGAGAAGGGTAGAAAACATTGTGGGAAAAGGAGAAAATGCTGGTTACCAGCATTTTCTCCTTTTCCCACAATGTAGAAGGCTTCTCTCTCAAGGTGCGGAACTATGTAAACGACTTTCAACTCTGCATGCAGCTAATAGATTTATTGTGTCTCAAAGAATACTTAAAGTACCCGAAATAATTATGATGTTGCTGGTTTCGAATTGTTAATATGTGGCGGGAGACACTAATCTTAAGATACACTTTTAGCAGTCTGATCTTCATCAATGTCTTGCTCGAAAGTTTCTTGTTTTTACTATCGTATAGAAAGGGTAAAACCCGACATTTTCCACAAATAGAATTTCCAGACTGCCCGACTTTACACAATGATAAAAATATATATTCTCTTTTGCAGAAAGGTCAATTTCAGATCAATTCGTTCGAGTAATACATATAGTTTCCTATGCAGTTGTCACACTATTTTTAAATTTTTAAATTTCTGTCTTACTGTACACATCATGGGTCAATTATGAGGGGTGTCTTAACTCTTTTCGTGGTAGCAACATGTTTGACTGGTCTAAATTGAAAGCATTTGCACATGACAAATTCAGTATGAATGAAATGATTGGACTTCCCCTTGAAAGAGAGGAATGCATTATGGGAAGACGAGAAAATGCTGGTTACCTGTGGTGGTTAACCCTTTATCAAACAATCCCTGGTTTTTGTGACCCCGAGAAATAAGCCTTTTGAAAACACTATGGGAAAGGAGAAAATTCTGGTAACCAGCATTTTCTCTTTTTCCTACAATGTTTTCTACCCTTCCCGAAACAATTTTTAATTTTTGAGCCATATTTATTTTGTTGTCTGCAAATGCTTTCAATTTGGGCAAGTCCACAATTTTGTTTTTTGGTAGAGTTAATTGTTTTTGACAAGATGGCTACAAGCTGTCTGGGTTGCAGGCAAAAAATTGTACGAAAAGAGTTAAATTATTTGTGTATATGTGCATGTTTTTTTTTCCTATTTTCTAAGGTGTCAAAAACTAGGTGGTGTTGTGATATTTTTTTTGTGGATCAGAGTTCAGGGCTAACCCTGTATCTTTTATGGTATTTGTACTACCCTAAGGAACAAGGCTTTTGAAAACATGAGGGGAAAAGAAGAAAATTCTGGTAGTTAGCATTTTCTTCTTTTCTCATGCTGTTTCCAATCACCTCAAAGATGAATCCATTCGCTAACATCATATTCCTTTGTCCAAATATGTTGTGATTTTGAGCCGTTCTAAAATTCTTTTATCAGGCCCAGAATTCACTAACCATTCTTTAGAATGTTCTTTTTCTCCAAGATTTTATATATTTGTAAAAAACACAACTTCTGATTGTCTAAACCATTCAGTTTCTGTATTTGAATGTAACACAACTTCTGATTGGCTAAACTGCAAATAACATTCTTAAGAGTGATTGGTGAATACGGGCCCTGGTAAAAAGAGGTGAATGAATTAAATGTGTATAGAAAAATCTACTGGAACATTTATGAAAGTTTATGAGAGTTCAGATATATATCTAAATACACTGTTTTCTCAAGGAAATTTCTTTTTTGTTTTTGTTTTTAACTAACCCAAACTATTATATTGTATGCACAATACATTGTGACAATCTTTTTGTGGTCAACTGACCTTGAAAGAAGCAGCAGTGTCATTTAGCTCTGTCTGCGAGGTACTTTAGCTCTTTACCGTACGACAGAGTTTTGGACTTAGCCAAATTGAAAGCATTTGGAGATGACAAAGTAACTGTGAATTAAAAATTGAATTTTGACTTCAGAAGGGTAGAAAATATTTTGGGAAAAGGAGAAAATGCTGGGTACCAGCATTTTCTCCTTTTCCCACAATGTTTTCAAAAGCTTTCCTTCTCAGGGCCGTTAAAAGTCGGGATTGTGTGGTAAAGGGTTAAAGCACAGGCAACTGACACCCCATTTGGTCCATCACAGAATTTTGAAATTTTCATTGCTGGACATACACTTACAGTAGAAAATAGCCCATTGATACATCATCTCTCCATCATATTTGAGCTCTGCGAAAGCAGGGCTTAACCCATTACCACACAATCCCTACTTTTGACGCCCCTGAGAAAGAAGCCTATAGAAAACATGGTGGGAAAAGGAGAAAATGCTGGTAACCAGCATTTTCTCCTTTTCCCACAATGTTTTCTACCCTTCATAAAACCCTTCGTAAAATTTCAGATTTTCAGTCACTTTTATTTTGTCGTCTGCAAATGCTTTCAATTTGGACCAGTCTAAAATATTGCCGATTGGTAATGGGTTAATCCACCTGCAAAAAGTGTTGACCCAGGTATACCTGTGTGGACTCTGCAGCCTGAACTGGGCTGAAATCTTTTGCTATTTATCAATTTCTGCTTGTCAAAGGACCAATATACCTTATGATTACATTGGTAGTAGGACATGATCATGTGATGACTGCTTTGTATCATGCATCACAATGTTGCGTTACTCTTTACCACACAATCCCTACTTTAAACGACCCTGAGAAAGGAAACCTTTGAAAACATTGTAGAAAAAGGAGAAAATGCTGGTAACCAGCATTTTCTCCTTTTCCCACAATGTTTTCTACCCTTTCCAAATCAAATTTCAGTTATTGATTAACACTGATTTTGTCGTCTGCAAATGCTTTCAATTTGGACCAGTCTAAATTTTCTCGTGTGGTAAAGAGTTGAGCCTTTCCCAAACGACAAACTTTTGGACTACACCAAATTGAACACATTTGCAGACGACAATTGAACTCTTGCTGAAAAGATGATTTCTGTCTATGATAGGATAGAAAACATTGTGGGAAAAGAAGAAAATGCTGGTTACCAGCATTTTCTCCTTTTCCCACAATGTTTTCAAAAGGCTACCATTCTAGAACCGTAAAAACCAGGAATTGTTTGGGAAAGGGTTAAGCCTTCTTTGGCTAGAGGATGGCTCATATATACATGTATGATATAGAGAGAATGTGCAAATATGCTATTTTTAGTAACAGTGATGATCCACCAATTAAGCTTGGACCAATGGAGCTTCAAAGGCCTGTGGGTAAAGTACATGACTTGTAATCCAGGTGCCATGACCTAGAATCAAAGCTCAACCAAACTCTTTTCTCGGTGAAAAGTTTGTTGTTTAGTAAACAGTTGATTATGGCTCCATGGACAGGATTTGGCTTTGAAAGGATTGTTTGAGAGCACAGTTGCTTCTCGGACAAACAAATTGAAGTTTTGCTTGTTCCGAGGTTAGGCCTCAGGAGGAAGAAGTGCTCTAGAATAAAAATTTTTCAACTTTTTAATACATTCAAATTAAATTGTGATATTAGAATTCAAAATATATACATATAATACATAATTATAGGCCAACTGCTTGAAACATTACTGTAGAACATATTTCATTTAACTAATTATCAAACGACAAAATTTTAGGTTTGTCCAAGTAGTAAGCATTTGCAGATGGCAAAATAAAGTGAAATTTGAAATTTGTTTGATGAAGAGAAAGAAACATTGTGGGAAAAGGGGAAAAGGCTTCTTTTTCAGGGAGTCAAAAGTAAGGATCGTGTGGCAATGGGTTAAAGAATTATTTTGTGGGGAGCTGAAAAATTTCCAAAAGAAAGGGAAAATGTGTATAATTATCTTTACAGTGTAAAACTGACCTTTCTGCAAATTTTGATTAACAGGTGTACCAACGTCTTAGGGGCCAATGAAAACGCAGCATTGGGCGTCATGTAAACAAAAAAGTCTGACACAATTTCGGATTAGCTTGTCAGGCTTGACAACCAATATAGTGCATCACTTTACCACACAATGACGACTTTTAACGACCATGGCAAACAAGCCTTTTAATGCTGGTGAGCAGTATTTTCTCCTTTTCCCACAATGTTTTCTACCTTATAAAAAAAATTGCATCATTTGAGCCACTATGAAATTGTTGTCTGCAAATGCTTTCAATTTGGACCAGTCTAAAATTTTTTTCGTTTGGTAAAGAGTTAATATCAGTTATATGGGCTAACTCATGACTGGTCTGTATCATCTACTACCTCTCATGTTCATGAAGCAGACAGCTTTGAAACACTGTTTGACAAACAGCAGCATTGCTAAATATAAGCATTTGCTTCTTTTTCTCAAATGTTCTTTATACAACTAAAACAACAGATCATCATTTCTCCTGAATGTCACACCAATATTTCTTTTCAAGCATTTCAAATTTGCATGTACTGTATGGTGGGAACCTTTCAGAAATAAATTTCAATCTCTGGATTACATTTATTTTGTTGTCTGCAGCTATTTTCCATTTGGGCAAGTCTAAAAAATTCATTTGTTTCATCAAGAGGTGATTGGGAAAAAAAACCTGAACTGATGACAAGTAATAGTTCCCTGATTTCACAGAAGAGTAGGTTGATATTTCTGTTAGTTCCAATATGGATTATAGGTAACCCAGTGAGCTTTCATCTGATTCTTAGCTTTATCACTGCTGCAGAAAATGGACTTATAAGCCTTACTGGCTTTAGGGTCATTCTGAATACTGCCTGTCTTTTTCACGCCATTAGACAGTCCATTTAGTTTGCTTGTTGTTCCATTGGTCAATTTTTCTTTGGAAATTTTGGATCCTTTGTCCCCATTGGCTAATTTGTCATTACCAAACACACTGTCTCCATTGGTCAATTTGTCTTTAGAAGCTTTAGATCCTTTCTCCCCATTGGCCAATATGTCATGACTGGATAGACTGTCTCCATTGGTTATTGCTGAACTTGAAGCAGAATGGTCTGTTTTTGCTTGTTTACTTGTGCTTGGTGCACAGTCTGTGTCCTCAGATGTTGCTGTTTCACATTTGTGTTTCTTTGCCTTCTTTGCTTTCTGAAATGTTTAGATACATGTATATTATAATTTCTGACCAATCATGTTAATATGCGGAAGATTGTGATGCATGTGGTGATGTTCGATCACTCAATTTTTAGTCATCGCTTTCTAGATTTAGACTAAAACTCGGAACGAAGTCGTATTTCTATTTTTTAAAATCTAAAACGTTGTTACCAAAAACAAACTTCGCTTGTTATGGCCTATGTTCTGGCAAAAGAGGCTTCAACAGTTTACTACACAATCCCAAGTTTTATGACCCTGAGGAGGAAAGCAAATGAAAACACTGGTAAAAGGAGAAAATGCTGATAAACAGCATTTTCTGCTTTTCCAAGAATATTGTCTTACCTCTAAAACAATAATTGTTAATTTCTGGGTAACATGTATTTTTTCTTTGCAAATGTTCAAAATTTGGGCAAGTCTACAATGTTTTGTTGTCAGGTGAAAAGGTAAAAAGTTCATGCATCTCTGTGATGCATTATACAACTCAAGTCATCACATAAAAAAAAAAAAATTAGGTATCCATTATATGGATACCTAATTTTTTTTTTTTTTTTTTTTTTAAAACACCTGACTAAATCACAAGGCAGAATGGTCCTTTGACAAGCCAAAAACAGACTGATAGTAAAACGCCCATCACAGACTGCACAGGCTGACATCCTTTTAAAGACGCATTAACCCTTTTACACACAATCCCGAGTTTTAATGACACTGAGGAAGAAGCCATTGAAAACATAATAGGAAAAGGAGAAATGCTGGTAACCAGCAGGAAAAGGAGAAATGCTGGTAACCAGCATTTTTTCCCTTTCCCCACAATGTTTTCTACTCTATCTAGGCCCAGTTTTGTCATCTGAACCATCTTTGATATAAGCAAATGCTTTCAATTTGGACATGAACAAAGTTTGGTTGTTTGGTAAACACCCTTTTCACAGAGCATGGCTAAATTAGAGATCAGTTTCCCTCATTAGTGCACAAAAAAGGTTTAATTTCTCTGCGGTAGCCAACCATATTATTTCCCCACTACTGAAAAGTAGTGTTTCACTGTCCATTACATTTTTGTCAAAAGTGAAATTTACTTTAACCCATTACCACACGACAATATTTTGGACTGGTCCAAATTGAAAGCATTTGAAGACGACAAAATAAAAGTGAATGAAAATTTGAAATTTGTTTTGTGAAGGGTAGAAAACATTGTGGGAAAAGGAGAAAATGCTGGTTACCAGCATTTTCTCCTTTTCCCACAATGTTTTCTAAAGGCTTCTTTCTCAGGGGCGTCAAAAGTAGGGATTGTGTGGTAGTGGGTTAATTCTTTATCAAACTGCAAATTTTTGGAATGGAACAAATACAAAGCATCTGCAAACATCAAATTTAAGTAATATGATTTCCGACTTTGATAGGGTAGAAAATTTTCCCACAATGTTTTCTACAGACCTCTTTCTCAGGGTCCTTAAAAGTCGGGATTGTGTGGTAAAGAGTTAAATTTTTGGTTTGGCAACTTTTAGCCAGTAGTATTATTTTTTTCTGCACTGTAATATAATCCGGATTTTTAAAACCAAACACCCTTTGACAGCATTAAATCTTAAATTTTGTTATCGCCACAGAGTTTTTAACTAATACAAACTGAAAAACTGATGAGGTTAGTGAAAAGGTATGGTAAAAATGAACTAGAGCTGTCACTGAATGTGACTATTCCTCCACCAGGGCTTTGACAGTATTTTGTACACAGATGGACAGAGGGACACACGGACGGATAGGCTGATTCCAGTATACTCCCGAAAACATTCATTTTACAGGGGTATAAAAAGCTGAGCAGTAGATCTTTTGCCAAATTGGATGAATATTAATTATATCTTTTGCAGAAAAATTCTCCTCCTTCATACAACAAGTAATTCAGATGATGAAAAATGTAGACTTTTAAGAATGTGAACACTTCTAAAAAATATATGTCATGTATCTTGGACTCTCTCCAATTAACTGTCTACCACACAATCCTGACTTATATCAACCCTGAGAAAGAAAACCAGCATTTTCTCCTTTTCCCACAAAGTTTTCTACCCTTCCCAAACCAAATTTAAAATTTTCAGTCAGGTTTATTCTGTTGTCTGCAAATGCTTTCAATTTCGACTAGTCCAAAATTTTGTTGTTTGGTAAAGAGTTAATGACTCAAAAAGAGATATCAAATCATATTTACCTTGTCTAACTTTTGTTGGAGACGTTTCTCTTCCATACGCGATCTTATACCCTCCAGCTCTTCCTCCCCAGGATTCAGAATAATCACATCTCCTTGGCTAAACACTTTGCCACACTGTAAATAATTGAAATAATTCAGCTAACTCATCACTACAAAACTTTAGGTCAGACCAAATTCAAAGCTTTTGTACTAGACAAAATATGTGTAACACAAATAAATTGTGGCTATATTAACCTTTTACCAAATGACAAAATTTTAGACTTGTCCAAAATGAAAGCGTTTGCATACGACAAAATGAATGTGATGAAAGAGTTAAAATATGTTTAAGGAAGGGAAGAAAATGTTGTGGGAAAAGGAGAAAATGCTGGTTACCAGCATTTTCTCCTTTTCCTACAATGTTTTCAAAAGACTTCTTTCACAGGGGTGCTAAAAGTCAGGGTTATCCGGTAAAAGGTTAAGAAAGATATCCGGAAGGATAGAAAATACATGTACCGTAAACAATTTTCAACAGAAATGTGAAACAAGTTTCCCACCAACAAAACTTATAACATGCTTGTAAAATAAAAACAAAAGCGCTGCAGTGCCAAAGCTGGGCCACAGGCACTTGATTCAACCCATTACCACACAATCCTTACTTTTACTGACCCTGAAGAAGAAGCCTTTAGAAAACATTGTGGGAAAAGGAGAAAATGCTGGCTGGTAACCAGCATTTTCTCCTTTTCCCACAATGTTTACTATCCTTCTTAAAACAATCTTTGAAAATTGAGTTATACTTATTTTGAAGTCTGCAAAAGCTATCAATTTGGAACAGTCTAAAAGTTTGCTGTTTGGCAAATGACAAAATTTTAGACTAGGCTTAAATGAAAGCACTTGCAGACAACAAAATAATCATAACTCAAAATCTGAAGTTTGTTTCCAGCAGGGTAGAAAACATTGTGGGAAAAGGAGAAAATGCTTGGTACCAGCATTTTCTCCTTTTCCCACAATGTTTTCTACTCTTCACAAAACAAATTTGAAAAGTGAAAATTCATAGTCATGGTAAGTAAGAAACCAAAGGAAGGTGACATATTTACCGACCTTGTGACAGTTTCCACCTTTGACCTCTTTCAGTGCCCTCTCTGACAGGACACATCCACAGCTCCACAAGTAACAGAACCTAAAATTGAAATTTAACATCAGGTAAAAAGTAAACAAATGATGAGGGACCTCAAGAGCCTTTAACTCTTTACCACAAAATCCCGAATTTTAACGACCCTGAGAAAGAAGCCTTATGAAAACACTGTGGGAAAAAGAAAATGCTGGTAACCAGCATTTTTCCTTTTCCCACAGTGTTTTCTTCCTTTTGCAAACTGAATCTTAATTTTTTTGTCACCTTTATTTTGTCTCTGCAAATGCTTTCAATTTGGACTGGTCTAGAATTTTCATGTGTGGTAAAGAGTTAACTAAACTGTGTATGTCTGATGTTTGCGTATGCAGTTTCTGTAGGCAAGCATTAACACATTACCAAACGACAATATTATAGACTTGTCCAAATCGAAAGCATTTGCAGACAACAAAATCAAAGTGACTGAAAATTTGAAACTTGTTTTGTGAAGGGTAGAAAAATATTGTGGGAAAAGGAGAAAATGCTAACCAGCATTTTCTCCTTTTCCCACAATGTTTTCTAAACGCTTTTTCTCAGGGTCGTCAAAGGTAGGGATTGTGTGGTAATGGGTTAAGTGTGAAAACAAGTTTCACTTAACTGCATAACATTACAATTCCACTAAATACTTGCGCCAGTTTATATCTTTTGAAGATAAGGGGGAGGAAATGCTGGCTACTAAATTTTTCTCCTTTTCCAATAATATTTTCTACCCTTTCATACACAATTTTCACCATCTGACCCACCTTAAACTTGTCATCCACAAACTGATTTGGACAAGTCTAAAAATTTTGCAGTTTAAAAAAAAGGATTAAACTTGCTGTACACAGATCATGAGATGTCTTCAAATTAGTCTGTGTCAAATTCTATAAACAGAATTCTATAAATTTGCCATCTAGCTAGATCAGTCAATCAAACTTGAATCACTTTGACAGTCCTTTGACTTGACCAGAGTACCACAAAAGCAGATACATTGCTGGCATTACATAATATCAAGTACTCACAACTAATGGCTGTATGTTTTCAAGAGGCCTATTTTGGAAAGCAAACTACAAATATTGGTAAATCACAAATTATTTTGTTTGCATTATATATTTATAAGGGAAGGGCCTTATGACAAAAGAAAGAGGGAGGTACATAGTTATTCATCAGTGAAAACCATTCATCTTGATGCCTACAACAGGGCAAATATAACAGGCAGCTCACATGTCCATAGAGCCATCAAAGGGGGAGTTAGGCTATGAAGGAATATGGAGAGGATTGTATTAGCATTAACATAGAAAGAAGTGCATTGATAGGGAAAGAGGAGTGGTGTAATGGCATTAACTAAGAAAGAGGTGCATTGATAGGGAAAGAGGAGTGGTGTGATGGCAGTAAAAGAAGGTGCATTGATTGGAAAAAGAGGAGGGGCGTAATGGCATTAACATAGAAGGAGGTGCATTGATAGGGAAAGAGGAGTGGTGTGATGGCAGTAAAAGAAGGTGCATTGATTGGAAAAAGAGGAGGGGCGTAATGGCATTAACATAGAAGGAGGTGCATTGATAGGGAAAGAGAAGGGGTGTAATGGCATTAACTTAGAAGGAGGTGCACTGGTGGGGAAAGAGGAAGAGTGTAATGGCATTTACTTAGAAGGAGGTACATTGGTAGGGACAGAGGAGGGGTGTAATGGCATTAACAGAGGGAGATGCATTGGTGCGACAGAGGAGGGGTGTAATGACATTAACATAGAAGGAGGTGCATTGTTGGGGACAGAGGAGAGGTGTAATGACATTAACTTAGAGGAGGGTGCAATGGTGGGGGAAGAGAAAGGGTTGTAATGGCATTAACTTAAAGGAGGTGCATTGGTGGGGACAGAGGAGGGATGTAATGAAATTAACTTAGAAGCGGGTCCATTTTTGTGGACATAGGAGGGGTGTATTGGCATTAACATAGAAGAGGGTGCATTGGTGGGGAAAGGAGGGGTGTAATGCCATTGCCATAGATGCATTGATAGGGAAAGAGAATGGGTATAATGGCATTAACTTAGAAGGAAGTGCATTGGAAGGGACAGAGGCGGGATGTAATGGCATTAACACAGAAGGGGGTGCATTGGTGGGGGCAGAGGAGGGCTGTATAGTATTAACATAGAGGGAGGTGCATTGATTGGGAAAGAGAAGGGGTGTAATAGCATTAACATAGAAGGAGGTGCATTGATAGGGATAGAGGAGGGGTGTAATGGCATAAACATAGGAGGTGCATTGGTGGGGAGAGAGGTGGGGTGTAATGGCATTGACATAGAAGGGGGTGCTTTGGTGGGGATAGAGGAGGGGTGTAATGGCATTTTCACAGAGGGAGGGGCATTGGTGGGGACAGAGGAGAGGTTTAATGGCATTAACATAGAAGGAGGTGCATTGATAGGAAAAGAGGAGGGGTGTAATGGCATTAACATGGATGGAGGTGCATTGGTGGGGACAGAGGAGGGGTGTAATAGCATTAAGATAGAAGGAGGTGCATTGATGGGAAAGGAGAGGGATATAATAGCATTAACATAGGAGGTGCATTGATCGGGACAGAGGAGGGGTGTATTGGCATTAACACAGAGTAAGATGCATTGATAGGGACAGAGGAGGGGTGTATTGGCATTAACACAGAGTGAGATGCATTGATAGGGACAGAAGAGGGGTGTAATGGCATTAACTTTGAAGAAGGTGCATTGATGGTGACAGAGGAGGGGTGTATTGGCATTAACATAGAAGGCGGTGCATTGATGGGAAAAGAGGAGGGGTGTAATGGCATTAACATGGATGGAGGTGCATTGGTGGGGACAGAGGAGGGGTGTAATAGCATTAAGATGGAGGTGCATTGATGGGGAAAGAAGGAGGGTATAATACCATTAACAAAGAGGGAGGTGCATTGATAGGGACAGAGGAGGGGTGTAATAGCATTAACATAGGAGGTGCATTGGTGGGGTTAGAGGAGGGGTGTATTGACATTGACATAGGAGGTGCATTGATACAGACAGAGGAAGGGTGTCATAGCATAAACATAGAGGGAGGTGCAATGATAGGGAAAGAGGGGGTAATGACATCAACATATAGAGAGAGGTGCATAGTGGGAAAACAAAGCATAGACGGCGGTGCCATATGAGGGAAGAGGTGCAATGTAATGGCATTAACATACAGGGAGGTGCATTTTGAGTAAAGGAAGAGGGGTGTAATGGCATAGACAGGGGTACATTGTGGGTTAAGGTGGAGGGGTGTAATGGCATTAACATAGAGGGAGGTAAATTGTGAGAAAGGGATATTATGCATTAACATAGATGGCGGTACATTGTTACCCAATTATGACTACCATTTATCTCAATGCCTACAGCAGGGCAGATATAGAGGGCAGGTAGCATGTGAATATAGCCATAAAAGGGGGAGGAACATTGTGGTTGAAGGCGCAGGAGGTGTAATGGCATCAATAGAGGTACATTGTGGAGGAGGGAGTGTAATGGCATTCACATAGAGCAAGATACATTGTTACTCACCTGTGACTGCCATTCATCTCAATGCCCACAACTGGACAGATATAGCGAGCAGCCTGAGTGTCAATATACCCATCTCCTTTCTCCGTCTTGTTCTTTGTGAAGTCCTTGTTTTCTGTGAGGTTCAGCTCCTTCACATCCTGTAAGAATATCATATAAATCATCCATTTACCACAATGCATTAAACATCATCATAATCATACTTTAAACATTTACCAAACAATCACAGGTTAGAATGACCTTGAAAAAAAAAATCTTTTGAAAATATTGTGGGAAAAGAGGAAAAATGCTAGTTGCCAGCATTTTCTCCTTTTCCTGCAATCTTTTCTATCCCAGGTAAATCCCAATATTTAAACCTGATCTGATTTGTTGTCTGCAAATGCTTCCTGTCTGGACCAGTCTGGAATTTTGTGGTCTGGTAAAGAGTTAATTTCAAAACGTTTGACTTGTCCAAATTGAAAGCATTGAAATGTAGCTCAGATAAATTTGCTTTTTACAAGGGAAAAAAGCTGTATACAACCATTTTCTTCTTTTCCAAAAGGTTACTTAAAAGCTTTGTTTCTCTGCGTTAGGAAAACTTGGGATTGCGTAGTAGAGGGTTAACATACGATACTGATTCTATCAACCCTGAAGAGTAAACCTTATGAAAAAATTGTGGGAGAAAGGAAAAAATGCTAGAAATCAGTACTTTCACCTTTCAAAAAAAATTTCCGCCATTTCACAAATTCTTTCAGATAGGCAACATTTATCATCTTTATTTGCCTTTAAATTCTGCCAAGTTTTATATCTAGTCATCAAGTAAAGAATAAACCATTGGAGCAAAAATGAATGGTAACCAGCATTTTCTCTATTTCCCACAATGCTTTCAACAGGCTTTTTTTTTTCCCTTAAGGCACTTAAAATTTGGGATTGTGTGTTAACTCTTTACCAAACGACAAAACTTTAGACTGGTCCAAACTGAAAGCATTTGCAGACGACAAAATAAAAGTGACTAAAAATTTGAAATTTCTTTTGGGAAGGGAAGAAAACATTGTGGGAAAAGGAGAAAATGCTGGTTACCAGCATTTTCTCCTTTACCCACAATGTTTCAGAATGCTTCTTTCTCACTCAGGGTCGTTAAAAGAAGGGATTGTGTGGTAAAGGTTTAAGAGGTTAAACTATATAATGTATTCCCTTGTGTTTCAGTCATGCAATTCTGCTACATACCTTTAGTCCTCTAAGATGGGTAAAGCTTGCGGCACATTCAAACTTGGTCCTGTCTATCAGTAACTCCAGCACAGACTCTTTATTGTACAACCTGAAAAGTGTAAGAGAATAACAAATATAACACTTAGTCACTCAATCCAGAGCTTAACTCATTATCAAACAACAATATTTAGGCTTGTCCAAATTGAAAGCATTTGCAGACGACAAAATAAAAGTGACTGAATATATGAAATTTGTTTTGTGAAGGGTAGAAAACATTGTGGGAAAAGGAGAAAATGCTGGTTACCAGCATTTTCTCCTTTTCCCACAATGTTTTCTAAAGGTGTCTTTCTCAAGGTCGTCAAAAGTAGGGATTGTGTGGTAATGGGTTAATGAACCTTAGGAAAGGCCTTTAAAAACATTGTAGAAAAAAGAGAAAATGCTGGTAACCAACAGTTTCTCTTCCTTTCCGATGGTGAATTTCTATTTTTAAGTCACATTCATTTTGTCATTATGTAAAAGCTTTCCATTAACCCATTAACGAACAATCCCTACTTTTGACAACCCTGAGAAAAAAGCCTTTAGAAAACATTGTGGGAAAAGGAGAAAAATGCTGATAACTAGCATTTTGTCCTTTTCCCACATTGTTTTCTACCCTTGACAAGACAAATTACAAATTTTCAGTCACTTTTATTTTGCTGCCTGCAAAATTAACCCTTTCGCAAATAATCCCTGGTTTTTACGGGTCTGGAATAGTAGCCTTTTGAAAACAGTGTGGGAAAAGGAGAAAATGCTGGTAACCAGCATTTTCTCCTTTTCCCACAATGTTTTCTACCCTATCACAGACAGAAATCATCTTTTCAGCAAGAGCTGAATCGTCGTCTGCAAATGCTTTCAATTTTATCTAGTCCAAAAGTTTGTCGTTTGGGAAAGGGTTAATGCTTTCAATTTGGACCAGCCAAAAATTTTGTCATTTGGTAAAGAGTTAAGGAAAGTTCAAAGTTCTATCATTGGGTACAGGGTTAACATGTGGCATGATGAAATTGACTGTAGGTTCTTTCTTGTAATCTGTTCATATGGATCTAAACTGTCAAATATTTTGTGATACAGGGATATATGAACAGCGAGACAGGCTAGTGGAAGCTTTGCCGCACAATTTCCAAATCCTTGTATTAACCCTTTACCAAAAGTATCACAGGTTTTCATGACCCTTGAAGAGAAGCCTATTGAAAACATTGTTGAAAGAGGAGAAAATGCTAGCAACCAGCATTTTCTCCTTTTCTCACAATTGTTTTACCCTTTCGAGGACAACTTCTGCCATTTCAGCCATCTTTAATTTGTCCTCTGCAAATCCTTTTAATTTGAACCAGTCTAAAATTCTGTTCTTTGGTGAAGAGTTAAAGCTTGTAAAAAATAGCAAATCCTAAACCTAGCTAAGTATCCATCTTAGCATTGCAGTTATTAACCCTTTACTCCACAGATACTCATTTCTACGCATTTCTTGTAGGAGCCTTTGGAAAACATTGTGACAAAAGGTGAAATTGCTCGTCATGAGCAATTTCACCTTTTGTCACAATGTTTTCTATGCTATCAAAAGGTGTCACATACACATAAGAAAAGGTTTCACCCTTGCTGTTATTTAGGGTCAATTACAGATTACATAAAAATGTCTTATGGGGTAAAGGGTTAAACATACAAACTGCCTGATACCACACATTTTTCTTTTGGCCCCTTTCCCCTCTCCCACCCTCACACACATTTGATAGGGATTTCTACTGGCCTACATGGTATCCTGGCAACAGACATCAGCATCAATTTTACAATGAAAGGGCTGCTCCCTAACACAGAGTTGTAAAATATATTTTCATTTTATAACATATTTAAGAACATGGTCAATTTAATATTAATACAACAGTCTGCAAGCTTATTATATTCTTCACTCCAAACCCAAAAGGCGTAATTTCAGACTTCTTTGTGCTGCATGCATTTGCTAACAAACACTTCGATAAAATAATGGCTATTTTCACAATAGCAATGGAATTTATCTCTGAATAGGACAGAAAACATTGTGGGAAAAGAAGAAAATGCTAGTTTCTGGCATTTTCTCCTTTTCTCACAATGTTTTCAGAAGCAATCTCTTTAGATTAATGCTGAATATTGGGAAATGTGGTAAAGCCTAAATGGGTACACGAAACATTTGATTGTTCTGTTCATAAGTCTGCCGCCATATGTTGAGCTCTTTTGATATTTAGGTTTATACTTCTGAGAAAAGTACTTATAAGTGTAGAACAAAAGCAATACTGTTACATTAGAACTACACATAGAGGACCTGGTATGCTTTTCAAAAGACAATAATATTTACCAAAACTCACTTTGGTCCTTGTCAATCATAATCTCCCACTAGATGGCATTCTACAAGCACTCATCTATCTAATTTGGGCATTCTGGGTACAGAACTAGACTACTTTCCTACAGGACAAGCATTACTTTGAATTTCAAAATATAATAAACCTTTACTCAATAAAATGGTACCTGGTGTGATTCATTCAATTATGATCAGCTAGCAGGTAACCTTTGCACCTGCCATTTATTAAAACAGCCCCTATGCATTGTCTGTGCATGTCATATTCTTCGAAGATTCGACTTATATGACGCATCACTACTAGCCCCGAAAGCGGGCTGACTGTAATATTACGCTCTATAAAGTAGCAATGTTGAAAATAGCCTTTACGTATCAATACGTTTGAGGAGAAATGAGACCTGCTTTAGCAACAGATTTCTCTAAACTGGTGATCATAGTTGAGTGAATTGCACTAGGTGGCGTTTTATTGGGTAAACCTTTTTTCTGTTTTAAATTCAAAATAACGGTTGTCGCGTAGGAAAGTGGTTTGGTTCTGTACCCAGGATGCCCATATCAGATAGATGAGTATTTATAGAATGCCATCTAGCGGGAGATAATGGCCCCTATGAGCTTGGGTAATAGCATCAGGGTAAGACCTACATTTCTACATACAGGTATATTATGTGCGACTGGTAATGTGTCAAAGCAGACGGGTTGAATCCATCAAATAATTCCGATGGAAACTGTAGGAGGAGTTGCGCACACAAGAAATTGCTAGGGGACAGACAGACGGACGGACAGACGGATGGACAGACGGACGGATGACCGGGGGTATAACATAATACGACACTTTGAGCGTATAATAACCAAATGTTTCACTTTACCACACAATCCTGACTTTTAGCATCCCTGAGAAAGAAGCCTATAGAAAACATTGTTGTAAAAGGAGAAAATGCTGGTAACCAGCATTTTCTCCTTTTACAACAATATTTTCTACCCTATCAAAGTCAGAAATCATCATGTTAACCATCTTCGCAAGCCAAGTAATGATCCACTAAGCTACTCTACCCTTGGAGGACCAAGCTTGATTTCGACATTCCCCTGATACACATTTTCATTAGTTGCAGCTAGCTCTGAACTGCACGAATCAAATCGCTCATAGCATTTTCATCCGTGATAAAAATAGAACAAGGTGGCAACCTTTCGGATAAAAATAGAAGGTATTAAACATGAATACCTCTGTGGATGTGTGCAGGATCTGTTATGATTTACCATGTATTACCCAAAAAACAGACAAACAATACTTACAGAAAATTTCAATGTGACAAATCAATTATCAGAGGTTTTAGCCTATATCCCAGCACCTGACCATGGAATATCGAAATATGTTTGTGGTTATTGCTTCATGTTGAATTATTGTATTCTTTAGAGGTTTGTAAAACAACAATTCATTGGCTATAAGAAATATGATTTAAAGGGAGATAATAAGCAGCATCCAATTGGGGGTGTATCGCAGGAATCTCGAAATTGGGCTTGATCTGCCAAGGTATGATCCATGTAGTGATCGTAACCTTGGCTAGCGAAGATGCATGTTAACATGATGTAATTTCTTGTCTGCAGATGCTTTGAATTTGGTCCAGTCCAAAAATTTGTTTAAACTCTGGATTGTGTCGCAAAGGGTTAATCATTTACCAAACAATCCCTTTTTTTTAATGACCCAGAGGAAGAGGCCTTTTGAACACATTTTGGGAATTTGAGAAAATGCTGGTAACCAGCAAGGTCAATTTTCAATTTTTCAATCAGGTTTGATTTTGTTTTCAGCATTATTACTAGTCTGCTTTGAATATGGAAAGGTAAAAAATTTGTCATATGGTAAAGAGTTAAACTATTCTTCTGTCAGTATCTGTACCAGTACAAAGTTACTGAGAAGAAGACTTTGAAATCCATGGTACTATTTTTTGTGAATTATCATTGTCTGCGCATGTCATATTCTTCGAAGATCCGACTGTCTTGTACGACGCATCACTACTAGCCCCGAAAGCGGGCTGACTGTAATATTACGCTCTATAAAGTAGCAATGTTGACAATAGCTTTTACGTATCAATACGTTTGAGGACAAATGAGACCTACTTTAGCAAGAGATTTCTCTAAACTGGTGATCATAGTTGAGTGAATTGCACGAGGTAGCGTTTTATTCAGTAAACCTTTTTTCTTTTAAAATTCAAAGTAACGGTTGTCGCGTAGGAAAGTGGTTCGTTTCTGTACCCAGGATGCCCATATCAGATAGATAAGTATTTATAGAATGCCATCTAGCGGGAGATAATGGTGAATTATTGGTAAGGTAGAAAAAAGAGTCTCATTTCCTGTGGAAAAGAAGTAAATGCTGAAAATGGACCCCAAGAGAGGCATTTAGAGAAAAGTAATTTTTCTGGCAGAGAACATCACATCTTATCCAGCTGTTGTTTTCCCTATAGATAAATAAAATACCAGAATGTTGATATAACATCTCTGTATGTAGGCTTTGGGTGCTTCTTCAATTATTGTTTCTTTTCCATGAACCTCTTAACACATGGCAATAATTTAGATCTGACCAAATTTTGCAGACATCAAATCTAATACACGGGGTAGCTGCTGATATGATGATTTCTGGCTTTAGTAGGATACAAAACATTGTTTGAAAAAGGAGAAAATGATGGTAGAATACTACCCCGATATTTGTTTAACCCATTACCAAATGACAATATTTAAGACTGATCCAAATTGAAAGCATTGGCAGACAACAAAATTAAAATGACTGAAAATTTGAAATTTGTTTTGTGAAGGGCAGAAAACTTTGTGGTAAAAGGAGAAAATGCTGGTTACCAGCATTTTCTCCTTTTCCCACAATGTTTTCTAAAAGCTTCTTTCTCAGGGGCGTCAAAAGTAGGGATTGTGTGGTAATGGGTTATTTCAGTGAAAGACAGAATTTTATTTCATCGAGTGAACATCATTAGTAAAATTTTCATGAGTGACTGTGCCACTCATGAAAATATTGCCGATGATGTTCATTTGATGAAGTAAATTTTGATCTCCACCGTAAAAAAAAACAAATATCCTCTATATACAATGTCAAATTCTTGATGATATCCATGGATGTATTTTTTTCAATGGTGTAAATTAATTTGCAAGCATCTTGAACCTTTTCCCCTCAAAAAAGTATTTACCACCATACAATGCCAATTCTTAATGACCCTGAAAGAGTAGGTTCTTGAGAAAATGCTGGTTTTCAACATTTTTCTCCATTTCCTTTACCCTTCACCAAACAACAAAATTTTAAGCCTTGCCCAGACATAACCTATTTGTGGGCGACAATTTCAGTCCAGCTCAAATGGTCCAAGTTTTCTTAGTAAGTGTAGAAAACATTATGGGAAAGAAGAAAATGCTGGTTTCCTAATTTTTGGTTTCCTAATTTTCTCCATTCCTGCCATGTTTTTAGAGGATTTTGAAGAATAAGACAAAGAATGTTCTTAAGAATGGTTGGAGAATACAGACCAGGTTTTTCATTGGAATGCCCTAGCTTGGTACTGGTGAAACCCAGGACTTGTAAGAGTAAGCCAGCTGTCACCATGATGTGATATGAAACAATACTGAAAGCAGCTTAAAATGTGATATAATCAATCATACAACCTTTGTCTTCTGCAATGCTCTCAATTTGGACAATTCCATACTTTGGTCAACTTGTAAAGGGCTGAAGCTTCTTCGATAAATAGTTTGGCAGAAGAAAATAATAAGGGTAAAAAAAAAAATAGGTTAAGTATCTGTTTCTGATATTTTCACGAATCCAATTATCAAGACTGGTGCTGATAATTGATATTATAGGGCTGGTGCCTGGAAATAATATTATGTTTATTTACATTTTATCGAGAATGGTTCCTGCCAGGTCTGTATCGGCTAAAACGTCATCAGCATCGCCTATTCTTCTATGCTTTCATCCGCACATTAATCCTTTACCAAAAGATCCTAAGTTTTCATGACCTTGAGAATGAAGGCATTTGAAAGCATTGTGGTGAAAGGAGGAAATGCTGACTAGTTTCTGTCTTGATTCCATAATTAATTCAACCAGACCCATGTTGACATTGCAATCCACCGCCAACTGCTTGCTCAACAGAAGATGTGTGTCTTCTTGAATGTTGGTTTAACTCTTTACCAAATGACAAAATTCTGGACCAGTCCAAATTGAAAGCATTTGCAGACGACAAAATAAATGTTAATCAAAAGTTGAAATTTGATTTGGAAAGGGTAGAAAACATTGTGGGAAAAGGAGAAAATGCTGGTTACCAGCATTTTCTCCTTTTCCCACAATGTTTTCAAAGGCTTTCTTTCTCAGGTTCGTTAAAAGTCAGGATTGTGTGGTAAAGAGTTAACTCAATAACCAAGCAACAAAATTTTAGACTTGACCAGATTGAAAGCACTTGCAGATGATAACATAAATGAAAGTCTAAATTTGAAATTTGTTTCCAGCAGGGTAGAAAACAGTGTGGGAAAAGCAGAAATGCAGAAAATGAGACTCAAAAATTGACAATGGGACATAAATAAAAAATCATCGTGCTGCACTTCTTCTCAATAAAATTTGCCTACTTCTGAAGATTCACATTGATAACTTTTAATGCTCAAGACAAAATTTAGGGATGAAAAAGTAACAAAGGGCAATAACTTCTAAATTATGCCAGTAAAAGTTATGGTTCTTGTACACTGCACATCTCGTAATTGTTATCTATGCACCTTTGAAGTCCTGTTTTTTCCTCATATTTAATAGTTTCTGGCTTATGTTCTAGACAAAATTTAAGTAAGAAAATTGTCAACAGGAAAATAAATCCTAAACTATGGGGCTGAAAGTTATGGTTCTTGTAAACTGCACTTCTCAACGTCATCTATCAACCTATGTTAACACCTCTAAGAATTTTAGAGTTATGCTCCAAACAAAATCTAAAGATAAAAAAACATCAAAGAGCAATAACTCCATAACTATGCAATCAAGAGTTATGGTTCTTATGCACTCCTCAATGTCATTCAACCTATGCTAACACCTCTAATAATTTTTCAGTTATGCTCCAGGCAAAATTTAAGAATGAAAAATATATCCAAGGGCAATAACTCCATGATTATGCAATCAAGAGTTGTGGTTCTTATGCACTGCACTTCTCCTTAATGAGATCTGTCGATCTGTGAAGTATCATGTTTACATAATGAGTTCTGATCCAGCGAAAGGATAGACAGTGGGACAAAAGGATAGACAGACAAAACGAGGGAGACTGCTATTACAGTATCCCCCATCACCTTTTCAGCAGGGGATGAAAAGGGTGCATTATATTATTTTCTTGTTTGTGTTTCTGTTATGCAGCACAGTGGAATCTTAGGTGTTTACCAATTATCTAATATTCACTTCAAACATCTATGTTTTTATTTTTATGATAAAACAAGATTAATTTATTTTTCCTATATCATTTTTTTGTAACAGACAACATACTTTCACATTTGTCCTTGAATCTTTACCAAAAGACAAAATTTTAGACTGTTTCAAATTGAAAACATTTGCAGCATAAATTTGAATATTGCTAAAATGATGATTTCTCTCTTTCACATGGTGGAAAACATTGATGGAAAAGGAGAAAATGCAAAAAGGAAAAAATGCTGGTAACCAGCATTTTCTCCTTTTTGCAGTTTTCAAAGGGGCTTCTTTCTCACAGACTTTAAAAATCGCAATTGAGTGGTAGAGGGTTAATGAATATGTTTACAAACAACAACTTGAATGTAAATCAAAAAAAAAGATTTGCTTTTAACACTTTCCCAAACAACAAAATTTTGGACTGGACCAAATTGAAAACAGCTGCAGATAAGAAATTAAATGCTACTGAAATAATGACTTTTGTCTTTGATATTGCTAGTGCACAAAACACTGTGAGAAAAGGAGAAAATGCTGGTTACTAGTCAAGATTGTGTGGTAATGGGTTAATTCATTCTTTCCTCAAGTTTGAAATATCAGTACTTTACACAACAGTCTGGTTCTCCTTTTTCCGCAATGTTTTCCTTAATGGATATGTCCAATTTTCTTGTCATCTGGTAAACATTTAACTCTTTACCACACGAGAAAATTTTAGACTGGTCCAAATTGGAAGCATTTGCAGACGACAAAATAAAGGTGACTGAAAAATTGACATTTGTTCTGGGAAGGGTAGAAAACATTGTGGGAAAAGGAGACCAGCATTTTCTCCTTTTCCCACAGTGTTTTCAAAAGGCTTCTTTCTCAGAGGCGTCAAAAGTAGGGATTGTGTGGTAATGGGTTAAAGGCCCTATGGCTGCCAAAACTAAACAATAGGGATGTAAAATGCATTTAAATTTAAATCCAACCATTTAACTCTTTACCACACAAGAAAATTTTGGACTGGTCCAAATTGAAATCATTTACAGTCGACAAAAGTGACTAAAAAATAGAAATTTGTTCTGGAAAGGGTAGAAAACACTGTGGGAAAAGGAGAAAATGCTGTTTACCAGCATTTTCTCCTTTTCCCACAGTGTTTTCAAAAGGCTTCTTTCTCTGGGGCGCCAAAAGTAGGGATTGAGTGGTAATGGGTTAAGTCTTTATGAAACGATGAAATTTTGGACTGGTCCAAATTGAAAGCATTTGCACGCGAAAAAATAAATGTGAATCAGAAATTGAAATTTGATTTGGAAAGGGTAGAAAACATTGTGGGAAAAGGAGAAAATGCTGGTTACCAGCATTTTCTCCTTTTCCAACAATGTTTTCAAAGTCTTCTTTCTCAGAGTCGTGTGATAAAGAGTTAAAGAGTATGGAAATTATTGTCACGATAACATTGATTTATTGTAAGGTTGGTCCAAGTGTTAGTCGTGGGCAGAAAAATTAATTTTCAAATTAGGTAAAAAGTATACAAAAGATCACAGGTGCCTGACATGTCTAGTACCATACAACCCCTCTATATAGATATAATAAAGACATTATTATATCTACATAGAGGGGCTGTCATCTTCGCCAGCCAAGTTTACGATCACTACGTGGATCTTACCTTGGCGAATTGAGCTTGATTTTTACAACCCCCCGATACGCCTTTTCATTGGATGCAGCCAGCTCTAGCTGCATTGAATGAAATCGCTCGTAGCATTTCATCTTTGATAAAAATAGAACATAGTCTCTACCTTTCGAATAATAGGTAAAACATGGAAACTCATGTGGATGTCTGCTTATTGCTTCATGTGTATTCGTAAGCGGTTTGTAAAACGATATTTCATTTGCTTTTAGAAACATGGTGTAAAGGGGAGTAATAACCAGCATCCAATAGAGGGCGCATCACAGGAATCTCGAAATCGGGCTCAATCAGCCAAGGTAACATCCACATAGTGATCGTAAACTCGCTTCGCGAAGATGAGGGGCTGTATGAAACCAGACATGTCAGGCACCTGTGCAAAAGATAGAGCAAACCAATAGCTTTTCACCTAGATTTCCCACAATGTATTTTACTGGTTTTGATACAATCTATTCATTGGAATATCATCTTATTTCAAAACTTTAAATCCATCTACATGTACATCTACCAGTTGCTTTATCACATATCCAACACAAGCTGCTTTTTCAATAACCAACAAAAACCACCAGTGTCAATATCTTGTTAAATTGGAAACTAGAAGGCCCTAAAGTGCCTGAATATGCTCGACTGGCAGAGAATTTGATTTTGCTTTTTCATGAAAATCTGACAAGAAATGCATACTTTTTCACGAAAACAAGAATTGGTAATTTTCAACTTGAAATGGTTTCTTTTCCCATACTGTTTGTTGGATTTATTTCAAAATAGATAGGGTTGAAGCTATTGGTGAGATAAACAAACTGTGCAAGTTTCACAAAAATCTAATTACAAATGCAGTCTAGAATTATGTCATTTGGCTTTTATTGACTTATTGATTGATTAGTTGATTGTATGGTGATAAACGCCATTTTCAACATTATTTCAGTTATATCACAACGGCCAGTGCACCTATCCATGCATTAACAGAGTTTGTTTTACCAGTAATTTGCACAATTTTCTTTCCAAGCCATTGGCTGCTTTTCCACGTGATTGTCATTTGGCAGACTTAACAATTTCTCTTATGTTAACCCATTACCACACAGCAAAATTTTAGACCTATCCAAATTGAAAGCATTTGCAGATGACAATTTCAAACTGGCTCAAATGGTGCAATTTTGCTTTGATAGGGTACAAAACTTTGTGGGAAAAGGAGAAAATGCTGGTTACCATCATTTTCTCCTTTTTCCACAATGTTTTCACAAGGCCTCTTCCTCCGTGGCGTATAAAGTCGTCATTGTGTGGTAAAGAGTTCATAGAATTTTTATCTCCCTAATAGATCTCTGAAAAACACTGTGACAAATGGAAAAATTGCTTGTCATTTCATATCTATAATATAATTTATCTTTCTTTTCTCTCACTTTTCCAGTATATCTGATAACCAATTTGGTTCCCAACTATTCACAAATTTAGGAGCTCACAAAATTTTGGTTGACTGATTGACTGAATTATGTTTTATCCAGGTTTCACCATTATTTCAGTAACATCATGCAGACAGATCACCTATTCAGGTTTCTGATATATTAACTAACCCATTACCACACAATCCCAACTTTTAACAACACTGAGAAAGAAGCCTTTGGAAAACATTGTGGCAAAAGGAGAAAATGCAGGAAACCAGCATTTTCTCATTTTCCCATAACGTTTCTTATCTTTCACAAAACAAATTTCAAATTTACAGTCACTTTTATTTTGTCGTCTGCAAAATGCTTTCAATTTGGACCAGTCTAAAATTTTCTCATGTGGTATAGAATTAAATAATGTTTTACCCAGCTTTTAACCCATTACCACACAATCCCTACTTTTGACGCCCCTGAGAAAGAAGCCTTTTGAAAACACTATGGGAAAAGGAGAAAATGCTGGTAACCAGCATTTTCTCCTTTTCCCATAGTGTTTTCTACCCTTCCCAGAACAAATTTCTATTTTTTAGTCACCTTTATTTTGTCGTCTGCAAATGCTTTCAATTTGGACCTGTCTAAAATTTTTCCCTGTGGTAAAGAGTTAAACTATTTCAGTCACATGACACAGATTTATCTATTATTCGTGTCTGATACAAACTAAAAGGATAAAACAGCCACAGTGGGAATGGGTCAGACATCTATAGTCTGTGTATATATATAAAAACTCTGGAGGGAAGACGTAATGGTTCATTGGTAAAACAGAAACCATTAAGAAAAGATCTACATTTTTTATTGAAGTAACAGTTATGTGGTTTTCTATTCATCCATGGACTTTGTGAAACTATGTCAAAAGAGGATTATTAGTTATAAAAGTAAGGTACTGGAAGTAATTGCTTGTTTGTATGATGTTCAATGCAGTTTTAACTCTTTACCAAACAACAAAATTTTGAACTGGTCCAAATTGAAAGCATTTGCAAATGGCAATATAAACATAACTCAAAAATTGCAATTTGCGTCCAGTAGGGTAGAAATCATTGTTGGAAAAGGAGAACTCTTAACCAAACGACAAAATGTTAAACTGGTCCATATTGAAAGCATTTACAGATGATAAGATGTTATTAAAAAATTGAAATTTATTTTCAGCAGGGTAGAAAACATTGTGGAAAAAGGAGAAAACGCTGGTTTATAGCATTTTCTCCTTTTCCTACAATTTTTTCAAAAGGGTTCTATCTCAGGGTCGTAAATACCAGGAATTGTTTGTTAAATGGTCAAACGTAATAGTTATTATATTTTGGCAACCAGAGCACCTATTAATACTTTCCTGGAGTATCTGTAAAGCCAATTCTTCACATAAGCAACTAGCTGCTTTATCACATAACCAGCACAGCCACCAGTATCAATATCTTGTTAAATTGATAAAAATGTAACCTTTATCAACCTCTTTCATGTTTTAATGACCCTGAGGAAAAAGGTTATTGAAAACATTGTGGCAAAAGGAGAAAATGCTGGTATTTATTTCCTTACTACATGATATTTTAACCTAGTGAGACTTGTCCATAATAAGGATGTTTGAAGTCAGAAAGTAAATACCACTAAGAAAATTAAAAATCTTTTTTTTTTTTAAATTCTAGTACCCAGGGTCCATAATTATTCATTAATCATTCTTAACAGCATTTTAAGTATTTTTCTCCATAAGGTTCTCGCTTTCAACGTAACACAACTTCAGATTGGCTAAACCTACTAGCTGTTGTGTTACTGTCAAGTTTGGAAAATTTTTGAGAATACACGTAAAATAATTGTAAAACAAAGTAAAATGACCACTTTTCATAAAGAAAATAACATTAAAGCAAAAAGTGTCAACCTTGGTCAGACTGCACAATTCAGACAGTCTGACCAGGGTTGACACTTTTTGCAGTTCCCAGAAGGTCCCTTTTTGCATGATAGGTCACATTTTTAACCCATTACCACAGAATCCCTACTTTTGATGACCCTGAAAAAGAAAAGCCTTTTGCAAACATTGCAGGAAAAGAAGAAAATGCTGGTAACCAGCATTTTCTCCTTTTCCTACAATGTTTTCTACACTTCACAAAACAAATTTAAAATTTTCAGTCACTTTTATTTTGTCGTCTGCAAATGCTTTAGATTTGGACCACTCTAAAAATTTGTCGTTTGGTAATGGGTTAAGAATGATCAGTAAATACAGTTTCAGATTTTATTTCCCTTTTGGGCTTCCTACTATTGTTTTCAAAAGCCTTCTTCCTGTGACTGATAAAATACTGTTTCGTGAACTTGTACCTTGTTTCTATAAAAATCTCATCTTTCTTATAAGATTCAGACCATAGAATAGAAAATCCAATACATTTATTTAACTCATTACCAAACAACAAAATTTTAGGTTGGATCCAAATTGAAAGCATTTGCAGATGACAAAATGAAAGTGACTGAAAATTTGAAATTTGTTGTGTGAAAGGTAGAAAACATTGTGGGAAAAGGAGAAAATGCTGGTAACCAGCATTTTCTCCTTTTCTCACAATGTTTTCTGAAGGCATCTTTCTCAGGGTCGTCAAAAGTAGGGATTGAGTGGTAATGAGTTACCTCTTTACCAAACAACAGAATTTCAGAAAAGCATAAATTAAAAGCATCTGCAGACAACAAAGTAAGTGCGACTAAAGGATTGAACTTGGTCTCGGGATGGGTAGAAAACATGGTGGGAAAAGAAGAAAATGCTGGAAACCAGCATTTTCTCCTTTTACCACAGTGTTTTCCAAAGCTTTCTCTACCATGGTCGGGAAAAGTCGGGATTGTGTGGTAAAGGGTTAAATTATCAAAGAACTGCTGCTTCACTGCTTTGCCAAACAATCCCAAGTTTTAAATTCACAATAAAGTCCAAATGCAAAAAGGCATATTTATGAAACAAGAGGGCCATGATAGCCTGAAATCGCTCACCTGAGTATATTGACCAAACATGAACCATTTTCAATCTAGTTTCCCAGTGACCTAGTTTTTTATCAGACATTACCCATTATCAAACACTTTTAAGATATCAATTAGACAAACAATCTGACCAAGTTTCATGAGTATTGGACTGAAAATGTGGCCTCTACAGCATACAAAAGGTTTTTCTAAGATTTGACCAAGTGGCCTAGTTTTGGACCCGACAATTACCCATTATCAAACTCTTTTGAGACATCACCAAAACAAACATTCTGACCAAAGTTGAAAAGTATCAGGCAGAAAATGTGGCCTCTAGAGTGTACACAAGGTTTTTCTAATATTTGACCCAGTGACCTAATTTTGACTCCACATGACCCATTTTCAAAATCATTCAAAGTATCACCAAGACAAATATCATGAACAAGTTTCAGGAGTATCAGACTGAAAATGTGTCCTCCAGAGCATACAAAAGGTGTTTATAACATTTGACCTGTTGACCTAGTTTTTGACCCAACATGATCAATTTTCATACTCATCCAAGATATTATCAAGGCAAACATTCTGACCAATTTTCAAGAGTGTTGGACTTAAAATGCGGCATCCAGAGCATATGCAAGGTTTTTCTAAGATTTGACCTGGTAACCTAGTTTGTGACTCAATCTGACCCATATCGTCAATAATAACATTCTGACTAACTTAAAAGAGTTTTGGACTGAAAATGTGGCATCCTGAGCGTATACAGGTTTTTCTAACATTTGACCTGGTGACCTAGTTTTCGACCCGAGATGACCATTTTCAAACTGATCCAAGATATCATCAATACAAACATTCTGACCAACTTTCAAGAGTTTTGGACTGAAAATTTGGCCTCTAGAGCATACACAAATTTTTTCTAGGATTTGACCTAGAGACTCGTCTGAGATATCATCAAGGCAAACACTCTGACCAAGATTTATGAGTATCGGACTGAAATGTGGCCTCTAGAGAATACGTAAGGTTTTTCTAAGATTTGACCTAGTGACCTAGTTTTTGACCTGATATGATCCATTTTCGAATTCGTCTGAGATATCATGAAGGCAAACATTCTGACCAACTTTCATGAGTATCAGACTGAAAATGTGGCCTCTAGAACGTACACGAAATTTTTCCAAGATTTGACCTAGAGACCTAGTTTTTGTCTGAGATTTCATCGAGGCAAACATTCTGACCAACTTTCAAGTGTATCGGACTGAAAATGTAGCCTCTAGAGCGTACACGCACTTCGTGCTCAGGTGAGCTAATAAAAGTAAATTTCATTTTTACAATGTAAAAATATGGCAATTATTATGACTTTAACGATATGTAAAGGTGCAGTTCGTAAAAGTTCCAATCAAAGGCATAAAAAAGAATTTTGAGCTAGGACAGATACTACTATGTTGCATTATCATTGTTTGTTTACATGGATAATCCCTGAAGATTAGCCGCTGTAAGATTAGAGGCGTAAATCTCAGCAAATACATGATAGTACATAAACACCATGACGTGATCATTTAATGTCTTTTACCCTTCATAAAACAAATTTCAAATTTTCAGTCTCCTTTATTTAGTCACCGGCAAATGCTTTCAATTTGGACAAACCAAAAATTTTGTCCTTTGGTAATGAGTTAAGTGGACTGGTACAGTAGCTATGAAAATAATATAACTGAAGTGGACTGGTTCAGTAGCCATGTAAAAAAAAATATAATCGTCCTTACAGTAGGACCTTTTTTATATCTCCTTGAAAAACCTCTCGACTTGTCAAAAAAGAAGGAAGTGTTGTTGAATAATTGACCCCAACTGAATTACATGTCCTTAGGATCTGAAGCACAGTCGATAGCGTATAGTACTTGAGTACAGGTCGTCTGTCGCTGGTTTCAATTCCCAGGTCAGCCAATTTCTTAACTCTGATTACCAATCGACAATATTTTAGCTTTGTCCAAATCGGAAGCATTTTGCAGACAACAAAACAAAAGTGACTGAGTATTTGAAATTTGATTCTAGAAAGGTAGAAAACATTGTGGGAAAAGGAGAAAATGCTGGTTACCAGCATTTTCTCCTTTTCACACAATGTTTTCTAAAGGCTTCTTTCGCAGGGTTATCAAAAGTAGGGATTGTGTGGTAATGGGTTAAAGAGGACTGATAAATCATTGTGACAGAATGTATTACTCCTTCACAACTGATTATTGGTTTGATGATGGTTTTGTAGGAAAGCAGTGGCTAGGAAGGAATATTGCACAAAGATCTGGTAGGAGAACTCCAGAACAGCATGGATAGGTGCTAGCCTCAATAATGAGACGATCCAGTGATCTTTTTCATATTCGGACATTTACTGTACATCGTACCGTCTCAAGTCCATCGTAAATTTTCCAGAGCAAATATAGAGCGCTATACTGACTTTCTGTTTCGTCAGTTTTATCCGTATTGCAGCAAAATGCAATTAATTTTTAGTAATAAACATGACCAAAAGTAAATTGTTAAACCATTTATTACATAAAGAGCTTGTAGAAGTCGTTTATAACATGTTTATCTCCGTAAAATCACTGATAAAATTTGTAGTGCGTGGCGGCCATTTGTATATTTTCGGGAACGTTAACAACTCAAGTAACTGATGAAATACATGTTTTTTTCTCACGTTCAGCGTTTAAATTGAAAGTATTAAATTTTGTATTTCAAATGAAGGAATATTGAATACACAAGCAACAGGTATGTTTAAATCCTAGTTTTGTGCTCTATTTGCGAAATTATAAGAGTTCAAACTTGCGCACAAAATCTGTGCGGAATTTTCAACTGATTTTGTCCGGATTGTCTCTGTACCCAGAGGGGACCAGTCAAAAAGTAACATCGCCTTTGGGGACAGTTATCTGTACTAGGATAGGTGCATTCACCACCCAAATATAAATAAGATATCATTGAAAATAGCGTTAAAATCAATCAGTCTATGAACGTTATGTAGGGAGATAGCCAAAGGACATAGACTATCATACAGAAAATGCATTCTAGCCCTTTACCACACAATCCCAACTTTTAACACCCCCTCTGAAAGAAGCCTTTCGAAAACATTGTGGGAAAAGGAGAAAATGCTGGTAACCAGCATTTTCTCCTTTTCCCACCATGTTTTGCTTCCCTTCCTATAACAAACTTCCATTCTTTAGTCACATTTATTTTGTCATCTGCAAATGCTTTCAATTCTGATCGGTCTTGAATTTTGTTGTCTAGTAAAGAGTTAACACCTACAGTGCTGAATTAATATAATGGACCGCTCCAGTTATGAAAAGAATCCACAGTACCGAATTTTCATTGTTATTCTGGCTAGAACATGTAAGCCAGTAGCGAACTGACTGTAGATCCAAGATCAGACTGCACATTCTGTGCAGTCTGATCTTGATCTACACTGTCTGCAAAAACACTTAACTTGGTTCCAGCGCTTTATGGGTTAAGTATCCCTCTGTCTGTGACTGAAACTATCAAGAGTACATTTTCAAATAAAAAATGTAAGACTGAAAATTTAAACGAACGACACATAATTATGTCTAAGATTCTCAAGTCCTAGGCTATATCCTACAAACTGGTCTACCACAGGGCAGAGCTTATGACTGGTGTCAGTCCCTTAAATAGGGCCTTTTCATTAAAACAAACTCATCAAGTAAAACTGAAAAACAAAAATTCTCTGTTCTCAATGTTCTGAATGTCTGTATTTCAGAAGGAGGGAAAAATAACAAGACATATTTCTGTGAGTTTAACAACACATATTTCTGTGAGTTTGTTGTAGTTGTGTACCTTGTTTATTAGAATGACTTTTAAAAATGCAGGTCCTGAATGCCAGGCTAGGCAGAGCTGTACAAAATCTTCAATACTGTTCATCGTGGCTACAGCACATAGTCTATAAACAGAATTATCTCGATTTTTGTAGTCTGAACAGACTCAAATCTGTATCTAATCTGTTAACAAACAATAACTTATTTTATTTTCCTTGTGTCACATTAATCCTTTACTATTCAATCCCACTTTTCAGGACCCCCAGAAAGAAAGCTTTTGAAAACAAAGGGAAAAGGAGAAATGTTGTTTAGCAGCATTTTCTCCTTTTTCAAAAAGTTTTCTACCATTATGAATGACAATTTCATCATTGACCCACACTTCAATTGTTACCCATAAATGTTTTCATTTGGACACATGTAAAATTTGTCATTTGGTTAAAGGTTTAGAATTACTTTAAAAGTTTTGTTATTTTTCTTTCAAGCATAGGTAATCTTCTTAACCTATTTTCAAGCAATCTAATTTTCAAACACAGTGTTTTCTATCCGTTCAAAGACAAATTCCACAAATTCATTTATATTAACCCCTTACCAAACAATCCCCGGTTTTAACAATCCTCAGATAGAAGCCTTTTGAAACATTGAGGGAAAAGGAGAAAATGCCGGTATCCAGCATTTTCTCCTTTTCCCACGATGTTTTCTACCCTGCTGGAAACAAATTTCAGTTTTTGAGTTACGTTTATCATGTCCTCTGCAAGACTTTAGTACTTTCAGTTTGGACCACTCTAAAATTTTGTCGTTTGGTACATAGTTGAATAATATCAATGTCTTCTGCAAAATATTTCATTTGGACAAGTCTAACATACATGTATTGTCATCTGGTATAAAGAATAATATTCTTTACATTCTCACAAAAGTTATCATTTGGTAAATTGTTTGTGTTTACAAAATCAGAATTAGTTTTTTTGTGATGATACGAAAATGGTGCAAAATTTGATGTTTGGTACTCTGTTTTACTCAGTGGAATTGTGACTTTTGTGGTATGTTATGTTTTTTAAAAACCAATTTATTTTTGTTTGACTATCTGCAATCTTTAACCCTTTACCACACAACCCTGACTTTTAATACCCTGTGAAAGAAGCCTTTTGAAAACATTGTGGAACAAGGTTATGTTACAGTGTTCAATTATTAAGTGCATGAATATTTATCGTGACAAAAAGAAAGCAGAATACAAGAGCTTCGCAAAGCGGCGCATATACGCCCGAAGGGGCTTGTCAGTGAAATGAGTTGAAATGACGCAGAGTTATGGTTCATGTGCACTGCACTTCTCCATAATGTGTTCTATCGGTGTATGAAGTTGCAAGTTATTAGCTTTTATAGTTTGGAAGTTATGGCCTGGACAAAAATTCAAACTGAAAATTAACAAAGGGCAATAAGTAAAAAAATAAAGGTCGCAGAGTTATGGTTCATGTGCAATGCACTTCTCCATAAAGTGTTCTTTCACTATATGAGGTTGCAAGTTATTAGCTTTTATAGTTTGGAAGTTATGGCCTGGACAAAAATTCAAACTGAAAATTAACAAAGGGCAATAACTCAAAAAATAGAAGTCACAGAGTTATGGTTCATGTGCGATGCACTTCTCCACAATGTTATCTATCAGTGTATGAAGTTCAAAGTTAAAAGCTTTTATAGTTTAGAAGTTATGGCCTGGACAAAAATTCAAACTGAAAATTAACAAAGGGCTGTAACTCAAAAAATAAAAGTGGCAGAGTTATGGTTCTTGTGCACTGCACTTCTCCATAATGTGTTCTATCAGTGTATGTAGTTTCAATTTAATACCTTTTATGGTATGGAAGTTATGGCCTGAACAAAAATTCGAAGTGAAAAGTTGGTTATTTCAGAAATCAAGGGCAGATAATTTTGGAACGGAAACAGCGATAAAAATTCTAAGACCCAGGTGCACAACTAGACATCATGGAGATTCATTGTGGCAAGTTTCAAATAATTCCGATGAAAACTGTAGGAGGAGTTGCGCACACAAGAAATTGCTAACGGACGGACGGACGGACGGACGGACAGACGGACAGACGGACGGACGGACGACCGGGGGTATAACATAATACGACCCTTCGGGCGTATAAAAAGGAGAAAATGCTGGTGACCAGCATTTTCTCCTTTTCCCACAATATTTTCTTCCCTTTCTTAACCCATTACCAAATGGCAATATTTTAGATTGGTCCAAATTGAAAGCATTTGCAGACGACAAAATCAAAGTGACTGAAAATTTGAAATTTGTTTTGTGAAGGGTAGAAACATTGTGGGAAAAGGAGAAAATGCTGGTTACCAGTATTTTCTCCTTTTCCCACAATGTTTTCTAAAGGCTTCTTTCTCAGGGGCGTCAAAAGTAGGGATTGTGTGGTAATGGGTTAAACAAATTTCAATACTTTAACCGCATTTATTTTGTCATCTGCAAATGCTTTCAATTTGGACAAGTCTAAAATTTTGTCGTTTGGTAAAGAGTTAATTATGGTGTTTCTATATAGCAGACTTGCAACAATCGCATTCATAATTGTTGTTTCCCATTTTCTATCTTGTCTTTTCAGTGTAGAAAAAGGCCAGACGAAAGATTTTGAAGGTAGCTGAATCCCTATGTTACAAAGTTCTAAATGTCAAGACAAACTCCTGCATATGTATTTTATGCATGGAGCATTGTAAAGGTTAATTATTCAATGTCACAAGAATCATCAAGAATAATTAAAATCCCAGGTCAAATACATTAAACTGTTATAAAGGAAAATACAGATATATTTATGGGGGCAACCAGTGAACTTGCTTCTTGGACTACTAGATCATGAAATGCATAGACAAATTGGTATTTTGATATATACAGTGTTGTGACTCTTGCAGCCATGTTGATTTTGGGGGTGTTAGACCTGCCTTTATGGCTGATACTTTTACTGAGTGTTTTTGTCTTGTTCTATATTTACACAGAGAGGAAACACAGAATTTTTAGGAATACTGGTATTCCATGGCATAAACCAGCCCCTTTTATTGGCTGTTTTGGAGAAATCATGAAAAAGGGAATCATGACCTGTGAATATGAAGGGACATTGAAATATGGCAAGGTGTTTGGATATTTTCTTGGGAATCTACCAACTGTTTTCCTCACTGATACAGACATTATTCGTGAGATATTTGTGAAGCAGTTTCAAACTTTCCCAAACAGGTCTCAAGCAGCCTATATTTCATCATTTTGGGAGAAATCAGTGTTGATGACAACCGATGTGAACCACTGGAAATTCCTGAGATCAACAATGACTCCATCATTTACCAGTGGAAAACTGAAGAAAATGAACAGCCTGGTTTTAGAGTGCATTGACAATCTGATTGATGTACTGAAGGAGAAATGTGATGGATCCTCTTCTGTTGATATGGTTCCCGTCTTCAAAGCTACAGCCATGGATATCATCTGTAAATCAGCAATGGGGGTAGAGGCAAATGCTCTGAAAAATCCGGACAGTGAATTTTTAAGGCAGGTATCAAGATTATTGGACTTTTCGTTGGAGAAAAACCCAATCATACTATTGCTCTTTTTCATTCCAGACATTAAACATTTGTGTCGAATCTTTGACATTGATTACAATAATACAACTTCTATTCAGTATATTATGAAATCTATTCAATCAGTCATCAATGAACGACTAAATAATAACAACACCGAGGATAATCAAGATCTTCTGCAGCTAATGATTAATTCAAACAAAGAGACAAACGGAACGCCCACAAACAATGGTCAAATATACTTCCGACAAACCAGCCGCCAATCAAGAAAAATTTCCGAGAGTGAAACAGAAGCTGAAGAAAAGGTGCTCATCAAGCCAGACAGACATATGACCATCGATGAAGTTACAGTTAATTCTTTGGTATTTCTCTTTGCTGGGTATGATACAACATCAACTGCCACAATATTTACATCTTACTTTCTTGCCACAGAGCCAGAACTACAGGAAAAGCTTATCCTAGAAATTGATGAGAACATTGGACAAGCACAACCAACTTACGAAGCTGTAAATAATCTACAGTTCTTGGACAACTTCTTGTCCGAGGTTCTAAGGCTGTATCCTCCAGTCACTAGAGTGAACAGACAGACGACCACCAAAGTCGAAATGAAAGGATACAAAATCCCAGAAGGAATTTCCATAACAGTCCCCGTTTTCACCATTCACAGACTACCGGACTACTGGCCAGATCCGCTAAAATTTGACCCAGATAGGTTTCTGCCTGAAAACAAGCACAAGATTCTTCCCTACACTTACCTGCCTTTTGGAGCTGGGCCGAGGAATTGCATGGGAACCAGATTTGCCCTGATGGAGCTCAAACTAACAACGGTGAGACTGCTACAAAATTTCAGATTCAAACCTTCATCTGAACTAAATGTACCTCCAATACTAGAGAAAAATGTTTTCTGTCGACCCGTAGGCGGTATGAAATTAGTTCTGGAGAGAAGGTAATAAGATTAATGGTGCATTTATTGTAATTACTGTCAAAATTAAGAAACATTATGCTGCTTATAAATGAGCCATACTCTGTGAAAATGGGGCTTGATCCATCCGCTAAATGAATAAACCCCAGTCAACCTATACAGTCTGCACAAGCTGTCACCTTGGCTTTAACTTTTTACATCTCAACAAAATTTTGGACTTGTCCAAATTCAAAGTATTTGCAGACGACAAAATTAAAGTGAATCAAAAATTGTAAATTGATTTGGAAAGGGTAGAAAACATTGTAGGAAAAGAAGAAAATGCTGCTTACCAGCATTTTCTCCTTTTCCCACAATGTTTTCAAAGGCTTTCTTTCTCAGGGTCGTTAAAAGTTGGGATTGTGTGGTAAAGGGTTAACTAATTACCAAACAACAAAATTTTAGGTTGGTCCAAATCGAAAGCGTTTGCAAACGACAAAATTAAAGTGACTGAAAATTGGAAATTTGTTTTGTGAAGGGTAGAAAACATTGTGGGAAAAGCAGAAAATGCTGGTAACCAGCACACCTTTTTCCACAATGTTTTCTAAAGGCTTCTTTCCCAGGTTTGTCAAAAGTCAGGATTGTGTGGAAATGGATTAAGGCCCCTTATGCCAGGGCATGGCTAAAATACAATATGATGCTGTATAGACATATTATGTAATTAGACAGAAAAAACTGACTGAATTGATCATCTTTATCAAATTTTGTCATCATGATGATATGTATATATAGGGCAAACTTACAATTTACCATTAACAATTGCCATTTTTCATGACCTGATGATGAAAAAGCCTGCTGGTAACCAGCATTTTATTCTTTTTCTACAATGTTTTCATGTCAGCCATGTTCACCTAATTATCTTTATGAAAAGTCTGAAAGTTGTTGTATGGCAAAGGGTTAATCCTGTACAGGACCAAATAAGCAAAAAGGGTCATTTTCAGTCTTGGAATGAAAGATCTTAAGATTGCAAAAATCAAGGGTGGTTTAACCCTTTCCCAAACAATCCCTGGTTTTTATGACCCTGAGGTAAAAGCCTTTTGAAACTATTGTGGGAAAAGGAGAAAATGCTGGTAACTAGCATTTTCTCCTTTTCCCACAATGTTTTCTACTCTTCTAAAAACAAATTTCAAATTTTCAGTCACTTTTATTTTGTCGTCTGCAAATGCTTTCAATTTGGACCAGTCTAAAATTTTGTTGTTTGGTAAAGGGTTAATTAAAACATCATTCTCTTTTTTGTGGACAATGTTGCTCAAGATCAAACTGCAAATTTTGTGCAGTCTGATCTCAATACACACCATCTGCCAAAGGCACTATAGTTGAGAAAGGCTCTGCAGTGTGGGTTGACTAGGAATTTAAACTCATTTAAAGATATATATCATATGCTTTCACTCAAAACATAAACCACGCTTGAAGCAAGTTTTTCTGAAGCCAATCTGGGAGTCCTGCTTGGCTCAGAAGTAACGTTCAGGACTTCTAACCTGGAGGACATTGGTTCAAGTCTTATTGGAAGCTTGCAATCTGGACAAGTTTAAAAATTTTGTCATTGGTAAAGAGTTCAAGAACATTATTTTCCTGTCTGTTAACCCTTTACCAAACAATCCCTAGTTTTAACAAACCTGAAGATGGAGCCTTTTGAAAACATTGTGGGAAATGGAGAAAATGCTGATAACCAGCATTTTCTCCTTTTCCCACAAGGTTTTCTACACTTTCACTGACAAATAGCATAATTTCAGCTACATTTAATATATCTGCAAAATGCTTTCAATTTAGACAAGTCTAAAATTTTGCTGTTTGGTAAAGAGTTAAATCATTTTCTGTGTACATGTATTTGTTTGAATTGGGGTGTAATGCTGTTTTGACAGTTTTGGTCCTATCACCGCAGTCAGTGCACCTACGCCTCTGTTTCTTAGCTTTCTCATACCTGTACTGACACAACTGTCTTTCCAAGCCACTTATACTCCTGTACTTTTCTCACATGCATCAGAGGTGAAGGGTGAAATTCCAGTGAAAGAAAGTTTCCATCATCCAAGTATCATTAACCTGTGACCACCAGGCAACAATTCCTATATGCTAACCACTAAGTTAGCTGGCCAGCTGCTTCGGATTTTAAATAAACTTAGAAGAAATTAGATACCACTGTCCATAAAAGAACTATTCAAAGAATGCCATGAAAAATAAGCAAAAAAGGAATAAAACCTTTATTACAATTATTAAAATAGAGCATTTAAAAATGATGAATCTATTTTAAATTCAAATGATTTTGTAGGTACAAAGCACTGTTTGTAAGATTTATATTCTGTATTAAAACACTTTTTCGTCTGTACTCTAATTTTGTTGTAAAATCCTTTCCTTTAGTATTATATTAAGAGTCTGTATTCAACAACCATTCTTAAGAATATTCTTTGTCTTGTTCTACAAGGTCTTCTACATTTGAAAGTACTCAGAGTAGCACAACCTCTGATTGGCTAAACCAAAGTGGGGTATTACAATTTTAGTAAAGGTGTAGCGTGTACCACGTAAGTGCATATCGTACATTTACTTCAAAAACCTTTTAACTACAGCTTGTTACAAGCTGTAGTTACGATGTTTTTGAAGTAAACCAATATCAAGCTACATGATACAGCCAAGGAAAGCTTGATTAACTCTTTACCACACAGTTCCGACTTTCTAACGACCTTGATAAAAAGGCCTTTTAAAAACATTGTGGGAAAAGGAGAAAATGCTGGTAACCAGCATTTTCTCCTTTTCCCACCATGTTTTCTATCCGTCCCAAACCAAATTTCAATTTTTTAATTGCATGTATTTTGTCGCCTGCAAATGCTTTCAATTTGGACCAGTCTAATATTTTCTTGTGTGGTAAAGAGTTAATGGATTTCCCCAGGTTTGATGAGGACAGAACATCAAATATTGTATGGTTGTTGGTTTGCTCCTTTCCCAAACAACAGAATTTAAGACTGTTCCAAATTAAAAGCACTTCCTGACAACAAAATAAACTTAACTCAACAATTGAAATTTGTTTCCAGCAGGGTAGAAAACATTGTGAGAAAAGGAGAAAATGCTGGTAACCAGCATTTTCTCCTTTCCCACAAGGTTTTCAAAAGGCAGCTATCTCAGGTTCGTAAAAACCAGGGACTGGTTGATAAAGGGTTAATTTTAATTGTTAAAGTTTGTTTTTTACACACTTTCAACAACATTATCTCCTGCTAGATGGCACTCTACAAATACTCATCTATCTAATTTGGGCATCCTAGTACAGAACAGGACTACAAAACAACCATTACTTTGAATTTCAAACTAAAATAAACATTTACTCAATAAATCGCTACCTGGTGCTATTCATTCAGCTATGATGAGCAGTTTCGAGAAATCTAGAGCTAAAACAGGCCTGATTTTTCCTCAAACGTATTGATAAAAACCATTTTCTCCATTGCTACTTTATAGCACGTATTACTACAATCTCCCCAATACTGGGGAGAGTGATGCGTCATAGAAGACAGGTCGAATCTTCGAAGAATATGACATGTGCTGACAATGCTTTCAACAGTATTCTAGTCATGATATGGCAACATCTTATAATCCATGACTTTTTTGGTTGCCATCAGTATAAGACATGGGCTGTGCAGTGCCTTTCTAAAGGCCGCTTATATGCATGTATATCACAGCCAGTGGGGATTGAACTATGGATGCTATGCCTTTATGGCTGAAATACACAGGTACCCTAGAAAACATGGATACCTGAATGCAACCAAGGGATAAAGAAAAAACATCTTTTGTTATCTGGAGGGATTTCTTTTACACAGGTATAATACAGTATGGAAGTGACCCAAAAATCTTTTCACCTGAATCTGAATAACTATTGTACCTTGTCTATCCATTAAATCTAACAATAATGTCATATAACATACCTACAAAATATAAATTTAGTGTGATCAAGGAGCTTTAACATCATTAGAAATTCAACACTTCTTAACAATTCTTAGTTTGTTTCCTTGTCTTGTATTTTACTATTTACCAAACAAAAACTTATATACACTGTCCCAAATTGAAAGCATTTGCAGACACCAAAATGAAATATGACTGAAAAATTGAAATTTTATTTGGAAAAGGTAGAAAACATTGTTGGAAAAGGAAAAAATGCTGGTTACCAGCATTTTCTCCTTTTCCCACAATTGTTTCAAAAGGCTCCTTCCTAAGGGTCGTGAAAAGTACGGATTGTGTGGAAAAGCGTGAAGACCATTTTTAACAGTACCTACTCATGCTTTCCGTACGTAGAAAGTGGAGAAAGTCACTGTGACACAGGGTACTCTTCAACGTGTGCAATTCCTTAAATCTTACCTGTAGATGATTTACCATACTTGTATCGAGATCATGTTATGACGATCGCAATGAAAATGGGCTTAAAACAGCACAGTGGGAAAAGAGGAAGATGCTTAACCCATTACCAAATGACAATATTTTAGACTGGTCCAAATTCAACGCATTTGTAGACAACAAAATAAAAGTGACTGAAATTTTGAAATTTCTTTTGTGAAGGGTAAAAAACATTGTGGGAAAAGGAGAAAATGCTGGTTACCAGCATTTTCTCCTTTTCCCAGAATGTTTTCTAAAGGCTTCCTTCTCAGGGGCATCAAAAGTAGGGATTGTGTGGTAATGGGTTAAAGACAAATCCCACAGTTTAAGCAGTATGGAAGCTGTCGTTTGACCAGTACTTTCCATAATATGACATTAACCTTTCCCACAATATGACTGAAATCAAACTATCCTAAATTTTAACAACCCTGTAGAAGAATACCTAAATTAGGAAAACATACTGGGAAAAGGAGAAAACGGTGCTAATCAGCAATTTTCCTTTTCCAACAATGTTTTTTACCCTATCAGTGAGGAATTTCCTAATCTGAACCACATTATCAACTATGAAAGCTTTGAATTAACCCATTACCACACAATCCCTACTTTTGACACCCCTGAGAAAGAAGCCTTTTGAAAACACAATGGGATAAGGAGAAAATGCTTGTAACCACAATTTTCTCCTTGTCCCACAGTGTTTTCTACCCTTCCCATTACAAATTTCTATTTTTAGTCACCTTTATTTTGTCGTCTGCAAATGCTTTCAATTTGGACCAGTCTAAAATTTTCTCGTGTGGTAAAGAGTTAAGACAAGTATAAAATTTTGATGTTTGGATTTGGTATAGAGTTAACCATCAAACATCAAACAACTAAGACATCATTCCTAAGTACCACTGATCATACAAAAGCAAGATTTTACTCTTTACCAAAACATGAAATTTTTGGCACATCCTCACTTAAAATATTCATAGATGATAAACCAAAGCTAGCTCAAGTAACAGAACTAGTTGAAAGGCTAGAAAACTAGAAAACAATGTGAGAAAAGGAGAAAATGCTGGTTACCAGCATTTTCTCCTTTTCTCACAATGTTTTCACACAATCAAACCTACTCTACCCTCAGGGTGCTAGAAAGATAACACTAGCATTTTTTAGTTTAGGAACTGGACCAAAAAAAAAATACATGCATTTTTCAGGCTGCTTTTCTACAGGTTTCAGTGGAGTGAACAGTGTGGACCAAAGATCAGGCTGCATGTTTTATGCAGTCTGATCTTGATCTATGCTAGTAAATAAGGCAAACAATAACCATAACAAGCACTTTTAAGGTTTATCTCTTTCCCAAATGGCAAATTTTAGATTCTCCCATGTTCAAAACATCTGCAGGCAGCGGTTTCAAAACTGATAAAGATAAGCTTTAATTTTCTGATAAGATAGAAAACACTGTGGGAAAGGGAGAAAACACTGATTACCAGCATTTTCTCCTTTTCCAACAATGTTTTCAAAAGGCTTCTTTTTCAAGGTATTTCAAACTCATGACTATGTGGTACTGAGGGTTAAAACATGACATCTAAGAAAATAAGCTTCATTTATTTTTCATTTAACCCTTTACCACACAATCCCGACTTTTAACGACCCTGAGAAAGAAGCCTTTTGAAAACATTGTGGGAAAAGGAGAAAATGCTGGTAACCAGCATTTTCTCCTTTTCCCACAATGTTTTCTACCCTTCCCAAAATGAATTTCAATTTTTCAGTCACCTTCATTTTGTCGTCTGCAAATTCTTTCAATTTTGACAAGTCTTTAATTTTGTCGTGTGGTAATGGGTTAATAGCAACTGCAATCTGATCTTGATCTATGCTGGCAAAAAACAGCATCTAGAGGTATATTTATAAATACCACTTTCAGGGTAAAAAGCATGACATCAAAGAAAAAAAAAGTTCTTTTTCATTCAATAGCAATGACATAAAACACTACCCAAAGAGACGCGAATTTTCACATCTTATCAGACAGCTGCTGCCGCAAAAATCAAATGGGAATTTTTCCTCTGCATCGGGTTACAAATTTATACATTTTACCTTTATTCACATCCATAAAGTTTCCTGTCAGAATCAAATGTCTTTTTTTTCAGTTTTCAGCACACTTTCATTAAAATTTAACTCTTATTCACACACAAAAAATATGTACACTTGTCCAACTTAAAAAGTAATTGTAGACGACAATTTAAATGGGCCTCAAATAATGGAATCTGTTTTTAGTATGGATTGATTGTATGGTGTTTAACGCCGTTTTCAACATTATTTCAGTTATTATCGTGGCGGCCTGTACATGTACCGGTATACATGCATTCCTAGAGTCTCTTTTACCAGTATGCCGCACAATTTTCTTTCCAAGCAACTGGCTCCTTTCCCACATAACCAACATTGAAACAATGGTCAGCAGTGGGAGAGGAATGAATCCTGCCACAATGACTATCATCAATCCTCGGAAAGAATTTGGCCAAGCCGGGGATTGAACTCATGACCCCCTGTTCACAAGTCGTGTACACTACCGACTGAGCTACTGGGACTCAGCGTTTTTAGTATGGAAGAAAACATAATGTGAAGAGAAGAAAATGCTGGTTACCAGTATTTTCTCCTTTTCACACAATATTTTCAAACAGCATCTTTAATAGAACTGGTAAAACTCTGGATTGAGCATCTTCGTAAGCCATTACGCTACCCTACCCTTGGCAGATCGAGCTTGATTTCGACATTCCCCCAATACGCATTTTCATTGGTTGCAGCCAGCTCTTACTGCAAGAATCAAATCGCTTGTAGCATTTCATATTTGATAAAAATAGAACAAGGTCCAAACCTTTCGGATAAAAATAAAAGGTAAACATGGATAACACCCTGGATGTGTGCAGGATCTGTAATCATTTATTACCGAAAAAACATACAAGAACAATTTTTTTCATTAAGTTTCAGTGTGGCAAATCAATTATCAGAGGTTTTAGGCTATATCCTGGCCATGGAATGTCGAAGTATGTTTGTGTTTATTGCTTCATGTTGAATGATAATACTCGTAAGCGCACAATTTTCTTTCAAAGCCACTGGCTGCTTTCCCACATAACCAAGTAACATCAAAGTTGATGTATGTTTGTGTTTATTGCTTTTTGTTGAATGATTATACTTTTACCCGGTTTGTAAAACGATATTTCATTGGCTATAAGAAATATGATGTAAAGGGGGATAATAACCAGCTTCCAATAGGTGGTATCGAGGGAATCTCGAAATAGGGCTCGATCCACCAAGGTAAGATCCATGTAGTGATCGTAACCTTGGCTCATGAAGATGTGGATTGGGTGGAAAAGGGTCTTATATAAATAACAGAAAGGGGCTGCATCATGTTATGCAGACAGTGTAGGTTACACAGGGTGTTTTAAATTTGCTATGTGATACTTTGACATAATAACTTTGATCTTGGTCTAAATGGTCTTGCCTTAACTCATTACCAAACGACAGTATTTTAGACTGGTCCAAATTGAAATCATTTGCAGACGACAAAATAAAAGTGACTGAAAATTTGAAAGTTGTTTTGTGAAGGGTAGAAAACATTGTGGGAAAAGGAGAAAATGCTGGTTACCAGCATTTTCTCCTTTTCCCACAATGTTTTCTAAAGACTTCTTTGTCAGGGGCGTCAAAAGTAGGGATTGTGTGGTAATGGGTTAACCCTTTACCAAGCAATCCCTGTTTTTTACAACCCAAAGGAAAAAGTCTACTGGAAACATTGTGGGAAAGGAGAAAATGATGGTAATTGGTGTTTTCTCCATTTCCCACAATGTTTTCTACCCTGCTGGAAACAAATTTCAATTTTTGAGTTCCATTTATTTTGTCCTCTGCAAGTTCTTTCCATTTGGACCAATCTATAACTTTGCCGGTAGCCAGCATTTTCCTCCTTTTCCCACAATATTTTCTACCCTGCTGGAAACAAATTCCAATTTTTGAATTACATTTAATTTGTCGTCTGCAAGAATTTTTAATTTGGACCAGTCTATAGCTTTGGAAAAGAGTTAACCCTTTACCAAATGACAAATTTTCAACTGGCCCAAACGGAGAGCAATAGCAGACGACAAAATAAATGTGACTGAAAAATTGAAAATTTGTTTCAGAACAGGAAGGAAACACTGTGGGAAAAGGAGAAAATGCTAGTTACCAGCATTTTCTCCTTTACCCACATTGTTTTCAAAAGCCTTCTATCTCACGGCTAGTTACCAGCATTTTCTCCTTTAACCCCAATGTTTTCTACCCTTCCCAAACCAAATTTCAATTTTTGAGTAATGTCTATTTTGTCGTATGCAAGCGCTTTCAATTTGGACCGGTCTATTTCTTAGTTATTTGGTTAAGAGTTAACCCATTACCACACCAGACAATTTTGGACTGGTCAAAATTGAAAGCATTTGCAGACGACAAAATAAAAGTGACTGAAAAATAGAAATTTGTTCTGGAAAGGGTAGAAAATACTGTGGGAAAAGGAGAAAATGCTGGTTTCCAGCATTTTCTCCTTTTCCCACAGTGTTTTCAAAAGGCTTCTTTCTCAGGGGCGTCAAAAGTAGGGATTGAGTGGTAATGGGTTAAGACAGCCAGAAGAAGTAAGGCCCGCCCTTGTGGCTCAGTGGTGAGCGTGTGGGACTCATGACCTGGAGTTCGATACCCGGTTGAGGCTAACTTTCTTTCCAGCGTATTTTTGCCTCTCACCTCTGCTGAAGCATGTGAGGAAAGTAGTCAGTGGCTTTGGAAAGAAAGTTGTGTTAATACTGGTGTGAGAAAGCCAAGAAACACATGTGCGTCACCGACTGCCTTAATATGACCTTAGCTGTTAAAGTGGCGTTAAATCCCAATACAACCAACCAGAAGAAGTAAAAGAAGGGAGATAATGAAGAGGAAACATTTGTAAACATGTGTACTTTGTTACCTACCTTCCCAACTCACAGGCCATTATTGGCTCTCTAAGTGGATCTTGACTAATAGCACAGTGCTTCCACTTTGCAGCTAAATCAGCCACTTTGTCTTTCTGAAATAAAAGAAAGCTATGTTAGAAAACTCTAAAAGCATACATCTTAATGGAAACATGAGTAATTTAAAAAAGTTACATTACCGGTAAATGGTTTACATCATTTATACAGCATTAACTCTAACCATTTTTTCCAAATGACAAAATATTGGATTAAGTCCAAATTGAAACAATGAGAAATTAAATGTAAATCAAAAACTGAAATTTGATTTGGGAAGGTTAGAAAACATTACCAGCATTGCCATTTCCTCCTTTCCCCACACTGTTTTCAAAAGCTTTCTTTCTTACGGTAGTTAAAAGTCAGGGTTGTGTTGAAAAGAGTTAAGCATAACCTTTTAACTCTATACTACAGGATCTAAAGTTTTAACCCTTTCCCAAACAACCCCTGGTTTTTACGGGTCTGGAATAGTAGCCCTTTGAAAACATTGTGGGAAAAGGAGAAAATGCTGGTAACCAGCATTTTCTCCTTTTCCCGCAATGTTTTCTACCCTATCATAGACAGAAATCATCTTTTCAACAAGAGTTGAATTGTCGTCTGCAAATGCTTTCAATTTGGTCTAGTCCGAAAGTTTGTTGTTTGGGAAAGTTTTAACGACATTGGGGAAATAAAAACCTTGTGGAGAAAAGGAGGAAATGTTTATAGTAACTAAGCATTTCTATTTTTCCCCACAAGGTTTTCTACTCTTTTTACAGAACAATTACAATCACTATAGCTATATTTTATTTGTCGTCTGCAAATGTTGTCAACGTCGACTAAAATTTTATCGTTTGGTCAAGGAATAGTTTTGTGGACATTGTAGGTCATTCTAAAAATTCAAGTAAAAAATTTCCAGCAAATGAATAATGTGTTCTTTTTCTTTTTCTGCCTTCATTTCAATGGAAACAGACCTCCAGATTACCAGCACCCCAATGTTTGGAACTATGATCACTATTTTCAGAACAGAAAAAATAGTTTGCTTAAGTTAATCTCTCTCCCACTTCCCTCCCCCTTCTCTCTCTCTCATTGCAATCATTGTCTAGTCATCATCCTATTTTTCTCGTAAGCATCATTATCAAGTCAACATAAATTTCACCTCTTGAGTGAAAGTAAATGTTGTTTTGGGAGTGATAGACCTGCCTTTATGGCTGATACTTTTACTCAGTGTTTTTGTTTTGTTCTATATTTACACAGAGAGGAAACACAGAATTTTTAGGAACACTTGTATTCCATGGCACAAACCAGCCCCTTTTATTGGCTGTTTTGGAGAAATCATGAAAAAGGTAATTATGACCTGTGAATATGAAGGAACATTGAAATATGGCAATGTGTTTGGATATTTTCTTGGGAATCTACCAACTGTTTTCCTCACTGACACCGCTATAATTTGTAAATCAATTACTCACAAATATAAAATGTGATCATACATAGTGATTATTCTAGACCAGGCAAAAGGGCAGGGAGGCAGGAACAAAGGGCAGGGAGGCAGGAAAAAGGAGCAGGGAGGAAAAGTGCCTTGTTGAATGACATCTCATATCAGACAAATGCAAAACAGTGTCCTTTACTCTTTTCCAAATAAGTTCTTACTATAACTTTGGATATGAATTGCATATTAAAGAAAATAATAAGAAAAGACTCTTATCAACTCATAGACTCAAAGCAACACAATCTGACTAGCCTATACGGGTTTTGATTGCCATGTAATTTCTGATCCCATGATGCAAAATCATACTTATAATATAGCTTTAAAGTAGTAGCCCAGTAACACTTCTAGTGCAGCATGGAATTAAAGTTCTAGACAGTTGATAAATACGGATTTATACAGATATAATACTTCTGCACATTTTTAACTGACCAGAAATTCCTTTGATGTTAGAAACAATTGTTGATCCTTTTGTTAGTTTTCATAAAAGGGAGGTAATTATCAATCTGCTTTGCAATGAGAATACAGTGGTTTTAGAAAAATAAATGATAATTCTAGGGAGCAAAAAAAGGAAAAAAGTGGCTCAGTTAAAGTAATACAATAATACTCATTTTAATAGTAGCAAATTTTGTAGGATAATAATATTGTGGAAATAGCTGTTTTCTTTTACAGGTCCACTACCTAACTTCTCATCAGATAACAAAAAATATCCAGAGTAATTATTAAAGAAAAACTTCTTCTCAGCTGTTTTAAGAAATAACAATAGTTTCGATTAAAAAACATCAAAAGGACTTAGTTATTACATAGAAAGAATAACAAAATGTGTAGGCTTTCTGATGGAGTAGTGTACTAGTTACTGCATATCCATTCTATAAATAGATCGCAGGAATCTTGAAATCGGGCTCAATCATCCAAGTAAGATCCATGTAGTGATCGTAAACTTGGCTTGCGAAGATGCCGACAGATAGACAGATGTGAATATCTTCATCCAGGTTGCTTATTCATGTCGTTCCTAAACAACTGACAGTGGCACGCCATGTATAAAGTCTATTTTAACATATCAATCTAAGCCATACTATTCAAGGCAGACCTACATGTACATACAAAAAATTTTAGACCAAAACAAGATAGAACTAGCCACAATTCTTGTATTTCCCTCCCTAAGAATTACCATTTCATTTAATCAGTGCTGCCTAAACAGGCAGCACTGATTAAATGAAATGGTAATAATAATAGTATTATGTTCACAATCTGGTACAGTGGATTCCACTTAATCGCAACCCTGTTTATCGGGATTTTCGGATATTTGCAAGATTTGGTCCAGCACCGATCCATTTCCTATTTAGACAATGTAAATTTCAACGCTTAATCGGGATCCCGTAAATAGAACATTTCGGTTTTTTGCAACGAAAAATTAGCACATGATTCGAAATTCTAGTGTTTATTAGCAATTCCGTTGGATAAGACAGCGAAAAATTTCAATCTGTCCGGGAAAAAAAAGGTTACTCAAAAAGATAAAAGTCGAATTTCAGTGCGTAAAGAGAATCGCAGATTAAAAACTAATGTAGCAGTATACAAACGACGAGTCCGACAGATCCGTTTTCATAATCTAATCATGAAAGATAAAAATTCTTGGCGTATTTCATGTTATTCTTTTCATTTAAGAAAGTGTAATAACGGTTACAAAACATCTGCAAATGGCCGACATTCTGAATATGAAGCTTCACTGGTTGCCGATTTTCAAACTATTGGACGGTTACGCGAGATTTCGGGTACCAGGCTGTACATCCACCACCAAGAGCACTGATTAATAAAATGGTAATTTTAGGGCAGGAAAATTGGCGAAAAGATGACTACATGTACTTAAATCTTGTCTTGGTATAACTCGGAAAAAAAAACGAACATAGACGTTCTATGATCAGACTACACATTCTGTGCAGTCCGATCTTTATCTACGCTCCCCGAAAGCAACTGCAGACGAATTCGGCACTTTACCTGTTACAAGAAAGACCGATCAAAATAACCCATCACCGATCAGATAATTACACACTGGGGAAAAAAAACTTAACTGTTTGTTTGTGTCTCGTTGATAATCCAATTTGTGACAAACAATTTGACTACAGGCGTGAAAGTAAGGTGTACCGAATGTAAACTGTGAAAAACACAGAAAACCGTTTCTTATTTAGGTCTGCTTTGAATGGTATGGCCTAAATTGAGGCGTCAAAATAGATTCGTCTGCGCGTCAATCAGTCAATGACGTCAGACAAAATTTATCCACCCATTCAACCGAACAGGTGGCGAGTCGGGGTTTATACAGGTGCACAGTACACGATCATGTTGTGTAAGAATGTATATGTACACATGGAGTAAATGTTAGATAACCGGAAACTGGAGATATGCGTCGAAACCTGTGTTGACAAAAAGTTTGTGTTGAATTTTATGTCAAACGAAGCATCACCATGGCTAACAGCCAGGATCGCTTCTGGTGCTTTGTGCACTTGATGGGTAAATAAAGTAAGCAAACAAATGATTTTTTAAAACTTGTTTAGTTTGAAAGCCACATATTTAAAAAATTATGAGCATTAATCAAATGATCGGGATGCAAGAGCTGAACGTCTGTCATTAGAACGAAACGATCGTCTGCAACTCTGGTTTGACTTCCGGTCTGAAAAGAGCCATCGGATTATCGGGCCGACCGCTTATTCGCAATATTTTCTCTGACAAATAGGACTTGCATATAAGCGGAATCTACTGTACTAGATATCTCGTTGTCCTAAAATTGGTAAGAAGATCAACAATCAGTGCAGTAAACTGCATAGAAAGTTACCCTGTTGTTGCTGTCAAACTGTTACTGAAACAGCTTCTGATTAAATAAGTTCCTGTTTTAAAATGTTGCCAAAGTGGAGATAAAGGTTGGCAAAAAGGTTGGAGGAAATGGGGATATTTTGTAATGGTCATTACACTTGATAATATGAAACAAAGAAAAAATGTATATCTTAAATGATTTAATCATGAAAATGATAATTCTAGGTCAACATGGATTCATCCTATGTCTGATGCTATAATGGTTTATAACTTTGGTCTCTGTATGCTTCGAAATTTGACTTTTGTAAAGCTACAAAAAATAAAAGCTAAAAATAGAATTTGCATACAAATTGCAATTATCTGTGCCTTATGCACACATGACTGCTAATTGACACTAAGAATTCCAATCTTTTGCAAAGTTTTTATTGCAAAACCCCAAAATTCCCAATTATGGGATCTGTGTCAAGCTCTGAAATTTATGTTGTTAAAATAAAAAAAGGATCAGTGCAGGATTAATTCTTGCTAATACCCGAAAATCCAGATAAATAGGGTTGCGATTCAGTAGACTCTACTGTACTTCACATTCCTTTGAGTCATGAATCAGACCTATTAGTAACTGGCCATTTGACATAGAAAAAAGTCAGTGGAACTGCCTTCAAACATGTTTGGAACTGTCTTTAAATTTGCTGAAGAACTGACTTGAAAACTTGGGGATATGTTGAATCCTTTTTTTATGATTTTTGTCATCCGCAATGAAAAGTTGCCCTCTCAGACAACACTATCCCATTAGCACACAATCTTTACTTTTGACGACCCTAAGGAAGAAACGTTTTATCGTGGGAAAAGGGAAAATGCTGGTAACCAGCAATTTCTCCTTTTTCCGACAATGTTTTCAACCCTTCACAAAATAAATTTCAAATTTTCAGTCACTTTTACATTGTCGTCTCCAATTAATTTCGATTTGGCAAAGCCTAAAATATCGTCGTTTGGAAATGAGTAAAGGGTGTGTTTCTGTGAGGTCTGATGTCGCATTTCTCATATCCGAAAGCGTCTCTATCCGAATACTTTTCCTATCGATGAGGAAAAATAAATCATTTCAAGTTGAATTATAAAACGAGTAAGATCTTTTCCTTACCTGCTCTGCCTTTTTTTTGGTGCGAACGAGTTCGTCACGTCTCGGTATAGTTCCTCCATCGCACCCCATTTCGTAAATATACTCCTTTTAACTCAATGAAAAGTAGATTTCAGCAAGTTGTTGTTGTTGACAAGGTAGAGTGAATATTCGAACTATATCAATTGTGTTTTGATTTTTTTTAATTCAAAGTTCAAACTGCATACAACAGTACAAAAAAGATATCTTTAGGGTCAGAAATATGTAGAATTATCAAAAAAGTAATTGAAACTTCAAAATTCAACGCGCCAGAAAAAAATAGCTTTTGAAGTCATAGTTTCGTATTAAGTTTCGTTCCACACTTTGTTGCAACGTTGCAGGTAAGAGAGTACCAGTGTACAGTCAACTAAGGAGCGTCAAGTCGAAGACAGTGCACAAAACTTCCTGCTATCTACTGTAACAACACTATAGGTTTGATGCCCATTTTTAATTAAATGTTTTTTCGGCATAAAACGCCCCTCTGCTATACAGTCAATGCTTACATTAGTCCTATTTATAAGACCCTACGTACGTTATTTCACATTTTGACATTCATCGTGTACGTAGGGTCTTATCGGGCCCTTCATAGGTTCCTTTAGCAAACTCCGACATCAAATCTTGTCGCTGTTTGAGCAACAAATTTGGATACTTAAAATGCAAAATGACCAATGAAACTGGTATCGGTAACAAGATAAATCAATATTGAACCGATATTAAAGACTTAGTTGTAAAACACTTACGTTTTATGAGTTAAATCCACTTCTATTTCACACTACCCTATTTTTGAAGTAAAACCGGTATGTAAATGTGTAGTTATCGCGGGTTAACGGCAACTAAACGAAATTTTTTAAACGAAATTTCTTTACCTCCATTAAATTGTTACAGAAAGGGGCAACCCTCATTCACAAATATAATTTTGCCTAGAAAGAAGTACTGAATTGTTTAATGGTCTATTACAAACGGTTATCGAGTTTTAAGACTATTCATAAATAAAAGAATCGTCGAGAGAATGTCCTAGTAACTCGTCCCAAATCTGGTTCGTTCCCACGTTTTCTGAATCGATTTTGCCGAATTCCCGTTCAACCCGAGTTTCTGATACTTATTGGATGTTGTGTGTTAAATAGAGTGATGAATTTTATGAATTAATGGTTGAGTGTTACATATCGGATTTTATGATGTAAAGACATGGACATAAATTAACGTACGACAGTAAGGCTCCAACTATTTAGGTAAACTTTAACATTGGAAAGTATTGAAAAGCTTCATTTCATTAAAGAGAAATTAGATCTATCGTCGATCGATGTGTTTAAGCGGTGTGCATGTTTTTGAACCCTAAATGCATCCCAGTTTTCTTAGGCACAATGAAGTGAAAGACGTCACCTTTTTTTTACGAACCCCTTATTTAAATGCAAACAACAGTTTCACTGCTGTTAATTTAGGAACTGCAACCATTAACAGGACCGTATGCATATATTTAAAAGAAAGATCGGTTTTAGTGGTATTTATGACGTTTTTCCAGACCACTTGCTCTTGTTACTGAGAGTGAATATTTCCAACCAGTCCTACTAAAATACGACATCGAGAACTTATACGTCATGGATACGCCATGGGAGTTTTTTCACGTCAGAGCTGTTCCATAGCAATGAAACCCTTTGAATACGACACTGAATATTTTCAGGTGATTTATGATAAAGTAGTTTTTTAGAAAAGTCCAAATCCTTCTTCACTTCTTCACAGCTGCTAATAAATTGATAGAAGGAACCGAAACCGGTATTTCCACTCAGGGCACACTTAACCCCTGAGCTGTAAATCTGTGGTTAAGTTCATGTTAGAGGGTTGAACAATAATGATTTTAAACTGCATATTTATGATTTGCAGCAAAACAGGTCTGTTAGATCAAGATAATTATGAAAATTTTCTATTCAAAGTAATTAAAAAGCTGAAAAGACGGTCTGAAATCTCTGACCGGGCTGAGTCTAACGGAACATTCTGTTGTGTCATGGGTTTCTGCGCTTTTTGTACCAATCAATTTTTTATGTCTGTAAATTTATGGATACGTATTTCCGCATGATTTGTGAAAGATAATGTCAATAAGGGTGTCAAGTTACTGCATAACTGTCATTTTACACGAGACAAAGGAAGAAATGACACTTTATTGTTATTTTTTTGCGTGAGGTTTCGCGCGTAGCCAAAATTCATTACATGAATTTCAATTCCACAACTTGATTTTTGTACAAATTTGCATGAGCAGAAATACTGCAAAAAGTGTAATTTTTTATTTTCTGGTATTCTAGTGCTGCTGTCAAGAGAAGACCTATAGACGTTAAATTTTACACACGTCCGTCCCGTTCATCGCGCTTCAAAAAGTGAGCTAATTGACTTAGAACAGTTCATTTATATTATGCAAACACTTACTTCTGGTGATAGGAAGCATTTTACTTGAGTTCTGGTATGCGGTATGTTTTTCAAGAACTGTCCAATGGATATATAAAGCCACGCAATGAGGCCGGGGTTTCCCATGTCTGAATTCAGCTTTTGGCACAACACCGAAGGCTGAATATGTTGTTATCATTGAATATATACATGATTCAAGTAGGGACTATGATTATATAGGTATTTCACATTAATTTATGTTGGGGTTTTAGAAATAATTTTGGTAAACAGAACTTCAGAAAATGGTAGCCATATCTAAGGTTACAATCCGTGCCGGGGGGAGAGGGGGGGGCTAATCGGATTTCGTTCAAAAATCGTTCGGAAATTCGTTTTTTTATTTAACCAGAAATATGCTTGTAAACATGGCGGCCTTTGTGTTGAAAAGGTTACACGATTGAACTCAAGATGAATATATCATGAATGTGGCCCTTTTTCAGAGTCAGAAAAGTAAATTTGTATCCAGTTAAGTTATCTATCATGTTTACTTGAGTGCTTTTTCACCATTATCCCGGATTTTAGGAAATCGAATTTGCTACATAGAACTAAGTAGGGCCTGTTTAGACGTAACATGCAAAAGAAAAGTAAAATGTGAAATGTCCGAAAAATAAATGTTGAACGGCAAACAAGCATGTGTACGTCTAAATATTTGGACTATGCTTACATGTGGTATATTGTTTTTTTGACTTAAAAGAAGAAATTTAATGAAAGTTTCAGCTTCATTCCGTTGAAAAATATTGTATTTGATGTTTACGAAATGAATCCATAAACCAATTGCAATGTTTTGACACATACTTTTGATTTTCATGGGTTTTCGCGATTTATAGAGGGGCGTTTTACGGTATTATGCCGTTTTTTCTCTTTTCAAATGAAATCGTTTAAATATACAGACGATTATCTACAGTGATCTACTTTCTAATTCGATGTATCAACTTGTCAAGTTTACTACGGGGTCAATAGGTGCCATTGATTTTTTCGGGATTGTTGTCATGTTACTAAAAAAGCATTTATAAAAAAAATGAAATGTAAAGGAAAAATATCAAAATGTACCGATGACTGAGTGGTTTGATATATCATTATACGGTTATTTATTTCTGTGAACGCTTATTGTCACATATTAGTACAAACAACTCAACCCAAAGCCGTGTTACTCTTTGACAGGTTGTCTCTGGGTACAGAGACAATCAAGAAAGAAAAACAATTGAAATCCCCAAGCAGATTTTGTGCTTAAGTCTGAACTCTGGTAATTTCACTAATTTCACAAATAGCGCACAAAACTAGGATTTGAACATACCTGTTGCTTGCATATTCAATAACCCTTCGCTCAAAATACAAATATTTTCTGTTTGAATGCTGCACAAAAGAAAAAAACAGTTCATTGCACCTGCTACTTGAGTAATTATGTTCCAAAAATAAACAAAATAGTCACTACACAATGAAAGATTTTGTCGGGGTTTGGTTTTTTTTTCTTTATTAAGGAATTAACATGTTATAAGCAACTTCTACAATCTCTTAAGGTGATGAAAGGGGTTTAATAGTTTTACCTGGGTCATGTTTGTTACCAAAAGTTTATTGTATTTTGCTGCAATACAGTCAAGCAACAAAACAGAAGGTCAGTATGGCGCTCTATCTTTGCCACTGGAAAATTTACGATGGACTTGAGAAGGTACTGTGTTACAGTGTACACATTGTAGGGGAAAACATTCCTTTCTCTTCAACTCAGAAACTTGCTCTGATGTTATTGTTTTCATTGTGTGTCCACTAGCTCTTGTGCCAGCTATTATTCCAATGTACCTGAAACAGTTTTTATCATTATAATGGTTCTACTGCGCAATATTTTTGTTGACTGTTAATAATATGGGCTTGGTACACTAGATAAAGGATTCACCTTTATACAAATACCCAAGATGATGAAAGATGTTAGTGTTACCTCTTGTTATTCAAATTTCTTTTAAATGTTGATTCACTGACTTATTCAGTATGCTCACTCATGCAAAGTGCTGTTAACTCTTTACCAAACGACAAAATCTTGGAATAGCCCAAATTGAAAGTATTTGCAGACGACAAAATAAATGTGAATCAAAAATTGAATTTTGAATTAGAAAAGGTAGAAAACATAGTGAGAAAAGGAGAAAATGCTGGTTACCAGCATTTTCTCCTTTTCTCACAATGTTTTCAAAGGCTTTCCTTCTCAGGGTCGTTAAAAGTCGGGATTGTGTGGTATAGAGTTAACTCTTTACCACATCAGAGCTCCAGATAAGAGGAAGTGATAGTATTCTAAAGTCATTATTTCTCTTGGAAACCCTATGTTGTGGGTACTCATGAGGATTGTCTCAATGAGACAATTCAAATGAGTACCCAAAACATAAGGTTTAGTGGAGAATACATGTAATTATCATAATTTTCAATTTGAAATCAAAATCACACCCTCTATCTGGACGTCTGCCACACGATCCTGTCTTTCAACAACCCTGTCAAAGAAGCCTTTTGAAAACATTATGGGAAAAGGAGAATCAGTAACCAGCATTTTCTCCATTTCCCATGATGTTTTCTGTCCTTCCTAAAATAAATTTCTGTTTTAGAGTCACTTTTGTCATCTGTAAATGCTTTGAATTTGGTCGAGTCCAAAATATTGTTGTTAAAAGTATACCTTTCTCATGTAGTTTACACCTGTGATAATAAGGTAAATGGCTTATTCATGTTGATTTATTAGCAAAACAGTAAAATTGTTATACAAGTCCAGTGAAAAGATTCGAAAATGACAAAGTAGAAGTGGCTATTATTACAAAATTCATGCTTGATAGGGTAGAAAACTGTCTTGCATTTTGCCCTTTTTTACTGCAGATTTGATCAAGGAAGAATTTACTTGTGTTTTACTGCACCCATTTTTGGCTCATCTCAGCATGAAGTGCTCAAGGTGAGCTTTTGTATGTGAAGCCTGACAGAAAAATATCAGTGTTTAGGGTTTCTACTTGAGATGCTGTAGGTAGGAAAGGGAATTCTTTTTTTTTTTTCTTTCTTAGAATTTGTTTAATTAACCCATTTACTGAAATCACCTAAAGAGTTCTCTTTTTTTTTCAATGGTGGGGAAAAAAGCTTAGGGTTGACAGCATTTCTAGATAGGGTCAGGAAACCCTAAACAAAGATTTTTTTTCAGGCCTGGTCATGCTGAGTCATCAACTTTTACAGTGTGTACACTCCAGAGGCAACTTTTTGAGTCTGATACTCATGAAACCTGGTCAGAATATTTGCCTTGATTATATCTCAGATGAGTTCGAAAATAGGTCAGGTCTGGTCAAAAGCTAGGTCACTTTTGAAACATTGTCAGAATATTTGTATTGGTGATATTTCAGGTGAAATTGGGTCATTCTGTGTCCAAAACTAGGTCACTGGATCAAATCTTATGGAAACCTTGTGTACGCTCTAGAGGCCTTATTTTCGGTCTAATACTCTTGAAAGTTGGTCAGAATGCTTGTCTTGATATTATTTCAAATGCCTTTGAAAGTGGGTTGTGTTGGATCAAAAACTAGGTCACTAGGTCATATCTTATGAAAAACCGTAGTACACTTTAGAGATAACAAATTAAGTTCAAGTTTCAATACTTTTGAAAGGTGGTCAGATTGTTTAGCTTTATGACATGTATGACATGCATGAGACTAGAAAAAGCTCGTGAACAAGCTAGAGACCAAATTCTCAGTTCAATGATTATGAATGCTTGTTAGAATTTTGTCATAATATCTCAAAAGAGATAAAACCCTTTACTCCACAGATAGTCATTTCTATGCATTTCTCTTAGAAGCCTTTGGAAAACATTGTGGCAAAAGGTGAAATTGTTCATGAAGAGCAATTTCACCTTTTGCCACAATGTTTTCTATGCTATCAAAAGTTGACATATACACGTAAGAAACAGCTTCATCCTTGCTAGAGATATCAAAGAAATGTCTTATTTGGTCAAAGGGCTCAGGTGAGCAACTTCAGGGCCATCATGGCCCTCTTGTTAATTATCTCTTTACCAGTTGTCAAAATTCTAGACTGATCCAAATTGAAAGCATCTGCAGAAGAAAATTTTGATAATAATCTAATAGTAAACTTTGTCTGCGTTAAGATAGGAAACATTGTGGAAAGAGGAAAAAATGCTGGTTACCAGCAATTCCTCTTTTTTCCAGCAATGATTTCAAATGGCTTCTTTCTCAGGGTTGTAAAACATCTGGGTAATGTAGTATAGGGTTAAAGATTAACCCTTTACTCCATAGATACTCATTTCTACACATTGCTTGTAGGAGCCTTTGGAAAACATTGTGGCAAAAGGTGAAATTGCTCGTCACGAGCAATTTCACCTTTTGCCACGATGTTTTCTATGCTGTCAAAAGATGTCATATACACATAAGAAACGGATTCATCCTTGCTGTTATTTAGGGTCAATTAGAGATACCACAGAAATGCCTTATGGGGTAAAAGGTTAACTTTTCTATCTCTCTTTCAAATATAACAGCACAAAGTTAGAGGATGTCGGAAGGAGCTATATTAGTGACAGGAGGTGCGGGCTATGTCGGGTCTCACAGTGTTGTTGAGTTACTGGATGCTGGATATAATGTTATTGTCCTTGATAATCTTGTTAATGCAAGCATGGGTAAGTTTCAAAATGTGCTCTTTATTTATCTAAATGCTGAAAATTTACTTCAATTCCCCCCCACTTTCTGTCTAGGTAAGGCATTGTCCTTGCAGAGCTCCAGATAAGAGGGAGTAATGGTATTCTAAATTCATTATTTCTCTTCCAAACCCAATGATGTGGGTACTCATTAGAATCGTCTCGATGAGATGATTCTAATGAATACCAACAACATAGAGTTTAGTGGAGAATAATTGAAATCACAATCACACCCTGTATCTGGAGCTCTTCCTTGTGTGTAGATGACTCATTTCTTGTGTTTATTTTTCCAAAACTTTGTGTTTACTCCTTTATTGTTACAACAAGGGCTTGGTTTTTGACAATCATACTCTCTATAACCTTATAAGACAAGGTTTGTTGTCAACTGTATTACCTTCCAAACTGCACCCAGATTAACCCTTTCCCAAACAACAAATTTTGGACTCTTCCAAACCGAAAGAGTTTGCAGACATCTATTGTAGATTTGGAGAAAATGGCAGAAAGTTCTGAAAAAGGGTAGAAAACATTGTCGGAAAAGGAGAAATTGCTCGTTACGAGCAATTTCTCTTTTTTCCCACTCTGTTTTCAAAAGGCTTTTACTGCACACACGTAGAAACCAGGTTTTGTTTGGGAAAGGGTTAATAGTAATTTTTAACCACACAAGTAAATTCTTTTTAGGCCCAACTAATTTTTTTTTAATACTAACGTATACAAATGTAGAAAATTCATTGTAGATCTTTTTATTATAGTACAATGTTTATCAAAGTCTTCTTCTCTTCTGATAGGGTAGAAAATATTGTGGTTAAGGAAAAAATGCTGTTTACCAGCACTTCCTCCTTTTCCCACAATGTTTTCTATAGGCTTCTTTCTCAGGGCCGTTAAAGTGTTGTAAAGAATTAAAAAATATTTGAAACCCTGTTAAGTTTTTCTTTGCCCATTGTTAGATGGAAGTTTTATAAATGCAGTGAATATATATTTTTCACAAATCTGATTTGTCAATGAAATTTGAATATTAGCCTTGAAATAATGATGTGATGCTGAAAAATACTTTAGACCAGTGAATCAGATTCATCAAATATGTGGCGTTACAATTTGAGGTTGGTCCATAATGTTCCACAGAAAAGAGGACAAGAAAAGGACTAGAATGCATGTTCTCTGCAGCCTGATAAATACACTGTCAGCAAAAGGCAGTTTAACTCTTTACCAAACAGCAAAACTTTAGACTTGTCCAAATTGAAAACTATTGTAGGAAACAAATTACATGTGACTCAGACGATGAAATTTGTTTTTGATAGGGTAGAAAACATTGTTGGAAAAGGAGAAAATGCTGGTTACTAGCATTTTCTTCTTTTCCAAAAATGTTTTCAAAAGATTTCTTCTCTAGGGTAGGTAAAAGTTGGGATTGTGTTGGTAAAGGTATAATCTTGATCTACTTTGTACATGTGAAAAAAAACAACAGTTTTACTGAGGTTGCGATTAGTTTTCTATACTAGAAATATATCATGGGCGGATCCAGAGGGGGGACTGGGGGTCCGGACCCCCCCCCCCCCTGGAATTTTGGCAAAAATGTGATTATCGGATTTGTGAAATGGTACTGGTTTGATATTGCACATGTGCAGCAATTATGTAAAATACAGTCATGTAAAAGGGTGTTCTAAGTGTGGAGATCTCCTCATGGTTAGAACTGGAAACATTGACTTTTCTTGTAAACGGCTTACATCCACTGAAATGCGGAAATCAAAGGATCATAATAATAAGATGAGTGCGTTTTTCGGTGGGACCCCCCCTGAGAAAAATATCTGGATCCACGCTTGTATATTTATATAATTTATGTACTTAAACATGTTAAGTTTTATCATGGAAAATAACATTTTATTTCTAAATGCAATCACTTTTTTTTTTTTCTATAATCTTTGTAGAGAGCTTGAATAGAGTGAGTGAAATCACAGGAAAAGATGTTCAAAGTTACAGCATTGATTTACTGGATAAAGAAGGTCTCAGAAAGTTGTTTAAAGAGGTAAGGAACATAATAAGCCTAGTACAAAACAGTCCTGTGGTTTGACTACCAGTAGGAGAAAAAGATTTTATAGATATTGGAGCTGTTTACTCACATTTCTCTGTTGTTTTCAAATCATATCAGAGACAATGATGTCATGTAAGTCATGACCAAACAACAATATTTTAGGGTTGTGCAAATCGAAAGCATTTGCAGACAACAAAATAAAAGTGACAAAAAATTTGAAAATTTGTTTTGTGACTGGTAGAAAACATTGCGGGAAAAGGAGAAAATGCTGGTTACCAGCATTTTCTCCTTTTCCCACAATGTTTTCTATCAGGTTCTTTCTCAGGGTCATCAAAAGTCGGGATTGTATGGTAAAGAGTTAAGGCACATTTAACTTCTGCAGCTGATTTGAATTTTAACCAGCATTTTCTCCCTTTTTCCACAATGTTTTCAAACGCCTTCTTCTTCAGAGTCATGAACTGTGAGATCAGGGTCATGAGATAAAGGGTTAAAAGTGCATTTATTCTCTTTTTGTGCTACTTTTTTTTTTTCTTTCATTTTGATAGGAGTCTAAAAGTCATACAAACAACTAATTTTGGGTGGGGAGAAGGCATTGAAAAATACAGTATAGGAACAGGAATAGAAAATCATGAAGAGAAGCACCTTTTTTTCCTTTGCTCATAGTGTTTTCAGTTTTTTCAAATACAACTCTTAGCATTTCACTTTTCAGCTGCAAATTCTCTTGTGCCTTGATGCATCTACCAGTTTATCGCCAGGTCAGATTAACTCTTTACTGAATGACAAAATGTTGGACAAGTACAGATCAAAAGCATTTGCAGACAACAAATTAAAAATGTAATCCAAAAGTTGACAGACGTTTTGGGATGGGTAGTAAACATTATGGGACAAGGAGAAAATGCTGATTACCAGCATTTTGTACTTTACTCATAATGTTGTCAAAAAATTTCTGTCTCTGGATCTGTAGAAGTCAGGATTGTACGGTAAAGAGTTAACCCATTACCACACAATCCCTAGTTTTGGTAACCAGCATTTTCTCCTTTTCCCATAATGTTTCCTTCCCTTCACAAAACAGTTTTCAAATTTTCAGTCACTTTTATTTTGTTGTCTGCAAATGCTTTCTATTTGGACAAGCCAAAAATTGTGTCGTTTGTTAATGAGTTAAAGAGTTGTACTTCAAGAAATGTGATCTAACATTCATCCTTTCTCTTGTTTATTACAGCACAAGATAAGCTGTGTGATGCACTTTGCTGGGTTAAAAGCAGTCGGGGAATCATGTGAATTGCCTTTATTATACTACAAGAACAATATAGGAGGAACAGTGAATCTTCTAGAAGTTAGAAACATAACAGTGATAGAAGACCCCTCCCCTGTCTTTCTTGCTCTCTCACTCTCTGTCTATCTCTCCTACTTTCTGTCTCTCCTGCTCTCTCTCTCTTTGTCTGTCTTTGCTCTTGTGTTTGTTTCTGTCTGTCTCGCTGTGTCTCTGTTTCTCTCTGTCTCTCTGTCTCTGTCTGTCTCTGTCTCTGTCTGTCTGTCTCTGTCTCTGTCTCTCTCTCTGTGTCTCTGTCTCTGTCTCTCTGTCTCTGTCTCTGTCTCTCTGTCTCTCTGTCTCTGTCTCTCTGTCTCTGTCTCTGTCTCTGTCTGTCTGTCTGTCTGTCTGTCTGTCTGTCTGTCTGTCTCTCTCTCTCTCTCTCTCTCTCTCTCTCTCTCTCTCTCTCTCTCTCTCTCTCTCTCTAGCGCGGGTATTACTTATTTATTCATTTCTTTCCCACTTCCCTACAAATATAGGTCGAATAGCAATAAAAAGACACATTAGCTACAAGAACTGAGAAAGTTCAATGTGACAGGAATAAATCTTCTTCAATAGCAAAAAGAAATGACATAGAAACTCAGATTTTGGAACAATGAATGAAGTTTTGATAGCCTTTTATGGCCAGTTCCCACTTCATGCTACCTTTAGGAAGATGGCTTTTGGTAAATATGTGTTACTAACATTTTCTACAGGAATTTTACATTCAGAGAGCAATCCAGTTCAGTTAACCCTTTCTCAGATGACAAATTTTAGACTCTTCCAAACTCAAAGAGTTTGCAGACAACAATTTCAAATTTGATAAAAAGGCAGAGAGTTCTCCAAATGGGTAGAAAAGACTGTGGGAAAAGGAGAAATTGCTCACTACGAGCAATTTCTCCTTTTCCCACAATCTTTTCAAAAGACTTGTACTGTAGACACGTAAAGACAAGGGCTTGTTTGGGTTAGGGTTAAGTCTGAATTTGTCTCGTGCAGTAGCTAATACAGGTGCTTGTTCATTTCTAATAACCCAAAATACAGGTTTGACTGTATATCAAAAAATAGCCAGTACCACTTTACCAGATGACAAAATTATAGACTTGCTCTAATCCAAACATTTACGGACAACATTTTGTTGGCTAGAGTATAAAGAAGGTGTCATGAACGGGTAGAAAACATTGTGGGAAAAGGAGAAAATGCTGGTTACCAGCATTTTCTCCTTTTCCCACACTGTTTTCAAAAGCCTTCTCTCACACTGCAAGGTTCATTAAAACGCAGGATTGTATGGTAAAGGGTGATGTAATCAATGGCTTGATTATTTTTGACAGGTGATGAAAGAGTTTGGTGTATTCAACATGATCTTCTCAAGCTCTGCCACCGTGTATGGGGCTCCTAAAAAGTTACCTATAGACGAGGAACACCCAGCAGGAGATTGTACAAATCCTTACGGAAAGACGAAATATTTCATCGAAGAAATAGTTAGGGATTTATGTAGTGCAGAAAAAGTATGTGGGAAGTGTTCACATTTTAGTTTGTTTTTGTCTTTCCCGTTATAACTTTTTACCAAACAACAAAATACTGGACAGGTCCAAATTGAAAACACTTGCAGACGACAAAATTTACACAACTCAAAAATTGAATTTTATTTTCCAACTGGGTAGAAAGCATTCTTACCAGCATTTTCTCATTTTCCTACAATATTTTTAAAAGGCTTCTATCACAGGGTAGTTAGAATAAGGGTTTGTTGAAAGCACTTGCAGACGACAAAATAAGCGCAACTGAAATGTTGAATTTTTGTTCCCAACAGGTTAGAAAATATTGTGGGGAAAGGAATACCGGTAAATGCTGGTTACCAGCATTTTCTCCTTTTCCCACAATGTTTTCAAAAGCCTTCTATCTTGGGGTCATTAAAACAAGGGATTGTTTGGTAAAGGGTTAACCCTTTCAGTCATTGCTCCCAATTTTAATTGCAGTCTGCAAATTTTATGCTTCAAGTCATATGTATGCTAATTTTTTTAATTGGACCTTTTCAGTAAATCAAAATATCTTAAATGTTAGTATATCAAGGTATTTCAGGGCCAGAGTATGGGGAAAGTGTAGGTCACAGATCAGACTGTTCACACTGTGCAGTCTGATCTTGATTTACTCTTTCCTCTTAACTCTTTACCAAACAGCAAAATTTTAGATTTGCCCAAATTGAAAGCGTTTGCAGACAACAAATTGAATGTGACTGAAGTGATGAAATTTGTCTGTGACAGGACAGAAAACTTTTTGTGGGAAAAGGACAAAATGCTGGTTACCAGCATTTTCTCCTTTTCCCAAAATGTTTTCAAAAGACTTCTTTCTCAGGGTTGTTAAAAGTCAGGATTGAGTGGGAAAGAGTTAAACAACTTTGTTGGTTCCAGCTCTAAGAGTAAAATACAAAGAAGCTCTAAGAGTAAAATACAAAGAAGTCTAAAACTTTAAACCTTTTGTCATTTGGTTTAAAAGATATACCTTTATTACTGTACATTGTATATTGGATGTTTGGTTCCGTGCGGTAATTAGTTCTTCATCTAATTATCACTTGTTTTCTTTTTCCAGGTAAGTGATCTGCACTTAACTCATTACCAAACGACAATATTTTAGGCTTGTCCAAATCGAAAGCATTTGCAGACAACAAAATAAAAGTGACTGAACAATTTGAAATTTGTTTTTGTGAAGGGTAGAAAACATTGTGGGAAAAGGAGAAAATGCTGGTTACCAGCATTTTCTCCTTTTCCCACAATGTCTTCTAAAAGCTTCTTTCTCAGGGTCGTCAAAGGTAGGGATTGTGTGGTTATGGGTTAAGTCATATGATCTTGATAGCTTCCTTTGTACATAATATTTTACCCCTCTCTGCATCATTGTTAAGAATGTTTTTTTATTTACCTGCCAAAAATTTTGTTTGGCACCTAAAAGAGTTTTCAGAAGGTAATAAGGGACTAAGTTGATGTTATTTTCATTTTTCAGCAATGGAATGTAGTTGTCCTCCGTTATTTCAATCCAGTAGGTGCTCATATATCAGGTAAAATAGGGGAAGATCCCCAAGGTATTCCAAACAACCTCATGCCATTCATTGCCCAAGTTGCTGTGGGGAGGAGACAAAAACTGTCAGTGTATGGCAGTGATTATGATACCAAAGATGGAACAGGTATGATCTGTGAAAAAGGGGGCTTAATGCAATGGGGGAGGGTGGAAATGTAGATTCATGTCAGCCTGAGCAGTCTGTGCAGGCTGACTTGGGCCAAAACCTTGTGCTATTGGTCAATTTTCTGTAGGTTGACAGAGCTCCAGATATGAGGGAGTGATAGTATTCTAAATCCATTATTTCTCTCCCAAACCCTATGTTGTGGGTACTCATTGGAATCATCTCGCCGAGACGATTCCAATGAGTACACACAACATAGGGTTTCATCTCCCTCTATCTGGAGCTCTGGGTTGAAGAATCAGTCCACCTCATGAGTAAGTTTGTTGTTACAAAACGTGGCCATTAATGGATCCCTAATTATGTAATGGCTTGATAGGTATTATACATTTTTAGCAAACAAAGTCTGTATAAAAGAAACAAATAAATGCATAGCTAAAATACAAACCCTGTCTGGCTGGATTCAAACCCTTGAAGGGACAAATAGCACCTTTTTTCAAGGATTAAAAGACCAATACCATAAACCACTGAGCCAAAGAGATATCTCTGACACAGTTTTCAGGTATTGTATTCAAATTGGGACGAAGCTGTACACAAAGGAGTGGTCTCCCATAACACACCCCCTCTAAAAGTCATCATTTATTGATGACTTGAAGCCTTATTAGGCAAACTTTACTATTTTGGACAACAAATGGGATTAATGGCTCATTCTAACATGACACTCGACTTTGGCCCAATAAACACAGTACAAGGAAATTGTGGTAAAATCTGTGACAATCCATGTAGAGTGATGTCATCCTATATCGAGTGACGTCATTCAATGGAAAGAGTGAGTTATTCAATGGAACATAATCTTCATCCACGTTTTTACTCTTAGTTTGAACTTGTTTTCCTTTCATATAGAATTGGCCATCTTAGAAGCAAAATAATCTTCTTTCTATCGTGGTATATCATTCAATAAACCACGTTGTGAGTTATGAGGCACAATGAATAATCCACTCAGGCCATCGCCCTCGTGGATTATTTATTGTGCCTCATAACTCACAACTGTGGTTTATTGAACGATATACCACGATAGAAAGAAGATTATTTCTTAAATGACCAATCCTGGACGAGCCCCTATCTTGCGAACAAAGTCTGTAACAAAGAAACAAACGCATAGCTCAAATACAAACTGCATCTGGCGGGATTGGAACCCTTGAAGGGACAAAAAGCTTCTCTTTTCGAGGATTAACCCTTTACTCCATAGATACTTATTTCTACACATTGCTTGAAGGAGCTTTTGGAAAACATTGTGGCAAAAGGTGAAATTGCTCGTCACGAGCAAATTTCACCTTTTGCCACAATGTTTTCTATGCTATGAAAAGGTGTCATATACACATAAGAAACAGCTTCATCCTTGCTGTTATTAAGGGTCAATTAGAGATACCATAGAAATGCCTTATGGGGTAAAGGGTTAAAAGACCAATACTATAACCACTGAGCCAAAGAGATATCTCTCTGATGCAGACAACATTGTATTGTATTTAAATGGGGGCAAATCTGTGCACAAAGGAATGGTCTCCTGTAACACATGACAGAGATTTATTGAGCCCTCTGTTGTTGGAGCTTAGTTCTTTCTGTTATTTACCCGGTATATAGCCAAGCTGTTATTTGGTCCTTTACATGCAGGCTTGAAACAAAGGGGACAAGTAACAAATGGAAAGCATTAACTAAGTATATTTATCACCTGAATAAGTTTGGAAACAATGTTGAAAATAGTGGTTCACCATACATGTATTATAATTTAGTAGCTAAATTCTTTAACCCATTACCACACAATCCCTACTTTTGACGCCCCTGAGAAAGAGGCCTTTTGAAAACATTCTGGGAAAAGGAGAAAATGCTGGTAACCAGCATTTTCTCCATTTCCCACAATGTTTGCTACCCTTCACAAAACAAATTTCAAATTTTCAGTCACTTTTATTTTGTCGTCTGCAAATGCTTTCAATTTGGACCTGTCTAAAATTCTGTCGTTTGGTAATGGGTTAAGCGCCCATATAGATTGCAATAAAAGGGTTTGTTGTTCAACCACCAGAAAATATAGAAGCTACTAAATAAACTAAAGATTTCATGGTCGAGAAATCTCACCATACTGGACAGTATAGATCCAAGATCAGACAACATGAAAGTTGAATTTCTATTATCTATTCACCAAATGCCAAAAATTCTCTAGAAACACCTCTTTTAAAAGCATGTGAATACAACAAAGAGAAAATGATTCGAATCACAAAATTTGCCTTTGAATGGGTAGAAAACATTGTGGGAAAAGGAGAAAATGCTGGCTGTTAGCATTTTCTCATTTTCCCACAGTGTTTTCAGAAGGCTTCTTTCTGAGGGTCGTAAAAACCTGGGATTGTTTGGTAAAGGATTGAACCTTGAAGTGAGAACAAACATGATCTTTAGAGCAATAGAGAGACACTGTCCTGCACATGCGTGAATAGGGAGAAAACATTGTGGGAAAAGGAGAAAATGCTGTTCGGCAGCATTTTCTCTTTTTAAATGACGGAAGGGTCTTATTATGTGTTAGCAGTTTGTGTCTGCAACTCCTACAGTTTCCATCGGAATTATTTGAAACTTGCCATAAAGAATCTCCTTGATGTCTAATTGTGCACCTGACTCTTAGAATTTGGATCACTGTTTGCATTCTTAAATTATCTGCCCCTGATTTCTGAAATAACCAACTATTCACTTCGAATTTTTGTTCAGGCTATAACTTCCATACCATAAAAGGTATCAACTTGAAACTACATACAGATAGAACACATTATGGAGAAAAGCAGTGCACAAGAACCATAACTCTTTCTTCCCTTGTTTTTTTTTTTTTTTTTTTTTTGAGTTATTGCCCTTTGTTAATTTTCACTTTGAATTCTTGTCTTTCTTTATCATGGAGAATCACTACTCTTCATTCATGGCCCATCCTTCATTTCAAGTCATTTCAATGACTAACCCCTTTGGGCGTATATGCCCCGCTCTGCGAAGCTCTTGTTTACACTATGTTTTAAGCTTTCCTCCTTGTCTAGAGTTTGAACACAGTATTAAATATTTTATTTTCCACTCTTCTGTTGCAGGTGTTAGGGACTATATACATGTAGTGGATTTAGCTCAGGGTCATGTTGCAGCATTGAAAAAGGTTGAAGAAGGGTGTGGTTTTAAGGTATGTTCTTTGATCCCTGGCTTGACTTAGAAAGTTGCCTTTACAGGTGTATGAGAAAATGCTAGCAACCAGCATTTTCTCCTTTTCCCACAATGTTTTCTACCATTCACAGAACAAATTTCAAATTTTTAGACACTTTTATTTTGTCGTCTACAAATGCTTTCGATTTGGACAAACCTAAAATATTGCTGTTTGGTAATGAGTTAAACCCCTTACTAAACAAAAAGCAGAAGCGGCTTGAAAACATTGTAGGAAAAGGGAAAAAGAAAATTTACCTCTTTATGAAACAACAAATTTATAGAGTGGTACAAATTTGAAAGCATTTGCAGATGACAAAATAAATGTGACTGAAAAATTGAAATTTGATTTTGGAAAGTTAGAAAACATTGTGGGAAGAGGGGAAAATGCTGGTGACCAGCATTTTCTCCTTTTCCCACAATGTTTTCAAAAGGCTCCTACCACAGGGTTGTCAAAAGTTTTTATTGTGTGGTAAAGGGTTAATGTCTCTGAATACTTTAACCTTTTGCCACATTATCCCTTATTTTTGAATCATTTTCCCCTTCTTCCACAATGTTATCTACTCTTCCCAAATCACATTTGCCATATTGTGCCATATTGAATTGTTTGTCAAAGTTTTCGATATGGACCCTAAAATTTTGAGGATTGGTGAAGAATTAATAAGAAACTACACTTGATTTAAAATTCTGGCTTTAAAGCAGTTAGTGTTTTTGATGATTTTTTAGCAATGTTATCAATAAGAAGGCTTTCTTTTGCTTGATTAACATATTTATTATTTGTTGTTTTTTTACCTCCACTGGTCGAAGGCCATCGGGCTAATGTCATGGCCTGGTGTTCGTCGTCCATCCTTGTATGTGTTAACTTTTATTTCAAACGTCTTCTTCTCTGAAAGTACCCATCCAATTTTGATGAAACTTCACAGAAACGATCCTGCCATGGTCCACTTTAGAATTACTTGAAAGATTTTTTGATTCCTTAAAAAACTCTAGTTGCCATGGCAATAAATCTGAAAAATAATGAAAATCTTTGAAAATCTTCTTGTCTGAAAGGATAAGGCCTAGGGCTCCCAAATTTTGCTTGTAGCTTTATCGGGTGGACCTCTACCAAGTTCATTCAAATAATAGCCCTGGGGTCAAAATTGGCCCTGTACAAGGGATCACAAGTTTTATATGGATTTATATAGGGAAACTTTAAAATCCTTCTGGTACCTAGCCATAGGGCCTAGGGCTACCAAATTTGGCATATATCTTTATCCAGTGGGTGTCTAGTACTGGGGTCAAATTTGGCCTGGCCCAAGGGGTCTCAAGTTTTTTATAGGCCTATATAGGGAAAACTTTAAAAATTGTCTATTACCCAGCGAGAAGGCTTAGAGCTACCAAATTTGGCATGTATCTTTATCTAGTGGATGCCTACAAAGTGTTCCCAAATTTTAGCCCTGGGGTCAAATTTAGCCCCGTCCCAGGAGATCACAAATTTTACTTGGGAAAATGCTGGTTACCAGCGTTTTCTCCTTTTCCCACAATGTTTTCAAAAGCCTTCTTTCTCAGGGTCGTTTAAAGTCGGGATTGTGCGGTAAAGAGTTAACCCTTTTCCACACAAGAAAACCTTAGAGATATCCGAATGGAAAGAATTCTATCGATGACAAAAGTATGACTTATATGAATAGATTTGTCTTGACAATGTAAAAAACTTTTTGGGAAAAGGGGAAAATGCTGGTTGCCAGCATTTTCTCCTTTTCTTGCAATGTTTTCATAAGCCTCCTTATTCAGGGTGTTAGTAACTCTGGATTTTGAGGAAAGAGGTTAAATTCACCAATTTCAGTTTTACTGGCATAAGTACATGAGATGTTTTGTCTCGGCCAACCTGTATTCTTGTTTTTGCACAGAATAATTAGAACAACATGATACCTTTATCAACCAAAAGAACTTCAACTCATTACCAAACGACAAAATTTTAGGTTTGTCCAAATCGAAAGCATTTGCAGACGACAAATTAAAAGTGACTGAAAATTTGAAATTTGTTTTTGGTTACCAGCATTTTCTCCTTTTCCCACAATGTTTTCAACAGGCTTCTCCCTCAGGATCGTTAAAAGTCTTCATTGGGTAGTAAAAGATTGATGGTAAAGTGTAGGACTCATGATCTGGAGGTCTTGTGCTTTAGAGTAATTAAATCCACTGCATTTTTTCTGGGAGTGTCCTTTAGCAAGACAATTCAGAGCCCTAGCCTAGTGCTGGTGAAACACAGGAAATACATGTGCGAGCTGTTGCAGTAAAATGGCTGAAATAATGTTGAAAGTGGCGTGAAACCCAAATCAATGAATGAAAAAATTAAAGTATTTCGAATTTTGTGCACCCCCAATTTACATTATATTGGTAAGTCTTGAACAATCATTATTCCTACAAGCTTGTGTCAGATTTTCATTGTTCACTCCGTTTTATTTCAGATATACAATCTAGGAACAGGTCAGGGTTTTTCTGTTTTAGAGATGGCCAAAGCTTTTGAAGAAGCCTCGGGAAAACCTGTAAGTTTTTCCCCTTACTCCTTTACTCCACAGTCCCCAGTTTTAACACTGCATTAACCCTTAGGCTGCAAAGCACAACTCATTGACCATTTGTGGACAGTGTAGATCAAGATCAGACTGCACAGAATGTGCAGTCTGATCTTGGATCTACACTGTCCACTAAGGAGATGTTATTCCCCAAATCATACCTTAGGAAAAGCAATATTTGGGTTTGTATTAATACTGAAATGAAAAATTTATCATAGTTATTCAGCAGGATAAGGGTTAGGAAGAAGGAATTTTAGAAAAATTGCAGGAAATAGAGGATTGTCTGATTGTCATAGCCACAAGATTTATTTCTCTCTCACTAATGGACATGGATTTCATGATGTTTATGGTGGAAAGCAATTATTAGCTTACCTCTTTACCAAACAACAAAATTTTAGACTTGTCCAGATTGGAAACACTGGAAGACAACAAAATAAAGGAAACTCAAAAAATGAAATTTGTTTTCAGCAGGTTAGAAAAGATTGTGGGAAAAGGAGAAAATGGTGGTTACCAGTATTTTCTCCTTTTTTAACAATGTTTACAAAAGGCCTATAACTCAGGGTCGTTGTAATCAGGGATTGTTTGGTAAAGGGTTAAAAAAAGTGTTTTGCAAAATACTGGTAAAAGAGCATTTGGTAAACATGGATAGTTGCGCTGGTTGTGGTAACGTAGCTGAAGTAATGTTGAAAACAGTGTGAAATTTAAAAAAAAAACATACAAAGGACACATACTCTTTCGAAAAAAGGATTTAACTCATTATTACACAAACCCAACTAATGACCCTGAGAAAGAAGCCTATTAAAAACATTGTGGGAAAAGAAGAAAATGCTGCTGAGCAGCATTTTCTCCTTTTCCCACAATGTTTTCTACCCTTTTCAGTACAAGTTTTGATTTTTCAGCCATGTTTATTTTATTGTCTGCAAATGTTTTCAAATTGGACAAATCTAAAATTCTGTTGTGTGGTAAAGAGTTTCACATGGGAAAGCATTTACAGACTACAAAATATATGCAACAAAAAAATTGAAATATGTTTCAAGTTGGTAGAAAACATTATGGGAAAAAGAAAAATTGCTGGTTACCAGCTTTTTCTTCTTTTCTCACAATGTTTTCAGTAGACTTCTTTCTCAGGGTCGTTAAAAGCCGGGATTCTGTGGTAAAGACTTGATGCATGATGTCAAACAAGTCATCACTTAATTGACCTTTCTGATACGAGTTTGGCATTCCCCCACCCCCCTCCCCCCTTATTAATGCCCTATATTGGTTGTCAAGCCTTACAAGCTAACCAGAAATTGTGTCAGACTTTTTTGTTTACATAATGCCCAATGCTGCGTTTTCATTGGCCCATAAGATGTTGGTAGACCTGTCAATCAAAATCGGCAGAAAGGTCAATTATAAATCCATTCAACCCATCTTGACTAACAATCAACAGAATAATGGGTAGAATAGTCCTCTGTACATCCAGAAAATTAAACAAATGCAAAAAGTTTTGATCCTGATCAGCCTGGATTGACTGTGGGCTGACCTTGGTAAAATCTTTTTGCAGATGTATTAAAGCCCCAATAGTGGCCAAAAGTAAACAATGCTGGTGTTTAAATGCGTTAGAATTTAAATCATACCATTAAAAGAATGGACATTTTTGTGAAGATGACAATCTGTTATTGTGTGATCATTCCAAGTGTCTGTCACCAAATAAAAAGTAAACAGAAGCTAGAGCTATCTGGCAACTTTTGATTTAGTGTTGAAATTCATTTTTCTGCCAGTAACTAACAGTAGGACTCTCCATACCACAACAGATTGTCATCCTTACAATAACTTCCAAACTTTCAAATGATATGATGTACATGCATTTAAACACCTGCTTTATTTACTTCTGGCTACTATTTGGACTTTAAACCCTCTTTTAACCCTTTACCAAACAACAAAATTTGAGACCATCCGAATTGAAAGCATTTGCAGATGACAGTTTCAATTGGCTAATATCAAATGATTTTTCCTTCCTTCATAGGGTAGAAAATATTGTGGGAAAAGGAGAAAATGCTGGTAACCAGCATTTTCTCCTTTTCCCACAATGTTTTCTAAAGCCTTCTTTCTCAGGGGCATCAAAAGTAGGGATTGTGTGGTAATGGGTTAACACAGCTTTCCTTACATCTGTTTTTAGATACCTTATGAAATGGCAGCTAGGCGACCGGGAGATATAGCTTCATGTTACGCCGATGCTTCCTTAGCAGAAAAAGAATTAAAATGGAAAGCTAAACTAGATCTCGGTAGAATGTGTAAGTACACCATTTCCATAAACCTGTACCACGCAGTGCGGAGTTCTAACGACCCTAGGAAAGAGACCTTAAAAATTTCAAAATATTGTGGGAAAAGGAGAAAATGCTGATAAACAGCATTTTCTTCTTTTCCCACAATGTTTTCTACCCATTCCAAATCAGATTTCAATTTTTGATTCACATTTATTTTGTGGTCTGCAAATCCTTTCAACTTTGACAGGTCCAAAATTTTGCCACTTTGTAAAGAGTTAATAAAGATATTACTTCATACTCAGAAAAGGTATTAACTAACAAAAGGAGAATCAATAAAGCGAAAGCTGGCAATTGTCAAAGTGATTTTGACAGTTATATTTCTTTTTGGACTTAAATTTTTAACTGAAATTCAAGCTACTGCAGCCAAGCTGTGCTCTTGTTGCAGTGGATTAAACTAAGTCAAGGACCTTATGTGGACAGTGTAGATCAAGATCAGACAACACAGAATATTTAAACCGCATTGAATGTGCAGTCTGATCTTTGACCTACACTGTTAGGAAAGGAGATATTTTTCTCCTAAACTTTGAAATATAAACATTCAGGTGTTAACTGTTAATTTGAAAGTTTAACTTAACTCATTACCAAACGACAATGTTTTTAGGCTTGTACAAATCAAAAGCATTTGCAGACGACAAAATAAAAGTGACTGAAAATTTGAAATTTGCTTTGTGAAGGTTAGAAAACATTGTGGGAAAAGGAGAAAATGCTGGTTACCAGCATTTTCTCATTTCCCCCCAATGTTTTCTAAAGGCTTCTTTCACAGGGTCGTCAAAAGTAGGGATTGTGTGGTAATGGGTTAATGCATCTAACAGGTTAAGGGTTAACCACACACATGTATCTAAAGTTGTCGGTAAGTGCAGTCTCATGTTTCGATGTAGTTACATTGCTTTTTTCACGCTGTCTTGGAAATGATGGTGCTATTTGTTTTATTATACCCCTCACAGTGGAGGGGGGTATACTGGAACACCATGTCTGTCTGTCCGTCCGCCACTGTCCATCCGTAGACACAAATTTATCAGGAGCAATACTCCTACAGTTCTTCAGGTCCTGAACTCGAATTTACACCCATACTTTCAATATATGAAGTTGTGCATGTGCAATTTTCATGACCCTGCTGTGATTTGTTACGGAATTATCTCCCCTTTAATTTTTTTCAACTCTTACTTTCATGCTAAACCATTCTGCATTCTTTGTCAAAGACCTGTTTTTGTGACAAGGAGCTGGTGGGGGTATAATAATGTTTAGTGATAGCTCTAGTTTATCATGGCTGTTCTCTTTTGTGTTTGCAGGCACAGATTCCTGGCGATGGCAATCAAACAACCCGACAGGTTTTAGAAAAGAAGCAAGCTAATTATTTAAACATTCCATCCATAACAACGATTCTATGACACCAAAATTTTTATCCCTACATATGAGCTAAGCTCTTGCACAAGGGGGCTTGATGGATCCACAAAAATGCATTATACGAAGCAAGATATCATTGAATTACGGATCCATTAACACTTTACCAAACGGCACAATTCTAGACTTGTCCAAGCTGAACGCAATTGCAGATGACAACATAAACATGACTCAAAAATTTAAACTTGATTTTAGAAGAGTAGAAAACATTGTGGGAAAAGGAGAAAATGCTGGTAACCAGCATTTTCTCCTTTTCCCACTATGTTTTCAGAAGGCTTCTTCCTCTTGGTCGTAAAAACCAGGGATGGTTTGGTAAAGGGTTTAACCCATTTTGTCATGCAACAAACTATGTCATGAAGTAGAAATACCCTTTGACAAGCAGAAAATTTGAAAGATAGCGAAAAGTTTCGACCTGTGTTGGCCTGTACGGACTCTGCAGACTGACATGGGCTAATACTTATTACAAAGCCTTCAAACCATTATCACACAATCCCTACTTTTGACAACCCTGAGAAAGAAGCTTTAGAAACCTTGTGGGACAAGGAGAAAATGCTGGTAATCAGCATTTTCTCTTTTTCCCACAATGTTTTCTACCCTTCACAAATCAAATTCCACATTTTCATTCACTTTTATTTTGTCATCTGCAAATGCTTTCAATTTGGACCAGTCTAAAATTTTGTCCTTTGGTAATGAGTTAAGCCCCGTTGTCATGAATCATGTTTCTGATTCTGAATCTGTTACATTCTAAACAAATCTTTTTGCAGCCGTAGCAGCAGAAGGTGGCTTTGGAAACATCATTTTAGACTATAGATATTTAATCTTTATTATACATTTTACGGTAGCTAAATTTCACTCATTGACCTTTGGCAGACAGCTTTGACCAAGATTAGACTGCACAGAACATGCAGTCTGATCCTGAATCTGCACTGTCCAAAAAATCAGTATTCCCCCCCCCCCCCCCCAAAAAAAAAAAAAAAACTCTTGAAATAGCAATTTTAGGGCTTGTTGTTTCAAATATTAACTCATAATCACATGACAAAATTATTGACAGGTGAGATTGGAAGTGTTTGCTGATGACTATATAAATCTGGTTAAAAAATAGAACTTGCCTTTGATATGATGGAAAACATTGTGGGAAAAGGAGAAAATGCTGGTTACCAACATTTTCTCCATTTCCCAAAATGTTTTCCAAAGGCTTCTTTTTCAGGGTTGTCAAAACTGGAGATTTTATGGTAAAGTAATGAGGGATAAATTAATACATGAAAGCCTTGTGGCATTGCTCACTTTGAGAATATTTTTTCTCCCAGTGCCATAGTAGTTGTAGACATGGCCTATTTCAAGGTCGGAAAAGTTGTATACACATACTGTATACATGGATATTTACGAGTGACGAAAATTTTGCAAATTACAGATTATGGACATTTTGCGAATGCAAGGGATTCATTATTTATTAGTATACTTGTAGTAAAATATGCGAACAGGAAAGTTTGTGAATTTTCCTGATAAATGAATAAAAAGAGATCGAACTCCAAATATCTTTTTGAAAAGATATTTTAATCCCGACTAGTTTGGGTTATTTCAAACCTTTATACCTTTATACCTTGCGAATTTTCCTGAAAGTTACAGTAAATATTTCCACAGATTCTTTAATTGGCGGTGGTAACTGTAATACCTGCCTACTAGTTTTTCTCCTGCTTTAGATAATAGTCATGTGTCATTATGTGAGGGAGGTATACACAAGGAATTACCGAAAAACAACTCAAAAAGCTTTTTATGAAAGCCCCCCAATGAAACAGGGATTATAAGCATTAGTTTAAACATATTTATTTTACATCGATTGAGAAACAAGTTCTTACAACTTATACTAATCTCTCTGGATTCTGCTTCCTGGAAATTACACCAGTACTGGTGCCGAATTTGTGGGTCGATGAACAATCCCAAAGTTGACACCCGGGATTATAAGCATTAAATACTAAAATTAAATTTATTTTCTCTCATGAATATAATCGGTAATATTTTTCACTTGTGGCACACCACTTGTGAAAATGTTATTGATGATGTTCCCTGAACCCTTTACAACACCATGACTACTTTTAACGACCCTGAGGAGGAAACCTTTTGAAAACAATGTGGGAAAAGGAGAAAATGCTGGTTACAAGCATTTTCTCCTTTTCCCACAAAGTTTTCTGTCCTATCAAAGAAAAATTGAGCCATTTAACCCTTTACCACACAACAAAATTTAGCCTTGTCAAGATTGAAAGCATTTGCAGACAAATATTTCAATGCTAGTCAAATGGTATAATTGTTTTTTGACAAAGTGGAAAACAGTGTCTCCTTTTCTCACAATGTTTTCAAAAGGCTTCTTTCTCAGGGGTGTTAGAACTCGTCATCGTGTGGTAAAGGGTTAACCCATTACCAAACGACAATAATTTAGACTGGTCCAAATTGAAAGCATTTGCAGAGGACAAAATAAAAATGACAGAAAATTTGAAATTTGTTTTGTGAGGGGTAGAAAACATTGTGGGAAAAGGAGAAAATGCTGGTTACCAGCATTTTCTCCTTTTCCCACAATGTTTTCTAAAGGCTTCTTTCTCAGGGGCGTCAAAAGTAGGGATTGAGTGGTAATGGGTTAAGCCACTGTGAAGTTTTTGGCTGCAAGTTCATTCGATAAGAATAGGTCTAAAGTTTTGTCATGTGGTAAAGGGTTAACGAAGTAAGTTTCAAACTTTTGCAAAAAAGTACAACTATCCTCTGTACCTTAGATACGCGGCTTCTTCAGTGTACTTTATTTAGGTAGGCAATTGAATATGTCATATACCGGTAGATTAATCTATAGAAGTTTTTTTGATCTATAAAAATATTTGTAAAGGAGGGTTGAATTCTTTTAGTTACCTTTAAACAATAGAATAATATATTTTTTTATATACATATGATTTTAGTAGAACAGTATTTGAGATTGTAGCCAAGAAAGTTTTTATCATTGCTGTACCTTTACGTTTTACCAAACAATTCCTTGCCTTAATGAACCTGAAAAAAGAATGATTTTGAAAACATTGAGGGAAAAGGATAAAGTGCTAGTAGCTGAGATTTTCTCCTTTTCCCACTGAAGTATTGTATCTATTTGAAAGAAATATTGCTTCATTGAAGCCATATTTTGTATGCAAATACCCTTAATATGGATGAGCACTAAATTTTGTGGTCTGGTAAAATGTTTGTGAATGAATAAACATTTTAGACAGGGTTTTCATAACATTTTTTCACTGTTCGAGATTTTCAGACGGCCCCAAATATGCATTGCGGGTGACCAAGATTTTTTTTTCTTTAACCCATTACCACACAATCCCTACTTTTGACGCCCCTGATAAAGAAGCCTATAGAAAACATTGTGGGAAAAGGAGAAAATGCTGGTAACCAGCATTTTCTCCTTTCCCCACAATGTTTTCTACCTTTCAGAAAACAAATTTCAAATTTTCAGTCACTTTTATTTTGTCGTTTGCAAATGCTTTCAATTTGGACCAGTCTAAAATATTGTCGTTTGGTAAGGGGTTAATTATGGTGTGACTGAAACTCTGATATGATCAATTATTAGATTCTATTGAATTAAGGTTAGTATTTCACGTTAACTTCAGTTTTTCTAGGTACTGTCATAGCCCCATTGCCATTGTTGTGTTTCTGTCTGTATTTGGTGGTTCAAAAATATTGACAATCACCTTTCATCTGTATTATTATTGAGCTTTAGTGAGATAAGTTTTTGCTATCGAATGGGAACCTCATACAGCAAGTATTCATAACTCTCAACACATTTTTAATACATCTGTGCCCCTTTCTTGACTGAATATTTGATTGAAAAGGCATCCACAGCCAATTTGCAAGTATTACTACCTGCATGTTTTTGCTCCTGTTAGAATTGTACAGTTTTAGAATTATACTTTTAGCCAAAGATTACATTACATAATTATGACATCCTTTTAAGTATCTTTTTTTGTTTGTGATAATTGCTGTTATGTTTTGATTTTATCTTTTTAACTCTTTACCACACAACAAAATTTTGGACTAGTCCAAATGGAAAGCATTTGTAGACGACAAAATAAATGTGATTGAAAAATTGAAAATTGATTTGGAAAGGGTAGAAAACATTGTGGGAAAAGGAGAAAATGCTGGTTACCAGCATTTTCTCCTTTGCCCATAATGTTTTTAAAGGCTTCTTTCTCAGGGGCGTCAAAAGTAGGGATTGTGTGGTAATGGGTTAATCTTTTTAAGGTGTTTGGTCTACATAATCATTTCTGTATCATGGGTCTCGCTTTTAATTCTTTACAAGATTGCGAAAGTTTAGACTTGTTAATGTTCAAAGAGTTTGTAGAAGAAAAATTTAACCCTTAGGCTGCTATACGCTGCTCAGTGACCTTTTGTGGCCATTGTAGATCAAGAGCAGACAGCACAAAACATGCAGTCTGATCTTGGATCTACATTCAATTAACCCTTTACCAAATGACAAAATTTTAGACTGGTCCAAGTTGAAAGCATTTACAGACGACAAAATAAATGTAACTCAAAAATTGAAATTTGTTTCCAGCAAGGTAGAAAACATTGTGGGAAAAGAAGAAAATGCATTTTCACCTTTGTCCACAATGTTTTAAAAGGCTTTTATCTTTGGGATTGTTTGGTAAAGGGTTAACCCTTTACCAAACAACAAAATTTTAGACTGGTCCAAATTGAAAGCATTTGCAGGTAACAAAATAAATGTAACTCAAAAATTGAAATTTGTTTCCAGCAGGGTGAAAAAACATTGTGGGAAAAGGAGAAAATGCTGGTTACCAGCATTTTCTCCTTTTCCCACAATGTTTCAAAAGGCCCTTATCTCAGGTATGTAAAAAACAGGGATTGTTTGGTATAGGGTTTAATAAAAAAAAAAAAACTTTGAAATAAGCAATATCATGATTTCACCATTAGCAGGAAAGTTACTTTCAAGTTGTTTTCAGAATAAGGGTTAAATTTAGCAGAAGTGAAGGAATTTTTCCTTGAAGGAGTGGAAAACATTAGTCTGTGAAAAAGGAAGATGCTGATTACCAGCATTTGCTCCCTCTTCCTTCTTATTTTTTCTAAAGCTTTTTGTTTTTGAATGCCACGGATGTTTGCTACTAGTTTTCAAAAGCTATTGTTATCAAATTATGTTTTCAAAAGCCACAAATGTTTCCCATTATCTTTCAAGGGCTTATGTTTTTGAGAACCTTATGTTTTAAAAAGCTGCAAAGGATTTCCACTAGTTCTTAAAAGCTGCTGATGTTTTCAAAAGCCCTATTCATCAGCATCATAAATAAATAGGATGATTTCGAAAGCATTTATACATTCCATCATCTTACATTGTTTATTGCATTTTTCCATGTTTCATCATCGTTTGAATGCAAGAAAAAAGAAAAAGATTATGACCTTCCCAGTCTGTAAATAAAATTATCTATATATTGCTAAGTTTCATGTGTGGATCAGTTGAATGCAGGAAAAAAAGAAACAGGAAAAAAAAGTAATGGAAAAAATAGTAACAGGAAGAAACGTAACATATTCAATAAAAGATACTTTTAAAATGCAAAAACAGCATGGAATTTATATTTAAAGTATAGATTTTGTTTACATTATTAAGGTGACAAAGATTAATTGTTGTTTGAAGCCTTTAATTATACATTTTGATGTTATAAATGTTTTATTATGATTACCGTAAAACGCTGTGTATACCACGCAGGCATGTATAACACGCAGGCCTTTTTCAGCATCAGATCCGGGGAAAAAAGGTTGTTAGGATGTACAACACGCATCAAAAATTGACCAAAATATCGTAACATGTGAAGCTTAGGTCGCCGTCTTGAAAAGTTGTAAATGGCGATACTTTATCAAAGGGAAATAACCATTTTTAATCAAAGTGGAAATGGTAATGATTCGATGTGTACTCGGGTGATTACAAAATCATGCCAGCTTATGACATTTGCAAATTCACACATAGAACTGACGACCATATCGTAGTTAATCTCCTATTTTCTCACCTTGATCGACAAATGTGACAGGTGTGAAATAAACATAGACCTAAAGTATGATGTAAATCACGGTTTTTGTAAAAAGTAGCGATAAATATATATATTTTCAAATTATTAATTTCTTTATGAATCGTTATTTTACTCTTTTATAAATGTTCAATTTTAGCTATTAACAAAGAATAAAAAAAAATACGAGACGAATCGGACGATAACAGTAAATCAATATTTTTCATTCCGGGTACGTTGGCCATTACCAAAATGGCTGATAGAATCGGGAAATTACGAATCCTAATCGACAAATAAAGAATGTACATTTCAACAAAATTAAAACATTAATGTTTTTTTTGAATCGGTAAAAGTTGAAATGGGATGATGATGAAAGTTAAGGCTGTGGCGAGAGAACTTTGCCGTTTTCGTAACTACGCCACTCCCCCACCCACTTTGAACAGGTATACGACCGACTTTCAAGGAGGTGAAAAACATGGTTTTGCCTATTGTAGTGTATAACACGCAGTCCCCAGTTTGAAATTATTCAGAGCTGAAAAAATGTGCGTGTTATACGCACCAAAACACGGTAAATCAAAGAGTGCAACTTCAATATGATTAAGCATTTTCGGTGTCTAAGGCTATAAAAATTAAGTGTTGTTTGAAGCCTGTAATTTTACTTTCTTCCTGTTACTATTTTTCCTGTTACTTTTTTTCCTAGCTAAAACTGTTACTTTTTTTCCCGTTACTTTTTTGCCTGTTACTCTCTTTCCGATTACCGGCTCACTTGTACAGTGTTGGATTTGTATCCTTGAAGCTGCTGGTTTGATCCATGCCTGAAGCACTGGATCTGTTATTGAAGTGTCTTTTGGCAAGACACTTGAATGCTTTAACCTAGTTCTGGTTAACCCATTACCAAACGACAAAATTTTAGACTGGTCCAAATTGAAAGCATTCGCAGACGACAAAATAAAAGTTACTGAAAATTCGAAATTTGTTTTGTGAAGGGTAGAAAACATTGTGGGAAAAGGAGAAAATGCTGGTTACCAGCATTTTCTCCTTTTCCCACAATGTTTTCTAAAGGCTTCATTCTGAGGGGCGTCAAAAGTAGGGATTGTGTGGTAATGGGTTAACCCTTTACGGCACTATGCTGACTATTAACGACTGTGGGAAGAGACCTTTTTGAAAACATTGTAGAAAAAGGAGAAAATGCTGGTAACCACCCTTTACCACACAGCAGATCTATCCAAATTGAAAGCATTTACAGACAACAATTTCAAAGTAGCTCAAATGGTGCAATTTTGCTTTGATAGGGTAGAAAACTTTGTGTTCATACAATGTTTTCAAAAGGCTTCTTCCTTATGGTCAATAAAAGTCATCATTGTGTTAAATATAATTGAAAAATGACATAAAACATAACAAAACCCTTCCCCACTTAAGTCAGAGTTTTAGAACACTTAGGAAAATAAATTTTAAAAAACATTGTGTGAGAAGGAGAAAATGCCGGTATCCAGCATTTTCTCCCTTTCCCACAATAATTTTACCCTTCCAAAACTAAATTCAAAAAAAATTTGAGTCAAAGTTATTTTGTTGTCTGCAAATGCTTCAAATTTTGACTTGTCTAAAGGTTTGTTGTTTGATAAAGAAAACCATTGAAATTTTCAGAGTTCAAAAAACAAACACATTTTGGGTAAATGGTTTTTTGGTGTTGTGAAATTATTTCGTCTTAATGAGTATACGGTCAACTCTCTGTGATATATAAATATTTATTATATGTATGTACATCATACTGACTGTAAGACATACCCCAATGAACTGTGAAGTTTTATTAGTATTAGAAAGATTGACAATAATAACCTTTCACATTGTGTTGTCTTTTAACTCAATTGAGCAAGAAGTGCTCATAGTATATTGTAATCATGCTGTGTCCCGCATCCAGCATCCATCATACATCGTCAACTTTTACCTTGTGTACATTCTACAGGCCATATTTTCAGTCCAGTTCTTCTGGAATTTGGTCAGAAAGTTTGTCTTGATGATATCTCAGACGAGTTTGAAAATGGATCATGTCAGGTCAAAAACTAGTCCACTAGGTCAAATCTTAGGAAAAAACTTGTGTACGCTCTAGGGGCCACATTTTCTGTCCAATACTCCTAAAACTGGTTCAGAATTTTTTTTCTTGATGATATCTCTAACAAGTTTGAAAATGGGTCATGTTGGGTCAAAAACTAGGTCACTAGAGCAAGTGTAAGAAAAACCACATGTACGCCCTAGAGGCCATATTTTCAGTCCAATACTCCTGGAAGTTGATCATAAAGTTTGTCTTGATGATATCTTGGACGAGTTTGAAAATGGGTCATGTCAGGTAAAAAATTATGTGACCAGGTCAAATCGTAGAAAAACCTTGTATAAACTCTATAGTCCACATTTTTAATCCAAAACTCTTGAAAGTTGATCAGAATGTTTGTCTTGGTGATATCTCTGACAAATTAAAAAAGCAGGCCATGTTGGGTCAAAAACTAGGTCACTATGTCAAATCTTAGTGTATGCTCCAGAATCCACATTTTCTGTCCAATACTCTTAATAGTTGGTCGGAATGTATGCTCCAGAATCCACACTTTGTGTCCAATACTCTTAATACTTGGTCAGAATGTTTGGCTTGATAATATTGCAGACAAGTTTGAAAGTAACCCATGTGGGATCAAAAACTAGGTCACAAGGTCAAATCTTTGAAAAACCTTGTGTATGCTCTAGAAGCCACATTTTCAGTCCAATGCTGTTTTAAGATGGTCAGAATGTTTGTCATGATATTAGCTTTGAAAATGGGTCATGTTAGGTCAAAAACTAGGTCATAAGGTCAAATCTTAGAAAAATCATTTGTAAGCTATAGGGGCAGCATTTTCAGTCCAATAATCTTTAAATTGTTTCAAAATGTTTTTGACCAGTTTGAGAATGGGTCAATTGGATAAAAACCTAGGTTACATGGTCAAATCTTGGAAAAACCTTTTGTACTATTATTACAGTCCAATATTTTGTAAACTTTTGTTAGAATGTTTGTCTTGATAATATATTTCATTAGTTTGAAAACGGGTCATATGGAATCAAAAGGAGGTCACCAAGTTTCATCCTTGAAAAACCATGTCTAGAGGACACATTTTCAGTCCAATAATCTTGAAATTTGCTTCGAGTATTATCTTCATAATATCTTGGGTTAGTATGAATATGTGTCATGTTGGCTTAAAAACTAGGTCACTAGGTCAAATGCTGGAAAAATCTTTTATACACCATACAGGAAACATTTTTCTCTCAAATACTCCTGAAAGTTTGCCAGAATGTTTGTCTGAATAATTTCTACAAGAATAAGTAGGCAGCTGAGATAAATTCTAGAAAAAGTTTGTGGGCACTCTAGAGGCTATATTTGTAAGCCCAATTCTTATGAGTGTTTGTCAGAGTGTTTGTCTTATTATACCCCCCCAACAAAGTTTGTGGGGGGTACACTGGAATCAGCCTGTCAGGGGTCGGTCCGCAAAATCTTGTCTGGACAACTACTCCTACAGTTTCAATCCAATTCACTTGATACTTGGCAGAAGTGTTCATTAGGAGCTGTAGATGTGCAAGACGCAAAATTTTCGAAAATTCCATCAAGAATTACTAAGTTAATGCCCCTGATTTGACTTCAAGATGCTTGTCTGGACAACTCCCCCTACAGTAAATTTGGCAGAAGTGTTCATTAGGAGTTGTAGATGTGCAAGACGCAACTTACATGAAAATTTTTTGAAGAATTAATGAGTTATTGACCCTGTGACATGAAATATAGGGGCGGAGGTATTTATCACCTTTAGTGATAGTTATTCTAGTTACCTCTGAAGATCTGGAAATGGATCAAAAGGTTCAGGTGAACGACTTCAGGCCATCATGGCCCTCTTGTTTCTTTAACCAGGATTCGAACCCTTATTTCTGCTATGCACTTGTTCATTTGTTTCTTTGTTACGGTTTTTGTTCGTAAGAGGTGTTATAACACCCTTTTCAACATGTCAGTTACGGCCGCTGCTCATATCCTTTTGATAGTGTAGAAAACATTGTGGCAAAAGGTGAAATTGCTTGTCACAAGCAATTTCACCTTTTGCCACAATGTTTTCCAAAGGCTCCTGCAAGCAATGCATAGAAATGAGTATCTGTGGAGTAAAGGGTTAAAACCAACCAGAACACGAGCTAAAATGGTCCTTAAACATGCAGAAAACTTTACGATAGCAAAAAAGTTTGTGCATAGGTCAGCCTGCGTTGAATGTGCAGGCTGACCTGGGTCGATACTTTTTTTACAGATGCATTTAAACACTTACTCAGAGCATGGGTTACATTGTCTGTTTACTTCAAAAAACTTCGTAACTTGAGTGTCTTTCACCTGTACTCCACATAATATTCTTTCCAAGCCACTGGCTGCTTTCTCACTTAACCATTGCTGAAACAATGATCAGCAGAAAGGAATGAATCCTGAGGGAATGACTATTATCAATTCCCAGAAAGAAATTTCCTAAGACATGGAACGAACTAGCGAACCCCGATCCCATGTTCTGCCAGTCCTGTTAACTATCAATTGAGCTCCTTGGACTCGGCTGTATTCTGTCCAGACAGATTCTCATCTGATTTTGGAAAGGAAACATGAAAGAGGTAAAACATGTAAATTAAACAAAACACCTGCTTAAAAATTCCAGCGCATTGTTTAACTTTTTACCAAACAACAAAGATTTTAGACTTGTCCAAGCTGAAAGTATCTGCAGACAACTAAGTAATTCTTTTAATAAAACAATGCCTGATTTTCATGACCCCCAACATAGACGCCTTTTGAAAACATTGTGGGAAAAGGAGAAAATGCTGGTAACCAGCATTTTCTCCTTTTCCCAAAGTGTTTTCTACCCTGCTGGGAAAAAAATACAACACTTTCTCAGTTACGTTTAATTTCTTGTCTGCAAGTGCTAATTTTGTCATTTGGTAAAGAATTAAATGACACACGAATCATGAAACATGTCTTTGATAGGGCAGAAAACATTGTGGAAGTGGGAAAAAATGCTGGTTATCAGTAATTTTTCCTTTTCCCCAGAAAGCTCTTTTTCTTTGTAGATGTAAAATTGCGATTGTGGGGTAAAGGCCTTTTTACTCGGCACCTAAAGTGTTGCGAATTTGTTGCGAATTTGAGCCCAAACAGTATGGTTTTCCCAGAATGTTTTCAACAGTCCTTTTCTTTGGGAAAAAAAAACATCGTGGAAAAAGGAGAAAATGTTGGTGCTGGTAACCAGCATTTTCTCCTTTTCCCACAATGTTTTCAACATTCCTTTTCCTTGAAGGTCATCAAAATCGGGAGTGTGTTGTAAATGATTAATACCATCGGTATTACTTCAGCGCACACACTTTGTTTTTTGGAAAGAAGGGGGGGGGGGGGGGGGCTAGTTACACCACTAATCGTTGCATTTTACGTCAATTTGATCATACAAACGTAATTCCCAACAAACGCTCAAGGGTCCTGATTGACTCCGTGACAGAATTGTGATCTGGAGGATTCGAGCCTCACCGGCTGTTCTGGGCCTCTCACAGAAGTGTCCTTAAGCAAAACACGTTAGTGCCCCAGCCTATTACTAGTGAAACCCGGCAATACGTGAATATGTAAGCAGTCGCCGTGATATGACTGAAATAAGTGTTGAAAGTGGCGTAAAACACAAGTTAACTCTTTATCACACGAGAAAATTTCGGACTGGCCCAAATTGAAAGCGCTTGCAGACGACAAAATAAAGGTGAATGAAAAATTGAAATTTGTTCTGGAAGGGTAGAAAACACTGTGGGAAAATGAGAAAATGCTGGTTACAAGCATTTTCTCCTTTTCCCACAGTGTTTTCAATAGACTTCTTTCTCAGGGACGTCAAAAGTAGGGATTGTGTGGTAATGGGTTTAAAAAAAAAGAAACAAATCGATAAATACGTATCGCGGAATCCTTTCGTAGAATGAAAATATTGCGCGCAATTAGATAAAGGGAACTAACTCTGGAGAGAAAAAAAAATCTTCACTATGTAAATCTATATTTAACCTCGCGATCAAAAGTATTTCGAATCTATAAATAGTTGTGACGTACTTACATTTCGTCTTCTCAAAAACTGGTCATGGCTGTTTGAACTTGCTGATGTATTATAAACTGTAATATACAGGAGATGATTTCATGAAACAGGTTTAATGCAAATTCTTTTTCAAAGCAACCGTAAGTTTATTTGATTTATAATCTAGCCTACACTGCAACTTATTCTACCAAATCTATCTCTCCATGCTGTAAACTTTCCAACAATCCTCGTTGGCTTCTTTTCCTGTCCATTTCGTATTTCAAATCTCTCTCTCTCTCCCAACATCTCGCTATCTCGTAAAATTAACTTATGGCAGACAAGTTAAGAAACATCCTTGTGCAATATTACCCTTTAGACTGCTAAGCGTGTCTCACTGTCTTTTTGCGGAGAGTGCAGATCAAGATCAGACTGCACAGAATGTGCAGTCTGATCTTGAATCTACACTATCCGATTGGGAGATATTATTCCCCAAAAACATGACTTTGATCTAGCAATATTGGGGTTTTTGCAGAGGTATTGAACATTTTATTTAAGTTATGTAGTGAGTTAAGGGTTAGCCTGCCGGTTATCAGTTCATGAATTGAGGTTTAGCCCTTAACTCATTACCGAACGGCAAAATTTTAGACTGGTCCAAATTCAAAGAACTTGCAGACGACAATTGAAATCTTGCTCAAGTGATGGATTTTGTGTATGGTTACCAGCATTTTCTCCTTTTCCCCACAATATTTTAGAAAATTTTTATTCTTCGAAATTGCTAAAACTTGGGATTGTGGGTAAAAGATTTGGCGGCTACACAAACGAATACAAAATTTCCGCTCAATAGTGAAAATCCAAATGTAGCGTATTTTAAAACCCATTCTCTACCACACAATCCCTGTTTTTGACGACCCTGAGAAAGAAGTCTTGAGAAAACACTGTGGGGAAAAAGGAGAAAATGCTGGTAGCCAGCATTTTCTCCTTTTTCCCAACACTGGTTTCTACCCTTCGCAAACCAAATTTCAAAATTTCAGTCATTCTTATTTTGTCGTCTTCAAAAGCTCTAGCTTTGTACAAACCTAAAATGTTGTCGTTTCGTAATGAGTTAATGAGTACGTTTCGTGGAAATGGAAAAGATGTGACGGACAGTGTGCATCAAAAATCAGACTGCACGTTTTGTTATGGATTTAACATGGAAAAGAACGTTGAAAATGAAACAAGATGTAGTGTGAGTAATAGACGTGAGGCACTACGCGTTGTAGATTTATTATTGTTTTTCTTAACGGACAGAAGTGACGTCACGTTTAACTACAATTTGGCGCGGAACGCGCTAATTGGCGCATTCGGCATAACTCGGGTGATGGGAGCCACGGAATCGACCGAGTTGTGACGAGGGTAATTGGCGTTACGTTAACCCTTTCCCAAACGACAAACTGTTAGACTAGACCAAATTGAAAGCACTTGCAGACGACAATTCAACTCTCGCTGAAAAGATGATTTCTGTCTATGATAGGGTAGAAAACATTGTGGGAAAAGGAGAAAATGCTGGTTACCAGCATTTTCTCCTTTTCCCACAATGTTTTCAAAAGGCTACTATTCCAGACCAGTAAAAACCAGGGATTGTTTGGGATAGGCTTAATTAATGTATGTTAATGGCCTGTCATTTAGGACTACTTCTAGCTCTGTGATTATATCTTGTAAACCATCGGATAGTGTGAATCAAAGATCAGACTGTATGTTCTACACCGCATGATCTTTATCTACACTGATTTTACAAGCATCGTCGAGCCCCGGGAGCGCAGTCGATGGTGTACAAGACTCAAGGACAGGGGGTCGCTCGTTCGATCCCTAGCTCAGCCAATTTCTTTCCGAGGATTGATGATAGTCTTGCGATAGGATCCATTCCTCTCTCACCGCTGACCATTATTTCGACGACTGTTATGTGGGAAAGCAGCTAGCGGAGTACTAGCGTCTATCCAAGCTTTATCGACTTTCCCGTTATTGACAAATGTTACGCTTCCCTTTCATGACCTCCCCTCTACACTTTCGCCCGCCTGGGTGAGCGTGTGGGACTCATGACCTGCTTGCTGCGAGTTCGATACCCGGTTGAGGCGAACTTTCTTTCGGCGTATTTTCGCCTCTCACCTGTGCTGAAGCATGTTAGAAAAGTAGTCGGTGGCTTTGGAAAGAAAGTTGTGTTAGTAGTGGTGCGAAAAAGCCAGGAAACACATGTGCGTCACTGACCGCCATGATATGATAGCTATTAAAGTGCCGTTAAACCCCAATATAACCAACCAACCAACCAACCTCTCCGCTTTCTATCCTTTCCCTTCTTAAGGTCCGATCACATTCTGATCTCTATGCCATTTAATTATATTGTTCTACCATACTATATTGTGGTTAATTGAATTGAAGGAAAAGAAGCTCCAGGGAAGCATTGGTGGTTAGTGCACAGGTCGCCGCGTTACGTAACTGCAATAACGTTGAAAAAGGCGTTAAACATCATATACATGTAGATACTACAAGGATCGAAATCTGTACTAGACACAAGGGTTAATTGATTAATGAATTTCCTGTTCGCCTCTCGGGCCACTTCAAATTTTTCTCCACTTTAGTATTCTTATCAAATTTTTTTTTTTATCAAAAGATAGGTGCCGCCCTACGGGAAAAGTTGGTTAACTCATTACCAAACGACAATATTTTAGGCTTGTCCAAAATCGAAAGCATTTGCAGACGACAAAATAAAAGTGAATCAAAATTTGAAATTTGTTTTGTGAAGGGTAGAAAACATTGTGGGAAAAGGAGAAAATGCTGGTGACCAGCATTTTCTCCTTTTCCCACAATGTTTTCTAAAGGCTTCTTTCTCGGGGTCGTCAAAAGTTGGGATTGTATGGTAATGGGTAAATGCATCTGATATTGTAATATATCACGCCGAGCAACCGATCCCCGGTAGCTTAGTCAGTAGCGTGCAGGACTTGGGAACAAGGGGTCGTAGATTCGATCCTTGGCTCGGCCGATTTCTTTCCCGGAGCATTGATGATAGTCATTGCGACAGGATTCATTCCTCTCTCATCGCTAACCATTGCTTCGACGGTAGTCATGTGGGAAAGCAGCCAGTGGCTTTGAGTAATGGTAATAGAGACTCCAGGAAAGCATGGATACGTGCACTGCGCCGCGGCGATATAACTGAAATAATGTTGAAAACGGCATTAAACACAATCAATTAATCGATCAATCAATCAATCAATCAACACGCCAAGCACGTTTTTACAATTTATGTATCCATTTTGTTTTAAAACCAACCATTTTGTTTGAAAACCAACCATTTTGTATTAAAACCAACCATTTTGTTTTAAAACCAACCATTTTGCTGTAAAACCAACCATTTTGCTGTAAAACGAACCATTTTGTTTTAAAACCAACCATTTTGCTGTAAAACCAACCATTTTGTATGAAAACCAACCATTTTGTTTCAAAACCAACCATTTTATTTTAAAACCAACCATTATGTTTTAAGACAAACCATTCTGTATTAAGACCAACCATTTTGTTTAAAAACCAACCATTTTGTTTGAAAACCAACCAGAAAACGAGCTAGAATGGCCTTTAACGTGCAGAAAACTTTACCTGCAGCAAAAAGTTTGGGCAAAGGTCAGCCTGCGTGGAATGCGAAGGCTGACCTGGGTCGATACTTATTTTGCAGATACATTTAAACATTTTTTCTCAGAGCATGGGTTATATCGTAGGTTTACTTCAAAAACCTCGTAACTACAGCATGGTACAAGCTGTAGTTACGACATTTTTGAAGTAAACCGACGATATATCGTCGGTTGCTTCCAAAACCTCGTAACTACAGCTTGAAACAAGCTGTAGTTACGAGGTTTTGGAAGCAAACCGACGCTATGAGATAAAATACATTATCAAGAGGCGGATCTCCTCCTTTAACCATACATTCTCCTTTTACCATACATTCCCGTGTTCTAACCGGACCCTGAGGAAGAACCCCTTCTTTGAAAATACTGTGAGAAAAGGAGAAAATTCTGGAAACCAGCATTTTCTCCTTTTCTCACAATGTTTTCAAACTTATTAAGGACAGTTTCCATCTGTCGAGCAACATTTAAATTGTCGCCTACAAATGTATCCAATGCACTCGGACCAGTGTAAAGTTTTGTTGTGCGGTGAGGAGTTAAACCATTTGCTCGTTTGAACTCTTTACCAAACGACAAAATTTTAGACTTATCCAAATTGAAAGCATTTACAGACGACAAATAAAACATAACTCAAAAGATAAAATTTGTTTTGGGAAGGGTAGAAAACATCGTGGGAAAAGGAGAAAATGCTGGTTATCAGTAACATACTAAAGGTAGACAACATACTAAATGGTATAAAAATTGGAAAAAAAATCTTCAACATGATTAAAAAGAAATGTGGGACAAGGAGCAAATTGTCATAAAAGCGAAAAAGTGTCAATCCTGGTCAGCCTGCGACCGGGCTCAATCAGCCAAGGTAAGATCCACATAGTGATCGTAACCTTGGCTCGCGAAGATGTCCGACCCCTGGCTAGGCCATTTTTTTTCCAAGGATTGATGATAGTCACTATGACTGGATTCAGTCCTCTCCCAACACTGATGATCATGTTTCGATGATCATGGAAAGCAGCCGGTGGCTTGGAAAAAAATGTGCAAAGCACTGGTAAAAGGAACTCCAGGAATGCATGGATAGGCTCACTGACCGCCGTGATATAACTGAAATAATGTTGAAAATGGCGTTAAACACCATACAATCAAATAATTATTATAATGTTATCTCTTTTAGGATTCCGAGTTCGCCATGGATCTCAATGACTTTCAAGAGCCTGTAATAGTGGACAATGGTTCGTATATGTGTAAAGCTGGACTTGCTGGAGATGATGCTCCTAAATCGGTATTTCCGTCAGTCGTCGGTAGATCTCGGAAAAATACGAGTGTTGTGGGCTCTAGAATTATTGATCGGTTTGTAGGTGAGAAGGCTCAAGATAACAGAGGGGTGTTATCACTTAGCTACCCAGTCCAAAATGGGGTCATTATGGACTGGGAGGATATGGAACTCGTATGGCGCCACGCGTTTAGTGAAGAGTTACAAATCAAGCCTGATGAACACCCTGTGCTAATGACAGAGCCCCCATTCAATCCGAATACAAATAGAGAGAAAATGACAGAAATAATGTTTGAAACATTTAAAACGCCCGCATTTTATGTTGCAATCCCGGCACACTTGGCGGTGTACGCAAACGGACGTGTGTCAAGCATTGTGTACGACTGTGGAGAGAGTGTATCACATGTTGTTGTTGTTTATGAAGGACATACCGCTCCCTACGCAACTCAGAGGACAAATATTGCCGGTAGTGAGGTGACTTCTAACTTCGCGCATCTTCTTGGAGAAAGCGGCCATAAGTTTATCACGGCGTCTGAACTCGAAATAGTCCGGGAAATAAAAGAAAAACTAGGATATGTAGCCATAGACTTTAAGACAGAAATGTCAAAACCGTCCACAGATACTGAAGCCACATACACATTGCCTGATGGTAAGGAAATTACGATCGGAAAAGAACGGTTTCAGTCTACAGAATGTATCTTTGACCCGAGCATCATTGGTGTCGAGGATGTTGGTGCTCATAAACTTATACATAAATGCCTTCAGCAATGTGATATTGACATGCGGAGAGATTTGTTCTGTAATATTATCATGTCCGGTGGCTCGACTATGTTTCCAGGTTTTCAAGAGCGCATGAAGCACGAAATGAGAAAACTAATTCCGGAGAGAGCTCATTTTAAAATTATTGCGCCACCTGAGAGAAAATACTCTGTTTGGATTGGTGGATCAATTCTTACGTCATTGACCTTCTTCAATAGGTCATGGATTACTAAACAAGACTACGAGGAGGAAGGAGCGACCATTGTACACAGGAAATGTCTCCGATTTCAGGAAGCTAAAAAGGAATACAATGTTGGACCGTGACAGCAAAGCTGTTTTGCAAGTTCAGATTGTATGCCTTTCACATTTTTAGAGAGTAAACACTGACCAGACGCAGGTGTGGTAAAATGGAAGATTTTTATCTGTCTTAAACAGATGTACAGTACCTACCTATATAGGACATGTAATGTGCCTAAACATGATGACCAAAAACATTTATCACTGAACTGCCAAAAAATTAGTCACTGACAAATAAAAAACCCGACAAAATATTGCCATTTCAGAGTTCTTTTTCGGTAAAAAATCTTACTTTTTCGCATGATTTTTCCCTTGCAAATGGAATAAGAAATTTTACCGAAAAAAAATGCATAAAAATATTATTAAAAGGAGTTTCCTCGTCTATTCAAAATGTCTATTCTAAATGTGTTTCTATCTGTATTTCAGTGTTAAAGTCATCTTTGCATGTGAATAAACATTCTTATATTGTTCTGAAAGATTTTTGGTATACCTGTATTTTTAAACGAAATTTGGATAGATTGTCCTGTAAAGGCACAAATAGCGACAAAAAAAAACCGCAAATGTTAAACTACATTTAAACTTAAATCATACCATTGATACCCTGGGAAATATTGTGATGTTATTGTTATTGTGGTCGGTCCAAGTGTTGGACAGAATCAAAGCGTTGAGAAGACTGAAGTGGTATTTGTCAAGGAAGTCATTGTGTGGAATTAATAATTTGAAAGAAAAAGAGAAATATTAATTAAAAAAATGGCTTGAAAGTCAACATACTAAGCAAATGAATACTTTCTGGTTGAAGGGAGAGTAGTTGTGACAAAGCTATGATTATTTATGTGTTGGTGGTTTCCCTTTGATTATGAGGAGGAATCATGTGTAACGGCCGTTGACAGAAGGATGCATGATGGGTAGGATGGATAGGGAGAAACCATGTAAATTTGAATCGAACAAAAGGTTTGTGCCTGAAAACTATGAATTGAAATATCTTTGGCCGTTAATAGTAAATTCCAAGCATTACAATCAATTATTTCGATCTATAAATATTCATGCCCACTCAAATGAAGTAGCACGCAATCGTGGGATAAACAAGCCATGGGACGATAAGTTGAGTTAATTTGGATTTATTTCCTTCGACTTTGACCAAAATACAATACATGATCTTCAAAATTCAATAATGAACTCATGGTGGTATTGTCTTTAAAAAATACCATAAAAATGAATTTTAAAATCGGGCTAAAAGTCAATAGCAGAATGACATATCGCGTTTTAAGCTTCTTTTGAAACTGATTTCTCTGCCAGCAACTGAAAATACGATTGACCGTATAAAATTTCATCTTCACAACCATTCCAATACTCTTAAATGGTATAATTTAAGTTGAAATGCATTTTTAGCCTTTATCACACAATGACGACTTTTGACTTTTGAAAACATTGACTTTTGAAAACAAACCAGCATTTTCTCCTTTTCCCACAATGTTTTCTACCCTATCAATAAACAATTGCACCATTTGAGCCACATGGAAATTGTGGTCTACAAATGCTTTCAATTTTTCAATTTGTTCAGAGCTAAAATTTTGTCGTCTGGTAAAGAGTTTACACTCGTTCTGCTTACATTTGGCAGCTATTCTTACTTTAAAAATATATTTAGAGTACCATTAGAATTACAATATTAGGATATATTCTTCTCCGATTTTACAGGAAAACCTTCGAAACCAAACTGATACTAAAAGTGCAGTAGCCTATGTGACGCCGAATTGAACCGAACAATTTGATGTATAATAAATCTGTAAAATATTTTTGTCAAATGCAATAACTTTCAATGAAAAGGACGTTAATTGCATCTGCAAAAAGTATCGACTCATGTCAGCATGCGCACTCCACGCAAGCTGACACGAATCGATACTTTTTGCTCCGAGTAAATTTTCTAGAAGTTACCCGTTCAATTACTGTCCAAACTTATCTTACGAACACAGTCCGTAACAAAGAAACGAATTCGTAGTAGAATACATGGATCGTGCAGGATTCCAACATAGAACGCCCGGACGGAAGGCCAACACTATAACCCCTGAGCAGTAACACCCCTTCGGTAACACTTGGCTTCGGCTTTTGTTGTCTGAATACTGAACGATTTTTAGCTTAACCCATTACCACACAATCCCTACTTGTGACGCCCCTGAGAAAGAAGCCTTTATAAACCATTGTGGGAAAAGAAGAAAATGCTGGTAACCAGCATTTTCTCCTTTTCCCACAATGTTTTCTACCTTCACAAAACAAATTTCAAATTTTCAGTCACTTTTATTTTGTCGTCTGTAAATGCTTTCAATTTGGGCAAGCCTAAAATATTGTCGTTTGGTAATGAGTTAAAACCCCTATTAGATGTATCGTGTCGTCAAAGAATACTAAAGATACCTTGTATAAACATGATTTTGTTAGTTTAAATTTGTAAAACATGGCGAATGACATTTCTCTTAAATTTCTGCATGACCTGTGCAGAGTGATCTTGATCCACGTCATCGGCAACTTAAGTTTTTTTTAATTTCAACTTTGGTACTGAAAGGGTCAAACCCGACATCTACTATTCATAATAGAATTTCCGTACCATCCGATTTAATTAATATGCGATATCACGGGAGATAACTCCTTTCATTATGCATAGCTCGAGAAGAATTTTCTTTAGCACGGGTTCGAATCCCACTGAGTGGGTTTGTGTTATAGCTCAGCGTTTACTGCGAACTTTCGCGTTCGTAAGACGCGATGATAAAAAATTCACACTCGGATTATGCCTTACAAACAGTTCAATTTCAGGTCATTTGCTCGGGGAAATACATGGAGGATATTTGTTTTTTTTTTTTCAAATCAAATATTCTGTTTATTTCATGCTTTTAACCCGTTATTGGAGGAGCTTTATCAAAATTAATACAGTTCTTTTCCGTTATTCCCCGTGGCGCGCCGTTCCCGCATAGCAACACATTACAATATTACGTCAGGCGCGGGAAATGTAAGGTAAGTGACGTCATATTTCCATCTGGTTGTGAGACACTCGGAATTTACCTAGGCAACAAGAACATGAAAAATCGGTATTTCCACTGGTCGTACCCGTGTGATATCGAAATATATTTTCACTGCTATTTCTCGATATCCTACCGGAAAGTATGAAATACGTGTCTAATAACCATTTTAGCAAATGATTCTGTCGGATGCTAGACTTATGGATTTTATGGATCCAAAATGATGCGATTAGGTTACTTGCTCGAAACAGTTCCTAATACGGAAATGGATTAGACACCATTTTCCCTAAGTGCTGCACACGTGTTTAATATAAACTCTCCAAAATTCGATTTCATCGATAAAATTATCGGAAATCTACCTATATACGGTAACGAGCTAAAAATAGACATGGCGGGATTCGTCCTTTATGTTAACAACGAAAACATACCATATTTGGACACAATACTAAAATTGTCGGTTTTCACCATTAGCACATGCAGAGGTCTTAGTTGATTTTGCAGAAGATCAATTTTGAAAAGATTGTGACAAAAGTAGCAATTTCTCCTAATGTAAACTGTTGATATTTAATCTTCATTGATAAACAATGGCAATATTTAACATGGATATATATTCGTACTCGTATACTGCAAACATGTAACAGGATGTGGCGGCTTCAAGGATGCTTATTATTATCACACAGGTGTGAGATCTACACAATCATATACATGTGAGCCTTGTATAAGAACAGACTTGTTTTTATTGGTCGAAGTATTTATATCAAACATTTCCATCCTGTTGTAACAGGTATGTTCATTTTCTACTTTTTATACATTTAGAATAGACATTTTGAATAGACGGGGAAACTTATTTTCATTAACCTTTATATCCTCAAAATAACTGACAAGAAACTTTCGAGTCGATATAAACAAACCCAGGTGTTACTATTTCAAAGTGACTTCTTGGGGGAAAATAATATTTTTATCGGACAGTGTAGATCCAAGATCAGACTGCACGTTCTGTGCAGTCTGATCTTGGATCTACACTGTTCGCAAAAGGTCAGTGATTCGCGCTTAGCAGCTTACGGTTTAACTCTTTACCAAACGATAAAATTTTAGGCTGGTCCAAATTGAAAGCATTTGCAGACGACAAAATTAATGTGACTGAAAAATTGTAATTTGGTTTGGGAAGGGTAGAAAACATAGTTGGAAAAAGGAGAAAATGCTGGTTACCAGCATTTTCTCCTTTTCCCCACAATGTTTTCTAAAGGCTTCTTTCTCAGGGGCGTCAAAAGTAGGGATTGTGTGGTAATAGGTTAATATTATCTTAACACTTTTACCTAACTGCATAACCTTGTACTTGTCCAAAATTCAAAGTTGTCGCAAACGAAAAATTATGTGTGGCTATAATTTTGAGATTTTCTTTCAAATGGTTGAAATCATTGTCAGAAAAGGAGAAATAATGATGACTACCATTTTCCCCCTAATGTTTATGAGAGCCTTTTTACAGAGTTGTTAAAACTTTCGAGTGTTTTTGTTAAGGGTTCACAAAGCTTTATAATAAAATGTTACCAAAAGTGACCCAGTGCTGATTTGCGGATAGTATAGATAAAGACCCGTGTGGTCTGATCTTTAATCAACACTGTGCGGTACGCTAATTATTATCATTTCCCACAATGTTTTCTACAGGTTTCTTTCTCAGGGTCGTCATGTACTCTCTTCATACTGTATAACATACGATATAGGATTTGACATGACTTGGTTTTTGAGGTGAAAATTTTATTCAACGAGTCCAATAAAAAAAAAATGTTTTAAAGTGAGCCTTTGGCGAGCTTAATAACATTTTTTTTTTGTTAATTTTTTACCACAAAAACCACCGAGTGTCAGATTCTTTTTATCACATAACTGTATTGCAAGAACTACAGCCCATAATGTGTTAACTCTTTCCAAAACAATCCCTGATTTTTACGACCCTGAGAAAGAAGTTTTGAAAACATTGTGGGAAAAGGAGAAAATGCTGGTAACCAGCATTTTCTCCTTTTCCCACAATGTTTTCTACCCTACTGGAAAAAGATTTCCATTTTCAAGTAACATGTACTCTTATTTTGTCGTCTGCAAGTGCTTTCAATTTGGACAAGTCTAAAATTTTGTCGTTTGGTAAAGAGTTAAAAAAGGCATACATGTATAATGCGTAATGAAATTTACATGAAGCCTATGCGCTTCATTGACAGGTACATTACGAACGAAAATTAGTTCCTAAGACAGTTGAATTTTTTGATTTTGTATTGAATCAAAGAGTGATTAGATTAATAGAGGATAGTTAACTGGTTTTTTTTTTTAAATGAAAAATATCTCACGAGGATGCGTTGTTAGGCGTTAAAAAAACGAGTGCGCAACACGAGTTTATTTAGCGCCTTACGACGCATCCTCGTAAAATATTTTTCTTTAAAAAATAACCAGCTGATTATTCTATTTATTATTTACCTTATTAATATTATTATTTTTAATTTTTCGTTTGAAAGTCTATACTTTGGATAGAGAGAAGAAATCAGTGACATAGTGCGGATGAATACATAATTTAAAAGAACGAAACGAGGCTACTGGTTGAAAATATAAAACTTGCAATTAACACTATCTATAAGTGCTTAATATCAAAAGAAGTAGTTCTTAAATTACGGCAGGAAGTGAAACTGAAAGTTGATATCGTTACTAGTGATGATATCAAAATTTATTACGCTGGAAAATTCCAGGATTTCACTGCTAGGTATATAATAAACAACTTTATCATGACCACGAATTTTGGACCATTAATTTCCTCGAGAAACTTAGGTCAGCAATGTTTTAGAACATACTGCTTTCTTATCTCACACGTGAGGCAAGAAAATTCGTAATGGCTGTATTACATTGAAAGCAAAGGGAGTATGTGATAAAAACATATCTTTTATCTATAAAAGCTGCAATATTGTTTTATAGAGACTGAATTATGAGCCTTCCTGACGATTTGGATGAGATACCGGCCATTGTCGTTGATAACGGTTCTGGCTATTGCAAGGCCGGGTTTGCGGGAGATGATGCTCCGAGATCTTGCTTTCCATCAATCGTAGGTAAGAGGAAACACAGCGATCGCATGGCTGGTTTACCCGTCCGGGATTACTATGTAGGTGACACGGCCCAAAGGAAACGGGGAATATTGTCGTTGAGTTATCCGATACAAAACGGGATTGTTACAAACTGGGATGATATGGAGAAAATTTGGCATCACGCGTTTAGTGACGAACTTCGAGTAAAGCCTGAAAATCATCCAGTTTTAATGACCGAGATACCGTTTAATCCCAACGAGAATCGAGAGAAAATGACGGAGGTTATGTTTGAAAGTTTCAAAGTACCTGCATTTTACGTGGCCATACAAGCTATTTTATCTGTCTACGCATCGGGACGAGGTGTTGGACTGGTATACGACTCTGGTGATGGTGCTTCACACGTTGTTCTTGTTCACGAAGGATACACAGTGACTCAAGCCACTCAAAGAATGAATTTGGCCGGAAGTCATGTGACGTCTTATCTCGGGAGACTTTTATATGAACGGGGTCATAACTTTACATCCTCAGCAGAAATTGAAATCGTTAGAGACATTAAAGAAAAATTGGGATATGTGGCAGTTGATTTTGAAAAGGAAATGCATATGTCAGAAAGTAGTTCTGAATGTGAAAGAACATACGAATTACCAGACGGTAATAGGATCTCAATTGGAAACGAGAGATTCCGTTGTGCAGAGAGCATTTTCAACCCAAGCCATATTGGTATAGAAGGACGAGGAGCGCATGAAATGGTCTTTGAATGTATACAGAAATGTGACCTTGACCTTAGGACTTTGTTATACAACAATATCATCTTATCTGGCGGTACAACCATGTTTCCAGGGTTTGCAGAACGATTAACGAGTGAAATGAAAAGGCTGTGCCCGAAGACAATACGTGTAAAAGTCGTTGAACAACCGGAGAGAAAGTATTCGGTGTGGATTGGTGGATCGATTCTGGCATCGCTGTCGACCTTTCAAAGACATTGGATTTCCAAACAAGAGTATGAAGAGCACGGACCACTTATAGTACATAAGAAATGTTTGCGATGCCAACCAATCTAGCTCTCAACAGTCTGTCTTTATCGTAACAAGAATTCCAGCTGTAACATACGAGCCATGCTGTGATAAAAGGGGGTTAAATGCGTTTCTGTAATGACATCACAAAATTATGGATCCTATATTCATATCCCCGCAAAACGAATGTTTTCGGGGGTATACTGGAATCAGCCTGTCTGTCCGTTTGTTCGTCCTTTTGTCCGTCCGTGTGTCCGTATGGATACAAATAATTGCACCATTCTGTCAAAGCGCTGGCGGGGGAATTAAGTCGCATTAAGTGACAGCTCTAGTTATAATTGACCTGCAACACGCCAAAACGGGTATTTAGATATTTGCGTAAAGTGTCGTCTCGGATCAGCCTGCGCAGTCCGCGCAGGCTAATCCGAAACGACACTTTCCGTTTTTATTTAATATTATGTTTTGCACAAGTTTACTGTAGCACAAATTCTAATGTAGTCGTAATGCAGGCTGATCCGAGACGACACTTTACGCAAATGTCCGAATGCCCCTTTTAGCGTGTTTGTAGACCATATATGAGCTATGTTCTGGCAAAAGGGGGCTAAATACATCTCCGTTATTGATAGTACAAAGCAAGCCATCACATAATTATTGATCCATAAAAGCCACTTTTTTTATAACTGACGTAACCATGCGGTAGAGTGGTGCTTGGATATACAGAAAATTGGCCAATAGCGAACAGTTTCGGCCAAGGTCAGCCTGCGCAGTTCGCGCAGGCTAACCTTGGTCGATACTTTTCGCAGAATTATTAAGCCCCCTTTTCACTGAACACCAAGGGCTGGTATTCCGTCAATATCAGAATGAAAATTATATGGGGCTTTATGTTGGGGGTGGGGGGGACGGTTTTCTAAAAGGTGTCAGGTATTTGTAGTCGTTAAGTTTATATAATTATATTTTTTTTTATTTTGTAACATATTTTATCCTTCAGATGTACCAATGTCCAGGAGCCACGCTCTGAGAAAAGGGGTGGGGTCTAAATGAAGCTCCATGATCCGTATACCATGTTTAACCCCTTCCCAAACAATCCCTGGTTTTTACGGGTCTGGAATAGTAATCTTTTGAAAACATTGTGGGAAAAGGAGAAAATGCTGGTAACCAGAATTTTTTCCTTTTCCCACAATTGTTTCTCCCTATCATAGACAGAAATAATCTTTTCAGCAAGAGTTGAATTGTCGTCTGCAAATGCTTTCAATTTGGTCTAGTCCAAAAGTTTGTCTTTTGGGAAAGGCTTAATAAATCATTTAATATTATATTCAATGTGTCTATTTTTGGAAATGTTATGGGTAAACGAATGTCATAATTTAAGCTGGGGTGGGGGTTGGGGGGGGGAGGGAGTGGAATTATTTCCCCGTCACAGTCAATATTTTCCTCCTGCCGAAAATCTGGAACTACTTTTTTTTTAAATATCGGTTATCCGGTTAGTTGATTTGAGATCACTAGTTTTAAAAATGGCATTCGTTGACAAAATAATCAGGGGAAACAGAATATATAATTTATTTCATCAGCTTGTGGTTAATATGGGGAAATATTTGCCTCAAAAGGGAAAGGTCCTCGAAAATAACCCATGCCTTACGGCACTCGTTATTTTCGCATACCTTTCCGTTTTTCGGCAAACATTTCCCCATATTAACCACAAGTTGATGAAATGAACTCTATATTTTGTCTGACAACATACCAAATCTGGAGCTAGACTGGTCCTTTTACATGCCGAAAAATTGACCCATAGCAGAAGGTTTTGGACCAGATCAGGCTGACCCATCCTCGGATACCCCGGGGTCTCCCTATTTGCTACGCTACATCGACCCCTGGGACAATTAATTGAATTTCCCTCGCTTTACCGCTGGCCGAATGCTGGCTTTTCATTGGTTCCATCATCATTTTGTGATGGGCGAGTGGACTGTACGCTATGACGTTTCGTATCGATTTTCGGCGGCTGATTCAAAGTTTTATTAGTCAATTGTCCCAGGGGTCGATGTAGCGTAGCAAATAGGGAGACCCCGGGGTATCCGAGGATGAGGCTGACCTGGGTCGATCCTTTTTGGTAGATGGATTAAGCTACCTTCCCTCATGATTCAAATCAATGCAGCTTATACAATCAATTAACAAAGATCAACTTTGAAAATTGTTGACGTTTTTCCCGAACGATGGAAGGACAGTTTATTTACTAGCTTTTAACTTTTTTTTTTTTTCAACTTTTTTTTTTCTATTGATCTTTTAACTCTTTCCTGTACGACAAAATTGAGACCATTCAAATTGAAAGCATTTGCAGGTGACAAATTTTGAAAGTGGAACAAATAAAAAGGAGGTTTTTTTGACAGGGTAGAAAACATTGCAGGAAGATGAGAGAATGTTGGTAACCAGCCTTTATCCTTTTCCAACAGTGTTCGCAAAGACCGTCCTTCCCAGGGTCGGTAAAACCAGGGATTGTTTGATAAAGGAATAAATCAGTCTTGTGCAGCAAATGACTGAATCGTGAGAGTCACTGGTCTTTTTACATACCGAAATTTGACCGATAGAAAGCAAAAAGTTTCGACTCAGGTCAGCCTTCGCGAATTGCGCAGCCTGACCTGAGTCGATACTTTTTGTAGATGCATTAAGCCCCCTTTTCAGAGAGCATGGTTGATATCTCAGTCAAATATTTCCAGGAAAATCCGAGATATTTTTTTAGGGACTCATAGTCGTCTTGCGAACACTGTTAAATTTTTTTTCATATACCGTATCTCTGTCATTACCGAATGTATGAAGGCTTTCTTCCCCTGAAGCTTTTTGTCAACATAGCATATTTCTTTTTGCTGTTAGAATATTGAGAATTTATAGTGATTCAATAATTCTGAACACTATTATAATCGCCCACAATTATTTAAAATGTCTAATTTAAAAAGTTTCCGTTCATACCTATATTATTTTTTTCTAAAGGGAGGTAATAATAATCTCCCTTTGAATTGAGGATACATACAGTAGTGATTTTAGAATAGAAAATGATAATTCTATGAAGGCAAAACCTTCAAAAGTGGTTCAGGTAATTAACCCTTTACCCCATAAGACATTTCTATGGTATCTCTAATTGACCCTAAATAACAGCAAGGATGAAGCTGTTTCTTATGTGTATATGACACCTTTTGATAAGCGTAGAAAACATTGTAGCAAAAGGTGAAATTGCTTGTCACGAGCAATTTCACCTTTTGCCACAATGTTTTCCAAAGGCTCCTACGAGCAATGCGTAGAAATGAGTATCTATGGAGTAAAGGGTTAAGATGTTACAATAGCGCTGATTTTAAATGATATCACCTTTTCCAGAGAAAATTACAGTGGAAATAGATGCTCCGCTTCAGGGAAGGAATACTTTAATTAACTTCAAAATTGCGCTGGTTATTTATTCATAGAAATGGACCCCAAACAACAAGGGCAGGTAAACCTGAACTATTTTTGACATACCGATGCACTCATTTTACCTAGAAATTTCAGTAAATAAACAACTTCAGTCGACTGTTGGCACGCGCATGCGGTGTTCTTGTCTTTCTGCAGAATTCTTTAGGAAATATTACAGCTAATACCTCCATTCCACTAGGCTCTCACAGAGCGCCGTTGATCGCTATGCAGAGCACCAAGAACGCTAACAGATCTTTAACGGATCGCCAAGATCGCCATCAGTCTACTCCCTTGCACAAAGATTCGTGGCGATCTGTTCAGAACGCCGTCAAATCGTTACTTAATCGCTTAAATCGCTATCGAAATGCAACTTGAACATAAACATCTTAAGTGGAGCGATATCGGATCGCCCAAAAGCCCAAATGTTCGCCAGGATGCCGGTCATTGCGCTCCGATGTGATCCGATAGCGACCATTAGAGATGCAGTAGCGCTCTGTTGCGATCAAGTGGCGATATGATAGCGCTTCAATACAAACAAGTGGCAATACGATAGCGCTCTCTTACGATCAAGTGGCGATACGATAGCGTTCTGTTACGATCAAGTGGCGATACGATAGCGCTCTGTTACGATCAAGTGGCGATACGATAGCGCTCTAATACGATCAAAAGCTCCGTTATGATCAAGTGGCCATATGATGGTGCTCCAATCGCGCATTTGGAGGACTATATAAAAGAGTGTCTCTCTCAGAGTGTCTTGCGTTTGGAAACCACCAGGTGAAGGTACAATTAATTCTTTGTTCAAAAGTTTTAACGACAGTATGTCTCCCAGGGGAACCCGTATCATTTATTTCTGTTTTGTTTTTACCTTAATTCTGATGAACTAGTTAAATGATACCTTGAAGGTGATAGTAAAAACCCAAAGTTTTGTATGTTAAAGTTATGGACGGTGGGAAGAAACACGTCTTTATCGGACAGTGTAGATGGCAGATCTGGCTGATCTAGATCTACACTGACTGCAAATGGTCAGAGCGTCCAGCTTCATAGCTTAAGGGTTAAAAGGGCGTGTTTAGATTTTTTTTCAGCCGCGAATAAAGAAAATCAAAGTACTGAAAGTACTCATGGAAGTCGATTTTAGAATTAGATTGAGTAAATGAAGAAATCGTTCCCCCTGGTCTGAAGGTGCGTTCAATTTGGATGTGACCAAAAGTTTCTCATCATGTGCAGATTGAGTCAACAAAACTCATCATGTGCAGATTGAGTCAACAAAACTCAATACTATTTAAGATGAAACAGTTAAACAAAAAGAAGAACAGAAACAAAGCTTTTTTTTTTCCACTTTAATTTGAAAGAAGTATCATCTTCTCGTAACATGAATCGAGTACCACAACAAAATGAATATTATGTAAAGGTAGTTGAAACAAGTAAACAGTATATTTGTGAATAAACACCTCCATCTCAAGCAGGACATGTCAATACCCTTTCGCACACAACGACGATTTTTGAATACTCTTGGAGAGAAGCAGCTTGAAAATATTGTGGCAAAAGTAGAAAACAATTGAATACTAAGTGTTACATTCTTATCCCAGTGCTTTGTCTCAATTAAGACCTGTCAAAAAGGCTCACAAAAAAGACTAGGAAGTTTAACCCATTACCACACAATCCCTACTTTTGACGCCCCTGAAAAGGAAGCCTTTTGAAAACACTGTAGGAAAAGGAGAAAATGCTGGTAACCAGCATTTTCTCCTTTTCCCACAGTGTTTTCTACCCTTCCCAGAACCAATTTCAATTTTTCAGTCACCTTTATATTGTCGTCTGCAAATGCTTTCATTTTGAACCAGTCTAAAATGTTGTCGTGTGGTAAAGAGTTAACTTTGAACTGCATAAAAAAGAAAATGTGGCTTTTATTGCATAATATTTCAAGGGACCAAAACAAAAATCTCATATTTTTCTTATATTCTCGAAACATCAAAATAAGTAATAATAGCTTGTAAAGATCTTTCTGATATTTTTTTTAATTGTATGCCCTTGTAGTATGATGAACATTGAAAGTATATTTTAATACTTCAGCTAGAGTATATTCTCATACTGTTAAATTTGTTTAATGCAGAGAATACTTCTAAGACAAATTTAGGGACCATACCACTTGTATAAAGAGAAATAAATGGCCCTTGAATCAAAACTTAACCCATAGCCAACTAGCTCGATTTTTAAAGTTTTCGGTTTATTTTTGAAAACACTGTGTCCAAAGGTAAAAATGCTCGTGACAAGCATTTTTATCTCTGCTGATGCTTTGAGTTGCAAATAAATGAAAGTAAAAAAAGCTCAAAATCTTATACTTGATGATGATTTTTAAAAAGAAAACATGAGTACATGTATTTAGCCAACAACTTGCACACTATGTCAAAGGAATCTACAGATAAACACTGGTACATTACAACACAATGCTTTCTTCATATAATCCAAATAGTGTCTCTTTCCAATAATGTTTATATTTATCCTTTCAGTACCTTTTCCACTTTTTTGGCCGTTTTTTGAAATTGTCTGCTGAAATCTGGGACAATTTAATTTTTGTCTGCTAGTAACTATTTATTAAACACTGGTACATTGCAACACAATGCTTTCTTCATATAATCCAAATAGTGTCTTTTTCCAATAATGTTTATATTTATCCTTTCAGTACCTTTTCCACTTTTTTGGCCGTTTTTTGAAATTGTCTGCTGAAATCTGGGACAATTTAATTTTTGTCTGCTAGTAACTATTTATTAAACAACAAAATTTTAGACTGGTCTAAATTGAAAGCACTTGCAGACAACAAAATAAAGGCAACTCAAAAATTAAAGTTTTCTTTCAGGCAAGGCGGAAAACACTGTGGAAAAAGGAGAAATTACTGGTAACCAGCATTTTCTCCTTTTCCAACAATGTTTTCAAAAGCCTTCTATCTTAGGGTCGTGAAAACCAGGGATGATTTGGTAAAGGGTTAATTGGTTAAAGAACAGGCAAATATAGTAAGATACAGCATGTAAACATAAAGGTAGTGGCAAAAATATAATGAACATGTACCAAACAGTAATCAAGTGAAAATAAATACACAAAAACCTGACTAGCCAGATGATGTGCATGTAAAATATCAATCTATCACTCTATCTACATAAAAAAAAAAAATTCTTGAAAAGATTTGCAAACAAGAAATGAACTTTTGCTCAAAGTGTGCAGTAGCCTTTTGAAGAAAGAAAACATGGTGACCAATGGAGTAAATATACATTACAAGCACTTTCTCGTATATCGAAAATGTTTCCGAAAGCATTCTACCTCAAGTCTATAAACTAGAGGCACTTGAGCGCCTGTATCGCTCCACAGGCCTGATTTTTCTGTAACGGTGAAGAGAAGTTTTTAACAATTACCATTCATTCCTGCATTTTAGGTCACTTTAAAAGAAAAAAAGCTATGAAAACGTGAGAAAAGAAGAAAATAAAAGTAACCTGCATTTTCTTAGTTTTACACAATAATTTCTACCCTTTTTGATACAAATTTTACTAATTTGAAGATTTATTATGTTGTCTGCAACATCTTTCAATTATGGCCAGTTATAAAAATTTTGTCTTCTGGTTATAGTTAACTCATTATATATCAAATGACAACATTTTAGGGTTGTCAAAATGGAAAGCATTTTGTAGATGAAAAAATAAAAGTGACTGAAAATTTAAAGGTTGTTTTGTGAAGGGTAGATAACATTGTGGGAAAAGGTTACCAGCATTTTCTCCTTTTTCACAATGTTTTCTAAAGTCTTCTTTGTCAGGGATCAGTTTGATTGGATATCAAAATGCCTTATCACAACAGTGAAGCCCTGTCCCTCTTTGTACAAGGTCACCAGTAGGCCAACAAACCTTTACCAGAACTAATCAAGTGTAGAGGTTCTCTTGTTTTATATGAAAAGGATTATAGATTATGTACAGCAACCATCTTTAACTCTTTACCAAACGACAAAATTTGGGATGTGACCAAACTGAAATCATTTGCAGACAACAAATTAAACATTGATGAAATGATGATTTCTCTCCTTGATAGAGTAGAAAACACTGAGGGAAAAAGAGAAAATGCTGATTACCAGCATTTTCTCCTTTTCCAAGAGTGTTTTCTAAAGACTTCTTCTTTAGGGTCTTTAAAAGTCAGGACTGTATGGTAAAGACTTACCAGCATAGGAACTAACCTCCAATACAACAATGAAATCAAAATGAATAGTATGAGAGAAGAAATTTTTCAAAGATTTTACTTTATACCATAAAAGGAAAATGAGTCTCCCATAAAAGCCATGTTTTTTGACGGATCTTTTTTTTTTTTTGTCGAAGGAATTCTGTAGACCTCTATCTAAGGAACATTCCTGCAAAAAAATAATGCTATCCAATTAGCGGTTTGGGAGGAGAAGATTTTTAAAGGTTTTTTACTTTGGTTGCCATGGCAACCAGAATTATTCATGGAACACAATTATTTGAAGGAATTTGAAACAGGACCACCTAAGGAACATTCCTGTAAAATTTGGTAGAATCCAGTCCATAGTTTCTGAGGAGAAGTTTTTTTAAAGAAAAAGTTTACGGACGCACGCACGTAAACATCTTCTTTTGTAGAGATTAGTCGGAGTCGTCTCTGCTGTAGTTTAGTGCTTTACGTAGTGGCTCTTAATGATGGTGTACTTGTTTTCTGCAATGTATGCCTGCAATTCCCCTTCTACTTGGGAGGATGGCTCCTAGCAAGTCTGAAAAAAAAAGCCATTGAAATTAAAAAAAAAAAAGAATTTACTTTTGAAAATCAAACAAACAAGTTAGTATGAAATTCCCACACAAAAAAAATATTCTGGGCTATTTTTCACACTATTTTTTTGTGCTAGTAGCAGTTAACATTACCAAACAACAATATTTTAGGTTTGCCCAAATCAAAAGCATTTGCAGACCAAAAAATAAAAGTAACTGAAAATTTGAAATTTGTTTTGTGGAGGGTAGAAAACATTGTGAGAATGCTGGTTACCAGCATTTTCTCCTTTTCCCATACTGTTTTCTGAAAGCTTCTTTCTTAGGGTCGTCAAAAGTAGGGATTCTGTGGTAATGGGTTAACTATGTTTCCTAACAATCAGCTGCAATATGCATTAGCAATGTAAGGATTTTCTGCAGTATCTCTGCACTTTTCTTGATCTATGCCCATAGAAATTAGAATTTCTGGTGATAATGGAAATATATAATTTGAGTCACAGTTACTTTGAGAATTTTAGAGAATCACAGTGGTTCTATTATTTTCAATAGCAAATGACTGAGGAAACAAGTGAGTCAAGATAGCCCTATTTCAGTCTCCTGAAAAAGAATGTTGAATTATCATCAATGCTGATACAACAATAAGAATGTCCCAACATGTTAGTAAACAAACGGCATAAGATCAATCTTTTTCCAGATCTTACGTTGGGCCATGCAAGGTCTGAAAGAGATTAACTCATTACCCAAATGACAATATTTTAGGCTTGTCCAAATTGAAAGCATTTGCAGATCAAAAATAAATGTGAATGAAAATTTGAACTTTGTTTTGTGAGGGGTAGAAAATATTGTGGGAAAAGGAGAAAATGCGACTTACCAGCATTTTCTCCTTTTCCCACAATGTTTTCAAAAGGCTTGTTTCCAAAGGTCGTCAAAAGTAGGGATTGTGTGGTAATGGGTTAACTTGAGGACAATACTGTCAAAAGTTTAATTATCCTTTTACATCTTAGTGATTCTGAGAGATACTGAAAGCCAGTTTGTGACATTGCTTTTCTGGGCTTTGTCAAATAGAACTTCAGGAGCAACATGTAAATGTGCTTGTGCTAATGGTGAACAGACACACAATAGTCAAAATACCAACCCATCACAACTGTTCACCATGAGCACTAGGGATAACCTGGGAAGACTAGAGTGGATTTAATACCTTAATTTCAGTCTTTGTTTTGGTTGACACTGACATCTCGTCTCTGTATGTATTGACAACAACAATTGTTAGCTATATGTATTGACCCATTAGGTTCTTTGAACTCATCTCCCTCCACTCCCTCCAGAGTAACACCTTTAAGTCATCTGTGCCATCTTCAGATCTTAACTGTCTTGACCTGGACGTCTGTCCCTCTGACCTGCACAATCTTCACATTCTCTTCCTAAAACAGATACAAAGAAATATAACCAACTGATAGCCATACAAAAATCTGAACAGTATTTAACTTAACATTCTTCTTTTATCAAAGATGCATATTGTAGACTGATGCAACATCAAGTTATTGTCCAAAGAATTGAAGAGGGCCTTGATTGTCTAAAATTACCCACCTTACTGTTGAGCAATTTTTTCTTTAACAAAAACGTTTTTCAAAAATCTTTTCAAGGGTCAATTTTACCTCTTATGCTGCTGATTTCCCAGAATAGACTATTACAGATTTGCTTCCGAATTTCAGTCACTGTAAAATTTGCCAACAGTGCAGACCAACATCAGACTGAATGGCTATGCAGGTTGATCATTGGTCTACACTATTAGCAAATATGACCAATGTTGCAATAGGCAAGATAGGAGTTATGGCTTCCCGTTAAGCTCAGCCCGCATTTCTTTAGCTTAACTGCTTTATCCCACTTGAAAGCATCATGCTAACACATACAAACCAGGTCTAACCCCTTTACCAATTGACAACATTCTAGCCTTGTCCAAATTGAAAGCAGTTGCAGACAACAATTTCAATCTCATTATCTGAATCAAATGCTGCAATTGTTCTTATGACATAGTAGAAAATATTGTGGGAAAAGGAGGCTTCTTTCCTTGGGGTGTCAAAACTCATCACTGAGTGGTAAAAGGTTAAAGAATGCTTCACATCTTTTGTAGATGATAAAATATTGGTTTTAGTGTTCAATCAAGGATCATAATCATCTCAGACAAATCTCCCTGACTGTGGCAATTGTTAAAAGCTAAAGTAGTCCAAACAGACATATCTAAAATGGTTTGCATTCTGCATCAACTCAACAGTGCCACTGGTTACCTTTAACTCTTAAGACTACCAAACAATCCCGATTTTCAACGATCCTGAGACAGAAGCCTTTTGAAAATATTGTAGGAAAAGTAGAAAGTGTGGGTAACCATCATTATCTCCTTTTCTCACAATGTTTTCTATTCTTCCCTAATCAAATTTCAATTTTTAAGCCACATTTATTATGTCATCAGCATGGCTTTCAATTTGGACCACTCTTAAATTTTGTTGTTTGGGAAAGAGTTAACTCATTTCCAAATGACAAAACTTTAGACTTGTTCGAATCTAAAGCATTTGCAGACGACAAAATAAAGGTGACTGAAAAATTGAAACTTCTTCTTGGAAGGGTAGAAAACACTGTGGGAAAAGGAGAAAACGCTGGTTACCAGCATTTTCTCCTTTTCCTACAGTGTTTTCAAAAGGCTTCTTTCTCAGAGGCGTCAAAAGTAGGGACTGTGTGGTAATGGGTTAAGCACACATACTGTACAGCCTTTTTACCTATGCAAACACAATTTTCAAAAAACCTTTTATATCAGATTTGACTCTTTACCACACAACACAATTCAGACCGATCAAAATTGAAAGAAATTCCAAGAGACAAAGTAAATGTGGCACAAGTAATAAGATTTGTCAGTAAAGGATAAGAACACATTGTGGGAAAAGAAGAAAACATTGGTTACCAGCATTTTCTCCTTTTCCCACAATGTTTTCAAAAGCTTTCTTTTGTTCGGTTTTGCATGCACATTCATTTAGTTGTTTTCTTTTTTCAATATTAATGTTTAACCCTTATCTCTACAGAAGCAGGTATCAATTTTGCAAGATACTTGCCAGCTAAATTGAATGAATCTACTAAATATTATGTCAATTAACTTCAAAAACTTCAATACAATGACACTTTTTGTATACAATTTTATTGGATTCCCTTAAAAGGCTACGTAGCCTCTTAAGGTATTTTTAGATTTTGCACCAAAAATCAAAAGAAGCATAGTGGGAATGTAAAGTGACTGGCACGTGACTAATGACTCTTAAATTCCATAACATAACAAACATGTTATTTTCCATAAACTTCTTCTTCAGTCGCTGTGTTTGAAGCATCATTTGTGTATTTCCAGTAAGTGAGTGAGCAAGTTGCTCATCTAAAAATAGACCATGGTTCCCGTCGGTGTTGACCTGGGCCTTAGTAAATCTCTAATTTCTCTTGTTGTCGGATACTGGGGTTTTATGAATGAAATTTAAAAGTTACTGGCCAATACTGGGAGTATCAGGATGAATTTTAATATTTTTGTATAAATTTCGTCCAAAAATCTGAAGGGCCACCTTTAATTGAAAGTACAAAAGCTGGAATACTTTTGACTGAGCCAATTTGAAGATTTAAATGCATATATATGTTACATCCAGGTTGACAGCATTAAAGTCAAAATTAACTATATGAAAGGGGAAGAATAGATCACCATTTTATATTTTTCCAACATTTCAATATACTTTCACCTTAGGGCTGCAAAATCCTAGTGCTAAAAAATAAGTTTAAAAGATTATAAAGGTGTAAGATTTATTACACAAATGCAAACCATGTAAACTCACGTTAGGAGAATGGGCCGAAATTGTAATGGGACGAAATTGTTATCGGTCGAAATTTCCAGTCACTGTAAGGACTGTTGACATTTGGGATTCGTTAAATATTCTTCTTCGACGAAGAGCAATACATTCAACTAGTTAAGGCAGCAAATGGAATACAAATCATTCATATTTATATACTAATGTAGCCTTCTGAAACGCAGGCGTAAAGCTTTCACGAGCTTACAATCAATCAAAATAGCGACTGTAATCTTTATAAACAACCACTGACCTACTTCGTTTCTAAACAATACTTTAGGAAGGACATAATGTCCTTCACGTTTAAAACAAAAACACATTTCAAAAAAGAAAAAAATACATTGAACTTTACCTTTGCAGCCTTGGGTTTGTTCAGATCAAATTGCTTCCTTGCGTTTCACTCGCCGCCATTTCAAAGCAGTGGTGTGGATGAAAGTCACCTTGCGCGTATGAATAAATTAGGTTACTAGCTATTCAACACTTCAGATATTCAAGCAAATATTTGTTGAAAATGTAAATGCCTTGAATAATAAACGTGTAACAAACCAATAATTTTTCAGGTAAGAATATTAATGATGCGTTTTTAACGAAAGCTATTTTTCATGTGAACATGGGTCCGAGTGACATATCATTCATAAAATAGTGCCCGATTGGTAATCGTAACATCTCGGCCGATTTGATGGCTCTGGTGTCACACCTGTGGTTTTTGGCCATATTGAAAATAGAGTGAAATTGGCCATCTTTGAAGCCTCACAGATCGCTTAATGGCAAAAATTTTGCTTTCCCGTCTCTTGATGTCTAAAGTACGTCCATAGTCCTTCGAAAAAATGCATTAAAAACAACATGTCAACCGATTGCGTTTTTCGCTAAATCTCATAAACAACGGGCACCCTAGAATTTTCCCTCTCAAAAACACCTGTTCACCGCCATGACCCCAATTTTTTGATCCTCTAGTGACACAAAATGGTCCACTCAATATACAATAAAAATACATCTAAGTGGTCCCCTAATGCCTATATTTGAAGCAAATCTAAATTATATACCACCAAGCCCTCTTAGCCCCATACAACAGTGCAACAAAAGTGCTACTGCAAATTTTCACTTGGGACTACTACGAACCGGAAGCAGTCTAGCAGTGGTGCGACACCCTCTCATCACCTGAGTAATGCCGAATGGCTAGATTCGTCCGCATTCATATAGAAAAATATAGGATCTGTGTATTAACAAATATTAAGATTTGATAATTATTCATTGAAATGTCATAACAGTTCAAAGAAAATATCTGTTTAGTGCAATAGTTTGACTTATTTCATTTTTTATCTGAAATTCAATCGTTTTATATGTTTAAATGCTTGAATTTCATAGAACTTTTTTTTCGCTGGTTGAATATTGGTGTTGTTGGGTGATTTCCCAAATGCCTGAGCGTTCACATAGGAAGACCGATTACTGACGTAATCGACTTCCAAAAATCTTTTAAAAAACACCAAAGTGTGATTTCGGTAGCTCGGTTTTCGATTTGCCGCGGACGGGTCGTTTCGACGTGCCCATCGGCAAGATAAATCAGGGCCGGTATTCACCAACCATTCTTAAGAACATTCTCAGTCTTATTCTTCAAAATTTCATCACTATGAAAGACACAGAACTTCTGATTGGGTAAACCATATGGTTTAGCCAATCCGAAGTTCTGTTACTTTCACTGTCGGAAAAATCTTGAAGAAAAAGACAAAGAACGTTCTTAACAATGGTTGGTGAATACGGGCCCAGGGCACCAAGTCAACACATGAATGAGTAAGATTTAGCCGAGGCGAAACTGAAGAATTTCAAAAGCGAAACTTAAATCACACGAGCACAAACAATCTCAGAGAGGTTCATAAGCCACAAGAGTTTATTTACAAAGAAAGTGACAAAATCAACAACAATCAAAATTAGAAAGACTAAATTACACTCACTCAAAATATCAAAAGTAAGTCAACAGTTGTAACGCAGAAATATTGCCTACTTCACTTAACCTGATCCAGGCAATCAATTGGCCTGTGGGACCCCGTGTGGTTTAATCGGGGGTATAAGAATAAACCAGTGCAGTCCCGCGATCGTCACATCTGCCATTTCATCCGGCAGAACAAAAGTGACAGCATGCATGTCATAAAAGGCGACAAAAAGGGCATCATTTTGTTTGTGTTTCGTCCATTCCTCATTTATCATGTTTGTCTTATAATGTTGCCCATGTATGTTATTGCTTACTAAGGAAGTGCACCCAATATGATCTAAGTTGTCGACGGGCCTAAAAGCGCTATTCATTCATTCTGACCCAGGTAAATACCATTTTAATACATCAAAATTCTATTTTTTTTAACGTCGGCATCGCACAGGACAGCCTTCGGTATATATCCGGGATGGTCACGGAAAATGATCCGTAACTTCAGCGATACGGAAATGATCCGTAACTTCAGCGACACGGAAATGATCCGTAACTTCAGCGAGTGCTAACTAAACTTCAAGAATAATACTAGGAATTGTATTTATACACTTACTTACGGTAAAGGTCGGGATCAGGTTAAATAAGTAGACAATATAGTGCAATGATAACCATACCAAAATGACTATTGTCGTCTCCACATAAGAAATAACGTGTGCGAAAGAGTGCAAGTATATACGTGATGCCATGCAGTAACATCATGATACCACTAAAATGCTGTTGAACAGCCTAAATTTTTATTTCATATATTTCCTCCAGAGAAAAATACTAATAAAAGTTATAATTATAAAAAAAACGACTTTAAAATCATAACTGTAACGTAGGAGTAATCGATACCACGGATAAAACACTGTACAGTACGGCAATATTTTAAACCTTTCCACACAAAAAGAGTTGCCAGAAGTCAATTTCATTGTAGCTCGAGTGAAGGGATCTGTATTAATGTGACCTGTCACGCAAAAAGGGGTCATCTTGGAACTGCGAAAAGTGTCGACCCTGGTCAGCCTGCGCGGATTGCGCAGGCTGACTAGGGTCGACAATTTCGCTTTTATAAAATTTTCTGTATCAAAAATGGTCATTTTGCCTTAATATACAATCTATCAACTTAAATTGACCTGCACAATCATTGACCTTTTTTCCCTCTTTCTTTTTTTTTATTTAATTAATGTACTGAATTTCCAGATTGTCTTTTCTCTGCGTGACAGCCACATGCATGTATTTTAAGAAAATCGCTGATTACCATCATTCTGTTTTGTTTTTCTTTCGTTTCCCCACACAGTGTTCTCAAGAGCATACTTTCCCAGGATCGTTTTAACTTGGTATTGTTTGGTAAACAAATCTTCAAAACATTGTGACTTCGATAGAAATCGATCACCGAGAGCAAGGTTTTTTTTTTGCTGCAATATTTCTAAAAGTGGCCAGCTGCAGTGTTGCAAATCTAACGAAGTTTTCTGCAAGGTGTTTTGTGTTAGCCTTTACCAAACAAGTCCATACTTTAACAAGACTAATACAAAACCTTTACAACACAATCCTGACTTTGAACGACCCTGAACAAGAAGGATTTCAAAAATATGGGGAAAAAATTGATGGTAACCGGCATTTTCCTGTTTTCCCACAATGTGTTTCTAGCTTTTTAACGACAAATCCCACGTTTCAGTAGCATTTAATTTGTCGCCTGCACATGCTTGTGATTTCAACAAGTCCAAAATTGTGTTGTAGTGTGGCAGCGAAGAAAGGAGTCTCTAGATAACACCGGGATAAGGAGAAATATCTGGTTACCATGTACATGTTGTGTTAGCCTATAGGTTAAGCTTAACGGTTATCTCATGTAACTACATTTATCTTTATTCAAATTAGTATAAGCTTATTAAGTCATAAAGTTAGCAGTCATATTCAGACACAAAAAGAGTATTTATTATATACCTAGCAGTGAAATCCTGGAATTTTCCAGTGTAATAAATTTTGACATCATCACTAGTGACGTTATCAACTTTCACTTTCACTTCCTGACGTAATTTGGGAACTACTTTTTTTTTCGACTACATTTTTTTCGACTTTCAAAAGCAAAATTACAAATAATGATGTTAATAAGATATATAATAAATAGAATAATCAACTGGTTATTTTTGATATGAAAAATATCTCAGTCGGACGCGTCGTAAGGCGTTAAAAAAACTCGTGCTGCGCACTCGTTTTTTCAACGCCTAACAACGCATCCTCGTGAGATATTTTTGATATAAAAAATAACCAGTTGATTATCCTCTATTTATTATATATCTATCAAGGAAATCCTGGTGTAATACATTTTGATATCATTACTAGTGACGATATAAACTTTCACTTTCACTTCCTGTCGTAATTTAGGAATTACTTTTTTTTTCATTAAGCACTTATAAGGACAAATTAAAAATGATAATGTTAATAAGGTATATAATAAATAGAATAATCAACTGGTTATTTTTGATATGAAAAATATCTCGCTCGGATGCGTCGTAAGGCGTTAAAAAAAGCCATTGAAACTCTGGAATACTTCTATCACGTAGGCTTGACTAAACAAGCGAACCGTATTGTACATTATTAATGGTACGGTCAGGTGGCAGGGGACTTGGAAACTTGTTCACGGCTGTGGTTAATCATGTCGCCCCGAGCCGAAGGCGAGGTGGCGACATGATTAACTACAGCCGTGAACAAGTTTCCAAGTCCCCTACCACCTGACCGTACAACGAATTTATTATACTGCAATGTTTTACCCCTTCAATTCGCGTTAAGCGAAATTTTCCTGTTTTATAATTTCACGAATCGAGTATGCCGACGAAGTAGTAATTCCCTTCTGAGTGCCCCGATTCAATAAAAAATGACGTCACTGGAAAAATGACGTCATTAAAACGTGCGGTTTGGTGCATAAACGTGCAGTTTGGTGATCGATCGACGTCACCACTTTGGATGTTGGATGTTGTGTTGCAATTGTAGTGATGTTTACGGGGCACTCAAAAGGGAAACTGGCTTTACATGGTTTTTGTCAGGGTACATGATATATTATATGTTCCCGCCATGTTAATCAATCAGATCATGCGAAATTTCTTTGCAGTATAATAAACTGTGCTGTCTGACTCTAATCTATGCTTTCTATGTCAATAAGGTCAAATGAGGTTAACGATCCCAGAGTAACATGATTTTACGATTCTAGAGCCAAATATCTACAATCAGTTTATAATTTTAAGACCACAGGGTCTAATGTCTATTACTAGTTACATGTCTATAATTGTATGATTCCATAGAACTTTGCATATCTATTGTCTTTCGATTTCAGATTTACATGTCTATAACCTTAAGATTTCACAGTGACATGTCCTTAATTGTATGATTATAGGGTCAGTTGTCTATAATTTAACGACTTCAGAGTCAAATGTCTATAATTCTAGGATTCCATAGTCACATGAGCTTAATCTTAAGATTACACAGTGACATGTCATTTATTTCTAAAATTACATGTTCAAGATTTTAAGATTCCAGAAGCTAAAAAACAATATTTCTAAAGTAAATAAAGGCCACCGGCCCAAAATACATCATTACCGGAAATATGCATGATCATAATAATTATGCTATACGTCCCCTCATTTATTTTTATTATATGTATATATATACATACAACTATTTCACCCACTTGTTAACATACGACAGAAGGCTTGTAAAAACATGGTAGGAGAAGGACAAAAATACTTATATGGACAGTTTTCTCCCTTCCTCCAAACTAAGACAAATTCTTGAGAAGTTTGTAAGTAAAATACCGAAATGGACATAAACTGTCTAGCGGACCTAAAAGCACTATTCTTTTTGTTGTCAATGATTTTATCCTGGATGAGTCTAAATGTTTTATTCTCTTTCCAAGTATTGAAAAATATCTTTTCTGTTTTAAGCAGGACAAATTTATGATCTAAAGCGGAGTTTTTCATTCTCATGTAAAGTGATACCATATTTTTCTTACATTAAAAAACCTGGAAATCCATATCAGGAAAAAAAAATTCTATAAGGAATAATAATATGATTCTTTTATCACAGAAAAGCTAAACATGAATATCTACGCGTGTAGCATACATCGTCTGATCGATATCAGGCTGCAAAATTACAGTTTAGTCACTGATCTATACCACAACCAAGGACAATACAATATTTACAGAGCGATTTGGCTCATATGTAAAGACAAGAAAAAACATAAACATCGTTCGTATTTGGTGTACATCAAGATCAGGCTGCATAAAATGCACACTCATCCCGCTTCACACCACCGCAAAGAACTGTATGACTCAAATGTCACATACTGCAGAAAAACAGACTAATATCACTTGTGTGTCACTATAGCACTACAACATAGGCATCCTACGTGTTTGGTATACATCAGGATTAGGCTGTAGTAAGTACAGCCCGATCTCCGATCTACTCCACCACGGAGGTACGATACTTTACTGTCCTTTAACCCTTTCCCAAACGACAAATTTTGGACTCTTCCAAACTAAAAGAGTTTGCTGACGACAATTTTAAATTTTTGAGAAAATGGCAGAAAGTTTTCAAAAAGGGTAGAAAACACTGTGGGAAAATGAGAAATTGCTCGTTACGAGCAATTTCTCCTTTTCCCACAGTGTTTTCAAAAGACTTTTACTGCAGACAAGTAAGAAAACATGGCTTGTTTGGGAAAGGGTTAATTTACATGTCTATAACCTTAAGATGTCAGACTGACATGTCCTTAATTGTATGATTTATATAGGATCAGTTGTCTATAATTTAATGACTCCAGAGTCAAATGTCTATAATTCTACGATTCTACAGTCACATGAGCATAACATTAAGATTACAGAGTGATGTGTCATTTATTGTAAAATTCTAGAATTACATGTTAATGATTTTAAGATTCCAGAGTCACAGAAACATTCCGTTTACATTTCTTTATTATATACCGAGCAGTGAAATCCTAGAATTTCCCAGTGTAATAAATTTTGATATCATCACTAGTGACGTTATCAACTTTCACTTTCACTTCCTGCCGTAATTTGGGAACTACTTTTTTTTTTTCGACTACATTTTTTGCGACTTTCAAACTCAAGATTACAAATAATGATGTTAATAAGGTATATAATAAATAGAATAATCAACTGGTTATTTTTGATATGAAAAATATCTCACTCGGACGCGTCGTAATGCGTTAAAAAAAACTCGTGATGCGCACTCGTTTTTTTAACGCCTAACAACGCATCTTCGTGAGATATTTTTCATATCAAAAACAACCAGTTGATTATCCTCTATATAATTCACAATTACAGAACCACACGTCTATAATCTCAAGGTTATAGAGTCATAGGTAACACTGCCAAGAGTTATCTGGAACTGACCAAGTTTTCTGACCTGTCTTGATGTCTTCTACTGTAAGTTTCTGTCTGGATATTCTCGTAGAAGTTGACCATCCTTACGTGATTAATTTTGTGATTTACTACCCTGGGAAAGACAGCTTTTAAAAACAACTGAACATCATACTTACGATTCAAAGTCGGGGATGATTTTTCCTCAGCTTGTTTCAGTATTTCAAAGTTTTAGCATCATGTCTATATACGAGGGGTGATCAGAAAGAACGTGGACCAGTGCCGGTATCGGAATATTGTTATAAAAAGCAACTTGGAGTGTTCACTATTTTTTAAAGTGATCTCCTCTGAGTTCAATCCACTTATTCATTCTTGATTTCCATGAGCGAAGCACGTGCAGGAGCTCGTCACGTGACGTTACCATCAAGGACCCGGATTTAGCAAGGGGTAGAACTCTCCTCTCTGCTCTCGTAGTGCATGCCACATAGAGAATCTTTCAAAACAGGTACTAGTCGGAGGATACATGGAGTCAGGACTAAATTATACGGAGCACTGCTAAGTTTTTCCATGTTTAGTTTTTCCAAAGTTTCCAGTACAAGTGTGACTCTGAGAGCTAGGGCGTAATTTTGGTGTAAAGTGACGTCACCCTGCAGGACTTCTGGTAGGTATGTGTATATGAAATTCATCTGAATAGTGTGAGCATAAAACTCAGTTTTGACGGTAATATGTATAGATGCCACATGATTTAGAAGAAAAACAGGAGAACAGAGATACTTGATGTAGATAACTTTGCCAAGTGACTTAGAAAGGTTAGCTTTACCAGCGGAAGGCGATGGTGCATGTTTCAAAACACTGCTTTTTTGTTTATATTCAGTTTAGTTACGGTGTGCCTATCTTTCATACCATATTACTACTATCCGGTCAGTAAGGTTTGATCCATCCACCCTACTGCATTCAGAAATTTCTTTAAAGATTTCGATCCCAACCAAATTTTTTCGGGCGTCAGTTGCCGAGGTACCCGCTTTGTGCAATTAGGCTACATTCCAAGATTCCCTGTCAAAATCTGCTGGACAGTTCTTTATGAAAGGTCAAATGAATAAGCTATTTTCCTGACAGCATCTCGGCGATCTTCTTTTACATGCTGCTCTACAGCCGTTATGGTTTTGTCTATGACTGATGTCGATGGATGACCAGATTCAGGGTCATCTTTTACAGTATTGCATCCTTGTCTAAACCAGTCCGATCTATGTACAAATATCAGATTTCTTGAGCACAGAGTCCCCTTTAACTGGTTCTAAATCCCTTTTGATTTCTGATAAATACTTTTCGAGTTTGATGTAAAACTTTATGATTACTCCAAGCTCAAATTAAACGTCGTCCGATATTTTAAACCGCGTATGCCGTATATGACGTCTTTAAGATGACGTCATAATTTACCTACCTGAATATGACGACATTTGAAAGCATGAGCCAGTTACCTGATAATTGGTGCTCATCTATACAAAATTTTGTAATTCTATGTGTAGTAGTTTTCAAAATAACGAGGTAGTCCACGATCTTTTTTATCACCCCACGTAGCTGAACAATTTTAATATTTTAGTGTTTCTTATCTATAATTTAACAATTCCACAATCCCATGTCTACAATTTCTAGGAGTCACAAGCATACATACAGTTTAACAATTTCAAAATGAAAAAAAAATCCCAACAACAACAACAACAAAAAAAGGTGTCAATATTTTTACAATCACAGATCTATTATTTCGTAAATTTACTCGGCTGTCTTACACTGTGACTTCAGATGCCATTGGTAGGGGCTAGAACGCGTTGTCATATGACCTATTCTCATACTGTATCGGATTGGATTTGGACTTAAAAGCTTTCTTGCTAATTCTGGTTCCCCCTCCTGGTCCCTGTCTGGCACTCCTAATAAAGGGACGTAAACCTTGATCATTTGCTAAACAAACCGTGTTTTAACAACCCTGCGCAGACAGACTTTTGAAAATATCATGGGGAAACGAGAAAAAGCTGGTTACCAGCATTCTCTCCTTTACCCACGCTGTTTTTCTTTTCAATTGTATACAAACAATGTCAATAATTTGGGTTACGTTCATATTATCATTTTTCAAGTGCTTTTAAAATTACTAAGCGTTATTTTAGGTGTCGGCCGGTACGAAGTTCAGACTGGTGCATGAGTTAACAACAAAAGAGCTGCAAAGCACTGGTAGTTTGGTGCAAATTTAGAGCGACTATTGACCGCAGTCTGGGTGTCAGAATCCTAGATACTTCAACTTAATGATTAATTTAGTTCTCAAGTTTCCATATTTTACTTATAGACTTATTTACTGATAGGGTAAGTTTGACTTATCATATAGCGAGACAATTTCATTCGATCGATTCAATATAAGATCTAGAATTCCCATCTTCATGCCTGCAACTACTTTCGATATGATAACGGAAATATAATCCTAGATGCATTAACCTACTGATTAATTTAGTTCTCAAGTTTCCATATCTTACTTAAGGCCTTATTTGCTGATAATGTAAATTTGTTTTATTATATAGCGAGACAAGTTCATTCGGTCGATTCAACATAAGATCAAGAATTCCCATCTTCATGTCTGCAACTACTTTAGATGTAATAATGGCAACATAAACCGGTTCTCTCGTGTTTCTCACCCTGACAAAAAAAGCTTTTGAAAGCATCGCAAGTTGTCAGCATTTTCTCATTTTCGGACAACATTTTATACAATCGCGTTAACCATATTTAATTTGTCGTCAGTGTTATGGGAGAATGCTCCTTCCTTACTGCATAGCTTTGCCGTATAAATCGTATAATAATCAATACCTGACAACTGCGTCAGAGAGAATTCTCTTTGGCTCAGTGGTTATGGTGGGTGTTGGTCTTTTAATCCTCGAAGAACAAGGTTATTTGTCTCTTCAAGGGTTCGAATACCGCCAGATGCGGTTTGTATTTGAGCTATGCTTTTATATGTTTCTATGTTACAGATATTGTTCGTAAGATTAGCAAGTGGCTTTAATCAACATGTAAAAATATCACATTTAGTTTGTTCAAGAATTACAATCATTTCTACATAAAAAAGGAATAATAGAGCCGATAAACCCAAGTGCTTACGTCCCGCTGGTTCTTCTGCGACAGCAAACAATGCATACGATAGTGATGACAATAATAACAACAGCACTGACAGAAATTGCGACCATGTGAATAATCTCTAACCCTGAAATGAAACAATTAACGTGTTAACCTTTAAGCTGCTAAAAAATTAAATCAACATTCTAGCACAAAGTGAAAACCTTATGATTCTAAAGTTCTTTTCATATTCTTACCATATCAGAGAGTGTAAATGAAAGATCAAACAAAACGTTTTGTGTAGTCTGATCATGATCTTCATCATTCAAAAAGGCGTCTTGAGTCCTTTTTGGCATTTATAAGTTAAGATTTGACAAACTGATTTGCACTTTTCGGATGTTTGCACCGCTTTCCACATTTATATTTTCTCTGCGTATTGCATGTATACCAATTTATTCTGAATAACTAGTACATATCCCCACTTTCGTATAACTAGAACTCGGCAAAATGAGGGAAATCTTTTGTGAAAAAACTTATTAAACTTTGTTAATTAAAGGGGGGAAATCTGCTCTTCACTATGGTTGATATCCGAAACTACAGCCTTCATAATCGATGTTTCCACATTTTTTTTCTCTTCTATTGAATCTGAACCTTTTTATGTCAAAACTGGTTTTTCTCAGAGTGAAATATCCTTGATATTGGACATATACCATAAAATGAACATAAATATCTAAATTGGCAAATAAATGAAACGCGAAGTTTGAATGTGGCCCTTCAGATTTTGGGACGAAAAGTTTACAAAAACACACACACACACACAAAAACATCCGTATACACCCAAAGCCTTTTAATGTTCATTCATAAAACCCCAGTAGTGAAAAAACACCCGATAATAAGAGAAATTAGAAATTTACTACGGCTCAGTCGACACCGACGGGAAACACGGCGGGGAATCACGTGACACAACAACAACAACAATGACAGACATTTGAAGAAATTCCCCTACTTCAGGTAAGAAAATCTTCAATAATTCCATTAATACGTGACCGATTGGAATTTGGTTTGAAGCAGAGAAGGCGGAAGGACTCCAGGGATTTGCTTGATGTGTTAGATTTTTTAAACAACGCCTGAAAAAAAAGTTATTGACGAGCAAACAAATTATCCAGGGTAAAAAATTTGTTTGCTCGTCAAGTTTTTATACCATCAATTTTATTTTTTTTGCTGTGATGTGAAAATTCTAAATACCACCTTTAAATACGCAAGTCTAGACTTTGGCATACAGTTTATTGCAAAGACTTACCTTGTTTACTCGCCGGTTCTGTCCCTATATCAGTAACTTCTGTAAAGAGAATAGTATACAGTTGTATAAAACATGTAATATCATTTGCTATATTAATCGAAGACTACTATTTTCTCTACTGGGTACAAGTGCCATTTAAAACATTTTTTCGGGTAGGTCAATCGTCTGTATTTATCGATAGATTTCATTCATATCATATCAATTTGCTAAAGTGCAAATTAATACCGCACGGTAACCGTTATATTTTGATGTTATAAATAAATTTACAAAAAGGCTCGCAGAGGTCTGCAAGGTAAACATGTGAACATTTTTAGCAATCGCAAATACTAACTATTCTCTCGATGCCTATTCCAAAATGTAGGTTAAAATCTAGTTATAAACCTTCATTGAAAAAGGAAAGACAAAACTCAACTTTAATAATAGCAAATATCCAGATTGTTTGGTTTCAAAGCCCAAAGCAATCCCTATATAACTAAGATTTAAAAAAATACCTTTTACAAACAAGTGGGCATCGTTAGATGTGATGTTTGCCACGACATTTCCCGCTGTACATGTGTAGATGCCCTCGTCTAATTTGGATACATTAACAATCACCAGCGTGTCTGTAATCTCCATTTCAAGATGGACTTTGTTTTTGTACCACCAGTAAGCAGGTTGTGGATCGGCAGAAACTTGACATCTTAGCCTGGCAGTGGCCCCGTGTGTTACTGTAACGTTTTCCAGGATACTTTTAAAGGATGGTGCCTCAGAGCAGAATAAGTTCATGGAAGTTAAAGTTTTAATGTTTTCCGACAGCAGTGAAGAAGTATTATAGATACCTCTTGCGTTATCTGATGTATTCTGAAACAGTTCCAAGATGTTGTCTTCAATATTTGATATTGTCTGTTGTGTCAGTACAATGTCCGGTAGACTTTCAGCTGTGTAAAGATCATACAAAATAGACACTGAGTGAAAAATACAGTCTCTAAAGTCTACACATTCACTTTCATCAAAATAATCTCTAGTAACATTCTCCATTGCGAGAATCCACTGGCTGATCATGTTAACTGATTCAAAAGATTTAAGCTCACTCTCTAAAATGCCTCTAGTAAAATCTGCAGATTTAGAAATCTCCACCAACACTGGATCATTGACGAGAGAACTTTTAGCTTCTGAGAGCGCTTGCTCAAGTTCATCTGTCGTGATGTTGTAATCACTCATCGCATTCTCTTCATTTATTTCAGTGTCTTCTAGTGTCATGTTATCAGCTATATTGGATATATTAAAATCATTCAACTGACCCATTAGACCGTCTATCTCTTGAAAGTTGGAAACTGATTCATTAACAAGTTCGTGTAAAACTTCAAACGTATCATTGAAAAAGTTCAGAATGTTTCTTATCCGAGCGCATTTTTCTTGGAACAGCAAAACTCTATTATCATAATCTGTATCAGTTGTTGAATTGAAGCCCTCCATTTCAGATATAGCATCAACTGTTTCATTCAAGTAATTTTCAATATTTGTTTGGTTTACATTATCGAGACCAGCCTCTCTAATACTCCGTATAAGTTTATGCATGTGTAAAGTTGATTTATATGTGATATCGTCTATGCTTCGTTTACTTAGGATTCCCCGGAACTGTTTCATTATTGATTTGATGGTAGCTTTGGCTGCTTGCCATATTGTCTGAAAGGCGTTTTTGAAATTGATACGGATACGGATCTTCTTCCAGCCCAATTTAAACGCATTAACCTCACACGACACATCGAAAACAGGCAAATCCGTCGTCGAAAGTTCAACACTGAAGCCACAATTTTTAACGTCTATGATATTCTTCACACCATATTCTATAACAAATTCAAGTACCCTGGCAGCTGCACCAATAACTACCTTAACTGCTTCTAATGACCCTTTGGCAACATCCAACAATCCCTTTGCACCCTCTAGTCCTACTTTAGCAAGGTCTAATGCTCCTTCCGCTAAATCGACCACCACTCTAGATTTGTCGACTACAAATTGAGCAACAGAAACACCTGCTTTGGCAACATCAAATGCAATCATCGGAGCTTTCACAAAGAGTTTAGCAGCTTCAAGAGCAGCATACGCGACATATCTCACGCCTCTGCAAGCTAAATTCTTGGCAATACAAATGGGATCCTTAAAACTTAGCATGCAGTATGTGCTGCAACAGGGGTAGGGTATTTTGAAAAATCCTCGTTTCTTGCAAATGCTACATTTTATTCCAGGTATACAAATATCTCTGCATTCCTTGATTCTGCACAATCTATCAACCTTTCTCTGTGCACTTCTTAGTTTTTCAAGAGCTCTCTCAAAAGGCCCCTTTGCCCTTTCCAGGTTCTCTTCCGCCCTTTCTAGTGCTGAAATCGCATCGTCAAATGCTGCATTGGCTTTTTGAAGTTCTTTTTTCTTTTCATCAAGCCATTCCTGAGCCTTTGAAAGTTCTTTCTTCGCCGCCTCGAGGGCCTCTTGTGCCTGTGTTATTCTTTTTTCGGTCTCATCGGATATCATAGTAACTACCTTCTTCAACGCATCTGAATAACTTGCTTGAAAAGAAGATCTATCCGTCTGTACTTGTCGTTTTTTTCTTGCTTTTGCAACAAACCTCCCCTCAAGCTTGAACAAAAGTTTATACCAGTCATCACCTCGTTCCGCTGACACGTCGACTTGAGCTAGAAATATGTTCCACAAGTTTCCTTCCATAAAGAAATAAAGTCCCCTCTCGGTGATGAACATATCTCCTGTGATTCTGATGCCTAACATATTGAAGTAAGCGTTGGCTCGAAGAATTGCAGTCCTTTTATCTATACCAAATGCCCCACCGACTCCCATCCCTACATCTGCTTTGATGAAATACCCTAAAGCTACACCTCGAGAAAAGGTTCCGAGCATTCGTGCTGATCTCTGTCCTTCCAAAAGCTTATAGACTGTCGAAAATCTTGTACATTTTCCAATGCCGCTTGTAGAGTAGACAAATTCTATATCCAAGCCAACAAATTTGAATCCAAATACTTTTATGGAAGTGGTGAATTTCAAGCCAAAACCTAGGTACTTCTCTTTTGCCAAAGAAACGTGATCTCTTAGCTTTTGCACGACAGCTTTTACATTTTTCTCCAAATCATCTTTCTCAGACTTGAGCAAAGATGTAAAATTGTCCTTTTCAACATTAATTAGAAATTCTACTTTACCGATGAAGTTATCGACGGACTTTTCAATTTCAGTATACAATTTCCATGTATCAGTTACAGTACTAATACTGGCGTTGAAGTTATCCTTCAGGCTTAAACCATCATTGGCCATTTTTTCTAGTTTATCCACAGAATCCTTAAGTCTCAAAATTGCACCTAGTGTGGCATTATCCAATGTATTTTCAAAACGATCTTTTACTTGTTGTAGAAACTGCTTGAAACGTTGGATCCCTTGATTTACTTGAATGATACCATTCTTTATATCAACTTTTAAGTTGTCCGTAATCTGCGAAGTAGGGTCAGCCATAAAAAAGACATAAATAGTGTTAGCATTTTCTATTATCCAATCTCCTAGAATGGGAACATCTTGGAAAGGGTTTATCCGGATTACAGTAGACAAGAAAATGCCAGGTGGATTTGCATTATCCCCACACATGATACGAGCTTTCTCCCCTGCAAAACAAAGGGAGATAAAAAAGACTTAAGTGATATAGATCGAATCTCCATTTTTAACATTTTCATTCACAGCAAATCCTTCTGTAGAGTCAAAAATTAGACGGTGAAGTCTTCTGCATCGTTCCATATCAATATAGGTTACAAAAAGTCTTGGGCCCTTATGCTTTCAGTGCAACATGGAATAAAATTTGTTCTAAGTTGATAAATAAGGATTTATATTGATGTAACCAGGGTTTCATTTTTTTAACCTGTATTTCCATTTGTATATATGGCTGTATATGTCTTGTGTATATGTTAGAGTACTTTTTAGTGTACGAATGCGTACAAGTTCTCTTTACTCCGGAAATTTCTTTCCCACTCTTTTCATTCCCGCTCTTTTATGTGCCGCTTTTCACGAATCATACTCACCGCTCGGCACTCTCACTCTACACTTCATCAGTTAGAGACGCATTTTTGTACACCTGGTTTCCAGAGAAATTTCCACCAATTTGCTTTGGAAGAAACTTTAGTCGGTTACTGTATTTTATTTTTCACGTTTTGTCTTACTGTTAATATGACAGAATATAGTATATTTTAGCATGATCCACATTACACATGTTTCATTGCTAAGCTCTCCTTTTGTATTATGTCCTTTCAGTTCTCCATCTCATTCTTTGCCTTCGTTTCATATTCATCATAGAATTAATCGATACAAAGAGAATCGGTACGTGGTTAATCTTTAAACCCCGGTCGACACTTTTACACATTTTAACCGACCAGAATTTCCTTTAATGTCTATTTTGAAATCATCAGGTCAGAAATTGTTTCAGGCAATAGGAAAATACATTTATCATTTATTTACCTGAAGACAATTTTCATAGAATCCAGGAGTGAAATATTACGACTTATACTTGAAAAGAAACAGAGGTGCAATCAGGTATTGCAGAAATGATTAACCGAGAAAAGGCATTGATATCAGGTATCAACCGGCAAAAAAATGTAGATTATGTGAAAAGTCAATTGACTTAAGTAATGCTCATTTTACATTCAAATTTAACAATGCATGATAGGTAAGAGATAAGTGACAGTAGTTGTTAATGAAAAAACACCGTTGTTTTTAGCTACCTCTAAGACAGTATGAACTTTTTTAAGTTAATTTTTATCCTGGGAAAAAAAACTGAAATCATACCTCCCAAAGACATATAGACGTCTGTTTTGATGTCAACTAGATGTGGGAAACTTAACCTATAGTTGTTACCAAACAGTTTAAACTTTATTATAGGTGTTACGTTCATACGAAGAGTAAACAAGGCATTCCATTCGTCTATGAACGTGGCAGTCAGAATCTGAAATTTAAATATATGTGCGATTTTAGTTACTTTTATCTTGATTTAAAAAGGAATTCAGAGAGAGAGAGAGAGAGAGAGAGAGAGAGAGAGAGAAAGAGAGAGAGGGCTGATGAGGAGAGACTTTCATATTTTCACAAATTGATAAACTGGAATTCTGGCTGTTGATGCATTTTATCAAATAATTGTGTGTCTACGGAGAGACGAACGGACGGACAGACAGTCATGGCGATTTCAGTATACCTTATCAGCTGCGGTGTGTGTGTGTGTGTGGGGGGGATATAATGAAAAAAATAGTTGAAATAAAAATACCCTTTAAACCTGATAAGAATACCAGAGCTTTGCAACAAACTAAAATTACGAAATAAAAATTATTGTCTTGAACAAAGAATATACACAAAATCTTGGGAAATTTGAAACACCAAGGTAAGAAATTCCTTACAAGATATGATGCGCGCCGAAGTCAGATGCATAGGAAGAAATAGATGAAGTTTTTCTTTCGTGCCCCTTCAGATTTTTGGATAAAAATTTTAGAAAAATACAAAAAAAAAATCATCCTTATACTTCCAAATTCTTAAAATCTTCATTCATTCATAAAATGCCATTAGTCGAAAACCATCTGACAACAAGAGACATTAGTGATTTACTACAGCCCAGGTCGACAAATGGTATATTTTTAATGAGCAAGCTGCTCATTTACATACCAGACATACACAGATGAAGCCTCAAACATAACGTCTAAAGAAGACATTATGGAAAATAATTACATGTTTCTTCAGTTAGGGAATTTAAGCGTCATTAGTCATGTGCCAGTCACTTAAAATATTCCCACAATGCTTTTCTTTGTGCAAAACCTAAAAATAGCTTTAGACGTAGCCTTCTAAGGGAATACCATAAGAAAAATGGTAATTTTATGATTCTTAATCATTGATGATTTTTCATATAAATTATATATAATCTTTAAACATATATAAGTTGCACCACATAACTAGGTCTTACACAGACACCTCATAAATCGAATTATATATATATAAAATTTGGTGAAATTTGAAAAATCTAAGTATCCACATTTAAGGATACAAAAAGTGATCTTTTTTCCTACAACCGGTTCCATGAGGAACGAACAATCGTTGATATTGGTCGGTATTTAGAATTTTCACATCACACAAAATTTTTAAAAAAAAAATATATATATATAATATTGAAATTTATATGAAAAAACATTACAAATCATCAATAAGTAAGAATCATAAAATAACAAAAAAAAAAAAATTTTTTTTGATGGTATTTCCTTAACTCTTTACCACACAACAAAATTTTTGACTGGTTCAAATTGAAAGCATCTGCAGACGACAAAATAAAGGTGACCGAAAAATTGAAATTTGTTCTGAGAAGGGTAGAAAACACTGTGGGAAATGGAGAAAATACTGGTTACCAGCATTTTCTCCTTTTCCTACAGTGTTTTCAAAAGGCTTCGTTCTCAGGGGCGTCAAAAGTAGGGATTGTGTAGTAATGGGTTAAAAAGCTACGTAGCCTCTTAAAGGTGGGTACTTAGAATTTTCACATCACACCAAATCAAAAAATATATATATCACTGAAACTTGTATGAAAAAACAATACAAATCATCAATAATTAAGAATCATAAAATTACCCAAAAAAGATTTTTTGATGGTATTCCCTTAAAAGGCTACGTAGCCTCTTAAGCTATTTTTAGATTTCGCGCCAAAAGTAAAAAGATGCATTGTGGGAATGTTAAGTGACTGGCACGTGACTAATGACGCTTAAATTCCATTACATAACGAACATGTAATTATTTTTCATAATATCTTCTTCGGACGCCATGTTTGAAGCTTCGTCTGTGTATTTCCAGTATGTGAATGAGCGAGGTGTTCATGTAAAAATAGAACGTGTTTCCCGTCCATGTCGACTTTGGCCATAGTAAATCTCTAATTTCTCGTGTTGTCGGATGGTTTTCGACTATTGGGGTTTTATGAATGACGATTATAAGGCTATGGGAGTATAGGGATGATATTTTTGTATTTTTGTAAAATTTTCGTCCCAAATTCTGAAGGGCCAGCTTTAAGCTATTTTTAGATTTCGCGCCAAAAATCAATAAAGCATTGTGGGAATGTCAAGTAACTGGCACGTGACTAATAACGCTTCAATTCCATTACATAACAAACATGTAATAATTATTTTCCATAATGTCTTCTTCGGACGAATGTTTGAAACTTTGTCTGTGTTTTCCTGTATTTAAATGAAAGAATTGATAATCTAAAAATAGAACGTGTCTCCCGTTGGTGTCAATCTGGTCCGTAATAAATCTTTAATTTCTCGTGTTATCGGATGGTTTTCGACTACTGGGGGTTTTATGAACGCAAACTAAAAGGCTATGGGAGTATAAGGATGTTTTTTTGTATTTTTGTAAAATTTTCGTCCCAAAATCTGAAGGGGCACCTTAAAGACACGTCTATGACATGCAACGCGATATTGCTTTGACAAAATTTGTATTGAAGGAGTTCAGAAAGCCTAGATTTTTGTTACAAAAGATTAGAAATTGTGAACAAAGTATGGTCACCTTCATATAGTTTTATTTTGAGTTATGCATACTGATAATAAAATAAAATAAAAATAATAATATAAAAGAGAACAAAAGCAAACATACCCTTTCAAGATTCGGTACCGAGACAAATATATCTGACGAAGCGTAAACATCTAACTGTGCGAGTTCATCTATGATCGGCAAAATTATGGAGAAATTTCCTCCAATCCATAGACTAGCTCTTTGAAAAACCCTAGAACAAACCAAAAAAGAGCCATGCTATGTTAAAACGAGGTTTAATGCATCTGTGAAAAAGTAAGGTCTTACTTGTGTTGAAATGTTTTGCTGTAAGTAAATTTTCTGCATGTCCAAGGCCCATTATTCCTCAAAATTCAGGCGCTTGCTTGACAAAATGGATTTTATGGATCCATGATTATGCGATGGCTTGTAGTAATGCATTACGGAGAAGCATTAATTAAATCCTCTTTTGCCAAATCAAGTTATAGCATTTTCTTGTCATCCAACAAAAATGGAGATGAACGGCCAGTTTCCAATTTTTTTCTACCGATTACGTGCAAAGGTATATGTGCGACGGCAGTTCAAAAACTTGGCGGAAAAGTACAGTAATTCTTTAAAATATTGCTTGAATATAGCGAAATCGATATATATTGTAGACAAACTGAAACTGTTTTGAAAATCTTAGTTCTAAGGAAATATTTCAAAACCTTATAAAGATATGGTAATTATGACAACATCATGTTCCAACCTGCTGACTATGTTTGGAAAACTAGAGGCCGTTGGGGGCCTGAAATCGCTCTATTTGCAGTGATTTTGCTTTTTTGCCAGCAAACATTACAAATTCATTATGCGAAAAGAAAACACAAACACACACACACGTACACACATTAAACACAAAACATGTTCTTGCAACTTGGCATGAACCCACAAAGATAGCATAAAAAGGCATGGTAAAAAAAAATGAAGGGCAATTTCTCCAACTAATTGTTTCGAATCCAGCCAAATTTAATAGAGTTCCAGTACGCTTAGAATTATTAAACAATCCTAGCAGATTTCAAAGAAATGTGACTAATAATGTGGACTTTGTTGAGTGCATGATATTATGTCATCAAATGGCTGCATTTAATATTCTTCACTTTTGAAAGAGTTCAATTCCTTGATGAAACAAATAATCTTTTTTCAAAAGTAATTAGATCAACACTGTGGATTTTTTTTTTCAAAATCAAAAGGGTTGAAGATATTGATAAGATAAACAAAATGTGCAAGTTTCATGGAAACCTGACTACAAATGCAGAATTATTGCATAAACAAGACATAGAAATTTTCAATTTGATGCGGATACTTTTCTCATACTATTTGTTTTTTTTTTTTTTTTTTTTCAATATCATTAGGATCGAAGCTATTGATAAGATAAACAAATTGTGTTAGTTTCTCAAAGTTTTGATGACAAATTCAGACTAATTATGTGAACAAGAGATAGAAATTTTGGATTTGAAATGGCTACTTTTCCAACAGCTTTTGTTGCATTTTTATAGGTTGAAGCTATTGATAAGATCACAAACTATTTAAATTTTACGGAAATCTATCTACAAATGCAGACTTTATCTGATAAACAAGAATTTGAAATTTTGACTTTGAAAAAAGCTACTTTTCCTACTGTTCGGAAGTGTCCTTTTGGCTATTTTTTCACTCTTGTTTACTCTCTCTCTCTCTCTCTCTCTCTCTCTCTCTCTCTCTCTCTCTGCCTCTGTGTGGGTGTGTGTGATGGTGTTTGCAATAACTACACTCTTTTCTCCTTTTTTTTCATCTTAACCATATCCTTGCACCAGTAAACGTAAAACTTACGGATAATTAAATGTATGATCGCCATTCCACATTTTGACAGATTGTGTTTTCTGGTGAACATTCACTCCTCTCACTACGGACAGCCCAACGCCTCTTGGCAAAATCTTGATCTTGTACTTTTCATACAGCTCTTTTAACACATCAGTATCGGAAAACTTGTCTTGTGATTCTTTTGGGATCATCAAATAAACAGTACCACCGTAATTATGACACAAGTCGACTATTAGACAAAACTTTTTCTCGCTCAATGGTTTTGGTATGGAAAGTGGGTTTTCATAAATGGATATTGAAAATGAGGTATCGAATAGGAATACACTATAAAGGTGGTCTGACAAGACAGGCGCTCCTCTACACCAGTCAATCTTTTCCATATCCCGTCCATATGTTAAATCGCTTTTCAGTCCTTGCACGTCTAATACCGTATCGTTTGTTGGCTCCAGCTTGATCCAATCCGGAAGTGTTTCTAATAGCGAATACAGGTATTTTCTGAGAAAGGAGGACGCTTGCATGAAATTAAATATATCTTTGGACGTCAAGTTAAATAGCCAACAGTTTTCAGTTCGAATCGTGCCAAAAATTTCTCCTGTATCATCAGGATACACTCCAGCTCCAAGTTTGATCTCGAAGTCACCTTCAGCCATGTTTACTTCAACCCCTTGTAACGAGACAGGCACCGTCAGTGAATTGACCTCAGCAAACACTATTCCATGTGTGTAAAGCAACTGTTCATTCGACTTCAGTTTATACCAGTCTGATGTTGATGACAGGTAGATGGTTATCTCGTTGCCATCCGTGCATTTCGTCAACATGATTTCTGAACATCCTCTTGGTAGTAATTTTCGGGGAATTTTTTGTCTTTGAAACACATCTCCGCTTTCATGCCTCCCTGGAAAATGAATGAATGAATGAATGTTGTTTTATGGCGCATCGATAGCTTTGGTCATTTAGCGCGCATATCAATGTTAAAAGATAATAAATGTGGAGTTGTTTAAACTGAATAAAGTTTGAATGACAATAAAAGAATTGAATTAAGAAAATTAAATGCATAAAGGGCATCATCGAGTTACAGGGCAATCCCTATATAATCAAAAGTTTTAAAGGATAAGAAAGGAATGAAGAAGTATGCATTAAGAGCATTATCGAGTTACAGGGCAATCCCTATATACTCAGAAGTTTTAAATGATAAGATTTAAGAATGTGATAAAAAGGTTTGAACTCAATGCTGGTTTGATAAAAAAAAGTTTTTAAATGAAAAAGAAATATTTGTCATTTATAATGTGCATAAAATATGATATTGAGTGGCTGGGCATCCCTGTCTACTCCAAAGCTTTAGATTAAAAGGTAAGACTGATAATATTGTTTTTCCTTGGAAATGAGGTTAAAACTGGTAAAGGTTGGAGCCTCCAATGGGATCAATACACTCCCATTAAAGAGATCCTGTCTCCAATGAGATAAGATGTCTCCAAGAGAGCCAATCCTCACATTAAGGAGATGTAAGAAACTCAAGAGTAAATATCACAGTTTATTGTAAATGCCAATCTCCTTTATGAAAGCGATAATAGATTCAACGCTGACAGAATCAAGAAGATTTTTTAAACTATCGACATTGTTCAAAATATTTTGAACGAACTGGCTGAAATTCAATGCAATCTAGTAGGATATGTTTTACAGAAAAGGTTGCATTGCATGGTATACATTCAGGGGCATCATCTCTTGTCAAGAGCCAGGAATGTGTGATGTGTGAATGGTCAATTCGAAGTCGTGCAATTGTCACTTCTTCTCGACGAACGGACCTGTAAACTGGATACTATTCACCAAGGGATGGTTTAACTGAATGCAGTTTATTGAAAACATCAGCATCCCAATGGGATTGCCAAGAAGATTGGATATGTGTTAAAATGGAGGATTTAAAATCAGTGTATGGAACTTAAAAATCTGAAATGGGAAGGTTAGGTGCAGATTTGGCAGACCTATCGGCATTTTCTTTGCCTTTGATACCTACATGGCTTGAAAGCCAGCAAAACACCAATCTATTCTTAGAAGAAATTTGTGAGATCCTTTCAAGTAAACTGCAGATTAAAGGATTATCAAGTCGTTGATCTGAAAGGGCCTGTAATGTTGACAAAGAGTCTGAAAAGATGATAAACGGTTGGAATTAAAACTTTCAACTATATTAAGGGCAAGATCAATTGCTTTGATTTCAACAGAGAAGATAGAGGAGTTGTTTGGAAGGCGGCATTTTAAGCTCCTTTGTACATAAACAGCGGCAGCTGCTACAGAATTGCCTTCTTTAGATCCATCTGTATAGATGGGTTTGAAGGAAAAATAATGCTCCTTTATCTCGTTGTATCTAGCATGAAACACAGTTCTATCCGTGACAGACTTTTTGTCAGATGCAAAGTCAAATCTCAATTCTGCACTGTTTAGTGTCCATGGAGGGATTTCAGAGATTTTATAGTCGGCAATAGACTTAGTGTCTTTGCCAAGGTTATCTACAATGGGCTCCATGCGAATACCAAATGGAGGAATATCATTTGGTTTACTTTCAAAAAGACGTTTATATTGAGGTTTAAAAACAACGTTATGAGTTGGATTAAAACGATTCGACTTTTAAAATATATTGAAGTGAGAGTTTTTCTCTTCTGTAAGAAAGGGAAGGTTCATTAGCCTTAACATAGAGACTATTGACGGGAGAAGTTCTGAAAGCTCCAAGTATAAGACGCAGATCTTCGTGGTGTATAGAATCGAGAATTTTGAGATATGATTTGCGGGCCGATCCGTATTCCACTGATCCAAAGTCTAATTTGGAGCGAATTTAATACCGATAAAGTCTCAAGAGGACTTTACGGTCTGCTCCCCATTCTGAATGGGCCACAACCTTAAGAAGATTAAGAGCCTTCTTGTGCTTCTTTTTAAGTGCAGTGATGTGAGGAAGGAAGGAAAGCTTTCTGTCAAAGATGACTCCAAGAAATTTAAACTCAGAAACGACTTCAGTTTTAGTTTTGTCCAAATACAGGTCAGGATCTGATGAACACCACGTAGATTACAAAGGTGCATGCACTTAATTTTGGACTTTGAAAATTTGAAGCCATTTTCATCAGACCATGTTTGCAGTTTGTTGAGACACTGTTGAAGTTGTCTCTCAATAATATTCATATTTCGAGATCTGAAGCATATAACGAAGTCATCAACATAGAGGGAACAGTCTACACCAGGACAGATAGCTTTGACTATACTGTTTATTTTTACACTGAAAAGTGTAACAGAGAGAATACGCCCTTGGGATACACCCATCTCCTGTTCACGGGCTCCCGAGACTGTATTACCAACTCGGACGCAGAAAAGACGTTCATCCAAGAAGGCTGAAATAAAAAGAGGAAGACGGCCTCGAAGACCAAAGTCATGCAAGTCTTTAAGAATTCCGTATTTCCAGGTTGTATCGTAAGCGCTTTCAAGGTAAAAAAGACAGATACTACATGCTGTCTATTAATAAAGGCTTCTCTGACAAAGGTTTCAAAGCGGACAAGATGATCTATGGTGCCGCGCTGGCGACGAAATCCACTCTGTACATCAACAATGAGGTTGTTTTTCTCTAGAAACCAAACATGCCTGTCGTTGACCATACGTTCTAGGGTCTTGCAGAGACAACTAGTAAGGGCTATTGGCCAATAGTTGGCTGGGTCACTACCATCTTTGCCAGGTTTTCTGTGTAGTTTGCAGAGGAAGACTTTTTGCAAAAGGTGTCTGCAAAGGCATCAGCTATATCCTGGGGTGATTCCAATGAAGTATTGTTAACTTCAAGGTGACTTAGAGGGGGCTGGCCTTTGCCATTTATCTTTCTGATCATATCCCAGGTTTTTTTAGTAGTATTTCTACTATTCAACTTAGAGACATATTGTCTCCAGGCCTTGCGCTTATTTTCTCTAATGGTACGGCGGGCTTTTGCCCTGAAAATACGGAATAAGTTAAGGTTTTCCTTGGTAGGCCTGAGATTAAATTTTCTAAGGGCCTGTTTTCTGTCTCTGACAACCTGTTTACAATCATCATTGTACCAAGGCTTGTCAGGACGTTTTGGGTTTGTCGAGGTCTGGGGAACGGACTTCTTAGCTACATCAATAAGTAGGGAAGTGAAAAGTTTTGCAGGATCATCGCAATTTCCAAATTTATCATGTGTAATGGTCTGTTCACATAAGGTTTCAAATTTATTCCAATTGGCTTTGGAAAGCTTCCATTTCTGCGGTCGTACACTGCTGGAGGGCTGTGTAGATGAAAAGATAATGGGGAAGTGATCACTTCCACACAAATCCTCAGTCACTTTCCAAGTAAAATTAGGAAGTACGACTGGGCTGCATAATGTTAAATCAATGGAAGAATAAGATCCAGTTGCTGGATGCAAGTAGGTTTTGGACTTGTTATCATTCATGAAAGACAAAGAGTTGTTCGAAATGAAGTTCTCTAACTGTAGACCTCTCTGGTTGGTGTCATTACAACCCCACATAGCATTGTGACCATTAAAGTCCCCAGCAAGAATATAGGGGGATGGCAATTGGGAAATGAGGTCATTCAGATTGGTCTCATTGATAGGTGTGCTTGGGGGGAGATATAAAGAACACAGTGTAACAGCACTGTGTAAAGATAACCTGATAGCAACAGCTTGCAAGTTTGTATTTAAAGAGATAACTTTGTGATGAACTATAATAGAAACACCACCTCTGGCTTTTTCGCCTTCGGTAAAGATCTTGTTGTAAATAGAATGATATTTGATAGAGATATCATCCTCCCGTTTAAGGAAGGTTTCTTGCAAACAAACCGCAACTGGTTTGTTATCATTGATTAAAAGGGAAAGTTCGTCAAAGTTTGACTTTAGACCTCGACAATTCCATTGGATTATGGTATCCATAATGCATGAGGAAAGTATAAAAGCTAAAGTAAAACATGAGGCCGTAAACCAATGTATTTTAAATTAAAATGGTTAAGAATTAATTATGGATGTCTCGGGTTTAGTCGTGTGCCAAGAGTCAGCATCCTTGTTTCAAGGATCTTTGGAAGTGGACCAGAGAAAGGCTTCTGAATCTGAAGCCTCACCTTCCAGATTTTCTGTATCTGCATCCATGTCCTCTAGCTCCAAAAATCTGTTGGAGGTAGGGACAGGATCATTTACTTTGACTGTAATTTCACAAGATCCTTGATTGTGGTTTGGATTTGGAAGAAGACCTTTTTGGAGGTCGGGGTGTATGATTAGGATTGTCTTTAGATGAGACGTTGGATTTGGTTGTAGGCTGTGAAGATGGAGGTTGTGGTTTCTTTTGTGCCTGTTGTGAAGGGGGAGATGGTTTTGAAGCTTTTTTCGAAGAGATATTTTGTGAGGAGGTAGAGAGGTTGTGGTTTCTTTTGTGTCTGTTGTGGAGGGGGAGATGGTTTTGAAGCTTTTTTCGAAGAGATATTTTGTGAGGACGCAGATTGTTTTGTGGTTTTTCGTGAAGAGATACTTTGAGAGTTTGTGGGTTTTGAGGGTACAGAAGAAGTTTTGTTTGTTTCAGATGCAGGCTGAGTCTGAGTAGAAGTTGTTGCAACTTGGACATTGGGGATGAGAGCTTTCAGTTCATCAGTCATTTCAGGAAACTTTTGGAGAAGTTTTTTAGCCAATAGTTCGCAGGTTTGACAATGTCCATTTGCAGGCAAAGGAGAAGAAACATTTGCATATGTTGTACTTTTGCTCAACAGAGCATGATCAGAACTGCGTTTTTCAACTATTTTCCTGGCTTCTAAGAAGGTAACATTCTCCTTAAACTTGATTGACAGGATTTCTTTCTCATCCTTCCAAACTGAACATTTTTTGGAATATGTAGGATGAGAAGACTTGCAATTGACACAAAGCGGGTGGTTATTGCAAGCTTTTTGGTCATGTTCTTCCCCTTCAAAAGTACACCTGGGACAAACAGGTGTGCTTCTGCAGTTACTTTCATGATGGCCGTACCTTTGGCACCTATAACAGCGCAACGGATTAGGCACATAAACATCGACCTTGGCTGATTTAAATCCTACTTTAATTGAAGTTGGAAGAGTTGGAGTAGAGAATGTCAAGATGTAGGTATGTGTATCTCTACGAATGCCATTTCTGAGAACTGAAATTCTCTTCACATCAGGCACAGCCTGGTTTTTAAGATTTAATTTGCTTTCCTCCAAAGAGTCACAGAAGCTTAATTCTTTGCATCTAATGACTCCTTTGGAGGTATTTAGAGTCTTGTGAGGAAAGATTTTAACATCAAGATTAAAAAGTTTCTTGTGTCCTAGTAGGTTTCTGACTTGTTGTTGCGAGAAGCACTCAACAAGCAAAGTTTCATTTTTAAAATTGCTGAGATGGATTTTCAATGATGAAAGGAGAAAGTTTTGTAACAAGTTTGGAAGAGTCAAAAGATTCAATTACTAAAAAATACGGGCAAATGTTGTTGAAGGTCTTGAATATTCCGACTCTGAATCAGAGTCGGAGAGTACACGCTTGGCCTTTTTTGAGAAGCCATAATTGTTGTTGAATATTCATCACCGATGTTCCCCACCCGCCTCGGAGCCAAAGAAGGGGACATGATCTGGGGAAACCCAACTCAGATCATGACAAGGATACATCGGTGATATACTCGAAGTGAAAGGGCTAGACTGGACAAATGTAGGCCCGCAGAATGTCATACCAAGCATAGACTGTCTTTGGGCGGCCGCAAGTGTCAACCAAACACCAACCTTCACCCGATTAGCCCATTAGCCACTGGGGTATTGACATACAGCAACTAATGACAGAGAAACGATGTATTTGTGTATGTGTGAAGGACAACAAGGAGAAACACCCTAGGGCTCAGCATGACCAGCCGATTGATCAGAACGGGCCTTTCTGACCCCTCGTTCAGTTCAGTTCAGTTCAAGTTCGAAGAGGTGTGATGTGTAAACGAAGCTATTAAAGGGCCGAGCTCTGAATCCACTCAACCACCAGGATCCCGTCATCAAACGACACGAATTGCAGCCCACGGCAAACAGGCAGGCACAGTGTGCGGGGGAGGGGGGGTCTTATCCCTGCTATAGTGCGACAGCTGAGCTATTTCTATCCCCCCGCCCAGCTAGGGGCAGCCTCCCTTGACTCCTAAACTCTTAGCATGCTAAGCGCATGTGGTCAGTTAGATTGAAATCAGACCTTATAAAACATTCAGTTCGATCGTGGAACTTCATTGTCCGCTTTTAAGAACAAAGTCCGTAACAAAGAAACAAATGTTTAAATGTATGGCAGAAATAAGGGACCGACCAGGATTCGAACCCTAGAACGCCCGGACAAAATGCCAATACCTTAACCACTGGATTAAAGAGATATATCCCTAACGCAGTTGTTAGGTATTGTATTTAAATCGGGGCGAAGCCATGCGTGAAGGAGTGCCATGTTCTCCGGTAACACCGTTATAACCCGGCTAAACCAATTCTCTGCAGCTTGTCTTTATTGATGCCGTCTGCAAAAGCCTTGTTTTCGCTGAAAGCCTTCAGATACTGACAAAGTAAACGCCACTACTTCAAAAGGTTTCTTTTCCAAATACTTTGAAATTCAAGCGAAAAATTCGGCATCTAGGATAACTTTAACTGCTAAACTTTAAGGACTACTAATATTTTCCATGTGCTTAAAACAAACCAGATTCTGACAAAAACCCTGAGTAAGTAGACTCTGACAAAGCTTAACTACCCCCTTTCAATAGATAAAAAAGAGGCTAAGATCATTATTTTCTGAATATAAATATTTCGATTTTACTTTCTTTACATACAAAATGACAAACAACCAACGAATTTCAGGTAGAGGAGATGATCATCCTTAGGAAGTACACCGGTGAAAATAATTGTCTACCTGAACACGCCCTTCCATCTGCTTTCAATGTCCCATTACCAGAACACCCGCAGCTATAAGAACCGAAACTATTCGTGCAAATGTCCTCACATCCTCCATTCAGGAAGGTACATTCGTCCACGTCTGTAAAATAGAGAAGACAATAAGTGTTTGAGAGAACTAAAACATCAGACACGGTGTGAAATGTATTTTCTTAAAATTTATCAGTGAAAATTTTGTATTGTAAGTAAAAGAATGTCTTGCTGTGGCACCAAATTTGGAACAACAATGTTCTATCTCATCATTTTTTGTTAATGCGTTAAATCTGTATGACGAAAACTACTATTCCCCAAGTTCTCTGAAAGTATTTCATATGTTTCGTTTTGATAGTTCTTTGGATTTTATAAGGGACTTTTGATGGTTTCCAACTAAAAGTCGATGCATGAAACTGCATACAAATAATAAACACTTCTAATTTGGTTAATATATTTCAGGAAAAACTGAAAACAATTAAAGAATATGAGTACTGCAGTGAATATATCCTACGAATACGAGTGATCAGTGAACTTTGAATTTTAGCTTTTAAATAAGGACACGGAGCTGAGAAATAGGTTTTACAAGTCAAAATTGTCAAATATTCCAAACTGAAGGAATATAAACTGTCGGAAATATTTTAAGCATTACGCCGCTTGTGAAAATTTATATGCAAATTTCATTGACGAATTGAATTCTTTCAATACTCTTACCTTCATCTCCGTAATGAAAAATCATGTCAAAAGTCTCGATTTATAATGTTTGTTCCATTTTTTCTTTTTTTATTATATCGAAAATAACTTGCCGTAGAACACGATAAAAGTAACGAATTGTTCTACTTTTGTTTGATAATATGTCAAAATATACTGACAACTGGCACTGGGTGGCATTTTGTAGCTTAAACATTGGGAAACCTTGTCTGATATACACGATTTTAAGGTGAATCTCACCAAAAAAGAAGTCAGGTCCGATACCGCAGTTGGTAGTGTACAGGACTCAAGAGCAGGTGGTCGCTGGTTCGATCCCCGGCTCGTCCAATTTCCATCAGAGGATTGATGACGGTTCATTGCAGTAGGTCTTATACCTCTCTCATGGCCAGAGAATATTATGCAGATTACTAGTGAAATAAACTCAAGGAAACCATTGATAGTTGCACCAGCCGCTTCGTTGTAACTTTAATAATGTTTGAAACAGCGTTAAACACAATAGAATCAACTATCAAAAAGCAAGGGCCAGCGGATCAAGAAAATAAACAGAATACTTTTTTTCATTTCATCTAAGGCATCTTTTTTCTTATTTCAATGGAAAGTTATATCCAATTTATGGAAATGTCCTTCCTTTTTCTAGGACCCAGCCAATATTTGACTTATATGAAACACATGTGTCATGCTCATTTACCTCTCGAGTCCTTATCATTTTTAGGTCAAAAGGAAAGGCAGGAAGACATTTAAGAACAATTTTTGCCTTGCTGGTAGGCTATCAAAAAGCACTATCAAATTGAACCCCGTTGCATCTAGGATTTTAACTTTCTTGTTATCTGCATGTACATGTTGTATACAAAACTGAACCTACCTGACTCACAATGCCGGCCTGTAAAGGATGGAGAACACTGACACGTATAAGAATCTATTCCATCCACACATAATCCACCGTTCTGACAGTCATCAGTGGCACAGTCATCTATGTCTGAAATTGAAGTGGTCATAGCGTCGAGATTTTTGCCACCTCACTCTAATTTATTATGACTTTATTGTAACAACAGTAAAGGCCTGTCTTAGTAATAATAATAATAATAATAATAATAATAATAAAATAATCTTGTATGATGCATGATCAGCAATTTTCTTTATACAACTCTCTTATAAATCTATGTTTCCTTTAAAGCAATCTGAAATCTTTGTGTGTTGACTATCATTTCCCCAGGATATCTATATGAAAGAAACATAGTAAGGAAGAGTTTACAATCACAATTTGTGAAAACATGTTAGTATGATTTAAGGCATGGTATCATAACAATTGTCCGTTACGCACAATACTTTTTTTTGTCTATGCTTTATTAGTGGTTTTCAAAAAAAAATAATTAAATAATCGTCTGCAGGGTACAATATGCATCTTACTGACTCCCCTATCGTGAGTCATATCGCGTTTTTACCGTATTCACTGATATCACTGGTCAATCATGCAATTATCTAAAAGAAAGGGGGTTTTTGACGTACTTTTAACATGCGCTAAACTTAGCTAGGCGTTGAATATCATGAATTGATTTTGGGATAGAATTATTCCTCTCAAAAAACAAGCAATTTCCTTGAAATAATATCCCCCGCCGAAAAAGACCTTTTTTGATACAAGCATGTTAGAGGTATTGGTTCATGATGAAATTATACATTAAGTTCCCTTTTTCCATGGCACAGCATTTCATTACATAAAAATATATATAAGAGGTCCATAACAGGATTATACATTAGGTATCCTTTTTCCAGAAATTGGCATGTCATGAAATGAAAACAAACAAAACAAACAAAGAAAATATACATTAAACCCCATTTTTCCATGACACATCATTATATATAAAGAAAATAATTGTATCAACAGACTATCCGATGGAAGACATGCGTGAAGTTTCATTAATTTTTGTGAAGGACTTTAAAAGATATTCGTCTTACAATATACGCCGAAACAGCAGCTGCCATTTCAAGCAGCTAGCTAGACTCTAAAGTGTTGGAATTTCTAGCACCTGCCTGGGTAGCTCAATGGATATATTGTGTTACTTGTGATCTAAATGGCTTACGAATAGACAAATGGATGGACAGATGGATGGACAGACGGATGCACGATGGACTCATTGGTCATTGGCTTTGATTAACCAATAAAATATGAATTTTTATGAAACTATGTGCATATGTTGGAGATATATCGATAAAGAATTAAATTTGACATAAAGCCCCCTTTTTCCATGATACAGCAATAAATTGCAAAACCCTAACAACATGCGTTAGGTCACATGATCTGTGAAAAACTCCAGTAATTAAACAGATATTGGTTGAGAATGATATAAAACATGCAGCCCCTTATTCCACGATGCAGCAACAAATCCCAAAACCTTGACGTATGCGTTAGGTCACATGATTATGTGAAAATTCCATGGAAATCTGCTAAGAAATGTGGGAGGCGTTGCATTCACCAGAAATAGAATGGGGAAAAAACAACAACAATAAAAAAAAAAAAAAAAACATGAAGCCTCCTTTTTCCATTACGCGACTACAAATCGGAAAACATTGACAATTTGCAACGGGTTACACGACGAGAAATATTCTGTGAAAATTCTATTCAAATCCGTCAAGAAATGTGGGAGGAGTTGCGTTCACAAGAACTGGAAAGAAAAAAAGAAGAAGAAAAAAATATATGAAGCCCCCTTTTCCCATGATGTAGCTATAAATCGCAAAACATAGACAGCATGCGATAGATCACATGACAAGGAACATTCTGTGAAAATTTTATTCAAATCCCTCTAGAAATGTAGGAGGAGGAGTTGCCTAGAAATGTGGGAGGAGTTGCGTTCACAAGAAGTGGAATGAAATATAACATGAAGCCCCCTTTTTCCATGACACAGCTAGTAATCACAAAACACTGACAGTGTTGCAAGGTCAATCTGGTTTGAACTTTTTTCCTTCATTTCCTAATGGTGGCAAGTTCAATGTAAAAACTCTGTATAGTTTTCAAGATAAGACTACAAACATCAAAGTGTACTCAACCGCATAAATTCGCTCCTAGTCGGCCATTTTTCATCGAATCAAAAAAACAAAAGAACATCTCGGTAGAATGGGTTAGTGTACACATGTATAAAGTTTCACGAAATTCCGTCCAGTGATATAGGAGATTTTTGCAAGGACGGACACACGGACGGACCGACGGACGGTCGGACGGACGGACAAAATCTATTTCCTGCCTTCGGCGGGGAATAAAAATCTAAGCAAAAAGTTTAGACTCAGGTCAGCATGCGCACAGTGTGCAGCCTGACATGAATCGACTTACTAATCGTTGCTTTTCTAAATGATATAAGTCAGAACCAGATAATGACAGGAAGATATTTGATCTGAATTTTGAAAGTAATATTGTGCTTTTTAAGAAATCATGTGAAAGTAAAAGTATAATATTTTTGCTGTTTTTATACAAGTTTTAGACGACTTTTTGAGTTCAGCAGAATATTATATTTTGTAAGAGTAATCAAGGAATAGGATGAATTGCTAAACTATTTTTTCATCCAGCCACGACTTTTGCACATTTATGCATGAATTAATGCTCTATTTATGTTAATTGTAACAATTTTAAATTATAAGCTAACAATAAGGTCCATGCGTTTTGCATCCAAAAGACTAACAGTATTTCCTTGCTTGACCAGCCGTTGAAATTAAACCCACATCCTCAAATATCCAGAGAATTGTTGCTTACCAGTCTCATGCTCTACGAAATAAACTGTTGCGGATGACAAAGTATGTTCACTGAACATGTGATGCAGCTTAAATAATTGTTAAAGAGGGTGTAAAACACTAAACAGCAAAGCAACTTTAAACATACCAGCACACGTGCGTCCGTCAGCGTTCAAATGGTACCCTATATTACATGCACAATTATAGGTGCCAGGAGTATTTATACAGTTTTGCTCACAGTCAGAAAGGCCAAAGGTACACTCGTCAACATCTACAATAAATCAAAATACTAACAGAAGGTGGTTTTAAAAATATGCTAATAGGTTTTAGCAGTGGATCAATTCCTTAAAAAACTTTCATTCATCTGATGGTTGATAACGTCTTTTTTATAGAGTTAATTCACTTTTTCGAGGTCGTTAACATTCGCAGGGGCCCGAAAAATGCTTTAACGCCCGAGTGCGAAGCACGAGGGTGTTAAAGTATTTTGAGGGCCTCTGCGAATATCAACGATAGAAAAAAACGTCAATTAATGCTATTATTGCATAAAGTAAAGGTATTTTAACAATAATTTGCAAAGATAGCAAAAATATTTCCATGGAAATGCAAATAAGCGAACTTCAAATATACTGTACGTAAATTGGTTAAAAGTGGAAGTCCGTGAAGAAGTTTTTGTTACGAGCATTGAAGGGCCGTTAGTCCTGTATGCCAGTTTTCATTCTCTCGGTGTAAATAACAGAGGGTGCGATCTACATCAAGGAAATCGGACCGATCAAGTTAAAATGTGGGTGAGATGAAGCTGGTTTAGAGTACATTTCACGGGTGAATTTTTGTTCAGATCTCGATAAAACTGAGATTCTGTGCAAAAGTTTGTTTGTGGTGTACTAATATCATCAAAGACATGCCATGAAAAGTATCGAATATGGTACAAATTCCTACACTTTAAAATAATGGTCGGAGTCTAGGGAAAATCTGACTAGGACAAACGTTGTTAACAAGGTAGGCTTGAATCTAGGATAATGATAGTACAAAGCCAGGCGTTAACGGCGCGTGAATTTACTGATTAATACACGTTTTCTCCCCTTAACCGAAATTTGTCTTTAGTATTGGCAACAGTCATGAAAGAGCCAGAACATGTGAGACAGAAAAATGCTTGTAACTCCCATTTTCTTCATATGCCACAATGCTTTCAACATGGTCATAGTATGTAAAGGTCAGTTTCAGGAAATCTAAGACTGTCACAACTTACAAGAATAATAACCATCAATGTTCATATATTATTCTAACATCTTTCAGTTTTTTAGAATGTTACGACAGACCACTCCTTCATGCATGGCTTTGTCCCAAGCTTGCGTTGTGGAGATGTCTCTTTAACTCAGTGGTTATGGAATTGGTCTTTTAAACCTCGTAAAACGAGGATATTTACCCGTCGTTGTTTCAAATTCGGCCAGATGCGGTTTGTATTTCAGCTACACATTAGTCCATTTTTCTTTAAACTTGAGACATTTTGCAGAAATGGTCGATACACTGATATCACAGACTCTATCAATTTTGACTTTATTATACAGTGTTGTGTAAATAGGATATAAAGAGACCCGTTTTTCAGAATATTCTAGAAACATAAAGAACATTTATTGGTTTTTCCATTGTGCTTATTTTTAGAAACAGTTTTATTAGTATACAAGTTGTTTACAAATCCATGTTGTCATCTTTCTAGAAAAGACTAATCTAGATTTTTCTAAGCTGATATAAATAGGAGTGATATACTTCGTGATTTTGGAGTTGAACTTGGACTTTTGGCTTGGAGGATACACAATTAGTGAAAAATGTTGGATTTAAACTGTATCTGTCACGAAAATTACTCTTTTTTGCGGATCAAAGAACTAAAATACTACAAATGATGGCATTAATTCTTGGCTAATTTCCATAAATCCGTTTATCCAAACGTTTTGCATGCGGTTATACATGTAGATGTTAGGAATGTTGACTAAGGTGTAACGACAGTAGTTTTAGGTAATTTTCGAGTGATTTGGGGTGTTGTTGGAGTTACCTGTCACTGATTCATCTGCGCGATACATTTTATAAACTGAGTCATGTAAAAGCTGCGGAATGAGACTATTTTCAAATTTAATTCTACAACATTTACTCTGATTTCACCGTTTGTGAAATTGATTTATTATTTGTACATATTAAATGACACAGAGGTGCCCTTTGATCTATGAGAACCTATTTTTCTTGAAACTGAAGAGTGATTCCTCATCACGAGAGATCGGACTGTCCGTTTGCATAAGAATCTGATGACGTCATCACCTTTTAAAAATTAAGTCGTGCTCTGACAAAAAGAGGTTAATTTTATCTTTGTAATGGAGTATACTAAGTGAGCCGTCGCTTGATCAATTTTGTCTTAAAGAAAGACTGAATCATGGGAGTGGTCCTTTGACTGCGCAGGCTGGCACAGGTCGATAACTTAATTGCAAATGGATAGGCCCATTAACGCAGATCGTGGAATCTTATATAACTATTCACGAACTATCTAAAGACTTACCTCACCTTTAAGCATAGAAGTTCATCAATTTTACCAACACGTCAGGTCAGGGCATAAAAAAGATATTGAAGTACATGTAGTAACTTTCAGTGAGCATATGTTACTCTTGTGCAAAAATTATGGAGGTCAACTCACTACCTGGAAATGCTCTCACCCTTGCCTTATTCTTGTAAATAAAGTTTCTTATAATAGTTGTATCAATATAGATAATTTTGCACACTAATTTGCTTCAGTCTCGTTTCAGAAGTACCAATACTTTCAATCATATTTGGATCACAGATCTCCGAAGTCGCTGCACCATAATATCTTTGTAGTGTGTATGGCGGGATGTACCTCCACTAGTATCGATCTTGGTTGTCAAGTAGTTTAATTTTTTAACTGAGCTTGTTTGCACAGTAACACTGTGGGTCCTTGTCACCAAGGCTCTCTTGTTGCTATTTAATTATTTGTAAGGTACTGAGAGGGGCTGTGGCCAGATTTAGCCAATCAAAGATATAATTCTTTTGCTCTGAAGTGCTTTGAAAAGACTTGTCAAATAATATTAGTAAATTGTCTACGTGTTTAATTAGTTTGTGTTTGTCCTCTATAATTTATTAAAGGTCCTACATTCCTACTTACATGTACGTTGAATTCGTTTCAATTACATTTCAGCAATATTACCAAACATACAGACATTCTCCAATCTTGAGTTGATACTATATTTTAAGATTCAACTAAGCAAATTAGATGAATTCTATTTGATTAACACAGTTAAGACGAGTTGAGTCTGAACATGTGAAATGGCGCTGAAATAACATATTCAACCAAAGTGGGAAAATAAGTATGTTTGTGGATTTGAGTAAAAGAAGATATTTAAGTCTTTTCGTGAAGCCTGGCTCAGCTTTTCTTCACGTGTTACCTTCACATGAATGCTGATCAACCTGAAGGTTGAAGCCAGTTTGACATTCGCAGTGATAAGATCCTGGACTGTTCACACACATTTGGTCACAGTTTTCATAACTTGTGGCACACTCGTCGATGTCTAGAAAATTAGAAAAAGTTTACATTTAATTCTTTCGCTGTCATTCGTGACATTGATAACTTTTGCGAACGTCATAGGTAAAGATTAGACGGCAGAGAACTTGCAGTCTAATCATTAATTTACACTGTCAGCAACTACAAGCTGAACAACATTCAAAACCCATTTCAAACGCAAAAGTATCTAGAGTCTGATTTACGCAGCTGCTAGCAAGAGTTACGATGCCGAGCACCATCTTAGTTCGTCTTTTGGTCATTGCAGTCTGTATGAAAGTGCAGTAAGATTTTGATAATGTGCTTTCCAATTTAAAAAAAAAAAAATTAATACTTTTTTCAGGCCTACCGAAATAACAAAGTAGTGAAAGTAAGTTTGTGATAGTCGTCGCTCACCTGTGCATGTCTTCCCGTCGATGTCAAGAGTATAACCTGGTCTACACGAGCATGTAAAAGACCCGGCCGTGTTGTTACAGTAGTGATCACAGATAGCAGTATTTGCTGCACACTCGTCTATATCTGTGTAAAAAGTAAAAAGGTGTAAAATTTAAAACTCTCTGTCAACACTTTATCAAGTTGTATTTCGCCAAAAGAACCAAGTAAACAAGGGTACAGTTAATAAAGCAACCTGTATGCACATATTAAACAGGACAGATATATTGTCAGTCGAACATTACGGAATGACTAGAAATTAAGTGACTGAAATTTTGTATCCTTATATCAATTTTATTGTCCGCATCATTATGTTCGGCTAAAGTCCTAATTTACATCTTTGAAATTAGATAGAAACATGATTAGGCCTACAATGGCGCATATGGATTCTGAATTTGGATTGGCATGCCCTGTCTTGAATGGGGAATCTCTGACTTTTTAATTTCAAATCTAATGAACATGGACATTATTTCATCGTTCTTGCCTTTACAAGTAACCAAGTAGTTGGGTTTATATATAGGATTCACTCCCTGATTTCTGATAGTGAAAGTTTTGATGACCACATTCTTCTTTATTATGCTTTCAAAGTATACAGGTGTTTGTATTCTTATATTAGACTGAAAGGCTCCGTTTTTAGCTCACTTGAGCACGAAGTGCTCATGGTGAGCTTTTGTGATCGCCCAATGTCCGTCGTCCGTCGTGCGTCGTCCGTCGTGCGTCGTCCGTCGTCCGTCGTCCACAATTTCTTTCAACATCTTCTCCTCCTAAACCACAGGGCCAATCTAGATGAAACTTGGCAGGGATGTTCCTTGGGTGAAGCTCTACCAAAGTTGTTCAAGAGATTGAATTCCAGCCATAATTCTGATTGCCATGGCAACCAAAAGGAAAAAAATAGCAAAATCTTTGAAAATCTTCTTCTCCGAAACTAGAATGCCTAGAGTTTTTATATTTGGTATGTAGCATCTCCTAGTGAATGAATGAATGTTGTTTTATGGTGCATCGACAGCTTTGGTCATTTAGCGCACATATCTATGTTAAAAGATAATAAACAAAGGGTTGTTGAAACTGAATAAAGTTTAAATGACAATAAAAGAATTGAATTAAGAAAACTTAATGCATAAAGGGCATCATCGAGTTACGGGGCAATCCCTATATACTCAAAAGTTTTAAATGATAAAAACTGAATTAAGAAGTATACATAAAGGGCATTATCGAGTTACGGGGCAATCCCCATATACTCAAAAGTTTTAAATGATAAGACCTAAGAATGGGACAAAAAAGGTTTAAACTCAATGCTGGTTTGATAAAAAGAAGTTTTTTAAATGAAAAAAAAAATATGTGTCATTTATAATATGCATAAAATATGATATTGAGTGGCTGGGCGTCCCTGCCTACTCCAAAGCCTTAGGTTAAAAAGTAAGATTGATAATATTGTTTTTCCTTGGAAATGAGGTTAAAACTGGTAAGGATTGGAGCCTTCAATGGGATCAAATGCTCCCATTAAAGAGGTCCTGTCTCCAATGAGATAAGATGTCTCCAAGAGAGCCAATCCTCCAATTAAGGAGATGTAAACTGAATATTAATGAAGTAAAGAATGTTGTAAAAAGATGGGTAAGAAACTCAAGAGTAAATATCACAGTTTATTGTAAATGCCAATCTCCTTTATGAAAGCGATAATAGATTCAACGCTGACAGAATCAAAAAGATTTTTCAAACTATCGACGTTGAAATATTTTGAACGAACTGGCTGAAAGTCAATGCGATCTAGTAGGATATGTTTTACAGAAAAGGTTGCATTGCATGGTATACATTCAGGGGCATCATCTATGGTCAAGAGCCAGGAATGTGTCATGCGTGAATGGCCAATTCGAAGTCGTGCAATTATCACTTCTTCTCGACGACCAGATCTGTAAACGGGATACCATTCACCAAGGGATGGTGTAACTGAATGTATTTTATTGAAAACATCAGCATCCCACTTGGATTGCCAAGAAGATTGGATATGTGATAAAACGGAGGATTTAAAATCAGTGTGTGGAACTTTAAAATCTGAAATGGGAAGGTTAAGTGCAGATTTGGCAGACCTATCGGCATTTTCATTGCCTTTGATGCCTATATGGCTTGGAAGCCAGCAGAACACCAATCTATTCTTAGAAGAAATTTGTGAGATCCTTTCAAGTAAACTACAGATTAAGGGATTCTCAAGTCGTTGATTTGAAAGTGCCTGTAATGTTGACAAAGAGTCTGAAAAGATAATAAAACGGTTGGAATTAAAACTTTCAGCTAGATTAAGGGCAAGATAAATTGCTTTGACTTCAGCAGAGAAGATAGAGGAGTTGTTTGGAAGGCGGCACTTTAAGCTCCTTTGTCCATAAACAGCGGCAGCTGCTACAGAATTGCCTTCTTTAGATCCATCTGTATAGATGGGTTTGAAGGAAAATTAATGCTCCTTTATCTCGTTGTATCTAGCATGAAATACAGTTCTATCCGTGACAGACTTTTTGTCAGATGCAAGGTCAAATCTGAATTCTGCACTGTTTAGTGTCCATGGAGGTATTTCAGAGACTTTATAGTCGGCAATAGACTCAGTGTCTATGCCAAGGTTATCCACAATGGGCTCTATGCGGATACCAAATGTAGGAATAACATTTGGTTTCCTTTCAAAAAGACGTTTATGTTGAGGTTTAAAAACGACGTTATGAGTTGGATTAAAACGATTCGACTTCAGTCTTAAAATATATTGAAATGAGAGTTTGAGTCTTCTGTAAGAAAGGGAAGGTTCATTAGCCTCAACATAGAGACTATTGACGGGAGAAGTTCTGAAAGCTCCAAGTACAAGATGTAGACCTTCGTGATGTATAGAATCAAGAATTTTCAGATAGGATTTACGGGCCGATCCGTATACAACAGATCCATAGTCCAACTTGGAGCGAACTAAAGACCGATAAAGCCGCAAGAGGACTTTACGGTCTGCTCCCCATTCAGAATGAGCTACAACCTTAAGAAGATTAAGAGCCTTCTTGCACTTCTTTTTAAGTGCAGTGATGTGAGGAAGGAAAGAAAGCTTTCTGTCAGAGATGACTCCAAGAAATTTAAACTCAGAAACGACTTCAATTTTAGTTTTGGCCAGATAAAGTTCAGGATCTGGATGAACACCTCGTAGATTACAGAGGTGCATGCACTTAGTTTTGGACTTTGAAAATTTGAAGCCATTTTCATCAGACCATGTTTGCAATTTGTTGAGACATTGCTGAAATTGTCCCTCAATAATATTCATATTTCGAGATCTGAAGCATATGACGATGTCATCAACATAGAGGGAACAGTCTACACCAGGACAGATAGCTTTAACTATACTGTTTATTTTTACACTGAAAAGTGTAACAGAGAGAATACATCCTTGGGGTACACCCATTTCCTGTTCACGGGCTCCCGAGACTGTATTACCAACTCGGACGCGGAAAAGACGTTCATCCAAGAAGGCTGAAATAAAAAGTGGATGACGGACTCGAAGACCAAAGTCATGCAAGTCTTTAAGAACTCCGTATTTCCAGGTTGTATCATAAGCGCTTTTAAGGTAAAAAAAGACAGATACTACATGCTGTCTATTAATAAAGGCTTCTCTGACAAAGGTTTCAAAGCGGACAAGATGATCTATGGTGTCACGCTGGCGACGAAATCCACTCTGTACATCAACAATGAGGTGTTTTTTTCTAAAAACCAGACAAGCCTGTCGTTGACCATACGTTCTAGGGTCTTGCAGAGACAACTAGTAAGGGCTATTGGCCGATAGTTGGCCGGGTCACCACCATCTTTGCCAGGTTTTGGGATAGGAATGACTAGTGCCTCCCGCCAGGATGCAGGAAAATCACCTGACTGCCAGATATCATTAAAAAGATCAAGTAAAACAGAGACAGAAGTAAAAGGTAAGTGTTTTAAAAAACTGGTAATGAACTTTATCTGGGCCAGGAGAAGAATCGTGAGCTTTATTCAGAGCAGATTTTAATTCTTTAAAAGTGAAGAGTTTATTATAATGCTCTGAATTCGAAGACTTGAAATTAAGCTTTTTCTTTTCTTCTCTAGCTTTATTCCTCTGAAACTTTTCTGAATAGTTTGCAGAGGAAGACTTTTTGCAAAAGGTGTCAGCAAGAGCATCAGCTATATCCTGGGGAGATTCCAACGAAGTATTGTTAACTTCAAGGTGACTAAGAGGGGACTGGCCTTTGCCATTGATCTTTCTGATCATATCCCAGGTTTTTTTAGTAGTAGTTCTACTATTCAACTTAGAGACATATTGTCTCCAGGCCTTGGGCTTATTTTCTCTAATGGTACGACGGGCTTTTGCCCTGGAAATACGGAAAGCTTCCATTTCTGCGGTCGTACCCTGCTGGACGGTTGTGTAGATGAAAAGATAATGGGGAAGTGATCACTTCCACACAAATCCTCAGTCACTTTCCAAGTAAAATTAGGAAAGTAAGACTGGGCTGCATAATGTTAGATCAATGGAAGAGTAAGATCCAGTTGCTGGATGCAAGTAGGTTTTGGACTTGTTATCATTCATGAAAGACAAAGAGTTGTTCGAAATGAAGTTCTCTAACTGTAGACCTCTCTGGTTGGTGTCATTGACACCCCACATAACATTGTGACCATAAAAGTCCCCAGCAAGAATATAGGGAGATGGCAATTGGCAAATGAGATCAATCAGATTGGTCTCATTGATAGGTGTGCTTGGGGGAGATATAAAGAACACAGTGTAACAGCACTGTGTAAAGATAACCTGACAGCAACAGCTTGCAAGTTTGTATTTAAAGATATAACTTTGTGAGGAATGTTGTTGTTAACAATAATAGAAACACTACCTCTGGCTTTTTCGCCCTCGGTAAAGATCTTGTTGTAAATAGAATGATATTTGATAGAGATATCATCCTCCCATTTAAGGAAAGTTTCTTGCAAACAAACAGCAACTGGTTTGTTATCATTGACTAAAAGGTAAAGTTCGTCAAAGTTTGACTTCAGACCTCGACAATTCCATTGGATTTTGATATCCATAGTGCATGAGGAAAGTATAAAAGCTAAAGTAAAACATGAGGCCGTAAACCAATGCATTTTAAAATAGACTGGTTAGGAGTTAATTACAGATGTCTCGGGTTTGGTCGTGTGCCAAGAGTCAGCATCCTTGTTCCAAGGATCTTTGGAACAGAGAGAGGCTTCTGAATCTGAAGCCTCACCTTCCAGATTTTCAGTATCTACATCCATGTCCTCTAGCTCCGAAAATCTGTTGGAGGTAGGGACAGGATCATTTACTTTGACTTTAATTTCACAAGATTCTTGGTGATCTCTAGATTGTGGTTTGGATTTGGAAGAAGACCTTTTTGGAGGTCGGGGTGTAGGATTAGGATTGTCTTTAGATGAGACGTTGGATTTGGTTGAAGGCTGTGAAGATGGAGGTTGTGGTTTCTTTGGTGTCTGTTGTGAAGGGGGAGATGGTTTTGAACCTTTTTTCGAAGAGATATTTTGTGAAGAGGTAGATGGTTTTGAGTTTTTTTGTGAAGAGATACTTTGAGAGTTTGTGGGTTTTGAGGGTACAGAAGTTTTGTTTGTTTCAGATGCAGGCAGAGTCTGAGTAGAAGGTGTTGCAACTTGGACATTGGGGATGAGAGCTTTCAGTTCATCAGTCATTTCAGGAAATTTTTGGAGAAGTTTTTTAGCCAATAGTTCGCAGGTAGAACAATGTCCATTTGCAGGCAAAGGAGGAGCAACATTTGCATATGTTGTACTTTTGCTCAACAGAGCCTGATCAGACCTGCGTTTTTCAACTATTTTCCTGGCTTCTAAGAAGGTAACATTCTCCTTAAACTTGATTGATAGGATTTCTTTCTCATCCTTCCAAACTGAACATTCTTTGGAATATGTAGGATGAGAAGACTTGCAATTGACACAAAGCGGGGGGTTATTGCAAGCCTTTTGGTCATGTTCTTCCCCTTCAAAAGCACACCTGGGACAAACAGGTGTGCTTCTGCAGTTACTTTCATGATGGCCGTACCGTTGGCACCTATAACAGCGCAACGGATTAGGCACATAAACATCGACCTTGACTGATTGAAATCCTACTTTAATTGAAGTTGGAAGAGTTGGAGTAGAGAAAGTCAAGATGTAGGTATGTGTATCTCTACGAATGCCATTTCTGAGAACTGAAATTCTCTTCACATCAGACACAGCCTGGTTTATAAGATTTGATCTGATTTCCTCCAAAGAGTCACAGAAGCTTAATTCTTTGCATCTAATGATTCCTTTGGAGGTGTTTAGAGTCTTGTGAGGAAAGATTTTAACATCAAGATTAAAAAGTTTCTTGTGACCTAGTAGGTTTCTGACTTGTTGTTGCGAGAAGCACTCAACAAGCAAAGTTTCATTTTTAAGCTTATTAACAGATTTTGGGGTTCCTAGATTGCCGAGATGGATTTTTCAATATTGAAAGGAGAAAGTTTTGTAACAGGTTTGGAAGAGTCAATAGATTCAATTACTAAAAAACGGGCAAATGTTGTTGAAGGTCTTGAATATTCCGACTCTGAATCAAAGTCGGAGAATACACCCTTGGCCTTTTTTTGAGAAGCCATAATTGTTGTTGAATATTCATCACCGATGCTCCCCACCCGCCTCGGAGCCAAACAAGGGGACATGATCTGGGGAAACCCAACTCAGATCATGACAAGGATACATCGGTGATATACTCGAAGTGAAAGGGCTAGACTGGACAAATGTAGGCCCGCAGAATGTCATACCAAGCATAGACTGTCTTTGGGCGGCCACAAATGTCAACCAAACACCAACCTTCACCCGACTAGCCCATGAGCCACCGCCTTCTAGGGTATTGACATACAGCAACTAATGACAGAGAAACGGTGTATTTGTGTATGTGTGAAGGACAACAAATAGAAACACCCTAGGGCTCAGCATGACCAGCCGATTGATCAGAACGGGCCTTTCTGACCCCTCGTTTATTTCAGTTCAAGGCCGAAGAGGCGTGTTGTGAAAACAAAGCTATTAAAGGGCCGAGCTCTGAATCCACTCAACCACCAGGATCCCGTCATCAAACGACACGAGTTGCAGCCCACGGCAAACAGGCAGGCACAGTGGGGGGGGGGGGTCTTACCCCTGCTATAGTGCGACAGCTGAGCTATTTCTATCCCCCCGCCCAGCTGGGAACCAGCATCTCCTAGTGGATCTCTTCCAAGATTGTTTATATGATGCCTCTGGGGTCAAAACTGGCCCCGCCCCGGGGGTCAGAAGTTTGAAACTTAGGAACAAAGAAGGAAAACTTTAAAAAACTTCTTCTCTGAAATTAGAAGGCGCAGAGCTTTGATATTTGGTATGTAGCATCTCCTAGTGGATCTCTACCAAGCTTGTTTATATGATGCCTCTGGGGTCAAAACTGGCCCCGCCCCGGGGGTCAGAAGTTTGAAACTTAGGAACAAAGAAGGAAAACTTTAAAAACTTCTTCTCTGAAATTAGAAGGCGCAGAGCTTTGATATTTGGTATGTAGCATCTCCTAGTGGATCTCTACCAAGATTGTTTATATGATGCCTCTGGGGTCAAAACTGGCCCCGCCCCGGGGGTCAGAAGTTTGAAACTTAGGAACAAAGAAGGAAAACTTTAAAATTCTTCTTCTCTGAAACTAGAAGGCATACAGGTTTGATATTTGATATGTAGCATCTCCTAGTGGATGTTTACCAAGATTGTTCATATGATGTCCCCCGGGTCAAAACTGGCCCCGCCCCGGGAGTCACAAGTTTGTATGATAGTAACAAAGAAGGAAAACTTTAAAATTCTTCTTCTCTGAAACTAGAAGGCGCAGAGCTTTGATATTTGGTAAGTAGCATCTCCTAGTGGACATCTACCAAGATTGTTCTTATGATGCTCCTGGGGTCAAAACTGGCCACTCCCCGGGTGTCACAAGTTTGTATGATAGTAACAAAGAAGGAAAACTTTAAAATTCTTCTATTCTGAAACTAGAAGGCGTACAGCTTTGATATTTGGTATGTAGCATCTCCTAGTGGACCTCTGCCAAGATTGTTCATATGATGTCCCTGGGGTCAAAACTAATCCCGTCCCGGGGTCACAAGTTTGAATCATAGGAACAAAGAAAAAAAAACTTTAAAATTCTTCTTCTCTTCATATGATGCTCCTGGGGTCAAAACTGGCCCAGCCCCGGGGGTCACAAGTTTGAATCATAGGAACAAAGGAGGAAAACTTCAAAATTCTTCTTCTCTGAAACTAGAAGGCGTACAGCTTTGATATTTGGTATGTAGCATCTCCTAGTGGACCTCTACCAAGCTTTTTCTTAGGATGCCCCTGGGGTCAAAACTGGCCCTGCCCAGGGGTCACAAGTTTGATTTTACAGCTTGGTACTCAGGTGAGCGATATAAGACCATCATGGTCCTCTTGTTAATATATATAAATATCCAAGTAACACGGTTTTAATATTCGATTCACCATTTCTCCTATCTAAAGTGCTATTATCTTCTTTATAGGTATCCAGTGTTTGGGTTTTGATATTTGATCTACACTCCCTGTTATATGCCAAGTCTTTGGATTTTAAAGTTGGAATGCACTCTCCCTTGTTTGCTTCTACAATCACACTTTCAATTACACGTTTCAACTCTTTACCAGACAACATAACTTTTTGACTTGTGCGAAATGAAAGCAGCTGAAGACTATGGATTAATTTGACCATTAATTTGACTCTTAATTGTCTTTGGAACAAAAAGACAAAATTGTTGGTAAAAGACAAATTGCTGGCTATCACAGTTTTCTCCTTTCCCAACAATGTTTTAAAAGCTTTCCATCTTTGAATAATTTAACTCGGGATGTGTGGTATTTGGATAAAAGTTTCAAACTGGTTTTGAAATCGATATCAAACTTTTTGTTTTATAGGTAACTAAATATTTTGGTTTAAATATTGCATTCACACTTCCCGTTATTTGATTCAAAGTTTTCCAAGCATTTGCTTTTTGATCATGGATTAACACTAACTCTTATGTGCTTTATAGTTATCCAAGTGTTTGGGATATCCTTTTGGTTTGAACACACTCCCCGTTGTTTGCTTTACGGGTATTCAAATACTTGGGTTTTGATGTTAGATTCATATCCTCAGTTTTTAGCTCCACTGGCCGAAGGCCAGCGGGCTTATGTCAGGGCCCGGTGTTGGTCGTGCATACGTCCCTCCGTCCATCCGTGCTTTAACTTTTATTTCTAACATCTTCTTCTCTGAAACTACCCATCAACATTTGATGAAACCTCACAGATATTATCCTACCATGGTCCTCTTCAGAATATACTGATAAAATCGGATTCCTTCAAAAACTCTGATTGCCAAAGCAACAAAACTGAAAAAAAAATATATAAGATTTTTAAAAATCTTCTTCTCTGAAACCAAAAGGCCCACGGGCTTCTGAATTTGGCATGTATATTTGTATAATGGATCTTTAACAAATTTGTTCATATTACAGGCCTGGGGTCAAAATTGGCTCCATTCAAGGGATCACAAGATTAAAGATAGGATTCCATATACAGATACTTCAGTTTAAACAGTAATCTAGGATGGCTTCTGAATTTGGCATGTATTTTTATATAATGGATTTTTTAACAAATTTGTTCATATTATAGGCCTGGGGTCCAGGGCTCACAAGTTTAAGATAGGATTCCATATACAGATAGTTCAGTTTAAACAGTAATCAATGAAAAAAACTCTTGTTATAAAGGTTAAAGTTTGTTACTATTTACCTCCCTTAATTATCAAACTGCAGTGATATATGATTGGTGCTAGGTATTTAAGTTTTTTGAAAGAAAACATTCTATTCTGAGGGACAGTGATGGATTTTGACCAAAATTGTTATGTTCACATGAGTGGAATATTAAATTCATAGTAAGGTTTCTATCAATCAGGTTTCTCTTCCAAGAACTTTACCTTTTCATGCCAGTGAATAAACCTGCTTGTATTGCCTGACAATGTTCAATATTTTCAAGGGCTCTCTTTTACAGAGTCATGAGCACTTCAATTTGTGTCGCACAGGGTTAAAAAACCAATGGAGCGACACCGCGCCATTATGGCTCTCTTGTTTACTATATAAGTATCCATGTGTTCGGAATCTGATAGAGCTGGGGCGATATCATCGATGCATAGTGATATAGTGATATATTTGCTGGCGATAGTATATCGCGATATTTACTCATTGTATTGACGCATACTCACATAGACATTTCTGGTCAAATCAATCGAGTATGAATAATAGTGCTCAATAACTTTTTCAAGCTACAAAGATGTTATTTTCAGTCCTGCCTTTCAGACATTTCGATTTTGAGTTTGTTACTGCTAGGGTTCGAGTTCGTCAAGGCCGATAGGGACCAAATTTTAATATTGATGTAAGCGATTACTACTCTTTATTTGTCAACAAGCAATAATAATGGATGCTGAACAAGAAGTTGAACGTGCCGGATCGGCGTTTAAATCGCACGTATTGGAACATTTTGGTTTTGTAAAGTCTGAAAAAAGTAAAGTTATATGTCTGCATTGCAAATCTGTTATAAAGTATGGGGGCAACACCACTAACATGGCGTTTCATTTGAAGAGGCATCACCCCCAGTACAGTTCGGCCTCTAGTTCGCCACCGATCAGTTCGACCGAACAGTTTCCTGCGAAGACAACTTCAAGCAGCTAACAAAAAACTCTTCAAGAGTCATTTCTCAAGTCAAAACTTGCAAGGAATTCTCAAAGGAGCATGGTAATAACTAATTCAATAAGTGAACTAATAATTAATGAGATGCTTCCTTATTCTTTCATTAAAAATGTCAAATTCCGGAAACTTATCAATCTTTTGTTGTCAAGGTACACAGTTCCAGACAGGAAAACCTTTTCGGAGGAGGCTATTCCTAATAAGTATATGGAGCTTAGATCAACTGTTGTATTTCGTATCAGAGGTACAAGCAGGGTCGCAGTAACAACAGATGGGTGGACGTCACGTACCACCCAGTCTTCTGTGACAGTAACATGTCATTATATTGATATAAAATGGGAAATCTGTAACTCCGTTTTACAAACAAGAATTCTCACGGAGTGCATTACAGGTACCAATATGTGTTGCTAGAAGCTGGTAGAGAATAGGGATATGCGGATACGGATTCTGTCCTAGTTAGTGATAATGCTAGTAACATGACAGCAGCTGCAGCTAAGACTAAACACTCTAAACATATAAAGTGTTTTGCTCATACACTTAATCTGGCGTCCAAAGAACTCTTTCAGCAAATAAAGTTGGTCGTTTACTTGGCAGAGTAAAGAACATTGTTTGTTTTTTCCCACAGAAGCTACACAGCAATGGAACTTCTCAAAATAAAATAGATACTACAAAGCATACCAAATCATAAACTAAAAAATGCTGTGCCAACCAGGTGAAATTCATCTTAAGATTTGCTGGAAAGATTGTTAGAGCAGCAGCCGGCGATATTAGCCGCTGTCATAGGTGCGAAAGTTTGAGAAGGACATGGTGTCAAGAAATGAAGATGATATCAGTTCTGCAGAAGACATTGTTACAACACTAAAGCTAGTCAAAACTGCAATAACTATTCTCTGTTCAGAGCAGACGCCATTAATCTCCCTGATATATCCCTTGTATAATCAACTGCTCTCGGCAGTGACACAATGAGAGACTGATAAATCAGTGATCAAAGCTCTTAAGACTCCTTTCCACAATGATCTGAGCTAATAGGAATAATGTAGAAAAAATAGTTTCCTTTAATTTTACATCAAAACATACATCAAGAACCCCATTAGAACTGTCTTGCTGTGACGTTTCAAACAAGCGATTACAATATATTTTTTCCTTTAGAAATAAGAATTATTGTCTTTGAATAATCTAGCCTGGAGCTCTGATATAGCCCGGTATCATTTTACTTGAAATATCAAATAGTTATGTTTTTACGTCAAAGAGTACTAGCAATTAGCAATCTTAATCTTCCATGTACATGTGAATTCTTCATTTATCGCATTTACTAATTTTGTTTTCAGTGTTTTGTATCTCTTGCTATTATAAAGCTTGATACTCTTATTTGAGGCAAATAAAAGATCTTAACTAAGGTGTATTGACAACTCTACTTATGACTGAATACAAATTTTTATGGTGTATCCATTCACCTAAATTCAAGGTGGATACATCTGGTCAAATTGACATCCTCTTGTCTTTTCTCATATCTGTCACAAATAATATTTCAGGTACACAGATCAGTTTGAGTTCCTTGCTTTAGTGACAGCTTTAGATCCACGCTTTAAGTTCCTCCCCTTTCTGTCAGATGATCACAGGTTGGCTGCTTATTTCAGCTTGACAGCTGAAGCAGTTATCAGAAGTGAGAAGATAGTGCAATGATTTATTACCTAATGAAGTATTCTGTAAGAACGTTTCGTTCTGGTACACTGCTCACAAAGACGAAATACACAGACCCATTTCTCTTGATTTTGATCTTTTGATATATTTGTGCTTTGTCTAGTATTTTATCAACTGCTAGTTTGCTGAGGCTGTTATCTCTCAGATGATAACTAACTCTTTTCCAGTTAAAAGTGAAGGATGGGAAGCAGGAAGACCAATCCCTCGCGATGCCAAAAGATAGTGAACGGACTGAAACTATGCCTGCGCTGCCGTCCCTTCCAGTTACTCCTGACCAACCCATGGCTCCCCAATATCTCAACCTTGAAGTTGAGCCCATGACACAGAATGAGCAAGATATTAACATTATAAAGCCAACAACTTCTGCTTTAGATGATTGGTTTTCTGAAAAATATTTTCACAAAAGTTTAACCAGCGAAGCCAATCATTGACAGAATAAATGAGGAAATTATTGCTTAAGTCCGAATGAGTAGTGCTTCTTTCTGACAATCCTTTATTGTGGTGGTAACAAAATTAACTTGTGGCTAAATATTCACTTATGGCTAAAGTTCCGAAGTATTATTTCCCAGCAACATTAGTTCCCTCTAAAAGGGTATTTTCCAAAGCTGGCCAAGTAGTTAATGACAGAAGAGTTTCCATTAAACCAAAACATGTTTATTACATTGTGCTTTTGAACAAGAATTTGCTCATTGTGTTTTGTGTTTTGCATAAAAGGATATGCCAACACTTTGTTATTGAACAGGTATTTTTCATTTTCATCCATGGAAGTAATTTATCAAAAAATCATATATACTTAACTCTTTACCAAAAGACATTTTTTTTGTACTGAACAAAATTCAACGCATACAATAAATTAAATAAGTGTAACATGATTATTTCTGACCTTGATTTTCTCCTTTTCACAAAATGTTTTCTATAGGTTTCATTCTCAGGGTTGTTAAAAATCGTGATTGTGTGGTAAAGAGTTAATGATTACAAAGTGAATCTGAACCAACCAGGTATCGTAATACTGTTTCGTATTGCTTGTCTGGTATCGCGATATGTCGCGATACATTTTTCTTGGGGATACCAAGCTCTAAAATCTTATACAGAATTCACAATTTCCGAAATCAGCTGTAAACTTATAGTTTTAGACCCAGATTTTATCTTCTTGCCGATTTATTTTTAAGTTTTACGAACTTAATTTATCATGTATTAACCAGTAAACAAGTTGAAAATAGATGAAGATTAGATTAATTATCTTAGAGTACTTATCGAAGGTAGCTCATACTTTAAGATCCGGCTTTTGAATACATCATGAAAAAAAAAAAAAAAAAAAAAAGAAAACGGACATCAGCACTTTCTCCTTTTTCTTGTAATGATAGCTACCTCCTAAATGGAAATTTCTTCATTCAAACCAAATCAATACTTTATAACCTGTTATGTATTAACACTTACCTTCACAAACGTGGTTATCGAGAGCAAGTGAGTATCCTTCGTTACAAGAGCAAGCATAGGAACCCTGGGTGTTGTTACAGTTCTGAGCACAATTAGAGGTACCCCTACTACATTCGTCTATATCTGTTAGGTAAAGATTGAGGGGATTTTTTATTAATATGATAAGTATATTTGATGACTCTAGACAGCTTCGAGCAAACCACTTTTGAAAACAAGAAGAAAAGAGCCGTCATAGATGAATTATGCTTCCCGAACAGGTCTCTTTTTAAGAAAGTGAAGGCTGTCAGTAAATGGTTGGTCACGGGAGAGGACTGTGGGTTTCCGTCTGCCAAACTGCATTTGTCAGTGTTCAAATGAAAAACCTTGGATGAATTTGAAAATGGATCATGTTGGGACAAAAACTGGGTCAATAGGTAAAATGTTTTAAAAACCTTGTGTATGCTCTGGAGGACACATTTTCAGTCTGATACTCCTAAAACTTGTCCCGATTATACTTTGAATGAGTTTGAAAATGGATTATGTGGAGTCAAAAACTAGGTCAATGGGTCAAATATTTAAAAAAAAAAGAACCTTGTGTACACTCTAGAGGCCACATTTTCTGCGTGATACTCTTCACACTTGGTCAGAATGTTTGTGTTGGTGATGTCTCAAAAGAGTTTGATAATGGGTTATTGTCGGGTCCAAACTAGGTCACTTGGTCAGATCTTAGAAAAACCTTTTGTACGCCATAGAGGCAACATTTTCAGTCCAATACACATGAAACTTGGTCAGAATAATTGTCTTATTGATATCTCTAAAGTGTTTGATGATGGGTAATGTCTGATAAAAAACTAGGTCATTGGGAAACTCGATGGTTCATGTTTGGTCAATAGACTCAGGTATTGTTTCAGGGCCATCATGGCCCTCTTGTCTTAAAATGCAAAATAAGAGTTTTTCATCGGGGTTTAGAGAAGGCGTGCCAGGTGAGTAAATGACTCTATAGTCATCATGCCGGAAGTTTGATATTAAAACTGAAATCAATTTCCAACAAAATAGCACTTAACGATACAACAGCTGAGAGGTCTTTTTCATAGTGCCGGTCAAAATTACTATGTAAAATACACGTGTATATCTCAAAGTTGCTTTTTTGAGATTGTCCCTTAAAGGAGTTAGACGTCCAAGTTGTAAACAAACTGAGGGGGAAGATGTCCAGGGGGCAAAAGTCCTAAGGGGCAGATGTCCGGGGGTCACATGTCTGAGGGGCACATGTCCTAGGGGGGCACATGTCCTAAGGGGGCAGATGTCTGGGGGCAGATTCCTAGGTTGGCAGATGTCCTGGGGGCAAACGTCCAGGTGGAAGGTGTCCTAAGGGGGCAATAGTACGGGGGCACAAGTCCGTGGGGCAGAAGTCCGGAAGGCAAATGTCCTAGACACCTGGTTCATGGCGTAACAATGACGTAAATTCGTTGCGTCATTATAGTATTGAACATTAATCAATTTTGCAGGTTTAGTAGATTTGTTATTAGAAGTTCAATACTCTAGAACTAAGTTGAAAATAAGATTGTTAGAACCCAGCAAAGTGAAAGTGAGTTTTCAGCTCTCTCGGATATGTTTTCAATATTTATAGAAAATAAATTCAGCTAGCAAGTTGAACTTCGGACTCGATCAAGATCAGAAATCACAAAGAAAGCCATTATTAAATATCGTATACATGTTTGTTTACATTACTTTGACTGATAAAATGTAGTCCCGGCACTACTGATTTTTTTTTTTTATGGAGCTATGAAAAAAATATTTCAGCCAATCAGAACTCGACAATGTTCATGAAAAGAAAACTAATATTGAATTATTACCTTGATACGTTAATAATAGATAACAATAGTTTCGCATGCCAACACTCGGCTGCAGATGCTTTCTTAGTGAAATTCTAAGGTGTAAACAGGTGCCTCATAAGCATTTCAGTCAAAGTCCAATACCCTCTTTGATGAAAAGGCATAAAAATGAAAGAAAGCTTTTAGATAGGTTGATAATGGTCAGAGAAAAGAAACCATATAATGTTACGGGAGACCACTCCTTCCTGCATGGCATATACTCCCGATTTAAATACAATACCTGGCTACTGCGTCAGGGAGATATCTCTTTGGCTCAGTGGTTAGGGTATTGGCTTTGTGTCCGGGAGTTCGGAGTTCGAATCCCGCTCCGATCCTTATTTCTGCCATGCATTTATTCATTTGTTTCTTTGTTACGGACTTCGTTCGTAAGATGGGGGCTCGTCCGGGATTGGCCATTGAGCCATAAATCCCATTGAGTCATCAATAAATGATGACTTTAAGAAGGGGTGTGTTACGGGAGACCACTCCTTCCTGCATGGCATATACTCCCGATTTAAATACAATACCTGGCTACTGCGTCAGGGAGATATCTCTTTGGCTCAGTGGTTAGGGTATTGGCTTTGTGTCCGGGAGTTCGGAGTTCGAATCCCGCTCCGATCCTTATTTCTGCCATGCATTTATTCATTTGTTTCTTTGTTACGGACTTCGTTCGTAAGAATAAAGATAGCTTTAATTTATAGAAGTATCACGGTTACACCCCACCCCAACCCCCACCCCCACCCCCTCTTTCATACACATATCTAGGCAAGGCCCGAACTACGGTAATGAGGTGTAAGGTTATTTGCATACTGATGAAAGAATATCTTAAATGCACTTGGAAGGTATTTACCCAAAAGTATCTCGATTGCCCGGTTCGATGCTGCATCTTTACCCCATCTCTTTTTCTTACTGCGATTTTCTCACTTCCTACTGTGAACGCACATTTTTCCACCTCATCTTTTTCTGTTTTTGGCGTGAGCAAATTTTACGACAGAGTTTCCCTGAACTAACATGGGCCCAAGCACTTTGCTGTAAGATCTACCGATTTCCTTATCCCCCCCCCCCCCCTACACACACACTTAATCTTGATCATTTCCTTTCCCAGGGTTCCCACAACTTTCTGCTTGCAAAATTCCAGACTTTTTCCAGGATTTTTTTTCAAAATTCAAGGTTTTTTTGCGATAGAAGAACTGGAACTGCAAAATCTTTTGAAAGTTACTTTCTTACATACATTCCTTGTTTTAATGAAAAATTGAGATTTAAAGAACATTCTAACAGCATGAATGATGATAGTTATTTCATTTCTTTACTTGGCCAGTTACAAAACTACAAAGGACCAAATATAGATTCAGATCAGCCTATCCATACAGCCAGTTTAATAAGGATCCATGCTGTTCTCTTAGAGTTCCTACAAGTAATGAAGAGTTTGAAGGCAAATAGTATAGATCCTTATAAGACTACATAACCAGGCAAATTGGGAGCAGTAGGACCATGATGGTCCTATATCACTCACCTGAGTACTAAGCAGTAAAAGTCTACAGTGAAGATAAATACCAAATATCAAAGTTCAAGGCCAAATAATACTGACAGGGTATGCAACTGTGCAAAAAGCATTTTCTTCTTTTCCCAAAATGCTTTCACAACCCTTCTTCTTCAAGGTCATTGAAAGTCGGGATTGCATAGTAAAAGATCGAATTAACTTTCAGAGGTAAGGCATTCATTTCCTTGTCAAAATGGTGGTCGAATAACAGATTAAAAAACATCACTCGCTCATTGTTAAGACACAAAAGACATGTATGCCTAGAACTTTAGAAGATAACCGTCAACGTGGATGGATGGGCCAACTGACTGTAATTGGTCCGTAATGAAATTATACTTTTAGTCCCCTTTTTTGATAACATGTTGTTTCATGAAATAAAATCAAATAACTATTGTCTGTGGCTTAACAAGATGAACTTTAATTTAATTTTGCCCTGTAATGAAAGAGATATTGGTCCACAGTAGAAATATACACCAAGCCCCCCTTTTCCATGACATGACATTTAATGAAAAAATGTAAAATATTGTTAGTGGCAAACTATCATAAGGAACACATGTACATAAATTCCATCTTGTTTCAGTGCAGAAGAATTTTAAAGTTTTCCTTCTTTGTTCCCATGCTCAAACTTGTGACCACCAGGGCTGGGCCAGTTTGAACCCCTGGGACATCATATGAACAAACTTGGTAGAGGTCCTCTAGAAGATAGTACATACAAAATATCAAAGCTCTAGGACTTCCAGTTTCAGAGAAAAAAAAAGTTTTCCGTCTTTGTTCCAATGTTTCAAATTTGTGACCCCTGGGGCGGCGCCAGTTTGAAGCGCGGGGGCATCATATGAGCAATCTTAGTAGAGGTCCAATAGAAGATATTGCATACCAAATATCAAAGCTCTACAAGTTTGTGTTTCAGAGAATAGATTTTTCAAAGTTTTCTTTTATTATTCCCATGTTCAAACTTGTGACCCCGCGGTGGGGCCAGTTTTGACCCCCAGGGGCATTATATGAACAATCTTTGTAGAAGTCCACTAGGAGATGCTACATACCAATTATCACAGCTATATGCCTTCTAGTTTCAGAGAAGATTCTCAAAGATTTTGCTTTTTTTTTTTTTTGGTTGCCATGGCAACCAGAGTTATGGGTGGAATAATTTTGGTAGAGATTCAAATAAGGGACATCCCTGCCAAGTTTCATCATTACTGGCCTAGTGGTTTAGGAGGAGTAGATGTTAAGAAATTGTGGACGATGCACGACAGACATAGGACGATCACAAAAGCTCACCTTGAGCACTTTGTGCTCAGGTGAGCTGAAAATGTGTTGTTTTTCTAATATTGGGTATTGTTTTCTTTATGATTTAAGACACAGAATCAAGTATTTGCATATCATTTACTATCATAGTGCACAACAGTTTTGTTGTAAGCCTTCAAATAGAGGTTCTTTTCCCTCTTCAGTCAATGAAACTAAAACCTAATTCAAAAGTACCATGTTTTCCTTTCAATTTAATAGTTCAGTTTTCATGACCTGAAATACATGAATAAATAAATTGGTCGTTTCAAAGGGCAATATCCCTGCTTTTAAAGTTTTTGAAAATACGAATAGTTATTAATTGTTAGATTTAAAACTTGAAGTGTTTTGATCCATGATTGCAGACGAGCGCTTACTTTCAGTTTCTTCTGACTCGTGGCACTCGTCAACCTCATTCCGACTACAATCATAATGTGGCTTCATAAAGATATAGTCTTTTAACCTTTTAGACCCCTATGGATTTAAATTTTCAGTAGTATTTACTGTTGTAGCTCATTTTCACGTCAATACATGGATCCATGGAAATCGATATTTGACCAATCAGGACATTGCATTTATTCTACCCGATGTCCTACCTTGGTTTCTGCTATTTCGGCTCACAAATAGACGACCGTTAACGTTGGAAGAATGCAATTCTCTTTATTTATGTTGTGTTTTTAACGTTTGATTTAAAAAAAAAAACTTAAAAAATGTGCTTTGCGAACGTGTACTGATGACTAGAGATCACGCAGAGGCTATAGACAATAAAAAGAAATACTTTTACTTGATTATCTAACCTTGCTCAATAACCTATGAACATCCAAAAAGCGGCCGCGTAACTTGTCACCAATGTTTCAATTTGACATTAATCTTACCCCATGGTGCATGAAGAATATGCTGAATGTGTACTGGGATCGTATATACGATCTCTGATGTGTAGATATAGATCAGATTGCAAATTACATGATGATTAGTTTTGGATTTAAAGAACCTGCTGATTACAACAAGCACTTTGACGGGTAGTTCTTCCTCACTATATAGGAGTATATTTCAATTTCAAAAAAAGTCTAACTTCTGATCTGGTGCAACTTGGAAATTTTTCTCTTGACTTATCTGTTTTAACCGTTTAACACATAACGGGTTTTAACGACCCGTAGAAAGCTTTTAAAAGCATTGCGGAGAAAGGAGAAAATGCTTGTAACATTCATTTTATTCTTTTCTCACTATGTCTTGTGCTTTTTCAAAAACAAATTTCAATTTTTTAATCATTTATTTTGTTGTCTGCAAATATTTGAGTTTGGATTGCTCTAAATATTTTGTCACTTGGTGACAAGTTTAAATGGATTAGCACATCTGCACAATAGCACAAAGGGTGTGTTGGTAAACTGTTAATTTGATAGGAAGTGTGTTTGATTGCAAAAGAAATTACCGCTCTAATCAACATGACCACCCGTTGTCATCAGTATATCATATACTACCGCCAATGATATTAACAATTTTCTTAATTGACAACACACTTAACGCATTTTATAATTCATCACACAACCCTTTTCCCCTTAACCTGATATTAAAATTTTTCATTAACTTAAACCTCTCTGTAGAATCAGACATTCTATAAGCTTTTCGAAAGGTTTGTAATTCAGTGTTATTTAATTTGGTATTATGCTGAGATGACTCTACTAGCCCAACGAAAGCAATAAGTATCGTTAATTCTATTATTCTGTGGCAAAACGGAGATGTGTTTTTTATATGTTCAAATTTTTGTTTAAACAGGTAAATCTGTTACATTGTACGTCGCCCCCGTAATTCGCCCTTTTAATATATCTCCGTATGTAAATTAGTTAAGTATCTTTAAATTACTTACTGAGAATTTATCATCCCGGATAGAAATATATGATTAAAATACTTTTTCCGGAATTTTATTGAGAGAAACAGTCATGACAGCACGATTTAAGTAGCCTATCTGCTATACTGTATATGTTTTGACTGCGTTTGTTTGTGAGACCTTGGCAACAGTAACTAAGGTAGTCGGTTTATCTTATCACCACGGATCCATGTATTCACTTCAGCTCGTCTCCCGGAAAATAAAAAGCACAGCTGCATTGTATTTAGGATAAGTACCGAGTTCTCCGAAATCAATACGCTGGATCCCGGTTTGTTTAAAATTAGAATACATATTCCGGGACCAGTGAATCTACAAAAAGACCGTATGTATATTTGGGAAATTCACCTTCTTCGGTCTATCTATTGTAGAAAATACTGGACCTTTATCCACAAAATGGAGGATGCAGACCGCAGATTAATATGGTCCTGAATTCTTGTTTCATACCCAAAACGTTTCGTACTTTTCCCGGGGTTTTCCCGACTTTTCATAGATATAACAAAATTCAAGACTTTTTCAAGACCGGGAACAGGTTTTACGAAATTCCCGACTTTTTCCCGTTTTCCCGACAGCGTGGGAACCCTGCTTTCCTCTTTAAGACAGTGTTGTAAAAACAGAAGAAAATGAAATGAATAGGGTGCATCACTTTAAAAACAACAGACGAACAGGCTATGACAATGCTTCGATGTTTTCTTTGAGAACAGCCAAGTTAATGTTAAACATCATACCAATGCATGAGTTTATGTCCGAGTCCGGCAAGTATCCCGTTTCACACGTACAATGAAACGATCCAACTGTGTTCACACAGGTTTGTTGACAGCCTCCATTTCCACTCAAACACTCGTTTATGTCTGAAAGCAATAACTTAAACTTTTACAAGATAACATTTTTTAGACTATTTAAAAAAAAAAAAAAAAAAAAAAAGTGCTGGTCATTTTGTACGGGAGGGTCATTTCTCTGTATTACACCGTCGACATATCCGAAATGAAGTTAGAGTTGCTCTTAATCCATATTGCTTCCTTACTGTCAAAGAGTATTTGTTTTTTTACAAGTAAATACACATGTGGTTATCCTTATTGGCAATGGATAATCGTCGGCATGCAGGGTTTGCTTTTTATATTCAATACGTACCCTCAGAAACACTGGACGACCCTTCTATGTATTGCTATCATCTGCACAACCGTCTTTAAACTTGTCAGTAAAAGAAAAAGTTTTAGTTATATTAAAAAACTCAAAGTTTCTGATGAAACTGTCCTACTACAATGATTTTCCACAGTTTATACGCATACTATGGCTCCTGTAAATGTTGAGTCCTGATCTTTGAGGGGAAATGTTTTTATGAAGGGTGGGAATGAGGATCAACACCACCTAACAAACGTGACAGCTACTGTCGCCCACATCTCTTGTTTGTAGGAAAGTCCTTCCAAAGTACCCATGTTTTTAGAAAGTCCTTTCACAGTATCCTAAAAATATCCATTGTCACGTGACAAAATGAATGCCACATACAGTCTAAATAATTGACCAAACGACAACTGTAAAATGTAAAAGTAGAAAAAAAAAAGTAATCAGCCATCAGCAATTTTTCTATCGAGTGCGAACGCCGTCTTGGCGCTTTTTCGTTTTACGAATATTTTACAGAATAAGTTGGTATTTATAATAAACGCCTGGTTTCAATACTCTGAACGTCCTTTACCACAATATCTCGACGGCTAGTGCAGATCCAAGATGAGACCGGACATACCGTTGGTCTGATCTCCATATCACCAATCATGTATCACTGCAGTTTGATAATAAAGGGAGGTAAATAGTAACAAACTTTAACCTTTATAACAAGAGTTTTTTTCATTGATTACTGTTTCTCGATATGCGCTGTCTGCTAAAGGTACTGCAAATCTCTCTCAAGTGTCAAAATTGTAAGATAAGTAATGGCAATATTGTAGTACAAAATGGGTCACATTCCCTTTACTATTATTTCATATGGCTAAACTTGTCTGAAGACATAAACATACACATGTAGTTTATGTGAGGCGTAAATAATATGTCGTAATAATAATTGATGTTTCTTAGATTCCAAACATTATTTTTTTATGGACCGGAGGCCTTTTGAAATTTAATGTAGTAGTTGTGTTGTATTTGATTTGAAATAAAACTGTTTGAGAGTATATCTAATGTTAAACTCAACTCTATCGAAAAATGTCGGATTACTGACTTCAGTGTTTTATAAAAATTGTCATTGCTAGATATGGCACGTCCAAGATACGGACTTGTTTCGTCGCGTTTCCCTTCTCAAATACCACAACCGGGGTTTTCTCTGTGTTAACGCTTATATACCATTTACTACAATAGTCATACAATCTGTTAAGAAAGTTCTGAAGACTTCGAGGATATAAGATGTTAGAACTGGCTCTTTGGCAAAAAGGAAGATTAATGTCAAGTCTTTTAACGTAAATGAATTGTGATTCGGAGTTAGTTTCTCGTACTTGGCTTTCATAAAGAAAATAAACAAACATTGAGACAACTTTTGACTTTGTTTCACGCTAGAGTAACTATTTGAAAGAGTCGGAAATTTTCGCTCTACGCCTTCTAATGACTTTACCTTCTCATAAATAGTCCCAAGTATTTTAAAAAATTATCCGACACGCCATATTTCAATAGTTTTTGCCAAATGCCGCTACAATACAGAATGTCAAACGCCTTTTTGAAATCTACAACCGTGTAGTGCAACTTTCATTTCTCCTGTTAAACACCTATGTCAATGATAACATTTCAAATGAAAATACAATAAATATAGTCACTCAGTTTTTCAATATTTCGGCCAGCGGCCTTTCTCAAGAAAAGAAACGTAACTTTATCTACTTTGTAGATGCACGTCGTATGCCATTGTTGTATACAGGATGCCTGCAATCGAAGTAACAATTTGATTTCGAAATTCCTCGTATTATTGGATAATGGATGAACGAATGATAACCGTCTCTAGTGTTTTGAGTGATTTGATCTGCAGAAGGGGAAATCATTCCAATAGATTGAAAAAAATGCAACAACAACGGAATAATTTATTTCGTGTCTTAAACATGTACAATTCATATACCGGTACAACTACATTTACATGTCCTTTAAAAGGATGACATTGTACAGTAACAAAGCGTATCGACTGCGGCTTATGTGCTGGTGCGGCCCATACAATTTTTTTTTTATTTATAATGTTGTCAAAATGGAATATTAACAGAATGATAATAAATACTAAGAAATTGAAATATTTGTTTAATATGAATTGGCCTGACCTTCACTACACTCAAAGTATAACCAATATATAACCAAAATAAGGAAAACAGAAGAAAAAAAACGAAGAAGGCGTATGGATTTAACTAATTAAATGTATGTCGAATATTTCGAAAGACAATGGCGCAGACCACGGCAACGCTATGATAAGAATTCAAAACAACCGACTTAGTAGTAAATCTCCTACCAATACACGATTTTGTGTCTGAGTCAAGCAAGTATCCCGTTAGACAGGCACAACGAAACGATCCAACCGTGTTCACACAGGTATGTTGGCAGCCTTTATTTCCAGTCGCACACTCATTTATGTCTGAAAAATAAAAATGTAAATGTGGCGGAAAGTCGTTGCTTATAGAAAGGGCATAATAAGTTCAAACATTAAATCTACATTATTGAACCGAGAATTAGAAGATGGTGGACACCTGTAATTATAAAAGTGTCGTAGTCACTACAACTGGTTAATTTTTCAAATACCACTAGACCGCTGTCTGGTAGAGGCCCCAAGAGGTGTCTACTGCTATACTATTAATACCTGTAAATATCACGCGGAATCTGTTCAATAACTCCATTATTTCAACTCTAAAAGCTATGGGTGTAAAATTCAGTCTTTCACTAACATCGATATTTTAGAAAAAAGATACAAAAAATTAAAATAGTTTTCTAAAGTAAAATTAGGAACATGTCATTTTGAATTACGCAAGGAAGCAGGAGGATATCCTCTGAAAATTATGGAGGAAAGAGCAAAGAAATTAAAATAAGTCGTGAAATGGATCAACAATAGTTTCCGAAAAGGTTAAAGAAAAATCATTTGGAAACCCGTCCTTCTGAATATTTCAAGGCAAGATCCGAAGTATTGTAGCGTAGTTTGAGTTAAGTTTAATACTCCAGCGACGTCTTACGAATAAGGAAATTGTACATGGAACGCATATTTACCTAGAAGTATGTCAATTGCTCGATTCGATTCTGCTTGCTAAATATATCTTTGATATTAACGACACTTTATTTATTTCTTTTCATGCAACGTGCATCATTCTGCCCTGTCTGTTTTTTCTTGGTTGGGCTAATTTTATGACGGAATCTCTGGGAAGATAATTGGCATATGGTTTTGCTTTTAGATCTGCACTTTTAGCTCACCTGAGCACAAAGTGCTCGTGGTGAGCTTTTGTGATCGCCCAAAGTCCGTCGTCCGTCGTCCGTCGTCCACAATTTCTTTAAACATCTTCTCCTCCTAAACCACTGGGCCAATCTTGATGAAACTTGGCAGGGATGTTCCTTGGGTGAAGCTCTACAAAAGTTGTTCAAGAGATTGAATTAGAGATTGAATTGAAAAATAGCAAATTCTTTGAAAATCTTATTCTCTGAAACTAGAAGGCGTAGAGCTTCGATATTAGGTATGTATCATCTCCTAGTGGACCTCTACCAAGATTCTTCATATGATGCCCCTGGTGTCAAAACTGGCCCCTCCCCGGGGGACACAAATTTGAAACATAGAAACAAAGAAGGAAAACTTTAAAAATCTTCTTCTCGGAAACTAGAAGATGCAGAACTTTGATATTTTGTATGTAGTATCTTCTGGTGGAATTCTACCCAGATTATTCATACGATGTCCCTGGGGTAACAACTAGCCCGCCCCGGGGGGGGGGGTCACAAGTTTAAAACATTGCAACAAAGAAGGAAAACTTTAAAAATCTTCTCCTCTGAAAGTAGAAGGTGCAGAGCTTTGATATTTAATTTGTAGCATCTTCTAGTAGACCTCTACCAAGACTATTCGTATGATGCCCCTGGAGTCAAAACTGACCCCACCCCGGGGCTCACAAGTTTGAACCAGGAACAAAGAAGGAAAACTATAAAATTCTTCTCCCCTGAAGGTAGAAAGTACAGAGCTTAGATATTTGGTATGTAACATCTTCTAGTGGACCTCTACCAAGTTTGTTCATATGATACCCCTGGGGTCAAAACTGTCCCCACTCCGGCGGTCACAAGTTTGAAACATAGGAACAAAGAAGGAAAACTATAAAATTCATCTCCTCTGAAACTAGAAGGTGCAATGCTTTGATATTTGGTATGTAGCATCTCTAGTGGACCTCTACCAAGACTGTACATATGACCCCTTGGGTCAAAACTGGCCCTTCCCTGGAAGTCAGAAGTTTGAAACAAAGAAACAAGGAAAGCTTTAAAAACCTTCTTCTCTGAAACTAGAAGGTGCAGAGCTTTGATATTTGGTATGTAGCATCTGCCAGTAGACGTCTTCCAAGATTGTCTATATGATGCCCCTGGGGTCAAAACTGGCCCCGCCCCGGGGGTCACAAGATTGAAACATAGAAACAAAGAAGGAAAACTTTATTTTTTTCTAAAACTAGAAGGTGCAGAGCTTTGATATTTGGTATGTAGCATCTCCTAGTGGACTCTACCAAGTTTGTCCATATGATGCCCCTGGGGTCAAAACTGACCCCGCCCCAGGGGTCACAAGTTTGAAACATAGGAACAAAGAAGGAAAACTATGAAATTCTTCTTCTCTGAAACTAGAAGGTTATGAGCTTTGATATTTGGTATTATCTATTAGTGGACCTCTACCAAGTTTGTTCATATGATGCCCCTAGGATCAAAACAGGCCCCGCCCCGGGGGTCACAATTTGAAACATTGGAACAAATACGGAAAACTATAGAATTCTTCTCTGAAACTAGAAGGTACAGAGCTTTGATAGTATGTAGCATCTCCTAGTGGATCTTTACCAAGATTGTTCATATGATGCCCCTGGGGTCAAAACTGCCCCCCCGGGGGTCACAAGTTCGAAAAAATCTTCTTCTCTAAAACTAGATGGTGCAGAGCTTTGATATTTGGTATGTAGCATCTCCTAGTGGACTTCTACCAAGATTGTTCATATGATGCCCCTGGGGTCAAAACTGGCCCCTCCCCGGGGGTCACAAGTTTGAAACATAGGAACAAAGAAGGAAATCAGAATTATTTGCCCTTGAACTTTGATATGTGGTTTTTATCTTCATTGTAGAATTTTACTGCTTAGTACACAGGTGAGCGATATAGGACCATCATGGTCTTCTTGTTTAAAATGTTGTTTTCATTTAATCTTGGTTATGTCTTATCTTCTTTAAAGATGGACGGGGAATTAAAGAAGGCGCGTGGAGTTTTCAACTTGCAAAAGCTTGAAGTACTTATCTCCAGTTACTTAACATTTAGGAATATAACTATTAAATACATGTATTTCGAAAGACAACACAAGACACAGACGATGACAAGGCTTTGACAATTTTTCGATGTTTTCTCCAAAATCAGATGTGCCAATATTAAAGCTATATTGTTGCTCAAAATTCAATTGTATTTTACCCCGCGAAACTGATGTATTACGAAAGTATATACAATATTAGAACTCTTCACTTAGTCACCAGTAATGGGAAGATTTATACAAGTGTAAAAATCTTCTAAATGTGTGATGGTCATCTCAACATCATTAATTTCCGACACTGCTTCGTGTATATTCGTCTGCAGTTATAGACAGCCTATGGGCATGCGCTAGAAGTTGCAACGATCGATATAAGTTGCTAAGGACGCTGGATTCCTCGTTACATTTTTCAACTGTTTAATGATTTACAGCAATCAATGTCAATAAAACAAGTAAAGAACTAACAAAATGGATAAACTAAAAAGAAACTAGCAACCTTATGTACGAAGTCATTCATTGTTTGCATGGGCATGATTTCCGAGAGAGTGCAGACGATGACGGATATTTCGGTAACAGACAGGTTCAGTAAATTGGACTTCCATAGTAAATCTATGACTTGGTAACATAGTAATTATTCATGGTTGATACACTTTAACGTTTTTTTTAAATGTCCGATACTTAAAATCGATTTGTTAAACTATTTGGTCTTTTTTTATTTCAACACATTTTTAGGCACATTTTTTTTCTGCTGCTGCTCAATTGGTATGCTAAATACTAGTAGTACCCGGAATTAATAATTTTTGTCCACAACATCTCATTTTAGCTTTATTTTCCCCCAAAAGCTTGGTATACAGTGTGTAACCCTTACTCTTTTAAGAACTATTAAAAACTCTCAAGTTACATCAACTTTGGGAGATCCAGGATTAGGCTGCACTGTCTCTGTGTCTGCTAAGACACCAGATATTATGCGGAGGAGTTTGAGGTCTTACTTAAAGAAATTGCCTTAAGTACGTGGATCATCAATTGAATTCTTCTATACCTATTCTGATTAAAAAAAAAGATAATTAATTTTAAAACCTTTATACCCTCTTGAATCAAATGATTTTAACCTGTGCCACACTTTCTGTGATTTCATAATCAGCAATTCAAGCTATTGTGAGAGATCTGCCTGTTAGAAAAATCTTGCTGTGGATATATAAATGCCAATTCATTTTTCTTAATTTGGTAATTTTAGATTTTACGTGTGTTAACATGTTTTGATTATACGATGCGACTGGTTTACTGAGGATTCAACAAAATGTCATGTAACATTAAGCTGTGAAAAGCAGATTAGTAGGAAAATTCTTTATCCTTCGTGTAATGTGGGGGGGGGGGTGAAAATAGATTATTGATAAAGAAATGCGTCCATACATATTCTCTTCAGCTTTGTAAGTATGAACAGGAACCATATGATTATTTACCAAATGAAGTTTGTGATATATTTAGTAGCGCATTATAATCTGCTAGCGACGATGTCTTGCACCAACCAGATTTGAAAAACAGTTGGAAAGAGGAAAGGGACAGAACATACATTTTATCTTATTATACAGGTTCAAATGTACAAAATGACAATTACAAGACATGCAACACAGTTTTTGTCAAGGTTTTTCCTCTATCTCTCACTTAATTTCTTAATTTGTGGCAATTTTTTTACCAGTATACTTTCACGTGAATTTCTGCTCTCAAGTTGATCATTTATAACTTTTAAGTTCTAACCTTGAAGGGCCACATAAATCCAACGGCTGTTTTCACTATACAAACAGAACCTTGATATAAGCGATTTCAATGTTGACCTTGCTCAGAATGTCTCAGAAAAGCAGTAAGAATAGGTAAAAGATAAATTTGTGTGCTTTGTGCTATTTAATCTTTATCACCACCGGTGGCATGCAACAAAAGTAACGCTATGAATTCAAGGGTTTGTTTAGAAATATGGCAGTTTATTTCCGGAAGAAACTGTTAACTCTAATGTCCCTAAACTGGCCGAAAACATTTTATTTCTTGGTGTCTAAGGGAACAAGAATAGGACTGTGTAATTAGTATTCAGTTCATCAACTGTGGTTGAAAATCGAAAAAATGTTATGGTGATAAAAACAAAAAACAATCACTAATTTCAATTCACTCAACATGGAAGGAGCAATATAACAAAAATGTTATACCTCAAAACCAATAGAAATGACAAATCTAGAGAGTGAGAAATAATATTATTGAACAAAATCAGAGTCAAGTATTGGGTGTGAATACGTCACGTTAACACTACGTGAATTTTACCCTGTAACCTAAATATCCAATAATAGATTTACTACACGAGTCTAATTTACCGAACTTGTCCGTTACCGAAAGGTGCGTAAATCTTTTGACGACATGGGGGTTCCATTGGGGAATTTGTGTATCATCCCTGATATATCGTAAATGCGTATTCATTATACACATCTCACAAAGCTTATTTTTTCCCAAATTGAAATCAGTCAAAATTGCTTTTTGTCTGTTTACTTTGCTTACATACAGCATACTTAATTTCATTTTCAGTCCAATAGGGAAAGGAGTAGATCTTGTTCTACGGGCGATATAGAAGTCAGAGTTGATAAGGATACATGTCGAAGTCAAAAGTGTCAACGAATGAGAGCTTTGTAGTAGAGAATAAGTTATTGGATCTACGTGATGCATTAGTTGGAGTAAGACTTCATCTGAATAGAGAAGAAATCACATCACTATTCATTTACTACAAAATTAAACCCAATCTGAAAGCTTGAATTTCATTGCAGATTTAAAATGAGGCCAGCTTTATGCCTGCAAATAGCTTGCTGGTCAAATACCTGCCTTTTGGGTTTTTCAGGATTAATGATCGTCATTCAGATAGGATTCATTCCTCTGTATCGCGTGATCATTGTTTTGAAGATTATGACGTAAATGGTAAAAAAAGAAAAGCAAAATGGGGTCTGGCTGTGGCACTAGATCAATAACTGAAACAATGTTGAAAACTGTGTTTAATACCATTTAAATAATTTATTCACAAAACAGGGAACAAAATATGTATACTGATGTTTTAATTTTCACATGCATTCTTTTAATGAGTTTTTAACTTCTATAATCTGTGCAGTAAGGAACTTTGCGTTTAATCGATTCTTTATCAGATGACAAAATTCTAAAATTGTCCAAGAAAAAATAAAAAAATATCACATCCCCCTGTACCAGAAAATCAAAAATGAAAATAGTTGCAGATAACAAATCAAGTAAAACTACAATGATGGCAATTGTCTTAGAAAGGATAGAAAATATAAATGGAAAAGAGCTCATTACCAGCATTTTTGCTTTTGTCCACATCATTTTCAAAAGATTTTTTCCTGGTGGTCTTTAAAACTCATGATTGTTTAATAAGAAGTTAATTGATTAGGTTGGTTACTTTTCAAGTTTGAATAAAAGGATTTAAAAATAAGCTTTATAGACATTTCTCCCCTTTTTTTGCCCATCTTATATCAAAAGCTTTCCACCCTTGTTTTATAGGGCTTGACAAAAATCAATCTTTGATGCTAATGCAAATAATGAGGCTCGGTAACAAGCATGGATTTGGACCAATTCTTGCCACAGACCAATTTGAAAACAAAAAAAATTACATTTCACTTGTAAGTTGAGACAGTTTATATCTAAATCCATAAAATGTAACTTGAAGACATAAAATAAATAATTAATACCAAATTCTGATGCCCAACAATATGTTGTCAGATCAGATTCTACATAATTTGAAGTTCACAAAGAGTTACCCTTTTTGTCAAAAATCAATACAGTGAAAGAATTCCTTTTGAAACTCAGAAGCAGAGAGGCCTTCTTAGCATTAATTTTACAGGTTAACCATACAAGTAGAGTTGTTCTTTCAACATATTTGATGCAAAGGTAGCCAGAATAAGGAGTTGAATACCTACACAGAAAACCATTTTGTAACACAAGTACACGTATACATGTATCTGGTTTGGAACATTACTACCACATTTGGATTCACTAGGCCAATCTATTGTAGTAATGTCCATAACAAATGCTCATTTTAGTTTGCTGAAAAACATGCATATTTTTGGCAGAAGTTGTCCATGTTTATCCTAAATATCTATGGAACTGCTTTGTGTTGAAATCACAATATGAACTTGATATCTTTACAACTATGGCCATCCTCAAATTTGGCCTTTGTTCACTTGGCAGGTTCTTGTATGGTTTTCATGCTTTCATGGGCCATAAGAGATGAGCATGCAGATCCTCTATCCAATATCCAAACAAGTGAAACTGGATTTCTGCCTAATACACTTGGATAATAAACCACATGTATTTTCAAAAGCATTGTGGTAAAAGGACAAATTACACATAATGAACAACTCCTTTTGTCAAAATGCCTTTTCTTTTATTTATGAAATCAAGCTGCTGATTACTAATATTTAATAAAAAATGCTTTCAATGTTTTTTGCTGTAAATTTGTTTCATGGTTTTATAGACTGATTGCAGGAAATAAAAATCCAGTTTTTTAAACTTTCTATATCTTTCCATGGAAGAGAACTGGATAGATATTGACAAACAATGGGAGAAAATATTCCTGGGTCACAGGCTTCATTAAAAACTTTCTCTTCATCCTCACTGTATCTTCAATTTTCCAATGAGCAGTCACATTTCCTGTTGTTGTAGATGTGGTATTTGAGACAAAGTTTCTAAGTGTCTTGCAGGTGTGGGCTGTGCACCTCTGTCTCTTTCTATTGTCAATCATCAGAAGGTCTATTTAAAAACAAAATAGTACAGTAATCTACATGTAAGTGATTGACCTATAACAAAATGAAAAAGATAATACCCACTAGGAAAAGGAAAGCAACTGCAGATAACTCAAGAATGAAATTTATCTAAGAAAAATTGAATAAAAAAAAAAACATCACATGAGATGGAGACAATGCTTGTTTTTGGCTTGTATTTCTTTTCCAACCATGTTTTCATTTTTCTGTTAGGATTGTTAAGCCTCTTGATTGTGTGGTAGAGGTATGTAGTTGAACCTAAAAAGTTAGATCCTCAAAAAGTGCTGATAATCTGGATATATAATGTACATGTCAGTTAGAGACCCAAATAACGATGCTGTTTAAAACCTTGAACATTTGGCTAGGAATTTCATTTGTAAATCAACATCTCAAAGATCAGATCCTGGAACAATTTCTATGTAGAAACTTTTATTTACAATACACTATTCAAACTTAGAATCATTGATAATGGGTTTAATGCTGTAACAAAATGAAAGCATTTCTACCAGCTAACCAGCCACATTGATGACCTTGGTCTATTCTTTTCTATGAAAATGAATTTATCAAACAGTTTTACCTTTCTTTGATCAGCAGGGGCTCATTATGGTCAAAAGAAGCCAAAAAGATCTTAGCATTGTACACTGGTGGGGTGAAAGAAAACCTCTTAGAAGCTTACACCAACAGAAGCATTCCAGCTCTTATGTTGTTCTGAAAGAAAGAAAAGAGACTGTTGATATTTCACTCCAACCGAATAAACTGAATGTAATGTACCAGTCTCTATCATGACCATTAACAAGGAGATTATATGCAGCAGTATTGCGAGTAGTTGCTACTAAGTGAATCCCCCTTATGGGGCCCCACAAAATGCAGTCAAAATTGTTCATGTATATTCATGCCGATTAAAAACATCCCATGAACAACAAGTCCAACTTATATATTAACTATACAAAATCAGTAATCTGTGTGTGCAAAAAAACGTGCAAAAATCGACATACATGAGATCCTGCCATCATATTCAAAACACTCACTCGAGTCTCTGAGTCCTGTCAGTGACCGTCCAGCTCATTGTTGCAGCGTCTTTTCCTTTCTCCTTTCGTGGTGATCTTTGAAAACACTCCATGTATTTACTTCGTTGCCGATGTAATTTCTTGTTCAAGATGTATCACACAGCTATTTCCCCAAAATAACTTCGTTCGAGACAGGTGTAATTATGGTCGGTCGCTTGACAATTTTCGTGGACTCCATTATTATTTACGTTCGGATAATGTTAATGCGCATGTGTAATACAGAGGTCGCGGTCCAGGTCATCTGAATATTCTAATTTCCCGAAGAAATTTTTTCGGGGCTCAAAAATTTATTTCTTTTCAGTTCTTTTCAGACGCTGTTTTTCAGCAATATCCTGACGTATTTTATCTTGGGTGAATAGGAATTATAAGAAATTTTCGATTGAATCATATTAAAACAGTATTTCGGCTGAAAAGTTCAATTTTGAGCAATAATACTACTTTAAATCTACCAATGCATGAGTATGTATGCGGGTCCAGGAAGTATCCCGTTCGACAGGCACAATGAAACGACCCAACCGTGTTTACACAAGTTTGTTGGCAGCCTCCATTTCCACTCAAACACTCGTTTATGTCTGAAAAATAAAATGTAAATAGGACAAAAGTCACTGGTTTTAAATAAATGCAGAATAATAAATTTTAAAACCGAGTTGACACACCGACCTACTGAGAATTCAGAGATCGTAGACACATTAAATCAAGGGTATCGTATTAACCAGAACGGTTCCTTTTTCGGTAATGGCTATAAGGTGTTGGGACTTTCTATTATGACTAAGTAGCAAGTAACAACTGTCAATATCATGTACGATTTATTAGATAGTTTTGTTACATCAATCAACTTGGAAAAACCTAAAACAAGAGGACCAAGATGGCCCTGGATCGCTCACCTGAATTTTTGAGGGGACCAAGTAGGCTCCATCCACCAGAGTTATTTTTCTTGACGGATCAAAATTTCGCGTACAATTTTTGAAAAGGGTCACCCAAGGAACAATGCTGTGAAGTTATTATAAAATCTGACTAGCGGTTTCAGAGAAAAAGAATTCTCAAGAATTTCTTCATTTCCATATAGTGCAAGTAGCCCCCATTCACCAGAGCCATGTTTCTTGACAGATCAAAATTTCGCAAACAATTTTTAGCTCCACTGGCCGAAGGCCAGCAGTCTTATGTCAAAGCTGGGTGTCCATCGTGCGTCCGTCCGTACCTGCGTCCGTCCTAAGTGCGTCTGTCCGTGCGTGCGTGCGTTAACTTTTATTTCGAACATCTCTGAAACTACCCATCCAAATTTGATGAAACTTCACAGAAATGATCCTGCTATGGCCGTCTTCAGAATTCCTTGAAAGAATTTTATTCCTTAAAAAACTCTGGTTGGCATGGCAACAAAACTAAAAAATATTGAAAATTTTCAAAAATCTTCTTCTCTTAAACCATAAGGCCTAGGGCTACCAAATTTAGCATGTAGCTTTATCTAGTGGACCTCTATCAAATTCCTTCAAATAAAAGCCCTGGAGTTAGAATTGGCTCCGCCCCGGGGGTCACAAGTTTAATATGGGCTTATATATGGTAAACTTTAAAATCCTTGTGGTACCTAGCTATAGGGCCTAGGGCTACCAAATTTGGCATGTAGCTTTATCTAGTAGATCTCTACCCAGAGTGCCCAAATGATAGTCCAGGGGTCAAATTTGGCCCGGCCCCGGGGGTCACAAGTTTTATATGGGCTTATATAGGGAAAATTTTAAACATCTTCTCGTACCAAGCCATAAGACCTAAGGCTACTCAATTTTGCACCTAGCTTTGTCAAGTGGTTGTCTATCAAAGGGGCCCAAATTTAAGCCCTGGGATTAAATTTGGTCCAGTCCTTAGGGTAACAAGTTTTATATGGGTTCATACTGAGAATTTTTTAAAAATCTACTTGTACCTAGCGATTAGGCCTAGGGCTACCAAATTTTTCATGCAGCTTTATCTAGTGGGCCTCTAGCAGGACGGCCAAAATTATAGCCTTAAGGTCAAGATTGTCCCCAGGGGTCACAAGTTTTACATGGGCTTTTGTGGTGAAAACTTTCTAAGTCCTCTTTTTACTAACCATAATAAAGACTAGGGCCTGTAAATTTAGCCCTCTCTCATAGCCCTGTAACTATTGAAACATTGATCTGAAAGATTTATCTTTTACATAGCCTTTTATCTTGAAAACTTTGAAAATCTTCTTGTTTTTAACCACACATTCTTGACCTGTATTATTTGGTATGGGGCTTTATCTTGTAGACCTCATCTAGACCAGGATTCAAGTAACAATGGCTTTTCGGTCAAAATTGGGTTTTGCCCAGTGGGTCACAACTTTCTCGCAAGATTTTATGGTAAACATTTTGTATGTCCTCAAGTTTGAAACCAGTTGGCCAAATAATGTAATGTTTGGCTTGCAGTGTTTTTACAAATTAGCCAGTGGAGCAATACATCTTGTTGAAAAGGGTCAGGTAAGGAATATCTCTGTAGAATTATTTCAAAACTTGACCAGCGGTTTCAGAAAAAAAGAATTTTCAAGAATTTCTTCATGTCCGTATAAGTGCAAGAAGCCCCCATTCACCAGAACCATATTTCTTGACGAATCAAAATGTCGCGAACAATTTTTGAAAAGGGTCATCCAAGAAACATCCAGGTGAAATAATCTCAAAATCTCACCAGCGGTTCCTGAGAAGAAGAATTTTCTAGAATTTCTTCATTTCAGTATAGTGCAAGCCCCCGTTCACCAGAGCCATGTTTCTTGACGGATTGAAATTTGGCGAACAGGTTTTGAAAAGGGTCACGTAAGGAATATCTTTGTAAAGTTATTTCAAAATCTGACCAACGGTTTCAGAGAAAAAGAATTTTCAAGAATTTCTTCATGTCCGTATAAGTGCAAGAAGTTCCCATTCTCCAGAACCATGTTTCTTGACGGATCAAAATTTCGCGGACAAGTTTTGAAAGAGGGTCACCCAAAGAACATCCCTGTGGAATAATTTCAAAATCTGACCAGCAGTTTCTGAGAAGAAGGATTTTCAAGAATTTCTTCATTTCTGTATAGTGCAAGTAGCTCCCATTCACCCGAGCCATGTTTCTTGACGGATCGAAATTCCGCGAACAAATTTTAAAAAGGGTCACCCGAGGAACATCTCTGTGAAATATTATTTTAAAATCTGACCAGCGGTTTCAGAGAAGAATATTTTTAAAGAATTTCTTAGAAAATAACATTTGGTTGCCATGGCAACCAGGGTTTTCTACGGAATCAAATTATGTGAACGAACAATTTTTAAAGAGGACCTCCCTAGGAACATTCCAGCCAAGTTTGATCCAAATTGGCCCAGGGTTTTAGGAGGAGTTGATGTTTAAAGAATTGTTGACGACGCACGGACGCACGATGCACGACGCACGGACGCACGATGCAAGACGCACGACGGACACGTTGTGCTCAGGTGAGCTAAAAAGTGTGTTTCTCGATTAGTTTCTAATTCGAATTTGCGTTCCAGGCCATGCCATGCACCCTTTAATTATCATCACGTGAAATAAGATTAGCAATCTTACGTGGTCCCCGATTAGACGGTTAGCAATACGCACAGGTTATAAACATTTTCTAATAATTATGATGCGAGTCGGAGTGTATCTGTTGCAATGCAGTTTCCAGGTTGTGCAGTTAAAATTTCATATAAATTGTAGCTATCTTTGCTACACTAATGGACACACAGAAGTGCAGATCAGCTAATTTAGAACGCCAAAGCTTTTTATTATTTTCAACTACATCATCAGTTTGACATTCCAAAACCAAAAATCAATGTTAATTTTGAAAAGTATGATGATTTTTTTTTTGCTTCGATCAAAATTATGCGAAATGTTGACTACCACAGCAATGGAAAACAAAGAAAATACGATTGCAAGATAAAACAGTTCTGAAATGGATACTTGCTGCTTTCCCTCATAAACAAAATATGAGTAGTATTCAGCGTGGCTGGAGCAAAACATGCCGTTGGAATAATTATAATATTGATTAGACGAGAAAGATTTCTAGTTTCAGGATTTCTTTTGTTTTTTAACTATTGAAACATTGATCTGAAAGATTAACTGCGCTGGTTTACTGGTTTTACATACAAAGAAAAATAGAACTATTTTATTTTTTACTTGAAATATTTTCTTTTATTTGACCATATACCAATTTAGTCAGTGTGAGTGACAACCTCCAAATATTAAACGCCATTCATAAATGTGCTCAAACAGCCGGTCGCAGAAAATACAAAATCAAACAATAACTACAACAGACATTTGAGTAAGCGCTTTAACTTTTCGTTTTATGAATGATCCTTCGAAAAACTGCAAAAACATTAGTTGTACATCACAGAGACGACAAAGTAAAACAAGCTTAGATAAAAAAAATGTAGGTAAATATACACAACTCAGAAACTTTAAAAAGTGGGACTGAGGAATTAACTAGAATAGAAGGGCCTCCTTCAGGACTAGATGTAAGTCCATACTTCTGTCAGTTGCTTTTCCAACAACAAAGAAAACACTTGCAAGCATAAAAAAATTACGAAGTCTGTAGCATCGCAAAAATGATTCAACCATATAGGCATACCGTAAGGAACTTTCTTCAAGACAAGGTATTGACGTAAACAGTACAGCTAAATCACACTGAAAGTACATGACTTTATTTCAAGAGATTTGACGGGAATTGTGACATGTCTTGAGCATTTTTTCCGGTTTATCAGGAGGAACTCAAGGTTATTATTATGCTGTTTAGATACCAGGGTTCGATGACATCATTAACACGTAGTCGACACAAAATCTAGCCCTGGAAGTAAGCAATACATAACAGCAAAAATACCATTTTTTTTGTAAACAAGGCTATAGAGAATGACAATAAAGGCATTCAGTCTAGAGCAAAGGCTCTGTCCACACTAATTTACATTAACTAGACAAACAAGATTTATTTAACTGCATTGCACACATGTCTAAAAATACAAATGTATATTCTGTGCAGGGTATGGCAGATGATGTGATATCCGTCTCTGAATATCTATGGAGAGAAACAGATGCCTGTTAAGAAAATCAAGTCGAACTAGCAATAGTGGGTGCGTCTGTCTAAATATTGTCTTACACAAGTCGTACTTTACATTTGGCGTAGGACTCAAGAAGTTTACAAGATGGCATTTGACGATTTTTAGATCATAGACGAAACACAAAAAAAATCTCTGTTAATCTGTGCATAACACAGAACTAAATGCAAAATGTGGAAAACAGGCTAAATTATATTTACTGAGGAATTAAATAATAATGTTGAACGGTTCTGATAAAAATAATTCCAATGAGCAACTTTAAACAATTTATCTCTTCCGAAAGCAAAGTGCAAATAAAGATTGGAATAGGCAGTACATGAGGAAGTGTCTGCTCGTTTTTTTGCAATGTATGTACGACAGGTATACAGGTATACTTACAGGTTAAGCGAAATAAGTTTTACAAGAATATGCAACGCCTTCTGTTTCCTTACTATATTTCTTTCTCACTGATGATATCACCTCGAAAAGATCAGATTAAATGCATCTTTGTATCAAGTTGGTGCTCCACAATCATGCACGCTGAAACGCTCAAGTGCATTTTTTCCTATTGAAACAGTGAGACTCACATTTGCTGTAATTAAGTTGACAAATAAGTTTATCCCGATATTTGGCAATTAGTATACTTGTAGTAAAAATGGCTGCTCATATTCGTGTCAACAAGGAATATCACTAAACTGTAATTAAGATAAATAAGCCCAGGATCTCTGTTAACCCATTACCAAACGACAATATTTTAGACCGGTCCAAATTGGAAGCATTTGCAGACGACAAAATAAAAGTGACTGAAAATTTGAAATTTGTTTTGTGAAGGGTAGAAAACATTGTGGGAAAAGCAGAAATGCTGGTAACCAGCATTTCTGCTTTTCCCACAATGTTTTCTAAAGGCTTCTTTCTCAGGGGCATCAAAAGTAGGGATTGTGTGGTAATGGGTTAAGCCATAGTCAACTTTTTCATTTTCTTTTTTCAGATAAAACGGAATGAACTTTAATATTGTCAAATTGTCAACGCTACAGAGGAAAAAGTGCAATTTATATTTCGAATAATCTCTCTCTCTCTCTCTCTCTCTCTCACACACACACACACACACCCACCCATCCACCCACCCACCCATTCACCTACCCACCTAACCCCCCCCCCCCCCACACACACACACCCAGACAGAAATAAAATTAGAGAGAAAGGGTGAAATATCTATTGTCATAGAAAGGAAAACAAGGTAGAGACGGGGGGCGTGTTACTGGATATGCTAGTAAACATGATGGAAAAATGAGAACATTATCATTCTTTTCTCTTTTTTCATGATTTCTTCGAATCCATCCCCTTTTTTTGATACAGTAATAGTTGCTGGGAATTAAAATGCATTTATTACCTGGTTCATTTCTTCGATTTAGATTCAACAAAAATGATCAAAGATTTTACTGGGATTCACATTTATATGGTCTTGATATATTCGTTATATTCGTAAACAAAACAACTCTTAGTGCAATTTAAAGTGCTAAAGTTACTGAACAAAACATTTTATTGTAATTCAAAGCGCCAAAGTTACTAATATGATATGTTCTATTAAACTCGTGTATGTAAGTCAGACAAAAAAGTTCAAAAATAAAATATAAATCTGGATCTCATTTACAAAGAAGACACTGCATTTCATGTTGTGTACATTGGCTTTTCTTGTAATCTATCATTTTAGTTATCAGTCAATTAAATTAATTAAATTTGCCATGACGAAGTATGAAAGGTATTACCTAATACCATTTCTACATTTAGCTTATGACACTACAAACTCTCAAAGTGAAAGTTAATATTTTCTTCTGCAAGAAAGAAAAGTTTAACATGTCAGTCTCGCACTCACAATGATCTAAATAACGAATGACTGGAGGAATGAGAAGGGTTCCCTGGCCAGTTAGGGTTTGTGTAGCTGGGATTCGCTACAAGTCACCTGGTGCATCTCATTTTCAGATCCATTCATACTTTCATGTACTGCGGAGTAGGAATCAGTGATGTGAGCCTGATTTGCATATAGGTCACTTACTTGTAATTTACATATAAGCAAGCATCATGTACCTTATAAATGTCATCTTGTACAGTCTATTGCTTTGAAAGTGGACAAGTTCAAATTGGGTTGGTAGAGATTCTGCGCTTTAACGTAGCAGACCCCTAATAGAAAACAACTATTTCCAAAATAATTTTATCCAACAAAATTTGCTATGATTAAAAAAGAGTGCTATTGTACTGCTTTAACCAAGCCACTTTTCCTTTTTTTTCTTTTCTAGAATTATCATTTATACATCTAAAACCACTATATTTTCATTACAAAGAGAGTAAGTAGTTACCTCCCTTTTCTGGAAACTATCAAAAGTATCTTCAAATAATTTCAAGATAGGCATAAAGAAATTTCTGGTCCGTTTAAAATTTGCAAAACTATTATACCTGGATAAATCCGTATTTATCAGCTATCAATTTTATGTAATGCAGCACTAAAGGTATTAGGGGTCTACTACCAAAAGTCAAAGTTGTCATAATGACTGAATAAAATATTCCTAACAGTAAGGAGTTACTGTCTGTGAGGCAGTATTTGGCAACAGTTGGGTTTTATTGTTGTTGTTTATATTGAGTCTGGCTCAAACTGGATGCCTATAGACTAGTTTTCCTGTCTAAAAGGAATAAGGTGGATAAAGACTATGGTAATAGATCAGTGATCACACCTAAAGTTGAAACATACCCGAGTCACAACTCAAACCTTCATAACCCTCACAACAAATTTGTCTGGAACATGTCCTTGTACAAGTAGTTGATTCCTTCCTGAAATTAATATGGATATAAACTGATATTGTCACGCAAAGTGAGAATGTAAATGAATATAAACTAGGTATATCTGAATATATGAAAGGCAGAGAATCAAGCAATTTTGTCTTTGACCTTTTTGTTTTTGCTCCATGAAATTAAACATTATGCTCCCTTGTTCCATGGCACAGGATTTCATTACATAGAAATATATAAGAGGTCCATAACAGGAATATTCATTAAGTACCCTTTTGCATTACATGAAATGAAAACAAATAAAGAAAATATACATAAAACCCCCTTTTTCCATGACATGTCATTGTAAATATGAAAAATATGTATCAACGGACTATCCAATGGCAGACATGCATGAAGTTTCATTAATTTTTGTCAAGGACTTTAGAAGATATCCCTCTCACAATACATGTATACGCCGCCACATTGCTGCAATTTCAAGCAGCTAGCTAGAGACTAAAGTGTTGAAATTTCTAACACCTGCCTGGGTAGTTCAATGGATATACGGTGTTACTTGTCATCTAAAAGGTTTACGGACAGACAGATGGATGGAGAGACAGATGCACAATGGACTCATTGGTCACTGGCTTTGATCAACCAATAAAAATAGGAAGTTTCATGAAACTATGTCCAAAAGTTGGAGATACATTGATAAAAAATTAAATTTGACATGAAGCCCCCTTTTTCCATGATACAGTGATAAATTGTAAAACCCTAACAGCATGCGCTAGGCCACCAGATCTGTGAAAATATCATCCGAATCTGTTGAGATATGTCCAGTAATTAAAGAGATACTGGTGAAAATGAAATATAACATGAAGCCCCCTTAATCCGTGATAGAGCTACAAATCCCAAAATCTTGATAATATGCGGTAGGTTACTTGATTATGTGAAAATTCCATCCATTTTTGCCTAGAAATGTGGGAGCCGTTGCGTTAGGTCACATGATTATGAGAAAATTCCATCCAAATCTGCCAAGAAATGTGGGAGAAATTGCCTTCACGAGAAACATAATGAAATAAAACATGAAGCCCCCATCTTTCATGATGCAGCTGCAAATCACAAAACCTGGAGAATTTGCGATAGGTCATATGACGAGAAACATTCTGTGAAAATTCTATTCGATTCCGTCAAGAAATGTGGGAGGAGTTCCATTCACAAAAAATGGAATGAAATGTAACCTAATGCCCCCTTTTTCTATGTCACCTTATTATTACAAAAACAAGGGTATATAACTATGGCGATGCACGGTCAATCTAATAATGGTTGATAGATGTGACAAGTTCAATATAAAACTTTGTATAGTTTTGAAGACAAGACTTCAAACATCAAAAGTGTACTAAAGTGTAACTTAAGTGTAATTCACAATCGCTCCCAGTCGGCCATTTTGCATCGAATAAAAAAAAAATAGTGTCTCGGAATAATGGGTTATTGTATTAAGTTTCACGAAATTCCGCCCAATGGTATTGATAGTTTCCGGGACGGACGCACGGACGAACGGACAGATGGACGGACAGACAACGCTAAAACTATATTCCTCTGCCTTCGGCGGGGGATAACAATTATAAGCAGTCAACTCCCTGACTGCTGGAGATATTGAGACGCATTGAAAAGCGAGCAGATTTTAGAGTAGAAATCAGTATAATTTGATGTAACATAAGAGCTGTGAAGGTAATAGAGGACTTGCTTATCAATACCTCATCTTTTCTTCAGAACTCAAGGTAGTACCAAGTTTCCAAACATAACGATTAATTGCAGCTATGTATAAAAAAACAAAACAAAGACGGACGTATAAGGTAAATCCATGATTTTTGAAGAAACTAAAAGAAAAGAACAAACTATATAGATAACACAACAATCGATGTATAAAACATTAAGAAAAAAGCGTCAAATGACACTTTTTTGTCACAAAAAAATCATCCATGTACTCTGAAAGCCTTTTGATTTTCATTCATAAAACCCCAGTAGTCGAAAACCATATAATTATTTTTTTGTATTTTTGTAAAGTTTCCATCCCAAAATCTGAAGGGCTATCTTTAAGTCAATACACAATACCAGGTATACACTACGCACAACTGGAGTCGTTTTGTAGACAATACAAGGCCTTTCATGACATATAGTCTAGTTCTGGATGTTTTTTATCTGCTATTTTTTGAAAATGTATGATGAAACATCCACCAAACTTGCGACGTTATTATATTTTTTTCATCATTTTTGGACTTAAAAAGGTTTTACTGGATAAAAGGGTATCTTGGTAGAAACTATTTTTACCGTATAGAGGTAAATGTTAATTTAAGACAACTAGCTAATCATTTAATCAGTTTTATTGCCTCAGTAAGACATTTCACATTAAGATGTTTTAGGCAAACCTTTGATATCACAAAGCAGGTGGAGAAAGAAAAATGTTTTCCTTAAAATATATAGGAAAAAATTATGATAAGCACGGAAGGCTTATAGCTTGGTTGTTGAAGTGCTTCTCATGAAAACCATCTGTATGCTTTACGTTCTACGGCTGACAGATGGAAAACATATGTCACTTTTAAACAGTCATTCTAGCTATTCACAAATTTGATAGATACAGATTTATTTTTCTGTCTATAGTTATTACCACGTGATGGGTACCTTTCAGAACCGGGTGATTGTTCATTGTCGACCGATTAAATTGCTGACAGCGATTAAATTTTCTTTGTATAGGCAGCGGGTCGTTACCGGTTGGTCAAAACGGCAGCCATTACGCTAAAGATTCTGTAGGCCAAGTTTTCAGATGCAACTGATTCTAGGCACGGATAATTAAATGTTACCAGTTGTAAAACTTGTACGAAGTTTGTTTGAACAATAATATTGTTCAAAATTGTAGCTGAACGTCTGTATCATATCTGCAGAGATATATTGAGAAACGTTTAAAGACTTTCTTTGTGGCAAAACGTGTCATATTACGCTTTTTTCTTCATATTTTATATACAGTTCCTATTACACCGTCTATCTTTGTGAACATACACCTGTTTTCATAAATTTATTTCGAACCTGAATATCACCTAGATTGTTTAATTGTTTGACGTGTTACTAGATACGTACAAATCAATAATTGATAAAACCTGTAGTTGAAAAGCTTTTAACGTCGCATAGTTATGTTTCAGTAGTAGGAGAGGCAAAATGCCTTTCGGATACATCTATCTGTCCAGCGGTGACGCTTTTGTACCTGGCCAATAAATTTTTGCTAGTATGTAACATTTCACATTATAAACATATTTCAGGATAAGTGTCAGAATTATCAAGGATGTTCATATTTTGTGTCGTAAAAGCATGGCCCGTAGGTCAAAGGCCACATCAAGGCAAAAAGATTTCTGGCTGAGTTTTTTTTAGGGTGTGGGGGTAGGGGGAAAAGGGGCGGGATACGTTCTTGGTAACTTTTTTAAAACTATGATATTGTTTTGGTATGTCTATCCAAACTTTTTTCCCACATGTGTTGCGTGCAAAAACCATATCCGTCTAGTAAAGATCAATGTTATGATAAGGTCAATTGTGAAAAAGAATTGCTCTCGGTTTCTCTTTTCTTTTTGTGGAAAGAGAGGCGTTGTTTTCGTGTCCAAACTACTCAGTACACTGTACTACCAACCTGTATCTCGTACATCGCTCCCAGTTCCAAAATCCACATGCTATATGGTACGATTCCCGTGTGTAACACGTTGCTGAACAAGGGTACAACTCAGTACAATAACCTGCCAAACTCAAGTCTCTGAAATGAGAGAAACTCAATAAATTGTTGTTAGTGTGATGCTCGTATCTTCTTGATAAAAAGGGCTCTCTCTCTCTCTCTCTCTCTCTCTCTCTCTCTCTCTCTCTCTCTCTCAATTGCACACAGACACACACGCAGTCACCAATTACTGACTCACATAAAATAATTATTTTTGTTTCAAATCGGGATTTTGTTCCTTTCTTATAGTGTTTGCTATCGACAGTGAAAGAGTGATTTAATCAGACCAAATAAATAACTGGCATCAAGGGTATGAGTGCTAATGACTCAAAGCGAGAGGGTTTGTAAAAGAATGAACTTTTTTAAAATTGGACGAAAATCGTCCTGAAATGGTACTCTATAAGTACTCATCAAAATCAAGTAAGTTTTTATCAGTGCATTGTCAGAGACCTTAGAATCCTACAGATATATAGGTATTTCTTACGAACATGAAGTTCGCAACACATGCATAGCTCAAATACAACCTCACATGGCGGGATTCGAACCCGTGCGCAAAATACTTTTTATTTGAGGCTCAAAGACCAGTACCTCAACCACTCAGCTACAGAGAATTCTCCCTAACGCAGCTGATAGGTATTAATTTCATACGGAAAAACTATGCAGCAAGGAAGGAGTGATCTCCCGTAACACACGCCTCTCTTAAATTTCGTCATTTTGAGAACAGAAGTGATATGAATAGTATTATATGAATGTATTTATTGAAAAATGATAAAAAAAGCTAAAAGTAGCTTCTTTTAAATTGTTTTGTATATGGTTGAAAACGGAATTTTCAATAAGATTGAAGAATTGGGAAGCTGTGTAGCAACCAGTTTTGCAATAAAAACGAGAATTGCAATAAATTATTGCAAAACTCGTTGCGATGACAGAAACCTTATTACATTTGACTTCACAACCAGTTTTGCAATAAAAACGAGAACTGCAATAAACTCATTATACGGACCATGCTTGATCGTTTTCTTGTCAAAACCAAATTAAAATACAATTTAATGTAAAATAGGACAATGTAAGACCTAAATTAATTTACAGAAAGTGTGCTTCAAAAAACAGTAGGAACATTTCAGGCTAAACACTATTAACTCTGAAATCATTGGAAACTGTCATAAAGTCTATTAGATAATGTAAACAGCATGAAATTTGGATCGTTTCAGAAAAAATATGTCTTAAACCAGTATTGCAGTAAATTATTGCAAAACTTGTTGCGATGACAGGAACTTTATTATATTTGACTTCACAACCAGTTTTGCAATAAAAACGTGAATTTCAACAAACTCATTATATGAAACATATTCGATAGTTTTCTTCTCAAAACCAAATTAAAATACAATTTAATGTTAAATTGAACAGTATAAGTCGTAAATTAAGTTACAGAAAGTGCGCTTCAAAGACCAATAGGAACATTTCGGGCTAAACACTATTAAGGCTTAAATCGTTGGAAATTGTTATAAAGTCTATTAGATGACGTAAACAGCATGAAATTTGGATCGTTTCAGATACAATATGTCTTAAACCAGTATTGCAGTAAATTATTGCAAAACTCGTTGCGATGACAGGAACTGTATTGCATTTGACTTTACAACCAGTTTTGCAATAAAAACGAGAATTGCAATAAACTCATTTTATGGACCATATTTGATCGTTTTCTAGTCAAAACCAAATTAAAATACAATTCAATATTAAATGGGACTATGGAAGTTACAGAAAGTGCGCTTCAAAGATTAGTAGGAACATTTCAGGCTAAACACTATAAAGGCTGAAATCATTGGAAATTATCATAAAGTCTATTAGATGACGTAAACAGCATGAAATTTGGATCGTTTCAGAAAAAATATGTCTCAAACCAGTATTGCAGTAAATTATTGCAAAACTCGTTGCGATGACAGGAACTTCATTACATTTGACTTCACAACCAGTTTTGCAATAAAAACGAGAATTGGAACAAACTCATGATATGGACCATATTTGATCGTTTTCCAGTCAAAACCAAATTGAAATACAATTTAATGTTAAATGGGACTATGTAAGACATGAATTAAATTACAGAAAGTGCGCTTCGAAGACCAATAGGAACATTTCAGGCTAAACACTATGAACGCTGAAATCATTGAAACTGAAACTGCCATAAAGTCTATTAGATGACGTAAACAGCATGAAATTTGGATCGTTTCAGAAACGATATATCTTAAACCAGTGTTGCAGTAAATTATTGCAAAACTCGTTGCGATGACAGGAACTTTATTACATTTGACTTCACAACCAGTTTTGCAATAAAAACGAGAATTGCAACAAACTCATTATATGGACCATATTTGATCGTTTTCTAGTCAAATTCAAATTCAAATACAATTTAATGTTAAATGGGACTATGTAAGACCAAAATTAAGTTACAGAAACTGCGCTTCAAAGCTTAGTAGGAACATTTCAGGCTAAACACTATTAAGGCTTAAATCATTGGAAACTGTCATGAAGTCTATCAGATGAAGTAAACAGCATGAAATTTGGATTGTTTCAGAAAGAATGTCTCAAACCAGTTTTGCAGTGAATTATTGCAAAACTCGTTGCGATGACAGGAACTTTATTACATTTGACTTCACAACCAGTTTTGCAATAAAAACGAGAATTGCAATTAACTCATTATTTGGACCATACTTGATCGTTTTCTAGTCAAAACCAAATTAAAATACAATTTAATGTTAAATAGGACTATGTAAGACCTAAACTAATTTGCAGAAAGTGTGCTTCAAAAAACAGTATGAACAGTTCAGGCTGAACACTATTAAGGCTTAAATCGTTGGAAACGGTCATAAAGTCTATTAGATGACGTAAACAGCATGAAATTTCGATTGTTTCAAAAACAATATGTCTTAAACCAGTATAGCAGTAAATTATTGCAAAACTCGTTGCAATGACAGGAACTTTATTGCATTTGACTTCACAACCAGTTTTGCAATAACAACAAGAAATGCTATAAACTCATTATATTGACCATATTTGATCGTTTTTAGGTCAAAACCAAATTAAAATACAATTTAATATTAAATGGGACTATGGAAGTTACAGAAGGTGTGCTTCAAAAACCAATAGGAACATTTCAGGCTAAACACTATTACGGCTGAAATCATTGGAAATTATCATAAAGTCTATTAGATGACGTAAACAGTATGAAATTTGGATCGTTTCAGAAACAATATGTCTTAAACCAGCATTGCAGTGAATTATTACAAAACTCGTAGCAATGACAGGAACTTTATTACATTTGACTTCACAACCAGTTTTGCATTAACAACAAGAAATGCTATAAACGCATTATATGGACCATATTTTATCGTTTTCCAGTCAAAACCAAATTCAAATACAATTTAATGATAAATGGAACTATGTAAGACCTAAATTAAGTTACAGGAAGTGCTCTTCAAAGACCAGTAGGAACATTTCAGGCTTAACACAATTAACGCTTAAATCATTGAAAACTGTCATGAAGTCTATTAGATGACGAAAACAGCATGGAATTTTGATCGTTTCAGAAACAGTATGTCTTGAACCAGTATTGAAGTAAATTATTGCAAAAGTCGTTGCGATGACAGGAACTTTATTACATTTGACTTCACAACCAGTTTTGCAATAAAAACGAGAAATGCAATAAACTTATTATATGGACCATATTTGATCGTTTTCCAGTCAAAACCAAATTCAAATACAATTTAATGTTCAATGGGACTATGTAAGACCAAAATTAAGTTACAGAAAGTGCTCTTCAAAGACCAATAGGAACATTTCAGGCTAAACATTATCAAGGCTGAAATCATTGGAAACTGTCATAAAGTCTATTAGATGACGTAAACAGCATGAAATTTTGATCGTTTCAGAAACAATGTGACCCTTTGCGGACTTCCAGCATGCCTCCTGGTGGGTGTAGCATGTAGCCGTCATCTCTCCCAGGCTCTGGTGATGACGGTGTGGTGTACATCGAGCGCCGCACCAACCTGGCTGTGTGTGGCCCCATGCTGCACCATCCCTACAACCTCCCATAATTTTACTTCTTCCAAATGCCGCCCAATGTTATATTTCACCATATCGAAGTGACAGATGTAAGAAATGTAAGCCACTAATGACGATAAGCCGGAAATATTAAAGACTTGTAATAGACCTCTACCCCTATGACGTCACTTTTGTAAACAAATACCATCAAAAACATGAAAATATAAGGGTGCATGCTTCCCATGCTACCTGAACGAGTTGTAACGGATTAGTCAACACGGATTCATTTCGGGGGACTTTCTCAAAACATTGCTGAATCAAAAATTTCAAAAATTGAAAAGAAATCTGTTTTATACTTGAAATAATATAAAAACAAAATAGAATAATAAATACCCAAACGAAGCAAATACTACCTACAGCTGTTTATCTATCATACAAAAATCAAATCATTTATCACTGATCGTGTTATTGATCAATGACTGATATTTTTTCTTGTCTTTGTGTCTAATTCAACTTCCAGTGATTTAAGCCTTGATAGTGTTTAGCCTGAAATGTTCCTATTGGTCTTTGAAGCACACTTTCTGACACTTAATTTAGGTCTTACACAGTCCCATTTGACGTTAAATTGTATTTGAATTTGGTTTTTACTAGGAAACGATGAAATACGGTCCATATGATGAGTTTATTGCAATTCTCGTTTTTATTGCAAAACTGGTTGTGAAGTCAAATGTAATAAAGTTCCCGTCATCGCAACGAGTTTTGCAATAACTTACTGCGATACTGGTTTAAGACATATTGTTTCTGAAACGATCCAAATTTCATGCTGTTTTCTTCATCTTATAGACTTTATGACAGTTTCCAATGATTTAAGCGTTAATTGTTTTAAGCCTGAAATGTTCCCACTGGTCTTTGAAGCGCACTTTCTGTAACAAAATTTAGGTCTTACATAGTCCCATTTAACATTAAATTGTATTTAAAATTTATTTTGACTAGAAAACGATCAAATATGGTCCATATAATGAGTTTGTTGCAATTCTCGTTTTTATTGCAAAACTGGTTGTAAAGTCAAATGTAATAAAGTTCCTGTCATTGCAACGAGTTTTGCAATATTACTGCAATACTGGTTTAAGACATATTATTTCTGAAACGATCAAAACTTCATGCTGTTTACGTCATCTAATAGACTTTGTGACAGTTTCCAATGACTTCAGCCTTCATAGTGTTTAGCCTGAAATGTTCCTATTGGTCTTTGAAGGGCACTTTCTGTAACATAATTTTGGTCTTACATAGTCCCATTAACATTAAATTCTATTTGAATTTGGTTGTGACTGGAAAACGATCAAATATGGTCCATATGATGCGTTTGTTGCAATTCTCGTTTTTATTGCAAAACTGGTTGTGAAGTCACATGTAATAAAGTTTCTGTCATCGCAACGAGTTTTGCAATAACTTACTGCAATACTGGTTTAAGACATATTGTTTCTGAAACGATCCAAATTTCATGCTGTTTTCTTCATCTTATAGACTTTATGACAGTTTCCAATGATTTAAGCGTTAATTGTTTTAAGCCTGAAATGTTCCTATTGGTCTTTGAAGCGCACTTTCTGTAACAAAATTTAGGTCTTACATAGTCCCATTTAACATTAAATTGTATTTAAAATTTATTTTGACTAGAAAACGATCAAATATGGTCCATATAATGAGTTTGTTGCAATTCTCGTTTTTATTGCAAAACTGGTTGTAAAGTCAAATGTAATAAAGTTCCTGTCATCGCAACGAGTTTTGCAATAATTTACTGCAATACTGGTTTAAGACATAATATTTCTGAAACGATCAAAACTTCATGCTGTTTACGTCATCTAATAGACTTTGTGACAGTTTGGAATGTTTTTGAAATATATCTTTTGTTCTGTTTTTTTATTAATGAATCGTGTATAAATAAATGTCTATTTAGACTGCATCTTGAAATCTTATAAACAAAAACAAGCTAGATTTGCATGTTTCTGGACAAAAATGAAGGACATTTCAGACACCGTCGACGATGTGTCGCTATCAGAAGGCGGGGTTTTATTTCCTCTCTCAATGCTTGACTACACCTACCTACTGTTACTAGGAGTAATTTATTAAAAACTCAGTTTCTTCGCTAAGAACGCAAGAAAACCGATTATTCCATGTGGTAGGCATAGTTATTCACGTTGAGAATCATATAAACAAATTCAAGACATAACATAATTTCTTATTGTGACAGTAAACGACATAAGTTGTTTGACATCCGTTTTCGTGTAAGACAATAGAGCGGTATTCCGTCGTCGTAGTTCGTATTCGTATTTACGCGAGAAAAAAAAAATATGTACCAAGACTCTTACACTAAACAAAACAGAAAACTAGCCAATACTCATTGCTATTAATTTATCCATATGATACAGATTATGAATGTTTAGCTAGAGTTTAACATCTGCGTGCAGATAAAGTACAACTTAACACACATGTAGGTAAATGTGTTTATATTACGTGATTTTTTAGCCATAAATACGTTTGTCCATTGTTGGTAAATTTCTATTGTGACCTTTATTATTTTGCATAGTTCACATATATTTGGCCAATCACAAAATGAGTAAAAACTCATTTTCTCCCAGTACTGAAAGGAAGTCAAACGCGAGATTGTTGGCACCTGCACGTGGTTCTCTTGTTCGACTAACGTTTTTAGTCACTCTCGAGCATGTGCTCTTCTTCAAGAAATTGTCCTTGGGTGATCTATACAAAAACCATTATTTTGCCAAGCAATTTTGAAAAGGTCACCTGTGAAATTCGTGTCAGAATCCTTCACCAGCCCTACAATCTTACCACGAACGATTTTGATGGATTAAAATTCTGCAAATAAATTTTTGGATAGATCATCCAAGGACAATTTCTTGAAGAAGAGCACATGCTCAAGTGACTAAAAAAATATAAATTCGAACAATAGAGCAGCATGCATGCAGATGCCAACAATAAGCTGTTGTTTTTCGATGGATAAAGTTTTCCCTAACAACTTTTGAAAAGGGTCACCTGAGGAACATATCAGTGAAATTATTTCAAAATCTGATTAGCCATTCCAGAGAAGAAGAATTGACGAATTCCTCTTCATGTCCTGAAATGGAAAAAGCCCCCACCACCAGAGCAATGTTTCTCGATAGATCACAGTTTTGTGAACAGTTTTTGAAAAGAGTCACCCAAGGAATATTGCTAGAAAAAAAATTCAAAGTCTGACCAGGGGCTTCAGAGAAGAAGACTTTTTTCAGAATTTCTTCATGTCCATATAGTGTATATAGCCCCCAATTACCAGAGCCATGTTTCTCGATGGATAAAAATATCTCAAACAATTTGTGAAAAGGGTTACCAAAGGAACAGTTTTGTGAAATTATTTCAAAATCTTCCGAAGAAGCAGATTTTTTTAGGGTTTCTTCATGGCCGTAAAGTGCAGGTAGCCTCCAGTCACCAGAGCCATGTTTTTAGACGGATCAAAATTTTGTGAACACTTCTTGAAAAGGGTCACCAAAGGAGCATTTCTGTGAAATTAATTCAAAATCTGACTTGCCATTTCAGAGAAGAATTTTCAAGAATTTCTTCATAGCAGTATTGTGCAAGTAGCTTACAGTCACAAGACCCATGTTTCTCAACTGATCAAAACATCGCGAACAATTTTTGAAAAGGGTCACCCATGGAACATCTCTGTGAAATTATTCCAAAATCTGACCAACAGTATCCGAAAAGAAGAATGTTTAAGAATTTCTTCATTTCCGATAGTGCAGGTAGCCTGCAGTCACCAGAGCCATGTTTATCGACGGATCAAAATTTCGCGAACAAGTTTTGAAAAGGGTCACCCAAGGAACATTTCTTTGAAATCATTTCAAAATCTGACCAGAGGTTTCGTAAGAGAAGATTTTTAAAAAAATTCTCAGAAAATTCAATTTGGTAGACATGGCAACCAAAGATTGAATAAATTCTGTGAACTTTTTTTTAAAGAGAACCTCCCAAGGAACATTCCAGCCAAGTTTGGTCAAAATCGGCCCAGTAATTTGGAGGAGATATTTGAAGAAATTGTTGACGACGGTCGACGCACGACGGACACAGTTTGATCCTACTAGACTTTGCGTGCGTAGCTGGTTTACTAAAATTGAGAGGGGACATCTCCAAACCATTATATAACGTGAAAATACTGTACAGCGACTGATATTATCGTTTGTTTGGGATTTAAGCCGTCTAACATCTTCGGTAATATCATGGCAACCAGCAAACCTCTACAGGTTTTCCTGGCTCACAGTCTGCTTTCCAAGTTATTTAATGCCTTCCATTTATTACTGAATAAGAATGGGCGGTAAAATATTCACCGGAAAGAAGTTGACCTGACCAGGAATCGAACCTTCGATCTTCTGATCGCTAGTCAGACATGGTAAAAAGTGTTCAATGTATCATACTTAAATTAATGAATTTTATAGTCTGTGAAATATGTATTGTCTTCTGCATTGAGCCAGCCCCAGTTGCTCAGTCGGTAGCGTTAACTTCCCGTCTCCGCCAATTTCTTTCCGAGGTATGATATATGGTGTTACTTGTGATCTAAAAGGTTTACGAATAGACTGATGGATGAACAGATGGATGCATAATGGAATCATTGGTCACTGGCTTTGATCAACCAATGAAAATATGAAGTTTCATGAAACTATGTCCAAAAGTTGGAGATACATTGATAAAAAATTAAATTTGACATGCAGACCCCTTTTTCCATGATACAGTGATAAATTGCAAAACCCTGACAACATGCGCTAGGTCACATGATCTGTGAAAATTTCATCAAAATCTGTTGAGATATGTCCAGTAATCAAAGAGATATTGGTGAAAATAAAATATAACATGAAGCTCCTTTATTTCATCATGCAGCTACAAATCCCAAAACCTTGACAATATGCAATAGGCCACATGATTCTGTGAAAATTCCACCCAAATCTGCCGAGAAATGTGGGAGGCGTTGCAATAGGTTACATGGTTGTGTGGCAATTCCATCCAAATCTGCCAAGAAATGTGGGAGGATTTGCATTCACAAACAATGGAATGAAATATAACATGAAGCCCCCTTTATCCATGACACCTTATTACGAAAACAACGTTATATAACTAGTGTTGCACGGTCAATGTGGATGAAACTTTTTTCCTGCATTTCCTAAAGGTGGTTGATAGATGTTCAATGTAAAAGTTGTATAGTTTTGAAGACAAGACTCCACCACATCAAAAGTGTACTTTAATGTAACTTAAGTGTAGGTTAAAATCACTCCAAGTCGGCCATTTTGCATCGGAAAAAAAAAGCAAAAAAAGTGTCTCGGCAGAATGGGTTATTGTACACATGTATAAAGTTTCACGTAATTCCGTCCAATGGTCTTGGAGATATTTGCCGGGACGCAGACACGGACGGACGGACGGACAGACGGAAGGACGGACAGACTGACAATGCTAAAACTATATCCCTCCGCCTTCGGCGAGAGATAAAAAGGCGTTAAAGGCCATACAATCAATAAATCAGCCTTCTGCATCGTCAAATTATACAACTCAATAAAGTGATACTTAAATTTATCTACATAAGTCCCAAATCCTTCCTTCTGCTGCCAAGTCCTGCGCATATTCTTACTACACGAGACGATTTACGCCGCGGTTGCCTCCAAATGCTGCTTATGCACCTGTATGTCTTCATCTGTCCAATTGTATGCTCTATGAGGATCTGTATCTCCTGTGATACTTATTAAAGCCTCGACTTCGTCGCAGATCCTCACAATACTTTCTACGTAACTTGGCATTGGAATATATGGTTAGAATCGGGTAACCATTTGGGTATATGCTATCTGCGAGAAGAAAACAGTTGTCTGGAAAGTTTAAATTGATAGGTACTAGTATTTGCTGCATTAGGCGAAAATGCTGGGTGTCGTTCATGTGTCCCGGGCAACCACATTCAACATGACGTATTCGGCCAGTGTTATCAATGATAATTTGTGTGTGCAAGCAATGGTATTTTGTGTGGCCTGAAAAATGCAGTTGCTGATTTACCTTCGGTCTGTAAATCTCATGGCTTGTCCTAGTTGAAAGCATATTTGCAGTCATTATTTCAAATTGACTCAAACTTATATGTGGTTTCACGGTTTTTTAAAGACTAAGAAAACTGTGCGGAAAAGGAAGGAAGGACTGGTTGCCAGCATTTTCTTCTTTTCACACAATCTTTCCAAATGTTTTCGTTCTCAGGGTTGTTTAAAGTCGGATATTTTGGTATAGGGGTTAATAACCATTACCATCACTACATGTATCGCAAGTAAAATACCGTGGCTTTGCGTGTCTACCGTTCTATTGTCTTTTGAACCATTGCTTCTTTTGAGACAACCCCTCAATATTACCTCATGTCTGTTGTTCATGTTCACATCGGTCTGTAGCTCCTGCACATGTCTAATCGCTCCCCTTGAGCAGGTTTTGCTCAGGTGAGCTATAAAGTAACGACTCTTCATTTTGATCCACCAGCAGCAAATCGTACTGCAGATAGCGGCGCATCAAATTTCATATATAGACTCCGTAGTGCATAATCACGTGCAGAATGTTGTTGTTATCTAGACAACAGCGGTGAGCTGAACGAAGCCTACCCAACATTTAGTCCCACTAGACATGTGAAACCCGAAGTTGGAGATGGGAGTTTGAAAACAGACTTGTAAACTTTTTAATGATTGTCTCAGAATTAACATATACCATCGTTACCCATTATTCAATATCGTCAAATACTTTTCACGAATACCTACAAGAGAATGATTCAAAAAGACAACATTTTTAGAGAACATCTCGGATCTCTAGTATCTCTAACCTGTAGGAACCATTTAAATCAAGGGAACCGACTGCTAATGAATAAGAATAACAAGAGGGCCACGATGGCCCCGGATCGCTCACCTGAATTTTTGAGATGACCATAGCCCTTCTTTTTTTTTAGGTACTGAAACATTGGAACCAAAATTATAATTTTGCCAAGCAATTTTCAAAAGGTCACCTGTAAAAGTCATTTCGAAATCTGACCATCAGTTTCAAAAAGAATAATTTTTAAGAATTCTTCATTTCTACATAAAAGCAAGTAGCTCCCATCCACGAGAGCTATGTTTCTTGATGGATCGAAATTTACGAACAAGTTTTGAAAAGGGTCACCCAACGAACATTGCTGAAAAATTCTTTTAAAATCTGACTGGGGGTTTCAGAGAAAAAAGAATTTTCTAGAATTTCATCATGTCCGTATAGTGCAAGTAGCTCCCATTCACAAGAGCCATGTTTCCAGACGAATCAAAACTATATGAACGGTTTTTGAAAAGGGTCCTCCAAGGAACATCCCTGTCAAATTATTTTAAAATCTGACCAGGGGTTTCAGAGAAGTAAAATTTTCAACAATTTCCTCATTTCCCTATGGTGCAAGTAGCCCCCATTCACCAGAGCCATGTTTCTTGATGGATCAAAATTTCGTGAACAATTTTTGAAAAGGGTCACCCAAGGAACATCTGTGTGAAATTATTTCAAAATCTGACCAGTGGCTTCAGAGAAGAAGAATTTTTATAAGAATTTCTCATTTCTGTATAGCGCAAGTAGCCACCATTCACCAGACCCATGTTTCTTGACAGATCAAAATTTCGCGATCACTATTTGAAAAGGGTCACCCAAAGAACAACTCTGTGAAATTATTTTAAAATCTGGCCAGCGGTTTGAGAGAAGAAGAATTTTCAAGAATTTCTCCATTTCTATAATTTATAATGCAAGTAGCCCCCATTCATCAGAGCCATGTTTCTTGACCAATCAAAATTTCGCGAACAAGTTTTGAAAAGGGCCACCCAAAGAACATTCCTGAGAAATTATTTCAAAATCTGACCAGCGGTTTCAGGGAAGAAGAATTTTTAAGAATTTCTTCATTTCTGTATAGTGCAAGTAGCCCCCATTCACTAGAGCCATGTTTCTTGACTGATCAAAATGTCACAAACAATTTTTGAAAAGGGTCACCCAAGAAACATCTCTGTGAAATTATTTTAAAATCTTGCCAGCGGTTTCAGAGAAGAAGATTTTTAAACAATTTCTTAGAAAATTCCAATTGGTTGCCATGGCAACCAGAGTTTTTGACGGAATCAATACTGTGAACAACTTTTAAAAAGGACCTCTCAAGGAACATTCCTGCCAAGTTTGGTCCAAATAGGCCTAGCGGTTTAGGAGGAGTTGATGTTTAAAGAACTGTTAAGACGCACGACGGACGACGAACGACGGACACCGGGTGATCCTAAAAGCTCCCCTTGAGCACGTTGTGCTCAGATGAGCTAAAAACTAAATAGATTATTATTTATTACTTACAGGTTGGTGCGGATTTAAAGATGTCGTCGAGCTCCTTCGTGGCTCAGTGTAGGTGTCGTAACCTGGAGGCCCCAAGTTCGAGCCTAAATGTATCTTCTGGTTTTTTTCATGGAAGTGTCCTTGGGCGAGACACTTTAGGGCCCAAGCTTAGAGATTGTGAAACCAAGAAAATACAAGAAAATGTGAGCTGTCGTCGTGATATGACTTACAATAATGATGAAAGATGCTTAAAACACCTTTCAATCAATCAATGCAAGAAAGACTCGCCCCCCTGCAACCACATAAATTGTCAGACTTCGAACTGCTCATGCTGCGTTAACGGGCATTCGCGATATCCACGATATCCATACTTGAAAAAAAGCATAGTCAAAAAAGTGCATGATTTATTGCATTGCTACGATTTTCAGTCCTTTTCACGCGCTTTTTAGTTATGAGTTTAACGATTTAGCACAAAACTTTAACAATGCTGGTCAAGATCAGCCACGATTTTCGTTACCCTCTCTAAAGTTGTCCTACGATTACAACGATCTGCTATCGCGTTTTACTCGCATCCCTTTCAGATCCCTCAAACCATCAAGTTCTGACGCATTTTAATAGAAAAAAAGTCGACAAAAGTCATAATTGTCACGTGTTGCGCGCGATTTTGGCATAAACAGCAGGCATGATTCATCTGCCTTCTCATTCTCTTCAGAGATTCAAAACATATGGAACCGTGAGCAACCCCGGTGGCTCAATGATCAGACTGGCAGGCATCGGGGCCTGCAGTTCAACCGCTATTCGGTGTAGCCCCTCATCCAATTGAATTGTGGTAGGTAGCCTTATTCAGCCATCTTCGGAGGAAGATACTGCTGAACCACACAGGCACTAACCTGACAAGAACGAGACCCCGCTCTCTACTTTCACGGAAAATTATTAACTGAATAATAGATTATTAAAGAAAAACTGCCAAACTTTCTTACAGAACTAAAAATAAGCAGTGTCAATTGTGACTTTTTCTAGAGGCGAGTCTGTCAGTAATAAACAAGAAAATATTGATGCATCAGGCTTGCCTCGAAATGAACGTTTGGGCCCTGATGAAAAGGGATAAAACTACCGTTACTGTGGTATCAGTGGAGACGGTGAATTTCGTCCAACTTTACATATTTACAATTTGTGTTTCTTTGATGAATATATCGCTTATTTTCCTACAATTCCTTTCTTTTCATATGCGGCAAACTTTGAGTGATCCGCTCATCAAGTTCCTCAGCTTTTTCTCGTAGCTTGATATGCACCTACATGGTACATATCGTCGTCGGAAATAAAACATTTTACTGTTCTTTAAGGCGTAAGAATTCACTAAGAAAAGAAAACGCTGGTTACCATTTCCCTTGGGACCATTCTAAATGCATTTCAGATTGTTCATGTATTTTCTTACTCAACCAATCAATTTCGTTGGCATTTTTTCGACGCCAGGTTGGTGGCTGTCGGAGTGGCTGTTGTTGCCATTGCTAATGAATTTGCATGGACGCCGCCATGTTTAATATCATGGGACTAGCAGTATTTTCAATGCAAACTCTCTTGATTCACATGCAATTAGCTTGATGTATGATGATACGGAATAGACCGAATCGTGACGAGTGGCTTAATTTCCAGGCAAATACAAAAGACGTGTCGACACATCTACAGCGACACAATCAGAACCTAATACTTTTTCTTCTTATTCATTGGACCTTAAACAGCAATAAAATTCCCTTTATTTTAAAGAGTCATGTGTTTTTCTTGTTCTTTTTTAAATAGTTTTCTCTAGGTATTAAACAAGGGTATTTGGTCGCATTAGAAAATAGATAATGATGGTAAATGTTAATTTTGAGACAACCTCTAAAAAAATTACAAAGAGTGACTTCAAGTCTGATCTCCATCTCGGGTTACACATGTGTACTAGGAGGATAGCTAAACCAAGTCTGGACAGACTGGGAGTGGGTAGACTCTGGCTAAACTTGTTTTATGCAAACCAGGTTAAAATCCTGGTCCAGTCTTAAATAAACCTTTTTTATGCAACCAGCCGGCCGTGTAAAGAAAATAAACCAGGCTTTAAATGCTTAATATCGGTCAATGCCATTTTCATGGAGGAAAAGTCGAAGTCTCCATCATTAACAGTTTGTACTAAAGTAGTTTATCATTTGATTTATCGGACAGTGCTGACTATATAAATAAATATCAGACTGCTCTCTCTGTGTAATTTGATCTTGATATACAAGCTCCCAAAAATTATCCAAAAGTCACGCCATGTTTTTTTATGTAGAGATATCGAAATATGTACTTACGGTAAGTTTAAATGAACTAAACCAGTTATAACATAAAACAACACAACTGATTTGCGCATTTTTGCAGGAATAATCCTACAGAATGGCAGGCTGGATCATTTAGGTCCGTCTGCCGGTACGTTTTCGCATTGAATGTGCCGCTGCCGTCATTTATCCTTACATCCTGGTCCGAGAACAACCAATCAACTTTCGGGGTTTTCAAAAAATGAAACAAGACACCAAAATAAACCTTTACACATTATCAACTGCAGGCGGCCCTTTTCTTATTATTGTCTCGTAACTGCATGTATTTAAAAGCTTATGTTTCAAAGGATAGAATTGATGGTAATGAGCAATTTCTCATATCTCAATTGTTTTTTCACATGCATGCATGGTTGCATGCATGCAGAAATAAAAATTTAATCTATGTTTCCTTTGTAAAATACAAGCAGGTGTTTTCAAAGCCGTCCGCTGCAATTCCTCATAAAGACCTGGGCGTGTGTATAGTCTGGATTTTGATTGAATTCACAAAAGAATGAAATCCTTATGTATTTAATTGATCATATCAGCGGCAAAATATTTTTTGGTTGTCATTTCAACTTATTTGAAGGTTTAAAGTTTCAAATCTTTCTACTGAAGTTATGATTCATAAACTTCCTGTTTAATGTAATACAGAGAAATAAGTACAGAAAATAAATGTTCAATCTTAGCCCTTTCAATAATGGCTGAAAAGGATGACATTTGGTTTACAATTTTTACCGTATTAAATGCCCAGCCGTCCATAAACTGACAGCTCTTTTTTGATATTTGAATTAACGTTCGGCAAACGTCGGATGTTCCGTTGAACAAGCACTTTTGGCTATGTAAATAAACGTTGTCTGATATGTTCATACACCTTACATTCTTTATTTCATCGAAAACGGACTGCTGTATTGCTCATAAAAGACGCAACCACCTCCCGATTTTAATTGAAATTGTTATAGATACATTTCCTTCTATGAATGGTTTGTTCATACTTTTACTTTTTATTTGATGTAAACTGTGTTTGCTATTCTCACTGAAGGACTCACAAATGTATATTTGCAACCAGGTAACATGATGCACACTTTACCTTCGTCCTTAACTATGTGAAAGCGAAGGAAGACTGAAAGGGTATGTGGGTAATGTGTTCAGCCCTAACTACTACATGTATCTCTCACCAGTCTATGTCGCCTGTATTTCTGTCAATTTCAAAATTACTGCTAGTTATTCTATTGGTCTTTGTCTTTAGGTTAATAAAGAAACCATTATGTCTTAGGCCCCATGTAAATAATTGCACAGATCAAAAACTTTAGTTTTCAGCTCTTAAATCGGCTTTGACATACGTTTCATGACTATTTGTTTGGTACTAAATTTACAAACAGCAGTCCTCTTTTATATGTTATGACATCTTTAAACCTAGATGTTACAGCCCTGTCAAAAACAATTTCAGCAACATATACCTGCAAGGTTCCCAAAAATGCAGATGCAGGCGCCCTTTATGAATGCCAAGACTATTTGATGACGTTGTCAAAGACGTTTACCACGCTGTTTCAGCACTTGATTGTTACATGTCACGTTATGCAAGTGATGGTGGTGTGCCAATATGTACCTACGGTTCAGCTTTTCATTTCTGATGGCAGGTGACATGTGTATCATAACAGAACTAAACATATCCTAATAAATTATTTCCTATCAAATTATGAACAGTAACTCCAAACATTGAGTGATCTCCCTTAAACCATACATACAATATCTCACATCTTCCCCCTTTAATTTCCAAACAGTAATAGTTTGTATATTTCCTAAAGAGTTCAGACTTTTGAAAACTTATACTGAAACTTATATTATGAAAATTTAGCATTTTTCTTTTAAATAATAAAATTAAAACATGAACTTCTTTGTTCTTTATAATGTTGATCAGAATATATCTAAATGTACAACAGTTCCAAACAACCCATTTCTTGACGTATTACTGACTTAATACATAGCCTTTGAAACTGCCTTTTGTTGTTTCTTGTTTTGCAATTACAGGTCTTGTCTCAGTAAGAAAATTTTTCAAAAGTGTAACTTCTCCTGGGATTAGTGGATCCTGCCTATCACTTTTCATTGGAAATCTACTTAAAATATCTGCATGACATATGTACGATCCTGTTTTATGCAAAAGTATGTAATTGTATGTAATTGTATGCACTCAAAGTTAATGAACAATTTCCTCCTTTTTTTTTTTTTTTTTTTGTTTATTACTTAATTTCTTGTGAGATTTGTGTTTTTCAATCTGCGTTTTACCTTCCCTTACAGAAGATTTGTTTTCTTGAGTTTGCACTTTTTCTGTAAGTGACCATCCTTTCTACACATTTAACATTCATAGTCTTTGAAGTAACAGTCATAATGCATATGATTTTCCACGCATTTCCAACATCCTTTCTGGTTTGAGTCATGTTTTTTTAGATCTGCCTTTTTCACCATACTTACAGTACTATTATCTCATTTTTTCAGGTCAACTGAATTCTTGGCTGTCTGTTCCATAGCCTGTGCTATTTCTAAAGCTTTCTGGAAAGTTAAATCTCTCTCGGCCAACAAACGCCATTGTATTTGATCATCGTTTACACCACAAACTAGTCTATCCCATATCATGACTTCTGATATGACATCAAAATTGCAATAAACGGCAAGATACAAAAGCAACATACTCTGCTACTGATTCTCTATTTTGAAACAGTCATAAAACTTATATCTTGAATCTAAGTAATACCTGGTTTCTTTGGTTCCATATAAAGACGAATGGATTAATACAAAGACAGTTTGGTTCAATATATTGATGAATCCAAGCAATACCATGCTTTTTTGGTCAATATAGGGACGAATTGATTAATACAAAGACAGTATGGATAAATATATTAATGAATCCAAGCAACACCATGCTTCTTTTGTTCAATATAAAGACGAATGAATTAATACAAGGACAGTTTGGTTCAATATAAACATATTTTCATGTAATATATACACGTGTTGGTGCAATGAACTGTAAAACAACGATATAAGACAGCTATGCTTTTCCATAAATATTGCCTTCTGCTTATCGGTATTGTCAATGTCATTTGCCACGAAATAGTGTCCTAACCTTCCCTTGTACTCCACCTTCCAGATATTCGTCGATATGTCCATACGATGCCATTTTAATGTATTGTACCCTTATACAGAGATTACTCAGGAGTCCTAACTACCTCTTCACGAATTGTGATGTCTTTGGGATGATTCAATAGAACTAACATCATTATCAACAGTTCAGCTTTTTACTTCTGATTTCAGGTGACATGTGTATTAGAACAGAACTAAACATCTCCGAATTAATCATTTCCTATCAGATTTCGGAAAAAGAATTCCTTCCCAAGCAAATGGTATCAAAAGCGACATCAAGTATTTCTTCATGAATGGAATTTAAGCTGAAAACAGAGTTCTTACTCGAGTTATATCACTTTACATCTAATATTTACTCTTGCCGAAACCTGCAATAAAGACATATATCCGATGACAGAGAACCTTGAAATGAAAATGAAAGTTTAACCTTTTACCACACGGTAAAATTCGAGCAACAATCAAATATTTTTCAAATGATAGTATTTTACAATTTGGAAAGAAAAGAAAATGAAGGTTAGCAGCATTTTTTTCCTTTTCCCACAATGTTTCGAAAAGTTTGTTTATCAGGGTTCGTTAAAAGTCGGGATTGAATGATGAGTTGAAAAAAAAATTGAAGACAGAGTTGTGACGATTACCTACCGGGATGTATGGAATAACAAGCAGCAATTTGGAAAATGACAGATATACAGGCAACAGGATTTTTTCCCGTTTTCGAGAGGTCTGACATAAGCTGATGAAAGATACATGTAGTATTTGGGTTAGTTGTGCCATGCAAAATGAGTGAAAACATTTCACTCACACATGCCCTTTCACCCTCCGTTCACTCTCGTATAGATAGGGGTTAAAGTTCAGGGTGTAGCATTTACCCTAACTGTATTCTTACCTGCTCAGAAAAATAACGTACGGCTTTATACAAGACGATATACTCATCATTTGTCTCTGTGACTGGAAATGGAAACATTGAGGGATAAAACATCAAAACTTCAAACAAAGTAGAGGGCTTGCGGGCGTGAATCAATCTTTGGCAGTGATTTTGCTTTTGTGGTTGCATACATAATGAATTCATGATGAAAAAGGGAAATGGCACAAAAAAAACACAGATAAAAACAAGTGCCCAGCAAAATAGCTGCGTCAGATTGACGGATCAAATTACCACTTCTTAACAAGTAATAAAAAAACAGATAATGCGTCCTCCTCCCCCTATTCGGCAGAGCAACTGCGACTTCCTTATCCTTGCTAAATCGATTTTCAAAATGTTTGAAATATACGTTTTGTCAATACAATTCAAGTGTTCCGTATGATTCTATAAATATATAAAAATATTTCAGTAATATGCTTCTCAACAAATCCGCTTTTGAGTCGTTTCATTGTAGCTGCGCTAGTTCATACGTAATTAAAACGCGTGACTGCTCATCCAGTGAACAAAACCCGAGAGTCATCCACACACATGGCTTTGTTATTAGTCTATTGGAACAAAATAGAGGCATGGGGTAGCTGCTGAGGACTCGGACATTTTGTGCCTAAACAAGATAACGATTAGTGCTGAATAAAGACGAAGATGTATAGTGCTGATCACGTTTTCTTCACTGATGAAGTCATGAGTCGGTTGAAGTCATGCAAATGGGCTTCCCCCGAGATAATTTAGTGTTCCCACTCGCGCACATCCTTGCGTAAATCACGTTTTGAAGTTAAAAGTCACGTAACAAATATTGATTTTGCGCGATACCTTGCATACGAAAAAAAGAAGACGAATAAAGCTCACTATGAGATTTTCCTCATTACCTGTCTGTTAAAAAAAAACGTCGGGACAACATTTGAGCGTTTTGGCATCGGCGACAATGAACGGTCGAATGCCCATCAAGAAAATCTCTCGGGCCATTCAAGCAATAAAAAAAATACTCTTAACGGTTTCAAAATAGTTGGTTGTTAGAATTTTCGTAGCTGAAATTCGACGAAAAAGAAGGGACGATAGCGTGTGCGGCGTGAACGGCATAGAATCGACAGTAGCTGTATTTGTTTTCGTGCATTGGTGCAAAAAATACCAAAGATCTGCCCTGGTGACTGGTGAGGCACCAATCATGTTAGGAATATCGTTTATTCTGTCTGAGTTTAAAACAGAAGCAACATATGGATACTGCTGTGAGAATACTCAAAATAGGTAAAAAGAAAATGCCAATATTGGAGTCCCAACTTTGTACAGAACCCTATATGAATGCTGAAAACAAACAAAGGTGTATTTGTTCTAGCGAAACCGTCTTTGGTTCCAGGAGAGTTTCAGAAACCAGTGATTTTGTTTTCGAACTATTAGGAAACAGATTTTTTAAATACCCCCACAACGAAGTGGGGGAGGGGAATAATACTGGAATCACTGTGGCTCTCTGTCCCTCTGTCTGTCCTTCCATCCGTCTGTCCGTAGAAACAAATTTATCCAGCGAAATACTCACTTGAGCACGAAATGCTAAGGCGAGGTATTGTGATGGATCTTTGTCCGGCGTCAGTCTGCCAGTCCGTCCGCCTGTCCGTCCGTTTGTTGTCTGCCTGACTGTCCACAATTCCTTTTAACATATTCGTCTCCTAAACAGTTGGGGCAATTATGTTGAAACTTGGCAGGCATGTTCCTTGGATGCAAAAAAGAAAACAAGAGGACCATGATGGTCCTATATCGCTCACCTGAGTACTAAGCAGTAAAGGTCTACATTGAAGATAATTACCAAATGTTGAGGTTCAAGGTCAAATGATAATAACAAAAGCTGCAAATTGTCGCACGATATGCCCATCCCACTGCCAGTTTGTCGAGGAGGTATAATAGCAGTAGATAATAAACGTCCCTTTTCTACTCATCCCCCTCATCACCCCTAATCTAACCATTTATCGCACGACCCTATAAAACTGTATATAATATACTCCTCAAATCTATGGTCTGCATATTATATACCTAACTATGTGGGACTAACAACCATATATGGATGAACCCACCTACAATTCAATTATATACCTTCTCCATACATTAAGTTTATTAAAAAAAATCTAATTTTATATATAAATTTTATTTGTTTAACTTATTTATAATTTTTTTTATTTTTATAAATTAAGAAAAATTAACTAATAATAAATTGAGTGATGTCAAAGATGTGTTAAACAAACATTTAGAGAATAAGCTTGCTTTAAAATATAAAGAAGAAATAAACCGTATAATTTCAAGAAATGAAAAACATATTAATTTTTTTTTCTGAAAAGATAGAAGAATTTGGGAATTATATGAAACAAAAATATACTAACTGAGGGGTTTCTTATGAGCATAGAAGTAGTAGAAGTGTGTTATTTTTACGAAGATGGTTATTATGATAATCCATACGATGCCCAATCAGAGGGTAAGTCATCAGATGGTGAAACAGACGAAGTTCTTTCAAATCAACAAATTAATGGTAAGAGAACTATTTACGAAGAAAAATGCATTGTATGTTTTAAGGACAAACCAGATGTTTTGTTTGCAGGATGTGGCCACGTTTCTATATGTAATGATTGTGATAATTTAGAATTAACTAAGTGCCCAATATGTCGTCAAAAAGCGCTTGTAAAAAGATACTCATACATACAGTTTTTGAGTCTACTCATGTTAGCTATGCGTCATACTTTTCAAAGTACTTTGATACTGCCGTTTATGATGATTACATAACTTTTTTAGAAAAGGCACGTGGGTTAATTTACTATATATTTAGCAGGGCGTTAACTCGACAAAACGATAGAACTTTTTATTTAAAAATATGTGCTAGTGAGCGTGGTGTAGATGAAATAACAAATGGAGTAATAAAAAACTATATTTGGCATGGGGCTGAAATATCATTTTCAGGCATGACTGAAAATTTTATAACTACATTTAACCAGCTTTTAGAAAATAACGAAAGAAATAAATCATATTACGTAAATAAAACAGAACTTAAATGTGGACTATACATTAATGTATCATTTTATATATTTGATGAACATGCTAGACCTATTGAAGACGAAGAAGATGAAGAGGAAGATATTGATGAACCTAATACTCCTATCAATACTACAGAATCATTTTGTGAAGAAAAATGTGTTATCTGTCTCAACGAGAAACCTAATGTAATGTTTTGTAGGTGTGGTCACATACGCATTTGTGGAGGTTGTAACCAACTATCAACGTTAAATGCTTGTCCTGTGTGTAAGACAATTACATCCATAAGACGTGAAATAGAATTTGATATTCCTCATGTTTAAAAAAATGTTAAAACTGAATCACCTTTAACCCCTTTTTCTATATCTCCTCATCGAAAACGAAAGAGGAAGTATAGATGAAGTAAGGCGAGTCATCGGAAACAACCGTAATGCAACCCGTTTTATTTACTTCCTTGTTGGAAAAAAATTAAACAGCAATATTACAATACTAAAAAGTATTCTCACAAATGTTTAGTAATTGTTTAAGAAGTATTCGTGTTTATGTTGTCCCCTAAGTTTGCTAAATTTAGTACACTTATTGTGAAATACTACCCAAACCCTTTTACTTTACGCGTATAACTCTATATCTTCTTCTTTGGGTAAATACCCCATTTGTAAAACGTGAAATATAACTTTTTTATGTTTGAAAAGTTATATTTTAGATATTGTTGTGTGTATGGTTAAATATCTAACTGTATTCTTACAACATCTCAAAAAATAATATGATATGTAAATCTTTTAGGTTAATATCATTATATATTTGAATATTTATATTATCATCTTCTTGTAGTTCAATAAGGGTAGAATCAGGTTGTAAATATGTTGAGTTTAATCCTTGTTCAGATGCTATATATACTCCACTTTCTCTTGGTCTTAGTGTAGTATACCAAAATATATTCCAAAATTTAACTCCATATTAAGAGCGTTAATTTCATTTAAACTAGGACTGTTTAAACCGGTACGAAAAATTATTTTTGTTAATTTTGCTCTTTTTGGTAACCTGTAGCCATAATATAATCCATCAGTTACATCAGCACTAGGGAGAGGATCATACCCAGAACTAGAACCAGGTCCAGTACCAAAATAAAAAGGAAAGGTTCTATCTTTTATAATTCCTGTTTCACTTCGTGGTTAACCTTTAGCATAAAAAGAATTCATTGGAATATCACCAATTTCACCACCAAAATATAACCCTATTATATTCGTGGTTAACCTTTAGCATAAAAAGAATTCATTGGAATATCACCAATTTCACCACCAAAATATAACCCTATTATAGGGTTGCATTACGGTTGTTTCCGATGACTCGCCTTAAGTTCCTTAATATTTTCCAGTTCTTTATTTATTTCTTCTTTAATTTTATCTATAATTTCTTTTGTTTTATCGTGATAGTCATCTACATACTTCTTATTTACCACCTGACCCTATTCAATAGGCTCAGGAACATTTAATATTTGTTTAAACGCCATATTAAGGTTTGTTGTAGATAAAAAATTTCCATTTTCCTTAATAAATGGAGAACCACCTCCTGGAAGAGCCCCATCTTTTACATTATTTGAAATCATTGTATCCACATATTTTTTGTTTACAGCATCACTATCAATAAAGCTGTCTTGAAAAAGTGCCTCGTTCCAATTACACCCTGTGCCACGTAGTGGGGTCCCTTACCCAGTAAAAGCGCAACCTCCTTACCATCATCATCAGTTATGGCGTTTGTTTTAGTAAATGCACCACCCTCTTTGTTTTTAACTACACCATCATCCTTATACTTCTTTGTAGCAGCATCAGCATCCTCTTCAGGTTCTTTCAGATTATTCAAAGGTTGAAAAGCCATGTTGATTTAGTCTGTTGCAGCATAACTACCATTGTCTTTTAAAAAGACAGTAGGAAGCGGTGATATCTTGTTATCTAGACTTTGTTCGACCTATCTACATACTCTTTAGCATTGTTTCCTACTCTATCAACATATTCATTATTAGCAGCATCCTGTTGTGCAGTTGGTGTAAGCAAACCAAAAAGTTTCTTATCTGCCGTGTTTACACCCGAAGATGAAACAAAATTTCCATTTTCATCTTTAAGCGCTTTAACATATTCATCCACATATTCTTTTATAGTATCATGCACATACTCCTTATTAGCAGCTTCCCCACCTTTTACAGAATCTCTTAAACCTCCAAGTTTGTTACTTGCAAGATATATTGCTCCTTTAGCTGTAAAACCTCCATCCTTTCTTAGTTTAAAAGCATTTGTGCTATCCACATATTCCTTAGTTACAGCATTTTGTATAGCTTTAGGTTCACCAACGTTTTCTAAAGTATAACCATTGATATCGAGATGGTTGACACCTGTATATTTTCCTTCTTGAACTGTAAATGGAGTGACTGCTGTAACATGTCTTTTAACCTCATCATACTTGGTATCTACATATACCAAATTGACGGCGTCACTCTCGTTTTCAGGAGAGGGAATATTTAACAGTTTATTGCCATTCATATCTAATTTTTTCTTTACTACAATGTTTCCATCTTGATCCCTTTTTAAAAATCCCTTCCCTTTACTTGTATCAACATAATACTTTGGGGCCACATCTTTAGGATTAGTTGGATTACTAACCTTAGTAAGTGTATTTCCATCCATATTTATAGAACCGGTAACTTTGGTTGTTCCATCTTTCCGTAAAAAGTTATTATTTATGTAAGCAAGTGGCACACCATCACCGCTTGTTTTAGCGTCAATATCCATTCTTCCAAATTTATCAAGAGGCATTTTTTTATTACTAAAATGAAGTATTTAAAACATTTTGAAACTCTTTACCTAAACCCAACTCTTTAAGTACGTAAAGACACAAATGCCCACAAAATACCTGTCCAGCTGGTTGTATCTGGTCACTATTGTAATGTATTGGACTTTTATAGGTACTCTTGAATTTCAATAGGGGGTTGTATACCATAACTGTCAAAGTAATTTTTAGTTTTACAGTTTTTATACCAAGCAACCCAATGCGTACCAGAGCCACTTGCATCATCAAGGTTTAATATACCACATTCCTTTTTTCTACACTTTTTCGGTAAAGCGTCTCATACCATTACTCCTCTAAAAGAAGGAATCTTTAATTTTTTTGCCGCACTTTCCAATTCGAAATTGTTGAACGGCCTATTTGGTAGTACAAGGTTTCCGACTGCAATATTATCTTTCATTTTTTATTATGTCGAAATATTTAATATATCATTATTATCAACCCATTAATTAAGCTCATCAGAATAACCCTTCCACTTTACTAACGATTTATTTTTCCCTTTTTAATAACCCTTTCTATCCTATACAACTCTTGGCTAGTTTTTGTGGTATTTGTCGAAGACAATACCACAATGAGTTCAAGATTGAATTTCGATAACCATGTATCTTATTTTGTACCGTGAATCTAATACTCCATCGCGTTTAGGTACACAGCAGTAGAAAGAGATTGAGTTCAAGTAGTTCCGGCTTAAATTTTGCCGGAATATCCCGGATGTTGGTAGCTTGAAAATGCTTCAAACGCTTTGGAATATCATTACTGCGTTCTCTGCCCTAACCACTTACAAACAGACAAAGCCATGATTATATGCTCTTTTATGGACTCCCCTCTTTTATCACAAAAAAAGCCAGACGGGCTGAAAAACGTAATTTCAAGTGTAATAACTCAGCCCTTAAAAAAAAAGTCGGTCTTCAATGACACTGATAAATTAATCAACCTACGAAAGGTCCCGGGCTGTAGGCGGCAAGAATATAAAACTTGGCATAAAGTAGTTCAATATAAATACATGAATATTGCCATTTTCTTCATAATTTGCAGCTATCTAGGACGACATTTCAATTTAAATCTTGATTTGCAGATCTTCTATATGATATATATTTCTACATATGCCAGCGTATCCATTTTGTCATAGCGTACCCAAACTCTTTAGAGTCTATACCGAGTCTATACCAAGACAGCGTACCCAAACTTTGTAGAGTTTTAGTTCAACCATTTTGTGCAAAACCGAAGGAAATAAACCTAGTTAAACTCATTTTTTCTCAGGCAAATGACTTTTACGGTGTCACTCAAATATGTAATTTGAAATGGCATATTAAAATACATTGGGCGAGGCTATCGATCGTTGAGATACTTATTTTTTATTGAAACTAGCTTCTCGCGAGATGATACAAATTTGCCAACTGACCTTGGGCTTTTTCGTTCCAAAACCAATTCGTTCCATGGCTTGTTGGTCCTATGATTGCACGCTACTCCATTTGATTGCTCATGAATATTTATAGATCGAGGTAATAGATGCCAAATACCGTTACTGAAGCGTCACCACGAGTTACTTCCCTTTCCACCCGACAATTTTTCCCAATCCTGTGTATACCCGAATAGTGAAAGTGTCATACTTTTTTAAATGGATTACACACTAAACGCGATAAATAAACAACCTAAAACGGCCGTGTCGTTAGTTTCATCAATTATCTTTTTCGAAGACACACACAAAAAAGTACTGTTGTTTTATCAATTTTTCGGTAGACTTCAGAGAGTAAAACGGTATCATTTATAAGCGCTGTCTCCTGCTGGGCGTGTTGATAGAGCTTTTTGTATGCAGACTGCATTAACCCTTTGGCTACCAACTGCGACTCAATGACCTTTTGCAGACAATATAGATTCAGATCACACCAGGAAGAACGTGCAGTCTGATCCTAGATCTACACTATCCGATACGAAGATATTTTTCCTCGAGATATTCCTTTGAAAAAACTTTTGAGGTTTTACTATCGGCTTTAAAAGTTGCATTTAATATATTTAGTAAGATAAGGTTTAACTTAAATTAAACAAATACCCCCTCCATTCCTAAAGAAATTGGTGCAAATATACCGTTTAAAGTGCGACTTGTTAACCCAGGTTACATGATGCATTTGAAAAAAAAAATGTTCAGGCAGAAAAATGCATCTTTTGGCGCCAGTAATTAGAACAGACTTACCCTCAGTCACAGATTTTAACAATTCCAAAACTTTACAAGTGATCAACGTAAGACTAAACGGGATAAACACTTAATTATGACATGTGTGTGTTTACTAGTCGGTGCCTAAAAAGAACACAACAGCTTTTCAAATAGATCATCCACTTTGACGGTGAAATACTGAGATCAAACGTACACCAAGCTAACCCTTGACTAGCTTTTCAATGAAAATAAGTATAGCACGTATAACGAGGTCTTGTAACACGTTAATGTAAACGCTCTTAGAGTTAGCAGAAAAATACTTCCACATTTTTTCTTTCATTGTTCTAATCCATCTTTCAACTACGCTAGATTTTTCTTCATTCTCAGTAGAATACAATTCAATCATATCTTTAACATCTTTGTTATAAAACTCTTTACCTTTGTCTACCCACATTTTCTTCGGTTTTCTCTCCTTAAAAATACTCTTTAATGCTGTAGCAAAACACTTTCAAGTTTTCTCTTTTAATGGCACCAGATAACCGTATTTAGAAAAGATGTCAATAACAGCGAGAAGATATTTTACACCACGATTAAATTTAGAAAAAGCTTGCATGTCTACTAAATCCGCAGCCCGTATCCTATCAATACCGTTTACTTCAACTCTTCTTTTCTTAAATTTTTTCTTTACGGGTTTGTGTAATTCTTCCGCTAAATCTATGAATGTTTTTTCATCCCCATTCCAAATCGTTTTTTTGTTCCAATTAAGCTACAAACAATTCCTCTTTCCATTTTCTCTCTTAAAGTAGGATTGTAAATACCCTCTAACTCTCTTAACATAGTTTTATCACATACAGCATTTCTTGTAGCAGTATCATCGTTTTGAAGATAACATACGTCATGATGATAACCGGCTTTATCTACTCTATTGATAGGTTTGCTCCATTTTTTTGGAGTTAAATCTGGGTTTAACCTTTTTTTAAGGTTAGTGCCGGGCCCCGTAAAATTGTGGCCAGGGAGATGCATCTCAAAAGGCATATTGTTAATCAGTTTGTTTAAAATTGATCCACCCTTTTTGGTTCCTTCCTGTGCCTTAATAAAATGAGTTTTAGTTGTTCCACAAACCGAGCATTTTCCTCGTTTCATATTTCTTCCATTCTTACTAACTTTTTTACATTTAACGCAATACATTTTTTATGTAATAATAAAAAAAGGTTATATAAAAATGGATGTAATTGATTTATCATGGAACGAAGTAGTATCAAAAAGATTTAATAACCCTCTTTTACCAAAGAGTATTAGAGGGTTAATCGTAGGTAAATCAGGATGTGGCAAAACCACCCTTTTACTTAACCTTTTGCTTAGACCGGATTGGTCGGACTACAACAATTTATGCGTTTTTGGGAAAAGTCTTTTTCAACCGGAATACTGCATACTTAAAAAAGCTTTTGGAGAAAAACTACCAAAAGAAGGTATTTTAAAGTTGTTTAATATGCGAGATGATATACAAGATTTAAATGTTCCACCAACAGCTTTGGTTGATGAATGGGTAAAAACGTTAAAAAATAAATCGGATATAAAGTGTAGTTTTTTTTTTTGAAACAGCAGACGATGTACGTGACCCACGAGATTTAAACTCAAATAACAAAAATTTAATGACTTTTGACGATTTACTTTTAGAAAAGCAAAATAAGTGTGAGTGCTACTACATTCGTGGAAGGCATAGTAATGTTGACTGCTTTTATCTTTCACAAAACTATTTTAGATTACCAAGACAAACTATTAGAGAAAACGCAAATTTTATCTGTCTTTTCAAACAAGACCTAAAAAACATTAATCATATATATAACGATTATGTAAATGAAGATATGTCTAAGGAGGAGTTTAGAAAATTTTGCCATAAGTGTTGGGAAAAACCACATGGTTTCGTTATTATCGATTTAACGAGTAAAAAACATGATGGGAAGTACAGAAATGGCTTTGATAACTTTTACACACCAAGTTAAAAATATATTTTTACTATATTAAAAAATGGAAGAGCTTGTAAAAAATACAGAACCCAAAACGTCATTTCAAATTATAGTAAGTGGCGACAAAACACGCATTAAAACTAGGTTTAACCCACCTCTTCAACTTGACAAGGATAAAAAATACGAAATCGCTTTGGTAGACCTCGAAACTTATCACTCTTTTCCAAACATTGATGCAACAAACAACATCTTCATTTATTCTCCGGATAATGGTGCTTCATGGAATAAAGTTGAAATACCAGAAGGAAGTTATGAAATCACTAACATTAATGATACCATTCAGCAGGAAATGAGAAAAAAACGACCACTATGATGAAGTCAATGAAAAATATTATATCAATATTTCTGCAAACACTAATACCCTTAGGTCAGTTATTGATATAGAAGATGGATACCAAGTAGATTTTAATCATCCAAACTCCATTTCTAAAGTATTAGGATTTACTCATTCAAAATATACGCAAAGATTTCATGAGTCAGAGAATACTGTAAACATTCTTAATATAAACAGCATATTCATAAACATTGATATCATCTCAGGAAGTTATGTTAACGGTTCAACGCAAAATACGATTTACTCTTTTTTCCCAGATATATCTCCCGGATATAAAATTGTTGAAACTCCTCGAAACCTTGTATACCTACCTATAACAGTGTATGAAATACACAACGCGACGGTTGAAATTACAGACCAAAATGGAACCTTACTAAATCTTAGAGGAGAAACATTAACAATTAGATTTCATATTAGAGAAGTGTATTAAAAAATATCAGATATATATAAAATGACAAGTTATACGAGTGTAAAAGTTAATATATCAGAAGGGCAAAAGCAAAAGCTTCAACATGCTGTTAAAGGTGGATGCTCAGTAAGTATTCGTTTAGGTCATGAGGATTTAAAAGGTAATGATATTATAGGATTAACCGATTCACAAGTAAAGAAAATGGCTAAAGCCTATGAAAATGCTAAAGGTGTAACAATTAGAATGAGCGCCAAACAGCTTAAACATCACATGAAGATAGAGAGGGGTTTTCTCGGAATGTTGGCTGGATTGGCTGCTAGAGCTTTACCCATGGTGGCTGGGTTGGCTTCAAAAGCGTTACCAGCTTTAGGTCTTGGGGCTCTTTCTGGATTAGGTTCATTTGGAGTAAATAAAGTACTAGGGTCAGGTCTTTACCTTAAAAAAGGAAGTTGCGTTTGTAAGGTAGAAACTGATGGAAAGGGACTTTACCTATCACCTAATAAGGGTAAAGGGTTAGAGTCTGTTGGTGATGGCTTGTATTTAAAGCAAGGAGGAAAGTTTTATGATGGAAAAGGGCTTCTTTTAGGCCCTAATAGTCCATTTGCTAATATACCTATCTTAGGGGCTATATTGTAATGTTATAAATATTATTACTATTTATATAAAAATGAAAATCCATAAACTCGGTGTTACGAAAGGAAATATTATTCAACCAAAAACAATCCACTGGATGCCATTACAAGGCTTAAAATATCCACCTCGAAAAGTAAATACGGTAACCTAGGAAATTTTTTGTCAAGAAAAGCTTACACTAGCACCTAAAGAAGTTAAACATATACTCTTAGGGTTTGGTTTTATGATGACTAAAGGAGTTGTTTTAACCTCATTACCATACTATTTAAAAATGAAGTGGTGCAGTTTACAAAATGAAGTTAACCTCGAAAATGTTGAGAATATTATAATTACTATTACAAACAATTCTAGCAAAAGTGTAACAATTGAGGAAAACGAGCTTCTATGTCTCGTTTACTATTCATTTTAAAAAATATATAATTCTAATAAAAATGGAGATGAAAGAAACTATATGCCCTAAATTACCAACTGCTCCTCCAATTGATGAGGGGCAAGGATATAGACTGCAGAAAATTAATGAAATTCAGAAATTTCTAGAAGAAGAAAAATAAAAAAGAGAAGCCTTAAGTAAAAAGTATTTTAGAGCTGCGAGAATAGTAGATAGTATAGATACGGTTTTAGTTACGATTACCATGATTTCAGGAGCAGGTGGGATAGGTTTACTATCAACACTAGTCGCGATACCTGCAGTGATAGCATTAGAAGGAGCTGCGACTTTTACTGGTCTTTTAAGTTTAATTGGAAAGAACAGCGTAAGGCGCTCAACTGCAAAAGCTGAAAAACACGAAAAATTTATAACAATAGCGGATACCAAGTTAAATACATATATATCCTCACATATATCGAAAGCTTTAAGTGATAACAAAGTTACTGATGAAGAATTTCAACTAATCTTGGAAGAATTGGAAAAGTATAAAGTAATGAAGGAAGAAGTTAGGTCAAAAACGAAGAAAAAGATATTGGCTGAAACTGAAGAATCATTAATTGAGAAAGGGAGACAAGAAGCGCGTGAGTCCTTTCGGAAGTTGGTTGAAAAGAATCATAACACCCACTAAAATAAATTTCTCTTGTCAATGTAGTTTTAATTGCGTTAGCGATAAAACGTGTTAAAACTGCGATTAAATCTGCGTTAAAAAGATATGTTGGTAATTAAAAATGTCATTTCTAAAAATAACTGATCCTGCAAAAAAAGACTTAATTGTAAAAGAGTACCTCGAAACAAAAAAGAATATCCGGGATAGCCAACTAGCAGAAAGAACAGGGGAGAAAGAATTGCAAACTGATTGCAAACTGATCTTTCAAAGTTTTTTAAACCTATTACAGAAACACAAAAAACTACAGCTAAGGAGGTGTAGAAGAACTTAAACCAATTAAGGAAGGTATAAAAGCTATTAATCCAGCATCTGTAACAGCTTATGATAAACCAACTGAAGAAGCAGATGAACCTTCAATGCCTTTGGGGGAATTAGCGGAACATTTTTTTAAAAAATATTATATTTTGATAGTGCGTTTGGAATAAGAAAAGAAAAAGGTAAATTTTATATTGGTGACAAATATATAGAAATTGATGAAGATGATATTATTGTTGGTAATAAAGAATATAAGGGTACCCCTGGACTATGGAATTTACTTATGTCTAAAAAATCACCTAGAAGTAGTTTCACTGAAGATGATTATAAGAATTACAGGAAGTTAATGTTGCAAACAAACGCTCTTTATCGTGGTAACGATCCAATAAATAGATAACCCAAAAGCAGTAAAGGAGAGAAATGGAATAATATACTTAAACATATTTGACACAGTAGAAAAGAGTACGAAGGAAAGGGTATAGTGGTTATCCCAGGTGATCCTAACGCATTGATAGAAAGACTTGACCTGTTGTAAGCGAGCAAATAAGCGGGTAACACAGGTGTAAGAAACGAGTTAGTAGGCATATGTGATGAATTAAAAAGGCAAGGTGTTATAGATTCGAACGCTTATAAAAAATTAATGTTACTATAAACAATGATAACGCCTTAAAAAAGAGGATTTAATAAAAGGTATGCGTATGGTGGTACTGGAATGTTTGCAGCATTGCGAACCTTCTCACGAGACTTTTTACCAGTAGTGCAGCTAAGCAACTTGCATCTTCTGCCTTAGATATTGGTAAGAGTGTTGCTAAGGAAGGAGCAAAGAAAGCTTTAGAGGCTGGAAAGAAATTAGTTGCAAAAGCTTTAACACGAAAATCACGCAAAATTTTAGAAAAACATATTGTTATACCTGTAAACATGGTGGGCAACCCTACGACACAAAGCGTTAGCAATTTAATAGATGGAAGTGCCATTGCTATTCAGGATTTAGTTAAAAAATTAAACAGTGGGTCTGGTATTAAAGTAACATGAAGGAAAATAACAAGCATGACACAATTATAATTTTTTTGCTTTAAAAATTATAATTGTATTATAAAATGGACATTTTAAATATCACTGAACCAATTGTAAAATATGATAGTATTGATGAGTATGAGCACTTTGAGTATAACCCAATTACTGGTACAAGGTTGGACAACTCTGGAGGAGATATTAGTATTAACATCGAAACGCAAGATATTTTTACGCATCCAAGCGAAAGTTATTTACTTATAGAAGGCCGCTTTACAAAGGCTAATGGAACAGCTTACGCAAATGCTGACCTTATTTCTTTAACAAACAACGCCCTCACATATCCTTTTAAGAATATCAGATATCAACTTTCCGGTCAGGATATTGAATCCATAATAAACCCTGGTCAAGCTACAACAATGCTCGGGTTGTTAAAATATCCTGATGATTTTTCTAAATCACAAGGGTTAAACCAATTATGGTACAAGGATACAACAGCCGCAGCACAAGTTCAAAACGTAGGTTGGAATATAAGAAAGCAGCACATCATTAATAATTCAGACCCAAAAGGAACATTTAGCTTTAGAGTACCATTAAAACATATATTCGGTTTTTGCGAAGACTATAATAAGGTTTTGTATGGTATGAATCACACTCTCACCTTGACAAGAAATGATGATAATGATGCAATTTTTAGAGCTAACGGTGTTGATCCTGGTAAGATTACTTTGGATAAAATATCATGGTTTATGCCGCACATGATGCCTGCGGATAAGGAGAAAATGGAGCTTTATAAACTTATCGAAAAAAAAGAGAAATTCCCAGTTTGATATAGAATGATACAGTGCGACTCTATCTCAGTTCCTCAGTCAACATCATTTACTTGGAGGCTTTCAGTTAAATCATCTCCCGAGGTACCGCGTTTTATCATTGTTGGCTTTCAAACTGATAAAAATGAGGATCAAGAGCAAAACCCGGCTATATTCGACAACGTAAACATTAAAAATATTTATGTTATGCTAAATTGTACAAGATACCCAGTTGCTGACTACAATCTTTCATTTACTAGACAGCAATTTAGTAGAGCTTATGGCGATGTTGCATTATTTAGGTCTAAGTTTTTTTAAAATGGATGAGTTAGTATCAAACCCTAATATTTCCCCCTCAAATTATAGAACCCTGTATCCTTTGTTTGCGTTTGATGTTTCTAAACAAAGTGAAAGGTTGAAATATTCTGTTACTGATATTCAAATTAAGTCACATTTTCATCAAAATGTACCTGAATGCACCGAGGCATATGCTGTTATTATTAGTGATAGGTTAATTAACTTTCAGTCTGATGGTAATAAAATGAGTGTAGTGTATTAAGTTAAGTATTTTTTCTATATATTAAAAAAATGATAAAATTTTCAGAATTAAAAGAAATTCTTAAAGAAAATAATATAAATTTTTGCTCTTTCTGGGATAAAAAGCGGTTATTTGAGTTGGTAAAAGAACACGGCTTACTGCCTGAGGAAGAGCTAAAACCAGAAAAGAAAAGAGACACTAAGTATGATAGATTACAGTCTATTATGAAAAATCCTAAAACAGTTACTTTAGAAGATGTTAAAACTGGAGAAATAAAAACTTTCCCATCGATTTATAAGGCTGGTAAATATATAGACCGTTGTCCTCAAACTATCATGAACTGGAACGGAAGGGTTTGGAAGGATAAATATAAGGTTAGTATTTATTAGACAATTTTATTATATCTATACATATAGGGATATAATAAAAAAATTTATATATTTTGAAAATTAAGTTAAGTGGAATAAAACTCATTAAAAAAATGAGTTGGCTTAATAGAATTTCGAATAAAGCTAGACAACCTGCTTCTAATGTTTACACTGGAGCTAGACGACTTGCTTCAGCGGTCGTTCTGGAATCTATACAAAAAAGAATAGGTGATTTTGGTATAATTGGTTAACCAATAATGTGGAAACAACACAGATACCACAAGTATTGGATGAAATTGTTGCTCACGTTAGAGAAAATTACCCTCCAAGGCAGCCGTTTGAAATTAGAGCTGGGCAATCCGCATTTAGAGGATATGCCGCTCAACACGTTATAGATGGTAGAGAAGGTTATACACCCGATAGATTTTTTATGGAAACGAGGGATATTCTTCTAAACAACCTTCAAAGAAACCTACAAACAAAAGTAAAACTTGTACTTAGGTGTAAATTACATTTACCTACAAACCGTAACTCGAATAAGGAATATGCTTTTCACTCTAAACAATTATTAAACTTAAATGTGGGAGGAGTAGAGGAGTTAATGCAAGAAATGATAGATGAAATTTTAGAAAAGTTAGCTAAGTTTCAAAGAGAAGGTAGCGGTTTTACTTTTTCAAGCATAGTTAGGTTAGAATTACACATATTGAATTGGCTCCTTATGTTCCTTTACGAGCTGAAGGTCACTCACCACTACCACAGTGGATTGTAAATAAGAGAGCAGTTTTAAACATAAAAAATAAAGATAATAAATGTTTTTTGCGGTGCATTTTAAGAGCGTTAAATCCTAAACCCAAAATTGCAGAAAAAGTTGACATGGCTTTGCAAGAAAGGGAAAATACCGTAAACATGAAAGGGATAAAGTATCGCGTAACAATACAGGATATAGATAAGTTTGAAAAACAAAATTCAGAAATTAGTGTAAACGTTTTGGATATGACGAAATGAAAAAGTATATTTGCCCTCTACGTCTTACAAAAGTTGAAAAAGGTAATCATATTGACCTGCTTTTTATTAAAGATGATAAAAATACACACTATGCCCTCATAAAGAACTGTAATGGTTTAGTAAGAAAACAAATAGCTGACAAAGGTGGTATAGAATTCTGTAAACGATGTATGAATCATTTTGGTAGTAAAAAACTTTTAGAAAAACATATACGGTACTGCACCAGTTATGAGCCTGTTACTTTAGAAATGCCAAAAAAGGGTAGCGTGTTAAAATTCGAAAACCATGCTGGAAAAATTTTTCCCTTTGTTGTATACGCAGATTTTGAAAGTATTTTAGAACCAATACTTACATGCCAGCCAAACCCTAAAAATAGTTACACTATACAACGCCAAAAGCATAGACCTTGTAGCTTTTACTATATCATAAAATGTTTTGATGATGATGTTCTGGCACCCATGGAAAGGAACTATACTGGAGAAGATGTTGAAGAAGTTTTTATAAACTGGTTAAAACTTGATATACAAGAAATTTACCAAAAATACTGTCAAATCCCAAAACCTATTAAAATAACAGAACAGGAGGAAGCAAAACACAAACAAGAAACACAATGTTTGATTTGTGATGGAGAATTTACTCATGAAAATTACAAAGTAAGAGACCACTGTCATTTTACGGGTAAATATAGAGGTGCCGCACACAATGAATGTAACCTAAAGGCCAAAAGACCTGACTTTACACCTGTGTACTTTCTTAATTTAAGCGGATATGATGCACATCTTTTTATTAAATATCTAGGTAAATCTGCTGGTAAGATTGATTGTATTCCAAATAATGAGGAGAAATATATTAGTTTTAGTAAAAACATTTCGGTTGGAAAAAACACAAGTCATAAAATTAGATTTCCGGACAGCTTTAAATTTATGAGTTCAAGTTTAGATAGGCTTTCAAGTAACTTGGATGACAGCCAGTTAAAAATCTTATCAAGATTTTTTGCAAAAGAAAGACTACCATTAGTTAGAAGAAAGGGAGTTTTTCCTTATGAATATCTTTTGAAAAACTAAAACAAGTCCAGCTACCACCTAAAGAAGCGTTTTACTCCAGTTTAAGCAAAGAACATATTAGTGATGAAGACTATGCTCATGCGCTAAACGTGTGGGAAACTTTCGGAATGAAAACATTAAAAGATTAGTTGGAACTTTACAACAAAAAAATAGATGTATTGCTTTTAGCTGATGTGTTTGAAAACTTTAGAGATGTTTGTTGTGAAAAACCCCCCAGCCGGGTAGGGGGAATAGAAAAAATCCCGGTTGTAGTCCTGCAGAGTGGTAAAACCCCACCGAAAAGGACCTGCCCGTTTGCCGTGGGCTGCGACCCGTGTCGCCTGATGACGGGATCCTGGTGGTTGAGTGACATCAGGGATTGGCTAGGCCCTGTACTTGCAACACACCACTTTGGCCCTAAATTGGGCTAAACGGGAGGTCAGGAAGGCCCGTCCTGATCAATCGGCTGGTCATGCCTTGCCCTAGGACATCTGATATACTCTTTCTTTTACATCTTTTCTCAAGTAAATTTACCATCTTCTCCACATAATTACATCACACTCTTTCAGATATTATATTTCTTGTTTAGCCCTAGAAGGCGATGGCTCATGGGTCAATCGGGTGAAAGTTTTTTAGTATTTGGCTGACATTTGTAAAGTCTCAATGATCGTCTAAGCTTGGTAGGACTTTCTGCGAGAATGCATCTGTCCAGTCTAGCTCTTTCATACCGAGTATACCATTGATGTATCCCTGTCATGGTCTGCGAATGGGTTTTCCCCAGACCATGTCCCCTCGTTGGGCTCCATGGCGGGTGGGGAGCATCGGTGGTGAAACTTAACACACAAACATGGCATCCCAAAAAAAAGGCCAAGCTGAATGAAAGCAAGCGCCCCTTTCAGATAGTGAATCTGAAACGGAGCCTATTTCTAGTTCTTCTTTTAACTCACCACGTTTTATTGTCATCCAATCCAAAGATCCTTCAAAACCTGTCACAAAACTATCTCCTTTTATTATTGAAAAACAAATATCTTGCATCCTTGGAACTCCAAAATCCGTTAAAAAACTGAAAGATCAGACTCTCTTAGTTGAATGTTTTACTAATCAACAAGCACTAAATCTCTTGAAAAACTCAAAATTCTTCGACATGGACGTTAAAATTTTCCCACATCCTTCCCTCAATTCTTGCAAAGGAGTAATAAGATGCAAAGAGCTTACTTACTGCAACTCCTTGCAAGAAATCAAAGATAACTTGAAACAACAAGGTGTATCCGATGTTCAGCGGATTTCTGTACGCAGAGATGGAGAACAGAGACTGACAAATACATACATTTTAACTTTTTCTTCACCTGTTCTTCCAACGTCTATCAAGATAGGCTTCCAAGTAGTCAAAGTTGATGTGTATGTGCCAAACCCCTTGCGATGTTTTAAATGCCAGAGGTACGGCCATCACATCAGTAAATGTCCGAACCAAGAAACGTGCTCAAAATGTGCTCATCAAGGACCTGACCATGACAGTACTACTTGTACAAATCCTCCTCTCTGCATTAATTGCAAATCTGCACACTCTACTTTTTCAAGAGAGTGTCCAGTATGGAAGGAAGAAAAAGAAATTCTTTCAATTAAATACAACAATAATGTTAGCTTTCCAGAGGCAAGGAAAATATTTGAACAACGCAAGAAAACCTCTTCTGGTCCTAGTTATGCAGGTGTTGTTGGCTCGTCAACTGAAAAGGACGACTGCAGCACTTGTAAAATTCTTGCGAAAGTTCTACTTCAAAAATTTCCTGATGTAGCTTCTGAACTGAAAGAACTTCTTCCTCCATCCACCTTGTCCAAACTAATTCCTGACTCTCCATCTGTATCTAAAACAAACACAACCTCTTCGGCATCTTCAAAACCCACAAACTCTCAAAATAGTTCGTCTCAAAAAACTTCAAAGCCATCTACACCTTCACAAAATTCTTCACGGAAAACTCCAAAGCCATCTACCTCTTCACAACCACCTCCTAAGAAACCACAACCTCCATCTTCACAGTCTACAACAAAACCTAACGTCTCATCCAAGGATAACAATCCCAATCATACACCCCGACCTCCTAAAAGGTCTTCTTCTAAATCTAAACCACAATCTAAAGATAACCAAGGATCTTGTGAGATCACAGTCAAAGTAAATGATCCTGTCCCTACCTCCAACAGATTTTTGGAGCTAGAGGACATGGACGCAGATACTGAAAATCTGGAAGGTGAGGCTTCAGATTCAGAAGCCTCTATCTGGTCCACTTCCAAAGATCTTTGGAACAGGGATTTTGACGCGTGGTAATCATCCAAAGCCGAGACATCTGTAATTAAATCTTAACCAGTCTATTTTAAAATGCATTGGTTTACGGCCTCGTTTTTTACTTTAGTCTTTATACTTTCCTCATACACTATGGATACCATAATCCAATGGAATTGTCGAGGTCTGAAGTCAAACTTTGACGAACTTTCACTTTTAATCAATGAGCACAAACCAGTTGCTGTTTGTCTGCAAGAAACCTTCCTTAAACGGGAGGATGATATCACTATCAAATATCATTCTGTTTACAACAAGATTTTTACCGAAGGTGAAAAAGCCAGAGGAGGTGTTTCTATTATTGTAAACAACAACATTCCTCACAAAGTTATCTCTTTAAATACAAACCTGCAAGCTGTTGCTGTCAGGTTATCTATACACAATGCTGTTACACTGTGTTCTTTATATCTCCCGCCAAGCATACCTATCAATGAGACCAATCTGAATGATCTCATTTCACAATTGCCATCCCCCTATATTCTTGCTGGGGACTTTAATGGTCACAATGTTATGTGGGGTTGCAATGACACCAACCAGAGAGGTCTCCAGTTGGAGAACTTCATTTCGAACAACTCTCTGTCTTTCATGAATGATAACAAATCCAAAACCTACTTGCATCCAGCAACTGGATCTTACTCTTCCATTGATTTAACATTATGCAGCCCAGTCTTACTTCCCAATTTTACTTGGAAAGTGACTGAGGATTTGTGTGGAAGTGATCACTTCCCCATTATCTTTTCATCTACACAACCGTCCAGCAGTGTACGACCGCAGAAATGGAAGCTTTCCAAAGCCAATTGGAATAAATTTGAAACCCTATGTGAACAGACCATTACACATGATAAATTTGGAAATTGCGATGATCCTGCAAAACTTTTCACTTCCCTATTAATTGATGCAGCTGAAAAGTCCGTCCCTCAGACCTCGGCAAACCCAAAACGACCTGACAAGCCTTGGTACAATGATGATTGTAAACAGGCTGTCAGAGACAGAAAACAGGCCCTTAGAAAATTTAATCTCAGGCCTACCAAAGACAATCTTAACTTATTCCGTATTTCCAGGGCAAAAGCCCGTCGTACCATTAAAGAAAGTAAGCGCAAGGCCTGGAGACAATATGTCTCTAAGTTGAATAGTAGAACTACTACTAAAAAAACCTGGGATATGATCAGAAAGATCAATGGCAAAGGCCAGACCCCTGTTAGTCACCTTGAGGTTAACAATACTTCATTGGAATCTCCCCAGGATATAGCTGATGCTCTTGCTAACACCTTTTGCAAAAAGTCTTCCTCTGCAAACTATTCAGAAAAGTTTCAGAGGAATAAAGCTAGAGAAGAAAAGAAAAAGCTTAATTTCAAGTCTTCGAATTCAGAGCACTATAATAAACTCTTCACTTTTAAAGAATTAAAATCTGCTCTGAATAAAGCTCATGATTCTTCTCCTGGCCCAGATAAAGTTCACTACCAGTTTTTAAAACACTTACCTTTTACTTCCCTCTCAGTTTTACTTGATATTTTTAATGATATCTGGCAGTCAGGTGTTTTTCCTGTATCCTGGCGGGAGGCACTTGTCATTCCTATCCCAAAACCTGGCAAAGATGCTAGTGACCCGGCTAACTATCGGCCAATAGCTCTTACTAGTTGTCTCTGCAAGACCCTAGAACGTATGGTCAACGACAGGCTTGTCTGGTTTTTAGAGAAGAACAACCTCATCGTTGATGTACAGAGTGGATTTCGTCGCCAGCGCGGCACCATAGATCATCTTGTCCGCTTTGAAACCTTTGTCAGAGAAGCCTTTATTAATAGACAGCATGTAGTATCTGTCTTTTTCGACCTTGAAAGCGCTTACGATACAACTTGGAAATACGGAATTCTGAAAGACTTGCATGACTTTGGTCTTCGAGGCCGTCTTTCTCTTTTTATTTCAGCCTTCTTGGATGAACGTCTTTTCCGCGTCCGAGTTGGTAATACTGTCTCGGGAGCCCGTGAACAGGAGATGGGTGTACCCCAAGGATGTCATCTCTCTGTTACACTTTTCAGTGTGAAAATAAACAGTATAGTCAAAGCTATCTGTCCTGGTGTAGACTGTTCCCTCTATGTTGATGACTTCGTCATATGCTTCAGATCTCGAAATATGAATATTATTGAGGGACAATTTCAGCAATGTCTCAACAAATTGCAAACATGGTCTGATGAAAATGGCTTCAAATTTTCAAAGTCCAAAACTAAGTGCATGCACCTCTGTAATCTACGAGGTGTTCATCCAGATCCTGAACTTTATCTGGACAAAACTAAAATTGAAGTCGTTTCTGAGTTTAAATTTCTTGGAGTCATTTTTGACAGAAAGCTTTCTTTCCTTCCTCACATCACTGCACTTAAAAAGAAGTGCAAGAAGGCTCTTAATCTTCTTAAGGTTGTGGCTCATTCTGAATGGGGAGCAGACCGTAAAGTCCTCTTGCGGCTTTATCGGTCTTTAGTTCGCTCCAAGTTAGACTATGGATCTGTTGTATACGGATCGGCCCGTAAATCCTATCTGAAAATTCTCGATTCTATACACCACGAAGGTCTGCGTCTTGTACTTGGAGCTTTCAGAACTTCTCCCGTCAATAGTCTCTATGTTGAGGCTAATGAACCTTCCCTTTCTTACAGGAGAGAAAAACTGTCACTTCAATATATTTTAAAACTTAAGTCGAATCGTTTTAATCCAACTCACAACGTTGTCTTTAAACCTGAATATAAACGTCTTTTTGAAAGGAAACCAAATGTTATTCCTCCATTTGGTATCCGCATGGAGCCCATTGTAGATAACCTTGGCATAGACACCGAGTCTATTGCCGACTATAAAATCTCTGAAATCCCTCCATGGACACTAAACAGTGCAGAATTCAGATTTGACCTTGCATCTGACAAAAAGTCTGTCACGGATAGAACTGTATTTCATGCTAGATACAACGAGATAAAGGAGCATTATTTTTCCTTCAAACCCATCTATACAGATGGATCTAAAGAAGGCAATTCTGTAGCAGCTGCCGCTGTTTATGGACAAAGGAGCTTAAAATGCCGCCTTCCAAACAACTCCTCTATCTTCTCTGCTGAAATTAAAGCAGTAGATCTTGCCCTTAATCTAGTTGAAAGTTCTAATTCCAACCGTTTTATTATCTTTTCAGACTCTTTGTCAACATTACAGGCCCTTTCAAATCAACGACTTGAGAATCCTTTAATCTGCAGTTTACTTGAAAGGATCTCACAAATTTCTTCTAAGAATAGACTGGTGTTCTGCTGGCTTCCAAGTCATGTAGGCATCAAAGGCAATGAAAATGCCGATAGGTCTGCCAAATCTGCACTTAACCTTCCCATTTCAGATTTTAAAGTTCCACACACTGATTTTAAATCCTCCGTTTTATCACGTATCCAATCTTCTTGGCAATCCCAGTGGGATGCTGATATTTTCAATAAACTGCATTCAGTTAAACCATCCCTTGGTGAATGGTATCCCGTTTACAGATCCGTTCGTCGAGAAGAAGTGATAATTGCACGACTTCGAATTGGCCATTCACGCATCACACATTCCTGGCTCTTGACAAGAGATGATGCCCCTGAATGTATACCATGCAATGCAACCTTTTCTGTAAAACATATCCTACTAGATTGCATTGACTTTCAGCCAGTTCGTTCGAAATATTTCAACGTTGATAGTTTGAAAAATCTTTTTGATTCTGTCAGTGTTGAATCTATTATCGCTTTCATAAAGGAGATTGGCATTTACAATAAACTGTGATATTTACTCTGGAGTTTCTTACCCATCTTTTTACAACATTCTTTACTTCATTAATATTAAGTTTGCATCTCCTTAATGGGAGGATTGGCTCTCTTGGAGACATCTTATCTCATTGGAGACAGGACCCCTTTAATGGGAGTATCTTATCCCATTGGAGGCCCCAATCTTTATCAGTTTTAACCTCATTTCCAAGGAAAAACAACATTATCAATCTTACCTTTTAACCTAAAGCTTTGGAGTAGGCAGGGACACCCAGCCACTCAATATCATATTTTATGCACATTATAAATGACACATATTTTTTTCATTTAAAAAACTTCTTTTTATCAAACCAGCATTGAGTTTAAACCTTTTTATCACATTCTTAAATCTTATCATTTAAAACTTTTGAGTATATAGGGATTGCCCTGTAACTCGATAATGCCCTTTATGCATTCTTCTTAATTCAGTTCTTATCATTTAAAACATTTGAGTATATAGGGATTGCCCTGTAACTCGATGATGCCCTTTATGCATTAAATTTTCTTAATTCAATTCTTTTATTGTCATTCAAACTTTATTCAGTTTAAACAACTCCACGTTTATCTATCTTTTAACATAGATATGCGCGCTAAATGACCAAAGTTGTCGATGCGCCATAAAACAACATTCATTCATTCATTTGTTGTGAAAACTATGACTTAAACCCCAGTTGGTATTATACCGCTCCAGGTTTAGCTTGGGACGCAGCATTAAAAATTACGAAAGTAAACCTAGAACTTTTATCAGACCCTGACATGCTTTTAATGGTAGAGCAGGGTATGAGAGGTGGAGTTAGCATGTGCACAAAACGGTATGCAAAAGCTAACAATATATGTATGGGTGATAAATATGATCCAAATGAACCTTCAAAGCATTTATTAAATATATAGATGCAAACAGTCTTTACCCTTGGGCAATGAGTCGGCCTCTTCCCACCCATGGCTTTAAGTGGATGAATGAAAAATAAATAAAAAATTGGAAAAAATATTCCTTGTATTTTAGAGGTAGATTTGAAATATCCTAAAGAATTACACAATTTACATAATGACTTTCCTTTAGCACCGGAACATTTAAAAGTAGAAAATGTAGATAAATTAATTCCAAACTTAAGAGATAAAACGAGTTATGTTTTACATTATCAAGCTTTAAAAACATATCTTGATTTAGGTTTAAAACTAACAAAAGTTCACTGGGGAATAAAGTTTGAAGAAAGTGCTTGGTTAGAAAAATATATCGATTTGAATATTAAATTGCGAACAGACGCAAAAAATGAATTTGAAAGAGAGTTTTTTAAGTTAATGAACAACTCCGTTTTTGGCAAAACAATGGAAAATGTGAGAAACAGGGTAAAAATAGAATTAGTTAATAATGAAAACCGTTACAAAAAATTAGTAGCAAAGCCAAACTATAACCATACAACAATATTTGATGAAAATTTAATAGCTGTACATATGAAAAAGACCAATATAAAATATAACAAACCTGTTTATTTAGGAATGAGTATTTTAGATATAAGCAAAACACATAAGTATAATGCTTATTATAATTACTTTAAGAAAAAATATAGTGAAAAGGTTAGATTGTGTTATACTGATACTGACAGTTTTATACTCGAAATAGAGACAGAAGATATTTACAAAGATATTATAAAGGATGTTGAATTGTGGTTTGATACTAGAAACTACCAAACAAATCATCCTTCAGGTATACCAACAGGACGTAATAGGAAAGTAGTAGGTAAGTTTAAAGATGAATTGGGGGGAAAAATTATGACTGAGTTTGTAGGTCTCCGGGCAAAAATGTATGCGTATCGAACTTTAGAGGGAGAGGAAGATAAAAGATGCAAAGGAATTAAAAAGTCAGTAATTAAAAATGAAATAAATTTTGATAACTATAAAGAGTGTTTAGTTACAGAAAGGTATCAGTATAGGAGTATGTGTGTATTAAGGAGCCACGAGCACGAAATTTATACGGAGGAGGTAAACAAAATAGCGCTAAGCAGAAATGATGATAAAAGACATATACTAAAAAACAGGATAGACACTTTAGCTTGGTTTCATTATAGGATGCCTAAGTAAATAAAAGTATTTTTTCAGCAAATATGGAAAAATATTTTGTTTTTATTCATCAGCTAGTATATATCTTTTAACTGATGTCTCCATCCTGCACATTAAAAAATGGTTTAAGGTTTTTCTCTTTAAGAGGGTAAAAACAATCTGCCTCTAATGAAATGTGTATTGTATGAGGAATATTATTATCTTCATGATCTTCGAAAGAATTTATTGTTCTATCTAAGTATTCTAAAAAATTATTTATATTAGGATGCTACTCTAAGTGGAGACTACTTGACTCAAGACTCAGTGTTTCATCAAATAGTATTGAGTGAAGTACAGTTGTTATATTAATCACATCGTATGATTTCTCTCCATTACTCCATAGGTAATAGTAAAAACCTTTTAAGTTATTAAGGTACCCTATTGCATCTGTTAAACTATTAAATATCTCCTCCACAAAATAATTATTAAAACTGGTAGTATGCTATTTGTTTTGAAATAACTTACACATATTTCCCTCCACACCAAGCTTATTCTTTAAATGTTTGTTTAACATCACGCATTTTATTATTAGTTAATTTTTCTTAATTTATAAAAATAAAAAAATTAAAAATAAGTTAAACAAATGAAATTTATATATAAAATTAGAAATTTTTTTATAAACTTAATGTATGGAGGAGGTATATAATTGAATTGTAGGTGGGTTCATCCATATATGGTTGTTAGTCCCACATAGTTAGGTATATAATATACAGACCATAGATTTGAGGAGTATATTATAGTGAGTAGAAAAGGGACGTTTATTACCTACTAATAGCTGCAAAGGGGAGGCAATGCATCAAACATGTTTACCAAGTCTCATGTCAATTTGACTTGAGATTTCAAAGTTCCAATCTGAACAAGCAAGAAATACAGTAAAAATAAAAAGATCAAAGTGGAATTACTCAAAATCCGTGCTAGGTAGAAATATTGCTCTTTCACAGAGTACTCGGTAATATTGCAACAAACATGTATACCAACTTTGAAGTTGGTCTGACTTGAGATGACAATGTGATATTCCAGACAAGCACTAAATTCAGACTTATGTGAGATTTTATCACGACAAACATCCTGACATATAAACAAACTTCGTAGAGATCCACTAGGAGATGCTGCATACAAAATATGAAAGCTCTACACCTTCTAGTTTAAGAGTAGAGGATCATAAAGTTGTCCTTCTTTGTTCCCATGTTTCGAACTTGAGATCCCAGGAGAGGGGCCAGTTTGACCCTGGGGTATCATATGAACAAACTTGGCAGAGGTCTACTAGGAGAAGCTACATAAAAAATATCAAAGCTCTACACTTTCTAGTGTAAGAGTAGAGGATTATAAAGTTCTCCTTCTTTGTTCCTATGTTTCGAAATACGACCCCCGGAACAGGGCCAGTTTGACCCCAGGGGCATCATATGAATAAACTTGGTATAGATCCACTAGTAGATGCTAAATACCAAATATCAAAACTCTACTTCTTCCAGTTTCAGAAGAAAAGAATTTTTCATTCTTTGCTTATATGTTTCGAACTTGCGACCCTCGGGGCAGGGCCAGTTTTGACCGCAGGGCATCATATGAACGAACTTGGAGGAGGACCACTAGGAGATGCTTTATACCAAAAAGTCAAAGCTCTACAACTTTCAGTTTTATAAAAGAAGAATTTTAAAGTTTTTTATTCTTTGTTCATATGTTTCGAAATTTTGACCCCTGGGGAGGGGCTAATTTAATCCCAGCGACATCATATGAACAAGTTCGTAGAGGTCAACTAGGAGATCCTACATACAAAATATCAAAGCTCTTCATCTTCTAGTTTAAGAGCAGAGGATAAAAAAATTCTGTCTTTCTTCCTATATTTCGAAATTGTGACCCCCGGAGAGGGGCTACCTTTAACCCCAGGGCATCAAATGAACAGACTTGATAAAGGTCCACTAGTGAATGCTACATACCAAATATCAAAGCTCTCCTTCTGGCAGTTTCAGAGAAGAAGAATTTCCAAGTTTCCCTTCTTTGTTCCTTTGTGACCCCGGGGTAGGGCCAGTTTTGACCAGAGGGGCATCATATGACCAAACTTGGTAGAGGTTTACTAGTAAATGCTAAATACCAAATATCAAAGCTCTACTTCTTCCAGTTTAAGAGGAAAAGAATTTTCAAGTTTTTATTCTTTGCTCCTGTTTCGAACTTGTGACCCCGGTGCAGGGCCAGTTTTGACCCAAGGCAAAACGTATGAACGAACTTGGAAGAGGTCTACTAGGAGATGCTTTATACCAAATATCAAAGCTCTACAACTTTCAGTTTCAGAAAAGAAGAATTTTAAAGTTTCATTCTTTGTTCATATGTTTCGACCCTTTGTGCGGGACAAGTTTTAATCCCAGGGGCATCATATGAACAAAATTCGTAGAGGTCTACTAGGAGATACTACATACAAAATATCAAAGCTCTACAGATTCTTGTTTCAGAGAAGAACTGTACTGTTTTCCTTCTTTGTTCCTATTTTTCAAACTTGTTACCCCCGGAGAGAGGCTACTTTTGACACTCGGGCATCATATGAACAAACTTGGTACAGGTCCACTTGGAGACGCAAAAAGGCAAATATCAAAGCTCAACAGATTCTAGTTTCAGACAAGAAGAATTTTTAAGTTTTTCTTCTTTGTTCCCATGTTCAAACGTGTGATCCCGGGACGGAGCCAGTTTGGTTCCAAGGGGCAGCATATGAACAAACTTGGCAGAAGTCTACTAGGAGATGCTACATATATAATATTAAGCTCCACACCATCCAGTTTCAGAGAAAAAGAATTTTTATTAAAATTTACCTTCTTTTTTTCCAATGTTTCGAACTTGTGACCCCGGGACAGGGTCAGTTTTGACCCCAGGGCATCACATGAATAAACTTGGAAGAGGTCCACTAGGAGATGCTTTATACAAAATATCAAAGCTCTACTTGGTACAGGTCCACTAGCAAATGCTACACACCAAATATCAAAGCTCTACACCTTCCAGTATTAGATAAGAAAAATTTTAAAGTTTTCCTTTTCTGTTTCTATGTTTAAATTTGTGACCCCGGGGTGGGGCTAGTTTTGACCCCAGAGCATCATAATTATGATCAAACTTGTCAGCGGTCCACAAGGAAATGCTACCATTTAAATATCAAAGTAATGAAAAAATCGGTTGCAATGATTTTTGTTTGTTTGAATGGTGTTTTACAGGAAGCAGAATCGAAAGATATTAGTATAAGTTGTATGAACTTGTTTCTCAATCGATGTAAAATAGATATGTTTAAACTAAAGCAATCTAGGCGAAGTTTGAAGTTAAAATGAAGTTGCTTTCTTCTGTTGTTTGTTCAGTTCAACAAATTGTCTGATGGGCTTATTGTAACAAGTTCTGTGAGAAAAACAAAACAGTTCGTCAATTTGAAACTTTAGAAGTGAAAATGCCCATTTCTTATAAAACTAGAGCTGTCACTGAACCTGACTTAATACCCCTGCCAGCGCTTTGACAGAAACAGGCAATTACTAGTATTTTGTGCACAGGCGGGCACACGGACCGACACACAGACAGACGGGCTGATTCCAGTATACCCCCGAAAACAGACGTTTTGCAGGGGTCTAAAAATTGAAAATTATTGTCGGAAGGTTAGAAAACATTGTTGGAAAAGAAGACTATAATGATATCGCTCAGCTGAGTACTAAGCAGTAAAGGTCTAATATAAAGATAAATACCAGTATCGAGGTTCATGACCAAATGATAATGAAACAATAGCAGCAAATTGTCTGTCGCAAAATATGCCCGTCTCACCGCTATGGCGGCAATGAGGTATAAGAATTGCAAAGGGCAGGTAATGCAACAAACATGTTTACTAAACCTCAAGTGAATTCGACTTGAGACTTCGAAGTTCCGTTCGACAAGCAAGAAATACTGTAAAAATGAAGATGTAAGTAGAATTACTGAAAATCCACGCTAGGTAGAGTTATTGTTCTTGCACAGTGTTCTCCGTAATATTGGAATAGACATACATACCAAGTTTGAAGTCGTTCTGACTTGTGATGATAACGTTACATTCCGGACAAGCATAAAGTGTTGCTCTTTTTTTACTGAATATTATTTTGTTTAAAGTTGTATGCATGTCACAAGACCATTTTTTCTCATAATTTTGCAAGACAAAATGGATTTCATGAATCCATCAGTATACGATGACTTGTTTGATCTAGTGTATCATGAGGATGCAATAAATCTTTTGCAAAACCAATTATGAAAATACAAAAACATTTATATAGCACAGAATTTATACTACATCTTCTGCGTTGTACGCTATTATACAGGAGGCATATTTATAGTGTCATTTGGTAAAGAGTTTAGAGAGAAAAGGGGTAGCTTTAGTAGATACACGCTGTGAACGGTATTGTAAACAGTCACGTGGGTTTGGTATATAGAACTAAGGTTATCTTAAATCTCAATAAAACAAAGGGCAAATGGTTTAATTCTTAATTTGGCTAACCCTTAAACTTCAAAGATGGGACCGCATTTGTTGAACCAATTATCCTACTTCTCCAATATCAGGTATTTTGTTTCCTCTTATAAAAGTCAAATGTTAACTTGTTGTGTTTTTTTAGCACCTGATAAAAGAATGAAAGACAAACTCCTTTCAGTGATATGATTGAAATCTTGTCAAAAGCAGAGTGTAACAACATGCAGTTAATCGACTATAACTTCCTCATAGCATTCCAACAAAAATACCGAACAATCCCGTATTTTTTTGACACCCAGGAATTTTGACATACTCGTACGGGAACCGCACGGCGACCGTCCGGTGGCAGTTCAATTCGAACGGTGGCAGTTCACTTTTGAGAGGACCAATGCACCTTTGAAATGCATCGTATTACACAAGGCCGCATATAATTATGGATCCATAAAATTTATTTGTTGGGCAAACGACTAAATTATATTATGGTAGAATGGTCTTTTGAAATACTGAAAAATTTAGAATAGCAAAAACTTTCGACCCAGTCAGCCTGTGTGGACAGTGCAGGTTAATCTGGATCGATACCGTTTGTAGATGAATCCAACCCTTTTTTACAAGACCATGGCTTATGTATATAATGAGCCACAGGCCTAAATTTACTGAAATAATTTATGTTCTGTTACATGTATGTTTTCAACACATTGTGATATGCCATAACATTCGAGCATCGTGTCTTTATAACTTGATGATTTTGGAGAAGTGTGTCGATAATTTCTCAGTTCAAAAGTTATAATATTATAATTATAATTTCACCATTCCAGACCTGCACTATAATTAAACGATTCTAGAGCCATTTCTCTATAGCATATTTCTAATATGTCGTCGGTTTACATCGAAAACTCGTAACTACAGCATGTTACAAGCTGTAGTTACGAGTTTTTCGAGGTAAACCGACGACTTGTCTATTATTTTATGATAAAGTAGTTTATAGAGTAACATTTCTCTAATATTTCAGTTCGGAAGGTAAATCGTCGGTCTACATCGAAAACCTCGTAAAGATAGCATGTTACAAGCTGTAGTTACGAGGTTTTTGAAGTAAACTGACGAAACGTCTATTATTCTATGATAAAGTTGTTTATAGAGTAGCATTTCTCTAATACATGTATTTTAGTTCGAGAGGTAAATCGTCGGTTTACATCGAAAACCTCGTAACTACAACATGTTACAAGCTGTATTTACATGGTTTTCGAAGTAAACCGACGAAATGGCTATTATTCTATGAGAAAGTAGTTCAGAGAGTAACATTTCTCTAATATTTTAGTTCGAGAGATAAATCGTCGGTTTACATAGAAAACCTCGTAATGACAGCATGTTACGAGCTGTAGTTACGAGGTTTTCGATGTAAACCGACGACTTGTCTATTATTCTATGAAAAAGTAGTTAATAGAGTAACATTTCTCTAATATTTTAGTTTGAGAGGTAAATCGTCGGTTTACTTCGAAAACCTCGTAACTACAACATGTTACAAGCTGTAGTTACGAGGTTTTCGAAGTAAACCGACGAAATGTCTTTTATTTTATGATAAAGTAGGTTACAGAGTAACATTTCTCTAATATTTTAGTTCTAGGGGTAAATTTCTATCATTCTATGATAAAAGTCACATGTCTGTAAGTTGTGATTTCAGAATTGCTTGTCTATAATTTTACGATTACTGTGTTGACGAAGTGGACCCGTAATAGAAAACAGCTATATCCACTATAATATTATCCTACAAAATTTTCTAAGATTAAAAATGAGTACAGTATTATTGTACTTCTGTCACCGAGCCACCTTTTCCTTTTTGAACTTCCTAGAATTATCATTTATAAACCTAAAACCACTATATTCTCATTACAAAGGGATATGATGATTATCTCCCTTTTCTTAAAACTACGAAAAATATCAACAAATAATTTCAAAATAGACATCAATGGAATTTCTGGTCGGTTAAAAATGTGCAGAAGTATTATATCTCTGTAAGACACTATTTATCAACTGTCAAGAATTTTTATGCCATGCTGCATTAGAAGTATTACAGGTTTACTACCTTAAATACATAAGGCCTGTAACTCGCCAAAAGGGGCACTGGGACAATTGCGTAAAGCGTCGTCTCGGATCAGCCTGCGCAGTCCGCGCAGGCTGATCAGAGACGACACTTTACGACTTCTTTAGATTTTGTGATACAGTAGACTTCCACAAAGCAGAAAATTACATAAAAACGGAAAGTGTCGTCTTGGATCAGCCTGTGGGGACTCTGCAGGCTGATCTGAGACGACACTTTACGCAAATGTCCGAATGCCTCTTTTTGGCGTGTTGTAGGCCATATATAGTTTATGACTCTGTAGTCACTTATCTATGATCTTAAAATTCAAGAGTCACTTGTCAATATTATTGTAATTCTAAGCCGGGTTCCTGCATGGATCAGTGGTCAAGTGTGAGACTCGTAACTTGGAAGCCCCGGAATCGAGCTGCACTGGATCAATTGGATTTTTCTTGAGAGTGTCCTAAGACAAGACACTTCAGTTCCCTAGAGCTGGTGGAATCCAGGAAATACATGAATATGTGAACTGTCGCTGTGATATGACTGAAATAATGTTGAAAGTAGTGTAAAATGCCATTCAATTAATTAATCAACCGTAATTTTAAGGTTCGAGAATCATAGAATATTTTTGCGATTCCAGATTCGCATGTCTTTAATTTCACTGTTCTAGAGATCTGTGTTCTCTACTTGAAGATTCCAGGAAAACACCTCTATAATTTCACTATTCTAGAGACACATTCCTATAATTTCACTGTTTCAGAGTCACATCTCTAAAATCTTAATGTTCCAGAGATGCATGACCATAAATTCTATGATTCCAAAGACACACGGCTATTATTTCAACTCTTTACCATACAACAAAATTTTAGACCTGTCCAAATTGAAAGCATTTGCAGACGACAAAACAAGCATATTTCAAAAATTCAGACATGACTTTAGCAGAGTAGAAAACATTATGGGAAAAGGAGAAAATGCTGGTAACCAAAACTATACAAGTTAGGGTTATGAAATTTCATGGGTGGATAGATCGCATCGAGGGGGAGTACAGTGCACAGGAATCATAACTCTTGCTTGCTTGATTTTCGAGTTATTGCCCTTTGTTGTTTTTCATACTTGAATTTTGTCCGGAGCATATCTCCAAAAGTATACTAGCTAGGGTTATGAAATTTCATGGGTGGATAGATCTCATCGAGGGGGAGTGCAGTGCACAGAAATCACAACTCTTGCTTGCTTAATTTTTAAGTTATTGCCCTTTGTTGTTTTTCATACTTGAATTTTATCCGGAGCATATCTCCAAAACTATACTAGCTAGGGTTATGAAATTTCATGGGTGGATAGATCTCATCGAGGGGGAGTGCAGTGCACAGGAATCATAACTCTTGTTCGCTAAATTTTTGAGTTATTGCCCTTTGTTGTTTTTCATACTTGAATTTTGTCCGGAGCATATCTCCAAAACTATACTAGCTAGGGTTATGAAATTTCATGGGTGGATAGATTTCATCGAGGGGGAGTGCATTGCACAGGAATTATAACTCTTGTTCGCTTAATTTTTGAGTTATTGCCCTTTGTTGTTTTTCATACTTGAATTTTGTCCGGAGCATATCTCCAAAACTATACTAGCTAGGGTTATGAAATTTCATAGGTGGATAGATCTCACCGAGGAGGAGTGCAGTGCACAGGAATCATAACTCTTGCTTGCTTAATTTTTTAGTTATTGCCCTTTGTCGTTTTTCATACTTGAATTTTGTCCGGTGAATATCTCCAAAACTATACTAGCTAGGGTTATGAAATTTTATGGGTGGATAGATCTCACCGAGGGGAGTGCATTGCACAGAAATCACAACTCTTGCTTGCTTAATTCTTGAGTTATTGCCCTTTGTCTTTTTTCATACTTGAATTTTGTCCGGAGCATATCTCCAATACTAGCTAGGGTTATGAAATTCATGGGTGGATAGATCTCATCGAGGGGGAGTGCAGTGCACAGGAATCATAACTCTTGCCTGCTTAATTTTTGAGTTATTGCCCTTTGTTGTTTTTCATACTTGAATTTTGTCCGGAGCATATCTCCAAAACTATACTAGCTAGGGTTATGAAATTTTATGGGTGGATAGATCTCACCGAGGGGGAGTGCATTGCACAGGAATCACAACTCTTGCTTGCTTAGTTTTTGAGTTATTGCCCTTTGTTGTTTTTCATACTTGAATTTTGTCCGGTGCATGCCCCAGCTTTACAACTTGGGGTAAGACGTGCGTATCTTGCGACAATTTGCCGCTCTTGTTGTATTATGGGCATTGATGTATCTAGTTTGTCAGTGTATTATTATTATTATTATTATGAGTACTACTTTGTGTGGGAGGGAGCGATTGCTTGGTGTGAGCATTTTTTCCCTCTCATACAATGATTATGTTGCATTTGGTAAATGTATATCGGCACTCGTTAATGTAAGAATATAAAAACAAACAAGATCAAAAATAAGTTAATGATTTAGGTAGTTTTAAAATATCCACCTATAAAAAAATCTAAGAATTTGGTGAAGGGATTTTCTATTTGTGTATGTAATGTATAATCTGTGTTGTGGGCACTGCTAGTTTTGTTTACAGTACATCAGGCATTGTTTGACATAAATGATAATGCCGTTTTATTATTTTATTTTTAAATTGGGCATATAGAAGTGATGTTTTTGGTATTAGGACTCTTCTGTGTGGGAAGGAGTTATTGCTCGATGTGAGCAATTTCTCCTTCTCATACATGGTGAACAGTTTAGGAGTAGTTCTACAGCTGTTAATGTTAAATCATTGCAAGTAAAAAATATGATAATGGGTATACCATAAAATAAGTTTTTTAGTAGGATGTGTGAATTGTATGTGTTGTATATATTGTATTATGGGTCAGTGGCCTAGTATTACTTAATAAAGTATTATTATTAGTTTAACCATAAGCAGTTAGCATTATTTGAGAACATATAAAATTTTGCTTCCTGACTTGATTTATGCTGCTCTGAGGAAAAAGTAGTTGTTCATAACCAGCATTTCCTTCTTTTCCCACAATGTTTTCAAAAGGCTTCTATATCAGGCTCGTAAAAACCAGGGACCATGGAATGTAAATAGTTTTGAAAGTTTTTTTATTACTTATGTAGTGATTGTCTTTATAGTTCTTGGTATCGACCTTATGATTTTTGCGAACATGTAATTTTTGTTTCGTTGCATGCATCTGACATTGTTATGTTGTTGGTGAATTATAAGATTCTGAAAGTAATTAAAAGAATAAATCTGTAAGAAACTTTAGAAATATTTTTGTGAAAACCTGCATGCTTGAACAACTTTTTCCACTATAATATTATCAGAGCTCCAGATAGAGGGACTGATTTTTATTTTAAAATTGAAAATATAAATTTTCTGCACTAAACCTAATGTTGAGGATACTCATTAGAATCTTTTCATTAAGACCATTCTAATGATTACCCACAAAGGGTTTTTAGTATACCATCACTCCCTTTTATCTGGAGCTTTGATATTATCCTTCAAAGTTTGCTTTACTGAAAAATGAGTGTTATTGTACTACTTTAATTGAACCACTTTTTCCCGTTTTCCTTCTCAGAATTGTCTTTTATGATTGAATTTTGATTCTAGCATTTTCTCCTTTTCCAACAATATTTTTTACCCTGCTGAAAACAAATTCAGTTTTTGAGTTACTTTTAATTTGTTGTCGCCGAGAGCTTTAAATTTGTACAAGTCTAAAATTTTGTGGTTTGGTAAAGAGTTAAGTCATTAGCAGTTAGCATTATGTGCAGACATACAAAATTTTTATTCCTGTCTTCAATCATGAAAAAGGTAATAATTCATAACCAGCATTTTCTTCTTTTCCCACGATGTTTTCAAAAGGCTTCTATCTCAGGCTCGTAAAAACAGGGACCATAGAATGTAAATAGTTTTGAAAGGTTTTTTTTTTATTAGTTGTGTAGTGATTGTCATTATAGTTTTTGGTATTTAACTTCTTTTTTTTTTTCAAACATGTAATTTTTGTTTTGTGGCATCTGATACTGTTATGTTGTTGGAGAATTATATTATCTTCTTCATTGTTTCTCCTTTTCAGACAATGTTTTCAAAAGCCACCTCTTTCAGGGTCGTTAAAACTCTGGATTGAGTGGTATAGGGTTAATCTAGAAGGAGTCATGAATATCAGTTACTTCTTATGTTGTTCATTTCTGTCAAAATTATGGTTTAGAATGCCATTACGCTTTACCTCATTTCCCCAAGTTTTCATCATCTTTACAAAGAAGGCCTTTGAACTTACCCTAGCGAACCCTACTTATATTTAGCTCACATGTAAATTGTGTCTGCAAATGCTTTGGATTTGGACTAGCACGAAATTTTGTCCTTTAAATTTACCTGTGCAACTCAGGTGCAAGTCATCTAGTAAATGATCTTGCAAGGAATTCCATAAATATTTTTTTCATATTTTATGTTGTTTAATGTGTGAGAAAAGATCTGCTGTATTGAACATTTTTAGTGAATAAGTTGAAATTAAAAAGAAAAATGGACTTTGATCCTTTTGCTAAATGAGAACCATGTGTATAGTATAATCCCAACAAATATACATCTTCATGATAAATGGTTTCAAGGAATTCTCCCTCGAATCAATTATTGCTTAAAACGTCATCAAATAATTAATTGTCAGCTCGCTGTTGTTTACTACTGTCAGTACTTTGATTCTACAATGTTTTTACCCTATCAAAGACAAGTCTAAACATGTGAGTAAAATTTAATTTGTTGACTCCTACTGCTTTCAATTCGGTTGAGTCAATGAATTTGACGTTTGGTAAAAATTTAAACATGTATTTCATATCTCTTGAGAAAAAAGTTTATACAATTCGTACTAATCTCTTCGGATACTGCTTCCTGTGAACTAAACCAGAACTCGTGCCCAATGTGTGGGATTTATATCTAACCCTTTACAAATCAATCCCGTTTTTAAGACCCTGAAGACAGAAGACGTTTAAAAACATTGTGCATTGGTTACCAGCATATTCTTCTTTTACCACAATGTTTTCACTCTGCTGGAAACAGATTTCAATTTTTTAAATATTTAACTTTATTTTGTCGTCTGCAAGCGATTTCAATTTGGAAAAAGATTTATCTTACGCTAAAAACAGATGCAGATGGCAATAACAATTATAACAATTTAAGTTGGGCTAATCATATAAAACAAACACTTAATGAAATTGGCATTACAAATCAGTGGCTTAGTCAAAATGGAAGTATTTCCTTTTTAAATAGATTGAACAACGAATAACTGATATTATTTAAGCAAAAATGGTTTTCAAATATAAATAATTCAGCTAGATTGGAATCAAACAGTACCAATAAACATAATTTTACAAGAGAAAAACATTTGAAATGTATAACTAATGACAAATTTTGAATAGCCCTGTCCAAATTCAGATTATCTTCACATCATTTGGCTATAGAATTAGGTAGACACCTAAACATCCCAAGAGAAAATAGACTTTGCCCGCACTGTATTTAAAATATAGTTGAAAATGAATACCATTTCCTTCTATCCTGCACAAAATATTAAGAACTCCGTAAACAATATCTGAAAAAAATATTATTATCAATGGCCAACTATTAATAAATTTGAATCCCTAATGAGTTCAAAGTCGACAAAAACAATAAGTAACGTCGCTCGTTTTATTTTTGCTGCAACAAGACAAAATACAGAGTTCTAATCTATAACGAAAATCGCTTTTACCTAAAATAGTTTCAAAAATATATTGTATAGGATATTATGCAATCATTAACAATAAAAACCATTAGCGCCAATCAAGCATTTTGGCATTCTTACAGAGTTTTGTTCGGGATCAGAATACTCTTTAGAAATGGTCTGATCTTGAACAAAACAAACAGTTGTATTATGGAAATATCTTTACAATTTATTGAGTGTATTATCTGTTCATGTGTTCTAAAAATAGTATTGATCTACGCATACTTATGGATTTAGATCGGATTGCTCATGACAGAAATTGTGCAATCATTACCAATACAATCCTTTAACGCCAATCAATTATTTTTACATTCTTATAGGAAGTGTTGTTCGGGATCAGACTACTCTTGAACAAAACAAACAGTTGTATTATGGAAAATCTTTACAATTCATTGAGTATATTATCCATTTATGGGTGCTAAAAATAGTATTGATCTATACGTACATATGGATTTAGATCGGACTACTCATGACAGAAATTGTGCAGTCATTAACAATACAAACCTTTAGCTCCAATCAAGCATTTTGGTATTCCTACAGGGAGTTTTGTTCGGGATCAGACGGCTCTTGAGGAGTGGTCTGATCTTAAACAAAAACTGATCTATTATGATAAATCTTTACGAAACAAGTACAACCCATCGAGTATATTATGAGTGCTAAAATTAGTATTGATCTATGCATACTTATGGATTTAGATCGGAATGCTTATGACATGTAGTGACTGGTTATAAAAATGGCGCTGTTGTATTGATATAGTGAATTATTTCATACTTCTCAGATAATAACAATCTATTCATGTCTTTGTTTTCTGCGCATGTGGGCATAAATTTGTTTAATATGTTGTAAACTATAAACATGCAAGTGCTGTTTTATGCTGAATAAATGTTATGTTATGTTATGTTTTTACGATCCTGAAGACAGAAGACTACGTTGGTTACCAGCATATTCTCCTTTTACCACAATGTTTTCACGCTGGAAACAAATTTCAATTTTTAAAACTTTAACTTTTTTTTTCAATTTGGACCTGTTTAATATTTTCTCATATGGTACAGAGTTAAAAATAGAAAACATTGTGGATAAAGGATCAATTGATAGTTACCAGCTCTCTCTACGTTTTCACAATGAATCCGAATTCGTCTATACTGCAGTTTGACCGGAATGTCTGTATTAACTGCACAGTCCCTAGTAGACCGATTTGAGACTTACCCAAATTTGAACAATTTGCAGAATACAAAGAAGAACTGAACAAATTTACATTATCCTTTCCGAAAAGCTTACAATTCACAGAGAAGCTCTATATATCTTTACCAGACAGACAGACTAATACTTTTATTCTCAAATGTATGATACATAGACACATGAGAAAAAAGGCAAGGAGAGGGGGAGGGGGGCTCAGCACCCCCCCCCCCCCCCCAAACATCTTGTTAAAAAGCAAACTTAAGATATTTGTCAAAATCTTGCATTTACATAGTGTACAATTAAATTAAACTTTGATGTTTGTTGATTAAACGTCCTGTTCCAACCGATCTGCTTTTTTAAGCTCCCCCTGAGCGCAGCGTGCTTAAGGGGAGCTTTTAGGATCACCGTATGTCCGTTGTCCATCGTCAAGAATTCTTTAAAGATCTTCTCCTCTTAAACCGCTGGGTCAATTTGGACCAAACTTGGCTGGAATGTTCTTTTGGGAGATCCTCTTTTGAAATGGTTCACAGAATTTGATTCTATCAAAAACTGTGGATGCCATGGCAACCAAATAGAATTTTCTAAGAAATTCTATAAAGATCTCCTCTGAAAACGCTTGTCAGAATTTGAAATAATTTCACAGAAATGTTCCTTGGGTGACCCTTTTGAAACTTCGTTCGCAAAATTTTGATCCGTCATAAAACATGGCCGCGGTGAGGCGGGCTGTTCACATTCTTTAAAAATCTTCTTCTCAGAATTTGAAATAAATACACATTAATGTTCCTTGGATGCCCATTTAGAAAAAAAAATTTGTGAAATTTTGATCCGTCAAAAAACATGGCCGTGGTGGTGGTTGGTTGGTTGGTTGGTTATGTTGGGGTTTAACGCCACTTTAACAGCTAAGGACATATCATGGCGGTCGATGACGCTTATAAGTTTCCTGGCTTTCTCACACCAGTCATAACTCAACTTTCTTTCCAAAGCCATCGACTACTGCGTCAGCAGAGATGAGAGGCGAAATTAAGCCGGAAAGAAAGTTCGACTCAACCGCGTATCGAACCCACAACCACCAGTTAATGAGTCCGACACGCTCAACACTGAGCCACCTTGGTGGGCCCAGTGGTGGTGGTAGTGGTCGTGGTGATGGTGGGTGTTCTTTGCATCTTGCTATGTCAACAAGTCTTTAACTTGTCCTTCTAACCTGCAGGGTCAATTTGGACCAAAATGGCTGTAATGTTCCTTGGGAGATCCTCTTTAAAGTTTGTTCACAGAATTTGATTCTATCAAAACCTCTGGCAACCAAATGGAATTTTTTTAAAGATCTTCTACTCTGACACCGCTTATCAGATTTTGAAATAATTTTACAGAGATGTTCCGCCAAGCCCCGGTAGCTCAGTCGATAGCGTACAGGACTTGAGAACTGGGGGTCGTGAGTTCGATCTCCGGATCGGCCAATTTCTTTCCGAAGACTGATGATAGTCATTGCGACAGGATTCATTCCTCTCTCACCGCTGATCGTTGTTTCGACGATGGTTATGTGGGAAACCAGCCAGTGGCTTGAAAAGCATATTGTGCGGAGTACTGGTAACAGAAACTCCAGGAAAGCATGGATAGGTGCACTGGCCGCCCCAATATAACTGAAATAATGTTGAAAATAGCGTTAAACACTATATAATCAATCAATCAATCAGAAATGTTCCTTGGGTGACCCTTTTGAAAAAAGTTTGGGAAATTTTGATCCGTTGAAAAACATGGCTGTGGTGGTGGTTTGGGGGCTTTTTGCATTCTTTCAAAATCTTCTTCTCTGATACCGCTTGTCAGTTTTTGAAATCATTTCACAGAAATGTACCATGGGTGACCCTTTCCAAAACTTGTTTGCAAAATTTTGTTCCATCGAAAAACATGGACGTGGTGGTTGTGGTTGTGTGTGTGTGTGTGTGTGTGGGGGGGGGGGGGGGGGGGGGGGGGAGGGGGGAGCACTTTGTGCAATGTATGGGACTTACAGAAATTCTATGAAATTCTCTTTTTCTTAAACCATTTTTCAGATTTTGAAATAATTCACAGAGATGTCCCTTAGATGCTCCTTTTGAAAAGAAAGAATGTTAGCGAAATTCTGATTTGTCTAGAAACAAGGCTGTGGTGGAGGGGGCTATTTGCACTATACGGACATGAAGCGGGGAGGGGAAGGGGGGGGGGGGGCACGGGACTCTTTGCATTCTTTAGATAAATGTGTACAGTTTCCTTTTTTACGAACCGATGAAGCAATTATACCCCCTCCTAAAAAGAAGTTACCCCCCCCCGAAAAAAAAGAGTTAGGTCCCCCCCCCCCCCCCCACGGGATTGGAACTACCCTCTCTTATTCAAGACACACTGACACATTTATTGCCTTTTGTTGGCAAAATAGCGTTCACCATGGGTTCGTTGTAACATGTTTTCGTAAGAAGTAAGAAGTACTATGATAAGGAATACAGAGTTTGTTCGTCAGATCGTGTTGGTCAAAGCCGTTTTCAACAATATTGCAGTTATATCGCGGTAGTCTGTATTAAACAGCCTCTTTCTACGGCTAATCGTCCTACAATACCCTATAGATTGAAAATTCATTTCCATATCCATAGACATTTTTCTGTACTTTGATTTCATCTCTAAGCGTAATGATGGGGAAAACTATTTTAGCACAGATTTATATCTTATGTCAAGTAAAATGATCGGGTATTATGTGAAGTCAACATCTATTTATATAAATCCGTCAAAATCAGTGAAGTAAGCAGGATTAAATCTTTGCTTGGCACGTACATAACAAGCCCAGGGACGAAAAGCCCGTGACTTTACAATCTGTATACGATGACAACCAAGTGTTCCGAACAAACCTATTTCGTTTTCTCGAAATAGCATTTCGTTTAAACGATTTAGTATTTCGTTTTCTCGAAATAGTACTTCGTTATAACGATTTAGCATTTCGTTTTCTCGAAATAGTATTTCGTTTTAACGATTTAGGATTTCGTTATTTCGAAATAAAAAATGTGTAGAGCATGACACCTACCGGGCTCCGTAAATAAATGTGTCTCGTGATAATGAAATATTTTCAGACGGGCAGACAGACAGGCAAATAGGGTATTTGGAAAGGCGCGTTGTTATAAACATTAATGGTAAGGATAAGGGCCACGCCAGTCCAAGGAAACATGTCGGGTGGTGTTGACCCTCTCCATACCAATATGAATGCGATTTCCCTTAAAGAACAGGACTGAGCAACCAAATTATTGCATAATTTGATTATACAAATTGTATCTTTGACAGAAAAAAGTAAATTGTTTTCATTGCACCGATAAATATCTTTGAAGTGTCACAAGTATACAATTCCAAACAATCCCTGGTTTTTACGACCCTGTGATGGAAGTCTTTTAAAAACATTGTGGGAAAAGGAGAAAATGCTCTTAACCAGCATTTTCCTCTTTTCCAACAATGTTTTCTACTCTGCTGAAAGCACATTTCAATATTTGAGTTATGTTTATTTTGTCGTCTGCAAATGCTTTCAATTTGGACCAGTCTAAAATTTTGTCGTCTGGTAAAGAGTTAAGGAACATACAATAGCTGTACATGTATGATAATCTAATTTTTGCATTAAATGGATCATGTGTACAAGGTAAACAGACAAAAAGTATTCCACACAGGTAGATCCCCTCTACCTTTCTCTGATATCTATGTATTTCTGTATGGAAGGAAATACAACTAAAATAATTTTCAAAATTGAGAATTGTCTTTATAATCTCGGAACATATTTTTTTTTTATCAAATTTCATGCTGGTTAACAGCATTTTGAAATATTTTTATTCTCATGAAAATCGTGATTTATTGTGTAACCCTTCACCCATGAGAGAATGTATTTGTACCCGTCAGTGTTTACAGAATTCTTTACAAGGTACAAATATAGTACCCATCAACAAATAGTTAGAACTAACATATCACGGTTACCAATCGTAAAATTCAAGAACAGTGTTATTTGACATGAAACTAAAGTATTGGAGAAATGTCTTCAAAAGTGTCGGGGGACTGTCTTGTCGTGGAACTGTCTTGAAACCGTCCTTTTCGTTCTTTGATTAATTCCGCCCGTTAATCTACTGAAAATTTTTCACGTGAAACAAAGTTTATGCAATACACTTAATTTTATCATGTATAGAATAATATTTCTGTAAGTGATGTTCGCCCCATAATAGATGTATTTCAACAGCGCGGGATACTCAACACGTTGTTCAAAAGTCCGACACAACATCGTCATTTTCGCCATTAACGGCTTTTATCCTCATCATCAGAAACTTAATAAGTTTTTTTAAAACTTGGCTGGTACATGTACGGCCTTACCGGCCAAGAATCATCTATTTCTTGGTCTTAAATATCGCTCAGTTCACTATCGTAAACAAGGTCCATATTGAAACAAACGCTCCTATGACGTCACAAATCTAGGGACGCTTCAATAAGTAAGGGAGGTAAGCGATGCAATAAAAATCATTAAGCAAAAACATGAACTGAAAAAAAAGTACTTTTACTATTTTTTTTCTAATTACAACATTAACGGGTTACCATTTGATATATGATTTGAAAATTAATCGTAACAGAAACTTGTTGATTTGCCCTTTAATGATACTCGTAGCTCCACTAAATCTGTAAGCGGAGGGCGACTACGCGGCCATGATCCCACGCAAAAATCTCCGTCATTATTCATTCATAACACATGTGTGTTGATAATGAATTTCATTTGCATAACAGACAAGCCAGATTCGATTATTAACATTGTGTAAAGCCATATGATTTGACATTTGGATTTCACTCTGCATTACAAGGCGTTGGAGACGGGCCGTTTGAAACAATCCCCGCACTTTCGATTTGCATTCTACGGCATTTCGGCCGAATAAAATCCGCTGAAGTCCATCGATGGCCATGATGCGTTTAACTATCATTAAACGCATACAGATATAAACTTCTTTTTTAAGCTTTAATTGCCACGTCTATCGGTATGTGAGGGTCGTGGCCATCCCCCAACATACCTTACATATCATTGTTAGTAAATATTTTGTTAGTAGTACATGTTTACAAATATCATTGTTTCATTATGTAATAGATTTTTAAAATGTTTTCCAATTTTACAATTTCCCCATTCTAGAATTTCAAGTTAACTAATCTGTAATTGATGTGCCAAAATACTAATTGAGTTGCGACAACAAAGCTTATTTTTTTGATATATGGTGCAAAAATGTGCGGGTGTGTGTGTGTGTGGGGGGGGGGGGGTTGATATTCTTGTTTACTCGCTAAAATGAACCAGAATAAAAGGCAAAGACTTGCGTCTTTAAATCTTACTTCTTAACCCTTTCCCAAACAACAAACTTTTGGACTAGACCAAATTGAAAGCATTTGCAGCCGACAATTCAACTCTTGCTGGAAAGATGATTTCTGTCTATGATAGGGTAGGAAACATTGAGGGAAAAGGAGAAAATGCTGGTTACCAGCATTTTCTCCTTTTCCCACAATGTTTTCGAAAGGCTAGTATAGACCCGTAAAAACCAGGGATTGTTTGGGAAAGGGTTAATTGTTGATTTTTTTTCCGTATTTTCTATGGTTTTGTCCTCGGTTATTGACTACCTTAATCGGCTCGTGGGAGGTTTTGTACGATATGTTCTACAAAAGTCATGATATTTTCTCCTTTTTCAAACATTTTAGTATTTCTATAGATGTCTAAACTTGTGTTGAGGTGGTTCCTTAATCCATTTATTGAAGATACAGATATAAACTTAATTTGTGAAAAACTGAACGAAAAAACCCTGCAATCACTTACTTCCTGGACACTTGATGCTGTTGGGCCCGCCATTGCGCTTGTTTTGATGCGGATCTACGATCACATGACGATCCCGCGTGCCTTTGTTTGATCACGTGACAGTAATAGTGAAACCCGTTCTAATTTTATAACAGTTTTGGCTTCGACTCGAAAATTAAAGTTGCTTTTTCATCCACATAATACATATATCTTTTTTCCACATGGTAAATATTTAAACAAAACTGTACTGATTTATTGTTTTTTTTTTTTTTCAAGTTTATTCAAAGCACCAGAAATCAGTGAGGCGAAAGAATATACCGGTATCTTTTCCACATTCCTTCAGATACATGATTTTCTTCCAAAGCCACTGGCTGCTTTCTAACATAAAATCACTGACTCAGGTACCAGAATTGGCTAAATACAGTTGTGTACGATAGAATTTGGTCCCGGTTAAAAAGATTAAGGTTAGCGCATTTGCTTACAAAGCCTTCATAGACTGTGTATTTGTACGATAGAAATAAGAATGTCATAATTGCTTAATAAAGTCTGAAAAAAATGAAATATAATATACCATCCTCATAATGAACTACTAATCGAAAGAGAAGAAATAAATGGATAAGAACAAATAATTTGCTATTAAGAAAGCAGTGTATAAGAAAAGCCAAGCTTTAAATACTGAATATTGGTCGATGTAATTTTCATTAAGTAAAAGTCCCCTTTATAATCACTTTGTACTAGAAGAGTTCATGATTTATTTTATCAGACAGTATTAACTAAATATCAGACTGCAGGTTCTGTGCATTCTGATCTTTATATACCCGATACAAGCTCCCAAAATTATGCAAAACTCATACTATGGATTTTCCAGTTACAGATATTAAATATAATACTCACTGTAAGTTTAGATAAACTAAACCACTAAATATATAACACAATGTAATTCTTTTATGCATTTTCACAGGAATTATCAAACAGGATGGCTCCTACCAACATTTCGGCTCGTCTACCCGTAAATGTTCGCATTGCATAAGCTAATGCCGTCATTCTACTTATATCCAGGTCCGAGAACAACCAATCAAATTTTGGGGGTTTTCAAAGAATTAAACGACGTAAGACACCTAAATAGACCTTAACATAATATTATTATTTCTGCGGACGCCCCGGTTTTTTTCTTTTTCAAAATTTGAACGGCATGTATTTAAAAGCATTTGATTCAAAGGATACACTTGTTCGTAACGGGCAGTTTTCCTGATTGAAAACGTTCTTTTTTTCACATGCATGTATTTGTGCATGCATGCAAAGATAAAATCTTAATCCATTTTCCCTATTTATGAAGCAAGAGGGTTTTTTCAAGGTCGCTCGCTGCATTTTGCTTTTTCGTTATGAGGTATATAGTTCCTCATACAGACCAAGGAGTGTACGAGGTGTGATCAAAAAGTTCTCGGCCCATGGTGCTTCCGATTACTAGGAAATGAAAACCTGGTCCGGACGGATGTTTGAAACTTCGTCTGTGTTTTCCTGTTTTTAATGAGAGAATTGATAATCTAAAAAATAGAACGTGTCTCCCGTTGTTGTCAACCTGATCCGTAATAAATCTCTAATTTCTCGTGTTATCGGATGGTTTTCAACTAGTGGGGTTTTTATGAACGCAAATTAAAAGGCTTTGGGAGTATAAGGATGATTTTTTTGCATTTTTTGTAAAATTTTCGTCCCAAAATCTGAAGGGCCACCTTTAAAGCACATTCAGACCACATGGTAGGTCCTGTTAAACTTGTGGAATCTGTCTTTGAAAGTGGAAGACAAGTAGGTGCGCAAAAAAGGAGAAACTGCTGCTTTCCAGTATTTTCTTTTTTTCCTACAGCATTGTTCCCCAGGGTCGTGTTATTGTTGTTCGATAAAGGACTTGGTGATTTGTCTTGTTAGCTCCACTGGCCGAAGGCCAGCGGGCTTATGTCATGGCCCGTTGTCCGTCAGTCAGTCCGTCCGTTAACTCTTTTTTTTAAACATCTTCTTCTCTGAAACTACCAGCCAATTTTGATGAAAATTCACAGAAATGATCCTGCCCTGATCGTCTTCAGAATTCTTGAAAGAATTTAATTCCTTCAAAAACTCTGTTTGCCATGGCAACAAAACTGAAAAATTTTGAAAATCTTTGAAAAACTCTTGTCTTAAACCGTAAGGCCTAGGGCTACCCAATTTGGCATGTAGCTTTATCTAGTAGACCTCTACCAAGTTTCTTCAAATTATAGCCCTGGGGTCAAAATTGGCCCCGCCCCGGGGGTCACAAGTTTTACATGGGCTTATTTAGGGAGAACTTTAAAATTCCTCTTCTACCTAGACATAGGGCCTAGGGCTACCAAATTTGGCATGAAGCTTTATCTCGTGGACTTCTGTCAAGGGTGTCCAAATTATAGCCCTGGGGTCAAAATTGGCCCCGCCCCGTGGGTCACAAGTTTTACATAAGCTTACATAGGGAGAACTGTAAAATTCTTCTTTGACCTAGCCATAGGGCCTAGGGCTACCAAATTTGGCATGTACTTTTATTTAGTGGACTTCTATCAAGGGTGTCCAAATTATAGCCCAGGGGTCAAATTTGGGGGGGGGGGGGGAACAAGGTTTACATATGCTTATATAAGGAAAACTTTCAAAATATTCTCGCACCTAGCCATAAGGGCTAGAGCTAACAAATTTTGCATATAGCTTTATCTAGGAGGTCTCTACCAAGGGTGCCCAAATTATAGCCCTGGGATCAAATTCGGTCCCGTCCCGGGGGATCACAAGTTTTACATGGGCTTATATAGGGAAAATTTAATAATCTACTCGTACATAGCCACAAGGCCTAGGTCTACCAAATTTTGTATGTAGCTTTATCTTTCAACTACGCGAATATCCATGCAATATCACCCATGATATATTTTTTTTGATATACCACGGTTATTTTTAGAACAATGATATACCACGGATATTTATAGCACATGCCGGAACTACTTTCGACCTAAAACATGACCTCTTGTTGACATTTTGTCATTACACAAATCCAAGCAAGACAACAGTCGCTAGAAAAAAAAATCTATAGAACAAAAACAGTACTTTTGTTGTCTTTATTTGAATTAAACAAATACAGAATATGTCACACTGCAGGTCTGGTGTAGTTCTGTAGGCAGGTAAAATGCTGACTGTCCTCCAAAATCTTTAAATGTTTACTAAAACTTCTTCCATAACTCCATGCCTTATTTCAGCTAAAATTTTGAGTTGTCTTGCACTGAAATTAGAAAAAAGAAATTATAAATTGAATGCCTAATTATGGGAAAGAAAATCAGCAGAGTAACCCTTTACATCATAATTATGTCTTTTTCACAGTAAGCAGACTTTTACAGTAGAAAGCATTGCAGTAATGGAAAATGGTCTTGTTATGAGCACATTTTCTTGATTTTCTGAATGAAGATTTACAGAATAGCACAGTGACTATGAGAATGGCAAATCTACTCGAGGGGAGAGTTTCCTTGATATTCTATATGTTGGCATATTTGATTTTCTTTCTCATACATACTTCAAAACAATTTATCCCTTTAGCACACAATTCCAAATTATCCACCATAGGGAAGAAAGGTTTTTAAACAGTACAAGGAGGAGGATGAAAAAAATTTGTTGTGCACATTTTATCCATTTCCCACATTGTTTTCAATATATCAGAGAAAAAATACGTAATGTAACTCTTTACAAAAATTATACAACATTCCAAATTGAAATCATTTGCAGATGACAAATCAAATTCAACGCGCATCTTGAAATTAGTTTTGAAACGTGTAGAAAATATCGTGGAAACGGGATAAAATATGGTCAAACATTTTGGCAAACACAAGCAGCGGTGACACCTACCTTTCACCGGCTGTCAGGTCTTGAAAATCACTGTCCCCCACCCGGTAATAGCGTGTCTATAATCTCCACAGCCCAATCTCAGCTTTCCAATCAATTCGCATTTGCAAATGAAGCTAGAGTCCATGAAAATCCAGTGTGTGAAGGCCAAGTAACTTCACCCGCCATACCCGAATAGCTGCATATTCCAAACTTGAATATCTCCACTAGGAATAGCAGTGTGACAACTCCAATGTTCTACGGAACAGTCTTAAACGTCGGCACATTAAATGTGTATCCATATCATAATCTTATCTGATCGATAGAATTGTCAAAAACTCTATGTACTTTTCTCCTGCGTTTAAAATTCAATGGTTTGTACTACACGACCGTTTGAAAGTACACCAACAGTTTGCCGGTTACCCGTGACATATTTTTTTTAAGCGACGGCTTATCCAACGTATTTCTGGTCAAATGCACACTTGATTTCTGTTACAATATTGACAAAAATTCAATTTCTGTCGGTTTGTTTTTTTGAAAACGTTTGACTGTGTACAAAAACGAAGAAACATCTTGAACTTCTTTCTTTGTGCAGGCTTGAACGTCTATGAGTAAATTGTTTGTGTATTAGATTAAAAGCGCGTGCTGTATCATTAGCTAATTTGCATATAGCGATAAATTCGTGTTTTTTCTTGTTGAATAATAAACAGGAATAACAAAAACCGACCAATCAGACGTTGAAAGATAAATAGAATACGTACCTAGTGTTGTAGAATATCAAAAATGTCTAACTCGGTTGTGAGAATTGATAATTGTCTCGCCAAGGCTCGACAATTATCAATTCTCCCAACCTCGTTAGATATTTTTGATATTCTACAACACTAGGTACGTATTCTCTATTTATCTTTCAACTACGCGAATATCCATGCAATATCACCCATGATATATTTTTTTTGATATACCACGGTTATTTTTAGAACAATGATATACCACGGATATTTATAGCACAGGCCGGAACTACTTTCGACCTAAAACATTACCTCTTGTTGACATTTTGTCATTACACAATTTCAAGCAAGACAACAGTGGCTAGAAAAAAAAAATCTATAAAGCAAAAACAGTACTTTTGTTGTCTTTATTTAAATTAAACAAAATACAGAATATGTCACACTGCAGGTCTGGTGTAGTTCTGTAGGCAGGTATAATGCTGACTGTCTTCCAAAATCTTTAAATGTTTACTAAAACTTCTTCCATAACTCCATGCCTTATTTCAGTTAAAATTTTGAGTTGTCTTGCACTGAAATTAGAAAAAAGAAATTATAAATTGAATGCCTAATTATGGGAAAGAAAATCAGCAGAGTAACCCTTTACATCATAATTATGTCGTTTTCAGAGTAAGCAGACTTTTACAGTAGAAAGCATTGCAGTAATGGAAAATTGTCTTGTTATGAGCACATTTTCTTGATTTTCTGAATGAAGATTTACAGAATAGCACAGTGACTATTAGAATGGCAGATCTACTTGAGGGGAGAGTTTCCTTGATATTCTATATGTTGGCATATTTAATTTTCTTTCTCATACATACTTCAATACAATTTATCCCTTTAGCACACAATTCCAAATTATCCACCATAGGGAAGAAAGGTTTTTATAGAACAGTACAAGGAGGAGGATGAAAAAATTTTGTTATGCACATTTTATCCATTTCCCACATTGTTTTCAATATATCAGAGAAAAAATACGTAATGTAATTCTTTACAAAAATTATACAACAGTCCAAATTGAAATCATTTGCAGATGACAAATCAAATTCAACGCGCATCTTGAAAAAATTAGTTTTGAAACGTGTAGAAAATATCGTGGGAACGGGATAAAATATGGTCAAACATTTTGGCAAACACAAGCAGCGGTGATACGTACCTTTCACCGGCTGTCACGTCTTGAAAATCACTGTCCCCCACCCAGTTATAGCGTGTCTCAAATCTCCACAGCCCAATCTCAGCTTTCCAATCAATTCGCATTTGCAAATGAAGCTAGAGTCCATGAAAATCCAGTGTGTGAAGGCCAAGTAACTCCACCCGCCATACCCGAACAGATGCATATTCCGAACTTGAATATCTCCACTAGGAATAGCAGTGTGACAACTCCAATGTTCTACGGAACAGTCTTAAACGTCAAATGTGTATCCACATCATAATCTTATCTGATCGATAGAATTGTCAAAAACTCTATGTACTTTTCTCCTGCGTTTAAAATTCAATGGTTTATACTACACGACCGTTTGAGAGTACACAAACAGTTTGCCGGTTACCCGTGACATATTTTTTTTAAGCGACGGCTTATCCAACGTAATTCTGGTCAAATGCACACTTGATTTCTGTTACAATATTGACAAAAAATCAATTTCTGTGGGTTTGTTTTTTTGAAAACGTTTGACTGTGTACAAAAACGAAGAAACATCTTGAACTTCTTTCTTTGTGCAGGCTTGTACGTCTATGAGTAAATTGTTTGTGTATTAGATTAAAAGCGCGTGCTGTATCATTAGCTAATTTGCATATAGCGATAAATTTGTGTTTTTTCTTGTTGAATAATAATCAGAAATAACAAAAACCGACCAATCAGACGTTGAAAGATAAATAGAATACGTACCTAGTGTTGTAGAATATCAAAAATATCTAACTCGGTTGTGAGAATTGATAATTGTCTCGCCAAGGCTCGACAATTATCAATTCTCCCAACCTCGTTAGATATTTTTGATATTCTACAACACTAGGTACGTATTCTCTATTTATCTAATAGGTCTCTACCAAGAGGGCCATTAATTTAAACTTTGGGGTTCTAGTTTGACCCCACCCCAGGGTTACAAGTTTTACAATAGCTTTTATAGTGAAAACTTGATAAACCTGTCTCATTGGTCACATATTTTACAGGTCCTTTTATTGAGCAAGATTCAAAAATCTTGTTTATAACCACACATTCTAGACCAGTCTTGTTTTATTTGGTATGGAGCTGTATTTTGTGGACCTCCACAAGGATTCACGTAATTGTAGCTTTGTGGCCGAAAACTGCTTTGCCCTGGGATCATAACTTTCTCGAAGGATTTTATAGAAGAAAATTCTGTTTAACCCATTACCACACAATCCCTACTTTTGACGCCCCTGAGAAGGAATCCTTTTGAAAACACTGTGGGAAAAGGAAAAAATGCTGGTAACCAGCATTTTCTCCTTTTCCCACAGTGTTTTCTACCCTTCCCAGAACAAATTTCAATTTTTCATTTACATTTATTTTGTCGTCTGCAAATGCTTTCAATTTGGACCAGTCTAAAATTTTCTCGTGTGGTAAAGAGTTAAAACTAATCGGCCAAGTATTGTAATGTTTGGCTTGTTCTGTTTTGACTTAGTAGCAAGTGAAGCGATACAGGGCCATGGCCCTCTTGTCTCTAAATACACGAGGCCACTAGCAGCGTTTGGAGAAACCCAAAGAGATATTTTTCTAAAACAGTTTATATCCATGGCGAAATGGTATGTTGTAGGATAGAAATAGGTCTTATCATCTGAAACTAAAATAATGCACGAAAAAAGGTAACGCTATTTTAACCAATTTTTACAAACTTCACTCAATGGAGAACATTTATACGACCCCTGGAGTTTTTTTCCGCTTTCAGCCTTCGTACTTGTCTTTCGACCTTCGTTGTGCATGTCCAATCTAACAAATTGGCATGAAATAAATGGGTTTTTTTTACCATATACTACAAGCTTGAATTAGATCTACTGTCTAAACTTACCATCGACTATTGTTTGCTGAATACGAAACTATGTGAATGCTTTTCAAGTATTATATTTAGCGCTGAAAAGGCAATATGCGGATAAGGTTCATGATGTCTTTAGAGAACATTAAATAACTTTACCTGAAATAGACATTGTTTTGTTAGTTTAAGTTGGTGGTGGGTAACAAAGATCTAAGACACACTTTCTTTACAGTCTGATCTTGATCTATGCCATTTGTGAAAGCTTCTTTTTTGACTACAGCACAGTAAGGGTCAAAACCGACGTTTAGCGTTAAATAATTCAATATTAGTTGTTTTCATGAACTTTGGCCAGTTCTGATTGGCTGAAAACATTTTTTCATAGCCCCATGAAAAAAAATTTTCAGCAGTGCTTGGACTACTTTTACAAAGCAATGTAAACAAACATGTATACGAGATTTCATAATGGTCTTCTTTCTGATCTTTATCGAGTCCGAAGTTCAACTTACTTGCTGAATTTATTTTCTCTAAATATTGATAAAAATATCCAACAGTAAATTCAAAGAGGGAGCTGAAAACTCATTGTCACTTTGCTGGGTTCTAACAATCTTATTTTCAGCTTAGTTTTAGCGTATTGAACTTCTAGTAATAAAGCTACTGAGCCTGCAAATGTTCAATACTATAGTGACGTCACCTATACGTCATTGTTACGTCACGAACCAGCAGTTTTACCGCGCTATAAATTATGAATGAAATGGACATTATATAAATACGCAATGTTAGATTTTCAACGAAAAAAAGCAGTTAGTAATTTTCAAGTGTATATTTGTTGTCTGTGATATTGAATTATAAGGAATGAAGAGAATTTTTTTGTTTTCATGGAGGTATGAAAACAAAAAATCTAATCACACTTTTGTATGGAACGCCGTAGCTGTCTTTTCTTCAAAATAGTTATGTTGCTCACTTCACTTGTAACTTTTTGGGTTGAATTGAAATGATGATCAGTCAGACAGGATTAAAGTCTTCTCTAAATATCATTTTGTTCGGTTGCCAAGCCATTAAGAAGTATTGGTTGGACATTTTGTTCTGTCTATTTCTCATGATGTCAAGTTAGATTAACATTTTGTTCAGTTCACTTTCATCTTCTTGGGTTGAATTGAAATGATAATCAGTCAGATGGGATTAAAGTCTTCTCTATATATCATTTTGTTCGGTTATCAAGCCATTCAGAAGTGTTGGGTGAACATTTTGTTCTGTTTATTTCTCATTATGTTCAGTTAGATTAACATAATGTTCAGTTCACTCTTATCCTATTGGGTTGAATTGAAATGATGATCAGTCAGCTGGGACTAAAGTCTTCTCTAAATATCAATTTGTTCGGTTGCCAAGCCATTTAGAAGTATTGGGAGGACGTTTTGTTCTGTTTATTTCTCATTATGTCCAGTTAGATTAACATTTTGTTGGGTTAACATGTTATTTGATTCCATCAACTGGTAATGAAGTTCGGTTGACATAGATCTAGCATTATTTTTGCTTTACAAGGGTATTTTATTCAGTTTACTGTTTATCATAATATGTTTACTCGTTAATATCTTACATCAGAGAGACTGGAATTATGTTAACTGGTCATTTAGTTTACAAAGTACCCATCATATTTGGCAATCTTATCATCCCGACGGGAGACACGGTCTATTTTTAGATGAGCAACTCGCTCATTTACATACCAGAACTACACAGACGAAGCTTCAAATATAGCGTCCGAAGAAGACATTATGGAAAATAATTGCATGTTTGTTATGTTATGGAATTAGTCACGTACCAGTCACTTGAAATTCCCACAATGCTTTTTGGACTTTTGGCGCGAAATCTTAAAATACCTTAAGAGGGTACGTAGCCTTTTAAAGGTGGGTATTTAGGTTTTTAACATCACATCAAATTCAAAAATAAATATATCACTGAAATTTATATGAAAAAGCAATACAAATCATCATTAATTAAAAATCATGAAATCACGAAAAACAAATTGTTTGATGGTATTCCCTTAAAAGGCTACTTAGCCTCTTAAGCTATTTTTAGATTTCCCGCCAAAAATCAAAAAGGCATTGTGGGAATGTTATGTTCCTGACACGTGACTAATGACGCTTAAATTCCATAACATAACAAACATGTAATTACTTTCCATAATGTCTTCTTCGGACGCTATGTTTGACGCTACGTCTGTCTATTTCCTTCGCGGTTGCATACAGTGTGATTAGTTTTTTTTTTTTCATACCTCCATGAAAACAAAAAAAATCTCTTCATTCCTTAACAGAATTTCCGTGACGTCCGATTATACGCGATAACATAAATATTCATTTGTTTAATCACTCTTCGCGTAAATATCAATTTCAGATCAATTTGTTCGAGTAATAGAAGGAAGAAGGAACGTTGCCATGTGTAAAGTAAGTCATAAGGGCACAGTTCAAGGCTGTTTCTACCTTATATAGGGCACCGTCGATCATTGAACGGTCTACAAATCCTGCGCAGTCTGATCTTGATCTAAAACATCAATGTCAGCATTTTACATGTCTCCATGTCATGACTAAGTCGTTTGTTAGACAAATGGACTTCTGTAATTATGTGATGATTTACTTTGTATAATACGTTTTTAAGATGCATTAAGCCATCTTTTGCCAGAGCATTGCCAAAATTGTAAGTGCCCTTAAACTTTCGTGTTAATTATTGCCTAAAAATGGAGCTTAATCAGTGTTTTTTTGTCATGTTCTCGATGTTTTTAGTGTGTCGTAAAGGAGGAAAAACAGATAGGACCCACAGAATAGTTTTGTTTCTGCCAGAAATAATTACGTGTAGAAAGGTCAAATAATCCTGTAATATTTTATTACTTTAAAACAGTTTAAAAATTGATAATAGTTAATCAAAACTTTGAAATTAGATTCAGAAAGTAACGCAACTTCTGGATGGCTAAACCAATCGGTTTAGCCAATCAGAAGTTACTAAGTAAGACTTTACTTTCTAAGTAAGACAATTCAGATAAAATTAGACTAAGAATGTTCTTAACCCTTCGTCTGCTACGTGCGACTCGCTGTCTTTTTGCAGGTAGTGTAGATCAAGGCCACACTACACAGAGAGTGCAGTCTAAACTTAGATCTACAGTGAAGCAGTGTAGATGGAACCCTTGGAAAGGCTTAACATACTTCCGCGTAAAACGGAGAAGCTGGAGAAAAGCTTGGGTTCCGTAGTCCCCATCGACTTTTGTGCGATGAAATACCAGAACTTGCCACTCCGTGCAAGGACAAAACTCTTTCCAGCAACACTAGTTAACATGACATGTAGATCTCTTCATGTAGTCAACCTGTGCTACTGTTTCGCAGTCACACCAATTCAGGGGAGCTAGACGTTCAAGCCGTAGAGGTCGTTTTACAACTTTTGTTTTTCACTTTGTTTTCTTCTTACAGCATTTTCTTGTTTTCTTCCCCTCTCCCCCTTTCCTGGAGCCGCCTTTCCGGGGTCCTCCCGGAGTCCACTTGGAAAATCTATGTTAAGTCCTGGATATATTTAGAACACATGGTAGGAAGCTGAAGCCCAAGAAATGCCTCTTCATTCAAAAAGAAGTGGATATTCTGGGCAGATCTATAGGTGCAAATTCTTTATCCATGACAGAGAAGGACACAGACACTGTAAGAAATTGGCCAACGCCAACAAATTCTAAGGATGTTGAACGTTTATGAGGTTGGCTTATTACCATAGAATGTTCGTCAAAGATTTTGCAGCCAACGCTCGTCCTCTGTAAAATCTGACGGGGGGACCCTTTACATGCAGTGAAGAGCATCAGGGTGTTTTTGAGAAGTTGAAACCAGTTCACTTGTTCAATGATTCCTTCCTTTTGGATGTGGATGCATCTCAGTTTGCCATATACTCTGAGGTGATTCAGGTGTAGAGAAGGTGATTGCTTTTAGCAGTTTTTCTCTGACTCCTGAGCCACAAAATTATTGCACCACAAAGAGAGAGTTGTTGGCCATTGTGTGGTTTACTAGATACTTCAGGTTTGATCTGCTCGGTAAGATCTTTACAGTCAGGACAGACTATTCCTGTTCAACCAGGTTATTAAGGTCTAAAGAACCGCAAGCTAGCTCGATGGATTGAGGAACTTTCTCAATACCACATGGTGGCCAACCATCGAGAAGGATCAAAACATGAGAATGCAGTTGCACTTTCAATGATCCAAGATCCTTTTAATCCATGTTTCAAGTATCCGATACATTTCTGGCATAAAACCTACGGACCTACCATACGAAGGATGCCATTACTGCATGAGTGCCCATAACCAGTGGGAAAAGTTCATTCCTGACAGTAAGGAGGGCACCAAGTATTTCGTGTCGCCAGCCCTGGAATAGTCGCTTAATGATACAGTGCGATTATTGTGATAAGTGGTTCCGGGTCTAATGTGTCAATATCACTGTGTCAGATGCCTCGGCTATTGAAAAATATAAGTGTAAGGCTTGCAAGAGCGGAGGAACTGTGAATGTCGCATACTGAATGTTTATCAGTATAGACCATCAGCCAATTATCTCCGAATCCAGGGTAACCCACTGGATATTAAGATGCGGCTATTAGCCTGTCTTTCTTTGTTGGTGTATCCATGGATGTTGTTTCTAGCCTATCCTACAATCTGGTCAAGGTCTTGCCAACAGATTAGCCCGCTCTATGAAAACTTTTGACCTTTCACTCCAGTTTGGTTTAGTCACGCTTCCTCCAGCTTTGTAAAAAAAGCTATCTTCTTTCGATCTTCCTCTTTGACTTTAACTTGCCAGTATGCAGAATTTGCATCTAGTTTAGAAAACTATAGATGTTTCTTGCTAGCGTGATAAGACAGTCTTCAACTAGTGGAAAAGTCCGTTACTTTGACGTCATTCAAAGCCTGGAATCTATACACCACCGAATTGAGCCATTTCTCTTCCTGAAAAAAAAAACAGGAGAAGACCCCAATTTTAAAACAGATTCCGATGGCATTCTGATGCCAGCATCCAACATGTTCTTCAGGTGAGCTTCTTCCTCATCAACAAAACATGCAGGTGTTCTGCGCATTCTTTGTTTTATAGGCTTATCGTCACCTGTATCAATTGCATGTTAAATACCTGTGAATACTCACTTGGAGCAAAGACATCACCATAGCTACGTAGAATGCAAGGTGATTTCGATTCTTGCTTCGCATTAATGTGCGTTCTAGATTCCTGAAACACACCCTGCAAATGCCTTGGTAATTCTACAGCTATAATCCGCTCACCTTTGTGGCTAGAAGCCACAAGATTTATTGATCCGTTACTTATGGGATTTCCTATTAAGCTAGAAGCTGCGACAGGCCTAAACCCCTTACTGAATTGAGTTGAGCTAGAAGTTATAACGGGCCTCGACTTATGGCTTGAATTAGTTGGGCTAAAAGCCGCAACAGACCTTACTCCATGACGTAGCTTGGTTGGGCTAGAAGCCGCAACACAACTAGACCTGATACGGAAAATTGGCTAGATGCCATTCTTTCATGTGCACTGTGCATGTCCCCTAAAACTGTATCAATCTCATGTGCATTCGCAATAATCTCATCCTTTTTCAATGTTTTGAAATTATCGGTGGGGTTGACCAGACAGATGATCGGTCTATCACCGACAGATCTGACAATGCAAGGCATAAGTACCTTTCTTTGGTGTTTCAGATCACCAGGTTCTAGATAATAATCACCAAGCTGATCGTCCAATTTACATGTAACACGAACGACAGAATTGGGAGGGACCACCACCCTTTTTTTGTCAAAGACAATCTCGTATTTTATCCGACATATTCTTCTGTGCTTTACAATACTATACAGAAGGTATATCTATAGAGTTAACTTATTAGCAGTGTTTGTTGAAAAATGAATTTAAGTATCTTCTTAAATGTAGTTTCATTTTGCACACATTTAAGTTTCTTTTTGTAGAGAGTTCCACAAACTTGGACAAGCACAGGAGATTGATCTATCAGCAAGACGTGTTCTTGTTCTCGGTATGGCAAATGTCAGAGGATCTTAGTCTGCAATGACCTTTAATTTGATGAAATAGTGAATGAAAGTATAAGAGGTCAGTTCCATTAATTACTCTGTATATTTAAACAAGCGTTTGTAATCTACGTGCATGAATTGCTAACCGGTGAAGGGATTTTAGTATTTCACTAACTGATTGTTTATGAGGCATGTTTATTACTATTCTTGCTGCGTTATTCTGTCCTGACCATTTGCAGCTTTTCGAGCAAGTAATCAGGAATGTTTCTGAAGACGCCATTACAGAAATCTAGATGTGAGTGAACAAGTCCATATACTAAAACTTCTGTATATTCCCTTGTCAAGTATCGACAAATACATTTCAGATTTTTTTGTTAACCCTTTATTAAACAATTTCTGGTTTTTACGACCGAGAGGAAGAAGCCTTCTGAAAACATTGTGGGAAAAGGAGAAAATGCTGTTTGACAGTATTTTCTCCTTTTCCCACAATGTTTTTAACTCTTCTAAAGTCAAGTCTCAATTTTTGAGTCACGTTTATTTTGTCGTTTACAAACGCTTTCAATTTAGATTAATCTAAAATTTTGTCAGTTGGTAAAGAGTTAAAAGAGAAAAGGGGTAGCCTTAGTAGATACACGCTGTGAACGGTATTGTAAACAGTCAAGTGGGTTTGGTATATTGAACTAAGGTTATCATAAATCTCAAAAAAAGAAAGGGTAAATGGTTTGGTTTTCAATAAAGCTAAGCCTTACAACTAAACTTCAAAGATAGGACCGCATTTGTTGAACCAATTATTCTACTTTTCCAATATCAGATAAATATTAACTTGTTATGTTTCTTTAGCACCTGATAAATGAATGATATACAAATTCCTTTCAGTGATATGATTGAAATCTTGTCAAAAGCAGAGTGTACCAACATTCAATTAATCGACCATAACTTCCTCATAGCATTCCAACGAAAAAACAAAACAGTCCCTATTTTTGAGCAGACGACAAAATTTAAGAAGGTTGGCCAAGGAGTTCTTGATAGTACAGAAAATATTTTGGGAAAAATGAAAAAAATGTTGCCTACCAACTAGACTATCAATATTTTCTTCTTTTCATACAATGTTTTAAAGGCTCTTTTTTATGAGCAGTTAAACTTCGGGATTGTGTATCGAAATGGGAAACAGATGATTTTTTGTTACTCATGTGAACACGTTTTAAAGATATGGAGTGCAACACACGAAAAGGGGCATTCGGACATTTGCGTAAAGTATCGTCAAGGATCAGACTGCGCATTCTGCGCAGGCTAATGCGAAACGATACTTCCCATTTTTTACACAATTTTCTGTTTTGCGCAAGTCTTATGTAGCACAAAATCTAATGTAGTCGTAAAGTGCCGTCTCGGATTAGCCTGCGCGGACTGCGCAGGCTAATCCGAGACGGCACTTTACTCAAATGTCCGAATGCTCCTTTTCGCGTGTTGCAAGCCAATTATATAAACTGTACTCTGGAAAAAGGGGGTTAATGCACCTTCGAAATACATCGTACCACGCAAGCCCGCATATAATTGTAGAACCATAACATTTATTTGTTGAAAACGACTTAATTATGGGGTAGAATGGTCTTTTGACGTACCGAAAATTTTAGAATAGCAAAAACTTTCGACCCCAGTCAGCCTGTGTGGACTGTGCGGGTTAACCATCATCCTTGATCGATACTTTTTGCAGATGAATCCAACCCTCTTTTTAAAAGACTGTGGCCTATGTATATAATGGACCAGAGGCCTAAATTTACTGAAATAATTCATGTTCTGTTATGTTATGTTTTCAACACATTATGTGTCATAACATTTGAGCATCATGTCTTTATATAACTTGATGATTTTGTAGTAGTATGTCAATAATTTCTCGATTCAAGTTTCATATAAGTAGTAGTACCGTCTCTTTGCGTCTAGACAAAGATGCCAGGTTGTTATAGAAACATGCATGTTAAAACTTGTTTTACAGTGGGGACTAACCTCCAGTAGTATACGGCTTACTATGATGTCATCTATTTGAATTATTTTTCGATAGCGCCACTCATCTTTAAGTGCTTTTCAAATATTAGTGATTGGTACTTAATCCGCCTAGAGATACTTTGAGGTACTTGAAGACTGATTGAAGATGTGATTCGATTGGGTCTTTAAAGTGAAGACAATGTATACATATTTGAAAAACCTTAGTGCTACGGGATTTTAAGCTCTGATGTATGGTAAAAATTTGTGGGAAAAAAAGAATGTTGGACGAGGCATTATAGGGTTAATTCACGTTTTTGAGGTCGTTAACATTCGCAGAGGGCCGAAAAATGCTTTAACGCCCGAGTGCGAAGCACGAGGATGTTAAAGTATTTTGAGGGCCTCTGCGAATGTTAACGACCGAAAAAAACGTGAATTAACGCTATTATTGCATAAATTAAAGGTATTCTAACAATAATTTACACAGATAGCAAAAATATTTCCATATAAATGCAAATAAGCGAATTTCAAATGTATGTACGCAAATGGGTCAAAACCGGAAGTCGGCGAAGAAGTTTTTATTACGATAAGGAAAGGGCCGTTAGTCCTGTATGCCAGTTTTGATTCTCTCGCTGTAAATACACTTTTATTGATTTTTAATACACACTGGACTTACGTGGAATAAACTTGCACACATTTGGACGATTACAACTAGGATGAATGCGTGGATATAAATTTCTGTAACTGAAGGCGACAGAGGGTTCGATATACATCAAGCGAGGCGGACCGATCACGTTAAAAAGTGGGTGGGATGTAGCTGGTTTAGAGTACATTTCACGGGTGAATTTTTGTTCAGATCTCGATTAGACTGAGATTCTGTGCAAAGGTTTGTTTGTGGTGTACTTATATCATCAAAGACATTGCCATGAAAAGGATCGAATATGGTACGAATTCCTACAGTTTGATGGTCGGAGTCTAGGGAAAATCTGACAAGGACAAACGTTGTTTACAAGGTAGGCCCGAATCGAGGATATTGATAGTACAAACCCGGACGTTAACGGCGCGTGAATTTACTGATTAATACACGTTTTCACCCGTTAACCGCCCGATTTTTACCCGTTAATACATGCTTAAAACGGTCCGAAAAAGGCACGTTTTATGCAATAATATAGGGTTCATTCACGTTTTTGAGGTCGTTAACATTCGCAGAGGCCCAAAAAATGCTTTAACGCCCGAGTGCGAAGCACGAGGGTGTTTAAGTATTTTGAGGGCCTCTGCGAATGTTAACGACCGAAAAAAACGTGAATTAACGCTATTATTGCATAAATTAAAGGTATTCTAACAATAATTTGCACAGATAGCAAAAATATTTCCATAGAAATGCAAATAAGCGAACCTCAAACGTACTGTACGCAAATGGGTCAAAACCGGAAGTCGGCGAAGAAGTTTTTGTTACGATTTGGAAAGGGCCGTTAGTCCTGTATGCCAGTTTTGATTCTCTCGCTGTAAATACACTTTTATTGATTTTTAATACACACTGGACTTATGTGGAATAAACTTGCACACGTTTGGACGATTACAACTAGGATGAATGCGTGGATATAAATTTCTGTAACTGAAGGCGACAGAGGGTTCGATTTACATCAAGCAAGGCGGACCGATCACGTTAAAAAGTGGGTGGGATGTAGCTGGTTTAGAGTACATTTCACGAGTGAATTTTTGTTCAGATCTCGCTTAGACTGAGATTCTGTGCAAAGGTTTGTTTGTGGTGTACTAATATCATCAAAGACATGCCATGAAAAGGATCGAATATGGTACGAATTCCTACAGTTTGATGGTCGGAGTCTAGGGAAAATCTGACAAGGACAAACGTTGTTTACAAGGTAGGCCCGAATCGAGGATATTGATAGTACAAACCCGGGCGTTAACGGCGCATGAATTTACTGATTAATACACGTTTTCTCCCGTTAACCGCCCGATTTTTACCCGTTGATACATGCTTATAACGGCCCGAAAAGGCACGTTTTATGCAATAATGAGATAAAACCCACCACCTTTTAATTATTATTAACCTTTTGGCTGGTAAGCGCGACTAACTGACCTTTTATGGACGATGTAGATCGAGATTAGACTGCACAGAACATGCAGTTTAATCTTTGTTGCGGACAGTGTAGATCAAGATCAGACTTCACAGAACATACTGAGCGACCCTCTAATTATAATTGACCCTTTGTGTAGATCAAGATCAGACTGCACAGAACATTGACTTTGATCTTTGTTGCGGCTAGTGTAGATCAAGATTAGACTGCGCAGAACATGCTGCGCGAGCCCCCCAATTATTATTAACTCTTTAGCTGTTGCGCGCGACTCACTAACCTCTTACGGAAATGACCTAAACGTTCAATTATGATATTTGACTTTGAGAATTTTATAAACCGAGTAACAAGCTGGAAATGATATTTACCAGGACAAGAAATGGCATCAGTTTATTATAACTACTTATCCGGTTGTCTTGTTAATAAACTGACAAACATGATTGGACACGTTATCTATGTTTAGATCATGACGAAAATGACCTGTTAAGAAATCAGACAGTGGTTCTAAAATTAGACAACCAATTAGATGCAAGAGGAAGTGGACTAGCCAGAAGAGATTCTGATCTGTAAAATACATTGTATCGACTGTGTATGTCAAAAAAAGTTCCCATACTGAAACATGGAAAACACCAGATGCAAACTCAGTCTTGGTAACAATCGCTACGTACAGGTCAATGAATGGAAAGGGGAAACTGAGAGTCAAGATCAGAAAGGTGACAACCCTCCCCCCCCCCCCAAAAAAAAAGGCATAAGCTTAATTATAACGCGTTGGACGTTGTCTGCGCATGTCATATTCTTCGAAGATTCGACTGTCTTATGACACATCACTAGCCCCGAAAGTGGGCTGACTGTAATATTACGCTATATAAAGTAGCAATGTAGAAAATAGCTTTTATCAATACGTTTGAGGAGAAATGAGACCTGTTTTAGCTTCAGATTTCTCTAAACTGCTGATCATACCTGAGTGAATTGCACGAGGTAGCGTTTTATTGAGTAAACGTTCATTTTAGTTTGAAATTTAAAGTAACGGTTGCCGCGTAGGAAAGTGGTTCGGCTCTGTACCCAGGATGCCCAAATTAGATAGATGAGTATTTATAGAATGCCATCTAGCGGGAGATAATGCGCGTTGGAAGAACCTAATAGATAAGTAGAACATGTTGACAAATCCCTCCAAAATAAATTAACGTTCGATATCACATTTGGGGTAATTTACATTACAGTGTTGGCGAGAGTAGCGTTTGTGTAGATATAAGACAGTACTGAAAGCAGAATGAAGAGGTTTCGCCTACCATGAAAGGCATCTGATTAAGACCCAAAGAATACAATCGATTAAAACAACTTGTACCAAAAATTGGAAAAGATTCGCCCAAACTGGATAGTGCAGTAGCCTGTTACTTGCAGAATAATCATATGAATTAGTTAGGAGCCCTTCGCTGTACAGAGTGTAACCCAAATAAATTTATATAATTGGTGATCATGTTTGGACTTGCACATCTGATGGTTCCATTGATTGGTAAATAGATACACTATAGACATATAAAAACAGGAATAGAAATTGAAATGGAACGATTTCTTGCTCGTTGGATTAACTCAAAACGCAAAGAGAAATTCATTCTTAATATCTTTTTATTTACAAGCAATACAATCATGATACAATAAAATGAACAGCAGATGAGTAACACTTTTAAGAAAATGATTGACACTTTTAAGAAAATGATAGACACTTTTTGAAAAATGAGTAACACTTTTAAGAAAATGAATGACACTTTTTAGAAAATGAGTGACACTTTTTTATTTGTTTGTTTGTTTGAATGGTGTTTTACGCTGCTTTCAACGTTATTTCAGTCATATCACGGCGACAGTTCACATATTCATGTTTCCTAGGTTTTACCAGTACTAGGCTAGGCTCTGAAGTGTCTTGCCCAAGGACACTCCTGTGAAGACACTTTTTGAAAAATGAGTGACACTTTTTGAAACGGACTCTACGGGAATTAACGTGTAAAGGTACAAAAACGTAAAAGGTAGTGACACTTTTTGAAAAATGAGTCACACTTTTCAGAAAATGAGTGACACTAAATATCGTAATATTGCTAAAAGCAAATTTGACAGAGGTCGACTATCAAAACCTGTATGGCTCTGTATCAAAGTGGTGTACTTTTCGTCTTTTTGTATAAACCATTTGATAACTTTTCTGTTCTTCTCTATTATACAATTTCCTTTTCCATATGTCCCTACAAATTTTACTAGGATTGGTCACAATGATATTTGAACTACTTTCAGGGTCTGTGACTATATCTTTTATCACTGACCAATCCTAGTAAAATTTTTAAACCGACTAATTCTCTATTATTCTATGAAAAAGTAGTTTATAGAGTAACATTTCTCTAATATTTTAGTTCGAGAGATAAATCGTCGGTTTACATAGAAAACCTCGTAATGACAGCATGTTACAAGCTGTAGTTACGAGGTTTTTGAAGTAAACCGACGAAATGTCTATCATCCTATGATAAAGTAGTTTATAGAGTTACATTTCTCTAATATTTTAGTTCGGGAGGTAAATCGTCGGTTTACTTCGAAAACCTCGTAATGACAGCATGTTACAAGCTGTAGTTACCAGGTTTTCGAAGGAAACCGACGAAATGTCTTTTATTTTATGAGAAAGTAGTTTATAGAGTAACATTTCTCTAATATTTTAGTTCTAGGGGTAAATTTCTATCATTCTATGATAAAAGTCACATGTCTGTAAGTTTGTGATTTCAGAATTGCTTGTCTATAATTTTACGATTACTGTGTTAACGAAGTGGACCCGTAATAGAAAACAGCTATATCCACTATAAAATTATCCTACAAAATTTTCTTAGATTAAAAATGAGTATTATTGTACTTCTGTCACCGAGCCACATTTTCCTTTTTGAACTTCCTAGAATTATCATTTATAAATCTTAAACCACTATATTTTCATTACTAAGGAATATGACGATTATCTCCTTTTTCTGAAAACTAAGAAAAATATCAACAAATTATTTCAAGATAGACATCAATGGAATTTCTGGTCGGTTAAAAATGTGCAGAAGTATTATATCTGTACAAGACACTATTTATCAACTGTCAAGAATTTTTATGCCATGCTGCATTAGAAGTATTACAGGTTCGCTACCTTAAATACAAAAGGCATGTAACTCGCTAAAATGGGCACTGGGACAATTGCATAAAGTGTCGTCTCGGATTAGCCTGCGCAGTCTGCGCAGGCTGATCAGAGACGGCACTTTACGACTTCTTTAGATTTTGTGATACAGTAGACTTTCACAAAGCAGAAAATTACAAAAAAAACGGAAAGTGTCGTCTTGGACCAGCCTGTGGGGACTCTGCAGGCTGATCCGAGACGACACTTTACGCAAATGTCCGAATGCCTCTTTTTGGCGTGTTGTAGGCCATATATAGTTTATGACTCTGTAGTCACTTATCTATGATCTTAGAATTCAAGAGTCACTTGTCAATATTATTGTAATTCTAAGCCGGGGTCCTGCATGGATCAGTGGTCAAGTGTGAGACTCGTAACTTGGAAGCCCCAGATTCGAGCTGCACTAAATCAATTGGATTTTTCTGGAGAGTGTCCTTGGACAAGACACTTCAGTTCCCTCGAGCTGGTGGAATCCAGGAAATACATGAATATGTGAACTGTCGCTGTGATATGACTGAAATAATGTTGAAAGCAGCGTAAAATGCCATTCAATTAATTATTCAACCGTAATTTTAAGGTTCGAGAATCATAGTACATTTTTGCGATTCCAGATTCGCATGTCTTTAATTTCACTGTTCTAGAGATCTATGTTCTCTACTTGAAGATTCCAGGAAAACACCTCTATAATTTCACTATTCTAGAGACACATTCCTATAATTTCACTGTTTCAGAGTCACATCTCTAAAATCTTAATGTTCCAGAGATGCATGACCATAAATTCTATGATTCCAAAGACACACGGCTATTAGTTTAACTCTTTACCAAACAACAAAATTTTAGACCTATCCAAATTGAAAGCATTTGCAGACGACAAAATAAGCATGTTTCAAAAATTGAGACATGACTTTAGAAGAGTAGAAAACATTATAGAAAAGGGAGAAAATGCTGGTAACCAGCACTTTCTCCTTTTCCTACAATGTTTTAAGGAGGCTTCTTCCCCTGAGTTGTAAAAACCAGGGATTGTTTGGTAAAGGGTTGAGGTACCAGGGACACATGTCTATAATTTTTTTCATTTCAGAGACGCACGTCTATAATTTCAAGACTACAGAGACACATATCAATAATTTTAACATTCCTGGCACTAATTTCCTCAATTTCACAGTTACATGCCTATAATTTTACACCATTCGAGAGTCACGTGTTTATAATTTTAGGATTTCATATACACATATTTATAATCACACATTTTCAGAGCCACTGTTTTCAAGCCCGTCGTCTAATACCGGTACTTCTGTTGTGGCTGGTATTGTTTCGTGCACTTTATCATAGAGTCTATTTTCATACTGCATCACACCGGTATTGGACTGAAAAGTTCCGTTGTCTGTGTGGACTTCTTCGACTGTGGATCCTTGTGTGGCTATACTGATAAAGGGAGATAAATCTGATGTGACAAAACCAAATCTCTGTTTTAGGGTAGTGGACCCGTAATAGAAAACGGCTATTTCTGCTATAATATTATCCTGCAAAATTTGCTATGAATATAAAGTTTTATTGTACTACCTTCACCAAGCCACTTTTTTCCTGTTTTTGTCCTTAGAATTATCATTTAAAAATCTAACAAGAAGGTCATGATGGCCCTGTATCGCTCCACTGGCTTTTTAACCCATTACCACGCAAATTAAAGTGTTCATGACCCTGAAAAAGAGGGCCATCGAAAAAAGTGAACACTGTCAGGCAATATAAGCAGGTTAATTCATTGGCATGAAAGGTAAAGTTCTTGAAAAAAAAAACCTAAATGATAGAAACTTTACTGTGAATTTGATATTCCAATCATGTGAGAATAACTATTAGCATCAAAGTGAATCACTCTCCCTGAAAGCAGAATATTTTTTATCAAAAAAACTTAATATCTAGCGCCAGCTTGATAATCAAGGGAGGTAAATAGTAACAAACTTTATCCTTGACCAAAAAAGGTTATTTCTCTTGATTAATGTTTAAATTGAAATGGCTGTATTTTGAAGCCCATTAAACTTGTGATCCCTGGAATGGAGCCAATTTTGACCCCAGGCCTATGATAAGAGAAAAAATGTCAAAGGTCCATTATATAAAGCTACATGCCAAATTCAGTAGCCCTTGGTTTTGTGATTTCAGAGAAGAAGATTTTCAAAAATAATATTTATTTAGTTTTGTTGCCATGGCAACTAGAGTTTTAGAAGGAATCATATTCTTTCAAAAAATTCTGAAGAGGACCATAGCAGGATCATTTCTGTGAAGCTTCATCAAAATTGGATGGGTAGTTTCAGTGAAGATGTTTGAAAAAAAAAAAGAACTCACGGACGGGGGACGCACGAACGGACGCTGGGACGCACGACGGACACCGGGCCATGAGCTAAAAACCACTATATTTTCATTACAAAGGGAGACAATAATTACATCCCTTTTCTGGGTTTAAAAGATGGAGAATAATGGATGTAGAAAAGCATCACTCCCTCTTATCTGGAGTTCTGTAAAGTTGAATTGTGGGTATTTCCTAACGACTTTCGAGAGAGTTACATTTCTCTTCTTTAGCATGAAAATCATGAACTCTTTACGAGATGAGGTAATTTTGGTCCGCTGAAATTCAAAGAATTTGCAGACGACATATTCGGTGTGTCTAAAAAAGTGGTATTTTTATCTGAAAGGGTAGAAAACACTGTGGAAAATGGAGAAAATGCTCATTATGAGCATTTTCTCCATTTTCCACGGTGTTTTCAAACTCTTTCAACTTAAGAGCCTTAAAAACAGGGCTATCTGGGAAAGGGTTAGGTTAAACTGGATGCTTACACTCGGTTTGTTCCTCTGCTACGGTTTACAACAAGCACAATGGTGATGATGATTAGAATAACTCCAACAACAGCAGATATTGTGACCCCAAGCACGATCCCTAATCCTGAAATCATAAGAAATTAATGTCTAATCCTGAAATCATAAGAAATTAATGCCTAACCCTGAAATCATAACAAATTAATATCTAACCCTGAAATCATAAGAAATCAATTGGGGGCCATTTCTGTAAATTGAATTGTTTTCCTTGCCAGATATAGGCTAAAGGTAACCAAATAACAGATTGGTCCTTTCACCTGTATTTCTTTGTTTTTACACTTGATTCCTTTGAGGATGTTGGGATAAATATAATAATGATTTATGATATATGTATAATGTCCCCACGTAGTTTAGATCAAATTCTGATTTAATCATCAGGACCTATGTGTATATCGATTTGTAAAACAATATAACTAGATTTACTTGAAATATTATCTCAAGGACAAAGCTGTTCAGTGAAAGGAAATTAAGGATAAAAACCAAGTATCCCGTTATCAGGGCCAATGAACTGCTGAAAAGGAATCAAAGGGAATTAACTGAAGAATGGCCCTCAGTTAGCCGTGCTCTGTGTTAAAAGGGGCTTAACTAGTACATCAACACAAAAAGTATCCAATCACGTCAGCCTGCGCATTTCGTGCAGGCTGATATGAATCGAAACTTGTCGCTATTGACAATTTTTCTGCATATTTAATCCTTTCTTAAACAATGACGACTTTTGACGACCCTTGGAAAGAAGCCTTTTGAAAACATTGTGGGAAAAGGAGAAAATGCTGGTAACCAGCATTTTCTCCTTTTCCCACAATGTTTTTCTATCCTATCAATAAAATGAAATTGTCGTCTGCAAATGCCTCTTATTTAGATAGGGCTAGAATTTTGTCGTCTGGTAAATGGTTAACTCTTTACCAAACGACAACATTTCGAATTCGACCAAATTGAAAGCATTTGCAGACGACAAAATAATTATAGCTTAAATGATTTTTTTTTTTTTGTCTTGGATGGGGTAGAAAACATTGTGGGAAAAGGAGAAAATGCTGGTTACCAGCATTTTCTCCTTTTCCCACAATGTTTTTCAAGGCCGCTTCCTCAGGGTCGTTAAAACACGGGATTGTGTGGTAAAGAGTTAAGAACCCTGTGTTATCCCATAAATCAGCCATTGTTAGACAAAACAGATTTTTGGATCCATAAATGTGACCCGTCACGCAAAAAAGAACAATCTGGGAACTTTCTCTTTTTTCCCACAATGTTTTTCACCCTTTCAATAAACAATTGTACCATTTAAGCCACATTGAAATTGTCATCTACAAATGCTTTCATTTTGGACAGAACTAAGTTTTCCGGTCTGGTAAAGGGTAAAAAAAAAACATCGCAGGCAAAGCAGAAGCAGAGACTGTCGCCAAAAAGAGTCTCCTCGTCCCTCACATTGTATGCTGCCTTGTAAAAGACAGTTTGAATCGTTTGAGCAACTATGAATGTGTTGATTGCTGATGTACTTATCGTTGAAAAGTTTTCTTTCTATTGGACGGCTACATGCAAAAACTTACCCAGTTTACTCTCCGGTTCTGTTTTCCTATCAGTTACCTCTGTAAGTAAAAATAAATAAATTGAATAGAACATTGTTCAAAATATCAGTTGCTATATTTATCCAAGTCAAATTGTGTGTTCGGTACAAGATAACACACACCTTACAACGAGATTTTATGAATGTAAATACAGTCAATTAAACACAGGATAATCAACTGGTTATTCTTGATATGAAAAATATCGCACGAGGATGCGTTGTTAGGCGTTGAAAAAAACGAGTGCGCAACACGAGTTTTTTTTTTTTAACGCCTTACGACGCATCCGAATGAGATATTTTTCATATCAAAAATAACCAGTTGATTATTCTATTTATTATATACCTTTCTGATATCATTAGTTCCTAAATTACGACAGGAAGTGAAAGTCGATATCGTCACTAGTGATGATATCAAAATTTATTACACTGGGAAATTCCAGGATTTCACTGCTAGGTATATAATAAAATGTTATCTCATTTGCATGAGGGGTATCGTGGAAGAAACAAAGTAAAGATTTAACAAAAACCTATTAGCTTAGTAGTATTGGCATCGTAAATGTTCCATTTCTTTACTTTAAGCCAAGTTTCAGGAACACAGTAGAGTAGTCTTGCCTGGACAATTCTAACCTGTACCCAAGACATAGGTTTTATAGAAGAACAAATGTAACATTGCATTTTGAAGCCCCGACTAGTCTAACTATCTGTGTAATAAAAATAGAATACCTTGCACAAATAAGCGTGCATCGTTAGATGTGATGTTTGCCACGACATTTCCCGCTGTACATGAGTAAATGCCCTCGTCCAATTTGGATACATTAACAATCACCAGCGTGTCTGTAATCTCCAGTTCAAGATGGACGTTGTTTTTGTACCACCAGTAAACAGGTTGTGGATTGGCAGAAACTTGACATCTTAGCCTGGCAGTGGCTCCGTGTGTTACTGTAACGTTTTCCAGGATACTTGTAAAAGATGGTGCCTCAGAGCAGAATAAGTTCATGGATGTTAAGGTTTTAATGTTTTCCGACAGCAGTGAAGAAGTATTGTAGATACCTCTTGCATTATCTGATGTATTCTGAAACAGTTCCAAGATGTTGTCTTCAATATTTGATATTGTCTGTTGTGTCAGTGCAATGTCCGGTAGACTTTCAGCAGTGTAAAGATCATACAAAATAGACACTGAGTGAAAAATACAGTCTCTAAAATCTACACATTCACTTTCATCAAAAAAATCTCTTGTAACATTCTCCATTGCGAGAATCCACTGGCTGATTATATTAACTGATTCAACAGATTTAAGCTCACTCTCTAAAATGCCTTTAGTAAAATCTGCAGATTTAGCAATCTCTACTAACATTGGATCATTCATTAGAGAATTTTTTGCTTCTGAGAGCGCTTGCTCAAGTTCATCTGTAGTGATGTTGTAATCATTCATCGCATTCTCTTCACTTATTTCAGCGTCTTCTAGTGTCATGTTATCAGCTATATTGGATATATTAAAATCATTCAACTGACCCATTAGACCGTCTATCTCTTGAAAGTTGGAAACTGATTCATTAACAAGTTCGTGCAAAACTTCAAACGTATCATTGAAAAAGTTCAGAATGTTTCTTATCCGAGCACATTTTTCTTGGAATAGCAAAACTCTATTATCATAATCTGTATCAGTTGTTGAATTGAAGCCCTCCATTTCAGATATAGCATCAATTGTTTCATTCAAGTAATCTTCAATATTTGTTTGGTTGACATTATCGAGACCAGCCTCTCTAATACTCCGTATAAGTTTATGCATGTGCAAAGTTGATTTATATGTGATATCGTCTATGCTTCGTTTACTTAGGATTCCCCGGAACTGTTTCATTATGGATTTGATGGTAGCCTTGGCTGCTTGCCATATTGTCTGAAAGGCGTTTTTGAAATTGATACGGATACGGATCTTCTTCCAGCCCAACTTAAATGCATTAACCTCACAAGAAACGTCGAAGACAGGCAAATCCGTGGTTGATAGTTCAATACTGAAGCCACAATTTCTAACATCTATGATATTTTTCACACCATATTCTATAACAAATTCAAGTACCCTGGCAGCAGCACCAACAACTACCTTAACTGCTTCTAATGACCCTTTGGCAACATCCAATAATCCCTTTGCACCCTCAAGTCCTACTTTAGCAAGGTCTAATACTCCTTCCGCTAAATCGACCACCACTCTAGATTTGTCGACTACAAATTGAGCAACAGACACGCCTGCTTTGGCAACATCAAATGCAATCATCGGAGCTTTCACAAAGAGTTTAGCAGCTTCAAGAGCAGCATACGCAACATATCGTATGCCTTTGCAAACTAGGTTTTTAGCAATACAAATGGGATCCTTAAAACTGATCATGCAACTCGATTTTCTGCAACAGGGGTAAGGTATTTTGGCAAATCCTACTCGTTTACGACAAATTCTACATTTTATTCCAGGTATACAAATTTTTCTGCATTCTTTGATTCTGCACAATCTATCAACCTTTCTCTGGGCACTTCTTAGTTTTTCAAGAGCTCTCTCAAAAGGTCGTTTTGCCTTTTCCAGTTTCTCTTTTGCCCTTTCTAGAGCTGCAATTGCATCGTCAAATGCTGCATTGGCTTTTTGCAGTTCTTTTTTCTTTTCATCAAGCCATTCCTGAGCCTTTGAAAGTTCTTTCTTCGCCGCCTCGAGGGCCTCTTGTGCCTGCGTTATTCTTTTTTCGGTCTCATCGGATATCATAGAAACTACTTTCTTTAACGCATCTAAATAACTCGCTTGAAAAGAAGATCTATCAGTCTGTACTTGTCGTTTTTTTCTTGCTTTTGCAACAAACCTCCCGTCAAGCTTGAACAAAAGTTTATACCAGTCATCACCTCGTTTCGCTGACACGTCGACTTGAGCTAAAAATATGTTCCACAAGTTTCCTTCCATAAAGAAATAAAGTCCCCTCTCGGTGATGAACATATCTCCTGTGATTCTGATGCCTAACATATTGAAGTAAGCGTTGGCTCGAAGAATTGCAGTCCTTTTATCTATACCAAATGCCCCACCGACTCCCATCCCTACATCTGCTTTGATGAAATACCCTAAATCTACAGCTTCAGAATAGGTTCCGAGAAACCGTGCTGATCTTTGTCCTTCCAAAAGCTTATAAACTTTCGAAAATCTTGTACAATTTCCAATGCCGCTTGTAGAGTACACAAGTTCTATGTCCAAGCCAACAAATTTGAAACCAAAAACTACGATGGAAGTGGTGTACTTCAAGCCAAAACCTAGGTATTCATCTTTTGCCAAAGAAACCTGATCTCTTAGCTTTTGCACGGCAGCTTTTACATTGTTCTTTAAATCCTCTTTTTCAAACTCGAGCAGAGATGTGAAATTATCCTTTGCAACATCAATTAGAAATTCCACTTTATCAAAGAAGTCGTCAATGGACTTCTCTATTTCAGAATACAATTTCCATGTATCTGTTACAATACTAATGATGACCTTTAAATCATCACTTAGGCTTAAACCATCATCTGTCAGTTTTTCTAGTTTATCCACAGATTCCTCAAGTCTTAGAACTATACTTCGTGTTGAATTGTCCAACGTGTTTTCAAAACTATCTCTCACATTTCTAAGAAACTGTTTAAAACGTTTGATCCTTCTGTTCACTTGAATGATATCATTCTTTATGTCAATTTTAAAGTCGTCTGTAATCTGCGAAGTGGGGTCAGTCATAAAAAAGACATAAATAGTGTTAGCATTTTCTATGATCCAATCCCCTAGAATGGGAACATCTTGGAAAGGGTTTATCCGGATCACAGTAGACAAGAAAAGACCTGGTGGATTTGCGTTATCCCCACACATGATACGAGCTTTCTCCCCTGCAAAACAAAATAGAATAAAACTGTTCAGAAAAAGACTTAAGTTACTAAGATCGAACCTCGATTTTTAACGTTCTTGATCAATGCAAACCACTCTGATGTGCAAAATTATTGGGGGTCAAATATTTAGCCTCTCTCTGTATCAATTTGGGAAATATTCGGTTGCATTAAGCAAGTATCCGTTTTAAGAATGTCTTGTGAGATGTCAGGGAAAAGCTGTCTGAAATCCATATGACAACCAAGACCTGGTATATGAATAAATTCCCTAAAATGCATTTTTTGTATCATTATCAATGTAAATTATGTGGAAAACCAGGGTCTGTATTCACCAACCATTCTGAAAAACATTATTTGTCTTACTCTTCAAGATTTTCTTACTGTGAAAGTAACAGAACTTTTGATTGGTTAAGCCAATCAGAAGTTCTGTTACTTTCATATTGACAAAATTTTGAAGAATAAGAATGAGAATGTTCGTAAGAATGGTTGGTAAATACGAAGCCAGTTCTTTCAATCCTAAATGTTCATTGTCCGAAACAAATTTGGATATTTCGTTCAATTATTAATTTCTGGTTTAAAAGTGCCTTACGAAAAAGATGCATTTTCAATGTGCAATAAGTTAATAATAGTTGTTGGCCCATTATCCTGATGAAAAGGGCTTTTGAAAACCTTGTGGGAAAAGGAGAAAATGCTGGTGACCAGCATTTCCTCCTTTTTGCACAAGGTTTTTCAACACTTTTAGTGAGAAAGCTCATCATCGTAACCACATTTGGTATGTCATCTATAAATGCTGTCAATTTGAACAGGTCTTAAATTATCTCGTCTGCTTAATGTTTCAGTCCCCCAAAAGGATGGCAGATATAACAACACAGTTGTTTTCAGCTAACTTCCAGACAATATGACAGTTTGAGCATGAAACATATGTTTGAGCATTTCATATGAACGTTTTTCTGAAGAGAAACTGAAGAACTAAAATCATACCTCCCACAGACATATAGACGTCTGTTTTGATGTCAACCAGATGAGGGAAAGGTAACGTGTAGTTTTTACCAAATAGTTTAAACTTGATTATAGGCGTTACGTTCACACGAAGTGTAAACAAAGCGTTCCATTCGTCTATGAACATAGCAGTAAGAATCTGAAAAATTAAATATCACAGTACATGAGTGTGCTATTTCAGACTTTTTGACCTACTTTGGAACTTTTTGGGCATTGTAAAATATCAATGATTATTGAAAGCACAGACGAACTCACATACATTGTACAAACTGATTGATAAACTGCACTTATTGGTATTTATACGATTTCGCCTGAGAAGTTAAATGCAAAAGATAATCATTGTAGAAACCAAAATTCGAACAAGTACAATGGAATAAGTAGGTGGATTGAACGAAGAGGAGAAACAAGAGCTAGAAAAGTTTGATAAATCAATAAAAGATATACCATCTTCCATTTAATGTGAAAGTCTGATGGTGGTGAAAATAAATGAAGTTTTGTCGTTGGGGGCGTTCGTTGGAAGTTGCTTAGATTCACTATTTGTAATGCTACTATTTTTAAAAGGATGTATGAGGAACAAATACCCGAAAATTTTAAGTCACTGTCCATAACATGCATAGAGGTATCGAGATAATATTTCAGTGTTAAAATTGGTAACGATCGATGTGAGAGTGCCGAGATTTTATTAACAAAAGATTAAAATACTGTCAATAACGCCAAAGCAAAAGCCAAAAGCCAGTTCCGTGTCGTTATGCAAACTGAAGTATGATAACTAAACTGAACCATAACATATATATCTAAGTAGTTAAACAGAAGTAACATTGCAATTTAACATAAATTACAAGAGAACCTACCCTTTCAGGATTTGGTACTGAGACAAAAATATCTGCCGAACCATGTACTTCCAAGCTCGACGAAACTCTTGAGAAATTTCCTCCTATCCATAGATTTGCTCTTTGAAAAACCCTGAGAGGACAAAAACCATAAATGAGTCATTCTCACTAAACAAGGGGTTCAATACATCTGCAAAAGGCATAAGATCCAGGTCAACGAGCAAAGACTGACCGACATGTGTCGAAATTTCTTGCTTTCTGTGAACCTTCTGCATGTCTACGGACCATTGTACCATAACATTGAGGTAGTTCCGATACAAAATAACTTTTTATAGATCCGTTATTATGTGATGACCTGCTTCATGGAGATGCGTTTAACCCCCTTTTGTCAGAGCATGGTTCAAATTAGGGGGGAAAAAAGAGCAATAATCACTTAAAGCATGCAAACCATGTCCGAAACATGTTCTAATCATCCATGGTGAATATGAAATATCGTCGGTTTACTTGGAAAACCTCGTAACTACAGCTTGTTACAAGCTGTAGTTACGAGGTTTTTTAAGTAAATCGACGATTCCTTCATTTTCTACCCCATCATTCACAAATATATTCGAGTTATGCTCTGGTGAAAGGGGGCTTAGTGCATCTCCGTGATGCATGATACCGATCAAGTCATTATGGTATCATAGATCGTGAAAATCCCCGGTCTTTAGACATGCAGAAAATTTACCTAGGGCAAAAGCTTTAGACTCTTTTTTAGACTTTACGGATATACCTAGCAGAATGACGCTGGGTCGAACAGTCCATTACCAACAAATCAGAGACCCAAATGCAAATGCCTTTATGTACGCATCTAGGAAAACGTTCCAAAACCTCTCCAAAGTTCTGAATCCTCCTGTCTTTAAAATGCATAACAAAAATGTTTCAGCTAGGTTACTTGAAGAACAGTCATCGCCAATAGATTTGTGCCTAAATTGAACATTTACGCCATGCGTTATGTGTGTAGCAACACTACGTTGCTATGTAATTTAGTGTTGCACTAATGAGCTTTAACAGTTGCCAGTAAATGTTATTCATATATACTCACATGTAATGTTATTCTTGTTTATAATGTAGTATCCTTGAACCGGCACCGATTGATTTTTCTTGTCATATAAACGCTATATATTTATAATTCTAACATGACACGCGACTTTGGCTCTATAAACACAGTGCAAGGAAAACGTGGTAAAATCTGCGACAATCCATGTAGAGTACCGTCATTCTATGTGAAGTGACGTCATTCAATGAGTGAGATATTCAATGGAACATAATCTTCATCCGCGTTTTTACTCTTAGTTTGAACTTGTTTTCCTTTCATTAAGAATTGGCCATGTTAGAATCGAAATAATCTTCTTTCTATCGTGGTATATCGTTCAATAAACCACGTTGTGAGTTATGAGGCGCAATGAATAACCCACTCGGGCTATCGCCCTCGTGGATTATTTATTGTGCCTCATAACTCACAACTGTGGTTTATTGAACGATATCCACGATAGAAAGAAGATTATTTCTTAAACATAGCTGTGTAAACGAAAAACTTACGGATAATTAAATGTATGATCGCCATTCCACATCTTGACAGATTGTGTTTTCTGGTGAACATTCACTCCTCTCACTACGGACAGCCCAACACCTCTTGGCAAAATCTTGATCTTGTTCTTTGCATAGAGATCTTTCAACACATCAATATCGGAAAACTTGTCTTGTGATTCTTTTGGAATCAACAGAAAAACAGTGCCGCCGTAATTATGACACAGGTCCACAATTAGACAAAACTTTTTCTGGCTTAGTGGCTTTGGTATGGTAAGCGAATTCTCATAGATGGATATCGAAAATGAGGTATCAAATAAGAATACACTGTAAAGATGGTCCGACAAGACAGGCGCTCCTCTACACCAATCGATCTTTTCCATATCCCGCCCATATGTTAAATCGCTTTTCAGTCCTTGTACGTCCAAGACTGTATCGTTTGTAGGCTGTAGCTTAATCCAGTCTGGGAGTGTTTCTAATAGCGAATACAGGTATTTTCTGAGAAATGACGACGCCTGCACGAAGTTAAATATATCTTTTGACGTCAAATCAAATAGCCAACAGTCCTCAGTTCGAATCTTGCCAACACTTTCTCCTGCACCGTCAGGATACTCCCCAGCTCCCAGTTTGATCTCAAAGTCACCTTCAGCCATGCTTACTTCAACTCCTTGTAACGAGACAGGCACCGTCAGTGAATTGACTTCAGCAAACACTATTCCATGTGTGTAAAGCAACTGTTCATTCGACTTCAGTTTATACCAGTCTGAGGTTGATGACAGGTAGATGGTTATTTCGTTGCCATCCTTGCATTTCGTCAACATGATTTCTGAGCATCCTCTTGGTAGCAATTTTCTGGCAATTTTGTGCCGTTGAAATACATCTCCGGTTTCCTGCCCTCCTGGAAAAATTAAAATGGTAAATAGGGATTTTTAAAAGCATGCGGTCAGTAAGGTTAAGTTCATACTTAACAGAACATGTAGTTCGCTCATAGAGTTTCACTGTCGCAACAATGTGACAAAACCAGCTATGTGCAGTCTGCACGAGCCTAATTTTCGATGAAAGAATTGGTGTATTTTCAAAATAGAGTCCTGTAATATATATACCATATTATAGTTCTATTTCGAATTTCTCGATGTTTAGGTGAAAAATATACCGTCAAAGATTAATGGATAACTTAGCTACTCTTAGGTAACTTCAACTACTGCCAAGCATTTTGCATCTATTTCAAGCAGATCAGAGGCTAACCAAAAATAAAAGATAAAAAAGATAATTAGACTATGACAAAAACTAACTGTCTCCTTTCAATATAAAAGAGACTATAATCATTAAATTCTAAATCAAAACTATTTAAAGTTTCTATTGCTGCAGAAGAGGTTATCATACAAAGGGCGTATATTTGTGAATATATTTCAATCTACCTGAACAAGACTTTCCATCAGCATTCAAGGTCCCATTACCAGTACATCTGCAGCTGTAAGAGCCGATACTGTTGGTGCAAATGTCCTCACATCCTCCATTTAGGAAGCTGCATTCATCCACGTCTGTGATAAGAGGAGAAAATAAAAGCCTGGCTGAGTTATAGCATCAAACATTGTTGTGGAAGGTTTTCAAGTTTTTAAGTTGACACTTTACCCCTTAAGGTATTTCTAAGGTATCTCTAATTGACCCTAAATAACAGCAAGAATGAAACTGTTTCATATGTGTATATATGACACCTTTTGATAGAGAAGAAAACATTGTGGCAAAAAGTGAAATTGCTCGTCACGAGCAATTTCATCTTTTGCCACAATGTTTTCCAAAGGCTCCTACAGGCAATGTGTAGAAATGAGTGTCTGTGGAGTAAAGGGTTAACACTTAATTTCTCATTCTATTTCCATAAAATTCCATACGACAAAAATTAATATCTGCTAAGATCTCTGGACGTATTTCATATATTTAGGAGTTTCTTTTTTTTATATTGTTACAGGTATGCGTAGTTATAGGAACTTTAAAAAAGATGAAAAGCATTTTGGATGATTTTCAACAAAAAGTTCATGCATGTAACTACATACCAATGCATTTCTGATGTTGTTCATCACGACCGAAAAAAAAAGATGAGAGCATTGACCGCAGTGAATGTAATGAACAAATCTGATTAGTCAATGATTTTAGATTTGAAATGACAGCATGATCTTAGAATATATTTTGCCAATCAGAACTGTCCATGGTAGCAAATTTGAGAAATCTAATTTGCCAAAACAAAAACTATTTCTAGCATTATGCTGTTATTTGAAAACTAATTTTGAATTTTATTGATCAACTGTATTCTTTCGTTAAATTCACCGCAGTCAATGGTCCATAATTATGTAACATGCAAGTTTGTACATTAACCATGCTCAAAATCATGCTATTATGTATTTTCTGTGGAATACTAGATTAATTTTCTCTAAAATTATGTATATTTGTATAATCTTCAGGTATTTTTTGTGTTTGACAGTATTGAAAAAGTATGTTAATTCTGATGCTTATAAGGTGAACTTTGAAGCTGTATATACCTTTTTCAAAGGCAAATTTCTCAGAAATAAGCACTGTGGCTAAAACAAAAACTTTTTTAAAGTTATCACTTAGCGACATGACGAGCTTTGTATGTGCAATGTTTTTTTTAAAAAAAATCTTTCCGTTAGAAAAGTTGTCTTATACGTCCTCTATGGAGATTCATCAAGAAGCCTTATTCAAACGAACGCCTTTGCTACTAGGATTGAACCTTTGAGTTCCCTCTCTGCAATCAGATATATACATGTACATCTTGTCTGCATGGTCATTGAACTTACCTGACTCACAATGCCTGCCCGTAAAGGATGAAGAGCACTGACAAGTATAAGAAGCAACTCCATCCACACATGTTCCACCGTTCTGACAGTCAACTGTAGCACAGTCATCTATGTCTGAAACAAAAATTTTCGAGTATTGGGTCCCTTTTTTCTAATGTATTGTGATTTCATTGATTCAATCAGTAGCGCCAGGAACAAGGAACTTTTCTTTTCTGTACTTTTTTTCCCCTTGAGAGATGGGGATGATTCTTAAGCAGTCCTGTACAGGTTGAAATTTGAACATGGTCTGACAATTTTTTAAAAATCATATCAGTGCATTAATCTAACTCCATCGTTGTAATTTATGTCATGTCTTCCTGTATTCACTGATATCCTAGGTCAGTTTTACATGATTTCTGTTGCTAGATGAGTAATAATTCTTTCTGAGTAATTTCTTCTTTTTCCTACAATATTCTTACAAAATGTGTATGCTGCGGAACACCAACGATTGTACATAGCACGCAGTGAAAAAAATACTTTAATTTAATTTGGTACGGATATTGTCTGAAAGAGAAAAAAAAATGCTTTGAAAAAGTTAATTCCCTCCAAGCCACAGTGTTTGAACTTCTATGCAGGTTTTAAACACTGCTTGTTGATCAATAAATTCTAAATTGTTGGTTGACTATAAGTTTCATGTTAAGGGTAAAAAACTACAGAAGCAATCAAATTCTAAACATACCTGTGCACGTCCGTCCGTCGGCGTTCAACTGGTACCCGACATTGCAGGAACAATTATAGGAACCTGGCGTATTTATGCAGTTTTGCTCACAATCAGAGAGGCCAAGGTTACATTCGTCAACATCTAAAATGTATAAAATAATTCAGCCATGCTCTAATAATCCTTAGGCTGCTAAGCGCGGCTCACTGACCTTTAGCGGACTGTGTATATCAAGATCAGACTAAACAAAACGTGCAGTCTGATCTTTGATCTACACTGTCCGAGAAGGATATATTATTCGCAGAAACATAACTTTGAAAAAGCAATATTTCGATTTTTACGATCTAATTAAAAAATTCACTAGAGTTATTTAGCAGGATAAGAGTTAATAGGGTTTCAGAACATCAGCAAAAAGTATGGGCCCATGTCAGCCTCCTCGCCTGGGTCGAAACCTTTGGCTATTGGTCAATTATTTACATGTTAACAAACTCAGTTAGTTGTTAAACAAGTTAGATTTTAAGGATCCAATTCTGTGTTGACTTGCTTGGTATCATAGATCAGACAGACGATACTATAAATAGAGAACAGATGGTTGGTGTCTTAGATTGGTAAAGTTTATCGCTTAAGCTAGGGATTTTACCCAGCGAGCCGAAGGCGAATCGGGTAAATTCTGGTTCATCTGATATACACTTAAAACATGTATTTTAGAGTGTTTTCAGACCAACAAAGAATCACAGGAATGTTGATTATGAGAAAAATGTATTTTTTTGACCTGAAACGTGCCTTTTTTAGAGCAATTGAATACATTTGATTGTTGTGCATATATCATGCCATTGATTTTTACGTAAGTGAGGTCCCGGTAGTCCATCAAGATGCGCCTTTAACTTGAAGGGCTTAACTAATAAAAACAAGAAGCAAAAACATTTTCAAAAAAGACAAAGCACGTTAGAGATACTGAAATACAAATACTGAAACTATTTTGTGGCTCTTTTAACGTAAAATGATGGAAAGTTACCTCACAAGTAATTGCATCTTTTTTCTCACCGTTTGTCATTTTGTTGAAAAGTAGCAATTGGTTACTTGGTGAACTATGAAATATTAGATATCCAAACAGAAGAAGAAAAATATCCAGCCAGAAGAAGAAAAAGATCATTTTCTATTACACTAATATACTTTGGAATGAGTCAAGGCCCCAGGGCATATGTGTCCCCTCTCTGAAAAACCAGTGGCAGAACACTAGGGAGGGTTCGATGTTTAAAAAACTTTTGTTAACTGAAATTCTGTTGACGGGTTACCTTTACACGAATGTTTATCAGCCTGAATCTTGAAGCCAGTTTGGCATTCACAGTGGTAAGATCCAGGACTGTTCACACATGTCTGGTCACAGTTCCCATTATTTGTGCTACACTCGTCGATTTCTGGAAAATGAGATAATGTTTACAATTAATTCTCCTGAATTTACTGCAAATACAGTTTGTAGATCAGTCTGGACTGAACAGATCGTGCAGTCTGAGCCTCTACCTACACTAACCGATACTACAATCTAAACAACAAAATGTGTTTTTTCGTTTCAAACTCATTAGTGTCTCTTCAGCCACAGAAAGAGTATTCTTTATGCATTTGCCAGCGAAGACGACGCCGAGCACAATCCTAAAGAGTCCTGTATACATAACAATCTGGATGGACATGCGATGGGCTTTTATGTCCTGTCGATATTTGAAGAAACGATCTTGTCACATCTTTCCGATTCATTAGTGTAAAGTCTAATAATAAAGTAGTGAAAGTAAGTATTTGACAGTAGTACCGGTGCATGTCTTGCCGTCGACTCCAAGAGCATAACCTGGTCTACAGGAGCATGTAAAAGACCCGACCGTGTTGTTACAGTAGTGTTCACAGCCAGCAGTATTGACTGCACACTCGTCTATATCTGAAGAAAAAATGAAATCAGGTAAAGCGTTTAAGACAATATATATAAATAATCTTAGAACTGACTATTGCTGCCTTTTTGACAGGCCCACTAGCGGCAGAGAGTAAACGAGAGCCAAATTCCAAACAAATTTAAATCATACCACAATATAAAAGTATGAACGATATTATCAGTGTAATAATACAGAGGAATCGGACTAAATTTCAGTCGCTGGCAGAACAATTTATTGTAAAACTAAAACAAAAGTTACCAACTTTTTTTTCATTTTCACAGTGAATTTCCTTTTAATGACTGTAACTTTGAAAAAGCGAACCGTAGTACATTTTCATACTCATACTGATACTGTCCCAAACAATTAATTTTGATATTCGGATCACACCATTCGTCGTTTGTTTTCAAAATATCCAGTAATTTGCTTCTTCAATTGAGTCACATTCTCCGTTATTTGCTTTATAAGTATCTAAGTACCAGTATTTTGCTTGTAATGTTGATGCCTGACAACGAATGCATTCTTTCCGTTATTTTGTCTATTGGTATCTATGTGTTTGGCTTATGATACTGGATTCACATTCCCCATTGTTTGCTGTAAGGTAGTCCATGTGTTTGGCTTCTGATATTGGATTTATAACCTCCGATAATTGTAGTGGCACTCTGGTTTTAATACCAAAATCTAATGTTTTTTTTTTTTGTTAAATCTAACTAGCTTGATTTATCAACCAGTATACAGATTAAAAATACACAGAAAAATCAATTACAGGCTTGGACCATTTAGCTAAACTACCTCACGTATTTCTAACATACGGATTATTTGAGATCTTTGAATATATTATAGAAAAAAAAAACACTTGGATTTAACATTATCTCTCTTTTCTCGTAAAATTTTCTATCCTTTCAAAGCATATTCCATCACTTGAGCCAAGATATAATTGACATCTGTGCATACTTTCAATATGTACCAATCAAGTTCTTGTCGACATATAAAAATGTACACTTACCTTCACAAGCGTGGTTGTCGAGAGCAAGTGAGTATCCTTCGTTACAAGAGCAAACATAGGATCCCTGGGTGTTGTTGCAGTTCTGGGCGCAATTAGAGGTACCGTTGCTACATTCGTCAATATCTGGTACATAAAGGCAGAGGTTTATTTGTTATCTTATGTAATTTTACACGACTATTGTGAACCTCAAACAAACCACTTTTCAAAAGAAGTGGAATCGCTGTAACCACTTTTCTTTTTTACTAGTGTTTTCATGTGTATTAATGGTTTAATCTTTAAGCAAAATGGTTTTCCGTGATTTACAAGAGTGTTTACAAGTTGACCCCTGCGATTTGATCGCTACCGTTCATTTAAAGAATCTGTGCACTGATAATTATACGCTGCCTCAAATCATGACGAAAATCTATTCAACTTTAAATGTTACATGTACATAATTGATTCATAATTCAGTGTTCTCAAATTAAAATCTATGTACAAGTCTAACAGAAGGGTATATGCCTCAGAAGTTCAAAGCTTTCTGGATGTTTGTACCGGTACATGACACCTATCGTTATGATACCATTCGCAAACAATAATCACATTTCATTATATACAACAATAGAGAATGTCATGTAGGGAAATGACCAATGATGTCGATTTTGTAGAATTCAGATCTCTCCGTAATTATTTTGTAAGCACCTGTAGATAGACATAATCGGTTACAAGGAGGTGTGATACAAACCCCCAGCCTTTCTTCCACTTAATCCCTTGGTTAATTTACGTGTCCTTTGTATAGAGGAAATGCACACTAGTTCACCACAAGTTCACCTCATCATACAGTGTAACTGGAACACCTCCATCCCTAAACTGAAAATCAAATCTTGGATCTTCGGGTCAGTGATCAAACATGTTAACACCACAAGTCTACTCCACCCTGAACAGATTAGGGAATTACAGTATACACTAGAGGTATGCTTTGGCAAAAGGGGTCTAAGGCATCTCCCTGATGCATCATACCAAATTAAACATTGCAAAATAATTGACCGATAAAATTATTTCGTCCAATAATCTACCTGATCTTGGGGCAGTGGAGTGTTTTGCAATGCAAAAAAGTCGATTTATATCGGCCTGCACGGACAGTGTAGGTTGATAGGGGTGGAAAGTTTTTGCAGAGGCATTAAGACCCCTTTTCGCAGAGCATCGCTTATTCATATTTTTACCTGAGCATGTCCTCTGGTCTGGGTTTAAACTGTATCCTGGGTTACAGCCACACTCGAAGGAACCTGGAGTGTTCTTACAGGTCTGTTCACAGCCTCCTTTATTGTTGTTGCATTCGTTTATTTCTGTAATAAATCTTGCTTTTTATAGACATTTATATACTTGGCAGCACAAGAGTAAAGGGAATAACAGAAATTTGTAACAAATTAATTATTATAATTACTATTTCTATTAACATCATCGATCACAAATAAAACTGGAATTGACAGATCTAACTTAGAAAGAAACTAAGCAGTAAATCGTAGCCATGGATTTCTAACCTACGTTGTAAGCTTTGTTTTTATCTAAGTAAAAAAAGAAACCATATACTCAATATGGTCAGTAGTTCGAAACGTAGAAGGAGGATGGTAGGTAAAAATAAATACTGGATGCGGTAACCAACATTCCGCTGCAGGTACTTTCTCAGTAAAAATTCTTAAAAGAAAAAGGGACATAGCTATGCAAAAGAAAAGTGAGATTTACCTGCTTTTTGAGCAAAGAAAAGATAAAATAACCCGTTAATTAGGTAGTTTCAAAGAAGGTACCACTACTTCTCCTAGGTTTCAGTTAAAAGGTCTCTGCATGTTTCATGGCAAGACCCCTAATATGCTAATCAGATGCGAGTTAATTTCATACAGCTGGGATCTCTTAAAATCTGAATTTAAAAAAATGCAGAAAGTATATTTAATCCGAAGTAGCTATATTGCTCGGTTCGATGCTGCTTGTTAACTCCACCTTTGATATTTACGATCCTCTGTTTCGTTTCCACTATGAATGCACACCTCCTCGCCCCCCTCCCCCTCCCGCCTCCCCTCTCCCGCCCTTTTTTTTGCCTGGGCAAACTTTACGACGATTGACAAAAATGTGCTCAATGACTTTGTTGTTAGACTAATTTCTTTGCTTTTTTTACTGCATCTTGAATATTTAACCCTCGTTTAGAAACTTTGTTGGGAGGGGTTCAAAAATTAAGGGGCGTGGCAATTTAACAACTTTGTCACTTTATACGATTTCTACCTTGAAGAGGGGATGACATTTTAACAACTTGGTCAAGCTAAAGGTGAATATTATTTTCACTGACAAAATACAAATGTAAAATAATTCCCAAGATTTCGAAAAACAACACAGACACATACGACGGCAGAGCCTTGATAATATCTCCATGTTTTTTTTTTTTACTTCGAAAACATCCGAGTAAATAGTAATTCTCATACCAATACATGATTTTGTATCCGAGTCGAGCAAGTATCCGGTTCCACAGGTACAATGAAACGATCCGGCAGTGTTCACACAAGTTTGGTTACAGCCTCCATTTCCACTCGCACACTCGTCTATGTCTGAAACCAAATAAAATGCATTTAACACTTTCCAAAAGAGCACAATATAGACCCACCCAAATTTACCATCTGGATTGTTAAGCCAACCAGAAATTTCGGTTACTTTATTAACCCTTTCCCAAACAATCCCTGGTTTTTACGGGTCAGGAAAAGAAGCCTTTTGAAAACATTGTGGGAAAAGGAAAAAATGCTGGTAACCAGCATTTTCTCCTTTTCCCACAATGTTTTCTACCCTACCATGTAGAAAAATCATTTTGTTAGCAACTGTTAAGTTGTCATCTGCAAAATGCTTTAAATTTAGTCTGGTCCAAAATTTGCCGTGTGGGAAAGGGTTAATTTAGAATATGACTTAGCATTCGGGTGAAAATTGTTGGTGTGAAGACGGGTCCAGGACACACTCGTTAAAGAATTAACTGTCCCCGTGATGTAGGTGTATACTAGTATTGGTAATAAATAAGTGTCAACACAAAATTCTTTAAATCTTTCACCTGCCTGTCTCGTCATTATTTATGCTTGTCTTATTTACGTTATTTTTCTATGCTATTATGCTCGTGTATGTACATTTTGTGAATTTGGGCCATTATAAGGTTTTCTGTCTGTCTGTCTGCCTGCCTGCCTGCCTGTCTGTCTGTCTGTCTGTTGGGAGAAAAAATGCAGACAAACAAACCTGCACATCTGGGTGTCTGGAATCCGGTTTTACACTGACACCTGTTCGGAGACACACATTTGCCTCCATTAGGGCATGACGTGGAGCCGTAGCACACAGCTGAAAGACAAAGAAACATTGAAAAATTATGACAAATTTGCTTTTAACGTCATCCTCCAATAGGTGAGTTTGGATCAGTGAAGGCCAGGATAAACCTGCACTTACGTGCAGTCTGATTTTTTTCGTCAGGACTACATTTCAGAAGTTTAAGACCAGTATGTAAAGAGCCCACTGTCTGCGACTCTACATGTATTCTCTAGCAATTTTAAGTTCAATTAAGTTCAACTTATCGTCCGAAAGAAAATCTCAATGCGGCGGGGGGGGGGAAATAGGTGGGTGGATGGGGTAGCCAATACCAACTACATAGCTACGTTCCTGTAATGGGTCCATGAAATCCATATTATCTAACAGCTGATTGGATCATATCATAGACTGGTCCTTGGACATGCAGAAATCCCAAAAAGTTTCCACTCATGTCAGCCTGCGCGGCTTGCGCAGGCTGACATGAGTGGATACTTTTTCCGCAAATGGAATAAAGCCCCTTTTCCCAGAGCATGACATTGTTTTTTTTTTTTATTTCTTTGATAAACTACCTTACTAACTAAAACAATCTGCCACAGCTAATCAGCTTGCTAGATCCAGAAATTTAGAATCCCATCTGCAGTTATGATGGTAAACATTTTTTTTATTTTTTTAATTCAGTATTTTTTTGGCAGTAACTCTAATGGTCGTCGGTGTGGCTATTTTGAATGTTTTTTCTTTTTCTTCTTCTTCTTCTTTTTTCGAAAATGTATACAGAGCTGACGTGTATACCAACAAAAAAGTAGGTCATCTGAAATGTTTGTTGTTCTAAACATCCTTATATGCAAATGAGTTACTATTTATAGTAAACTAGGTCATCTGATATCGCGCCCGTTTGTTTGGCCCAAAAGTGGCGCTCATACTACTCCTACCAAAAAGTAATCATACTAAAAATCAAATCGTTTGTATCATACGTAATTTGTAGTCTGCATTTGTTTTCAGTTTGGATGTGTATAACACTGTGTCGTTTGGTAAAGAGTTAAACTACTGAATGAATAAATTTTAAAAAAAACGCAATATTGCGACACAAAAATCTGTTTCAGAGAAAAAAAAACTGAACACCGGCGCACCGGAAACTGAATATGAAAAATCAGAATGCTGTCCGATATTGATATGTGTAGTCTGATCTTGATCCCCTCGGTCTGGAATAGTGTATATACTCCTGCTCATAGGATCTAGCTAATAGGGCTGACGGTTAAATACAGCTTTCATTTTATCAATCCAAGCTTGAGTACTTAAAATCATCGGCTCGGGGTAACATGATTCACCACAGCTGTGAACATGTTTCCAAATCCCCCGCCACCTGACCGTACAACTAATAATCTACCTGATGGTTTGATTGATACAATCTATCACGGAGATGCATTAAGTCCCCTTTTGCCAGAGGTGCTTGCCAGTATGGCTTATATCATTTTGACGATATTTACTTCAAGCTCGGACAAGTTGTCAACTTTCAAAAAGGAAACTCATGCAATAAGGATAGGTAACCATCATTTTTTTAACAAGTTTCCAAGTCTCCTGTCACCTGACCCTACAATGAATTTATTGTACTGCAAAGTTTTACCGTTCCAACTTTTTTTTTACATATGAGTACTCTGATGAAGTCAATTTTTTTTTTACATATGAGTACTCTGATGAAGTCAAATTTCCCATCTGAGTGCCTCAGTTCGATGAAAAAAAGACATCACCAGATAATGATGTCACTGAAACCTTGGCAATACGTGCTAAAAAGTGCAACTTGTCAAATAATCTAGATGCAAATCTTGATCGACAACGGATGTTGTGTTGATAGTGTAACCAAATACGAGCCCCCCCCCCCCCCCCGCAAGGGAAACTGCTTTTACGTTGGTATACTAGTGTACATGATATATATGGGGCATATTATCCAATCAGATCACAAGAAATTTCTTTACAGTATGATAAAAAATTATAAATCCTTCGTTCTAGGTCAGCCTGCGCAGACTTCGCAAGCTGACCTTGGTCGATACTTTTCGCAGGTGTGTTAAGCTTCCTTTTCACAGTGCATGACGCAAATGTTTTTTATACAATGGCAACGACGCAGTCTACGACACCAGGGCTATGACAATGTTTTCTTGTCTGCCAACAGCCCAACTAAAAATCTAAACCAGAGGTTTAGTAGTAGATGTAGCCTGGCATTCAGGCCCTGCATTTCAGTCATTCTAATAAACAAGGTACACAACTATATCAAACTCATAGAAATATTATTAGTTGTACGGTCAGGTGGCAGGTAACTTGGAAACTTGTTCACGGCTCTGGTTAATCATGTTGCCACGAGCCGAAGGCCACCTGACCATACAACGAATTTATTATACTGCAAAGTTTTACCCTTTCAAAGAGCGTTAAGCGGAATTTTACTGTTTTATAATTTCACAAATCGAATATGCTGACAAAATAAAAATTCCCCTCTGTGTGCCCCATTCAATTCAATCTGACGTCACTGGAAACTGACGTTACTAAAACGTGCAGTTTGGTGCATAAATGTGCAGTCTGGTGATCGATCGACGCCGCCATTTTGGATGTTGTGTTGCACGTGTGTTTACGGGGCACTCAAAAGGCTTTACGTGGTTCTTGCCAGGGAACATGATATATGTTCCCGGCATGTTATCCAATCAGATCACGAGAAATTTCTTTGCAGTATAATAACTGCCCTTCTTCTGAAATACAGACACTCAGAACATTGAGAACACAGAGTATTTGTTTTGCAGTTATTCTTGATGATTTTGTTTTAATGAAGATGCTCTGTTTAACGGACCGATACCAGTCTACAGTAGATGCTGATTAAAGATAAACTATGATCTTTGAATCCAAGCTGTGACCTTGAACTTGAAATCTAGTGACTGAAACCACAATTCTTCATGCAAGGTCACTGAGGTAGATATATTATCATACCCCACAACGAAGTTGAGGGAGTATACTGAAATCGCCATGGCTGTCTGTTCGTCTGCCCGTCCGTCCGTCCGTCGTCCGTCCGTAGACACAAATTTGTCTGGACCATCACCCCAACAGTTTTTCACGTACTGAATTCGAATTTAAACACTGAGATCCTATATATATATGGAGTTATGCATGTGCAATTTTCATGACCCTCCTGCGATTTGTTGCGGAATGATATCCCCTTGAACTTAGCAACTCTTACTTTTGTACGAAACCATTCTGCATTCTGTGACAGAGGCCTGTTTTTGTGACAAGGAGCTGGTGGGTGTTATAATAACATTTAGTGATAGCTCTAGTCTTCAAACTAGTTTCACTATTGAAACAGACATTAGAGATATATATACGGCGCAATAATTGAAAAGCATTTGACCATTGAACCCCGACTTGGACCTTGACATTAGGTGCCTAGTGTCTTATCCCTTTCCAAAAAGGCAAATTTTGGACCAGACCAAATTGAAAGCATTTTGCAGATGACAAATTAACAGTTGCTAAAAAGATGATTTTTCTATATAATAAGGTAGAAAACATTGTGGGAAAAGGAGAAAATGCTGGTTACCAGCATTTTCTCCTTTTCCCACAATGTTTTCAAAAGGCTTCTTTTCCTGACCCGTAAAAAACCAGGGGTGTTTGGGAAAGGGCTAAGTCTATGCTTTGATCGTCCTCTTTCCTTAAGGCTAACATATTTGCAAATTACTTCTTAACTCGGATCAGAGTCTATATTCACATTTGTTAAAAAAAGTTCTTAGTCTTATTCACAAGAATTTTCAAAATTTCAAAGTAACACAACATCTGATTGGCTAAACCAAAAGGTTTAGCCAATGAGATGCTGTGTTGTCTTCAAATTAAGAAAATTCTCGGATAAAAAGACCCAGGTTGGAACCTAGACTGACGGGCAGAAGGGCTGAATGGCAGACGGACGGATGGACAACGCTGAGGCAATATCCCACCACCACATAATAATATCTGTAGAGATATAGATATAAAGATAAAAGAAGATTATACCGTTCAAGTGGCTGTACAGCTGACCCTCAATCTGCTATACAATGAAAGTTGAAATCTTCAACCCGACAGTAAAACCCCAAAAGCTGCTGTTTAAAAGTTAATTTTCCGAAAAAAATATTATCATGTTATCAGACATTGTCGATCCAAGATCAGACTTCACCGTGCAGTCTGATCTTGATTTACATCCTTGAGTTGCACTTAAGAGTTTTAGGGTTAAAAGTACAAAAAGTCTCTTAGTTCTATCAATCGTTTCCTAAAAAATAGAATTTTGGACTATTCTGATTTAAAAGCATCCACATATGGAAATTTTGAAACGGTACAAACGAGCCTAAGTCCTCTGCCAGTGTAGAAAACATTGTGGGAAAAAGGAGAAAATGCTGGTTAGCATTGTTTTCAATTTGTCGCCTACCTCGTTGTCTTTAACACTCGTACTTGTGTGTGAAAGGGAGTCAATTAACTTTTTGCCCCAATACGGCACTTGGTCTGTATCCTGTCTTACACTTTAATCTTTACCAGACGACAAAATTTTTTATGTGCCCAAATTGAAAGCGTATGCAGACGACAGTTTCAGGGTTGCTCAAACGAAGGAATTCGTTTGCGACAATAAAGAAAGCATTGTGGTAAAAGGACAATCCTTTTCCTGCAATGATTTCAAAAGCCTTCGTTCTTGGAGAAAGTTAAAAATCGGGATCGTTTGTGAATCTTATATCAATTTCGACTTAAAACAACCCTGGCAAGACATCTTTTGGAAAAATCAAAGCGTTGAGAACGCTGTATTGGTATTTGTCAAGGGTACCATTGTGTGGAATTAATGATTTGAAAGAAAAAGAGAACTAGTATTCATGTATTGACTTGAAAGTCAACCTTCTAAGCAAAAGAATAGCTTCAAATTTTGGTTGAAGGGAGGATACTCGTGATAAAGTTAGGATTTTTTTTGTATTCTGGTGGTCCCCATATGGTCAGTAGGTGAAGTCAGAAGTACTGTCCCTTGACAGTAGAATGCATAATGGATAGAAAGAGAAAACATGTGAATATATTGAATAAAATTAAGTTTGTGCCTGAAATCTATAATTTTGAAATATCATTGACCATTAACACTTAATTTCCAACGTTACAATCAATAACTTCGATCTATTAAATATTCATGCACAAACAAATGGAGTAGCGTGCAATCATGGTATGAAAAGCCATGAAACGAACTGGTCTTGGTACGAAAACGCCCAGGACAATGCGATCGGTATACGAATTATGTATCATTACACAATAGAAGGCCATTGGCGAGTGAAGCTATCTTGAATCAAAATTAATATTTCCACGGTCGAATATTCTCATCAAATGTATTTTAATATACCATTTCCAATTACACTTCTGAGTGCAACTGAAAAACTCATTTGCCTGAGAAAATTGAAGTTTAATTGGGTTACTTTCTTAGCTTTGCACAAAATACAATACGTGGTCTCTCTCTCTCTCTCTCTCTCTCTCTCTCTCTCTCTCTCTCTCTCTCTCTCTCTCTCTCAATTCATCGTGCATCCTACTGTCAAGGGACGTAACTATTGTCTCCACCTAATGATTAAAGGAAGAATACCAATGCACAAATAATCCTAACCTGGTCATGAGTACTCACCCTTCAACCAAACCATTTGCCTAGAAGTTGACTTTCAAGCCAATATTTGAATAATAATTATCTTTTTCTTTCAAATTATTAATTCCACACAATGGCTTCCTTCAAAATACTACTTCAGCGTTCTGAACGCTTTGATTTTATACCGTGGCCAGAGGTCGACTTAATACACTTGGGACTGAGAAAATAAAACCTATTCAGGCCACATACAGCATTTGTAGACTTAACGGACGGTATTAAGTTCAGATCGGACTGCACAAAATATGATGAAAAAAAATATATTTCTCGATATTTGGTGAATGGTTTTCCCTCTTTGAAACACTTGCGACTTGAAAAATATTCTTGAATAAAAAGGGTGGTTTATCTGCATCAACTTAAGCCTTAGGCATGATTACATAGGGGGCTGTGTAAGAATAAGAACTTTCTCAAGAATTAGATATTTTTCAACTTCTCATCCAAATTGTAAAGAAATCGTCTGCTGTTAGATTTGAAAAAAATGTCGTCTGCGGCTGCTAATAGTGATTGATTGATATTTTTCGTTTAACGTTTCTTGTTTATGCGATAAAATCTCCATTTGTTGTCAGATTTTCATGAAACTTGCACAGTTTGTTTATCTCATCAATAGCTTCAACCAAATTGATTTCGAAAAACATCCAACAAACAGTATGAGAAAAGTAGCCATTTCAAGTGGAAAATTTCCATTTCTTGTTCACATGATAAAGTCTGAATTTGTGTTCAGATTTTTGTGAAACTTGCAGTTTGTTTATCTCATCAATACCATGAACCCTATTGATTTTTCTTAAAAAATAAAAAAAAAAATACTATCGGAAAAATTAGCGATTCAAAGTTGAAAATTTCCAATTCTTGTTTTGGCAAGGAAGTTCACAGTGTTGATCCAATTCTTTTGAAACTTGCAAAGAGTCATCAAGGGATTGAACTCTGTTAAAAGTGAGGAAAATCTAGTAAACTGTTCAGAAAAAGTAGCCATTTGATGACTTAGTCTTTGTTTTCTTTTTCTTGTTTTTCACAGTTTGTTCAATTTACCGTTCCTACATATGCTATTCTAATGGTTTCAAGCCCAGTTGCAAGAACACATTTGTGTGTGTGTGTGTGGGTGTGTGGGTGTGTGGGTGTGTGGTTTTTTTTTTCTATTTGCATCATGAATTCATAATGTATGCTAGCATAAAAGCAAAGTCTCTGCCAGTAGAGCGATTTCGGGCCCTTCAGGGCCTCTAGATAACCCATTTCATGCTCATTTTAACCCTTTACCCCATAAGGCATTTCTATGGTATGTCTAATTGACCCTTAATAACAGCAAGGATGAAACCGTTTCTTATGTGTATATGACACCTTTGATAGCACAGAAAACATTGTGACAAAAGGTGAAATTGCAATTTCACCTTTTGCCACAATGTTTTCCAAAGGTTCCTACAAGCAATGCGTAGAAATGAGTATCTGTGGAGTAAAGGGTTAAGAAACTTTAATTATTCTTGTATCTTCATACCAGGTATTTCCCCATACAACTGCAACGTCGCACAGATTACGGTAGATAGAAAATGCATTTCATGCTTTGGTGGCCTTCCCAGCTATCGCTGTAGTCGTTTCCGGTCTTAACTCTTTACCAAACGACAATATTTTAGACTGGTCCAAATTAAAAGCATCTGCAGACGAAAAAATAAACCTTACTCAAAAATTGAAATTTGTGTCCAGCAGGGTAGAAAACATTCGGGGAAAAGGAGAAAATGTTGTGAATACGAGCACTGATTTATTAATTTGTATGCGCATCAGATGATCTACTTTCCATCGCGGAAATTGCGCCTTTCTAACCGGATATGCGCCTTGAACTTTCGGTTTACAACCATAACAATAGCCTGACTGAAAGTGGGATAATTTGAAAAGAAATTAACTTGAGTAGATCAAGTGGCTCTTTAAGATAGGCGATATAACACCGAGTCTTTAAAGTTTGAACTTTTGTCGTTATCGCTTCGAAGAGATTAACTATTTCACCCTTGACCTAACAATCAAGTATCTTAACGGTTCCAAGAAGGAAGGCTTTTAAAAAAAATGTAGAAAAAGTAGAAAATGCTGGTAACCAGCATTTTCTTCTTTTTCCACCTTTCTTTCTATCCGTTACAAGACAAATCCCATCATTCAAGCAACACTTAATTTATCGTCTGCAAATGCTTTTATTTTGGACAACACTTTGCACTTGTCGTCTAGTGAAGTCTTAACCTTTGTACATTTCGGTCACCTTTTGTTTCCTTCTATACGTTTTTTGTCCCATCGTTAATAGAACAGTGTTAACTCTTTCCCAAACAATCCCTGGTTTTTACGGGTCTGGAATAGTAGCCTTTTGAAAACATTGTGGGAAAAGGAGAAAATGCTGGTAACCAGCATTTTCTCCTTTTCCCACAATGTTTTCTACCCTATCATAGACAGAAATCATCTTTTCAGCAAGAGTTGAATTGTCGTCTGCAAATGCTTTCAATTTGGTCTAGTCCAAAAGTTTGTCGTTTGGGAAAGGGTTAAATGAAGGGTTGAGGGGAAACAGAATCCCATAATGAAGGGCAGCGCTCTCTGTTTAATCAATGGATGGAAAGCGGATAATAACTATTGTTATAGCGATATCATTTTGCCCGTTTAAATATCGTCGGTTAACTTCAAAAGCCTCGTAACTACAGCTTGATTCCAGCTGTAATTACGAGGTTCATGAAGTAAACCGACTATATTTGAATCGGACCCGGATTAATTCACACACGACGGAAAAAAATCTGTATCTACACAGTGTCAAAAACAGTTCCAAATATGGTATTGTGACGTATCCGTGTGTAGAATGTTTTATTTTGGTTCGCAATTTGATTGGTCAAAATGTTACGCCGTAATATTCTTCTGCCATTCACTTTAACAAAGTCGTTATCCACTCTTTTTATCAACATTTTCTTTTTTCCGTCGCCAACTAAAACTGGCACTAAATGAACTTTTGTATTGTTTGAATTTTTAGGAATATGAGAAAAGAAATTTATGTTGTTGGAACGTTCCTGATGTTTTTATTTGCTTCTTGCAAATAAAAATATTTGACACCCCGTATGACGTAAGAAATATTTGACACCCCGTATGACGTTATCTGCGCATGTCATATTCTTCGAAGATTGGACCTGTCTTATATAGTAATACGCGCTATAAGGTAGGAATGGAGAAAAATGGATTTTATTAAATATAATATTATAAGGAAAAATCAATTAAGAGGGAATCCCCATAGCGCTATTTATAGTAACTGAGTCCGATAATGAAAATTTCTTTATCCATTTTTAGACCAATAGAGTTTTAGAGGCCTAAGGTCGAATGAAGGAAAATGGATGCTTCTCTGCATCTTCGCGAGCCAAGGTTACGATCACTACGTGGATCTTACCTTGGCTGATTGAGCCCGATTTCGAGATTCCTGCGATGCGCCCTCTATTGGATGCTGGCTATTAGCCCCCTTTACATCATATTTCTGAAAGCCAATGAAATATCGTTTTACAAACCGCTTACGAATACAATTATTCAAATTGAAGCGGAAACCAACGATAAATTTCCGTGATGTTTCCCGTGATGCACCACTATTGTTTACAGTTTCGATCGTCAGCCAGTTTTCTTCTGACCAATGTTGGGTTTCTAATACAAATCTCCGTGTTTTTTTGTTTTTTTTTTTTTCAGTTAAACCATATATGTCAGTGACTTATCCATGTTTACACAAAGGATTGATTTATGTATCATTCTAAATTATTTGAAATTTAACAGCGTTTTTGCTCACCTGCTGTAGACGGGCATCTTTAAAGTTAGGCCTTTTCCAAACAGTTCCGCGGTTTAACGAAGTAGCTGTCACTGCGGTATAATGCGTGGCTTTAAGTATCTATTAACCCTTTATTCCATAGATACTCATTTCTACGCACTGCTTGTAGGGGTCTTTGGAAAACATTGTGGCAAAAGGTGAAATTGCTCGTGACGAGCAATTTCACCTTTGGCCACAATGTTTTCTATGCTATCAAAAGTTGTCATATATATGTAAGAAACAGCTTCATCCTTGCTATTATTTAGGGTCAATTAGAGATACAATAGAAATGCCTTATGGGGTAAAGGGTTAAAGGTGAAAGGGGAAAATTCCTGTCCAACTGACTATCATCAATCCTCTGATAGCAATAAGACAAGCTCGGGATTCAAACAAACGACCCTCTGTGTTTAAGGTCCCAACCAAGCAATAGGGCTCGGTTCGAGAATCCTTGCATGCGGATGAAATAGAGAATATAATGATTGAAACACGTCTACAGGTGAACAATACTCACGTGATGCACAATTAGAGCCTGTGTAACCTTGACAACATACTTGTCTTGTGCACGTCTTCGTACAACCGTATGATACTCGCCTGAAAGAAAGAAATCAAAGTACCAAAGTATTTGATGCATTGCAAGTAATAAGTATAAGTTTCGCACTGTAGATTTTGCTAGATTGATTGTATGGTGTTTAACGCCGTTTTCAACATTATTTCAGTGATATCGCGGGGGCCAGTACATCTATCCATCTATTGCTGGAATTCATTTTACCAGTATTTTGCACAATTTTTATTTCCAAGCCACTGGCTGCTTTCCCACATAACCATCGTTGAAATCGTGGACAGCGATGGGAGAGAAATGAATCCTGTCGCAGTGACTATCATCAATCCTCAGAGGGCAATTGGCCGAGCCAGGGGTCGTAACCAGGAATCGAACCCTGGACCCCGTGTTCTTAAGTTCTGCACGCTACCGACTGAGCTACTGGGGCTGTAGATTTTGGTATACTGTATAAGTTTCATTTCGTTTCATTCATTCAGCAAATCAGCACAAGCTATGCTTTTGGTCGTAACAATATGCCATGAAAAATATGGCACATCACTGGTCAAAATTTAAAAAGCTTAGAAATGAAATTATCTCGTGTATAAGAAATACTAGAAAAGAATATTTTGAGCGCATGATTTTTAAACTGAGAGCTGGTAATTTAAGTCCGAAAGACTGGTGGAAAGCTTTAAAAACGTTTGTTTCTCCGTCTAAAAATTCTTCAAAATCAGTTCCGCCAATCGTTGATCCTATAACAGACTAATTTGTAGTAGACGTGGACGAAAACGGTAATGTTTTCAATTCATTTAAATATGACAAGAACATGAAAACTGAATGAAATGTGAAAATATCATACGATGTAAACAAGTACACAACAGCAACAAAAATGAAAGCGCTGAACGCTTCAAAATTTCTAAGAAAGTGGAAGCACCTATTCATTTCATGGACGGAAATGTTGCATGTATGTACATGTAACTAATAACTCTATACCAGAAGACAACATTTTAGACCAGTCCAAATTGAAAGCAATTGCAGACAACAAAATAAATGTGACTGAAAAAAAAATCTTGGGTTGGGAAGGGTAGAAAACACTGTGGGAAAAGGAGAAAATGCTGGTTACCAGCATTTTCTCCTTTTCCCACAATGTTTTCAAAAGGCTTCTTTCACAAGGTCGTTAAAAGTCGGGACTGTGTTGTAATGGGATTATACTAGTGTGTAACAGGAGACCACTCCTTCCTGCATGGCTTCGTCCCGATTTAAATACATAGAGGATATTTGGTTTTTTTTTCGGTGAAAGATCGAAATTCATTTCACCGAAAAAAAAAACAAATATTCTATTTATTTCATGCTTTTTACCCTTTCTGCGCCACTCGTGAAAATATTACCGATGGTGTTCACGAGATAAAATAAATTTCGATCTTTCACCGAAAAAAAAAATATTCTATTTATTTTATGCTTTTAACCCTTTCTGGGAGGAGCTTTATCAAAATTCAGTACAGTTCTTTTCCCTTATTCCCCGTTGCGTACCCTTCCCGCATAGCAAACGTTACGTCAAGCGCGAGAAATGTAAAGTATATGACGTCATATTTCCCATCTGGTTGTTAGGCACGAGCAATTTACCTAGGCAACAAGAACGTGAAAATCGGTATTTTCACTGGTGGTACCAATGTAAGATCGAAAAATATTTTCACTGCTATTTCTCGATATTCTACCGGAAAGCATGAAATAAAATATATAACTACTGCTTTAGAGAGATATCTCTTTGGCTCAGTGGTTAAGGTATTGCCTTTTGTCCGGGAGCTCTGGGCTTGTATTCACCAACCATTCTTAAGAAAATTCTTTGTCTTATTCTTCAAGATTTTCTGACAGTGAAAGTAACAGAACTTCTGATTGGCTAAACCAAATGGTTTAGCCAATCAGAAGTTCTGTTACTTTCACATCAACTAAATTCTGAAGAACAAGACAAAGAATGTTCTTAAGAATGGTTGGTGAATACGGACCCTGGAGTTCGAATCCCGTCTGGTCTCTTATTTCTGCCATGCATTTATTCATTTGTGTCTTTGTTACGGACTTTGTTCGTTAGAAGTGCATGGGAATTCATGTTTATGTTCAAATATTTAACTGCAGTCACTGAAGCGGGTTCGATACATATATTTACCGTAGGTAATAAAAGGATAATTCAGCTAATATACGTATTGTGATAATTGGCTATGCGCCGACAACGACAAATACACATCTATCTAATTTGGGCATTCTGGGTACTGTCCCGGATTCTCTCTCTCTATCTATACATCTATCCATCTACCTACCTACCTGCCTGCCTGCATGTCTATCTCTCTGTCTGTCAGTCTCTCTCTTTCTCTCTCTGTGTCTGTCTGTCTGTCTGTCTGTCTGTCTCTCTCTCTCTCTCTCTCTCTCTCTCTTTCTCTCTCTCTGTTTATATATACTAACCTGTATCTTGTACAACGTCTAAGACCTCCCCATCCACACTTTGTTTTGTACCTGTCCTGTCTGTAACATGTTGATGGACACGAATACGACTCACTGCAGTAGCCGGCCGAGCCCAAGTCTCTGCAATACACCAGGGAAACTGTGGCAATGTCAAGGTCAAAAATCTTGTACAAGCGATACAAAAAGAGCCATGTTCTTAGAAAAGGAGGCTTAATACATCTCCATCAGGGGCGTAGCTGCCTGTACGCAAAATAAAACGCAGTTGCGTACACTTATCAAAAGTAAAGTTGGGGGGCGACGTCACCTGAGGCCATCCAAAAGCTTCAAAAATTCAATAATTTTCCGGCGATAAGATCCTTTAGACTCTCCTGTAAAATTCTCCACCCCTCTCTCGACATTTACCGCATTGGTTAATCACACGACAGAATATTTTAGACTGGTTGAAAATGAAACATATGTGCAGACAACATACTAAACGTTACAGAAATTACAAAAAAAAATTCTTCGACGTGAAAAAAAGAAAGCATTGTGGGAAAAGGAGAGCAATTTCACCTTTTTCCACAATGTTTTTTATGCTATCAATAGGTTTCACATACGCACAAGAAACGGCTTTATCCTTCATGGCTATTATTTAGGGTCAATTAGAGATACCATAGAAATGCCTTATTGGGTAAAGGGTTAATGAGCACTGACGATTACTTATGATAGATTTTCAATTTGAAAACAAAAATAAATCAGCCATGCAAAGACCTATGAACGGCTATTTCCAAAGCGGAAAAATAAGTACATGAGCATGGAATAAAGAAAGAGCTATTAACTTTTCACCAAACGACAAATTTTGAACCGGATCAAATTTATGGTATTGGCAGACGACAAATTAACTGTCGCTCAAAAGGTGACTGTCTGTCTTTGATAGGGTAGAAAACACCGTGGGAAAAGGAGAAAATGCTGGTGACCAGCATTTTCTCCTTTTCCTACAATGTTTTCAAAAGCCATCCTGTTCAGGGTCATTAAAGTCCGGAATTGTTTGGTTCAAAGTTAAAAAGGAAAAGTTGAAAAAAGACACCAGACTTAAATATGCTAAAACTATTCTTGTAACTCAAATTAGCATTTTTAGAATAATAATATACTTGTAACTACAAAAAATATACTTCTAACTAAAATTAGCATTTTTTCAATTGGTAGAAATCAAATTAAAGATTCGGTTTCACTTATTCATAAATTACTTTTGAAAGTCAAATTAAAAGAAAGATATTTACATGTATTTACAAAACGTGTCGATCTAAATGATCAGAATGATCAGTATGATAACCGTTATTCGACAACGGAGATCAAAGATCAGACTGCACGCCCTGTGAAGCCTGATCTTTATCAACAATGCCCTCAAAAATTGAAAAAAGACACATAAACCCTAATGTGAGTTAACCCTTTACCAAACAATCCCTGGTTTTAACGAAGAAACATTCTGAAAACATTGTGGGAAAAGGAGAAAATGCTTGTAACCAGCATTTTCTCCTTTTCCCACAATGTTTTCTACTCTTTTAAAGTCAGTTTCAATTATTGAGTCTTTTTTTTGTCGTCTGCAAAATGCATTGAGTTTGGACCAGTCTAAAATCTTGTCGTTTGGTAAAGGGTTAAAAGCTAAACAGTTTATTAAGCCGTTAGTGCAAAACGTAAATGGTTCTATTATGAAGACTTCTTTGAGGAAAATATCTTCCCATCTCATCGGACAGTGTAGATCCAAGATCAGAATGCACATTCTGTGCAGTCTGATCTTGATCTACATTTTCCGCAAAAAGGTCTGTGGGTCACGTTCAGCAGCCCATTGTTTAAAAGAAAAAAGGTCACCCTATACATTGTTTTAGAGTTAAAAATATACTCACGGCAAGTTAAAATAAACCAAAGCAGTTAACACATAAAACAACGCTATTTTGTGGTACATCTTTGCTGGAATAAGCCAACAGTTTGGCTGGGTGTATATTAAAGCGGATGTTATCGCTAGGGACTGTTTACATACCGTTGCTAGATTGCGAAATCCATCTTCGACAGTACTTGTGCTCATATCCGGGTGCAAGGTTCGAGCAGGATAAACAACCAACAGGCTGATCCGAGACGTTTCCGCAGTTTGAAACAATGAAACAGTGTCGTAAGATGACGTAAATAAGTATCTTACCACCTGCAGACCAGTTTGTTTCTGTATTTTATATGCTAACCCATTTCCAAATAATCCCTACTTTTAACGCCCCTAAAAAAGAAGCCTTTATGGAAAAGATTGTGGGAAAAGGAGAAAATGCTGGTAACCAGCATTTTCTCCTTTTCCCACAATGTTTTTCTACCCTTCAAAAATTTCAAATTTTCAGTCACTTTTATTTTGTCGTCTGCAAATACTTTCGATTTGGACAAACCTAAAAAAAATTCGTTTGGAAAAGGGCCAAACACGTTCTAATATATCGCTGCAAAAGGAGAATTCGCTCCACATACAATGAGCAAATTCCACTCTTGTCACAATGTTTTTCAATTGTTTGAAGGCTTAGAAAAATTAATTCATACATATTTAACTCTATACCAATTAATCTCGGGTTTTTTAACGACACTGGGGTTATCCACCTATGAAAACATCGTGGGAAAAGGGGAAAATGTAGGTTACCTTTTTCTCCTTTTTCCGCAATGTTTTCAACCCGATCCTTGACAAAAATCTTCATTTTTACTCCACTTAATTTGTCGTCTGCAAAATACTTTCAATTTGGTCGAATCCATTTTTTTTCTTGGGGTAAAGGATTTACTACCTACAGATGTTTTAACCCTACGGAGCGTCAAATTCACCTAACAAGAAATTTCAACCTGAAAAAATGGGGGAAAAAATGACCAAAATAAAATGCACTTTCATGGTTGTTCTTGTTCACAATTTCTGCATAAAGCGTACAGATTATACCAAAGATCAGCCCGTATGTTTTATTGTCTGATGTTGATCTATATTGACTGCAAAGCCAGCTGAAGATGTCATAAGTGCTTTAAGGTCAACCCTTAACCCATTACCATAGATCCCTACTTTTGACACCCCTGAGAAAGAAGCCTTTTAAAAACATTGTGGGAAAAAGAGAAAATGGTGGCTACCAGCATTTTCTCCTTTTCCCATAATGTTTTCTACCCTTCACAAAACAAATTTCAAATTTTTAGTTACCTTAAATTTGTCGTCTGCAAATGCTTTCGATTTGGACAAACCTAGAATCTTGTAGTTTGGTAAAGGGTTGACAAAACAAATTTTAGCGACCCCCGGAAGTAAGACTTTAGAAAGAAACAGCATTCTCTTTTTCTTTCGACGATTTCTACCTCATATGAGCAGACCCTTTCTTTTGAGCCATATATGGAAATATGGTCTGCAAATGCTTTAAATTTAGGACAAGTCTAAGATTTTGTTTTCCGGTGAGGGGAGGTCAAGGCGGCGGTCGCACTTGAGTGATTTCCGGAAGTAAAGAGTTACCGGATTATAGAATGGTTCTGAACCGGGAAGCGGTGTTTCTCTTCTTTCTATTTGCCTATTTGTGTGGTGTTCCATCCAATAATCGGATTATTTTCAAGCTTGGTAACCCTTCACCAAACGAAAATAGTACAGATCTGTCTTAATTGAAAGCATTAGCAGACGACAAAATAAATGTGGCTCAAATAAAGGAATTTTTGTCTTTAACCCTTTCCCAAAGAGCAAATTTTGGACCAGACCAAATTGAAAGCATTTTGCAGATGACAAATTAACAGTTGCTAAAAAGATGATTTCTCAATATGATAGGGTAGAAAACATTGTGGGAAAAGGAGAAAATGCTGGTTACCAGCATTTTCTCCTTTTCCCTCAATGTTTTCAAAAGGCTTCTATTCCAGACCTGTAAAAACCAGGGATTGTTTGGGAAAGGGTTAAAGGGTACAAAACATTGTGAGAAAATGAGAGAATGCTGGTTACAGCATTTTCTCTTTTACCCACACTGTTTCCCTGGGTCGTTTAAAATAGGCATTATGTGATACATGGTTAAACTTTCTCCGGATAATCCAGTACTTTTATTATTCGAAGTAAAGAGGCTCAAGAAAACATGGTAGAAAAAAGAGAACGTGCTGGTAACAAATTGCCTTTTAAAGGTTGGAAAACATTGTGAGAAAAGTAGAAAATGCTGGCAGCCAGCATTTTCTCCTTTTCCCACAATTTTTTTAAAAGCCTCTGCGTAGTTTTGACTCAGGCCGGCTTAAATGAGACTTTTTGCAATTACTAAATTCTCTGCATGTCAATAAACCGCGGGACATCATGTTTGTGTTTGTTTTTAAACAAGAAAAACCCATTAATATGCGACGTCGTGCTTCGTAAAATGTTTTCCAAGATTTTTACGAGTATTCCCGATTTTACAGAGTCCCGTACATACATATTCTTCTTTCGTCGAACTGTGTATCGCCAGGCCAGTGATTAGCGTATCTGACTAGTGACCTGATGGTTGTGGGTTCGATTTTCGTTTGAGGAAATCTTTCTTTTCTGGTGTAATGCACAGAAATGACCCTCCCCTACAGAATGACCAATGGGTCATTTTACTACGTAGAGGAATGACCCGGGTCATTATTCTACGTAGAGAAATGGCCCCAGCCGTAGGGAAAGGACCCCCCTCTAGCTGTAGTAGAATGATCCCCTCATGGAAAAAAGGTTCTTCGTAGAGAAATGACCACCACCCCCTTTTTGCCCCTTTACCATTGTTGTTCCTGCTGATGTTGTTACTACTACTACTATTACTACTCGTACTTCTGCTATCCCCTTTTTGCCTTAACCCTTTACCCCATCATGAAGGCATTTCTGTGGTATCTCTAATTGACCCTTAATAACAGCAAGGATGAAACCATTTTTTATGTGTATATGACACCTTTTGATAGCATAGAAAACATTGTGACAAAAGGTGAAATTACTCGTCACGAGCAATTTCACTTTTTGCCACAATGTTTTCCAAAGGCTCCTACAAGCAATGCGTAGAAATGAGTATCTATGGAGTAAAGGGTTAACATTGTTGTTGCTGCTGATGCTAGAAGGGGGTGGTTTCTCTACTGGTGGGGGTCATTTCTCTACGTGTGGTAATGACCGGGGTCAATCCTCTACGTAGTGAAATGACCCATGGGTCATTTTGTAGGGAAGGGTCATTTCTCTACATTACACCAGCAGGTTTTCGCCTCTCACTTCTGTTGCAAGTAAGACTGAAACACAGCCATAGGTGCACTGACCGCTTTGATAATGACTTAAGCTGTTAATTTGGCGTTGAACTCCAATACAAACAAACCAAATGCTTATCACTGACAAATTATCCAAGTTTTGTGTGTAGATATTCATAGACACACACTTGATTGTTTTTCGAAGTTTTTGCTTATGTTATCGGCAAGGTTTGGTTGATAAATATTTAGACAAATATTTGACCCATCACGCAAAAAGGGACCATCTGGGAATTCTGTACGTCAATTAGATGAAAACAGTACCAACGATAGTGCAGGTCAGTTTAAGTTGATAATACAAAAATGACTGTACGAGTATAACAAGGTAGAATGACCACTTTTCATACAGAAAATGTCATTAAAGCGACAAGTGTCAACCCGGGTCAGCCTGCGCAATTCGCGCAGTCTGACCAGGGTTGATACTTTTCACAGTTCCCAGAAGGTCCCTTTTTGCGTGATGGGTCACATTTATATCAAGTGCAAACGGTCTCCTGCACTGCTTTACCTTCTGTAACATTTACTTCTAACCTGATACTAATAAGTAGTTAAAATGTGTATATGAAACCTTTACCTAACAATCACTAGTTTTTACGACCCTGAGATAGAAGGCTTCTGAAAACATTGTGGGGAAAAAGGAGAAAATGCTGGTAACCAGCATTTTCTCCCTTTCCCACAATGTTTTCTACCTTACTGTTTATTTTTTCGTCTGCAAGTGCTTTCAATTTTAAATTTGGAATAGTCTAAAATTTTATCGTTTGGTAAAGGATTAATGAAACTTTCATGTCCATAGTTAAAAAAAAAAATATTGCTTTTTCTAAGTTATTTTGGTGAAAAAAATATCTCCCTAGCGGACAGTATAGATTAAGATCAGACTGCACGTTCTGTGCAGTCTGATCTTGATCTACACTGTCCGCAAAAGGTCCTAAAACCACGCTTAGTTGCCTAAGGGTGAACTCTTTTCCACACTTCAAAATGTAAGACTTTTCTTACTTAACAAAATCGCAGATGAAGATGACAGTGCAAACATGATTTATTTTATCAATAATCTCTTTGGTAGGGTAGAAAACATTGTGGAAAATGGAGCAAAATCCTTTTCCCACATTTTTTTTTTTTTCAAATTTTCTGTCCTTCATGGTCTTTAAAACTCTTGGTTGTATGGTACAGGATTTATTCTTGCAGACGACTTTTTTTTCCGACTTGCAGCAGATTAACTTTGGAATCATTGTGGCAAATAGAGTAAAATATACATTGATACTTTTCATCCCTTTTCCACCATGTTTCTGGTTTTTTAGCCACATGATTATAATTATTTTGTCGTCTGCAAACGCCTTCAATATGGAGTAACTTTCTAAAGTTTTCAGGTTGGTAAAGGGTAAGTTGTTATAACACTATCATAATCTGTCACAGTCAGCTCCCTGACGTTTAGTGACCAGCTTCGATCTTTTTAACATAATCTATTTTCGTTGCTAGGCAACTGGACCTGTGCTCTGTAGGCTGCTGGGCAACGACAGTTTCGTTCTCAGATCGACTCGATCCCCTCACCGACACTTTCTCTCTGCGTCTAATATAAGTTGAGCTCTTTGTCAGACAATATACTGAATTTACATTATCCAACCAAGAATTTGCTGACAACATATTGTCGATTTACTTCAAAAACCTCATAACTACAGCTTGTTTCAAGCTGTAGTTACGAGGTTTTGAAGTAAACCGACGATATTAGTTGAGGTCAATTTCAAAAGATTTGTCTTTCAAAAGTTGGAAAAGTTACCCGCATTTTTTTCCTTTTACAACGATGTTTTCAAAAACTTTCTTCATCATGGACATAAACTCGGGGATGTGTGGAAATGGGTCAACGTGCGTGAAACCCGTTGTTTCAGTCAGTAAAGTAAAGGTGTAGAAAGGGGAATAACTTGGAGTTGATCCAAGTATTTTAGGAGTTATTGCCCTTTGTTAATTTTCATGTTGAATTTTTGTCCAGAGCATAATCACCCCTCACAACGTACGTCAGTGTGACGTCACAGGTAGTGATATCGGACCCTTGTTATAAAGTCAGTGTGTGTGTTTGGTAAGACTTTTTTTTTTTGTAATCGTTCCTTTAAATGATCTGAAAAAGTCTTTAGACCTCCAAAGCGTACAATGCCTAGGGACTTTGTTTTTTGTCAAAGCTTTTGTTAACTACTTATAATAATGGAATAGACTTCGGCCAACTATTAAAACCCAATCACTTTTTGATATTTGGTCAAATTGTTTGTGCATATAGACATCTGATTCCTGTCTAAAACATCAGAATGTTGAATGTATTCATCTAATGTCTTTGATAAATACATGAGAGTCTTTGTAGTCTGTTTGTATCCACCCAAGCTAGCCTCATTCTATCTTCATATCGTACTTACTTTTCAATATGGCGGACATAAGTTACGAAAATGTGCAGGTCCGATATCACTTCCTGTGACGTAGGTTGGGATTTCCAAGAGTTATTAAAACAGGTTATCATTATATCACCTCATTACCTTCTGAAACTAATCTGCGGCAGAAAACTTTGAAAAAGCATCATTATAAAATGTAAATAATTACTATGACTGTTTGTTTAATGCAAAATAGAAGCGAAAGAATAAATTGCAGGTCAGATTCGTTCCCCCTACAGTCCTTTGATCCGATTGGAGGAATGGGGGGGGGGGGGTAACGAAGGGAGATCACTGTGGTGAATTTGATTCACAAATATTAAACCATACCATCCCCTTACTTTATGACACCGAACAACAGCCATTTGTAAACATTTGCTTGGAAAGTACTGGATGCTTATGTATCCAATAGTATTTCATTCGTCAATAATATTCTTTTCATTTTCACGGCCCAAACAATTCATTTGAGTTGTAGTTTGTCATCTTCAAATACCTAACTAAAATTTTGTTTACACGAATATCAGGGTCACAACTTGATTTTTTTCTAAGGATTTTTTTTTTCAGAACAAGGATAACTTACTAGATAAAATCTTTAAAATCGGGCTTTCAGCCAAGAGTTGACTAATACGGAACATGATATGACCTACAACATTCGAAAGGCCAGACAAAGAAAGACAAAAATATTAGAAAAAGACAAGAAGAAAAAAATTGTCTTTGAGATAAACAGAATCATAAACTTTTTTTTTCACAAAATTTATACATATTATATAACAAATAAAAACAACATAGAACTCAATCGGATAAATCGATTTAGGTTAACTGTCTCAACACCAAATGCAAAAGTAAAGGTTTGTATGAGTAGTATAGATCAAGATCAGACTATACATAACGTGCATTCTGATCTTCGATCCATACTGTCCACTAATGTGAATTCAATCCTTTAAGATAACATTCTTTAGTGTTTCGGTGGATTGTAATATGACCCGGCGAAAGATGTCGCCTTTATCTCTTTGGTGCTGAGAGAGTTTAACAAATAATAAAGATTTTTATTAAAAATAATCGACTGCACATTGAGTAGTAAACAGGAATCTGTATTGATCTTTGTTGTGGAAAACAATAGTTGATTTTTCTTCATGCTGTCTAGTAGTACATCTTTACTGAAATTGCAAAAAAAAAAGCCATAAAGTACTTTTACTTATCCTGTAACCTTCCACCAAGTTTGTCATCATTGCTGAGAACACTTATTTTTCACCTACTGCTTGGTATTGATATACTCCAATGAATAAATGGTACATTGCGATTGACCAAAAATGGGTACATGTTTATTTTGCTGGCCCGTCAGCCCTGTTTGCTAGCATGATTTATACAGCAAATCTAAAAGGACTGTTACAGCTAATCGGTATCCTTGCACTTGTGAACAACACAGCAAAGGAAAATAATAGAAGATAATCCTCTTCTAGCACTTTTTGATAAGTTAAAGACTTTTGTAGCTCTCTATATATCTACTTGTATTTCCATTATTTCTCTCCATATTGAACCACAAAGAGTATCTATATCCCCAAAGTACTTCTTATACTGTCTATTGCTAAAGATATTTTTTGCTTTTCATCTGGCTGCAGAAGACATGACAAACTGTTGCAAGAAACAAAGGCATAAACTACTCATAAGCTTTTCAGCTGTCTACGTGTACTAGTGTTATTGGTTTTAAAATCCACGCTGATTTAACCTTTTTAGAGATGTTTTTAAAGCCGTCTGATTCTATTAATGGCATTCATCATCTTTAATAGTTTCTACGATTTAAAAAAAACGTCTGAAAATCCGTATGTATCAAGCAGAACTTTGATATTTTGAACCAAATTCGATAAGCCCTTAGAACTGTCTTACAGGACACATTCATATACTTTTTTCAATAAAACATTCTCTAAATTAACAAATACTTGAAAATATGGACATATCTACTGATGAAAACAGGGAAACGACTGAGTTAGCCATAAAAAGTTGCATCAAACGATCTGCTTTTGACTTCTAATATCACTTCACAAACTCTTAGCCTTATGCGCTCGATATCTTTAGATTAAGTAAAATCCCCACATTTCACAAGAATAACTATGCGTGGAACCTAAAAATGCGTCAAAGATTGAAATAGAATGTTAGGATAAGTATCAAATTTTTTACATTTACATATTAGAAAAATCATTACTTTCAATATTTCACCAGTCCATTGACATTTATTTAGAACAGTTTTCCAGTCAGCAAAATCGTCAACAACTTCAATATTTTTGACAAGCATAACTCCAATTTCATGGCTCAGTTGCTTGACCCCTTTTAGGAAATACCGTGGATCTAGTCTTGAAAGACTACATTTGTCACTACTCATGCAAAAGATTTAGATATTGCTGTAGATCTCGCAGTGAATCGCCTGTAACGGTCATATCAACAGCGAATAGAGACGAAGAGGAAGCCAGAATAAGAGCCGTTGTTGGAGAAATAGCTCAAGACCTCCGCAAAAAACCGAAAATGATATTTGGGCCCGTATTTACCAATCATTCTTGAGAATATTCTTAGTCTTATTCTCCAAGGTTTTCTAAATTTGTGAGCAACACAACTTTTGATTGGCTAAACCAATCTGGTTTGCAACACAACTTCTGATTGGCTAAACCAATCTGGTTTAGCCAATCAGAAGTTGTGTTACTTACATATTTAGAAAACCTTGGAGAATAAGAATACGGGCCCAACACAACTTCTGATTGGCTAAACCAATCTGGTTTAGCCAATCAGAAGTTGTGTTACTTACATATTTAGAAAACCTTGGAGAATAAGAATACGGGCCCAGGGCTGTAACGAAAAAACAATAAAAAGTACACTACAAAAATAAACTGTCACTTATCAACAGTATGAAAAACAATGAGGAAAAACTTTCTTTCTCGGTTCGCTTGACTTATCAATTTAAGAAAAAATAAATACATACGTGGGTATTTGTTATATTTACTGTACTTTGGCAAGGATTTAAGCTCGTCGTTAAACAGCATATGGTATCTAGGCTCCGTCAGTCCGTACGGGTCAGATGGCGAATATCCGGGTGGGTGTGAAGAATATCCATATTCTGCGGCGCCTCTGTACCAGTTTCGGTTCATGGCTGGTAATCGGTATGTGTAGTCAAGTCCATAGAGAGATGGTGGATAATCGTACCACCGTGAACCGTAGAACAGACTGTCATACGGGTGATAGGGAGGGTACGGGTAGCGATCCGGATAATCGGAGTACCCGCGATAAGTCAACGGGCGGTAGTACGGCATGTCTGAAAAATAGGGGGAAAAGACACGCATGAGCAATGCATTATATCATGTCAGTCATCTCATCTTCGGGAGCCAAGGTTACGATCACTACATGGATCTTACCTTAGCGGATTGAGGCTGATTTCGAGATTTTTGCGATACGCCCCCTATTGAATACTGCTTATTATCTCCCTTTGCATCATATTTCTTATAGCCAATGAAATGTCGTTCTACAAACCGCTTACGAATACAATAATTCAACACGAAGCAATAACCATAAATGTACTTCGACATTCCATGGTCAGGCGCTGGGATATAGCCTAAAACATCTGATAATTGATTGGTCACATGTTCGTCTATGTTTTCTTCGGTAATAAATCATTACAGATCCTGCACACATCGTCGGAGGTATTCATGTTTACCTTCTATTTTTATGGCGACCCTGTTCTATTGTTATCAAAGATGAAATGCTACGAGCGATTTGATTTGATGCAGTTAGAGCTAGCTGCAACCAATGAAAATTGGATCTATATCAAAGCTCCGCATAGAGGAAGTGATTTTGATTTCAAAACTGAAAATCTGAATTACTCTACACTAAACTCTATGTTGTATGTACTCATTAGAATCGTCTCATCGAGACGATTCTAATGAGTACCCACAATATAGGGTTTCGAAGAGAAATAATGACTTTAGACTACCATCCCTCCCTCTTATCTGGAGCTCTGAATATAATCAATTTTGCCAAGCATCCTACTGAATTCTGAGGTAGACCAGTCCATTGATACGATGAAAAAATTGCCAAGAACAAAAAGGTTTCGACTCAGGTCAGCCTGCCCGGACTGCGCAGGCTGACCTGAGTCGATACTTTTTGCAGATGCATTAAGCCGCCTTTTCAAATAGCAGAGCTACTATAAACCATAGTACTTACCCCAAAGTGATAAAAATATCCCTCGATTTACAGGATTGTCTAGCACTCTATATCTATCGTAATAATATCCAAGCATTCACATTTATAATGTTCCTTGAGTTCAGGAACAGTCAGAATTCGTTCGATTAAGAGTATCGATGTCTCAAAACAAACGCGCTCCAAACGGATTGTCATTGGTGGACATTTCTGCGAATCTTCTTCCTGTAAGATGTAACAAAGTAAAGGAACTTGAGATTGAACTTTTTTTTTTCTCTCTTTCCGAGTTTTAAATATAACAAATGCAACCTTTTTTTTTTCATTCGGGCTGATTTGGGGCAAGAAACAGAAAATGCCTGAATCAACGAAGAAGAGAGAAGAGAGAGAGACAGAGAGAAAGTGAAAAAGGACGGACAGAGAGACAGACAGATAGAGAAAGAGAGAGATTGTATGGGTGTTTAAGGTCAATTTGAAAGCTTAGGTCAGTGCATCTACGTATGTGTTCCCTGGCTTTCTCACACAAATGTTGACAATTTTCTTTCCAAGTCACTGGCTGCTTTTTTTTCAGCTTATAGCCTACATGTCATGTCACGGCAGTCGGTGGCTCTACGCATGTGTTCCCTGGCTTTCTCACACAAGTATTGACAACTTTCTTTCCAAGTCACCGGCTACTTTTCACACATGCATCAGAGATTAGAGGAGAAAAAATCCCATTGAAGAAAGTTCGCTTCAACCAGGTATCGTACGAGAGAGACTGAAAGAGAGAGACACACACACGCACACCCGCACACACACACCCAAACTTTTTGAAAATTGAAACAAACAAAAACAATTTAGAAAAAACTAGCACTGCACGTTACTACCCAATGCTCATTTTTCTTCAATATTTTTAATAATTGACTATAGTGTCGACTTATTAAGTCCCTTTTGTGCAGAGTTGTTTGAGAGAGAAAAAAAATAATGCAAGTTTAAACAATCACTATTGAAACAGACATAAAATTCTCGCAATTGTCTCATTATAAACTTAAATATTCAACTCATTACCAGACGACAATATTTTAGGCTTGTTCAAACTGAAAGCCTTTGCAGACGACAAAATAAAACTGACTGAAAATTTGAAATTTGTTCTGTGAAGAGTAAAGAACATTGTGGGAAAAGGAGAAAATGCTGGTTACCAGCATTTTCTCCTTTTCCCACAATGTTTTCTAAAGGCTTCGTTCTCAGGGACGTCAAAAGTAGGGATTGTGTGGTAATGGGTAAAGTAACACACACACAAAAAAAGAAACGATTTTGGAATAAAACCAAGTAAATTCCATTTTGTGAACTAACACTTCTTAATGGTATTTATGATTGAAAGTCTTTGAACGGCTTAATTATATGTGGAACACTTTCAAACTGGCCCTATAAAATCTATTTAACTCTACACTATTCAACTCTTTTGCAAACGATAAAAATTTAGACAAGTCCAAATTCAAAGCATTTGCAGACGACAAAATAGATTGACTCAAAGGTTGAAAATCGCTTCAAAAAGGGTGGAAAACATTGTGGAGAAAATGCTGGTTACCAGCATTTTCTTCTTTTCCCACAATGTTTTCGAATACCCTCCCTCTTAGGGTCGTTTAAATTCGGGATTATGTAGTAAAGTAACAAACTCATCTATGCTATAAGCTTTTGCAGACGACAAGTTAATTCTTTTTAACTCATTACCAGACGACAGTATTTAAGGCTTGTCCAAATTGAGAGCCTTTGCAGACGACAAAATAAAAGTGACTGAAAATTTGAAATTTGTTTTCAAAGGCCCTTTTTCTTCAAGTTCGTTAAAATTCGCGATTTTCTGGTAAGATAATTCCAAGTTTTAACGACCCTTGGGAACAAAAATGTTTTTAAACATAGTGGGGAAAATTAGAAGAAACTGCTGGTAATAGCATTATCTTCATTTCCCACAATGTTTTCTCCCATTCATAGCAGAATTCCACCATTTTAATCACAATGAATGTATATTCGGCAACCGCTTTCACTTTGTACAAGTCTGAAACTTCGTCCTTGTTGAGTAAAGGCTGAACTTTCAGCACGTTACCTACAACACAGTCTACCTTTGCCGACAGTGTAAATATTGAGATTAGACCTCCCAGAACATCTAGTCTAATCATCAATCTATCTTTTCAAATATATTATAGATAGCCTTATTGAAACAATTATCAAATTTCTGAACGTAACTTTTATCTGAAATAAAGGTCTTGTTTTTTTGGGCGATCAAAGAATTGAACAATAGCATAGTTTGACATATATATAAAAGTTTACGGCACGGTGCCAATTTTACGGATCACCGTCGGCATATTTTTCTGCAACAAACGACCAAATTTTAGTGGTCCAATTTCAAAGCACTTACAGACGACGCACTAAATGGCCCACATCTGCCGGGACATGTATCGCTAGTATGCATCAGAGAGAACCAAAAAAAAAGTGATGGGAAAAGGACAAAATGCTGGTTAACAGCATTTTCCTTTTTTCATTAAATATTTTCTGGATTTTTTTTTTTTTTGTTTTCGCAGGAAAATCATGAAACAAACTGACCTTTTTGGTAAACTTCATTCGTTCCGCCCTTTCCGAAAAAAGACTAATGGGGGTAAAAATGTGAGTCCCGAATTACTAGTGAACTTATACAGACCGTTAATCGAAATATCGGATAATTCAAAAATCTCTCAAAATTTAAGGGAGGATATTCTTTAAGGCTGAAAATACCATTCTTGTTTTACCTGTTTAAACCACGTACAGTAAAAACAAGAAATATAAATACAAAAAAAAAGATATTCAGTGTAAATTTGCCCGCATGTAGGTCTGATTTGGATTTATATCTAATCTAACTGAAAATTTGTCCTTTCAGCAACTAGGCAAAACAATAAGGAAACAGATCCAGCTGCCACTTGGTCTACTGTACATAACTATAAATTTCTAGAGCTCTACGAATATAGAAAGTTGGAGAGAAGATGGGCATTTGGGTTCAGCACGTGACAAATGAATGGTTAATCAGAGGTTAAATTATTCTAAATATCCTCTTTAAAATTGATATATCTGACATAAATCTATTCGTCGGCCTCGTAATCATTGGTCCCAAGTTCGATACCCTGGAGAGGGACTTGTTTACTGGCCCACATATTCAGTTAGAGTACTGGTGTAGTTCACAGGAAGCGGAATCCAAAGAGATAAGGATAGGTTGTGACCACTTGTTTTCTAATCGCTTAAAAAATAAATGAGTTTCAAATAAACTCTCTGACTGTTTCGTCACTAAAAATGTCGATCCGTGCCTGGCCCTTTTAAAGGGAAATAACCTATGTTTGCCTTAAACGATTAATTATTTTGGTTGTTTCCCTTGAATTCAGTCGCAGACTGGTTTCACACTCTCTGACATTATCATGACCTTTCCATATAATCCTAGCGTGACCAGTCACGTTCACTCTCTCGTGCATGGTGGCCATTCGAGGAAACACGGCTGTCATACATTAAATTTGTCTGTTAATTTATGTTCTCCTGTGTTCCTGTAAATTCGACAAAATTACGTCGACAAAGGAAAGAAGACTAAACTGCCTGGTTGGGTCAGGAAAGGTAATAAATTTATTTACTTCGATATTCATACTGAGAGTTTCATAATGAGATGAAATTTTGGTGTGGAGTTCGTACCTTGAACAATTCGTACTCCGAAGAACAAGTACCCAAATTTCGAGAGTAGGCCTTCTCTAGATATCGTCTCCTGAGTAAACAACCTAGCCTATATTCATCTCATTTTGATAAACTATACTGAATGTGTTGTCACTAAGGGAAAGTTTTGCAAATAGATACTTCTCATAAATGAATTGGGAACAAGACAATTCCCCGACAAGACAGTTCCCTGACACAGCTTTTCGAGACAGTTCCCCGACAAAATTGAAGACAATTCCCCGACACTTTTGAAGACAGTTCCCCGACACTTTTATCATTACTATATTGAATAGGTTTGGATTTTTCTTTTATCAATATTTTTATAGACATTTATTTGAAATGATGGAAGTAAATTTCAATTTTGGTGGTTATTAAATTGAGTATTATGCCCAATTAAGGAGGTTGATATATTGTGATTGGACTGTTTGTTGCCATGATTGGATGTTTGTAATAATGATTGGTTTAAGTGGCGGGAACCTTTCGAGTTTCCGTTAATTGTGTATGATTGCGATGTTTAAACTGTTTTTAATGGCATGTAGTTCAGCTACAAGAACAAGTCTACGACTTGAGTATTGGCTTCTGAAATGCAATTTTTAACATGTATAACTCCTTTAATGTAGGCCCTATGTGCTATAAATTTCTTGAATTAAGTTAAACATTGGAACTTTTTGTTGATTCTCGTTGAACTGTATAACTGTCATATTACTACTGTCCATAAAGGCACAACATAAAGGGAATCTACATTCATATTATCCATTACATTACTAGCGGATTATTTCAGTTTCTCCGGCAGTAACAGTAAGAGATTAAAAAAAAAAAAAAAAAACGCTAAAGCTAGGCCTACATGTATTTTAAATCCAACACTGGGATAACTATTTGTTTTCGTAATCAAATACACATATTCATGTAACACGTGTAATGATATTCTGATCTGCATAACGGCCAAGGTACTCTACACATATTATTTCCGAACTATGACTGATCATCTATAATAAACTAAAAAGGAGAAATACTCTCAATTGTTCAAAATCCTTTCTCAAGTACAAGACCCCCATTTCCTTTCCTTAAAAGTTATAGATATCGATGATAAATGTCGATGAAAATCAAGTTTGCTAATAATGAATGTGTCGGGGAACTGTCTTCAAAAGTGTCGGGGAACTGTCTTCAATTTTGTCGGGGAATTGTCTCGAAAAGCCGTGTCTGGGAACTGTCTTGTCGGGGAACTGTCTTGAAACCAATGAATTGAGGTCATTTTGTCTTTGGTCCTGTCGGCATAATTTTGAGTGGAGGGTCATTATTGCTAAAGTTGTGCCTAAATTTAAAAAGGATTGTTTCCACGTAAAATGGTTAAACAACTCTGAAGAAGACTTCTTGAATTCATATCAGGAAAAGGAGGCATGCTTGTAACGAACAGTTTCTCCTTTTCCTTAGATGTTTTGTATCGTATCAAAGTCTGAAATAATCACTTGAGCTAGATCAAATTCTTTGTCTATAAATGCCCCCAATTTAGTTGGTTCTTTATTTTTGTCGTTTGGCAAAGGGGGGGAAACAAAATATCTAGTATTTATTATTCTATTCCTTTATAAAATTGCAATGGATAATATAACCCTTTGAAGGTTGGGGAATAAAAGAAAGCTCATTATTGAACCTATCTACAACAATTATGAGGCTGTTTCCCTTTCTCTCAAATTTCAGTGCACATAGTCTGTTACTGTAGGTGATAAAGAGGCAATACTGCAATGCCTTGGAACAATATTTAACTCTTTACGAAACAATAAAATTTTGGCCTTTTCAAAATTACAGGCATTTGCTGACTGCAAATCCGATTCAAGTCATAACATGAAATATGTTTTTCATAGAGCAGAAAGTATTGGGGGAAAAGAAGAGGAAAAGAAGAAAATGTAGATAACAAAGTTTTCAAAAGGCTTTTGTGTCAAGGTCATTAAAAGTGAGTAGGGGTGAAACAATACGGTAAAAAGCGTATTGCAATATATGGCAATACTGCTGACCCGTATTGCAATACGTATTGCAATATGCTCTATATGCTGACATTTAGCTTATCAGACCACTTGTAGTCACTGTTAGGGTTGCATTTGCTAAAAAAAATTGACTAGTCTTTAACACAGACTAGACTGAAATGACAAAGAAATTTAGAATTATCCATAGAAACAAGTAAATGACTCAGTGACCTTTCAAGTCATGTTCTTTTTCAAAAATATTAGCATGTCAACCTTGTCATCACCCAGAGAAGCCCTCTGTGCTGACAAAAAGTCACAAGCAATACTGAACACTCGCTCGGCAGACTTGTTTATGTAGAAACCAGTCAGGGCTACTATACCGAACTTTGGGAGCTCAACAGAGAAGACAGTGCAATGCACTAACTTACTCTGTTAAACACAAATACTTTCCCGCTTATCTACCGGGAGAAAAAAACGCGAAATAAGTGTGAGCAAAGTTACAGGAAATGAATAACAAACTCTGTTGGTCCAAAATCAGTAATACGGTCGATGGTTATTTGGAGCTCGTACCCGCGGCGAATTTGAGGCGGTCATAATTTTACCTTAACACCGGTGACACCACCTGTAGAAAAAATAAACAACTTTCGCTTTCGTAAATGTTTCAGATTGTTGAAAAACGATCGATTTCTGACCAAATTTTTGGGAAAACCGGACATTCTAATGCAAATGCAAATACGAGAAGTTGACATATTGAAGAAATACCGATACGGTAAAAATCGCACCGGTTTCGGTTTTTTCTTTGAACAAACCGCGGTTAATCGGTATATCGGTAAACCATTTCACCACTAAAAGTGAGGATCTTTAGGTAAAGGGATATTGATCAGAATATGAAAATTTTGGTTTCCTGTGATAGACCAACTTCACCAACAGAGCTTCAAAGGCTGTAGCAGAGCTGTAGATAGAGGGAGTGATTTTGATTTCAGAATTAATAATATTAATATTTTTTTTACCAAACCCTATGTTATGGATACTAATTAGAATTGTCTCTTTGAGATGATTCTAGTGAATACCCACAACATAGAGTTTGAAAGAGAAACAATTTATTGATGGATTTACAATACCATCACCCCCTCTTATCTAGAGCTCTAGGCTGTGGTTTTACTTTCATTTTCTGTTTGCTGATGGGGAAAAAAGCATTAGAAGTGGAATTTTACAACCCAAATTTTACAACCCAAAAGTTGCTGAGTGGATATGAATAGTTTTTGAGGTAAAAGGGTAGAAAATCATGCAGAAGATGGAAAAAATGCTGGTTCACCTTATGTGCTTAAAATTTACCTGCCTATGAATTTGATAATCAGAGGATTATTTTTGTGTTAGGGTTAGCTATACATTAGCCATGCATATATACATTTATATGGAGTACACTTCACTTTGACCTAGTCCTGACCTTTTGTTATGCAGTGATCAGCCAAGGTCAGATTATGGGACCTTTAACCCTTTACTCCATAAGGCATTTCTATGGTATCTCTAATTGACCCTAATTAACAACCTGGATGAAGCTGTTTCTTATGTGTATATGACACCTTTTGATAGCATAGAAAACATTGTGACAAAGGGTGAAATTGCTCGTCACGAGCAAATTCACCTGTTGCCACAATGTTTTCCAAAGGCGTCTACAAGCAATGCGTACAAATGAGTATCTATGGAGTAAAGGGTTAACCCTTAGGCTGCTAAGCGTGACTCACTGACCTTTTGCAGATAGTGTAGATCAAGATCAGACTGCACAAAATGTGCAGTCTGATCTTGAATCTACACTTTCCAGTAAGGAGATATATTGTTCCCTAAAACATAACTTTAAAATAGCAATATTTTGGTTTTTATCATTATTTTAGTTACTTGGCAGGACAAGAATTAAAAAATGTTCCATCCTAATCCACTCAAGTTGGATTTGTCCCTTTCAGATTTATTCGATATTTAACCTAGAAGGTGTGGATTGATACCCATTAAGGCAATTTTTCTTCACTGATTTTTTGCATTTCACGTCTGATGTATTTGAGAATAGTAGTCAGTGCTTTGGAAAGCAAGTCGTATCAGTACTAGTGTAAGAAAGCCAGTAAACACATGCATAGGTGCATTGACGGCCTTGATATGACCTAGGCTGTTAACCCATTACCACTCAATCCCTACTTTTGACACCCTTTAGAAAGAAGCCCGTAGAAAACATTGCGGGAAAAGGAGAAAATGCTGGTAACCAGCATTTTCTCCTTTTCCCACAATGTTTTCTACCCTTCATAAAACAAATTTCAAATTTTCAGTGGCTTTTATTTGTCGTCTGTAATTCCTTTCAATTTTGACAAACCTAAAATTTTGTCGTTTGGTAATGGGTTAAAACGGTGTTAAACTCAAGATACAAACAAAAAGAAACTAGCGCTTGTCTCACTAAGTCTGAAAGTGTTCCTTACCTCTGCAAGTTTATGGGATAAGACATGTCGTCCCCTCTCTGAATAATTCTAGGAAGAACTCTTGTTATGAGCCATGCCCTATGGGTTGCAACTCGAGAAAAAGGGCATTCAGACATTTGTGTAAAGTGTCGTCTCAGATTAGCCTGCTCAGGCAAATCCGAGACGGCACTTTACGACTTCACTAGATTTTGTGCTATAGTTGACTGGCTCAAAGAGAAAATTGCATAAAAAAGGAAAGTGTTGTTTTGAATCAGCCTGCACGGACTGTTCAGACTGAACCTAGACAAGACTTTACGCAAATGTCCGAATGTCCCTGTATTGCAGGCCCTATGGAAAGAGGGTCCAGTGCATCTGTAAAAGTATTGTCCTGGGTAAATATGTTTGGGTATTGACCAATTTTTTGCATGTCAAAGGATCAGTTTACCTCGTGATTCAGTTATCAGCCGGAATGTATTTTATGGATCCATGATTTTATGATGGCATGCTTGATAATTATAATCTATCACAAAGATACATTAACCCTTTACATTTTTATTTGGAGTTTTGACCATCCCAAGAAAAGGAGACTTTAAAGGTGTCCCTTCAGATTTTGGGACGAAAATTTTACAAAAAAAGAAAAAAAAAATCATCCTTATACTCCCAAAGCCTTTTAATTTTTATTCATAAAATCCCAGTAGTCGAAAATCATCCAACAACACAAGAAATTAGAGATTTATTACGGCCCAGGTTGACACCAACGGAAGACACATTCTGTTTTTAGATGATCATTTCTCTCATTTACATACAGGAATACACAGACGAAGTTTAAAACATAGCGTCCAAAGAAGACATTATGGAAAATAATTATTTCATGTTTGTTATATAATAGAATTTAAGCGTTATGAGTCACATGCCGGTCACTTGACATTCCGAAAATGCTTTATTGGTATTTGGCTTGAAATCTAAAAATATCTCATTCAGCTACGTAGCCTTTATGGGGAACATCATCAAAAAGATTTTTTTTTTTGTAATTTTATGAATCTTAATTATTGATGATTTGTATTATTTTTTCATATTAATTTCAGTGATAAATATATTTTTTAATTTGGTGAGATGTAAAAATTCTAAATACCCGCCTTTATAAGAATTTAAAGAAAAAACAAGAAAAAAAAATACGATGTTGATGAGTATTTTCTCCTTTTTCTGTAATGTTTAATACAACCTATCAAGGACAAATTTTTTTTTTTTTGAGCCACCTCCAACAGCCTGTCCATTCACACAAAATCTTTCATGAATCATGCAAAAAAATATCTCTGGCATTTAAGCCATTACCACACAATTCCTCCTTTTGACGACCCTGGGAAAGAAGCCTTTTGAAAACATTGTGGGAAAAGGAGAAAATGCTGGTAACCAGCATTTTCTCCTTTTCCCACAAGGTTTTCTACCCTTCACTAAACAAGTTTCAAATTTTCAAATTTCACTTTTATTTTGTTGTCTGCAAATGCTTTTGATTTGGACAAACCTAGTATTTTGCCATTTGGTAATTAGTTAAAAGGGAATAATATGGTTTTGACATATAGAGGAGTCTTCACTACATGACAATATTTTGGACCACACTGGTTCCAAATTGCATGTATTTGCAGTTGTGACTAATAGAATCTAGCTCTAAGGTTGGAAATTATTTTGAAATGAAAACATTGTGAGAAAAGGAGAAAATGCTGGTTATCAGCATTTTCTCCCTTTCTCACACTGTTTTCTTAAGGCATCTTCTTCACAATTGATAAAACTTGGGATTGTGTAGGGTACAAGGTTATGCCACCTGAAAAAGAACGAAAAAGTCTGCCTTGAAGAATCTGAGTTCTTATTCAAGTTACACAATTTTTGAATGGCTAAACCCATTTGGTATAGCTGCTAAACCATTTGGGTTAGCCAATGAGAAGTTGTGTTACATTCATTCTATAACTTTCTTGAAATATAGATTAAGAATATTCTTAAAAATTGTCAGTAACAGACTAGAAAAATCACTTAAATTTCTTTTCTTTTTTTTTTTCAGGTTTTCCTGGGGGTCACATTCTTCACACAAAGCCCTGAGGGGTTCCTTCGTGTAGAAGGAAAGCTTAACTTCAACGCAGACCCACCCTGGGAGCCCAGCTAACATCGGCTGTGAGCAAGTGTTCTCGCTGGCCAGGTATGACTTCTTTATGATATTGCTGAAAAGATTTTCACAGCCAATTCGATAAACTCAACCAGTCATGATGGCTGAAAACGCAATCTATTGAAACTCAGAAAGATTTTCATCTGATTGAGTTTAACAGACAATTAGATAACACAGATCCAAGATCAGGGCTTAAAATAGACTAGGAGATCATATAGAATTAGATTCAAGATCAGGCAGCACATACTCTTGCAACCCTTGGGAAGAAAGCTCTTCAAAACACAGAAGGATAAGGAAAAAATGCTGGTAACTGGCATTTTCGCTTTTCCCATTTGTTTTCCACCCTATCAAAGGCAAGTTTCAGTTTCCAAGTCACTGTATATTGACATGTACAATTTTTTTTAATAACATGCCTTAGTCTAAAAATTTGTTGTGTTGTGCAGAGTAAAGGGTAGAAAACATTATAGGATAAGGAGGAAAAACTGCTGTCCAGCATTTCTCATTTTCCTACAATGCTTTCATATGCCTTTTTATTTGGGGTTGTTAAAAAACAGGATTTTGTAGTGAAGAATTTAAGGGTAGAAAACATGATGGGAACAGGAAAAAAATCTGGTTTTCCAGCATTTTCTCCTGGTTACTCAATGTTCTCAGCATTTTATCCTTTTCTCATCATGTTTTCAAATGCACTCTTATTCAGGGTTGTTTTAACAGAGGATTTTAGATTAAAGGGTTAATTTAACAATGTTCCAGAATCTATCCCTTCACTGTCCATCATTTTTGTCATGATTTTCTTTTTCTTTCACAGAGTGCTTATATAACTACCTTTCAAAGACCTACCAGATTAAATTGACAAAATGAAAAAAGTGATCGGAAATCAGTGTTCTGTTGAATTACTTTCTTACAACAAGTCCTATGATCTTCTTGTCGCGGAGAAGATAGCTGCATTTGAACAAGAGGTAGGTAGGATATTGTTGTCTCTATCAACCTGGGCACCTGTGCTTTCTCTAGAGCATGCTTTCTGCATTTTTATTATACATGCATACCTAGCAGTGAAATCCTGGAATATCCCAGTGTAATAAATTTTGATATCATTGCTAGTGACGATATCAACTTTCACTTTCACTTCCTGTCGTAATTTAGGAACTACTTTTTTTTTTTGTTAAGCACTTATAGATAGTGTTAATTAAGTTCTATACTCTCAACCAGTAGTCTCGTTTTGTTCTTTTTAACTATGTATCCACCACACTATGTCCCTGATTTCTTCTCTCTATCCTAGTATTGAGTCTATTGACTTCACCTTTCAAACGAAAAATTAAAAATAATAATGTTAATAAGGCATATAATAAAAAGAATAATCAACTGGTTATTTTTTATATGAAAAATATCTCACTTGGATGCTTCGTAAGGTGTTAACATAACTCGTGCTGTGCACTCGTTTTTTTAACGCCTAACAACGCATCCTCATGAGATATTTTTCATTTCAAAAATAACCAGTTGTTTATCCTCTATTTATCACATTTTGTACCCGCTTTCCTGCTGAATTTACATTGTTGGGTCTTTTATGATATGCTCAACTCATTACCAAACGACAATATTTTAGGCTTGTCCAAACTGAAAGCATTTGCAGACGACAGAACAAAAGTGACTGAAAATTTAAAATTTGTTTTGTGACAAGTAGAAAACATCATGGGAGAAGGAGAAAATGCTGGTTACCAGCATTTTCTCATTTTCCCATAATGTTTTGTAAAGGCTTCTTTCTCAGGGTTGTCAAAAGTAGGGATTGTTTGGTGAAGGGTTAAATTAAAAGCTGTTTGCCCAATATCTGACAAAAATTCCAGTGACACATATGAGTGATACATTTGACTTGTTCCCTTATAAAATCTCCACTACACTTCATTGAAAAAATAGGAACTAGTTATAATGATACCCGAATCTAAAGCAAATACATCACAACAGGCTAATGACTGGGACCTAGAAGCCTTTAGAAAACATTGTTGGAAAAGGAGAAAATGCTAGTAACTAGCATTTTCTCATTTTCCCACAATGTTTTCTATCCTTCACATAACAAATTTCAACTTTTCAGTCACTTTTATTTTGTCGACTGCAAATGCTTTCGATTTGGTCTTAAGCACCATATACATGTTATCAATTTATGTCCATCTTGTAGGAACGTGATGAGCCCTTTGTTATTGGTGACCTTGGTGATATCATTAATAAATACACAGGATGGGTCAGTGCTCTACCAAGAGTGAAGCCTTTCTATGGTAAGTTGCCATGCCCCATAGTTCAGTAGGTAGTGTACAGGACTTGGAAAAGGGTTCACTGGTTTGATACCCCGCTCGGCCAAATTCTTTCTGAGGATTGATGGTAGTCACTGTCATAGGATTCAATCCTCTCACACTGCTGACCATTATTTCGACAATGATTACATCATTGCAACAGGATTTATCCCTCTCTCTCTGCTGACATAGGTTTTGGTGAATAAAAGAATCTTGTTTTCCTTTAATATTTTTTTACACAATCTCGAGCTTAAATGACACTAATGGAGACAACTTCGAATGTTTTGTGGGAAAAGGAGAAATTGCTGGTAACCAGCATTTTCTCCTTTTCCCACAATGTTTTCTGCCCTAACAAGGACAAATTTTTTACCTTTATTTTAACTCATTACCAAATGACAATATTTTTGGCTTGGCCAAAGCGAAAGCATTTGCAGTCCACAAAATGAAAAAGATTTAAAATTCAAAACTTGTTTTTTGAAGAGTAGAAAATATTGTGGAAAAGGGAGAAAATGCTGGTCGCCAGCATTGTCTCCTTTTCCCACTATCTTTTCAATAGGCTTCTTTCGCAAGGTCGTTAAAAGTAGGGATTGTATGATAATCATTAATGGGTTAATCCCTCCTGAATTTTGATAAATTGTGCGAAAGAAGGCTTTTGAAAACATTGTGGTACCCAGCATTTTCTCCTTTACCTACAACAATGTTTTCAACCCTGTCACAGATCTTCAACTTATTTGTACCAAGTTTCATATAGCCTTCAACAGACTGTCAGCATTGAAGGATATTTGTTTGGGATTGTGTGAAAGAAAACACAAAGAAATACATTCTTAGTTCTATTACTTGTTGTGATATAACTGATATACTGTTGAATGCTAACTTAAGAGAAAAATGAAAAATGTTACTGGAATTTTGCTTCGTGTTTAGTTATGGATGTTTTGAAGCCAAACTGTATGTTTTGAAGCTAAACTGTTTTCAATTATTTATGGATTTTTTACCCTTCTATTTCAGCCGTTAAATGCAATGATGATTATGCTGTCCTAAAAGTCCTCTCTGATCTTGGAACAAACTTTGATTGTGCCAGCAAGGTAGGCATACTGTAATGTCCCATATGGACACTCTGCTCTCTGTTTTACACTTCCCCAGCCTTTTTCTAACTAAAAGTTGTCCTACTCAATAGCTAATCTATCCATAGAATTAAGATAAATCAGCTAGAATAAACTTACATATGGGCAGTATCCTAGTTACTTCACAAATTGATGCCCGCTCCATGGTGAGCTTGTCAAACTCATGACCTGGTGATTGTGAGTTCAATACCTGATTTAGGCAAACTTGCTTTCCAGCGTATTTTCGCCTCTCGCCTCTGCTGAAGTATGTGAGAAAAGTAGTTGGTGGTTTTGGAAAGAAAGTTGCGTTGGTACTGGTATAAGAAAGCCAGGAAACACATGTGCGACACCGACCGCCATGATATGACCTTAGCTGTTAAAGTGGCGTTAAACCCCAATACAACCAACAACCAATCACAAATTGATGTCATTAACACCTGACTATCCAAATATTCATCTCTTCCGATAACATCGTAAACTTCCAGATACACAAAACTTGTCAAGTAAGGTAAAAAGAACCAAAGATTGGTGTCCAATATTAATCATAAATGTTACTCAACTCATTACCAAATGACTAATTTTTTTAGACTGGTCCAAAATGAAAGCACTTGTAGACAACAACATAAACGAAACTCAAAAATTGAAATTTGATCCCCGCAGGGTAGAAAACATTGTGGGAAAAGGAGAAAATGCTGGCTACCAGCATTTTCTCCTTTTCCCACAATGCTTTCTAAAGGCTTCTTTCTCAGGGTCGTCAAAAGTCGGGATTGTGTGGCGAAGAGTTAATGTCCAAATGAATGTTTATCAGTAGTAAAATCCAAATACTGCATGAATTACGTGGACTTTGTATTCAGCTCTGACTAAAATATGGAAGGTATTTTTGTCATTGACTTCAACATGATCATTGTGACCACAGTAGAGAGAGATGGAGACAGGCAATTGAAGGCCTTGGTTTGGATCAGACCTGGGCCTAATGTAGACATTTCTTAATGTATCTGGAGTTTAAAAGACTATGTAAAGATTTCTACACGCATTGTGTTTATTTTGAACTTGTCCATACTGCATGGAAGGAATTCAAAGATACACAGAAAAATCTATCCCTTTACCAAACTAGCCAAGGTTCTATTAAACATTAGTTGGAATTCTTTTTAAAACATTGTGAGAAAAGGAGAAAAATATTGGTAACCAGCATTTTCCCTTTTCCCACAATATTTTCTTCCCGATCTAACTCAGAAATCATCATATTAACAAGATTTAATTTGTTGTATGCAAATATCTTGACTTTGGTCCATTCCCAAAATTTGTTGTTTGTTAAACAGTTAACATGTTCATCTTGTTAACTGCTTATATGCATAAAATCTAGTTCAGCTCGTTCATTGCTTATATACATAAAATGTTGTTCATCATGTTAATTGCTTATATACATAAAATGTACATATGGTAAATGTTTTCCAAATTGTTGTTTTGACAGAGTGAAATTGAAAAGGTTCTGAAGCTTGGTGTGGCCCCTACAAGGATTGTCTACGCCAACCCTTGTAAGCAAGCGTCCATGTTGAAATACGCCGCTAAACATCATGTGTCTATGATGACCTTTGACAACGAGGCTGAACTCTACAAAATCAAAAAACTGTACCCTGAAGCAAAGTAAGTGGTCTTCTTTTCATGTGCCAGGTGTATATCAAAAATTATGTATATATGCTCTGGTAAACGTTTGCACATTGCAGTGTTGCATCCAGGCCACACGATTGTGGGATTCACGCTTCATTTTTTGCTGTCACGCAATTCCGTGAATGTGCTGGGGGAGCAACTGCACAATATCGGTGTAACTCCCGCAAAAAGAAGACACAGCTGTGTGCATAAAAGAGAAATCTAAAAAGTCGGGTCCGGTTTGTAGTCATTTCAATAAAATAACCAGAAGTCCGACAATGCTTCCTTACATGTAGACTGTTCCAGGTGGTTTCCGATTTGGTAGTGAAGTTTCTATGGAAGCGGGGAAACAATATATATACGCATGCGCATTGAATGTTCACTTTCATAATGCTGACGAATTGAAGAACCCGGCAATTTCAAACTTGCAATTAAACTTGCAATTTGTCATGTATTCCGCCGAAAGTAAACCTGTCAAAGACTTCCATTGGTTCTGTTGCCAACGCCGATGGTTCATAGGATGATATTATGAAAAGAATTGAGTGAAAACTGCGGGGAATAAACTTATATTTGTTCGGCCCCAAATTCTGACTTTCCACCGAGGATGTATCGTAATCGTGAACAAAAATTGGATGTGTTCATTTATAGATGCATATCATCAATCAAGAATGAGAATCTATAATGTTTCGGGTTAGAGAATCATGTGTAGTGATAGCTCTAGTTACTTCCTGTCCTGTTTTCTATGACCCTCCAAATAGACAAAGGAACAAAGGAATTTTCTTTCCTTTTCTTTCATCCACTTTTAATTAGGTGTTGTACATAAATGTATTACTGAGAAAGGTATTGACACTACCATATGTGGCCCTATGTGGCCCAGTGGTAAAGTGTGGAACTTGTAACTTGGAGACCCTGGGTTAGAGCTGCATTATATCTAACTAGGTTTTTTGTGGGAATGTCCTTGGGCAAGACAATTCAGAGCCCTAGCCTAGTACTGGTTAAATCAAGAAGAAAAAAGAATATATTAGCTGTGGTCTTGGTATGACTGAAATAATGTTGAAAGCAACATAAAACACCAAGCCACCATATGGAATGCAACACGAAAAAAGGGTCATTCGGATATTTGGGTAAAGCGTCGTCTCGGATCAGCCTGCGCTGTCCGCGCAGGCTAATCCGAGACGGCACTTTCCGTTTTTATGTAATTTTCTGTTTCAGACAAGTCTACTGTAGCACAAAATCTAATGTAGTCGTAAAGTGCCGTCCCGGATTAGCCTGCGCAATCCGCGCAGGCTAATCCGAGACGGCACTTTACGCAAATGTCCGAATGCACTTTTTCGCGTGTTGCACTCCAATTATAATCACTTATTTGAAGGACCAGACTTGTTCATGGGGTAGATTGGTTCCTTGGACATACAGAAGGTTTAACAATAGCGAAAGCTTTCGATTGAGGACAGCCTGTGCAGATTGCATGGGCTGACATGGACCAAATCTTTTCGCAGATGCATTTAGTCCCCCTATTCACAGAGCATAGCTCAATTATTCTTCTGTTTTCACAGGTGTATTCTTAGGATACTACCTCCCAGTAATTTCAAGGTACAGTGTGAACTGGGCATCAAGTTTGGCTGCAATCCATCCAAAGCTGGTCATCTTCTAGAAACTGCATTCTCATTGGGACTGAATGTCATGGGAATCAGGTAGGCTTTCTCTGATAGGTTCCACCTTCAGTTTGACCATGACCATCTCTGTTGGCATGGCTGTTTTCAAAGACAATATCAGAGTTTTTGTCATAGCTGTAGCGTTGTCGATCACCTTTGACATGTGCTAATATTTCTGTAATAACTGAAGATGTTCACTTCAAACTTGGACTAATTGTTCACTATTAAAGGGGGGAGACAACACAACAGGGGCAGTTAACTATCAAAATGTTTTTGTCACAGTTATGCCCCTTTTTCAACCTAGAGTTCTTACTAAAAGTAAATGCAGACAAGTGTTGGCACAGACAGAGCTCCAGACAGGGGGAGTGATTTTGAATTAAAAATATTAATGATTCTCCACAAAACCCTATGTTATGGTTACTCACTAGAATCGTCTCACTGAGACAATTCTAGTGAGTACCCACAACAGAGGGTTTTGAAGAGAAATACTGGATTTAGAGTACCATCACTCCCTCTTATCTGAAGCTCTTGACAGGACTTAGCATATTTTTGACTCGGTTACGACCCTTTTTCGACTTTCGAGTTCTTACTAAAAGTGAGTGCAGCTGAGTGTTGGAACTTGCAATTGGTACTCTTGTTATACCCCCGCAAAATGAATGTTTTTGGGGGTATACTGGAATCAGCCTGTCTGTCAGTGTGTCCGTCCGTGGATCAATCCATGTGTCCGTCCATGTGTTGGTCTGGGTACTAAATATTTGTAATTGCTTGTTTCTGCCAAAGAGTTTCTTATGTTCAAGTTTTTGTTTTCAATTTGGTCCCGTCCACACGGAATGTGCAGTTTGATCTTGGATCTACACTGTCTGATAAGGAATTATTTTTGCCCAAAACATAATTTCGAAACAGAAACAATATTTGGGTAATTATCCCCTGCCGAGGCGGAGGGATTTAGTTGCCCATCTGTACGTCCATCCGTTTGTCTGTCCTAGTAGATATCTCCAATACCGATTGGACAGAATTTCGTTATACTTCACACATGTGTACAATAACCCATTCTGCTGATGTACTTTTTTTTTTTCTTTAATCTAAAAGGGCCGATTGGGAGCAATTTTAAGTTATGTAGGCAGATTTCATTTCAACGAAATTGCTTGTTAATGTTGAACTGAAAATTTTAGTTTATGAGCAGGATAAGCATGTTTTCTCTGCAGCATATCTGACACAAAGAAATCGTTTTTTTCCCTCATGGTAAAGAAAAAAGTTTGTTTTATTTTTACAGATATAAATGTGGGTTATCATAATTGTACACATGGTCACTGTTACTTCCAGTTTTCACGTCGGCAGTGGATGTGAGGAGGCCAATGCCTTCGCTGTGGCCATTCAAGAGGCCAGAGACGTGTTCGACCAAGCCGTGGAGATGGGCTTTAACATAGAACTCCTGGACATTGGTGGGGGCTTTCCTGGGCATCAAGCTGCTCCTATCTCTTTTGAGGAGGTTTGTAAATCATTCCACTATATCATAATCCCCATCTACAAAATAGAGGAGGTTATGCTGGTTTCGCCATGTCTGTCCATCTCTCCATCTTGTTTTCATTTTCGTGCTCTTTCTCATTAGCTGTTTGACCTATGACCATGAAACTTTTTACAAGTGTTGCTGACGACTCAACAAGGTTCCTGATAGTTTCTGGGTCACATGGGTCAAAAGGTCAAGGTCACAGCTGTTTGAAAATTGTTTCCATGCTCTTTCTCAATAGGTGCAGAGCTCCAGACAGGGGGAGTGATCTTAATTCCAAAATTGAAAATGTTAATTATTCTCCACTGAACCCTATGCTTAAATACCTGTAATTGAAAAAACAGTGTTGCAAGTTGTAACTAAGCAATAAAAGCAATATTATGTATTTACTTTTCTGGTGCTTGGGTTTGCTTCTAAACTCAGAGCTCTGGATTTGCTTCTAAACTGAGCTCCAGATAGAGGAGTGATTTTGATTTCAAAATTGAAAAAGAAAATTTTTCTCGGCGGAACCCTATGTTATGGGTACTCATTAGAATCGTCCCAACGAGACGATTCTAATGAGTACCCATAACATAGGGTTTGGAAGAGAAATAATGGATTTAGAAAACCACCACTCCTTCTTATCTGGAACTCTGTAAACTGCATAAGAAAATTTCAGCATCATACTTAGGCTGTATGGAAAGTTACTGCTTCAAATATTTTGTATTTACCACACAATAAAATGTTGCACTTGTCCAGGTCTAAAGCAGTTACAAATTAGATAACAAGTGTTTCTCAAATGTTGGAAGTTACTTTTGATAGAATGGAAAACATTGTGGAAAAGGGAGAAAATGCTGGTTACTACCATTTTCTGTTTTTCCATAATGTTAAAAGTTCTCTTTCCGAAGTTTATTAAAAGTTGGTTTTCTGAAAATGCACTGAATTGATGATGAAACTGTCAAAGAACCAAAAGAATTTTATAATACATTTTTCTACTTTAGTGAATGTTTCAGAGAAAAACATACAATTTCAGATTGCCACAGTGGTAAACATGGCCCTTGACAAATACTTCCCTGCTGACGAGGGAGTGAAGATCATCGCAGAGCCTGGACGCTATTTTGTAGCCTCAGCCTTTACCCTGGGTGTCAACATCATCGCAAAACGTGCAGTTGCAAGGGATAAACATGGTGAAAGTAAATATTTTCAGAGCTCCAGATAGAGGAAATGATTTTGATTTCAAAATTGAAAATATTAATCATTCTCTATGTTGTGGGTACTCATTAGATTTGTCTGATTGAGACGATTCTAATCGGTACTCACTACATAGGATTTAGAAGAGAAATAACGATTTTAGATGACTATCACTCCCTCTGATCTGGAGTTCTGATCTTGAGCCAATCAGTGGATAAAAACATTTTATAAGTATTGTTTTAATTCTTAATTCAAGGGCTTGCCACCTGATTGGCTGTTATTGAATGTCTCGGCCAATCAGATATCTAGTCTTTAAAATTCAACTCTGTTTGCTGAGACTTGGTAGCACAGTTAGTAGAGTACAGGGCTTGAGATTTTTGGGCCCGCTTGATTTGAATCCTAAGTCAGTTTATTTTCGAGGATTGATGATACCCATTGCAACAGGATTAATTGCTCTCTTACTAATGATAATTGTTTAACAATGGCTCTGTGGGAAAGCAGCCAATGGCAAACATTATTTAAAGGTTGAGACATTGCATGTACTAAAGAATTAACTAATTACCACATGATCCCAGATTTCACAAACCTTAAAGAAAAAGGCCTTTTGAAAACATGGTGGGAAAAAGAGAATTTGTTGGTTACCAGCATTTTGTCCCTTTTCCTACACTGTTTCTAACCTGTCATATTCAAATCAAATTATTTGAGCTTATTTTATTTATCGTCTGCAAATGCTTCCAACCAGGACAAGTCCAAAGTTTCGCCATTTGGTAGTGAGTTAACCTTTTACCACACAATCCGGAGTTGTAAAGACCTTGAGGTAGAAGCCTAATGAAAAAATTGTGGGAAAAGAAGAAAATGCTGGTAACCAGCATTTTCTCCTTTTCCCACAATGTTTTCAACCCTTCCAAAGACAAATTCTATTGTTTGAGCCCTGTTTCATTTCCCATTTGAAAATGCTTTGAACTTGGACAGGTCCAAAATTTTGTTGTTTTGTAAAGAGTTCAGTCATGGGAATATTATTTACAGATGGTGAGCTTGTGGATCAGCCGACAGCGTGTGATGAGCCTTCCTACATGTACTATGTCAATGACGGCGTGTATGGTTCGTTCAACTGTCTGCTGTATGACCATGCCACTGTTGAAGTCAGCACCACCAAGGTAGGATATGTGTTCTGTGTAACACAAAGTAACAACATTCTTTGACTTCATGCTTTTTAGTCTTTTATCGGGAAATAATGATAATAGTATTTGATTATTCATGACTTTAACGTGTGAATTTGGCGTGAATATTTCCATAAGTCTTCCTTTGATGGAGGAAACAGTAGATCCTGTGCAGTAAATCCCGCTCACTGGTTACTATAATAAAGAGTGTGTGCAATTTAACCAGACAGAAATAGGATGTAATTTTATCTCCATTGGCCAAGGGCCAGCGGGCTTATGTCATGGCCTTGTGTCCGTCGTGTGTGCATCCATCCATGCGTGTGATAACTTTTATTTCAAACACCTTCTTCTCTGAAACTACCCATCTAATTTTGACGAACTTTCAGACTGATTTAAATGTGGCTCGAATGATGGGATTTGTTATCAAAGGGTAGAAAGCACAGTGAGAACAGGAGATAATGATAATGGATTGTGTAGAAAAGAGTTAAACAATGTAACAAGTGCCTACAAAATAGGTTAAAATCCAGATATGAAGGAACTTAGACTATCTTGCCCAAAAATGCCCCTTTGTCTGGTATAGTGATTTTCTTGTGCCTGGTTGGGTAGTTCATTGGCTAACTAAATGTCAGTGCTGGTGTGAGAAAGTCAGGAAACACATGCATAGGTGCACCAGCTACTGTGATATGGTCTAAACTGCTTTAAACTCCCAATACAAACAAATGTGTGATTTTCTTTCTTTGATAATTTCAACACAGGACATGGACGACTCCATGCTGTTTGAAAGCAGTGTATGGGGACCAACATGTGATGGCTTGGACTGTATCCTAGAGAACACCCAGCTCCCTGAACACGACGTAGGGGACTGGCTGTATTTCAAGGACATGGGAGCTTACACCGTGGCAGCAGCATCCACGTTCAATGGCATGCCTGGACCCAGCAAGTCCTATGTCTGTCTTGCTTCCCTTTGGTAAGGGCTTGTTTAAATCTGTAACACACAATCCCGACTTTTAATGCCCCTGTGAAAGAAGCAAATAACCAGCATTTTCTCTTTTTTCCCCACCATGTTTTCTACCCTGCTGGAAACAGATTTCAAATTTTTAGTTATGTTTATATTGTTGTCTGCAAATGCAAACTTGTTCACGGCTGTGGTAAACCATGTTACCCCTTCGGGTCGGGACGACATGATTCACCACAGCCATGGACAAGTTTCCAAGTCCCCTGCCACAGGACCGTATTACAAATTCATTATACTGCAAAGTTTTACCATTCCAACATTTGTTAACGCATTACCACACAATCCCTACTTTTGACGCCCCTGAGAAAGAAGCCTTTAGAAAACATTGTGGGAAAAGGAGAAAATGCTGGTAACCAGCATTTTCTCCTTTTCCCACAATGTTTTCTACCCTTCACAAAACAAATTTCAAATTTTCAGTCACTTCAATTTTGTCGTCTGCAAATGCTTTCAATTTGGACCAGTCTACAATATTGTTGTTTGGTAATGGGTTAAGCAAATTTTACATGTCGTTTTGGTTAAAAAATTGAGTATTCTGACGAAGTAGAATTTGCCTTCTGAATGCCTCAATTTAATGAGTTGACTTCACTTGGAACTGACGTCACTGAAACCTTGGTTATGTGTACATGCTAAAACATGCAAGTCGGCACATAATCGTGATGTTAATCTTGATCAACACCGCCGTTTTGGATGTTGTGTTGATAGTGTAGTTATGTATATGGGGCCCCTGAAAGGGAAACTGTTTCTACATTGGATTTGCTAGTGTACATGATATATTATCCAATCAGATCAAGAGAAATTTCTATGCAGTATAATAACCTCTTCTGTGCTTCTGAATTGCAGGAATGGGCTTTATCCAGAGATTTATCCTGACATTCTAAACCTGGACCATCACCCAATGACCAAGCCGTTCTTAACCGCTGGTCCGTGTAGCAAAGAGGCTGCCAATTTCGAGGGTCTACTGTCTCCTCTAGCCAAGCAATTCATACATGTAAAGGAGTAATTCAACAAATAGTCAAAATCAGAGGAACAGATAAGGAGGTTATTTCAGGGATAAACTCTTAACCCTTTACCACACAGTGACGAGTTTTGATGCCCAAAGGAAACAGTTGTGGAAAAAGGAGAAAATGCTGGTAACCAACATTTTCTCCTTTTCCAACAACATTTTCTACTCTAGCAAATATTATAACAATTGCAGCATTTTATCCAGATTGAAATTGTTGTCTGCAACTACTTTCAATTTGGACAAGGCTGGAATCTTGTGGTCAGGTAAAGGGTTAACTAAACATTGCTGAGTTTCAACGACCTTGAGAAAGACAGCTTTTAAAAAAATTGTGGGAAAAAGGAGAAAATGCTAATTTCCAGCATTTTATTGATTTCTCACTTTTTTAAAAGCCTCCTTCTGTAATGGTTGTTGTTTGGATTGTATGGTAAAGTCTTAACTCCTTACCAAACAACAATATTTTAGGCTTGTCCAAATTGAAAGCATTTGCAGACAACAATTTAAATGTGACTGAAAAATTGAAATTTGATTTGGGACGGGTTAGAAAACATTGTGGGAAAAGGAGAAAATGCTGGTTACCAGTATTTTCTCATTTTCCCACAATGTTTTCAAAAGGTTTCTACCTCAGGCCCGTCAAGAGTTGTCATTGTGCGGTTAAGGGTTAATGAATTACACTTCTGTAGATTTTCATGTAAACTTATGTTGTTGGTATTCATTAGAATTGTCATTGAGACAACACTTAAAAGTACCCACAACAAAGGTTTTTTACGAAGAAAGAAGATGCTATTGGTGCCCCCACCTCCATATCTGTACCTCTGAATCATCCACATAAATTTTGCTTTTATTGCTTTTGTCTTATTTAGTTGGAATCGGAGCCATTATCAGTCAACAAAATTGTCAATGGGTTGAAGTTCAGGATCTGTATTCACCAATCATTCTGAAGAACGTTCTTTGTCTTATTCTCCAAAAATTTTCTACATTTGTAAGTAACACAAATTCTGATTGGCTAAACTGAATGGTTTAGCCAATCAGAAGTTGTGTTACTTAAAAATTTAGAAAACCTTGGTGAATAAGAGTAAAGACTAAGAATATTAGAGAATATTTAGAGAAGTTTTAGTTTCAGAGTCTCAGTCCAGTACGCATGTAACTTTTTTGGGACCCATAGAGTTTACAAGTTTAAAAAAAATCGGGTTAAAGAACCACTGCTTTGTATAGGAAATCTATTCCCACCATCCTCGGATACCCCGGGGTCTCCCTATTTGCTACGCTACATCGACCCTGGGACAATTGACTAATAAAACTTTGACTCAGCCGCCGAAAATCGATACGAAACGTCATAGCGTACAGTCCACCCGCCCATCACAAAATGATGATGGAACCAATGAAAAGCCAGCATTCGGCCAGCAGTAAAGCGAGGGAAATTCAATTAATTGTCCCAGGGGTCGATGTAGCGTAGCGAATAGGGAGACCCCGGGGTATCCGAGGATGTATTCCCACCATCTTTTTCCCAATCATAACAAAACTTCAACTAATTTATAAAATGGCCTTTAATCTTGTGGCTTGACCTGTTTTTTCAGGCCTTAACAAGATCTAGAGAAAACTCAAACACAAGTGATATTCTATATTTTTGTTTCCAAGAGCTCTTCCATGACTGATATGGAATTGTTTAATGTGTGCAGTATAGCTAGTATAAAGATATTTTTCTTCCAAAATTTTAGACAGATTTTCTCTATAGTTATTTTAAATAAGTAAGTGGACAACCTTGCCCTGGATATAGTTAAATCTTTCAAAGGAAGTGATTTACATTTCTCAATGGCTAAAAATATGTAGTTTCACTGGACGATGAGGAGAGAGTATAACTTCAGTCTATAATGAAATAGTGGGCAGTGTAAATCAGAGATCAGACTGCATATTCTATGCAGTCTGATCTTGCTCTACACTGTCCACAAAAGCTTCTGGTATTATCTACAATACAAAAAAATACATTTAGAAGTACTCTCATTACAGTTTTTTGACTGATATGGCTCCGAGATATTTGAGTGACTCCCCGAAGTTTGTTTCACTGTTTTTTTCCTCCAAAATAAATTTGCCTTTTTGAGTTGGAACATACCGGTACCATTAAATAATACACTGCCATGACAATACAGTATTTCAATTTGTGAACTTCTAATTTGTGTAAGCAAAAACACAGCTCATAAATGGTGATGAATTTTTTCTTGTTCTGTGCAAGCCATGGTCTGTCATGAATTTCAAATTTTGAGTTCGAGACAGCAATTGTGTACCTTAATTTTTGGGAGAATAGATCAATAGACATTTTTCACGAAGAAACAGTCATACTTCGCAGATGTTCATTTTAGGCTGTCGGACTGCTTCACTTTACGGTTTACCACACATGGGATCTGTATGGCTCTGTGGTAAAGTGTAGGACTTGCAACCTGGAGGCCCCAGGTTTAATCTCAATGGATCCACTGGCTTTTTAGTGAGAGTGCCTATGGGCAAGACACCTCGGAGCCATAGCTTAGTACTGGTGAAACCCAGGAAATACATGAATGTGTGAGCTGTGTGACATTACTAAAATGATATTGAAGGAAGCAAGTCATTAAGTGTATAGAATCTAGATTCAGAGCTCCAGATAGGAGGGAGTTAGGGTATTCTAAATCCATTATTTCTCTTTGAAACCATATGTTGTGGGTACTCATTAGAATCGTCTTGATGAGACGATTCTAATGAGTACCCACAATATAGGGTTTACTTGTGGTGAATGATCTGTATTTTCAATTTTAAAATCGAAATCACTTCCTCTATCTGGAACTCTGTAGACTTTAAGGTATAGTTTGTCACAAGGACGAGCATGTTCAAAGCAATTATGAGCATGTTTGGGTCTCTCTTTATAAAATATGCATTTAGAAAGTATATTGTCGGTTTACTTCAAAAACCTTGTAACTACAGCTTGTAACAAGCTGTAGTTACAAGGTTTTTGAACTAAACCAACAATGTTTTTTTTTGTCACTATGATGTTCAATTAAGCTAGGGTTTACCTATGGTCACAAATTTTAGTTTGGGATTATATTGGTTTATTTCATGAAAGTTTAAAATATTTCTTGTGGTCTTTAAAATCTGGTTATATAAGCACAGAGGACACTTGCTGTCTTATAAGCCTGGCCAGGCTTTTTGTGGTGTAGTGTTTGTTCAAGCTAACATTATTTTCATCAATTAAAAAAGTATTAACTGTATTTACTTTCTGGTTTATTTTTATTTCTTTGCCAAAATGTTGCCTGCTGGTTTAATATGCTTTATCGCACAATCTGAAGATTTACCAACCCCACCAGAGAGAGCTTTTGAAAACACAGTGGCAAAGGAGAGAATGCTTATCAGCATTTTCACCGTTTCCTACAATGTTTTCTCTATTTTAAACAACCTTGAGGAAGAAGCTTTTTAACTCTTTACCAAACGACAAACTTTTGGACTAGTCCAAATTTAAAGCATTTTGATGGCTGAGTGCAACACTGTCCTAAGTGCCTATACAAAGTTTAGGCACTTAGGATAGTGTTGCACTCACCCATCGATTCGCAGACGACAAAATTAATGTGACTCAAAAATTGAAATTTGATATTGGAAGGGTGGAAAACATTGTAGGAAAAGGAGAAAATGCTGGTTATCAGCATTTTCTCCTTTTCCTACAACGTTTTCAAAAGTTTTCTTTCTCATGGTTGTTAAAAGTCGGGATTGTGTGGTAAAGAGTTAAGACATTTTTGGAAAATGAGAAATGTGTCTTTTTCCCAGAATTTTTTCTAGCCTTTCGGGAACAAATTTCATGTTTTGAGCTACGTTCATTTTGTCGTCAGCTGATGCTGTCAATTCGGACAAGTCTAAAATTATGTTGTATGGTGAAGATATAATAACAAGTTGATACGCCTTTTCTCTTCTAGATGTTTCGTCAGCAAAAGTTTTCTGTTTGAAATAATGTAAACTTTAGTCATTTTGTAAAGAGATCTGAAACAATTTGCCCACAGTGTTTTATGAAGTTGTGTGTTCATGCAAATTCCATCACCAAATGAATGCATTTTAAAAACCTTTTAATGCTTTCAGTTTGGACCAGTCCAACATTTTGTTGGTTGAGAAAGAGTTAAGACGGTGTTAACCCATTACCATACAATCCCTACTTTTGACGACCCTGGGAAAGAAGCCTTTTAGAAAACTATGTGTGAAAAGGAGAAAATGCTGGTAACCAGCATTTTCTCCTTTTCCCACAATGTTTTCTTCCCTTCACAGAACAAATTTCGAATTTTCAGTCACTTTTATTTTGTCATCTGCAAATGCCTTCGATTTGGACAAAAGTAAGATTGTGTCATTTGGTAATGAGTTAAACTACAATCCAAACAAAAAAAAAACAAACATTGACAAACTTGGTTGCAATCGTTCTGGGTAAATCTGCAGGCCGTGACACCTCAAACTTCCTTTCGCTTTGGAGATGGGTTACTTGCATTTATAACTAGACGGAACAAGGCGCAGTTTTCCTCGTTCAGTCTGCAGGCAGTAGATTATGACCTCTAGCTTTTGACCTTCGGTTCGGTCGTTATGAAGAGGCTTTATAGTGAGTTTCAGATAAAATGAGATCCAGTTATCGAACCCTTGCATCGTTATCTACTATCTGTCATGTCGTATCGCTTTTATCCCTTTACCAAACGACAAAACTTTTGACAGATCCAAATTGAAAGCACTTGCAGACGACAAGACAAAGGTAACTCAAAAACTGAAATTTGTTTCCAGGAGGGTAGAAAAGCATTGTGGGAAAAGGAGAAAATGCTGGTTTCCAGCATTTTCTCCTTTTCCCACAATGTTTTCAAAAGGCTTCTATCTCAGGGTCGTAAAAATCAGAGATTATTTGGTAAAGTGTTAATCCCTTACCACATCATCCCGAGTTTTTACGACTCTAGTTGTTTACGTCAACCTTTTGAAAACATTGTAGGAAAAGGAGAAAATGCTGGTAACCGGCATTTTCTCCTATTCCAATCAGTGTTTATTCACTTCCGGAGTCTATTACAATAATTTCAGCTGTGTCGAATTTGTCTTCTGCAAATTCTTTCAATTTCGACAAGTCTGATCTTTTATCCTTTGGTTAACTCTTCACCAAACGACAGCATTTTAGAATTGTCCAAATTGAAAGCATTTGCAGACGACAAAATAAAGGCGACTCAAAAAATTGAAACTTGACTTTGGAAGAGTAGAAAACAGATCGGGAAAGGAGAAAATGCTGGTTAGCAGTATTTTCTCCTTTTCAGTGTTTTCAGAAGTCGTCTGCCTTGAGGGTCGTGAAAACCAGGGATTGTTTGGTAAAGGGTTAAGGGGAAACCCTATACTTCGGGACAAAATTTCAGACTTGTCCAAATCGATTTACAGAGTTTGCACATAATATGTCAAATACGATTCAAATAATGAGGCTGAAAAAGTACAAGGAGTCGTTGGAAATGGAGAAAATACAAGGTAGAAACATTTTCTCTTATTATTCCGACGATGTATCCAAAATGCTAGTTTCTCTGCCATGTAGAACGAGATTTTTTCGTAGCCATATTATGTTGTAACATCGACGCAGCCTTGGATCAAGGTCACTTTGAAAGTACGAAAGTTTTACATTCTTCCTCCTAATGTGGTTAAATGTACATTGCACATAGTCAAAACAGGGATTGTCTCTTAGGTAGCTGTCTGTAGTCTTTACCAGATGACAAATTTATAGTGGTTTATATATTAAAAGCATTTGCAGACGACAAAATAAATGTGATTGAAAAATCGAAATTTGGTTTGGGAAGGGTAGAAAACATTACCAGCATTTTCTCCTTCTCCCACTATGTTTTCAAAAGATTTTTATCACAGGGTCGTCAAAAGTCGTCATTGTGTGGTAAAGAGTTAAGACAATATTTTACCCCTTTACGAAACAATCCTCAGTCTTAGCGACCCTGAGGTTGAGTCCCCCCCCCCCACAGTGTGTTCTACCCATTCAAAGACTAATTTTGTATTTTGACTAACATTGAATTTGTCGACTGCATTTGCCATCAATTTAATTTAGAGGATTCTATAATGTCGTTGGATAAATACTTAACTTGTTCAGAAGGCGGACTGTAGACTCTGAACAGAAGTAAGGGAATCCGATCCCCTTTTCGTCGGGTACTAATCTAAACAAACCCCCCCCCCCCCACCTTTAAAAAAAAAAATGGGTTTTAAAAAATCGTTATCGGCATTATTTTGCCGAAGAATCTACTTCGAATTTAGACGAATCTCAAAATCTGTCGTGTGGTACCTATGGGTGAATTTTAAGATAGATCTAGGTATATATCTAATCTAATATTTGTGAGACAAAGTTCCATGCTAAATAATATTAAATAGACCTTGGCAGGAGATTGAACGTCTGTGTACCGTCTAGGTCTGCTTTGAATTTACTTTTATCCGATCACATTAGATTCATGAGAGAAAAAAAAAAAACTGAATCGATTAGCTGTTCAATTATTAACGATATTTCCATGTTCATAACGCATGACGTTTCATCAGGGAAATTTGTATGTAAATACTCTTGCACGTGCTGAAATAGGCCATGATCATTCACTGATCAGCCGGGTCTTATATTTTCATTGGTCAAAAATGTCGTGCCCTCGTTTTTCATTGGCCAATTTATCCCCGCCCTCAGCAAGGTCAAGGCCGTATTTATTATGATTTTTCTAACACACCCCAAGAATTCACCTTCTTACTATTGATAAAACGATGTGTTGTTTAAGGAACTAAAACTTAGTGATGGATACGAAAAAAACGTGTAATTTTTACCCGTTAACACCACCAGGGACCCCACCTTCGGACAATGTTGTAAGTATTTTTTTTGTTGTTCAATTTCGCTTCCGATAAGATGTGAAATTCGTCTGCTATGAAAAGCTTTTCTTCGTTATATTTTATATGCAATTTATAATAGACAGTGGCAGAGATAATCAAAATATAGTTTTTAAATAGATCTATATTTTTAATGTCAAAAACTGTTTTATACTTTGCTGAACTAAGTCTTGTCTAGATTTATTTGGCTACTGTTCGATGAATTTATCTGTGATATTAGACCTTCTGTACAAGAACGCCAGACAGACGGGATGCGGACTTCGATATCTTTACGGTCACAGCTTAGCCAAGTATCGTATGGCGACGTGCTAAAATTATTCGAAAAAAAAAAGTGGCAAATTTCGTCGAGATGTGCAGTTATTTTCATGGCAAATTTACGGCGCGTTTTCTTAAAACCTCGTAGATATACTCATTGGCTGCTTTAGATGACACGGTGACGCACCTTTGTGGGTGTGTAATAAGAGGATTTGTCTCCCTTGAATTATAGCGTTTGCGGTGCTACATTGCAACATATTACCAACAAATTACTGAAACTGGGATTGAATTAAAGTATTTTTTCGATAGTTTCAATGTGTACACACCTTTAAACTTTTAGATTGAGATACTAATATATATATATATTGACTGTATACTTGCATCAGATCTCTCCTCTAAAATTGCCATGCTTCTAGCGCGTGTAAACTTGACCTACATAACCCTTACTGTAATACTGTATGTCACTAAGTGTAACGGTTATTGCATACGTTCAAGATGCACGTAACAGTCTACATGAATGTTAGGTAAAGGTTGAATTAAGTTCTTGAATTACTTTTTTGTTAAGCTGGGTGGAAGGTGTGATACCATTTTGTTGATTTAAATTTTGTAACTTGTTAGATAGTGCATTTAATCAAAGATTGCTTAACCCTTTCCCAAACAATCCCTGGTTTTTACAGGTATGGAATAGAAGCCTTTCGAAAACATTGTGGGAAAAGGAGAAAATGCTGGTAACCAGCATTTTCTCCTTTTCCCACAATGTTTTCTACCCTATCATAGACAGAAATCATCTTTTCAGCAAGAGTTGAATTGTCGTCTGCAAATGCTTTCAATTTGGTCTAGTCCAAAAGTTTGTCGTTTGGGAAAGGGTTAAAAAGTCCCAACAGACTTATCTATTTAGAATAAGAAACGGAAGAATTACAGTCAGGCAGTTGTCTCTACAGACTACGAATTTATTGCAGCAAAGCATACGAATGGATCAAGGATCAGACTGTATGTGTTGTGCTTTCTGATCTTGATGCACACTGTCAGCAAAGGCACCATGAGCTGTGAAAGGCAGATCACATGAATTTGACATTCAATAACCAAAATAAATGATAACATGTGAAAAAAAATCTCCCCTATATATAATTTATATTGTATAGGGGAGATTTTTTTTCATGTTTTAGATCTACAATTTATTTTGGTTATAGAATGTCAAATTCCTGTGGGCAGATGATGCATTAACTCTATTCCAGATAACAGAACTAGATCTAATTCTTTATCAGACAACATTTTGGAATAGATCAAATTCAAAGCATTTGCAGATTACAAGTTAAATGTTGCAAACATGATGAATTTCTCGGTCTCATAGTAGGGTAAAAAAACATTTTAGGAAAAAGGGGAAAATGTTGGTTACCAGCTGGTTACTTGGATTTTTTTTCTTTCCCCACAATGTTTTAATTTTTTACAGAGCAATCCCATTAGATCTACTTGTGCCACATTTACTGTTCTTTGAAAATGCTTTAATTTCAGTCGGTCTAAAATTTTGTTAACCCATTTCCACTCAATCCCTACTTTTGACGCCCCTGAGAAAGAAGCCTTTGGAAAACACTGTGGGAAAAGGAGAAAATGCTGGTAACCAGCATTTTCTCCTTTTCCCACAGTGTTTTCTACCCTTCCCAGAACAAATTTCAAATTTTCAGTCACTATTATTTTGTTGTCTGCAAATGCTTTCAATTTGGAACAGTCTAGAATATTGTCGTTTGGTAATGGGTTAATTGGTAAGGAGTAATGGTCGAAGTCAAAATTTCCTCTATTGCATGGTAATGCTTGGTTTTAAAGAGATCAGTGGGGAGACTTTGTACTTACATGTATCCACATATTAACAACTTTTTTACCTATTTACCATATGACACACAATCACTACTTTCGAAGATCCTGAGATAGAAGCCTTTTGAAAACATTGTGAGAAAAGGAGAAAATGCTGGTAAACAGCATTTTCTCCTTTTCTCACAATGTCTTCTACCCTTCACAAAACAATTTTCAAATTTTCAGTCACTTTTACTTTGTTGTCTGGAAATGCTTTCGATTTGTACAAACCAAAGATCATGTTGTTTGGTAATGAGTTAATCCCTGCATGTACCCTTTGCCACACAATCCCGAGCTGTCACAACCTGAATAAGGCAGCTTTTGAAAATTCTGTGAAAAGAAAATGCTGTTTTAGCAGGCATTTTCTCCTTTACCCACACTATCTACAATCCTGATCAAGGTCAGAAATCCTCTTTTTAGCTACATTTTAATTTTTGGTGACTTGGTGAGGATGTTACGAAAAAAGATAATTCAACTTTCGGTCACAATACTTTTCTGTGTACCGGTAACTCCCAACTTTCTTCTTTTCCACAGACAGTTCCCATAGTATTAGCCAAGCACTTAGTCATCTGGAAGTACCTTCAATTCGGATGATTCTGAAATGTTATAGACTGGTTTAGTCATCTGGATGTACCTTCAACTCAGATGATTCTGAAATGTTTTAGACTGATGAAGGCTAGATCATGTTGTGTACTTGCCACAATGGCAAACTCCCAATGTTGGCTCCATCATAATGGATTGAATTGAACCAGAGTTTCCTGATAAAATTCGCAACACCTTTACAGTTTCCCACATAACAAAATTTAGATTAAGTCCAAATATTGAAAGCATTAATTTTGTAGATGACAAATTTAATGTAGCCTAATAGTAAATTTCTATTTTTGAAATGGTAGAAAACATTTTGGAAAAAAGAGTAAGCATTCACAACGGACTAAAAATTTGATGCCATCTTCAGAGTCGGCGATGCACTATAATAAGCATGTTGTCACATAATTTTTGATCTATTTACTCTTAACAACACAATCCCGACTTAACAACCCAAGGGAAAAAAAGCATTTGAAAACATTGAAGGAAAAGGAGAGAATGCCAGTTGTATTTTTTTATGGCCCTTGTCATCTGTCTGTGTCCGTTAACAATTTCTTGTCTGTGCAAACTCCTCCTGTATAGTTTCCATTTGAAAAATAACTTCAAACTTACCACTATGAATCTCAGATGTGTTTTTGTGCATGTGACTCATAAAATTTTGATCTCTGTAGGGTGTTCTCAATTTTAACCCATTTCACTGACAAGCCCCTTCGATTATAATATGTGCCAATCTGCAAAGCTCTTCTTCCACAATGTTTTCAAAAAACCTCCCTCAGGGTTGTCAAAACTTGGTATTGTTTTGTGAAGAGTAACTTAACTCATAACCACACAATCCAAACTTTTAATGACCCTGTGAAAAAAAGTGGCTTAGTTGAAAACATTGTGGGAAAAGGAGAAAATGCGGGTTACCAGCATTTTCTCCTTTTTCCACAATGTTTTCTACCTTTTCTGATTCAAAATTCATTTTTGATTCACATTTATTTTGACGTCTGCAATAGCTTTTAATTTGGACTGGTCCAAAATTTTGTCTTTTGATATGGAGTTAAATAACGAAGTGATCATGCGATGGCCATACTGCACTAGCAGCCATGATTTTGTACATGTCGGTATGCAGAGCACTCTAACTAGAGAGGTTCGCATACATGCTGTCAGTCTAAACTTTGATGTGAACAGTTTCAAACGTAAGTCACTGCATACCATAGACAAGACCAGAAACTTTTAACCCATTACCATACAATCCTTATTTTTGATGCCCCTGAGAAAGAAGCCAGTAGAAAACGTGGGAAAAGGAGAAAATGCTGGAAATCAGCATTTTCTCCCTTTTCCCCACAATGCTTTCTACTCTTCACAAAACAATTTTCAAATTTTCAGTCACTTCTATTTTGTTGTCTGCAAATGCTTTCAATTTGGACAAACCTAAAGTTTTGTCGTTTGGTAATGAGTTAAGGACAGTGTTACTGTGTAGATCAAGATCAGACTGCATGTTCTGTGCAGTCCGATCTCTGATCTGCAGTGTCCACTGCCGTATTTTTTAGTTTGATGCTCGAACTCTCACATGATCTCGCAGAGGAAATGTATTTTTAGCCTTTAGGAGAATTCAATTTATTTATTCAGTCGTGAAAAAGTTAAACTCTTTACCACAGAATCCCGACATTTAACAACCCTGGGAAAATTATTTTTCAAAACATCGTTGGAAAAGGAGAAAATGCTGGAAACCAGCATTTTCTCCTTTTCCCACAATGTTTTGTGCTTCCCAATGGAAAAATTCAGGATTTCAGTCGCATTACTTTGTCATCTGCAAATGCTTTTTGGATTAGACCACTCCAAAATTTTGTCATTTGTTACATGGTTAAGACAGTTTCAGCTTTATTAAAGATGATAAGAATGATTGCAGTTTATAGATTGCCTGACTCGAATGTTTCAGAAGTGCAAAAATATTCCATTGAAGATCAGACTGCATGTTTTGTACAATCTGATTCTGACCTACACTTGCTGCAAGAGTAATAAACGATGTGAAAAGCACTTTAGGGAATAATTCTAAAGAGTCCACACTATGTGGAGTTGGAACAACCCTGAAAGAAGTGTTTAACTCTACACCAAACAACAAAATTTTAGAGTGGCCCAAATTGGAAGCACTTGCAGAAATTGAAATTGAAATTCGTTTCTAGCAGGGTAGAAAACGTGGGAAAAGAAAAAAATTGCTGGTCATCAGCATTTTCTCTTTTTCCCGTAATGTTTTCCAAAGGCAGGGTTTTAAAAACCAGGGATTGTTTGGTAAAAGGTTAAAAACATAATGGGAAAAGCATTGTGTTATGAATGTGGACAAGAATAAAATCTTGTGGTTTGGTAAAGAGTTAACCCTTTACTACATAATAAAGAGTTTTTATAACCATGAAAAAATGGCAGGAAAAGGAGAAAATGTTAATTACTAGCATTTTCTCGTTTCCACAGTATTTTCTAACCTACTAACTAACCTAAGAACTTCAGTATATTTGTATCACGTTCAAATTTGAAGTCCCTACAGACTGCTTTGAATTGAGACCTGGTTGAAGTTTTGTTGCATGGTGAAGAGTGAAAAATGGTTAGGTCAGGATGTAGGGGGAAAAAAAACAGTAGAAAAGTTTTGGCAACAGAACAGCACGGACCATGCCTTGATCACTTGCTGATATAAGAGTTGTCACAGGGACATAATAGGTCAAAAATCTGTGGGAGCTGTCTGTGATCACAGCGTGGAAGTGTGCTAGATATTCTGTTACATGTATTAGGAATTATGTTTAGTCTTTTATCAATATAATCCTTTGTTTTGTTGACCATGAAGGATTTTGAAAACATTGTGGGAAAAGGAGAAAATGCTGGTAACCAGCATTTTCTCCTTTTTCCCACAATGTTTTCAACCCTTTGAAAGACACATTTTCTTGTCAGACCTACTGGTCCATTGTGAATGCCTACTGTTTGAACTGGTCCAGGATTTTTGTGGTTTTGGAAGGTAAATGTTTTACCACAAAATGGAATTTTAGATGATATTTTGAGGAGAAATTACATATGATTCAAATGATGAAATAATTTATGTTTTTGATAAAGTAGAAAAACATTGTGGGGAAAAAGGAGAAAATGCTGGTTTCCAAAAAACCTCTTCAGATGACAAACTCTCTGACAGGGTTGAAATCATTGTGGGAAAAGGAGAAAATGCTGGTTACCAGCATTTTCTCCTTTCCCCGTTAATGTTTTCAAATGCTTTTTTTTTTTTGCAGTCATAAAAATCAGGGATTGTTTGGTAAAGGGTTAACCCTTTACCAAACGACAAAATTTAGACTGGTCCAAATTAAAAGCATTTGCAGGCGATAATATAAATATGAATCAAAAATTGAATTTTGATTTTGTTAGGGTAGAAAACGTTGTTTGAAAAGGAGAAAATGCTGGTCACCAGCATTTTCTCCTTTTCCCACAATGTTTTCAAAAGCTTTCGTTCTTAGGGTCATTAAAAGTCTGGATTGAGTGGTATAGAGCTAAAGCATTTGAATGTACATGTATAGGATGATAGAAGATATTATAAGATATTGTTTCAACCTCCCCTCAAACCCTCTGCCAGCATTTTTTCTTTTTCTACAATGTTTTCAACAGCCATTCTCAGGATATTAAAACTTCGCATTGTTTGGTCAAGGGTTAAACGTATACTTTGATAGAAGGATACAACCTGTTGTTTTGACCTCTCCTCAAAAGTAAATAATGAAAAAAAAGATCTCAAAAAACCTAGCTGTAATGGAACTGTTATCAACTCACAGCTATTTATTCCCTCCATCCTGCATTATTTGCATTTACATGTACTCCCATTGCCAACTTTAACCCAGTACCATACAATCCCTTCTTTTGACGACCCTAAGAAATACATGTAGACCTTTAGAAAACATTGTGGGAAAAGGAGAAAATGCTGGTCACCTTTATTATGTCGTCTGCAAATGCTTTCGATTTGGACAAACCTAAAATTTTGTCATTTGGTAAAGAGTTAAACAACTCTGAGAAAGAAGGATTTTGAAAGTACATGTATTGTGGGTAATGAAGAAAATGCTAGTCACCAGTTATCTGCAAATGGTTTTAATTTGGTGTAGTCCAAATTCCAAAATTGTGTCGGTCAGGATAGAGTGAAGTTTGTCAAAAAACAAGGGTCTCCACCTGTAGCCTTGAGCATGCACAATCATCTAGTTTAAACCTTTACCACACAATCCCGACTTTTATCGACCCTGAGAAAGAGGCCTTTTGAAAACACTGTGAGAAAAGGAGAAAATGCTGGTAACCAGCATTTTCTCCTTTTCCCACAATGTTTTCTGCCCTTCCCAAACCAGCTTTCAACTTTTCAGTCACCTTTATTTTGTCGTCTGCAAATGCTTTCAATTTCGACCAGTCTATGATTTTGTTCTTTGGTAAAGGGTTAATCTACCAGCTCTTATTGGGAGAAGGTCAAAATTTCAGACTTGTTCAAGTTGAAAGTATTTTGCGGATGACAAAATAACAGGTTGCTCGAACAACAAAGTTTGTTAACCCTTTCCCAAACAGCACATTTCGGACCAGACCAAACTGAAAGCATTTTGCAGATGACAAATTGACAGTTGCTGAAAAGATGATTTTTCTATATAATAGGGTAGAAAACATTGTGGGAACAGGAGAAAATGCTGGTTACCAGCATTTTCTCCTTTTCCCACAATGTTTTCAAAAGGCTTCTATTCCTGACCCGTAAAAACCAGGGGTTGTTTGGGAAAGAGTTAAAGAGATCTAAAAACATAGTGGGAAAAGGAGAAATTGCTGGTTATTAGTATTTTCTCCTTTTCCCACAATGTTTTGAAAAGCTTTCTTATCAGGGTATCGGTAGTTTGGATTGTGTGGCAAAAGATTTGAAAAAAATAAGACATTGCAGCTACATTGTGCATACACTCGTGATTACAAGGGCGAAAACATTGTCAAACATTAGTCAAACAGTAAGCACTGACCTGCTGTGTGACGGGTATGTATTTGCGTCACTGTCAATTTGCTGAGATCAGCACATTCTTATAACAGTTACTACTTTACCATAAAATGCTGTATAGTAAAAATTGTGAAGGAAATGTCTTTGAAAAAGTAACTCAAAGCATTGAGAATGCTGAAGTGGTATTTGTCAAGGAAACCCATTGCGTGGAATCAATAGTTTGAAAGAAAAAGAGACATATTGTTCAAACATTGCCTTAAAAGCATATGAATACCTTTTCTGTTGAAAGGAGAGTACTCATGTACCTTAAAACTATGATTTTGAAATATCTTTAGCCTTTTACATTTAATTTCCAACATTACAACCAATTACTTCGATCTATAAATATTCATGAGCAATCAAATGGAGTAGCGCGCAATCATAGGACGAACAAGCCATGGAATGATTTGGTTTTGGAATGAAAAAAATCAGGGTCAGTAGGCAAATTTGTATCATTACGCCAATAAAAGACTATGAGCGAGAGAAGCTATATTTTCAATCAAAAATCAAAAATAAGTATCTCAACGATTGATGGCCTCGCCCAATGTATTTCAAAATGCCATTTCAAATTACATATCTGTGTGCCACCAAAAAACTCATTTGCCTGAGAAAGAATGAGTTTAACTGGGTTTATTTCCTTCCGCTTTGCACAAAATAAGATACATGGTTATCAAAATTCATTGTTGAACTCATAGTGGTGTTGTCTTTGACAAATACCACAGAAACTCAGAGAAGTATAAAATGTTTACCATGCAAATGCTGTATGTAAGATTCTGAGAGAGAAGCCTATGTAAAACATTGTTGGAAAAGGAGAAAGTGTTTACAAACCTTTCAATCTCAACTTTTAACATCACTGTAAAAGAAGCCTTTTGAAAACATTGTGGGAAAAGGAGAAAATGCTGGTGACCAGCATTTTCTCCTTTTCCTACAGTGTTTTCTTCCCTTGAACTAAAACAAATTTCAATTTTTTAAGTCCCATTTATTTTGTCGTCTGCAGATGCTTTCAATTTTGACCTGTCTAAAATTTTGTCGTTTGGTAAAGAGTTTTACATTGTCCATGAAATAGGTCATTGCACCCTTTCAACCTTTTGCCACACAATTAAGACTTTAACCCGATACCAAACAACAAAATTTGAGACTGGTCCAAATTGAAAGCTCTTGCAGGTGACAAAGTAAACATAACTCAAAGACTGAAATTTGTTTCCAGCAGTGTTCAAATACTGTTTGGGTTTATTCTATGCTTTAACAGAAGGTACAGGGGCCAAGGTCTATGCCCTCCCATGACCTGATTATTTCTTTCAGCTCTAATCAGGGCCACATCTGAACATAACCAGACAAAAAAGGAGTTACACAATAGGTTTTTGTTTTGCCCCTTTTTAACCCATTACCACTCAATCCCTACTTTTGACGCCCCTGAGAAAGAAGCCTTTTGAAAACACTGTGAGAAAAAGAAAAAATGCTGGTAACCAGCATTTTCTCCTTTTCCCACAGTGTTTTCTACCCTTTCCTGAACAAATTTCTTTTTTTCAGTCACCTTTATTTTGTCGTCTGCAAATGCTTTCAATTTGGACCAGTCCAAAATTTTCTCGTGTGGTAATGGGTTAAGCCCATGACTTTTTAAGTCTCTACTGCTGACCGCTTTTAAAACTTTGTGAGTGAGGGAGTAACTGTTCGTGTACCATTTGGAAAATGAAAAAGAGACTTGTCTGTATTGGAAGCTGTTACAGATGATAAATCAAATGTTGCTTAAATTCTTGTACTTGTCTACAATATATTTTGAAAAGCTGTTGAAAAGGGAGAAAATCTGTATTTTTCTGCCCTTTGCCCCCGCAATGTTTTCAAAATTTTCTGGTAAGCACCATTTTCTCCTTCCACACTGTTTCCTCTTTCAAAGTCAAGTTTCAATTTTGTTAAGTGACCTTTATTTTGTTGTCTGCAAATGCTTTCAATTTGGACAAGTCTGAAATATTGTCGTCTGAAATTGTGTTGTTTGGTAAAGATTTAACCCATTACCACACAATCCCTACTTTTGACGCCCCTGAGAAAGAAGCCTTTTGAAAACACTGGGAAAAGGAGAAAATGCTGGTAACCAGCATTTTCTCCTTTTCCCACAGTGTTTTCTACCCTTCCCTGTTCAAATTTCAGTTTTTCAGTCACCTTTATTTTGTCGTCTGCAAATGCTTTCAATTTGGACTAGGCTAAAATTTTCTCGTCTGGTAAAGAGTTAATCAATGTGTTGGGGATGAATTTGATACCACAGTTGATACACAGGCATCCTGCACATGCTTTGAATTTGGACAAGTCTAAATTTTGTGGTGCTGGAAAATAGTCAACCCTGCACCATAGTGTAAATAATGTAGACTTAACTAATTTGAAAGCAGTTGCAGACGACAATTTGAATATGGCTAAAAGGATAGATTTTTTCTTTGGTCAAGTTGAAAACTTTGTGGGAGGAGGAGAAAATGCTGGTTACCAGCATTGTCTGCTTTTCTCATAATGTTTTTAACGCTTTACCACAAATCCCGACTTTTGACGATCCTGAACAAGAAAGCCGTTGAAAAAGTGGGAAAAGGAGAAAATTATGGTAACCAGCATTTTCTCCTTTTCCCACATTTTTTGCTACCCTTCCCAAATAGAATTTTAATTTTTGATTCACATTTTTGTACTTTGCAAATGCTTTCAATTTGGACTTGTCAAAAATTTTGTCATTTGGTAAAGAGTTAAAAGGCTTGCTCCTTTCTCATATTTCAAATTTTAAGCATTTGCAGAGGACAGATTGAATTTATCTCAAATGACGGAATTTTTGTCTGAAAAAGTAGAAAACATTCTGAGAAAAGGAGAAAATGCTAGTTACCAGTATTTTCTCCTTTTTCCTGCAATGTTTTCAAAACTCATTCTTACCACCATTTTCTCCATTTTCCCACAATGTTTTCAAAACTTATTCTTTCTCAGAGTTGTTTAACTCAAAATGTTTAAACGACAAAATGTTTAAACCACAAAATTATAGACCAGTCCAAATTGAAAGCATCAGCAGACAACAAAATAAATGCTGATAAAAAAATTGAATTCTGAACCGGAAAGGGTAGAAAACAGTGTGGGAAAAGGAGAAAATGCAGGTTACGAGCATTTTTTCCTTTTCCACATTGTTTGCTGAAGGCTTCTTTTTCAGGGTCATCAAAAGTAGAGATTGTGTGGTAATGGGTTATAGTTAAGACTGTTAGTCAAAGCGTCAAAAGTCAAGATTGTTACTTACTAGTCGATGCGTTAAGCTCCTACACGCATGACAGTTTTTCTATTATAATTTTCCACTGACCCAGTTACATTCAAGCTACTTTCTGGCTATGGCCGTCACTGTATTTTTTCATCTGTTATAATGGCTGTAGTGTGTCCTGGACAGTGAGTGTCTGTGATTTGGAAATTTTGTGTTTTGTTATTTCCGCAGTGTAAGTGTAGATGCCAAAACTGAAGTATTTGTTACATGAGAGTGACATATTGCACTGACTTGTTTAACTTCTGTTTGGTTTTCCACTGATTAACTCATTACCACATGACAAAATTTTAGGTTTGTCCAAATTGAAAGCATTTGCAGATGACAAAATAAAAGTGACTGAAAATTTGAAATTTGTGTAGTGAAGGGTAGAAAACATGGTGGGAAAAGGAGAAAATGCTGGTTACCAGCATTTTCTCCTTTTCCCACTATGTTTTCTAAAGACTTCTTTCTCGGGCATCAAAAGTATGGATTGTGTGGTATGGGTTAACCCACTTTCAAACATTAGCCAGCTTTAACAACCCTAAAGGCTTCTGAAAAAATTGTTGGAAAAGGAGAAAATGCTGGATACCAGCATTCTGTCCTTTTCCAACAGTGTTTTCTGTCTATTCAAAGAAGTATTCCAACATTTGGTGGCATGTTTAATATGTCGTCTGCAAATGTTTTTGAAATTAAAAAAGTAGTAAGATTTTGTTGTTTTTGGGTTTTGAGATAAATGGTACATGTATATTAAACTTTACCAGCTTACAAAATTTTCTCCAAAATGAAAGACTGAGTACTGAAAAAGTTTTGCCTTTGAACGAGAAGAAAATATAGTTCAAATACTGTTCTATACTGTTCTATAGTTTGGAAATGCTAGTTACTAGCATTGTAGTTACTAGCATTGTCTTCTTGTAGCACAATGTTTTCAAAAGGCTTTCATGCTCTGGTTGGTTTATTCACAGGACTCTTTGGTGAAGCTTTAAACCTTTACCAAACAATCCCTGGTTTTTACAAGCCTGAGATAGAAGCCTTTTAAAAACATTTGGGGAAAAGGAGAAAATGCTGAATCAGCATTTTCTCCTATTCCCACAATGGTTTCTACCATGCTGGAAACAGACATCATATTTTTAGTTATACAGTATTTATTTTATCGTCTGCACAGTGCTTTTAATTTGGACCAGTATGAAACTGACATTTGGTAAAGAGTTAACTTATCACCACCTGCAGATTTTATGTTTGGCTACTCCCTTGGCAAACTGAAAACATTGTGGCTGGGGAAGAAATAAGATGTAAGCAGTTGTTTCCATTCCTGCAGTAGTTTTTTTAGCCATAATCATGCATTTATGTTTCATATGAATTTTCCATAAGAATGTTTTTTCTAAAACTGGTGCAGGCTTGGCTTATCCTCGTATGACACTGTCCCCAGTTTTAACAATCCTGAGTAAGAAGGCCTCTGAAAACATTGTTAGAAAAGGAGAAAATGCTGGTAACCAGCATTTTCTCCTTTTACCACAATGTTTTCTACCCTTCACAAAAGAAATTTCAAATTTTCAGTCACTTTTATTTTGTTGTCTGCAAATGATTTTAATTTGGACCAGTCTATAATTTTGTTGTTCGGTAAAAGAGTTGAGAGATGATGAGGTAAGAGGGAATTCTCCACATGCTGCAATGTCTTCTATAGTGTCATTTATCATTACATTATTTACATTTTTTTTCTCTCTGCATTCCTTTGTTGATTTTTTCTAGCCCACCTGAGCACAAAGTGCTCAAGGTGAACTTAACCCATTACCACTCAAACCCTACTTGTGACGCCCCTGAGAAAGAAGCCTTTTGAAAACACTGTTGAAAAAAGAGAAAAAGCTGGTGACCAGCATTTTCTCCTTTTCCCACAGTGTTTTCTACCCTTCCCAGAACAAATTTAAATTTTTCAGTCACCTTTATTTTGTCGTCTGCAAATGCTTTCAATTTGGACCAGTCTAAAATATTGTCGTTTGGTAATGGGTTAAATTGTGGTCATGCTGTGTCAGAAGTTTGTCACTCAGGTATCAATGTTTACATGTATGTTATGTTCCCTCTGGAGGCCACATTTTTAGTCCAGTACTCTTGAAACATGGTCAGAATATTTCTCCCAATAAAATCGAGGATAGGTTTGAATACGGGTCATGCTGGTTCTAAAAGAAGGTAACTGTTAGAACGTTGTCTGCGCACGTCATATTCTTTGGAGATTCGACTGTCTTATATGACGCATCACTAGCTCTAAAAGCGGGCTGACTGTAATATTACGCTCTATAAAGTGGCAAGGTAGAAAGCAGCTTTTATCAATACGTTTGAGGAGAAATGAGACCTGCTTAACCTCCAGATTTCTCTAAACTGCTGATCATAGCTGAGTGAATGAGGCATGAGGTAGCATTTTATTGAGTAAACTTTTATTTTAGTTTGAAATTCAAAGTAAAGGTTGTTGCGTAGGAAAGTGGCTCGGCTCTGTACCCAGGATGCCCGAATTAGATAGATGAGTATTTATAGAATCCCATCTAGCGGGAGGTAATGCTATTACAAATCTCAGAAAAGCCTTGTGTTCTCTCTAGAGGCCACATTTTCAGTCTGATACCAGAGATCCAGATTGAGCAAGTGATTTTGATTTTGAAAGTTAAAAAATATCAGATATTCTACACTAAACCCTATGTTATGGGTACTCATTAGAATTGTCTCATCATAGGGTTTGGAAGAGAGGTTATAGAGTTAAAAAGATTATCACTCCCAGGACCCTCTTATCTGGAGCTCTGTGATACTTGTGAAGCATGGTCACAATCCTTGTAAAGTGACTGAAAACTGAAATTTGTTTTGTGAAGTGTAGAAAACATTGTGGGAAAAGGAGAAAATGCTGGTTACCAGCATTTTCTCGTTTTCACACAATGTTTTCTGAAGGCTTCTTTCTCAGGGGTGTCAAAAGTAGGGATTGTGTGGTAATGGGTTAAAAAAAAGATCAGTAGGGCAAATGTTAGAAAAACCTTGTCTGCACTAAAGAGGCCACATTTTCAGTATGAAACTCATGAACCATTGTCAGCAGATTTCTCTTGATGATACATTAAATCTTGGACAAGTTCAGAAAATGGGTCGCCTACCCGGGTGGCTCAGTGGTGAGCGTGTCAGACCCATGACCTGGTGGTTGTGAGTTCGATACCTGGTTGAGGCGAACTTTCTTTCCGGCTTATTTTTGCCTCTCGCCTGTGCTGAAGCATGTGAGAAAAGTAGTCCGTGGCTTGGAAAGAAAGTTGCTTTAGTACCAGTATGAGAAAGCCAGGAAACACATGTGCATCACTGACCGACATGATATGACCTTAGCTGTAACCCATTACCGCGCAATCCCTACTTTTGACGTCCCTGAGGAAAAAAAGCCTTTAGAAAACATGGTGGGAAAAGGAGAAAATGCTGGTAACCCATTACCACGCAATCCCTACTTTTGACGCCCCTGAGGAAAAAAAGCCTTTAGAAAACATTGTGAGTAAAGGAGAAAATGCTGGTAACCAGCATTTTCTCCTTTTCGCACAATGTTTTCTAACCCTTCACAAAAGAAAGTTCAAATTTTCAGTCACTTTTATTTTGTCGTCTGCAAATGCTTTCTATATGGACAAGCCTAAAACATTGTCGTTTGGTAATGGGTTAAAGTCAGGATTGTATGGCAATGGGTTAACTCTTTACCACACAATCCCTACTTTTAACGACCCTTAGAAAGAAGCCTTTTGAAAACATTGTAGGAAAAGGAGAAAATGCTGGTAACCAGCATTTTCTCCTTTTCCTACAATGTTTTCTAGCCTTCCCAAAACAAACTTCAGTTTTTGAGCCATATTTATTTTGTCGTCTGCAAGTGCTTTCAATTTGGACAAGTCTAAAATTTTGTCGTTTGGTAAAGAGTTAAACAAGTTCAGAAAATGGGTCATGTCAGTTCAGTTAAACTCAATGTTTTAAATCATTAGCACCAGGAATCCCTTCAGCTTTATCAATCAAAGATGACCTTACTCAGGTGAGCCCTTTAGGGCTATAATGGCTCTCTTGATGTATCTTGAGTGTAACAACTGGTGACTTTTACATAAAATGTTACAAAGCTTAGACAACTGAAAAAGATGATAAATGTGAGTTACCAGTCTGTTTAGCATATTAACCTGTTTTAGACTTTGTGTTTACAGCATGTAGATGAAATTTTGTGTTTTGTTGTGAGTTTTCTTTTTTAACATTTTATTAATATGTAGGTTGTATTGTGCTTCTGCTTTATGATGTTGTTGAGGCTGACAGTGTCAGAAGATTAAGATCAGATTTGACAGACAGTTAAATCCCATCACTTGGAACATTAGTTGGTGGAAAATTTCTTTAGCCCTTAACCACACTTAACATAGTAAATGTTTTCAAGTTTAATCCTTTACCAGACAACAAAATTTTTGCTCTGTCTAAACTGAAAGCATTTGCAGACAATTTCAGTGTGGCTCAAATGGTGCAATTGTTGACTGATTAGGCAGAAAATGTGGGAAAAAGAGAAAATGCTGGTTACCATTATTTTCTTCTTTTCCCACAATGTTTTCAAAAGGCTTCTTTTCCAGGGGCGTCAAAAGTAGTGATTGAGTGGTAATGGGTTAAGTCTACCACACAATCCCAACTTTTAACAACCCAGTGAAAAAGGCCTTTTGAAAACACTGTGGGTAAAGGTAAAAATGATGGTAACCAGCATTTTCTCCTTTTCCCACAATGTTTTCTATCCTTCTCAAAACAAATTTAAATTTTGATTTGCATTTATTTTGTCGTCTGCAAGCGCTTTCAATTTGGACCAGTGTAAAATTTTGTTGTTTGGTAAAGAGTTTACTCGGTCACTACCCAGTTTAATTTACTCGTTACCAAATGACAAAATTTTAGGTTCGTCAAAATTAAAAGGATTTGCAGCCTGTGTAACAGAAATGACTGAACTGAGTATTCTATTTTCAGGGTCAGGGAAGTAGATTCAACCAGTGTAACGGCAGTGACAATGAACTAAGCGACTCGGAAGTGAGAGAAGCAGAAGCTGTAGAGACCCTACTTTCTATTGGTCAAGCGTCCAGTCCAGCTGCTAGCGACCATAACAGCATGGATGGTATGCCCCCTTCCATGGATCCTTCTAGTATATCTGGGGATCCCCAACAACCGTTCTCATATTTGAGTCACCTGTCACCTAGCTTTAATCAGGGAATAGGAATGGAGGAAATTGAGATTCCAGCACCTAATTCACCTGTTTATTATGCCAGTCCATTGCGTAGAGAGTCAAAGCTGGCTCAGGTTAGTGTGGGTTTTTTTTGTTTTCCATTAAAATAAATAGCAGATGACAATTTTTTAGACTAACCAATATTGAAAGCATGTACAGACAGGGAGTTAAATGTGGTTTACTCTTTGCCACACAATCCCGGCTACTAACCCTTTACTCCACAGATACTCATTTCTACGCATTGCTTGTAGGAGCCATTGGAAAACATTGTGGCAAAAGGTGAAATTGCTCGTGACGAGCAATTTCACCTTTTGCCACAATGTTTTCTACACTATCAAAAGGTGTCATATACACATAAGAAACGGCTTCATCCTTGCTGTTATATAGGGTCAATTAGAGATACCATAGAAATGTCTAATGGGGTAAAGGGTTAACAAACCTGTGAAAGAAAGCTTTTGAAAACATTGTACGAAAAGGAGAAAATGTTTGTAACCAGCATTTTCTCCTTTTCCCACAATGTTTTCTACCCTTCATTAAACATATCAAATTTTCAGTCACTTTTATTTTGTTGCGTGCAAAATTAATGCTTTCGATTGGAGAAACCTAAAATTTTGGTTTTTGGTAACAAGTTAAATTTGAACAGCTCTGAAATTTTGTTGTGTTTATAATAAAGTTTAAAGGTGGCCCTTCAGATTTTGGGACGAAAATTTTACAAATATGCAAAAAAATCATCCTTATACTCCCAACGCCTTTTAATTTTCATTTATTAAACCCCAGGAGTCAAAAACTATCTGACAGCACGAGAAATTAGAGATTTACTACAGCTCAGGTTGACACCAAAAGGAGACACATTCTATTTTTAGATGATCAATTCGCTCATTTACTTACAGGAATACACAGAAGAAGCTACAAATATAGCAACCGAAGAAGACATTATGGAAAATAATTATTATGTTTGTTATGAAAGGGAATTTAAGCGTTATGAGTCACGTGCCAGTCACTTGACATTCCCACAATGCTTTATTGATTTTTGGCGCGAAATCTAAAAATACCTTAAGAGGCTACGTAGCCTTTTAAGGGAATACCATCAAAAAAAATTTTTTTTTGTAAAATCATGAATCTTAATTATTAATGATTTGTATTATTTTTTCATTTGAATTTCATTGATATATATATTTTTTTAATTTGGCGAGATATAGAAATTCTAAATACCCACCTTTAAAGATTGTTTTATGAAGGTGGTGTAAGAAATGTATCCATGTTTACTGTGTTAGGGGATTTTTTTTTGTGTTTGTGAGAAGTAGCCATTTGTCTCGCTTGTCATTTACAATTACATCTACAACTCAAAACGAGATTTTGTTTGGCAGAGTACTGCATTAAATTTATTGGGCACTTTACAGCAGAAAAAAATGAATAACCAACATACATTTGTCACTGTTTATGGTCATTCTTATGTATACTTAATGTTAATTTAACCCTCTACCACACAATCCTGAATTTAAACACCTCTGTGAAAGGAGCCTTTTGAAAACATTGTGGGAAAAGGAGAAAATGCTGATAATCAGCATTTTCTCCATTTCCCACAATGTTTTCTTCCCTTTCTAAAACAAATTTTAATTCTTCAGTCAGATTTATTTTGTTGTCTGCAAATGCTTTCAACTTGGACAAACCTAATATTTTGTCATTTGGTAAAGAGTTAAATTTACTAAGCAATTAAACCATTACCACACAGTCCTTACTTTTGGCACCCTTGAGGAAGAAGCCTTTTGAAAACACTGAAGGGAAAAGGAGAAAATGCTGGTAACCAGCATTTTCTCCTTTTCCCGCAGTGTTTTCCACCCTTCCCAGAACAAATTTCATTTTTTCAGTCACTGTTATTTTGTTGTCTGCAAATGCTTTCGATTTGGTCAAGCCTTAACTATTGCCGTTTGGTAATGAGTTAATTTTACACAGGTCCAAATTGAAATATTTTGCAGATGACTGGCAAAATAATGCTAAAATTGGGGCAATTGCTTTTGTTAGTTTCAAAAAGCATTGTGGGAAAAGAAGAAAATCAATGCTGGTTTATATCGGCATTTTCTTTTCTCCTTTTCCCATAATGTTTTCAAAAGTCCCCTTCTTCAGCGTTACTAAGACTTAGTAGATGTATTTTGCTGTAAAGGACAAATCCATTACAAAAGAAGCATGAGTTCTTAACCCTTTACCTGATATGCCAATTTGAGGCTCTTCCATTTCAGCAGCAAATAACCGTATGATGTCAAAAATATGGACCAATAAGGATACAAATATCTGACTGAGTGAAAAACATCGTGGGAAAAGGAGAAATTGCTCGTTACGAGCAATTTCTCCTTTTCCCACAATGTTTTCAAGAGCTGTCTGTTGTTCATACGTCAAAATGAGTATCTATGGAGTAAAGGGTAAAGACACAAAGCCAATTTTTATTAACAATGAGAAAGAAGGAACACTTAACCCTTTACTTCACAACAAGATTTTAGACCTGTCTGAAATGAAAGCATTTGTTAACACTTTACCCCATAGGGCATTTCTGTGGTATCTCTAATTGACCCTAAATATATCAAGGATGATGCTGTTATTTTTGGGTATATGACACCTTTGATAGGATATAAAACATTGTGCCAAAAGGTAAAATTGCTCATCACGAGCAATTTCACCTCATGCCACAATATTTTCCAAAGGCTCCTACAAGCAATGCGTAGAAATGAGTATCTATGGAGTAAAGAGCTAATGACAGTTTCAGTGTGACTCATATGAAATGATTTTTTCTTGAAAGGGAAGAAAACATTGTGGGAAAAGTAGAAAATGCTGGTACCCAGCATTTTCTCCTTTTCCCACAATGTTTTCAAAAGCCTTCTCTTTCAGGGGTGTTAAAATCGTCATTGTGTGGTAAAGGGTTAAGCTCAGTTTTGCCAGAGCAAGGCTCATATAATGTAAATAAGGTTTATTTTATTTCAGCTACTGAAGGAGGGTCCCGTTGAAAGAAACATCATGATGGAGACTTCTCATCAGCTTAGTCCAGTCCCTGTCTCTGTTATTGTTCCAAATGTTCAGAATCGACCGAAAAGAAAGTTGGAAACAGTCGGAAACAATGCAGAAAAAAAATCTGTTGTACCCCTGAAGAAAAGAGGGGTACATATTCAGTCTCTGCCATGTCAAAATGGAGAAACTAACAGAGTTGTGACTCGTCCAATTGCAGCGGTACCAGTCCAATCAAATACTAGTTCTGCTAGTAATCATACTGCTGGTATTAATAGAAACATTCCTATTACTCTATGTACACCTAGTCAGACTGTCTCAGCTGAAAGTTTGAACCAGTCCAGTGTACAGACTAGTTCCTCGACACAAATCCTGGGTATCAAACCTCTGTCAGAAAGTGTGCAGCCATCAGTGTCTACGGTTTCTCCGTCCACAGACAAGGCTTCGTCAGCAACAGTCCCAAATCCTGAATCCATGAACGTGAGAATTGCTTCGAGTGTGAAGGTCACCCCGATACCTCTAGTGCTGCACAAGGCATTAGTCGGGGAACTGACAGCCCCACCCATTGTACAAGTGATATACTTTAACAATAATACAAACAACAGCACTGCTCTGTCTGCTAATAGTGTTTGGGGAAATCAAAGTGCTACCGGTTTATGTCCCATAGCCCCGGCACCAGCTGCTGGTTCCTCTCTGAACAGTGAACAGGGTACCAGGAGAAGGACTCATAAATGTACATATATTGGATGTGATAAAACATACTACAAGAGTTCTCACTTAAAGGCCCACTATAGAATACATACAGGTAATCTAATCTGTCATTGTCAGTCTTTGTGATGGATATTATTTGAAATTATAAAGCTGCAAAAACCAGTCTGCCTTTGCAGTCTTCCCACGTTGTCTGTGCATGTCATATTCTTCGAAGATTCGACTGTCTTATATGACGCATCACTAGCCCCGAAAGCTGGCTGACTGTAATATTACGCTCTATAAAGTAGCAATGTAGAAAATAGCTTTTATCAATACGTTTGAGGAGAAGTTAGACCTGTTTTAGGTCCAGATTTCTCTAAACTGCAGGTCATAGCTGAGTGAATTGCACCAGGTAGCGTTTTATTGAGTAAACATTTATTTTAGTTTGAAATTCAAAGTAACAGTTGCCGCGTAAGGAAAGTGGTTCGGTTCTGTACCCAGGATGCCCAAATTCGATAGATGAGTATTTATAGAATGCTATCTAGCAGGAGATAATGGTCTTCCCAGGCCGAGACCCGTGTAACATTTCACTGTAGATGAATTTTCTGCTTGTCTAAGGACAAGCTTTACGTAGAGCTCCAGATTAGAGGGAATGATGGTATTCTAAATCCATTATTTCTCTTCTAAACCCTATGTCATGGGTACTCATTAGAATTGTCTCCATTAGACAATTCTAATTTGTACCCATAACATAGGGTTTAATTGAGAATAATTAATATTTTGAAATCAAAATCACTTCCTCTATCTAGAGCTGTGCTACGTAATGGATTGATCCGTAATTTTAAGACGACTTACTTGGTATTAATGTGGCATGGATATATTTCGGACCCCTTTTTGCAAAGGGCCACCATTTTTATCATATTTCTTCGTGGATGAAAGTTTAAGTTTCTGTCTTGGAACACCTGAACAGTTCCTGTCTTTCAGAATTAAACTCATTATAATTTTACTCTTTACCAAACAACAGAATTTTAGACTTGTACAAATTGAAAGCATTTGCAAAAATTGTTGCGACTCAGAAATTTAAATTTGTCTTGGAAAGGGTAGAAAACACTGTGGGAAAAGGAGAAAATGCTGGCAACCAGCATTTTCTCCTTTTCCCGCAGTGTTTTCAGAAGGCTTCTTCCGCAGGGTCGTTATAAGCAGGGATTGTTTGGTAAAGGGTTAAACGTGTGCCACACAATGCTGTAGTTGTTGTTGTTGTAGTCTGCAACTGCCTTCATTTTGGATAGGTATAAAACTTTGTCGTCTGGTAAATACATGTAGTTAACCCTTTTCGAAACAATTCCTGGTTTTTATGGCCCTGAGATAGAAACCTTTTTAAAACATTGTGAGGAAAGGAGAAAATGCTGATAAGTAGCATTTTCTACCCAGCTGGAAACAAATTTCGTTTTTCGAGTTTCGTTTATTTTGTCGTCTGTAGAAGCTTTCAAATTCGGACAAGTCTAATATTTTGTCGTTTTGTATAGAGTTAATCGTCTCTTTAATGCACTATCCTGAGTTTTAACTCTTTACCACCTGACAAAATTTTAGACTGGTTCAAATTGAAAGCATCTGCAGACGACAAAATAAAGCTGACTGAAAAATTGAAATTTGTTCTGGGGGGGTAGAAAACATTGTGGGAAATGGAGAAAAATGCTGGTTACCAGCATTTTCTCCTTTTCCTACAGTGTTTTCAAAAGGCTTCCTTCTCAGGGGCGTCAAAAGTAGGGATTGTGTGGTAATGGGCTTACGAAGTAGACCGCTTTTGAAAAGGTTTGTGGAGAAAGGAGAAAACGCTGGTAACCTGCATTTTCTACCTTTCCCACTATGTTTTTCACACTATCAAATACAAATTTCATTATTGAAAGTCATATTTCAATTGCCGTGTGCTACAGATTTCAATTTAGCAAAGTTTATGTTTCTGTGGCTTAGTTAAAGAAGTAAATTTTGCACCATTTCTCTATAAGGTTTCTTTCTCAGGGTCATTAAAAGACTGAGGGCTTTGATTAACCCATTACCACACAATCCCTACTTTTGACGCCCCTGAGAAAGAAGCCTTTTGAAAACACTGTGGGAAAAGGAGAAAATGCTGGTAACCAGCATTTTCTCCTTTTCCCACAGTGTTTTCTATCCTTCCCAGAACAAATTTCTATTTTTCAGTCACCTTTATTTTGTCGTCTGCAAATGCTTTCAAATTGAACCAGTCTAAAATTTTGTTGTGTGGTAATGAGTTAATATACTACTCAAAATTTGCTAGGTATCATCATATCAGATTCACTATAGATCTATATGTGACATGTACCATGTATGGTTTTACAATATGTTACATTGCCACACTAATAAATAAAATGACCAGTGGAAATGGGTCCTTAACCCTTTACTTACAATGCCGACTGTTAAAGAAACTGAGAAAGAAGCCTTTAGAAATCATTGTTGGAAAAGGAGAAAATGCTGGATACCAGCATTTTCTCCTTTTCCAACTATGTTTTCTACCCTATGACAGACATCATTTTGCTCATTGCATTTGGTTTTGGTCAGCAAATGCTGTCAACTTGGACAAATCTAGAATTTTATAGTGTGGTAAAGTGTTTATGCAAAACTGTTGTAACATAGATACCCATTAGAAATATGTAAGTGATCCTTATCAAAGTTTGAGTAGTAAAGTTAAACATGATTTATTTGTACTTTGCACAGGAGAAAAGCCGTTTGTGTGTACTTGGCCAGCATGTGACCGAAAATTTGCAAGGTCAGATGAACTCTCAAGGCATAAAAGGACCCACACGGGGGAGAAAAAATTTATTTGCCCTCTCTGTGAAAGGGCATTCGTGCGAAGTGACCACCTAACGAAACATTTAAGTCGACATTCAAACAATAAAACAAAAGTTATAAAGCATACAGTTCCAACACAAGTCGATAAAGACCCTGTCTCTGTAGAAGCTGTGACATTGGTGGAGCCTGGAAATTCAAAGTTTGTCTCGTTAGAAACCGCAGCAGCTGTTGAGTCAAGAAGTTGGGTTAAGATGGAAACAACTCCTGCTTCTGCTAGCACCTCAGCATCCGTTGTCATCGAGAAATTACCAAGGCCTCCAGTGCCTGTGGTACTGCCAATTGCAGCTATGCCAAATCTTGACAATGATTCAGAAATGTCATGGTCGGCAGAAGCGTTGTGTAAAGATGTTCCACAGGCTGTTGTGGACTAGATATATATTGTAAAACATTCTGTTATGTTTGAGAGTTAATTTGTTATTGAGTTGGTTATTTTGTTGTGGGAATGTGTGAAATTTATTCTGTTTACTGGAAAAAATGAAATATAGGGCCTTGTGTTTGGGCTTTAACTTACAATCCAAAACTGTACAGAACCTGAGAAAGAAAGTTCTAGAAAACATTGTGAAAAAAGGAGAAAATGCTGGTTACCAGCATTTATTAACCTTGCACAGGCAAATCCCATTATTTCTTCCATATTTTAATGTCAGCTGAAAATGCTTAAAGTTTGGACAAGTCTACACTTTGTTGTTCAAAAAAGATTTAAACCGTTGTAAATATTGATCTAGTTCTAGATTTCAAGGCTAGCTTGTTGATTGGATGAGACATCTTGTAACAGCCAATCAGACAGCTGGTTTCAACTTTTAGTATTAGAACAATAGTTATCAGTTACGGTGGTTCTTGAATTTAGCCCTTTGCCTTTAGGTTCATTTTAATTGTCACAACTCACTATGTGGGCCGAAGACTGTTAATACTAAAAAATAATTTTAAAAAAATTGCTATGTGTGCAGAAAATTTATTTTTGCCCATATATTTACTGTTACCGGTGATCCCCATAGTGCATTATCAATTTTGTCACCTGCATTACCTAAAATATGCTGTGAGTGACCTTGGCTGGTGATGAAACACCAAAAAAAAAGGATGGTTTAACCCTTAACCACACAATCCTTTTTTAACGACCTTAACCCTTTCCCAAACAATCCCTGTTTTTTACGGGTCTGGAAAATTAGCCTTTTGAAAATATTGTGAGAAAAGGAGTAAAAGCTGGTAACCAGCATTTTCTCCTTTTCCCACAATGTTTTGTACCCTATCATAGACAGAAATCATCTTTTCGGCAAGAGTTGAATTGTCGTCTGCAAATGCTTTCAATTTGGTCTAGCCCAAAATTTTGTCGTTTGGGAAAGGGTTAACCTGTTACCAAACAATCCCTGGTTTTTTTCAAACATGAGATAAAAGCCTTTTGAAAGCATTGAGGGAAAAGGAGAAAATGCTGGTAACCAGCATTTTCTCCTTTTCCCACAATGTTTTCTACCCTGCTGGAAACATATTTCAATGTTTGAGTTAGGTTTACTCGGTCAGCTACAACTGTTTTCAAATTGTACCAATCTCAAGCTTTATGGTTTGGTAAAAGATTTAAACGGATTCTAAAAGCATTGTTGGAAAGGGGGAAAATGCTGGTAACCAGTATTTTCTCCTGTTCCCACAATTTTTTTCCCATCATTTCATAGATAATACATGTACATTATTTGTATAAAATTGATTTTGTAATCTACTAATTCTTCCAATTTTGACAAGTCAAATTTTGTTGTTTTGTGTAGAGCTAACATTTCTATTTTCTGCCACACATCAGAGACTGTAAACAATGTTTAGGGAAAAAAGCTTTGGTAAACATTGTGAGAAAACAAGAAAATGCTGATAAAAAGTTACAACTACAGACATAGTTTACCACATTAGTAAATGTTTTATAGATTTGTCCTGAGTAAAACTTAAAACTGTAATTGTTGCTAAATGAATTCTGATTAACCCTTCATCCCATAAGGCATTTCTATGGTATCTCTGATTGACCCTAAATAACAGCAAGGATGAAGCTGTTTCTTATGGGTATATGACACCTTTTGATAGCATAGAAAACATTGTGACAAAAGGTGAAATTGCTCGTCACGAGCAATTTCACCTTTTGCCACATTGTTTTCCAAAGACTCCAACAAGCAATGCGTAGAAATGAGTATCTAAGGAGTAAAGGGTTAAATGCGACTCAAATGACATGGGTACACTTTGAGTCGAAAGCATCGTTGGAAAATGAGAAAATGATGGCAACCAGCATTTTCTCTTCTTTACACACTGTTATCAACAGAAGAAAATATTCCTCATATGAAAAAGTATCAAATATAAATTGTGCCGTATCTTTGTGTTTTTCTTTTGTATATTGCTTTGTAAAACTATTGGAATGTTAACATTTTACACATGTTTTAACTCTTGAAGGAAATTGGTTCTTAAAAATAATGTAGGAAAAGGAAAAAATCCAGCATTTTCTCCTTTTCCCACATTTGTTTTCCAGCCCGCTAAAGACAAATCCCTTTATTTTAACATTATATTCATTTCTTGTTTGCAGGTGCTTTCAATTCGGACTAGACTAAAGTTTTGTCTTGTGGTAAAAAAGTTAAATAGTTTACATAGATTTTAACTCATTACCAAACAACAAAATTTTAGGATTGTCCAAATCAAAAGCATTTGCAGATGACGAAATAAAAGTGACTGAAAAATTGAAATTTGTCTTGTGACGGGTAGAAAACATAGTGGGAAAAGGAGAAAATGCTGGTTACCAGCATTTTCTCCTTTTCCCTCAATGTTTTCTAAAGGCTTCTCTCTCAGGGGCGTCAAAAGTAGGGATTGTGTGGTAATGGGTTAACTCTTTATTTGACAAGGTCAAAGATCAGAATTAAGACGAACAAAATGTACAGATTTTTTATGTTCATTCCAAGGTTGTTTTTTTTTTATGAAATTCTTTGAAGGACATTTCCATGAAATTATATTGCTTCATTTACATAATAATGTTGAATTCACTCTGAGTGACAGAAGTCACTGTCCATAGCATTTAACCCTTTACTTAAAGATGAAATTTTATACTTGACCAATTTCAGAGCCCTCGCAGATGACAAATGGGTTTTGTTAATGACTTTTTGTTGGAAAGTTTGAAAAAAAAAAATCAGAGAAGGAGGAAGTGCTGGTTAATGGCTTTTTTTTTTCCATTTCCCGCATTGTTTTCAAAGGTTTCTGTCCTCAGGGTAATTAAAACACATCAATGTTTGTTGAAGTGTTATAGCTGGATTGCCTTTGTGGCTTGCAGCACACAAAAAGAGGCATTCAGACATTCGTAGAAAGTGTCGTCTCGGATCAGTTGGGCAGGTTAATCTAAGATGGCACTTTACGACTACATAGGATTTTGTTCTACAGCGGTCTTGTGCAAGACAGAGAGTTACATAAAAAAAAAACAGAAAATGTTATTTTGGATTAGCTGGGCAGACAGCACTTGCTGATCTGAGATGGAACTTTACTCAAATGTCTGCATGCCTTTTTAGCTCACCTGAGCACAACGTGCTCAAGGGGAGCTTTTAGGATCACCCGGTGTCCGTCGTCCGTCGTGCGTCGTCCGTCGTGCGTCGTCCGTCGTGCGTCGTCCGTCGTCAACAATTCTTTAAACATCAACTCCTCCTAAACCGCTGGGCGGATTTGGACCAAACTTGGCAGGAATGTTCCTTGGGAGGTCCTCTTTAAAAATTGTTCACAGAATTTGATTCCATCAAAAACTCTGGTTGCCATGGCAACCAAATGGAATTTTTTAGCAAATTCTTTAAAAATCTTCTCCTCTGAAACCGCTGGTCGGATTTTGAAATAATTTCACAGATATGTTCCTTGGGTGACCCTTTTCAAAAATTGTTCGTGAAATTTTGATCCGTCAAAAATTGTGGCTCTGGTGAATGGGGGCTACTTGCACTATACAGAAATAAAGGAATTCTTAAAAAATCTTCTCCTCTGAAACCGCTGGTTGGATTTTGAAATAATTTCACAGATATGTTCCTGGGGTGACCCTTTTCAAAAATTGTTCGTGAAATTTTGATCCGTCAAAAAATGTGGCTCTGGTGAACGGGGGCTACTTGCACTAAATAGAAATGAAGGAATTCTTAAAAAATCTTCTTCTCCGAAACCCCTGGTCAGATTTTGAAATAATTTCACAGAGATGTTCCTGGGGTGACCCTTTTCAAAAATTGTTCGCGAAATTTTGATTCGTCAAGAAACATGGCTCTGGTGAATGGGGGCTTCTTGCACTATTGGGAAATGAGGAAATTCTTAAAATTTTTTCTTCTCTGAAACCACTGGTCAGATTTTGAAATAATTTCTCTGGGATATTCCTTGGGTGACCCTTTTCAAAAAGTGTTCACAAAATTTTAATCCGTCAAGAAACATGGCTCTGGTGAATGGGGGCTACTTGCACTATAGGGAAATAAAGAAATTTTTAAAAATTCTTCTTCTCTGAAACGGCTGGACAGATTTTAAAATGATTTCACAGTGATGATCCTTGGGTGACCCTTTTCAAAACCTGTTCACAAAATTTTGATCCATGAAGAAACATGGCTCTGGTGAATGGGGGCTACTTGCACTATATGGAAATGAAGAAATTCTTGAAAATTCTTTTTCTCTGAAACCCCTAGTCAGATTTTAAAATAATTTGACAGAGATGTTCCTTGGGTGATCCTTGCTCTTGTGAATGGGAGCTACTTGCACTATATGGACATGATGATATTCTTGAAAATTCTCTTTCTCTGAAAGCCCTGGTCAGATTTTAAAAGAAATTTTCCGAAATGTTCCTTGGGTGACCCTTTTCAAAACTTGTTCGTAAATTTTGATCCATCAAGAAACATGGCTCTCGTGGATGGGGGATACTTGCTCTTAAACAGAAATGAAGAATTCTTAAAAATTCTTCTTTTTGAAACTGATGGTCAGATTTGGAAATGAATTTTACAGGTGACCTTTTGAAAATTGCTTAGCAAAATTATAAATTTGGTTCCAATGTTTCAATACCTCAAAAAAAAAAAATGTAGGCTATGGTCATCTCAAAACTCAGGTGAGCGATCCAGGGCCATCTTGGCCCTCTTGTTTTGTATCTTGCAGGCCAAATGCCAGAGCCCTGACAAAGGGATCTGTATTGATGATGACTCTTTACCAAACGACAAAATTTTAGGCTGGTCCAAATTGAAAGCACTTGCAGACGACAAAATAAACGGAACTCAAAAATTCGAATTTGTTTCAAGCAGGGTAGAAAACATTGTGGGAAAAGGAGAAAATGCTGGTTACCAGCATTTTCTCCTTTTTCCACAATGTTTTCCAAAGGCTTATTTCTCAGGATCGTAAAAAGTCGGGATTGTGTGGTAAAGAGTTAACTTATTTGTTGTAAATAGAAATTGGTGCAATAGGCTTGAGTGTTCTATAGGTTCAAATGTTAACTATTTCCCAAATGACAAACTTTTGGACTTATTTATTAATTAGTAAAACTTAAAACAATTATCAAACAATCCTCTTTTTACGATCCTGAAGAGGAAGGCTTTTAAAAACATTGTTAGAAAAGAAGAAAATGGTGGTAACCAATATGCTTTCCTTTTTTCACAATGCGATCCTCCATATCAGTTTCCATCATTTGAGCCACATTTTAAATTATTTGCATTGTCGTCTGCAATTCAATAGGTGAGTGCAACAGTATTCTAAGTGCCTGTACATTAGTGTTGCACTCACTTATCGAATTGCTTTCAATTTGGACATACCGAAATTTTTTCATGTGGTGAATGAATTAACCCTTTCCCAAACAGGTGTGAGTTTTAATGACACAGGATAAATGACTACCAGCATGTTGTTTTTTCCCCACAGTATTTTCTATCATTTAAAAGACAAATGTCAACCTTATAGAAACTTTGAAATTGTTGTTTGCAAGTGCTATTGATTTGGACTCATTTATAGATCTAAAATTCTGTTAAGTTAGTATCCATGTAATTCCGTGTAGTGGATAGTTTATAAATATAATTATGTTATTGTAACAAGGCTGATTTGTCAGATAATATTAAAAAATATATTAGGCCCCAATGACAGAAGAGTGTCAAAACATTGGGCCTTTTGGAAGAATACTGTCACAAAATTTTGGGCCCTGCAGCCAGAATGGTATCACAAAATATTGGGCCCTGCAGCCAGAATGGTATCACAAAATATTGGGCCCTGTTGACAGAAAAAGTGTCACAAAATATTGAGCCCTGTAGACAGAAAAGTGTCACAAAATATTGGGCCCTGTTGTCAGAATAGTGTCACAAAATATTGGGCCCTGTTGTCAGAATAGTGTCACAAAATATTGGGCCCTTTTAATAGGAAAGTTTCACATAATATTGGGCCATTTTAATAGAAAAGTGTCACAAAATATTGGGCCCTTTTAAAAGAAAAGTGTCACAAAATATTGGGCCCTGTTGACAGAATAATAACACAAAATATTTGGCCCTTTTGATATACAAGTTTCACATAATATTTGGCCCTGTTGACAGAAAAGTGCCGCATAGTATTGGGCCCTGCTGACAGAGAAGTGGCTCATAATATTGGGCTGTGTGACAGAATAGTGTCACAAAATATTTGGCCCTGTTGACAGAAAAGTGTCAAAAACTTTTCGGCCCTGCAGCTAGAATGATATCACAAAATATTGAGCCCCGTAGACAGAAAAGTGTCACAAAATATTGGGCCCTGTTAACAGAATAGTGTCACAAAATATTGGGCCCTTTTGATAGAAAAGTGACACATAATATTGGGCCCTGCTGGCAGAAAAGTGTCACATGATATTGGGCCCTGCTGACAGAAACGGGTCACAAAATATTGGGCCCTGATGACCATAGCCCAAATTTCATGTTGATTGTAACGTGATACCGATCTACAGTGTATGGTTAACTATTTCCACATGACAGATTTTAGACTCTGCCAAGTTCAAATCATAATCATCTGCAGATTACAAATTTGAATATAGATTAAGTTCTCTAATAGGATAGAAAACATTGTGGGAAAAGGAGTAAATGTTGTTAAAAGGCTTTTGACATAGGGTCATTAAAACTTTGGATTGTTTGATAATGGGCTTAGCAATTTTGGTTGTGTTTGGAACTGTAATTTAAGTTAAGATTTTCTTTCAGTACGAGATGTGGTTTGACTGCTTTGTTTGAAATTGTTATTTTTTCATATCTGTAAATTACAATTTGTTGCTTATTAAAGTGTGAAAGGTTTAGATCCTTCTCTTTATATATTTTTTTAAGCTCCACAGGCCAAAGGCCAGTGGGTTTATGTCATGGTCTTATGTCTGTCTTGGGTCTGTCTGTGTGTTAACATTTATTTCAAACTTCCCCTCTGAGACTACCCTTCCAATTTTAATGAAACTTCACAGAAATGATCTTGCCAAGATTCTCTTCTGAATTTGTCGAAAAAAAATGATACCTTTTTAAACTCTAATTGCCATGGAAACAAAACTGAAAACTACTGAAAAAAAAAAAAACTACTATAAAAAAAAAAAAAATCTTGTCTTTAAAGATACAGTCCAAGGACATGAGTTTCATGTTTCTTTACCTAACAGACCTCTTAGGCTCTACCAGGTTCACAAGCTTGTTCAAAATTGAGCCCTGGAATAAAATTTAGCCCCATCTCAGAGACCTCATGTTTTACAGGGCCTTTTGTTGAGGAAACTTTTAAAATCTTCTAGACCTGTTTTATTTGGTATTGGGCTTTAGCTCTTTACCACACAATGCCCGACTTTTAACGACCCTTAGATAGAAGCCTTTTGAAAACATTGTGGGAAAAGGAGAAAATGCTGGTAACCAGCATTTTCTCCTTTTTCCACAATGTTTTCTAACCTGCTGGAAACAAATTTAATATTTGACTTACGTTTATTTTGTCATCTGCAAATGCTTTCAATTTGGACCTGTCTAAAATTTTGTTGTTTGGTAAAGAGTTAACTAATCTTGCGGACCTCAACCAGGAATCAAGTACTTATAGCTCTGTGGTGAAAAATGGCTTTGCCGTGGGGTCTGAACTTTTATATGGGATTTTGTAGAGAAAATTTTGTATGTTTTTATTTCAAAACCCATTGGCCAAGAATAGTAATGCTGCCTGTAGAGTTTTTACTTAATAGCCAGTGAAGCCATATAGGGCCATTATGGCCCACTTGTCTGCTGTTGTTTCTCTTCATGGGGTCCTTAGTGGCTCAGTAGTAAAGTGCAGGATTCTCATCCTGGAGATCTTGGGTTCAAGCATCACTGCCCACCTGGGTGGCTCAGTGGTTAGCGTGTCGGACTCATGACCTCGTGGTTGTGAGTTCAATACCCGGTTGAGGCAAACTTTCTTTCCGGCGTATTTTCGCCTCTCACCTCTGCTGAAGTAGTGAGAAAAGTAGTCGGTGACTTTGGAAAGAAAGTAGTGTAAATACCGGTGTGAGAAAGCCAGGAAACACTATGTGCGTCACCAACTGCCATAATATGACTTTAGCTGTTAAAGTGGCGTTAAACCCCAATACAACCAATCAATCAAGCATCACAAGAAGCACCCTTTTATCAGTGAATTTCCGTAGGTAGGACACTTCAGAACCCTAGCTTAGTACAGGTGAAACATGGGCAATACATGAATATGTTAGCTCTTGTCATGATATGACTGAAATAATGTTAACCCTTTACTCCATAGATACTCATTTCTATACATTGCTTGTAGGAGCCTTTCAAAAACATTGTGGCAAAAGGTGAAATTGCTCGTGACGAGCAATTTCACCTTTTGTCACAATCTTTTCTTTGCTATCAAAAGGTGTAATATACACATAAGAAACGGCTTCATCCTTGCTGTTATTTAGGGCCAAGTAGACATTCCGTAGAATTAGCTTCTTCCTTAGGGGCGTCAAAAGTAGGGATTGTGTGGTAATGGGTTAACTAATTACCACACAATCCCGACTTTTAACGTCCCTGAGAAAGAAACCTTTAGAAAACATTATGGTAAAAGGAGGAAAATGGTAAAAGGAGAAAATGCTGGTAACCAGCATTTTCTCCTTTTCCCGCAATGTTTTCTACCATTCCCAAACCAAATTTCAATTTTTCAGTCATTTTTATTTTGTCATCTGCAAATGCTATCGGTTTGGACCAGTCTAAAATTTTGTCGTTTGGTAATGAGTTAAACGCCCTTTTGCCAGAGTATTGCTCCTATCTTTCATAACTAAATGTTTCTTTTGCTAGGATAAAACTAATTTTTAGCTCTACTGGCTTTCAGCCAGCAGAGCTTATGTCATGGCGTGGTTTCCGTCGTCCGTCTGTCCGTACTTACGAGCCCGACATTGTGGGGTTACAGGTGACTGTACATTTAGTCTCTATGGGGTTCATTCTGTCCATCTGGTAGTTATGGGGTAAGGGTTAGGCTTGTGGGGTTAAAAAAGGTGCTCTTGTGGGGTTATTTTTGTTACATTGAATAAAGAGCAATTCGACCCCACAAGGTCCGTCCCCTAAGAAGTCCGTCCGTCCGTCCGTCTGTCCGTCCATTAGTCTTTTTCTTGTTTACGCGATAAAGTCTTAATTTCTTGCCCGATTTTCGTGAAACTTGCACAGTTTGTTTATCTCATCAATAGCTTTAACCCTATTGATTTTGGGAAAAATCCAACAAACAGTATGGGAAAAGTAGTCATTTCAAGTTGAAAATTTCAAATTCTTGTTTACGCGATAAAGTCTGCATTTGTTGCCCGATTTTCGTGAAACTTGCACAGTTTGTTTATCTCAGCAATAGCTTCAACCCTATTGATTTTGAAAAAAATCCAACAAACAGTATGGGAAAAGTAGCTATTTCAAGTTGAAAATTTCAAATTCTTGTTTACGCGATAAAGTCTGCATTTGTTGCCTGATTTTCGTGAAACTTGCACAGTTTGTTTATCTCATCAATAGCTTCAACCCCATTGATTTTGAAAAAAATCCAACAAATAGTATGAGAAAAGTAGCCATTTCAAGTTGAAAATTTCAAATCATTGTTTACGCGATAAGGTCTGCATTTGTTGCCTGATTTTCATGAAAATCACAGTTTGTTTATCTTATCAGTAGCTTCAACCCTATTGATTTTGAGAAAAATCCAACAATAGTATGGAAAAAGTAGCCATTTCAAGTTGAAAATTTCAAATTCTTGTTTACGGGATAAAATGTGCATTTGTAATTCGATTTTTGTGAAACTTGCACAATTTGTTTATCTTAATTATAGCTTCAAACCTATCTATTTTGAAATAAATCCAACAAACAGTATGGGAAAAGAAACCATTTCAAGTTGAAAATTACCAATTTTTGTTTTCGTGACAAAGTATGCATTTCTTATCAGATTTTCATGAAAAAGCAAAATCGAATTCTCTGCCAGTAGAGCATATTCAGGGCCTTCTAGTCTTGAAAACTTTACACAAATTCAAACTTACACCACACAATCTCAATATCTTTAGAAAAGCATTGCAGGAAAAGGAGAAAATGCTGGTAGCCAGCATTTTCTCCTTTTCCTGCAATGTTTTCTACTCTTTACAAAACAAATTTCAAATTTTCAGTCACTTTTATTTGTCGTTGGCAAATGCTTTCTTGTTGGACAAGCCTAAAATATTGTCGTTTGGTAATGGGTTAAAAGTTCTCATTGTGTGGTAAAAGGTTAAATTAACTCTTTACCACACGAGAAAATTTTAGACTGGTCCAAATTGAAAGCACTTGCAGACAACAAAATAAAGGTGACTCAAAAATAGAAATTTGTTCTGGGAAGGGTAGAAAACACTGTGGGAAAAGGAGAAAATGCTGGTTACCAGCATTTTCTCCTTTTCCCACGGTGTTTTCAAAAGGCTTCTTTCTCAGTGGCGTCAAAAGTGGGGATTGTGTGGTAATGGGTTAACTGATACAAGGGTTTAGGAGTTGAAAATAAAGTAGATATTTAGCCTCACTCTCATATCAGTATAGGCTTACTGCAGATAAATCATAACGCATACAAGAGCAACATTTGTTGATCCACAGTATTGCAGCCTGTAACATATACAGGACCAAAGGGCAAGAAGTTGCTGGTATGACTTCCAAGCTCTATTTCTCTCTGAACATTGATGAAAAGTCATTGCATTAGGATACATTACTTTCTCACAGCTAGTCAATAATTTCAAAGATGGGTTATCCTTGTACCAAACAACAGAATTTTAGGCTTGTCCAAATGGAAAGCATTTGCAGACGACAAAATAAATATTACTGAAAAGTTTGAATTTGGTTTGGGAAGGGTAGAAAACATTGTCGAAAAAAGAGAAAATGCTGGTTACCAGCATTTTCTCCTTTTTCTACTATGTTTTCAAAAGACTTTTTTCATAAGGGTGTTAAAAGTCGGGATTGTGTGGTAAAGGGTTAAGTCAGAAACCAGCAAGTCGCTATGGAATAATATTTTGCGAATTACTGCAGACAGAAACTCCAGAAAAGCATGGATAAGTGGAGTCGTCACCGGGTTTAAAACTGAAATAATGTTGAAAGTGGCATTAACCATTTTACTACATGACAACAAGAGCTTCACAAAGCGACGTATATATGCCCCAACATGCTTGTCGGTGAAATAGCTTAAAATCTAGAATGCCTGTAGATATCCAAATTTAAGTAGTCACATTCACAACTATACATAAAGATTCATGGTGAAAAGTTTGAACTCATTCTGATGAAAACTGTAGGAGGAGTTACACACACAAGAAACTGTAACGGACAGTTAGACAGATGCACACACAAGAAACTGTGATGGACAGACAGACTGATGGACAACCGGGGCCATAAGATAATATGCCCTTCAGGCATATTAAAAATTGGACTAGTCTTATTCAAAATATTTGCAGATGACCGTTTAGTTATAGTTCAAATGACAGAATTTGTCTTTGATGTACCATGATGTGAAGAAAACCAAATATATCATCATGGCAAATGGAGAAAATGATTTACCAGAAGTTCCCAAATGCATCTTTGTGGAAAAATCCACAAACAATTTTTTCACCTCAGGAGTTTAACACACACCCTCAACAATCTCTCTCGGCCTGTAGTTCTCTCTCTGTCTGTCTGTCCTTCAATCATTCCATCCATCTGCCCATGAAACAATGACAGGGAGACACTCAAATAAATCTTCATGGTAAATACAGAAAATAATCTACCAGAGATCCCCCAAAACCTTGTTAAGAGTATGCTGCAGAACATTTTTTGAAGGTAAGAATGACCCCCATATCTCCCTCTCTCTCTCTCTCTCTCTCTCTCTCTCTCTCTCTCTCTCTTTCTCTCTCTCTCTCTCTCTCTCTCTCACTCTGATGTTCAGAACTGCAGAAGAAAGCTTCTGAAAATATTGTGGTACAAGCATATGCTCCCTTTTCCAATATATGTATGGTCTCACACAACCATCAAAATTATATCTCCCTGTGTAATCTGACAAAACTTTACTTTTTGAAAATTTTATGACACCTTTGAATTTCTGCTCTCTTGGAAGTCACTCACCATGAGTGGAAGCTACTTTTCCAACAAAAGAATTGTTGAGAAAAGGCTTCTGTCTGAAACCTTGCAAATTTGGAGTTATCTCCCTTAAAACTGGTCCAGCAGTCATGTCAGTAGGTGGTTGAATTGTTTGCCCTTTTAACTCTTTACCAAACAACAATATTTTAGGTATGTCCAAATTGAAAGCATTTGCAGACAACAAAATAAAAGTGACTCAAAAAAAATGGTTTTGAGAAGGGTAGAAAACATTGTGGGAAAAGGAGAAAAAGCTGGTAACCAGCATTTTCTCCTTTTCCCACAATGTTTTGCAAAGGCTTTTTTCTCAGGGTCGTCAAAAGTAGAGATTGTGTGGTAATGGGTTAATACCCTGTACACAGAGCACTGTACACTGAAGATGAAACTGGAAGATAAGAAACGGGATATTAATAATTGCAATATTTAACCCATTACCACACAATCCCTACTTTTGACGCCCCTGAGACAGAAGCCCTTAGAAAACATTGTGGGAAAAGGAGAAAATGCTGGTAACCAGCATTTTCTCCTTTATCCCACAATGTTTTCTAGCATTCACAAAACAAAATTCAAATTTTCAGTCCCTTTTATTTTGTCGTCTGCAGATGCTTTCAATTTGGACCAGTCTAAAATATTGTCGTTTGGTAGTGGGTTAAGCACTTTGGAAGATTTCTCTATAGTCAAGAGTTAAATGCACAGAACACAACAATCTCTCTGTTTGTCATACTGTTTCTGTCTTTCTATCAATCTATCCCTGAGATCATTATGATAAGAAACTCAAAAAAAAATAATCACGGCAAATGGAGAAAATAATTTACCTGAAATTGCCAAATGCCTTGTTTAGAAGATGCTACAGAATTTCTCTGTGTCTCTGTGCCTGATCTTTAGAGCATAGTATCTGAAAATTTTGTAGGAAAAGGAAAAAATGCTTAAAACAGAATACTCTCTCCTTTCCACTATGTTTAGACTTCAAGTTTAACCCTTTCCCAAACAATCCCTGGTTTTCGAGACCCTGAGAAAGAAGCCTTCTGAAAACACTGTGGGAAAAGGAGAATGCTGATTACTAGTATTTTCTCCTTTTTCCATATTTTTTTCCCCTTCCCCCCCCCCCCAAAAAAAATGTCTATTCTTTAGTAATATTTCTTTTGTCGTCTGCAAATGCTTTCAATGTTGACCAGTCTAAAATTTTTTCGTTTGGTAAAGGGTTAACCCTTTACCAAACAACGGAATTTTAGACTGGTCCAAATTGAAAGCACCTCCATACTACAAAATAAACATAACTCAAAAATTGCAATTTGTTTCCAGCAGGGTAGAAAACATTGTTGGAAAAGGAGAAAATGCTGGTTACCAGCATTTTCTCCTTTCCCTACAATGTTTTCAAAAGGCTTCTATCTCAGGGTCGTAAAAACCAGGGATTGTTTGGTAAATGGTTTAAGGCCTTGTCATAATATAATAGTCAGCACAACCCTGAAAATTATCTCCCTTTGAAATTTATTAAAATGTTAAATTCTGCAAGTTTCACATTTTTTTTCAAACATCCTTTTGCTTGGACATCACTCACCATGAGTGGAAGCTACTTTTCCAAGATAGAAATTGTTTTATGTGAGGCTCCTGTATGAAACCTTGCAAATTTGGAGTTATCTCCCTTAACCCTTTACCCTATAAGGCATTTCTATGGTATCTCTAATTGACTCTAGTTAACAGCAAGGATGAAGCTGTTTCTTATGTGTACATGACACCTTTCGATAGCATAGAAAACATTGTGGCAAAAGGTGAAATTGCTCGTGACGAGCAATTTCACCTTTTGCCACAATGTTTTCCAAAGGCTCCTTCAAGCAATGCGTAGAAATGAGTATCTATGGAGTAAAGGGTTAAAACTGATCCAGCAGCAATGTCTGTTACGAATTAACCCTTTCCCAAACGATCCCTGGTTTTTATGACCCTGGGATAGAAGCCTTTTGAAAACATTGTTGGAAATGAAGGAAATGCTAGTAACCAACACTTTCTCCTTTTCCCATAATGCTTTCTCCCCTGCTGGAAACAACTTTCAACTTTTGAGTTATGTTTATTTTGTCGTCTGTAAGTGCTTTCAATTTGGACTGGTCTAAATTTTGTTCTTCTTATAAAGAGTTTAAGTTTTTTTCTTTGTGATATCTTGGTAGCAGCCGCCAATGCAGAGAAATGAAAGACAGATGAAGAGACATTGATGATGAAAATCTTAATACAGACTTAAGGAAACATTGTGGCATTTGAAGAAAATTATTTATCTGCAAAAAATTCTCAAATAGCTCTTTTTCCTTGAACTCTTTACCACACAATCCCAACTTTTAACAGCCTTGAGAAAGAAGCCTATGGAAAACATTGTTGAAAAAGGAAAAAAATGCTGGTAACCAGCATTTTCTCCTTTTACCCTCAATGATTTCATAAAGATTAACCAGCATTTTCTCCTATTCCCACAATGTTTTCAAAAGGCCTCTTGCAATGGGTCAGATTATGTTGTAAAGATGTTGTAAAAGGTTAAATGAGATGAGAAATTAAAAATGTGTTTGACTGATACAATTTGTCTTTGTTAGGGTAGAAAACATTGTGGAAAAAGGAGAAAATGCTAGTTACGAGCTCTTTCTCCTTTTTTCTCAATGATTTCATAAAGATTTGCTTGGTTGAATTCAATAGGGAAGGGTTAAACCATCGATTTTGACAGCAATGCAACAAGATGACTGTTGAACCAGTTTTAAGGGAGATAACTCCATTTTTGCAAGGTTTTAGATACAGACCATTTATCATGAATTTGTTTAATGAAAAAGAAGCTTCCAATAATAGCGAGTACCGTCCAAGTCAGAATAGTTACAAAAATTGTGTGACAAATGGGAAAAAGCTGATTTTGTTGATTTTCGAAGGGAGATAATCTTACCATTCTTTATTATAAAGAGAAAAATGACCAATAACAAAGAATTAAAACAGATGAACAAATATTGATGAAGACTTCAAGAAAACATTGTGGCACCTGAAGAAAATGATGTATCTTCCAAATGTTCTCCTATACCTCTTCTTTCTTTAGAGTTTCTGAAAACATTGTGGGACATTGAATATCTATCTCAATCTCTGACCTTAACCCTTTGCCCCATAAGGCATTTCTATGGTATCTCTAATTGATCCTAAATAACAGCAAGGATGAAGCCGTTTCTTATGTGTATATGACACCTTTTGATAGGGTAGAAAACATTGTGGCAAAAGGTGAAATTGCTCGTCACGAGCAATTTCACCTTTTGCCACAATGTTTTCCAAAGGCTCCTACAAGCAATGTGTAGAAATGAGTATCTATGAAGGAAAGGGTTAAAAAAACCTTGTGGGTGATAGAAAATGCTGGTATAAGTATTATTCTTCTCTACTCTTTCAAAGACAAGTGACATCATATAACCCATATAATGTGTTAACCCATTACCACACAATCCCTACTTTTGATGCCCCTGAGAAAGAAGCCTGTAGAAAACATTGTAAGAAAAGGAGAAAATGCTAGTAACCAAGGTTTTCTACCCTTCACAAAACAAATTTCAAATTTTCAGTCACTTTTATTTTGTCGTCTGCAAATGCTTTCAATTTGGACAAACCTAAAATATTGTCGTTTGGTAATAGGTTAACTACAAATGCTTTCAATATGGATGAATCTATAGACATTGCGATAATTCTGGTATGAAAGTTAATCCTTTACAACACAAATCATCCAAATTCAAAGCAATGACAGGGGACAATTTTACAGTTAACTCTTTACCAGATGACAAAACTATGGACTAGACAAAATTGAAAACATTTGCAGACGACAAAATAACCATAGTTCAAATGATAATTTCTTCCTTAAATGTGGAAGAAGACATTGTGGTAAAAGAAGAAAATGCTGCTTACCAGCATTTTCTCCTTTTATCCCAATGTTTTCAAAAGGCTTCTTGTACTGGGTCAGATTGTGTGATACAGAGTTACATGAATTAATTGAATTTGTCTTTGATAGGGTAGAAAACATTGTGGGAAAAGGAAAAAATGCTAGTTACCAGCACTTTCTCCTTTTCCCTCAAGGATTTCATAAAAATCCCTTTTGTTAATTGAATAATAAATGGATAAACCATCATTTCTGACAGCAATGCTACAAGATGTCTGTTGAATAAGTTTTAAGGGAGGTAACTCCATTTTTGCAAGGTTTTAGATACAGACTAGTTATCATGAATTTGTTTAAAGGAAAAGAAGCTTTCAATGATAGTGAGTAACGTCCAAGTCAGAAAAATTCTAGAAATTGTGTGACAAATGGAAAAAAGCTGATTTTGTTGATTTTCAAAGGGAGATAATCTGACCATTCCTTATAGATAGCAGAAATATCACCAACAATTAATTCTGTTCTTTGATAGAAAAAAAGTTGACTTTGTTAAGTTTTTCACTCCCCACAGTACCCAGTTTTGATGACCTTTCTGAAAACATTGTGGAAAAGGAAGAATTGCTGGTAATAAGTATTTACTCCTTTTCCCATAATGTTTTCTACCCTGTTGGATACAAATTTCAATTTTTGAATTACATATGTTTTGTCGTCTGCAAGTGATTTCAATTTTGAACCGTTAAGTATTTTGCTGTAGGCATTCCTATGGCATCTCTAATTGACCCTAAATAACAGCAAGGATGAAGCCGTTTCTTATGTGTATATGACACCTTTCGATAGCATAGAAAACATTGTGACAAAAGGTGAAATTGCTTGTCACAAGCATTTTCACCTTTTCCCACAATGTTTTCCAAAGGCTTCTATAAGCAATGTGTGGAAATGAGTATCTATGGAGTAAAGAGTTAAATGTGGTAGAAAACATTGTAGGAAAAGGAGAAAATGCTTGTTACTAGCAATGTTTTTGAAAGGCTTCTTGCACTTGGTCGGATTGTGTGGTACATGAAATGATGGAATTTGTCTTTGTTAGGGTAGAAAACATTGTGGAAAAAGGAGAAAAAGCTAGTTACCAGCTCTTTCTCCTTTTTCCTCAATGATTTCATAAAGATTTGTTTGGTTGAATTCAATAGGGAAGGGTTAAACCATCGATTTTGACAGTAATGCAACAAGATGACTGTTGAATAAGTTTTAAGGGAGATAACTCCATTTTTGCAAGGTTTTAGATATAGACCATTTTTCATGAATTTGTTTAATGGAAAAGAAGCTTCCAATAATAGTGAGTACCGTCCAAGTCAGAAAAATTCTAGAAATTGTGCGACAAATGGAAAAAAGCTGATTTTGTTGATTTTCAAAGGGAGACAATCTGACCATTCTTTATTAATAGGTAGAATCAAAGGACTGATAGTCCTGAGAGTTACCTGGTGGTAGTTAGTTTTTACCCTTGCTAAATTTCTAAAGGTAGTATATTACAAGCATTGAAGATACAAGATTACCTAACCATAATATGGTTTTATGCAAGCATAATTTCTGAGTTGTGGAGTGCTCTAATCCTAAAATCACTCTCAGAAATATTAAAATTCACATGAAAAAAATGTGTGTTGAGAATTAACATTTATGCCAAGTAACAGCTTTAAACAGTTCAAAGACTTCATATTTGCTAAAACTCACTTACCAGCCTGTTTTATGATATTTGTTTACCGCAGCCAACTGATTTTGTGCGTACACTGACAGCAGCTTCCGATTTGCGAGACTGAACATTGGTCCATGGGTAATTATCAAACAATTCTCAGTTTTTGAAGAAGTCCAGATCTACAGCAATTTTTTTAGGGGGAAATGAGTTATCTGGGTTGATTTCGGGGATGTGATGGAAAACGATAGATTGAGTTTATTGTGCCACAAGCCATTGTGAATATAATTTCAGTTAAATATATATAGTGGCAACCAGTGCACCTATATATGCTTTCCTTCAGTTTCCTTCACCAATCCTGAACTCTTTACCACAAAATCCTGACTTTTAATAACCCCAAGAAAGAAGCCTTTTGAAAACATTATGGGAAAAGGAGAAAATGCTGGTAACCAGCATTTTCTCCTTTGCCCACAATGTTTTCTGTCCTGTAACTCACAAACATGTAATTTGAGCCACATTTTCTCCAATTCCCACAATGTTTTCTACCCTTCCCTAACCAAATTTCAATTTTTCATTCGAGGTTATCTTGTCATCTGCAGATGCATTCCATTTGGACCAGTCTGTAATATTGTCGTTTGGTAAAGAGTTAACAAAATATTCTTCCGAAGCAACAGACTGCTTTCCCACATAACTATCGACGGAAAAAATGACCAGGGAGGAATAAATCCTGTTGCAATGACTATCATCAATCTTCGAAACTAAATTTCTCTGAGCTTGGGTTTTGAAGAAGTGACCCCAGTTCTCAAGTCCTTGGGCCTGTTTTATGAAAGTAGAACTTTACAAACAAAAGTTACGTAAGTTTTATGTAACGATAGTATGGTGGAATATTTTTGCCACAAGATAAAAGGTAATTTTCGTGACTATTTTCTTAACTCATTACCAAATGAAAGTTTTAGGTTTATCCAAATCGAAAGCATTTGCAAGACAACAAAATATAAGTGACTGAAAATTTGAAATCAGTTTTATGAAGGGTAGAAAACATTGTAGGAAAAGGGAGAAAATGCTGGTTACCTGCATTTTCTCCTTTTCCCACAATGTTTTCTTAAGGCTTCTTTCTCAGGGTCATCAAAGGTAGGAATTGTGTGGTAATGGATTAAACTACTGTGAAAAGTCAAAGTTCCCTGGAAATTTAATCTTTTCTTTTAATCTAGATAAAATTTTCAGGTAACTTTGATTTATCGCAATGGTTTTCTAAAATAATCATGATAGTTACCTCGTATCTAGTGGCAGAGATATGCCCCATACTATAGTTATGTAAAACTTCACAAAGTTTGTTCGTAACTACTGTAGTAAAACGCGGCCCTACATTCTAGCAACAGTAATTGCATTACTTAGGCTCTGTGGCAAATGGTGAAAACTGATGAAAAGGAAAAAGAATTTAACCCTTTACTCCACAGATACTCATTTCTATGCATTGCTTGTAGGAGTCTTTGGAAAACATTGTGGCAAAAGGTGAAATTGCTCAAGACGAGCAATTTCACCTTTTGCCACAATGTTTTCTTTGCGATCAAAAGGTGTCACATACACATAAGAAACAGCTTCATCCTTGCTGTTAGTTAGGGTCAATTAGAGATACCATAGAAATGCCATATGGGGTAAAGGGTTAAAATATAATGGTTTATGTCGTAGACCTGGGAAATGGATCAGTCGAGGTCAACTTCTTGCACATATAGGTCACGGTGGACCTAAATTGTTTATCTGAAATTTTTGTTTGTGATGTAAACCTCTGTAAATGGATGATAACCTAAGAAGGACCTGGTTTTTAACTTCGTGATAGTGATTTGAACAAACTTCATAAAGGTTTAGTAGACAATAATACATGGTACGGACACTTAACTTTTTACCATCTAAGCCTTGGCCTTAAAAGCCCTCAAGGAAAAGACTTTGGAAAACGTTGTTGGGAAAAGGAGAAAATGCTGGTAACCAGCATCTTCTCCTTTTCCCACAATGTTTTCTGAGTTAATTCATTTTTGTTGTCTACATAATTTAATGCTTTCAATTTGGACCAGTCGAAGATTTTGTCATTTAGGAAAGACTTAATAAAGATTGTACAAGTTTCAAACAAACCATCTTGAATACAAAGGTAAAATGCACGTGTCGTCCTGAAGGGCATCCTCGGAATCCAGGTTTAAAGCATTATGTTATTACTCTCCATGCATTACAAAAATGAATCATCACCGAGTATGTCTGAAGGGATGAATTACAAATTTTCAGCCATGCCATAGGTTCTTTTGGTTTCATTTGTATGACATTTAACGCCATTTTTAACAATATTTTTCAATTGTACCGTGTCTGCTTTTCCACAGCATTGTCAAGAATGAATCCCATTGCAATAACTATCTGGCCGAGCAGAGGATCGAACCAGTGAGCCCCATGTTCTCCTGTCGCTGGAAGAACATGTGACATGAGAACACAGATTGGACTACCAGGACTAGACCTAGTTTTTGGACATACATACAAAAAGAAACACAGAAAAGAAGAATAATTTGATATTTTTTATTGAAGCTGAGACCAACAAACATTTTCCACAAAACATTTTCCCACTCTCTTGTGTACCCATTTACAAACAACATTCTTAACTTGGCGGAGATTCACTGATAATGCCTACACATCTATAGAGCATCTTTACATCGTTCATAGCATGAGGCAAAACTCATTATGTCACTTTCTTTAACATATTCTTTGAAATATTTTTCATTGGAGTAACTTAATCCTTTACCACACAAACAGAATTTTAACTACCCTGAGAAATAGGCCTTTTGAAAACATTGTGGGAAAAGAGAAAATGCTGGTAACCAGCATTTTCTCCTTTTCCCACAAAGTTTTCTATCCTGAAGGAAACAAATTTCCATTTTTGAGACATGCATATTTTGTTGTCTGCGAGTGCTTTCAATTTAGATCAGTCTAAAGTTTTGTCATTTGGTAAAGAGTTCACTTTTTACCATACAGCAAAATTTTGGAATGTACCAAGTTGAAAGCATTAATTTGTAGAAGACATATTTAATGTTGCTAAAATGATTTCTATCTCTAATAGGGTAGAAAACGTTGTAGGAAATGGACAAAAAGTAATGCTGGTTATCAACATTTTCTCCTATACCAATAATGTTTTTATAGGTTCTATTTTGTGTGGTTAAGGATTAAATATGTTGCAAATCATAGGACTTCAACCCTTTCCAAAACGACAAACTTTTGGACTAGACCAAATTGAAAGCATTTGCGAACGACAATTCAACTCCTGCTGAAAAGATGATTTCTGTCTATGATAGGGTAGAAAACATTGTGGAAAAAGGAGAAAATGCTGGTTACCAGCATTTTCTCCTTTTTCCACAATGTTTTCAAAAGGCTACCATTCTAGATCCGTAAAAACCAGGGATTGTTTGGGAAAGGGTTAAAAGGCAAAAAAAAACACAGAGAAAAGAAGAAAATGCTTGCAAGCAGCACCTCTTTCTTTCTCCATGATGTTTTCTTTTTCACTGGCGTAATTCTCACAATTTCAAAAACACAGGGCTTTTTACTTAGTATGAGTTTTAAAACTGTCAACTCTTTACCAAATGACAAATCTCTGGACTTCTCCAAATTGAAAACATTTGCACGCGACAAAATGAATTGGACCCAAAAGCTGAAATTTGGTTTGGGAAGGGTAGAAAACAGTCGGAAAAGAGAAAATGATGATTTTCTGCATCTTCTCCTTTTCCCACAATGATTTTGAAAAGCTTCTTTCATAGGGTTGTTAAAAGTCAGGATTGTTTGGTAAAGGATTAACTGGCTTGCTACCCCCCTCCCCACCCCCCCCCCCCAAAAAAAAAAAATTAGCAACCATTCATCTAATGCATCCAACCATATATTCAAAGCCATCCTCATAATTCTAAAAAATATTTAACACCAAATAAACTATGGAATAAAAAAAAAGCCATTCTAATTATAATAACCATAATGTAATAAAGTAACATTACTCTTTACATGTGCACAAGGGACCAACATAACACTTTACATGTGTACAAATCTTCGCAAGCCAAGGCAGATGATTCACTATGCTACTCTACCCTTGGCGGATTGAGGTTGATTTTTACATTCCACCAATATGCTTTTTCATTGGATGTTGCCAGCTCTAACTGCAACGAATGAAATTGCTCGTAACATTTCATCTTTGATAAAATAGAATAAGGTCGCTACCTTTTGAATAGAAGGTAAACATGGAAATCCACTGGATGTCTGCTTATTGCTTCATGTGTATTTGTAAGCGGTTTGTAAAAAGGTATTTCATTGGCTTTTAGAAATATGATATAAAGGGAGGTAATAACCAGCATCCAATAGGGGGCGCATCGCAGGGATCTCAGAATCTAGCTCAATCAGCCAAGGTAAGATCCACATAGTGATCGTACCTTTGGCTCGCAAAGATGATGTGTAGTGAACCAATAAAACACTTTACATGTGTAAATGAAACCAATATTCAACATGTGTAACATATAATGCAATTTCATGTGTACAGCTCAATTGATACACTTTACATGTAAACAAAGCAATGTTCATTTTACATGATACATATTTAGAGAAATATCATAAAAGGAACCTGATGTTGCATGGATCTAATTCAAAATGTGACAAAAAGCGACTTACTACCATTGCCAAATACCTACATAGAGAGGTTATTTGTTTTACTTTACCACACAATCCCACGTTTTATTGACCCTATTAAACAAGCCTTTTGAAAACATTGTGGGAAAAGGAGAAAATGCTGGTTACCAGCATTTTCTCCTTTTCTCACAATGTTTTCTGCTCTATTAAAAACAAATTTCAAAATCGTCTGCACATGTAATCAATTTGGACAAGTTTTTATTTTTGTTGCGAGGTAAAAAAGTTAAATCTTTACTTCACAATCCAAAGTTTCAGTCATAAGGAAAATGGCTTTTAAGAAACATTCTCAAAAAAGAAAATGCTGTTGATTTTTTCGCGAATAATGTTCTGAAGAGCATTTTTCCTCATTGTCAATAAAAGTCAGGACTGTGTGACCAAGGGACAGTCCTTGCCAAGACAATCCTAAGCGCTAAACACCCTTGAATAGAAGAGTTTTGAAAGCACTGCCTACCCTTTCAAAGGCAAATTTGTCATTGGAGCAACATACAGTTTGTCATCCACAAATGGCCTCCAACACGCCAAAAGGGGCGTTTGGACATTTGCGTCAATTGTTGTCTTAAATTAGCCTGCGCTGACTGCCCAGGCTAATTCGACACAGTATTCATGACTATACATGTATTAGATTTAGTCCTACGGTATACTTGCATAAAACAGAAAATTACATAAGAACGCAAAGTGTGGTCTTGGATTAGTCTGTGCGAAATGTGCAGGCTGATCCGAGACAACTTTACACAAACATCCTAATGCCTGTTTTCATGTATTGCTGGCTAAAACGCTTTCAGTATGGGTAAATCTAAAACGTTGATGTCCAGCGGAATTGACTCATAACTGAACAACAAAATTTTAGACTGCATCTACTTGAAATTATTTACAGACGACAAATTAGATATACCTCCATTGGTGGTTTCTGTATGCTGGTAACCAGCATTTTCTCCTTTTCCCACAATGTTTTCTACTCTTCACAAACCAAATTTCAAATTTTCAATCACTTTTATTTTGTTGTCTGCAAATGCTTTCAATTTGGACAAGCCTAAAATGTTGTCGTTTAGTAAAGAGTTAAGAGAATGCAGAGAAAAAGATGAGAGTCCCAGCTTCGATATATATTCAATAGAGAGAAATGTTCATTTCGACGATTCGAACAACAAAATCACAGATATCTACAGCAAAAAGAAGCTGTTTATATGCACTTTTTACATAATAACATGTACAAATCTTATATCACAACATTTACAAATACACCTAATTTATATGCCTTGCAGTATGCGAAAAAGGGCTATCGGACATTTGGGTAAAGTGTCATCATGAATCAGCCCTTGCAGGCTGATCGTACACAGCAATTTACGTCAACGTTGGATTTTGTCCTACATTAGACTTGCCTGAAATAGAAAATCACATGCGATCGGAGTGTCGTCACGGACCAGCCCGCATGGACTGTGCTGATCTCGGACGACACTTAACACAAATGTATGAATGCTCCTTTTTGCGACTTGTAGGCCATAAAATCTTTTTTAACTCAATATAGTTGCATCTTAACCTTTTCCCAAAGACAAATTTTAGACTCTTCCAAACTCAAAGAGATTGCAGAAAACAATTTCAAATTTGATAAAAATGGCAGAAAGTTCTCCAAATGGGTAGAAAACACTGTGGGAAAAGGAGAAATTGATCGTTTCAAGCAATTTCTCCTTTTCCCCCGTGTTTTCAAAAGACTTGTACTGCAGACACGTAAATCCTTTACCAAACAATCCCAAGTTTTAACCAATAAGAGCAAGAGAGCCATTTTAAAAAAATGCTTCAAAAGGCGAAATTGCTGGGAAACAGCACTTTCTTCCCTTCTCAAAAAAAATTCCAATTTCTGAGTCACATTGATTTTCTTGTCTGCAAATGCTTTGAATTTGGAAAAGTCTAAAATTTTGTCATTTTTGTAAGGACCTAAACACCCTTTTGCCAGAGCATGCAAGAGGAACATTCCGACATTTGTGTCGCTCGGCAGTTGGAGCAGGCTAATCAGAGAGGGCACTTTATGTTTTCATGTAGTTTTCTGTTTTGTGCAAATTTACTGTATCTCAAAGACTAATGTTGTCGTACACAGCTGTCTTGGATTAGCCTGCGCAGGTTGATAGGAGACGGCACTTTACGCATGTGTCAGATTGCCCGTTTTCATGATTTACAAGCCATATAGACAGTTTTTATCTCAAGAGGACCATCGCTTAGAAAAGTCCCAAATTAACATATCATGCATAGCCTTAAACCCAGAGAAAAATCAAGCAAATGTTTGAAAAATGCAGAATCCACATGATACAGATTTCTTTCTTTCCACCTGTAAAAGTATTCACTTTGGGCAATTCTAAAATTTAAGAGTAAACCACAAAACAAAGTTAAGACCGGTCCAAGTTCAAAGCATTCTTAGATGACAAAAGTAGCTCAAATCTTAGCATTTGTTTCTGAAAGGTTAGAAAACATTGTGGGAAAAGGAGAAAATGCTGGTTACCAGCATTTTCTCCTTTTTCCACAAGGTTTTCAATAAGCTATTTCCTGTGGGTCATTAAAACTCACAAAAATTATGAATTCTTAAACAGAACTTCAGTGAGATCATGAGTAAATGAACATAACAGAACTACCTGCAAACAAAATACAGAGATTTACACAAGGTTTAATGCAAAAAGCAGACATGTCCCTGTTTTTTCTAATGCACTCATCCCCTTTTTGCATTAAATAATATTATCACCCGAAATATAACATGAAACTTATATACATTAAAAACAAAGTCATTATATTACAGCTTTATGTTTCAGCACTTCTGTTGAAAACATCATGGAACAAGGAGAACTAGAGCTGTCACTGAATGTGACTTAATACCTCCGCCAGCACTTTGACAGAAAAAAATGTCAAGTTCAAGGGGAAATAATTCCTCAACCAGGAAGAGAGGACACTTGAAAATTGCGTCTTGCAAATCTTCAATATATGGTCAGTATTTATTTAAAATTTCAATACAATTGAAGCAAAACTATAGTAGGAGTTTGCCACACAAAATTATTAGTATTTTGTATACAGGCAGACACACGGACAGACAGGCTGATTCCAGTATACCTCCGAAAACATTCATTTTGCAGGGGTATAAATAGCTCAGACTAATGGATCTGCCCTCTACCTCTTTACCACAAGACCATTTTTTAAAAAACATTTGTAAACCACAACTTCAATGAGGCTCAAATGGTGCAATTGTTTATTGATAGGGTAGAAAACACTGTGGGAAAAGGAGAAAATGCTCGTTACCAGCATTTTCTCCTCTTCCCACAATGTTTTCAAAAGTCTTTCACAGGGTTGTCAAAAGTCATTATCCTGTGGTACAGGGGTAACTGCTATACTATCCCAATTTTTAACAACCCTTAGAAATAGCACTTTTGAAAACATTATGTGAAAATGAGACAATATTGGTAATGTTTCCCCACCCTATAACAAAGAAAAAAAAATGTCTTTTGAGCTATATTTAACCCTTTCCCAAACAATCCCTGGTTTTTACAACCCTGATACAGACGCCTTTTGAAAACATTGTAGGAAAAGGAGAAAATGCTTGTAACTAGCATTTTCTCCATTTCCCACAGTGTTTTCCACCCTGCTGGAAACAAATTTAAATTTTTGAGTTACATCTATTTGTCGTCTGCAAGTGCTTTCAATTTGGACACGTCTAAAATTTTGCTAATTGGTAAAGGGTTTATAAATTTTGTTGTCTGCAAATGCTTTCAAATTGGAAAAGAAGAGAAGAGAAAAATATCAAAATCAAGTTATAAAGATATAAAAAGCAACGAAAAAAGTGCAAAAAGAATAATCGGAATAAATATTCTATATATACACTAACACAGAAAAACAACTGCCCTATTTTACACAAGTGACATAATAACCAGCATAAATCCTGCTTTTCTCACAATATTTTCTTTTTACTTTTCACAACAGACGAGTTTTCAACACAACTTTAAACACTTAACCCTTTACCACACAATCCCTACTTTTGACGCTTCTGAGAAAGAAGCCTTTAGAAAACATTGTGGGAAAAGGAGTAAATGCTGGTAACCAGGATTTCTCCTTTTCCAACAATGTTTTTTACCCTTCACAAAACAATTTCAAATTTTCAGTCACTTTTATGTTGTCCTCTGCACATGCTTTCGATTTGGACAAGTCTAAAATATTGTTGTTTGGTAATGAGTTAACCCAACACCACACAATCCCTACTTTTGACGACCCCGAGAAGGAAGCCTTTAGAAAACATTGTGGGACAAGGAGAAAATGCTGGTAACCAGCATTTTCTCCTTTTTCTACGATGTTTTCCACCTTTCACAATACAAATTTCAAATTTTCAGTCAGTTTGATTTTGTTGTCTGCAAAAGCTTTCGATTTGGACAAACCGAAAATTTTGTAATTTGGTAATGAGTTAAGCCTTTACCACACGTTACAGACTTTTAACGACCCTGAGAAAGAAGACTTCTGAAAACATTGCGGAAAAAGGAGAAAGTGCAAACTAAAAAAAAAAATCACCACTTCATAGCTCTTTTCCTCTTTTACCAAATGACAAAATTTTGAACTAGTCCGAATTCAAGGCATTTGCAGAATACAAGATGAATGAGACTCAGAAATTAAAATTTTATTTCGGAAGGGTAGAAAACATTGTGGAAAAAGGAGAAAATGCTGGTTACCAGCATTTTCTCCTTTTACCACAATGTTTTCAAAACCTTTCCTTCTCAGGTCCAATGAAGTTGGGATCATGTGGTAAAGGTTTAAATAAATCATTTAAGACTGATCCAAAGTTAAGGCAATCACAGAAGATAAATCAAATGTTGCTCAAACAGGATAAATAATTTATTATTACTCCTTTTCCAACAATATTTTTTCAAATACTTCTTCCTCTTTGTCATCTCTTTGTTGTTTCGCACAGAGGTTACATGAAGACCTGAATACTGATGCTTATGATCTCAAAGCATAGTGTCATGAAAACAATGTGAAAACAGGAGTGATTCCTCATTCTGAGGGAAAATCTATTTTCCACAATGTTTTCTGACAACACAAGCACTGGATAATGTCAAATTACTTGCTAATCGAAGTATGAATAAAGCAAGCTTTCGAAATGGAAATGTGAGCAATAATATCTAAACACTTGTTATTCCAGATCATTCAAACACTGATCTATCCCCTTGGCACATTATCCCAATTGTCAACAACCTTAAGAAAGATGCCTTTTGAAAACATTGTGGGAAAAAGGAGAAAATGCTGGTAACCAGCATTTTCACCCTTTTCCCACGCTGTTTTCTAACCTTTCTAATTTAGAACAAGTCTAAATTTTTTTCATTTGGTAAAGAGTTAATCTGTAACATATTTCTTCAGAGCTCCAATCACAACTTCACAACTTAATTTTTCAGGCAGAGTAGATCAAGATCAGACTGCAACAAGCATCGAGTCTGTTCATATACAGTTTATTGTCAATTTTTGGTCAAATAGAGGCTTGAAATATAGGACTGTTTCCAGACCTTTGACCTAATTGAGTCCATATGTTAGTCTGAAATCAAATGTTTCTTCCGCAGTGAAAGGCGAAGTTCCAATTATGAATCCAATTAGGGTTTCCTTTCCTTCACTCTTTTCCAAACAACAAAATTATAGGCTGGTCCAAATTGACGGCATTTGCAGACAACCTGATAAATGCAACTGATCAATGGAAGTTTGGTTTGGAAAGGGTAGAAAACATTGTGGGAATAGGAGAAAATGCTGCTTACCAGCATTTTCTCCTTTTCCAACAATGTTTTTAAAAGCCTTCTTTTTCAGGATTATCATAAGTCAGGATTATGTGGTAAAGAGTTATGTGGCCCAAATGTTGTGATTTTCCTAGGAAAGGACAGGAAACATTGTGGGTAAAGGAGAAAATGCTGGTCACCAGCACTTATCTCCTTTTCCTATCATGTTTTCAAAAGCCGTCTCTTAAAGGGTCGTTAAAATTCAGGATTGTGCAGTAAATGGTTAAAATATATACACAAAAAAAACAACAACAAAAAACGCAGCAGTTTTAAATGCGAATATGAGCAAAGCGTCCTATGACTAGCTACCACAGTAATATCTGGATGTCCGACTACACAAAAGCAAGCTTTAGCGGTGCAAAGTTCAAAACCTAACCCTTAGTCCGCTAGGCAAGTGAAATCAAACTTTCAAGCTGGTAGTAAAACCTCAAATTTTGTTATTTCAAAAGTACTTTTTGAGGGAAGATACAAAATTAATTGTCTCTTTATTGAACAGCTGTAGATCTCAGATCAGAATGCATATTCTGTGCAGTCTGATCTTGATCTACACTGTTTAGAAAAGGTGGAGCTTAGCAGCCTAAGGGTTAACACTACCAGCATTTTCTCCTTTTCCCACAATGTTTTCTACCTTTCCAAACCAAACCCCTTCCTCCCATTATCCCAAATGTATGATTAGCCGTTTACCAGACGATAAAATTCTAGACTCTTGCAGATGACAAATTAAACATTGTCCAAATGATACAGTTTGTTTTTAAAAGGGACAGAAAACATTCTGGGAAAAGAAGAAAATGCTGGTATCCAGCATTTTCTTCTTTTCCCACAATGTTTTCAAAAGCCTTCTTCCTAAAGGTTGTTAAAACTTGGTCGTGTTTGGTAAAGGCTTGTTATGGAAAGTTTCTTCATCTGCCACGGTGTTTTTTTTTTACATTTGTAAGGTGTAGAAATGTGAAAATCTGTCCATACATGAGACTATGGGATAATGGTGAAGTGTATTCTGTCTACCAACTGTTCAATCACGGTGGGTCTAAAGACTTGCTTTTATGTTCCTGTAAGGAAGCTTTGCGCAGTTTTTCTGCCGAGTTTGGATGTAACCTGTCAGGTGACAAGGCTCGACGGAGCAGGGGTGAGGTTTGTTCAGGCTTATGTTTCGAGAACGAGTGTCTTTTCACGATAGTTGAGCCAGTTCCGCCTGCATGGGCAGTATTTAAATGAGAAGGTATAGTTTTTTGAGCCAGGTTTGAAGCCCCCGCCAGGTGCCCCTGACTGAAAGCCAAAGGGCTGGGTGATCTAGTTGGTGACACAGGCATTGGTGACGGAGAAGGGGTCCTTGCAAGGGGTGACAACGGAATATTGTGAACAGATTTCCGTCGACATGGGGACTTTAAACTTTGGGTTCTCTTATGTTTAAGTCCAGCGAGGGAGCTTGGTCTTCCATAATTTGGCGAATGTGATTGATTCGCAGGAGAGTTCGGAGCACTAGAGTTTGGTGAACTGCTGTTGGAGGAATTATGACCTGAATCCGGGGACCAGGTCAATGACAAAGGAGAGGACTGGATCCCAGCTTTAAATGTCACATTGGACGTATCTCCAAATGACCAAGATTTGCTGAAAGGACTCGCTCTGTAGGTACTACTAGGTGTTAAAGGTGAGTTGGGACCCAGAGCTCCTGCCACATGCCCTTGTTGTTCCGCCCGTTTTGTGCTGAGCCGTCTCAATAATGAACGATTCTTTTTCTTGTCACCACTTCTGTCCTTGCCATTCTTTTTCTTGGATCTTCTTGCCATTTTGCCTGGATTAGTACCTTTCTTTCTTGCACCTAGAGAGGAATAGAACACCATCATGAGTTATAGTAACTGAAGTGTTTCAGAAATTTGTTTCAGTTTTCCTATTTGCTACCTAATCCTTTACCACATAATCCTTGATTTATCTCTTTACCATACAATCCTGACTTTTAACAACCCTGACAAAAAGAAAGCCTTTGAAAACATTGTGAGAAAAGCAGAAAATGCTGGCAGCCAGCATTTTCTGCTTTCCCCACAATGTTTTTCCTACCCTTTCCAAATCAAATTTTATTTTTTGATTCACATTTATTTTGTTGTCTGCAAGTGCTTTCAATTTGTCGTTTGGTAAAGACTTAAACAACCTTGGAGAAAAAGGTCTTTGAAAACAAAGTGGGAAAAGGAGATATTACTGATAAACAGCATTTGCTCTTTTTCAAAGAAAGTTTTCAAACCTATCAGAGACAAATCCTGTCATCTGTGTTATTTGAGCAACACTGAATCAGTCATCTTCAATTGCTTTAATCCTTTATCACACAATTTTTACTTTTGACGGACCCTTTGGGGGGTGGTTTTGAAAACATTGAGGGAAAGGGAGAAAATGTTGGTTACCAGCACCCTCTCTTTTCCCTGCAAGATTTTCTACAATTTCACAGACAATTACCATCATTTCAGTTACATTCAATTTCTCATTTGCAGGTTCTTCAGAATTGGACAAGTATAAAGTTTCTAATGTTGGTAAAGAGTTAAAAGGAGACCATACAATGATCAATGCAGGCCTTGCCGATCATTTTGGAGTGTCCTTTACCAAGGCACCACAGACCCCAAGCGTCTGGCCTCTTTTGAACTCCAGATAGACATGAATCAGTGAGCTACTATAGCATCTTTCACAACTAATACCGGTAATGACTTTGTGACCCCTTGCAGAGTCAGAAACAAAGCCCAATTGCAAAATGTCCTAGCAAAAAGGACAGCACAGATCAAAAAATCAGACTGCACATTTTGTGCAGTCTGATCTTTGATCTTCCCTGTCCTTTCTGCTAGGACATTTTGCTATTGGGCTTTGTTTCTAGACTGAAAATGTCTGTTTGGTTTCATTCAGAGCTCTTAAAATTAAACCTTTACCACAATGATAAAATTTTGGACTGGATGAAACTGAAAACATTTGAAGGTGACAAATTAAATGCAACTGACATGATGATTTCTGTCTTTAACCAATTACTAGCATTTTCTCCTTTTTCCACAATGTCTTCTACCCTTCGTAAAAAAAAAAAGAAATTAAAATTTTCAGTCACTTTTGTCTGCAAATGCTTTCAATTTGGACAAGCAAGTAATTTTGTCGTTTGGAAATGAGTTAACTTTTTACCAAATGACAAAATTTAAGACTAGTCCAAATTGAAGGAATTTGCAGACGACAAATTTTCTTTGACTAAAATTCTGAAGACTGTTTTGGAAAGGGTAGAAAGCACTGTGGGAAAAGGAGAAAATGCTGGCTACCAGCATTTTCTCCTTTTCCCACCATGTTTTCAAAAGGCTTCTTTCTCATGGGCGTCAAAAGTAGGGAGTGTGTGGTAATAGGTCAATAGGGGAGAAAACATTGTGAGAAAAAGTTACCAGCATTTTCTCCTTTTTACACAATGTTTTCAGAAGCCTTCTCTTTCAGAGTCGTTAAAACACTTGATTGTTCGGTAAAGGACTAAAGCTACGATAAAAAGTTATGACAGGTACAGTCAGATTACCTGTTGTGATAGTGGTGCTCTCCAGTGGAACACATTTGATGCGTAGTTCTTCCTTCCCTTTCATAATCAGTTTAACTACTTGTGTATGAAGTAAACTGTGCACTGCCTCATCATTCACATGGGTGATCAAGTCACCCGGGCGAAGCCCAGCCTCAAAGGCCGGACCATTCTCCTCCACAGCCTAAAAGAATAGGAAAGTTTATAGACACAACAAATCTTTAAACTCATTACCAAACGAAAAAAATTTAGGTGTGTCCAAATTGAAAGCATTTGCAGATGACAAAATAAAAGTGACTGAAAATTTGAAAGTTGTTTTCTGAAGGGTAAAAACATTGTAGGAAAATAAGAAAATGCTGGTTATCAGCATTTTCTCCTTTTCCCACAATGTTTTCTAAAGACTTCTATCTCAAGGTCGTCAAAAGTCTGATGTGAGAAAGCCAGGAAACACATGGATGCATCACTGATAGCCATAATATGGCCTACACTGTTAACCATTTACTCCATAGATACTCATTTCTACGCATTGCTTGTAGGAGCCTTTTGAAAACATCGTGGCAAAAGGTGAAATTGCTCATGACGAGCAATTTCACCTTTTGCCACAATGTTTTCAGCAGGCTTCAAGATGTCATATACACATAAGAAACAGCTTCATCCCTGCTGTTATTCAGGGTCAGTTACAGATACCATAGAAATGCCTTATGGGGTAAAGGGTTAAAGTGGTGTTAACTCTTTACCATACAATGACAACTTTTATCACCTGCAAAATGCTTCCAATATGGGCAAGTGTACAATTTTTTACCAGCTTATAAAAGCTTCACCAAATTCAGTGGCAGCTTCTTTTACAACAACCAAAACTTACATACATAGAATGGATGTAAGGAGAAGAACATTGGCGAAAGAGTAATGACATCTTTGTTGCATTTGCTTTTCCTTACAAGGTTTTATTAACCCTTTACTCCATAGATACTCATTTCTACGCACTGGTTGTAGGAGCCTTTGGAAAAAATTGTGGCAAAAGATGAAATTGCTCGTGTTTTCTACACTATCAAAATGTGTCATACCTTTTGCCACAATGTTTTCTACACTATCAAAATGTGTCATATACACATAAGAAACGGATTCATCCTTGCTGTTATATAGGGTCAATTAGAGATACCATAGAAATGCCTTATGGAGTGAAGAGTTAACATGCAAAACCTACACTTTTTACCACAACCATTACTTCTGATAAAAACAACACTTCAACCTACCACAACGATATGCTGTAATGTGTAAGTGTTAGAATCACCCAGATATACACGAATGGCACGTAAGGTAAACCCGAATCCTCTAGCACCTTTTTTGATTAAAATCGGGGGTTTCAAGTTCTTGGCAAGCGGGGAAACATCCCTGGAGGGTGAGCCGTCACGGGAACTCGTGCTTGAGTTAGGAGATTCTATTGGCTGAGAGTGGAACTCTTCTGAAAAATACAAGCAATAATTAACACTTTATCACACAACAAAAATTTTATACTTGCCCAAATTAGCACACAGCAAAATTTAAGACCTATCCCAAATGAAATCATTCCAGACGACAATTTCAAAGTGGCTCAAATGGTTTAATTTTGCTTTGATTGGGTAGAAAACTTTGTGGGAAAAGGAGAAAATGCTGGTTACCAGCATTTTCTCCTTTTCCTACAATGTTTTCAAAAGGCTTCTTCCTCAGGGGCATTAAAAACCGTCATTGTGTCGTAAAGAGTTAAATCTCAGGACTGTTTAGAATTAATCCTTCACCATACCTTCTCATGTTAAAATGACTAAAGAAAGGACTTTCTCATGGACCAAGTTATTAGATGTAGCTAAGAAAAGTTTGAAAACATGTGGGAAAAGGACAAAATGCTGGTTTCCAGTATTTTCTCCTTTCCCACAATGTTTTCAAAAAGTTTTCTTTTTCAGACACTCAGAGCCTTGAATAAAGAAATTAATTTATGGGGAAAGATCTGCAATTTTGCGAATTCAAAAAAGATTCAAAACAAACTGTTCTGTTCCCATATTTTACAGGGAGTAGAACAACAAATAACAACTGTCCTAAATTTGCAAACATTTCCGACAAATAATGTCCATAATTAGTTTGTAAGACATGGAAGAAACACTAGTAGACACAAAAAATGTAATGATGTGCAGAAAGCAATACACTTGTAACAAATATTGACTCTTTATCAAAGAGTTAAATACCATATTTCACCTAATTAAGTCACTCAGGTGCCATACAAGTCACCAACAAGGCGCTCTTATTTAATAGCCAATTTCAGTGGCATCATGTAGAGTAAGTATGGTACTTTGATCCAGGTTTAAGTAAGGGCGGTGTGCAAAGAGATTGCCATTTGAAAGACCCACCGTAATAATGCAGAATGTATCAATATTACTGTCAATCAAAATTCATTTAGACATTAATAGCATTCACAATTTATTATCAATTAACCCTTTACCAGACAACAAAATTTCAGCCTCCTCCAAATTGAAAGCATTTGCAGATGACAGTTTCACTGTGGCTCAAATGGTGCAATCTATTTTAGAAAGGGTAGAAAACATTGTAGGGAAAGGGGAAAATGATGGTAATCGGCATTTTCTCCTTGTCCAATAATGTTTTCAAGAGGCTTCTTTCCCAGGGGTTGTTAAAAGTCGGGATTGTGAGGTAAAAGGTCAAATAGACAAATTTGTGTTACCCAGAAATTTATAATCGTGTTGGAAGCATGTGTATGTTTGGATAGACAGGTGTTAACGTTATCAAGTTATGAAATACATGTAGGTAGGCTTATGTCAATGCCACACCAGTAAGTTTATTCATAAGATAGTTATCATGCATTAAGAAGTTTGTCACTCCCTGTCACCGACTTTTGGGTAATGTTGGATGAGGGTTGGGGTTGTCCGCAGGCCTCTAGAGTAAGTAATATTGTGTGTGTGGGGGGGGGGGGGGGGTGGGGGGTGGGGTGGGGCTACAATGAGGGAGGGAGCATTAATTAGGTGAAATATGGTATATAAATGACCAAGAGAAAGAATGCTTTTGAAAAAGTATGCTTTCTACCATATCAAAGAGACAAACCTTTTTTCACATAATTTATAATGCTTATAATAATCGTGTCTCAACTGATAGAAAACATTACACAACAGTAAAAAATATTTGGTAACTAGCATTTCCCTATTTCCACAAGCCTCTGGACAACCCTAACCCTCATCCACAAGGTTTTCAAAGCTCACTTCTGGAGTGTTGCATAAAGGTTTACAAGGCCTAAATCAACAATAAACCCTTTTTTTCAGAACTTGCTGCATACATCTTTGCATCTTATCTACTTGGTAAAATTAACCATGCATTGGGAAAAAAATGCAACAGCGAAGAAAAAAACAACCATTAGTAAAGGAGAAACCATGCAAGATTACATCACTGAAGTTGGTTCAAAATATCTTCCCTCCAGCCTAAAGTCATTATTAATTTTTAATCATTTGCCATACCACCATATATTTTGACAACCCCTGAGGAGGAAGCTTTTTGAAAACATTGTAGGAAAAGGAGAAAATGCTGGTAACCAGCATTTTCTCCTTTACTCACCATGTTTTCAGTGCTTTTCTTCCAATGGTTGTAAAAATGAACTTTTTTTCCTGATACAAAAGTCTCTAATGCATAATTATCTGGGCTCTGGTAATCTGAATATTTAACAATGTTGCATAGAACCAAGATCAGACTGCATGTTCTGTGCAGTCCAATCTTTATCCACACTGTCTGTAAAGAGTACTTTATATAGACCTCAACTTGCCCAGAGGTGCGAAAAAATAGAAACAAAAAAAAGAAATTACACACAAAAAGCCAGCAAAGATTAAGATCGACACCCGCTGCAGCTTAAGCATTAAAGCACTTTAACCATTATCATTGATGACTTGAAGACAAGTGTAGATCGAAACTAGAGCTGTCACTGAATGTGACTTAATACCCCTGCCAGTGCTTTGACAGAAAAAAGTGTTAAGTTCAAAGTGAGATAATTCCGCAACCAGGAAGAGTTGACACTTGAAAATTGTGTCTTGCATATCTTCAATATATGATCAATATATGGGCAAAGTTTCAATACAATTGAAGGAAAACTGTAGGAAGGCTTAGCGACACAAAATTACTAGTATTTTGTATACAGACACACAGACAGACACATGCACAGATATATGGACAGACAGGCTGATTCTAGTATACCCCTGAAAACATTCGTTTTGCGGGGGCATAATAAAGATTAGACTGCACAAAAACATGCAGACTGATCTCTGATCTATACGGTGGACTCCGCTAAGGCATTCTAAACAAAAGCAACATTGCAATTTTTTTAACAGCTTAGCAGGGTTTTCCCTCGGCTTTGAAAATTGGGGGTCATTGTGACCCCCTTCCTCATTAGTTGCGGGTCATTTCATTAATTTTGGGGGTCAAAAATACGGCTTTCCTCATCATCAACCTCAAACACGATTTACAATGCATTTTACCTTTAAACGCCAACTTCCAAGATTGAAAAGTCGGTCGATCATTTCTGACGGAAAGGCCGATGTCACTTTTTGACAGACCAAACATTTTCGTCTGAATCGCTGCTTGATGTGGCTTGATCGGCAGTTGTACAAAGCAGACGATAGAAGAATTCTACAGTTTTCTTCGTCATGACATTATTTTTCCGCTAACAGCACAGACCGGTAATGTGTACTTTTATATACCGGAAGTCATGTAAAATACTCAATGAAATACAGAGAACCCAACCACGACTTTGACTTGGCCCATATTTACGACACATGTCCAATATACATTTCGGCAATAATGCGTAAACCTGTCTTATTCTATAAATAGATTACCGGAAAACCACTTTTATCTAAAATAAACCCAGTAGTTAAAAAAAAGAACGGTGTTCGTCTGACATTGAAGCAAGAACAAGCTTGGAATTATGACACTTCATTCAACTTCGTACATTATTTAGATTTTGGAAAGTTGCGTCACCGATGACGCACTGTTATTTATTTTGGGGGTCATTTGAATTAAAATTGCGTCAATGACGCAGGATTTGTGCGTCATGGAAAACCCTGAGCTTAGGTTATATCACTGCAGTCAGTGCACAAGTGCAGTGTGTTTCGTGGCTTTCTCACACCTGTGTGGTCACACCTTCTTTCCAAGTCATTGACTACTTTCTCACATGCATAAGAGACGAGGCGAAATATTGCCGAAAAGAAAAATTGCCTGAACCGGAAATCAAACCCACAACCTCCAGGTAATGAGTCTGGCATGGTAACTACTGAGCTACCCAGTTGGGCTCGTCAAGAGAAGACTTAAATATGTAACTAAATACCATTACCGAAACAAAATGACTATATTCTCATACAATGTACAGCTTTAAAAACATTGTGAAAGGAGAAATACTTGCTTTAGTAAACTTTGTTTTTCCCAGGATATTTTCTATTTCATTCTAAAAGCATGTTTTCTTTTCCTTAACTCTTTACCAAACACTGGTCCAAATTGAAAGCATTTGCAGACGACAAGTTCAGTGTTGCACAAATGAGAAAGTTTTTCTATGAAAGGTTAGAAAACATTGTGGAAAAAGGAGAAAATGCTGGTTACCAATGTTTTCAAAAGGCTTCTTTCTCAGGGTCGTTAAGACTCAGAATTGTGTGGTAATGAGTCAAGACATTTTTCAATATGTTTCTGATAACCATGGACAAAACTAGATTGACATGATAAACGGCAAAGGGACAGGACAGGCAAACTTGTCAGACCATAATCACATGGATTGCCATGCCAGATTCTTTGACCATCAAAAAATTTGCCACAGCAGTCCCAGCACTAATGAGACACTTAAGAGACTGTAGCAAAATTGGTTGATTGTTGCGTTCTTCTGGTCTGATCGATACCTGTGAAAAAGAGCTTCCACATTCAAACATAGGTCTCTTGGAGTCTTGTTACATGCTTGTAAGTTCTGATGCAATCAAGTTTGCTTATCCCGTTCCTCTGTGTTGGATCATGTCAATCCTGTTTTGTTCAAAGTTGCCAGACCAGGATTGCTGTGGCTGCCGCAAGCATGGTGTAAACATAGGGTTATGTAGCAGTCTGCGAAAGCTTGTTCCCTTTACCAAACAATCCCTGCTTTTTACGACCCAGAGGAAGAAGCCTTCTGAAAACATTGTGGGAAAAGGAGAAAATGCTTTTCCCACAATGTTTTCTACTCTTTTAAAGTCAAGTTTCAAGCTCTGAGTCGCGTTTCTTTTGTCATTTGCAAATGCCTTCGATTTGGACACATCAAAAATTTTGTCGTTTGGTAAAGACTTAACCCATTACCACTTGAGAAAAATTTAGACTGGTTCAAATTGAAAGCATTTGCAGACGACAAAACAAAGGTAACTGAAAAATTGAAATTTGTTCTGGGAAGGATAGAAAACACTGTGGGAAAGGAGAAAATGCTGGTTACCAGCATTTTCTCCTTTTCCCATAGTGTTTTCAAAAGGCTTCTTTCTCAGGGGCATCAAAAGTGGGGATTGTGTGGTAAAGACTTAAATTTGGACAAGTCTAACAAAGTTTTGTCATTGGGTAAAAGGTAAACTAGAAGCTAAAATATTCAGTAAACAAACCTGGTGCTTGAATGAGTAGTGTCAGAGCGCTTGCAGATACAGATTTCTGCATAACTTTCACCTCGCTTCTCGGTTCACGAATTTCATCCACAGGGGATAGATCTATAAATAGATCAGAGTTGTCGTTGGAAAACAGCTGACCTACGAAAGAACAATGTTCGTGCAAAATAAAGCATCGTGCAAAAGCAATAAAAAAAATGCGTATATATGAATATATGGCTGAATGATGTTACTAAAGCTAGAATAACCCATTACCATACAATGCTGAGTTTTAATGACTTTAGGAAAATAGCCATTTAAAAATTTTGTGGGAAAAGTAGAAAATCCTGGTTATTTTCTTTTTCCCACAAGGCTTTCTATACCCTCACAAACAATTATTATCATTTTAGCTAAGTCTAGAACATTGTCTGTAAATGCTTTCAATTAACTCATTGCCACACAATCCCAACTTTTGACGACCCTGGGAAAGAAGCCTGTAAAAAACATTGTGACCAGCATTTTCTCCTTTTCCCACAATGTTTACTACCCTTCACAAAACAAATTTCAAATTTTCAGACACTTTTATTTTGTCGTCTGCAAATGCTTTCAATTTGGACCAGTCTAAAAATTTTGTCGTTTGGTAATGAGTGAAGACCAGTCTAAAATTTTGTCATATGGTAAAGAGTTAAGATGTTGGTTGGCTTCCACAAGGTGAAAAGTGAAAATACTCTTGCTGTTCACATCAACCACCGCAAGCAATATTTGAGCAATGACCAATCAAAAATACACAAAATTTTACAATAAAACAGACAGCTCATTTTGAATAGAGAGAAAATATCAAAATCATTTACGAAATACTGAAAAAAAATGTCGGGTAAACGTACCAAAAAGGAGCCATGTTCTGTTAAAAAGGTGTTAAATGCATCTAGGAAACGTATATACCTAGGTCAGCCTGTGCCACCCAGGTCAGCATGTGCAATCCATGTAGACTGACCTTGGTCAGAAATTTTCCAGATTTTGAAGAATTGTAGATTTGTTATCAAGTAAACCAGATTCATCAATAAGCTGAATACTTCTAGTAAAATTTTTGCTAGAACATTATTTTGTACAAAACATGTTTGAATTTGACAAGGTGCTTCAGTGAAGCTCCTTATGAAGGTCTTCCAAAGTTTTGGTGTTTTTGTATTCACAGAGTGGATGGCAAATTTCTTTAACTTTAGGAAAAGTGAAAATTTATTTTCTATAATGATTTTGAGAAAGGAGGACTTTTTTGAAAGAAAAAAAAAAAAAGTTAAAAACTGACACAAAAATGAAAAACAGACGATAAAATTCACAGCAAATACATAAGAAAGAATATCACAAATAATGCAATCAATCCCATGAAATATAAAGAAAATATATCAAACTACAATAAAGGAAAGGGAGGCATAAAATATTATTTTAAAGAAGATAAATCTTTTTTTTCTTGATCTATGAATTTTTGAAAAGTCTAATTGCTTGCACATTTGTTTTGTCAATGATTTCTTTAGCACCAAAAATTCTACCTTTACTGTTTTTCTACTGTTAACCTATTACCACACAATACCTACTTTTGACGCCCCTGAGAAAGAAGCCTTTTGAAAACACTGTGGGAAAAGGAGAAAATGCTGGTAACCAGCATTTTCTCCTTTTCCCCCAGTATTTTCTACCCTTCCCAGAACAAATTTCAATTTTTCAGTCACCTTTATGTTGTCGTCTGCAAGTGCTTTCAATTTGAACCAGTCTAAAATTCTGTCGTTTGGTAATGGGTTAAAGCTGAAGATGAACAACACCTTCACAATAGTCAAGAAAGATATCTCAATTGACGTTATGTAGAAAAACATAATTCATTCTTTCCTGCTAAGAAGAATTAAAAAGCACATATCCTTATGCCAATGCTTGGCTGCATTTTTAGTCAAAAAAGGTATATAACTGCGTAAAAATGCATTGGTGGTTATCTGCCCTGTTGTATGAGCTCCCCTTTCAACAGTTAACATCTTATCCAAGCCTGAAGAAAATATCTTCAATAATAACAACAGAGATATTATAAAATGTCATTTTTTTTTTTTGCACAAGATACAGACAATGCCTCGGCCATGACAGTAACATGTTTTTTTCCATTTAAAACATCCCAGCTAAAAATGATACTTCAACCCACAACTAAACAACCAGTTTCAATGATCCAGTCGACAGGCTCAGGAAATAAAAATAGCAGGAAAAAAAAGAAAGAAAACGCTAGTTACCATTATTCTTTCCCTTCTTTTACAACATTTTTTAATCCTTTCAGAAACAAGTAAAATGTAATGAGCTCATTAAATTTTACCTGTTTCTGAAAGGACAAAAAAATAAATAAATTTATTGTATCAAAATGCTTTCGATTCAGTCAAGTTAAAATTTTGTTGTTTAGAAGAGTTAATTCTTTACCACATGGCAAAATTGTGTTGAGTCTAACTTTTAGTCATATGGTAATCACAATTTACAACACAATCCACACTTTAAATGACCCTGTGAACGAAGCTTTTTCAAAATCATTATGGGAAAAAGGAGAAAATGCTGGTAAACAGCATTTTCTCCTTTTTCTCAAATGTTTTCTACCCTACTAGACAAATTCCATCATTTGAGCCACTTTAAAATATTTGTCCACAAATGCTTTTAATTCAGACAATTCTACGTTTTTGCCCTATGGTGAAGAATCGAAGAAGACAAAATCCTGCAACAAAGCACTTACTAGAAGTAGACGGCTTATCATCGTCAGATGACACAGCCAGTCGTGGTATGGTGGGGTGTGGCACATTGACAGTCGATCTCAAACTTCTCTTTGATACGATTGGCGAGGAGTCACTTTCATTCTGGGAGGAGTCTGAGGCAGAGGTGGACATAGAGGCACCTTGAAAACTTACGCTGGAGCGTGGCGTGCTGTAACATGTAAATAGCAACCTGTTACCCTAAAAGCAACTTTTGAAGTTACCAAAATAGCAACTTTTGAAGTAATCATGATGGCAACTTTTGAAGTTACCAAAATAGCAACTTTTGAAGTAATCATGATGGCACATTTTGAAGTTACCAAAATATAAACTTTTGAAGTAATCATGATGGCAACTTCTGAAGTTACCAAAATGTAAACTTCAGAAGTAATCATGAAGGCAACTTTTGAAGTTACTACAGAAGCAACTTCTGAAGTTGCTACAGTAACAACTTACAAGTTACCATAACAACCACTTTCGAAGTCACCATAATAGCAACTCTAAAATTACCATAACTGCATCTTTGGAAGTAACCCTTGTAGCAACTTATATATTTATCGTAATAGCAGCTTTTGAAGCTACAGTAATAGCAACTTTTACAGTTATCTTCATAGCGACTTTTGAAATGACCACATTAGCAACTTTTTAAGTCGCCATAACGCCAACATTTAAAGGTACCATAATAGCAATTTTTTAAGCAATCGAAATACCAATATTTTAAGACAACTTAATAGCAACATTTATGATACCATAACAACAACTTTTGAATTAAATAAATTAGCAATTTCAAAGTAACTATAAAATCGTAAGTTACCATAGTACCAACTTCTGAAGTTACCACAGTAAAAACATTTTAACTCTTTACCAAATGACAAAATTGTAGACTTGTCCAAACTGAAAACATTTGCAGACAACAAAATAAATGTGGCTCAAAAATTGAAATTTGTTTTGGGAAGGGTAGAAAACACTGTGGGATAAGGAGAAAATGCTTGTTTTCTCCTTTTCCACAATGTTTTGAAAGACTTCTTTCAAAGGGTCATTAAAAGTCAGGATTGTGTGGTAAAGAGTTAAGATACCATAAAAGCAACTTTGGAAGTTCCTATAATAGCAGCCTTTAAAGTGGTCATTTTAGTAAATTTGGAAGTAACTACAATGCCAACTTTTGGAGCTATCATAATAGCAACTTTTGAAGTTATCATAATAGCAACTTTTGAAGTTAGCGTAATTAGCAACTTTTGAAGTTATCGCAATAGCAACTTTTGAAGTTATCGCAATAGCAACTTTTGAAGCTATCGCAATAGCAACTTATAGCAACTTTTGAATCTATCGCAATAGCAACTTTTGAACTTATAGCAATAGCAACTTTTGAAGTTATCGTAATAGCAACTTTTGAAGTTATCACAAAAGCAATTTTTGAAGTTACCATAATAGCCACTTTTGACGTTCCCAAAATAGCTGATGTTACAGTGACCATAATAGCAACTTGTAAAGATGTAAGTACCGGAGTAAACAAAATCCCTACCTTGCAGCACTACTAAACACGTCTTCCTCATCTGGTTTCATACCAGCAACCTCTGGTTTGACATCAGAAGCAGAGTGGGCTCGATCACGTGGGGTACTACTAGTGTATGATTGTATTTCAACTGAGTTTTCTGAGCTGGTAGACTGGTTTGAGTCCTTTCTCTCTAGGGCCTGTCTTTCTAACAGTCTGGTTCTCATTTCATCAGCACTTGAATGTCTACGTCTGTCTTTGTGGATTGAATCATAATCCTGTGAAAGATTGGTATAGACTTGACCAATTTGAATCATAATCCTGCTAAAGATTAGTTTACACTTGACCACACCACTTTTGGAGATGAGAAATTAAGTTTATGACTCAGAAATAAAAATTTACCTTTGAATTGGTTGATTGTATTAGTTAGTGTTTAACACCATTTCAACTTTATTTCAATTATATAACCAGCCTATCCATGTTTTTCTGAAGTCTCTTTTACCACCAGTGATCCACTAAACATTCTTTCCAAGCAACTGGCTGCTTCCCACATAAGCATAGTTGAAACAATGATCAGCAGTGAAAGACGGATGAATCCTATCACAGTAGCTACCATCAATCCTTGGAAAGAAACTAGGCGATCCAGAAATTGAACCAGTGACACCCTGTTCTTGAGTCCTGTATGCCTACCAATTGAGCTGCCTGGGCTCAGGCTTTGGACAATATGGCAAAGAATTAAATCATATTTGGTAAAGAAATAATATATGACACTGTTTGATAATTGTGTTAACCCGCTACCTAATAATTCAAAGTTTCAACAACATCAGGGCAGAAGGCCTTTGATGCTATGGTGGTAAAATGAGTGCATGCTGGTTTTCCTTTTTTCACAATGTTTTCTACCTTTCCTATGACAAATTCCACCATGTGACCCACATCATCTGCTCATAAATTCAATTTGGGCATGTCTATAATTTTGCCGCATGGTGAACTGTGAAGTCATATCGACAACTTATATTTGATGATAATTTTCTTTTTTGTCCACAACAAATTTACTGACGATAATTCCCTACAGCTGTAGATACGTCATGTTGTTTGATTCATTGTATGGTACTTAACCCTTTACTCCATAGATACTTGTTTCTACACATTGCTTGTATGAGCCTTTGGAAAACATTGTGGCAAAAGGTGAAATTGCTCGTGACGAGCAATTTCACCTATTGTCACAATGTTTTCTATGCTATCAAAAGGTGACATATACCCATAAAAAACGGCTTCGTCCTTACTGTTATTTAGGGTCAATTACAGATACCATAGAAATGCCTTATGGGGTAAAGGCTTAACCCAGTACCACACAATCCCTACACAATCCACACAATCCCTACTTTTGATGCCCCTGACAAAGAAGCCTTAAGAAAACATTTTCTCCTTTTCCTACAATATTTTCTACCCTTCATAAAACAATTTCTAATTTTCAGTCACTTTTATTCTATCATATGCAAATGCTTTCGATTCGGACAAGCATAAAAATTGTCATTTGGTAATGAGTTAACACCTTTTTCAACATTATTTCACTTATATTATGGTGGCCACTGCACCTATCCATACTTTCCTGGAGTCTTTTATACCAGTATTCTGCACATTTTTCTTTTCAAGCCACTGGCTGCTTTCCCTCATAACCATCGTCAAAACAATGGTCATGTGAGAGAGGGATGAATCCTGTTGCAATGACTATTATCAGTCCCCAGAAAGAAATTGGCTGGGCCAGGCATTAACCCATTACCACTCAATCCCTACTTTTGATGCCCCTGGAAAAGAAGCCTTTTGAAAACATTGTGGGAAAAGGAGAAAATGCTGGTAACCAGCATTTTCTCCTTTTCCCACAATGTTTTCTACCTAATCAATTAACAATTGCACCATTTGAGCCACCCTGAAATAGTTGTCTGCAAATGCTTTCAATTTAGACAGAGCTAAAATGTTGTTGTCTGGTAAAGGGTTAAGCCCACGACCCCCTGTTCTCAAGTCCTGTGCGCTACCGGCTGAGCTTCCAGGTCTCGGCAGATACCTCATGTAATTCCTCTATCCTGGAGTAGACCTTGGAAAATCGTGGCGACATCGATGAAAAGCTGTGGAACAGCGCATCGTCTGCGTCGTCGATGTCCGTATCTTCTGTCTCTAGTTCATGGTTGTATCTGTCTGCTCGTGCTGTAATAAAAATGAACATCTCTGTGACAACGTAGCTTAACCCTTCACCACACAATCCCGACTTTTAATGACCCCGAGAAAGAAGCCTTCTGAAAACACTGTGGGAAAAGGAGAAAATGCTGGTAACCAGCATTTTCTCCTTTTCCCACAATGTTTTCTACCCTTCACAAAGCAAATTTCAAATTTTCAGTCACTTTTATTTTGTCGTCTGCAAATGCTTTCAATTTGGACAAACCTGAAATTTTGTCGTTTGGCAATGGGTTAACCCTTCACCAAACAATGACAACTTTTAACAACCCAAGAAAGAATTCTATAGAAAACATTGAGGGAAGGGGAGAAAATGCTGGTAACCAGCATTTTCTCCTTTTCCCACAATGTTTTCTACCCTATCAAAGAAATATCGTGTCATTTGGGCCACTATAAAATTGTTATCTTCAAATGCTTTTCATTTGGATAGGTCTTACATTTTGTCATGTGGTTAACCCTTTCCCAAACAATCCCTGGTTTTTACGGGTCTGGAATAGTAGCCTTTTGAAAACATTGTGGGAAAAGGAGAAAATGCTGGTAACCAGCATTTTCTCCTTTTCCCGCAATGTTTTCTACCCTATCATTGGCAGAAATCATCTTTTCAGCAAGAGTTGAATTGTCGTCTGCAAATGCTTTCAATTTGGTCTAGTCCAAAAGTTTGTCGTTTGGGAAAGGGTTAAGGGTTAACGCATTTGGATAGGTCTAACATTTTGTCATGTGGTTAAGGTTTAACTTGTTACCACACAATCCCGACTTTTAACGACCCTAAGAAAGAAGCCTTTTGAAAACATTGTGGGAAAAGAAGAAAATGCTGGTAACCAGCATTTTCTCCTTTTCTCACAATGTTTTCTACTTTGCTGAAAACAAATTCCAATTTTTGACTTACATTTATTTTTTTGTCTGCAAATGCTTTCAATGTAGACCAGTCTAAAATTTTGTCGTGTGGTAAAGAGTTAATGCATCTGCAAAATGTACTGACCAGGGTCAGCCTGCACTGTCCATGCCGGCTGACCTGGGTCAATAAATTTTGCTTCTGATACTTTTTGCTGCATGTCAAAGGCACAATGTACATTATGATTCACTGGGTTCCTAGACAAATTGGATTTTATAGATCTATAATTATGTAATGCATCGCTTGGTATTATGGATCATGGGGATACATTTCTGTATATTCTGGTTATTTTCTATATTTGATATGACTGAGTAGAAATTACGCATTATCTCCTTTTCCCGCAATGTTTTCAAAATCCCTCACTTTGCAGGACATTAAAGTTCAGAACTGTGTACTAAAAGAGTTTACCCCACAGGGCATTTCTATGATATCTCTAATTGACCCTATATAACAGCATGGATGAAGCCATATTTTATGGGTATATGACACGTTTTGATGGCATAGAAAATATTGTGACAAAAGGTGAAATTGCTCGTGACGAGCAATTTCACCTTTTGCCACAGTGTTTTCCAAAGGTTCCTACAAGCAATGCGTAGAAATGAGTATCTATGGAATAAAGGGTTAAAACAACTTTGACTCTGTACACAGAATTTTAAAATTCCCTTACTGTCAAAGTAAGACGTATCATCATCGTTCTCCAGGTCCGGAATAAACTCAGCTTTCTGCCTCAAGAGCCCGTCCCAGTCTAACCCATCAAAATAGTAATGTTCTTTGACTTCCTGTGCACCCGCCGCGCCCAATCTGTTGACAGGATTGTGTTGAAGTAGTTTGTCTATAAGGTCTTTAGCATCGTCTCGTACCTGCCATTCATCTTCCTCAGGCCATTCTATACCCTCTGTATACAGAGAAAAAAAAAATTGTTTTATTTATTAAGTCTTTACCAAATGACAAAGTTTTAGACTAGTCCAAATCAAAACCATCTGCAGATGACAAATTCAATTCAATTGAAAAGATAATAATTATCTATCAAACACTAAAAAACCTATGGGAAACAGTGAAAATACCAGTTTTCAAAAGGCTTCTTCCTCAAGGGTGTTAAAGTTGTTATTGTGTCGTAAAGAGTTCAAAGCAATCTCCTGCTGGTCTGTTTCAAGAGGTAATACATCACCTCATATTATTCTTCATATGTTTGTTACCGTAATTTGCGTATTTTTTGGGACACCCAAAAAATTGGGACACCAAAAATCGCGAAAATAATTATTTTTCATGACCCAAAGATTTGGGACATACTAAAAATTGCAAAGTGAGATCGGTATTTTTTTGTTCCAAAGAATTGGGACAGTGAATAGCTATTTAGAGAAAAAGAAAATCTTTCAATGCATTTGAAAACGTTTGTTTGCAAATATTTATTTCGGCTTTCGCGTAGTTTTATTTCTCCACACCTAATGTCGTAAGCGTGCTTCCCAACCCTCACGATTTCAATGGGAGTTACCTGAGTTAGGCCAAAAAACCATCACCTGACAGTCTAATTTAAACCCTAAATCAAACAGAAATCCGACGTAAGTGTAAAAAGGGTGTGATAAACTTCTATCCAAGATCCATAACGTGTATACATCCGAAGTTGACAGAGTAATTCATGGTCAATCGAGTTTAATGTCTATAAATAGAAATCAAAGTACACAGTTTTACCCAAGGTTTATCGATCGAAGATCGAAGAACCAATCAAATTTGAGATCGGTCCAAGTAGGTATTTGTCAGAGTGGAATTCACATCACCTCATGTACATGTAAGGAGGTAAGATATGTTGTGAATTTATCTACAAACGCACAATAACATCTTCATTGCGATCCAAAGACGCAGACAATAATGAGTGACAAATTAATAATCAACAAAAATAATGAGAAAAAGCGAAGTTTTAAACACTTAGTGCTCAAATTGATCGGTGGAATTCCAGTCTGTTTAAAAATAGATCACCCTGCAAACCTGACATCAGTGACGTTCCAATATTTCAACGTTGGCAATATTCAAGGGGTTAGCGGCGAGTGACTTTCAGTATGACAGATAGTCTTGTTTGACCTTAAGTTTTCCGACAGCTGACAAAATAATTATTTTTTGTAGACCAAAGTTTTGGGACACGAAAAAAAAATTTTTTACTGTCCCAAAATTTAAGCAAATTATGGTATATATTACAATTTATGGACATGTTATTTGCACACCACTTACCATGAATAACCTGTGAAAACAGTTCTTCAGGGGTGTCGCCAAAGAAAGGAGGACAACCCACCAGAAACTCGTACAGTATGATACCCATAGACCACCAGTCCACCGGTTTACCTATGAAAAAAGATATGTAAAAGATGAGAACTGAGTAATCTATTACCGTGTTTTGGTGCGTATAACACAAACATTTTTTCAGCTCTGAATAATTTCAAACTGGGGACTGCGTGTTATAATGTACCCTGGAATGATATATTGATTTATTGTTATCATCCGATTCGTTTCATTTTTTTTCTTTGTTAGTGGCTAAAATTGTACAATCATAAAAGAGTAAAATAATGATTCAGAAAGAAATGAATGTTTTTAGAAATATATATCGGTATATATTTATCGTTACTTTTTACAAAAACCGTGATTTACAACATATAGATTGCTCTATGTTTATTTCACACCTGTCACATTTGCCAATCGAGGTGAGAAAATAGGAGATTAACTTCAATATGGTCATCAGTTCAATGTGTGAGTTTGCAACATGCCAATAGGCTGGCGCATGTTTTTATAACTCCCAAGTACACCTCGAATCATTACCATTTCCACTTTGATTAAAAATGGTTACTTCCCTTTGATAAACTATCGCCATTTATAAGTTTTCAAGATAGCGACATAAGCTTCACATGATAAGATATTTTGGTCAATTTTTGATGCATGTTTTACATCCGAACAACCTTTTTTCCTCAAATTTGATGCTGAAAAAGGCCTGCGTGTTATACATGTCTGCGTGGTATACACGGCGTTTTACGGTACATGACACTGTTAGGGGAGATCACTCCTTCCTTACTAAATAACTTCATCCCACATAATTATAATCAATTCCTAACAACTGCATTAGGGAGAATTCTCTTTAATTACTGGTTAACTCATTACCAAACGACAAAATTTTTAGACTGGTCCAAATCGAAAGCAATTGCAGACTACACAATAAAAGTGACTGAAAATCTGAAATTTGTTTTGTGAAGGGAAGAAAACATTGTGGGAAAAGGAGAAAATGCTGGTTACCACCATTTTCTCCTTTTCCAACAATGATTTCTAGAGGCTTCTTTCTCAGGGTTGTCAAAAGCAGGGATTGTGTGGTAATGGTTTAATTCTTCAAGTTGGGTGTTGAGTCTTCTAGACCTTGAAAAATGAGGATATTTTCCGAAAAGGTTTAAATTCCACTTGGTATGGTTTGTATCACGGCTATGTTATTGTTGTGAACTCTCATGTTCGTAAGAACTTAATTTCTTACCTGTTAGAAAGAGAAAATATGCATGTAAGACACAGCTGAGAAAATTATAATTTTTTTTGCCTATGTTTGAAAGTGAGAATAAAACCTCTTTTTGAGGTAAAGTGCTCTGCAATAATCTTTTTTAACCCTTTATGAAACAATATCACGTTTTTCAGATCCTAGGAAAAAATCCCTTTAGAAAAAATTATGGGAAAAGAGAAAATGCTGCTAATCAGCATTTTATCCTTTTCCCATAATGTTTTCTACCCTATCATTGAGAGAAATCATCATTTAAGAACATTTAATTTACCATCTACAAAAACTTTCCATTTGGAGCAGTCTAAAAAATTTTTTGTTTTGTAGAAACTTAAATTAAATCAAAATATTCAAGCAACTGTGGAGGAAAGATGTTAAATGCTTTATGCCTCCTTTATGTCTTTTTTGATAATCTCAAAAGAAATGGAAGCATTTGGTAACAAAGAACCAGACACTGACAGTGGGTTGAAGTTCCTCATACATTATTGCAGAATTGAAATCAATAACAGTAATAGACTGCACAAAGTGCATTATATAATAATCTTGATCTCTGTCTACAAATGCTATGTGCTTGGCTTTCTGATGTTTAACTCTACAAAACAATCAAATTATTTATCACCCTAGGGAATAAGGCATTTCAAAATTAACTCTTTACAAAACAACAAAATTTTGGACTGTCCCAAACTGAAATTATTTGCAGATGACAAAAAAAGAATTAATGTGACTCAAATACTGAATTTGTTTTGTGAAGGGTAGAAAACATTGTGGGAAAAGGAGAAAATGCTGGCTACCAGCATTTTCTCCTTTTCCCACAATGTTTTCAGAAGGCCTTTTCATCAGGGTCATTAGAAGTTGGGATTGTGTGGTAAAGAGCCCTAACATGCTCATCTGTGTAAAGCAATTCAGGATCCATAGTGCATAATAGGAATTCAGTCTTTCTCAAAGCGATGTTTTTGTGTGTTTTATATTAGTTGACACAAAAGTAGCCTAATTCTTACGAGATTTTTTTCAAAAATAAGCCCTCAATGGTGCATACGAAATTTTAAAGAAATATCCCCATTACCAATCTTTTGGCCATATGTCATCCATTCTAAACTGTCAAAGATATTTTAACCCATTACCACAAAGTCTCTACTTTTGACAACCCTGAGAAAGAAGTCTTTTGAAAATATTGTGGGAAAAGGAGAAAATGCTGGTATACAGCATTTTCTCCTTTACCCACAATGTTTTCTACCCTTCACAAAACAAATTTCAAATTTTGTCGTCTGCAAATGCTTTCGATTTGGACATGTCTAAAATTTTGTGGTTTGGTAATGAGTTAACCCTTTACCAAACAATCCCTGGTTTTTACGGGTCTGGAAACAAAGCCTTTTGGAAAAATTGTGGCAAAAGGAGAAAATGCTGGTAACCAGCATTTTCTCCTTTTCCCACAATGTTTTCTACCCTACAATATAGACAAATTACCTTTTTAGCGACTGTTAATTTGTCATTTGCAAAATGCTTTCAATTTGGTTGGGTCCAAAATTTGCTGTTTGGGAAAGGGTTAATTAACCCTTTACCACACAATCCCGACTTTTAACGACCCTGAGAAATAGGCCTTTTGAAAACATTGTGGGAAAAGGAGAAAATGCTGATAACCAGCATTTTCTCCTTTTCCCACAATGTTTTCTACTCTAATGGAAAGAAATTTTAATTTTTAAATTGGGTTTATTTTGTTGTCTGCAGGTGCTTTCAGTTTGGACCAGTTCAAAGTTTAGTCATTTGGTAAAGAGTTAAAGAAAAACCCTCTGACCAAAATCCATGAAATTGCACTGAAAATATGGTCTCTACAGTGCATACAGGGTATTATTGATGAACATACCACAGATACACAACATGATCACAAAAAATTTACTTTGAGCATCTTGTACTCATGTGTGCTAAAAACACAGCAGCACTCACCATATCCATTTCTGAGAATGACCTCTGGAGCAATATATTCTGGTGTTCCAATCACTTGTAAATCTTTAAACTTATTACAGTCTTTATCCATGGTACCCTCATATAAATTTGTTGTCAAACTCATAAGGCCTATTTTTGACAAGCCAAAATCAGTCAACTTTATATGTCCAGTTGCTGTGATTAATAAATTATCCGGCTTAAGATCCCGATGCACAATTCCGTAACTATGCAGGTACTCCAAGGCTAACACAGTTTCAGCAAAATAAAGTCGTGCCAAATCAAATGGCAATGGTCCTGAATTTTTTAACAAAGTAGCACAGTCACCTCCCTTTACATATTCCATAACCATACACAGGTGGCGCTTTGTTTCAAAACTACACCACATGCTCACAACAAATGGATTGTCTGCAAATGTCAAAACGTCTCTTTCCGTAAAAACTTGTTCAGTTTGATTGCGTAATATCAGATTTTGCTTGCAGATTTTCTTCATAGCAAATCTTTCCTTAGTTTCTTTGTGACGTACTAAGTACACAGCTCTGAAATATAAATGAGTATATTATAATGTACAATGACAATTATTTTACCAGAACCCAAAATTTTAAACTTACACAACAAAAAAATTTGCAGAATGATGCATTGAAAGTGGCTAAAACCAGAGCTATCACTAAACGCTCCCAGCAGCTCCTTGTCACAAAAACAGGTCTTTGTCACAGAATGCAGAATGGTTTAGCATGAAAGTAAGAGTTGAAAAAAGTTAAAGGGGAGATAATTCCTCTACGAATTACAGCAGGGTTATAACAAGAGCTTCACAGAGTGGCGCATATACGCCCAAAGGGGCTTGTCAGTGAAATGAGTTGCATTGATGGATGGGCCATGAATGAAGAGTAGTAGAATGATATGTGAAAAATATTAAAGGGCAATAACTTAAAAAAATAAGGGTGACAAGGTTACAAATTTTGTGATTTGCTCTTCTCCACAAGGTGTTCTATCTTGAAGGTCCACGATATCTTTTATATTTTAGAAATTATGGCCCAGACAAAAATTCAAAGTGGAAACTAACAAAGGGCAATAACTGAAAAAGAAGTATGACAGAGTTATGGTTCTTGTGCAATGCACTTCTTCATAATGTGTTCTATTTGTCTTTGAAGTTTCAAGATAATGGATTTTAAAGTTTGGAAGTTATTATGGTCTTAACAAAAATTCAAACTAAAAATTAACAAATGGCAATAACTCAAATAATAAAGGTGGCAGAGTTATGATTCATAAGCAATGCACTCCTCCATAATGGGTTCTATCAGTGTATGAAGTTCCAAGTTAATAGCTTTTATAGTTTAGAAGTTATGGCCTAGACAAAAATTCAAACTAAAAATTAAGAAAGGGCAGTAATTTAAAAAAATAATGGTGGCAGATTTATGGTTCATGTGCACTGCACTTCTCCATAATGTGTTCTATCAGTGTATGTAGTTTCAAGTTGATACCTTTTACAGTATGGAGGTTATGGCCTGGACAAAAACAGTATGGAGGTTATGGCCTGGACAAAAACTCAAAGTGAATAGTAGATTATTTCAGAAATCAGGGGCAGATAATTTTAGAACGCAAATAGCAATACAAATTCTAAGACCCAGGTGCACAACTACACATCATGGAGATTCATTTTGGCAAGTTTCAAATAATTCCGATGGAAACTGTAGGAGGAGTTGCACACACAAGAAATTGCTAACGGACAGACAGACAGACAGACAGACGACCGGAGGTATAACATAATACGACCCTTCGGGCGTATAAAATTTGCACATGCACAAATTCATATATATAGGAACCCTGTGTGTAAATTCAGAACATGAATACAGAACATGAAAAACTGTTAGAGTATTGCTCCTGACAAATTTGTGTGTACAGACGGACGGACAGACAGACAACCATGGTGATTCCAGTATACCCCCCCTCCAAAAGGACAAAGTGTTGGTAAGCAATATTTTCTCTCTTACAAGCTATATTGTAATGCTTAGCCCTTTACTCCATAGATACTCATTTCTACGCATTGCTTGTAGGAGTCTTTGGAAAACATTGTGACAAAAGGTGAAATTGCTTGTGACGAGCAATTTCACCTTTTGCCACAATGTTTTCTACACTATCAAAAGGTGCCATATACATATAAGAAACGGCTTCATCCTTGCTGTTATTTAGGGTCAATTAGAGATACCATAGAAATGCCTTATGGGGTGAAGGGTTAAAAAAAAAAGTAGGATTGTTTGGTACAGGGCTAGGATCAGTTTGTAACAGTAAAATACTACCCAGTGTAGCTTGTTGCAGATGGTTCAAAACCTGGATCACTGGCTTGATTCAAAGCTCAGCAAAATTCTTTCTTTGACTGACGACAGCCATTGCAACAAGATTATACCCCTCTGACAACAGAGCAAGATAAGCAAAATTCTGCCCTAGAATTGATGACAGTCACTCAATTGGATTTATCCCTTTCCAGCTGCTGAAGATTGCCTACAATGTTTATGTTGTAAAGTGGCCAGGCCTGGAAAGGATGCTGTGCAATGTACTGGTATGTACTGGTAAAAGAACCTCTAGGAAGGTATGGCTTGATGCACAAGTAGTTATAATGTAACCAGAATAATGTTGAAAATGATGTGAAACACCAAACTAACAAGTTATCAAGAGGATTAAGTTTGTGGATACAAGGTAACAGCTGGTACAAGACCACCAAAATAATATGTTGGGTAAAGCTATCAATAATCAGTCTAATCCTTGACCAAATAACAAAATTTTACATAAGTTTAACCCTTTCCCAAACAATCCCTGGTTTTCACGGGTCTGGAATAGTAGCCTTTTGAAAACATTGTGGGAAAAGGAGAAAATGCTGGTAACCAGCATTTTCTCCTTTTCCCACAATGTTTTCTACCCTATCATAGACAGAAGTCATCTTTTCAGCAAGAGATGAATTGTCGTCTGCAAATGCTTTCAATTTGGTAAAGTCCAAAAGTTTATTGCTTGGGAAAGGGTTAAATTGGAAGTACTGGCAATGGGCAAAATAAAGGTGGCAGGAAATAACTATATTTGTTCTTGAAAGAACAAAAGACAGTGGGAAAAGGAAATGAGCACCACACACAGGTGCTACATCTTCGCCAGCCAAGTTTACGATCACTACGTGGATCTTACCTTGGCGGATTGAGCTTGATTTTTACAACCCCAGCTCTAGCTGCATCGAATAAAATCGGTCGTAGCATTTCATCTTTGATAAAAGTAGAACACAGTCTCTACCTTTCGAATAATAGGTAAAACATGGAAACCCACGTGAATGTCTGTTTATCGCTTCATGTGTATTCGTAAGTGGTTTGTAAAACGATATTTCATTAAATTTGCTTCTAGAAACATGATGTAAAGGGGAGTAATAACCAACATCTAATAGAGGGCGCATCGCAGGAATCTCGAAATCGGGCTCAATCAGCCAAGGTAAGATCCAAGTAGTGATTGTAAACTTGGCTCGCGAAGATGACGTGCTAATGCTAAGCAGCCGGTCCTTCACATTCAGTGAAAATTCAAAGTTGAAAATGGAGCGTAACTGTCTCAAAAATACTTTGATGGTTACTAACCCCTGCTGTATGGGTTCCCAATTTATTCAAACTAACCCCTGCTGTATGGGTTCCCAATTTGTTCAAACTAACCCCTGCTGTATGGGTTCCAAATTTGTTCAAACTAACCCCTGCTGTATGGGTTCCTTATTTGTTCAAACTAACCCCTGCTGTATGGGTTCCCAATTTGTTCAAACTAACCCCTGCTGTATGGGTTCCCAACTTGTTCAAACTAACCCCTGCTGTATGGGTTCCCAACTTGTTCAAACTAACCCCTGCTGTATGGGTTCCCAACTTGTTCAAGTTTGAAAACACCAAAGCTAAAATTGCTGCCAGTGTGCATTTTCTGCTTTTCCAAGGAAGTTTTTAAGTCTTTTCTATCAGCATTACCAAAACCTCAGACTGTGTGTAAACTCTTTACGACATAACAGTATCTAAGACTTGTCCAAATTGAAAACATTTGAAAGACAACAACTTGAGTGTGACTTACATGATAGTATCTGACTATATAAGGAAAATAAGATTGTGGGAATGGAGAAAATGCTTGTTTCCAGTAATGTTTCCAAACAGCTTCTTTCCTAGAACTGTGTGGTAAAGGGTTAAAGAAGAAAATCATCCTTCTTTGTTATTCACCATTTGATACTGGTCACTTTTCATCTGATAAAATCATGATGTCTTTTTTGGTAACCAGCATTAAATCCTTTTAACCCTTTCCCAAACAAGCTCTTGTTTTTACGTGTCTGCAGTACTAGTCTTTTGAAAACACTGTGGGAAAAGGAGAAATTGCTCGTTATGAGCAATTTCTCCTTTTCCCAAAGTACTAGTCTGCAGTACTAGTCTTTTGAAAACACTGTGGGAAAAGGAGAAATTGCTCGTAACGAGCAATTTCTCCTTTTCCCACATTGTTTTCTACCTATTTGGAGAACTTTCTGCCATTTTAATCAAATTTGAAATTGTCGTCTGCAAACTCTTTGAGTTTGGAAGAGTCTAAAATTTGTTGTTTGGGAAAGGGTTAAAGACAAACCCTATCAAATGTCCTATATTTAATCCTGTACCAGTCGACAAAATTTAAGACTTTAACCCATCTTCCTTTGGACCGTTAAAAAACTAGAGTTGTTTGTTAAAGGACTAACAAATTATTAAAGCAACTTACGCATATGCTCCGTTACTAATCAGTTTAATCGTCTCAAAGTCGTCTTCACATGGAGTAAGATCTTTCTTTCTTGCTGGGTCTAAACTGTCTTCTTGGTCAGAGTGTACACTTAATGACGTATCTATGGTAAGGCTGGAATCTACTATTTCACTTTCTCTGTTCTCTCTTTCTAACTCTGAAAAATTACAAGAGCATCAAATTTAGGTGCTGACATTAGGCTGTATTTCCTTTAACCCTTTACCCCATAAGGCATTTCTATAGTATCTCTAAATGACCCTAAATAACAGCAAGGATGAAGCAGTTTCTTATATGTACATGACACCTTTTGATAGCATAGAAAACATTGTGACAAAAGGTGAAATTGCTTGTCACGAGCAATTTCACCTTTTGCCACAATGTTTTCCAAAGGCTCCTACAAGCAATGCGTAGAAATTAGTATCTATGGAGTAAAGGTTAACCTACTATCACACAATCCCACTTTTAATGACCCTATCCAAAGGGGCTTTTGAAAACATTGTGGGAAAAGGAGAAAATGCTGGTAACCAGCATTTTCTCCTTTTCCCACAATATGTTTTCTACCCTTTCCAAACTGAATTTCAATTTTTCAGTCACATTTATTTTGTCGTCTGCAAATGCTTTCAATTTGGACCAGTCCAAAATTTTGTCGTTTGGTAAAGAGTTAATCAATACCTTCTTGAACAAAATGACCTAAATACCTATTTGTTGACCCAGGATGGCCTAGTTTTAAACACAGATTAACTCTGTCCCATAGAAATCAGAAGAAATAATTCTAAGCTAAGCTAAAAATGTTATCCTCTGGAGACATGTGGTTCTACTCTGAGTGTATATAAGTACATGGATTCTAAAGTAAGTAATTACCTAGTGTGTTTCTAAACAAGAGGGCCAAGACGGCCCTGGATCGCTCACCTGAATTTTTGAGAAGACCATAGCCATTTTTTTTTTTGAGGTATTGAAACACTGGAAACAAAATCATTATTTTGCCAAGCAATTTTCAAAAGGTCACCTGTAAAAGTCCTTTCAAAATATGACCAGCATTTTCAGAAAAGAATTTTTAGGAGTTTCTTAACATCCGTACAGTGCAAGTAGCCCCCATTCCCAGAGCCATTTTTATAGACCTATCAAAATTTCACGGACGCTTTTTGAAAAGCGTCATTCAAGGAACATTTCTGTGAAATTATTTTAAAATCTGACCAGCCATTTCAGAGAAGAAGAATTTTCAAGAATTTCTTCATTTCTGTATAGTGCAAGTAGGTAGCCCCAATTCATCAGAACCTTGTTTCTAGGCAGATCAAAATTTCGCGAACACTTTTTGAAAAGGGTCACCCAAGGAACATCTCTGTGAAATTATTTTAAAATCTGACCAGCCATTTCAGAGAAGAAGAATTTTCAAGAATTTCTTCATTTCTGTATAGTGCAAGTAGCCCCAATTCTTCAGAGCCTTGTTTCTCGACAGATCAAAATTTCGCGAACAAGTTTTGAAAAGGGTCACCCAAGGAACATCTCTGTGAAATTATTTTAAAATCTGGCCAGTGGTTTCAGAGAAGAAGATTGTTTAAAGAATTCCCGAAAAAAATTCCATTTGGTTGCCATGGCAACCAGATTTTTGACGGAATCAAATTCTGTGAACAATTTTTAAAGAGGACCTTCCAAGGAACATTCAAGCGAAGTTTGGTCCAAATCTGCCCAGCCGTTTAGGAGGAGTTGATGTTTAAAGAATTGTTGATGACGTACATTGGACGATGGACACCAGGTGATCCTAAAGGCTCCCCTTGAGCATGCTGTACTCAGGTGAGCTAAAAACATAAAACCTCATAGTTAAAGAATAAGTTATGGATGTCCTTGCATTGCAAGTTTCTATGAGAATCCAGCTACAAGAAAACTATGGTAATTCGAGACAGTGGTAATTTGCAATTTTGTGGAAAAAAAAAAGAAAAGAAAAGAAAAGAGAGAGAGATAAGATCTCCCATTCTTCAGGGACTAAAACATTCTCAGAAACACGAGTATTTGTCATCTGCTGAGAAAATACGATACTCTAGAGTAAAATATGCGTATTGATTTGTGGGAAACGTAATCCTTTGTATGGAAAGTATTTGAAGAAAACAAATTAAATGTGACCCAATGATGGTTAGTGTCTTTAAATGGGTAGAAAACATGGTGGGAAAAGGAGAAAATGCTGGTAACCAGCATTTTCTCCGTTTTCCCACCATGTTTTCAATAGCCTTTTCTCTCCAGGTTGTTGATGCAACAGATTGTTTGGTACAGGGAAAATCCTTGCTTCTTGTCCTTACTATTTCTTGCTTGCTTTATTCTTTATTTACCTATGGAGCACAAATAATGAACCCAAAAGAATATTTTCAGTCTAGCTGACAGACTGTTTGTATTGTGCTCTAGGCTGCTTTCAACAATATTTCAGTCATATCACCTCAACAGCTTAATAATATTCATGTATGTCATGGTTTTCACGAGTAATAGGCCAAGGCCTCTGAAGTGCCTTGCCCCTGGGCACTTTTGTGGTTGAATTTTTAGTCTAGAAATCAGACCAAAATAATAGCAATTTTGTGTATGCTTTTATAAGCAAAATGGATGCTGTAGAACAAAGATCAAACTGCATGCTTTGTGCAGTCTAATCTTCAGTCATACCAGCCAGTATGACACAGGACCATGTATGCCGGGTTTCCCAATCGGTAAACAAAAATGGCGGCAACGTTTTCCATCTTTTTACCTGAGTAAACAAGTTTGAAAACCGGCCATCAAAAAATTTTGGTGGCATGTTTATGCAGGTTTCGTCCGATTTTCGGACCCAAAAGTACTGGTCGTTGGCTGGGTCATGCAGGTGGCGCTCTTATCAAGGTTTATTTTAGAGTAAATTGCATTGGGGATGTATGGAAGTGTCTCGCTTAAGCAGGTGACACTCTTGTACAGGTGGCTGATCGGGAAGGTTTGACTGTAGTTGTGAAAGGTACATTTAGCCCCCTTTTTGCTAGAGCAAGGCTCAAGTATTGCATTTCACGAGTATTTTAACCTTTTACCGAACAAAAAAATGTTGGACTTGTCCAGACTGAAAGCATTTGCAGACGACAAGTCAAATGTTGCTAAAATAATTTCTCTCTGTGATAGGGTAGAAAACACTGAGGGAAAAGGAGAAAATGCTTAAAAACCATCTCTTTCAGGGTCATTAAAAGTCGCAGTTGTATGGTACAAGGTTAATTCTATACCACACTATCTACAGCTTTAATGACCCTAGACTTCTGAAAACATTGTGGGAAAAGGAGAAAATGCTGGAAACCAGCATTTTCTCCTTTTCCCCTTTTCCCTCAATGTTTTCTTATCTTTCAGACATAAATCCCATGATCTCAGTCACATTTAATCTTTCATCCTCAACTACATTCAATCTGGGCCGTTCTAAAATATCATCCTTTGGTAAAGGGTTATTATACGAGGAAAGAGAGAAATTGCTCTTACCTTCTAGAGGGTCCCTGTTCAGCCCCAGTTTGTTGATGATATAGCGAGGTACGTCTTTGATAGATTGTTTGGCTTTCCCTTCTGCTGCTTCAAGCAGCTGATAAAACTCCTCCGGGTCAAATTCCTAAAATAGAAATGCTTATAATTGTCACATGGCCCTAATCAAGACTTTCATTCTCAGAAACTTTCATGACTATCCATTGAAAATGTGTATTTCACTGTTTTGCCAAGCCCCAGTAGCTAAGTTGGTAGCATGTATGATTTAAGAATACGGGGTCGCAGGTTTGATCCCTGGCTTAGCCAATTTCTGTCCGAGGATTGATGATAGTCATAGCGACAGGATTCATTCCTCTCCTACTGCTAACCATTGCCCTGACGATGTTTATGTGGAAAAGCAGCCTGTGACCTTAAAAGAAAAATCGTGTGGAGTACCCGTCCACCCTTTCCAAATCAAATTTCTATGTTTAAGCTGCATTTATGTGTCACCTTCAATTGCTTTCAATTCGGACCAGTCTAAAAATTCATCCTTTAATAAAGAGTTAACCCAATCCCTACTTTTGACGACCCTGAGATAGAAGCCTTCTGAAAACATTGTGGGAAAAGAAGAAAATGCTGGTAACCAGCATTTTCTCCATTTCCCACAATGTTTTCTTCCCTTCCCAAACCGAATTCCAGTTTTTAGGTCACTTTAATTTTGTCGTCTGCAAATGCTTCCAAATTGGACTAGTCTAAAATTATGCTGTTCGGTAAAGGGTTAATGTGTTTTGTTAAATGCAAACCTTCAATCATCAAGTGTCTCTAACACTTCCATTAGAATCTAGTATCAGATTTCAAGTCCATTACTCTTTACCATACAAACCAGAGTTCATCGAACCTGAAGGAAATGCCTTTAGAAAACATTGTGGGAAAAGGAGAAAATGCTGGTAACCAGCATTTTCTCCTTTTCCCACAATGTTTTCTTTCCTCTCTTAGACAACATTGAAGTTGTTGTCTGCAACTACTTTCTATTATGATCAGCCAAATTTTTTTCAGATGACATTATTTTGGACTTGTCCAAATCGAAACCATACACAGACAAGAAATCCAATTTGACCCAATTGATGAAAGCTGTCAAGGAAAGGTACAAAACATTGCTGGCAATATAAGACATACAACAGAAAATTTTAGACTGGTCCAAATTGAAAGCATTTGCAGACGACAAAATAAAGGTGACTGAAAAATTGAAATTGTTCTGGGAAGGGTAGAAAACACTGTGGGAAAAGGAGAAAATGCTGGTTACCAGCATTTTCTCCTTTTCCCACAGTGTTTTCAAAAGGCTTCTTTCTCAGGGGTGTCAAAAGTAGGGATTGTGTGGTAATGGGTTAAAAGGGAAGAAAACACTGTGACAAAATACATCTTCCTCAAGGCTGCTATGACACAGGACTGTTTTGTTAAGGGTAAACCCTTTTTCAAACAATCCCTGGTTTTTATAACCCTGAAAAAGAAGCCTTTTCTCCTTTTCCTACAATTTTTTCTACACTGCTGGAAACAAGTTTCAATTTTTGAGTTACATTTATTTTGTTGTCTGTATGTACTTTCAATTCGGAAACAAGTTTCAATTTTTGAGTTACACTTATTTTGTTGTCTGTAAGTGCTTTCAATTCGGACCAGTCTATTTTTTTTGTCATTTGGTAAAAAGTTTTAAACTAAGAATCATTTTTCAGCTCTTGAATGGATAATGGCTTTGTCAATATAAAGCTTTTAGCCTAATAGTTTTGTGTTCTAAAACATCTGGTGTGACAGACTTTATGACAAATTCTAAAATTCAGCATTTGACATGTGCATCTTATCTTTACCTACTTGACATTCTCACCAACCTTAGTTTAACTCTTTACCACACAATCCGGACTTTTAACGACCCCTAGAAAGAAGCCATTTGAAAACATTGTGAGAAAAGGAGAAAATGCTGGTAACCAGCATTTTCTCCTTTTCCCACAATGTTTTCTACTCTATCAAAGAGAAATTCCATCTTTTGAGCTATGTTTAAATTGTTATCTGCAAATACTTTCAATTTGGACAAATCTATTATTTGCTTGTGTGGTAAGGAGTTAAAGAAAGAACTAGAGCTTTCACTGTATATGACTTAATACCCCCACCAGCGCTTTGACAGAAACAGGCAATTTAACAAAAAAAAAATATCTAAGTTCAAGGGGAGATTACCCTTGAATCATAGGGAATAGACAATTAAAAAATGTGTTTTGTACAACTTCAGTAATGACCAATGTATCAACAAACTTTCAATACCATAGCAAAACTGTAGGAATTCGCGACACAAAATTACTAGTATTTTGTACACAGGCGGACACACAGACAGGCTGATTCCAGTATGTTCATTTTGCAGGGGTATAAATACAGGTATGTTTGAATTTGTCTTTTTTTTCCCCACTAAATATTTCAGGCAGTCGTCCATAACAAGAGGGCCATGATGGCCCTGTATGGGCCATGATGGCCCTGTATCTTTCCGCTGGTTTTTTAACCCTTTACCACACAAATTGAAGTGTTCATGAACCTGAAAAAGAGGGCTTTCGAAAATAATGAAGTCAGGCAATAAAAGCAGGTTTCTTCATTGGCATAAAAGGTAAAGTTCTTGGGAAAAAAACACCTGATTGGTAGAAAACCTACTTAGAATTCAATATTCCACTCATATGAGCATCAAAATGAATGACTCTTCCTGACAACAGAATATTTTCTATCAAAAAGCTTAAATATCTAACACCAATCATGGACCACTGCAGTATGATAATCAAGGGAGGTAAATAGTAACAAACTATCCTTTATAAGAAGTTATTTCCCTTGATTCATGTTTAAATTGAAGTGACTACCTGTGGAAGCCCATGATAAACTTGTGATCCCTGGGACAGAGTAAATTTTTACCTCAGGCCTAAAATGAAGAAACTCATTAAAGGTCCATTAGATAAAGCTACATGCCAAATTTAGTAGCCCTGAACCTTGTGGTTCCAGAGAAGAAGATTTTTAAAATTTCGGTTTTGTTTTTTCAGTTCTGTTGCCAAGGCAACCAGTGTTTTTGAAGGATCATTTTTGTGAAGTTTCATCATATTTGGATGGGTAGTTTCAGAGAAGAATATGTTTAAAATAAAAGTTAACGCGAGCATGTACGGACAGAAGGACAGAAGCATGACAGATTTTGCCCAGTGGAGCTAAAAATAACTTTTCTCCCACCAGTTGAATTTTTTCCCTTACAAGAAGAAAATTTGGCTAAAAAGATTGGATAAATCTTTGATCCCTAACCATTTAAATCCTTGGTTTTAACAACCTTGAGAAAAATGACTTTTGAAAACATTGGTGGGGGAAAAAGAGAAATACCAGTACCCAGCAAGTTTTCCGAGACTTTTTTCTACCTTTCCAAATAACAAATCTTAAATTTTGAGTCATATTCATATCTTTTGACTGCAAAATGATTAAGTTTGGGCACATTTAAAAACTTCTGTCATTTGTTAACTCTTTACCACACAATCCTGACATCAAATGACCTTGAAGAAGACGCCTTTTGAAAACATTGTAGGAAAAGGAGAAAATACTGGTAACCAGCATTTTCTCCTTTTCCCACAATGTTTTCTACTCTTCCCCAAACAAATTTCAAATTTTCAGTCACATGTATTTTGATGTCTGCAAATGCTTTCAATATGGAAAAACCTAAAACTTTGTTGTTTGGTAATGAGTCAAAGAGTTAAAAGGGTTGAAAACATTGGGGGGAAAAGGATACAATGCTGATTACCATCATTTTCTTGTTTTTTCATCAATCGTAGCCATAGGCTTCTTCATCACGATCATTCCATAAAGAATTACATAGTAATATGAGCTTTCTAACGTCACAACAAGAGAAATTTGGAGACATGTAATACAATGTTTCTAGGAGATATCATTGGTTTACTTCAAAAACCTTGTAACTACAGCTTGTTTCAAGTTGTAGTTACGAAGTTTTTTAAGTAAACCAACATTATCCTTTCACAGGTAATGCTTTTACAAGACATTTAGAACTGTGTGCAAGTAATCCCATGTAAGTGGTATTTGACTCTTTACCAAACAATGATATTCTAGACTGGTCCAAATTGAAAGCACCTGCAGACGACAACATAAAGGAAACCCAAAAATTGAAATTTGTTTGAAGCAGGTTAGAAAACATTGTGGGAAAAGGAGAAAATGCTGGTTATCCTTTTCCCTCAATGTTTTCAAAAGGCTTTTCTTTCAGGGTGGTTTAAAAGTCAGTGTTGTGTGGTAAAGAGTTAAGAAAAACAATGTCAGAAAAGGCAAAATGCTAGTAGTCCACATTTTTTTCCCTCTCCTACAATATTTTCTGTCCTTTCAAAATTTCATAGAAATATCCAACACATCAAATCAAATCAGTGACATTATTTAACCCTTTCCCAAACAAGCCCTGGTTTTTACGTGTCTGCAGTAAAAGCCAATTGAAAACACTGTGGGAAAAGGAGAAATTGCTCGTAACGAGCAATTTCTCCTTTTCCCACAGTGTTTTCTACCCTTTTTGAGAATTTTCTGCCATTTTCTCCAAATCTAAAATTGTCGTCTGCAAACTCTTTTGTTTTGGAAGAGTCCAAAATTTGTAGTTTGGGAAAGGGTTAACTCTTTACCACAGCACAAGTTTTAAGACTTGTCTAAACTGAAAGCATTTGAAGACAACAAAATAAATTCCAACAAAAAGGAATTTCCCTCTGAAACTAAAGAAAACATTGTGGGAAAAGGAGAAAATGCTGGTTACCAGCATTTTCTCCTTTTCCCTCGATGTTTTCAAAAGATTTATTCCCCTGGATTGTGAAGTAAAGAGTCAACTTGTTGCTTTCATATCAGAGAAGTCTATAATATTGTCTTTTTGTATAAATTGTCTTTTCGTGAAGAGATTATCATACTTACCAGACATTCAAGGAGCCGAGATGGGCGTGAGATTATCAACAACATCCGCTTTATCAAGGGATATATAAAAGCGTAAGCTTCTTCTGATCTTGATTGAGCCTGAAACGGAAATAAACAATGGAGGCACCTTATTTGAAACACAGGGCTGTATTTGAGAGTGTCCCTGGACAAGAAACTGGACAAAAGCCCTTGCCCTGCCCAGTGCTGCTGAAACCCAGGGACCTATTGTTAGTTTATGTCAAAAAGCTTGTAACTACAGTTTATTTCAAGCTGTAGGTACAAGGTTTTTTAAGTAAACCGACCATATACTGAATTGTGAGTTGTGTACAGCGATATGATTGAAATACTATTGAAGGCTGTGAAAAACAACGTTCTATCACTTTATCGGTCAACCAATACTTGTAATGTTTATCCTGAAAGTCCCCCCCCCCCCACCACTAGTTTAATGCTACCAGCATTTTCTCTTTTCCACAAAATGTTTTGATTTAGCTTTCTTGTCTAGAGCTGATAAAACATAGAATCATTAGGTACAAATTTAACCCTTTACCAAACAATCCCTGGTTTTTACAACCCTGAGATAGAAGCCTTTTGAAAACATTGTGGGAAAAGGAGAAAATGCTGGTAACCAGCATTTTCTCCTTTTCCAACAATGTTTTCTACCCTGCTGGAAACAAATTACAATTTTTGAATTATGTTTATTTTGTAGTCTGCAGGTGCTTTCAATTTGGACGAGTCTAAAATTCCGTTGTTTGGTAAAGGGTTAAAAATGTTTGCTACCTCCCTTTCACAAAACACTTTGATGCAAATTATCAAAACAGGAGAGCAGAAACAAACCAGTCTAGAGAAATTCCTGTACAGCCTAGCAACATATCACTTTCATTCTTCAGATGCATTAACTCTTTACCACACGAGGTCATTTTAGACTGGTCCAAATTGAAAGCGTTTGCAGACGACAAATTAAAGGTGACTGAAAAATTGAAATATGTTCTGGGAAGGGTAGAAAACACTGTGGGAAACAGAGAAAATGCTGGTTACCAGCATTTTTCCTTTTCCCACAGTGTTTTCAAAAGGCATCTTTGTCAGGGGCGTCAAAAGTAGGGATTGTGTGGTAATGGGTTAATTCTCAAAGCATAACTACAGTTGCCACCGTCATTGATTGATTGTATGGGGTTTAACACCATTTTCAACATCATTTCAGTTATATTGCAAGGGCCAGTTCACCTATCCATGCTTTCCTGTAGTTTATATTACCAGTACTTCGCACAAATTTCTTTCCAAGCCACTGGCTGCTTCCCTACATGATTATCATTGAAAAATTGGTCAGCAGAGGGAGAAAAATGAATACTGTTGCATTGACCATCATCAATCCCTGGAAAGAAATTGTAAGAAAATGTGCACTTGTGGAGGCATTGAGAAATGCACTGTTGAAAAGAAATCTCAATATTGCACCATTCAGGGTAAGGAGTTAAGCCACATGTATCCCTTACTTAACAATCACAACTTTTAACAACCTTACGGACGAGACCTTTTAACACTTTCCCACACAACAATGACTTTTGATGACCTTTGGAAAGAAGGCTTTTGAAACATTGTAGTAAAAGCAGAAAATGTTGTAACCAGCATTTTCTCCTTTTCCATGATGTTTTCTACCCTATCAATAAACAATTGCACCATTTTGAGCCACATTGAAATTATCGTCTGCAAATCCTTTCAATTTGGACAGGGCTAAATTTTGACGTCTGGTAAAGGGTTAAAGACATTGTTTGAATAGGAAAAAATTACTGGTAACCAGCATTTTCTACCTTATTAAGGGCTACTTTTGTCATCTGAGCCAAAATTGTCGTCTGCAAATGCTTTCAATTTGGACGAGTGCAAATTTTGTCATTTGGTAGAGAATAAATCTGTCGTCTGCAGCTGCTCTCTAATTGGTCAGGTATTAAATTTTTGCCGTCTGGTATAGAGACAATGGCAATACATCAAACACAGCCATTAACAAACAACCACAGACACTAGAGACTTACATCAATGAGGAGTTTTTCCAGACTGTCTGAAAGCTCATAAAAATAGGTGCTAGTGATCAGTTTCTCTTGAGATTTCTCGAGACAGTCCTTCGCAAGTTCTATCACTTGATGATGAAGGAAACTTGTGATTGCGTCAGATTCCATCTCGTGTTGAATGTTCCGGCAATATTCCAGGAACTGTTTGAGCCGTTCCTCCATTTGAGCTGTAGCCTATAATAATCAAAAATCAATAAACAACTGTACATTTCTATGGATAAGCTTAGTTTCATATTTGAGGAATGGGTATCCTCATATTTAAGAAATGTGGTATCCTCATATTTGAGGAATTGATATTCTCATATTTAAGAAATGTGGTATCCTCATATTTGAGGAATGGGTATCCTTATACTTAAGGATTGGTGGGTTGTTGTATTGGAGTTTAACCCCACTTTAACAGCTAAGGTCATATCATGGTGGTCGATGACGCACATGTGCTTCCTGTCTTTCTCACACCAGTTCCGTAGGATTTGAATATCCTCATATTTGAGGAATAGAATATCCTCATGTTTGAGGACAGAAGTACTACTGGAAACACATATTTACCTAAAATGGTTAATTAAAAACATTGCACAGTCCTATGCATAAATTTAGTTATGTTCTCATATGTGAGGAATATGGTATCCTTATATCTGAGAACAATGGTACTATCTGAAACGGTTCCATTAACCCATTACCACACAATCCCTACTTTTGACGCCCCTGAGAAAGAAGCCTTTTGAAAACACTATGGGAAAAGGAGAAAATGCTGGTAACCAGCATTTTCTCCTATTCCTACAGTGTTTTCTACCCTTTACAAAGCAAATTTCAAATTTTCAGTCACTTTTATTTTCTCGTCTGCAAACGCTTTCAATTTGGACCAGTCTACAATTTTCTTGTGTGGTAAGGAGTTAAGAGCATTACAATGATGATTATCATGGTAAAAGCCCTTACTCCTTTACCACACAACCACCAGAGAATAAAATCTTAGACCAGTCCTATTTGAAAGCATTTGCAGGTCGCAATTCAAATTAGCACAAATTATAGCATTTGCCTTTGACAGGAATAAATATTCTGGGAAAAGGAGAAAATGCTGGTTACCAGCATTTTCTCCTTTTCCCACAATGTTTTCAAAAGGCTTCTTCCTCCAGGTCGTTAAAAGTCAGGATTGTGTGGTAAAGAGTTAAGGGTTTAAACTTACCTTTGGGAATCTCTCTTTGTACACATTGTTCATCAGTATGATCTCCGAGTCCCCACCTGGTGATCTACCAGGGCTACTGTAAATACAGACAATAGACACGACCGTTATTAAAGAGCGTTATTTCAAGATGTTATAAATTTCAAACTTGTTCACATTGAATCAGTTGATTAAATGGTGTTTCACACTTTCAAAATTATTTCAGCTCACATATTCATGTTTTCCTGGGTGTTACCAGTACTAGGCTAGGGCTCTAACCTATCTTGCCCAAGGACATTTTCAAGAGAGACCTAGTAGACCTCGAACCTGTGGCTTCCAGGTCTTAAGTCCACATTTTACAATTGAGCCATGCTGGACCTGTCTTGGAATGCTCAGGTTCACATTGGAATACTCATTTTCACATTGGAATGCTCATGTCCATATTGGAATGCTCATGTCCACATTGGAATGCTCATGTCCATATTGGAATGTTAAGTTTACAATGGAATGCTCATGTCCACATTGGAATGCTCATGTTCACACCATTAAACTCATGTTCACATTGGAATGCTCAAGTTCTCATTGGAATGCTCATGTTCACATTGGTACACTCATGTTCATATTGGTATGTTCATGTTCACATTGGAATGCTCATGTACACATTGGAATGTTCATGTTTGCCATTGAATGCTCATGTTGGCAGCATTCGAGTTATGCTCTGTCAAAAGGTGGTTTAAGTCTTTACCAAAAGACAAAATTTTGGACTTGTCCAAATTATAGACATATGGAGATGACAAAATAAATGTGCCATAATAGTTAAAATTTGATTCAGAAAGGGTAGAAAACATTGTGGGAAAGAGAAAATGCTGGTTAAGAGCATTTTCTCCTTTTCCTATAATTTTTTCTCAAGCCACCTTCTTTATTGGTGTTAAAACTGGGGGTTGTCTGGTAAAAGGTTGATACATCTGTGAAAAGTCCATCAACAGATGGAATAAGAAGCATTAAATAAATATTAATATCCCTTGAAAGATCGAAATTTATTTTATCAAGTAAATATCATAAGTCAGATTTCCATGAGTGGTGCAGACGCATGTGGAAATATTGCTGGTGATGTTCACTTGTATTGAAATAAATTTTGATCTTTTTTCACCGAAATAATTATGCAAATTATTTTCTCTCTGTCATCTACAACAATTTTTTATGCAGAAAAAATCTAAATTTTGTTGTCTGGTAAACATTAATTTTTTTACGAAACAAGGAAACTTTAGGCTTGCGGAAATTATAAGTATTTGCAGACAACATAATAAATGTAACTATACTTTCACCATACTTTCTCATGTTAACTCGTTATCAAATGACAAAATTTTGGGCCAGTCCAAATTGAAAGCATTTGCAGACAACAAAATAAATGTGGCTTAGAAATTGAAATTTGATTTTGGTAGGGTAGAAAACATTGTGGGAAAAGGAGAAAATGCTGGTTACCAGCATTTTCTCTTTTTCCTACAATGTTTTCAATAGCTTTCTTTCACAGGGTCGTTGAAGTCGGGATTGTGTGGTAATGAGTTAAAGTGACTCTAAAGAGGAGGACTTCTTAACAGAGGAAAAAGAAGCAAATGTTTGTAACTTTTAAAAACACATTTCCATTTTTTGTTCACATTTTATTGCTTGCAAATGCTCTGAATTTGGGCTAGCCAAAAATGAGTGGTCTGCTTAACTCTTTACCACACGACAAAATTTTTGACTGGTTCAAATTGAAAGCATTTGCAGACGAAAAAATAAATGTGACTGAAAATCAAAGTTTGTGTTAGGAAGGGTAGAAAACATTGTGGGAAAAGGAGAAAATGCTGGTTACCAGCATTTTCTCCTTTTCCCTCAATGTTTTCAAAAGGCTTCTTTCTCAGGGTCGTTAAAATTCGGGATTGTGTGGTAAAGGGTTAACAGGTCATTTTTGTTACCATACATGGTAAAGAGTTGATAAGCTTAGGTTACATCTCTGAGGTCAATGCACCTATGCATGTGTTTCCAGGCTTTCCGACTCTAGTATTGACACAATTTTCTCGGTCATTGACCGATTTTCTCTCATGTATCAGAGGTGACAGGCAATGTATCACTAGAAGGAAAATTTGCCGATACCACGTATCTAACCCCACAACCGCCAGGTCATGTGTAAGATACCCTAACCACTCAGCTACCTAACTAGAAGCCGAGCCCCGGTAGCTCAGTCAGTAGCATACAGGACTTGAGAACACATGGTCCAGGGTTCGATCCCTGGTAACGACCCCTGCCATGGCCAATCTTTTTCCAAGGAATGATGATAGTCACTGTGACAGGATTCATTCCTTTCCCACCCCTGACCATTGTTTCGATTATGGTTATGTGGGTAAGCAGCCAGTGGCTTGGAAAGAAAGTTGTGCTAAGTACTGGTAAAAGAAACTCCAGGAATGCATGGATAGGTGAACTGGCCCCATAATATAACTGAAAAAAAAATGTTGAATATGGTGTGTGTTTAACACCATACAACCAATCAACCCAACCAGTCTTTATAAAATAGAGTTAATTTAACCCTTTCCCAAACAATCCCTGGTTTTCACGGGTCTAGAATAGTAGCCTTTTGAAAACATTGTGGGAAAAGGAGAAAATGCTGGTAACCAACATTTTCTCCTTTTCCCACAATGTTTTCTATTCTATCACAGACAGAAATTATCTTTTCAGGAAGAGTTGAACTGTCCTCTGCAAATGCTTTCAATTTGGTCTAGTCCAAAAGTTTGTCATTTGGGAAAGGGTTAAGAGAGATATCAAAAACATTCAAAATTATTTTTCACATTTAAGTTACAATGTTTATAATGCTTCTGAGGTAGACAACAGCAGTAAACAGAAGAAAGATTAACAAATTAATGTTAAGTAATAAACATCCACAGGCAAAACTGAGGAAGAAGATTACATAAGAAAATAACATAGGATGACCAGACATTATAACACAAACAGTAGTTACCACTACTTTCTCCTTTTCCCACAGTGTTTTCAAAATTTTGTTTCAACAGACTATAAAAACATGAATTCATTTTGTAATGGGTTTCACGAGACAAAACAAGTCTTACTGTATAGCAAGCCAGGAAAGACTGCGTTGAAACAGGAGTTTAAAAAGTCAGTTTCACATCGTATAAGAAAAGCAAAGATAAACAGAGCTGTCACTAAAAGTGACTTAATATCCCCGCCAGCACTTTGACAGAAAAAAAAGTGTCAAAGTCAAGGGGAGATAATTCTTCAACCAGGAAGAGTTGACACTTGAAAATTGCATCTTGCAAATCTTTAGTATACAATCAATTTCTGTGCAAAATGAAGGAAAATTGTAGAAGTTTGCGACACAAAATTACTAGTATATTGTACACAAGACAGACACACTGATGGGCAGACACACGGACAGACAGGCTGATTCCAGTATACTCCTGAAGACATTCATGTTGCAGAGGTATAAAAACAGTTTATCTGATAAAAGCATTTCATTTTATTTCATGCTTTCCGATAGGTTATTGAGAAATATTGGTGAATTATTTTTCTGCATTTCATGATTACAACCAGCGAAAATATCTATTTTTTGTACTTAACTCTTATTTTAAGGCCGAAACACTTGTTCATGTGCACTAGTTAACCAGGTAAAATGTGCATGCCCCACAACCGGATGGAAATATTTTAGCTTACATTTCTCACACTTGACATAATATTGTAATGTGGAGGGAGTATGTCAAGGGGAATAATCGGCTTGAAACAAATAGAATATGCTTTTTTTCCCCACCAGTGAAAGATCAAAATTTCTTAAATCGAGTGAACACCAGTGGTAATATTTTCACGAGTGGCACGGCCACAAGTGAAATTATTACTGATGATGTTCACTCAAAGAAATAAATTTCGTTCTTTCACCGTAAAAAACAAATATCCTCTATTTCTTTTATGCCTGTCAGTAGTTTATGGAATCTAACAGTGAAATTTATAGAGGATAATCAACTGGTTGTTTTTGATATGATAAATATCTCAGGAGGATGCGTTGTTAGGCCTTGAAAAAATAAGTGCGCAGCACAAGTTTTTTTAACGCCTTACGACGCATCCGAGTGAGATATTTTTCATATCAAAAATAACCAGTTGATTATTCTATTTATTATATACCTTATCAACATAATTATTTGTAATTTTGTGTTTGAAAGTCGAAAAAAATGTAGTCAAAAAAAAAGTAGTTCCCATATTACGTCAGGAAGTGAAAGTGAAAGTTGATAACGCCACTAGTGATGATATCAAAATTTATTACATTGGGAAATTCCAGGATTTCACTGCAAGGTATATAATAAATCCCTATAATACATCAGCGAATCTTATAATTATCTGATGAATCTTACGATATTTTTCACATACCACAGGTATTTATAAACATGAACGAATCTTTAGTGTATATATGTCAAGGTTTTAATTCTTACGAAGTCAACACCACTTATGACATCATCATAACAGGTAGTCCATATCCAACTAAGACAGATCTTTTTCAATTGGAAAATGCACATTTTTTTCAGAGTAAGCAAAAACTAGACGTGGAAAGAAAAGTTAACCTATTACCACACAATCCCTACTTTTGACGACCCTTTTCCCACAATGTTTTCTACCCTTCACAAAACAAATTTCAAATTTTCAGTCACTTTTATTTGGTCATCTGCAAATGCTTTTGATTTGGACAAGCCTAAAATATTGTCATTTCGTAATAAGTTAACCCATTACCACACAAACCTACTTTTGACGCCCCTGAGAAAGAAGCCTTTAAAAAACACTGTGGGAAAAGGAGAAAATGCTGGTAACCAGCATTTTCTCCTTTTCCCACAATGTTTTCTACCCTTCACAAAACAAATTTTCAGTCACTTTTATTTTGTTGTCTGCAAATGCTTTCAATTTGGACCAGTCTAAAACATTGTCATTTGGTAATGGGTTAAAGTTAAGAGCATAAATGAAATCAGATAACTGTTTGTTTCAGTGCAAGATCTTCATTTCTTTCATCCTGTGAACAGTCAAGGCGATATTATCACTTACTGGCTTTGCCACTAGTGAAAATATAGTTTTTGCTTTTCACTGGATTTTTTTCAATATTCTTTTAGTGTTGTCAAACAACAGACTATATATTCATGGATGTCCTTTGTCTGAAAATTGTGGAAACAAGAGAAAATGCTAATAACCTGCATTTTCTCCTTTCCTGACTGTTTTGAACCATTTACCCCATAAGGCATTTCTAAGGTATCTCAAATTGACCCTAAATAACAGCAAGGATGAAGCCGTTTCTTATGTATATATGACACCTTTTGACAGCATAGAAAACATTGTGACAAAAGGTGAAATTGCTCGTCACGAGCAATTTCACCTTTTGCCACAATGTTTTCAAAAGGCTCCTACAAGCAATGCATAGAAATGAGTATCTATGGAGTAAAGGGTTAAAAGTGATGTCCCTCAGCGTTGTTGAAACATGAAATAATGTAGTAAGGGGTTAACCTTGAATCAAAGCATGCTAATAAAGCTGTTTTGATGTTTTTACAGTGTGGATGCAATAGTGAACTTCTCAGAACTATTGGCAGTGTGATCTTCAACCTCCAATGTATGATTGTCATAAAGCCCTAAATCTTAACCCTTTACAAAATAGACCCAAGTTCTAAAACGACCCTGTGGTATAAAACTTTCGAAAACATTGTAAGAGAGGAGAAAATGCTATTAACCAGCATTTCCTCCTTTTCTCACAAAGTTTTATATTCTGTCAGAGAACTTAGCCTTTACTAAACAATCCCTGGTTTCTACAACCCTGCGATAGAAACCTTTTGAAAACATTGTGGGAAAAGGTAACCAGCATTTTCTCCTTTTCCCACAATGTTTTCTACCCTGCTGGAAACAAATTTCAACATTTGAGTAATGTTTATTTGTCGTCTGACTAAAGCAGAAACTGAAACAAATAGTTTCTGAAAATGCAGTTCTCCCAATCTTCAAAATGCAAATCATGCATTCAATTCACTTGTAAATAAATAACAACCGAGTAACAGTTGTTAACTTTTTACTGCAATACAAAATTTTGGACTTTCAGTCTAAATCTGAAGCACTTGCAAAAGACAAATTCAAAGTTATTCAGAACATGAACTTTATCTAACTATTTGTCTACAAAACATTGTGAGAAAAGAAGAAAATGCTGGCATTTTCCAGCATTTACTCTTTTTCCCACAATTTTTTTTAAAAGGTTTTTTGTCTTAGGATTGTGTAATGAAAGGTTAACTCTTTACTCCATAGATACTCATTTCTATGTATTGCCTGTAGGAGCCTTTCGAAAACATTGTGGCAAAAGGTGAAATTGCTCGTGACGAGCAATTTCACCTTTAGCGACAATATTTTCTACTCTATCAAAAGATGTCATATACACATAAGAAACAGCTTGATCCTTGCTGTAATCTAGGGTCAATCAGAGATACCATAGAAATGCCTAATGGGGTACAGGGTTAAAACAGTTAAAAAGCACTTATTCAGACACACTCTGACTTAACCCTTTACTAAATAACAAAATTTCAGCCTAGACTAAATTGAAAGTATTTGTAGACGAGGAATACAAAGTAACTCAAATTATGATTTCTGTCAATGATAGGGTGAAAAACATTCCTGGAATTTGGAAATTTTTAACTCATTACCAAACAACAATACTTTAGATTTGTCCAAAACGAAACCATTTGCAGACAACAAAATAAAAGTGATTGAAAATTTGAAATTTGTTTTGCAAAGGGTAGAAAAAATTGTGGGAAAAGAAGAAAATGCTGGTTCCAGCATTTTCTCCTTTTCCCACAATGTTTTCTCAAGGCTTCTTTCTAAGGGGCGTCAAAAGTAGGGATTGTGTGGTAATGGGTTAAACATGTTTTTCTAAAGCTTTCTTTTACATGGCTGATAAAACGCTGGGTTGTTTGGAAAAGAGTTAACGAAGTTTGATTGTAAGATTTTTTTAAAGAAGAATGAACTTATAACAATTCATTAGCACTGAAAAGATGTGCAAACCTCAGGCTCCTGGAACGAGGTCTAATGTATGAAGAGAGAGGCGATTTTCTTCCATCGTCTTCCAGACTTGAATGGCCATCCTCTCTCTGTCCGAAATGTTTGTACAGCTTTCCGAGTTCTTCCTGTGTTGGTTGATATGGTAACTGGTTGAGCCTTTCCTGGGAGGAATACTGGGACTAAAAAGAATAGAACAGAACAAATTATTTTGTTGAAATGATTGCCCCTGTCAAAAAAAAAACTCTTTGATAGAAACATACATGAGGTCTTGTTTTGCATGTACATTCGGCCTTTTTGTTATTCATCCAAAAAGAAATTATACATTGAGTCCCCCTTTTTCGATGACATGGTATTTCATTAACCCTTTACTCCATAGATACTCATTTCTATGCATTGCTTGTAGGAGCCTTTGGAAAACATTGTGGCAAAAGGTGAAATTGCTCGTCACGAGCAATTTCACCTTTTTCAACAATGTTTTCTACACTATCGAAAGGTGTCATATACACATAAGAAATGGCTTCATCCTTGCTGTTATTTAGGGTCAATTAGAGATGACATAGAAATGCCTCATGGGGTAAAGGGTTAACTCATTACCAAACGACAATATTTCAGGCTTGTCCAAATTGAAAGCATTTGCAGACGACAAAATAAAAATGACTGAGAATTTGAAATTTGTTTTGTGAACGGTGGAAAACATTGTAGGAAAAGGAGAAAATGCTGGTTACCAGCATTTTATCCTTTTCCCACAATGTTTTCTGGAGGCTTCTTTCTCTGGGGCGTCAAAAGTAGGGATTATGTGGTAATGGGTTAAATAAAAACAAGAGCTTCCCCAAGTCAATATACGCCGCAGGGGGCTTGTCAGTGAAGTGGGTTAGAATCTCGAATTCCTGCACATAATCAAAATTCCAAAAGTCACATGCACAACTACACATCATACAGATTGATAATAGTAAGTATGAACTTATTGCAATGAAAATTGGGTGAGGTCTTGATCACACAAGAAATTGCTTATGGACCAACGGACGGACAGATAGACAGTCAGGCAACTGGGACCATAACATAATACGATCCTTTGGAAGTATAACAAATAAAGACGGTCTGTGGCTTATGATAAACAATATCAATACAAAGTTTCATAATATGTCCAGTAGTTGAAGACATGAATGGTTCAAAATGGAGCTTTTTTCATTACACAGCATGAAATCATTTACAGATGACAAATTAACATTGTGGCTCATGAGGTGGAGGTTGTCCTTGAATAGGTAGAAACATAGTGGGACAAGGAGAAAATGCAGGTTACCAGCACATTATTCTTTTTCTGCTATCTTTTCAAAAGGCATCTTTCTCATGACTGTCAAAAGTCAAGAAAAGTTAACTGATTCCCTCCCGAAACAATTTGCTGCAAATGCTTTGTCTTTTTTTTCTTTTGTAATATGGATAATTCACTTGCTTGTTAAAACATGAACAGAAATAAAATACAGTGGACAATGGGACCTGTATCCTAATTCACCAATCATCTTTAGAGAACATTCTGTGTCTTATTCTCAAAAACTTTTTTCATTTGAAAGTAACAAAACTTCTGATTGGCTAAACCAAATGGTTTAGCCAAAAACTTTTTTCATTTGAAAGTAACAAAACTTCTGATTGGCTAAACCAAATGGTTTAGCCAATCAGAAGTTCTGTTGCTTTCAAATGTAATCATAGATCATTCTTACTAGCACTCCTTGTCCATGCTCAAGAATTTTCTACATAAATTGAAAGTAACACAACTGGTTTGGCCAATCAGAAGTTGTGTTACTTTGTAAATGTAAAGAAAGATTTAGAATGAGATTAAAAGAGATTGTTAAATATGGTCAATGATGACCTACCGATACACTTGAACTTCCGGGAGTGTTGGTTCCATATCCAGATGAAGGCAGGGAAGCCAGGGACCATCTTCTTCCATCAGTCCTGGGATACAAAAAAATTCTAACTTTAGCACACACAGAGGCACAGAAGTGCATTTTGAGACATCAAAGACGAAGATCAGACTGTATGAAACATGCCAATTGATCATGGACAAACTCTGCCATGGAACTGAGGGATGTGTCAAAAATTTTTTACCTTTTTCTTTAAATACTTCTTGTTTTATATAGCTTCATTGCCTGTCAAGAGCGCTTAATAACCTTAGCTGTTGATGCACCATTAATCCTTTACCACACAATTAAGACTTTTAACGATCTTGGAAATTGGACCTTTGAAAACAAAATGGGAAAAGAAAAAAGTGCTGGTAATCAGTGTTTTCTCCTTTGTCCCCATGATGTTTTCTAACCTTTCATAATCAAAGTCACTCATTTGAGTAGCAGAGAATTTGTCATCTGCAAATGCTTTGAAGTTTGGACTATCAAAAACAGTGTCCTGTGGTTTACCTTTAACACTTTACCAAATGGCAAAAATTTGGATCTGTCCAAATTGAAAGCATTTACAGACGACAAAATAAATATGACTGATAAATTTTCTCCTATTCCCACAATGTTTTCAAAAGGCTTTTTTCTAAAGCTTGTTAAAAGTTGAATTTAAATACGAATTTACTTACCTTCTAATATTATGAAAAGCAAAGTTGCCATGTGTGTTGGGGGACAAATTGCGGGGACTTTCATGGGGGCTGCTGCCTGAAAATAGACAAATGAAAAACTTATCGTAGATGTAACACTGAAACATGTTACAACAGAGCTCCAGATAGAGGGAGTGAATTTGACTTCAAAATTGAAATTATTAATTCTTCTCAACTAAACTCTGTGTTATGGGTACTAATTAGAGTTGTCTAACCGAGACAATTCTAATGAGTACCCACAACATAGGGTTTGTTAGAGAAATAATGGATTTAGAAAACCATCACTCCCTCTTATCTGGAACTCTGCATATAATATCATTTATCTTGATAAAGATATCATTTGCCAAAAAACATGTTTAAACAAATGTAGAAATTACTTATCCGGAACAACTTCCTCATTTCTCATTCCATTTTTACAATCTTTCTGATGCAAATTCCACCTACAGTAATGTTAAAAAAACACTTTACCACATGATGTGTAACCATTTTTGAATATCAATTTAACCCATTACCACACAATCCCTACTTTTGACGCCCCTAAGAGAGAAACCTTTAGAAAACACTATGGGAAAAGGAGAAAATGCTGGTAACCAGCATTTTCTCCTTTTCCCACAGTGTTTTGTACACTTCCCAGAACAAATTTCTACTTTTTAGTCACCTTTATTTTGTCGTCTGCAATGGCTTTCAAGTTGGACTAGTCTAAAATTTTCTTGTGGGGTAAAGAGTTAACAGAAAATTTCTCTTTCTACCACAATGTTATTTATAAGTATCCAATCCCATTTTTACACAACTATTTTCAAAGCCCTTTGCATCAAATTTGTTTCACTCCTTTAACTCTTTACCACACGATAAAGTTTAAATTAGTCCAAATTGAAAGCATTTGCAGACGACAAAATAAAGGTGACTGAAAAATTTAAAATTTGTTCTGGGAAGGGTAGAAGACACTGTGGGAAAAGGAGAAAATGCTGGTTACCAGCATTTTCTCCTTTTCCCACAGTGTTTTCAAAAGGCTTCTTTCTCAGGGTCGTTAAAAGTCGGAATTGTGTGGTAAAGAGTTACCAAATGGCTAATTTTGTATCGAACCAGGCTAAAAACATTTTCTCTGAAAGGGTGGAAAAACTTGTGGGAAAAAGAGGAAAATGCTGGTTACCAGCATTTTCTCCTTTTCCCTCAAGGCTTTCAAAAAGCTTTCCTTCTACGAGTAGTGGAACTCAGGGCTTGTTTGGTAAAGAGTTAACCTTTTCCCAAACAATCCCCGGTTTTTACGGGTCTGGACTAAGTAGCCTTTTGAAAACATTGTGGGGAAAAGGACAAAATGCTGGTAACCAGCATTTTCTCCTTTTCCCACAATATTTTCTACCCTATCATAGACAGAAATCATCTTTTCAGCAAGAGTTGAATTGTCGTCTGCAAATGCTTTCAAATTTGGTTTAGTCCAAAAGTTTGTCGTTTGGGAAAGAGTTAAAAAGACATTAGACTATTTTAGACATGTCAGTCCAAACAAAGCTAAAAAAGCATATTTCTTTGTGATCATGAGAACTTTTCAGGAAAGGAGCAATTTATTATGCCAAGCGATTGCTTCTTTTACCTCTATGTTTGCAAACCCTGACCACCTCATTAAATGTCATTTCTGACAAAATAAACAAAAGCAGATACTAGTCATGTTACTTTACCCCTTAACCACACAATGCCGACTTTTAACGACCCTGAAAAAGAAAGCTTTTAAAAACATTGTAGAAAAAGGAGAAAATGCTGGTAACCAGCATTTTCTCCTTTTCCCACAATGTTTTATACCCTTTTCAAATCGAATTTCATTTTTTGAGTCACATTTATTATGTTGACCGCAAATGTTTTCAATTTCAGGACCAGTCCAAAATTTTGTTGTTTGGTAGAGTTAAATCTTGACCACACAACAAACATTTAGACTTGTCCATTGAAAGCACTTGCAGATGACAATCTAAATGAGGCTAAATAGATGGAGTTTGCCTTTAAAGGTGGCCCTTCAGATTTTGGGACGAAAATTTTACAAAAATGCAAAAAAATCATCCTTAAACTCCCATAGCCTTTTAATTTGCCTTCATAAAACCCCAGAAGTCGAAAACCATCCGATAACACGAGAAATTAGAAATTTATTACGGACCACATTAACGGGAGACACGTTCTATTTTTAGATTATCAATTCTCTCATTTAAATACAGGAAAACACAGCCAAAGTTTCAAACATCCGTCCGATGGAAAGTAATTATTACATGTTTGTTATGTAATGGAATTTAAGCGTTATTAGTCACGTGCCAGTCATTTGACATTCCCACAAAGCTTTATTGATTTTTGGCGCGAAATCTAAAAATAGATTAAGAGGCTACGTAGCCTTTTAAGGGAATACCATAAAAAAAAAATTTTTTGTGTAATTTTATGATTCTTAATTATTGATGATTTGTATTGTTTTTTCTATAAATTTCAATGATATATATACTTTTTAATTAGGTGCGATTTGAAAATTCTAAATACCCACCTTTAATGGGGTTAGGAAACATTGTGGGAAATGAAGAAAATGCCTCCAGGCCAAAATGCCACCTACTCAGTTGTTTAACCCTTTACCACATAGCAGTATTTTACACCAATCCAAAACTCGAGAGCAGCAGCTGCTGCAAACAATAATTTTGTAGTGGCTACAATGATGCTTTTTTTTCAATGTAGAAAACTTTGTGGGAAAAGGAGAAAATGCTGGTTACCAGCATTTTCTCCTTTTCCCACAAAGTTTTAAAAAGGCCTCTTCCTCAGGATCATTAATCATTAAAAGTTGTCATTGTGTGATAAAGGGTTAAGAATAAAAAAAAACATTTTAGGAATAAAGTATTCCAACTCCTTTTGCCTGTATGTTTGAACAAAGGCTGTCAACATCATCAACTGTCATTTTCCTTGACGATGTGACAAATAAATCAGGGAAGCAAATACTAATCAAGATACTAAATCAGATTGACAATATCTCTTCACAGAAGCTGCTTCTACTTAACCCGAGAAACCATACGTCTTCATTTACGCAGTTGTTGAACTTTAGCCACGCAGTATGTGGTGTAGGATATACGTCAAATTAACCCTTTGCCATAGTCACTTATTTCAATGATCTCGGGAAAGAAAGCCATTGAAAGCATTGTTGGTAAAAGGAGAAATTGCTTGTAACAAGCAATTTCTCCTTTACCCACAATGTTTTCTACCCTATCAAAGAACTCCAGTGCATTTTGAAGCAATTTCAAATTTGTCGTCTGCAAATGCTCCCAAGTTCATGGCCTTTACCACACAGTCTCGACTTTTAACGACCATGAGAAATAAGCCTGCTGTAAACATTGTGGGAAACAGAGAAAATGCTGGTAACCATCATTTTCTCCTTTTCCCACAATGTTTCCTTCCCCTCCAAATAGAAATTTCAAACCCTAAATCACTTTCAATTTGGACCAGTCTAAAATTTTGTCGTTTGGTAAAGATTTAACCCTTTTAGCACTAAATAAATGAAATGGACTTCATCATTTAGTTCTTCAGATACAGATACAGTTTAAAAACTGCTTTGTCAGATTATGTTAACAAAGAAGTCAGCAGAGCAAATCCAAGATCAGAATGCACATTCTGTGCAGCCTGATCTTAATCTATGCTGTCCACAAAAACAATTCAATCCAGGTTACTCAGTGCTACAAGGACACAGGTCCAAGAGATCAATATCCTGAAAATCCCCCCCCCCACCCAGCTAAATGAACCTAATACAATTTACAGCTACGACAAGGCAGGAAAGGCTAGGTGTGGCATTACCGGAAAGAAAGCTGCCATTGTCTAAAATCCCCCTAATTATTTACATTAGCTTACAAGCTCTTGTAGATGACATTTTTTTGGGTATAGCTGAGAAATGCTGGCTTCTGACCTAATTCTTGGTATTGATAGACTTAACCCATTACCACACAATCCCTACTTTTGATGCCCCTGAGAAAGAAGCCTTTTGAAAACAGTGTGGGAAAAGGAGAAAATGCTGGTAACCAGCATTTTCTCTTTTTCCCACAGCGTTTTCTACCCTTCCAAGAACAAATTTCAATTTTTCAGACACCTTGATTTTGTCGTCTGCAAATGCTTTCAATTCGGACCAGTCTAACATTTTCTTGTGTGGTAAAGAGTTGAATAAATAGTGACCCATACATGCCTGAAGGGCCTTGTTAGTGAAATGGGTTACACCTACAGAGATCCAAATTTTAATAAGAGTCACACGCACAGCGACACATCAATGTGATTCATTGTAGTAAGTTTGAACTTATTCCAATGAAAACTGTAGGAGTTGCCCATACAAGAAATTGCAAATGGGACATACCCTATGGATGTACGTACATACATACAGATGACTGGTACCGTAACTTTATACAACCCTTATGGCGTATAAAAATGTCTACAAACTGTCAACAGAAATGTACCATATGGCATTTAAAAGATTTCAATTACAAGAGGACAATGATGGTCCTTTATCGCTCACCTGTGAACCAAGCAGTAAAAGTCTAAAAAAAAATAAATATCAAGGTTCAAGGCCAAATGATAATGAAACAAGAGCAGCAAATTGTTGCAATTTGACTTGAGACTTCGAAACTCCTTTTCAGACAAGCAAGAAATACTGTAAAAATGAAGATCAAAGTGGATTTATTCAAAATCCTTGCTAGGCACAGTTACTTTGCACTGGACTCCGTAATATTGCAACAAACATGCATACCAAGTATGAAGTTGTTTTGACTTGAGATGACAAACTTAAATTTCGGACAGGCACTAAATGCTGTAAAAACGACATTCAAAGGGAAATAACTCAAAGACAGCACAAGGTAGAGTTACAATTCTTAGGCACTGCACTTCCAAATATTGCAACAAATAAGCATACCAAATTTCAAGTCATTCCTACATAAGATCACAAAGTGTTGCTCTGGACAAGCAAGAAATGCTATAAAAATGAAGGTCAAAGGGGGAATAACTCATAATTTGTATTAGGAAGAATTATGGTTCTTGTGCACTGTACTACATAAATTTTCAACCATCAAGCACATCAAATTTGAAAATGTTCAGGCTTTAGATGACAAAATTATATTTCAGAAGATATTTCAAATGCTGTAAAGATGACCATCAGAGGGAAATAATTCATAGACAGTATGAGGTAGAGTTATGATTCTTTCACACTGCACACTGTAACATTGCAACAAATACAAATGTCATGTTTCAAGTAAATTGGACTAGAGATGACAAAGTTATGCTCTGTACTAAGAACCATTCTAAAAAACTTTCTTATTCAAGGGCAAAAAACTCTAGTTGTTCTAGTCCAATTAAACCCATAATCCAATTCATCCAAGATCTTATAGTCATATAAATTTTGACCAAGTTTTGTACTGATTGGTTGATATTTGTAGATGCTACAAATAACTCCAGTTGTTCTAATCCGATTACACCCATAATCAAACTCATCTAATATATAAATTTTGCCAAGTGTAGCGCTGATTGGTTAAAAATTGTAGATGCTACAGTGTAAACAAATGCAAATATGGAAATTTTTCTAATTCAAGGGAAAATAACTCCAAAAGTTCTGGTCCGATAGGAGCCATAATTGAACTCATCTAAGATCTTATAGTCATATATATTTTGACTAAGTTTGGTGGTGATTGGTTGATATCTGTATATTGTTAGAGTGTAAACAAAGAAATGTGAACAGACGGATGGACGACAACAGACAGTGAGTGATCACAATAGCTCACCTTGAGCACTTAGTGCTCAGTTGAGCTAAAGATTTTGTAACGGTTTTCTTTCATCATCTGAAACCTTACAGGCCTGTAAAACCTGTAAAGTGGTCTTTTTTAACCCATTACCACACAATCCATACTTTTGACGCCCCTGAGAAAGAAGCCTTTAGAAAACATTGTGGGAAAAGGAGAAAATGCTGGTAACCAGCATTTTCTCCTTTTCCCACAATGTTTTCTACCCTTCACAAAACAAATTTCAAATTTTCAGTCACACTTATTTTGTCGTCTGCAAATGCTTTCAATTTGGACCAGTCTAAAATATTGTCGTTTGGTAATGAGTTAAGGCAAAAATGTAGGTCCACTGTGACACAGCTAAGAGATTTGATCCCTGGATCACCCAAGATTTGTCGAATGACACGTTTCAAGTTCAGACATGGTTTTATGCATATCTTTAATATGGGCATTGACCACTATGATGCCAAATAAATGAAATGGGCATTCTTAGTCAGGGAATAGTGGCATGATCATAATTGTAATCATATGATGTGAGCCCCTATGGCCAGATGGTCAATGGTTTTACTTAACTCTTTACCAAACGACAAAATTGTAGATTTGTCCAAATTGAAAGCATTTTGCAGATGACAGAATAAATGTGGCTTATAAATTGAAATTTGTTTCTGGAAGGGTAAAACACATTGTGGGAAAAAGAGAAAATGCTGGTTACCATCATTTTCTCCTTTTCCCACAATGTTTTCAAAAGGCTTCTTTTTCAGGTTTGTTAAAAGTCAGGCTTGTGTGCTAAAGGGTTATCTCTTAACGATAGAGCAAAATTTCAGATTTTTTCGAAATTGGACGCTTTGGCTGACAAAAAAGAACCTTAGCTCAAGGTCCATATTAACCAACATTCAACCATTTGTTGTCTAATTCTCCAGAGTATTCTAACATTGAAAGTAACATTCAAATGTTCAAAAAGAATGTTCTCAATAATGGTTGGTGAATGCAGACCCAAATGCTAAAATATGCCTTTAAAAGAGCAAAAAACATTGTGGAAACAAGATCGGCAAATTGTCGCAAGATACGCCCGTCTTACCCCAAGTTGTAAAGCTGGGGCATGCACCAGACAAAATTCAAGTATGAAAAACAACAAAGGGCAATAACTCAAAAATTAAGCAAGCAAGAGTTGTGATTCCTGTGCACTGCACTCCCCCTCAATGAGATCTATCCACACATGAAATTTCATAACCCTAGCTAGTATAGTTTTGGAGATATGCTCCGGACAAAAATCAAGTATGAAAAATGACAAAGGGCAATAACTCAAAAATTAAGCAAGCAAGAGTTATGATTCCTGTGAACTGCACTTCTCCTCGGTAAGATCTATCCAGCCATGAAATTTCATAACCCTAGCTAGTATAGTTTTGGAGATATTCAGCGGACAAAATTCAAGTATAAAAAACGGCAAAGGGCAATAACTCAAAAATTAAGCAAGCAAGAGTTGTGATTCCTGTGCACTGCACTCCTCCTCAATAAGATCTATCCACCCATAAAATTTCATAACCCTAGCTAGTATAGTTTTGGAGATATGCTCCGGACAAAATTCAAGTATGAAAAACAACAAAGGGCAATAACTCAAAAATTAAGCAAGCAAGAGTTATGATTCCTGTGCACTGCACTCCCCCTCAATAAGATCTATCCACCCATAAAATTTCATAACCCTAGCTAGTATAGTTTTGGAGATATGCTCCGGACAAAATTCAAGTATGAAAAACAACAAAGGGCAATAACTCAAAAATTAAGCGAGCAAGAGTTATGATTCCTGTGCACTGCACTCCCCCTCAATGAGATCTATCCACCCATGAAATTTCATAACCCTACCTAGTATAGTTTTGGAGATATGCTCCGGACAAAATTCAAGTATGAAAAACAACAAAGGGCAATAACTCAAAAATTAAGCGAGCAAGAGTTATGATTCTTGTGCACTGCACTCCCCCTCGATGAGATCTATCCACCCATGAAATTTCATAACCCTAGGTAGTATAGTTTTGGAGATATGCTGCGGACAAAATTTAAGTATGAAAAACAACAAAGGGCAATAACTCAAAAGTTAAGCGAGCAAGAGTTATGATTCCTGTGCACTGCACTCCCCCTCGATGAGATCTATCCAGCCATGAAATTTCATAACCCTAGCTTGTATAGTTTTGGAGATATGCTCCGGACAAAGAACTGGACGCCGCCCGCCCGCCCACCCGCCCGCCCGCCCGCCCGCCCGGCACGGGTGATCCCATAATACGTCCCGTCTTCGACGCGTGTATAAAAACACAACTTTCTCACGGGTTCTCTTCCTTGGGCTTGTTAAAATGGTGTATTGAGTAGAGAGTTAATTCTTTCCAAAACGAAAAAGAATTTGGTTTCACTCAAGATGAAAGCACGTGCAGACTAAAATAAATGTAATGATGATTTCTTTCTTAAAGGTGGGTACTTAGTATTTTCTCATCACACCAAATCAAAAATCAAAGGACTGAAGGTCCTGAAAGTCGCACTAATGGTGAAACCTTGATATTTTGGGACTGATAGATGGTCATCACCCTTTTACAGGACAATCTTGCTTTTACGTAATTCAAACAGCTTTGGAAAACAGAGCTGAAAGAAAGAAAAACTCATTTTTTTTTACTCAAGGTTTTCTTCCAATTAGACTCAAATTTAATGGTGTAGTCAAATTTGATTAGTTTTCAGCAATTCTTCGATTTTGACTAGTCTGCAATTTACTTGAGCAAATGCAGTTACTTGTAATAGGCAGCTTCCCACCAAGTTAGATCTTTTCATTTTTCTTTTTCTTTAATATATCAATGTTGGCATATAGCCTGACATAATATACCCAAAACAATATTAAATGTATGTCATTGGTCACCTCTATTACTTGGAACTTACTGAAACAGTGCCACTGCATACCGATGCTAGCACTTGACAATTTTTGAAAAGGGACACATAAGGGACATCTCTGTGAAATCATTTCAAAATCTGACCAACCATTTCAGTGAAGAAGAATTTTCAAGAATTTCTTCATGTCCGAATAGTGCAAGTGGACCCCATTTACCAGAGCCATGTTTCTTGATGGATCAGAATTTCGAAAACATTTTTGAAAATGGTCACCCAAGGAAGATTGCTTTGAAATTATTTTAAAATCTGATCATGGGTTTCAGAGAAGGTGAATTTTCAAGAAATTCTTCATTTCCATATAGTAGCCCCAATTCACCTGAGCCATGTTTCTTGGCAAATCAAAATTTCGCGAACAAGTTTTTAAAAGGGTCACCCAAGGAACATCTCTGTGAACCTTTTTCAATATCTGATCAGCCGTTTCAGAGAAGTAAGAATTTTCAAGAATTTCTGCATGTCCATATAAGTACAAGTAGCCCCCATTCACCAGAGCCATGTTTCTTGACGGATTGAAATTTCGCAAACAATTTTTGAAAAGGGTCACCCATAGAACATCCCTGAGAAATTATTTCAAAATATGACCAGTGGTTTCTGAGAAGAAGAATTTTTTAGAATTTCTTCATTCCTGTATAGTGCAAATAGCCCCCATTCACCAGAGTCATGTTTCTTGACTGATCAAAATTTCACGAAAAAGTTTTGGAAAGGGTCACTTAAGGTAGTGGACCCGTACTAAGCATAGTGCAGCATGGCATAAAATTTCTGGACAGTTGATAAGACATATTTTGTACAGATATGATACTATTGCACATTTTTGACCGAACAGAAATTCCTTCGGGGTCCGTCTTGAAATTATTTGTTGATAATTTTGTTAGTTTCCAGAAAAGGGAGGTAATTATCATATCCATTTGTAATGAAATTATAGTAGTTATAGATTTATAAATGATAATTCTAGGAAGGACAAAAAAGAAAAAGTGGCTCGGTGAAAGTAGTACAATAGTGCTCATTTTTAATCTTAGCAAATTTTCTAGGGTAATATTATAGTGGAAATAGCTGTTTTCTATTACGGGTCCACTACGTTAAGGAACATCTCTGTGAAATTATTTTAAAATCTGGCCAGCTGTTTCAGAGAAGAAGATTTTTAAAGAATTTCTTAGAAAACTGTTTGGTTGCCATGGCAACCAAAACTTTTGACGTAATCAAATTCTGTGAACAATTTTCAAAGAGGACCTCCCAAGGAACATTCCAGCCAAGTTTGGTCCATATTGGCCCAGCGGTTTTGGAGGAGTTGATGTTTAAAGAATTGTTGATGACGCATGACGGATGACAAGACACCAGGTGATCCTAAAAGCTTCCCTTGAGCATGTTGTGCTCAGGTTAGCTGAAAAAACAGTCCGAAGGTTTTTCATCTCAACCAAACGGACTCTCAAACTATAAAAAATATTTGCAAAGTAATTAATAAAGTTCTATGCAATCTACAACAGGTTAAAGACCATTGTGAATAATTAGTTTAACTCATTACCAGACCAGCCCAATTTTAGGCTTGTCCAAATTGAAAGCATTTGCAGACGACAAAATAAAAGTGACAGAAAATTTGAAATTTGTTTTGTGAAGGTAAGAAAAAATTGTGGGAAAAGGAGAAAATGCATTTTTTTCCCTTTCCCACAATGTGTTCTAAAGGCTTCTTTCTCAGGGTAGTCGAAACTAGGGATTGTGTGGTAATGGGTTAATCACCACATTAAATTTGTTACACTCTTTTTGAGTTTTGAAATTGTATCTTTGCTATCCAAACAATGTAATTATTGTATCAAATTCTTTCTCAGGGTAGTCGAAACTACGGATTGTGTGGTAATGGGTTAATCACCACATTAAATTTGTTACACTCTTTTTGAGTGTTGAAATTGTATCTTTGCTTTCCAAACAATGTAATTAATGTATCACATTTTTCTGTTATATCATTTCTTTAAATGTGCTGATGCTTATGTTTTTTTTTTTCATATATAAAACATATTTTTATAATGATGGATAAATATTTTTGAAGTATTCAATATGCTTTTTTTTTTTCATTAATAGTAACTTTATCTTCCTTAAAAAAAAAAAATAGAAAGAAAAAAGTGATTTTATCACTAAGCATTTGATTGACTTCGCTATGTTTATTGTTAAATAAGTTTCATCATTGGTTTTAATCATGTAAGGCAAATTCAAAATAAAGCAAGAGTTATATAAATCGTCATGATGACGAATACGTAATTTCTATTAATTTTTACTTAAATTGAAGTTAGAAATACTATAAAAATCATGTGTTCATTTTGACTACACATTGGGTACGTTTTGACTCCACTTGGGTAGGTTTAGACTTCATTTGGTTAAGTTTTGACTCCATTCGGGTACGTTTTGACTTGGGTACGTTTTGGTTTGAGTACGTTTTGACTGTAAACCCCCCAACAGTGCAACTGTCAATGTACGGTCGTAATTGCTGTATTTTACCTTGCGTTCCATATTTCATGTTGTATTTACTGTATACGGAGGGGATGCAATATCCTTGTCGCCACTCTTTTGGGGTCCGAACAAATGCAGTAATCAACATTTTAACTTTACTGGTGTTAATCGTTATATGCGTTTGTTTTCTATCCCGTCCGCCATTTGCATTTTCTTAATCAAAGTACAATTTTGTACTTCAAACTTAAGCTGATCAAAGACCTAAAATACTAGAATTGATAGCAAAAGTTCATGTCTGATTTCCATAAAATCGTGTATGTAAGCGTTTCGCATGCAGTTTTATATGTTACAGAAGTTTTTTGATGTGTAATGGAATAGTTTTTGGGTGTTTTGGGGTATTCGAGTGGTTTGGGGTGTTTCATCCGAGACGTACGTTACAAACTAGGTCAAAGCCGCGGAACGAAACAAATTTTCAAATTTAGAGCGAGTTTTACGATATTTAACCCTGAATTCATGGTTTGCATGGTTTAAAAGAGTTGATTTCAAATGACATCACTCGAGTCCGAAATTCCACCTTTATAAGCGAAGCTCTACCGGTCTCGATAATACATGAATATTTACAGTAAAGTGCTCTCGATAAGCCATATTAATCCGCGATCCCTTTTAAACTCACATTAAGCACTGATGGGGGATATCTTAGCTGAATTGTGTTTTCTTTACCCATCTAAACAAAGATAGATGTTAAATTTTCACATGATATACAAAATAACCGCATTTTTTTTTAATTTAAAATTTGAGTCACGTTCTCCTCTTTCTAGCGTAGGTATATGAGTTATATGAGTTACCGGGTCCAGTCCCATCATAAAGAACAAATTCCAGACATACCAAAGAAAAAGTAGTTCTACAGCGATTGGGTTTAAAGCAGAGTAACTGCACCTCGTTTATGAAGTATATACGACGTTTTTGATCCAATTTTTTTCATGATTCTTCAACCCACTATAGACACCCCCCAACCCACCCTGAGCTCCTCGAGCTCATCGCAAAAAGTCGAACGTTTTGACAAACGTGCGACTTAAAAATATATATCACTGAAATTTATATGAAAAAACAATACAAATCATCAATAATTAAGAATCATAAAATTACCCCAAAAATTTTTTTTGATGGTATTCCCTTAAAAGGCTATGTAGCCTCTTAAGCTATTTTTAGATTTCGCGCCAAAAATAAAAAATTGCATTGTGGGAATGTTAAGTGACTGGCGCATGACTAATGACGCTTAAATTCCATTACATAACAAACATGTAATTATTTTTCATGATATCTTTTTCGGACGCTATGTTTGAAGCTTCGTCTGTGTATTTCCAGTATGTAAATGAGTGAGTTGTTCATGTAAAAATAGAACGTGTTTCCCGTCGATGTCGACATTGGCCGTAGTAAATCTCTATTTTTTCGTATTGTCGGATGGTTTTCGACTACTGGGGTTTTATGTATGACGACTATAAGGCTTTGGGAGTATAAGGATGATATTTTAGTATTTTTGTAAAATTTTCGTCCCAAATTCTGAAGGGCCACCTTTAATTACATTAGGAAACATCATGGGAAAAGGAGAAAATGCTGGTTACCAGCATTTTCCCCTTTTCTCATGATGTTTTCAAAAGGTTTCTTCAGGGTCGTTAAAATTCCGGTATGAGTAGTTGATAGTTAAAAGAGGTGGGCCAAGTTGGGGCATGATCTTGTGACCCTCATGCATAAAACATGTATAAATGGCATTGAAAGCTCATGAATATTCATGACGAGAAACACTTTCATTTCTCCCAATTAAGATATGCAAATGAATAATACAGGGCCTTTTCTTTGTCTAAATTGATTACTCCTACACACAATTTGTCATTGCTACTTTTTAGTTCTCACGTCTACAGACATTGGAATACTTCACCATTTATTGCAAAATGCTGACTATAAACAACCTTGAGGCCGGCAAAGGTAGCTAGCTCAGTGTTTAGCATGTCAGACTCATGACGTGGTTGTGAGTTTGATACCTGCTTGCAGCAAACTTTCATTCTGGCAATTTTTTGACTCTCATCTCTGATTTATGTGAGAAAGTAGTCAGTGACTCAAGAGAAAGTTGAGTCAGTGCTGTTGTGAGAATGCCAGGAAAGCATGTGTGGTTATCAGCATTTTTCTCCTTTATCCACAATATTTTCTAAAGTCTTCTTTCTCAAGGTCGTCAAAAGTTGTCATTGTGTGTAGTAGAGGGTTAAGAATAAGAAGAAAATGTTGGTTATCCGTTTTTTCTCATTTTTCCACACCATTTTCTACTCCAAAGGCAAATTTCTTCATTGGAGGCTGCTGATGAACTGCAAATCATCTAAATTTGAATGATAATAGAATTTTGGTGTGTGTTTAACCCATTACCACACAATCCTTACTTTTCACAACCCTGAGAAAGAAGCCTTTAGAAAACATTGTGGGAAAAGGAGAAAATGCTGGTGCCAGCATTTTCTCCTTTTCCCGCAATGTTTTCTACTCTTCACAAAACAAATTTCAAATTTTCAGTCACTGTTATTTTGTCATCTGCAAATGCTTTCGATATGGACAAGCCTAAAATATTAACATTTGGTAAAGAGTTAAGAGTAAAATCTGGCTTCAGCAATAGAATGACTAAACTTCAGGGACCTATGACTTGTCGAATACTGACATTCAAGCGATGACAATTTTGCTCTGATTTATGGCCCGATATCAAAGTGACATTCAAACGACTGACACATTTTCGAGGATTTATAGAGAGGTCATCCGAATCTCTCAAACAGGAAATGGATTCAATCCAAGCCTTTCTCTGATATACGTGACAGTGATTATCAAGATTCCTTGCTTCTAAATTTTTTCACATTATCCAAATTTGTGGAATCACGAAACAGGAAGAGAAATAAATGCTATACCCTTCACAACGCGATGCAGACTTCTAACCACAGTGGAAAAGAACAGTTAGAAACTCTTAGAAACTCTTAACTCTTTACCACACAAGAAAATTTTAGACTGGTCCAAATTGAAAGTGTTTACAGATAAAAAAATAAATTGACCGAAAATTTGAAATTTGTTTTGTGAAGGGTAGAAAACATTATGGGAAAAGGAGAAAATGCTGGTTACCAGCATTTTCTCCTTTTCCCACAATGTTTTCTAAAGGCTTCTTTCTCAGGTGCGTCAAAAGTAGGGATTGTGTGGTAATGGGTTAGTACCGTTCTTTGTCTTAATCTTCAAGAATTTCTGACCATGAAAGTAACAGAACTTCTGATTGGCTAAACCAAATTCTGTTACTTTCACATTGACAAAATTCTGAAGAATAAGACTAGAATCTTCTTGAGAATGAATAGTTAGTGAATGCAGACACTGAGCCCAAATTCACCATGGGCCCAAATTCACCACCTATTCTTAAGCTAGTTAAGTTTGGTGTAATTTCCAATAATTTTCTTGAATCAAATGTAACATACCTTCTGATTGACTAAACCAAACAGATTATCCAATCAAAGGTTGTGTTACATGTTAGTGATCCTAAATCTAGACTAAGATTAAGAATAAAGTTAACTCTTTACCACACAATCCCGACTTTTTACGACCCTGAGAAAGAAGTCTTTTGAAAACACTGTGGGAAAAGGAGAAAATGCTGGTTACCAGCATTTTCTCCTTTTCCCGAGGTGTTTTCTACCCTTTCCAAACCAAATTTTAATTTTTCAGTCATCTTTACTTTGTTATCTGCAAATTCTTTCAATTTGGACCAGTCTAAAATTTTCTGGTGTGGTAAAGAGTTAAGAACAATCTGTGAAAATGGACCCCAAGTTTTAGTAGGTTGTATTTTTAGCCTTTGTATTAATAAGACAGATGTACAGACATACAGACAGACAGCCATGGCGATTCCAGTATACCCCCCTCCACCACTTTGTGGGGGGTATTGTCATTATGCGGTACATGGTAGATGGTTTTCTGGAAGCGTAGGAGGTGATTGGCCTGTTGATTCGGTAGATTTGTCTTACATTGCCTGTCAGCCGTGAAGTGATTTCTGAGTGAATTATTGATAGGGGAGATATTCCTCTTGGACTTCCATGATTCTAGACTTCCAAATTTAACTGTTTACCAACTGACCAAATTTTAGATTTGTCCAAATCAAAAGCATTTGCAGATGACAAAATAAAAGTGACTGAAAATTTGAAATTTGTTCTGTAAAGGGTAGAAAACATTTGTGGAAAAAGGAGAAAATGCTGGTTACCAGCATTTTCTCCTTTTCCCACTATGTTTTCTAAAGACTAGGTTTCTAAAGACTTCTTTCTTGGGTCGTCAAAAGTAGGGATTGTGTAGTAATGGGTGATCTATTTACCAAATGACAAGATTTTTGACTCGTCAAAAAATGGAGGCATTTTGCATTCAACAAAATAAATCTTAATCAAAAAACTTACATTTGTCTTTCAGGACAGGTTGATAACATTGTGGGAAAAGAATAAAATGCTGGCTACATTAAAACAAAGGGTTGTGTTGTGTAGGATATATATTGGCTTCTCAGGAATAAACCAGAAAACAGCATGTCTTCAAACATACAAACATGAAACTAGAGCTCCAGATAGTGTGTGATTTTGATATCAAAATTGAAAATATTAAATATACTGCACTAAACCCTATGTTGTGGGTACTCATTAGAATCGTCTCATCTAGACGATTCTAATGAGTACCCACAACATAGGGTTTGGAATAGAAACAAGAGGGCCATGATGGCCCTGTATCGCTCCACTGGCTTTTTAACCCTTTACCACACAAATTGAAGTGTTCATGACCATGAAAAAGAGGGCCTTCAAAAACAATGAATGCTGTCAGGCAGTACAAGCAGGTTCATTCATTAGCATGAAAGGTAAAATCCTTGGAAAAATAAGCTGAATGATAGAAACCTTACTCTGAATTTATTATTCACCTCATGTAAGCATAACTATTAGCATCAAAAAAATGAATAACACTTGAAAACAGAATATTTTCTATCAAAAAACTTAATGTCTAGCACCAATCATGTATCAATGCAGTTTGATAATCAAGGGAGGTAAATAGTACCAAACTTTATCTTTCATAAAAAGAGTTATTTCCCTTGATTAATGTATAAATTAAAGTGACTATATCTTGAGGCCCATGTTAAACTTGTGATCCCTGGATGGAGCCAATTTTGACCCCAGACCTACAATATGAAACTAGAATGTGTGGTTATAAACACGGAGATTTTTGAATCTTGCCCAATAAAAAGCCCTGTACAACAAGTTTGCTCAATAAAAGGCCCTGTAAATATATGTGACCCATGAGACAGGTTTATAAAGCCAATGTAAAACTTGTGACCCCTGGGATGGGGTCAAACTTGACCCCCAAAGTTAAAATTTTGGCCCTCTTGATAGAAACCCATTAGATAAAGCTACATGCAAAATTTGGTAGCCCTAGGCCTTATGGCTATGTACAAGTAGATTATTAAAGTTTCCCTATATAAGCCAATGCAAAACTTGTGATCCCCTGTGACGGGGGCTAAATTTGACCCCAGGGCTATACTTTTGGGCACCCTTGGTAGAGAGACCCCCTAGATAAAGCTACATGCAAAATTTGATAGCCCTAGTCCTTATAGCTAGATGCGACAAGATTTTGAAAGTTTTCCCTATATAAGCCCATGTAAAATTTGTTACCCCCGGGGCGGGGCCAAATTTGACCCCTGGGCTATAAGTTGGAAACTCTTGGTAAAGGTCCACTAGATAAAGCTACATGCCAAATTTGGTAGCCCTAGGCCCTATGCCTAGATGGAAGAAGAATTTTGAAGTTCTCCCTATATAAGCCCATGTAAAACTTGTGACTCCCGGGGTAGGGCCAATTTTGACCCTAGGGCTATAATTTAAACACTCTTGGTAGAGGTTCACTAAATAAAACAACATCCCAAATATGATAGCCCTAGGCCTTATACCTAGGTAGAAGAGGACTTTTAAAGTTCTCCCTAAATAAGCCCATGTAAAACTTGTGACCCCCGGGGCGGGGCCAATTTTGACCCCAGGGCTATAATTTGAAGAAATTTGGTAGAGGTCCACTAGATAAAGCTACATGCCAAATTTGGTAGCTCTAGGCCTTACGGTTTCAGACAAGAAGATTTTCAAAGATTTTCAAAATTTTTCAGTTTTGTTGCCATGGCAACCAGAGCTTTTGAAGGAATTAAATTCTTTCACGAAATTCTGAAGATGAACCATGGCAGGATCATTTCTGTGAAGTTTCATCAAAATTGGATGGGTAGTTTCAGAGAAGAAGATGTTTAAAGAAAAAGTTAACGGGCGGACGGACAGACGGACGGACGGACGACGGACAACAGGCCATGACATAAGCCCGCTGGCCTTCGGCCAGTGGAGCTAAAAACCGATTTAGAATATCATCACTCTCTCTTATCTGGAGCTCTGATGAAATCACAAAAAATGTGTTACACTTTGGTAACAGGGGGCTTAATACATCTCAGTGATGCCAAATACTGCAATCAAGCCATTTCATAAATAGAGATCCGTAAAATATATTTCGTCTAAGGACAGGCTAAATCCAGTGGTAGATTGGTCCTTGGAGATGCAGAAAATTGACCTAGAGGTTCAGATAGAGGGAGTGATTTTGATTTCTTAACCCTTTACTCCATAGATACTCATTTCTACCCATTGCTTGTAGGAGTCTTTAAAAAACATTGTGGCAAAAGGTGAAATTGCTCGTGACGAGCAATTTCACCTTTTGCCACAATGTTTTTTTACACTATCAATAGGTGTCATAATTATACACATAAGAAATAGCTTCCTCCTTGCTGTTATTTAGGGTCAATTAGAGATACCATAGAAAGGCCTTGTGGGATAAAGGTATAAATAAAGATAATTAATTATTCTCCACTAAACCCTATATTATTGGTGCTCAATAGAATCGTCTCATCGAGACGATTCTAATGAGTACCCACAACACAGGGTTTGGAGCTGAAATAACAGATTTAGAGTCCCATCACCCCGTCTCATCGGGAGCTCTGTTGACCTTTATCGAAAAGTATTTATTCATGTTAGTCTGCACCGACTGTGCAGCTAAAATGGATCAATATCTTTTATCAGATCACTTAACCCTTTTTCCACAGAGCACAGTGAGCTCAAATATTTAACGACACAACTTGCACTACTTTTTCCACTAAAATCTTACCAAGCCAAGATAAACATTTACTTTTTCTGTGTTTGGAACGTCCGCGTGTCCGCATCTGTAGCACAGAATCATCATGACAGAGACTTAGATTTTCCACGGAACATGCCGCCCAAAGCTGCAACGATCCCCGTCTCCTTGACAACACTATATCATCCTCCATTGTCGGACATTAAAACAAACAATTTTGTCAGTGTTTGCGCCGTAATTCAATCATTCCCACATTCTAACATTATTAGTCTGTCACTCTCTGCACTTTACATGGATATTCACAAACCTAAATCACATTTTCTACAGTCGTACAAATCCTTCCTCACTTAATTAACAAGTCCGTTTTCCTTCAAAGACTTAAAAATGATGATTATTTCACTGGAAATGAAAAGAATTTAATGGTAATACTTTATAGAATTAATTCATTACCACACAATCTCTACTTTTGACGACCCTGAGGAAGAAGCCTATTGAAAACATTGTGGGAAAAGGAGAAAATGTTGGTAACCAGCATTTTCCCCTTTTCCCACAATGTTTTTTTACCCTTGACAAAACAAATTTTAAATGTTTAGCCACTTTTATTTTGCCCTCTGCAAATGCTTTCGAGTTGGACCAGCCTAAAATATTGTCGTTTGGTAATATAGGGTTAATTCACGTTTTTGAGGTCGTTAACATTCGCAGAGGCCCGAAAAATGCTTTAACGCCCGAGTGCGAAGCACGAGGGTGTTTAAGTATTTTGAGGGCCTCTGCGAATGTTAACGACCGAAAAAAACGTGAATTAACGCTATTATTGCATAAATTAAAGGTATTCTCACAATAATTTGCACAGATAGCAAAAATATTTCCATAGAAATGCAAATAAGCGAATTTCAAATGTACTGTACGCAAATGGGTCAAAACCGGAAGTCGGCGAAGAAGTTTTTGTTACGATTAGGAAAGGGCCGTTAGTCCTGTATGCCAGATTTGATTCTCTCGCTGTAAATACACTTTTATTGATTTTTAATACACACTGGACTTATGTGGAATAAACTTGCACATATTTGGACGATTACAACTAGGATGAATGCGTGGATATAAATTTCTGTAACTGAAGGCGACAGAGGGTTCGATATGCATCAAGCGAGGCGGACCGATCACGTTAAAAAGTGGGTGGGATGTAGCTGGTTTAGACTGTTGGTACATTTCACGGGTGAATTTTTGTTCAGATCTCGATTAGACTGAGATTCTGTGCAAAGGTTTGTTTGTGGTGTACTAATATCATCAAAGACATGCCATGCAAAGGATCGAATATGGTACGAATTCCTACAGTTTGATGGTTGGAGTCTAGGGAAAATCTGACAAGGACTAACGTTGTTTACAAGGTAAGCCCGAGTCGAGGATATTGATAGTACAAACCCGGGCGTTAACGGCGCGTGAATTTACTGATCAATACACGTTTTCTCCCGTTAACTGCCCGATTTTTACCCGTTAATACATGCTTATAACGGCCCGAAAAGGCACGTTTTATGCAATAATAAGTTAAAGTCAATGTTTTCAAAGGCTTCTTTCTCTTGGTCGGGATTGTGTGGTAAAAGGTTAAGAAATGAAACTTGATAGAGAAGCAAAAATGGTTAGAACAGGAGAAATTGTTGGTTACCAGTGCTTTCTCCTTCTCCCACAGTGTTTTCCACAGCTTACTTTCTAAGATTTATCAAAAGTCAGGATTGTGCACTATGGAGTTGGAGGGAAGCCAGATAGACTTTCAAGGACTTAGTTTTTCCTTCAAATCATTTTACCCTCCCAAACGACAAAATTTGTTCTGATCAAAAGCATTTGCAGACGACAATATAAATGTGAATCAAACATTGAAACATTTCTGGAAGGGTAGAAAACCTTGTGGGCGACAGGAAAAAAACACTGCTTCCTGCATTTTCTCCTTTTCCCACAATGCTTTCAAAAGTGGTCTTTCTCAAGGTCAATAAAAAGTCTGGATTGTGTGGTAAATGCTTAATCTTTCAGATCTAGCAGACAGTCTCAGAGTTTTCAGGACCCTCAAGAACACTTGAAAACATTGTGGGAAAAGGAGAAAATGCTGGTAACCAGCATTTTCCTCTTTTCCCACAATGTTTTCTTTCCAATCAGAGTTTAAAACTGTGATTTAACCCTTTACCCCATAAGGCATTTCTATGGTATCTCTAATAGACCCTTAATAACATTAAGGATGAAGCAGTTTCTTATGTGTATATGACACCTTTTGATAGCATAGAAAACATTGTGACAAAAGGTGAAATTGCTCGTCACGAGCAATTTCACCTTTTGCCACAATGTTTTCCAAAGGCTCCTACAAGCAATGTGTAGAAATGAGTATCTATGGAGTAAAGGGTTAAGTTGCAATGAATTTGTTGTCTGCAAATGCATTCAATTTGCTAAAGTCCAAATTTTGTCATCTCAGGTAAAGAGTTAACCCAAACAGCACGGTAGTTGCCACTTTGGCCTGTGTCACTCAAGATCAGACAGCACAAAACATGCAACTTGATCTTCGATTTACATAGTTCCATTTCCTGAGAGCCAAGGCCAGGTAGCTCAGCCGGTAGCATGCAGGACTTGAGAACAAGGGTCATGGGTTCAATCCCTGGCTCAGCCAATTTCTTTCTGATGATTGATGATTGTCACTGCAACAGTGTTCATTCCTCTACCACTGCTTACCAGTACTTCATACAGTATTTTTTCAAAGCCACTGGCTGCTTTCCCACATAACTATTATCGAAACAATGGTCAGCAGTGAGAGAGGAATGAATCCTGTCGCAATGACTATCATCAATTTGTGTCTATGGTCACAGACAGACAGAAGGACAGACAGACAGACAGCCACTCAACATAGAAGAACCATATCCAGAGATTTCAATATCAAAACAAAACAAAGCTGTTCCCAAAATTCTGACAAGCGATCATCCTACACTTACTCCATTCTGTTGTAAAATAAAACACAAATTTATTCACTAGAAAAAAATATCCAGCTACATTTTCATCCAGTTATATATTTTCACGTCTAAAACACACAAGGCACGCAGCTGTCAATGAAAACCTGACAAGCCAATACCGGTGACGAATACCTCAAACAATACTATGTTACAGATATGCTCACACAACCCGACTGTGACAAGAAAATATTTCCTCACATCATTCCTCGAAGATCAATACAAAACGTAACCTGCAAACATCAGGCCATCCTTACAAAAATACTGGGAGTTGGTCTGCCTCAACGTTTGCAACATATACACAAGCCTTGCTCTGTGAAAAAGGGGGTTTAATGAATTTGCAAAAAGTATCAACTCAGGTCAACCTCGGTCAGGCTGACCTGGGTTGAAACTTTTTGCTATAGGTCAATTTTCTGCATGTCAAAAGACCAATCTACCACATGACCAATTTGTTGTTAGGCAAAAATGTATTTTTTTGGGTTCACAATCATGTGCCTAGTATTAGGCATCAGGGACATGTATTTTAAGCCCCCTTTTTTTTTTGCCACCTCATGGCCATATAATTATATGAGCATGCTCTTTGAAAAGGGGGCTTAACCCATTACCACACAATTCCTACTATTGATGTCCCTGAGAAAGAAGCCTTTAGAAAACATTGAGGGAAAAGGAGAAAATGCTGGTAACAACACGACCCTAGTTTTAACAACCATGACGAAAAAGGATTTTGAAAATATTGTTTGCAAAGGAGAAAATACGGGTCGTTTTACTGTTTACAAAATGCTTTTTCCTTATGGTCTATAAAGCATGTGATTGTTTGTTGAAAGGTTAATGATCACAAATTTTTTTTGGTTATTAATAAAGCAAGGCATGCCATTTTATGCAGGAATAATGCATGAAGTAATAAAAAAAGACAACTGATTCAAACAGCAATAAATAAATAACAATTCATGTCTTCCTACATGTCACTTTCGAAATTATTAATTCTTAACCACAAATTGGAATAAATAAATAACCCATTACCACATGAGAAAAATTTAGACTGGTCCAAATTGAAAGCATTTGCAGAAGACAAAATAAAGGTGACTGAAAAATCGAAATTTGTTCTGGGAAGGGCAGAAAACACTGTGGGAAAAGGAGAAAATGCTGGTTACCAGCATTTCTCCTTTTCCAACAGTGTTTTCAAAAGGCTTCTTTCTCAGGGGCGTCAAAAGTAGGGATTGTGTGGTAATGGGATAACTTATCCAAACTGCAAGCTTTTAATGCATTACCACACAACACCAGTCCTACTTTTAATGACTCGATCTTGAGAAAAAAACCTTTAGAAAACACTGTGGAAAAGGAGAAAATGCTGGTAACCAGCATTTTCTCCTTTTCCCAGAATGTTTTCTACTCTTCACAAAACAGATTTCAAATTTTCAGTCACTTTTATCTTGTCTTCAGCAAATGCTTTCAATTTGGACAAACCTAAAATATTGTTATTTGTTAATGAGTTATAGATCCTGGGAAATACAGCTTTTGGTTACCAGTATTTTCTCCTTTTCCCACATTGTTTTCAAAGGCTGTCTTTCCCAGGGTCTTCAAAATTAGGGATTGAGTGGTAAAGAGTTAAAACATAGAATTGCTTGGCACAGGGTTTAATTAGTCTGCATTTTAATCATGATTATAAAGTATTTATGGGACTGCAGCTTTGCTTTGGAGAACCGAGGCACAATCGCAGAAACATCTCCGATAATTTCTCGAATTTCTTGCAACATAAAATGCAGCCAGAAACAAAATGATTCATTGTAAATAGCCTTGGCTTGCACTAATTTGGTCACCGTAGAATAGCAACAATGCTGTCAGTGGCAGGTGATATGGTGAATCTAACAGCACCTATTGTAGAACTGTTATCGATATAATTATAAGCACTTTGTTTCCATGGTGAAAATGGTATATTTGACCCTTAACTCATTACCAAACGACAATATTTTAGGCTTTTCCAAATCGAAAGCATTTGCAGGCGACAAAATAAAAGTGACTAAAAAGTTGAAAATTGTTTTGTGAAGGGTAGAAAACATTGTGGGAAAAGGAGAAAATGCTGGGGTACCAGCATTATCTCCTTTTCCCACAATGTTTTCGAAAGGCCTCTATCTTAGGGTCGTAAAAACCAGGGATTGTTTGGTAAAGGGTCACAGTCCAGCATGTAAAGAATTGCAGTCTGTCTCAAAACTGCCAACTTTTGATTGACTAATGTAGTAGCTGGTGCAATTCCTTATGAGCCAATAAAAAGCCTATTGAAAACATAGTGGGAAAAGGAGAAAATGCTGGTTACCAGCATTTTCTCCTTTTCCCACTATGTTTTCTATCCTTCCAAAAACATATTTCTTTTTTTCGTCTGCAAATACTTTGAATTTGGACTGGTCTCAAATTTTGCTGTATGGTAATTAGGCAGTGCTTGTCATCACTTGGCAGACCCGTCATCACATTGCTGCATCAATCCAATATTATAAAACTGTAGTACTAATGGGAAATGGGAGTTGTTAATTAAATGAAATCTGATGACATCCACTATCTGCTAATTGATCGGAAAACGTATCCAGTAAATGATATCAAAAGCAGAATCTCCCTGACTTTTGTATGACCCTAAAAAAAATCTTTGATTATTCTTTCCTTTTTTGAGGCACTTTTAAAATTATGAGACATGTCTTAACTCTCTACCACACGCCAAAATTTTAGACTGGTTCAAATTGAAAGCATTTGTAGATGACAAAATGAAGGCGACTGAAAAATTGAAATTTGATCTGGGAAAGGTAGAAAACGCTGTGGGAAAAGGAGAAAATGCTGGTAACCAGCATTTTCTTCTTTTCCTACAGTGTTTTCAAAAGGCTTCTTTCTAAGGGGCGTCAAAAGTAGGGAATGTGTGGTAATGGGTTAAAGGCCCAGTAAAGGCTAAGAGATCAAAGCAGATGTCAAAACACATGTGATCTAAATCATAACAATTAAAACCAGTGGAGATAACAGTCTGTTGTGTGCTAAAATCTTCCCTCATCCAAGCTTTAGTGCAGGATGAGGGTCATTATTAAAGTGAAGCCGGAGGCTGAGCATGTATACACTAGCATGTCGTTCTAGCATGGATCTTTGAGCAAGGGAGTAGACTGATGGCGATATTGCTGATTTCTGCGATCCATAAAAAATCTGTTAGCTTCTTTGCGTTCTGCATGTCAATCTACAATGCTCTGTGAGAGCACAGTAGATTGGGGTCTAGCGGAATGGGGGTATTAGTCATTCAGGGTGTTGCACTGTCTGGTAGACTGGCTGCCAGCACAACCTGGTGTTGGATCAATTCTAGTTTTGGAGAGATGTTGCCAAAAATGCCTTGAGATTGTAATTAATTTTACCCTCAAAATGGCCTTTCACATATTTTGCCTTTGTGCTAGTGTAAGACAAGATCAGAGAATTCAGACAAGATCAGACTGCACAAACCTGCAGTTGATCTTTGATCTATGAAGCTTGTTTGGCTGACATATTTTGGACATAAGCAACATTTAGATTGGACTCAGTTAATGGGTCTCATTGGGTCTAATTGGCACTATATAAAACTAAAAATGTACACTTCATTCATGATGGCAGTTTGGCTCAATATCTCCAGAAACAAGATGGAATGGAAGCATGTAACTATGAGACAATGTAATCTTGAAATAACCATCATAAATTGACATCTTATCTATTCATATGCATGTAAAATAATGTACGAAGAGGAGAAATTGCCCATTTCAGTCTTTTTTAAAGGTTTTGATGTTTTGCAGATGGAAAAAGAGTTAAAAGTAAATATCCTTGACCCATTTTCTAAGTTATCGTTGGTTGTTACTAAACCTCATTGATAAACGTCTTGACAATATATTTTTTTGGTACAACCCATTTCCCTACAGTGTACTTAACTCTTTACTTAACCCTTTGGTAAACAATCCCTGGTTTTTACAACCCTGAGAAAGAAGCCTTTTGAAAACATTGAGGGAAAAGAAGAACATGCTGGTAACCAGCATTATCTCCTTGTTCCCACATTGTTTTCTATCCTAATGGAAACAAATTTCAATTCTTTTTAAAACCAACTTAATCATGCAGTAGACTGGTCCTTGGACATACAGAAAATTGACAAACAGCTGAAAGTTTTGTCTCTGCGTGGAATGCACAGGCTGAACTGGGTCAGTATCTTTTAGAGTGCATTAAAGGTGGGTATTTAGAATTTTTACATCTCACCAAATTTAAATTATATATATATCACGGAAATTTATATGAAAGGATAATACAAATCATCAATAATTAGGACTCATAAAATTACAAAAAAAAGTTTTTTGGGGGGATGGTGTTCCCTTAAAAGGCTACACAGCCTCTTAAGGTATTTTTAGACTTCATGCCAAAAAACAATAAAGCATTGTGGGAATGCCAAGTTCCTCGTGTTGTCAGTTGGTTTTCGACTACTGGGGTTTTATGAACTCAAATTAATATGCTTTGGGAGTATAAGGATGATTTCTTTGCATTTTTGTAAAATTTTCATCCAAAAATCTGAAAGGCCACCTTTAAGCCCTCTTTTCACAGAGCATGGCTCATGTAACGGAGGACAAAGAGACAGTCAACATACAAGGCAATAGCCTTGAAGAACTAGCCCAGAAACATGTTATGAGTGATTCTAAGCTTTTCTCCCCACTTTTTAACTAGCCCTGAAACAAATTATGAGCGATTCTAAGCTTTTCTCCCCACTTTTTAACTAGCCCTGATACAAATTATGAGCGATTCTAAGCTTTTCTCCCCACTTTTTAACTAGCCCTAAAACATGTTATGAGCGATTCTAAGCTTTTCTCCCCACTTTTTAACTAGCCCTGAAACAAATTATGAGCGATTCTAAGCTTTTCTTCCCACTTTTTAACTAGCCCTGATACAAATTATGAGCGATTCTAAGCTTTTCTCCCCACTTTTTAACTAGCACTGAAATATGTCATGTGCGATTCTAAGCTCCTCTTCTCACATTTAACTAGCCCTGAAATATGTTATAAGTGATTCTAACTTTGTATCCTCACTTTTTAACTAGTCCTGAAACATGTTATGAGGGGTTCTAAGCTTCTCTCCCCACTTTTTTATTACCCTGTATCAAACAAGGAAACATTAGCTTTGTCCAAACTATAATATCATTGGAAGACAAAAATTGAAATGTGGCTCAGGTGATACATCTAATTTTCAAATTATAAGAAAACATGGTGGGAACTGGAGAAAATGCTGCTTAGCTTGTTTTCCTAAACAATAATCCTCAGATAATTATGTTGAAATACAAGATCATTTCGCATAGGATTACATCAACTCTTTACAAAACGACAAAAATTTGGATCAGTCCAGATTGAAAGTGTTTGCAGACAAAAAAGTCAATGTGAATCAAAGATTGAAATGTGATTTGCGAAGGGTAGAAAACATTGTGGGAAATGGAGAAAATGCTGGTTTCCAGCATTTTCTCCTATTCCCACAATGTTTTCAAAGACTTTCATTCTCAGGGTCGTTAAAAGCCGGGATTGTGTGGTAAAGGGTTAAGGAATTTCTTGGTTGAAAACTCTGAAGCTAAATAAAAGTCTATTTATAAAGGCCATTAACCCTTTACCACATAATCCCGACTTTTAACGACCCTAAGAAAAAATCCTTTTGAAAACATTGTAGGAACAGGAGAAAATGCTAGTAACCAGCATTTTCTCCTTTTCCTATAATGTTTACTACCCTTCCCAAATTAAATTTTAATTTTTGAGTCATGCTGATTTTGTCGTCTGCAAATGCTTTCAATTTGGACAAGTCTAAAATTTTGTTGTTTGGTAAAGAGTTAACAGAACCTTGTTTCAAAGTATATGGTCAATCAGTACAGTGATCATCATATAATAGTACCAGTTTCCTATGACATTCCATAAATACTCGAAATTCATCGGAAATGACTGGTGACGACCACCTAATTGAAACTGTCTATAGCAGCAATAACAGCACCAAATAGCCTTTTCCCTTTTTCAGTATGACCTTTCAATTCTTTAACGAACGACAAAATTTTCACCAGTCCAAATTCAAAGCTACTGCAGATGGCAAATTAAATGTGGTTCAACTGACGAAAGTGGACTCCGAAAGGGTACAAAACATTGTGGAAAAAGAATAAAATGCTGGCTACTAGCATTTTCCCTTTTTCCCAAATATTCAAAATGCAGCTTTCCAACATCATGATCCATGTCAAAACAAATATTAGGTTTGAGAGAAGAATGAATCTTGTCACAATGAATTGCAAAGACCATCATGAATCCTCACAACCAGGGGTGTGGAATTCCTATGCCCGACTTGCCCGACTTGGGACTTTCTGCCTGCGGACAAGTGAATTTTTCCATAGCACTTGTCCGCGGGCAAGGGAATTTCTGAGCCAACTCAGATAAGGAAATGTCATATTTACATCAATGATGATCCTGGAATGCATGATCCTGGAACCGGCTCTATTTATTCCAAGTTTTGCATAACCCATGTTGAAATAAACACCTTCAAGGTACAAACTGAATGTGTTGACCCCGTGTGAGGCCTCTCGCTATATGCAGTTGCTGTGGGTGGAAAAAAGGACAAGTAAACTTTAAATGCGGACAAGTAGGAAATTCAGTCCAACTTGTCCGTGGGCAAGTGGGAAAATTCCAAAATTGCACACCCCTGCTCACAACAAAGAAATTTTGCCTAACTGTGGATTATAACTAGCAACCTCCCATACTCAAATCCTGTACTCTACAGACTGCACAACCAAGGCTTGGCAAAATTCAATTAGAGTACAGCCAGTCAGTACAGTAATCATACAACAGGACTGTTCCCTATGACATTCCATAAACACTCAGAATTCATGGGAAATGACTAGCGACCAATCTGCACACAGTCATAATTGCAGCAATGAAAGTGCAGAACTTTCTTTTTCCTGCTCATTCAATACGTGCATCTAACCCATTACTACACAGTGATGACTTTTAACGACCCAGAGGAAGATGCCTTTTGAAAACATTGTGGGAAAAGGAGAAAATGCTGGTAACCTGCATTTTCTCCTGTACAATTATTATGTCGTCTGCAAGTGATTTGGACTTGTCTTAACTTTTGTCGTTTGGTAAAGTGTTAAACCCACTATGGTCAGAATGACTCCTACTATTCAACAGAGTAAAAGAAAGATCATACTTCAAAACATCTTTCCAGTGTGATCTTGATCTATACAACATGTACCATAAAATAATTCTGCAGTTAAAACACAGCTAACACAATCCACTGTATCATTCAGATAATATGAAATTCAAATTAAGCGACATCACAATGCAAGACAGAATTTCATTTAAATTTCCATTTCACGAAGAACGATTAATCAATCTTTCACAGTCCATTCTAAATATTACGAACATGTAGCCCCCACACATTTCATTTTTATATCCTAAAGTAACAACAATTACCACACAATCCCTACTTTTGACGCCCCTGAGAAAGAAGCCTTTAGAAAACACTGTGGGAAAAGGAGAAAATGCTGGTAACCAGCATTTTCTCCTTTTCCCACAATGTTTTCTACTCTTCACAAAACAAATTTCAAATTTTCATACACATTTATTTTGTCATCTGCAAATGCTTTTGATTTGGACAAGCCTAAAATATTGTTGTTTGGTAATGAGTTGAAAGACTGTTATTGTTTCTACATGTAGTATAATTAACTCCGAATAGTACACACTAATTACTCAAAATACGGTATATATGAATAACCACTTGGATATAAAATTATAAATAAACAACAGTCACAACCACGATTACATTGTAATGATCCTTTTCCTGCGCAATTCAATCACAAAAGATTAATAACGAATTCATCAGTCACTAAATATAGTACTGAAGTCATTCTGTGGTAAAAGACGATGAAACAAACATGAAGTAATGATTTAACCCTTATGTTTTATACAGTCTACATGCGATAATACAACCACAGGTTATTTACTCAGTGTAGCATATACAAATACAACCTCAATGTACCAGTCATACTAAATCTGACCCATTAACTCTTCACAATGGCGACAAAACTTTCAGACCTTCACCACACAGCAAAATGAGTCCTTATCCAAATCCATTTTGCAGATGACAATTTCATAGTGGATATAATGACAAATTTTTCTTTGAGAAGGTAGAAAACTGTGGGAAAAGGAGAAAATGCTGGTTACAAGCATTTTCTCCTTTTCCCACAATATTTTCAAAAGTCTTCTTCTTCAGGGGCATTCAAAGTCGTCATTGTGTGGTGAAGGGTTAGACTCCTCAAAATATAGTTCTTTACCAAACAACAAAATTTTAGATTTGACTAAATTGAAAGATTTTGCAGACGACAAATCAACTGGAGGTCACATGATTGTTTCTGTCTCTGGTAGGGTCAAAAACACTGTGAGAAAATGAGAAAATGCTGGTTACCAGCATTTTCTCCTTTTCCCACAATGGTTTCAGGAGGCTTCTTCTTTAGGGTTGTTAAAATCTGGCACTGTGAGTTAACCCATTAGCACACAATCCCTACTTTTGATGCCCCTGAGAGAAAAGCCTTTAGAAAACATTGTGGGAAAAGGAGAAAATGCTGGTAACCAGCATTTTCTCCTTTTCCCACAATGTTTTCTACCTTTCACAAAACAAATTTCAAATTTTCGGTCACTTTTATTTCTTCGTCTGCAAATGCTTTCGATTTGGACAAGCCTATAATATTGTCATTTGGTAATGAGTTAAAGCAATAGGAGACCACATTTAACAACAAGGCTTCTTTACAAAAGAAGCCAAGAGAGGTCACCATCAATGTTTTCAAACAGTTTATTGATTTTTAATTTCAATATAATTTGGTAAATAAAAACAAACAAAGAAAAAAGCTGCCGCGTAGAAACCTCGTCCTATTTACACGACGGTCATTTGACCTTCTTGGCGCCTTTTCAAGTCACATGATCATGTCCAGCTGACTTCTTCCTCTTTTTATACCAGAAGTCTTCTTATTTTTTCTTCTGCTTAAAATTATTTGCCATTATGAAATATACCAAGAAATTGGTTACCAACATTTTCTCCTTTTCCCATTTTGTTTTCAAAAGCCTTTCTCTTCAAGGTCATAAAAAGTCTAGGATCCATATTCACCAACCATTCTTAAGAATGTTCTTAGTCTTATTCTCCAGAATGTTAAAAAATCTAAAAGTAACACAACTTCTGATTGGCTAAACCATTTGGTTTATTCTGGTTTACTCTTTACTACACCATCCCTTATTCTAACGATCATGAGGAAAAAGCCTTTGGAAGTATTGTGGGAAAAGGAGAAAATGCTGGTAACCAGCATTTTCTCCTTTTCCCACGATGTTTTCTATCTTTCTGGACATAAATTTCAGTATTTGAGTCACATTTATTTTGTCATCTGCAAATGCTTTAAATTTGAACTAGTCTAAAATTTTGTTGTATGATAAGAGTTCAGGCAGTAGATGAAAGGAACATGAGACACCGATGTTTCTCATCATGATGTGCAACGATCATGGCAGGAGGAGACAATATGGCAAGCAACATGCAAAAAGGGGCTTTGGGACATTTGCGTAACATATCAGCTAAGATCAGCCTGTGCAGTCCGCGCAAGTTAATCCAAAACGACACTCTCGGTTTTTAACCCATTACCGCTCAATCCCTACTTTTGACGCCCCTGAGAGAGAAGCCTTTTGAAAACACTGTGGGAAAAGGAGAAAATGCTGGTAACCAGCATTTTCTCTTTTTCCCACAGTGTTTTCTAACCTTTTCGACCCTTTTCAGAACAAATTTCAATTTTTCAGTCACCTTTATTTTGTCGTCTGCAAATCCTTTCAATTTGGACAAGTCCAAAACTTTCTCGTGTGGTAATGAGTTAAGCAATTTTCTGTCTCACCCATGTTTAGTGGAGGACAAAATCTAATCTAGTCGCAAAGTGCATTCTCAGATTCTCAGGCTAATCCAAGACGAGACTTTACACAAATGTCCGAATGGCCTTTTTTGCTTGTTGCCGGCCTTACCATAGTGGCTTTCTCTTCACTTTTATACTGCTAGATATCATCTTTGCAAGCCAAGGGTGACGATTCACTAAACTACTCTACCCTTGGCGGATCAAGTTTGATTTTTAAATTCCTCCGATACGCTTTTTCATTGGATGCAGCCAGCTGTAACTGCAATGAATGAAATCGCTCGTAGCATTTCATCTTTAATAAAAAGTAGAATAAGGTCGCGACCTTTCGAATGGAAGGTAAACATGGAAACCCACGTGGATGTCGCTTCATACTGAATAATTGTATTCGTAAGTGGTTTGTAAAACAATATTTCATTGGTTTTCAGATATATGATGTAAAGGGGGGTAATAACTAGCATCCAATAGAGGGCACATCACAGGAATCTCGAAATCAGGCTCAATCAGCCAAGGTAAGATCCACGTCGTGATTGTAACCTTGGCTCACCAAGATGGCTAGATATGTTGGTTGGTTGGTTGTATTGGGGTTTTACGCCACTTTAACAGCTAAGGTCATATCATGGCGGTCGGTGACGCACATGTGTTTCCTGGCTTTCTCACACCTGTACTTACACCACTTTCTTTCCAAAGCCACCAACTACTTTTCTCACATGCTTCAGCAGAGGTGAGAGGCGAAAATACGACGGAAAGAAAGTTCGCCTCAACCGGGTATCGAACTCACAACCACCAGGTCATGAATCCGACACGCTCACCACTGAGCCACCCGGGCGGGCTGGCTAGATATGTAAAAATAAACTTTGAAACCAGTCCTAAAAGTCTGAATAATGTTACTTCAAACCTTTTTTTTTTTATGACAGAAAAATATTTCTTGTAATGGACAGTGTAGGTTCAAGATCAGACTGCATATTTTGTGCAGTCTGATCTAGATCTCCACTGTTCACAAAAGGTAACTGAGTAGGAGTCAGCAGCCCAGGGGTTAACCCTTTCCCAAACAAACCCTGGTTTTTACGAGTCAGGAATAGAAGCCTTTTGAAAACATTGTGGGAAAAGGAGAAAATGCTGGTAACCAGCATTTTCTCCTTTTCCCACAATGTTTTCTACCCTACCATATAGAAAAATCATCTTTTTAGCAACTGTTAATCGGTCATTTGCAATAATGCTTTCAATTTGGTCTGGTCCAAAATTTGCTGTTTGGGAAAGGGTTAACAGCACATCGATCGGAGCATTCATTTTGTTGGCAACTAATAAAATTCAGCTCACAGAAAGGGATTTGTCCTCAACAGTATAAAAAACATTGTACGAGTAGGAGAAAATGTTGGTAACCAGCATTTCCTCCCCTTCCCACAATAATTTCTACCCTTCCCAAACCAAATTTCACCTTTTAAGTCACATTTATTCTGTCTGCAAATGCTATCAAACTGGACCAGTCTACAATTTTGTCGTTTGGTAAAAAGTCTACAATTTTTTCTTGGTAAAGAGCTCATGACCCTTGGAATGAAGCCTTTTGAAAACATTGTGGGAAATGGAGAAAATGCTGGTAACCAACATTTTCTCCTTTTCCCAATGTTTTCTACCTTTCCCAAAACAAATTTTAACTTTTCAGTTTCATTTGTACATTGCCTGCAGAATGATGCCTTCGATTTGGACAAGTATAAAATTTTGTCATTCAGTAAAGACAAAACTCTGCACCAAACAAAACATTTTAGGACTGAACCAAATTCAAAGCATCTGCAGACAATGAATTAACTCTTTACCAAATGACAAAATTTTAGACTGGTTCAAATTGAAAGCATTTGCAGACGATATAATAAAGGTGACTGAAAAATTGAAATTTAGTCTTGGAAGGGTAGAAAACGCTGTGTGAAAAGGTGAAAATGCTGGTTACCAGCATTTTCTCCTTTTCCTACAGTGTTTTCTAAAGGATTCTTTCTCAGGGGCGTCAAAAGTAGGGATTGTGTGGTAATGGGTTAAACCTTGTTAACCCATTACCAAACAACAATATTTTCAGGCTTGTCCAAATCATAAGCATTTGCAGAAGACAAAATAAAAATGACTGAAAAAATGAAATTTGTTTTGTGAAGGGTAGTAAACATTGTGGGAAAAGGAGAAAATGCTGGTTACCAGCATTTTCTCCTTTTCCCACAATGTTTTCTAAAAGCTTCTTTCTCAGGGTCGTCAAAAGTAGGGATTGTGTGGTAATGGATTATATGATGATTTCTGACTTTGATTGCTAGGTTGGCGTTACCGATCGCCAAAATCGCCATTGGCGATTAAATCTTATTGCTGGCGACTAAAAACAAGGAAAGTGCCGATATTGGCGATTGTCAAAAATGTGATCAGAGAAAATGGCCGACTGTCAAATTGTTATCGGGTTTGTATATTGAACACTTTTCAAACTGTGAAATCTGCCTACGCCAACTTGATTATCATATATACCGGCTATCCTAAGCTCTTAAACCCTTGTATCTCCCTTAACTATCCGATAGACCAAGACCCGATAACAGTCGCGCTCTGCCAGTTACCGAGTATGCTTGTTCTATAAATAGAATACATTAATGTACAATCGCAATTTTTTGGACACTGTGGTGCTGAATGTATTATTTACATGAAAGTACATGAAAGTGAAGTTTTACTTTCGTTTATCGAGTAAATTTGACAGCATCAATGGCGATTTTTCTCAAATACTTGACCTTTTAAAGTTTGTGTGGCCTTATAAGATTCTTTTCTAATGAAGTCCCATTTGTAATAATGAATGCTGGGTCTACCGTATCTTTCGCCAAATGAGTTATAGATGTAAACTGTTATCTGATAATTTTCGGAGATCGGCATCTTCAAGAAAGGCAAACAGTGAAAGGGTATTTCTTAGATCATTTGCAAGACAAAACAGATATTTTGCATTGCATTTAATCAAAATCATATCATAAATACCTGTAGCAGTGCATGAATTAATGACTGGTATGCAGAAATTGAAAGAGCTGTTGAGCTGCCTTTTCAAAGTTAGAAAACATTGTTGGAAAAAGACAAAATGCTGGTTTCCACCATATTTACCCTTTTCCTAGAATTAAAAATAGCCTTCTTCCTCAGGATTGTTCAAACTGAGGATATACGATCCCTGATGTGGTGAAAAGTTAAGCCTGATTAAAATGCACATTTTATTTTCTTTTATGGAACTTTTTGATCATTCAACAGCCTATAAGCACAGGAATTTGTAGCTGACTTTCAATACTTTGCTCTCTCATGTATGTAATGAGACCATCAAAAATATCTTAAAAGGAGAAGGACTTAAAAATTATATCAGTGATGCAAAGCTGTAGATCTAGATTTATATTTACCATACAGGACTCATTGCCATGAAATACTCAGAAATGACACTACGTAAAACTTTAAAAGTGATTAGGCTCACAGACTGATCCCGGGTTTTGACGGACAAAACTTTTGGCTACTAAAAAGTTTTGGCTGGCGCCAACCTAGGATTGGGTAGAAAATATTGTGGGAAAAAGAGAAAATGCTGGTAACAAACATTTTTTTCCTTTCCCCACAATGGTTTCTTTAGGCTTCTTTCTCAGATTAGTTAAAAGTAGGGATTGTGTGATAATGTGTTAACTCATTACCACACAGCAAAATTGTAGACCATTATCCAAATTGAAAGCATTTGCAGATGACAATTTCAAAGTGGATGAAATGGTACAATTTTGCTTCGACAGGGTTGGAAACTTTGTAGGAAAAGGAGAAAATACTGGTTACCAGTATTTTCACCTTTTCCCACAATGTTTTCAAAAGGCTTCTTCCTCAGGGGCATTAAAAGTCGGCATTGTGTGGTAAAGGGTTAACTGTGGCTGTCTATCAAAAGGGTGGGGGTGGATTGGAAAGGGGGGATCTTCCTGCATCTTAGTGATAAGAGAATGTTGCTGAAGTAATATTAAATGTCTGTCTCCCATCTCTCCTTCTACACAGTGGCTTATTTGTACTCAACAACCATCTAAACCCTTCACCCGTATATGGAGTCAAGAGCTCCAGATAGAGGAAGAGATTTTGTTTTTAAAATTGAAAATGTTAATAATTGTCCACCAAACCCTATGTTGTGGGTACTCATTAGAATCGTCTCATTGAGACGATTCTAATGAGTACCTACAACATAGGGTTTGGAAGAGAAATAATGGATTTAGAATACCATTACTCCCTCTTGTCAGAGATCTGGATGTCCAATTGGTTGCGAGTTACAGTGGGATAAGAATGAGTGATGGTATTCCAAAGTCATTATTTCTCTTCAAAACCCTATGTTGTGGGTACTCATTAGAATCGTCTGGATTTGAATGAACTATATGTCACCTTGAAAAAGGCTGGAAAGGTTGCCAAGCAAGGGGAGTTCGGGACCTGCCAAAAAGGTAGTAGTCGACCATAGCACCCGAGGGAAAATATATATAGGGATTTGTGACTAACATTTTTAGTTTTTCCATAATTAAGCAAGTCTCATTCGTCTCTAGATGACCCTTTTATTTTATGCTTTCACATGTATATAGCACTCATTTTAACCCCACTTGTGTCACAGATGCGTACTGTAACCCTGTATAACACAATATAAATTTTCAACAGCCCTGGAGAAGGAAGCTTACGAAAACATTGTTTGAAACAGGAAAAATACCTTTCGCCTTCATGTTTTCAATGCATAATGCTTACAAAAACATTGTTAGAAAAGGAAAAATACTTTTCCCCTTAATGTTTTCAGAAAGCACTTCCTTATCAGGTTCATTAACTATATACCAAACAACAAAATTTTGGGCTGATCCAAATTGAAAACATTTGCACACAAAACATTTGCACACAACAAAATAAATGTGAATCAAAAATTTAAATTTGATTTGGAAAGGGCAAAAAAAAATTCTTTCTCAGGTTCGTTTAACTCTTTACCAAACGACAAGATTTTAAACTTTTCCAAATTGAAAGCATTTGCAGACCACAAAATAAGTGACTAAAAATTTGAAATTTGCCTTGTGAAGGATAGAAAAAAACATTGTGGGAAAAGGAGAAAATGCTGGTTACCAGCATTCTCTCCTTTTCCCACAATATTTTCAAAAGGCTTCTTTCTCAGGGTCGTTAAAAGTTGGGATTGTGTGGTAAAGAGTTAAAAGTCAGGATACAAGGCTAAAGGACTAAAGGATTAATCGTCATTTTGTCATGTCACCCAACATGTTGAATCAGGGATGTCGCCCACATGCAACACTTGTGAAGGACATGCAGCTAGTCTCATGGGGGTCATACGGATTTGAAACAGCGACACATGAAAATGAATGTATGACCTCTATCTGTACAAAGTTCAATCTCACTCGCCTTGTTTTATTTTTCATTATTATTTGATTATTGAAGAGGTCATCAGACCTCTCCAACGGCGGTGAGTTTAACTCTTTACCACACGAAAAAATTTTAGACTGGTCCAAATTCAAAGCATTTGTAGACAACAAAATAAAGATGACTGAAAAATTGAAATTTGTTCTGGAAAGGGTAGAAAACACTGTGGGAAAAAGAGAAAATGCTGGTTACCAACATTTTCTCCTTTTCCAACAATGTTTTCAACAGCCCTCTTCTCCAGGGTCATCAAAAGTCAGAATTGAAAAGGTAAAGTCTGCTTTTCTGGTTGAAGTGAAATAGCTATTATAGAATAAATTTTGGTATCAAAGACAAATACTATCTGTTTCTTTAATTCAGGATTTTGTGAGGTTAAAGTTTCAAAAGGAGGAGTTCCTCAATATCACCAATTTGAATCTTTTGCATCCTTCTTTCCATCATTGCTTCAGGGAGCTCTCTGAAGCTTTTTTCAAAATCGAAGGGAAATAAATATTTTGACATCTGAAGTAACCAAATAGAGTTTACTCCCATTACATCCATGAAGTAGACAAAGAGAGTTAACTCCCATTACACCCATTCAATGCCTAACCAGAGCTTTGAATAGTTGTTAGAAAAGCAGAAAAAGCTTTGAATCCAATCATCACAAAAACAGCTCATTTTTCATAATCTATGTTGTGATGACTTGTTGGGCCTGAGAGAGAGAGAGGGGGAGAGAGAGAGAGTGAGAGAGAGAGAGGAGAGAGAGAGAGAGAGAGAGGCAAGAGTGAGGAGAGAGAGATAGAGAGATAGGAGAGAGAGAATGAGCAGAGAGAGAGAGAGAGAGAGGAGAGAGAGCACGAGAGAAGAGATTGAGAGAAGAGAGAGTCTTAGAGGGGAGAAGAGATTGAGAGAACAGAGAGAGATGAGGAGAGAGAGAGATAGGGGAGAACAGATTGAGAGAAGAGAGACTGAGATGGGGAGAGAGAGATAGGGGAGAGACAGAGAAAGAGAGAGAGAGGGAGGAGAGAGAGAGATAAAGGAGATATATGAGCCCCCTGTAGCCAGAACACGGGTCAAATAGAATGATTCTGATCCTTGGCGAGGAATGATAACTACTGACGCAGGTAGTGTAATTTCACAGCTATGTTTTTTAGAAAATTTGGCAAAGAAGGACGACATAGATCAAAGTTCTGACTGTGCAGATTCTGCAGTTTGATCTTGATCACATCATTTGCAATAAAAGCAATAAATGGAAGTGAAACTTTCAGGGGAGGATGGCTATATAACTGTTCATGTTCTAATCTTTACCAACAATCATATTGACAACAAAGTGATTGCCATTTTGTCATTTAAGTGATCCACTATATAAATTCAGAATATCGATTTTACTGATTATCTCTTTACCACAAGACAAAATTTTAGACTGGTTCAAATTGAAAGCATTTGCAGACGACAAAATAAAGGTGACTGAAAAATTGAAATATGTTCTGGGAAGGGTAGAAAACACTGTGGGAAAAGGAGAAAATGCTGGTTACCAGCATTTTCTCCTTTTCCTACAGTGTTTTCAAAAGGCTTCTTTCTCAGGGGCGTCAAAAGTAGTGATTGTGTGGTAATGGGTTATAATTCATTTGGGACATCAAATAGCATTCAGTATTCATGTGGGACATTCCTCTGCAATACCTCTTCCACTTTCTTTAAGTTTTCTAAGTTAGTTGACAAAAGTGTTACCTAAAGCATATATCATTATCCGAAGTGTATTCAGAATGACATTGATTTTTTTTTTTAAACTGATGCCGTCGATTTATTTCAGCTGATCCATCTCCAACTTGTTGATAGACTGGCTGTCCAGTTGGTCGAAATTTGGTTGGAAAAAATTTGGGTGAGTGTTAATTAGAGGAAGAGCAATAAAAATAGACATTATGTTAAGCATTTACACCAAAGTTAACCCATTACTACACAATCCCAACTTTTGATAACCCTGAGAAAGAAGCCTGTAGAAAACATCGTGGAAAAAGAAGAAAATGCTGGTAACCAGCATTTTCTCCTTTTCCCACAATGTTTTCTGCCCTTCCCAACACAAATTTCAGTTTTTGATTCACTTTTACTTTGTCGTCTGCAAATGCTTTTGATTTGGACGAGCCTAAAATTTTGTTGTTTGGAAATGAGAACCCATTACAACACAATCCCTACTTTTGACACTCCTGAGAAAGATGCCTTTTGAAAACACTGTGGGAAAAGGAGAAAATGCTGGTAACCAGCATTTTCTCCTTTTCCCACAGTGTTTTCTACCCTTCCCAGTACACCTTTCTATTTTTCAGTCAGGTTTATTTTGTCGCCTGCAAATGCTTTAAATTTGGACCAGTCCAAAATTCCCTCGTGTGGTAATGAGTAATGCACAACAAAGGAGGACGAAATGTATTTTTTACAAAGAGGTAATATTAACTTACTGAATATCTGCGGTGACGGACATCTTGGTTGCAGGACTGGGGACTTGTTGGGGCCAACCACTGATTTACGCTGTCTGCTGAAACACATATATAATACTTGTCTAACTTTATACCAAATGACAAAATTTAATTGGACTTGTCCAAATTCAAAGCAATTGCAGACAACAAAATAAATATTCATCAAAACTTGAAATTTGATTTGGAAAGGCTAGAAAATATTGTGGGAAAGGGAGAAAATGCTTGTAACCAGCATTTTCTCCTTTTCCCACAAAGTTTTCTACCTTATCAAAGAAATTTGTGTCATTTGAGCCACTATAAATTCTTTGTCTGCAAATGCTTTCAATTTGGATAGGTCTAAAATTTGGCTTTTGGCAAGAACTTAAGGACAATAAAGTTCAAACTTGTCAATATTGGAAGTTCTTGCAGAAAACCAATCAACTCTTTACTAAACAATCCCTGGTTTTTACGACCCTGATATAGAAGCCTTTTGAAAATATTGATGAAAAAGGAGAAATTGCTGGTAATCAGCATTTTCTCCTTTTCCAACAGTGTTTTCTACTCTGCTGGAAATAAATTTCAATTGTTGAGTTTTGCTTATTTTTTCGACTGCAAGTGCTTTCAATCTGGACCAGTCTGAAATTTTGTCGTTTGGTAAAGAGTTAACTGATGCTCATTATCTAAACTTGTCCTCAAAGTGCTGAAAACATTTTTTGGGAAAGGACAAAAATGCTTTTGATGGCAATTTCAATGTGGCTCAAATGGTGTAATTGTTTGATAGGATAGAAAACATTGTGGGGAAAGGAGAAAATGCTGGTAACCAGCATTTTCTCCTTTTCCCACAATGTTTTCAAAAGGCTTCTTTCCAAAGGTCATCAAAAGTCAGCATTGTGTGGTAAAGGGTTAAATTGTCAAAACAGAAAATGGTAGCGACTCCTCTTTCTGTCATTATTCTTTTCCCATGCTCTTTCCGTGCAGTCTGATCTTTGTCTGCACTGTCTACATAAGCACTGAGTGATTTCAATAACATGATAGTACAGAGTACAATAGAACTGTCACTGAGTGTGACTTAACCCATTACCACACAATCCCTACTTTTGATGACACTGTGAAAGAAGCCTGTAGAAGACATTTTGGGAAAAGTAGAAAATGCTTGTTACCAGCATTTGCTCCTTTTTCCCAAAATGTTTTCTACCCTTCACAAAACAAATTTACAATTTTCTGTCACTATTATTTTGTCATCTGCAAATGCTTTCAATTAGGATATTAGCCTAAAACATCGTCGTTTGGTAATGAGTTAATATCCCCGCCAGTGCTTTGACAGAAAAAAGTGTCAAGTTCAAGGGGAGATAATTCCTCAACCAGGAAGAGTTGCCACTTGGAAATTACGTATTGCAAATTTTCAGTATATGATCAGTATATGTGCAAAGTTTTAATATAATTGAAGGAAAAGTGTAGGAGTTCGCGACACAAAATTACAAGTATTTTGTACACAGATGGACACACAGACGGATGCACGGTAGAGCTGTAACGATACACTCGAATATTCGGTGCACCGAATATTTTTTTCCCGGCGAATACGTATCGTATTCGTCTGTCTGAGAACCGAATATTGGCGAATACAACAAACATAAATAATCCGGAATGCTTACAGCTCGGTCTAATTTAACAAAGTTTTGCCTGAACAAATCTCGGCAATTTTATCTAGATGTAAACAATGATTGAAAGAGAAACAACTCCGAGAAGTTTGTATGACGCTTTATGGCACAATATGTCGTAAACTACACGAAATGGAATTAAAAACAATTGAAAATAGGTTTTTTTTATTCTAGATATTAATTATAAGAATTTAAGAAATAAAAGTTTTTATCTATTTATCGTCATTGTGTACAGGTCTAACATTTAATATAGCGACATGCTGTAAAGGAGTCGCGCGTTTTTTCCCGCAAAATGTCAGACGAGGTTGTTAGTCCACCGGCAAAATTTAAGTTCCCCGTGTGGAAATATTTCGGGTTTCCACGAGCAAAGGAGGGGGACAAGGTCATAAAAATAGAAATCTCGACAGTGTACAGACTGTGCAGTCATGAAATAAAGTATATCAAGATAAATATCAATCGATTTTAATAGGTCAAACTGACCAAATATGAAGTCGGCCCCTAGTCAAAACGGCCTCGGTCTGGCAAACGTACGTGACAAGAAGTCAAATCGGCACCATCCTTAAATGAAAAATATAACCGGTCAAGCCCAGAAATGGGCAATTTGGTCCTGTTATAGTATAATTTTTCAAATAAATGTACTTATAAAGATATTTCTTTGATATTTATTTATATTTTTTCGGAGACTAATTTGGAGGCCAGTTTGTATGAAGATGACAAATGATTGGTATATCAATGTTTAGGTTTACAGATTTAAATGATTAAGAGTGTGCATGAAGTATGTGTGAGATGTTTCCTAAAAATTTAAAAATTTCATAGTATCAAGCAGTAGAGTTGATTTACCCATTACCCAATGACAAAATTTTAGACTTGTCCAAATTGAAAGCATTTGCAGAAGACAAAATGAATGTTGCTAAATTGATGACTTAGGTCTTTGATACAGCAGAAAATATTGAGGGTAAAGAAAAAAATGCTGGTTACCAGCAAATTCTCCTTTTCCCACAGTGTTTTCTACCCATTTGAAGAACTTTCTGCCTTTTATATCAAATTTGAAATTGTCTTCTGCAAAATCTTTCAGTTTGGAAGAGTCTAAAATCTGTCATTTGGGAAAGGGTTAAATCAATATTTAAGCCAGGTAGGCTTTTTTTCATTACTTTATTAATATTGATATGGCTTTTTTTAAATCCAAAGTATTGAAAAAATAATTTATTTTGTGCCTGGAAAAAATTTATATTCATGAATAAATATTCGTATTCGTGCCCCTGTATCGTGATGTGTATTCGTATTCGTGACCTCCCGTATCGTTACAGCCCTAATGCACGGAGGGACAGGATGATTCTAGTATACCACGAAAAACATTCATTTTGTGCGGGTATAACAAGTAACACAAATACATACTTGCTGGATCTTCTTGAGAAACTGAGCTCTTTCTGAAAATAGACAAAAAACACAAAATTGTATAAATCTTCATTAATTAATGACAACCCCAAAATTATTCAGGTGAACCACACAACCATGATTTCTGATGACCTTAAAATCAAAGGCTTTTGAAAACATTGAGGGAAAAGGAGAAAATGCTGGTAACCAGCATTTTCTCCTTTTCTCACAATGTTTTCTACCATTTCCAAATAGAATTTCAATTTTTGATTCACATATATTTTGTTGTCTGTAAATGCTTTCAATTTGGACAAGTCCAAAATTTTGTCTTTTGGTAAAGACTTCAGTAATTTTGCAGAAGATATCTTTGTAGATCATCCCTCAACTCTTTACTAGTTGACAAAATTTGTGACTTGCCAAAATTCTTTTTTTCCCCTTAGGGTCATTAAAACCTTTGTGTGGGAAAGGTTACAACAGACTCTGTCAAAATGATAATTCTTTTTCATATATGAATAATATACGTGTATATGAATTTAGGATAAATATGTTCTGTTGCTCCTTTTTCTGGATCATTCCTACAGCTGTCCACTGCAGAGATATAAAAATTCATACACATACAGTAATCAAATATTTTCAGAATTGATTTAGAGGATACCATAATTATGCACCACAAAGTATCTCAAGAACTAGAACTCTAGAGCTCCTATGTGTATTTCCATAAGTTTTTAGAGTTACTGAACCTGCTCTAAGTTATGTGGATACAATACAAAAATTCCTTGACATTCTTGCTGAATATTCTCATAATCTCAGTATCACTACAGACCTTTATTGTATAAAGAGGGTCTCTTTTCCCTTCCCATTCATCAAATAATTCGTTAACCCATTACCAAACGACAACATTTTAGGTTTGTCCAAATTGAAAGGAATTGCAGACGACAAAATAAAAGTGACTGAAAAATTGAAATTTGTTCTGGGAAGGGTAGAAAACACTGTGGGAAAAGGAGAAAATGCTGGTTACCTTTTCCTACAGTGTTTTCAAAAGGCTTCTTTCTCAGGGGCGTCAAAAGTAGGGATTGTGTGGTAATGGGTTAACTCATTACCAAATAGCAAAATTTTAGACTTATCTGAACTGAAAGCACTTGCAGACGACAATTTCAAAGTGTCTCATATGATGCAATTTTGCTTCGATAGGTAGTAACATTTGTTGGAAAAGAAGAAAATGCTGGTTACTAGCATTTTCTCCTTTTCCCAAAATGTATTCAAAAGGCCTCTCCCTCAGGGGCCTTAAAAGTCATTATTGTGTGGTAAAGGATTATCTCTTTCCATCGTAGCCATTGACGACAGTGGAAGCGTTTGTGGACATTGTAGATTAGGATCAGACTGCAAAGGATGTGGGGTCTGATCTCATACCAATACTGTCATATTCTAGATTAGGACTGAATGGTCTCTTGATCTTACAAAGGAAGTGTTTTTTTAGCCTTTGACAAAATGCAATTATTCCATAGTGAAAGCATGAACTTTTCAACCTATTATCACACAATTCCTACTTTTGACTACCTTGAGAAAGAAGCCTTTAGAAAACATTGTGGAAAAAGGAAAAAAATGCTGGTAAACAGCATTTTCTTCTTTTCCAACAATGTTTTTTACACTTCACAAAACAAATTTCAAATTTTCAGTCACTTTTATTTTGTCTTCTGCAAATGCTTTCCATTTGGACTAAAATATTGTCGTTTGGAAACGAGTTAACAAACAAAACAGGTTTAGACTGGTTCAAATTGAAAACATTTGCAGATAAAATAAATGTTACTCAAAATTTTTTTTTTCTTGTTTAAAAAAAGGATAGAAAACATCGTAGGAGAAGAAGCAAAAGGCCTCTACCTCAGGGTCCTTAACTCTTCTTCAAAAACAAAATTTCAGACTTGTCCAAATTAAAAGCATTTGCAGAGAACAAAATAAATGTGACTTAAAAAATGAAACTTGACTTTAGATGAGTAGAAAACATTGTGGGGGAAAAAGGAGAAAATGCTGGTTACCAGCATTTTCTCCTTTCCTCACAATGTTTTCAAAAGGCCTCTTCCTCAAGCTCGTTAAAACTTCTGGGTCATGTGGTACAGAGTTCATTGAGCATATTTATGGCAATAAAGGTAAGGAATTCTAAACAAATGGATGAGCCAATATCCAGGGATATTGCCAGTAACTCATAGAAAGCACAATAAATCATCTTTGCAACAATACAGTTCCCAATCGTGCAATAAAAACCTTCTTTCCTCTCTGCCAACCAGAAATTTGTGGGTTATAATTATACATGGTATAAAATATTGCCATAACAACCCTGGAGTCTTTGCTTACTGTTGCCGACACAAAAAGGCATGTGAACAATGTCGATCAAGATAAGACTGCAATGAATGCGCAGTCTGATCTCTGACCTACACTGTCCACTCTTCAATATTAGAATATAACTGACCTATCTGTTAATCTAACAATAGAACTGTATTTGTAGCTATTAAAAAGTTAGGGTTATTTTTCTAGTATGAAAGTCAAAGTGCCTTGCACATATTACTGTAGTTGCATTATCTGCAATTGTAGATCAAGATCTGACTGCACAAAATATAGGGAAAACCCTTATAGCATGTTTTGCAACTTTAGTTGCCTGTGCTGGCAATTTAGATCAAGATCAGACTTCACAAAACATGCAGCCTGAAATTCGATCATCATTGTCACTGAGACATTCTGGTCAAACGCATCCATGATACTGCAACTATCAGAAACTTATTTTCAGACCTTAAATGGCCTGATGGGTTCATTGACAACACAGAGGATATTTGTCTTTTTTGGTGAAAGATCTAAAATTATTTCATCGAGTGGACACCATCGGTAATATTTTCATGAGTAGCACAGCCACAAGTGAAAATATTACAGACGGTGTTCACAAGATGAAATAAATTTCGATCTTTCGCCGAAAAAACAAATATTCTATTTATTTCATGCTTTTAACCCTTTCTGGGAAGAGCTTTATCAAAATCCAGTACAAAATCCGTTATTCCCCGTGGCGTATCCCTCCTGCATAGCAAAGCATTACAATATTACTTCAAGCGTGTGAAATATAAGGTATATGACGTCATTATTTCCCACCTGGTTGTGAGGCATGCGCAATTTACCTAGGGAACAAGAACGTGAAAATCAGTATTTTCACTGGTGATACCAGTGTAAGATCGAAAAATATTTTCACTGCTATTTCTCGATATCCTACCAGAAAGCATGAAATAATAGGGATTAATCCCAATCACATTTTTTATGACTATGATTGCCTCTGTAGCCAATTAGGATCAAGATCAGACTGCAAAAAACATGCAGTCTGATCTCTGATCTACACTGTCTGTTTTATCAAAACATTGTGAAACTGCGAAATTGAATTTTTATAGTCTAACTACCAGCCGAAATTGTCTGTTAGCTCTATTACCTCTTTACCAAACAACAGAATTTTAAACTTGTCCAAATTGAAAGCATTTGCAGACAACAAAATAACTGTGAATCGCAAATTGAAATTTGATTTGGGAAGGGTAAGAAAACATTGTGGGATAACAGCATTTTCTTTTCCCACAATGTTTTCAAAAGGCCTCCTTGTAAGGGTCGGTACAGAGTTAAGGCTTAACCCTTTACCAAACTATCCCGACTTTTATTGATCCTTTAGTAAAAGAAGGCTTTCGAAAACAAAGTGGAAAAAGGAGAAAATGCTGGTAACCAGCATTTTCTCTTTTTCCCACAATGATTTCAAGCCTTTCAAAGACAAATTCTACAATTTTGAATTGCTTTTACAAAGTCAAATGGAAATGCTTTCAATTTCCACATATTCATAGCTTGCATATATGGTACAAGGTTAAAATGTAGTTACATAAAGAATATTGCATTTCTCTCCTTTTTTCTATTGATCCAGGATTTTCCTATCTGGCAATAACTGGCTATAAAAAAATTAGTATCATTATTAAGTTTAGGTTCATTATAGAGACAATATTCAAGCATGAAATTTGGGCTATGCTCTGTGAAAAAGGGGTCCTGATGTGTCTGCAAAACTGTATCAACACAGGCTGACCAGGGCCAATACTTTTTGCTATTTGTCAACTTTCTGTATGCCCAAGTACCAGTTTGCCTCATGATTCAATTGTTTGTTGGGACCCGAGACCCAACATTTTATGGCCTGAAACACACGAAAAAGGACATTCGGACATTTGCGTGTCGTCTCGGATCAGCCTGCGCATTCCGCACAAGCTTATCCGAAGCAACATTTTCTGTTTTTAAGCAATTTTCTTCTTTGTGCAAGTCTATTGTAGCACAAAATGTACAGTAGTCGTAAAGTGTGGTCTCGGATCAGCCTGCGCGGCAGGCTGATCCAAGACGACGCTTTACGCATTAGTCTGAATGCCCCTTTTCGCATGTTGCAGGCCATTATGATGACTTGCTGGTAACCAGAATTTTCTCCTTTTCCCCCAATGTTTTCTACCCTTCAAAAAACAAATTTCAATTCTTCAGTCACCTTTGTTTTGCCTTCTGCAAAAGCTTTCAATTTGGGCAAGTCCAAAATTTTTTGTTTTTGGTAAAGAGGGAACTCATTACCAAATGACAAAATTTTAGGCTTGTCCAAATCGAAAGCATTTGCAGACAACAAAATAAAAGTAACTGAAAATTTGAAATTTGTTAGTGAAGAGTAGAAAACATTGTGGGAAAAGAAGAAAATGCTGGTTACCAGCATTTTCTCCTTTTACCACAATATTTTCAAAAGGCTTCTTTCTTAGGGTCATCAATAGCAGGGATTGAGTCACAGGTAATGGGTCAAACTGCTTATTGAAAGCAGAGTTTGCAAACAACAAAAAAATTTTCCCTCAGTGTATTTGTCAGTCTTCTTCCGCCAAGTTTGAAATGATTTTCCAAAGGCTTCGTTTTCAGGGTCAGTAAATTGACTGCAATTGTATTGAAAATTATAAAGCTGTTTCAACAGCTAAGGTCTTATCTCAGACATCAGGGCACCTATCCGGGTGTTTCCTTGGCTTTCTCACACCTGTGCTGACACAACTCTCTTTCTACTTTCTGAAATAGATCACACTTAAGAAGCAAAAAATTGCCCATAAGACAGTTTGTCTCAACTGGATATCAAACAAACAACCACCAGGCCACGATTCACGAAATGCGAAACACTGCGCTAGAAAGGCAGACTCTGGGTCATTTAATCCATTACCACACAATCCCTACTTTTGACGCCCCTGAGAAAGAAGCCTTTTGAAAACAATGTGGGAAAAGGAGAAAATGCTGGTAACCAGCATTTTCTCCGTTTCCCACAGTGTTTTCTACCCTTCCCAGAACAAATTTCACTTTTTCAGTCACTTTCATTTTGTCGTCTGCAAATCCTTTGAATTTGGACCAGTCTAAAATTTTCCCGTGTGGTAAAGAGTTAAACTTGGATTTGCATGGTAAGGGGGTTAACACCTGTTATCTGTACATCTGAATTGAGAACCTTTTTGTTTTTTTGCTATCCTAAAAGATCCTTACACATAAACCCATTAGCATGCCAAAGGCAGTTTAGATATTTTTATTAGTATGGATAGATATTGTCTTAAATGTTATATTCTGTGACATCCATACTAATGTGCCATGCCCTGGCAGAAGGGGGCTTAATACATCTTCTGATCCATCGTATCAAGAAAGTCATCAGATACTTAAATTATGAGTCAAAAGCTTGGTCAGACCGGCCAACGAAAATGAAAGAGGGTGGGAGAGGCGATGGACACAAACTTGGTTAACTGTTGACATCTCCTCTGCTGCATAAGGCTCACGTGATCAATGTGTGCACAAAGAAGCCACACAGTGACTGCATGAGCACCTCACATGTAACAGAAAAAGAACACACGTTTACCGGATATGTACTGGGCAATAAACAGTTTGTTAATGGACATCACCGTACAAGTGAGGGACTTGCACTGGAGAAAGCAGAATTGCAATGCATGAGAATCTGACAAATCATTCTTCCAATGAAATACTTAGTTTCCATTATCCCATTACCACACAATCCCTCCTTTTGACAAAGAAGCCTTCAGAAAACATTGTGGGAAAAGGAGAAAATGCTGGTAGCCAGCATTTTCTCCTTTTCCCACAATGTTTTCTACCCTTTCCAGAACAAATTTCAAATTTTCAGTCACTTTATTTTGTCGCCTGCAAGTGCTTTCAATTTGGACAAACTTAAATTTGGCTAATGATTTAACCCATTACTACACAATCCCTACTTTTGACGCCCCTCAGAAAGAAGCCTTTAGAAAACATTGTTGGGAAAAGGAGAAAATGCTGGTAACCAGCATTTTCTCCTTTTCCCACAATGTTTTCCACCCTTACCAAAACAAATTTCAAATTTTCAGTCACTTTATTTTGTCGCCTGCAAATGCTTTTGCTTTGGACAAACCATAATTTTGTCATTTGTTGTAATGAGTTAAGTTGGTGTGGGAAATCTAGGGTAAAAATATGTGAATACAATTTACAAGCACAAGTAATATACCTTCAGTGAAATTGGAGATCTGGCATGTGGAAATTCAAACACTTCATCATCGCTATAGTTACCACGAGATATAACTGGTGACCTTGGACCATCACTAGGGTACTCATTTACTGATATTGACCTCCGTATGACGGCTGGAGACAAGAAATATCTACGAAGGTCTGTCTCACTGGCCGAAGCAAGAATAACATCTTTCTTTCGTAGAGCTAGCTTAGTGTCCAGCAAAGACAGCGATCGAGTAAGAGCTTTTGGCACCTCCAGCGACTGGCTGCTCTCCCCCTGACCTTGGTTACTAGGGGTTTCATTTTCCTCTTCTTGATAACCTTCCATTGTTTTCATGGAAACAATGTTCCCAATTGCACATCACCATGACAACTCCTGTTGAAATACTTCCAATTCACACTAACTTACGAAATTTTTAGAAAAATCATTTTTGTCATTTTGTGATATTGCTCGTTTATGACCAGCACACACGTAGTCCCCTCACCAATAAATATGTCTCACAAGTCGGACAATTCCAGTCAACATCTAGCCTGTTAACCCATCACCAGACGACAAAATTTTAGCCTAGTCCAAATTGAAAGCATTTGCAGACGACAATTTCAATGTCACTGTAATGGTGCAATCTTTCTTTGATAGCGTAGAAAAAAAAATTGTGGAAAAAGGAGAAAATGCTGGTTACCAGCATTTTCTCCTTTTCCCACAATTTTTTCAAAAGGCTTCTTTCCCAGGGTAATGAAAAGTCGTCAGTGTGTAGTAAGGGTAGGGGTAATCACAAATTTGTATCACAACTCTTGGAGACATCTTCTCATTCCAATTTACCCTTGAGGGGATTAGTTGGAACTATAATCTTTCTAGTCACTCATCATACTTCTACAGAAACACTTCATCTATCCCCTGTACTGTCAGGAAAACAAATTAACCTATTTACAAAACAACTCCAAAGAAGAAGACATGAAAACATTGTGGATTAAGGAGAAAATGCTGGTAAAACTAGAGCATTTTCTCATTTCACCCTAACTCTTTACCACACGAGAAAAATTTAGACTGGTCCAAATTGAAAGCAGTTGCAGACGAAAAAATAAAGGTGACTTAAAAGAATTGAAATTTGCTCTGGAAAGGGTAAAAAACACTGTGGGAAAAGGAGAAAATGCTGGTTACCAGCATTTTCTCCTTTTCCCACAGTGGTTTCATCAGGCTTCTTTTCAGGGGCGTCAAAAGTAGGGATTGTGTGGTAATGGGTTAAATCCTTCCAAAAACAGATTTCAATTTCTCAGTCACATCTTTTTTGTCATCTGCAAATGCTTTAAAGTAACATTTTTTTTGTTTGATAACAATTTAACCCATTACCGCACAATCCCTACATTTGACGATCCGCAGAGAAAGAAGCCTGTAGAAAACACTATGTGGGAATAGGAGAACAACATTTTCTCCTTTTTCAACAATGTTTTCAATCCTTCACAAACAAATTTCAAATTTTCAGTCACTTTTATTTTATCATATGCAAATACTTTCGATTTTGACAAGCCAAAAATTTTGTTGTTTGGTAATGAGTTAACTCTTTACCAAACGACAAATTCATAGACTGGTTCCAAACTAAAAGCATTTGCTGACCACAAAATAAATATGACTGAGGAATTGAAATTTGATTTGGGAAGGGTTGAAAACATTGTGGGAAAAGGAGAAAATGCTGATTACCAGCATTTTCTCCTTTTCCCACAATATTTTCAAACGGCTTCTTTCTCAGGATCATTAAAAGTTGGGATTGTGTGCTAATAATTTAAAGGCCCAGTGCAGGCCAAATGTAAACTATCTCAACCTGATCATCAATGCTAAAAAAATTGAAAAGGCTTTCTAAATCCATACAAAACCTGCACATTTTTCACGGATCAAGGTACGATTATGACAGGTTTACTGCTGATTTTCGATAACACTTGAGAATCATCAGCATCCGTGTGGGCGTGAAAAACCTTAATGATCACCAATGCTGGTTTTGTCCTTCACAAAACAATTCCTTTTTTTTTTTTAACTCTTTACCAAACGACAAATTTTGGACTAGTCCTTACTGAAAGCATTTGCCGACGACAAAATAAATGCGACTCAAAAATCAAAATTTGATTTATGAAGGGTAGAAAAACATTGTGGGAAAAGGAGAAAATGCTGGATACCAGCATTTTCTCCATTTCCTGCAATGTTTTCAAAAGCTTTCTTTCTCGGGGACGTTAAAAGTTGGGATTGTGTGGTAAGAGTTAAAGACCCTGAAAAAGGTGACTTTTGAAAACTTTGTGGGAAAAGTCGAAAATGCTGGTTACCAGCATTTCCTCCTTTTTCCCCACAATGTTTTCAAAAGCCTCTCTCCACAGGTTCATTAGAACTTGAAATTAAGTGGTAAAGCATCAATTTTGCAGAGTCTAAATGTCTGTCATTTAGTAGTTTAGTTTAAACATATTTATTTCACATCGACTGAGAAACAAGTTCTTACAACTTATACTAATCTCTCTCGATTCTGCTTCCTGGGAACTACACCAGTACTCGCGCCAAATGTGTGAGCCAGTGAAAAATCCTAAAGTTGACACCCGACGCTCTACCTTACGACCACGGACACCACATTTAGTACAGAGTATATCCCACATTTATTGCATAATGCAAAGGGTTTAATAAAAGCTGCTATAGTGGCTGATCAATATAATTGTGTATATTGTTGTGATGCAATCTGCCATTCCATTCCAGCATTTACCCATTACCACACAATCCCTACTTTTGACGCCCCTGAGAAAGAAGCCTTTTGAAAACACTATAGGAAAAGGAGAAAATGCTGGTAACCAGCATTTTCTCCTTTTCCCACAGTGTTTTCTACCCTTCCCAGACCAAATTTCAATTTTTCAGTCACTTTTGTTTTGTCGTCTGCAAATGCTTTCAATTTGGACCAGTCTAAAATAATGTCGTGTGGTAAAGGGTTAAAGCCCCAATAGCAGTGGAACATAAACAATGTGGAAGTAAACCTGCATTTGAACTGAAATCATATCGTTTAACTCTTTACCACACATTCCAAACTTTTAACGACCCTAAGAAAGAAAGCTTCTGATAACATAGTAGGAAAAGGAGAAAATGCTGGTAACCAGCATTTTCTCCTTTGCCCACAAAGTTTTCTACTCTTCTACAGGCAAGTTTTAATTTTTGAGTCCCATTTATTTTGGCATCTGCAAATACTTTTAATTTGGACAGGTCAAAAATTTTGCCGTTTGGTAAAGGTTTAACCCTTTCCCAAACGACAAATTTTAGACTCTTCCAAGCTGAAAGGGTTTGCAGACGACAATTTCAACTTTCATAACAATGGCAGAAAATTATCTGAACGGGCAGAAAACACTGTGGGAAAAGGAGAAATTGCTCGCTACGAGCAATTTCTCCTTTTCCCACATTGTTTGCAAAAGACTTGTACTGTAGACACGTAAAAACAAGGGCTTGTTTGGGAAAGGTTTCAAAGAATGGAAACAATTGTTAGGATGACAATCTGTAATTGTACAGTTTGTCCAAGTGTAAGTCGGTCTGACTTAGGGCTGTAACGATACAGGAGGTCACGAATACGAATACACATCACGATACAGGGGCACGAATACGAATATTTATTCATGAATATACATTTTTTTCTGGCACAAAATGAATTATTTTTGCAATACTTTGGATTTAAAAAAAGTCATATCAGTATTAATAAAGTAATGAAAAAAGCCCTACCTGGCTTAAATATTGATTTAACCCTTTCCCATGTGACAGACTTTAGACTCTTCCAAACTGAAAGATTTTGCAGAAGACAATTTTAAAATTGATATAAATGGCATAAAGTCCTTCAAATGGGTAGAAGACACTGTGAGAAAAGGAGAAATTGCTGTTAACCATCATTTTCTTCTTTACCCACAATATTTTCTACTCGATCAAAGACATAAGTCATCAATTTAGCAACATTCATTTTGTCTTCTGCAAATGCTTTTAATTTGGACAAGTCTAAAATTTTGTCATTTGGTAATGGGTTAATCAACTTTACTACTTGATACTATGATTTTTTAAAATTTGTAGGAAACATCTCATACATACTTTATGCACACTCTTAATCATTTTAATCTGTAAACTCAACATTGATACACCAATCATTTGTCATCTTCATACAAACTGGCCTCCAAATTAGTCTCAGAAAAAATATAAATAAATATCAAAGAAATATCTTTATAAATGCATATATTTGAAAAAGTATACTATAACAGGGCCAAATTGCCCATTTCTGGGCTTGACCGGTTACATTTTTTCATTTAAAGGATGGTGCCGATTTGACTTCTCGTCACGTACGTTTAACTGACCGAGGCCGTTTTGACTAGGGGCCGATTTCTTATTTCGTCAGTTTGACCTATTAAAATGATTGATATTTATCTTGAAATACTTTATTTCATGACTGCGTACTCTGTACACTGTGGAGGTTTCCTTTGTTATGACCTTGTCCCCCTCCTTTATTCGTGGAAACCGAGAATATTTCCACACGGAGAACTTAAATTTTGCCGGTGGACTAACAATCTCGTCTGACATTTTGCGGGAAATACAAGCGACTCCTTTACAGCATGTCGCTATAATAAATGTTAAACCTGGACACAATGACAATAAATAAATAAAAAAACTTTTATTTCTTAAATTCTTATAATAAATATTTAGGACAAAAACCGATTTTCAATTGTTTTTAATTCCTTTTCGAGTAGTTTACGACATACTGTGCCATAAAGCGTCACACAAACTTCTCAAACTTGCTTCCCTTTCAATCATTGTTTATCGATACATCTAGATAAAATTCTCGAGATTTGTTCATCGGGCAAAACTTTGTTGAATTTTACCTAGTTGTAAGCATTCCGGATTATTTATGTTTGTTGTATTCGCCAATATTCGGTTCTCGGACAGACGAATACGATACGTATTCGCCGGGAAAAAAATATTCGGTGCACCGAATATTCGAGTGTATCGTTACAGCTCTAGTCTGACTGTTAGTTGTACAGTTGGTCCGCTGGAAGAAAAAACGAACTTTAAAACCAGGTGAAAACCAGAGCTATCACTAAACGTGATAATACCCCCAACCAGCTCCTTGTCACAAAAACAGGTCTTTGTCACAGATTGCAGACTGGTTTAGTAAAAAAGTACGAGCTGAAAAAAAAAAAGTTCAAGGGGAGATAATTCCATAAGAAATCACAACAGGGTCATGAACATTGCACATGCACAACTTCATATATATAGGAACCATGTGTAAATTCCAGTTCAGTGTGTGAAAAACTGTAGGAGTATTGCTCCTGACAAACTGTGTCGAGGGACAGACGGACGGACAGACAGACTGTGAGCCATGGTGATTCCAGTATACCCCCCCCTCCACTACGTTGTTGGGGGGGGGGGGGGCGGTAATTAACCCATTACCACACAATCCCTACTTTTGATGCCCCTGAGAAAGAAGCCTGTAGAACACATGGTGGGAAAAGGAGAAAATGCTGGTAACCAGCATTTTCTCCTTTTCCCACAATGTTTTCTACTCTTCACAAAACAAATTTCAAATTTTCAGTCACTTTTATTTTGTCGTCTGCAAAGGCTTTCATTTTGGACAAACATGAAATTTTGTCATTTGGTAATGAGTTAACCCTTTACCACACAATCCCTACTTTTGACGCCCCTGAGAAAGAAGCCTTTAGAAAACATTGTGGGAAAAGGAGAAAATGCTGGTAAAGCCTTTAGAAAACATTGTGGGAAAAGGGGAAAATGCTGGTAAAGGACACCCCCCCAAGCATGGCTTGACAACTTTGTCGCTCGCCATACTGGCCGGACCAGATGTAATTTCCTTCCGATGGGCCTGCAATGTGCCTATTTTTTTTTCAAATATAATCTTGATTTACAAGAAATATACTACTCAACATTTGCTAGGGATCACCATATAAAATTCAACCGCCAAAATGTTTGTGACCTGTATCAGGTATGGTTTTTCAATATGATACATTACTACACTGATAAAATACATGTATATTGCCTATGGTAGTGGGTGTTTTTAATACAAAGCTGCATAGTTGCAAAATATAACCATATGTAAATATCTAGGTGATCCTTAGCAAATGTTGAGTAGTATATTCTAGCTGAGGTTTCCAAATGTAACCGAGCCATGCGCTGGTAAAAAAGGGCTTAACTCTTTACAACACGGGAATATTTTAGACTAGTCCAAATTGAAAGCAATTGCAGACGACAAAAAAAAGTAACTCAAAAATTGAAATTTGTTCACGGGAGACACACCTTGATTGGAAAACATTTTGCTGATATCCAATCTAGATCTGTTTTCCCTTGTATTAATTGACATTCTTTTAATTAATCACTTTTGCCAAATTATTTCATATCAATCGATGTTTTTTGACGTGACGTAGTATCCGTTTATAAAATGTTATTCCTAAAGAAGGCGTTACGCTGAAATATTGGATAAAATATGAAATGTTGTTAAACGTGTTGTTTTTTATTCAATACTTGCTTGCTACAGTCATTCAGCTCCCTTTTCACAGAGCTTGGCGCATAAATGCATGAAGGCATTTGATTCGATTATAAACTTATCTTACTCCCCCACAACAACTCTTTACTAACTGACAAAATTTTACCTAAATCAAAACTGAAAGCATTTGCATGCGATAAATGTTAATCAAAACATGAAATCTGTCTTTCAAAAACTAGAAAACATTGTGGGGAAAAGAGAAAATGCTGTAAACCAGCATTTTCTCCTTTTCCCACAATGTTTTTAGATGCCTCCTTCTAGTTTAAAGATGAGACTGAGAAATTCCAGTATTTTAGCAATCATCAATTTGTCAACTGCAAATGCTTTCAATTTGAACCAGTCTAAAATTTTAAGCTTTCAAAACATTGTGGGAAAGGAGAAAATGCTGGTTACATTTTCTCCTTTTCCCAAAATGTTTTCTACCCTTCCATAGGCAAATTTCAATTTTTGAGCCACATTTATTTTGTCGTCTGCAAAGGGTGAGAACTGTCTTACATGACAATGTTTAAAAAAATCACGAAGCAGCTGTTTCAATTCCGGTCTGAAATATGTAAACAATGAGAATAGGGAGACAGATGAACAAGAGAGCATAGAGGGGCCCCTGGTTGCTCACCTGACAACAGTCTGATCTTAAAATATGTTGTAAACAAAAACTGCCCTAAAATATAGTTTCTGATCCTACTAAGTGTTACCTCATTACCAAACGAAAATTTCTTAGATTTGTCCAAATCGAAAGCATTTGCAGACAACAAAATAAAAGTGACTCAGATTTTGAAATTTGTTTTATGAAGGGTAGAAAACACTGTGGGAAAAGGAGAAAATGCTGGTTACCTTGCTGGTTTCTTGCCCAGGGTCATCAAAAGTAGGGACTGTGTGGTAATGGGTTAAAACACATAATACCACAAATAAATTCACCACCATTCATGGAGAAAAATTTCATCTTGTAAATATTTATGCAACAGTTCAACTCTGTATACCTTCACAAAAACACACAAACTGGGTTTGGTTTGTATTTAAGGACTGTAATGCCATTTTAACAGCTTAGGTCACATCGTGGCGGTCAGTGACGCACCAATGTAATACCTGGCAATGTCACACCAGTATTGACAAATCTTTCTTTCTAAGGCCAGTGACTGCTTTTCTCACATTGCATCAGAACACAAGGAGAAATTTATAGGACAAAAACTTTTTGGGGCTGCAAAATTACTTAATCATTATCGCATGACAAAATTTAAGACTTGCCTAATCCCACATTGCATTTCTAGTTGACACATGTGGCTCTAATTGTGAAGTTGTTTTCAGTTATATGGCAGCAGCCAGTGCCCTATTTTTGCTTTCCTGGCGTTGTTGATACCAGTACTTTACACAGTATTAGTTTTACAGTCCAGTGGCAGGGTTCTTGCAAACTTGTTAAGGGCTGTGGTGAATCATGTCGCCCTAAGCCGAAGGTGGCTCAGGGTGACATGATAATTCACGATCTTGATGTTTTGAATCTTGATTGGTGCCGCCATTTTGGATGTTGTGTCGATAGTGTAATCATGTATATGGGGCTCCAGAAAGGAACTTTTACGTTGGTTTTGCCTGTGTACATGATATATATAATTATGTTCAGGTCATATTAGCCAATCAGATCACGAGAAATTTCTTTGCAGTATCATAAAATTCCTAGCCACTGGGTTCTTAAGTTTTCTGTATTAACATTGGCTAAATGATGTTCAGCATTGAGAGAAGAGTGAATCTTGTCAAAATGACTGTCACAATTGGCTGCAAGTGGGATCGAACTGTGTGTTAGCCCCAGGTCTTGTATGTTAGGGATCTGAACTTACGGGTTTCCCTGAGGACTATACAAGCACACACTATCCAACAATGTTACGTTTGAAAGACAATAATATTATTGTGCTCTACATCCTTTACATGATCCACTCACTCATTGCCAAACGACAAAATTTTGGGTTTGTCCAAATTGAAAGGAATTGCAGACAACAAAATGAAAGTGACTGAACATTTGAATTTGTTTTGTGAAGGATAGAAAACATTGTGGGAAAAGGAGAAAATGCTGGTTACCAGCATTTTCTCCTTTTCCCACATTGTTTTCTAAAGGCTTCTTTCTCAGGGGCGTCAAAAGTAGGGATTGTGTGGTAATGGGTTAACAAAACAAGTCAACATGTTTTAACTCTTTACCAAACGACAAAATTTTGGACTTGTCCAAATTGACAGCATTTGAAGATGACAAAGTAATTGTGAATCAAAAATTAAATTTGGAATTTGGAAGGGCTGTACACATTGTGGGAAAAGGAGAAAATGCTGGTTACCAGCATTTTCTCCTTTTCCAACATTGTTTTCAAAAGGCTTCTTTCAAAGGGGTCTCTTAAAATTCGGGATTGTGTAGTAAAGGGTTAACAAGTCTGAAAGACAAGGCATTTGAAATTATTATGGGAAAAGAAGAAAATGCAGTTTACCAGCATTTTTCTTCTTTTCCCACATTGTTTTGTAATCATCCATCCAATGGAAAATTTCATCATTTGAGCTACATTATCTTTTTGGTCCCCAAAACATTCAACTTTGACAGGTCTAAAATTTTGTAGTCAGATAATGATAGAGAATGATGCAGGCATGATGGTTCAAAGTTGTCAATACAGTTCGCCTTCTCTCCCCATGATAGCAAACCATCGAGGACAAATTCCCGTATTATGTAATCTGTTTATCGATGCTCACACGGAGAGAATAGTAATTTCTGGTTTAAAAATTGGCTGCGCTACCGTGTTTTGTATAACCCTTAATTGCACAGACTCATTTTATGTAACTCTGGCATGAGACGAGGCCCAAAGAAAAAATTCTGAAAATGGATCGTCTTTTCCACACCCTGCAAACCTGGACACCACCATTTTGAAGGAAAAATTCACCAGTTTTGGAGAAAGAGCTGTCCTCAACGGAGGTACTATTTATACACAATAGCTATGCGCTTCTTAGCAAAGAGCAAGTCTGATCATTTGAACCCTTTACCAAACAATCCCTGGCTTTTATGACCCTGAGATAGAAGCCTTTTCAAAACACGGTGGGAAAAGGAGAAAATGCTGGTAACCAGCATTTTCTCCTTTTCCCGCAATGTTTTCTACCCTGCTGGTAACAAATTTCAATTTAAGAGTTAAAGTCATTTAGTCGTCAGTGCAAATGCTTTCAATTTGGACGAGTCTAAAACTTTTTGTACCCCCCTCCCCCCCTTTCGAATTTTCTCCACGGATCTGCACAAATCACAAGACCCCTGTCAGCCATCAGAAAAATCGGAAATCCCCCCCCAAAATTGGACAAATCTAACATGCCCGACGAGTTTGAAACTAGTATTGGTGACATAAAACTTAAATTCATCTTATTCAAATGGAAAATACTCTAACCTTTCACCAAACAATCCAAGGTTATAATGATTCTGAAGAAGACAGCCCCTTGAAAACAATGTGCGAGATGTAGAAAATGCTCCATTTTTCTTTCGAAAAAATTTCTTCCTGAGAGTTGTAACAAATCTGGATTATTTGAAAAGGATTAATCATGCAGAGGCCACATGACTCCTGAACCTTAGTGCAAATTTTTTTCAACATCAAAAATTCAAGGACATCAAGAATTTACTCTTTGTGTGTGTGTATTCAATAGCATTCAAGACCACTGTCAAGTGTTTGTCATATCACGTCAGCTAGTGGACCTATCCATGCTTTTCCTGAAGTGTCTTTAACCCATTACCAAACGACAATATTTTAGACTGGTCCAAATTGAAAGCATTTGCAGACGACAAAAGAAAAGTGACTGAAAATTTGAAATTTGTTTTGTGAAGGACAGAAATTGAAAGCATTTGCAGACAAATAAAATGTGGCTGGAAGTTATCCATAGAGGTGTAGAAAACCTTGTAGGAAAAGGAGAAAATGCTGGTTACCAGCATTTTCTCCCTTTCCCACAAAGTTTACAAAAGGCTTTTTCCTCAGGTTTGGTAAAACTTAGGATTGAGTGATAAAGAGTTAATAATATGGTTTATTACTGGACTCAAACAGAGAGGCAAGAAAATCATGTCACATAAAAATTAGATCAAAAGGATCTCTGTGATTGAAATAAATGCACCATGAAAGTTCTGCTGGCCAAACTTGGGCCCAGATTCAGAAATTATGAGGAATCTTTTCACTCTGACCAAATTATTTCTTTTTACATGTTGTAGCAGTCTCAGCTTAGTTGTGAAGTCGTGTACGGCTTAGTTGTGAAGCCGCAAACAGCTTGAAACCTGGGATCGCCAGTTTGAATCTCCAGCTGACCAAATTTTTTTTCCAAACAATGCCTTACTCTTTTCAAAACTATCCTGACTTTTATCTTTTTTCCACAGCTTGGTCTCATAATTCCAGCCACATTTAACTCTTTACCAAACGATAAAATTTTACACTTGTCCAAATTGAAAGCATTTGCAGCCAACAACGTAAATGTGACTCAAAAATTGGAAATTCACTTTGAAAGGGTAGAAAACAATGTGGAACAAGAGCGGCAAATTGTCGCAAGATATGCCCGTCTTACCCCAAGTTGTAAAGCTGGGGCATGCACTGTACAAAATTTAAGTATGAAAAACAAAAATAATGCGAGCAAGAGTTATGATTCTTGTGCACTGCACTCCCCCTTGATGAGATCTATCCACCTATGAAATTTCATAACCCTAGCTAGTATAGTTTTGGAGATATGCTCCGGACAAAATTCAAGTATGAAAAACAACAAAGGGCAATAACTCAAAAATTAAGCAAGCAAGGATTATGATTCCTGTGCACTGCACTGCCCCTATGTGAGATCTATCCACCCATGAAATTTCATAACCCTAGCTAGTATAGTTCTGGAGATATGCTCCGGACAAAATTCAAGTATGAAAAACAACAAAGGGCAATAACTCAAAAATTAAGCAAGCTAGAGTTATGATTCCTGCGCATTGCACTCCCCGTCGATAAGATCTATCCACCCATGAAATTTCATAACCCTAGCTAGTATAGTTTTGGAGATATGCTCCAGACAAAATTCAAGTATGGAAAACGACAAAGGGCAATAACTCAAAAATTAAGTGAGCAAGAGTTATGATTCCTGCGCACTGCACTCCCCTTCGATGAGATCTATCCACCCATGAAATTTCATAACCCTAGCTAGTATAGTTTTGGAGATATGCTCCGGACAAAATTCAAGTATGAAAAACAACAAAGGGCAATAACTCAAAAATTAAGCGAGCTAGAGTTATGATTCCTGCACACTGCACTCCCCCTTGATGAGATCTATCCACACATAAAATTTCATAACCCTAGGTAGTATAGTTTTGGAGATATGCTCCGGAAAAAATTCAAGTATGAAAAACAACAAAGGGCAATAACTCAAAAATTAAGCAAGCAAGAGTTATGATTCCTGCGCACTGCACTCCCCCTCGATGAGATCTATCCACCCATGAAATTTCATAACCCTAGGTAGAATAGTTTTGGAGATATGCTCCGGACAAAGAACTGGACGCCGCCCGCCCGCCCGGACGCACGCCTGCCCGCCACGGGTGATCCCATAATACGTCCCATCTTCCACGGGCGTATAAAAAGGAGAAAATGTTGGTTACCAGCAAATTTTTCTTTTCCCACAATGTTTTCAGAAGGCTTCTTTCGCAGGGTCATTAAAATAGGGATTGTGTAGTAATGGGTTAAATTGTCATCTGCAAATGCTTTCAATCTGGACAAGTCCATATTTTTGTATTTTGGAAAAAAATAAAAGACATGATTAGGGACTTCCAAATTACCCCTATAAGTCTGCAGTGACTAAGTCAAGCTGAAAAACAGCCCCTGGATAACTACGGATATCCTTCCTAACATGAGAGGCTGATTGAAAATCGATACTTATATGAATTGTGCGACCGTAACAATTCCGTTCTCCAACCAATCAATTAGATGATTGGTGAAAAAAAGCGGATGGGAATTGATTAAAACAAACAAGCTTCGGTGTCTGCCTGTCTATCAATATTACTGACAGTCTGGGAAAAATTAGCTGTAGCCATCGTTTAGTTGGGCTAACTCCCCTGTTAACCCATTACCAAACTGCAAAATTTTAAATCTAGCTAAATTGAAAGCGTTTGCAGATGACAATTTCAAAGTGGTTCAAATGGTGCAATTTTGCTTTCATAGGGTAGAAAACTTTGTGGAAAAGAGGAGAAAATGCTGGTGACACCAGCATTTTCTCCTTTTCCCACAATGTTTTTAAAAATCTTATTCCTCAGGGGCGTTAAAAGTTGTCATTGTGTGTTAAAGGCTCAACTCTTAGGCAAAAAAAATAAGCAGTGTATATAGGGTTTCAGTACAAGATGCTGCAAGTATGGTAGGTAGGGATTTTTTTTCAGAAACGTTTTAAATGGACCACACACAGAAATTACAGCAAACAGATTTTTTTCCACTTTAGGTTTAATGGGTTGACAGCACTTTCTTTGTACAGGAGGTAAGAATCAAACAAAAAACAACACGTTTAACAACATTTCATATTTTATCCAACGTTTCGGCGTAACGCCTTCTTCAGGAATAACATTTATTATTGCATAAAACGTGCCTTTTCGGGCCGTTATAAGCATGTATTAACGGGTAAAAATCGGGCGGATATCGGGAGAAAACGTGTATTAATCAGTAAATTCACGCGCCGTTAACGCCCGGGTTTGTACTATCAATATCCTCGATTCGGGCCTACCTTGTAAACAACGTTTGTCCTTGTCAGATTTTCCCTAGACTCCGACCATCAAACTGTAGGAATTCGTACCATATTCGATCCTTTTCATGGCATGTCTTTGATGATATTAGTACACCACAAACAAACCTTTGCACAGAATCTCAGTCTAATCGAGATCTGAACAAAAATTCACCCGTGAAATGTACTCTAAACCAGCTACATCCCACCCACTTTTTAACGTGATCGGTCCGCCTCGCTTGATGTATATCGAACCCTCTGTCGCCTTCAGTTACAGAAATTTATATCCACGCATTCATCCTAGTTGTAATCGTCCAAATGTGTGCAAGTTTACTCCACATAAGTCCAGTGTGTATTAAAAATCAATAAAAGTGTATTTACAGCGAGAGAATCAAATCTGGCATACAGGACTAACGGCCCTTTCCTAATCGTAACAAAAACTTCTTCGCCGACTTCCGGTTTTGACCCATTTGCGTACAGTACATTTGAAATTCGCTTATTTGCATTTCTATGGAAATATTTTTGCTATCTGTGCAAATTATTGTGAGAATACCTTTAATTTATGCAATAATAGCGTTAATTCACGTTTTTTTCGGTCGTTAACATTCGCAGAGGCCCTCAAAATACTTAAACACCCTCTAGGCCAGTCAACCTAGCCGAAAAAAGCACCAAACTTGGAACTAATTGCAAAAGAAATGGTTTTGTCATTTTTGTTTCATGTGATACCTCGGTAATCTCAAGAAAAAAGTTGCAGGCTGAACTATGAGGGGAAGTTACCAAAAAATGTCTTCGAATAGGTCCACCATAAATTTCCCATCATCGTCTAGTTTTTCAACAAAATGCCATTTTATGCAAATTACTCAATGGAAAATGATGTCTTGTTATTTAATTTGCGAAAGTGGTATTGCAAGACAGATTGTACTGTAAATATCGTTTGTTTTCAGATTAAAACTAGAAAATAATAGAAGTTGATTGTTGCAAAACCGTATTAATTTACCCCACCCACTTTGCCTATGATGCATTTTTTCATTTTTTTTTTTTTTTTTTTTTGTAAATTAATGAATTGCAACAAATTAAATACATATGATACATATATCTGTTTGAAATAAAACCTGTATATGGCAAAACATCATTATCATGTGCGTATATAATGCAAAATGCAGATCCCAAGTAGAGGGAGCGGTAACAGTATATATAGATCTACAGTAAATAGTACATGTATCTGAGTCTTTGTCATAGCCCGAAAACATTAAAATTTTTCCTTTTGATATAAATTATTGCAAAGGAACAATCAAATTTAGAATTCTTACAGCACTACAGTTGCCAATATTGAAACATTTCCCTTTTTAATCAGTTCATTTCTTTACCCTTTATCAACAATCCCATGTGTTACTTGTCTGACGTACATGCATTTTGAAAACTTTTGAGAAATTTTAGGCGAAAGTGGATCAAGACGAGCAAGTTCTATTATATCCAAAGTATTTTCTTCAATAAAAACCTGCATTATCTCCTGCTAGATGGCATTCTACAAATACTCATCTATCTAATTTGGGCATCCTGGGTACAAAACCGGACTACTTTTCTACGCGACAACTTTAACTTTGAATTTCAAAATGAAATAAATCTTTACTTAGTAAAACGCTACCTGGTGCCATTCATTCAGGTATGCTCAGCAGTTTAGATAAATCTGGAGCTAAAACAGGCCTGATTTTTCCTCAAACGTATTGATAGAAGCCATTTTCTCCATTGCTACTTCATAGTGCGTATTACTGCAATCTCCCCAATATCGGGGGAGAGTGATGCGCCATATAAGACAGGTCGAGTCTTCGAAGAATATGACATGCGCAGAAACGTGAAAACCTGTATAAACGTGTCACGTGTATTTTTTCATCTGGGGGAACTTTAGATTTAGCAGTGTAAACAATTTCGGCGTCTTTAGTCTGGAACAAAGTTTGGAAGCAAAACTTTTAGCGGCTTCATTTCAAGTACAACACTGTCAATATTTAAATCGAAATCAAGCTCTGAAAACCCTGATAACCAGCATTTCCTCTCCTAGACATTGGATTCTGTCCTTTCACTCACAAACTCTGACATTTGAGACACATTTAATTTGTGGAGTACAAGTGCTTAGCAGTTGGACAAATCTATTTTTCTCGTCCTGGGTAAAGGGTTAAATCAGTACTTGTCACTATTGAATTTTAATCTTTCTCTCCCGAACCCATTGGACTTTGGAGTTTCTACAGCATTCAACAGTTGTATACATTGAGGAAAAGAGGGAAATTGCCAGTAACGGGTAGTTCCCATTCCCCCCTGCCCCCCTCCCCCACCCACCACCATTTCATATAGTTATCATTCTTAAAAAGTCTGTTCTTTTGTTCATCTGGAGATTCCTTCAAGTTTAGTCCACTATATTACCAGGGAATGGCTTTACAAATACAAAGAAACTAATCATAATCACATTATTAACATCGCATATATGAACACATTTTGCATTTATAAAACCTTGCCTGCTTCGCCTCACTTACAACACTGTGAGATTGTTCAGTGATCTAGAATGCAGTTCAGTTCCTCCAGATATGCTATGCAAAGTTATAGAGGGATTGTTGGGGTTTAGCGCTGTTATACACAGATTACTTTCGAGTCATCCCCGACATGCTCACTAAGTGCCATATCAATGGATAATGCACCCTATAAAACAATTTAATGTAGTTCTGGTAAAAAAAAAGTTTCATGTGAAAATAGCTGTACACGCAGCAGTACCACCATATATATTGTATGCTTGTCTAAAGTTTGACCTAAAAAAAAAACACATCGCCAAACTTCTCTGATGAGGGCATTGTGTGTTTGATTAACTGGCTTACGCCTGCCCATAAATGAACTGATCAACCATCCTTATAGTCATGCTCGATAATACAAGCATCACTAACATGTTCATTCTTCCAACACCAAACTCTAGTGCTACGACCCTCTGGCCTCTGGTGTAGATAATGGAATCCTATACTCATTTGAGAACAGAAAACACTTCATTTGAAGCCTGTATAATTGCATGTGTCTGTTTGGCCATGGTAATCTTTTCTCCTTCTTTCCATAAATAGCACTGCTTTTAATGGACGCCAAGCAAAGCCTTGTGCAGCAATAATCCACTTAAGGGTTACGCCCCTAACCCATAGTAAACATAGAAGTTTTCATAAAGGCTATTCGGCCATTCTAGGCAGCATCCGCATCTTATTATGAGAGTTAAGGGCTGGAGACTCATTAACTCATCGGTATACATCATGTAACATTGATTGTTTTCGTAAAGGCTTTTCGGCCCATTTCGGAAGCTGGCATGTTTTGATAAATTCAACGACTGTTTGATTTTTGGAGAACTTTTCTTTTTGTATCATATTCTATTTAAAAGGCTTTAGCAAGGTATTGAAAATATATGTATCTCTGCATGTAATACCACTTAATTACGTAAAGGGAAAATTTATTCAAAACTTGTTATTTTCGGGCTAATTCTTATAAATTACAATCAGTGTTGTTTTAAATGTATTGCGTTTATACAGTAGAGAAACAAATTATATATCTTCAAGTCATACCACTTTCAGAAACTTTTCAAAAAGTACCAATCAATAGATTAATCAAAACATACATTAGCTTTTAAATGGGTAAGGTCTATTGTTCGTTTTCTCAAGGTATCTGCTTTTTCATTGGCACAATTTTACTGAATTTATTTTGATAAAATAAGTCGATATTTTGCTTTATTGTCATATTTTAGCGTATCTTTTGCTCCAATTTTTAGGCTGAAAAATCTTATAGTATTCATTGGTTCTCCCAGCTGTAATTGATTCGCCAGTAAATTCTTCCTTTGGACACATCAGTCATTTTCTCAAAGGGAAAACATTGCATTGTCGTAAAAATCACCTTATAATCTAAATCTTTTGATTATCGTAAGTTGTGTTAATGTAATATCTTATTTTTTGTTTCAGCTTCACAAGGAATGCTCAAAGATTAATATTATAATTGTGTTATAAAAACAAGCATGCTTTTGTTCTACAAGTATTGTAAGTCCAAACAGCTCTCAGCACTAATGTAAGACCATCTATGTTTCATTGCTGAAGGGTTGGATTTTCAATCAAGGGGACCTTGAATAAAATTCTACTAGCGTCATTGGTCGTATTTGCCAGTAAATTCCTATTTTGAAGACATCAGCCATTTTTCTAAAAGAGGAAAACGCTACATTTGTGGTAAAAATCTCCTTATAATCTAAATCTGTTGATTATCATAAGTTGTGTACATGTAGCATCTTCTTTTGTGTTTCATGGTCACAGGGAATGCTTAAAGATAAACATTATAATTCTGTTAAGAAAACAAGCATGCTTTCGTATTACAAGTATAGTAGGACTAAACAGCTTTCAGCACTTATGCAAGATCACCTGTTTCATTGCTGAAGGGTTGGATTTTTAATCAAAGCGACCTTGAATTAAATCCCACTAGCGTCATTGGTCACGTGCAAGTATCTTTTTGATAGGGAGTTAAGCACTTTGAAACCAATGGACTACATGATTAAGTAAAGTTTGCTGTCATATCCATCGATGAAACATTGGTGAAAACCAGTAAAGCCTGCTAAATCATCAAACACTGAATAAAAGTTTTAACGTGCTTCAACTTTTTTTGTAAAATCGATATGAATTAGACTACCATTCATCTTGTTGTTATGAATGCTCAACTACTTGGGTTTGAAATTAATTAGTTCGTTCAATCTATTTTCAGCTTGAATATTATTTATCTATTTGAATAAGACAATTCAAGTACAAATAAACTGAACAGAACGTTTGAATACAATACATTTAAAAAGAAAACCTAAAATGTTAATTGTAAACAGTAATAGTAATTACACACTAAAAGAAATAATTTCGGGAAATCGATAACGATGCGGTGAAATTCAAGCACTAAAGCGCTACCGTACTTTATTTGCAACCATCCTTGTAGTGACGTCATCAAATTTCATCAACATCTTTAGGTTTTTTTCACACTTGGCACTGACACAAAAGATGACTCGGAAAATCATTTTGTTACCTTATAAATGACATTTTGGCGATCTATGAAGCTGATGTACAATTTTGTAAACAATGAAGTGGGTATTACATGATCTGACACTCGTCAGTTGATGATCGGCGACTTTGAAATAGTGGACCTAAAAATTGAAGTCGATTTTCGAATTTAAACATCAATCTGTTATAAAAGATACCAGTGAGTGAGAGATAAATACCTTTAAAATCATGGTAGAAGTTTCGTTCATACATCGGTAGATTAAATTTCTTAGTCAAAGTACGTTTTGCTGGTCATCCTCCTCTGTGTTTACATTTAACTCACAGAATGGCGCGTGATAACTGTGACGTAAGTTGCATAGTATTGAATACGGCGGCTATTCGGGCCATCGTCGAGCACGTATATTTTTACCGAAATTTGCAATTTTAAATTACAAATAACTCTTCTCGGGCAATGAATTTTCAGTGCAACTTTTTTCTTGTGATTATTACGTTCGTTTTCTTTCGTGGAATGTAAAAATAAAAACTTTTGCAATTAGTTCCAACCCATCTGTTAGTTTGACTGGACTACTCGTGCTTCGCACTCGGGCGTTAAAGCATTTTTCGGGCCTCTGCGAATGTTAACGACCTCAAAAACGTGAATTAACCCTATATTAACGGACATGACGTCACGTCAAAAAAACATTAATTAATATGAAATAATTTGGCGGAAAAACACTGTTTCGCGGAAAAGTGACTAAATAAAAGAATGTAAATATAAGGGAAAACAGATCCAGATTGGACGCCATATCAGCGAAATGTTTTCCAATCAAGGTGTGTCTCCCGTGAAATGAACATATTAGACTATATAGATAGTGTAGATTCTGATCGGCTAACTCATCAAAGGCGGAACCCTCGAACGAGGTCCTCACTATTACGTTTGTAATGTAAAAGTTTGAATCATGCTGAGTGTCATCGGATCATTAATATACTTAATTTCCTATACAAATTGTACACAAAAAAACAATAATAGGAAACAACGATTAACTCAGCCTGTTAAAAAATTAATAACAATAATCAAGATGAGAGACAGAGCATACTAATTTATGTTATCTTTCAACTACGCGAATATCCATGCAATATCACCCATGATATATTTTTTTTGATATACCACGGTTATTTTTAGAACAATGATATACCACGGATATTTATAGCACATGCCGGAACTATTTTCGACCTAAAACATGACCTCTTGTTGACATTTTGTCATTACACAAATCCAAGCAAGACAACAGTCGCTAGAAAAAAAAAATCTATAGAACAAAAACAGTACTTTTGTTGTCTTTATTTAAATTAAACAAATACAGAATATGTCACACTGCAGGTCTGGTGTAGTTCTGTAGGCAGGTAAAATGCTGACTGTCTTCCAAAATCTTTAAATGTTTACTAAAACTTCTTCCATAACTCCATGCCTTATTTCAGTTAAAATTTTGAGTTGTCTTGCACTGAAATTAGAAAAAAGAAATTATAAATTGAATGCCTAATTATGGGAAAGAAAATCAGCAGAGTAACCCTTTACATCATAATTATGTCTTTTTCAGAGTAAGCAGACTTTTACAGTAGAAAGCATTGCAGTAATGGAAAATTGTCTTGTTATGAGCACATTTTCTTAATTTTCTGAATGAAGATTTACAGAATAGCACAGTGACTATGAGAATGGCAAATCTACTCGAGGGGAGAGTTTCCTTGATATTCTATATGTTGGCATATTTGATTTTCTTTCTCATACATACTTCAAAACAATTTATCCCTTTAGCACACAAGGGAAGAAAGGTTTTTAAACAGTACAAGGAGCAGGATGAAAAAATTTTATTATGCACATTTTATCCATTTCCCACATTGTTTTCAATATATCAGAGAAAAAATACGTAATGTAATTCTTTACAAAAATTATACAACAGTCCAAATTGAAATCATTTGCGGATGACAAATCAAATTCAACGCGCATCTTGAAATTAGTTTTGAAACCTGTACAAAATATCGTGGAAACGGGATAAAATATGGTCAAACATTTCGGCAAACACAAGCAGCGGTGACACGTACCTTTCACCGGCTGTCAGGTCTTGAAAATCACTGTCCCCCACCCAGTAATAGCGTGTCTCAAATCTCCACAGCCCAATCTCGGCTTTCCAATCAATTCGCATTTGCAAATGAAGCTAGAGTCCATGAAAATCCAGTGTGTGAAGGCTAAGTAACTCCACCCGCCATACCCGAACAGCTGCATATTCCAAACCTGAATATCTCCACTAAGAATAGCAGTGTGACAACTCCAATGTTCTACGGAACCGTCTTAAACGTCCGCACATTAAATGTGTATCCATATCATAATCTTATCTGATCGATAGAATTGTCAAAAACTCTATGTACTTTTCTCCTGCGTTTAAAATTCAATGGTTTGTACTACACGACCGTTTGAGAGTACACAAACAGTTTGCCGGTTCACGGTGAGGAAACTACATAGACGGAGCCATTGGCTCTGTTAAGGAAATCTTGTGTGGGTTTTTCCGGTCACGTGCGGCGCCGTCAATATCGGCTGTTTCGGTGGACACGAAAACGTAAGTCTCCCATTTATTGTCAAAATTTGATTTTATACTGAACACTAGCGAGAAAAGTGGAATTGTATGAGGGACCTATGACTTTCAACTTACTTTCTTGTCCGTTGCGAGTTCCAAGTCCGCGCGGTTTTGTCTGAAACACTTTTGCCGTGAGCCACGGTGAGGTAAACAAAGGTCATTTTCTATAATGACCATAGGCTTTCTATTGCTCTTTCTGCATAAAAATTACTTATCTAAATGTTTACACCGTCCGAATGTATGAATTGATTATCTAATCCTTCCCCACTCACGAAAAACAAAATTTGAATCAAAATAAAAAAAATTGAGAAAAAATAAACAATGGCTCTGTCCATATCGGCCGGCTCTGTCTATATCGGCTGGCTCCGCTGTATGAGGGCGAGTTTTAGAAGCGATAGGTTTTTTTCGCTATTGGGTTTACCAGTCAAAAGTTAGATTTTTTGAAAGTTATTTTTGGAATGGTGATGCTTTTCTCGAACCATCTATCATTTCAAAAAGGGCGGTCACGTGGTTGAGTGGTTACAGTGGTTGACTTCAGTGCTCCTGTGGGTACAGGGCACTCTCGGACAACGTGGACAAGCCAAGTTCTGCTTGCGGGTGTGTCGGGTGTTTTTCCCGGGATACTCCCGGGGTACTCCCGTTTCCTCCCACTTACCGATCCATTCGTCTCAATACCAGTTTAACAGCTTGGGGGACGCAAAACTGAATAAAACCAATATTTTAGAATAACCTTTGTAAAAGTTTTGCAGGTATGTCTGAAGTTGACACTTCAGACTTGAGTACTTACTTTTAGCTTGACTGCACGAAGTGTGAAGAGCTATTGTAGTCACCTCGGTCGTCCGCGTTCCCGTGCGAAAGAAAATAAAGCGAATTGTGTGTGTGTGTGTGGGGGGGGGGGGGTGTATGAGTTTTGTTTCAATTGTGCATATACGTCGCTTCTAAAACTCACCCTCATACAGCAGAGCCAGCCGATATAGACAGAGCCGGCCGATATGGACAGAGCCATTGTTTATTTTTTCTCATTTTTTTTTATTTTGATTCAAATTTTGTTTTTCGTGAGTGGGGAAGGATTAGATAATCACTTCATACATTCGGACGGTGTAAACACAAAGATAAGTAATATTTATGCAGAAAGAGCAATAGAAAGCCTGTGGTCATTATAGAAAATGACCTTTGTTTACCTCGCCGTGGCTCACGGCAAAAGTGTTTCAGACAAAACCGCACCGACTTGGAACTCCCTACGGACAAGGAAGTAAGTTGAAAGTCATGGGCCCCTCATACAATTCCCCTTTTCTCGCTAGTGTTCAGTATAAAATCAAATTTTGACAATAAATGGAAAACTTACGTTTTCGTGTCCACCGAAACAGCCGATATTGACGGCGCCGCACGTGACCGGAAAAACCCACACAAGATTTCCTTAACAGAGCCAATGGCTCCGTCTATGTAGTTTCCTCACCGTGCGGTTACCCGTGACATATTTTTTTTAAGCGACGGCTTATCCAACGTATTTCTGGTCAAATGCACACTTGATTTCTGTTACAATATTGACAAAAATTCAATTTCTGTCGGTTTGTTTTTTTTTAAACGTTTGACTGTGTACAAAAACGAAGAAACATCTTGAACTTCTTTCTTTGTGCAGGCTTGTACGTCTATGAGTAAATTGTTTGTGTATTAGATTAAAAGCGCGTGCTGTATCATTAGCTAATTTGCATATAGCGATAAATTCGTGTTTTTTCTTGTTGAATAATAAACAGGAATAACAAAAACCGACCAATCAGACGTTGAAAGATAAATAGAATATGTACCTAGTGTTGTAGCATATCAAAAATATCTAACTCGGTTGTGAGAATTGATAATTGTCTCGCCAAGGCTCGACAATTATCAATTCTCCCAACCTCGTTAGATATTTTTGATATTCTACAACACTAGGTACGTATTCTCTATTTATACAATAGTTTTAAATTCAGACCATTCGGGTGTAAAGTTTGCAGTTTATGAATCCAGAAAGCTTCTTTACAAAGACGATTAAAATCGTCTTTAACAATATCAATCGGCATAAAAGAAAAATCATTTAAGGAATGATCACTGGAATTAAAATGTGTTGCTACAGAAGATGAGAATGCAGGATTTTCAAAATTGCATATATCATATCTATGGCTATTCATTCTTCTTGACACTGGTTGACGAGTTTGTCCAACATACTGACATTGGCATTTTTTACAAGTTACCAGATAGATTACACCTTTTGTTTTACAGTTGGTGTCATTGTGCAACTGAAAAGTTTCACCAGTAGTATGACTAGAAAAACTTGATCCAGTGTTAATATGCAAACAATGTGAACAACGATTTGAATTACAGCTTTGAGACGAAAATGTATCACGAATATCTGAATTGAAATCAGACCGAACTAGAAAATCTTTTAGATTTTTCGATCTTTTAAAAGCCACCATGGGTTTGTAATTCTGAAATATTTCTCTTGTTCCTGGATTTTTAGAAAGGTTCAATATATCCCAGTATTTATGAATCGTCTTACCGATTGATGGCAGGGATGGATTATAAACAATTGTAAAGGGTACAACGTTTTTAATGTTTTGCGTAGAAGGTTGTAAGGCATCTGATTGTGACATTTTGGAGACCTTGGAAAATGCACATTCTACAACTGATGAAGGGTATCCCCTGTCCCCAAAACGCCTCCGTAGATCATCGAGAGATAAATAAAATTTGTCATCATTCGATGTAATTCTACGATAGCGCTTTGCCTGACTGTACGGGATACCATCCTTGCAATTTTTAGGGTGACATGATGTATAATGAACGTATTGGTGAATGTTTGTTTCTTTGATGAAAATTTCAGTTTCTATTCCCAGTAAATCACTTTTGGTAACCCGGACATCTAAAAAATTAACAGAGTGTTCTGAGATACAACTTGAAAATTTAATGTTGGGGTGAAAATTGTTTATGTCTTTAATGAAAGATTTGAGTTCATCAAATGAATGGTCCCATATAAAAAATATGTCATCGAGAAAACGGAGCCATAATGTAGGCTGAAGTGCCTGGGTGTTAAGAAAGTCTTGTTCGAATTTTCCCATGAATAAAGATGCATAGCATGGAGCCATAGAGCTACCCATTGCTGTTCCCATTTTTTGTAAAAAGAAATCACCGTCGAAATTGAAATAATTATTTTCAAGAACAGCTTTCATTAAATTAGCTATATCGTTACAACTCAGTCTTCCACAATTGCCAAATGTGTTCAAGAAATATTTAGAAGCTTGTATTCCGTCTTCATAAGGAATGTTTGTATACAAAGATGATACGTCGAGTGTGACTAAATAACTGTTTTTGTTTTTGAAGTTAACATTTTTTACTTTATTGATGAAGTCCGCGGTGTCTTTTACGTAGGACGGTAGATTAAGCATATGAGGTTTAAGAATGTAGTCAATATATTTTGATATGTTTTCTGTAGGAGAATTATATGCTGCTACTATAGGTCTACCCCTATAATGTAAGGGTAGGCTTTCATCTGGTGATTTATGTATTTTGGGTAATATATAGAAATGTGGGGTTTGAATCTCACTAGGGAAAATATCTAATTCATTTGAAATGTGTTGGGTAGTAGTTTTAATTTTGTCGATGCATTTGTTAATGTTTTGCATTACTGATTGTGAAGGGTCCTCATCAAGTTTTTCATAATATTGTTTATCTCCTAATTGTCGTAATACTTCATTCTTGTAATCATCTCTGTTCATAATGACTATCATATTAGACTTGTCCGCTTTTTTTATTATAATACTTTTGTCTCTGGATAATTTATTCAGAGATGAAAGCTCACTTTTAGAAATATTACTGAAGAATTTGCGTTTCTTTTCGCCCTGTAAAATTTCTTCGGTTATAGCTGTAATATAAAAATCCAAATACACATCTCTACCTGTAGAAGGAATGAACGAAGAGGAACTCTTATTATAAAATGGTAAATCACGATATGTATCAATGTCACTGCCTCTATCCTGACTGCTTTCATTCTTAGACATACTGTTAAAATATTCTTTAAGGCGAAGTCGTCGTGTGAATTTGAATATTTCCTCGGCTAGTTTTATCTTATCATGTGAATTTGTTTTCGGGCAAAATTTCAGCCCTTTTCCAAGGAGAATATAATCGTCATCACAAAGTTTTATCGATGATAAATTCAGTACCGATTGTTTCCCTTTCTGTATCTGTTGAATCCTTCTTTTCTTCTTTCGCCACGTTTTTTTGTCTGTGGTTCGTATGAATCTTCTACATCTGTTCTTTCGTTTGTGGTCTGATGGTACATTAATGTCGCCACTGTCTTTGCAAGTTCGTCTACCTTTATCTGAAGTGACTTCAGAAACTTTCCTTCCCTCGCCCCGATCTGTACGGCCTCCGCATAAGTCTTCTTGGTGCCCGGGGCTCTGACGTTTTTTGGTGCATTTTCAGTAATTGGTGTAGATTTTTCTTTTGTATTTGTCTCCGCCTTGTTTGATGTAGAATGGGACTTCTGAGATTTGATATGGTCTGCCGGCTGATGCCTTTGTAAGTTCTGACGTGTGCTCTTTTTAATTGTGGTTGAATTTCGTTGTACGGATTGTTTAAAATCTTTGTTTTTAACAGTGCTTTTGTTTGTCTTTTGGGTCGTGTTAAAAACAAATTCACTGTTTTTGTTCTGACAAGATTGTCTTGAACTTATTAGATATTGTAATTTCTTTTCATGTTTTGCAAGAATATCCTCTTTCTTCTTTTCAGTCATATCGGATATTTTGGAGTCAATATCAAACATGCTTTTATTTGTCAGTGATGTTTTTAACTGATCTCTGCATTTCTCCATCTGCATTCCGTATTCTTGGGAGAGTCTCAAATGGTCATCACGAATTCTATCACAGTTGCTCCTATGGTGTACTTTTTTTTTTGTACAGGAGGGAAACCCTAACCCTTTACCAGATGACAAAATTTTAGACCGGTCCAAATTGAAAGCATATGCAGACGACAATTTCATTCACAGTTGCTCCTATGGTGTACTTTTTCTATGATAGAGTAGAAAACATTGTGGGAAAAGGAGCAAATGCTGCTTACCTGCATTTTCTTCTTTTCCCAAAATCTTTTCAAAACTCTGAAGGCTTCTTTTCCAGGAGCATCAAAATTGTGGTAAAAGTTCAACCCTTTCCAAAACAAGCCCTTGTTTTTACATGTCTATAATACAAGTCTTCTGAAAACACTGAGGGAAGAGGAGAAATTGCTCGTAACGAGCAATTTCTCCTTTTCCCACAATGTTTTCTGCCCATTTGGATAATTTTCTGCAATTGTTATGAAAGTTAAAATTGTCGTCTGCAAACTCTTTCAGTTTGGAAGAGTCTAAAATTTGTCGTTTGGGAAAGGGTTAACACAGATTTTTTTTTTATTGGCCTCATAATGCATTACAAAAAATATAGACTTGTCCAAATTCAAAGCCCTTTTTGACAAAACTTAAATACGGGTCAAAAGTTGGAACTTGTCCCTGATATGGTAGAAAACATAGGAAGGAACTGGAGAAATGCTGGGTACAAGCATTTTCTCCTTTTCCCACTTTGTTTTCTGAAGCATTTTTTTGTAAGCAAACTTGCATTATTTTTGTGGTAATGAGTCAACTCTTTACCACACAACCTTAATGACCCTCAGGGAATATCGTTTGAAAATCCTTGTTGGAAAAGGAGGAAATAGCATTTGAAAATCCTTAGAGGAAAATCCTTGTTGGAAAAGGAGGAAATTGTGGTAAGCTGCCGGTAAGTTCTTCTTTTGAAACCATTGAGGAAAGAGGAGAAAAGGCAAGTAAGCAGCATTTTCCCACAATGTTTTCTATCCTTTGAGAGGACAACATCCACCATTTTGGCCACAGTGTACTAATGTTACCTACAAATGCCTTTGATAAGGACATGTCCAAAACTTCTGTCATAAAGTTAACTCTTTACCAAACAAAAAGAATTTAGACTTGTTTAAATTGAAAGCATTTGCAAATGACAAAATAAACATGACTCAAAAATTGAAACTTGACAGCAGAAGAATTGAAAACGTGGTGGGAAAAGGAGAAAATGCTGGTGACCAGCATTTTCTCCTTTTTCCACAATGTTTTCAGAAGGCCTCTTTCTCAGGGTTGTGAAAAGTCGGGATTGTGTAGTTTAGAGTTAACCCACACTTTGTCCAAATTGAAAGCATTTGCAGACAAAAGAAAGCCAAAAGAAATTTTTATGCAATGGAATAAAACTCGTGGGAAAAGGAGAAAATGCTGGTTACCAAAAGAAATTTTTCTACAATGGAATAAAAAACATTGTTGGAAAAGGAGAAAATGCTGGTAACCAGCATTTTCTCATTTTCCTGCCATGTTTTCAAAGGCTTCTTTCCCAGGGTCACTTAAAGTCAGCATTGCACGGTAAAAGGTACAGTGACATACCTGCAGACAGAAAACCGCCTATTCATTTACATAGCTGAACAAGCCAAAAATTATGACCCAAGATTGACCCAAACATGAATCATAATGATAATATGTCATTATTTTGTAGTCAGCTGAGCCAAAGCTGGATTAGTAGGCTAATTTCTTCACCCAATCCCTCATAATGTCAATTTAAGACTTATCTTCGACATGTGGCTTGAAAAACCTGGAAAAGGGCATTCAAACATTTGCCTAAAGTGTCATTCCTAGATCAGCCTCGCGGGGCAGTTCACGCATGCTAATCCTAGACAACACTGTAATTTTCTGTTTTTTGCGAGTCTGCTGTAAGACAAAATCGAAGGTAGTCGTAAAGTGTTGTTTTAGATCAGTCTGTGTGCATTGTACAGGCTGATCTGTGACAAAGTTTTAGGCAAATATCCAAAGTCCTTTATTGGATGTTGCAGGCCCAGAGTTTTTCTAACCCTAAAGTGGCTTTCACAACAAAAGCTGCTGCTTTGCCTGCCAGTGAAGGTCAAGATCAGACTGCACAAAATGTACAGTCTGATTTTTATCTACACTTTCTGATTATTAAGCAAACGTTAACTCATTACTAAACAACAATATTTTAGGTATGTCCAAATTGAAAGCATTTGCGGACGACAATATAAAAGTGACTGAAAATTTGAAATTAGTTTTGTGAAGGGTAGAAAACATTGTGGAAAAAGGAGAAAATGCTGGTTACCAGCATTTTCTCCTTTTCCCACGATGTTTTTAAAAGCCTTCTTCTTCAATGTTCCTTACAGAATGTTTGGCAAAGGGTTGAAAATATAAAAGAACCAAAGTTCCACCTCGATGTTTCCAATTACTATGTGTTATTTTAAATAGAATTATTGATTACTATATTTTCCTTAACTCTTTACCACACAATTTCAACTTTAAACGCTCCCTGAGATAGAAGCCTTTTGAAAACATTGTGGAAAAAGGAAAAAAATGCTGGTAACCAGCTGGTTACTTGGTGGAAACAAATTTCAATTTTTGAGTTACGTTTATTTTGTCGTCTGCAAATACTTTCAATTTGGACCTATCTAAAATTTTGTCGTTTGGTAAAGAGTTAACTCTTTAACCAAACAACAAAATTCTTGCTGTTCCAAAATTACAAACATATGCAGACAACAATTTAATTTTATCAAAATGACTGGATTGTTGTTGAAATGATGGAAAACATTTTGGGTAAAGGAGAAAATGCTGGTTACCAGCATTTTCTCCTTTTCACAAAATGTTTTCAAATGCCTTTTTTCCTAAGGTTGTAAAAACCTCTCAGAGTTTTAATACCCTGGGAAAATCTTAACCCTTTTCCAAGCAATGCCAACTTTTGACGCTCCTAGAATGAAAACAAACCTTTTGAAAACATTGGTAAGCAGCATTTTCTCCTTTTCCCACAATGTTTTCTACTTTATCAAAGTAAAATTAATCTATTTGAGCCTCGCTGAAATTGTCGTCTGGAAATTTTTTTCATTTGGTCAAGACTAAAACTTTGTTGTCTGGTAAAGAATTAAAGACCCATTTGAAAACCTTGTGGGAAAAGGACAAATTGCTGGTTACTAGCATATTCTCCTTTACCCACAATGTTTTCAACCCTACTCAAATCAAAATTAAATTTTTCAGTCACATTTATTTTGTTGTTTGCAAATGCTTTCAATTTGGACCAGTCTTTAAATTTGTTGTTTGGTATAGAGTTAGAGAAAGCCTTATGAAAATAATTATGTTTGGAACAGAAGAAAATGCTGGTAACCAGCATTTTCTCCTTTTCAAAATGCTTTAAACCCTTTCGACAAAAAATTCCTTCCTTTTGACCCACATCTACTATCTGCAAAGGATTTAAATTTCATTAAGTCTAAAATGTTCTTGTCCAATAAAGAGTTAAAAAGCCATATTTGGACAAAAATGGGTTTCAATGACCTCTTTATTACACTTCATTTACTTCTTTTCCCTGCAAGGTAAAACCTGTAAATCATTAAAATGACAAAATATTATCTTGTATGGCCATTAAAACTCAATAACCATACAATCCCAAGTTATAATGATCCCAGGAAAAAAAGGACTTTAGAAAACATTGTGGGAAAAGGAGAAAATGCTGGTAACCAGCATTTTCTCCTTTTCCCACAATGTTTTCTATTTGATCAGCTATGGAAAACATTACAGGAAAAGCTCAGTATTTGCTTGTAACTAGCCACAGCTCCTTTTTTCAAACTCTGTGCTAAGCCTCTTCTAGAATTCAAACCTTTTAACAAAAAATTTGGGAAAAGACAGAAAAACGTCAAAGTTTGTAAGAATTCAAACAGAAAAATTATAACCGACACTTAACCCTTTACCAAACAATCCCTGTTTTTACTACCCCGACCCTGTCTGAAAACAATGACTGGACCAAATTGACACCATCTGCAGACGACAAATTAAATGCAACTCTAATAATGCTTTCTGTCTTTTTACAGAGTAGATAACATTGAAGGTAATGGTGAAAATCCTTGTTACCAGCAACTGCTCCTTTTCCCATAACTGTTTAAACTCTTTACCACACAATCCCGACTTTTAACGACCCTGAGGAAGAGACCTGTTGAAAACATTGTGGGAAAAGGAGAAAATGCTGGGAACCAGCATTTTCTCCTTTTCCCCACAATGTTTTCTACCCTTCCCAAAACAAATTTAAATTTTTCAGTAACATTAATTTTAGTTTGGCATCTGCAAATGCTTTCAATTTGGACTAATCCAGACTAATCCACACTAATCCAAAATTTTGTCATTTGGTAAAGAGTTAACCCATTACCACACAATCCCTACTTTTGACGCCCCTCAGAAAGAAGCCTTTTGAAAACATTGTGGGAAAAGGAGAAAATGCTGGTAACCAGCATTTTCTTCTTTTCCCACAATATTTTCTACTCTTCACAAAACAAATTTGAAATTTTCAGACACTTTTATTTTGTCGTCTGCAAATGCTTTCAATTTGGACTAATCCAAAATTTTGTCATTTGGTAAAGAGTTAAACACCTTCTCCATCAGGGACGTTAAAACTTGAAACTGTTTGGTAAAGGGTTAAATCACTTGAATTGACCGATATATTTTCCACTAGGCTTTAAAAAGCTGTAAAATAATGTCTTGTATATTACACTCTTTATCAATGGACAAAATTTTAGAATTCATAAAACATTTGCAAACAACAAATTAAATGTGGCTTCAATAATGGAATAATGTCTTAGAAGAATAAAAAAAACCTTGGAAATAGGTTTTCAGCAGTTTTTGCATTTCATACAATTTCTAAAAAAGACTTCCTCTTCCAAGGGCCTTTAACACAGTAAGGTTACCTGTGGTACCGGAGTCTGCCCATGTAACTCAGTGGTCAGCATATCGGACACATGATGTGGTGATCATGAGTTTGATACCTGGTTGAGTCAAACATTCTCTCCAGCGGTTTTCTCTGAATCTCACGTCTGATGCATGCGAGAAAAGTAGTCTGTGACTAAAGACAGTCATATATGCACTGGTGTGAGAAGACCAGGAAACACATGCATAGTGGTACAGGATTAACCTTTCCCTTCACAATCCTGAGTTCTAACGACCCTGACAAATTTGACTAAAAACATGGTGGGAAAAGGAGAAAATGCCGGTAACCAGCATTTTCTCTTTTTCCCACAATGTTTTCTACCCTATCAAAGAAACATTGCACCCTTTGAGCCACAATGAAATTGTCATCTGCAATAATTGTTATGTTTTCAATTTAGACAAGACTAAAATTTTTTAGTCTGGTAAAGGAGAAAGGTAAGTGTCTCCCCTAGAAATCATTCAAAATATTGACATGTAGTCATTGTAAGTCTGTTTGATAGAAAAGATTTCATAATAGTGCACATTGTAATGGGTACCCTTTTTTTCGGTCAATGTTCTTAAATATCCAGTTGGTTGGTTGGTTGTATTGGGGTTTAACGCCACTTTAACAGCTAAGGTCATATCATGGCGGTCTGTGACGCACGTGTGTTTCCTGGCTTTCTCACACCGGTACTAACACAACTTTCTTTCTAAAGACACCAACTAATTTTCTTTCATGTTTCAGCAGAGGTGAGAGGCGAAAATAGGCCGGAAAGAAAGTTTGCCTCAACCAGGTACCGAACTCACAACTACCAGGTCATGAGTCCGACACACTTACCACTGCGCCACCCTGACGGGCTAATATCCAGTATTTCTCATCCGAACTGTACAGCTGATTCCTCCTCGGTTGACAGTAAACAGGGCCAGTATTCACCAACCATTCTTAAGAACACTCTTAGTCTTTTACCCCATGATTTTCAAACTTTGAAAGTAAGAAAACTTCTGATTGGCTATTCGGTTTAGCCAATCAGAAGTTGTGTAACTTTCAAGTTTGGAAAAACTTGGAGAAAAAGACTGAGAATATTCTTGAGAATGGTTGGTAATTACGGGCCCAGGACTAGAGAACTGGAGGTCACCTGTTTCGATTTCTGGCTGGGTGAATTTCTTTCCGAGGATTGATTATAGTAATTGCAAGAGGATTCGTTCCTCTCTCAGAGCTGAGTACTGTTTCAACAATGGTTATGTTGAAAAGCAGCCAGTGGCTTGGAAAGAATATTGTGTGGAGTGCTGGTAAAAGAAACTCCTGGAAAGCATGCATAGGGGCACTGGCCACCACTATATGACAGAAATAATTTCGAAAACAGCATTTAACACCATACAATCAGTCTTTCAATCAATCCATCCAAAATTCACTCTTTACCATGCAACCATGACTTTTAACATCCATGAATAAGGAGCCTTTAGAAAACATTGTGGGAAAAGGAGAAAATGCTGGTAACCAGCATTTTCACATTTACCCAGAATGTTTTCTTCCCCATCCAAAAAGAAAATCATAATGTCAGCTACAGAAAGTTGGGCAATCAAATCCTTTCAATTTGGACCAGTCTAATTTTTTGTCATTTTGTAAAGAGTTGAAATCTCTGTGCAATACTGTCAACTCATTAACATACATTCCGACTTTTAAAGACCCCGAGAAAGAAGCCTATTAAAAACATTGTGGGAAAAGGAGAAAATGCTAGTAACCAGGATTTTCTCCTTTTCTTGCAATGTTTTCTACCCTGCCCAAACCAAAGTTCAATTTTTGAGCCACATTCATTTTGTCGTCTGCAAGCGCTTTCAATTTGGAACCGTCAAATTTTTTTTAGTTTTGTAAAGAGTTAAAATCTTTGTGCAGTTCTGTAAAGATACAATCTATAACTTCAGTCATACCTACCTATTGTTACAATGTTATGAAAACAGTTTTCTTTTGGTAAATTCAAACCCATTCAAAAATTACAAGCTGTTTATAGAAAATAGACCTTCAAATATGTATCTAAAGTTACACGCAAAAATGATATCAGCCCATTTTTCAAACAATCCTATTTTTTAACAGATGAGAAAGAAGCCTGGCTCACAAAAAGTGAAGTTCATTTTCTTATTTTCCCACGATCTTTACAATCCTTTCACTGCTAACTAAATTATAAACCATTCTACAGTCTATAAAATTTCAACAGCTTTGTCTGTCTGGCTCTGGGGATGTATTTCTAACTGTTTACAACATAAAACAGTCTTTCTGACTTATCAGAAATGAAAAGCATTTGCAGACAACAATATAAACATGCCTGGTTAACAGCATTTTCTCCTTTACCTGCAATGTTTTTTTTAAAAGGTTTCTTTCTCAGGGTCGTTAAAACTCTGGATTGTGTGGTAAAGAGTTGAAACAACAAATCCTTGAAACAGAAAAACTTGACAACAACCCAATCCACAAATACATAATAAACATCACTTTTCGACAAAAAATCACACATTCATTCCATTTCTTATCACCTGAGTCAATACTACACTGCAACCATGTGATTTTGTTTTGCTAATTTTACCAAACAACAAAATTTTTCAGTAAGTCCAAATTGAAAGCAATTGCAGATGACATGTTGAATATGCCTTTAACCCTACCCTAAAAGCACTGGATAATGATCGATTGATTGACTGAATATTTTACAACACTTTCAATATTATTTCAATCATATCACAGCAACAGTTCACAAACACATGTATTTCCTGGGTTTCATCAGTATCTCGCAAGGGCTCTGAAGATTCTTACCCAAGGACACGCCCTCGAAAAGCTCAGTGAATCCAGTAAGGTTAGAACTTGAGGCCTAAAGACCACGCATGACTTCAGGGCTGAATAAACCTGGAGCAAACATTTTCAGGCTTAAACTAGAGCTGTTACTGAATGTGACTTGATATCCCCGCCAGCTCTTCAACCCATTACCAAACGACAATATTTTAGACTGGTCCAAATTGAAAGCATTTGCAGACGACAAAATAAAAGTGACTGAAATTTGCAATTTGTTTTGTGAAGGTAGAAAACATTGTGGGAAAAGGAGAAAATGCTGGTTACCAGCATTTTCTCCTTTTCCCATAATGTTTTCTAAAGGCTTCTTTCCCAGGGCGTCAAAGGTAAAGAGTTGAAACAAGAAATCCTTGAAACAGAAAAACTTGACAACAATCCAATTCACAAATACATAATAAACATCACAATTTTTGACAAAAAATCACACATTCATTCCATTTCTTATCAGCAGCATTTTCTCCTTTTCCCACAATGTTTTCTAAAGGCTTCTTTCCCAGGGCGTCAAAGGTAGGGATTGTGTGGTAAAGGGTTGACAGAAACAGGCAATTACTATTATTTTGTGCACAGACAGACACATGGACACATAGTCGGACACACTGAAGGACACACGGGCTGATTCCAGTATACCCCCCAAAAAAAACATTTGTTTTGCGGGGGTATAATACGAGCAAGATAATTATGATTTCATGTTTGTGTTGGTCTTACGCTTTTCAGATAAGCCGATAGTGTAGATCAAAGATCAGACTGTACATTTTGTGCAGTCTGATCTTGATCTATACTGGTTGCAACAGCAACTGCTGTAGTGAAAGGTGCTTTAGGAGTTCTAAAAAGGTTTTCTTTTTTTGTATGTATAAACATAGAAACTGGTAACCAGCATTTTCTCCTTTTCCTACAAGGTTTTCAGATGCCTTTTTTCTTCATGGTCCTCAAGACATGAGATTGTTTAATGGGAAAGGTTTAACTCTTTACTAAACGAAAAAAATTTAGACAGGTCCAAATTGAAAGCATTTGCAGATGACAAAACAAAAGGGACTGAAATTTTGAAATTTGTTTAGGGAAGGAAGAAAACATTGTGGGCAAAGAAGAAAATGCTGGTTACCAGAAGGTTTCTTTCTCAGGGTCGTCAAAAGTAGGGATTGTGTGATAATGGGTTAAAAAGCGTTTTTTCTTAAGAAAGACTCGAGACTGTTTGGGAAAGGTTTAAAACCAGAATTAACTAGAAACAGAAAAACCTTGAAAATAACATCCATCTCACAAATGTATAAACAACATTGCTTTTTCAACAAAAAATCACACCTTCACTGCACGTCTTATCATCAAATGAACACCCAAAATTACACTGATTACCACTTTACCACACAATCCCGACTTTTAACGACCCTGAGGAAGAAGCTTTTTGAAAACATTGTAGGAAAAGGAGAAAATGCTGGTGACCAGCATTTTCTCCTTTTCCTGCAATGTTTTCTCCTCTGTCAAAGCCAATTTCAGTCATACCACCAATATTGAAACGTTCCTCTTTAAATGCTTTTGATTTGATAAGTGTACATTCTTGTCGTGTGGTAAAGGGTTAAAGCAGAAACTACATGTAGTTCTGTCTCTGTAAAACTCTGTATCAAATGACAAAATTTTGGAGTAGTCCAAATTGAAAGTATTAATGCAGCAGAAAATTAAATATATAGCAAATTACATTTCTTGACTACCATATCATTGAAAACATGGTGGAAAAAGCAAAAAGTATTGGCTACCAGCCCCATTCTCCTTTTCCTATTATGTTATCAAAAGCCTTGTTTCATATGATTACTGAAACTCGGATTTGTATGGTAAAGAGTTAAGGACATAAAACGCTCGGCTCAGGAGTTAAGTTGCTTTTGAAGACCAAGTAGTCAACATGCGCAGATCCAGATATCTGCTGTACAATATCAAACCAGTACCATTTCACGAGTGCTGCACAGAACACGCAGTCTGGTTTTTATTCCCCAGCTTCTGATTCTTTTAACCCTTTACCACACAATCCCGATTTTTAATGACCCTGAGAGAGAAGCCTTCTGAAAACATAGTAGGAAAAGGAGAAAATGCTGGTCAACAGCATTTTCTCCTTTTCCCACAATGTTTTCAAAAGTCTATTCCATCAGGGTTTATTATAACCCACGACTGTTAGGTAAAAGGTTCACAGTTGCTCTATACCAGAAAATTCCCTAGAATAACAAATCCAGTCAAAACTCCATCTCACAAAATATGTAACACCAGAATTCCCATGGAATACAAAAAAGAAATCTAAACAATATTCCAACATTCCAACTCACAAATGCATAATCACAAATGCTCTTTGCCGAAAAAAATCACAATTTTCCTATTATCTCCCAAGTTGTGACTGAACAGACCTATACCGTACCACAATAACCCATGCATAACCGTTGTAACACTTTGCCACTGGATTGCTACGTATCGATATCAGTAGGCACTAGAGTACTGACGAAATAGATCTTATTATTTACACCTTACCCTAGGAATTCTACATGTTCTGCCTAATTACAAATAAACACTTCTAAATGATTAACCCATTACCAAACGACACTATTTTAGACTGGTCCAAATTTAAAGCATTTGTACATGACAAAATAAAAGTGACTGAAAATTTGAAATTTGTCCTGTGAAGAGTAGAAAACATTGTGGGAAAAGGAGAAAATGCTGGTTACCAGCATTTTCTCCTTTTCCCATAATGTTTTCTAAAGACTTCTTTCTCAGGGGCGTCGAAAGTAGGGATTGTGTGGTAATGGGTTAATTGATTGTATAGCGTTTGAAGCGCTTTTCAACATTTTTTTCAGTTATATTGCAGTATCCAGTGTAACTATTCATGTCCATGCTTTCTTGTAGTTTCTTTTTACCAGTACCTTACACAATATTTTTTCCAAGCTACTGGCTGCTTTCCCACATAATGAATATCAAAACATTGATCAGTGATGAAAGAAGAATTAATCCTGTTGCAATGACTACCATCAATCCTCGTAAAGGAATTTGCCAAGCACCTCTAAATGAAGTCTACCTTGCTTTAGGGGCCAGCTGTGTATAGAAGCCACTTCACAAAATGGCCATTAACTAAGACAACATCCATTCTTACATTTACCCTTTACCACACAATCTTGACCTCTAATGATCTTGAGAAAGAAAGTCTTTGATAGTCAATGAGGGAAAAGGAGAAAACGCTGGTAACCAGCATTTCCTCCTTTTCCCACAATGTTTTCTTCTATAGTGTAAGACACAAATCACATCAATTTGAACATATTTAATTCTTTACCAAATGACAATTTTTTCTTTTTCGGATTGGACCAAATTCATACTTGCATCTGCATGCAGACAACAGATTAAATCTTGGTAATATGATGATTTCTGACCTTGACAGGGTAGCAAATATTGCGGGAAAAGGAGAAAATGCTGTTTACCAGTATTTTCTCCTTGCCCACAAATGTTTTCTATAAGCTTCTTTCTCGGGGTTGTAAAATGTGTGGTAAAGATTGAATTTGTAATCTGCAAATACTGGAAATTTGGACAAGTCAAAAAATATGCTCATCATGCAGGTTAAAAATCCTTGAGGGAATAAAACCATATGGGTGAAAACTATGGGAAAAGCACAAAACCAGCATTTCCTCCTTTCCCCACAATGTTTTCTACTCATTCAGAGACAATCTCAATCATTTGAGTCACCCTTTTAACCCAAAATTTTAGACCAATCCAAATTGAAAGCATTTGCAGACGACAATGTCAAAGTGGCTCACATGACACAATTTTCCTTTGATAGGGTAGAAAACTTTGTGGGAAATGAAGAAAATGCTGGTTACCAGCATTTTCTCCTTATCCCATAATGTTTTCAAAAGGCTTCTTCCTCAGGGTCGTCAAAAGTCGTCATTACCTGGTAAACGGTTCAATGTCATCTGCAAATGCTTTCAACAATTTTGGTCAAGTCTAAAATTTGTGGCTTGGTTAAAATTCAAAATCGAGTGCCTTTATACTGTAGAAAAACAACTCCCATGATACGTGATAATTTTCAGTTTCTTTCAGGCTGAACTAATAGAAAATCTATATGACCATGAAATCAAAAAATTAATTAAAAGCTACATTAGTCTATATTCTAATCATATCTTCTAGGGTACCATCAGCTAAATAGATTAGAAGGCAGAAAACCTCGGACATTGAGTCCTTTTGTCTATTTTCACACCGAAACTTAGTAAACAGACGAGAACTGGAGCTGGAAGCTCTTCGTAAAACATGAAAGCTATTGCAGACAAGATGATTTAATTTATGCGCATTTGCCCTAAATTTCTGGCACTTTACGCAATAATGTAATGCTTTCTTATGGGGGGGGGGTACGCCATGGGAAATTACTGGAAGCAACTGTACTGAATTTTGTCACAACAAAAATCAAAGTATTGAGAATGCTGGAATGGTATTTGTCAAGGAAGCCATTGTGTTAAATTAATAATTTGAAAGAAGAGAAATATTAATATTATCAAACTATTGGATGGAAAGCAAACCTGTATCTTTACAGTTGAAGAGAGAGTACTCATGACAAAGATATGATTTGTGTGTTGGTTATTTCCCTTTCATCATAAAGAGAAATCAAGAGTAACATCCCTTGAAAGTAGGATGCATGATGGATAAAGAGAAAGACCATGTGAATATGTTGATTAGAATTAAATTTGTGCCTGAAAACTATGATTTTGAAATATCTTTGGTTGTTAACATTTAATTCCAAACATGACAATCAATTGTTTTGATCTAAAAATATGCATGCCAAAATTAAATGGAGCAGCCCGCAATACACTACCATGGGACAAACTGGTTGGGAGCGAAAAAATCTTTGACCAAACGATCGGCAGACAAATTTTGTATCATTGCACAAATAGAAGGCTATGAGAAAGTAAAGCTATTGTCAATAAAAGATAAGAATTTCCACGATCGATGGCCCCCACCTAGTTAATTCTAATATGCCATTTCCATATATTAGTACTACCAAAAAACTCACTTGCCTGAGAAATATTGAGTTAAACTGGCTTTATTTCCTTCAGCTTTGCACAAAATACAATACCTGGTCTTTAAAATTCAATATTGAACTCATAGTGGGTATTGTCTTTGACAAATACCACAAAATTGGATTAGAAGTATGAAATGAATAGAATTTTGTTTTTTTTTGGTCGACATATCAAAATTCATTTCGTCTGGTGAACATCATCGGTATATTTTCACTCATGGTAGCACCAATTGTGAAAATATTACCAATGATAATCACTCACTGAAATAAATGTTGATCTTTCACCAAAACACCAAATATCCTCTCTATCTTACTTTCAACCTGGAGTTACATTGCATTTTCTGTTCAGTATATTAAAATAGCTATCATATTACTTTGTTACTTTATTACCCACTTTTGTAATAAAATCAGACAGGACCCATGCTTGTATCCTGTTAACTCATTACCAAACGACAATATTTTAAACTGGTCCAAATTGAAAGCATTTGCAGACGACAAAATAAAAGTGACTGAAAATTTGAAATCTGTTTTGTGAAGGGAAGAAAAAATTGTGGGAATAGGAGAAAATGCTGGTTACCAGCATTTTCTCCTTTTCCCACAATGTTTTCTAAAGGCTTCTTTCTCAGGGGCATCAAAAGTAGGGATTGTGTGGTAATAGGTTAACCGTGTACCACACTGTCTCAAGTTTTATTGAACCTTGGGAAGGTGACTTGAAAACATTGAGGGAAAAGGAGAAAATGCTGGTAAAGAGAACATTTTCATTAACATTTTTTTATCATAGTAGCTAGTGCACCTATCCATGATTTCTAGAGTTTCTGATACCAGCACTTCAAACCATTTCCTTCCCACATAACGATCATTTAATACAGTCTAGTCTTCTCGTCCAAACCTGTTCCTACCTGGCAAAGGGTGAATTTCAATTCAACTTCTAGATTGAATAATGCATTATTTATTTCAGTTCATTGCTACTGCGGTGAATTGCATGTGCGGAGGGATTGGCTTGTGTCAACTTCTACCCAAAATAATAAATTATGCATCACACACAGCGGTTTGAACATTTTGAATGGGCTCTATATATCTTTAATCCTTTTCCATTGAATCCAATTCTGAGGAGGAAGGCTTTTGAAAACATCATGTGAAAAAGAGAAAATGCTGGTACCCAGCATTTTCTCCATTACTCACCATGTTTTCTACCCTGTGAAAGACAGACATCACCACTTTTGCTACATTTGGTTTGACATCTGCAAATGCTTTTAATTTGGTTGAGAGCAAAATATTGTTGTTCCCTAAAAGGTTAACCTTTTATAAAAGCTATTGGGTGTTTTAACCATATTTTAATCCTTTCCAAAACAATCCCTGGTTATTACGGGTCTAGAATAGTAGCCTTTTAAAAACATCGTGGGAAAAGGAGAAAATGCTGGTAACCAGCATTTTCTCCTTTTCCCACAATGTTTTCTACCCTATCATAGACAGAAATCATCTTTTCAGCAAGAGTTGAATTGTCGTCTGCAAATGCTTTCAATTTGGTCTAGTCCAAAAGTTTGTCTTTTGGGAAAGGGTTAAGAAGTCTTTTTTACAGTGTTGTTTGAAACTCCTTCAACTATTTACTCAACAACAATATTTTAGACACCAACTATTTACTCAACAACAATATTTTAGACACCAACTATTTACTCAACAACATTTTAGACACCAACTATATTTACTCAACAACAATATTTTAGACACCAACACATTTTAGAACCTGTGGTTGCGAGTAAGAGCACCACCCTTCTAAACATAAGGTCCGGATTTTGATACCCGGGAGCAGGTGTTATCTTTGGGATTTTTCATTGGTCTACTGTTTGGCCCGAGTACTGGTGTAGTTCCCAGGTATCAGATCCAATTTCAAAGTGTTTGCAGACAACACCTATATAGAACAAATGATGGGGTCTGGTATAGTTAACCCTTTACTCTACAGATACTCATTTCTACGCACTGCTTGTAGGAGCCTTTGGAAAACATTGTGGCAAAAGGTGAAATTGCTCGTCACGAGCAATTTCACCTTTTGCCACAATGTTTTCTATGCTATCAGAACGGGTCATATACACATAAGAAACAGCTTCATCCTTGCTGTTATTTAGGGTCAATTAGAGATACCACAGAAATGCCTTATGGGGTAAAGGGTTAATATTGTGGGATATGGAGAAAATTAATGCTGGTTACTAGCATTTTCTCCTTTCCCACAATGTTTTCAAAAAAGCTTTCTTACCACAGTCGTTAAAACTCATTTGGTAGGGCGTTAAGAGAGAAATAGTCAACTTCAACCTAACTTCAAGTCAGGTGCTGATGGGATTATAATTATGTACCTAGATCACTGGATTTGATGTACTTTGATTTATTATGTTACTTTAACTTAGATTACTAATCCAATATTCAGATGATAATTCTATTAGATCTACATTACCCTTTACAAGGAGACAAATTTTAAGCTTGGTCCAAATTGAAAGCATTTGCAGACGATTATTTCAGTATGGCTCATTTAGTAGAATTTTTCTTTTTATAGGATAGGAAACATTGTGACAAAAGGGAAAAACATGCAAGCTGGTTATCAGCATTTTCTCCTTTTCCCACAATGTTTTTGTAAGATTTCTTTCCAAGGGTTGTTCAAAGTCAGCATTGTGCAGTAAAGGGTTCACCCTTTACCACACAATCCTGCATTTCAACGACTCTGAAGAAGAAGTCTTTAAAACATTACAGGAAGAGGAGAAAATGCTGGTAACCAGCATTTTCTCCTTTTCCCAAAATGTTTTTCAACCATCTCCCAACATGTTTTACTTTTTCAACCTGATTTCATTTGTCGTCTTGCTAGTGCTTTCAATTTGGCATAGCCTAAAATTTTGTCCTTTGATAAAGAGTTAACCCTTCCGTACATGAATGATTTTTTTTTTTACTTTTCCATATTCAAAGCATTTCAGATGATAAAGCAATGTGACTCAAAAATTGAAATTGGTCATTGGAAGGGGTAGAAAACATTGTTGGAAACGAAGAAAATTGCTGGTTACCAGCATTTTCTTCTTTTCTCATCATGTTTTCAAAGGAAGTTAAAACTTGAGTAATGTGAACTATAGGGTTATCATTACAGTTAACTCTCTACCACATGAGAAAATTTTAGACTGCTCCAAATTGAAAGCATTTGCAGGCGACAAAATAAAGGTGACTAAAAAATAGAAATATTTTCAGGGAAGGGTAGAAAACACTGTGGGAAAAGGTTTCTCCTTTTCCCATAGTGTTTTCAAAAGGCTCCTTTCTCAGGGGCGGCAAAAGTAGAGATTCTGTGGTAATGGGTTAAAATCAATACGATTATGAGGCACTGAAAAAAAACTTTTGAATTTTACAATTTTCTTTTTCATACAGGATTAACCCATTACACACAATCTCTACTTTTGACGACCTGGAGAAAGAAGCCTTTACAAAATATTGTGGGAAAAGGAGAAATTGCAGATAACCAGCATTTTCTCCTTTTGCTTCAATGCTTTTTACTCTTTCCATACCAAGTTTTAATTTCTGACTGATCTTTTATTTGTCATCTGCAAATGCTTAAAAATTTTGTCGGTTAGTGAAGAGTTGAAAAATCAACACAAAATTTAAATTCTCCTTTAGATGCATGTAAGATACCCCAGGACATTTTTGCCAAAAGGACATCCAGTGCTGTGGTTCAAACTGAACCTTTAATCCTATGGTTGTAGGTTTAAGCTTCCTGTTTGTATTAAAAGCCTGTTGTGATTCATTATCATCTCTCACCGCTGAAAATAGTTTCAACTCTTCTTCAGTGGAAAAGTAGCCATTGGCTGGGAAAGAGTGTTGTGCAAAATACTGGCTTACCCTTTCCAAGATATCTCAAGTTTTAACAACCCTAAGGAATAGGCCATTTGGACACATGATAGGGAAAGGATAAAATACTAATAAGCATTTTCTCCTTTTTCCACAGTGTTTTCTAATCTATTGAAGAAAAGGAACCCATTATTTGAGAGTCAATGAATTTGTTGTCTGCAATTGCGTTCAATCTGGACAAGTCTAAAGTTTAGTCATTTGGTAAAGACTTGAAATGCAAATGACTTAGCTGTCGTTTAACGAAATGTATCCCATTTTTCTCCATTTCTCACCATGTTTTCCAAATGCCTTAACCCTTTCCCAAACAATCCCTGGTTTTTACGGGTCTGGAATAGTAGCCTTTTGAAAACATTGTGGGAAAAGGAGAAAATGCTGGTAACCAGTATTTTCTCCTTTTCTCACAATGTTTTCTACCCTATCATAGACAGAAATCAACTTTTCAGCAAGAGTTGAATTGTCGTCTGCAAATGCTTTCAATTTGGTCTAGTCCAAAAGTTTGTCGTTTGGGAAAGGGTTAATCCTTCATGAAACAATCCCGACTTTCAATGACCCTGACAAAGAAAGCTTTGGAAAACTGTGTGGGAAAAGGGGGGAATGCCAATATTTTTTTTTCCCATATTAATAATTTTCTAATACTTATCACAGAACACCCCCCCCCATTTCAGCCATGCTTTCAAGTACATTTACCAGCACTACACAATTTCTTCTAAGCCACTGGCTGCTTTTCCACATAACCATCGTAGGGACTAGAACCAAATTAAACATTATTTAAAACTTGCAGCTGAAGATCTATGCTAGTAGGTGTAGCATAACAATGATGTCCCAAGTTAGATACCCAGGAGCAAGTATTATTTTCAGACTGCTCATTGGCTAACATTCAGCACAAGTACTCAGTGTAGTTTCCAGGAAACAGAATCGAGAGAGATAAGAATAAGTCTTCAAAAGCTTGTTTCTCAATCAATGTAAAACAAATATGTTTAACTCTTTACGATACAATACCAAGTCCTGACACCCTTGAAGAAAAAGCCTTTTGAAAACATGGGGGGAAAAGGAAAAAATGCTGGTAACCAGCATTTTCTCCATTTCCCACATTGTTTTCTATCCTTACCAAAACAAATTGTTACTTCAGCAAAGTTTATTTTGTCATCTGCAAAATAATGCTTTGAATTTCGACCAGCCTGAAGTTTTGTCATTTGGTAAAGAGTTAACTCTTTACCACACGAGAAAATTTTAGACCAGTCCAAATTGAAAGCATTTGCAGACGACAAAATAAACGTGACTGAAAAATTGAAATTTGTTCTGGCAAGGGTAGAAAACACTGTGGGAAGAGGAGAAAATGCTGGTTACCAGCATTTTCTCCTTTTCCCAGTGTTTTCAAAAGGCTTCTTTCTCAGGGGCGTCAAAAGTAGGGATTGTGTGGTAATGGGTTAAACTCATTGAGATGGTAGTGCACTGTAATATTGGAAACTGTAACTAGCTTCAAAGATATTGTCTTTCATAATAATATGTCATAAAAAATTCAAAGGCCACACGATAGAATTGTAATTGTAATGTCAATCCTTAGGCTTCTAGACAAGATTCAAGGACCTTTAACTCATTACCAAACGACAAAATTTTGGACTGGTCCAAATTGAAAGCATTTGCAGACGACAAAATAAAAGTGACTGGAAATTTGAAATTTGTAGTATGAAGGGTAGAAAACATTGTGGGAAAATGAGAAAATGCTGGTAACCAGCATTTTCTCCTTTTCCCACAATGTTTTCTAAAGGCTTTTTTCTCAGGGGCGTCAAAAGTAGGGTTTGTGTGGTAATGGGTTAACCCTTGACCACACAGTCGCCAGTTTCAAGGACCTTGAGAAAACGAACTTTGGAAAACATTGTGATAAAAGGAGAAAATGCTGGTAAACAGCGCTTTCTTCTTTTCACACAATGTTTTCTACCCTGTCAAAGATATAAACTTCAGCATTTGAATCTCAATTAACTGGGCCTCTACCAATGACAAAACTGTGGTCTAGTCCAAAATGAAAGCACTTAGTGCAGACCACAAAATAAATGTAACTCAAAAATTGAAATTTGTTTCCAGCAGGTTGGAAAACATTTTGGGAAAAGGAGAAAACGCTGGTTACCAGCATTTTCTCCTATTTCCGCAATGTTTTCAAAAGGCTTCTATCTCAGGGACGTAAACACCAGGGATTGTTTGGTAAAAGGTAAAGTCGTCTGCAAAATGCTTTCTGGTTTTTTGCACAAGTGAACAATTTCTCATAAGATAAGGAGTCAAGGACAGTGTAAATCAAGATCTGACTACACAGAATGAGCAGTCTGACCTTGGATCCACACTGTCTGATAGAAATCTATCTCTACCCAAAAATACCTTTGATACAGCTTAGTCTTTGTTTTTTTTTACTGGCTAGAAAGTTTCATTTGACTTATTCAGCAAGATAAGGGTACATTTACAGCATTTGTACATTTTGTAATGATCATAGAGTCTGGATAAACATTCTTTCTGACTTTTGGCAAATGGAATAATGAATTATCTCTTTCCCACACGACAAAATTTTAGACTAGTCCAAATTGCAAGCACTTGCAGACGACAAATCTAAGGTGGCTCAAGTGATAAAATTTGTCCTAAATAGGATAGAAAACATTGTGGGAAAAGGAGAAAATCCTGGTTACCAGCATTTTCTCCTTTTCCTGCAATGTTTTCAAAAGCCTTTTCCTGCAATGTTTTCAAAAGCCTTTTCCCTCAGGGTTGGTAAAAATCAGGACTGTCTGGCAAATGGAATGTATTACGACACTTATAGCAGATTAAGCTCTGGCATCAATAATTATTGCATTCGTGGGAATGGCAAAACTATTTGAAATAACATAAATTTTATAGTTTTTATTCAACTTTTCCTGCTTGGGTGGTTTATTTGATTTCCTGATTTATTTTAACCTTGTCCAAAAAATCTTATTCTTTTCACCACCCTTTATTCTTACTTCTAACTGTTTACCCCAAGGAAAAATGTTAAGAGTTGCTATAGTGAAAGTGTTAGCAGAAAATAGGCTAAATTAGGACAAATTAATTTTTTCAACCTTTTCTCTTATTTCTACAATATTCCTAATAGACTTTTTTTTTTTAAATCAGGGTCTTTAAAAGGTAGAATTTTGTGGTAAATGGTAAAGCAAATACAACTAAGATATTTCAAATGAAACTATGGAGTTTCAAAAAAAAAACATGTATGCCAAAGCACATGCCAAAGATGGGCAGACAGAATGGAAGTTAATAGATTGATAAATGGGCTGATTCCAGAGTAGGTATGAACAAATTTGTGCTTTATTCCGCTTTCATGATACTGTTTGCACCACAATATATATAATTTGACCTAGGATTAACCCATTACCAAACAATCCCTTAACTTTTGATGCCCCTTTAGAGAAAGAAGCCTTTTGAATATACTAAAGGTATAGAAAAAGGTGAAAGTCCATCATATGTTAAGACCCGTTCAATCTGATTCAAAATACTGACTAGCCATCTGATTGGCCGATACATCCCATGCAGCCAATCACAGCTGAGATTCAGTAAGCCAATCAGATACCTAATCTTTAAACTAGATTTAAATGTGGAGTCATTGCTAAGGTAGATCAAAATTTGAATCACTATTGCGCCATTTGTAACCATTTTGTTCAATTAACCCAACACATAATAAGCTATATAACCGAACTCTTTATCACACAACAAAAATTTTGGACTTGTCTAAATTGAAAGCATTTGCAGACGACAAAATAAATGTGTATCAAAAATTGAAATATGATTTGGAAAGGGTAGAAAACATTGTGGGAAAAAGAGAAAATGCTGGTTACCAGCATTTTCTCTTTTTCCCACAATGTTTTCTAAAGGTTTTCTTTCTCAGGGTCGTCAAAAGTAGGGATTGTGGGGTAATGGGTTAAAGACTAATCTCTGTGATAATATTTAGAATGTCTAATCCTTTGTTTTGTTTCTGCCTTGGATATTTTGATGTGTCATTTGCATATTATTTCTTCTCCTTTCTTTGAAATCCCTCCCCCCCTTTTATTTGTGTGTGTGTGTGTCATACATTCAATATCCAATGACAGCTTTATCCCTTTAACCCATTACTACACAATCCCTGAGAAAGAAGCCTTTAGAAAACATTGTGGGAAAAGGAGAAAATGCTGGTAACCAGCATTTTCTCCTTTTCCCACAATGTTTTCTACCCTGTCATATAGAAAAATCATCTTTTTAGCAACTGTTAATTTGTCACCGGCTTCTATTCCTGACCCGAAAAAACCAGGGATTGTTTGGAAAAGGGTTAAGAATATATATGATTTTTGAGCTACAGTAGATGCAAAACAGAAAATTACATAAAAACAGAAAGTCTCCTTTCCGATTAGCATGTGCAGACTGCGTGGGCTGATCCGAGACAACACTTTAGGCAGATGGTCTGACTGTCCCTGTTCCTGTGTAGAAGGCTATGTAAGTAGTACCCCTACCAACTGCAAAAGAACTTAAAGAAGGAATCACACATTGCAACATATCTAAACATCAGCAGTTAACCACTTTTCTTAGACAGAAACTAGCCAAAAGAAATTGGACCCTCGTCTACGCAGTTGCATCTTGATCTTTACCAAGGGCATAGGACCCAACTTTACCCAAATCAACATAGATTCTGGTCAAGGATCGACAAAACGACTTGCGTCACTGCTTTTGTCCAGTCTCCAAATTATCACCCAATATCTTGGCCACAAACCAAACCATGCTGTAGTCTGTCCAAGTCCTAATGACCTTCAAGATGACTACAGTTTCTGACGATTATAATTATGCACTAACTCTCAGGCTGCTAAGCGTGACTAACTGACCTTTTGCCGACAGTGTAGATCAAGATCAGACTGCAAATTCTGTGCAGTCTGATCTTGGATCTACACTGTCTGAGAAGGTGATACTAATCCTCAAAACAAAACAATGAAATATCCATACAAAATGCGTTTTCATAGAAATTATTATAAAGCAGCACAAGGGTTAATACTTAACCACCTAAAGTTCCAACTTTTAAGGACCATGCCGAGAAAGGATTTTCAAAACACAGTGAGAAAAGGAGAAAATGCTATATATAATGCAAAGGAAAACAAGTGAAATTCAATTGATGATTTCCATTTTTTTACAGGTTGAAAAACATTGTGAGTAATGGAGAAAAAGCTGCTTACCAGCATTTTCTCCTTTTTCCATCCTGTTTTCAAAAGCTCTCTTTTTCAGTATCGTTAAAACTTATGACTCTGTGGAAAACAGTTAATCCAATTTTTTATTTCAAAACCTAGCTATCTGATTGGCTGGCACTTCAGAGCCAGCCAATCAGACAGCTAGATTTAAATGCAAGAAGTTTATTTCATTTCTATTGCAGTTAACCCATTACCACACAATCCCTACTTTTGACGCCCCTGAGGAAGAAGCCTTTTGAAAACACTGTGGGAAAAGGAGAAAATGCTGGTAACCAGCATTTTCTCCTTTTCCCACAGTGTTTTCTACCCTTCCCAGAACAAATTTCAATTTTTCAGTCACCTTTATTTTGTCGTCTGCAAATGCTTTCAATTTGGACCAGTCTAAATTTTTCTCGTGTGGTAATGGGTTAACATTGTTTTAACAGCTTAGCTCATAGCATGGTTGTCAGTGCACCTATAAATATGTATCCCATCTCGTACTAGTGCAGACACAACTTTCTTTCAAAGCCACAGACGATTTTCTCACATACACCAGAGAAGATATATAAAACTTCACTGTACTGGAAGTTCGCCATAACCAGTGACCTACCTGGCTAGGCTAGAATCTTGTTTAGAAACGTTAGTGAATACTGAGCAAAAAGTGGGTTCAATCCTTTACTACACAATCCAAATTTTAAAGACCCTGAGAAATAAGCCTTTTAAAAACACTGTGGGAAAAGGAGTAAATGCTGGTAACCAGCATTTTCTCCTTTTCACACAATGTTTTAACCCTATCAAAGGCAAATTCTATTATTTGTGCCACATTTAATGTGTCGTCTGCTATTGCTTTGAATTTGGACCAGTCTAAAGTTCAGTTGTTTGGTAAAGAGTTAATGAAACAGCTTCCTAATAAAGTTTCTATGATTGCCTGCTAAATCAATGCCAGAAGTATTTCTAACCCTAAACTTTCTATCACACGACAAATTCTTGACTGGTTCAAATTGAAAGCATTAGCAGACGACAAAATTAAAGTAACTCAACAATTGAAATGTGTTTTGGGAAGGTCAGAAAACATTGAGAGAAAAGGAGAAAATGCTGGTTTCCGGCATTTTCTCCATTTCACACAAAGTTTTCAAATCGTTTCTTCCTTAAGTTCTTTAAATCAGGCTTATGCTAATTAAAAACATCCCAGACTGTATCAAGTAAACTTTTCTGGACTGTATCAACCGAAGTTTCCTACAAAATCTGGAGAATCCAACTGTCTTCATAATCCAATTCCATTGGTTTAATTCCCTCACAGAGAGCACTTTAATCCTTTACCCCACAATAACGACTTTTAACAACCATGAGGAAGAAGCCTTTAGAAAACATTCTGGGAAAGGGAGAAAATACTGGTAACCAGCATTTTTTCCTTTTCCCAGGAAGTTTTCTACTCTTATCAAAGCAAAATCGCACCATTTTTGCCACTTTGAAATTGTCGTCTGCCAATGCTTTCAATTTGGACAGGTCTACAATTTTGCCATGTGGTAACGGATAAACTAATTCACTTCTAAATAAATAAAATGCATTTTCTCAATGGATACAAAATACAGTCCCACTTAACTCATTACCAAATGACAAAATTTTAGGCTTGTCTAAATCGAAAGCATTTGCAGACGTCAAAATTAAAGTGACCGAAAATTCAAAATTTGTTTTGTAAAGGGTAGAAAACATTGTGGGAAAAGGAGAAAATGCTGGTTACCAGCATTTTCTTCTTTTCCCACAATGTTTTCCAAAGGTTTTTTTCTCAGGGGTGTCAAAAGAAGGGATTGTGTGGTAATGGGTTAAGATCAAGAGATAATTCATAGGTTACATAGGATAAAACAGTGTACTAGGTAGATCTGAGATCAGACTGCACATTCTGTGCAGTCTGATCTTGATCCAAGCTGTCCACAAAAGCTTCTGGTATTGTTTATGGTATGGAAAGAGTTAACCCATAACCAAACAATCCCCAGTTTTAACAATCCCAAGGAAAAAGGCTCTTGAAAACATTGTGAGAAGAGGAGAAAATGCTGAGAATGCTTCCCTGATAAATTCCATCAATTAAGTGATATTTATCGTCTGCAAATGCTTTGAAAATGGACTAATAAAAAATTTTTGTGTTTTGTAAAGACTTAACTCTTTACCACACAATCCCAACTTTTAACGACCCTGAGAAAGAAAGCCTTTAAAAACAATGTGGGAAAAGGAGAAAATGCTGGTAACCAGCATTTTCTCCTTTTCCAACAATGTTTTCTACCCCTTCCAAATCATAATTCAAGTTTCGATCCACATTTATTTTGTCGTCTGCTAATGCTTTCAATTTGGACTAGTCCAAAATTCTGTTGTTTGGGAAAGAGTTAACTGTTTCAGGGTTTGAGTTCATTCCCTGGCCTGTGGAGATCACGATCGGACTACCAAATATCATACAGGCTACTCATAAATCTGCACTGGCATATATTTCACATGATATCAATATGTCCAAATAATCTCCACATAATAAGCAAAACATTAATTTTTTTTTCTGTCTATTTTATTGTCTCTTGACCAAACAATGCCAAATTTTAAGGCCCCTGAGCTTTAGATGGATTTAGAAAACATTGTAGGAAATGGAGAAAATGCTGGAAACCACAATTTTCTCAGATTCCTACCATGTTTTCTACCATTTCAGAGAGAGTAATCTTCTATTGGGCCACATCTTATTTGTTGTCTGCAAATGCTTTCAATTTGGTGGATTCCAAAATTTTATCGTTTGGTAAAGAGTTAATCAACCTCTAAAAGGGTTGTTTTCTCACATTATAAAGGACGAACCCACAAAAATGAGGATATAATCCGACCACATGCACCCATAACGTTTAATATGCAAGCCACTTTGAAATTCACGCAAGAAGTTTTATTGATTGAAAATGCCAGCACATGATTCATTCCCCGTGCTCCGATTCACTGATTGAAGAGTTTTTTCGTGCCCTTCTGGATTACCAAGATAGTTGTGAATCTTTCATAAATTCTACTTGACGTTCATTTGCTATTCCGCAGATTTTCCTGGACCCTTCTCCCCCACACTTTGTTCCTTAACCCATTACCACACAATCCCTACTTTTGACGCCCCTGAGAATGAAGCCTTTTGAAAACACTGTGGAAAAAGGAGAAAATGCTCGTAACCAGCATTTTCTCCTTTTCCCAAAGTGTTTTCTACCCTTCCCAGAACAAATTTCAATTTTTCAGTCACCTTTATTTTGTCGTCTGCAAATGCTTTCAATTTGGACCAGTCTAAAATTTTAGACTTGTTCAAATTGAGAGCATTTGCAGACGACAAAATAAATGTGACTCAAAAACAAAAATTCCTCCTTGGAAGTATAGAAAACGTTAATTTGGAAAAGGAGAAAATGCTGCATGGTTACCAGCGTTTTCTCCTTTTCCCACAGTGTTTCGAAACGGCGTCTTTCTCATGGTCGTTAAAAGTCGGGATTGTGTGGTAATGAGTTAACTCGTTACCACAAGTCAAAATTCTAGACCGGTTCAAATTGAAAGCATTTGCAGACGACAAAATAAAGGCAACTGAAAAATTGAAATTTGTTCTAGGAAGGGTAGAAAACACTGTGGGAAAAGGAGAAAATGCTGGTTACCAGCATTTTCTCCTTTTCCCACAGCGTTTTTAAAAGGTATCTTTCTCAGGGGCGATAAAAGTCAAGATTGTGTGATAATGAGTTAACTAGGTTATGTCAGAATACTTTACAGAGAATATTACAAAAATAGTTTGGAAAGAATAGATATCGGACAGACAAAGATATGGCAAAAAATAAGAAAAAACACATTTTTACACAGGAAGTTATAAAAGATAAAAATTTCCTGTCTGCATAAAACTCAGATAATATTTACATCAGTGACCTGTTTTTTTTTTCAACTTTTCACCAAATGACAAGATTTTGGATTGGTCTAAACTGAAAGCATTTGCAGACGACAATTTCAATGAGGCTCAAATGTTGCAATTTTTCTTTGATAGGGCATGAAGCATTGTTGGAACAGAAAGAAAGCTGGTTATCAGCATTTTTTTACTGTTTCCACAGTGTTTTCTAACCTATTACAGAAAACTTCCACAATATTAGTCACATTTTCCTGATGTTTTAAACTCATTACCAAACGACAAAATTTTTGGTTTGTCCAAATCGAAAAAAGCATTTGCAGACGACAAAATAAATTGACTGAAAATTTGAAATTTGTTTTGTGAAGGGTAGAAGGTTACCAGCATTTTCTCCTTTTACCACAATGTTTTCCAAAAGCTTCTTTCTCAGGGTCATCAAAATGGGTTAAAGTCCTCTCTCTCAAGGCTATTTAAGTCGGCATTCTGTGGTAAAGGGTTCACCACCATTTTTTCCTTTTCATACAATGCTTTCACAAACCTTCCTCTACGATGTTTTTATATGGTGGGATTCCTGTACATGGTGGGATTGTTTGGTGAAGGGTTAAAACAAGGACAAACAGCTGTTAGGCTCAAACACAACCTATATCAAGCCTTAGTCCATTATCACACAATCCCTACAAGGCTTTAAAAAACATTGTGGGAAAAGGAGAAAATGCTGGTAACCAGCATTTTCTCCTTTTCCCACAATATTTTCTACCCTTCCCAAATCAAACTTTGATTTTTCAGTCACATTTATTTTTTTGTCTGCAACTGCTTTCCATTTGGACCACTCTTTAAATTTTAGGCCCGCAGGAACAGGTGGGGGCTCAGTATCTCAGTATTTCAAAGTTAGCCCCCCCCCCCCCCCCCCCCCCCCCCCCCCCCCCCCCAATCTTGAAATGCTTCCTACGTGGCTGAATTTGTTGTTTGGTACAGAGTTAATTCACTCCAAGTTCTACAGCAGGAGCTAGAAGATATCACACTGATCCAGTTTTCTTCCGTTGAAACTTAAAGGGACATAACTGCATTAAAATCAAACAATCAACAAATTTTGGGTTATCTTTCCTCATTTCATGAATGTTCTCTTTCTCAAATCTCCATCAAGCCTTAACTCTTTACCACACAATCCCAACTTTTAACAATCCTGAGGAAGAACCCTTTTGAAAATGTTGTGGGAAAAGGGGAAATGCTGGTTACAAGCATTTTCTCCTTTTCCCCCTGTTTTCTATCCTATCATAGACAAATTCCATAATTTGAGCCACATCGAAATTTTTGTCTGCAAATGCTTTCAATTTGGACAATTTCTAAAATTTTGTGGTTTGGTAAAGAATTAATCACAAAAGAAGCTAGCCAGAGCTGTAAGATAGAATCAATCCACTTTTCTCCATGCACAACAAATCTAAAGGAACATAAAATGCATTAAAATCAGACAATCAGCATATTTTGGGTAACCTTTCCTCATCTCACAAGTCTCTCTAATCTTGTCTTCATAAAAACCTTGATTCACCCCACTCCACTACAACAAGAATTAGCAAGTTCTTACACTTAACTGGTCCAGTTTACCCTCACATGAATTTAACCCACTACCACACAATCCCTACTTTTGACGCCCCTGAAAAAGAAGCCTTTTGAAAACACTGTGGGAAAAGGAGAAAATGCTGGTAACCAGCATTTTCTCCTTTTCCCACATTGTTTTCTACACTTCCCAGAACAAATTTCTATTTATCAGTCACCTTTATTTTGTCGTCTGCAAATGCTTTCAATTTGGACCAGTCTAAAAATTTCTCGTGTGGTAAAGAGTTAAAGGAATATATCCGCATTTAATCAGGCAATCACCAAATATCAGGTCATCTTTCCTCATTTCATGAAGTCTCTTTCCCTAATCTTTTCCTTATGAAGACTTAATTCACCCAGTCTTCTACACCAGGAGCTAAGAAGCAGAGCGCCAAATAAGAGAGAGTGATTGTATTCTAAATTCATTATTTCTTTTCCAAACCCTATGTTATGGGTACTCATTAGAAACATCTCGATAAGACAATTGACAATCGTCTTATCGAGATGATTCTAATGAGTACCCATAACATAGGGTTAAGAGCAAAACAATTGATATTTTTAGTTTTGAAATCAAAATCACTCCCACTATCTGGAACTTTGTAAGAAGTTCTCAAATAAACTATCAAGTTTATGCGACATGAATATAAAGGGATGTAACTGTGTTATGTAAGATATTCACACATTTTGGGTTATCATTCCTCATTTATTTTTCACAAAAGTGTCATTCTCCAATAATCTTTTACTACAGGCCTACAGGGACTAGAAAGTTCTAAAATAGATTGGTTTATTTAAAACCCACCCCCACCCCCCAAATAATACAAATAAATTGAAAGGGACATAAATGTATTATACAAGACATTCAGCACCATTGTGGGTTATCTTTCCTAATTTCATAAAGTCCCTCACTGCAATCTTTTCTTCATCTCCTCTATTGCAGCAAAATTAACCAAACAATCCTGTGCTTTAGTGACCCTGTGGGAAATGGCTGTATCAAGAAACACCTTCTTATAGAAAACGCATAAGAAAGCTGCTTTTAAAACTAATGTCCAAAATGAAGAAAAAGCCAGTAACCAGCATTTCTCCTTTTATGACCCATATTTTCTATTTGTTCATAAATCCTATCACAAAACTGCATAAGAAAGCTGCTTTTAAAACCAATGTCCAAAAAGAAGAAAAAGCTAGTAACCAGCATTTGTCCGTTAATGACCCATGTTTTCTATTTGTTCATAAATCCTATCAACTGTGGCCCATTTAACCTTTCACCATACAATTCTGAGTTTAAACGACCCTGAGGAAGAAGGCTTTTGAAAACATTGTGGGAAAATGAGAAAATGCTGTTCTAATCTTTCAGAAAATTTTTTCCTAAATTGTTGTCTGCAAATGCTTTCAGTTTGAGCCAGTATAAAATTTTGTTGTGTGGTAAAATGGAAAGATAGGCTTTCGTGTAGAATAATAGTACACACTTTAACTCCTTACCACACAATCCTGACTTTTAACAACCCTGAGAAAGAAGCCTTTTGAAAACATTGAAGGAAAAGGAGAAAATGCTGATAAACAGCATTTTCTCCTTTTTCCTGCAATGTTTTCTAGCCTTCCCATGACAAATTTCAACTTTTGAGTCATACTTACATTGTCGTCTGCAAATGCTTTCAGTTTGGACTGGTCTACTATTTTGTTGTTTGGTAAAGTGTCAACTCTTTACTACACAATCCTAACTTTTTGATGACTCTGAGAAAGCAGCCTTTGGAAAACATTATAGGAAAAGGTGAAAATGCTGGTAACCAGCATTTTCTCCTTTTCTGACAATGTTTTCTATCTTTCCCAAGACAAATTTCAACTTTTGAGTCATACTTATATTGTTGTCTGCAAATGCTTTCAGTTTGGACTGGTCTACAATTTTGTGGTTTGGTAAAGAGTTAACCCTTTACTCCATAGGGCATTTCTATGGTATCTCTAATTGACCCTAAATAACAGGAAGGATGAAGCCGTTTTTTATGGGTATATGACACCTTTTGATAGCATAGAAAACATTGTGGCAAAAGGTGAAATTGCTCATCACGAGCAATTTCACCTTTTGCCACAATGTTTTCCAAAGGCTCCTACAAGCAATGCGTAGAAATGAGTATCTATGGAATAATGGGTTAATATAATATATAATGATATACAGAAAAGAAGATATGTTGACACTTCTATGAATTCTTCCTATTACAAGATGACATAAAACTTACATCCCCACTCTGACAAACCATAAATTCAGCCCTTGGATTGGTAGGTAAAACTAATTCAGCATTTAGCAGAAACTGTAGATCAAGATTGGACCGGACCGTACATAACTTACAGTCTGATCTTTTGCAATGCTAACAGCTTTTATGTAATATGTTGGAACTTAAATAGGATTGAAATCTCTGTAATTTGTATATTTTCTTTCCCTAATGAAAAGGTCTCTTTTACTTGTTAAAATCTTCACCAGACAACAAAATGTGGGAGAAATCCAAATTGAAACAATTTGCAGACGACAATTTATGTGGCTCAAACAGAAATATTTGAATGGAAGGAAAACAATGTGAGCTGGTAACCAGCGTTTTCACCTTTTCCTCCAAAGTTTTCAAAGGTAATTTTTCTTGGGGTCTAAAAAAACTAGGACTGTTCAGTTAAGGGATACTATCCGATGGATTACCATTGATATATGAAGACATGCACAAAATTTCTGGCTTCTCTATATTTTCAAATGTGGATGTCTCATACTGTAAAGTCCCAACAGCAGCATTATAACAATTAAAAGTAGGGATATTACCGTGAAGATAACAATCTGTTCTTGTCCAAATTGAAAGCATTTGCAGACAAAATTTTAAGTTGTTCCAAACATTGTGAGAAAAGAAGGAAATGCTTGTTACCACGATTTCCTTTTTTCTAACAGTATTTCAAAAGCTTTCCCTCACAGGGTCGCTAAAAGTTTGAATTGTTTGGTAAGGTTTTAACTCATTACCAAACAACAATATTTTAGGGCTTGTCCAAAACTAAGGCATTAATTTTGCAGACGACAAAATAAATGTGACTGAAAAAACGAAATTGGTTTTGGAAAGGATATAAAACATTGTGGGAAAAGGAGAAAATGCTGGTTAGCAGCATTTTCTCCTTTTCCAGCAATGTTTTCAGAGGGCTTCTTTCTCAGGGTCGTAAAAAACCCAGTATTGTTTTGTAAAGGGTTAACCCATTACCATACAATCCCTACTTTTGACGCCCCTAAGTAAGAAGCCTTTTGAAAACATTGTGGGAAAAGGAGAAAATGCTGGTAACCAGCATTTTCTCCTTTTCCCACAATGTTTTCTACCCTTCGCAAAACAAATTTCAAATTTTCTGGCACCTAAATTTTGTCGTCTGCAAATGCTTTCAATTTGGACCAGTCTAAAATATTGTCGTTTGGTAATGAGTTAAGAAGGATTTCTGGTTAGAATATTGATGTTAAAATGTTTTCAGACGGCTTCTTTCTCTTCTCTAAGGTCGTTTAACTCTTTACCACACAATCCCTTCTTTTAACAACCCAGAGAGTGAAACCTTTTAAAAACATTGTGGGAAAAGGAGAAAATGCTGGTCACCAGCATTTTCTCCTTTTCCCACAATGTTTTCTACCCTTCCCAAAGCAAATTTCATTTTTGCAGTTACTTCTGTTTTGCCGTCTGCAGCAAGTAGTTCAATTTGGACAGGTATAAATTTTGTCGTGTGGTAAAGAGTTAAAGTTTGGAATGTTTGGTAAGGGTTTAACAATGGTATATCAGCAAGGAAATCAAACACTTTATGTAATAAGAACAATGGTATATCAGCAAGGAAATCAAACACTTTATGTAATAAGGAATCATTTTCAAGGACTTCACACATCAAAGTACAACAACTGTTATGCAAGACCATAATGCCAACAGCTGCACTGGTCACAAAGGCAGATCAGTTGTTAACTCTTTACCATACAATACCAAGTTTTAACTCATTACCAAACGAAAAATTTATGGACTGGTCCAAAGTGAAAGCGTTTGCAGACAACAAAATAAATGTGATTGAAAAGTTAAAACTTGCCATGGGAAGGATAGAAACATTGTGGGAAAAGGAGAAAATGCTGGTGACCAGCATTTTCTCCTTTTCCCACAATGTTTTCAAAAGGCTTCTACCTTAGGGGCATCAAAAGTAGGGATTGTGTGGTAATGGGTTAACAACCCTGAGAAAGGAGACTTTAGAAAACATTGTAGGAAAAGGAGAAAATGCTGGTAACCAGCATTTTCTCCTTTTCCCACAATGTTTCTACCTTTGGCGAAACAAATGTCAAATTTTCAGTCACTTTTATTTTGTCATCTGCAAATCCTTTCGATTTGGACAGGACTAAAATAATTGCAGTCCTTTGGTAATGAGTTAGCTCTATACCACACAATCCCTACTTTTGACGCCCCTGAGAAAGACGCCTTTTAAAAACACTGTGGGAAAAGGAGGAAATGCTGGTAACCAGCATTTTCTCCTTTTCCCACAGTGTTTTCTACCCTTCCCAGAACAAATATCTATTTTTCAGTCACGTTTATTTTGTTGTCTGCAAATACTTGCAATTTGGACCAGTCCAAAATTTTCTCATGTGGTAATGAGTTAACTCTTTACCACACAACACCCAGTTTTAACCACCCTAAGGAAGAACCCTTTTGAAAACATTGTAGGAAAAGGAGAAAATGCTGGTTACCAACATTTTCTCCTTTTCCTACTGTGTCTTTTGGCCCTTCTCACAACATATTAATATTTTTCAGCCACATTGCTTTTGTCATCTGCAAGTGCTTTCAATTTGGTATGGCCTAAAATTTTGTCGTTTGGTAAAGAGTTAATATATTGTGGTACTGTTAGATCTATATTGCAGAAAGATATGCAGCTGAAGAAAGCATTCAGTAGCTGAAACAACTTGTTCAACACTTGACTAAACGACCTAATTATAGACTGGTCCAAACTGAAATCGTTTGCAGATGACAAACTAAAGATGGCTCAAATGGCAGAATTTGTCTTTAATAAAGTGGAAAACATTATGGAAAAAAGAAGAAAATGCTGGTTACCAGCATTTTCTCCTTTTCCCACAATGTTTTCAAAAGGCTTCTTTTTGTCGTTTGGTAGAGTTATTACTAACCACAATTTTTGGTGGGAATCTTAATCTCATTACATTTTTACGAATGTAAGTTTTCCAACACTCTGTCTCTCAATTTCCTTTGCATTTTTGACATCAGCCATAAGCGGCTATCCCGATCATGACTGTTGTTGCTGTAGCCGATTGATTTACAGCCTTTCCGCTGCTGCCATGTCAAAAATCATATAACTGGTGGTATTTCACAATGGAAACCCTCTCGATATGGACAAAGTTAAATGTACCCATAGAATCCACCAAATTGTGACAAGAGATTAAAGAGCATACCGATAACTCCATTATGGTATTGGGGCCATATTGGACATCAGCTGATTAACGAATTAAAATAAATGAACTTTTACAGAGACAAGGTAGTTTACTTACTGCGGCAAAAGGTCCAGCCCCACACAGTGAAGGGGCAGATTGACCCAAGATAGATCCTTTCATTTTCATTAAGTTTGTTGGTTCTATTAAGGCTCCAACACCTGTAGTTGAAAAACATGATTTTTTTTAACCATTTCACTCCTGATGGAATGGTACGCCAATTGCAATATAAATTTAGATGTAAAATTCAAAAGCAATTTATCTGATGTTAAAAATTAAATCTATACCAAGGAACTTTTTTACATGAAAGTATTTACAGATAATTATCAAAATTTCGTCTAGTACCTAAGAGCACTGAATAAACCCTATAGAAATTTTCAGTCGAAAAGTAAGACCCAAAACAATACTACTTTTTTTCTATAAATATTTAGCACAGCTGACAGAGTAGATCAAAGATCAGACTACATTCTGTGCAGTCTGATCTTAATCTACAATGGCCGCAAGGCACAGATGAGAGGCCCTTTAACTCATTACCAAATGACAATATTATAGGCTTGTCCAAATTGAAAGCATTTGCAGACGGCAAAATAAACTTGACTGAAAATTTGAAATTTGTTTTGTGAAGATTAGAAAACACTGTGGGAAAAGGAGAAAATGCTGGTTACCAGCATTTTCTTCTTTTCCCACAATGTTTTCTAAAGGCTTCTTTCTCAGGGTCGTCAAAAGTAGGGAATGTGTGGTAATGGGTTAAGGGTTTAAAACCTTTTTTTCTTACTGCTCCCTTGAAATCTTCATCAGTTTCTTTGAAGTTTTGTCGCAGGGCTCCATAAGAGGCGAACTGTCCAAATTCAAAGCACCTGCAGATGACAATTCCAATGTGGCTCAAATGATGGAATTTGTCTTTGCTAGGGCAGAAAACATTGTGGGAAAAGGTGAAAATGCTGGTTACAAGAAGGTTTCTTTCTCAAAGTCCTTAAAACTCAGGATTGTGTGGTAAAGAGTTAGAATTTTAATTGGTTTCTGGACAGAAATGACCCTGTATATTTCAATTCAATGATTTTTATTCGTTTCTCATTAATTCTATAAAATATTTACAAAGTCTGGTTTATAATGCTGGTAACAGAGTACCAGGGGACAAAATATTTCGTCATTAGAGCTATAAATAAACTAGAATCAGCAAAAAAGGTGTTTTATCACTTTACAAAACATTCAATAATTATATAAACTAGTGGAATTTCTACTGAGAACATTCTGGGAAAAGGAGAATATCCTGGTATCCATCATTTTATCTTTTTCCAACAATGTTTTCTACTTTCCAAATGCAAAACACATCATTGACATAAAATTAAATTTGTCATCTACAAATTTTTCCAATTTTGCCAAGTCTGTAACTTTGTCTTACAATTCAGGCTTAACCCATAACCACACAATCCCTACTTTTGACAACCCTGAGAAAGAAGCCTATAGAAAACATTGTGGGAAAAGGAGAAAATGCTGGTAACCAGCATTTTCTCCTTTTCCGACAATGTTTTTTACCCTTTTACAAAACAAATTTCAAATTTTCAGTCACTTTTATTTTGTCGTCTGCAAATGCTTTCAATTTGGACCAGTCTAAAATATTGTCATCTGGTAATGGCTTAAACAACCTTTAACTCATTACCAAATGACAAAATTTGAATTTTCTCTTGAAAAGGTGAGAAAACTTTGCGGGAAAAGGAGAAAATGCTGGTTACCAGCATTTTCTCCTTTTTCCACAATGTTTTCAGAAGGCTTGTTTTCTCAAGGTCGTTAAAAGACAGGATTGTGTGGCAAAGGGTTAAATTTCACCAAGCATTTTTCAAAAGAATCAGGCTCTGGCTTAAGGGGGCTAAACACATCGTCATGATGCATTACGCAGAGCAAGCTATCGCATTATGATGGATCCATAAAATCCATTATCAAATAACTGACTCAATTCTGTGGTAGAATGATTCTTGGAAATGCATAAAATTTATGAAATGACACTTCGAATTCCTTTGGGAATAATTAAAATACTTTGAAAAATAACATTCTTAATGTTCAATATTTCGGCTATTGCTTTTTTTATTTAGAGAAAGAAATACTTTATCCACTAGAACATTGCAGCCATTGTTTTACTAATCTGTGTTACTGATCTTGATCTAACACTTTCCCAAACGACAAACTTTTGGACTAGACCAAATTGAAAGCATTTGCAGACGATAATTCAACTCTTTCTTAAAAGATGATTTCTGTCTGTGATCGGGTAGAAAACATTGTGAGAAAAGGAGAAAATGCTGGTTACCAGCATTTTCTCCTTTTCCCACAATATTTTCAAAAGGCTACCAGTCCAGACCCGTAAAAACCATGGATTGTTTGGGAAAGGGTTACGTAATAAAATATGGCTGCAGTAATACATGGAAAACTAGAGCTATCACTGAATGTGATTAATACCCCTGCCAGTGCTTTGACAGAAACATGCAATTAGGCCAGAATTTTTTTATAAGTTGATTTACGGGATCTTTTTTTCAAATTTAGGGTCGGGGGGACGAAAAAAAAATAAAATAAAAAGCTCTAAAAATGTTCAGTCGATAAAAAAATATAAAAAAAAGAGATTTTTCTTTTCTTTATTTTTTTTTCCTCCCAATACCGCAAGAAACTAAAAATATAACTAGTGAAGTAAACCAACAGTCTGTATTATAGTTACATCTTTCAAGTTACCATAATTTTCCTAAAAATCTATTCTGGATACCTTAAAAACTGTAATGACCACCTTTAATAGTGTCATGCCACCGATCAATGAGGTCCAAAGACACATTCAGAATTTAGCAAACATTGAAGATTCTGATCGAATTTGCTCCTTTATGAAAAGTCTGATCTGGCTCTACGACGTTTGCTGCCGAATGAATTCTTAAAACTTTAAGGCTCTTTATGATTGTCTGACAAGAAAAGAAACAGAATGTCGCTCTTTCACAAACCACAACATTAGCTAAGAAGTTCTGAAGTTCCAATAAATTTAGCACAATTTTACAGAAACAGTTCTGGAAATTCATTGCAGTGAATCTACAAAAAACAGACATTTTTTTTCTCATAATGTTTTCCTAAGTCGCCTCTATTGAGGTTGTTATGAAGTTGGCTTTGTTTGAGCTCCCAAAACAAAACAAAAATAATTGAGCTATCACTAAATGTGACCCCAAACCAGCTCCTTGTCACTAAACAGCTCTTTGTCACAGAATGCAGAATGGTTTAGTACAAAAGAGTTTAAAAAAATTATATATTACAAAGGGCTATAACTCTGAAAAAAGTGGGAAAAGATTTATGGTTCTTGCACAGTGCACTTTACTTTGATGTGATTCAAAATCATATGAAGTTTGAAGTGACTAGCTTTTGTACTTTGCAAGTTATGCCCCATTTTAAAAATCCAAAGTTACAATTAACAAAGGGCAATAACTCTAAATGTAGCAGGAACAGAGTTATAGTTTTGAAAACTGCACTTCTTGTTAATGTGGTCCATCTGTATATGAAGTTTGAAGGTACTAGCTTTTACACTTGGCAAGTTATGCCCCAGACAAAAATCCAAACTAAAATTTACAAAGGGAAATAAATGTGAAAATAGTGGGAATATAGTTATGGTACTGGCAAAGTGCTCTTTGCTTTATGGTGATCTAATTATATATGAAGTTTGAAGTCACTAGCTTTTGTACTTTGGAAATTAAGCCCCAGATAGAAATCCAAAGTTAAATATACAAAAAGATATAACTGTTAAAATAGTGGAAAAAGTTATACTTGTTGTACACTGCACTTTTCTCTAATGTGGCCGATCTGTACATGAAGTTTTTAGTTGCTAGCTGTTTTATTTTGGAAGTTAAGCCTCGAACAAAAATCCAAAGTTTGAAGTCACTAGCTGTTCTACTTTGAAAGTTATGCCAAGCTTTTTGTGACACATGGATGGACAGACATGGTGACTCCAGTATACATATATCCCCCATACTTTTTTTTATGGGGGGTATAAGCATGATAAAAACACATAATGTAGTTAAATTTGTTTGAATCTAGAAGCAGACTTGTGCTGCAAGTAGACAGTATCCCTTTCTTGAACCTAACAAAAGAAAGTATGTGATGAGAGAATTTCTGTATGCCTTCCATGGAAGAAAAGAAGTTGAACCTAACTATCCCTTTTGGATATGATTTGCTATATCAAAGAAAGGCAATTAGTAAGGATTTCTATCCTGGCTATTTGTTGACTCAAAAGAACATTATCAAACCATTTTGTTTTTGATTGCCTATGACCCCACTGATGCAGAGTTACACTTAACTCAAACTCTAACATTTCTCATCAGATTGCAAATAGTGTCCAGACTGGTAAGATGAGAAAAAAAAAAAAACTTCTTTATGTCTGTGATGGGGACCACAATCTTGATTCAAAAACATGATAATGACTTGTTAAAGTTTAAAAGAAAGTGAACAAGATCTATAGAGATGTAATCTATTAGTCAATAAACTAGCTGATAAGGAGGAAAAGGTGTAGAGTATTCTAAAAATAGAACACTCCACTGCATATTTTGCTCGAGTTGCCGACATGAGGAAGGCAAAAGATCGTCTTCAAGCTTTTTCTAATCCTTCACTTTACCATTATAATTTATTTAAAATATGTTTGGAAAAAATATCTCCAGCTGTAAGAAGTGGTAATTCAAGTTTATTTTATGACTATTCATGTTTTGAGAATCAGTAATGATCGATAGTGTGACGTCATTTAATTTTTAAACAAATATGCAGACGCTTTACCTGTGGGAAAAAAAAGTGTGATTTTCGTAGGATAAAGGGGTGGATTTAGCGAGTTAGTAACAGGTAAGTATCATAACACTCTGCTGTCTTGTCCAAATTGATAAAGTTAATTAGTGATAACCTGTCATCCTTTGTCTTAGATTGCGGATATTTCATGAATATAGGCCTGGTCGGGACTGTTTGTTAGGCGAAGTTTTTTCGCTGTGAAAGCTTGATGATGCAAATTTGAGTCATTGAAGACGACTTTTTCACCCTGTACCATACTTCCTCAAGTTCCTGCTTCAGTCTTTCTCCACTTATCTCGTGAGTTGAGACAAAAATGTCAATAAAAAATCCTTTCGACACTTATTTTCGCCAGTTAAAGAAAAACTACAACTGGCGAAAATGGCGATAAGCAGCATGGGTCCCGCTGCTGCATGTTATTGACCTTCGTATCGGAAGGTTATATAGGAGACAAGACGGGTACCAGTTTAAAAGTTTGGGTTGACGTTCGCTTTAAATACAGATTTTTTTTTGACGAAACGAATAATGGTTATGGTCGGCGGAAAAAATTTTAAAAAATCTTTTAGAACCTTCTTATATTTTTTTTCTGGTTTTGGGAAAATTGCAGTCGGCGGGTTTGTAAATCAACTAATAAAAAAATTCTCGCCTTACTAGTATTTTGTACACAGACAGACACACTAACGGATACACAGACACACAGATGGACAGACAGGCTGATTCCAGTACCCCCTGAAAACATTTGTTTTGCAGGGTTATAAAAATGTTCTAGAGGAAAAAGTGTTTCTTTCTCTTGAGAAGGCAATAGCCAAAATGTTGAACATTAGAGTGTTATTTTTCAAAGCATAAAATCTATAGATAGTGAAATATTTCGCAGAATGACATTGGTCGGTACTTTTTGCAGATGCATTAACCTTTTATCAAACAATCCCTGGTTTTTACAACCCTGAGACAGAAGCCTTTTGAAAACATTGTGGGAAAAGGAGAAAATGCTGGTAACCAGCATTTTCTCCTTTTCCCACAACGTTTTGTACCCTGTTGGAAACAAATTTCAACTTTTGAGTTACGTTAATTTTGTCGTCTGCAAGTGCTTTCAATTTGGACCAGTCTAAAATTTTGTTGTTTGGTAAGGAGTTAAGCACCCTTTTCACCATGTTTAAGTTTAAACATATTTATTTTACATCGATTGAGAAACAAGTTCTTACAACCTATACTAGTCTTTCTCGACTCTGCTTCCTGGGAACTACACCAGTACTTGCGCAAAATGTGTGGGCCAATGAAAAATCCCAAAGTTGACACCCGCTCCCGGGAACTGAACTCAGGACCCTTAGGTTATGAGGCCGACACTCTACCTCACGACTACGGACACCACACTTTTGACCATGCAGGACTCATATATACTTACTATGTCCCAGACCACTTGGTCCTGTCATTCCAATGGTAGGTGGAATTCCCATCGGCGTTGTTGGCATGCTATCCCGTCTTCGTTTGTTATCCTCCGACAGTGTCCTCTGTAGACGACGTATCCCACCATGTAACTGTAACGGACTGATGACCTCATCGTGACTTCTGCGTAATGCCACTGGCGAGAGCGGAGCTGAACCAATGGATCCATAATCAGACTGTAAAAGAGAAAGGACGGAAATGTTGACATCGAGACCAAATTCGTTCACTTGCTCTGCTTGTTCTAACTCTTTACCAAATGACAAAATTTTAGACTTGTCAAAATTGAAAGCACTTGCAGTTTTGACAAATAAAACATCACTCAAAAATCAAAATTTGTTTTGGGAAGGGTAGAAAACATTGTAGGAAAAGGAAAAAATGCTGGTTACCAGCATTTTACTCCTTTTTCATCAATGTTTTTTCAATGTCATCCGAATGTGTTTCCAATAAAGTAAGGGTATTGTCCGACAAATTTAGATCTATCTATAGTATGATATGGCACATTATTTTTATTGTAACTCTGACAATTTTACTTAAAATTCCTCTTCACATGTATTTTGTCATAAAGCCAGCTTTTCATGCTCTTGTTGAGATAAAACCTGGATGAATATCTTCAGCTTCTCTCACTCAAAGCATTCTTTTGGTTCTAGAGTTTTAAAGACACTGAGGAAAGGGACTTTTGAAAACATTGTGAGAAAAGGAGAAAATGCTGGTAACCAGCATTTTCTCCTTTTCCCACAATGTTTACTATATCCTATCAAGGATAAATTCTATCAGTGTATCCATATTTATTTTGTCTGCAAAAAGCTTTCATTTTGGACTAGACAAATATTTTGTGGTTTGGTAAAGGATTAATGCGTACAGAGTATACCAGAAATTTTTAGTCTAAAAATCTTATTTAATTATAAAATAAACACAAGCTTTCGGCGGTACAACCGCCTTCTTCAAGTGTGATCCTGCGATAAAATGCCTGCAGTAATGTTCTGCAGTAATGTTGAACATTATTGCAGGCATTTTATCACAGGATCACACTTGAAGAGGCCGTTGTACTGCCGAAAGCTTGTGTTTATTTTATGATTAAATGTTACATATCTCAAGAAGAGGATATATCATGGTTTCTAAAAATCTTATTCTTATAACTCCAAGGTCAAGGCCACTTAACTCTTTACCACACGAGAAAATTTTAGACTGGTCCAAGTTGAAAGCATTTGCAGATGACAAAATAAGGGTGACTGAAGCATTGAAATTTGTTCTGGGAAGGTTAGAATACACTGTGGGAAAAGGAGAAAATGCTGGTTACCAGCATTTTCTCCTTTTCCCACAGTGTTTTCAGAAGGCTTCTTTCTTAGGGGCGTCAAAAGTAGGGATTGTGGGGTAAAGGGTTAATCTGTCTGCAGTATTTCAGATAAGCAGACAAAGTAAATTGAGATCAGACTCTACATTCTCTGCAGTCTGATCTTGCTCTACACTAGTCACAACAGCAACTATACTTGTGAATAGGCTTTGAGGACTCGCCAATATCCTACATACCACAACCTCTGAAATCTTTGCATAGAAAACAGGATGCTGTTAATCCTTTGGCAACTAAACCTACTTGCTGACCTTTTGCATAAAGTGTAAATCGAGATTAGACTGCACAGAAAATGGAGTCTCATCTTGGATCTAAACAGTGTTTGATAGGGAGACATTTTTCTCCAATGTTTTCAAAAGGCTCTTTTCCCAGGTCTTTAAAAAATTGGCAATGTGCTGTAAAGGGTTAAAGAGCCTTTGATAACAGTAGATGCCTTTGTTATCAATGTAGATCAAGATCAGGCTGTACAAAACATGCAGCCTGATCTTTGATTTACACTGTCCTCTTTCCTTAAACACAGAAAAAAGCAACCAAGAATAGTGATTAGCATTCAGGCCATACTTTAAGGATGGATATTTCTTGGTTTTATTTGGTGGTACAGGGGTTAAATTTGAACTGAATTATCCCCCACCCACAATGGAGTGTACACTTTATGCACGTTTGTACCAAAATGAATTAACCCTTTACCATGCAACCAAAAGTTTCAAAAACCCTAAAGAAGTCTTTTATTTCAAAAAAACATTGTGGGAAAAGGAGAAAATGGTGGCAACCAGAATTTTCTCCTTTTCTCACAATGTTTTCTACTCATTCAAAGACAAATCTCATAGTATGACCTACACTGAATTTTTACTTCTGCAAATACCTTCAATTCTGATAATCCTACAATTTTATCATTCGGTAAAGAGTTCAATAGATGTAAAGTACAATTAGATAGATGAATAGACAACAAGGAAACAATGTCCTGTCTGTTTGGGCAGGAAATAATATTTTACCAAAAAACCTACACATTCTCTTTCATACTGGGCAAGATCATCATCAGTAATTGATGTAATCCGTACACGGAGCATACATCCTCGTCTGCGTACAATCACAGGCAGATCCTCCTCAAATATTGTTGATTCGCTCACAGAATTCCGCTGGGATGAAGGATTGCTTTTACTTTTAAATCTCCCGACATCAGATTTCAACTTGGGAGAATGTTTATCAACAGGCAGTGATAAAGAATCTGTGGTAATTTCATTGGCGTTCGAAAAAAGACTCAGATTTTCCTTTGAATGCCCAACAGATATCAAACTATCGTCATTTTCAAATTGTTTCGGAATCACAGCATCGTCCTTTTCCAACTGCTGTTGTGTTTGTTCATGTTGCTTAACATCCAAAACTTCCTCGTCCCTGTGAACAAAGTCAGTATCTCCAGAAGTTGCCTCCCTTTTATCCAAACGTGCCAGAGGATCACTTAATCTTATACTAAGCAAAGATGTGTGCTTTTTACTGGGGGAGCCTGTGGTTTCTCCCTCCATATTTCACATGAATCAACATCTGCCAGAATTTGAGTGAAAGAATTATTTCCAGAAGTTCGAAATATCAGCACATGTTTACACAATACTGGCAGGATCTCTTGGCCACACATAATGGAACCTGAGCTTCCATTTATTTGTTTTCCCAGACCTCATTTCGGTACTTAACACACAAATACAAATCCTTATTGCTTGAAGGAAGTGATCAGTTCCTTTACATGTTTCCCTTCCGTCCACATGTTTTGATGTTTGTTGTCTTCACAAGGCTTGGTGAGCCTTGTACTAATGATTACCGGTATATCAGGATGATCTTTCATGGCTGTTCTCTAAATGTTCCTATAGTATCAACTTTTACCCTTTACCACACAATCCTGACTTTTAACACTCCTGTGAGAGAAGCCTTCTGAAAACATTGTGCTAATAACCAGCATTTTTCTACATTTCCCATAATGTTTTCTTCCCTTCCTAAAACATATTTCAGTTCTTTATTCCCATTCATTTTGTCGTCAGCAAATTCTTTCATTTTGGATCAGTCTAAAATTTTGTTGTTTGGTAGAAAGAAGACTCTTTACCCAACTACAATATTTTAGACAAGTCCAAAATAAAGGCATTTACAGACAACAAAATAAAAGTAACTGGAAATTTGAAATTTGAGTTAAGGAAGGGAAGAAAAAATTGTGGGAAAAGGAGAAAATGATGGTTACAAGGATTTTTTCCTTTTCCTACAATGTTTTCAAAAAGCTTTTTTTTCTCAGGGTAGTTAAAATTTGGAATTGTGTGATTAAGTTTTGAATCCTTTGTGTGAAATTAGAAGCCTTTGATTTTTCTATACTTCCTAAAACAAATTCAGTATGGGAGTCACATTACTTTTGTCATCTGAAAATGCTTTCAATTTAAACAGTCCAAAATTGTGTTGTTTGGTAAAGAGTTAAAATATTGTGGGCAAAGGAGAAAATACTGGCAACCTTCAACCCCCCCCCACCCCCCAACAACTTTCAATTTCTGGGGTAACATTTAACCCTTTACTCCACATACTCATTTTTACGCCTTGCTTGTAGGAACCTTTGCTCGTGAGGACCAATTTCACCTTTTGCCACAATGTTTTCTACACTATCAAAAGGTGTCATATACACATAAGAAACTGCTTCATCCTTGCTGTTATTTAGGGTCAATAAGAGATACCAAAGAAATGCCTTATAGGGTAAAGGGTTAAATAGTTGATTGTAATTGCTCTCAATTTGGACCTGTCTAAAATTTTGTTGTTTGGTAAAGAGCTATTAACCCTTTACCCCATAAGGCATTTCTATGGCATCTCTAATTGACCCTAAATGACAGCAAGGATGAAGCTGTTTCTTATGTGTAAATGACACCTTTTGATAGCATAGAAAACATTGTGACAAAAGGTGAAATTGCTCGTCACGAGCAATTTCACCTTTTGCCACAATGTTTTCCAAAGTCTCCTACAAGCAATGTGTAGAAATGAGTATCTATGGAGTAAAGGGTTAAATTAAAATAAAAAAAAATCAATTAACATGTAATGTAATATTGTAGTATATAAATTAAATTTCATAGCTCTGAGCAATCCTTGTATAAACCCTTTACCCATCTTCATAAAACATCGTTACAGATATCAAAATGATTTTCTTTGTATTGTGTCTTTGTTTGTTGGAGTTTAACCCTTTACTCCAAAGGGCATTTCTATGGTATCTCTAACTGACCCTAAATAACAGCGAGGATGAAGCTGTTTCTAATGTGTATATGACACCTTTTGATAGCATAGAAAACATTGTGACAAAAGGTGAAATTGCTCGTGAAATTTCACCTTTTGCCACAACGTTTTCCAAAGGCTCCTACTAGCAATGTGTAGAATGACTATGTATGGAGTAAAGGGTTAACACAGTTTTAACAGTACAGGTCGCATCACGGCACTCAGTGCACCTACGCATATATTTCTCATTTTTCTTACATCAGTACTGACACAACTTCTTTCCAAGCTATTGACTACATTTCTCCCAGGCATCAGAGATGGGAGGTGAAACATTCTAGGAAAAGAAAGTTTAACCCCTTACCCCATAAAGCATTTCTATGGTGTCTCTAATTGATCCTAAATAACAGCAAGGATGAAGCCGTTTCTTATGTGTATATGACACCGTTTGATAGCATAGAAAACATTGTGGCAAAAGGTGAAATTGCTCGTCATGAGCAATTTCACCTTTTGCCACAATGTTTTCCAAAGGCTCAAACAAGCAATGCGTAGAAAATCAGTTTCTATGGAGTAAAGGGTTAACTAAAGAATAGCGAACACTTGAACATCAGGCAACGAGTAAAGTATTGCTAACCACTGATCTACTCATCAGGTCACAAGTAATATCTACTAATCAGAGTTACCAAATCGGGTGGTTGTTGTTTTGATACTTTACATGGAATGGTTCAATTTTGATGAAATACTATTTAACCCTTTACCAAAGAACAAAATTTTAGACTGGTCCAAATTGAAAGCACTGGCAGACGACAAAATAAATATAACTCAAAAATTGAAATTCTTTTCCAGCACAGTTTTAGAAAACATTGTGGGAAAAGGAGAAAATGCTGGTTATCAGCATTTTATCCTTTTCCTACAATGTTTTCAAAAGGCCTCTATCTCATGGTTCTGCAAACCAGGGACTGATTGGTAAAGGATTAACTCTTTACCAAAAGACAAAATTCCAAATTGAAAGCATTTGCAGACCACAAATTGCCCTACACTGATGATTTTTATTTTGGAAAAGATTGAAAACCACTGTAGGAAAAGGAGGAAATGCCGGTTTAAAGCATTTTCTTCTTTTCACACAATGTTTTCAAAAGCTTTCTTTCTCAGGGTTGCCAGAATGTGGGACTGTGTGGTAAAAGGTTCAGAGCTCCAGACAGAGGGAGTGATTCTGATTTCAAAATTGAAAATATTTTTTTTTCTGCACTAAACCCTATGTTATGGGTACTCATTAGAATTGTCTCATCGAGATGATTCTAATGAGTACCCACAAGATAGGGTTTGGAAGAGAAACAATGGATTTAGAATACCATTACTCCCTCTTACCTGGAGCTCTGCGGTTATATTTTTGGTAAACAGCTTTTTCTGTTTTTCTCACACACTTTATCAATTGATCTGTACAACATATTTCAAATTCACTCTCCATGCAAACACCTCATCCTGAATTTTTAAGTTTCAATACTCATCCCTTAAAATTTCATGACAAAGTGCATGCCTGTGAAATGTGAGAGAATTTTAATGACACTGTTATAATATTTTATCATATAGCCACCCTCTTGTTTTTCGGCGTCATATATCCATGAGGAATTTTCTTAGCTCATACACGTTTGATATCTCAATTGTATGATCTAAGAAATCTGACATCATTTTTTATTTTTTTTTTAAGTAAATATATAATAGATTTTATGGTTATTCATATATCACATGGCTATTAACCTCCCTTGTTTTTCAGAGTCATATATTTATCCATGAGGAATTTTCTTACCTCATACACATTTCATATCACAATTGTATGATGTCATTTCTGACAACATTTTCAATTTTTTTTTTTTGGAAATGAATAGGTTTTATGGATAATTCAGTGTGTACACAGATTTAGTAGTTTTGCATCTTCCATGGCTTCTGAAATATCGTAATGTGATATAAAGAATCTGACATTCGATGGTGTTCGAGATAAAATTCATTAACCTTGTCAAATAAAAATATTATTAAAGGTGGCCCTTCGCTATCGAGAAATATCGAGATATATCGAGAAATATCAGTGAAAATATTTTTCAATCTTACACTGGTACCGCCAGTGAAAATACAGATTTTCATGTTCTTGTTGCATTGGTAAATTGTGCGTGCGTAACAACCAGATGGGAAATATGACGTCATATACCTTACATTTCTCGAGCTTGACGTAATATTGTAATGCATGTCTATGCAGGAGGGGTACGCCACGGGGAATAACGGAAAATAACTTTACTGGATTTTGATAAAGCTCATCCTAGAAAGGGTTAAAAGCATGAAATAAATAGAATATTTGTATTTTTCGGTGAAAGATCGAAATCTATTTCATCTCGTGAACACCATCGGTAATATTTTCACTCATGGCTGCACCGCTCGTGAAAATATTACCGATGGTGTTCACTCGATGAAATAAATTTCGATCTTTCACCGAAAAAAACAAATATCCTCTATGTCTCTAACTTATATATGCTCCAGTTAATTTCCTTTCCTACGGTGGAATATTTCTGCTCTCAAGATTTGAGATAACTATTGCAATAATTTAACAGATCTATCATGATAAGACAGTTTCCTGGAAATATTATCTAAATATTAAAAATTTTCAAGATAAAAATATGGCATATTTCTGCCTCCAGATACGAGAAAGCTACTGCGATAATTTAACAGATCTATCCATGATAAAACATTTTTCCTGGAAATATTATCTAAATAATACAAATTAATTTTCAAGATAAAAATATCACGATGATTTTAACTGTTTATGATTTTTTTTGCTTTCGTTTCCACAACTAACATTCACTGTATTGTACCTGTAATTAAATACTGTTTCTAAACATCTTCCTTTTCTCTGAATGGTTTTAAAGTTGTTTGTAGCATGCATTTCGAGTCGTCTTTGTCAAAATGTTTTGACTGGTCCAAATTGGTTTGCAGATGACAACATAGAAGTGACTGAAACTGAAATTTGTATCAAAGAGCTCAGAGAAAACATTGTGGGAAAAGAAGAAAATGCTGGTTACCAGCATTTTCTCCTTTTCCCAAAATGTTTTCATAAGGCTTCTTTCTAAACGTCATCAAAGGTCAGCATTGTGTGGTAAAGGGTTAACTCTTTACTAAACAACAAAATTTTAGACAGGTCCAAACTGAAAGTATTTACAGATGACAAAAAATATATGTACCTAAAAAATTAAAATTTGTTTCAAGTAGGGTAGAAAACATTGTGCAAAAAGGAGAAAATGCCGGTTACCAGCATATTCTCCTTTTCCTACAATGTTTTTAAAAAAGTTTATGTCCCTGGGTTGTAAAAAGCAGGGATTGTTTGGTAAAGGGTCTCCCAAACAATCCCTGGTTTTCACAACCCTGGAAAAAGAAGCCTTTGAAAAACATTGTGGAAAAAGGAGAAAATGCTGGTAACCAGCATTTTCTCCTTTTCCCACAATGTTTTCTACCTTCCAAGAACAAATTTCAATTTTTGATTGACATTAATTTTGTCTTCTGCAAATGCTTTCAATTTGGACCTGCGTAAAATTTTGTTGTTTGGTAAAGAGTTAATGACCTTGAGAAAGAAGATTTTTTAAAAGATTGTGAGAAAAAGTAGAAAATGCTGGTAACCAGCATTTTCTTCTTTTCCTACAATGTTTTTTTCATATCAGACACAATCTGTCAGAGCCACAGCTAATATGCTGCTGTGTGCAAAATACATACTAATAACATCTCTAAATGATAATTTTGTCCTGCGGTACAGGCTTAACTCTTTACCAAGCGACAAAATTATCGACTGGTTCAACCTGAAAGCTCCTGCAGACAACAAAATAAACCTTACTCAAAAATTGAAATTTGCTTCTAACAGAGAAGAAAACATTGTGGGAAAAGGAGAAAATGCTGGTTACCAGCATTTTCTTCTTTTCCCACAATGTTTTCAAAAGGCTTCTGTCTCAGGGTCATAAAAATCCAGGGATTATTTAGTAAAGGGTTAATGAAATCCTAATGATCCTCATTGTACCACATTTTCCGCATTTTGCTGACTCTACAAAAATCTTGACATTTTGCTGTAATAAAGGAATATCCTGTATCCGTGTGAATCCCGATATATTACATCTCCCCGCTAAAATATCCCAATCTTTCCAAATAACACTGCAACTGTCCAATTAGGGCTTAAAATTGTTCCTCGTTAACACTTTCCCGTCTTGTTGACCTTTTCGAATCTTCCATGTAAGAAAAAATCTCCAAGTAACACATCAAAACAGCTCTGGATTCATTGAAGAATCAGAATGTACTTGTTAAAACTTTTGACTCTCAAACACTTCACCAAACAACAAGGTTATAGACTGGTCCAAATTTAACTCTTTACCAAACGAAAAAATTGTAGACCAGTCCAAACTGAAAGTGTTTGTGGACAACAATGTAAGTATGGCTCAAAAGTTGAAATTCGTCTTGGGAAGGGTAGAAAACATTGTGGGAAAAGGAGAAAATGCTGGTTACCAGCATTTTCTCCTTTTCCTACAATTTTTTCTAAATGCTTCTTTTTTCAGGGTTGTTTAAAGTCGGGATTGTGTAGTAAAGACTTAAAGCGTTTGTAGACATCAAAACAAACATGACTGAAAAATTGAAATTTTATTATGGAACTGTAGAAAACATTGTTGTGAAAGGAGAAATTGCTGGTTACCAGCATTTTTTCTGTTTCCCACAATGTTTCCAAATGGCGTCTGTTAAAAGTGAGGACTGTCTCCTAAAGTGTTAACCATTTGAGAAAGTTTTGGACTGCACTAAAATGAGAGCATACACAGACATCATTAAAGTGAGTGTGGCACAAATAATGGAGTTTGCATGTCAAAGATTGGAAAATAATGTGGGAAAAGGAGAAAAATTTGTTGCAAGTTTTTGAAAACATCATCAGGATAAAAATGCTGGTATACAGTATTTCCTCCTTTTCTAAAGTACATGTATTTACTATTCTTTCAGAAACATAATCCAGTCATCTGAACTCCAGCATTAAACTCTTCACCAGTACCCAATCCTGACTTTTAACAACCCTGAGAAGGAAGCTTGTAGAAAACATTGTGGGAAAAGGAGAAAATGCTGGTTACCAGCATTTTCTCCTTTTCCCACAATATTTTCCACTCCATCAAAGACAAATTTCATCATTCAAACAACATTTAAATTGTCGTCTGAAAATGCTTTCAGTTTAGACAAGTCTAAATTTTTGTCGTGTGGTAAACAGTCGACTCTTTACCGATCGGCAAAATTTTGTACTCAACCAAATTGAAGGCACTTACAGACGACAAATTCAAGGTAGCTAAAATTAGATCTTTGTCTTTGACAGGGTAGAAAACAGTGTCGGAAAAGGAGAATATGCTGGTTACCAGTATTTTCTCCTTTTCCCACAATGTTTTAAAAGCTGTCTACCTTAAGGTCATTAAAATTCTGATAAAAATTGTTTAATCTTGTCCAAACTGAAACCATTATTCGTCATTTTAAATTTGACTCAAATAATGAAATTTGATATTGATAAAGAACAAAACATTTTCTCCTTTTCCCACAATGTTTTAAAAAGATTTCTTCCTAAAAGGATGTTAAAAGTTGTCATTATGTGGTAAACAGTTAAGCACTAATCCTGTCGTTTGCAATAAATAAGTCAAATTTACCAGACAGATTCTAGAATTTCAGCACCAGAGAAATATAACCAGTAATTTCCACTGACGATAAACACAATTACCCCTCCGAGAAAAAATCACGACCTTTTTTAATGTTCACAGACTGTATAAATGATAGACGACACAACTTATATAACAAAATGATTTCTTCACAACACCCGTCTCTAGGAGGCTGCAGTTAGTCTTAAAGGTGGGTACTTAGAATTTTCACATCACATCAAATAAAAAAATATATATATCACTGAAATTTATATGAAAAAACAATACAAAACATCAATAATTAAGAATCATAAAATTACCAAAAAAAATTTTTTTGGTGGTATTCCCTTAAAAGGCTACGCAGCCTCTTAAGCTATTTTTAGATTTCACGTCAAAAATAAAAAAATGCATTGTGGGAATGTTAAGTGACTGGCACGTGACCAATGATGGTTAAATTCCATTATTGCATAAAACGTGCCTTTTCGGGCCGTTATAAGCATGTATTAACGGGTAAAAATCGGGCGGTTAATGGGAGAAAACGTGTATTAATCAGTAAATTCACGCGCCGTTAACGCCCGGGTTTGTACTATCAATATCCTCGATTCGGGCCTACCTTGTAAACAACGTTCGTCCTCGTCAGATTTTCCCAAGACTCCGGCCATCAAACTGTAGGAATTCATACCATATTTGATCCTTTTCATGGCATGTTTTGATGATATTAGTACACCACAAACAAACCTTTGCACAGAATCTCAGTTTAATCGAGATCTGAACAAAAATTCACCTGTGAAATGTACTCTAAAGCAGCTACATCCCACCCACTTTTTAACGTGATCGGTCCGCCTCGCTTGATGTATATCGAATCCTCTGTCACCTTCAGTTACAGAAATTTATATCCACGCATTCATCCTAGTTGTAATCGTCAAAATGTGTGCAAGTTTATTCCACATAAGTCCAGTGTGTATTTAAAATCAATAAAAGTGTATTTACAGCGAGAGAATCAAAACTGGCATACAGGACTAACGGCCCTTTCCTAATCGTAACAAAAACTTCTTCGCCGACTTCCGGTTTTGACCCATTTGCGTACAGTACATTTGAAATTCGCTTTTTTGCATTTCTATGTAATATTTTCGCTATCTGTGCAAATGATTGTTAGAATACCTTTACTTTATGCAATAATAGCGTTAATTCACGTTTTTTTCGGACATTAACATTCGCAGAGGCCCTCAAAATACTTAAACACCCTCGTGCTTCGCACTCGGGCGTTAAAGCATTTTTCGGGCCTCTGCGAATGTTAACGACCTCAAAAACGTGAATTAACCCTATATTACATAACAAACATGTAGTTATTTTTCATAATATCTTCTTCTAATGCTATGTTTGAAGCTTCATCTGTGTATTTCCAGTATGTAAATGAGCGAGTTATTCATGTAAAAATAGAACGTGCTTCCCATTGATGTCGACCTTGGCCGTAGCAAATCTCTAATTTCTCATGTTGTCGGATGGTTTTCGACTACTGGGGTTTTATGAATGACGATTATAAGGCTTTGGGAGTATAAGGATGATATTTTTGTATTTTTGTAAAATTTTCATCCCAAATTCTGAAGGGCCACCTTTAAGTGATTATTCATTCATGAATATGATCTTACTGTACCTATTTCTCCACAAACCTCAATTCTTTATCAAATGACAAAATTTTGGGTTACAACAAATTGAAAACATTTGCAGAGGCCAAAATAAATGTGACTCATAAATTGAAATTTGATTTTGGAAGGGTAAAAAAAACATTTTGGGAAAAGGAGGGAATTTGATTTTGAAATGGTGGAAAACATTGTGGAAAAAGAAGACAATGTCGGTTACCAGTATTTCTCTTTTTTCTACACATACTCAGAAGGCTTTTTTCTTAAAAGTCTGGATTGTGTGGTATAGAGTTAACCCTTTACTAAACAATTCCTTGTTTTAACTACCCAGAGGAGGAAGCCTTCTGAAAACAATGTCGGAAATGGAGAAAATGCTGGCAACACAGCATTTTCTCCTTTTCCCACAATGCTTTTTACCTATTGAAAGTCATCTTTCAATTGTTGAAGTTTGCAAATGCTTTCATTTTGGACAAAGACTAAAAATTTGTCATTTGGTAAAGAGTTAATGCATCTGCATGGAGTTTCAAGGCTTGTCAGCCAGAGCAGTTTGTGCTGACTGCCATAGGTAGAAGTTTTCTTGCACTTTTATTTTTCTGCTTGTACAAGGATCAGTCTACCTCATAAGCCTGATAAGATTGACTTTTTTAAATCTGGAATCATAATTATGACTTGCTTGGTGTGATGCAACAAACCCCTTTTGCCAGACCATAGCTCATATCTCACCTGCAACATGCGAAATGGGTCATTCGGACAATTACTTAACTCATTACAAACGGCAATATTTGAGGCTTGTCTAAACTCAAAGCATTTGCAGACAACCAAATAAAGTTGACTGAAAATTTGAAATGTATTATATGTAAACTAGGAAACATTGTGGGAACTGGAGAAAATGCTGGTAACCAGCATTTTCTCCTTTTTCCACAATGTTTTCTTGAGGCTTCTTATATACTCAGGGTCATCAAAAGTAGGGTTTGTGTGGTAATGGCTTTCATCGCGGATCAGCCCGCGCAAACTGCACAGGCTAAATCCGAAACAACACTACTTTTTTATGTAATTTTTCTGTTTTGTGCAAGTTTACTGTAGTGCAAAATCTAATGTAGTATGAAGTTCTGTCTCTGACTAGACCACACAGACTGCGCAAGCATACCCGAGACAACAATTTGCGCATTTAACTTTCGAATGCCCCTTTTTGCGGGTTGCAAGGCAAGAAATATTGTGTGCAGTACGTGACTGATCTTTGCCATGATGCAGAATACTCTGAACTTCTCTTTGAATGATAAAAGTCATGTTATCTCAGTTTTCTTGCCAACAACCCTGACAAAATCAATGTTTGTGATGGACAAGAAGATAAATTAACCCTTTACCCCTTAAGGCATTTCTATTGTATCTCTAATTGACCCTAAATATCAGCAAGGATGAAGCCGTTTCTTATGCATATATGACACCTTTTGACAGCATAGAAAACATTGTGGCAAAAGGAGAAATTGCTTGTGACGAGCAATTTCACCTTTTGCCACAATATTTTCCAAATGCTCCTACAAACAATGCATAGAAATGAGTACCTATGGAGTAAAGGGTCTAGCAGGATTTCAGGGCTCACACATTGCAAGTCTTGATATAGTGCCAATTGTTGAAATTTCTCACAAATAAATCTGACATTCCAAACTACTTCATGCACAAAAACAAACCCTCTAAAAACTACAGATTAAAAAACTGATGATTTACACAGAAAAGGCAGTTTATCTGCAACAAACTTGACTGTTTAACTCATTACCAAACGACAAAATTTTAGATTTGTCGAAATAGAAAGCATTTGCAGACGACAAAATAAAAGTGACTGAAAACTTGAAAATTGTTTTGTGAAGGGTAGAAAACATTGTGGGTAAAGGAGAAAATGCTGGTTACCAGCATTTTCTCCTTTTCCCACAATGTTTTCAACAGGCTTCTTTCTCATGGTTGTCAAAAGTAGGGATTGTGTGGTAATGGGTTAATGCTCTGTTTGATTCAATGAGAACACCAACTTTGTAGAACCAATGGAATGGTGTCAGCGGTTGTTAGGTAGAGCATCGGCCTGCCTCATAACCATAAGGTCCTAAGTTCGATACCTGGGAGTACTAATTAGTTCCCGAGGAAGTAGAACTGCAAGAGATTAGTATGAATCATTTATTGCTGTAAAATAAATAATGTTTTTTACTCTTTATTACACGAACCTGATTTTTGACGACCCTTAGAAAGAAAGCCATGAAAACATTGTGGGAAAATGAGAAAATGCTGAAAACCAGCATTATCTCCTTTTCCCACTGTGTTTTCTACCCTGCTGGAAACAAATTTGAATTTTTGAATTACGTATATTTTATTGTCTGCAAATGATTTCAATTTGGGGTAGTCCAGGGGTTTTGTGGGTTGGTAAAGAATTCAACTAACTAAAACCAATGGATGCTCGACCACCAAGTATTAGATTGGCAAGCAGAAATGAAATCATGGAGACACAGACAAACACACAGGCAGATAGGGTCGTGGCTATAACGGTCAGAAAAAAATAGTTCTGGGAGCACACTGTGAACAACCCGACGGCTTTAGACAGATTTAAGTTGTTACTAAATAACTAAATTTTAGACCAGTCCAAACTCAAAGCATTTGCGGACTACAGTATAGATGTGGATCAAACGATGAAATCTGTCTGACAGGGTGGAAAACAATTACTGGCAATTTCTCCTTTTCACACAATGTTTTCTTCCCTTCCAAAGGCAACTATCATTTTTTCAGTCTGCAAATGCTTACAATCTTGATGACTGAAATTTCGACATAGTTGTTATGTCAGTGAAGAGAAAATGTTATATTGAAGTCCCCGTTATCTCAGTTCGAAGTCCTGAACTCATTACCAAACGACAATATTTCAGGCTTTTATTCGAAAGCATTTGCAGACAACAAAATAAAAGTGACTGAAAAATTTAAACTTGTTTTGTGAAGGGTATAAAACATTGTGGGAAAAGGAGAGAATGCTGGATATCAGCATTTTCTCCTTTTCCCACAATGTTTTCTAATGGCTTCTCTCTCAGGGTCGTCAAAAGTAGGGATTGTGTGGTAATGGGTTAATTAACTGCTTTGTTAGTTATCACATTCGCAAGTATTATACATAAACAGACCTTCAGCTCAAACCCCACAACTCTTTCGAAATTCCATTATCACAGAATAATCTACATAAATAATAAGGGAGAAGAAGATCAAATTATTATGACAATAATCTTTAGGAATATTTAGCCAGTTAACTCTTTACCAAACAACAAAATTTTGGACTAGTTCAAATTGAAAACGTTTGCAGACGACTAAACTAATTCGAATCAAAAATTGAAATTTGATTTGGAAAGGATAGAAAACATTGTGGGAAAAAGAGAAAATGCTGGTAACCAGCATTTTCTCCTTTTCCCACAATGTTTTCTACAGGCTTCTTTCTCAGGGTCGTCAAAAGTAGGGATTGTGTGGTAATGGGTTTAACCATCTGCATAGTGTGTGGGCGAGAGTGTCTGGGGAAGTTATCAAATTTTGAAATCATAAATTTCATCTGAACAACAATTAGATCCATTCAAACTATTACAACACAATCCTTTATTGTAGGCAAAGGCTTCTGAAAACATTATGGGCTGGTAACCAGTATTTTCTCTTTTTCCCGCAATATTTTCTACCCTGTCAAAGAATTCCAGTTTATCTCTATCACTTATGGAACTTACGTCTGCAGAATCGCTGAATGTGGAAAAACCGAGAGTTGTCTAAATGCAAGAAACCACCATTTTATCAGAACAGAACAGAACATTTTATTGACTTAACCTGTACAGGTCATCATCATTATCCTTGTTCCACAATGTTTTAACCCATTACCACACAATCCCTGCTTTTGACACCCTTGGAAAAGAGGCCCTTTTGAAAACATTGTGGGAAAAGGAGAAAATGCTGGTAACCAGCATTTTCGGCTTTTCACACGATGTTTTCTACCCTTCACAAAACTAATTTCAAATTTCACTTTCATTTTGTCGTCTGCAAATGCTTTTGATTTGAACAAGCCTAAAATATTGTTGTTTGGTAATGAGTTAACCCTTTCCCAAACAAGGCCTGGTTTTTACGTGTCTGCAGTAAAAGTCTTTTGAAAACACAGTGGGAAAAGGAGCAATTTCTCCTTTCCCCACAGTGTTTTCTACCCTTTTTGAGAACTTTCTGCCATTTTCTACAAATCTAGAATTGTCGTCTGCAAACTCTTTTGGTTTGGAAGGGTCCAAAATTTATCCTTTAGGAAAGGGTTAAGCCTTTTCAGAAGCAAATCTTTATATTTTGAATCTCATCTGTTTCCTTATTTCCAAAATAAATGCTTTCAATATGCACACATACAAAACTCTGTCTTTGTCAGTAAACAGGTAAGCTCTCTACCATAGTAATCCTGAATTTAAACAACACGAAACAAATCAGCCCATTGAAAACAATGTGAAAAAAATGCTGGCTGCCAACATTTCATCTCCTTACCCCACACTGTTTACTATTCTTTAAATTTCATCCATTTTTGAGCCTCGTCTATTTTGCTGTCTTCAAATGCCTCCAATTTGGACAAGTCTAAAGCTTTCACAGTCCTATGGTGAAGCGTTAACTCTTTACCATACATTTCAAAATTTTAACAACTCTCAGAAAGAAACCCTTTAAAAACATTGCAGAAAAAGGAGAAAATGCTGGTATCAGCATTTTCTCCTTTTCCTACAATGTTTTCTGCCCTTCTCAAAACAATTTTCAATTTTCAAGCCATATTTATTTGCCTTCATTTTGGACTGGTCTGCAATTTTTGTCGTTTGTAGTAAAGAGCTAAAAGAGAATTATATGCACAATACTGCTTTCATCCTTTCAATGTATGCACAATCATTAACCCATTACCACACAATCCCTACTTTTGACAACCCTGAGAAAGAAACCTTTAGAAAACATTGTGGGAAAAGGAGAAAATGCTGGTAACCAGCATTTTCTCCTTTTCCCACAAAGTTTTCTACACTATGAAGGTAAAATTGCACCATTTGAACCACTCTGAAATTGTCGTCTGCAAATGCTTTCAATTTCGATAGGTCTAAAATTTTTCCGTGAGGGAATGGATTAAATCACAATAGATTTCCATTCAGGGTACACACTAAATATGCATTCTTGCTGTATCATATATCCTAAGTATGTTCAGCAGAGTCACAAATATCTGAACCAAGCTATAAGAAAAGGGGACTTAATGCATTCGCAGAAAGTTTCAAGCGAGGCCAACATCTCAGTGCTGCCTGCATGGGCTGACCATGGACGAAACTTTTTGCCACTGGTCAATTTCATGACAAGTCAAATTACCACTCTGCCTCATGATTCAGTCATTAAATACAAGATTAATTTTATGGATTCATGGCTGTGTGATGAACACTTGGTTTAAGTTTTTACCAGACAACAAAATTTTAGCCTTGTCCAAATTGAAAGCATTTGCAGACGATAATTTCCATGTGACTCAAATGTAGCACTTTTTCTTTCATTGGGTTGAATACACTGTGGGAAAAGGAGAAAATGTTGGTTATCCACATTTTCTCCTTTTCCCACAATGTTTTCAAACACCTTCTTTCCCAGGATCACTAAAAGTCAACAGAGATGCATTAAGCCCCCTTTCACTATGGCAAGGCTCACATTCTTCCAACACCCCCCTCCCACCCCAACATACACACAATTTTTTGTTCACACCATAACAAAAATGTAGACAGGGCCAAACTGAAATAATTTGCAGATTACAAGTTACATGTAGCTCAAATGATGATTTCTGTCTTTTATGGGATCGAAAACATTGTGGAACAAGGAGAAAATGTTGGTAAACCAGCATTTTCTCCTTTTCTCACAATGTTTTCAAACGCTATCTTCCTCAGGGTCATGTAAAACTTGTGTAATGGGTAAATGCACACATTTCTTTTCATGATTGATTATATGGAGTTTAAAGACATTTTCAACATTATTTCAGTTATATTGTGGTGGCCAGTGCACCTATTCATGCTTTCCTGGAGTCTCTTTTTCCAGAACTTTACACAATTTTCTTTCCAAACCACTGGCTGCTTTCCCACATAATCATTGTCGAAACAAGGGTCAGTGGTTGTGAAAGGAATGAATCCTGTCGCAATAACTATCATCTATCCTTGGAAAGAAATTGGCCAGGCCAGGGGTCATAGCCAGGGACACAACTTCACACCCCTTACGAAATGACACAATTTTATGCTGGTCAAAATTTAAAGCACTAGTCTTGCAGAGGAAGAAATGAGGATAACTCAAAATTTGTTTCCAGCAGGGTAGAAAACATTGTGGGAAAAGGAGATAACGCTGGTAACCAGCATTTTCTCCTTTTCCCACAATGTTTTCAAAAGACTACCACATCAGGGTAATAAAAAGCAGGGATTGTTTGGGAAAGTATAACCCATTACCACACAATCTCTACTTTTGACGCCCCTGAGAAAGAAGCCTTTTGAAAACCCTATGCGAAAAGGAGAAAATGCTGGTAACCAGCATTTTCTCCTTTCCCCCCAGTGTTTTCTACCCTTCCCAGAATAAATTTCAATTTTTCAGTCACATTTAATTTGTCGTCTGCAAATGCTTTTAATTTGGACCAGTCTAAATTTTTCTCGTGTGGTAATGGGTTAAACATTACAATATGTGGTACTTATGACTGACAGAGATAACATTAGAAGGTCAGGAAGTAATTATGTATTTCAACCCTTTACCACACTATCCCAAGTTTTAATGACTCCAAGAAAAAGCACTTGGAAAACATTTAAACACACAATCTCAAGTTTGAATGACCATGAGAAAAGCACTTCGAAAAAAACTGTAGAAAAAGAAGAAAATAATGGAAACCAGACATAAGCTTGCTCTGGCCTCAGTCAGTGATGCTAAAAACTAACTACAGTAAAACCTCGATAATTCGAGGTCCCAAGGGGACGAGCAAAATGCTCGAGTTTTCGCGGTGCTCGAATCATCCACAATGTCCTTGGGAAAAAAAAAAGTGTGTTCGAGATCGACGATCAAAGTCTTCTTCCCGAGCAGTATTATTTATTAATGTATCTGTCCCTATTTGATTAATTCATTTAGAGCATTTGAACAATATAGTATCAAAAGGGTTATTTTCTGTGAATTTTCCTGTTTTGATCCTATGAGTATGGATTTTTTAATTAAATATTCTAAATAATCTGGCCTTTCTTTCGATAGTTTCTGGAAAAGTCGTGTTCTGTAATTTTAACAAAATCGTAAAATCTGCCCTTTTATATGTCGAGAAAGACGTCCAAATTTTGAATCACAAACGGTACCGTTTGATTTCGGTGCTGTTGGAATGGTTACAGAAGGGTAAATTACTGAAGTTAGAGCGCTAAGCTAATGAGAGATAAAAACAGAGAATTTCGACTTTTCTCATTACCAATGTCTTCAACACGAAAACAGATCAGAATATCTGCACAACCCGTGAAAATCACATTTACCTGTGTCAAAGGTAAATTTCTACGACATTAAAAGGTACCAATGATAATCACACCGAATCAAAATTCTGATCCTGATATTCACACAAACCCGAAGTACGACGTCAGCGTAACAAAACAGATAAAATTTATGTGATCAAACGGGTCCTAATCTGTGGCGATGCGACTGGGAAAAACCTGATGCTATAAATAGATTTGACATGAAAACTGATAAAAATATGGCGTCGTCTGATCACAATTGCTGTTACTGAACTGACTTTTCAGGATCAACAATGAATTTAAAGGGCTGTTGTCACAAGTAGCCTCTCATCATTAATTAACGTCAACACCTTCTCAAATCATATTATGGTATGAATACCCCGTAGTAATCGGCAGTTTGTTAAACTTGCGCCACACCGTAGACAGGCTGGCGAGATAAAATCCTTTGCTTGGAAAGGTGTGAAAATCGTTGGAGAGGTGAAAAACTATTGTATTCGAATAAACAATCAATTTAAAGAAGGAAAATAATTACAGGGACCAGCATCCGTGTTCGAATTATCGACTTATCGAGACTCGAAATTACCGAGCTACTTTTGGTTCAATAAAGTAGATTTCTTTGCCGGGACTCTAGGAATACCTCGAAATATGCCGGGTTCTCGAATGTCCGAGACTTGAAATAACAAGGTTTTACTGTATACTGTAATTCCTGCCTTGCTTTCGCTGAAAGGTTTTTGCCTTATCAGACAATAACACTGTAGATTGAATCGATTGATTGATTGTATAGTGTTTTACACCTTTTTTCAACATAATTTCAATTCTATCACGGTGGCCAGTGCACTTATCCATGTGTTCCTAGAGTTTCTTCTATCAGTACTTCATAGAATGTTCTCTCCAGGCTCTCTCACTATCTGCTTTCCCACATGATCATTGTCCAAACAATGGTCAGCGGTGGGAGAGGAACAAATCCTGTCGCAGTGACTACCATCAATTCTCAAAAAGAAATTGGCCAAGCCTGAGGGATCGTAGCCAGGTATCGGACACTGGACCCTGTGTTCTCAAGTCCTGCATGTTACTGACTGAGCTACTGTGGGGCTCAGCAGTGCAGATTGTAGAACAGGCTGTATGTTTTATGGTCTGACCTTAATCTACACTTTTCATAACAGCACAGTAGGTCACACTTTGCAACTATATTCATAGCCATTGAAAAGGCAGATTTATTTCTTAAATAGTGACTGAGTTAAATTTGATATTTCAGCATAATATTTCAGATATTGACCATTTGACCCAGTCTCTGTTTACAGCTAATGGCCATGCCACAATGTAATTAAATTCTACTAAACTGCAAACTTTCACTCATCCAAGTTGAAAGCATTTGCAGACAACAACTTAGATGTGGCTTGCATAATGAGATTTGCCTGTGACAGAGCAGGGAAAAAGAGCGGGAAAAAGAGAAATTTCTAGTTTCCGGCATTTTCTCCTTTTCCCACAGCGTTTTCAAAAGCTTTCTGACTGATGGTCGTTTACAAACATTCATATTTCCATGGTAAGAAATTTAACTCTTTACCACACAATCCTGACTTTTAACAGCCCTGAGAAAGAAGACTTTTGAAAACATTGGAGGAAAAGGAGAAAATGCTGGAAACCAGCATTTTCTCCTTTTCCCACAATTTTTTCTACCCGTCCCAAAAGAAGTTTTAATTTTTAAATCACATTCATTTTGTTGTCTGCAAATGCTTTCAATTTGGACTAGTTCAAAATTTTGTTGTTTGGTAAAGAGTTAAGGTGACTGTGTCACCCTTGAAGATCAAGATCAGTCATATACATATTGTTCAGGCTGATTTTGGATCTTCCATGATAAATATTTTAAGGAAAAAAAAATTAGTAAACAAACCGATATATTTTCTTTTATAAGGCCAAATGCATCTATCTTTTCTTCTGACACACTATTTTCAATATTGTTCGCACTCCCAGTATGGAAAAAGTCATCAGGGCCTGTATTCACCAACCATTCTGGAGAACATTCTTTGTCTTATTCTCCAGAATTTTCTACATTAAATTTTGTAAGTAACACAACTTTAATGATTGCCTAAACCATACAGTTTAGCAGCCAATCAGAAGTTGTGTTACTTACAAATTTAGAAAACCTTGCAGAATAAGACGAAGAATATGCTCAAGAATGGTTGGTGAATACTGGCCCAGAAAACAGTATAATGACCAGAGAGCTCTACAGACTTACCGACCCCCTACCACACAATTAACCCTTTCCCAAACAACAAATTTAAGACTCTTCCAAACTCAAAGAATTTTGGGGAGGACAATTTCAAATTTGATAAAAATGGCAGAAAGTTCTTCCCAATGGGTAGAAAACACTGTGGGAAAAGGAGAAATTGCTTGTTACGAGCAATTTCTCCTTTTCCCACAATGTTTTCAAAAGACTTGTACTGAAGACACGTAAAAACAAGGGCTTGTTTGGGAATGGGTTAAGTTTCATGACCCTTGGAATGAGGGCTTCTAAGAGCAGAGTGGGAAAAGAAGAAAATACTGGTAACTAGAATTTTCTCCTTTTCCCACAATGTTTTCTAACCTAACAGAAACCAATCCAAATCATTTGAGCCACATTCAATTTGTTGTCTGCAAATGCTTTCAATTGTGATCCGACTAAAATTTTGTCATCTGGTAACTTAACGAATCTATAACCTGGTATTTACAGTCACAAAATCAATTCTGGTTATTGGTACACAAAACTATTAATTCTTTAACCCTGTACCCAATAAGGTATTTCTATGGTATCTCTAACTGACCCTAAATAACAGCAAGGATGAAGCCATTTCTTATGTGTATATGACACCTTTTGATAGCACAGAAAACATTGTGGCAAAAGGTGAAATTGCTCGTCACGAGCAATTTCACCTTTTGCCACAATGTTTTCCAAAGGCTCCTACAAACAATGCGTAGAAATGAGTATCTATGGAGTAAAGGGTTAAACACACAATCCCGACTTTTAACGATCGATAGAAGAAAAGACTTTTGAAAACATGATAGAAATAGGAGAAAATGCTGGTAACCACTTGCGATTTTTCTTTTCCCCACAATGTTTTTTATCCATTTAGTTTTAAATCTATTTAATATAACCAGCATTTTCTCCTTTTCCCACAAAGTTTTCTACTTTATCAGTGTAAAATCGCACAATTTGAGACACACAGTCTAATGTACAAGTCCAAAACCGTCCTCATTTTTGAGGACAGCCATACTTTTAGAAACTGCTATGTTAATGCACAATTAAATTGTAATCTGCAAATGCTTTGAAATTGGACAAGGCTAATATTTTGTCGTCTGGTAAAGAGTGAATTTGTTTTCTGCAAATACTTTCAAACTGGCCAATGCTAAAATGATGTCATCTGGTAAAACAGCTTAAAACAAAAATACATCTATAAACAGAACAATAAACCTTAGAATAATGGTGACATTGTAACAAAACAAAAATGTTCACTTTATAATTCCCTGCTACTTCCCGATATAACAGACACATGTTTACATGATTTAACCCTTTCCGAAACGGCAAATTTTGGATCAGACCAAATTGAAAGCATTTTGCAGGTGACAAATTAACAGTTGCTAAAAACATTTTTTTCTATATGATAGGGTAGAAAACATTGTGGGAAAAGGAGAAAATGCTGGTTACCAGCATTTTCTCCTTTTCCCACAATGTTTTCAAAAGGCTTCTATTCCTGACCCGTAAAAACCAGGGCTTGTTTATGGGAAAGGGTTAAATTTAAATTCCCTGGCACAAGACCTTGCAATATTGTACTAGGTAACAAAACTCCAGTCATCACATAGTTACGTACACCTATAATCCAATAAAGCTTTCAATCCAATGAGACCTTTTTAGATCACGATCCCAGAATAAACTAGCAGAGAGAAGTTCCAGTAACTTTTAGCCGTCATAGCACAACTGATTATTCCACTTCTGATGGGTATGTGGGGCATGCTGATCATGTAGATCAAGATCAAACTGGGCTGAATGTGCAGACTGATTTTGATCTATACTATCTGTCACCTTCTAACATTATTCTAGTGAATTAACTTTAACCCATTACCAAACAACAATATTTTAGACTGGTCCAAATTGAAAGCATTTGCAGACGACAAAATAAAAGTGACTGAAAATTTGAATTTTGTTTTGTGAAGGGTAGAAAACACTGTGGGAAAAGGAGAAAATGCTGGTTACCAGCATTTTCTCCTTTTCCCACAATGTTTTCTAAAGGCTTCTTTCTCAGGGGCGTCAAAAGTAGGGATTGTGTGGTAATGCGTTAAGTCTTTACCAAACAACAACAATTTTGAAAGATGCAGATGACATGTAAAATGCTGAGTTTGCTATTGAAATGGAGGAAAATATTGTGGGAAAAGGTGAAAAAGCTGGTTACCAGCATTTTCTCCTTTTCCCACAAGGTTTTCCAAAGGCTATTTCCTCAAGGTCGTTACAACTCAGAATCATGTGGTAAGGAGTTAACTCTTTACCCCATAAGGCATTTCTATGGTATCTCTACGTGACCTTAAATAACACCAAGGATGAAGCTGTTTCTTATGTGTATATGACACTTTTTGATAGCATAGAAAATGTTGTGGCAAAAGGTGAAATTGCTCATCATGAGCAGTTTCACCTTTTGTCACAATGTTTTCCAAAGGCTCCTACAAGCAATGCGTAGAAATGAGTATCTATGGAGTAAAGGGTTAAAATAGCAGTATTAGTCCACAAGAATAAGTTTTAATGACCCTGGGGACGAAGACTTTTGAAGACACTGTGGGAAAGGGAGAATATACCAGAAGTTTCTTTTTCCACAATGCTTTCATACCTTTGAGAGAAATCCAATCATTTGAGTGATGTTTTCTTACCCCTTTGCCACAAAATCCTGAGTTTTAACAAGCCTGAAAAAGCAGCCTTTTGAGAAAACTGTCGGAAAAAGAGACGAAAAAAAAGAAAGCTGGTAACCACATTTTCTCCTTTTCTCCCAATGCTTTCTACCCTACATATCAAAGAAAACTAGAGCTGTCACTGAATGCGACTTACAACCCCCGCCAGCATAATGAGTGTGACAGAAAAAAGTGTTAAGTTCAAGGGGAGATAATTCCTCCACCAGGAATTAAGAGTTGACACTTGAAAATTGCATACTGAAAATCTTCAATATATGATCAGTAAATGTGCAAAGTTTCAATATAATTGACGGAAAACTGTTGGAAGAGTTCGCAACACAAAATTACAAGTATTTTGTACAAAGACGGACACACAGACAGACAGGCTGATTCCAGTATACCCAAGAAACATTCGTTTTTTGGGGGTATAAATATCATCCCAGCTGAAAACGGTAGATTCATCATTCCAGATCTCACAATTGCTAGAGATTCCAGCTGCAATGAAAGATCTCTCAAGAGAAAAATATTTTGACATAAATTTGATAAAATTGGCCGACACAACTATTGATTTATGGCTGCAAACTTCTTTGTCATATGATGGGTTTCCAATCAGATAGTCTAGAAAACATTGTGGAAAAAGGAGAAAATGCTGGCTACCAGCATTTTCTCCTTTTTCCACAATGTTTTCCAAGAGGCTTCTTCTCAGGGTCTTTAAAACTCAGGATTATGTGGTTTAGAGCAACCTGTACAAGGTTGAAGCAATTTTTACAACAAAAAATTTACTTTGATTCAAGAAATACCTTGAAAAAAAAGATTGACTGCGTAAATATGCCTGCCTGCAAATACCGGACACAGGCAGAGGCCCTTAATTTTAGCAAGTCTACATTTTATTTTTTTTATTTATTTCAAACATATCTATTTTACATCAATTCAGAAACAATTTCGTACAACTGATACTTAAATCTCTCTTGACTCTGCTTCCTGGGAAATACACCAGTACTCGCACAGAACATGTGGGCCAATGAAAAATCACCGAACATGTGGGCCAATGAAAAATCCCGAAGGTGAAACCCAGCATTTTTCATTGGCCCACATGTTCGGTGCAGGTTCATATTTTCCACCAATCACAAATTTCTATAAGGTCTTTTTTTTTAGCTGTACCAAAAAGCTTGCCAAAAGCCAACACTTTCAAGCCACATTGAAAAGCATCACAAAATAGGCAATTTCTATTAAAAATGCTCTCCAAAGGGCCATCATAATAAAGTGTCTGTATTTTCATATTGTGCCCCCTATTATTGTTCTCCCCTGCCTCCCTCCTTCCAGAAACAGTATTATTATGAAAGAGCACTCTTTTTTGGCTAGCCGTATCCATTGGCTTAGGTCATATCATGGCAGTCAATGCACCTACACATTTATTTCTTGGCTTTCTCACATGAAACACAACTTCCTTTCCAAGTCACTGACTGTTTTTCACATGTATCAGAGATGAGAAGTAAACAAGAGTGCCATGATGGTCCTGAAATTGCTCACCTGAGCCTTTTGACAACACAGGATCCATTTTATACCTCTTTCAAGATGTTATAACAAACATTCTCACATGCTTTCATAATTATTGGATTGAAAGATAGGCCCCTAGTTTGTACACAAGCCTTTCTTATACTAATCCATGTCATCAAAACAAACATTTTGACCAAGTTTCATTTAAAATTTGACATAGTGACCTAATTTTCATTCAAACTGACCCATTTTCAAACTGGCGTAAGATGTCATCAAGATAAACATTCTGACCTCATTTCATGAGTATTAGACAAAAATTTTGTGCCTTCTAGAGCATACAAAAGGTTTTTCAAAGATTTAAGCCACTGACCTAGTTTTTGACCTGACCTGACCCACTTTTGAACCTGTCCGAGATATTATCAAGATAAACATTTTCACCAAGTTTCACAAGTATTGGACTGAAAATGTGACCTCTAGAGCGCACACAAGGTAGAAGTTAACGATGCATAACGCACACTGGACACAGCACAATCACAAAAACTCACAATGAGCACTTTGTGCTCAGGCGAGCTAAAAATCGCCACGAGGAAAGTCTCCCTCAACTGGGTACCAGACTCGCAACCACCAAGTCAGGTATGCTTACCACTGAGCTACCTGGCCAGGCTGCAGTTTCAAGGTCCTATTTTCAGAAAAGCTGACAAGGTATATCAAAGATCTGACTGCACACAGATTGTGAAAGATGCCTTTCAATTTTAAATTCCCAAAGGCATCTTGTCAAACATTGGCATCATGGTTTTTATGAAATCAATGTGAAATCTATATCGAGATAAGATTCAAAGAGGAATTTATATAATCTAATTTTGAATGAAATTTATCAAAGTTGATAGTGAACATGTCTTGAACCCTGAGACAATAACCAGACAATAACAGGTCCCTCTCAGGTTATGTCCCAGTTCTGTTATCTATCAAATCATGATTTCGTAAGTGAGGCCTTACAAAAAATTATCCGTGTAAAGGATTTTGGTCCAGATGCTGTGGGGTAGGTAGGGATTTCTTTTTCCAGAAATTTTTCACACTGACCATGTATCGACATTGCACTGACAGATTCCGCCCCAATCGTAGCATAAAAAGTTCAAGGTTAGCAGCATTTTTGCGGTAAGGTAGGGAAACCCTAAACAGAGATATTTTTTGATAGGCCGGACTTGAAAGTATTGTACCCATGATGGCCGTGTATTACCTCACTGCCAGATGGACTTGCATTACATGAAATTGACATCAACAGTTATTCAATTGTAAGAAATCTGCACAGCAATCACAGCAATAAAATTTCTCAGAAAATAAAAGCCTTTCTTCATGTCCTACAAATAAGAACACATTGTGGTCTAATCTTGATCTTTAACAAAAGCTATTTAACTCTTTACCGCACAATCCCAACTTTTAACGACCCTAAGAAAAAAGCCTTTTGAAAACATTGTAGGAAAAGGAGAACCAGCATTTTCTCCTTTTCCCACATTGTTTTCTACCCTTCCCAAACCAAATTTCAATTTTTGGGTCACGCTTACAGAGATCTGCTGAGGACGCGCCATTACCGGATGGGCCCTAAAAAATTACAAATGGCCCCCAAAAAAATATGTCCAAGGGGCCATCCGGCGCATTAAAAATATGAGCCATGCAACATAGGTATGAAGATTACTTGGGACAAATTCAACGGAAGTCTGTTTTGTTCGAATCAATTTCACTTCCGTGTTTTCCCCAAAGTCATTTTATGGATTGTAATGGCAATTCTGGTTGGCTTAGTACTTAATGAAAGTTGGGTTCCCAAAATTTTGAGCCAATGACTTTCGTTTTCACAAGTAAACAGATAACGGTTTCGTTTTTCGTTCTGCATCAAATGATCGCTGTTCTTGATAAACTCCGATGGCCAAAAAGACGAACTGTGAATCTAAACTAAGCTATTTTGGTCAAACAATGGCAAAAGAGGCTAAGACAAATAGCAAGCACAAGCCCTCTGGGCAACACGAAACGCCGAAGTGTGATACTTCCAGCAACTAACCCTATATCTCTCTACAGATGACGAGCGGACTTCCCCTGGCTTTCTTAAGACTCGGGGGATGGAGGGGGGGGGGGGGGGGAGACTTTACCACATGTTCTCAGTGTATGAGGCACTAATTTTTCTTTGGCCCTTGAAGCACAGGAAATTATTTGTGAATCAATAAAACAGATAACTGCTAAATTATCATACAAAATGTTTGATTTTTATTCGGTATTCTGTCTCTAGTCTATAATTGTATTCAATTTATGTCCGAACTTCAGTCATGGCCCCATGTTGTAAAAAGGTGGCCCCACTTTTTGGGCTTGGATGGGCCATGGGCCCAATCAGGTAAAAAGCTTGGCAGAACTCTGCGCTTATATTGTAGTCTGCAAATACTCTCAATTTGGACCTGTCTAAGATTTTGTTGTTCGGTAAACAGTAAAGTCACCATAGGCACTAAAATAGATCGGCTGTCAGTGATTGGTTAATGTTTAACACTTTACCACACAAGAAATTGTTATAATGGTCCAAATTGAAAGCATTTGCAGACAACAAAATAAAGATGGCAGAAAATTTAAATTTAAATTGGGTCGGTAGAAAACACTGTGGGAAAAGGAGAAAATTCTGGTTACCAGCATTTTCTCCTTTTCCAACAGTGTTTTCAAAAGGCTTCTTTCTCAGGGCCATTAAAAGTCGGCATGGTGTGGTAAAGAGTTAACAGAGTTTTCAATATTATCTCAGACATATTACATGGTGGCCTGTGCACCTACCCATACTTTCCTGGTGTCTGTGTTACCTCACTTTGCACTATACATATTATATATTCCCAAGCCACTGGATGCTTTCCCACATAATCATTGCTGCAACTATGATAAGAAGTAACAGTTAAATGTATCCTGCTATACTGAATATCACCAATCCTCGGGGATAAACTAGCCAATCTGGAGATTTGAACCTGCCATGCCCTGTCCTAAAAATACACACCAAAACAAACCCTACCACACAATCATGAGAGCATCCAATAAAGGAAAAAGGGTAACAGAAGTCGGATCACACCTACTTCCCAGATCTATAATGATTATATACATGATCTGATAATGAGCCGGCTCACCCTTCATCATCCATCAACCTTCCTGACTGCTAATGACAGATAGGTCAGCAAGGATACAATTACAGGATTTTTACGAAATCTTAGACTAGGCCAAAATTGTAAGCATTTGCAGACCTCAAAATAAAATTAACTCAAAAATTGAATTTGTTTCCAGCATGGTAGAAAACATTGAGGGAAAAGGTGAAAATGCTGATTACCAGCATTTTCTCCTTTTCCCACAATGTTTTCAAAAGCCTTCTTTCTCAGGGTCGTAAAACCAAGGGACTGTTTGGTAAAGGGTTATCACTTTTTTCAACAATATTTCAGTCACACAAAAAGCCCAGAATTCTATGCATCAATTAGATGAAAAGAGATCAACGATAGTGCATGTGAGTGTAAGTTGATAATTCAAGAACGATTGTATAAGAAAGTAAAATTACTATAATGCAAACTGAAAATGTCATTAGATCAAAAAGTGTCAACCCTGGTCAGCCTGCACAATTTGCGCAGTCTGTCAGGGTTTACACTTTTCACAGTTCCCAGAAGGTCCCTTTTTGCGTGCATACTGGGTCACATAATGATCGCATCAGAAACATGAATTCATCTGCATTAAGGACATTAAATGGCCTGATGTTATTTACAACTTGGCTCGACCCCATCACCATAATGGCTTAAGCCCATTTACAAGACAATCATACTTTTGAATATTTAATTTCCCTCTATGTGAAAAGCTTTTCAAAATTCACCTTGAATATAGGAACTGATCATATGTCTCATACATTCATCTCATGCTATAGCTAAAATTCTATGTGAAGTACACTGTTCAAGAACTTGCAGTCTAATTCTGAATCTACACTGTCCGTAAAAACAACTAAATTCTGTTCCAGCACTTTATGGGTTAACCCTTTCCCAAACGACAAATTTTTGGACCAGACCAAATTGAAAGCATTTGCAGACGACAATTCAACTCCAGCTGAAAAGATGATTTCTGTCTATGATAGGATAGAAAACATTGTGGGAAAAGGAGAAAATGCTGGTGACCAGCATTTTCTCCTTTTCCCACAATGTTTTCAAAAGGCTACTACTCCAGACCCGTAAAAACCAGGGATTGTTTGGGAAAGGGTTAATCCTTTACCACACGATCCTGACTGTTGACAACCCTGAGAAAGAAGCCTTTTGAAAACATTGTAGGAAAAGAAGAAAATGCTGGCTAACCAGCATTTTTTCCTTTTCCCATGTTTTCTACCCTTCCTAAAACAAATGTTAATTTCAATTTTTTATGCATGTTTTATTTTGTCGTCTGCAAATACTTTCCATTTTGACATGCCTAAAATTTTGTTCTTTGGTACAGAGTTAACAGATTTATAACCTTGTATACATTTTCCCCACAACATAGCTAACAACAAAACACACTTGAGAAGAAAGAATCAATTTAAAAAGAACACTATTTTTGAAAAACATGAAAAAGAGAAAACATTACAAATCCTTCCTAGCACCTTCTGTATTGCTTTCAATCTCGTTAAAATTTTCCCACTAAGAATCAATACAATATCAGCTTTTAGCACATTAGCACTGGTGGATGACCTTTTGTGGCTGTTAGCAGAAAAATCTTGTAAACATTATGGAAAATGTGATTATTAGTTAAATCTTTTCACCGCAATGTATTTCACTTGCAGTTATGCCATAATCTTTTACTAAACAACCCAGGGCTTGAACTATCCTGACGAAAAAGGCTTTTAAAATATTGTAGGACAAGAGCTTAACAAAGCGGTGCATAAATGCCCCGGGGGGGGGGGCTTCTCTGTGAAATGGCTTAAAATCTAAAAAAGCCTGAAGATTTCCAAATTTTAAAAGTCAGATGCACAACTAAACATCATAGAAATTCATTGCGGTAAGTTTGAACTTATTCCATCGAAAACGGACAGATGGACGGTTGATTAGGGCCGTAACGTAATACAACCCTTCGCACATATAACAAGGAGATAATGCTGGTACGCTGCATTGTCCCAGTTTTCAACAGTCTTTTATTTCTTAAAGAAAAATTCTATTATTTGAACAACATTTTTTTTGATCCTGAAGATACTGTTTATCAGCTTTATCTCCTTTTCCAGTAATGTTTTCGAAAGTTTGCCATCCTTGGGATTGTTTGGTTGATGTACATGTAGAAGGTTTTAACTCTTTACCACACAATGAAAATGAAAACTTGTCCAAATTGAAAGCATTTGCATATGACAATTCAAACGTGTCTCCGGTAACGGTACTTGTCTTTGACAAGTAAGAAAACATTGAGGGAAAAGGGGAAAATGCTGGTTACCAGCATTTTCTCCTTTTCCATTAATGTTTTCAAATGGCCTCTTCCGCAGGGGTCGTTAAAAATCGGGATTGTGTGGTAAAGAGTTAAACAAAGTAGCCACTGCTTCTGCCAATTAGTAAATAACAGTTTCTGGTTTCTTACATTACACCAACACAGGTTTATCCCTTATGTTACACCAATGCTGATATATCCTTTACATTACACCAATACAGATTACTCCTTATGTTACATCAAAGCTGATATATGCCTTATGTTATTACGAACACAAATTCATTCCTTGTGTTACACTAACCTTGATAATTATATCTCCTAGATTACACTAACACTTATGTATCCCTTATGTTACACCAATGCCGATGTATCCCTTATGTTACACCAACACTTATGGATCCCTTATGTTATACCAATTCTAAAATATTCCTTATGTTACACCAACCTGGATAATATCCTCCAAGTTACACCACCACTGATGTGTCCCTTATGTTACACCAATGCTGATATATTCCTTCTGTTACACCAACACAGATTTATCCCATATGTTGATTTATTCAATGACTGACTGTATGGTTGTATGGTGTCTAATGCTTCTTTCAACATTATTTCAGTTATATCACAGCATTCAGTGTACCTATCTATGCTTTCCTGGATTCTCTTTTACGAGTACTCCACACAATTTTCTTTCTAAGCCACTGGCTGCTTTCCCACATATCCATCATCCGTACAATGCTGAACTGTGGAAGAGGAATGAATCCTGTCGAAATTGTTATCATCAATCTTCAGAAAAAGTTTGGCAGAGCAATATTCCTCATGTTACACCAATATCCCTTATGTTACACCAATGCTCAAAAATGTCCCTTACGTTACACCAATCCTGGATTTGTATTCACCAACCATTCTTAAGAACAGTTTCAGTCTTATTCTCCAGAGTTTTCTACACTTGAAAGTTACACAACTTCCGATTGGCTAAACCATTTGGTTTAGCCAATCAGAAGTTGTGTTACTTTCAAGTATAAAAAAATCTTGTAGAATATGACAAAGAATATTCTAAAGAATGGTTGGTGGATACGGACCCCGATTTATCACAATAAAAAATCAGAGTTGGCAGACCAATTTTTAACTAAAATCAAAAGCCCACAAATTGTCTTCAAAATGATTCATTAACCCTTTCCCAAACAGCAAATTTTGGACTCTTCCAAACCGAAAGTTTGCAGATGACAATTTTTGATTTGGAGAAAATGATAGAAAGTTTTCAAAAAAGATAGAAAACACTGTGGGAAGAGGAGCAATTTCTCCTTTTCCCACAGTGTTTTCAAAAGACTTTTACTGCAGACACATTAAAACCAGGGCTTGTTTGGGAAAGAGTTAACCCATTACCACAAAATCCATACTTTTGACGCTCTTAAAAAAGAAGCCTTTAGAAAAGATTGTGGGAGAAGGAGAGAACGCTGGTAACCAGCATTTCCTCCGTTTCCCACAATTTTTTCTACCCTTCACAGAACAAATTTCGAATTTTCAGTCACTTTTATTTTGTTATCTGCAAATGTTTTCATTTTGGACCTGTCTAAAATTGTCGTTTGGTAATGAAATAAGGCATTCTTTTAACCCTTTACCACACAATACTGAGTTTTAACAACCTTAATTCTTTACCACACGATAAAATTTTAGACTGGTTCAAATTGAAAGCATTTGCAGACGACAGAATAAAGGTGACTGAAAAATTGAAATTTGTTCTGGGAAGGGTAGACAACACTGTGGGAAAAGGAGAAAATGCTGGTTACCAGCATTTTCTCCTTTTCCCATGGTGTTTTCAAAAGGCTTCTTTCTCATGGGCGTCAAAAGTAGGGATTGAGTGGTTATGGGGGAGAAACCTTGTGAAAATATTTCAGGAAAAGAAGAAAATGCTTAGTAACCAGCATTTTCTCTTTTTCCTACAATATTTACTTCATATTCAGACAAATTCCATCATTAGAACCCTGTTTAAATTTTCATCTACAAGTGCTTTCAATTTGTACAAGTCCAAGATTTTTTGGTTTTATAAAGAATTAACCCTTTACCACACAATCCTGACCTTTCACAACCCTGATTAAAAGACAGCTTTTGAAAACATTGTGGGAAAAGGAGAAAATGCTGGTAAGCAGCCTTCTGGTAATGTTTTTCACCCTTCCCAAATCAAATTTCAATTTTTGATTCACCTTTATTTTGTCGTCCGCAAATGCTTTCAATTTGAACTGGTCCAGATTTTCTTCATTTGTAAGTAACACAACTTCTGATTGGATAAACCATTTGGTTTAGCCAATCAAAAGTTGAGTTACTCACAAATTTAAAAAACTTTGGAGAAAAAGACTGAGAATATTCTCAAAAATGGTTGGTGAATACAGGCCCCGATTTAAAAATGCAACTACAGATGACAAAATTTATATGGCACAAAATGATAGTCTTTAAAACATTTTGGGAACATGAGGTTACTGGCATTTTCTACTTTTCCCACAATGTTTTCAAAATACCTGCTTCCTGGAGTAGTTAAAACTCTGGATTGTGTGATAAAGGGTCAAAGGAAGAAAGTTATACTGAATGTTACAAACAAACTAGTCACTGCCACTGCCACTTAGTAGATAACAGTTTCCCATTCTGTAAGTTTCACAAACACTGATTTATCACAATAATAAATCTGAGGAGGCAGACCAGTTGTGAAGTAAAACTAAAAGCCCATTTATTATAATGATGATTCACTCAGGCTGTACTTCAATTTTAAATTCATTACAATTACAACTTCGCATGTGTGTATCACAAAATTAATGGCTTTATAAAGAAAGTAGAAAAACTGGAAAAACCCTTTCGAATGAGTGCCTTTTTGTGCCTGCAAGGCAGCAATATCAGAGCTACAGATAGAGGGGGTGATTTTGATTTCAAAATTGAAAATATCAATTTTTCTCCACAAAACCCTATGTTATGGGTACTCATTAGAATCGTCTCATCGAGATGATTCTAATGAGTACCCACAACATAGGGTTTGGTAGAGAAATAATGGATTTAGAATACCATCACTCCCTCTTATCTGGAGCTCTGAATATCCTTCGGAATCTTCCTGCATTTCCAACATAAGTATAAATTATCACTAATCATCAGTTATGACAAACATCTCCATAGATTTCTACAGAATGACGAGTCTCAATCTACTTTACAGAAAAGACCAAAACCTGTTGCCTTTACAAAACAATTCCAGGTTTTCACGACTCTGAAACAGAAGGCTTTTGAAAACATTGTGGAAAAAGAACAAAATGCTGGTTCCTTTCCCTAATTCTTTTCTACCACACCAGAGATCTTAAGTTTATTGAAGATATTTTACTTAAACATCTGCAGTTGATTTAACCTTTTACTAAACAATACCCGATTTTTACAACCTTGAGATAGAGAAAATGCTGGTAATCAGTATTTTCTCCTTTTCCCACAATGTTTTCTACCCTGCTGGAAAAAAAATTTCAATTTTTGAGTCACCTTTAATTTGTCGTCTACAAGTGCAATATATTTGTACCAGTCTAAAATTCTGTTGTTTGGTAATTGGTTAAGTCTGACAGCGCGTAGAATTATGTCGCTTGGAAAATTTTCTTGAGAGCACATAATAAATGCAAATGACATACTTGTTTGGACCAGAAATAAAATCCAAATACATGTAATTGCAGTTTGATTTGGGAGGGATACAAAACTATGTGGGAAAAGGAGAAAATGCTGGTTACCAGCATTTTCTCCTTTTTCACAAAATGTTTTCAATAGGCTTCTATCACAGGGTCATCAAATGTTGTCAGTGTGAGGTAAAAGGTCAAGTTTAGCGGACAGCGTTATCAAAGATCAGACTGCACTTTTTGAGCAGTCTGATCTGTGATCTATGCTGGCCTCAAGAAAAGCTATAGTTGTGAAAGGTGCCTTAACTCTTTACCAAACAACCAAATTTTTTACCTATCCAAATTGAAAGCTTTTGCAGACGACAAATTCAATGTGACTAAAAAGTGAAATTTGTTCCTGGTAGAGAAGAAAACATTGTGGGAAAAGAAGACAATGCTGGTTACCAGCATTTTCTCCTTTTCCCACAATGTTTTTCAAAAGGCTTCTTCCTCAGGGGTGTTAAAAGTCATCATTGTGTGGGAAAGGGTTAGGGCTTAACAAACAACTTACTTCAGCAAATATAATAATCAAAGGACTGAAGGTCCTGAAAGTCGCACTAATGGTGAAACCTTGATATTTTGGGACTGATAGGTGGTCATCACCCTTTTACAGGACAATCTTGCTTTTACTTAATTCAAACAGCTTTGGAAAACAGAGCTGAAAGAAAGAGAAACTCATTTTTTTTTACTCAAGGTTTTCTTCCAATTAGACTCAAATTTAATGGTTTACCGTAAGTCAAATTTGATTAGTTTTCAGCAATTCTTCGATTTTGACTAGTCTGCAATTTAGTTGAGCAAATGCAGTTACTTGTAATAGGCAGCTTCCCACCAAGTTAGATCTTTTCATTTTTCTTTTACTTTAATACATCCATCTTGGCATATAGCCTGACATAATATACCCAAAACAATATTAAATGTATGTCATTGGTCACCTCTATTACTTGGAACTTACTGAAACAGTGCCACTGCATACCGATGCTAGCACTTGACAATTTTTGAAAAGGGACACATAAGGGACATCTCTGTGAAATCATTTCAAAATCTGACCAACCATTTCAGTGAAGAAGAATTTTCAAGAATTTCTTCATGTCCGAATAGTGCAAGTGGACCCCATTTACCAGAGCCATGCTTCTTGATGGATCAGAATTTCGAAAACATTTTTGAAAATGGTCACCCAAGGAAGATTGCTTTGAAATTATTTTAAAATCTGATCATGGGTTTCAGAGAAGGTGAATTTTCAAGAAATTCTTCATTTCCATATTGTAGCCCCAATTCACCTGAGCCATGTTTCTTGGCAAATCAAAATTTCGCGAACAAGTTTTTAAAAGGGTCACCCAAGGAACATCTCTGTGAACTTTTTTCAATATCTGATCAGCCGTTTCAGAGAAGTAAGAATATTCAAGAATTTCTGCATGTCCATATAAGTACAAGTAGCCCCCATTCACCAGAGCCATGTTTCTTGATGGATTGAAATTTCGCAAACAATGTTTGAAAAGGGTCACCCATAGAACATCCCTGAGAAATTATTTCAAAATCTGACCAGTGGTTTCTGAGAAGAAGAATTTTTTAGAATTTCTTCATTCCTGTATAGTGCAAATAGCCCCCATTCACCAGAGTCATGTTTCTTGACTGATCAAAATTTCACGAAAAAGTTTTGGAAAGGGTCACTTAAGGTAGTGGACCCGTAATAAGCATAGCGCAGCATGGCATAAAATTTCTGGACAGTTGATAAGACATATTTTGTACAGATATGATACTGTTGCACATTTTTGACCGAACAGAAATTCCTTCGGGGTCCGTCTTGAAATTATTTGTTGATAATTTTGTTAGTTTCCAGAAAAGGGAGGTAATTATCATATCCATTTGTAATGAAATTATAGTAGTTATAGATTTATAAATGATAATTCTAGGAAGGACAAAAAAGAAAAAGTGGCTCGGTGAAAGTAGTACAATAGTGCTCAATTTTAATCTTAGCAAATTTTCTAGGGTAATATTATAGTGGAAATAGCTGTGTTCTATTACGGGTCCACTACGTTAAGGAACAACTCTGTGAAATTATTTTAAAATCTGGCCAGCTGTTTCAGAGAAGAAGATTTTTAAAGAATTTCTTAGAAAACTGTTTGGTTGCCATGGCAACCAAAACTTTTGACGTAATCAAATTCTGTGAACAATTTTCAAAGAGGACCTCCCAAGGAACATTCCAGCCAAGTTTGGTCCATATTGGCCCAGCGGTTTTGGAGGAGTTGATGTTTAAAGAATTGTTGATGACGCATGACGGATGACAGACACCAGGTGATCCTAAAAGCTTCCCTTGAGCATGTTGTGCTCAGGTTAGCTGAAAAAACAGTCCTAAGGTTTTTCATCTCAACCAAACTGACTCTCAAACTATAAAAAATATTTGCAAAGTAATTAATAACTATGCAATCTACAACAGGTTAAAGACCATTGTGAATAATTAGTTTAACTCATTACCAGACCAGCCCAATTTTAGGCTTGTCCAAATTGAAAGCATTTGCAGACGACAAAATAAAAGTGACAGAAAATTTGAAATTTGTTTTGTGAAGGTTAGAAAAAATTGTGGGAAAAGGAGAAAATGCATTTTTTCCCTTTTCCCACAATGTGTTCTAAAGGCTTCTTTCTCAGGGTAGTCGAAATTAGGGATTGTGTGGTAATGGGTTAATCACCACATTAAATTTGTTACACTCTTTTTGAGTGCTGAAATTGTATCTTTGCTATCCAAACAATGTAATTAATGTATCACATTTCTGTTATATCATTTCTTTAAATGTGCTGATGCTTATGTTTTTTTTTTTTCATATATAAAACATATTTTTATAATGATGGATAAATATTTTTAAAGTATCCAATATGTTTTTTTTTTTCATTAATAGTAACTTTATCTTCCTTAAAAAAAAAATAGAAAGAAAAACGTGATTTTATCACTAAGCATTTGATTCACTTCGCTATGTTTATTGTTAAATAAGTTTGATCATTGGTTTTAATCATGTAAGGCAAATTTAAAATAAAGCAAGAGTTATAAATCGTCTTGATGACGAATACGTAATTTCTATTAATTTTTACATAAATTGAAGTTAGAAATACTATAAAAATCATGTGTTCATTTTGACTACACATTGGGTACGTTTTGACTCCACTTGGGTAGGTTTAGACTTCATTAATTTTTACATAAATTGAAGTTAGAAATACTATAAAAATCATGTGTTCATTTTGACTACACATTGGGTACGTTTTGACTCCACTTGGGTAGGTTTAGACTTCATTTGGGTAAGTTTTGACTCCATTCGGGTACGTTTTGACTTGGGTACGTTTTGGTTTGAGTACGTTTTGACTGTAAACCCCCTCAACAGTGCAACTTGCAATGTACGGTCGTAATTGCTGTACTTTACCTTGCGTTTCATATTTCATGTTGTATTTACTGTATACGGAGGGGATGAAATATCCTTGTCGCCACTCTTTTGGGGTCCGAACAAATGCAGTAATCAACATTTTAACTTTACTGGTGTTAATCGTTATACATGTGCGTTTGTTTTCTATCCCGTCCGCCATTTGCATTTTCTTAATCAAAGTACAATTTTGTACTTCAAACTTAAGCTGATCAAAGACCTAAAATACTAGAATTGATAGCAAAAGTTCATGTCTGATTTCCATAAAATCGTGTATATAAGCGTTTCGCATGCAGTTTTATGTGTTACAGAAGTTTTTTGGTGTGTAATGGAATAGTTTTTGGGTGTTTTGGGGTATTCGAGTGGTTTGGGGTGTTTCATCCGAGACGTGCGTTACAAACTAGGTCAAAGCTGCGGAATGAAACAAATTTTCAAATTTAGAGCGAGTTTTACGATATTTAACTCTGAATTCATGGTTTGCATGGTTTAAAAGAGTTGATTTCAAATGACATCACTCGAGTCCGAAATTCCACCCTTATAAGCGAAGCTCTACCGGTCTCGATAATACATGAATATTTACAGTAAGGTGCTCTCGATAAGCCATATTAATCCGCGATCCCTTTTAAACTCACATTAAGCATTGATGGGGGATATCTTAGCTGAATTGTGTTTTCTTTACCCATCTAAACAAAGATAGATGTTAAATTTTCACATGATATACAAAATAACCGCATTTTTTTTAATTTAAAATTTGAGTCACGTTCTCCTTTTTCTAGCGTAGGTATATGAGTTATATGAGTTACCGGGTCCAGTCCCATCATAAAGAACAAATTCCAGACATACCAAAGAAAAAGTAGTTCTACAGCGATTGGGTTAAAAGCAGAGTAACTGCACCTCGTTTATGAAGTATATACGACGTTTTTGATCCAATTTTTTGCATGATTCTTCAACCCACTATAGACACCCCCAACCCACCCTGAGCTCCTCGAGCTCATCGCAAAAAGTCGAACGTTTTGACAAACGTGCGACTTAAAAATAGCCTATTGCTGGTAACCCAGCAAAAGAGAGAAAACAATGTGGAAAATGAAGGAGCTATTGCTACAAGTAATTGCTCCTCTTCTAACATGGTTTTTTTCCATGTCATTCAAAGCAGACATTTTCCATTCCATCAATACATGCCTGCCCGGGTGGCTCAGTGGTGAGCGTGTTAGACTCATAACCTGGTAGTTGTGAGTTCGATACCCGGTTGAGGCCAACTTTCTTTCCGGCGTATTTTTGCCTCTCACCTCTGCTGAAGCAAGTGAGAAAAGTAGTCGGTGGCTTTGGAAAGAAAGTAGTGTTAGTACTGGTATGAGAAAGCCAGGAAACACAGGTGCGTCACCGACCGCCATGATATGACCATAGCTGTTAAAGTGGCGTTAAACCCCAAGACAACCAACCAACCAACCATCAATACATCTCCTTTGTAATATTGATTTTGTACCAAGTCTTGGTGTCTTTATCTATCTCATAATTTCATGATTTAACCCATCACCATGACTTCTTTACCTCATAAATAACCATGATTTATTCCTTTACCATGGCCTCTTTACCTCATAACTACCATGATTTAATCTTTTACCACAGCCTCTTTACCTCATAACTACCATGATTTAACCCATCACCATGACTTCTTTACCTCATAAATAACCATGATTTATTCCTTTACCACGGCCTCTTTACCTCATAACTACCATGATTTAACCCTTCACCACGGCCTCTTTACCTCATAATTACCACAAGTTAGTCCTTTACCATGGCATCTTTACCTCATAATTACCATGATTAACCCCTTTACCATGGCATCTTTACCTCATAATTACCATGATTAACCCCTTTACCATGGCATCTTTACCTCATAATTACCATGAGTTAGTCCTTTACCATGGTGTCTTTACCTCATAATTACCATGATTAAACCCTTTACCACATTATTCCATGATTTAACCCTTTACCACGGTGTCTACCTCATAATTACCATGATTTAATCCTTTACCACAGCGTCTACCTCATAATTACCATGATTAACCCCTTTACCATGGCGTCTTTACCTAATAATTACCATGATTAACCCCTTTACCATGGCATCTTTACCTCATAATTACCATGAGTTAGTCCTTTACCATGGTGTCTTTACCTCATAATTACCATGATTAAACCCTTTACCACATTATTCCATGATTTAACCCTTTACCACGGCGTCTACCTCATAATTACCATGATTTAATCCTTTACCACAGCGTCTACCTCATAATTACCATGATTAACCCCTTTACCATGGCGTCTTTACCTAATAATTACCATGATTAACCCCTTTACCATGGCATCTTTACCTCATAATTACCATGAGTTAGTCTTTTACCATGGTGTCTTTACCTCATAATTACCATGATTAAACCCTTTACCACATTATTCCATGATTTAACCCTTTACCACAGCGTCTACCTCATAATTACCATGATTTAATCCTTTACCACAGCGTCTACCTCATAATTACCATGATTAACCCCTTTACCATGGCGTCTTTACCTAATAATTACCATGATTAACCCCTTTACCATGGCGTCTTTACCTAATAATTACCATTATTAACCCCTTTACCATGGCGTCTTTACCTCATAATTACCATGAGTTAGTCCTTTACCATGGCATCTTTACCTCATAATTACCATGAGTTAGTCCTTTACCATGGCATCGTTACCTCATAATTACCATGATTAAACCCTTTACCACATTATTCCATGATTAAAACCCTTTACCACGGCGTCTACCTCATAATTACCATGATTTAATCCTTTACCAGACAAAGTTTTCAACTAATCAAAATTGAAAGCAGTTGCAGATGACAAAATAAATTCAACTGAAAGATTGAAATTTGTTTTGGGAAAGATAGAAAACATTGTGGGAAAAGGAGAAAATACTGGTTACCAGCATTTTCTCTTTTTCCCACCATGTTTTTAAAAGGCTTCTTTCTTAAGGTCATTAAAAGTCGGGATTGTGTGGTAAAGGGTTCAAACAAAATTGGAACTCGGCTTTTTAACCCCTTCCCACATAATCCCTACTTTTGATGACACTGAGAAAGAAGCCTTTCGAAAACATTGCGGGAAAAGGATAAAATGCTGGTAACCAGCAATGTTTTCTACCTATCCGCAAACAAATTTCGATTCTTCTGTCACATTTATGCAGATGTCAGCCAATGCTTTCGATTTGGACGCGTACAAATATTTGTTGTTTGGTAAAGACTTTAAGAAAGTGTTTCCTGTAAAGGTATTTGTGACAGATGACCTCAATCCATTTCAATTTTTGAGCAATGTTTAGTCGTCTGCAAATACTTTCAATTTGGACCAGTCTACACTTTTGTCGTTTAGTAAAGCGACAAAGGTATTGTGTGACAGATGACTTCAATCCATTCAGAAATATGACTCAATTTTTACAGCACACAACGATTTCACACTATTCTATCCAAGCAAACTAATATAAATTAGAGCCGTCACTGAATGCGACTTGATACCACCCCCCCCCCCCCCCCATAGCCTTTTGACAGAAACAGGCAATTATTTGTACACAAACTCAAGGAGGGACAAACAGATGGATGGACACAAGGACAGTCAGGCTGATTCAAGTATATTCCTGAAAACATTCATTTTGCGGGGTTTAATAAATCAGTTTTATCCTTCTGCCACAATATTTTCCAAAGTTGTCTGCTACAAGATGAGAGGACTTCTGCTTGCCACAATACTTCTCAGACACTTGCATTATTATTTAACCGGTTACCACACCAACAAAGTTTTAGACTAATCCAAACTGAAAGCATTTGCTCACAACAATTTCAAAGTGACTTAACCCATTATCACACAATCCCTACTTTTGACGCCCCTGAGAGAAAAGCCTTTTGAAAACACAGTGGGAAAAGGAGAAAATGCTGGTAACCAGCATTTTCTCCTTTTCCCACAGTGTTTTCTACCCTTCCCAGAACAAATTTCAATTTTTTTGTCCCCTTTATTTTGTCGTCTGCAAATGCTTTCAATTTGGACCAGTCTAAATTTTTCTCGTGTGGTAATGGGTTAAATGGACAATTTTGCTTTGATAAGTTAGAAAACTGTAGGAAAACGAGAAAATGTTACCAGCATTTTCTCTTTTTCCCACTCTGTTTTCAAAAGGCTTCTTCCTCAACGACGTTAAGTTGTCATTGTGTGGTTAACCCTTTGCCACACAATTCTGACTTAATGCTCCTGAAAGAGAAGGCCTTTAAAAACATTGCGGGAAGAAGAGAAAATGCTGGTAACCAGCATTTTCTCCTTTTCTCACTATGTTTTCTACCCATCAAAGACAAATTCCATCATTTGAGCCAAATTTAACTTGTCATCTGCAAATATTTTCAGTCTTAAGTTAAACCTACAATTTTATCATTTTATCAACAAGTTAACTCTTACCACACAATCCCGACTTTTAATGACCCTGAGAAAGTGAGCCTGTAGAAAACATTGTGGGAACAGGAGAAAATGCTGGTAACCAGCATTTTCTCCTTTTCCCACAATGTTTTCTACTTTTCACAAAACAAATTCCAAATTTTCAGTCACTTTTATTTTGTCATCTGCAAATACTTTTAATTCGGACAAGCCTAAAATAGTGTCGTTTATTAACGAGTTAAGCACTGAGTTAAGCACCGAAAGACACATGAAATATTCCCCCATATCTCTCACTATTTTATAGGTCCAACTCAAAACACAGTGAAGTATGTTCCTGTACCAACACCCAGTAATATAACAGTGTATTTATCCATCAAGGTAATAAATCTTTATCCTCACTCTCTCTCACACAGATTGAAAGCTGGCTTTATATCTTGTAAATGATAAGCCACTGCCATATGTCTTCAGAATCTTAACCCTTTACTCCATAGATACTCATTTCTACGCATTGCTGGTGGGAACCTTTGGAAAACATTGTGGCAAAAGGTGAAATTGCTCATCACGAGCAATTTCACCTTTTGCCACAACGTTTTCTATGCTATCAAAAGGTGTCATATACTCTTAAGAAACAGCTTCATCCTTGCTGTTATTTAGGGTCAATTTAAGAGATACCATAGAAATGCCTTATGGGGTAAAGGGTTAACTATTTACTCCCCTTTTACCACAGAAGTTGCCTTATGGGCTAGTATAAATCAAGATCAGACTGTATGGAATGTAGCCTGATCTTTGATCTATACTGTTCATATTTCAAATACCTGACGAAACTCTTCTTAACCCTTTCCCAAACAATCCCTGGTTTTTATGTGTCTGTAGTTCAAGCCTTTTGAAAACACTGTGGGAAAAGGAGAAATTGCTCATAACGAGCAATTTCTCCTTTTCCCTCAGTGTTTTCTACCCATTTGGAGAACTTTCTGCCATTTTTATCAAATTGGAAATTGTCGTCTGCAAACTCTTTGAGTTTGGAAGAGTCTAAAATTTGTCGTTTGGGAAAGGGTTAAATCGCACAGTTTTAAGCCTAATTTCTACACTGGAAATGTTATTGGGTGTACTGGGTGCTCTATCTGCTCATCCTTTTTCCCAATTCTACCACAATGCCTATTATGGGTTCCAAGTACCATACTGTTTCTTTTTAACACTCCTGGGGGCGTTTCATTTGGGTGTAGGACAAAAGCACACGAGGACAAAAGCCCATTGGGACAAAAGCCCACTAGGACAAAAGCCCACTTTTCATTACAATCATGTAGTTCATTAAAAACTTCATATGTATGATGTGACTAGTCTTTAGAAGAGTAGAAAACATTATGTGAAAAGCAGAAAATGTCAGTCTTATAAAAATGGAAAAAAAAAAAGATTTTCTAACTCTTTTTTTGTAAGCAGAGGGCTTTTGTCCTCCCTGCAAAATTAAGCAGTGGGCTTTTTTCCATTCCCCGTTACATTTCCCCAAAGTGGGGGGCGCAAATTGATAGAAAGAATTAAGAAATAGAATCTTTCAAGGATAATGTGGAGAAAAGGATAAAAAGCTGATAACTACATTTTTGCCTTTTACCACAATATTTTCAAAAGCCATTTTCATCAGTAACATAAAACACCTGGCTGTTTACTTAAGGATTTACTCTATATCACACCACAAAATTTATATTCTTACAGACTCTTACAAAGTTCAAAATGTTACTCCAAACACAAAATTTATAATGTCACTCAAAAAGTGCAATTTGGTTTTGTTTTCCAAATGGTATGTGCTATTGTATTAACTCATTACCAAACGACAATATTTAAGGCTTGTCCAAATCGAAAGCATTTGCAGACGACAGAATAAAAGTGACAGAAAATTTGGAATTTGTTTTGTTAAGGGTATAAAACATTGTGGGAAAAGGAGAAAATGCTGGTTACCAGCATTTTCTCCTTTTCCCACAATGTTTTCTAAAGGCTTCTTTCTTAGGGGAGTCAAAAGTAGGGATTGTGTGGTAATGGGTTAACTCTTTACCACACAATCCCGACTTTTAACAACCCTGAGAAAGAGGCCTTTTAAAAAACAGCATTTTCTCCTTTTCCCACAATGTTTTCCACCCTTCCCAAAGCAAATTTCAATTTTTGAGCCATATTCATTTAGTTGCCTGCAAGTTCTTTCAATATGGACAAGTCTAAATATTTGTTTTTTGGTAAAGAGTGAAGTCATTCTTATTTTGTTGTCTGCAAATGCTTTCAATTCGGAAGTGTCTTCAATTTTGTCGTCTGGTAATGAGTTACAAAGGGAAAATACTGGTACCCATGTTTTCAAATTCCCTTATTTCTCAAGGTCAGAAAATCGGATTACTGTCAAGTAAAGAGTTTATCTATATCAGACTCCAACAAAAGGTGAAGAGTGCTGCATTCTAGACAGATGATGTCATTCTTGTATTGCTCTCTCTTCCTGAAAGTAGTACATTTATTTCCTTCCCCCGCTCTTTGCTGCATTTGCAACAGATTAAGCCTTTACCAAACAACCATATTTTGAATTTTTCCAAATTCAAAGCATTAGCTGACAACAAATTAAAAGTATCTAAAATGGTCAAACTTGTTTTCGAAGTTTGGAAAGGATTGTGGGAAATGGAGAAAATGCTAGTTATACCAGCATTTTCTCCTTTTCCTTCAATGTTTTCAAAATGCTTTCTCTCTCAAAGTCATTAAAACTTGGGATTGCAAAAAGTTAATAGTCTGTAAATACCTTGGATTTTAACCCTTTCCCAAATGACAAACTTTTGGACTAGACCAAATTGAAAGCATTTGCAGACGACAACTCAACTTTTGCTGAAAAAATTATTTCTGTCTATCATAGGGTAGAAAACATTGTGGGAAAAGGAGAAAATGCTGGTTACCAGCATTTTCTCTTTTTCCCACAATGTTTTCAAAAGGCTACTATTCTAGACCCATAAAAACAAGAGGGCCATGATGGCCCTGTATCGCTCCACTGGCTTTTTAACCCTTTACCACACAAATTGAAGTGTTCATGACCATGAAAAAGACGGCCTTCAAAAACAATGAACACTGTCAGGCAATACAAGTAGATTAATTCATTGGCATGAAAGGTAAAATCCTTGGAAAAATAAGCTGAATGATAGAAACCTTACTCTGAATTTATTATTCACCTCATGTGAGCATAACTATTAGATCAAAATGAATCACACTCCTTGAAAACAGAATATTTTCTATCAAAAAACTTAATGTCTAGCACCAATCATGTATCAAAGTAGTTTGATAATCAAGGGAGGTAAATAGTACCAAACTTTATCTTTCATAAAAAGAGTTATTTCCCTTGATTAATGTTTAAATTGAAGTGACTATATTTTGAAGCCCATGTTAAACTTGTGATCCCTGGATGGAGGCAATTTTGACCCCAGACCTACAATATGAAACTAGAATGTGTGTTTATAAACAAGAAGATTTTTTAATCTTACCCAATAAAAAGCCCTGTAAAACAAGTTTGCTCAATAAAAGGCCCTTTAAAATATGTGACCCATGAGACAGGTTTATCAAGTTTTCACTGTAAAAGCCAATGTAAAACTTGTGACCCCTGGGGTGGGGTCAAACTTGAGCCCAAAGTTAAAATTTGGGCCCTCTTGGTAGAGGCCCATAAGATAAAGCTACACACAAAATTTGGTAGCCCTAGGCCTTACGGCTATGTACGTGTAGATTATTAAAGTTTCCCTATATAAGCCCATGTAAAACTTGTGACCCCCTGTGACGGGGCTAAATTTGACCCCAGGGCTATAATTTGGGCACCCTTTGGTAGAGACCCCCTAGATAAAGCTACATGCAAAATTTGATATCCCTAGGCCTTACAGCTAGGTACGAGTAGATTATTAAAGTTTCCCTATATAAGCCCATGTAAAATTTGTTACCCCCTGGGGCCAGGCCAAATTTGACCCCAGGGCTATAATTTGGACACCCTTTGTAGAGGTCCACTAGATAAAGCTATATGCCAAATTTGGTAGTCCTAGGCCCCATGGCTAGGTGGAAGAAGAATTTTTAAGTTCTCCCTATATAAGCCCATGTAAAACTTCTTACCCCCGGGACGGGACCAATTTTGACCCCAGGGCTATAATTTGGACACTGTTGGTAGAGGTCCACTAGATAAAACTACATGCCAAATTTGGTAGCCCTAGGCCCTATGCCTAGGTAGAAGAGGAATTTTAAAGTTCTCTCTAAGCCCATGTAAAACTTGTGACCCCCGGGGCAGGGCCAATTTTGACCCCAGGGCTATAATTTGAAGAAAGTTAGTAGAGGTCCACTAGATAAAGATACATGCAAAATTTGGTAGCCCTAGGCCTTACGGTTTCAGACAAGAAGATTTTCATAGATTTTTAAAAATTTTCAGTTTTGTTGCCATGGCAACCAGAGTTTTTGAAGGAATTAAATTCTTTCAAGAAATTCTGAAGTGGACTATGACAGGATCATTTCTGTGAACTTTCATCAAAATTGGATGGGTAGTTTCAGAGAAGAAGATTTTTAAAGAAAAAGTTAACACACAGACAGACGGACGGACAGACGGACGGACGGACGGACGGACGACGGACAACGGGCCATGACATAAGCCCGCTGGCCTTCGGCCAGTGGAGCTAACCAGGGATTGTTTGGGAAAGGGTTACTTAAACTTTTGCTGTCTGGTAAACCTGTAGGCCATAAAAAGTAACTCAAAGACCTTTTTCCGACAGTGTACGGATCAAGATCAGACTCAACACTATCTGCCAGAAAGATACCTTTTCCGAAAAAACGACTTTGAAGGAGCAAAGTTTGGGTTCCAGCTAATGGATTGAAATATTCATTAAACTTAATCTTGTAGTTTAACTCTTTACCACACAATCCCAACTTTTAACGACCCTGAGAAAGAAGCCTTTTGAAAACATGGTGGAAAAAGGAGAAAATGCTGGTAACCAGCATTTTCTCCTTTTTCCACCAAGTTTTCTACCTTTCTCACAGCAAACTTTATTTTTTTCTGTCAGATTTAAATCTCGTCTGCAAATGCTTTTAACTTGGACCAGTCTAAAACTTTGTCGTTTGGTAAAGAGTTAACCCTTTTAACACAAAATCCCGTTTTAACAACCATAAGGAGAAGGCCATTTGAAAACATTGTGGGGAAAGGAGAAAATGCTTGTAACCAATATTTTCTCCTTTTTCCACAATGTTTTCTCCCCTCCTTAAATCAAATTTCCATTTTTGAGCCACATTTATTTTGTTATCTGCAAATGCTTTCAATTTGAACAAGTCTAAAATTTTGTCGTGTGGTAAAGAGTTAACCCTTTTAACACAAAATCCCGTTTTAACAACCATTAGTAGAAGGCCATTTGAAAACATTGTGGGGAAAGGAGAAAATGCTTGTAACCAATATTTTTTTCCTTTTTCCACAATGTTTTCTCCCCTCCTTAAATCAAATTTCTATTTCTGAGCCACATTTATTTTGTCATCTGCAAATGCTTTCAAATTGGACTAGACTAAAACTTTCTCATTTGGTAAAGAGTTAACTCATTACCAAACGACAATATTCTACTCTTCCCCAAATCGAAAGCATTTGCGGACCACACGATAAAGTGACTGAAAATTTGAATTTTGATTAGCGAAGAGTAGAAAACACTGTGGGAAAAGCATTTTCTCCTTTTCCCACAATGTTTTCTAAAGGCTTCTTTCTCAGAGTCATCATAAGGAGGGATTGTGTGGTAATGGGTTAAGGGTTATAAGGGGAAACATTTACAGACTGTCTGCATCTCACTGCTGATAGGGACTTTGGCTGCCAAATGCAGATAGATTCCTCTCAGTTTTATCTATAACACACAAAACTTGGGAAACAGGAAAAAATCTAAGTATCAATAAATATTTCAACATCAATATTCTAACCATTAAATCCTACTTGGCCCTTTACTAAACAATCCTGGGTTTTCACGACACCTGAGAAAGAGGCCTTCTGAAAACACTGTGGAAAAAGGAGAAAATACTGGTTACCATGTCAAATTTAGTAGCCCTAGGCATTATGGAGTTTTTGAAGCAATCAAATTCTTTCAAGAAATTCTGAAGAGGACCATGGCAGGATCATTTTTGTGAAGTTTCATAAAATTCAGATGGGTAGTTTCAGAGATGTTTGAAATAAAAGTTAATGCACAGACGGATAGACGCACAATGGACACCGGGCCATGACATAATCCCAGAGGTCAAGCTAGACCAGAGGACCTAGAAAGACTATGTTTCTCGATGAAGAAGTTTTCTTTTTTCGGCTGTGTTGCTAAGCAAAATGAAACACAAAAATTGATCAATCAGAAACAAAATGTCTGTTACCAGGTGCGCATAACTGGGGTTTACATCTTCCTACAGATCAAAATTTTTGCCCTCGACCAGATTCATACCAATATTATTTGCTCTGAAAACAAATGCGATCAATGGACTCTTTTTGCGACAATTCTTTACCAACAATGGCGCAAAAACACAGCCTTGGTAGATCACTGCAGGACAGTGACTGGCGCACCCAAGAAATTGGTAACAGACAGATAGATGACCCAGCCCATAACATAATACAACCCTTTTGGTGTATAAAAAGGAGAAGCAGTTAATTACCGGCATGTTCTCCAATTTCACACCATGTTTTCGAATGCCTTATTCTCAGGGTAATAGAAACTCTGGCAAGCACAAAACATACAGTCTGGTTTTTGATCAACTATCGTCAATTTGCTAAGACAACCCCGACAGACAATAATTTTTCATTTTGAAATTATCTTTAGTCTTATTTCTAGGATGACAGTATCTTGTGGGTTTATTTTGCGCTCGGGATTCACTTGTCTTCTCTTAAATCCCTACCAAACAACAAAATTGTACACTAGTCCAAATTGAAAGCAAGTGCAGACGACAAAATGAATGCGACTCAAGAACTGAAATTTGGTTTGGGAAGGATAGAAATCATTGTGGGAAAAGGAGAAAATGCTGGTTACAAGCATTTTCTCCTTTTCCCACAATGTTTTGAAAAGGATTCTTTCTCAGGGTCATTAATAGTCGGGATTGTGTAGTATAGGATTAATCCACTGAACTTGGAAAATAGTAAAAAAAATTGGTCCTTTGGTAAATAATTCAGTAAAAAGGTGAGAGGAAAAGTGTCTGGAAATAGCACAGTCAGCCCAGGGTTCCATGAATTCCCAGTCAATCAGGGGAATTCTTGCAGAATTTCCTGCCAATTTGGGATTACTTGCCATTTCGTATGTATCAATTGATTTTTCCAGAAATCAAGAAACATAACAAAGGCTGTGCCATAAATCATTGTATCATTACAAACCCCCATCTCTTCTAAGCCCTTTATCTCACACTGTCGGCTTTGAAGAATCCTTTTGAAAATATTGTGGGAAAAGGAGAAAATGCTGGTAACCAGCATTTTCTCCTTTTCCCACAATGTTTTCTACCCTAATGAAGACATGTTCCATCATTTGACCCACATTAGAATTGTCATCTGCAAATGTTTTCAGTTTGGACAAGTCTAAAATTTTGTCGCTTGGTAAAGAGTTAACCCATTACCACACAATCACTACTTTTGAAGACCCTGAGAAAGAAGCCTTTAGAAAACATTTGGGAAAAGGAAAAAATGCTGGTAACCAGCATTTTTCCCTTTTTCCACAATGTTTTCTACCCTTCACAAAACAAATTTCAGATTTTCAGTCTCTTTCATTTTGTCATCTGCAAATGCTTTCCATTTGGGACAAACCAAAAATTTTGTTGTTTGGTAATGGGTTAAGATAACTTATTCCATCATGAGGTAAAGCAACTGTACAGGTTTGCTCCCAAACCTGATCAGTAGCTCTCTATCTGCCACATTGTTTTTCTCCTCTGCATCGTACTTTGATCGATTTTGCCAATTACAAGTACAATATGACTTTTAGAGTATATTACTCATTGCACTGTGGTGTACGAAAGCAGCCGGTGGCTTGGAAAGAAAATTGTGCAAAGCACTGGTAAAAGAATCTCCAGGAACACATGGATAGGTGCACTGGCTGCTTTAATATAACTGAAATAATGTTGAAAACAGTCTTAAACACCAAACAATCAAACATTGCACTGTGGGAACACAACCAATAACACACAATAACCAAGTTTCTACTTCTGTTACAGGTTTTTTTTAACCTTTTACCATACAACAAAATTTTAGACTAGTCAATTTGAAAGCACTTGCAGACTACAAAATAAACATAACTCAAAAATTGAAATTTGTTTCCAGCAGGGTGGAAAACACTGTGGGAAAAAGAGAAAATGCTGGTTACCAGCATTTTCTCTTTTTCCCCACAATGTTTTCAAAAGCTTTCTCCTTCAGGGTAGTTAAAAGTCATCATTGTGTGGTAAAGGGTAAAATCACTCTAATAGGATTTTAACTTGACCTTCAAAAATCCTACTTATTTCTCCTGTGCTAGATGATAATGCGTCTGAAAACAGAACTTTGCAAGCGGAAATTTTTGCAATATCGTGAATATGGAAAATGTGCAAACTTTCCTGCTCACATCCTTTTTAATACAGGTATACCAACAAATATCGAGGGTCTTGAATTCAAAAACATTTCAATACACAATAAGTCTGTAATTTATGATTTGCAAATTTTTCAACATACAGTTTCCAATGCATACAGTATCTGAGCTCTTTACCTCTTTACTATAGGAAAAAAATCTAGACTTGTCCAATTCTATAGCCTTTTCACACAAATATCTAACTGTTAATCAAGTGATGGAATATTCCAGGAAAAAGAGGAAATGCTGGTTACCAGCACTATCTCCTTTTCTCATAATGTTTTCAAAAGGCTTCTTCCTAAGGGTCATTAAAATTTGGGATTGGGTACTAAAAGGTTAATTACAGTGCCGGAGTATGTTTCCAACTTCAACTATATTATTAAAGAAGAAAAATAACTCCTTCCAAAATTTCTTGTATTAGTTATAGTTACCTCCCTTTGTTTCTCACCATCTCTGAGCATGGCCATTTATTCGAGTGACTCTTTTGTGAGTTTGAAATCTGAATGATCCCATTAACACACAATCCCTACTTTGACGACCCTGAGAAAGAAGCCTTTAGAAAACATTGTGGGGAAAGCCACATTTATTTTGTCATCTGCAAATGATTTCAAATTGGACTAGACTAAAACTATCTCATTTGGTAAAGAGTTAACTCGTTACCAAACGACAATATTGTAGGCTTCCCAAAATCGAAAGCATTTGCAGACCACACAATAAAAGTGGCTGAAAATTTGAAATTTGTTTAGTAAAGAGTAGAAAATACTGCGGGAAAAGGAGAAAATGCTGTTTACCAGCATTTTCTCCTTTTCCCACAATGTTTTCTAAAGGCTTCTTTCTCAGGGTTGTCAAAAGTAGGGATTGTGTGTTAATGGGTAAGCAGCATTTTCTCCCTTTCTCACAATGTTTTCAGCAGGGTAGAAAACAATTTCAATTTCTGAGCTACCTTTTTTTTTGTTGTCTGCATGTGCTTTCAATTTGGACCAATCTAAAGTCTTGTCATTTTGTTAGGATTTTACAAAAAAGGGATTTATCTTGCATGATTAAAAAGTTGTTGGAAAAGGAGAAAATGCTGGTAACCATAGTTTTCTCCTTTTCAAATGATGTTTTTAACTACCTTCCTTCAAACAATTAAGGAATTGTTTGAAAAGAGGTGAATAGGTGAGACCACTCCGATCGGCATGTTTGGTTTGATACTAATAGATCAACATAGACCTGTCTATGGATGAACATGTAACCGGACATTTATATTTTGGACACTGAGACAATTCTTGAAAGAATATTCAAAAATACTCGAACATCAAAAACAAGTATTCAAATACATGCTTTTGTATTTATTCCCATCCAAAGTAAATCTAGACCAAAACTAACCTCTTCATCTGTTGTATCCTCTTCCTTGGCTTTTCTGATAGCTTTCTGCAGTCTCTCTAACACTCCAGGATCTACTATGTTGTACTGTTGTACCAGCACGTCTTTTGTTAAATGTCTGTAAAACACACAAAGAATGTTCTCTTCATTTCTATAGTCCAATTATAACTCAGGAAAAGTAACAGGTTGATCCTAGACTTATACCATCCAAACGATTCATGTTCTGTTTAACCCATTACCACACAATCCCTACTTTTGACGCCCCTGAGAAAGAAGCCTTTAGAAAACATTGTGGGAAAAGGAGAAAATGCTGGTAACCAGCATTTTCTCCTTTTCCCACAATGTTTTCTACCCTTTCCAAAACAAATTTCAAATTTTTGGTCACTTTTATTTGGTCGTCTACAAATGCTTTTGATTTGCACAAACCCAAAATTTTGTCATTTGGTAATGAATTAAAGGGAGCTAAATGCAACTGCTAAAACTATCCTGTACCCATGTCAGCTTGCACATTCTACCAGGCTGACATTGGTAGAAATTTTTTACTCATATTTATGTATTTTCTGCTTTTCAAAGGAAAATTCTACCTTTGGATTTGGTCAGTTGTATAGACAATTATGGACTTTATGGACTTATGGTTCCATTATTATGTGACGGCTGGCCTGGTAAATGCATTAACTCATTACCAGATGACAAAACTTTAGACTTGTCCAAATCGAAAGCATTTGCAGACGACAAAGTAAAAGAGACTGAAAAATCGAAATTTGGTTTGTGAAGGGTAGAAAATATTGTGGGAAAAGGAGAAAATGCTGGTTACCACAATGTTTTCTATGGGCTTCTTTCTCAGGGGCGTCAAAAGTAGGGACTGTGTGGTAATGGGTTAAAATCCCTTTTTTCTGAAGATTCTGAATATTTCAAATCAATAATATTATAAAAACTCAATAATTATTGAACTTCGAAATAAATCAAGGGAGACAATTCCACTGTAATGAAACCAATTGTTGCAGTTACTTCCCTTCAACGCTTTTACAAGACAACAAAAGTTTATGGCCCATGTAAATGGACAGGTTTTGTACAGACAAAAACAGAATGCGGCTAAAATTATGTTATTCCTTTTTCTTATAATACTTTTCAGAAATTTATATAAATGTAACAGTGGTTTATAGCCTTATAATTCACTAGTGAATATCACAATTCACCAGACATACCAACAGACACCTTTTACCAAACAATCCCAGTTTTAATGACCCTTGGAAAGAAATCTTTTGAAAAAATTGTGGAAAAAGAAGAAAATGCTAGTAACGAGCATTTTCTCCTTTTCCCACAATGTTTTCTACTCTGTGGAGGACAAATTCAAAGAAATTGAGTCATCTTTAATTTGTTGCCTACAAAATCAATGCTTTCAATTTGGATGATCTGACACTGGAAGAGAAAATTTATACTCCTTTTAACTCTTAACTCTTTACCAAACAACAAGATTTTAGACTGGTCCAAATTGAAAGCTCTTGCAGACGACAAATTAAGCGTAACTCAAAAATTGAAATTTGTTTTGTGATGGATAGAAAACATTGTGGGAAAAGGAGAAAATGCTAGTTACCAGCATTTTCTCCTTTTCCCACAATGTTTTCAAAAGGCCTCTATCTCAGGGATTGTTTGGTAAAGGGTTAACCACATGACAAAATCTTAGTCTGGTCTAAATTGAAATTTGCAGACAACAAAGTAAACATGATTTAAAAATGTAAACTTGACTAAAAAAGAGTAGAAACATTGTGGGCAAAGGAGAGAAAGCTGGTTACTAGCATTATCTCCATTTCCCGCAGTGTTTTCAGAATGCTTCTTCCTGTGGGTCATATAAACCAGGGATTGTTTGGTAAAGGATTAAATTGGTAGGATTCATTTTCCACAATCCCTACTTTTGAACCCCCTGATAAAACAAGCCTTTTGGAAACACTGCGGGAAAAGGAGAAAATGCTGGTAACCAGCATTTTCTCCTTTTCCCACAGTGTTTAATACCCTTCCCAAACCAGATTTTAATTTTTTTAAACAGCTTCATTTTGTCGCCTGCAAATGCTTTCAATTTTGGACCAGTCTAAAATTTTCTCATGTGGTAAAGAGTTAAAGAATCTTTTACAGACACTGCAGATCAAGATCAGATTGCATTGAACACTTCTGTCTTTGACAGAGTAGAAAATATAGCAGGAAAAGTAGGAAATTCTAATAACACAAGACTTTCAAAAGCCTTATAATACACCGTGGTAAAAACTCCTTATTGTACAGTGAAGGGTTAAAATTCTAAGTATGAACTCTTTACCAAACGGAAAAATTTAAGACTGGTCCAAACTGAAAGTATTTGCAGAAGACAAAATTTTATTATGTGACTGAAAAAATGAATTCTTGTTTGGAAAGGATAGAAAACATTGTGGGAAAAGGAGAAAATGCTGGTTACCAGCATTTTCCCCTTTTCCCACAATGTTTCAAAAGCTTTCTTTAACAGGGTCGTTAAAAGTTAGGATTGTGCAGTAACCCTTTCCCAAATGACAAACATTTTGACTAGACCAAATTGAAAGCATTTGCAGACGACAATTCAACTCTTGCTGACAAGATGATTTCTGTCTATGATAGGGTAGAAAACATCGTGGGAAAAGGAGAAAATGCTGGTTACCACAATGTTCTCAAAAGGCCACTATTCCAGACCCGTAAAAACCAGGGATTGTTTGGGAAAGGGGTAGAGATTTAAATCTCAAGCTGAATACTGGTAACAAGGTCAGTTCATGAAACGTGAAACTCTGCTTTGCAACAGAAGTCGGTCAAATCAAAAGGAATCCAATATCAAAGCTCCATAGCGAAAAGAAATAAGTCATAGACAGTTCTTAATCACAGCATAAATATTGGTCTAATGAACAGAAAAAATCAATCCAATATTTCCTAACAATGTAAATGTGACTCGTCAAGCAAAAAGGGACCGTCTGGGAAATGCGAAAAGTGTTGATCCTGGTCGGGCAGGCTGACCAGAGTTAACACTTTTCACATTCACAATATTTTCTGTATGAAAAGCTGTCATTCCATCTTCCATCTTACTATACAATCATTTTCGAACTATTAACTTCAATAATTATTGACCTGCACTGTCTTTGATCTGTCTTAACCCTTTCCCAAACGACAAACTTTTGGACTAGACCAAATTGAAAGCATTTGCAGACGACAATTCAACTCTTGCAGAAACGATTATTTCTGTTTGTGATAGGGTAGAAAACATGGTGGGAAAAGGAGAAAATGCTGGTTACCAGCATTTTCTCCTTTTCCCACAATGTTTTCAAAAGGCTACTATTCCAGACCCGTAAAAACCAGGGATTGTTTGGGAAAGGGTTAATCTAATTGTTGTACGGGCTTTGCAGAAAGTTCCTTTGCGGGTGACAGGTAACAAATGATAGCATTTGGCCATAAGCTATCTCTAACATATTAACTCACGAGAAAATTTTAGACTGGTCCAAATTGAAATCGTTTGCAGACGACAAAATAAAGGAAACTAAAAAATTGAAATCTGCTCTGGGAAGGGTAGAAAACACTGTTGGAAAAGGAGAAATTGCTGGTTTAGTATTTTCTCCTTTTCCCACAGTGTTTTCAAAAGGATTCCTTTTTCAGGGGTGTCAAAAGTAGGGATTGTGTGGTAATGGGTTAATCCTTTACTCATTACCAAACAAAAAAATTTTAGACTTGTCCAAATTGAAAAGTTTTGCAAACAAAAAAATTCATGTTACTCAAAAACTGAACTTTCATTTGGGTGGGGTAGAAAACATTGGGGGAAAAGGAGAAAATGCTGGATACCAGCATTTTCTCCTTGTCCCATAATGTTTTCTAAAGGCTTCTTTCTCAGAGTTGTCAAAAGTAGGGATTGTGCTGTAATTGGTTAACAAACAATTCTATGTTCAAATTACCCTGCGGAAAAAGGCTATTGAAAATATTGTGAGAAAATGGAAAAATGCTGGTATAACTAAGGAAATTTGTTTAACCTGGCCATTACCGAGAGACAAAATATTAGAATGGTCAATATTGAGAGCATCTGCAGACGACAAATTAACTGTGGCAGAACAACTGAAAATCATTTTGGGGAAAAGTAGAAAACATTGTGGAACAACGTACTTTCGTCACAATATATGCAGCCACATAGCTGCTGTTTCTGACATGCCTGATTGCTTTCAATCTAGCTAATAGTAAATGATGGTTGTACGGAAAACAGCTAGTGGTTTGAGAAGAATATCGTGTGAAATTCTGGAAAAAAGAAGCAGCAAGGGAACACGAAAATTACACTTGTGTCAGTCCTTTAAATAGAGCCTTTTCATTAAACAAAATCATCAAGTAAAACTGCAAAGCTGCAAACTCTGTGTTCTCAATGTTCTGAATGTCTGTATTTCAGAAGAAGGGCAAGTAACAACACACATTTCTGTGACTTTGCTGTATTACTCTCAGTGTCTTTTTAGGGTCGACTGACTTCATAATTATAGGGGAAACAGGTATTCCTCACAGCTTAACCCTTTACTCCATTGATACTCATCTCTACAAATTGCTTGTATGAGCCTTTGGAAAACATTGGGGCAAAAGGTGAAATTGCTCGTGACGAGCAATTTCACCTTATGCCACAATGTTTTCTACACTACCAAAAGCTGGCATATACACATAAGAAACGGCGTTATCCTTGCTCTTATTTATGGTCAATTAGAGATACCATAGAAATGCCTTACGGAGTAATGGGTTAAATACCCGCTTTACTGTCTATGTAACGAAGGGATGTATTTTTACCTGTCTTACCTTTTATGTGTTTGTTTTGTAATGTTGTGTATGTCAACAAAGGCTTAAATTATCATCTGAGAGTAATAGTTGTGTATTACTCTCAGACGATAGCAATGTCTTTTTAGGGTCTACTGACTTCATAATTGTAGGGGAAACAGGTATTCCTCACAACTTAATCCTTTACTCCATAGATACTAATTTCTACGCATTGCTTGTAGGAGCCTTTGGAAAACATTGTGGCAAAAGGTGAAATTGCTCGTCACGAGCAATTTCACCTTTTGCCACAATGTTTTCTACACTATCAAAAGGTGTCATATACACGTAAGAAACGGCTTTATCCTTGCTCTTATTTATGGTCAATTAGAGATACCATAGAAATGCCTTATGGGGTAAAGGGTTAAATACCCACTGTACTGTCTATGTAATGAAGTGATGTATTTTACCTGTCTTACCTTTTATGTGTTTGTTTTGTTATGTTGTGTATGTCAACAAAGGCTTAAATTGTCATCTGAGAGTAATACCTTGTTTATTAGAATGCCTTAAATACAGGACCTGAATGCCCGGCTACATGAAAATGTGCACTTGCCACCTGAATATAACATAAACAAGAGCACTGCATTCAGGTGCCAGTACTTAGCTGTGGTTGTCTGATTTTCAGCAAAAATGAGTAAAAAATAGTGGCATAACAGTGTTAAACATACTTTAATCCTTTACCATGCAGTCCGATCTTGACTTTTAAAGACCCAGAGAAAGAAGCCTTTTGAAAACATTGTGAGAAAAGAAGAAAAATGCTGGTAACCAGCATTTTCTCCTCTTCCTGCAATGTTTTCTACCCTTCCAAAAACAAATTTCAGTTTTTCAGTCGCATTATTTTGTCATCTTTTTGTCGACTTTTGACCAGTCTAAAATTTTGTCGTTTCATAATGCGTTATAGGTTAACTACCCTTGGTGTACAGGTTCCAATACGGGTAGTTACCAACTTCTGATTGAAGTAAATACAAGAATCTCAGATAATTGAGATATCATTATGTTGCAGGACAATACAGACAATAATGCCAGGGCTCTGTAACAACATGTCCAAGTTTGAAGTAAATATCTTCCGTAATAATAGAGATATTATAAAATATTTAAGTTTTTGCACAACGACACAGATGATGTGACTCTAGGGCTATTTAAGAAATAATCTTCTTTCTATCGTGGTATATTGTTCAATAAACCACAGTTGTGAGTAATGAGGCACAATAAATAATCCAAGAAGGCGATAGCCCGAGTGGGTTATTAATTGCGCCTCATAACTCACAACGTGGTTTATTGAACGATATACCACGATAGAAAGAAGATTATTTCGATTCTAACATGGCCAATTCTTAATAAAAGGAAAACAGGTTCAAACTAAGAGTAAAAACGGGGATGAAGATTATGTTCCATTGAATAACTCACTCATTGAATGACGTCACTCTACATGGATTGTCGCAGATTTTACCACGTTTTCCTTGCACTGTGTTTATAGAGCCAAAGTCGCGTGTCATGTTAGAACATTGAATAAATTTGTTGCCGCCACCGGTTTCCCATATGGGTGATGCCCCTGAAGGCTGTTGGTATTGTTATGGGGGAAAGTACTGAAACAGGACGAAACCAACCCTGAGTTACACCTAGTTCTTTAACATGCTCAGTGTATAGCACCATCACGAAGGACTTCAATTTGAGGTCTCATCTTAACCCTTTACCCCATAAGGCATTTCTATGGTATCTCTAATTGGCCCTAAATAACAGCAAGGATAAAGCCAATTCTTATGTGTATATGACACCTTTTGATAGCATAGAAAACATTGTGACAAAACGTCACAAAAGCTAAAATTGCTTGTCACGAGCAATTTCACCTTTTGCCAAAATGTTTTTCAAAGGGTCCTACAAGCAATGCGTAGAAATGAGTATCTATAGAGTAAAGGATTAAAGACTGTTAGTAATTTTAGATGGCCAGCCGTGGGGATCGAACCCACATCATCATGCAAACTAGTCTTACACTCTATCAATTGAGCTATGAGAGCTGGTCATACTTTGGCAATAACAAGACATTTTCTTCGAAGACTACCAAGCTAATACAGAAATCCTAAAAACAGTGTGACACAAGCTAAAAGCAACCAAACTAAGGCTTGATCAAAACATTTAGTCCAGCCACAGACTGCCATACCAGATGAATTATTAATGGCAGATCCTCTTTCATCAATTTTCCTCCACTTTTGTCAAGAGAAAATCCATATCATTCCATTGTCTCTAAGTACCATTCATTAGGAAAGTACTTTTAGATACCCCCCAAAGGCCTACATTACATATAATGCAAAACAATTTTACCAAACAACAAAAAATTGTGGTCCACCAAATTTAACCCATTACCACACAATCCCTACTTTTGACGACCCCCCAGAAAGAAGCATTATTAAATTGGAAAACATTGTGGGAAAAGAAGAAAATGCTGGTAACCAGGGTTAAATGCTTTTGATATCTGATATAAATGAATGAAATACAAATAGGGCATAGCTCACATTATACTGTAAATGTTATTGATATCTGAAATACATGAATGAAACACCAAACTATGAATTGAACATAACCTGTTACAGCTCCTTGTACAACTAAAGCTGCCTAATATTTGCAGGCAGTGTAGATCAAGATGAGACTCCACAATCCATGCAATCTGATCTTCGCTCCAAATTGTTACTATTGCTGAAACACTCTAACCCTTTACCACACAATGACAACTTTTGACAACCCTGAGATAGAAGCCTTTTGAAAACATGGTGGGAAAAGGAGAAAATGCTGGTAACCAGCATTTTCTCCTTTTCCCATAATGTTTTCTACCCTTCACAAAACAAATTTCAAATTTTCAGTCACTTTTATTTTGTTTGGACAAACAAAAGCAACCCTAGAACTTGTTACAATTATTTCAAGACAGGAAAACAATAATTATGTGGGTTCATTTGGCGCCTCAAGTACTTTTTTTTCCTCGACACTGTTTCAGTTTCTGAAGAAAACAAAACAAGAAATCTCACAGAATGTGACTTTACTAAACAACAAAATTTTTCAAAAAAATAAACATGAGTCAAAAATTGGAATTTGTTCTGGATGGGTAGAAAACAAAGTGGGAAAAGGAACATTTCTACTTACCTGCATTTTTCTCCTTTTCCTCTGCTGTTTTCAAAAGCCTGCTTTTTCAGGGCAGAGATTGTTTAGGAATGGGTTAAAGCAGAGGTCTTAAATTGCATCTTGTAAATCTATTGTTTCTCGGTAACCAACATTTTCTTCTTTTCCCTGAATGTTTTCCTTCCGTATCAGTGACAAAATTTGTTGTCTTAAACACATATAATATGTCATCTTCAAATGCTGTTGGAACCAGTGTAAAATTTTGTTGTTTGGTGAAGGGGTAAATAGTCATGAAGTTTATGACAAGAGTATTGACCAATCGAATATTCTACAAGATTTGTCCCTCCTGATAAGTTTTGTTATCTTATTGGTTGATCATCTTAGTGTATTAGCAGAGAAACTGCATTACTCCTACAGGGTCAAAGTTTCATATAGCTTAAGCTGTTGCATAGCAAAGTATATGAATCCATTGGAATAACTGTTTGCATTGATTGCATGGTGTTTAAACCCATATAACACTATAGTTAACTCATTACCAAACGACAATATTTTAGGTTTGTCCAAATCGAATGCATTTGCAGACGACAAAGTAAAAGTGACTGAAAATTTGAAATTTGTTTTGTGAAGAGTAGAAAACATTGTGGGAAAATGAGAAAATGCTGGTTACCAGCATTTTCTTCTTTTCCAACAATGTTTTCTAAAGGCTTCTTTCTCAGGGGCGTCAAAGGTACAGGTCATGTGGTAATGGGTTCACTCTTTATCAAACAACAAAATTTTGGACTTGACAAAACTGAGAGCAATAATTATTGCAGACGACAAAATGAATGTGTTTCAAAACTTGAAATTAGATCCCAGCAGGGTAGAAAACAGACTGGGAAATGGAGAAATGCTCGTAACAAGCATTTTCTCCTTTTCCCCCAATGTTTTCAAAAAGCTCCTTTCTCAGGGATGTTTAAAGTCGGGATTGTGTGGTAAAGAGTTGAACTACATTTCCCCTATGTTGGCAGTGCATTGTTTAATTTCCCAGTGCATCATGAGATGGCAGGAAAAGCTATATATTTTTCATGAAGATGAGGAAGTCATGATGTTCTCATCACAACAAAGGCATCCTTAGTTAGACCACGCTTGTAGGGACTTGACCAATCAGCGTTCAGTATTTCCATTGTATATATCGAAGATACAACTCCCGCAGTTGTATATCTGGATATACTATGCTAGTATATCCCGCACGTGAATTCCAACAATTTTTGTTTGCAATGTCGAGTCAGGGCAAAATGTACCCTTTGCGGTAACACAATTTTGAAGTATGATTTGAACTGGGTATAACATTTTCATGAGTGGATGCATTACTATTCTAAGTCTATACAATGTACAATCACTTAAAACAGTATTGCCCTCAAATAGCGATTAACTACAGCAACCTCTTGAATGGAGTGTGCTTTAGGCGGTAGAAAAATAAGGCTCCAGTACAGTTAAAAGTGTAATGTTCACATTTTGGCTTTAAAACATGCCATTGCCTTTACAACCATTTTTCTAAAACATCAATCTGAGAAAGATTAAACACTTATTTTTGCTAAGAAATTACAACAAATTCGATAGCTCTTTAGTTTGCATGAGCGTTCAACGTGTCAGTGCACCTACACATCATGAATAGGTTGGTTTAGTAATGTTTAACCCTTAATCTACTTATTAAGAGAAATGAAACCTTCAAGCCAATAATAAAAGCCCAAATTGGCTATTTCAAAGATATTTAGGGGAAAATATCGCCTTATCGGAAAGTGTACATCCAAGATCAGATTGTACACGTTCTATGCTTTCTGATCTGTATCTACATTGTCCACTTAAGGTACTCGAGTCGCGTTTAGCAGCCTACAGGTTAAGCTCAATGGCTCTATATACAAAGTTTACAAGGTTTTAATGTATGGCCTTGACATTGCTTACAAAAATTGCTCCAAATTTACGTATTGAACATAATTGCAAAAGAAAACTGAACAAAATTTCTCAAGAACATTCCATGTGTTTCGTAATAAATTAGACTAGTAGAGTCTTATTACAAGAGACACATAGTAAGCTCTAAACGATGAACGTCCCTATTGCCTTTGACAATCTACAATCGAAACATAACGTTTTCAAAATTTTACCGGCAAATACAATTTCTATCTTAACAATCCACAAATAGGTTAACTTTCATTAAAATCATAATAAATAATTTTGCATTCTGATATAAATTAGTACCTTACTTATGCCTCTTTTGAATTAGATGCAAAACTTTCATTTTAACAATTACAATGACTCAATTTTGTAACAAGCTTTTTATCTGCTATGACGTAAAAAGCATGAATAAATAATCACGTGGTCTAAGTGAGATAGAAAATCTCGTGCCGTGATATATGGGAAATATACACTCGCTAACGCTCGTGTATATTTCCCATATACCACGGCACTCGTTTTCTATCCCATACTTGGTGCATTATCACAATCCTATATTGTTATTCTTTGAGATTTTCTGCACTCTAGTGGGACTTTCACTGCATAACTATACTGCTTTTTCCTGGTAGTCACACTTTGTCACACTCCTGGTAATCAGCATTTTCTCCTTTTTCTACAATGTCTTCTAATCCAAAAGCAAAATTTGAATTTTTGAGAATCAGTAATTTTGTCGTCTGTGAATGTTGCCCCTTTGGACAAGTCTAGCTTTCTACTGGAAAATACTTGCCCTGAATAACATTGCTTGAATGTTTTCTGATCAATAATTTTTCACCCTTACCCAATTACAAAATTATAGACTTGTCCAAATTGAAAGCATTAATTTAGCAGATGACAAATCGTTAAGTGAGTGCAACATGATTCTAAGTGCCTGTACAATGTACAGGCACTTAGAACAGTGTTGCACTCAACTATGGAAATTAGATGTAGCTCAAATGATGGCATTTTTCATAGAAACCATTGCAGGTAATGGAGAGAATGCTGTATACCAGCATTCCCTCCTTTTCCCACAATGTTTTCAAAGCTTGGTTCTTCAGGGTCATTAGAGCATGGGATGGTTTTGTAAAGAGTTCTATAAAATCAGACTGTGACTCAACATTGCATGCTAGTTTCTCTGAATTGGTAGACAGACTGGCATCAAATAGTATTAACCCTTTACCAAACGACAAAGTTTTAGACTGGTCCAAATTGAAAGCAATTGCAGACGACAAATTATATGTAACTCAAAAAGCAAAATTTGTTTCCAGCAGGGAAAAAAACATTGTGGGAAAAGGAGAAAATGCTGGTTACCAGCATTTTCTCCTTTTCCCACAATGTTTTCAAAAGGCTTTTTACCTCAGGGATTGTTTGGGAAAGGGTTAAAGCACATTTTTCATTGGAATTGAATAGTCATGCAGACAAAATTACAAGAATATTACCTCTCTGACATCATGACAAAATTTTGACTAAATATTGTAAACTGAAAGCATAATTGTGCTGACGACAATTTAAAGGTGGCCCTTCAGAGTTTGGGACGAAAATTGCACAAAAATGCAAAAAAATCATCCTTATACTCCCAAAGCCTTTTAATTTTCATTCATAAAACACCAGTAGTCGAACACCGTCAAACAACACGAGAAGTTAGAGATTTACTACAGCCCAGGTCGACACCGACGGGGGGCACGTTCTATTTCTAGCTGATCATTCGCTCATTTACATACGGGAATACACAGACAAAGTTTTAAACATAGCGTCTGAAGAAGACATTGTGGAAAATACTTATTACATGTTTGCTATGTAATGGAATTTAAGCGTTATGAGTCACGTGCCAGTCACTTGACATTCCCACAATGCTTTATTGATTTTTGGCGCGAAATCTAAAAATACTTTAAGTGGCTACGTAGCCTTTTAAGGGAATACCATCAAAAAAAAATTTTTTTTGTAATTTTATGAATCTTAATTATTGATGATTTGTATTATTTTTTCATATGAATTTCTGTGATATATATATTTTTTAATTTGGTGAGATGTGAAAATTCTAAATACCCACCTTTAACCCTTAAAGGTGGGTATTTAGAATTTTTACATCTCACCAATTAGAAAATATACATTTCACTGATATTCATATGAAAAAAATTATACAAATCATCGAGACTTAAGCTTCATAAAATTACAAAAAAACAAATTTTTGATGGTGTTCCCTTGAAAGGCTACATAGCCCCTTTTAGGTATTTTTAGATTTCGCGCCAAAAATTAATAAAGCATTGTGGGAATGTCAAGTGACTGGCGTGTGACTCATAACGCTTAAATTCCATTACATAATGAACATGTAATAATTATTTTCCATAATGGCTTCTTTGGACGCTGTGTGACGCATTTGCAGGCGACAAAATAAATGTGACTGAAAAATTGAAATTGGTTTGGGAAGGGTAGAAAACATTGTTGGAAAAGGAGAAAATGCTGGTTACCAGCATTTTCTCCTTTTCCAACAATGTTTTCAAAAGACTCCTTTTTCAGGGTCATTAAAAGTCAGGATTGTGTGGTAAAGAGTTAATGGGTAGAAAACACTGTAGTAAAAGGAGCATAAGAGCATTGCATGTGAATGCCATCACTTGGCTTCATTTATTAGTGCTTGATTTTCAGGGTGTTCACTGAAAATTCAGATTGGAAGAAGGGGCAATATTAACTGCTATCAAAGATTCAAAAATACTGTGATAATTAACCACTCCTAATAAATAGGTTAATTGTGGCTCAAATGATTATTTCTGTATTTGATAGGGTATATAACACTGACGTAAAAGGAGAATGTGCTGGTTACTAGCGTTTTCTTTTTTCCCGCAATGTTTTCATAGGCTCTCTTTTACAGGGTCTCTTATCCCTTTACCAAACAATCCCTGGTTTTTACGACCCTGAGAAAGTAACCTTTAGAAAACATTTTGGGAAAAGGAGAAAATGTTGGTAACCAGCATTTTCTCCTTTTCCCACAATGTTTTCTATCCTGCTGGAAACAGTTTTAATTTTTGAGTGACATTTATTTCGTTGTCTGCAAGTGGTCTCAATTTGGACCAGTCTAAAATTGTGTTGTTTGGTAAAGATTTAAATTCCGAATGGCGCGGTTAACCCTTTCCCAAACAACAAATTTTCGACTCTTACAAATTCAGAGTTTGCAGATGACAGTTTCAAATTTGATAAAAATGGCAGAAAGTTCTCCAAATGGGTAGAAAACACTTCGGGAAAAGGAGAAATTGCTCATTACCAGCAATTTCTCCTTTTCCCACAGTGTTTTCAAAAGACATGTACTGCAGACACTTAAGAATAAGGGCTTGTTTGGGAAAAGGTTAATAAAGGATAATACATATATTGTGTTGCCATAGATGTGTTGCTTGACTGTGTATTTTTCATCCTTGAAGGTGTTTTACATGCTGTTTACAACACTTTTTGAGTTGTTCATGAAGCTAATTTTGTTATAAAATAGTCTTTACCAAAGAAAATTGTACTTGCCCAACTCTTTACCAAACAATCCTATACTTTAATGACCTTAAGAAAAAGGAGTTATGAAAATGTTGGAGAAAAAGGTTGTGACTAAATGTATTTTCTCCTTGTCCAATGTTCTCTATCGTATCACAAACAAGTTCCATCAGTTTAGCTAAGCTTTATTTTGAATTTGAAAACATTTCAAACTTTTTTATTTGGTAAACTTTTTACCAATTGATGAAGTTTTATTGGACCAAATTTAATTTGCAGATGACAAATGACCCGCTCAGGTGGCTCAGTGGCGAGCGTGTCGGACTCATAACCTGGTGGTTGTGAGTTTGATTGCCGGTTGAGGCGAACTTTCTTTCTGGCGTGTTTTCGCCTCTCACCTCTGTTGAAGCATGTGAGAAAAGTAGTCGGTGGCTTTGGAATGAAAGTTGTGTTAGTACTGATATGAGAAAGCCAGGAAACACATGTGCGTCACCGACCACCATGATATGACCTTAGCTGTTAAAGTGGCGTTAAACTCCATTACAACCAACAAATTAAACATTACCAACTTATGCCCCAGTCACAAATAATGAACTGCCACCAGACAGCAGTTTTTCCAAGAGATTCTGACTACATAGCGACTGTCCGATGGCAGTTCAATTTGAACAGGAGAAGTTGAATTTTGAGATCCCCCCACAGTGCCTGGTCAAGTTTTATTAAAAAAAAGTTATAATTGGGCAGAGACGGGATGTTTTTTTTGGTCGTCCGAGAGCCACAACGTCTGGGCGCTGCCCAGAGACTGAATGTTGCATTCAGGAGTCAGACAGCACCCAGAAGATTTTTATGAAAATGTTTATCTCAAAGTCGTCTGGTGACCGGATTGCCTCTGTCCTGTGACCAGACTGCCTCCGTCCGACTACTGGACTGCCCCTGTCCAGGCGCCAAACAGAGTGTAGCCAAGCATCGCCTGATTACAAATAATTGTCTGGGCACCATCCAGTGATGTCAGATCAACAAGTGGCATTGATTTTGTAAATTTTTCAGGACCGTGAATGGACAACAAACATATACATTGGCAACTTGATCATTGTATGCCAACCTCTGCCTTTCTGAATAGAAAAGTGCATACTTGGCATATCTGAAGAAACTGATGTCTAGTCCCCATTTAATTAATGACTGCTTGAGCAAAATGTCTCCAAATTGTACGGCGCCCCGGCGATTTCTCAAATCTTTGAATCAGACAAGTTGGAAGAAATTGTCTGGTGCCTTTTTTATTTGTGGCCTGGGCATCTCTTCTTCTAACAATATTTTTCCATCCCTCCAATAGACAAATCCCTTCATTTGAGGCATGTTTAATTTGTTGTCTGCAAATGCTTTTGATTTAGACAGGCCCACAAGTCATCTGATTATGGGTTAAAACCATTTCACTTTCACCTAAAGGGTTTCAACATGTACGCATGTGAGCCCACAATTTACATCTTCCTTCTTTATTAAAATTACAATGCTATATCCTGGCAAACTTTCAAAGTTGGGTCTTTATAAAATCTGTTTTTTCATTGCAGGTGAATATGAATCGAGCATGAAGATGAATATCAGTATTAACTTAACTCTTTACCAGACAACAAAATTTCAGACTTGTCCAAACTGAAAGCATTTGCAGACGATAATTTTGATGTGGCTCATAGGCACCAATTTTCTTTGATATGGTAGAAAACACTGTGCGCAAAGGAGAAAATGCTGGTGAATATTATTGAATTATTGAATATCTCTTTGAGAGTGTAGAATACACCATGGGAAAAGGTGAAACTAATGCTAACCAGTATTTTCTCGTTTTCCCCATCTTTGCAAGCCAAGACCGACAATTCACTACGTTACTCTACCCTTGGCGGATCGAGCTTGATTTTTACGTTCACCTGATACCCTTTTTCATTGGATGCAGCCAGCTCTAGCTGCAACCAATCAAATAGCTCGTAGCATTTCATCTTTGATAAAAATAGAACAAGGTCTCTACCTTTCGAATAGAAGGTAAAACATGGAAACCCACATGGATGTCTGCTAATATCACTTCATGTGTATTCGTAAGCGGTTTGTAAAACGATCTTTCATTTGCTTTTAGAAATATGATGTAAAGGGGGGTAATAACGAGCATCCAATAGAGGGTGCATTGCAGGAATCTCGAAATCGGGCTCAATCAGCTAAGGTAAGATCCACGTAGTGATCGTAAACTTGGCTCGCGAAGATGCGTTTTCCCATGATGTTTTCAAAAGCTTTCTAATTGAGGATCGTTTAAAGTCGAGAATGTTTGGCAAAGAGTTAAACATATTTCACTTTTTCAATGGCTACTTATATAATCCCACTGAAATATGAAGGGACTGTTTGGTAATAATCTGAAGTAAGGGTTTATCAAACAGTTTGATCATAACTTGAATCTGAAGTACAGTGATGGACATTGTAGATCAGAGATCAGGGCCTGTATTCACCAACCATTCTTAACTCTTTATCACCCGAGGAAATTTTAGACTGGTCCAAATTGAAAGCATTTGCAGACGACAAAATAAAGGTGACTGAAAAATTGAAATTTGTTCCGGGAAGAGTAGAAAACACTGTGGGAAAAGGAGAAAATGCTGGTTACCAGCATTTTCTCCTTTTCCCACAGTGTTTTCAAAAGGCCTCTTTCTCAGTGGCGTCAAAAGTAGGGATTGTGTGGTAATGGGTTAAGAATGTTCTTTGTCTTATTCTCAAGAATTTTCTACATTTGTAAGTAACACAACTTCTGATTGGCTAAACAATTTGGTTTAGCCAATCAGAAGTTGTGTTACTTACAAATTTGGAAAACCTTTGAGAATAAGACTAAGAATATTTTCAAGAATGGTTGGTGAATATGGGTCCAGTCTGACAGCATGTTTTGTGCAGTCTGATCTTAATCTACAATGTCCACGAAAACTTCTGGAGTCGTATTCAGAAAAGAAAGAGTTAAGAATCCCCCTCCCACTTCTATATTTGTATAATTTAAAAAATGGCCCGCCAGATATGCCCCTGGCTTAGAACAGTTTGGAAAAATTGTCAACATAACATGTAAGTTGTATCTGACAGAAAAGTTTGGGACGATGTAAATTGATTGTGTGAGATAATGTTAGGTCGGCACTATTGATTTGCGTCTCTCTAGAGGAAGCAGTCTCTCACTTTATATAGGACAAGCAATCATTGAATCAAATTATCAAATAACACAAGTCCATCTACATCAGTACAAAATTCCTAACAAGGCCAAAGTCTGTGCCATGCATTCCTCATTTCTTATATGTTCCTGACCAGGGAATATTCTTCGTCTTATACCGAAACAATTTCTAAATTTTGAAAGTAACACACTCTCTGATTGGCTAAAACATTTGGTTCAGCCAATTAGATGATAATTACTTTTCATTTAAAAAAAATCTTGGAGAATAAAAGGACTAAGATAGTAAGACAATTATTCACCAACCAGTCTTTTCTTAACATATATATAACACAACATAATTCTTTGCAATACCAAACAAGGCGTCTATACATGTAAATTTTGAGAACAACAGAAGTCAACATGAAGATATAAATTAAATAAACATGGAAAATACATATATAGCAATATACAGCATGGCTGTATGAAAGAAATCTCTTCTCAAAAGACGTTATTCCCGATCTGTCTCACCCAGGAACAACCCGAGATAATCCCCTAGGGCCAAAACTCTGGAAACCAGTGTCTATTTGTCACTGACAGATCGAGAATATTGGACTGCATTCATAAAAAACAGTTAACAAATTTGACAGAACTATAAATGTTTTAAAGGTGCTCATCTTCGATTCAAAAACTGGAAACAACAAGTCTGTTTACATGAAAGGCTGCAACTCAGCGAAATCATTTTCTACCATAATCTAAGCAATCTTGAATTCGTCAGGCACAATATTTGGCATGAAGATATAAGAATGACTATATTCTGATAAAGACAAAATGAGTTAAAACTGGCTAAAAATGAGTATTAGGGCCTCTTTAAACATGGATTTGTAAACTGTTTAGCTTGCTGTTGCTTGGTAGAATGAACCCGCAACTACCCAATATAGGAAGCATACTTGCAAAACATCAAAAGCTTGTGCAACCTGCCCAGTGACCCAAGCCTATAGCATAACCCTGTGGGATACGTTTAGTGTAGTTCTCTGATTCTCAAACTTTTCCTAAATTCCAAAGTAATACAATTTCTAATTGCCTGAACTGTTCGGTTTAGCCAATGAAGAAATTGCATTTCTTTCTTAAACAATTGTTATATAGTCAAATTGCAAATGAGAATTGGTGAGAGCATGCACAGTAACTGAAATGATATTAAATGTTCACCACACAATCCCGACTTTTAACGACCCTGAGAAAGATGCCTTTTTTATAAAATTGTGGGAATAGGAGAAAATGCTGGTAACCAGCATTTTCTTCTTTTCCCACAATGTTTTCTACACTTCCCAACACATTTTAATTTCAATTTTTGTGCCACATTTATTTTGTCATTTGCAAATGGTTTCAATTCAGACAAGTCTAAAATTCTGTCGTTTGTGAAAGAGTTAACCCTTTACTCCATAGATACTCATTTCAATGCATCGCTTGTAGGAGCCTGTGGAAAACATTGTGGCAAAAGGTGAAATTGCTCATGACGAGCAATTTCACCTTTTGTCACAATGTTTTCTATGCTATCAAAAGGTGTCATATACACATAAAAAATGGCTTCATCCTTGCTGTTATTTAGGGTCAATTAGAGATACCATAGAAATGCCTTATGGGGTAAAGGATTAAGCAAAGCATCATGAGGAAGAAAATGAAGATGTGATCAAGTGCTGCCTTTGATGCATCAGCCTTTGTTATTTACACAGTAATATAATGGCCTGCAACTTGCAAAAAGGGGCATTCGGACATTTGTGTAAAGTGTAAATCAGCTTGCACAGTCTTCGCAGGCTAATCAGAAACGACACTTTTCATGTAATGCGCAAGTCTACACTAGCACAAAATCTAAATGCAGTTGTTAAGTGCTGTCTTGGATTAGCCAACCTTTTTGTTTAATTCAAGCCTTATAGAAGTGTACTCCCAGTAAAGTTTTAGATCCTTGAAAAATGATAATGTAAGTAACATGAAAGAACTAAATAGAATGCAACAGTGTTTTCACTGTGCGGCATGAGTTTTAAAAGAAATGTCTAACTAAATATCAATCAAGTTGTTCAAAACTGTAAGACAAAGGGGTACAAATTTGTGGAACGGGTAGAGTCTCAGACATTCTGAATCCAATTAACCCTCTCAATAATCGGATGTTGTCCCGAGCTGAAGGCGAACAAGTTTCCCAAGTCCCCTGCCACCTGACCGTACAACAAATTTATTATACTGCAAAGTTTTACCCCTTCAAAGCTTGTTAAGCAAAATTTTCCTCTTTTATAATTTCATGAATCGAGAATGCTGAAGAAACAAAATTCCCTTCTGTGTGCCCTAATTCAATGAAAACTGACGTCACTGGCAAGTGAAGTCACTAACGTCACTGGCAACTGACGTCACTGGCAACTGAAGTCACTAAAACGTGCAGTTTGGTGCATAAATGTACAGTCTGGTGATCGACCGAGGCCGCCATTTTGGATTTTGTGTTACACGTGAAGTGATGTTTATGGGGCATCCAAAAGGGAAACTGGTTTTACGTGGTTTTTGCCAGGGAACACGATATATGTTCCCGGCATGTTAACCAATCAGATCACGAGAAATTTCTTTGCAGTATAATAATGATTTCTTTTCGAGCTTAGTGAATCTAAATTTGCTTACAAGGATTACTACAAAAATTAAAAGCATTTCTGCCTTTTTTTTTTCATTTTTCCTTCTTAAACAGAAAAGGTTTCAAAATAGAGAACCCATCTAGATATCCAATATACTGCAAAAAATTCTCAGAGAAGGTCCTCTACACACACCTAAGAAGACAGCGGCACACTTCTCTCTCTCCCCCGCCCCCCCATGCCAACCTCTGGCACATGGGGAACACAACACCATGGCTGTACCAGATATCAAAATCTGACAATGATCTTTTTTTCTAATTTTTTATCATTTCAGGGTCCAAACAATCCACATGTGCACTCGTCCTTACATGTAAAAATTTGGTGAGGGCATCTGGATTATCCTTCTTTGTCTAACTGTAGGCCGAGTGCAAAATGGCAGGTGGACAAGCAAGTACGGTATTCCTGAATTTTTTGGACCCTGCATTTATCGTAACATTTTAACTCTTTACCACACAATCCCAACTTTTAACTACCCTAAGAAAGAAACCTTCTGAAAACATAGTGGGAAAAGGAGAAAATGCTGGTAATCAGCATTTTCTCCTTTCCCCACAATGTTTTCTTCCCTTTCCAAAACAAATTTTTAATTTTGAGTCACATTAATTTTGTCATCTGCAAATGCTTTTCAATTAAACAGTTCAATATACCCCATTAAATTTGATCAAGTCTTCACCTGCTACCCTTCAAGTATGCCAAATACCAAATTAAGACAATTTAATAAACAGCTTTTTAACTCTTTGGACAAAATTTTAGGCTTGTCCAAATTGAAACCATTTGTAGACGACACAAGAGCCGTCAGAGACAGGTTATGCTCCGCGAACAAGTGCTTGTCATTAAATATATGAAATTGATATAAATTCACTTCTTTTATCCTAAAAGAACCTGTTCATGCCCCCCAAAATTTGAAGTGAAAAGGCAATTACTATCTTAGAGATAGCCAACACAAACTTGTAGAGGACAATAAGCCCAATAAGCCCCCTTTAACTCTTTACCACATGAGAAATTTTTAGACTGGTCTAAATTGAAAGCATTTGCAGACAACAAAAATAAAATTGACTGAAAATTTGATTTTTTTTTTTTTTTGTAAAGGGTAGAAAACATTGTGGGTAAAGGAGAAAATGCTGGTTACCAGCATTTTCTCCTTTTCCCACCATGTTTTCTAAAGGCTTCTTTCTCATGGTCGTCAAAAGTAGGGATTGTGTGGTAATGGGCTAAGGCTGAATTGGCCCAAGTATCTCTCAAAAGAGCTAACAGCGTCAGTCTAGGATCAGAGTCTGCATGTCTTTTGAAGTCTGATCTTGATCTACACACTCAGAAAAAAGATTCTAAATTTGTTCTCAATCATTCAACAGGTTAAGACTCTACAGCAAGAACTACTAATGCCTACATCTATAAAATTTCCTGGAAAAGGCAGATGGGATGGGACAATTTGTATAGCTTTATGGTAATGAAACAATGTTATATGCTTCAGAAGTTCAGGAGATATAACTCTTTGCCACAAGACAAAAAATATCGAGACTTGTCTGAATTGAAAGCATCAATTTGCAGTCAACAATTCAAATGTCTTAAATGATGGAACTTGTCAGTGACACTGAAGAAAACATTGTTGGAAAAGGAGAAAATGCTGGTTACCAGCATTTTCTCCTTTTCCCACAATGTTTTCAGAAGGCTTCATCATATCAAATGGAATTGTGTAGTGAAATGGTAGACAAGGGGTGGATCAATGTTCCCCACGATTTCCTTTGCAAGTGTCTTCAGGAAAAATATATACTAAGGCCCAGTAACCATGCATGAAATACAGGGCAAGAATCCTGACTCGGGGAAAAATAAATTGCTAAATGTACCCTATTCAACTCTTTTATATTAGTGCTACCCAAATTGAAAAGAATTGCTGACAACAAATTATATGTACGGAAGCTCAAACAAGCAATTTCACTGAAATGATATCCCCACTGCCGAAATATTTTCTTGACCGTGTGACTTAAAATTGCTTTCAGTCAGCCATTTTTCATCGAATCAAATAAATGTGAATCACAAAATAAAATTTGATTTGGAAAGGGTAGAAAACAGTGTGAGAAAAGGAGAAAATGCTGGGTACCAGCATTTTCTTTTCCCTCAATGTTTTCAAAGGCTTTCTTTCTCAGGGTCGTTAAAAGTTGGGATTGTGTGGTAAAGAGTTAACTCTTTACCACACGACAAAATTTTAGCCTGGTTCAAATTGAAAGCATTTGCAGACAACAAAATAAAGGTGACTGAAAAATTGAAGTTTGTTCTCGGAAGGATAGAAAACACCGTAGGAAAAGGAGAAAATGCTGGTTACCAGCATTTTCTCCTTTTCCTACAGTGTTTTCAAAAGGCTTCTTTCTCAGGGGCATCAAAAGTAGGGATTGTGTGGTAATGGGTTAACCAAAAATACTGTCAAAAACTGCTTTGTACAAAAAACAATCAGTAGTAAAGTTTTGAATAAATCAAATCCTGAAACGAAAATAAAACAATAGGAAATACATGCACAGATATTTGATTTAGGTACAGGAAAGTTTCTAGACATACATATTGATTCAAGGAGATGCCAGGGATGGTTTGCAAGAAAATTGTTACCAAAACTGATCAGATCTTTGGGATGGAATTTTTAGTTTGTGTCTACTGTCTGGTGCCTTCAGTTCTGAACAACTCTGATGACACTGTCTCCCTTAACTCATTACCAAACGACAAAATTTTAGGCTTGTCCAAATCGAAAGCATTTCCAGACGAAAAATAAAAGTGACTGAAAATGTGAAGTTGTTTTGAGAAAGGTAGAAAACATTGTGGGAAGAGGAGAAAATGCTAGTTACCAGCACTTTCTCCTTTTCCCAAAATGTTTTCAAAAGCTCTTTCTCGTGGTCATCAAAAAGTGGGCATGAATGAAAAGATAATGAACATAAACATGCGAGAACCATACCTGTCACGTAACGAGCCAAGGATATAAAGTGTCAGAGGCATCCAAATTCTATCATTTGCATGTCTCTGTCTGTTTTGTTGAGTGGAAATTTTTTAACCCATTACCACACAATCCCTACTTTTGACGCCCCGAGAAAGAAGCCTTTTGAAAACACTGTGGGAAAAGGAGAAAATGCTGGTAACCAGCATTTTCTCCTTTTCCCACCACGTTTTCAACCCTTCCCAGAACAAATTTCAATTTTTCAGTCACTTTTATTTTGTCGTCTGCAAATGCTTTCAATTTGGTCCAGTCTAAAATTTTCTCGTGTGGTAAAGAGTTGACATGCTCAAAAGTTCCCATTATGGACAGAACAGACATTGCCGGACAGGTAGAGGATTCACCATAGATTTGAAATGGGCATAAAATGGATAAGAACAGACATGAATTGATAGAATGATTTTATATCAGTTAGCTCGTCCATTAGCTGGTTTGACCAAGGATTCAGGAAGCAATCCTGAGTGTTGACAACCCTGAGAAAAAAGACTCTTGAGAACACTATGAAACAAGAGGGCCATGTGATAGTCGCTCCTTTGAGCATTTTGACCAAACATGATTAATTTAACCCTTTATTCCATAAGGCATTTCTATGGTATCTCTAATTGACCCTAAATAACAGCAATGATGAAGCCGTTTTTTCATGTGTATATGGTACCTTTTGATAGCATAGAAAACATTGTGGCAAAAGGTGAAATTGCTCGTGACGAGCAATTTCACCTTTTGCCACAAAGTTTTCCAAAGGCTCCTACAAGCTATGCGTGGAAATGAGTATCTATGGAGTAAAGGGTTAAATCGTAACCAAACAACAAAATCCAAAATCTAAAGTATTTGCAGAAACCATAATAAAAGTGACTGAACATTTGAAATTTGTTTTGTGAAGGGTAGAAAACATCGTGGGAAAAGGTGAAAATGCTGGTCACCAGTATTTTCTCCTTTTCCGACAATGTTTTCTGAAGGCTTTCTTTTCACAGGGTCGTCAAAAGTAGGGATTGTGCGGTAATAGGTTAAAATTTCTCTCCAGAAATTATGACATTCTAACATGCTTTCAAAAATTATTGGACTGAAAATTTGGCCTCTAGCTTGTGTACAAGCTTTCTCTAGACTCATCCGTCCTCACAACAAACTCTTTGACCAAGTTTCATGAGTACTGGACTACAAATGTGTCCTCCAGAGTGTACACATGGTTTTTCTATGACTTGACTTTGGTTTCCAGCAATTTCTCCTTTTACCACATTGTTTTCAAAAACCTTCTCTTTCAGGGTGGTTAAAAGCAGGATTTGTGTGGAAATAGGTCACCACCGTTATTAACATTATTTAACCCATTACCACACAATCCCTACTTTTGACGCCCCTGAGAAAGAAGCCTTTTGAAAACACTATGGGAAAAGGAGAAAATGCTGGTAACCAGCATTTTCTCCTTTTCCTACAGTGTTTTCAACCCTTCCCAGAACAAATTTCAATTTTTCAGTCACCTTTATTTTTTGTTGTCTGCAAATGCTTTCAATTTGGACCAGTCTAATTTTTTCTTGTGTGGTAAAGAGTTAAGTTATATCACAGGGACCAGAGCACCTATCCATACAGTAACTTATTGGAACAATGGTCAGCAATGGAAGAAGAATGAATCCTGTTGCAATAAGTATCATCGATCCTCGGAGATGAATTGGCCAAGCCAGAGAGCATACCAACAAACCCCCATTTTGTAAGTCTTGTACGCTACTGTCAGAGCTAGATCATCTTCGCAAGCCAAGGTTACAATCACTATGTTGATCTCACCTTGGCGGATCGGGCCCAATTTCAATATTCCCAGAATACGCCCCTTATTGGATGCTTGTTATTATCCCCCTTTACATATCATTTCTGATAGCTAAAAAAATGTATACAATTCCATAACTTGCTACAAAATCTAATTCGTGGTGACCCCTGCAATACAAGCTTTTAACCCTTTCCCAAACGACAAATTTTGGACTCTTCTAAACCAAAAGAGTTTGCAGACAACAATTTTAGATCTGGAGAAAATGCCAGAAAGTTCTCAAAAAGGGTAGAAAACAATGTGGGAAAAGGAGAAATTGCTCGTTACGAGCAATTTCTCCTTTTCCCACAGTGTTTTCAAAGGACTTTTACCGCAGACACGTAAAAAACAGGGCTTGTTTGGGAAAGGGTTAATGTGCAACCATGATTAAAACTGGCACAAATCTCATCTCAGTCTACGCATATAAATAATACTCAAGAGGATAAGTAATAAAACTCGTTCTTATTTGATTTTCTGCCAAGTTACACAATGATAACCCTTTGTCAAATAACAACATCTTTTAAAGTTAGTCCAGATTGAAAGCATTTAACCCATTACCACACAATCCCTACTTTTGACGCCCCTTAGAAAGAAGCCTTTAGAAAACATTGTGGGAAAAGGAGAAAATGCTGGTAACCAGCATTTTCTCCTTTTCCCACAATGTTTTCTACCCTTCACAAAACAAATTTCAAATTTTTAGTCACTTTTATTTTGTCGTCTGCAAATGCTTTCGATTTCGACAAACCTAAAGTAATGTCGTTTGGTAATGAGTTAAAGACAATAAAAAAACAAATGTAACTCAAAAAACCAAAATTTGGTTTGAAATGAGTAGTAGTTACTAGCATTTTCTCCTTTTTCCATAATGTTTTCAAAGGGCTTCTTTCATAGGGATGCTAAAAATTGGAATTGTGTAGTAAAGTGTCCACACAAGAGTAAGCTAACAAGAATTTAATAAACCATTGAAAGTGATCAAAAAGCATTGGGCTGAAATCAGAAGTAAATAAACTGAAACCTAACACTCTCTTACTCTTTGACATTTTACCACACAATCCTGACTTTTAACAACCTTGAAAAAGAAGCCTTTTGAAAACACGGTGGGAAAAGGAGAAAATGCTGGTAACCAGCATTTTCTCCATTTCCCACTATGTTTTCTACCCATCCCAAAGCCAATTTCAAGTTTTCAGTCACATTTATTTTGTCATCTGCAAATGCTTTAAAAACAGACCAGTCTACAATTTTTTTGTTTGGTAAAGAGTTAACCCTTTCCCAAACGACAAACTTTTGGACTAGACCAAATTGAAAGCATTTGCAGACGACAATTCAACTCTTGCTGAAAAGATGATTTCTGTCTATGATAGGGTAGAAAACATTGTGGGAAAAGGAGAAAATGCTGGTTACCAGCATTTTCTCCTTTTCCCACAATGTTTTCAAAAGGCTACTATTCCAGACCCGTAAAAACCAGGGATTGTTTGGGAAAGGGTTAAGATGTAACTATCACCCTTTCACCAAACAATCCTGTATTTTATTGACTGGGTGAAAAAAAAACATTGTGGGAGGGAGGAGAAAATGCTGGAAACCAGCATTTTCCCAACAATGTTTTCTAACCATCAGGGACAAATCCCACATGAATGTCTGCAGCAGCTACCAGTTTTTGGAATAGTCTATAATTTTGTGGTTTGGTATGGAGTAAAATCATACAAGTAAACTTTTTCAGTGTCAAAAAAATAAATTCCATTTTTCACACAGCAACTAATACAATTCTGCTGCAAGATGAATAGACAGTTTGGTCTTCATTTAGGAAAAAGTATAGGACAATGTGGATCAAAGATCAGCCTGTATGTTCTGTGCAGTTTGATCTTGATCTACACTGTACACAAAAGCTTCTAGTGTCATCTAGTAAGAAACTAGAGCTGTAATTAAATGTGACTTAATACCCCCGCCATGATTTGACAATTTTTCAACCAGGCAAAGTTGACACCTGAAAATTGCCTCTTGCAAATCTTCAATACATGATCAATATAATTAATTTATGTGTAATATTTCAATACAGTTGGAGGAAAACTGTAGGAGTAGTGACACAAAGTTACTAGTATCTGTACACAGACAGACACACTGACACACAGGCTGGTTCCAGTATATCCCCAACTTTCATGAGTATCGGACTGAAAATGTGGCCTCTAGAGAGTACACAAGGTAAAAAGTTGACGACAGATGACAGACATAGCACGATCACATTAGCTCACCATGAGCACTTTGTGCTGAGGTGAGCTAAAAGCGCAGATGAAGATTATGGTCCATGGAATAACTCACTCAATGAATGACGTCACTCGATAAAGAATGATGTCACTCTACGTGGATAGTCGCAGATTTTACCATGCTTTCCTTGCACTGTGTTTATACAACCGAATTCGCTTGTCATGTTAGAATAATCATTACATTGATAAATTCTTTAAATCCTGCAGAAAGCAATGTGGAAAAGGAAACTGTTGTTTGCCAAAAGCAAGAGGTCCTTTTCTGTCACAGCTTCAGAACTTCAGCCCTGTATAATAGGGCTGATGTGAAGAAAAAAGAAGAAATGTGTAAGATGATTGATAAGTAAAATGAAATTGACAAAATTACATTGTGAGTCTGACTAATGTTTTACGCTACATTTACCAGTACTTTAGTCTAATCTTTTACCACACAATCCCAATGACACTGTAACAAAAGCCTTTTGAAAACATTGTGGGAAAAGGAGAAAATGCTGGTAACCAGTTTTTAACAATGTTTTCTACTCTTTAACAATGTTTTCTTATCTTCTCTTTCTGAAACAAATTTCATTTATTTTGGTCACATTTCTTTTGTCATCTGCAAATGGTCTAAATTTTGACCTATTTAAAAATTTTGTCATTTGGTAAAGAGTTAATCATGGTTACAGCTCACTTATTCCTGTTTTGTTGGTTTCACAGTACAAGGTTGGGGTGGTGAGGTGCCTTGCCCAAGGAGATGGGATGCATAACCAGCATTACCAAGGGGGATCAAATCCAGAACCTCTGATCAAAAATCATTTTGCACCCGGTACAAAAGTCTCAACACTTGAACATTAGAGGCCACATGGGCTAGAATATCCCAAATATATCAGTGAAGACCAAAAACCATATTCACCAACCATTCATAGACATATTCCTAATCTCATTTCTCTAGAATTTTCTACATTTGAAAGTTTCACAACAACTGACTGGCTAAACTAAATGGTTTATGGAGAGAAAACATTGTGAGAAAAATATGAAAATACTAGTAAACAGCAGTTCTCCCTCTCTCGCAATCCTTTCAAAAGCTGTCTTCCCTAGGACAATGAAAAACTTGGGATTTCTTTGAACCGTGTACTTTTAACCCATTACCACACAATCCCTACTTTTGATGCCCCTGAGAAAGAAGCCTTTTGAAAACACTGTGGGAAAAGGAGAAAATGCTGGTAACCAGCATTTTCTCCTCTTCCCACAGTGTTTTCTACCCTTCCCAGAACAAATTTCTATTTTTCAGTCACCTTTATTTTGTCGTCTGCAAATGCTTTCAATTTGGACCAGTCCAAAATTTTCTCGTGTGGTAATGGGTTAACTCTTTACCAAATGACGAAACAAGATAGACTGGTCCAAATTCAAAGCATCTGCAGACTACAAATGAACTCTTTACCACACAATCCCACTTTTAACAACTCTGGGAAAGAAAGACTTTGAAAACATTATGGAAAAAGGAGAAAATGCTGGTAACCAGCATTTAGTCCTTTTCCCACAATGTTTTCTACCCTTTCCAAATCAAATTTCAGTTTTTTTATTCACATTTTGTTCTCTGCAAATGCTTTTCATTTGGACAAACCTAAAATTTTGTCATTTGCTAATGAGTTAACCCATTACCACACAATCCCTACTTTTGACGCCCCTGAGAAAGAAGCCTTTAGAAAACATTGTGGGAAAAGGAGAAAATGCTGGTAACCAGCATTTTCTCCTTTTCCCACAATGTTTTCTACCCTTCACAAAACAAATTTCAAATTTTCAATCACTTATATTTTGTCGTCTGCAAATGCTTTCAATTTGGACCAGTCTAAAATATTGTCGTTTGGTAATGGGTTAAATACAGCTCAAATGAAAAATTTGTGTTCTGAAAGGATATAGAGAAGATTGTGGGAAATGGAGAAAATGCTGGTTACCAGCATTTTCTCCTTTTCCCACAATGTTTTTCTAACACCTTCTCTTACAGGGCCATTAATATTCTGGATTATGTAGTAAAGGGGTCAAGCCAACTTACCTAAATTTGTCCATGGTCATATCTGCAGGTAGATAGTAAATGTAGGTGGACAGTCCACATCTTCTCATGAAGTCCACAAATGGAAGTCGGTAAGATACCTGATGTAATAGGCTTTGATCAGCTTTGGGTGGAGAATGGGATCTTCTTCTTTGACTCCTTTTTCAAAAATAGAAACCACAAGTAAAGGTTATAGTAATTTCTCCACTCTCCATGAAGATTTTTTAATCAAGATTCAAGACTGTACAGCTAAGCTTGTTTGAGGTTTAAAGGTGGCCCTTCAGATTTTGGGACAAAAATTTTACAAAAATGCAAAAAAAGTCATCCTTATACTCCCAACACCTTTTAATTTTCATTCATTAAACCCCAGTAGTCGAAAACCGTCTGACAGCAGGAGAAATTAGAGATTTACTATGACCCAGGTTGACACCAACGGGAGACATGTTCTATTTTTAGATGATCAATTCACTCATTTACTTACAGGAATACACAGAAAAAGCTTCAAACATAGTATCCCAAGAAGACATAATGAAAATAATTATTACATGTTTGTTATGACAGGGAATTTAAGCGTCACATGCCAGTCACTTGACATTCCCACAATGCTTTATTAATTTTTGGCGCAAAATCTAAAAATACATTAAGAGGCTACGTAGCCTTTTAAGGGAATACCATCAAAAAAAATTTTTTTGTAAAATTACGAATCTTAATTTTTTATAAGTTGTAGTATTTTTTCATATGAATTTCTTTGATATATATATTTTTTAATTTGGTGGGATGTAAAAATTCTAAATACCCACCTCTAAACCTACACCAAATGATAAAAATTTAGACTTGTCCAACTAAACCCTTTCCCAAACAATCCCTGGTTTTTACGATGCTGGGAAAGAAGGCCAGCATTTTCTCCTTTTCCAACAGTGTTTTCTACCCATTAATAGACAAAAGTCATCATTTGGATTACGTTTGATTTCAATTTGGTCTGGTCCAAAATTTTGTCATTGGGAAAGGGTTAAATGAATGTGACTCAGTTTTAGTGAAATTTGCTTGATAATGGAATGGATTAAAAACTTTGCGGGAAAAGGAAAAAAATGCTGCATATCAGTAGTTTCTCCTTTTCCCACAATTTTTTCAATATCCTTCTTTCTCACAGACGTTCAAAGTTAGGATCATATGGTAAAGGGTTAACTCTTTAACAAACAACAAAATTTTGGATTCTTTCAAATTAAAAGCATTTGAAGACATAAAAATTTGAAGAGATGAAAAATTAGAAAAGAAATAAAGTTTTCTGATAATGTAGACAATATTGAGGAAACAAAGTACATGTTCTACAAAGATTATAATTCATAAAACTCCTTTTGGTCAAAATATCATACAAAATATAGAACAATGAACAAAAAGCTGGGATCATGCTGGCAGTCTGATTTTCTTTACCAAACGCAAAATTCAAAGCAGACGACAAAATAAATATGTGACATCACATTTGAAATTTGAAAGGGTAGAACACATTGTGGGAAAAGGGGAAAATACTGGGTCCAGCATTTTCTCCTTTTCCTACAATGTTTTCAAAAGGCTTCTTCTCACCATTGTTAAAAGTCAGGATTGTGTAGTAAAGGGTAAACTCTTTACCAAATGACAAAATTTTGGATTTGACCAAATTTAAAGCATTTATACACAACAAAATAAATGTGGGTAAAGTGATTTCTGTCTTTGGTGGTGTGGAAAACATTGTGGGAAAAGGAGAAAATGCTGGTTACCAGCATTTTCTCCTTTACCCACAATGTTTTCAAAAGCCTTTCTCTAAAGGGTCTTCAAAACCCTGGATTGTGTGGGTAAAAGGGTTAATTTGCAATAAAATTTGTCCTCATCCTAAAGGGTGAATTTCATAATACAGTATGACTAATGAAAGTAGATCTATCATTTTTATGAGACTTTTCTATTTACCTTTCTCCTGATCTCAAATGTCTACAGTTTGAAACATAAAACAATATGACAAAAGGCAAAAGTACAAAATTATGTCCAAAGATAATCAATCATACTGCTATCTCCCCTATCTCTGTGTCTAAGGCCTTTGTTTAGAAAATAATGTGATTTTTTTCATTCTTCAGAAACCTTCATCACTGTATATAGCCACAAAGCCTAAATAATGATGCAACTTGGCTATGTATTACCTCTTTACCAGATGGCAAATGAAATGCGACTCAAATCAACTATTATTGCTTTAATTGACCCTTGTAGGTCAAGATTAGACTACACAAAATGTGCAGTCTGATCTTTGATCTATACTGTCCACTTTGCTGAGGACAAAAGGCTACCAACAAGTACCTTAGCTATCATCTGAATCATGTTCTTACACCATCTTTGTGAGCCAAGGTTACGATCACTGTGTGGATCTTACCTTGGCTGATTGAGCCCAATTTCGAGATTCCTGCGATGCGCCCTCTATCGGATGCTGGTTACTACCCCCCCTTTACATCATATTTCTAAAAGCCTATGAAATATCGTTTTACAAACTGCTTACAAATACACATGAATCAATAGGCAGACATCCACGTGGGTTTCCATGTTTACCTACTATTCGAAAGGTATTATTATTCTTATTCTATTTTTATCAAAGATGAAATGCTACAAGCGATTTCATTCTTGGCAGTCAGAGCTGGCTGCATCCAATGAAAAAGCCTATCGAGGGAATGTAAAAATCAAGCGCGATCCGCCAAGGGTAAATTAGGGTAGTGAATCGTCAGCTTTGGCTTGCAATGATGGTTCTTACACTAGAATGAAAATGTCTATTGGGTTTATTTGGCACTTAATCCTTCACCACACAAGAAAAATGTTTGATTCTTTTGTCATGAAAGGAAATGTTTCGTATAAACTCAACATGGCTCAATTAACCCATTACCACACAATCCCTACTTTTGACGCCCCTGAGAAAGAAGCCTTTTGAAAACACTGTGGGAAAACGAGAAAATGCTGGTAACCAGCATTTTCTCCTTTTCTCACAGTGTTTTCTACCCTTCCCAGCACAAATTTCAATTTTTCAGTCACCTTTATTTTGTCGTCTGAAAATGCTTTCAATTTGGACCAGTCTAAAATTTTCTTGTGTGGTAATGGGTTAATGACGAGATTGGTCTCTGACAAGGTAGAAAACATTCTGGGAAAAGGAGAATTATTATGCTGGTTACCAGCATTTTCTCCTTTTTCCATAATGTTTTCAAACACCTTCTTCCTCAGGGTCATTAAAAGTCAGCATTGTGTGGTAAAGGGTTTGGCATGGTACAATAAGCTACAAATACAATTTTGACTCATTACCACATCGTTAGAAAGAAGCCTGTCAAAAACATTGTGGGAAAAGGAGAAAATGCTGGTAACCAGCATTTTCTCCTTTTCCCACAATGTTTTCTACCCTATAATAGACAGAAATAATTTTTTCAGCAATAGTTGAATTGTCGTCTGCAAATGCTTTCAATTTGGTCTAGTCCAAAGGTTTGTCATTTGGAAAAGGGTTAATTTTCTCTACAGACAGAGAAAAGGCAGGTGTAGTACACAAATTTATTTCTCTAAAAATACAGAAACAAGAAAAGGGATGCCAGACACTAACCAGACACAACAACTCAACTGTAATCTTATATAGAACCTGAGCCAAGTTGAATTTTATAAAGTTTGATTACAGTTGTCTGTTCTGATAAGTTTACTCTTTTATTTCTGGTCTGACCAGATCGCCATGATAAGGACCAACATATTTTGATCATGATTTGCAATAATGACAATTTACATGTAACAAAATAGATCTTACTAACAAAACAAAATTTTACTGAGACTTTTACGGAAAAAAAAAATAAGATACAATTGGACAAAATGCTCAAAGCAGAGCCAAGTTCCACAAAGTGCATGTATTTAAAGTGACAACAAAGGCCAAATATAACCACAAAGCAGTTGTTTAACCCTTTACCATACAATGACGACTTTTAACAACCCTAAGAAAGAGGCCTGTTGCAAACATTGTGGGAAAAAGAGAAAATGCTGGTAACCAGCATTATTTTCCTTTTCCCACAAAGTTTTCTACTCAAAAGAAAAAGAAAATTGAGCCACTATGAAATACTTGTCGACAAATGCTTCTGAGTTGGATAGGTCTAAAATTCTGCTGTGTGGTAAACGGTTAACCTTTACCAGAAGACACAATTTTTAGCCTTGTCCAAATTGAAATCATTTTGCAGATGACAATTTCAGTGTGGCTCGAATGGTGTCATTTTTCTTTGATAGAATACAAAACTTTGTAGGAAAAGGAGAAAATGCTGAACACCAGCATTTTCTTCTATTCCTGCAATGTTTTCAAAAGGCTTCTTTTCCAAGAGCATCAAAAGTCCGCATTGTATGATAAAGAGTCAAATGCATTTTGAATCGTATTAAACCATTTAAAAGTATGGAATTTATTGAACAGATGACAATCTGTCATAATAAAGACAGTCCAAGTGTCAGTTACTGACAGAGAAAAATAAATTCATAACTAGGTTAAAACCTGGTAGGTAGCTGTGTCTTTTGCTTACTTTGTGCCTTGATTTTTCAATTCATTTTTCTGCCAGCAACTAACATATTGCCCGTGTACAAAATGACAGACTGTCATATCCCCAACGTTTTTGGTTTATTTAACTCTTTACCAAACAACAAAATTTTGGACTAGTCCAAATTGAAAGCATTTGCAGACGATTAAATAAATTTGAAGCAAAAATTGAAATTTGATTTGGAAAGGGTCGAAAACATTGTGGGAAAAGGAGAAAATGCTGGTTACCAGCATTTTCTCCTTTTCCCACAATGTTTTCAAAAGGCGTCTTCTTCGGGGTCGTTAAAAGTTGGGACTGTGTGGTAAAGAGTTAAATACATGTAGTTTGGACTTGTCCAAATTGAAAACTTTTGCAGTCAACAATATAAATGATTGAAAATTTCAAATTTGTTGTGAAAGAACAGAAAATATTTTTGCTAATCTGATCTGTGTTAAGCAGCCAACTGTCATATGCAGCCACTTTTGGCTTGTCCCCAGTTGGCTGCTTAAGACAGAACTCTTCGACTGTATGTTGCCTGCTTTGGTATTTGCACCCTTACTGGGCCTTTAAACTAGGATTTTGCTTATAAGACATATATCACACAGATGTCATTTTATTGCAGACAATGTGACAGTTTTAGATACCATACTTTAGAGCAGAGAACCTTTTAAAAGCTAAACAATGCAATCTGACTTGGAAGTTGACTCTCTGTTCTCAAAAATAGTTCCAATCTACCTGTAGGTTAATCAAATACTGCAATAAACTGTCTGATAAATATGGGTGTAGCAAGAATCCTGTGGATATCTTTCAAGACCAGTTTAAACTTTATCAAGAATCAGAGCAGAAATATTAGGATAAAAACTGCAAATTCTACTTTTTTTGTGGTATGTACTGATAATACAAAATCAACAGAGCTGGATTTATCTTCAATACCCCAATCTCTAGATCTGAAAGAAGAGTTATTGGTCATGGCTATGAACAGTTTATGATAGATAAACCAAGAGGTACACAATACTTTAAATATATATTTTCACTCCTTTTCATCCTGTTTTTAACAATTTTTTTTCCCTTTATCTTATTTTAGACTTGTGCAAATCGAAAGTATTTTGCTGACGACAAAATAAAAATGACTGAAAATTTGAAATTTGTTTTGTGAACGGTAGAAAACATTCTGGGATGAGGAGAAAATGCTGGTTACTAGCATTTTCTCCTTTTCCCACAATGTTTTCTAAAGGCTTCTTTCTCAGGGGCATCAAAAGTAGGGATTGTGTGGTAATGGGCTAAACTCTTAAACATACATGTACATCTTTATTCCATTTTATCCAGTTTTAAAACAAATCTTTATCTTATAAAACTTTATTCACTTTTGTATCTTCAAGCCAAATATTGCCCCTGATGGTTGCAAGGTTGTACAGATTACGGCAGATAGAAAGCCCTTTTTTTCTAGAGCATGGCACACATATCATAACCCTTTACCCCATAAAGTATTTCTATGGTATCTCTGATTAACCCTAAATAACAGCAAGGATGAAGCTGTTTCTTATGTGTATATGACACTTTTTGATAGCATAGAAAACATTGTGGCAAAAGGTGAAATTGCTCGTCACGAGCAATTTCACCTTTTGCCAGAATGTTTTCCAAAGGCTTCTACAAGCAATGTGTAGAAATGAGTATCTATGGAGTAAAGGGTTGAAAAAAAAAAAAAGCCAAGACGGCCCTGGATCGCTCACCTGAAAATTTCAGTAGACCATTGCCAGTTTTTTTTTTTGTTATTCAAAAACTTTTTCTTCAATAACTTCAATAAAAAGGAGAAGAGCACCGCATGCAGGTGCCAACAATTGGCTGTTGGGTACTGGATATTAAGTTGAAATTGTACTTTAGAAAAAAATGGCGTAATTTGGCACCAAATGCTTATTTCTGTGAAATTATTTAAAAATCTGATAAATGGTTTCATAAAATTTTAAGAATTTTTCTATGTCCATATAGTGCAAATAGCCTCCCACCCCTCACCACCAAAGGCTTGTTTCTTTATGGATCAAAATTTCACAACTTATTTTCAAATGAGGCATCTAAGGGTCACTTCTGTGACTAGCGGTTACAGAGGAAAAGATTTTTAGAGAATGTCAACAGCCAGCCAACGTTTTTCAACAGATCAAAATTTAACAAACCCTTTTTGAAATGGAACATTTCTTTGAAATTATTTCAAAATCTGACATGATTTCAAAGATGAAGATTTTTAAAGAATTTAACAAAAAAATCCATTTAGTTGCCATGGCAACCACAGTTTTGGATGGAATCAAATTCTGTAAACAGTTTTTGAAGAGTACCTCCCAAGGAACATTCCAAACACGTTTGGTCCAAATTGGCCTTGCTGTTTAGAGAGGATGTTTAAAGTAATTGTTGACAATGGACGACATACGACAGGCACAGGGTGATCCTAAAAGCCCACCTTGAGCATGTTGTGCTCAGTTGAGCTAAAAAAAAAAAAGATTCTATTACCTATCCATGATTCTGTCCATGGATGTAACAATCTGTAGTTGTTTGTTTAGAGGCACAAAGTGACTATGGCTATAAACCTCCAGCTCATCATTTTCAGAAAGCTCTCTGTATTTGGGCAATTCTCCATCATCACTCAATTCATCCAACCGATGCTTATCATCAAAACTTTTTTGTCCACTAAAACTTGGCCTAGAAAAACTTGCAGAGGAAACATTTCTATTTGCATTGTGAATTGTTGCATCTCTAATGAGACTGAACCTTGGAGCTCTCTTTGTATGTACATCTCTTTCATGATCAGCATGAATAGAAAATCGGACTGGTGTGCTTGTTGAGCTACACTCACTTATGTTAATTTCCCCTGGTTCAATAACACTGTCATCAAATTTCACAGTCTCTATATCACTGGAAAATGATCCTGAACTTCTTGCCATCCCGAGCTTGTATGATTCCATTTCACTTGCTAAAGAATCTGTGCTGTGTGCAAGTGGGATCGGAGATATTGTTGCTGTCGTGGTAACAAACACATCTGACGATGACAAAGTACTGTCCCCTGTGCTTGAAGAAGGAACACTCTCAGTAATAGCTGAACTGTCAGTAGAGGATGTTATACCGCTAGAGGGAGATGAATGCTTGGCTGTTGAAGACGTTGAGGTTAAGGATGGTACAGGTGAAAGATTATCTTCAAATGATGTTACAGCTAATGGATTATCTGCATTATCTGTATCTTTAGGTCTATACCATGTAGCTTCAAGGGATGTTTCTAACTTCTCTATGGTATGAGTCTGACTTTTGGCTGGAGAACAGTCTCTACTAGAAGGCTGTGTAACTTGCTTCCCATCCTTTTTGCCTTTAACTTTTTTAATGACATCATCCTTCTTCTGAAGTACCTTTGATATGGCTCCTGTTGTTTCAGAAGACTTTTCTGATCTTGATGGAGAAACATCTTTAGTCCCAACCACCAGACTGTCACTGTGGGATTTCTGGGCTCGTTTTGAAGTACTCGGAGAGGCTGGTGCCTTTGCAAGCTCACGTGACAAGCTCTTTGAAGCTTTTGATGTCTTCTTTGACTTTTTTCCTGGAGATTTCTGCTTGGCTTCCATGGCAAACTTTTCTGCTAGGGACTTCTTGGAACTTGCCATTTTAACATTCTGAGTTAATGCCTGTTATTATCATTTAATTGCATTTCTAAATCCATTTGCAGACAAGACCAGTGCATTTCTACATTGATGAGTTTGGAAATACCTAACACTCATACAAAACTTCACCTTTGCCCAAACAAGTAATATTTAAACACTGCAGTCCAATAACACTACCACGCATGTAGCCCTGATAGATTCTACATGCAGTGTTTTGGTGTGCAGTGAGTCATACAAAAACATTACATCGAATTCTAATCAAAAGAACAAACTCCATTAACACAATATGAAATCTGCAAATTAATGGAGTCGATGCACCAGTCATTTTCAATTCCATAGTCGCTATACAAGTAAAACTCTTGTTTACTTCTGTGCAACTTCAGTTCGATATTTCGGACGATCTATGTCTGTCTGCTGTCAGGTTAAGAAAACATTTAACGAAAATTTCAAACTTCGAGGTAACTCTAAAAATTTTGATGATTTGTAAAAATAAACAAAATTAAAAAATATATTTCAACTGTAGTAATATTTTTCTGTAAATGTAACTTCACTAATTTAGATATCTATTTTTAAAATTATAAATTTCCGTTAAATCAAATATTCCACTTTCTAGATGTTTACGCGATCAGGGTGTACCGGTTCTCGGCTTCAACGCTGAGTGAAGGTATTAAGCCAGAAACCATAAATATTCTCGACAACAACAACAATACAACAACAACAACAGAAAAAAGAAAAAAAATAAGGAAACGTCAAAATTCAATCGCTTTTATGTAAAATTGAAGATGTTCGCCCAAGTTCCGGCAACTTCAAATGCAGGTTTGAAGCTTGTTTCATTTTCCTAACTTTGACACCCCAAAATTTCTATTTGTTTTGGTCATTTACTTAAATTTCTCATTCCCTATTGCTGAAATTTAAATTAGCTGTGATTCATAACCAGTTTCCACACTGTTCTAAATGTCTCAAATTATGTGATTAGTCTCTGAAAGGGTAGAAAACAGTGTGGGAAATGGACAAAATGCTTGTTACCAGCACTTTCTGTTCTTCTCACGTTTTCCAACGGCTTACCTTCAGTCTGAAGGTGTCTGCTCCGATGCTATTTTTGTGACTGGTCTTCGCTAACACCTTCAGTCCAGCCATTCATTCAAGGCTTCTGGAAAATATACGATTTTACCCGCATCTTTTCGAACGTCTCAATTTGACAAAAATTCCAATGACAGCTAATAAAATGGGTATGGATCGTTAGATAAATGATTAATCTTTAAGAGCACACAAAATATGCTGCAAAATACTAATTAAATCAATGGGAATTTACCTTTTTCCCAACGTAAATAAATCCAGCATAATTTGTAAACAACTAACATGGCGACTTCCGTTAGTCAGGCATGCGCACTCAACGGAATTTGAAATTTGTACAGTCTGGTTCCCTAACCCTATACAGCCAAGTTCGATCAAGGTGCGTTTATTTACAGCAAAATTCGCAACTAAACCATCCTGTAGCATGTCAGAGATACTGCGATTTCTGCCGAGACATGTGCATTGAAAATATAACCATGTTTTGATTTCTGGTGAAGTAGGTCAACGATTATTTACGTTGAAAAGTACAGATTTGCACAAAGGTAAGAGTTGGATATTAACTAACATCAGTTTTTTTGTAAAGATTTATCATTTATCTAACAATCCATGCCCATTTTAGTAGTTGTCATTTGAAATTCTGTCGCTTAGAGCCGTTCGAAAAGATGCGGGTAAAATCGTATATTTTCCAGAAGCGTTGAATGAATGGCTGGACTGAAGGTGTTAGCGAAGACCAGTCACAAAAATAGCATCGGAGCAGACACCTTCAGACTGAAGGTACTAACGGCTTTACCTTTGAGATTGTCCAACTCCAATATCAAAACTTCGAATTGTGTGACAGTGGTTAATAATAATAAAAAAAAAAAAATCTTTGACAAAGAACTGTTGAGCCCCGGTAGCTTAGTTGGTAGCATACAGGACTTGAGAACAGGGGGTCACTGGTTTGATCTCTTGCTCATGTTATATCTTTCTTAGGGCTGGTGATGGTAATTGTGACAGAATTCATAACACTCTCATCTCATTGACATTGTTAAGATGATGATCATGTGGAAAAGCAGCCTGTGGCTTTGAAAGAATATGGTGTGAAGTAACAGTAAAAGAAAATCTTGGAAAGCATAGATAGGTGCTCTGGCCATAACTTTATAACTAAAATAATGTTGAAAACAGCATTTAAGTTTAAATACCATACCATCAATCAATCATTTGACAGACAAACTTGTTGAAGAAGGTGGAAGAAGTACAAAACTCTGGATACCAACACCTTTTTATCGTCCACTGAAAGAGGAGGGGTATAGTTTTAGCATTGTCTGTCCTTCCATCTGTCTGTCCATCCATGTGTCTGTCAGGAAGAATATCTCCAATACCATTTAGATGGAAGTTTGTGAAACATTATAGTTTATATATGTGTACAATAACCAATTCCACCGATACTCTTTTTCATTTTTTGACTTGATGAAAAATGGCTGACTAGGAGCAATTCTAAGTTGCCCAGTCAAATAAATTTTTTTACGGAAGTTATCATTTCATTGAAATTGCTTGTTACATATTGTTTCAATTTTCCATATTGTTTCCATTTTCCAGAGACAGATAACATCATTAATCAAATGATTAAATTGTCCATGAAAAGGTGTTACAGACATTTTCTCCTTTTTTTTCTATGTTAATGTTTTTGTTTAATTTCAGGAGCAGCTAGCAGGCCAGAGTTGTATGAAGTATGTATGTTTTCTTTATGCCTTTGGTCTGGTATGGATACAACGTCTCTCACCAGCTTTTTTACTCTTGCCTCTCCCTCATCAGCCTTAACCCATTACCACACAATCCCTACTTTTGATGTCCCTGAGAAAGACACCTTTAGAAAACATTGTGGGAAAAGGAGAAAATGCTGGTTACCAGCATTTGCTCCCTTTCCCACAATGTTTTCTACCCTTCACATAACAAATTTTCAGTCACTTTTATTTTGTCATCTGCAAATGCTTTCAATTTGGACAAGTCTAAAATATTGTCATCTGGTAATGAGTTAATTCATTACCAGGCATCTTTTAGACACTTCACTAATCCTGTATCATACAACTAGACATTATTTTATTTTTTGTCTTTAAGGTGTTCAATTTGATCAATTCAAAAATATTGTCATTCTGTTTACAGGTTTACCAATAAGTAGTACAGTTTGCACTAAGAAGACTTTATGAAAAATAGAAAAATTACTTTTGTTGAGCCATGTGTGAAATGTACAGCAGTTATCTTAAACAAGCTATAATTTCTTATTGGGCAGAAAGTCCATTTTTGGACAACAAAATGGGATTTATGGCTCAATAGCCATATCCTGGGTAAGCCCCTCATCTTATGAACATGAATCTTTAACCCTTTCCCAACGACAAAATTTTGGACCAGTCCAAATTGACGGCACTTGCAGACGACAAAATAAATGTAACCCAAAAATTGAAATTTGTTTCGAGCATGGTAGAAAATATTGTGGGAAAAGGAGAAAATGCTGGTTGCCAGCATTTTCTCCTTTTCCCACAATGTTTTCAAAAGTCTTCTGTCTCAGGGCCGTAAAAACCAGGGATTGTTTGGTAAAGGGTTAAGGTAGCCAAATGCCTCATCGTCTAATTAGTGATGCACATGAATGGATTAAAGAGATTCCCACTGTCCCTATCTACTTTCTAGGGAAACCACAGGCAAGGGAGCGGGCTTGCCATTCAAACAGCGGGGAAAGAAGACCCTGGTGAAAGTTTGTAACGTACACAGTTTAAATACAAACCGCATCTGACGGGATTTGAACCCACGGCGAACAAATGTCCTCATTTTACAAGGTTAACCCTTTCCCAAACGACAAGTTTTAGACTCTCCCAAACTCGTAGAGTTTGCAGACGACAATTTCAAACTTGATAAAAATGGCAGAAAGTTCTCCAAATGGGTAGAAAACACTGTGGGAAAAGGAGAAATTGCTCATTATGAGCAATTTCTCCTTTTCTCACAGTGTTTCCAAAAGGCTTGTACTGCAGACACGTAAAAACCAGGGCTTGTTTGGGAAAGGGTTAAAAAAAGACCAATACCATAGCCAAAGAGCTAAAGAGACATCTCTTTTAACGCAGTTGTTAGGTGTTGTCTTTAAATCGGGACGAAGCCATGCAAGTCTCCATTTAACAAGCTATATAGTACTAGTATTTGTTGTCTGCAAGTTCTTTGGATTTAGACAAGTCTGAAAGGATGTTGTTGGGTAGAAGAGTTGAATCTTCAGACAGTTAACCCTCTAGTTTACCAAACAATCCAGTGCTTTTACGACCCTCGGAAAGGCTATTTAAAACCTTATGGGAAAAAGAGGAAAGCAGCATTTTCTCCTTTTCCCACAATGTTTTCTATCCTGTAACAGACAAATCTTATCTTTCCATATGAAAAATATTTTTTGTTGTTTGTATTCAATTTGAACCAGTCTTTAAATTTGATGTGTGGCAAAGAGTTAACGCAGTAATAATTAAAAAAATTTTGGACTGGTCGAAAGTGACAATATTTGCAGACCACCAATTGAAGGTGGCCCAGTTGATGAAATTTGCCCTTGATAGGATAGGAAACATTCTGGGGAAAAGAGATGATTATTGCAACATTTTCTTCTTTTTTTCTACAATGTTTTCAAAAGTCTTCTTGCTAGGGTACATTAAAAGTAGTAAAAGTAGTAAAGTGTTAATATTGATACCTTTCTTTGTTGCTTTATAGGAGGTAAAGTTATACAGAAATGCAAGGGAAAGAGAAAAGTAAGTGAGCTGATTGGCTGACAAATTTGGTAGATTTTCGTTTTCATTATGATAAACACTTATAATAATATTCATATTGTGGACTTCTGTAGATTAAGATCAGACTGCACAGAATATTTAGTCTGATTGTAAGTTTTTTATGTCCAATATTTTGTGAGATGATTTGACACTTATGTAAGGGGACCTGGGGTATGCCACTCTGGACTGTCAGATTCAGTTAGAAATTTTTTTCTTTAGTGTACTTTTTTTAGTTTTGGTGAAAATGAAGTTGACACAAAAATAAAACTGTTCATGTTCTGTCTTTAACTCTTTTCCCACACAATCCTGACTTTTAACGACCCTGGATTACAGGGCTTTTGAAAATATTGTTGGAAAAGGAGAAAATGCTGGTGACCAGCATTTTCTCCTTTTCCAACAATGTTTTCTACCCTGTCACATACAAATTTCATCATTTAAGGCACATTCAGTTTGTCGTTTGCAAAACCTTTCAATTTGGACAAGTCTTAAATTTTGTCGTTTGGTAATGAGTTAAGGATGGTCTGACATAGAATTAGACTAAATACAGTCTTATCTTGATCTGCTTTGTCCAAAAAAATAACTGAATTTGTATAGATTAGTCTTAGAGGTTTCATGTTCTTGGTGCATTAAATTTTAATTTAACTAAGTTACAAGTAAACCAGTCTTACAGTCACTTTTATGTGAGCCATGCACTGGGAAAAGGGGTTTCAATGTATGATACGTAACTAGTCTAGTCATCATATAATTTTTGATACACAAAATCCATTTTTTTTTTTTTTTTTTTATAATAACCAACTGATTCATGGGGTAGAATGGTCCTGTAACATGCAGAAAATTGACAAAAAGCCCCCAAAAAAAATTCAGACATGCAGACCTTGGTCAATACTTTATGTATATAATTATGTCGAGCCCCCTTTTCATTGAGCATGGTTCATTTCATTTTAAACTGTTTTTCAGTTATGACAATATGGCCGATTTGTACGCTGTGATCAACACTTTACAGAGTTTAGAGAAGGCCTACGTCAAAGATGCTATACAACCTAAAGAGTAAATACACCTTTTTCCTGTTGATTTTGGACAGTAGTAACTATAAGCACCCACGGCAATATGAGGTGCATTCTAACAGATAGAATATATCTGTGATCACTCCAAAAGGAACCATCTGGGAACTGCTAAAACTGTCAACCTGCAAAAACTATGCAAATTACTCAGTCTGACCAGTGTCAACACTTTTCGCATTCATGATATTTTCCGTATGAAAAGTGGTCGTTCCTCCATGTTATACAATCATTTTTGGTACCAGGATCTTCTCCTCTTCCCATAATGTTTTCAAAAGGCTTCTTCCCTTAGGGTTATTAAAAGTCAGAATTGAGTGGTAAATGGTTAAACATATACTTGTTACCTGAATTGTGTGTAGATAACAGGGAGTAAACTGTCATTTATTTAACCCTTTACCAAACAACAAAACTTTAAACTAGTCAAAATTGAAAGCAACATAAATGTAACTCAAAAATTGAAATTTGTTTCCAGTAGGGTAGAAAACATTGTGGGAAAAGGAGAAAATGCTGGTTACCAGCATTTTCTCCTTTTCCCACAACGTTTTCAAAAGGCAGTTTCTTTAGGGTCGTTAAAAGTCGGGATTGTGTGGTAAAGGGTTAAAGACGTTTTCTACAGTTTTGTGAAAATTTAATCCTTTTTCTAATTTTCTAATTCTTTCACATGTTGGGTAAAATTCAATGGCAAACTCAAAAATAAAAAGAAAAGGGGATGTTGACGAGTTGGATATCCTGCAAAATGGCTGTTTCTGTGGTAACCGTTTGTATCAAAACACTCAAAATGACTATATCTGCATAAAGGACAGTAATGCCGCGCTAGAAACTTTATTATACAATGCAAATATTATTTTCCATATGTAATGTATTGTTTGTTGATTCTGTATGAATGAAATGATAATCTGAATTCATTTTCTTTTTTAAAAATTATTTTTCCTATTTCTTGACTTCCCAAAATACAAGCAATATCAACATATAGTCTTCAATTGATTCAAAATTTTGTAAAATTCCTTTCATAAAATTTTCTATTTTTTTATTCTTTATATGTATAGTAAAATTTAATGGTAAGTACAAAAATGGGAAGAAAAAATGGGAAAAAGACAAGTTGACTTATTAGATTTGCAAGCTGATATGAGTTGATAACCTCTGCAAATGCATTAATGCTTTACCAAACAACACAATTACAGACTTGTCCAAATTGAAAGCATTCGCAGATGAAAAATAATAAATGTAACTGAAGATTGAAATTTGTGTAAGTTAGGGTAGAAAACGTTCTGGGAAAAGGAGAAAATGCTGGTTACCACCATTTTCTCCTATTCCCACAATGTTTTCAAAAGGCTTCTTTTTCTGGGTTGTTAAAAGTCGGGATTGTGTGGTAAAGGGCTTAACAACCATTTTATGGGGTTTCACTCAAATGATATTTTCTGTACTGTTTAGGTACACAGGAGCATGTTCAAAACTACTGGTGCAGTACAAGGCAGCTTTCAAACAGGTTCACAAGGATTATCCAACAGTGGAAGACTTTATGAAGAAATACAGAGTATGTAACCACATTTGTGTTGTCTCATTTGGCACAAAATAAATACACCTGACTATCATAGGCAATAGAAAATAATAGTCATAGAAAATGAGAAAAATTTTGGTCATACAGGCTTAACTCTTTACCACACGACAAAATTTTAGACTGGTTCAAATTGAAAACATTTGCAGACGACAAAATAAAGGTGACTGAAAAATTTAAATTTATTCTGGGAACGGTAGAAAACACTGTGGGAAAAGGAGAAAATGCTGGTTACCAGCATTTTCTCCTTTTCCCACAGTGTTTTCAAAAGGCTTTTTTCTCAGGGGCGTCAAAAGTAGGGATTGTATGGTAATGGGTTAAATGAAAATGTGAATTGCTTATCCAAGATCAGACTGTACATTCTGACTGTGATCGTTACCACCTGTAGAAGCTTTTATTTCACCTGTCACATTGAAAGAGTTTAGCAACAACTCATCTGCTGAATATAGGAAACTTGAAGTTATGTTCTTTTTGATGATACATTCGAAGGAAAGTAAGGGTTTAAGGCAGACTGTTTTGATCACTATTTAAGATTATTGGTTAATCCTAATTACTGTCTTTATCTTGCTCATGGGGTCCTGTTTTTTTTTTTTTTTTTTTTTTTTTTACTTATAGAATAGGACCTTGGCCTTTCTCTATGGCATGTCGTAGAAGGTGTCTAAAATTGGAGACGAATGGCTGCTTTTCTCGTAATTCATAGGATTGCAGCAGGCTGGGTTGTTCTTGTTCCAAATCCTATATTTTTTTCTCGATGTAAATAGGGTTTGGAATGGGAACCAATTGGCCTGTGGGACCACAAGTGGTTTTATCGGGGGTATAAGAATAAACCACTGCAGTCCTGCGATCGTCACATCTGCCATTTTATCTGGCGGAACAAACATGACAGCATGTATGTCATGAAAGGTGACAAAAGGGGCATCAAATCGTGTTTTGTCCATTCCTCATTTATCATGTTTGTCTTTTGTTGTTGCACATGTATGTTATTTTCACCTCGCATTATTGTTTACTAAGTAAGTGCGCCCAGTATGACCTAAGTTTTCTACGGGCCTTAAAACACTATTAATTCATTCATTCATTCATTCATTCATTCATTCATTAAAAAAAAAAAAAAAAATACAACCCATGACAGTTTCAACACAAGTAAAATTTTATATGCCCCTTTCTTTGGAAACAATGTATCACTAAAAATAGTAAACAAAATAACAATTTTCTTGCCTTTGAGACCTGACTCTTTACAGGTTAACAAAATTTTAGATGTGTCAAAAGTGAAAGCATTTTCAGACAAGAAGTCAAATATGGCTCCAATGATGGAATTTGTCTTTGATAGAGAAGAAAACATTGTGAGAAAATGAGAAAACACTGGTTACCAGCATTTTCTCTGTTTCTCATAATGTTTCTAAAGCATTCTTTCTTAGGTTCTTTAAAACACAAGACTGTTTGATGAAGGGTAAAAATAGACTGTGCTGTAATATGCTGAGAAGAAAAATGAGATCATTAATACAAACATGTTTAACTCATTACCAAACGACAATATTATAGACTTGTCCAAATTGAAGGCATTTGCAGATGACAAAATAAAAGTGACTGAAAATTTGAAATTTGTTTTGTGAAGGGTAGAAAACATTGTGGGAAAAGGAGAAAATGCTGGTAACCAGCATTTTCTCCTTTTCCCACAATGTTTTCTAAAGGCTTCTTTCTCAGGGTCGTCAAAAATAGGGATTGTGTGGTAATGGGTTAACTGAGCTCTATACCACACAATCCCGACTTTTAACGACCCTGAGAAAGAAAGCTCTTGAAAACATTGAAGGAAAAGGAGAAAATGCTGGTAACCAGCACAATGTTTTCTACCCTCCCAAAATCAATCAAAGGACAGATAGTCCTGAGAGTCGCCTGTAGGGTAATGGGTTAGAAGTTTTCACCCTTTTTTGTTCAAATCTATTAAAAGCATTCAAGGTACAAAATAACTTAACCACAAAACAGTATTATATGCAAGCATATTTCTGAGTTGTCATCCTAAAATTCAAAATATCCATATTAAAATTTACATTTAAAAAATTGTGGTGGAAATTAAAATTTAGGCACCAGGACCAGCTTTAATAAGTTCAAAGTTTTTTACTCAAAGACAACAACCCTTTACAAATAAAGACCAGATTATCTTCTGGTATAGGATCTAGTGACATACTTTTAGACCAAAATGCCCTTTTGCAACTCGCTTATATCTAATCTTAGCAGTCTGACAAAGTTTCATAAGTAGTAGATTAAACATAAATGGATTCTACAGCTCTAAATTAAGGTTTCGTCTGATTTGACCTAATGACAACCTTTAGGCTTTTTCTTTTAACCCCAGGTGACCTAGATTCAGTTTTGTCAAAAATATCATTGAGCAATTTCAAGATCATTGGACTGAACTGTAGCCTTTGGAGCACAAACAAATATTTGACTCAGTGATCTGCCTGTCCTTTGGAAATAATTTGTTTTTAATGATGTCGAGGTTGAGGTTTTGACCAGCAATGGACTCTATGAATGTGGCTGCTACAACTCAATAAAATCTATAACCCAACAGCATGATCGTCACCCTTTAATATTTGTCTGCGTTTTATAACGTCCTAGGGATTATAGTGCTTCCACACCAATCGAAAACTGTCTACATGTACAGCCACATAGGAAGCATTTCAAGATGGGGGGAAGGCTAACTTCGAGATCCTTCAAAATTATTGCCCCCCCCCGGCGTTGGTATAAATTAAATCATTGCTTTGGTGTAAATTAAATGTTTGCAATTCTCTCTATTACCTTTTACAAAAAACCTTCACAAGATTACAAACACTCCAATAAAGAACTTGTTGTTTGAGCAGATCTGTTCTATAATATTTGAATTTTAGCGAAGTAAAAAGTCAATTTCTCAGATTGCTGGTTGTTAGAACTGCATAGTTTAAATTCAGATTTTGGCAGTTACAAAAGCACCTTGCGTTCTAGCACCTGCACTAATAAACTGTTGTTTAATAAATACTAGATCTAGGTTAATCGCTCATTGAAAAAAAAACAGCAGACTTTAACAAATTTGGCCATCTTTACGAACGAAAACCAATAAAACATAGTAAACTTCAAAGCACTCTCTCTACATAGGTCGGTTCACGCTAAAAGTAAAGGCCGGTTCAGTGACTGATTCATAAATATGTAAATTTATAAAGATTTCCGTGGTGCAAATGACGTTTATACGTCACGTGATTACAAGATCTATATTTGTCGCAAAGCTACATTCCAGAAAGCACCTGCAAAGCGATAACTTGGTACAGCCTAGAACTGTGTACATTGCATACGCTATGTACTCGTCTCTGGTGTACCTAGAATATGGGTGTGCAAAGTATCTAAAGTCTAGATTAAAAGGCTGGGAAGAAACCACGTGTAAGAATGTCTAAGAAGGCAATACAACCATTCCAAGTTGTTATAAATTTGTTAAAAAAATAGCCTACTGTTCAGAAAAAAAGCAATTGAAGGTATCACCTTTCTCTGACCAATCATAGGTTGAGCGTTGAATTGAAATAAGGCTTGCAGTTAGGACTGTTAGATTGTAAGAGAATGTACTTCTAATAGGTAATTATCAAACAATTTTCACTGAGAATTGTCCACAAATAGAAGCAGAAAAGATACTTGTAGTTGAAGATTTCTCAGCGTGTCCGCTGACTTGTTTAGTTCTCGGCAGCTGTTTTTACATATATACATAATGCGCTATTTTTAGAGATGATGTCTTACACAGACATCAGGCTAATTGTGTGTACCCTTACGGTCGAAATGATTGTTTCAAAGGTTTGAACCGTTAAACACCTCAGTCTTTATAGACATATTCATTATCACAAAGGCACAGTTGTAAATTATTTACAATAGAAAAAAACTGGGTTGTTCACCGAATAATTAGAAAACTGTTTTATCTCGTAAACCGGAACTAGGGACAGGAAGCAGTACAAGGCCGGAGGTATGCTTATGTCACCTCATAGATCAGGACGATAACAGTGAGAGCAAACAGGCGACTCAAAAATCAATTTTTGATTCACATTTATTTCTTCGTCTGTAAATGCTTTTGATTTGGACCGATCCAAAATTTTGTCTTTTGGTAAAGAGTTAACCCTTTACTCAATAGATACTCATTTCTACGCATTGCCTGTAGGAGCCTTTGGAAAACATTGTGGCAAAAGGTGAAATTGCTCGTGACCAGCAATTTCACCTTTTGTCACAATGTTTTCTATGCTATCAAAAGGTGTCATATACACATAAGAAATGGCTTCATCCTTGGTGTTATTTAGGGTCAATTAGAGATATCATAGAAATGCCTTATGGGGTAAAGGGTTGAAGAATACCTTTTAAAATGTCAATTTTCCTTTTTTAACAGTTAGACTGCCCTTTAGCCTTAGAGAGAATCAAGGAAGACAAACCAATCACAATCAAAGATGATAAAGGAAACACCAGTAAATGTATAGCAGATATTGTGTCTGTAAGTATAGAAGTAAACGTTGTGGTATTAGTATTATGTGTAGTACCTTTGGTGCTTTGATCCAAGATTAAAATGCTCAAAAAGCAGTCTGGTTCTCTGTTTACCACTATTTTCTTCCAAAATCTACTTCTGAATTACAAGATGGGTCATCTAATTGAATGTATCACCCATTATAAACATTAGCCTTTGGATGACAAGGCTCTTTCATTATTTTTGCATAAACTGCTAAGTAATAGATGAGGTCCTGAGCTCAATACCTGGGAGCAGATGTTAATTTTAGGGTTTTAGCTCCACTGGCCAAAGGCCAGCGAGCTATTGTCATGGCGTTGTGTCCGTTGTGCATCCGTCCTTCTGCCCGTTCGTCCGTGCATGCATTCGTAAACATTTTTTTAAAAAAACTTCTCCTCAGAAACAATTGACTGGATTTTTACCAAATTTCACGGGAATGTTCCTTAGGTGGTATTCTTTCAAATTCCTTCAAATAATTGTGTTCCATGAATAATTCTGGTTGCCATGGCAACTAAAGTAAAAAACCTTTAAAAATCGTCTCCTCCCAAACCGCGCATTTGATAGCAATATTATTTTGCAGAAATGTTCCTTAGATAGAGGTTTACAGAATTGCTTAAAAAGAAAAAGATCTGTCAAAAAACATGGCTTTTATGGGTGACTCATTTTCCTTTTATGGTATAAAGTAAAAATCTTTGAAAATTTTCTTCTCCCAAACTATTCTTGTATTGCAGGTAATTTCCTATGGTGGTAGGTCTTTACCATACAATCCTGACTTTTAAATACCCTGAAGAAGAAGTCTTTGGAAAACACTCTTGGAAAAGGAGAAAATGCTGGTAATCAGCATTTTCTCTTTTTCCCTCAGTGTTTTCTATAATATCAAAAAGAGAAATCATCATTTCATCAATGTTTAATTTGTTGTTTGAAAATGCTTTCAATTTGATCACATCCCAAATTTTGTCATTTGGTAAAGGGTTAAAGAGGGTTGCTTTACATAATCTATAATTAATCCTTTTCATACAAAACAAAAGAACCTCTGCACTTTTATAAGTTCTGGTAAAGGTTTGTTGACCTACTAGTGACCTAGTACAAAGAGGGACAGGGCTTTACTGTTGTGATAAGGCATTTTGTTATCCAATCAAACTGATCCCGCAACTTCAATAAAACAATTGCAACAATACATATTTTCTGTATTTTGATGTTTCCCCACCCAAAATGGTTTGTGACAAGACCCTCTTTAACTAGCTATAACCAGAAGACAAAATTTTTCTAACTGGTCTTAATTGAAACACGTTGCAGACAACATAATAATTATATCTAGTAAAACTTGAATCAAAAAGGGTAGAAATTACTGTGTAAAACTAAGAACATGCATGTTACTATTATTTTCTTCTTTTCTCACAATGATTTTTTCATAGCCTTTTTTCTTCAGTGACCTAAAATGCAGGAATGAATGGTAATTGTTAAAAACTTGCTCTTCACTGTTATAGAAAAATCAGGCCTGTTGAGTGATACAGGCGCCTCTAGTTCAATGGCCCACACATTTTGCACAGGTACTGGTGTAGTTCCCTGGTAGCAGATTCAAGAGAGCTTAAACCAAGATATTAGAACTTGTTTTTCAATCAGTGTTTAACCCTGTACCACATAATGACAACTTTTGACAACCCTTGGAAACAAGCCCTTTGAAATCATTGTTGGAAAAGGAGAAAATGCTGGTAAACAGCATTTTCTCCTATTCCCACAATGTTTTGAAAAGGCTTCTTCCTCAGGGCCGTTAAAAGTCGTCATTGTGTGGTAAAGGATCCAAGTGTTGGTCTTTTAACTCTTTACTCCACAGATACTCATTTCAACACATTGCTTGTCGGAGCCTTTGAAAAACATTGTGGCAAAAGGTGAAATTGCTCGTGACAAGCAATTTCACCTTTTACCACAATGTTTTCTATGCTTACAAAAAGTGTCATAAAAACATAAGAAACAGCATCACCCTTGCTGTTATTTAGGGTCAATTAGAGATGCCATAGAAATGCCTTATGGAGTAAAGGGTTGAACCTCAATAAACAAGGGTCTGTAGAGTTTGACTCCCATCGGGTGCTGTTTGTGCTTCAACTATGCAGTTGTTTCAAACTTTTGTGTTTGTAAGAATTGATAAAAGCCTCTGTGATGGTATTCATTTTATCTCATTGTTGAACATTCCATGGCATTTTTATATCTTTGAAAGCAGACAGTGACTGGTGAAGATATAGAGGATACTTGTTTTTTTCGGTGAAAGATCGAAATTTATTTCATCGAGTGGACACCATCGGTAATATTTTCACAAGTGGTGCAGCTACGAGTGAAAATATTACCGATGGTGTTCACGAGATGAAATAAATTTCAATCTTTCACCGAAAAAAAAAACAAATATTCTATTTATTTCATGCTTTTAACCCATTCTGGGAGGAGCTTTATCAAAATTCAGTACAGTTCTTTTCCTTTATTCCCCGTGGCGTACCCCTCCCGCATAGCAACGTTACGTCAAGCGCGTGAAATGTAAGGTATATGACGTCATATTTCCCATCTGGTTGTTGGGCAGGCGCAATTTACCTAGGCAACTAGAACGTGAAAATCGGTATTTTCACTGGTGGTACCAGTGTAAGATCGAAAAATATTTTCACTGCGATTTCTCGATATTCTACTCGAAAGCATGAAATAATGTTATGTATAGCATTGATGAAAGGAAACACCAGTGCCCCGTTCTACTGAGGTAGTTACAAACAAAACTTTCGTAAGTTTTACGTGACTATAGTGTGTTTGCATCATTCTGCAATGAGATATGAGATAACTATCATGATAATTTTCAAAAAAAACAATTGCGATAAATTAAACTTTCTTGGAAATTTTATTTAGATAAAATGAAAAGATGGAATATCCAGGAAACTTTGATTTATCACAGAACTTTTCTGAAAAAATCATGATCAAAGATCTTGTTATCTGATATCTCATGGGAGAAATATGCTACCATACTATAGTCACATAAAAATTACCCAAGATTTGTTCATAACTACCTTAGTAAAACAGGGCCCAGGAATGCACGGATATTTACACTTGCTACTGCTGGGATATGACTGAACTATTTTTGTAAATCAGTGTAAATCACCAAAACAGCCAACAATCAAAAGTTTAGAAACTTAAGATTAGTCTTTCTTAACCCTTTGCTCCATAGATACTCATTTCTACGCATTGCTTGTAGAAGCCTATGGAAAACATTGTGGCAAAAGGTGAAATTGCTCGTGACGAGCAATTTCACCTTTTGCCACAATGTCTTCTACAGTATCAAATGGTGTCATATACACATAAGAAATGGCTTCATCCCTACTGTTATTTAGGGTCAATTAGAGATGCCATAGAAATGCCTTATGGGGTAAAGGGTTAAAGAAAAAAAAAATGGCAGTGATCTTTTGGTGTAAGTGAAATCATATTTTTATACCAAATAAAGAAAAACGCTTCAGTGAGGAAATAATTTGGACATACTGTTCTATTCTCTTCTACAGTTATTCATTACAGTTATGGATAAGCTACGATTAGAAATCCGCGCTATGGATGAAGTAAGTACCTTTATTCTTTGTTGAAGCTGATGAGTAAAAATGTTTGATCAACCCTGAAGAATAACACTTTCGAAAACATCGTAGGGAAAGGAGAAAATGCTAGAAATCAGCCTTTTCTCCATATTCCATCCACAATGTTTCTTTTCCGTTCTCATTATACAGACTTATCCAACCATACATTGTTGTCTGCAAATGTTATAAAAAATGCTGAATCCAAAAAGTCATTATCTGGTAAAGAGTTATATATGGTTGAATTCTGATAACCTATGCATGCATGTGCTATCTCTGATCCCCATTGAGTGCTAATTAACTATTGGCACATGTAGTTGCATTGTCATTGACATTTTACATAAGAGAACATTTTCTTGTTTTCTTTATTATTACTGAAGTGCTGTAAGAAACAAAAGTATGTAACTTCAAAAATATTGTGTATAGAAATAAACACACAAGACGATAGGATTTTTAACCCTTTCCCAAACAAGCCCTGGTTTTTACGCGTCTGCTGTAATAGTCTTTCAAAACACTGAGGGAAAAGGAGAAATTGCTTGTAACAAGCAATTTCTCCTTTTTCCACAGTGTTTTATACCCTTTTTGAGAACTTTCTGCAATTTTCTCCAAATCGAAAATTGTCGTCTGCAAATTTTTTCGGTTTGGAAGGGTCCAAAATTTGTTGTATAGGAAAGGGTTAAATAATTACTCACCACATTCATTTTGAAGTAGACTTTTTTCAAAAACACATTCTTCCATGGCTCAATCTTTAAGGGTATCTGTTTGTAATCAGGAAATTCCATGATAAATTCCTGCTTTAGGTATACAATGTGTGGAAGTGTCCTTTGTCAAGGCACTGCAGAGCTTTATTGCTGGTAAAACTTGGGAAAGATCTGAATAATGTTGTGGGAGACCACTCCTTCATGCATGGCTTCATTGTCAGTTAACCCTTTCCCAGCCCCTGGTTTTTACAGGTCTGGAATAGTAGCCTTTTAAAAACATTGTAGGAAAAGGAGAAAATGCTGGTATCCAGCATTTTCTCCTTTTCCCACAATGTTTTCTATACCCTATCATAGACAGAAATCATCTTTTCAGCAAGAGTTGAATTGTCATCTGCAAATGCTTTCAGTTTGGTCTAGTCCAAAAGTTTATAGCTTGGGAAAGGGTTAAATACAATACCTGACAACAGCATTAGGGAAATATCTCTTTAGCTCAGTGGTTATGGTATTGGTCTATTAAACCTTGAAAGACTAAGATATTTGTCTGCACAGGTTCAAATCCCACCACTTGCAGTTTGTATTTCCGCCATGCCTTTGTTGCAAATGTACATGTTCATAAGAATAAGTGAGCTTTGCCATACTGATGTCAGAGCAGAGCATAAAACACATTCAGACAGTACAACAAGTGGTAACTTCTTTTCCACAGTGTTTTGTATTTTGAGTTTTGTTTTTCATAAGTTAATTATTCCATTTATGATTCCAGATTCAGCCAGACTTGAAAGAGCTAATGGATGCTATGAGTAGATTAAGTTTGTTGTCATCTGACTTTGAGGGAAAACAGAAAGTACAAACATGGTATGGACAGCAACTTATCAGATTTAAATCATTTTGTATGTTTAACCATTAGAGCTCTTTAACTCATTAAAAAACAACAAAATTTTAGGTTTGTCGAAATCAAAAGCATTTGCAGACGACAAAATAAAACCGACTGAAAATTTGAATTTTTTTTTTTTTTTTTTTTTTTTCTGAAGGGTAGAAAACATTGTGGGAAAAGGAGAAAATGCTGGTTACCAGCATTTCTCCTTTTCCACAATGTTTTCTAAAGGCTTCTTTCTCGGGGTCGTCAAAAGTAGGGATTGTGTGGTAATGGGTTAATGATGAAATGGACCTTGGAATTTCTTCAATGAACAGTAAAGTTTTAGGCTGCTTATCAGCATTTTCTCCTTTTCCCACAGTGTTTTCTACCCTGCTGAACAAATTTTAATTTTTGAGTTATGTTTATTTTCTTGTCTGAAAGTGCTTTCAGTTTGGACAAGTCAAAAAATTTGTCGCTTGGTAAAAAGTGAAGACTATATCAGCATATATCCCAAATTTGTCATTTACCTTTACACTGGTTACACAGATTCTAGAGTATGTCAGCATAAAGTCCAAATTATTAATCATATTGTATTATGAAACAGGTTAAGTAAGTTCAAAAGTATAGTAGTATCAGCATAAAATTTTTTATTATGTTTCAAGTTTATTTTTACAGAGATTAGACAAGCTTAAGAGTATGCCAGCGTAAAGTCCAAATTCTTAATCATATCATAAAATAGGTTATATAAGTTCTTAAGTATATCAGCATTGGAATAAAATATTTCATCATGATTTTTTTTATACAGGTTAGACAAGTTCAAAAGTATGTCAGCCTCGGAAGAGCTGGATGACACGCAGGTTCGACAGATGTTGTTTGATCTCGAGTCTTCGTACAACGCTTTTAATAAAGTCCTACATGATCATTAGAGACTATAAGTGCTGGACGCTTTAAGAAAATGAGGACTTACGTTTTTACATTGGTACAGATCACATTCATGATTGATGTTACGTTGAATGTGTATTGACTCATTTTTGTTTTTTAACACATAACCAAACGACAAAATTTTAGGTTTGTCCAAATGGAAAGCATTTGCAGACGATAAAATAACAGTGACTGGAAATTTGAAATTTGTTTTTGTGAAGAGTAGAAAACATTGTGGGAAAAGGAGAAAATGCTGGTTACCAGCATTTTCTCCTTTTCCTACAATGTTTTCTAAAGGCTTCTTTCTTAGGGTTATCAAATGTAGGGATTGTGTGGTAATGGGTTATTTCATTCACTACTGAATAATTCAATATTAGTTGTTTTCATGGACATTGGCGAGTTCTGATTGGCTGAAAAATTTTTTTCATAGCTCCATGAAAAAATTTTTTCAGCAGTGCCAGGACTACTTTTGCAAAGTAATGTAAACAAACATGTATCTACGAGATTTCATAATGGTCTTCTTTCTAATCTTTATCGAGTCCAAAGTTCAACTTGTTTGCAGAATTTATTTTCTCTAAATATTGATAAAAATATCCAACAGCAAATTCAAAGAGGGAGCTGAAAACTCATTGTCACTTTGCTGGGTTCTAACAATCTTATTTTCAGCTTATTTCTAGCGTATTGAACTTCTAATAATAAAGCTACTGAACCTGCAAATGTTCAATACTATTGTGACGTCACGTATACGTCATCGTTACGTCATGAACCAGCAGTTTTACCACGCTATGAATTATGAATGAAATTGACATTATATAAATACGCAATGTTAGATTTTCAATGAAAAAAGCAGTTAGTAATTTTCAAGTGTATATTTGTTTTCTGTGATAATGAATTATAAGGAATGAAGAGAATTTTTTTTTTTTTTTCATGAAGGTATGAAAATAAAACCTAATCACACATTATGAAACCGCGAATTGATTTTTCTCTGCGAAATCAAGAGTCAGATTTGTCACAGTCTAGAATGTAGCAGTGGACAGTGTAGATGAGAGATCAGACTGCACATTCTGTGCACATTCTATGCAGTCTGATCTTGATATACACTGTCCACATATTAAGCTTCTGGTGTCGTGTATGACATGGAAAGAGTTAATCGGGGGAGAGGTTTCACTAATTCCAAGGCTATGTTCACCAATCAGTCATTATTGTGTTGTCTAATTCCAAATGCAGAAAACAATGCAACATCCGACTAGCTAAATAGAATGCTAAGCAGGAATCACATTGCTGTCAAATAAAGAATATACTACAGAAATTGACGAAGAATGTTAAAAAAAGTGATTGGTATATACTGGCCCTGATTTAACTCTATACCACACAATCCCAACTTAAAATGACCCTGAAAAAGAAGCTTTCTGAAAACATTGTGGGAAAAGGAGAAAATGCTGGTAACCAGCATTTTCTCCTTTTCCCACAATGTTTTCTAACCTTCCCAAATCAAATTTCAAATTTTGAGTCACATTTATTTTGTCATCTGCAGATGCTAACATTTTGGACAATTAAAGAAATTGGTCATTTGGTAAAGAGTTAAATTTATTTTATGCTTTTTCGGGCAATAATGGTTGGGTATAGGCTTTGATAATTCTGGTTATGACTATGAAACTAACGGTACTTTCCATAACTCTTCAATTAAAGGTTGAAACAGTAGTTCCCGTCCATTAGTTATTACTTGGATAAACTGACCTGAAATTGACCTTTATGCAAAGAATAATTAAATCAAAGTGCTTTAAGCAGTACTAAGCACTGTAATCAGTTGTTGCTGAATGATTATTGGTTGGTTGGTTGTATTGGAGTTTAATGCCATCTTATTAGCTAAGGTCATATCATGGCAATCGATGATGCACATGTGTTTCCTGACTTTCTCACACCAGTACTTGCACTACTTTCTTTTAAAAGCCACTGACTATTTTTCTCACATGCTTCAGCAGAGGTGAGAGGCGAAAATACGCCAGAAAGAAAGTTCGCCTCAACCGGGTATCGAACTCACAACCATCAGGTCATCAGTCCGACACGCTCATCACTGAGCCACCCAGGCGGAGCCACTGAATGATTAAGCAATGTGAATATTTTCAAGGGTATTATTGTTGTCATGGCAGTTTTTAATAAAAATTACTTAAGTTAGATTAAAATTTGACTCGAGAAAAGCATTAAACCAATTACTAGAGGACACATATAACACTTGCCATGAGTACTACTTCTTGGAGGCAAGTTACAGTTCGTTCAAAATTTTCTAGTCATTTTTGCAAATAGATCTACTGCTGACATAGGCAATGCCAATAAATGTCTGAGATAGTCCAATAGTAAGCTTAAAAGGATCTTTGAAGCTTTCTGTCCTTATTTTTATCCTTAAATGAGCATCACATTGTATGATTGAAAAAATTCCCAAAAATTTTTAATACCATGTACCTCTTCTTAATTTGACCAATGAAAACTGTAAACAAGAGGACCATGATGGCCCTATATCGCTCACCTGAGTACTAAGCAGTAAAGGTCTACAATGAAGATAAATACCAAATATCAAAGTTCAAGGTCAAATAATTCTGACAGGGTAACTGTGCAAAATGCATTTTCTACTTTTAGAGAAGAAGATTTTTAAAGTTTTCCTTCTTTCTTCCTATGTTTCAAACTTGTGACCCCCGGGGCCGGACCAGTTTTGACTCCAGGGGCATCATATGAACTTTCTTGGTAGAGATCCACTAAGTGATGCTACATTCCAAATATCAAAACTCTGCATCCTCTAGTTTCAGAGAGGAAGAATTTTAAAGTTTTCCTTCTTTGTTCCTATGTTTCAAACTTGTGACCCCCGGGGCGGGGACAGTTTTGACCCCATGGGCATCATATGAACAATCTTGGTAGAGGTCCACTTCGAGATGCTACATACCAAATATCAAAGCTCTGCACCTCCTACTTTGAGAGAAGAAGATTTTTAAATTTTTCCTTCTTTGTTCCTATGTTTCAAACTTGGGACACCCGGGGCAGGGCCAGTTTTGACTCCAACTAGAAGGCGTAGAGCTTTGATATTTGGTATGTAGCATCTCCTAGTTGACATCTCCCAAGATTGTTCATATGATGCCCCTGGGGTCATAACTGGCCCTGTTCCAGAATTTTGTCATGAGCACTCTCCCTTAAATCCCAAAAAAAGGTATCCTTTTGCTTAGTAGGTTGACTTTCAAGCCAATACTTGAATAACATGTCTCTTCTTTCAAATTATCAATGCCACCCTCGACAAATACCACTTCAGTGTTTTCAACGCTTTGATTATTAAACGAGTTTACTGAAATTGAATGACGTAAGCCTTGGCAAGTGTCAAATACATTTTAGCCAACCAGTTTGATGGGAATGGTAACACATAAACAAGAATGTGAGATTCTATATCACATAAAACATATTAATAAATCTTTATTTATCATTATTTATCAACCAATTGTTCACCAGAAGTGCATTACACAGGTCTTACCTTAACTCTTTTCCATAGGACAGAACTTTCGGCTTGTCCAAATCAAACACATTTGCAGATGACAAAAGAAAAGTGACTGAACATTTTAAATTTGTTTTCTGAAGGATAGAAAAATTGCGGGAAAAGGAGAAAATGCTGGTTACCAGCATTTTCTCCTTTTCCCTCAATATTTTCTAAATACTTCTTTCTCAGGGTCCTCAACAGCAGGGCTTGTGTGGTAATGGGTTAATACACTGCCGGGTGAGGTTTTGTGTGATATAGGTTAATAAATACATTACCACACAAACCCGACTTTTAACGACCCTGAGAAAAAGGCCTTTTGAAAACGTGGTAAAAGGAGAAAATGCTGGTAACAAGCATTTTCTCCTTGTCCCACAATGTTTACTATCCTATCAAAGACAAATTCTGTTATTTAACCCTTTACCACACAATGACGATTATTAACGACCCTGAGGAAGAACCCTTTTGAAAACATTGAGGGAAAATGAGGAAATGCTGGTAACTAGCCATTTCTCCTTTTCCCACAGTTTTCTACCTTATCAATGCAAAATTGCACCATTTGAGATAGGTCTAAAATTTTGCGGCGTAGGTTTACTGAAAGAATTTGCAGACGACAATTTCACAGTGGCTTAAATGGAGCAATTTTGCTTTTATACAGAAGGAAGTTTTGTAGGAAAAGGAGAAATGCTGGTTACCAGCATTTTCTCCTTTTCCCACAATATTTTCAAAAGGCTGCTTCCTCAGTGTCGTTACAAGTCATCATTGTGTGATAAAGGGTTACAACATAGTAGGAAAAGGGAAAAATATGGGTCACCAGCCTATCTAATATCTTAACCCTTTCCGAAACAATCCCTGGCTTTTGCGACCCTGGAGATAGAATCCTTTGAAAAACAGTGGGAAAAGGAGAAAATGCTGGTAACCAGCTTTTTCTCCTTTACCTGCAATGTTTTCTATCCTGCTGGAAACAAATTTCAATTTTTGAGTTATGTTTATTTTCTTGTCTGAAAGTGCTTTCAGTTTTGACCAGTCTAAACTTTTGTCATTTGGTAAAGGGTTAAAATTATATCACTACCAGACAACAAAATTATGGACCTGCCCAAACTCAAATCGCTTCCACATGACAAAGTGAACATGAATCTACCACTGAAATTTAGTCACTGAGAGAAAGAAAATATTGTGAGAGGTGGAGACGTAATTTTTTTAAATTCTTTCGAAAACATTGTGGGAATATGAAAAATGCAAACTGCAAGCATGTCGCAATATTTTGTCAGGCACACAATAAGCAAATGGACCTATCCAATACATGTATACACAGTTATATCTTTCTTAGAAGACAACGTTATGGACCTGTCCAAACTCAAAGCACTTGCAGTAACAAAATTAACATGAATCAAACATTGAAATTCAGATGCTGAGGGGGAAAAATATTTTGGGAAAATGGAGAATATGCAGCATTTTCTCCTTTTCCCCACAATATTTTCCAAAGTCTTCTTTTTCAAAAGTGTTAAAACCTGGTATTGTATGGTGAAGGTATAAAGGGAAAATATTTGGACTGGCCCAACAAACAGACATTCACTCACATTCTAAAATAAACACACATGCAAAGAAAGCAATGAAATGTATGTCATTGTTGTATTGTCATGACGAGGTACTGTGTGTACAAATCGTAAATAAACCTGTCTTATTTTTCCAAAATGAACTAACCCATTACAACCATAGTTTTTTTCCAACCGTGATGAAAGGTTTAAAAACCATTGATGGAAAAGGAGATCTTAAACAGCATTTTCTCCTTCACCCACAATGTTTTCCATCATTTCCAAAAAGTTTTCATCTTTGGAGCATATTTTCAACCCTTTACCACACAACTGAATTTTAGACCAGTCCCAATTGAAAGTATTTGCTGATGAAAGTTTCAATGTGGCTCATATAAAAAGATTTTTCTTTCATAGGATAGAAAACATTTTGGGAAAAGGAGAAAATGCTGGCAACCAGCATTTTCTCCTTTTCTCACAATGTTTTCAGAAGCCTTCTCTTTCAGGGGTATTAAAAGTCATTGTGTGGTAAAGGGTTAATTGTCATAAGTACATGCTTTCCAAGTGGGCAAGTCTAAGATTTTAGAGTGTAGTAAGTAGTTTGACCAAATATCAGACGTTTATAAGCTACTATGAGAAGGGTTAAAAAAAAGAGAGAGAAAAATAAATCCAGAACAAGTAGACTCATCCAAATCGAAGAAATTGAAACATCATTTTTTCAAGGCGGGGAAAAAAAAGCAACTGGGATGTTATTTACAAAAATAGGAAAATAAATGAACTCTTCCAATTTCAGTGAATTGTAAGAGGTCTTAAACATGATTGAATGGACTTATCCAAATTCATTCACTTAATAATGAAATGGACTTTCCAAAATTCAATGACTTGTATAAGAACTAGAAATTTATTAAATGGATTCTTCCACAATATTTGATTTCCTAAGAAAATGTCGGATAAAATTAAGTTGACTCTTCCAAATTCAATGAATTCCAAGTCGACGGAATAAATTTAGGATGGACACTTCGAACTTTAAAGGTGAAAAAAAAAAACCCAAAAGTTAATAATGGACTCTTCTAAATTAAGAAATTGTAAGAGAAATGAATTCTTTCTAAGGAATGGACTTGTCAAAATTCAAAGAAAGATGAGAAACTGCATTTAAATGGAATAGACTCTTCCAACCTCAGTGATAAGCAATGGAATTGAAAAAAGCTAGAATGGACTCTTCCAATTTCAATAATTTCTATTCTAAAATTTGTTCAAAATGAAATCTACTCTTCCAAATTGAATGAATAATGAGACCCTAACATATAAGTAGAATGGACTCTTCCATATTTAAAAAAAAAAAAACCTGCAAATAAGTTATAGACTCTTCCGATTTCAGTGGATAGTGAGACAAGACAAAAAGTAAAATGGACTCTTCCATCTTTAAAAAAAAAAATATAAATGAATATAATGGACTCTTCCAAATTCAATAAAAAGTAAGCTATAAATTTTGAAAGAATGGACTCTTCCAAATTCCATGATAAGCAATGAAATTGAAAAAAAGCTATAATGGACTCTTCCAATTTCAATAATTTACAATTAAAACTTATTCAAAATGAACTCGACTCTTCCAAATTGAATGAATAATGAGAACCCCAAAAATTAAATAGAATGAACTCTTCCGTATTTTAAAAAAAATACCCTGAAAATAAATAATAGACTCTTCCAATTTCTGTGGATAGTGAGACCAGACAAGAAGTAAAATGGACTCTTCCATCTTTAAAAAACTATAGATTTAAATAATGAGCTCTTCCAAATTCAATGAAAAGTAAGCTAATTACTTTGAAATAATGGACTCTTCCAACTTCACTTGAATTATTGGACTCTTCCATTTTTTTTTTTTTTTTTTTAATGTCAAAAGCTTAGAATTTGGCCAAGTCCAAGTTTTTTGTAGTCTGAAAGGGTTACAAACAATAAATGAAGTCTTCCACATTTCAGAAATAGGAAAAAGATTTATTTAATAAAGTGAACTGTTCCAGAGGTAGAATCTAATATGAATATGCAGGCATTGCAAAATGATAAATGGAACCTTCCAAGTTAAATGGACTGACTTCTTAGTAATGGTTAGAGCACAAAAAAGAGAATTCTTCGAGAAAATAAAAGCGAAGGCGCTCTGCGCCGTAGCTTTTATTTTCTCGAAGAATTCTCTTTTTGTGCTCTAACCAACTTAGTGATCGACTGGGTTTTTATATAAATCATTTTATAGAGACTGCATTCTCTATAAAGTTTGTCCTAGATATTATGCAAAGACATGCCTTCATTACCGCATGACCCTATAAACACGCCCACATGACATAAGTATATCAAGAAACATGACTTTCATCAAATTTCATTGTTTTGTTTTATTGTAAAGACACGCCCAAAACACGAGAAAACAGCACTATCACGTGGATTTCCTCATGCACAGTACCCTCATGTTATGCGTGTCTCCAAGCCCAAATTTTGCGAAAGAAAAGTGCAAAGCTTTGCTGTCTTTACAATGGCGGAAGCCAAACCACATTTTGACCTTTTCTTAGGAAATGACTTAGACGAAATTTTCAAGGATATATCATGTACGCAATTGTTGCAATTGCTCACACAAGAACTTGTAAAAACAGGTAACTGATATGATTTATGATTGCAGTCCTTTTTTTTCTTTTTTTCAAATAATACAAGTTCGTATGTTTATGTATGGGATAGAAAACGAGTGCCGTGGTATATGGGAAATATACACGAGCGTTAGCGAGTGTATATTTCCCATATATCACGGCACGAGATTTTCTATCTTACTTAGACCACGTGACTATTTAGTCATGCTTTTTACGTCATATGCTCATATTTATAGTAGATAAAAAGCTTGTTACAAAATTGAGTCATTGTGATTGTTAAAATGGAAGTTTTGCATCTTGTTTAAAAGAGGCATAAGTAAGTTAATGATTTATATAAAAATTCTAAATTATTCATTATGATTTTAATGAAAGTTAACCTATTTGTGGATTGTTAAGATAGAAATTGTATTTGCCGGCAAAATTTTGAAAACGTTATATTTCGATTGTAGATTGTCAAAGACAATAGGGATGTTCATCGTTTAGAACATACTATGTGTCTCTTGTAATTAGACAGTACCAGTCTATTTTATTACGAAACACATGGAATAATGTTGAGAAATATTGTTCAGTTTTCTTTTGCAATTAATATGTTCAATTCGTAAATTTCAAGCAATGTCAAGGCCGTACACGAAAACCTTGTAAACTTTGTACATAGAGCCATTGAGTTTAATCTGTAGGCTGCTAAACGCGACTCAAGGACCTTTAGTGGACAATGTAGATACAGATCAGAAAGCATAGAACGTGTACAATCTGATCTTGGATGTACACTTTCCGATAAGGCGATATTTTCCCCTAAATCTTTGAAATAGCCAAAGGTTAAGGGTTAAACATTACTAAACCAACCTACTCGTTTGTAGGTGAACTGACACGTTAAACGCGCATGCAAACTAAAGAGCTATCGAATTTGTTGTAATTTCTTAGCAAAAATAAGTGTTAATCCTTCTCAGATTGATGTTTTAGAAAAATGGTTGTAAAGGCAATTGCATGTTAAAAGCCAAAATGTGAACATTACACATTTAACCAGACTGGAGCCTTATTTTTCTACCGCCTAAAGCACACTCCATTCAAGAGGTTGCTGTAGTTAATCGCTATTTGAGGGCAATATTGTGTTAATTGATTGTACATTGTGTTGACTTAGAATAGTATTGAACTCACACATGAAAATGTTATACCCAGTTCAAATCATACTTCAAAATTATGTTACCACAAAGGGTACATTTTTCCCCGATTCGACATTGCAAACAATTGTCGGAATTCACGTGCGGGATATACTAGCATAGTATATCCAGATATACAACTGCGGGAGTTGTATCTTCGATATATACAACGGAAATACTGAACGCTGATTGGTCAAGTCCCTACAAACGTGGTCTAACAATAGATTTCGTTCTTTAGGGTACATGCAAAACACTATTAATTTTAGTACAGATATGTTGATTTTTCAATGTCAACAATTTAGGTATCACAAATGTATCCACTTTTCATTTATAAATGCGTTGTCCTTGGATATATAAGATAATCTAGATATGACATTTGTAAACAATCTACCATCTCAATTGTTGTTGTTCCTCGTTATCAATTGTTATCACATGAGGTTGGCATTTTAAGAGATTGAATGATTGGTTAATTTATTGATGATTGTTATTTTACACCACTTCTGTTTCCTGGCTTTTTCACACCTGTACTGACACAACTTTCTTTCCAAAGCCACTGACTAATTTTCTCACATGCATGAAAGGTGAGATGCAAAAGTTTACCGGAAAGAGAGTTCGGCGCAACCAGGTATCGAACCCATAACTTCCAGGTTACGAGTCAGATATACTAACCATTATACGTGGCTGGGCTGCTTTTAATATGCTAGAGCCGGGCTTAAGTTTTGGCATCTTGTAAAGAGTGCATGGCAAGCATTTTCGGACTTTCCTTTAAACCTGTACTTGCTAAATACTATCTTTTTTTAGGGTTATTTTTAAAAGAAAACAAAAGGACAAGTTGAACTTTTCTAAAAACTAATCACTTGGCTCTTGCTGTAGATAATCTTTTTTACTTTCTAGATTTTCAAATGTCATTTCTTTTTGTCAAATTTTTGTCATGATACAGAACGAACAACGTGCAATCAGTCCATAAATTTTAACATTGCGCTGTTTAGCACAATGTTTCAATTCATGATCAGACTACACGTTCTCTGCAGATTGATCGTTAAAGTACGCAAAAGCTACTTGGGTCGTCCATTTGGGTCTAAAATTTATTGGGGGTAAAAATATGGAGAAGAAAAATCAGATTTTGTTTTATTACTCAATTCTTCTATTGCAATTTCCCTTTTTCTGCAATATTTTCTAAAATCAAACTTTCACCGATAACATACAAGATAACTTGTGGTAAAGGGTTTAGGTTGTGTTGTAACAACTTTCAAATCGTGGTTTAAATGGTTGGGAGGAGCATGAATTAATTTTACGTAGATGTGGGAGGAGCCAGTAGAATTCATACGTGCGGAACGGCTGTTTTTATTTCAAGCAGACAAAATTTTATGGACTTTTAGAGGTAGAAAATTTCCACAAATACTCCTCTCTGATTGGACAAAAAATTAGGTCGATCACTAAATCCTCACAAATTTTAAATTAGATTTTATAAATCATGAGAATGAAACCTTTTTGAAACATTGTGAGAAAAAGGAGTCCACATTGTTTTCTATTCTATGAAAGCAAACTTCCATAATTTGAGAAACATTTGAGTTATTTTCTGCAAATACTTTTAATTTGGACAAGTATTATTTTTTGTTGTTGTAAGGTAAAGGGTCAAATGTACTGAAAGTGTTAAAGCCATTCAACATAAATAGATTCGTCCAGATACGCCCAAAGGCTTCATGAAAGTGAGAATTTCGTGCAGTTAACCCTTAACCACATTATACAATTTTTTTTAACGATGTCTGTACCCATGAAAAGGGATTTAAAGACAATGTTGAAAAAGAAGGAAATGCTGGTGACCAAGATTTTCCACTTTTCCCCACAATGTTTTTAACCCTTTCAAAGAAAAGTCTCTAATTTGTGTGACAATTAAATTGTCTTCTGCATTTGCTTTCAAATTGAGGCAAGTCTAAGATTTTGAAGTGGGGTACAAAATTCGAGGGTTGACAATAACAACAAATCCCCAGCCTTGCATGCTTTGGACACTGAGTAAATACATGAAACCATTTGTCTTAACCCTTTACCACACAATGCTCACTTTTAATGACCCTTAGAATGAAGACTTTTAAAAACATTGTGAGAAAAGAGGAAAATGCTGGTAACCAGCATTATTTCCTTTTACCACAATATTTTCTACCATTCCCAAACCAAATTTCAATTTTTCAGTCACAATTATTTTGTCGTCTGCTACTCCTTCCAATTTGGACCAGTCTAAAATTTTATTGTTTGGTAAACAAAATTTTAGACTGGTCCAAATTGAAAGCACATGAAGATGACAAAAGTAAATTAAAAATTTAAAAATTTGTTTCAAAGCAGGGTAGAAAACATTTTGGGAAAAGGAGAAATTCATATTGTGTACGGTCTTGCCAATCTATGAGGAAAGAGAAGAGTTGGTAAGCCAGGAGTCTTGGGTTTGATCCACATTTAAGGCTTCGAGTTTTATTTGTGATTGTTCTTGCCATGGGTATTGAACTTGAAATCCTAGCTTAAGATCTGATAGTACCAATCACAAACAAGAGGGCCACGATGGCCCTGGATCGCTCACCTGAATTTTTGAGATGACCATAGCCTATTTTTTTTTTTGAGGTATTGAAACATTGGAACCAAATTTATAATTTTGGTAAGCAATTTTCAAAAGGTCGCCTGTAAAAATTAATTTCGAAATCTGACCATCAGTTTCAGAAAGAAGAATTTTTAAGAATTCTTCATTTCTGTATAAGAGCAAGTATCCCCAATCCACGAGAGCCATGTTTCTTGATGGATCAAAATTTACGAACAAGTTTTGAAAAGGGTCACCCAAGGAACATTTCGGAAAAAATCTTTTAAAATCTGACCAGGGGTTTCAGAGAAAGAGAATTTTCAAGAATTTCATCATGTCCATATAGTGCAAGTAGCCCCCATTCACAAGAGCAAGGATCACCCAAGGAACATCTCTGTCAAAATATTTTAAAATCTGACTAGGGGTTTCAGAGAAGAAGAATTTTCAAGAATTTCTTCATTTCCATATAGTGCAAGTAGCCCCCATTCACCAGAGCTATGTTTCTTGACAGATCAAAATTTTGTGAACAATTTTTGAAAAGGGTCACCCAAGGATCATCTCTGTGAAATCATTTCAAAATCTGTCCAGCCGTTTCAGAGAAGAAGAATTTTTAGAAATTTCTTCATTTCCCTATAGTGCAAGTAGCCCCCATTCACCAGAGCCATGTTTCTTGACCAATCAAAATTTCACAAACACTTTTTGAAAAGGGTCACCCAAGAAACATCCCTGATAAATTATTTCAAAATCTGATCAGGGGTTTCAGAGAAGAAAATTTTTTAAGAATTTCCTCATTTCCCTATAGTGCAAGTAGCCCCCATTCACCAGAGCCATGTTTCTTGACCAATCAGAATTTCGCGACTAATTTTTGAAAAGGGTCACCCAAGGAACAACTCTGTGAAATTATTTCAAAATCTGACCAGCGGTTTCAGAGAAGAAGATTTTTTCAGAATTCCTTCATTTCTGTATAGTGCAAGTAGCCCCCATTCACCAGAGCCACATTTTTTGACGAATCAAAATTTCACGAACAAATTTTGAAAAGGGTCACCCAAGGAATATATCTGTGAAATTATTTCAAAATCCAACCAGCCGTTTCAGAGAAGATTTTAAAAGAATTCCTTGATTTCTGTATAGTGCAAGTAGCCCCCATTCCGACTTATTTTCAAGAGTGTTGGACTGAAAATGTGGCATCCAGAGCATATACAAGGTTTTTCTAAGATTTGACCTGGTGACCTAGTTTTTAACCCCCACTGACCCATTTTCAAACTCGTCTAATATATCATCAAGGCAAACATTCTGACCAACTTACAAGAGTTTTGGACTGAAATTGTGGCCTCTAGAGCCTACAAACGGTTTTTCTAACATTTGACCTGGTGACCTAGTTTTTGACGCCACATGACCCATTTTCAAACTCGTCCAAGATATCATCAAGACGAATATTCTGACCAACTTCCAAGAGTTTTGGACTGAAAATGTGGCCTCTAGAGCGCTCACAAGGTTTTTCTAAGATTTGACCTAGTGACCTAGTTTTTGACCCCACATGACCCATTTTCCAAATTGTCCGAGATATCATCAAGACAAACATTCTGACCAACTTTCAAGAGTTTTGGACTGAAAATGTGGCCTCTAGAGCATACACAAGGTTTTTCTAAAATTTGACCAAGTGACCTAGTTTTTGACCCAACATGACCCATTTTTGATCTTGTCCGATATATCACCCAGGCTAATATCCTGACCAATTTTCATGAGTATCCAACTGAAAATGTGGCCTTAAGAGCTTACACAAGGTTTTTCTGAGATTTGACCTAGTGACCTAGTTTTTGACCTGGCATGACCCATTTTCAAACTCCTCCTAGATTCATTGAGGCAAACATCCTGACCAACTTTCATGAGTATCCGAATGAAGATGCCTCTAGAGCGTACACAAGGTTTTTCTAAGATTTGACCTAGTGACCTACTTTTTGACCCCACATAAACCATTTTCAGACTTGTTCGAGATATCATCAAGACAAACATTCTAACCTACTGTCAAGAGTTTTGGACTGAAAATGTGGCCTCTAGAGCGTACACAAGGTTTTTCTAAGATTTGACCTAGTGTTTGACCCGACATGACCCATTTTCAAACTCGTCCGAGATATCATCCAGACAAACATCCTGAGCAACTTTCATGAGTATCCCACTGAAAATATGGCCTCTAGAGCGTACACAAGTTTTTTTTAAGATTTGATCTAGTGACCTAGTTTTTTACCCAACATGACCCATTTTCGAACACTTCCGAGATTTCATCGAGCCAAACATCCTGACCAACTTTCATGAGTATCCGACTGAAAATGTGGCCTCTAGAGCGTACACAAGTTTTTTCTTTTTTAAGATTTGACCTAGTTTTTGACCCCACACGGCCCATTTTCGAACTCGTCCGAGATTTCATCAAGCCAAACTTTTCACGAGTATCGTACTGAATATGTGGCCTCTAGAGCGTACACAAGGTAAAAAGTTGACAACGGACGACGGATACAGCACGATCACAATAGCTCACCATGAGCACTTCGTTCTCAGGTGAGCTAATAAAAATAAAACAATATGATAAGAGAAGAAAAGTTTATTTTTGCACTGTTAATAATGATCATACAAAAATAACAATTGTATAAAGATTTTGTTTTCCAGTTAATTCACACAACAAGCATGCTTACACTGTCAAACACAAAGTCCCAAGTTTTAATAATCCAAAGGACGTAACATTTTGAAAATATTGTAGGAAAAGGAGAAAATGCTGGTAACCAGCATTTTCTCCTTTTTCTACAATGTTTTCTACACCTTCACTGACAATTGCCATTATTTAAGCCACATTTACTTTGTTGTCTGCAAGTGCTTTCCATTTGGACTGTTCTATGATTTTATTTTTTGGTAAAGGGTTAACTCTTTACCAAACGACAAAATTTTAGACTGGTCCAAATTGAAAGCACTTTCAGACAACAAAATAAACTTAACTCAAAAATTGAAATTCGTTTCTAGCAGGGTAGAAATCATTGTGAGAAAAGGAGAAAATGCTGGTTACCAGCATTTTCTCCTTTTCCCACAATGTTTTCAAAAGGCTTCTATCTCAGGTTTGTAAAAACCAGGGACGAGTTCACTCTTTATCAAACAAATATACTTTTGTCTAAATTGAAAGCCTGCTCTGACAACAAATTATAGATGGCTCAAATTGCCTGAATTTCCTATCATAGGGTAGAAAACAATGTGGCAAAAGGAGAAAATGCTGGTACAAGATTTTTCTTCTTTTCCCACAATGTTTTCAAAAGATGTCTCGCTCAAGGTCGTTAAACCTCAGGACTGTTCAGTAAAGAGTTAAATGAAAACTACTTTCATGTCCTGCAGTTCTAAAATACCCCACAAAAATCCAAAATAATATTTGTTTTCTTGTCCCAAGAAAAGGGAATTTAACCCTTTACTGTGCTAAGGTGCCTTTTCCAGACCCTTAGAAAAAAGCCCTTTAAAAACATTGTGGGAAAAGAAGAAAATGCTGGTAATGCTGGTTTTCTACTCTTCTACTCTTCCTAAAACAAATTTCAGGTTCTGAGCCACATTTATTTTGTCATCTGCAAATGCTTTCAAATTTGGGACTGGTTTACAATTTTGTTGTTTGGTAAAGAGTTAACTCTTTACCACACGACAAAATTTTAGACTGGTTCAAATTGAAAGCATTTGCAGACGACAAAATAAAGGTGACTGAAAAATTGAAATTTGTTCTGGGAAGGGTGGAAAACACTGTGGGAAAAGGAGAAAATGCTGGTTACCAGCATTTTCTCCTTTTCCCATAATGTTTTCAAAAGGCTTCTATCTCAGGTTTGTAAAAACCAGGGATGAGCTCACTCATTACCAAACAAAAATAATTTTGTCTAAATCCAAAGCCTATTCAGATAACAAATTACTTGTGGCTCAAATTTCGTGGTTCCTGGTTTTTACGACCATGAGAAGAAAGTATTGTGAAAAAAATGTGGGAAAGGGAGAATATGCTGGTAAAAAGCATTTTCTCCTTTTCCCATGTTTTCTACCCTGCTCAAAACCAAATTTCAAATTTTGAGTTGCGTTTATTTTGTCGTCTGCAAGTGCTTTCAATTTGGACAAGTCTACAATTTTGTTGTTAACTCTTTACCACCACACTATCCCGACTTTTGACAACCCTGAGAAAGAGGCCTTTTGAAAACATTGTTGGAAAAGGAGAAAATGCTGGTACTCAGCATTTTCTCTTTTTTCCCACAATGTTTTCTACCCTTTCCAAAACAAATTTCAGTTTCTGAGCCACATTTATTTTGTTGTCTGCAAATGCTTTCAAATTTGGACTGGTTTACAATTTTACGGTTTGGTAAAGAGTTAAACTTGTCAAATGAAACTCTCCAGCTGATTGTGAAAACCCAAATTTTGCCATTTCAAAGTTATATCCGAGGGAAAAATATCTTCTAATCAGACAGTTTTGATCCAAGATCAGATTGCACATTGTGTCCAATCTAGTCTTGATCTACACTGTTAGTAAATGGTCATTCAGTCCCACTTTGTAGCCCAAAAGTAAATTATATGATGTTCCTTTAGTGTAAAATCAAAATGGTACATGAAAAATCTGAAACCAGAAAAAAGAATCAGTAAACTACATAAAATCCTTGAAGTTTATAGTCCTTCCTCAGACTTTAGAGCCAATAAAACAGAAACAAACAAAATACAGTGCTGATACTAAATGTATATTATGGCATTATCAGAATGGACCTGCCATCGAAAGGATACTACAGTAATACAGAAACACATTGAAATTCCTCTAAAGTCTGTATTTCTGAAATTATTTTTATTCATCCCCTTTTAAAACAAAAGCACCACAAATGGATGCCAATGCTTGGCTTGGCTGCAGTTGCTTTAACTCTACCAGATGAAGTAATTTTGGTCTGCTGAAATTGAAAGAATTTGCAGACAACAAATTTAGGATGGCGAAAAATGTGCTACTTTTATCTGTGTATAGGAATACAACACTTGGAAATGGAGAAAACGCTGGTTATAAGTATTTTCTCCCTTTTCTGAGTTTTTTTTCTCATTAAAAGTCTGGATTGTGTGGTATAGAGTTAAAAGCACTCTCAACAAAGCTTCAAACTTACTGTCCAATCAACATGCATCCTTGGATAAACAGATCTGATAAAAGCACAAACAAGTACAGTATAAAAATATAAATTGGATATGAAAAATTTTAATCAAATGTTGATATATTTACATGCATAGCTAACAAAGTCAAAATTCAAGAAAATATATTAGATTTAAAAAACAAGAGGACCATGATGGTCCTATATCGCTCACCTGAGTACCAAAGGTCTACAATAAAGATAAATATCAAATATCAAGATTTAAGGCCAAATGATAATGAAACAAGAGCAGCAAATTGTCGCAATTTGACGTGAATTTTCGAAGTTCCGTTCCTGACAAGCAAGAAATACTGTAAGAATGAAGATCAAAGTGGAATTACACAAAATTCGCGCTAGGTAGAGTTATTATTCTTGTGCACTGTACTCCGTAATATTGCAAAAAACATGCATACCAAGTCTGAAGTGGTTCTGACTTGAGATCACAGTTATATTCCAGACAGGCACTAAATGCTGTAAAAATGACATTCAAAGGGAAATAACTCAAAGATAGCATAAGGCAGAGTTAGAATTCTTGTGCTCTGCACTTCCACATATTGCAACAAATAATCATACCAAATTTAAAGTCATTCCTACTTAAGATGACAAAGTTTTGCTCTGGACAAGCAAGAAATGCTGTGAAAATGGAGTTCAAAGGGGAAATAATTCAAAATTCAAGCTAGGAAGAGTTATGGTTCTTGTGCACTGCACTCCATAAATTTTCAACAATCATGCATATCAAATTTGAAGATGTTCAGGCTATAGATGACAAAGATATATTCCAGACGAGCAGAAAATGCTGTAAAAATGACAATCAAAGAGAAATAACTTACAGACAGTATAAGGTATAGTTATGGATCTTTCAAACTGCATTATTGCAACAAACACAAATACCAAGTTTCAAGTCAATTAGACTGGAGATGACAAAGTTATGCTCTGTATTAAGAACTATTATAAAAAACTTTCTAACTCAAGGGCAAATAAATCCAGTTGTTAGCATCTGATTACACTCCTTATTGAACGTATCCAAGATCTTATGGTCATATACATTTTGACTAAGTTTGGTACTGATTGGTTGACAAGTCCGTAACAAAGAAACAAATGAATAAATGCATGGCAGAAATAAGGATCGGAGCGGGATTCGAACTCCGAACTCCCGGACGCAAAGCCAATACCCTAACCACTGAGCCAAAGAGATATCTCCCTGACGCAGATGCCAGGTATTGTATTTAAATCGGGAGTATGCCATGCAGGAAGGAGTGGTCTCTCGTAACACACCCCCTCTTAAAGTCATCATTTATTGATGACTCAAAGCCTTATTAGGCAGGAAGTCCGATTTTGGACAACAAATGGGATTAATGGCTCAATGGCCTATCCCGGACGAGCCCCCATCTTACGAACGAAGTCCGTAACAAAGAAACAAATGAATAAATGCATGGCAGAAATAAGGGTCGGAGCGGGATTCGAACTCCGAACTCCCGGACGCAAAGCCAATACCCTAACCACTGAGCCAAAGAGATATCTCTCTGACGCAGATGCCAGGTATTGTATTTAAATCGGGAGTATGCCATGCAGGAAGGAGTGGTCTCTCGTAACAATATAACAATTTTTCTAGTTCAAGGGAAAATAACTCCAGCTGTTCAAGCCCGATAATACCCATAATCACACTTATCGGAGATCTTATGGTCATGTATATTTTGACCAAGTTTGGTGCTGACTGGTTAATAATTGTATATTCCAGAGTGTAAACGAAGTCAAATATACCAATTTTTCTAATTCAAGGGCAAATAACTCCAGTCATTCTGTTCTGATTAGACCCAAAATTGAGCTCATCTAAGATCTTATGGTAATTTATATTTTGGCAAAGTTTACAGTTGATTGGTTAAAATTATAGATGCTAGAGAGTAAACAAAGCGCAATATAGCAATTTTTCTAATTCAAGGGCAAATAACTCCAGTTGTTCTGGTCCGATTAGACCCCTAATCAAACTCATCCGAGATCTTATGGTCATATATATTGTGACCATGTTTGGTGCTGATTGGTTGATATTTGTAGATGCTATAGAGTAAACAAAGTGAAATATGACAATTTTTCTAACTCAAGGGCAAATAACTCAAGTCATTCTGATTTGATTGGACCCATAATCGAACTCATCCGAGATCTTGTGGTCATATATATATTTTGACCAAGTTTGGTGCTGGTTGGTTGATATTTGTAGACGCTAGAGTGTAAACAAAGTGAAGTACAGAATTTTTTCTAATTCAAGGGCAAATAACTCCAGGGCCTGTATTCACCAACCATTCTTGAGAATATTCTTAGTTTTATTCTCCAAGGTTTTCTATATTAGTAAGTAATACAACTTCTGATTGGCTAAACCAAGTGGTTAAGCCAATCAGAAGTTGTGTTACTTACAAATGTAGAAAATTCTGGAGAATAAGACAAAGAACGTTCTTAAGAATGGTTGGTGAATACGAGCCCTGATGTTCAGTTCTGATTACACCCAAAATCGAACTCATCCGAGATCTTATGGTCATATATACTTTGACCAAGTTTGGTGCCGATTGGTTGATATTTGTAGATGCTAGAGTGTAAACAAGAAAATGTGAACGGACGGACGACGGACGGACTACGGACGGTGAGTGATCACAATAGCTCACTCTGAGCACTTTGTGCTCAGGTGAGCTAAAAACAAACAAACAAACAAATTTTTCCATTGGTCTATATCCTTCTGAATCACATTTAACTCTTTACCAAATGACAAAAGTTTAGACAGGTCCAAATTCAAAGAACTTGCAAATGTAACTCAAAAATTTAATTATGTTTCAAGCAGGGTAGAAAACATTGTGGGAAAAAGAGGAAATGCTGGTTACCAGCATTTCCTCCTTTTCCCATAATGTTTTCAAAAGGCTTTTTGTATGGGTTTGTAAAAAGTAGGAATTGTGGGGTAAAGGGTTAACATGCATCATGTAACACACAAATCTTTACCAATCAACGCAATTTTTGACTTCTCCAAATTGAAAGCATTTGCATACAACAAAATAAATGTGACTCAAAACTTGCTCGTAGTTTATGGAACCGTAGAAAAACACTGCAGGAAAAGGACCAATACTGATTTACTCTTAACCATACCTGAGTTTGATCAACACTGAAAAGGATATCTTTTGATAACATTGTTGGAAAAGGAGAAAATGTTGGTAAACAGCATTTTCTTCTTTTCCAACAATTTTCTACCCTATCAAAGACAAGAAAAGGTCATTTTAGCTGCATGTATTTTGTTGTCTGCAAATGCATTCATTTTCGTCATAGGCAAAAATTTTGTTGTTAGGTAAAGAGTGAAGGTCTGAATGCAAATTAATGTACAGGTCCCCACCCCCCCTCCATAAAATAAGGCACTTTACACAATCATGAAAACAGAAGGGTACTTAATGTTCTATACTGAAAAATGAGTTTTAACCCTTTACTCCATAGATGTGGTAATTTCTGTGCACTGTTTGTAGGAGCCTTTGAAGAACATTTGGCAAAAGGTGAAAATGCTCGTGACGAGCAATTTCACCTTTTGCCACAATGTCTTCTACATAAGAAACAGCTTGATCCTGGCTGTTATTTAGGGTCAATTAGAGATACCATAGAAATGTCTTATGGGGTAAAGGGTTATAAACTAAATCCATGTTTAAAGTTTTTATTGCACAAACCTATATATAAATCTTTTAACCCTTTACAACACGGCAAAATTTTAGACCTATCCAAAATGAAAGCAATTGCAGCCGACAATTTCACATAAGCTCAAATATTGCAATTTTACTTTGAAAGGGTAAAATTTTCTTCTTTTCAGACAAAGTTTTCATTAGACTTCTTCTCCAGGGTCAATACAACACAGAAATGTTCGTAAAGGGTTAACTTTTACGAGACAACAAAAATTTAGATTGTCCATCTTGAAAGCGTGGGTAGACGACTTCGGCTCTTGCGCCAATGATTACCAGCATTTTTCCTGTTTTATGTTTAACCCTTTCCCAAACAAGCCCTAGTTTTTACGTGTCTGCAGTAAAATTCTTTTAAAAACACTGTGGGAAAAGGAGAAATTGCTCATAACAAGCAATTTCTCCTTTTCCAACAGTGTTTTCTACCCTTTTTGAGAACTTTCTGCCATTTTCTTCAAATCTAAAATTGTCGCCTGCAAACTCTTTTGGTTTGGAAGAGTCCAAAATTTGTTGTTTGGGAAAGGGTTAAAAGGCTGTCTCCTACTGGTCTCTCAAAATAGGAATGTATGGTTAACTCTTTACCACACGTTCAAAACTTTAAACGACCCTCGCGAAAAGCACTTTGAAAACATTGTGGGAAAAGGAGAAAATGCTGCTTACCAGCATTTTCTCATTTTCCCACAATGTTTCCTATCCCATTAAAGACAAATTTCATCATTTACATGAAATTCTAATTCTCTTGTGCAAATAGTTTCTGTTTGGCCATGTCTAAAGATTTGTTATGTGGTAAAAGAGCTTTGGATTAGTGAATCAATGAGTCAATAATACTAAAGTCTTGCTCTGGGTCATGATCGCGTCATTCCGATATTTTGTCCATGTCTGTTAGGTGCATTCTTCATAGATCTCTGAAATGAAAAAAAAAAAGAAAAAGCAATTACCGGTAGTTATATATTAATTGATGGCATAGGAATACAGTGTTATATGCAACTTGTCATGCCTTGTACCAATAAACTCGTTACCACACAATCCCCACTTTTAACGGCCCTCAGTAAAAAAGCCTTTGAAAACATTGTTGGAAAAGGAGAAAATGCTGGTAACCAGCATTTTCTCCTTTTCCCACAATATTTTCTATCCTTTCCGATTCAAAAGTGACTGAAAATTTAAAATTTGTTTTGTAAAGGGTAGAAAACATTGGTAGAAAAGGAGAAAATGCTTGTAACTAGCATTTTCTCCTTTTCCCACAATGTTTTCTAAAGGCTTCTTTCTCAGGGTCATCAAAAGTGGGGATTGTGTGGTAATGGGTTAATGCTTCACAAAAACAACAAAATTTTTAGACTTCTCCAAATTGAAAGCAATTATAGACGAACAACTAAAGGTGACATAAATGGCACCAATTTTCCTTGATAGAGTGCAAAATATTGTGGGAAACGGAGAATGTGCTGGTAACCATCATTTTCTCCCTTACCACAATGTTTTCAAAGCCTTTTTTTCAAAGGGCATTAAAATCTGTGATTGTTTGAAAAAGGGTTAAAAAGTTAAATTTGTTTTTGGAAGTCTGTAAAACATTTCATGAAAAGGAGAAAACTACTTGCAAACAATATTAAGTTTGTTGTCTGCAAATGCTTTCAATTTTGATTTTCATCTGGTTAACTCTTTACCAAACAACAAAATTTTAGACTTGTCTAAATTGAAAGCGTTTGCAGATGACAAAGTTAAAGTGACTCAAAAATTGAAATTCGTTTTTGAAAGGGTAGAAAACATTTTGGGAAAAGGAGAAAATGTTGCTTACCAGCATTTTCTCCTTTTCCCACAATGTTTTCAAAAGGCTTCATTCTTAGGGTCGTAAAAACCAGGAATTGTTAGGTAAAAGGTTAACCCATTACCACACAATCACTACTTTTGATGCCCCTGAGAAAGAAGCCTTTTGAAAACCCTGTGGTAAAAGGAGAAAATGCTGGTAACCAGCATTTTCTCCTTTTCCCAAAGTGTTTTCTACCTTTCCCAGAACACATTTCAATTTTTCAGTCACATTTATTTTGTGTCGTCTGCAAATGCTTTCAATTTGGACCAGTCTTAATTTTTCTCGTTTGGGTAAGGGTTAAAGTTGTAAGAGCAAACACTTCTAGGGGTATCTATGAATGATAACCGAATAGCCTATACCTTCCTCAATGGCGTCTGGAGCTTCTTCACCATCCACAGCCTCGTATGTTTCTCCTTCCTCGTCACCCTCTCTGTAAAATATCATAATGATAATTATCTTAACTCTTTACCAAACGACAAATTCTATACTCTTCCAAACTGAAAGAGTTTGCAGACGACAATTTCAACAGAAAATTATCCGAACGGGCAGAAAACAGTGTGGGAAAAGGAGAAAGTGCTCGTATCGAGCAATATCTCCTTTTCCCACACTGTTTTCAAAAAACTTGTACTGCAGACACGTAAAAACACCTCCTTACCAAACATCAAAAGTTTGGACTGGTCCAAATTGAAAGTATTTGCAGAAGACAAATTAAATTTACCAGTAACTGATATGATGATTTTTGTTTTGGATGAGGCAGAAAACGTTATGGGAAAAGAAGAAAAGCATTTTCTCCTTTTCCAACAATGTTTTCAAAAGCCTTCTCCAACAGGGTCGTTAAAACTGGACATTGTGTGGTAATGGGTTAAATCTTTTACTAAACAATCTCATATTTTAAGGTACATGAGGAAAAACAGCTTTTGAAAACATGTACCTTTATTTTGTTGAGGTCTACGATGGTTGTTAAAATATAGCCCATAGATCAAATTTGGCCTGTCCCCTGCAGTTAACCCATTACCACACAATCCCTACTTTTGATGCCCCTGAGACAGTAGCCTTTTGAAAACACTGTGGGAAAAGGAGAAAATGCTGGTAACCAGCATTTTCTCCTTTTCCAACAGGGTTTTCTACCTTTCCCTGAACAAATTTTTAATTTTTCAGTCACCTTTATTTTGTTGTCTGCAAATGCTTTCAATTTGGACCAGTCTAAAATTTTCTCGTGTGTGAAAGAGTTAAAGGTTTTATCTAGATAGCAAGAAACTTGATTTATCTTATTTCTAACAATAAGACCTTGGGCTACCATTTATACTTTTCAATGGACCTCTACTATTCAAGTTACAGCCTTAGCGTCAAAACTGGACTGGCCCAACAAGTTCCAAGTTAAACATCAGCTTCTACTTATCGCTTCAAGTGTATTCGTAAGAATTTTGTAAAAAAATATTACATTGGCTTTTAAAAATATGATGTAAATGGGGGTAATAACCAGCATCCAATAGAGGGAGCATCGCATGAATCTCAAAATCGGGCTCAATCAGCCAAGGTAAGATCCACGTAATGATCGTAACCTTGGCTCGCTAAGATGCCAATCTTGGAAACTTCTCTTTCTTAATATGAGAGTTATTTAGGCGCCATAGTCCTTAACTCATTACCAAACGACAATGTTTTAGGCTTGTCCAAATAGAAAGCATTTGCAGACGACAAAATAAAAGTGACTGAAAATTTGAAATTTGTTTTGTGAAGTGTAAAAACATTGTGGGAAAAGGAGAAAATGGTAGTTACCAGCATTTTCTCCTTTTCCCACAATGCTTTCTGAAGGCTTCTTTCTCTGGGTCATCAAAAGTACGGATTGAGTGTGGTAATGGGTTAATGGTTCACAAAACAACAAAATTTCAGACTTGTCTAAGATAAACACATTTTGCTAATGACCAATCAAACAAAATTTGTCCTTATCAGGTTCAAAACATTGTGGTAAAAGGAGAAAATGCTGGTTACCAGCATTTTCTCCTTTTCCTACAATATTTTCTATCCAGTTATAAACAGACTCTATCATATCAGCAACATGTAAATTGAAGTATGCAAATGCTTCCAATTCAGACGAGTCTAAAATTTTGTACTTAGATAAAAACTTAACCCTTTACCACACAATCACGACTTTTGACAACCCTGAGAAAGAAAGCCTTTGAAAACATTGTGGAGAAGTAGACAATGCTGGTAACCAGCATTTTCTCCTTTTCCCACAATGTTTTCTACCCTTTCCAACTCAAATTTCAAATTTTGACTCATATTTTTGGTCGTCTACAAAACGTTTTCAATTTCAACTAGTCCAAAATTTTGTCATTTGGGAAAGAGTTAAACGGCAGAGTGGGTGAAGTAACAAGATAACAAATATGCAAGATGCACATTAAGACTGTCTACATAGAGTGTAAAAAATAAAAGATGGGCTCATAAAAAGTCAGTTAGTCAGAAAATTACAATCTTGAACATGCTAAGTGCATGCCCATCTGGGATTGGAATGCATGTAAATGTGCCACTGTAAGTCTTTATCATGAAAGGCCTATGCAGAACTTTAACTACTCACCACAAAATCACAAGTTAGAATAGCCCTGAGAAAGAAAGTCTTTTGAAAACATAGTGGAAAAAAGAGAAAATGCTGGTTAACAGCGTGGGTCATATCATGGCTGTCAGTGACACACCTTTGTGTTTCCTGGCTTTCTCATACCAGTACTAATGCAAAGGCATTAACTACTTTGCTCACATATATCAGAGATGAGAGGCGAAAATTTGCTGGAAAGAAGATTTGCCGATATCGAACCCACAACCTCCAGGTCATGAGTCAGATCCGCTAACCAGCCACCCAGACAGGCATTTTGACATATGCAAATTTCAATTTGGACAAGTCTAAAATTTTGTCATCTGGTGAAGAGTAATATGATTTATATTCATGCAAAAAAAAAAGAGGGGGTGTTTAATCCATTACCACACACTCCCTATTTTTGACGACCCTGAGAAAGACGCTTTTAGAAAACATTGTGGGAAAGGGAGAAAATGCTGGTAACCAGCATTTTCTCCTTTTCCCACATTGTTTTCTACCCTTCACAAAACAAATTTCAGTAATTTAGTCACTTTTGATTTGTCATCTGCAAATGCTTTCGATTTGGACAAGCCTAAAATATTGTCGTTTGGTAACAAGTTAACTTATTACCAAACAACAATATTATAGACTTATTATAATATTGTTCAAATTGAAAGCATTTGCAGATTACTAAACAAAAGTGACTGAAAATTTGAAATTTGTTTTGTGAAGGGTAGAAAACATTGTGGGAAAAGGAGAAAATGCTGGTTACCAGCATTTTCTCCTTTTCCCACAATGTTTTCTAAAGGCTTCACAATTATGGATCAATAAAATCCATTTCATATAACAACTGACAAAATCTGGAGGTAGACTAGTTCTTTAACAGGCAGAAAATTGATCAATATCAAAAACCTTTGGCCCTGTATACTGCGCAGTCTGATACAAGTTGACCCTTTTGGTTGATGCATTAAAAATGTTTGTGACGAAAGTTTTTGTATTTTTTCACATATAATAAACTCATTTACTTTTCTGTTTGTGTATTTTACCACAAGTATACCAACAAGGACTGAGTGTCTCGAACTCACAAAAATATAGTTAATCCATAATTTGCATTTTTTTTTGATGTGCGTACGTATCCACCTAAACAGTAATTTGCTAATGTCAAGACGGCTCAAATGGTTTCTGACCGAGATAAATGAAAGTTACATCAGTAATACATAATTCTGTACAGTTTGCAAAATCTTTCAATTTGGATAGTTCTACATTTTTATCATTTGGTAAAGACTGATTGTTTGATGTTATGGTGTTTAATGCCATTTTCAATATTTTCAGTTTAAAAAAAGCGACTGCCAGCACACCTATCCATGCTTTTCTGGAGACTCTTTTACCAGTACTCCACACAATTTTCTTTCCAAGCCACTGGCTGCTTTCCCACATAACTAGTCATTGAGACAATGGTCAGCAATGGGAGAGGAACGAATCATGTTGTAATGACTATCATCAATCCTCGGAAAGAAATTGGCCGAGCCCGGGATGGAGCCCACATCCCCATGTTCTCAAGTGTTGCATGCTACCAATTGAGCAACTGGGGCTCGGGCCTTTGGTGAACAAATACACAAAAGATACAAAAGTTACTTACGACATAGATACAGACGATGATACAGAAGACGAAGACGACAGAAAGTTTTGTCTGGCGTAAGATCCCTCCATGATCTACAAAAACATGCAATGCATTCTCAAGACATTCATAAAAATACAATATAAATCAGGCAAGATTACAAGCAGAACAGTCAAATAAAATGTGTCAACTCTTTATCACACGATTCCAAGTCCTAATAACCTTGAAAAAGAAAGCTTTTGAAAACATTATGGCAAAAAGGGGAAAATGCTGGTAACCAGTATTTTCTCCTTTTTCCCACAATGTTTTCTACTAAATTGAAGGAAAGCTTCATCATTTAACCCTTTACCAAACAATCCCTGTTTTTTTATGATCTAGAGAAAGAAGCCTTCTGAAAACATGGTGGGAAAATGAGAAAATGCTGGATACCAGCATTTTATCCTTATGTCATGATGTTTTCTACTCTTCCAAAGTCAAGTTTCAATTTTTTTAGTTAGGTTTAATTTGTTGTCTGCAAATGCTTTCAATTTGGACCAGTCTCAGATTTTGTCATTTGGTAAAGAGTTAACTCATTACCACACAATGCCCACTTTTTACGCCCCTGAGAGAGAAGCCTTTTGAAAACACTGTAACCAGCATTTTCTCCTTTTCCCACAGTGTTTTCTACCCTTCTCAAAACAAATTTCAATTTTTCAGTCACCTTTATTTTGTCATCTGCAAATGCTTTCAATTTGGACCAGTCTAAAATTTTCTCATGTGGTAAAGAGTTAAGTCCCCTTTGACTTACCATCTTCATATGCTTTGATTTTGGACAAGTCTAAAATTTTGTTATGTGGTAGAGTTTAAATAATAACAGGCAATAGAAGAAAGAAAGTCAAACAAAAGGCAAGCAAAAATTACCCTTTGGGCTTCATCAACTGCAAACAAAAATCGAAATGGTTAAAATATTTGAAAAAGAAGCCTTTTAAAAAGTTTGTGGGAAAAGGAGAAAATGCTGGTAACCAGCATTTTCTCCTTTTCCCACAATGTTTTCTACCCTTTCAAACAACCTCTGAAATTTTTAGTCCTATCCATTTTGTCGTCTGCCAATGCTTTGAATTTGGAACAGTCTAAAATTTTGTCGTTTGGTAAAGAGTTAAACTACTTACAACTTTTTCAGTCTTTAAAGTAACAATAAAGGCCAAGAGTAAACAAAGCTGGCATTTAACTGCATTTGAACTGATACCATACCATTTTAAAGCAGCGAAATTTTTGTGGAGATGACAGTTAATCATTGTCTGCTTAGTTCAAGTGTTAGTCACTGACAGAGAAATTAGTTTCAAAAGTAGGATAAAACCTGCAAGGCAGCTGTGTATTTTGCTTACTTTTTACCTGATTTTAAAATTCTTTTTTCTGAAAGCGACTAACCTCTGGCTTGACCACCACAATAACAGGCCGTCATCTCCACAATATTTTCTATACTCTTAACCCATTACCACACAATCCCTACTTTTGACGCCCCTAAGAAAGAAGCCTTTTGAAAACACTGTAGGAAAAGGAGAAAATGTTGGTAACCAGCATTTTCTCCTTTTCCCACAGTGTTTTCTACCCTTCCCAGAACAAATTTCAATTTTTCAGTCACCTTTATTTTGTCGTCTGCAAATGCTTTCAATTTGAACCAGTCTAAAATTTTGTCGTGTGGTAAAGAGTTAAGTCTTTACCAGACAACAAAATTTTAGACTGGTCCAAATTGAAGGCACTCACAGTCAACAAAATAAATTGAAATTTGTTCAGCATTTTTCTCATTTTCTCGCAATATTTTCTATCTGATCGAGAAAAAAATTGCACTGTTTCAGCCACATTGTCGTTTGGTAAAGAGTTAAATGTAGTGGAGGTTCTTTTTTGTAAAAGGGGCATAACTGTGTCAAAAATGTGTTGAGATTTATCTGTTTGTATGGTCATATTTCACCTTTTGACAATTAGACCCTGATACTAAAACAACTATACTCAAGTTGTAAGTGAATTTCTACATTCTCATAAACCCTTTACCAAACAATCCCTGGTTTTTCCGACCAGGAGATAGAGGCCTTTTGAAAACATCGTGGGAAAAGGAGAAAATGCTGGTAACCAGCATTTTCTCCTTTTCCCACAATGTTTTCTGCTCTGCTGGAAACAAATTTAAATGTTTGAATTACAGTTATTTTGATGTCCGTTAGTAATTTCCACTTGAACAAGTCTTAATTTTTGTCATTTGGTAAATCATATAAATATTGCTGTGCCTTTTGCCGTGGTTTTTGAAACCCAGAAAGAAGTACCAGTTCAGGATTGTGCTGCAAGGGCTTAACCCTTAACCACACAATGACAACTTTAAATACCCCTAAAAGAGAAGGCTTTTAAAATCATTGTGGGCGAAGGAGGAAATGCTGGTTACCAGCATTTTTTTCTTTTTCCCACAGTGCTTTCTACCCTATCAAAGAAATATAATTTCATAATTATGGGCCACATTGAAAGTGTCATCTGCAAATGTTTTCAATTCAGACAGGTCTAAAATTTTCTTCTGCAGTAAATGGTTAATGCGTCCCCCTTTTAATCATGCAGCTTGAAAAAGATTTTAACCCATTTCCACACAGTCCCTACTTTTGATGCCCTGAGAAAGAAGCCTTTAGAAAACATTGTGGGAAAAGGAGAAAATGCTGGTATCCAGCATTTTCTCCTTTTCCCACAATGTTTTTTACTCTTCACACAACAAATTTCAAATTTTCAGTCACTTTTATTTTGTCGTCTGTAAATGCTTTCGATTTTTAAAATATTGCCATTTGGTAATGAGTTAAAAAGTAAAATTTCAAGATATTTTTAAACATCTTCCGGTCCATCATAAACATATATGGAGAAAAACAAGTTTGGGATTTCTAATGGGGTTTGCGCCCAAGGCCTTATACAGCCCTTTACCAAACAATCTCTTGTATACATGACTCCGAGATAAAAGGCATTTGAAAGCATAACAGAAAAATGAGAAAATGCTGATAACCAGTATTTTCTCCTTTTCCCACCATGTTTTCTACATTTTCAGAAAAGAGCTTTCATCATTTCTGTATCACTCTATTAATTTTGTTGCCTGCAACTGCTTTGAATTTGGACCGGTCTGAAATTTTGTCATTTGGTATAGAGTTACATCGTTAAAAAAAGTAAAACATTGTAAATTGGGGGAATCTATTACATTTTTGGGGGGTTCAAATTCAAGGAAATGGGGAAAAAAGAAAGGGGAAAAAAGCTGATTGTAAGCTAAGCCACAAGGAAAAACTGTTTAAACCCATTACCACACAGTGACAACTTTTGATGACCCTAAGGTAGAAGCCTTTTGAAAACATTGTGGCAAAAAGGAGAAATGCTGGTAAACAGCATTTTCTCCTTTTCCCACAATGTTTTCTACCCTTCCCAAATCAAATTTCGATTTTTTAGTAACATTTATTTTGTCGTATGCAAATGCTTTCAATTTGGACCAGCCTATAAATTTGTGGATTTGTAAAGAGTTAACCCCATCACCACATGACTGGAGTTTAACCCTTTCCCCAACAAGCCCTGGTTTTTACGTGTCTGCAGTAAAAGTCTTTTGAAAACACTGTGGGAAAAGCAGAAATTGCTCGTAACGAGCAATTTCTCCTTTTCCCACAGTGTTTTCTACCCTTTTTGAGAACTTTCTACCATTTTCTCAAAATCTAAAATTGTCGTCTGCAAACTCTTTCAGTTTGGAAGAGTCCAAAATTTGTCATTTCGGAAAAGGTTAATGACAGTGAGATAAAGGGCTTTCAAAGCTAATTTTGGGAAAGAAGCTGGTAAATAGCATCTCTGATTCCCACATACCAGTAGTCTTCTACCCCTTTTTTATGAAAAATTTCTCTATTTCAGCCCCGTTCCAATTGTCGTCTGCAAATGCTTGGGATTTTATTTTAAATTTTATTGTTTTGCAGGGTTTTTATTTTTCCTGAAAAAGTAGAAATTACTAGCAACAATCAATTCTGCCATTCTTTCACAATGTTTTCCTAGTTGCTCACTGCATCATTATGCATGCAAGAATTTATTAACTGTTTAACAGCCTTATTTTAGGCTTCTTCACATTGAAAGCACTTGCAGATGACAAATGTCGTTAAAAATTTGTGATTTCTTTTCTCTCAAAGGTAAGAAAACATGGTGGTGAAAACAGAAAATGCTGGTTGCCAACATTTTCTTTTTCCCACAATGCTTTTAGACAGCCCCTTCCTCAGTATCGTTAAAAGTCGGGTTTGTGTGGTATACTGCGTTAAGGAAAAGAAATGAGGGAGGAAAAAGTTGAATCAGGAAGAGGGACATTAGTTATCCCCTTACCATACAATCCCAAGATTTAACGACTCTGAAAAAGGAGCCATATATGGTAACCACCATTTTCTCCATTTCCCACAATGTTTTCTAACTTATCACAGACAAATTCCATCATTTGTATCAAATCTAAATTGTCGTCTGCAACTGCTTTCAATTTGGACCAGTCTGAAATTTTGCGTCTGGTAAAGAATATATATTAAGAGGATGGGAATACTAACAAGCAGGAAGACTAAAGGTTAAGTTTATCTACTCTATCATCAAAAAGTCTCTCCCAGTCAAAATCTCTTAACTTTACAAAACGACAAAATTTTAGACTGGTCTAAATTGAAAGCACTTAAAGACAACAAAATAAATGTAACTCAAAATTGAAATTTGTTTCTAGCTGGGTAGAAAACATTGTTGGAAAAGGCTTTCTCATACCAATACTAACACAACTTTCTTTCCAAAGCCACTGACTACTTTTCTCACATACTTCAGCAGAGGTGAGATGCGAAAATATGCCAGAAAGAAAGTTTGCCTCAAACGGGTATCAAACTCACAGCCACCAGGTCATGAGTCCGACACGCTCACCACTGAGCCACCCAGGAGGGCCTTTCTTTCAAAATATTAATATCAAATCTCTTATGTTCGCTCTCAAAATTTCAATGGCCAGTCTCCAATTCTCTATTCCACTTTATCTTGCAATGTAGAAACTCTCTTTCGATAAAGTTTTATGTTGATGAAAGACAAACTGATATTCCTTATACCGGTACTAAATTCTATTACAGAAAATTAGGCAGAGGAATATTAAATACAAATTCGCTGCCCACCAGGACAACACGAAAGCCTCAGTGTTCCAAAAGTGATCGTTAGAGAATTAAGTTAATTTTGGACAGAAAATTTATCGATACACAACAGAGTTTGTTAGAAAAATAGTGTAGTGGAATTAACCCTTTACCAAACAATCTTGCATTTTGATAAAAAAGAAAAAGGCATTTGAAAACAATGTGGAAAAAGGAGGAAATGCTGGTAACCAGCATTTTCTCCTTTTTCCACAATGTTTTCGACCCTGTCAGAGAAAAATCCCACCAGCTAGCCCACTGCTAATTTGTCGTCTGCAAATGCTTCAAATTCAGGCAAGTCTAAAGTTTTGTCGTCTGTTACAGAGTTAAGGGTTAATAAACACAAACTAAATGCAGGAGCGATTTCTGGTCAGTAGCGGCAAATTTTAGTGAGCAGCAGCTATTTCTGGTCAGTAGTTACTAGTTAGCTCTGTGTTAGCTCTGTGTTACTGGGGAAACATCTAATTTTGTAAGCTGCTGAAATATACATATACGTACATGCTTCTGCTTTAGAACTATCCTATTTCCTTCTGAATATTACATCATGTGAGTCAAATATCATGTAATAATGTTATATCTTTAAGGTTTTAAGGGACATAGGTTTCTGCTTTCACATATGGATTAATAAAAAACTTTACATATGTTTTTCAGCAGTATTATGTTACATCCTGCATTACGTTAAGTCAAATATCATGTAATAATGTTATATCTTTAAGAGTTTAAGGGACATAGGTTTCTGCTTTCACATATGCATTGATAAAGAACTTTACATATGTTTTTCAGCAGTATTATATTACATCCTGCATTATGTTAAGTCAAATATCATATCATAATTCTAATTCAAGAATTAAGGTACATCTAATACCAAGTGTTGAAAGATCAGTCCAAAAGAGGAAATAAGTGTGGCAGTCAATGGTTATTATCATCCACTGAGTATTAAACTTTCCATGATCTTACAGATATGACTGCTACCATTAAATAATTAAATTATATTTGTATACAAATTTTGTAAGGGTAAGGCAAATATCATTAATTTCACTGAATTTTAGAACCAGGGTACCTGTCATTTGAAGTGTAAATCTGATGAAAGATCGGATCGAAAGAGGACATGAATTGGACATTCATATGATCCAACATGTGTAACACTTTCACCGATCTTATAATGTGAAGCAAACATATCTATCTTTGTTTGTATTGGAGTTTAACCCTTTACCAAACGACAAAATTTTAGACTGGTTCAAATTGAAAGCATTTGCAGACGACAAAATAAAGGTAACCAAAAAATTGAAATTTGTTCTGGGAAGGGTAGAAAACACTGTGGGAAAAGGAGAAAATACTGGTTGCCAGCATTTTCTCCTTTTCCCACAGTGTTTTCAAAATGCTTCTTTCTCAGGGGCGTCAAAAGTAGGGATTGTGTGGTAATGGGTTAACCCTTTTCCACACAATGATGACTTTTAACGCCCCTGAGGAAGAAGCCTTTTGAAAATATTGTGAGGAAAGGAGAAAATGCTGGTAACCAGCATTTTCTCCTTTTCCCACAACGTTTTCAACCCTATCAAAGCACCATTTGAGCCAGTTTGAAATTGTCGTCTGCAAATGCTTTCAATTCGGACAGGTCTAAAATTTTGCCGTGGTAATGGGTTAACGTCCTGTGTATATCTTAGGTTATATCACAGTAGTCAGTGCACTTAGTCATTCAACTCTTAGTCACACCACAAAATTTTTGCCTGTTCCAAATTAATAGCATTTTAAGAAGACAAAATTTTGGACTGTTCCAAATTAAAAGCATTTTCAGACGACAAAATAGATGTGACTCAAATACTAAAATTTGTTGTGGGAAGTGTACAAAACATTGTGGGAAAAGGAGAAAATGCTGAACACCAGCGTTTTCTTCTTTTCCCACAAAGTTTTCAAAAGGCTTCTTTCTCAGGGTAGTTAAATGATGGGACTGTGTGGTAAAGGCTTAATTCATTACCACACAATCCCTACTTTTGACGCCCCTGAGAAAGAAGCCTTTGGAAAACATTGTGGGAAAAGGAGACAATGCTGGTAACCAGCATTGTCTCCTTTTCCCACAATGTTTTCTACTCTTCACAAAACAAATTTCAAATTTTCAGTCACTTTTATTTTGACATCTGCAAACGCTTTCAATTTGGAATGGTCTAAAATTTTGTCATTTGGTAATGAGTTATAGGCAGGCATATGATATTTCTACTGATCTTTGAAACTGAACAGAAATTGTTTATATTGTCTGTAATCTATTATTTTCAAAATGTACCCTATGAGTTAATAATTCATTTAGAAAATCTTTCCTTGACGTACAAAAGTGTCTCAAAAACCTTGTTTGCTCTGCTTTGTGTTGCATGCTGAGTAAACAGTATTTCAACTGTTTGAAAAGGCGTCTTTCACATATTCAAATACCCCTGTCATTGCAGTTCTGAAAAAATTCTTTTAAACCTATACATACAATGCCGACTTTTGACGACTCCGAGAAAGAAGCCTTTTGAAAACATTGTGGGAAAAGGAGAAAATGCTGGTAACCAGCATTTTCTCCTTTTCCCACAATGTTTTCTCTCCTTTTCGATACAAAGTTCAAGTTTTTAGTCACAGATTTTGCCATCTGCAAATGCTCTGAATTTGGATCAGTCTAAAATTCTGTCGTTAGGTAAAGAGTTAAAGAGCACAACACTACAAAGATCTTAGAATAAGGATAAAACATAAAATTATTGTCTTTCTCATTGAGCTCATGACATAAAGACTGGGTAATGCTTTTTCCCTTCGGCAACATTTTCTATTTATCTTCTGTTTGAATTCAAGATATGACTAATTTTCATGATAAACATCTAGTGTTGACTTTTACCCATAAAGTACCAAATTGATGAAAGAAACATTTCAATAAAGTGAAAAAACAGCAGAGATCATAATTCAAAAGCTGTTTCGATCACAGAATCTGACAAATGTCAGAAAGTTTGGATTTACTGATAACTTTTATGTCCGATTTTAACATTTTCCCAAACAAACCCTGGTTTTTACGTGTCTGTAATAAAAGTCTTTCGAAAACACTGTGGGAAAAGGATAAATTGCTCGTAACGAGCAATTTCTCCTTTTCCCACAGTGTTTTCTACTCTTTTTGCGAACTTTCTGCCATTTTCTCCAAATATAAAATTGTCATCTGCAAACTCTTTCGGTTTGGAAGGGTCCAAAATTTATTGTTTAGGAAAGGGTTAATCTACACTGTAACAATCAAAACTTCAATTCTCATTTCATTGGCTAACCTTGATTTATACTATTACACTGATACTGTAATCTCATATCAGTGTAACTAAAAGGATCTTTACAAAAGCTGTACATGCTCAAGTAGGTAAGAAAATTGCAATCAAAAACAAGAGATGTTTGTAAAACATGTATGCCCCCCTAATGGCATCCAATGTGATTATAAACTCTTACGTTCAAAATGTAAAAACGAACAAAGGGTAATTACTCAAAAATTATTAATGATAAATTAACAATTCTTGGGCACTGTACTTCCCATTTAAGTGAACTATCAACTTTTAAAGTTTCATGATTTTACCTCACATACTTTTTGAGTTATGCTCCGGAAAAAAAATAAGTATGAAAATCAACAAAGGGCAGTAATTGCAAAAATATAATGGGCAGAGTTATGGTTCTTGTGCAATGCACTTCTCCTGAATAAGATCTATCCACATATATGGTTTCAAGATGATACCTGAAAAACCTTTTGAGTTATGCTCTGGACAAAAATTAAGTATGAAAATCAACAAAGGGCAAAAGCTCCAAAAATATAATGGGCAGAGTTATGGTTCTTGTGCACTGCACTTCTCCTTAATAAGGTTAATCCACCTATAAGGTTTCAAGGTGATACCTGAAATACTTTTTGAGTTATGCTCCAGACAAAAATTAACTATGAAAATCAACAAAGGGCAATAATTCCAAAAATATGATGGGCAGAGTTATGGTACTTGTGCACTGCACTTCTCCTTAGTATAATCTATCCACCTATGAGGTTTTAGGATAATACCTGAAACACTTTTAGAGTTATGCTCCGGACAAAAATTAAGTATGAAAATCAACAAAGGGCAATAACTCCATGAATATGATGGGCAGAGTTGTTGTTCTTGTGCACTGCACTTCTCCTTAATGAGATCTATCCACCTATGTAGTTTCAAGATGATACCTGAAATACTTTTTGAGTTATGCTCTGGACAAAAATTAACTATGAAAATCAACAAAGAGCAATAACTCCAAAAATATGATAGGCAGAGTTATGGTTCTTGTGCACTGCACTTCTCCTTAATAAGATCTTTTCACATATAAGGTTTCAAGGTGATACCTGAAATACTTTTAGAGTTATGCTACGGACAAAAATTAAATATGAAAATCAACAAAGGGCAATAACTCCAAAAATATGATGGGCAGAGTTATGGTACTTGTGCACTGCACTTCTCCTTAATGAGATCTATCCACCTATGAAGTTTCAAGGTAATACCTAAAATACTTTTTGAGTTATGCTCTGGACAAAAATTAAGTATGAAAATCAACAAAGGGCAATAACTCCAAAAATATGATGGGCAGAGTTATGGTTCTTGTACACTGCACTTCTCCTTAATGAGATCTATCCACCTATGTAATTTCAAGATGATACCTGAAATACTTTTTGAGTTATGCTCCGGACAAAAATTAAGTATGAAAATCAACAAAGGGCAATAACTCCAAAAATATGATGAGCAGAGTTGTTGTTATTGTGCACTGCACTTCTCCTTAATGAGATCTATCCACCTATGTAGTTTCAAGATGATACCTTAAATAGTTTTTGAGTTATGCTCCGGACAAAAATTAAGTATGAAAATCAACAAAGGGCAATAACTCCAAAAATATGATGGGCAGAGTTATGGTTCTTGTGCACTGCACTTCTCCTTAATGAGATCTATCCACCTATGAAGTTTCAAGATGATACCTTAAATAGTTTTTGAGTTATGCTCCGGACAAACTTGGTCTACGGACCGACGGACCGACGGACCGAACGACAAGTGCAAAGCAATATACCCCCTTTTCTTCGAAAGGGGGGCATAATAACCTGTATACATGTAACTAAGTAATAAACATAAATTATCATGTCTTAAAATTATGTGTACAACTCTTTCTTGAAAAACCTTTTCTAAACAATTTATATTCTTGTTTGTTTTTGGCAATACAGGTTCAAAACCATAGAGGCGAAATAATGTGACCCATCACACAGAAAGGGACCTTCCGGGAACTGTGAAAAGTGTCAGCCCTGGTCAGACTGTGTGAATTGATTGATTGATACGGGTAGGGGACAAATTTATCATGTTCAGTTTATACCAACATGTATGTAATAAGCATACTATATGTTTTAAATTATGTGTATGGGCATGTATTTTGATTGGTTAAAATTCATCCCTTTGAATATATTGTTTTTCGATATTGGCAGAAGCATGTTCATATAAAGCGGAAAGCAGCTTACATCCCGAATCATGTACGTGTCTACCTCCACATTCGTTGAATCCACATAGCCAACTGAAAAAGAAAACAAAATGATTATCGATAAAAATAAGCAAGTAAAACAAAAAGCAAAGGATAACACTTATAATCAAGCCTTTAACCCTTACCATAAAATCCCTGGTTTTTATGACCACGAGAAAGAAACCTTTAGAAAACTTTGTGGGAAAAGGAGAAAATGCTGGTAACCAGCATTTTCTCCTTTTCCCACAATGTTTTCTACCTTTCACAAAACATATTTTAAATTTTCTGTCACTCTTATTTTGTCGTCTGCAAATGCTTTCAATTTGGACAAATCTAAAATTTTGTTGTTTGGTAATGAGTTAGGGTCCTAAATAAAGCCAACGTTCAGTAAAACAGTATCACAAAAATAAATGAGCCATGCTCTTGCAAAAGGGGGCCTAATGAATACCCCTGATCCATGGTACCAGGGAAATCATTGATCACATAATTAATGGACCATAATATCCGCTTTAAAAAAAAAAATTTATGATCAGGTACAATAGACCTTGGACATACAGAAAATTGACCAATAGCAAAAAGTTTCCGCCCAGGTCAGCCTGCGCAGACTGCGCAGGCTGACCTGGTTCATACTTTTCGCAGATGCACTAAGTCCCCTTTTCACAGAGCATGACTCAAATGTAATTGTCAGGTGTGTACTTTCATCCAGATTAGGTCTTCAATTAGTGGACATCATAGATCAAAGATCAAACTACATATTTTGTGCAGTCTGATTTTGATCTACACTGGCTGCAAGGGTAACTAGAATGAGAGAGGTACTAGCTGTTCATAAGTCGACATACTCTGTTTGTCAGAAATACCCCTCACAGGTGTCTAATACAAAAGAAACTTTTTGAAAGAGAGGAAAGGTCTTGTTTGATCTAAATAAAACATGGAAAACAGAGCACATGCTCTTTCTCCATTTTGATAAGGTTTAGAATAATGTTCTGAAAATGCTCCATTCAGAACAAACTTCCGGAACAGTCTATGTATTCTGAAATATTCCTTTCGCACATTCCAGAACAGTATTTTTGAACACGGATCACTGTGCCAGAACAGGTGAAAGGAATACGCCCTATGTAAATAGAATTATATTTGAATATTAACACTATACATAACAGATCTCAATCATCTCATAAAAACAATTCAATCAAAATTTGTATAATAAAAAATCTGACTTACAAGTCATGTTCAGAAGTAAGTACAGTTTGAAGAATTTACATGGAGTTGATATAAGTCTATCACAAAAAGAGATGGAAAAGAATTGCTACATGTACAAGCTTATTTACAAAATTGCCAAATACAAAAGCTACAAAAGAACAGGAAAATTACTTTTGCAGATACAGCAGATAGTACTCTGATAACAAACAGGAAGACCATAAGGGTTTTGTTCTAGCAGCATTTTCTCCTTTTCCCTCAATGTTTTCATAAAGCTTCTATGTCAGGGTTGTAAAAACCAGACCTTGTTTGGTAACGGGGTAAGAGTAAACTAGGCTCGTATTCACCCATCTTCACAAGCCAAGGATACTAACTCCACTTTGTTCGTTACATACTTACTACCTTAGTATCCTTCACTTGCGAAGATGGTATTCACCAACCATTCTTTAGAATGTTGTCTTATTCTCCATAATTTTCTAAATTTGTATAAGTAACACAACTTCTGATTGGCTAAACCAAATGGTTTAGCCAATCAGAAGTTGTGTTACTTACAAATTTAGAAAATCTTGGAGAATAAGTCAAAGAATATTCTCAAGAATGTTTGGTGAATACAGTTCCAGGGACATTGCATAGAGCAAAACCAATGACAGAAAGAAATTCAAGTACATCAATCAGTACCAAATGGATTGGGAATGGGGCTGTTTTCTTATGAGAGTACTCGGAACAAAACATATTGTAATTTCTGCTCTATGAACAAAATAGAATATTTTCTATGAATGTTAAGCCTTGGTCACACCAAGCTAATGCAGGAGTAAGGGATAAAAAATAATTTTATCATTTTGTATCTGTTCCTTATCCGGTGAATCCACTACTTGTCTGGTGACGTCTGGTGATGTCTGTTCCATGTGGTGGAAAGTTTTGAGCATGTTCAAAATTTCCACTGGACAAAACGGACACAGACATGCAAATTACAGACTTTGGATGCATCTGACTATTTATACCCTCGGCATGTCATGTGACCCATACGTTCCTCGTACATTGGTGTTAGCCGGTCTGACCAAGCCTTTAGTAACTAGGATTTTTTGTAATATGTACTTGTGCGTATAGGTCAATGGGGCGGTAATGGGAGAAAACTTTACATTGCAAGGTTTGCAAGGATGGAGAAATTAGAAAACACTGTGGTAGGGTTACTGTTTTCTGAACAAATTTCTATGAAGGCCCTATTTTTGTCTGATGTGGGAGTTTGTAGGTCCATAGGTTTGATTTCTAGGGTAAACCTTGGGACACTGATGGTCTGATACTTCCCATGAGAGCACATAAAAGCTGGGACTTTGCGTTTATGATAATTATTTACCACAGATAAATGTATTTGTTACAGGAAACTACGACAAAAATCAAATTCGTCATACAGATACTTTACAAATGCATAAGAAATTTTCAAGAACAAACACTAAAAAAATTGTGTAATTTTACGCTCTAGATTTAATCTTTTACAACACAATCCTCAGTCTTAATGACCCCCACCCCCTGTTTAACAAACAAAATCTGCTTCTATAATATTTCTCCTTATAAAACCACCCTCCCTAACAGACATAAACCTAATGTAAACGAGTTGATTAACCCTTTCCCAACCGACAAATTTTAGACCCTTCCAAACTGAAAAAATTTGCAGACAACAATTTCAAATTCGATGAAATTGGTAGAAAGTTCTCCAAAAGGGTAGAAAACACTGTGGGAAAAGGAGAAATTGCTTGTTATAAGCAATTTCTCCTTTTCCCACAGTGTTTTCAAAAGACTTGTACTGCAGACATGTAAAAACCAGGGCTTGTTTGGGAAGGGGTTAAATGACAATATTTGAGAACTTTGATGAATATTTCCTCTTAATAATCACTAAAACACAAAGAAATACAAGATAGGACAGACTCATTGCTTTGCAAATTGGGTACAAAATAAAGACTCCATTGCAGTGTTTTGCTTTGCTATCAGGAGCTTTTATTTGGGGAAATGCGGTGTATGGCACAAGATTCAAGGTAATGACAGTTGTATGAACTTTTTACAAAGATGATGAAAGTAAAAACTGGTCCAAATTAAAAGCTCTTGCAGATGATAAGTCTGATGTGCTCAAATAATGACATTTTTCCTCTCAAAAGGTAGGAAACATTTTGGCTTCTTTCTCTGGTTGTTAAAACTCAGGACTGTGTGGTCAAGGAGTAACTCTTTACAATACAATCCCGTCCTTTAACAACCTTGAAAAAGAAGCCCTTTTAAAACACTGTGGTAAAAGGAGGAAATGCAGCATTTTCTCCTTTTCCACATTGTTTTCTACCCTTCCCAAACCAAATTTTAATTTTTCAGTCACATTTGTCATCTGCAAATGCTTTGAATTAAATTTGGACCAGTCTAACACTTTCTCGTGTGGTAAAGGCTTAAACCATAACTCATTACCTAACGACAAAACTTTAGATTTCTTTAAATCAAATGCATTTGTAGACGACAAAAAAAAAGTGACTGAAAATTTGAAATTTGTTTTATGAAAGGTAGAAAACATTGTGGGAGAAGGAGAAAAAGCTGGTTACCAGCATTTTCTCCTTTTCCCACAATGTTTTCCAAAGGCTTCTTTCTCAAGGGCATCAAAAGTAGGGATTGTGTGGTAATGGGTTAATGCAAATCCATTAGCTCTAGTCTACAGGAATATTTCCTAACTTTTCCACAACAAATTTGTCTCAAAGAGAAACGGGCTAAATTAAAGCATAATTATGCACCATGCTCTGTGAAAAAGGGGGTTTAATGCCTCTGCAAAAAGTATCATAGACTGTGTCATCTTCACGAGCCAAGGCTGACGATTCACTATGCTACTCTACCCTTGGCGGATCGAGCTTGATTTTTACATTCACCCAATACGCTCTTTCATTGGATGCAGCCAGCTCTAACTGCAACGAATGAAATCGCTCGTAGCATTTCATCTTTGATAAAAATAGATCAAGGGTGCTACCTTTCGAATAGAAGGTAAACATGGAAACCCACGTGAATGTCTGCTTATTGCTTCATGTGTATTCGTAAGCGGTTTGTAAAACAATATTTCATTGGCTTTTAAAAATATGATGTTAAAGGCGGGTAATAACCAGCATCCAATAGAGGGTGCATCACAGGAATCTCGAAATCGGGCTCAATCAGCCAAGGTAAGATCCACATAGTGATCATAACCTTGGCTCGCAAAGATTAGACTATGTCAGCCTCCATAGTCAACAGACTGGCATAGATTGATACTTTTTCTTTTTTTTTTTTAAACTTTCTATGCATGTTACTGGACCATTCTACCTTCAGATTCAGTCAATTGTGAGACCAAGTGGATTTTAACTCATTCCCAAACGACAATATTTAGGCTTGTCCAATTTGAAAGCATTTGCAGATGACAAGAAAAAAGTGAATGAAAATTTGAAATTTGTTTAGTGAAAACTAGAAATCATCTTGGGAAATGGAGAAAATGCTAGTAATGCCTTTTCTCACAGTGTTTTCTTAAGGCTTCTTTCTTGGGGTCGTCAAAAGTAGGGATTGTGTGGTTAAGTAGTGATTGTGTAGAGATTGTGTGGTTAAGTAGTGACTGTGTAGAGATTGTGTGGTTAAGTAGTAATTGTGTGGTTAAGTAGTGATTGCGTAGAGATTGTGTGGTTAAGTAGTGATTGCGTAGAGATTGTGTGGTTAAGTAGTGATTGTGTGGTTAAGTGGTGATTGTGTGGTTAAGTAGTGATTGTGTAGAGATCATGTGGTTAAGTAGTGATTGTGTAGAGATCGTGTGGTTAAGTAGCCCTACTGATGTGTTGACTTGCTTGGTATTACGCATCACCTGGATGCATTAACCCTTTACCATACAGTAACAAGTTTTTACGACTTTTGGAAAGCAGCCTTTTGAAAATTGTATAAAAAGGAGAAAATGCTGGTAACCAGCATTTTTTCCCTTTTCCACAATGCTTTCTACCATGCTGGACACAAATTTCAATTTTTTTAATTATATTCATTTTGTCGTCTGCAAATGTGTTCAATTCGGACTATTCCAAAATTTTGTCATTTGGGAAAGAGTTAAGTACTCTTTACCACACAACAAAATTGTAGACTAGTCCAAATTAAAAGCATTTGTAGACAACAAATTCTTAATAGCTCAAATGACAAAATTTGTTCTAGATAGGGTAGAAAACATAGTGGGAAAAGGAGAAAATGCTGGTTACCAACATTTCCTCCTTTTCAAACAGTGTTTTCAAAAGTCACTGTTTATCAGGGTTATTAAAATTGGAGAATCTGTGGTACAGGGTCTTAACCCCCCTTTTTCCCAGAGTGCAGCACAAAGAGGAAATGTCGGCAGGGTATAGTAAAGAGGCAGAAGCCAAAAAGTAGGTAAGTACTTAATTCTAGTGGATTGTAGGCTTCAGATTTGCCTTGCTGCCCTGGAAAAAACAACACCAAAACTTGTGTTCAACTCTTAATGAGTTCATGTGGTGAAACTGATTGATTAAATGCTGTTTTACGCCGCTTTCAGCATAATTAAGTGGGTTGTAGGCTTCAGATTTGCCTTGGTGCCACAACACCAAAACTTGTGTTCAATTCATAAACATGATGACAAAATTTCATACCAGTTCCTGTGGTGGAATTGATTAACTCTTTACCAAACGAAAATTTTTGGACTGGTCAAAATTGAAAGCCTTTGCAGGAGACAAAATAAATGATTTGAAAATTGAAATTTGTTTCGGAAAGAGAAGAAAACATTGTGGGAAAAGGAGAAAATGCTGGTTACCAGCATTTTTTCCTTTTCCCACAAGGTTTACAAAAGGCTTTTTCCTCAGGGTCATTTAAAGTCGTCATTGTGTGGTAATGGGTTAAATGTAGTTCAAATAATAATTTCTGTGTTTGATTTTTGTAGGAAGATTGTTGGAAAAGGAAAAACTACTCTTAACCAACATTGTCCCATCATATTTCAAATTAGTTGTCGAGAGATGCTTTTCATATGAACTCAGAGATCTGGGCTCTGTGGTAAAGTTTGGGACTCATAACCCAGAGGTCCCCGGTTTCAGCTACACTTTTCCCCTGAGTGTCCTTAGGCAAGACACTTCAGAGTCCTAGCTTAGTACTGGTAAAACCAAGGAAATACATGAATATGAAAATACATGAATATGTAAGCTGTTGCTGTGATATGACTGAAATTATGTTGAAAGTGACGTAAAACACCATTTGAGCAAACAAACATGAATAATTATGTGAATTGTTGCCGTGATATGGAACAGAACAGAACAAAACAGAAATTTCATTTCGGCACATAAGCATACCAGCTCAGTGGTCATATGATTATGAATGAAATTATGTTACAAACGGGTGGTGAAATTGCATTCAATTAAACCTTTTACCACACAATGACGACTTTTGATGACCCTGAAATAGAAGGCTTCGGCAAATGCAGGTAACCATCATTTTCTCCTTTTCCAACAATGTTTTCTACCCTATCAAAGCAAAACTACACCATTTGAGCCACTTTGAAAATTCATCTGCAAATGCTTTGAATTTGGACAGGTCTAAAATTTTGCAGAATGTGTAATGCTATTTGGTCTAGTCTAGACTAGTTTAGTCTAAAATTTTGTCAATTAGTATTAAAAGTTAGAGCGATATCACCTGCCGAAGTCTACATTCTATTTATTTTTGCTATATTTTTTATTTGTTCTTGAAAGTAAAAAGACACATTTTGTGAAAAGGAGAAAATGATGGTTACCAGCATTTTCTCCTTTTCACACAATATTTTCAAAAGACTTCTTCATGAAAGGATCATTTAATTCTTTACCAGACTACAAAATTTTATATTCATCCATATATTAAAGCATTTTGCAGACCAGAAAGCAAATATTACATTTGCAAGGGTAGAAAACACTGTGGAAAGAGGACAATATACTGCTAAGCAGAACTGTGAAAGGTTAAACATGTCATCGTTTGGTAAAGGATTTTTTAAAAAATCTGCAGACATTTGAAAACATTAATTATTTATTTTCCTGATGGAAGTTTATTCACACTAAAAAAGAATTTAAAATACTTTAAATTTCACACAAAAAATGGTGCCGTTCTCAACCCTTTATCAAACAATCCCTGGTTTTTACGACCCTAGCCTTTTAAAAACATTGCGGGAAAAGGAGAAAATGCTGCTAACCAGCATTTTCTCCTTTTCCTACAGTGTTTTCTACCAATATAAAAGACAAATCATAAATTGAGCTACATTTAATTTGTTTCCTGCAAATGCTTTCAATTTAGTCTAGTCTAACATGATATCTTTTGGTAAAGAGTTAACCCTTTATCACACAGTCCAGAAAGAAAGCTTTGGAAAACATTGTATTAAGAGGAAAAAAGGCCAGCAAACAGAATTTTTCCTTTTCTTACAATATTTTCTACTCTTTTAACTCTTTACCAATCGACATAATTTTAGACTGGTCCAAATTGGAAGCACTTGCAGACGACAAAATCAGTGTGACTCAAAAGTTGAAATTTGGTTTGGGAAGTATAAAAATATTGTGGGAAAAGGAGAAAATGCTGGTAACCAGTATTTTCTCCATTTCCCACAGTATTTTCTAAAGGCTTCTTTCTCAGGGTCGTCAAAAGTAGGGAATATGTGGTAACGGGTTAAAACTAATTATATCATTTTAGCTTCATCTTATTTATCGTCTGCAAATAGTTTGAATTTAGTCTAGCCTGAAATTTTGTCGTATGGTAAAGAAATGAACTGTTATCACATGCCAAAGTTGGCATACTTTTGTGCAGAAGAAAAAAATCAGATGGGTTGACAGGATGGATAGAAAGATGGAAGGACAAACAGCAGGATGGTCAGATGGAAAAAAGGAAAAACAATCCCAAACATAGTTTCACTCCACTTTCTGGCAAGTGATAATAGACATTTATGAATGGACATGGATGTGGAGATGGACAACGGAATACAGGTTTCAATAAGGGGTTTTCTCAAAGTAACTATGCCATTATGTATATAGGCCAAAGAAAAAAACATCATGGTTTAAGGTCTATGTCCCCAAGTCTCACAGTAAAAGACGGAAGCTGCCGAGATTGGCTGAATTGCCTAGAGGGATCGTAATCCTTAACTCCTTTTTTATTCAGCGCTTCTGATAGAACACAATGGTAAAACTTTTAAATAAGCATTAATTAACATTTTCAGAACTGCTTCTTATGCCTAATTCCCTCATTGTTTTTGGTCTCCCCATTTTCCACACAACATTGCAACATTGTTGCTCTATAGAAACATAGTGCTTTTGTTGTTCATGTGGTTGGTATTATTTTCCAACTTAGTTTCTCTAACTGTTGTTTTATGTTAGTATCTGAACAGAAAGAAATGTGATAAATGCATTGATGTCTGGTCTTTATGGCACTTTCTAACGGTATTTAGGTTTGTATGTGATTGCATAACGGTCGATCCGACAGGGAAACTTAAATAAAATTGGGATGATTGTCGGTGCAATGGATGGAACGAGTCAAAAATATGTAGACCTGCTAAAATTCGATCAAAAATAGTTTTACTTCGGGTATCGATTTTACCTCTGTACATGTAGGCCCACTCGTCACAACTCGGCCAATTCCGTACCTATATCTAATTTGAGGGCTCCTGTCATCCGAGGTATACCGAATGCATGTGAGCCTATATCCAGGTTGTCATATACAATACCGAAATGGTTTGGTAGACGGAAACTGGGTTAAGGGTCATCATGATGATATCCAACAATTCATTCTGATGCACAAATTTGACAACAGTTACCATTTCCGGTTGGTTGTGTATTGGTCGTGGATAAAAAATAATACAATATATCCAAACAGAGTTCTAGTCATGACCTTCTGTAATGCACATTTGAGTCGGAGAGCTTCTGTAATGCGCATGTGAGTAGGAGAGTGGAGATAAACGTCAACATGCATGTTGATAAGCAATATATTTCATGTTATAGTATAAAGATTGAAGACATAAACGCAGTGCATTAATGGTTAACTTGGCGGCGTCAGAGACAATTCCTATGGTTAACTTTTCGAATCATTGCAAAAATAGTATATCTGAATCGCTGTAAATCAGTAGGATCGATTCGATGAAAAGTTATGTTTCTAATAATGCTATTAGTTTGATTAAACCATGTTTTCTTGGCTTGGCTACAGTCGCTTGATTTTTAGTGGAAATACTTGGTTTAACTGTCAAAATACTTTCGTGGTTATCTGCCCTTGTTGTATCGGTTCCCCATTTGACAGAGAACAAGCTGTCCAAGCTTCAGGTGACTATCTTCCGTCATGACAAGAGATATAAAATGTCAGTTCTTTATAATGTCAAACTTTTTACCCAATGACAACGAAGACGATGGCGCAGACAACTCCAGAGCTACGACATTACCTCGACGTTTTCTTCATAAACAATAGAGCTAAAAACGATTATTGTAAAAGATTTCAATAAAAAATTATAATATGGCCTTAACGATCACTTTGATACATGTGACCCGTCATGCATAATGAATTTGATACATGTGACCCGTCACGCAAAAAGAGTCCATCATTGAATCCGTAAATCAAACAAATGATGAGGAGATTGAAGTCAGTTTAGGTTGATCTGGGAAGATATGTTTAAACAACTATTTAGTAAGGTTGAATGGTCTTTTAACATATAGAACATCTTCCAAAAGCGTAAAGTTTTGACCCTGGTCAGACTGAGCAGTCGGTGTAGTCTGACCAGGGTGGATGATTTTTGCAGTTCTCAAATGGTTCCTTTATGCCTGACGCGTCACAAATGAATGTGTTGAGACAATCCCCGAGTTTTCTCTGCTTTCTGTTGTCCATTTCCATATCCGTGTCCGCCCGCAAATGTCTAATATCAACAACCACTTGAAACATAGCATGCAGAAGAAAAAACAAAGTGAGAAGTAGCCACCATTTTTAACCCTTTTAACTCATCACACAATTCCTACTTTTGACGACCCTGAGAAAGCCTTCAGAAAAGTTTGTGGGAAAAGGAGAAAATGCTGGTAACCAGCATTTTCTCCTTTTCCCACAATGTTTTTTACCCTTCACAAAGCAAATTCCAATTTTTAAGTCATTTTTATTTTGACGTCTACAAATGCTTTCAATTTGGACCATTCTAAAATTCTGTCATTTGGTAAAGAGTTAAATGACCCCGAGGTAAAAGACTTTTGAAACACTGTGGTTAAATCGTTAAAACACAACAAAATTTTGGACTAGTCAAAACTCAAAGTTTTTTCACAGACAAATATTTCAATATACCTCAGGTGGTGGGATTCTGTTTTTCAATGGGTAGAAAAACAATGTGGGGAAAGGAGAAAAGTAACCAGCATTTTCTCTTTTCCCCACATTCTTTTTCAAAAGCTCTATCCCTCAAGGTAGTCAAAACACAGGATTATGTGGTAGGGGGTAAAAAGGTTTTAGTCTACACTTAAAAAAAGCCTTATTTGGCAAAGGTTTAACTCTTTAACAAACTTTCCCAAGTTTTAACAACTCTTTTCATAAGCTTATTTTTCCATCCCGTTGTTAAAAGTCGGGATTTTGTTGTTAAAAAAGTTAACCTCTAGTTCACTGACCCTGATGTCAAAGATGGCTTTTGAAAACATTGTGGAAATAACAAAATGCTGGCTACCAGCATTTTCTCCTTTTCCAACAATGTTTTCTACCCTTTCAAAGACTAATCTTATCATTTGCACCACATAAAAAATTGTCAAAATGCTTTCAATTTTGGCAAGTGTAAAATTAAGTTGCCTTATTTAGATTTAACTTGTTACTAAATGGACAATGTTGTCAAAATTTTGCATAATTTACTTGCTTTATTTACATATTTACACATTACATGTATTAAACCTTATCCTAAACAACAAAATTTTGACAATTTCAATTTAAAAACCTTTTCAAAAAACAAGTCAAAATTGACATAAAGGAACTCAAGCTCTCTGATAGGTAGACAAAACTGTGGGGAAAGGAGAAAATGCTGGTTACATTTTCCATAGTATTTTCAAAACCCTTCTTTCCAAGGAATGAGAAAACCCGGAACTATTTGGAAAAGGATTAAGTTGACAAACTCAAAACAATCAAAATTTGATTGATGCACACAGAATTCCATCCACATATAAACATGCTCACAACATAAAGTTATCTTTCTATCTGAATTATTTCTTTTTATCCTAACAGATAAGAGCCATGTTCTATGAAAAGGAGGTTTAACCCTTTCTCAAACAATCCCTGGTTTTTTAGGGTCTGGAATAGTAGCCTTTTGAAAACATTGTGGGAAAAGGAGAAAATGCTGGAAACCAGCATTTTCTCCTTTTCCCACAATGTTTTATACCCTATCATAGACAGAAATCATCTTTCGGCAAGAGTTGAATTGGCATCTGCAAATGCTTTCAATATGGTCTAGTCCAGAAGGTTGTCATTTGAGAAAAGGTTAACACATTTGCAAAAAGTATCGACCCAGGTCAGACTGCTCAGACCACGAAGGCTGACTATGGGCGACACATTTTCCTTTTGCTAAATTTTCTGCATGCCTATAGACCACTCTACCTTGTAATTCAGTTAGCTGTTAGACAAAAAAAAGCTTTTATAGATTCATATTTGGTTTGCAATCCAGGAAAAGGAGCATTGGGACATCTGCGGAAAGTGTTGCGAAGGATTAGCCTGCTAATCTGAAAGGTCACTTTCCATATTTATGTAATTTTATGTTTTGCACTAGTCTACAGTAGCACAAAATCTGATGTAGTCCTAAAGTGCCCTATCGGATTAGCCTGCACAGTCCGCCCAGGCTAATCTGAAAGGTCAATTTCCATATTTACGTAATTTTATGTTTTGCACTAGTCTACAGTAGCACAAAATCTCATGTAGTCCTAAAGTGCTGTATCGGATCAGCCTGCTCGGACTGAGCAGGCTGATCCGATACGTCACTTTACGCAATTGACTAAATGCCCCTTTTTGCGTGTTGCAAGCTATTTAGTGATGACTTTCTTTGTATAATATATCATGACAATGCATTGTAAGCCCCTTTTTCCAGAACATGGCCCATTTGTTATTTAATTTCTTAACCCATTACCAAACTACAATATTTTAGACTGGTCCAAATTGAAAGCATTTGCAGACGACAATATAAAAGTGACTAAGAGTTTGAAATTCGTCTTGTGAAGGGTAGAAAAGGAGAAAATGCTGGTTACAAGCATTTTCTCCTTTTCCCACAATGTTTTCTAAAGGCTTCTTTCTCAGGGGCATCAAAAGTAGGGATTGTGTGGGAATGGGTTAAATTAATTGGTGATCTCTACAGCATAAATAACATAACAAACTATAGCATACTCAAAATCAGTGAAACTCAAGAAATGACTGCTTAGAAACGGCGTCTTAACTCTTTACCAAACGACAAAAGGTTGGTAGGTTGGTCCAAATTGAAAACATTTGCAGACGACTAAATAAACATGACCCAAAAATTTAAACTTGACTTTAGAAGTGTAAAAAACATTGTGGGAAAAGGAGAAAATGCTGGTTACCAGCATTTTCTCCTTTTCCCACTTTGTTTTCCAGAAGGCTTCTTCCTCTGGGCCGTAAAAAACAGGAATTGTTTGGTAAAAGGTTAAGTTGTTGTTAATATCCCATATATTATGTATAGATACTACAATGAATTAATGAATTAATTAATGAATTAAAGAACGAATGATTGAATCAATCAAAATCAATCAATCAATCATGGGTGGATGGATGGATTTATACAAATGTATAAATGAATGAATGAATGAATCAATCAATCAATCAATCAGTAAATAAATCACTGAGTGGATGGACAGATTTATACACTAAATGAATGAATGAATGAATGAATGAATGAATGAGTGAATGAATGAATGAATGGTTGTATGAATGATATTTCTCATCATTTGAAATCTATGTTCATTTCATACACATGACAGGCAATTTAGTATCAAAGGGACAAATGAAGGTAACCTAAAACAAAACCAACAACAACAACGACAATCAGAGCAACAAGTTTTCATTCCCAGACGCATACCCATTTGTCTTGATTTCCTCTTACTGGAATGTTTGTCATCTGAGAGATAGACAGAGCAGACCAATCCTTACATTTAAAATATGAATCTAATTCTTTATTTCATGCTTTCCAGTAGGATATCGAGAAATAGCAGTGAAAATATTTTTCGATCTTACACTGGTACCACCAGTGAAAATACCGATTTTCACGTTCTTATTGCCTTGGTAAATTGCGCATGCCTAACAACCAGATGGGAAATATGATGTCATATACTTTACATTTCTCTCGCTTGACGTAATATTGCTATGCGTTGTTATGCGGGAGGGGTGCGCCACGGGGAATAAAGGAAAAGAACTGTACTGGATTTTAATAAAACTCCTCCTAGAAAGGGCTAAAAGCATGAAATAAATAGAATATTTGTATTTTTCGGTGAAAGATCGAAATTTATTTCATCTCGTGAACACCATTGGTAATATTTTCACTCGTGGCTGTGCCACTCATGAAAATATTATCGATGGTGTTCACTTGATGAAATAAATTTCGATCTTTCACCGAAAAAAACAAATATCCTCTATATATCCGATAATATGAAACCGATTCCATCATTCTAATCACAGATTCTTTGTCTGCTGCAAATGCTTCCAATCTAAAGAGATCTAAAGTGTGTAATCTGTTTGCCCTTTAACACACGCAATCCCAACCCTGAAAGACCCTAAGAAAGAATGGAAACATTATGGGAACCAGCATTTTCTCCTTTTCCCACAATGTTTTCTGACAGCTTCTTTCTCAGGGTCATCAAAAGCAGGGCTTGTGTAGTAATGGGTTAAAACACAGAATGTTTGGTATGGTTAAAATGAGGTAGAAAGCATGATAAAATTGCATATATTACATACTCAAGGCAATCATTTTAAAATCTAAATCTAGTTCCTAATTTTAAGTAGAACAACCTGATTGGCTAAAATTGAACATCTCAACTAATCAGATTCATAGTCAAGACGGTTTATCAGAAAAAAATGAAACTCTTTACCACACAATCTCGAGCTTTAATAATCCTAAGACAAGAGGGCCAAGATGGCCCTGGATCGCTCACCTGAGTTTTGAGATGACCATAGCCTATTTTTTTTTTTTTTGAGGTATTGAAACATTGGAACCAAATTTATAATTTTGCTAAGCAATTTTCAAAAGGTCACCTGTAAAATTCATTTCCAAATCTGACCATCAGTTTCAAAACGAAGAATTTTTAAGAATTCTTCATTTCTGTATAAGAGCAAGTATCCCCCATCCACGAGAGCCATGTTTCTTGATGGATCAAAATTTACGAACAAGTTTTGAAAAGGGTCACCCAAGGAACATTTCGGAAATTTTCTTTTAAAATCTGACCAGGGGTTTCAGAGAAAGAGAATTTTCAAGAATATCATCATGACCATATAGTGCAAGTAGCTCCCATTCACAAGAGCAAGGATCACCCAAGGAACATCTCTGTCAAATTATTTTAAAATCTGACTAGGGGTTTCAGAGAAAAAGAATTTTTAAGAATTTCTTCATTTCCATATAGTGCAAGTAGCCCCCATTCATCAGAGCTATGTTTCTTGACGGATCAAAATTTTGTGAACAGTTTTTGAAAAGGGTCACCCAAGGATCATCACTGTGAAATCATTTTAAAATCTGTCCAGCTGTTTCAGAGAAGAAGAATTTTTTAAAAATTTCTTCATTTCCCTATAGTGCAAGTAGCCCCAATTCACCAGAGCCATGTTTCTTGACAGATTAAAATTTTGTGAACAATTTTTGAAAAGGGTCACCCAAGGAATTTCCCAGAGAAATTATTTCAAAATCTGACCAGTGGTTTCAGAGAAGAAAAAATTTTAAGAATTTCCTCATTTCCCAATAGTGCAAGTAGCCCCCATTCACCAGAGCCATGTTTCTTGATGGATCAAAATTTCGCGAACAATTTTTGAAAAGGGTCACCAAAGGAACATCTCTGTGAAATTATTTCAAAATCTGACCAGCGGTTTCGGAGAAGAACATTTTTTAAGAATTTCCTCATTTCCTAATAGTGCAAGTAGCCCCCATTCACCAGAGCCACATTTTTTGACGAATCAAAATTTCACGAACAATTTTCGAAAAGGGTCACCAAAGGAACATCTCTGTGAAATTATTTCAAAATCTGACCAGCGGTTTCGGAGAAGAACATTTTTTAAGAATTCCTTGGTTTCTGTATAGTGCAAGTAGCCCCCATTCACCAGAGCCACAATTTTTGACGGATCAAAATTTCACGAACAATTTTTGAAAAGGGTCACCAAAGGAACATATCTGTGAAATTATTTCAAAATCGGACCAGCGGTTTCAGAGGAGAAGATTTTTAAAGAATTTGCTAAAAAATTCCATTTCGTTGCCATGGCAACCAGAGTTTTTGACGGAATCAAATTCTGTGAACAATTTTTAAAGAGGACCTCCCAAGGAACATTCCTGCCAAGTTTGGTCCAAATTGGCCCAGCGGTTTAGGAGGAGTTGATGTTTAAAGAATTGTTGACGACGCACGACGGACGACGGACACCCAGTGACCCTAAAAGCTCCCCTTGAGCACGTTGTGCTCAGGTGAGCTAAAAAAGGCATTTTTGAAAATATTGAGAGAAAAGGAGAAAATGCTGGTAACCAGCATTTTCTCCTTTTCCCTCAATTATTTTCCACCCTTCTAAGACTGTATTTCAAGATCTGATTTATAATAATTTTTTCATATGCAAAAGTTTAAATAGGCAAGTCTGAAATTTTGCTCTTTGGGAAAAGTTTAAAACAACATGTACAGTAAACCCCTGACAGATTAGAACAATTGGAAATTCTTGAAAAACAAAACAAGTGCTCCACTGGCCTATTTGAATAATAGAAAAATCTTGCATATAACTCCACAACCTAGCTTATTTGAATATACTAGTAAAAGAAAAACCGTGAAAACAAATCGCAACTCACCTTTATCAGTGTTTAAGATACGTATAAGCCATTTTCCCTTGTCATTGTCCACCATACGTATAACGTCCACCTTATCACCCTGTTGCACAGCTATATCTTTCTTGCCCCCTTTCGAAGCTTTCCGTATGACTCCCTTACCAACTGACTTGGTTAAACTTTCAGCATCAATCTGGTTTATATAATACAAAATATGGTATCATTCTAGTAGAATCATTTTTCATAGACAGCCGGGTGATAAAGTCCCATGTCTGTATCACATAGCTTAACCCTTTAACAAACATTCCCTGGTTTTTACGACCCTGAGCTGGAAGCATTTTGAAAACATTGAGGGAAAAGGAGAAAATGCTGGTAACCAACACTTTCTCCTTTTCCGGCGATGTTTTCCATCCTGCTGGAAACAAATTTCACTTTCTGAGTTACATCCATTTTGTCCTCTGCAAGTGCTTTCAATTTGGACCAGTCTAAAACTTTGTCATCTGGTAAAGGATGCACCTATACAGTACATTTCTTTGCCCATAGAACATCACTTCATCATTTTCAAAGTCATAACACTTTACTTAGAAAGTGGATACTAGTCTCAATTTTCAATATAACCATCAAGTTTCCTTACATTTGTAAAGGAAAAATGTATTTTGTTGTTCCGCATTTTCTTTCAAGATGCTTCTTGAGCATCCCTTTGCAGCCTGAGTAGATCAACATGAAATGGCACAGATCACTCTCTCTACTTTTTTATCTACACGAACCACTTTGCTGTGACTTTCTCGACAGGAATGACCTTGACATTGCATATTTCACAGTTTTTATTCTTAATAGAAAATGTGTGTTGAGTTTATTTGGCTCTTGGCATTAAGAGGTAATTCAAACTAGTGTCCAATTTGAATACTTTCAAGGTCTTATCCAACAGATTTTGCATACTTTCAAAGTCTTATCCAACAAATTTTGCATACTTTCAAAGTCTTATCCAACAGATTTTAAATACTTTCAAAGTTCTATGCAAAAGCTCTGCAGACAATCAAAGATTTATGCAACAGATCTGCATACTTTGAAAGTCTTTTGCAACAGTTCTGCATATTTTCAGAGTCTTACGCATCACATTTGCAAATTTCTGGTCTCATGAGATAAATACTTTTAAGGTCTTATCAGAGCTCCAGATAGGGGCAGTGATTTTGATTTCATAATTGCAAATATTAATTATTCTCCACTAAACCCTATGTAATGGGAACTCATTAGAATCATCTCATACAGACGATTCTAATGAGTACCCACAACATAGGGTTTGGAAGAATAATAACCCATTAAGAAAGCCATCAGTCTCTCTTATCTGGAGCTCTGGTCTTATGCAACACATTGCATACTTTTGAAGTCTTATGCATGTGGTTTGTCCTAGAGAAGAGGAAAAAAGATGAAGGCAGCTTACCTTGTATTTACTCATGAGATGTTTGAGATCATCTTGTTTCTTCTTGAACTCTTTTTCTTTCTTTTTACTCTGTTCCTAAAAGTAAATTTAGTGGTGTGATACAATTTACCTCAACCTAATAACTAACAATCCCCGAGTTTTAACGGCCCCAAAGGAAGAAATCTTTTGAAAATGTAGTGGGAAAAGGAGAAAAGGCTGGTCACCAGCATTTTCTCCTTTTCCTACAATGTTTGCTATCCTTTCAAAGACAAATCCAATTGTCTGTGCTATTTTTGATTTGTCATCTGCAAGTAAATTCACATTCAATGACTGTAAAATATTGTTATATTGTAAAGAATTTAATCTTCATCAGACAGGGAAACTTTGGACTTGTTGAAACTGACAAGTAAACTGTTGCTGTGGTATGACTGAAATAATGTTGAAGTGGTGTAAAACACCATGAAATAAATTATCCCAAGTTGACCTCATTTGCAGATGATAATTCAATGTGAGGACTTAGCCCTTTACAAAACAATCCCTGGTTTTTACAACTTTGACACAGAAGCCTTTTGAAAACACAGTGGGAAAATGAGAAAATGCAGGTAACCTGCATGTTCCCATTTTTCACACAATGTGTTCTACTCTGCTGGCAATCAATTTAATTTTCTGAGTCATGTTTATTTTGTTCTGCAAGTGCTTTTTAGACCAGTCTAAAATTTTGTGGTATGGTAAAGAGTTAAGACAAAGAAAACCACACGACAAAATTTTGGACCTATCCAAATTGAAGGCATTTGCAGACGACAATTTCATAGTGGCTTAAATGATGTAATTTTTCTTTGATAGGGTAGAAAACTTTGTGGGAAAAGGAGAAAATGCTGGTTACCAGCATTTTCTTCTTTATCCACAATGTTTTCAACAGGCTTCCCTCTAAAGGTCGTTAAAAGGCATCATTGTGTGGAGAAGGGTTAAATTGGAAAGTTATGTCATGTTAGCCACATTGGATTTGTTGGTGCTTTCAATACAGGAGCATCTAAATTGTAGACAAAATAAAAGTTATTGCTCAAATGATGAGATTCGCTTTAAAATAATGGAGAACATTGTGGGAAGAGGCAAAAAGCATTTTCTCCTTCACCCATCATGTTTACAATGGCTTCTGCCTCTGGATTACTAGAAGATGTGATTGTATGGTAAAGGTTTAACCCATTACTACACAATTCCTACTTTTGATGCCCTTGAGAAAGAAGCCTTTAGAAAACATTGTGGGAAATGGAGAAAATGCTGGTAACCAGCATTTTCTCCTCTTCCCAGAATGTTTTCTACCCTTCACAAAACAGATTTCAAATTTTCAGTCACTTTTATTTTGTTGTCTGCAAATGCTTTCAATTTGGACCAGTCTAAAATAATTATTGTAGTTTGGTAATGAGGTAACTCTACACCGAAAGACAAAATTTAAGACTTGTCCAAATTGAATCACTTGCAGACGACAAACGCAACTCAAAAACTGAAATTTGTTTCAAGCACGATAGAAAACATTGCGGAAAGAGGAGAAAATGCTGGTTACCAGTCTTTTTTCCTTTTCCCGCTATGTTTTCAAAAGGTTTCTATCTCTGGGTCATAAAAACCTGGAATTGTTTGGTAAACGGTTAATACTTAAAGTACCAAAATTATTGAATCAAAAGGACATTCTCAGTCTAGTAATATTAGCCAAAGAATTTGAATTTCAGGATTGTCATGAACATGTCTGCAAAACGGACAGTTCAGGTAAAAGATCAGACTCCATAGAAAATGTAGTCTGATTTTGATCTACACTGGCCCCGAAGGCAACTTTAGTAGTGCAAGGCTATTTCAGTATGAAGAGCTTATGTAATCCCTGATGAGAGCCAAGTTCATTTTTTTCCTAATTCAGCTGGTAACACAACTTTCTAGAAAATCTTAAAAATACCTTTTCTTCCTTTTCTCTCCTTTTTCTTTCCTTTTCTGATTCCTTTGTGTCCTTTTTGTCAATTAGATCTAGTGAGGGAGGTGGCGGTTTCTCTGCTGTACCATTTTGGACAATACCAGGTTTGTGATGGGAAGGAATTTCGTCCAAAGGTTCACTGAAATTCACAGACGAGAGACATCAACCACAGGCAACTGAAGGTCTATCACAAAACACCAACATTTTCATAGCTCCTATATCAGGCACCGTCACTAAAAATAGCATACTATCATGTCACCTCTATTTTGTGTATACCACTGATATATCATCTACAATATAGTCTAGGTGATGCTCAAGTATGATATATTTGGAAACAATGTCCACTGACGGAACAATGAAAATTTCAGCATTTCCTGTTCAACTATGAAGCTTTAAAGTAATGTGTATCAACATACCAGTTTATACAATTTAACTGTTAAACCAAAGGACAAAAATTTTTGACTTGTCCAAATTGAAAACATTTGTTGACAACAATGGAAAATGACAACATCTGGAAAAGATTTCAGGACAAAAATGTCATGTATATGTGATTATAAATTATATGATGAAGTCAAAACTGGGTTGAATTTATTCTGATTTTCGACAAATTTCTATCGATCAATAAAGAAGTTAAAAATAGCAATTAGGTTTATCTGAAGACAGGAAGTTCCCCCTGTTCAATTTCCTTGTACAGTTCAATAAGGAAATTTTTTTAACCTTGTAACTAAAAAACGCACAAGAGCATATTATGATAAAGAAATCATTGTACAGCTTTGCAATCAGACAGTCGAGTTTGAGGCCATTCTTCATGTTATCAATGGAATTCATGGCTGGTGCAAGTTTTGTCCCAAACCTTATTCGTCATAATTTTAACTTGCATGTTTTAACACTAGTATTACTTGCCTGTACATCACAGGAGTATGAGGAATCATGGTGGAAGGGTGACTGAAGATTAGTATGGTAGACAACAGGCTCACAACTCCTTAAACCTTTTACCATACAGTGACGACTTTTAACAACTCTGGGAGAGAAACCTTTTGAAAGCATTGTGGGAAAAGGAGAAAATGCTGCTAACCAGCATTTTCTCCTTTTCCCACAATGTTTTCTACCCCATCAAAGAAAATTGCATAATTTCGTCCACTTTGAAATTTTCATCTGCAAATGCTTTCAATTTGAATAGGTCTAAAATTTTGCCATGTGGTAAAGGGTTAACTGGTAAGTTATAATCATCTGCTATGTGAATGTATGCTATGTAATTTGTCGATAGTTGCAAATCGTAGTATACCATAGTTTATCTTACGCATTACTTTGAATCATTTCAGTTTACCAATTCATGATCGTTTTAGATCGCTGAACATGGGTAAAGCTATAGATCATCTTGCTCTTTTTTCCTGTTTTGCTGCAAACATTACCCCACCCCCTTCCACTGATTGTCATTGGCCAGACAATCAAAAGGTTATAAGTGTTAAATAGTGCAAGATATTTTCCTGGTTTAAAATAACTGTTATGTACATGAAAATTATACTTTGGTCAAGTGCTCTTTATCCAATTAACCCATTACCACATAATCACTACTTTTGACAACCTTGAGAAAGAAGCCTTTAGAAAACATTGCATGGAAAAGGAGAAAATGCTGGTAACCAGCATTTTCTCCTTTTCCCACAAAGTTTTCTACCCTTAACAAAACAAATTTCAAATTGTCAGTCACTTTTATTTTGTCCTCTGCAAATGCTTTCAATTTGGACAAACCTTAAATGTTGTTGTTTGGTAATGAGTTAACTCTTTACCAGATGACATACTGTAATTAGACTTCAAAATTGAAAGCATCTGCAGACAACAAATAAAATGTTGCAAAAAATTATGATAGAATTTGCATTTGAAACTGGATAACACTGTACCAAAAAGAGCAACAGCATTTTATCCTTTATCTACAATATTTTCAAAAGCCTTCTTTCTCTCACGGTCGTTAAAAATCCGGGTTGATTGGTAAAGGGTAGACTGGTGTCAGTCCCTTAAAGAAAATCATCAGGTAAAACTGCAAAATGAAAACTCTATGCTCTCAACGTTTTAAATGTCTGATTTACCTGTATTTTAGAAGAAGGGCAAGTAACAACACATATTTCTTTGACTTTGCTGTAGTTGTGGACCTTGTTTATTAGAATGACTTATATGCAGGACCTGAATGCCAGGCTAGGTAAAGGGCAAAGATGATTTCACATAATAACTTCTTGTATATCTACTTCATAATAAAACTTCTTTGTACATGTACTTGTATTGCAACAATGATTTATCTAACACACAAGATTCATGGCGTCTAATACATTTGAACCATGCTCTGGTAAAAAGGGGGCTTAATGCATCTTCGTAATTCCTTGTATCTAGCAAGTCGTCACATAATTATGAACCCCTTAACTTTTTGCCAACTGACAAATATTTCGACATGACCAAAATGTAAGCATTTGCAGAAAAAAAAAAAATGTAACTGAATAACAAAATAATTGTAACTGAAAAATTGAAATTTGGTTTGGGAAGGGTAGATTTACCAGCATTTTCTCCTTTTCCCACAATGTTTTAAAAAGGCTTCTTTCTCAGGGTCGTTGAAAGTTGTGATTGTGTCGTAAAGAGTACAATCACAATTTTTAACGACCCTGTGTAAGAAGGCCTCTGAAAACATTGTGGGAAAAGGAGAAAATGCTGGTAACCAGCATTTTCTCCATTTCCCACAATGTTTTTTTACCCTTCCCAAAACCATTTTTTTTTTCCAATTTTTGAGTTGAGCCACTGAATAAGTTTTTTGCATGACCATAACAACAAAGACAACAGTGTCGCAGTCGCTGCAGATACCACAGACGCTAGGGCTATGATAATAGTTTGTCGTTTCCTCCGAAAACTGGTAAGCCAAATATCCGTAACTTACTCTGGAAGTGGTTCATATAGCTCCTCCCCTCCATCGTCCTGCCCATTCTGAAAATACGAGAAAATACGACAATAACCCTTTACCGATTGACACAATCGTAGATTGTTCCAAACTGAAAATATTTGTAGACAACAAAATAAAAGAGAATGAAAAACTGAAATTTGTTTTGAGTAAGTTGGACAAGAGGGCCATGATGGCCCTGTATTTCTCCACTGGCTAATAAGTAAAAACACTACAAGCCAAACATTACATTATTTGGTCAATTGGTTTCAAACTCGAGGTCATACAAATTTTTTTTCTATGAAATCCTACGAAAAAGTTGTGACCCTTGGGCAAAGAGAATTTTGACCCCAAAGCTATAAGTACTTGAACCTTGGTGGAGGTCCACAGAATAAAGCCCCATACCAAGTGATATAGGTCTAGAATGTGTGGTTATAACAAGAAGATTTTCAAAGTTTTCTCAATAAAAGGCCCTGTAAAACATGAAACCCACGAGACAGGGCTAAGTTTAGTAGCCCTACTCTAGGGCTAAATTTAGTAGCCCTACTCTTTATTATGGTTAGTAACAAGATGACTCAGAAAGTTATCACCACAAAACCCCATGTGAAACTTGTGATCCCTGGTGTAGGGAAAAACTTGATCCAAAGGCTATAATTTGGGCCCTCCTGGTAGAGGCCCACTAGATAAAGCTACATGCAAAATTTGGTAGCCCTAGGCCTTATGGCTAGGTACAAATAGATCTTCAAAAATTTCCCAATATGAGCCTATGTAAAACTTCTGACACCACCCCCCCCCCCTTTCCCCCAGGACAGGGCCAAATTTTATCCGAGGACTATAATTTGGGCACCTTTGGTAGACAACCACATGATAAAGCTAGATGCAACATTGAGTAGCCCTAGGCCTTTTGGCTTGGTATAAGAAGATTTTTCAAGTTTTCCCTATATAAGCCCATATAAAACTTGTGACCCCCTGGGGCCGGGCCAAATTTGACCCCAGGGCTATTATTTGAAGGAATTTGGTAGAGATCCACTAGATAAAGCTACATGCCAAATTTTGTAGCCCTAGCCCATATATGCTTTCAAAGAAGAAGTTTTTTTTTAAATTTCCAATATTTTTCAGTTTTGTTGCCATGGCAACCAGAGTTTTTGAAGGAATAAAATCATTTCAAGGAATTCTTAAAAGGACCATGTCAGGAATATTTCTGTGAAGTTTCAACAAAATTAGATGGGTAGTTTCAGAGAAGGAAAGTTAACACATGCACGGAGGGACACGTGGACGGAGGCACAGACGGACGCAAGACCGACACGGGGCCATCACATAAGCCAACTGGCCTTCAGCCAGTGGGGCTAAAAAATTGGTGGGAAAAGGAGAAAATACTGGTAACCAGCATTTTCTCCATTTCCCACATTTTCAAAAGGCTTCTTTCCCAGGGTCGTTAAAAGTCAGGATTGTGTGGTACAGAGTTAAAGATACCTCTCCATAGCAAGAAATTCAAAATGCAGTTAACCCTTTACCAAATGACAAAGTTTTAGACTGGTCCAAATTCAAAGCACTTGCAGACGACTAAATAAATATAATTCAAGAATTGATTTTTTTTTTCCAGCAGGATAGAAATCATTGTGGGAAAAGGAGAAAATGCTGGTTACCAGCATTTTTTCCTTTTCCCACAATGCTTTCTCTAGGTTTCTTTCTCATGGTCGTTAAAAGTCTGGATCGTGCGGTAAAGCGTTTATACTTTATAGTGTGTATAATTGTTCAGATATTGCTTAGTTATGTACCCACTGGTTAATATGGCGTATGGGATAATGAAAGTCAAGAGATTTGTCCTTGTTTGTCCTCAATAGAAAGGACAACAACAATAACTCAAGTTTTCTTTTAACAGAAGAGCCTGACAATTTTAAGAACGGTAAACCAGCATATTTCACGGCGATGAATGTACGATCTGCTATATATCAATCCGCCAGGTTCAGCCGAGGGATATGATGACTCCCAACACAATTTTAGACTGGTCCAAATTCAAAGTATTTGCAGATGACAAAATGAATGCGACTAAGGAATTGATATCTATTTTAGGAATGGTAGAAAACATTGTTGGAACAGGAGAAAATGCTGGTTACCAGCATTTTCTCCTTTTCCCACAATGTTTTCAATAGGCTTCAAGGGTGTTAAAAGTCTGTATTGTGTGGTAATAGGCTAATACCATCCTCGGATACCCCGGGGTCTCCCTATTTGGTACGCTACATCGACCCCTGGGACAATTAATTGAATTTCCATCGCTTTACCGCTGGCTGAATGCTGGCTTTTCATTGGTTCCATCATCATTTTGTGATGGGCGAGTGGACTGTACGCTATGACGTTTCGTATCGATTTTCGGCGGCTGATTCAAAGTTTTATTAGTCAGTTGTCCCAGGGGTCGATGTAGCGTACCAAATAGGGAGACCCTGGGGTATCCTAGGATGGGCTAATACTAACCTGCTGTAAAATAGCAACATCATCATATTCCTCTTGAGGTTCCAGAAACTCTGAAAGAAAAATAAACAGATTTTCTTATTTCTTTTAACCAAGTACTCACTGGACAACTTAAGAAGGAGTTTTTACAAGCTGTGAAAAGCATGCAGTTTTTTTCTTTTTAGTCCGAGTACCCATTGCACAACTTTAGCCTGAATTTTTGTTACCTTTTGTAGCCATGTTTTAACCCTTTACCAAAGAATCCTGGGTTTTCATGACTGTGTATAAAAGGCCTTTAGAAAACATTGTGGGAAAAGGACTGGACCCTTTTTCCAGTGGGTCATTTAAACTTGGGATTGCTTGGTAAATGTTTAATCTAGCCTGTTTGCAAATTCTGTCAGTTAACCCAGACAGCTAAGGGTTGAGAATTTACTTTATTGTGCAGTCTTGTAATTTATTGACAATACATACATTTTGCTTGACTGAACATCGAGCAATTTTGTTGAAATGACATCCCCCGCCGAAAAAAGCATTTCTTTGAAATGATATCCCCCGCCGAAAAAAACATGTAACTTAAAATCACTCCCAGTCGGCCTTTTTGCATCAAAAAGACAAAAAAGTGTCTCGGCAGAATGGGTTATTGTAGATGTATAATGTTTCACGAAATAGAAATTCTCCGTGACTGGAGATATACACCGTGACGGACACATGGACAGACAGAAGGACGGAAGGACAATGCTAAAACTATATCCCTCCACCTTCGGCAGAAGATATTGAATGTGTATTTTGCATACTTGTACCCTTTAGGTAACCATACTCTGACAAAAATATAACACATGCAAAAAAGACTTCTGAAAAATACTTTAAAAAGATATCAAAAAATATCTTGGCATAATACCGAAAAACGCCCCTCTAGTATACAGTCAATGCTTACATGTGGCATTGTTTTTTGAGTTAAAAGAAGAAATTTAATGAAATTTTCAGCTTTATTCCGTTGAAAATATTGTATATGATGTATACAAAATGAATGCATAAACCAGTTGCAATTTTTGATTTTCATTGGTTTTCGCGATTTCTGGCGGGGCGTTTAACGGTATTATGCCAATATCTTAACCCTTTGCCAAACAATCCCTGGTTTTAACGACCCCGAGATAGAAGCCTTTGGAAAACATTGTGGGAAAAGGAGAAAATGCTGGTTACCAGCATTTTCTCCTTTTCCCACAATGTTTTCTACCCTGCTAGAGACAAATTTCAATTTTTGAGTTATGTTTATTTGTCGTCTGCAAATATTTTCAATTTGGACATGTCCAAATTTTTGTCATTTGGTAAAGAGATCATCGAAAGGTATTTAAAGCTGTTTTCATATCATGGCCATGTCTCACATTGTCATGTACATAATTGCATGTGCTGAATTTCACCAATCTCAGGCTGGGGCTCTGCAGTGTCTTGTCTAAGGACACTTCACCATATGTCCAAGTGCATCTAGTGAGGCTCTAACATGAAGTCTCCAGGGTATACAATTTACCCTGGAGCCCTACAATTTACCACTGAGCCACGCACATCCCCTGTCATAGTTAACCTTGTTTTAAGTCTAATGAATATTTATATCTTACATGAATATTCATATCTCACATTAACCCATTACCACACAATCCCTACTTTTGACGCGCCTAAGAAAGAAGCCTTTTGAAAACACTATGGGAAAAGGAGAATTTTATGCTGGTAACCAGCATTTTCTCCTTTTCCCAGTGTTTTCTAGCATTCCCAGCACAAATTTCTATTTTTTTAGTCACCTTTATTTTGTTGTCTGCAAATGCTTTCAATCTGGACCAGTCTAAAATTTTCTCTATGGTAAAGAGTTAATATTTGAGACAGGCAAGTTGTGCAATCATATGCTAAAGCGTTGTTATTATATTCTTTATTACTACAACATCGCTGACATACAGTTTCCTGATAATTTAATTCTTTACAAAATGACAAAATTTCTTAAGGTATTTGCAGCCAGCAAAGTTAATGTGACTCAAAAATTGAAATTTGTTTTGGGAAGGGTATGACCATCTCTTACGCACTGGCCAATACCAGTACCAGGGTAGTTAACATGTCAATAATACCCGTATTGGCCAGCGTGTTACTGACGATTCGGGAGTCAACATAAATCAAACCTGATCAAGGTCTTCCGTTGCTTTAAAACATGGCCACAGCAAAAGCTTCTAGTAATTGTGATATGTAAGAAATAGAAGATTAACCCATTACCACACAATCCCTACTTTTGACGCCCCTGAGAAAGAAGCCTTTAGAAAACATTGTTGGAAAAGGAGAAAATGCTGGTAACCAGCATTTTCTCCTTTTCCCACCATGTTTTCTACCCTTCACTACACAAATTTCAAATTTCCAGTCTCTTTTATTTTGTTGTCTGCAAATGCTTTCAAATTTGGACAAACCTAAAATTTTGTTGTATGGTAATGAGTTAATATGTCAATAATACCCGTATTGGCCAGCGTGTTACTAACGATTCTGGAGTTAGCATAAATCAAAACCTGATCAAGGACTTCTGTTGCCTTAACCCTTTCCCAAACAATCCCTGGTTTTTACGGGTCAGGAATAGAAGCCTTTTAAAAAAAACATTGTGGGAAGAGGAGAAAATGCTGGTAACCAGCATTTTCTCCTTTTCCCACAATGTTTTCTACCCTAACAAATAGAAAAATCATCTTTTTAGCAACTGTTAATTTGTCATCTGCAAAATGCTTTCAATTTGGTCTGATCCAAAATTTGCCGTTTGGGAAAGGGTTAAAACATGGCCGCAGCAAAAGCTTCTAGTAATTGTGATATGTAAGAAATAGAAGATTAAGGTACAAAAATAAAAGACAGAGAAACTGAGTGCCTATGGTGCACACCTCCCAAAGATGCAAATAATTCCCAACCATGTGAATTTCGAAACACATGTATATGTATGCCTTTATCTTTGCATATCATGGACTTTATTTCTTGAGATATAATATTGAGATAAAAAGAATCAAACATTCTGTGGTAACACTTTATCAAATTTGTTCTTAACCCATTACCACTCAATCCCTACTTTTGACGCCCCTGAGAAAGAAGCCTTTAGAAAACATTTTGGGAAAAGGAGAAAATGCTGGTAACCAGCATTTTCTCCTTTTCCCAAAATGTTTTCTACCCTTCACAAAACAAACTTCAAATTTTCAATCACTTTTATTTTGTTGTCTGCAGTTTGTTGTCTGCAGATGCTTTCGATTTGGACAAGTCTAAAATTTTGTTGTCTGGTAATGAGTTAAGTTCACCGAAGGCTGGCTAGGTAAAAATTTTATATCACAATGTCATATACAAATATGCTCAGTCAACTCTTTACCCATCTTCGCCAGCCAAGTTTACGATCACTACATGGATCTTACCTTGGCGGATTGAGCTTGATTTTTACAACCCCTCGATACGTCTTTTCATCGGATGCAGCCAGCTCTAGCTGCATCGAATAAAATCGCTCGTAGCATTTCATCTTTGATAAAAATTGAACACGGTCTCTACCTTTCCAATAATCGGTAAAACATGGAAACCCTCGTGGATGTCTGCTTATCGCTTCATGTGTATTGATAAGCGGTTTGTAAAACGATATTTCATTTGCTTTTAGAAACATGATGTAAAGGGGAGTAATAACTAGCATCCAACAGAGGGCGCATCACAGGAATCTCGAAATCGGGCTCAATCCGCCAAGGTAAGATCCACGTAGTGATCGTAAACTTGGCTCTCGAAGATGCTCTTTACCTGACAGCAAAATTTTAGACTGATCCAAATTGAAAGCGTTTTCAGACAACAAATTAACTCTTACTCAAAAACTGAAATTATTCTTTGGAAGGGCAGAAAATATTGTGGGAAAAGAAGAAAATGCTGTTTACCAGCGGTTCCTCCTTTTCCAACCATGTTTTTAAAAGCCTTCATTTTCAGGGTAATGAAAACTGGGGATCGTATGGTCAAGAGTTGACTTGTATTTAATGTGACTATGCTTTAGTTCACATATTAAAAGAAACATGCAAAATAAACTTAACCCACTACCAAACGACAATATTTTAGACTGGTCCAAATTGAAAGCATTTGCAGACAAGAAAATAAAAGTGACTAAAAATTTGAAATTTGTTTTGAGAAGGGTAGAAAAACATTGTGGGAAAAGGAGAAAATGCTGGTTACCAGCATTTTCTTCTTTTCCCACAATGTTTTCTAAAGGCTTCTTTCTCAGGGGCATCAAAAGTAGGGATTGTGTGGTAATGGGTTAACTCTTTACCACACGACAATATTTTAGATTTGTCCAAAACGAAAGCATTTGCAGACGATAAAATAAAAATGACTGAAAATTTGAAATTTGTTTTGCGAAGGGTTGAAAACATTGTGGGAAAAGGAGAGTCATAAAAACAGATGTTTTTTTAGTCAGCATGACTGATTCAAAAGTTAGTTTTGGCTGAAATCTGATTATAAAAGATTATTTAAGTTAATGAACCCCTTACCACACACTGTTGACTTTTAACGGCCCTGAGGTAGGAGACTTTTGAAAACATTGTGGGAAAGGAGAAAATGCTGGTAACCAACATTTTCTCCTATTTCCACAATTTTTTCTAACATATCTAAGAAAAATTGCACCATTGGAGAGACTTTGAAATTGTCGTCTGCAAATGCTTTCAATTCGGATAAGTCTAAATTTTTGCAGTCTGGTTATGGGTTAACCCATTAGCACACAATTCCTACTTTTGGCGCCTACCGAGAAAGACGCCTTTTGAAAACACTGTGGGAAAAGCATTTTCTCCTTTTCCTACAGTGTTTTCTACCCTTCCCAGAACAAATTTCTATTTTTTAGTCAGCTTTATTTTGTCGTCTGCAAATACTTTCAATTTGGACCAGTTTAAAATTTTCTCGTGTGGTAAAGAGTTAACTCTTTACCACACGAGAAAATTTTAGACCACTCCAAATAGAAAGCATTTGCAGACCACAAAATAAATGTGACTGAAAAATTGGAATTGGTTTTGGTAAGGGTAGAAAGCATTGTGGGAAAAGGAGAAAATGCTGGTTACCAGCATTTTCTCCTTTTTCTACAATGTTTCAAAAGGCTTCTTTTTCAAGGTCGTTAAAAGTAGGGATTGTGTGGTAATGGGTTCAACATCCATGGAACAACCCTTTTATCGGTGTCTGATCTTGTTCTTTTCTGAATTAGTGAAAGTACCAAGCATGCTGTTAACCCATTACCACACAATCCCTACTTTTGACGCCCCTGAGAAAGAAGCCTTTTGAAAACATTGTGGGAAAAGGAGAAAATGCTGGTAACCAGCATTTTCTCCTTTGCCCACAATGTTTTCTACCCTTCACAAAACAAATTTCAAATTTTCAGTTATTTTTATTTTGTCGTCTGCAAATGCTTTCAATTTAGACCAGTCTAAAACATTGTCGTTTGGTAATGGGTTAATACATTCAAAATATAAGAATCCTATCATTCTTTTCACAAACAGCTAAGCAAAAGTAAATATTAAATCATTACTACACATATAAATTTTAGGATCATACTGAAAGCATTTCAGATGGAAAATTATGGTATTTCCCTCTGTAGAGGCTGTAAAAACAATGTCAGAGAGAACAGAATGCGAGTTACTGGAATTCTCTCTGTTCCACAACATTTTCAAAAGTTGCCTTTTTCCTTGTGGTCATTGAAATACAGGACTGTTAAGCACAACAATAATTAATTATGTTGCATTATTATATACCTAGCAGTGAAATCCTGGAATTTCCCAGTGTAATAAATTTTGATATCATTACTAGTGACGTTATCAACTTTCACTTCCTGACGTAATTTGGGAACTACTTTTTTTTTCGACTACATTTTTTTCGACTTTCAAACACAAAATTACAAATAATGATGTTAATAAGGTATATAATAGATAGAATAATCAACTGGTTATTTTTGATATGAAAAATATCTCACTCGGACGCGTCGTAAGGCATTAAAAAAACTCGTGCTGCACACTCGTTTTTTCAATGCCTAACAACGCATCCTCGTGAGATATTTTTCATATCAAAAACAACCAGTTGATTATCCTCTATTTATTCTTACCAAACACTGTTGCATATTAATTTTCTTCTTCTGCATTTAAACCGCATGCACAAACAAAACAATGATGCAACAAATCCTTACATCAACAGAAAACAAGAGGGCCATGGCAGGACAAAATTGCTCACCTGATCACAATTGTACAAATGAAATTCAGGCCAAATATCTTTGAAACTAAATACCTCAAACTAGCTAAGAAGAAGTAGCTTGATAACCAAATAACTGTGTGTTTTTATAACCTTAACCCTTTCCCAAACAATCCCTGGTTTTTACAGGTCTGGAAGAGTAGCCTTTTGAAAACATTGTGGGAAAAGGAGAAAATGCTGGTTACCAGCATTTTCTCCTTTTCCCACAATGTTTTCTACCCTATCATAGACAGAAGTCATCTTTTTAGCAAGAGTTGAATTATCGTTTGCAAATGCTTTCAATTTGGTCTAGTCCAAAAGTTTGTTCTTTGGGAAAGGGTTAAGAAATAGGCTCTTGAAAACTGCATGAGAAAAAGAGATAAATGCTAGTTACCAGCATTTTCTCTATTTTCGTGCAACATTTTCTGCCATTTCAGAGACAAATCTCCTTGGTACATTTGATGTCTGTAGTTGCTTTCTTTTCTGACAAGGCCAAAAATACATCATTTGGGAGAAGATTAAAGATTTTTCTATTTTTACTTCTGGGCTGGGTATTCACCAACCATTCTAAGAATGTTCTTTGTCCTATTCTCCAGAATTTTCTACATTAATTGTAAGTAACAGAACTTTAACCCTAACCCATGATGGTTTAGCCAATCAGAAATTGTGTAACTTACAAATGTAGAAAACCTTGGAGAATGAGACTAAGAATATTCTCAAGAATACTAGTAATTGGTGAATATGGGCCCTGGTGGCTATTTTGTTCCACAAAGCCGGAATGTTTGAGCAATTTAACCCTTTCCCAAACAATCCCTGGTTTTTACGGGTCTGGAATAGTAGCCTTTTGAAAACATTGTGGGAAAAAGAGAAAATGCTGGTAACCAGTTTTAAGAAATTCTGATAGATGACCCTCCCTGAAAAACAGTCTAATGATCTCATTTTCAAGTAAAAAATTGGCGGACAAAGTATATGGAAGACTGATCACAAAAGCTCACCTTTGAGGACTTTGTGCTCAGGTGAGCTAAAAATAAAACTACAACACATAAAATTATGCAAAAATATAGGTGGGGATCTGTAAAAAAATAAACCAACTCAGGAATGTTATCTTGGTTACACTGCTGTGGTACATGTAATGTCAGATCAACTCAATACCTCCCCGCAGACGGCTTTTTAAGCCTTGCAGCGCACCACTTCCATAGTATATATTCTGGCTTAAACTCTACCACATAATCCCAAGTTTTAACAACCTGGAGAAAGATGCCTTGAGAAACTATTGTGGGAAAAGGAGAAAATGCTGGTAACCAGCATTTTCTCCCTTTCCCACAATGTTTTCTACCCTATCAAAGACAAATTACATTAAATGAACCGCATCTAAAATTGCTGTCTGCAAATGCTGCCAATTTGGTTACATAAAAAAATTGCAATTTGGTAAACAGGTGAAGGAAAAATTAATCATCACAAGCAATTTCTCTGTAACTCTACCAAACAGCATAGTTTTTGACTTGTCCAAATGTAAAAACTTTACAACATGATATAATTCCTGGTTTTCATAACTTTGTGATAGAAGCATTTTGAAAACATTGTTTCTACCCTTCCCAAAACAATTTTCAATTTTTGAGTCACTTCAACTTTGTCATCTGCTAATGCTTTCAATTTGAAACAGTCTAAAATTTTGCCGTCTGGTAAAGAGTTATCTGTAATGCTAGTTGTTCATAAAATGCAAAAATTTTCAAAGTGGTCTGCTGCAACTCTGTTCGGAGGTAATGACTGGTGTTATCTTGGTTACGATGTCTAGCATATGATATACCTTTACGTATCGTCCTTCTTTTGGCTTGCTGTTTATTTGGAATGACTCCTGTTTTAAAAGGATTAAGAACTGAGAGGAGATAAGTGTTAAAAAAAAAAAATGTCAGCTTTCAAAATGAATTTTACATGACAAACACCCATATTTCCAAGAAAGAAAAAACCTAAGCAAAGAAGCCTCTGAGTACCTTGCAATCTGTCTGACTGACTGACTGACTGTCTGACTGACCAATCGACCGATCGATCAGTTGCTCAATATATTCATTCATCAATCAATTGACTGATCAATTGGCTCTATGGATTGCTCTATAGATTGTTCAATATATTGATTGATTAATCGATCAGTCGATTGACGTGATTGCCCGATATATTGATTGATTGGTATTTTATGCTGCTTTCAATATTACTTCAATCATATCATGGCATCAGCTCAGAGATTTGTATGTGTCCTGGGTTTAGAGTGTCTTGGTCAAAGACACTGCCACCAAAAGCAAAGCACTGCTAGTGCAGCTCGAACACAGAGCCTCCAAGTTACTAATCTACACTTGACCACTGAGCCTGATTGACCCTCAGGTACTGAGAATGAACCATGTAAGATTTGCATGAGAAATGCACTCTCTCACAAATGGCTCCTTTTTCCAAGCTAGTGGTTTGACTTTTATAATTTTTTATGCAGGCTGACGAGTCAGAAATCATACAAAATATCAGTCAATATGAGATGGAAAAAGGAGACTTCAAGATTGTTCAGATGCAAATTACACAAACATTTACTATGCATTAACTATTGGCAAAATTTTAGACTGGTCCAAATTGATAGCATTAATTTGCTGTATATCAAATGTTGTAGAAAATTATGGAGTCTCTCTTTGATGGGATAGAAAACACTGTGGTTACCAGCATTTTCTTCTTTTACCACAGTGTTTTTTTAACTCTTTACCAAACAACAAAATTTTGAGCTAGTCGAAACTGAAAGCAATTGCAGACGACAAAATAAAAGTGACTGTAAAATTGAAAGTTTGTTTGTGAAGATTAGAAAACACTGTGGGAATAGGAGAAAATGCTGGTTACCAGCATTTTCTCCTTTTCCAACAATGTTTTTTAAAGGATTCTTTCTAAGGGGTGTCAAAAGTAGGGATTGTGTGGTAATGGGTTAACTCATTACAACACAATCCCTACTTTTGACACCCCTGAGAAAGAAGCCTTTTGAAAACACTGTGGGAAAAGGAGAAAATGCTGGTAACCAGCATTTTCTCCTTTTCCCACAATGTTTTTTACCCTTCCCAGAACAAATTTCAATTTTTCAGTCACCTTTATTTTGTTGTCTGCAAATGCTTTCAATTTGGACCAGTCTAAATTTTTCTTGTGTGGTAAAGAGTTAAAGGCTTTTTTCTCAGGGTTATTATATAACTTAGGATCTTGAGGTAAAGATTTTTACCCCTTTTTACCAGAGCTTGCTTCAATTTAACTCTACCAAAAATCCCTCGTTTTTACAACCCTGAGATAGAAGCCTTTTGAAAACATTGTGGGAAACAGAGAAAATGCTGGTAACCAGCATTTTCTCCTTTTCCCAAAATGTTTTTTACATTGCTAGAAACAGATTTCAATTTTTGAATTACGTTTAATTTGTCGTCTGCAAGTGCTTTGAATTTGGACCAGTGTAAAATTTTGTTGTTTGGTTCATTTGACTGGTTGTTTTCTGTATATTACCTGCTGGAGGTGGAGGTAGACTGTCTGTGGAATCTTTAAGCCCTTCAAATCCATGCTCCTCCCACTCTTTCTCCTCCTCTTCTGTCAGTGGTTGGCTAAAAATAGACAGTCCATAGCATTTTTTTTTTTACGATTTTAATGGATTTGAAGATTCTGAACTTTTTTTTGTGTGTCTTTTACTAGATTTTGTCTTACAGTAGGCTTGTGCAAAATAGAAAATTAAATAAAAATGGAAAGTGTCATTTCAGGTTAGCCAGCATAGACTGCGCAGGCTGATCCGAGACAACACTTTATGCAAATGTCCGAATACCTGTTTTCACATATTGCAGGCCATATAAACCAACAATTGGACACTGAAACCTGGCCATAGTGCCCATTACACACAAAATTAATATGAAAATTCCGCAACAAACAATTGGACACTGAAAGATAAACTAACATTACATCCTTATTTCAAATTCTGACCTGCGCCCCTATGCTACATAGCATCAACTACAGTAAAACCTCGATATTTCCAATCTTGAACACTTGAGGATCCCATATTTTTCGAGAAATTTCCATAGTCCCAACAAAAACTCCACAATATAGCATAAAAGTAGATCGGCAATTTCGAGTCTCAATAATTTGAAAATTCGAACACATATGGTGGTCCCTGTCATTAATTTGCCACTTGAAATTGATTGTTAATTCGAACACATCATTTTCTCAACCTTCAATTAATTGTTTTCAAATTAAAAGGGTATTTGCAGACGACAAAATAAAAGTGACTGAAAATTTGAAATTTGTTTTGTGAAGGGTAGAAAACATTGTGGGAAAAGCAGAAAATGATGTTTACCATCAATTTTCTCCTTTTCCCACAATGTTTTCTAAAGGCTTCTTTCTCAGGATTGTCAAAAGTAGGGACTGATCAGTAATGGCTTAACCATTGTGATTTTCTATCTGGTCCCTACTATTGTAATGTTCTGCTGCTATTATACCAAAAAAGTTAAAAGAATTAAGTACTTACATGATGGAAATAGCTCTGCTGTCTTTTCTTAACACATTTGCTATGTCGTCATATTCTTCCTCTTCAAACTCTTCAATACCACTCTTCGCAGTTTCTGGAAGTAAATATAAAAGTATTAAGCTTGATGGTACGATTTGCTGGAAGACCTTTTTCTAACTTTTGTCACATGATCGCAAATTTTGTGGGCCCTGAAATAAAGTTTTGAAACTTTGTGGGAAAAGGAGAAAATGACAACTGTATCAGAAAGATATCTCTTTGGCTCAGTGGTTATGGTATTGGTCTTTTAGCTCATTACCAAACAACAAAATTTTGTCCAAATTGAAAGCATATGCAGATGACAAAGTAAAAGTGACTGAAAATTTGAAATTTGCTTTGTGAAGGGTAGAATACACTGGTTACCAGCATTTTCTCCTTTTCCCACAATGTTTTCTGAAGGCTTCTTTCTCAGGGTCATCAAAAGTAGGGATTATTTGGTAAAGAGTTAATCTGCAAAAAACAAGGTTATTTATCCCTTTAAGGGTTCGAATCCCATCAGATGCGGTATGTATTTGAGCCATGCATTTTCATGTATTTCTTTCTTTGTAAGAGACTTTGTTCGAAAGATCTGTTAAAAGAGAGCTTAATGCATTTAGCACAGGCTGACCTGGGCCAAAACTTTCTGCGATTGGTAAATTTTTTGCATGTACAAGAATATTCTACCTCAAGATCCATTTGGTTTTCAGATGATACAGATTATATGTATCTACAGTGAAGTGATGACTTGCATATTTAGTGCATAATTGAGATGCATTAAATCCCCTTTTGTCAGAGTATGGTTTATCTAATTTTTTGTCAATACTTTGCTTATGACTTTTTCTTGGTCAGAATCATGTGGACTGAATCACATGCTTGCTCGCTTAAATGCATTTATGCACATGGTAATGAGTCAACTCTTTGCCACACAATCCCGACTTTTAACGACCCTGAAGAAGAGGCCTTTTGAAAACATTATGGGAAAAGGAGACAATGTTGGTAACCAGCATTTTCTCCTTTTCCCACAATGCTTTCTACTATTCACAAAACAAATTTCAAATTTTTCAGTCACATTTATTTTGTCGTCTGCAAAAGCTTTCAATCTGGACTGGTCTAAAATTTTCTCATTTGGTAAAGAATAAAGATATGCAGAAAAACAGTGACTCTTTACCAAACAATAAAAATATTAAAGTCCGAATTCAAAGCATTTGCAGACGGCAAAATAAATGACAGTACTTTCATTGGATGTGAATCCAAAAGGGTAGAAAACATTGCGCGAAAAGGAAAAAATGCTGGTTACCAGCATTTTCTCCTTTTCACAGAATGTTTTCAAATATCTCCTACCTCCAGGATTGTGTGGTAAAAGGTTTAAGATTTCTTTCATACTGTGTACATTTCACTTTTAAAAACATCTTTCTGCCAAAAACTTTCAGCTTTTTACCTTGTTCAAAAGAAAGTTTTTTTTCCAACCCCCCCCCCACCTTTTTCAAAACAGGTGCGATTCAGTTTTCAATAAAAACCATTTCTTTTTTATCAAAATAAAAAAAAAATGTGCATTTTAATCTCTTCAAAGATTTGAAGAGTCTAACCTTGCCAGAGGGCAGAGGTTACAACAAACATTTGTTCCTAATATTCAGCACACTATAACTGAGCCATGATCTTTCAAAAGGGGGCTTAATGCAGCTCTGTACAGTTCCATGCTAATAAATTAACCCTTATGCACACAATCCCGAGTTTTAACAACCCTGTAGGAGAAGTCTTTGGAAACATTGTGAGAAAAGGAGAAAATGCTGGTAACCAGCATTTTCTCCTTTTCCTACAATGTTTTCTACCCTTCACAAAACAAATTTCTAATTTTTAGTCACTTTTACTTTGTTGTCTGCAAGTGCTTTCGATTTGGTCAAGCCCAAAATATTGTCGTTTGGTAAAGAGTTAAGCCCCCTTTTCACAGAACAGGGCCCATATGTAATGTAAAGTTTCATTTTCAAAAAATAAAGCTGTGCTAAAATGGCTAAACCTTTCCCCAATAACAACATTCTGAACTGGTCAATATAATGACAGAATTAGTTTTTCAGACATTTACACTTGATGGAGTTTGTCTTTTCAAGAAATTAAAAAAGAATATGGTCATTCTCCTTTACACACAACAATATCTGATGCTTACTACCTCGGTGGTTGTCAAAACTTTGGACAGTTGGGTAAAGGGAAAGACTTATCAGATTCAGCAACAAGTGCCCCCGTTTAGTAACCTTTTATCAAGTGGAATATCATGCTGATAGCAATCAAAGGACTGAAAGTCCTGAAAAGCGGATTTGTTGAACAGTTTCAAGCTATTTGGTGTGATGTAAAAAATCTAAATACCCACCCTTTAAACTATTTTCTCCTGTTCCAACAGTGTTTTCAATTATATGAGTAAACTTTAGTTCATTTACAGGTATCATTTTCTTTTGTCTGCAGATGCATTTAACTCTTTCCATATTATAGGCAACACCAGAAGCTTTGATGGACAGTGTGGATCAAGATCAGACTGCACAAAACATGCAGTCTGATCTCTGATCTCCACTGTTCCCTGCTTCATTGTAGATTCATGACCGAATTGTTTCTTGATCTTGCAGAAGAAATGTATTTTTAGCCTTTGAGACAATGCAATTAATTTGTTTAGTAGTGAAAGCGTTGAAGTGCCTAAAACTTGTCATATGCGACAGTAATGAACAATGAAATGGCATTAATTTCATTACCATATTTGATTAAAAAACAAGAAGTACCACAACTTATGCATAGATGGTTGAAGTAGACTAACCTGAACAAGCTTACAAAATTAACTCCCATCTAAATGTGGATCTGGGGTCCTGCATGGCTCACTAGTAAAGTGTAGGACTTATTACCTGATGGCCCAGCCTCATTTGATGCACAATGTTTTTTTCTGCAAGAGTGTCCTTAGGCAAGAAAATGCAGTGCCCTAGCCTAGTCCATGTACTACTTAAAGCCAGACATACAGAAATAAGCTAGCTGTAGCAGTCATATGACTGAAACAATGTTGAAAGTGAGAGTAAATATCATTCAATTAATAAAATGTGGATCTAACATTGGCCTGCAAGGTTAACTTTCATCTAACATTTCTGTCAGCCTCACAAAATGTAGCTGTTAAGTCTTATTAAACATTGGTAGACCAACATATTTTCAGTTTTCATTCTTACTTAGGTAAGACCTGTGTAATGGAAAACAGCTATTTCCACTAAAATATCATCCTGCAAAATTAGCTATAGTAAAAAATAAGTATTATTGAACTACTTTCACTGATTCATTTTTTTTCATTTTTTCCTTCTTTGAATTATCATTTGTAAATCTAAAACCACTATATTCTCAATTCAAAGAGAGGTAATAATTACCTCCCTTTTCAGAAAACTAACAAAAGTATCAAAAAATAATTTCAAGACAGGCATAAATGGAATTTCTGATCCGTTAGAAATGTGCAAAAATGTCATTTCTGCAAAAATCCTTATTTATCCTTATTTATCATCCAATTAGAATATTCATCGGAAGTGCATTACACAGGTCTTACCTTAACTCTTTACAACACAATCCCGAGTTAACAACTGTGTGAAAGAAGCCCTTTGAAAACAGTGTTAGAAATGGAGAATATGCTAGTAACCAGCATTTTCTCATTTTTCTACAATGTTTTCTAACCTATTGAAGACATATTCCATCATTTGAGCGACATTAGAATTGTTGTCTGCAAATGCTTTCAGTTTGGACATGTCCAAAATTTCATTGTGTGGTAAAGAGTTAAGTCATTTTCCCCCATCCCATTTCACAATTAAGGATACAAGGTAAGTGTGGCAATATTATCCCATTTTGAAGGATGTTAAGAAAAAGAAATTTTGAAACAACTTATCCAATTGGCTGAGCTGTTTTTTGTCTGAGACATTGCTTTAAATCAGATTGAAAATATTAAGAGCTCAGCCTAGGGTTTGTAAACATGTGAGCTTATATAGATACAGTAGACATAATGATTCTATCATTCTTTTCTATAGCATTTTAAGCATTTCTAAATCCATCATTGTTCATCATTATGCAAGTCTCTTTTAAAAGATTGAAACTTCTGTACTCAAACATTAAGGTTTTGATTTTTACAGTAGCATTTTACAATTCTAGCCTAAGCACAACAAGGTATTATCATATAGACAGCAAACAATTCAAATCTAAAATAGCCAATGAGAATGGAATTTTACTATATTAGGCAGTCTGATCTTACTCTACCAGTACACCTGTTACAAACTATTACAGACTGTCTTCATTCTGAGGTATAAAGCATGCATTGTTTTGAAACTAGTATGGTTTAGTTAAAAAAAACAATACACGAGTCCTCTCTGGGTAAAAGAAATAGTGGTATTTTGTATGCAAGTTTTTACTGAAGGCACATTGTCCTTTCCATAACTCTTTAAACATAGTATCCTTTCAAGGTTCCTCTTAATTACAACACAACTTTAACTATTAATTTAGAAATGAAATACAAAATCAAACTAGTAACAATAATTTGATTGTTCAGGTAGAATAATTTCTTCTTTTCTTTCATAAGAATGTTCTTGGTTTCATTCCTGAACTCAAAAATGTTTTGTAATAGTCTGAGAGGTGAAAACTAAGTGATGTGTTCAGTAATTTCTAAGATTTAGACCATGTGCAATTCATGAATATTGAATGTACCTTTCTTCTTTAAATAAATGAAAATTTACCCTGTATCTTCATAAAGAAACAAGTCAAGAAAAGTAATGATTGTACAAAAGAAAGTAAGGTCAACTCATGCAGTGTCACAAAATATTAACTTGAAACCTTCAAGAATAATTTGATGGGGACTGTTTTCTGGTTATCAGTAACTACTTGTGTCAACACTGTTTCAGTCTTACAGTTACAACAATTCATCCATTTCTGTACCTTTTGGGTTTTACTTGGGCTAGGCTGGTTCTCTGCGGTGTCTTGTCTATGGGCATTCTACAAAATCCTAGCATCTAGAAGAGGATAGAACCTGTGATAATCCATACGTGGTCAAAACTGGTCAATAGTGGTCGACTTGTACAGGTCAATTGGAAATTTCAATGGTCAGATGAGTTTTGAAACGGCAGTTAGGCTAATTTGAGGATAATTTGTTGTGTGGATTTTTTCCCTCTGATAAGTTGATTTCATCAATGTGAAAGACTGGGGTGGAAAAACTGTTTTGTCCCTGCCAAGGATACTCATCAGCTGGCTTTTGCCACTTTTCCAAACTGTGTAGAAGTTCCTAATAAGGTCTTTAAGTTTCATGTTTGACACCTAAGTAATTGCTTGATGATAAGATATTATCATGACTACTTACAAGTCATTATTTCATGCTTTAGGAATAAAGCCTGGTGTCAAGGATAATACCCCAAAATAGGGACACATAATTTGTCCCCTTGGTAATTTGATTTAACTCTTTACTAAATGACAAAATTGTAGGCTGTTCCAAATTGAAAGCATTTGCAGATGACAGAATAAATGTGACTGAAAAATTAAAATCTTGAAAGCATTTGCAGATGACAGAATAAATGTGACTGAAAAATTAAAATTTGGTTTGGGATGGATACAAAATAACATTGTGGGAAAAGCAGAAAACACATTTTCTCCTTTTCCCACAATGTTTTCAAAAGGCTTCTTACTCAGGGTCATTAAAAGTCGGGATTGTGTGGTAAAGAGTTAAGCCACACCCAACTGAGGTAGAAAGGGCCAACTTTCAAACCTTTAACTGTTTTGACGGCACTTTATAGATGTAGGAAGACACTTAAATGTACTTCAAAGACATTGATATATCCCAAACTATTGTTTATTTAACTCTTTACCAAACAACAAAATTTTAGACTGGTCCAATTTGAAACCATTTGCAGATGACAAATCAAATGTGAATAAAAAGTTGAAATTAGTTTCAGGAAGGGTAGAAAACATTATGGGACAAGGAGAAAATGCTGGTTACCAGCATTTTCTCCTTTTCCCATAGTGTTTTCAGAAGGCTTCTTCCTCAGGGTCGTTAAAAGTAGGGATTGTGTGGTAATGGGTTAATCAGTTAATGCCTTCTTCATGTGTACCTCAAAATTCCTATACATTTATATTAATAACAAACCTGCATATTTCACATGTTTGTCTATGAATGACTGCTTTTCAGCAATTTAACATGAGAGGTGAAGGGAGGGAGAGAGAGAGAGTGTGTGTAGAAACATTATCTAACATGTAAGAAATGATAATCGACAAAAATTGTTTGCTTAAAAAAATGACCTCTATGCAGGTTCAATAAAGAGAGTCATTCTGACAACCTCTTCAGTTGACCAGCAATACTGTCTTTTGAATTATGATCAAATAAAAAAGTGCCTTATTAAGAAAAACTATGATACTGATGATAATATAATAATAAACCTTTATGTACAGGATATAAGAGGACAGCTTTTAATATTAATTTAGAAACCAGACAGGTATACATGTAAGCCAGTGAATTAATCAACCACCCCAATCAACCACAGCAATCAACCACTTGTGACCAGTATTGACTGTTTATAACCGGTTAAAGCTGCCAGGCTGATCAATACTCATATTGACCTGCTCTTTGCCAACCTTGCACACTATATATTAACTAAATCATTGCAAATATGTGCAGAAAATACCTGTTGTAGCATTATGAGCTACTTGAAATTAATATTGGTATAACTGTTATTTATTATATCTAATGCATTTTTGAGTGAATCCATTTTGATGGTCTTAAGAAAAGACTTAACCCTTTCCCAAATAACAAATTTTGGACCCTTCCAAACCAAAAGAGTTTGCAGACGACAATATTAGATTAGAAAAAAATGGCAGAAAGTTCTCAAAAAGGGTTGAAAACACTGTGGGAAAAGGAGAAATCGTTTTCAAAAGACTTTTACTGCAGACACGTAAAAACCAGGGCTTGTTTGGGAAAGGGTTAAAATCATCACACATCACGGGGCAGAAAATATTCCTTTTTTTAAATATGTGAATCCAAGCCCTTGGTGCAACTGAAGGTACTTTTGCAACCAGAATGGATGAAGATCACACTCAGTGTGAAATATTGCCATGCAGGGTAAAACTGACTTTAACATAACTGAATTAAAACTTTCAAGTTGAATGTACAAATCCAATTATTGCTATTTTGAAGTTAATTCTTTTGGGAAAAATACTTTCTTACAAGGCAGTATGGATCAAAGATCAGACTGCACTTTTGTGCAATCTGATCATAATCAACACTGTCTGCAAAAGGTCCTTGAGTAGCACTTATCAGCCTAAGGGTTAATGGCATTGGGTCACTCTATAAAAGTTTAAAAACTATATAGGCATACTTTCACGCTAAGGTTTGAATTACATAAAAACACAGTCACTGTCTTTAATATGGGCTGAGCTGCGCTTCATAATAAGAATTTAGATAAGTAAAAATAGTTATATAACTTGCTCTGTAAATGCACTTCTAATTCACAGGATCAGAAATATATCTAAAAGATGTCAAATCTATATGTCTAAAAGAAAGATGTATAGATGCATTTCTGTACATCCTTTGTCATAAATTATCTACTAACTCGGCATTTTTTTTTGCCGAAATGTCACAAAATAAAATTCAAGGTATCAGAGGGACTAAAAATGGAGTTTTACATCTTGAAGGCAAATTGGAAGCCTATCTGAGTCCTTTAGGATTCACGTTAGTGGATGTCTAGTTCACTGAGAAGGACACGATTTTCCATCAAAAACCTTCAGTTAAATTCGTGTCACGGTTCGTACTTGATCGGGGCCGTTTGTAAATAAAATATTTCTTACCGTCGATGACAAGAGAGAAATATTCGTTCCAAGCTTTTATGCTACAGGAATCATAAAAATCGAACATTTTTTTAATACACTGCACGATCTCCATAGTACTATCAAAAGTTCTGCAAAAATGTTTCAAACTATTCGGAAATTCATCGAGAGCGTCATACGAGTGGCGACAACTAGGTTAGGATTCATAAGAATATTATTTGTCTAATTCACCAACCATTCTCAAGAATATTATTTGCCAAATTCACCAACCATTCATAAGGATATTATTTGTGTAATTCGCCAACCATTCTTAAGAATATTATTTTAGAATATTATTTGCCTAATTCGCCAACCATTCATTAGGATATTATTTGCCTAATTCGCCAACCATTCATAAGAATATCATTTGCCTAATTGCCAACCATTCATAAGGGTATTATTTGACTAATTCACCAACCATTCTTATGGATATTATTTGCGTAATTCATAAGGATAATTATTTGTTTAATTCGCCAACCTTTCTTAAGAATATTATTTTAGAACATTATTTGCCTAATTCGCCAACCATTCTTAAGGATATTATTTGCCTAATTTGCCAACCATTCATAATGATATTATTTGCCTAATTCGCCAACCATTCATAATGATATTATTTGCCTTATTCGCCAGCCATTCATAAGGATTATTATTTGCCTTCATAAGGCATTCATAAACCATTCATAAGGATATGATTTGCCTAATTCGCCAACCATTCATAAGGATATTATTTGCCTAATTCACCAACCATTCATAATGATATTATTTGTCTAATTCACCAACCATTCCTAAGAATATCATTTGTCCAATTCTCAAAAATTTTCTATATTTGAAAGGAACACAATTTCTGATTGGCTAAACCATATGGTTTAGCCAATCAGAAATTGTGTTACTTTCAAAATCTCTTGTTGGACCTAGAACATTCTCGAGAATGGTTGGTGAACTTGGAAAAGTACCAATGCTAAGTTTGGCATTGGGGTCAGTTTCCCATGCCCTAGAGGGGGGCATTTATGCCTGTTTCTGTTTCATTTCAAGTCATCATAGATTCATCTGATGTATACAGCTAAATGTATTTTCTTGTACAAGACATGAGGAAAATGTGGAGTAGCATGATACAGTAAAAAGGCACAAATTTCCTCAAATGTAATGTACAGATTGGGATGTTGGTATTTAACTCAATTACTATACAATCCCGTCTTTCAATGAACCTAAGAGAGAAGCCTTTTGAAAACATGGTGGGAAAAGGAGAAAATGCTGGTAACCAGCATTTTCTCCTTTTCCCATAATGTTTTCTACCCTTCCGAAAACAAATTTCTATTTTTGAGTCATTTCTCTACATAGAAAAAGAAACCCGGTTCATTCCTCTTATGTAGTGAAATGACCCATGGGTCATTTCGTTGGGTATGGTCATTTCTCTGCATTACAAAATCTCTATGTTAGAATTCATTTTTGGAATGGTAGAGAACATTGTGTGAAAGGGAGAAAGTGCTGGTAACCAGTATTTTCCCCTTTTCCCAAAAAGTTTTCAAAATCCTTCCTCCGTTGCAATGTTAAAATGCTGGATTGTTTCATAGAGTGTCATTAACCCTAAACCAAATAATCCAAATTTATAATGAAGCTGTGAAAAAAGGCTTTTCACAAAAAATTGTGGGAAAAAATGCTAGTTGCAAGGTTCCAGTATTTTTTTCCTTTTTCCACAACATTCCCGGACTTATCACAGACAAATCTTACCATTTTATAAATATCTACCGCACTTTGTCATTTCCAAATGCTTTAAATTTGGACCAGAGTATAATTATGTCATTTGGTAAGGAGTTAAGTTTTTAAGAATTGATAAGGCGCTACTTTTAGCAGTTAACTCTTTAACACACAATCCCGACTTTTGACAACCCTGAGAAAGAAGCCTCTTGAAAACATGGTGGGAAAAGGAGAAAATTTACAGAGCAAATTTCAAATTTTTAGTCACTTTTATTTTGTCTTCTCCAACAGTACTGCTTTCAATTTGATTGGACCAGTCTAACATTTTGTTGTATAGTAAAGAGTTAAATCTTTACTAGAGGACAAAATTTTAGAATGGGCCAAACTGAAAGCATGCAGTTGCAGACGACAATCTCAATGTAGTCCAAATTTCGATTTCTATCTTTGATAGGGCAGACAACATTGTGGGAAAAGGAGAAAATGCTGGTTACCAGCATTTTCTCTTTTCAAAGCAATGTTTTTCAAAAGGCTTTTATCTCAGGGTTGTTAAAACTCGGGTACAGTGTTAACAGAAAGGTCACCCTTCAGAAATATATCAGATTCGAGAATTTATGTTTATTGGCTTATCACATCTATTCAGTAACTTGTTTACATTCTACAACTGTCTGATTATCTAAGATAAATTTGGTTCAGACAGGGAAAAAATAAACTTCTTGATAAATAATTAAATTCCTAGGACATTGTGAAATGCAATTTTCACCCACCCAAGTCAAAAGTTGTGGGTCCGTATTCCCAAACCATGCTTACAAACATTCTTGGTCTCATTCTCCAGAATTTTCTAAATCTAAAAGTAACACAACTTCTAATTGGCTAAACCAATTGGTTCAGCCAATTAGAAGTCGTGTTACTTTCAAATTTAGAAAATCTATGATTATAATGACAAAGACGGTGTCTTAAGAATGGTTGTTGAATACGAAGGTTGTCGTAATAGTAAAAAAACTTTTCTAGTAGCTGCTTTATTGTCATGCGCATAAAAATACAATGTATAATTTTGCTTGAACACAGTTCAGCATGTCTGATCCCGAAATGTGTAATCCAGATGAAATTTTATCTGACACATTTTGAAATATGAAGAATTTCCAAGGTAACGGTAAAGGTGCGACGGTGCACGCTGGTTTCAATACCGCAAATATAACATTTGCTTGTTCAGATGTCGCTAAATTCATCCGTACATTTTGTTTTTGCGCGTGAAAGTCTGCTGCACAATTTGTGGCGTTATGACGTCGTTTTCTGTTAATGCGAGTGCCATAGCATTTTTGTTAGCTGAGATACAACATTTTCATTACGTCAGAGTCTACGGAGAAAGTATGACAAGTTGATAAGCGACGTTGTGTTGGACGTCCGTGAACATTATTCTGTGCAACGGGTGGCATTTAGCGTTGTGGGTATTTTAACTGTAGTTTCGTTATTGTTATATGTATCTTAATGATTTTTAGGGGAAATAATCAAGAGATATGGCACTTAATCCACATTAGTTTTGTTGCCTACACGCCAGTAATTGTTCATGTTACAGCCATAGTCCTTTTACTTCTGCTACAATCCTCGTACATATACCCCGAGTTAGTAGCACTTTTCTTGGACATTGACACTTTACCTAACAATTCCCTGTTTAAGGTAACCAAAATTCTCTCTTTTTCCCACAATGTTTTACCCACAATGTTTTAAACCTACTAAAGACAAATTCTGTAAGTCACATTTGATTGGTTATCTTAAAATATTTTCATTGTGGAAAGTTTAACCCTTTACCAAACGACAAATCTTTAGACTGGTTCAAAATTGAAAGCACTTGCAGACGACAAAATAAATGTGCATGTAATTCAAAAACTGACATTTTGTTTCTAGCAGGGTAGAAAACATTGTGGGAAAAAGAGAACATTCTGGTTACCAATATTTTCAAAAGACTACTCCCTCAGAGTCGTCAAAAGCCATGATTGTGTGATAAAGGGTTAGTTACTTTTAATGGCTCCATATTGGATAACAGACTTTTAGACTACAGTAGTCCAAATTAAAAGCATTTGTAGATGATGACCAAAAATCGATTAATGTGATTAACCCATAACCACACAATCCCGATTTTTAACAACTCTGAGAAAGATGCCTTTTGAAAACATTGCATGAAAAGGAGAAAATGCTAGTAACCAGTATTTTCTCCTTTTCCCACAATGTTTTCTTCTGTTCCTAAAAGAATTTCATTTCTTTAACCTTCTACCTCACAATGACCACTTTTGAAGACCCTGGGATAGAAGCCTTTTGAAAAATATTGTGGAAAAAGGAGAAAATGCTGGGAACCAGCATTTTCTCCTTTTCCCACAATGTTTTCTAACCTTTCTAAATCAAATATGGATTTTTCAGTCACATTTATGTTGTCGTCTGCCAATGCTTTCAATATGAACCTGTCTATAATTTTGTTATTCTGTAAAGAGTTAGTCAAATTCATTTTGTCGTCTGCAAAATGATCTCAATTTGGACCAGTCTAAAATTTTGTTGTTTAGTAAAGAGTTAATCACATTCTGCAAATGTCTGCAAATGCTTTTAATTTGGACCAGTCTAAAATTTTGATGTTTGGTAAAAGGTTAAAAGATGGAATTTGCCTTTTGAATATCTTGGTTTCCAGCAAGCATTACAGGTGGGGTTCATTCTAAGCAGAAAATGTTTGTGAGGTTTATTGAGCCTATTTGGGTAGATTTTTTCCATGAGAAACAAGTAAAACACACATAAAACATAATAAATGTTGATCTAATAGCTGTAAAGGTGACATACTGTCATGTTGCATGGTTTATAATAATGTCATGTTGCATGGTTTATGAATAATGTAGAATGCACAAAAACCTTTCATGATTCTTGTAGACATAAAATGAGAGTTATTAAAGGTGGATACTTAGAATTTTCACATCACACACCATCAAAAAATATATATATCACTGAAATTTATATGAAAAAAACAATGCTAATCATTAATAATTAAGAATCATAAAATTACCAAAAAATATTTTGTTGATGGTATTCCCTTAAAAGGCTACGTAGCCTCCTAAGCTATTTTTAGATTTCGCGCCAGAAATAAAAAAATGCATTCTGGGAATGTTAAGTGACTGGCATGTGACTAATGATGTTTATATTCCATTGCATTACAAACATGTAATTATTTTTCATAATATCTTCTTCGGACACTATGTTTGAAGCTTCATCTTTGTATTTCCGGTGAGTAAATGAGCAAGTTGTTCATGTAAAAATAGAAGGTGTTTCCCGTCAATGTCAACTTTGGCCGTAGTAAATCTCTAATTTCTCATGTTGTCGGATGGTTTTCGACTACCATGGTTTTATAAATGATGATTATAAGGCTTTGGGTGTAAAAGGATGATATTTTTGTATTTTTGTAAAATTTTCGTCCCAAATTCTGAAGGGCCACCTTTAAAACAAGGGATTGTTTGGCAAAGGGATAGTATGCAAGTCTGATATTGGATCTATACGGTTGCTTTTGTTGAGATTTTTCAGTCTCTTCTTGATGGTGTTTTTTTGCATCAACATTGCTGCTCATGTATGTGTATGCAATATCAACTTCGACTTTAGCATTCTTATGTTGAATAGACATAAGACCCTAATGTTGGCTACAGTTATTGTATTGGAGTTTAACATCATTTTTGTGGTATTTGTCGAAGACAATACCACTATTAGATCAAAATTGAATTTTGATAACTATGTATCTTATTTTGTGCAAAGCCAAAGTTTTTGGTGGCACACAGATATGTAATTTGAAATGGCATTTTAAAATACATTGGGCGAGGCCATCGAGCGTTGAGATACTTATTTTTGATTGAAAATAGCTTCTCTCGCTCATAGCCTTTTATTGGCGCAATGATACAAATTTGCCAACAAGGCTTTTTCGTTCCAAAACTAATTCGTTCCATGGCTTGTTCGTCCTATGATTGCGCGCTACTCCATTTTTATAGATCAAAGTAATCGATTGTAATGTTCGAAATTAAATGTAAAAGGCTAAAGATATTTCAAAATTATAGTTTTAAGATACATGAGTACTCTCCCTTCAACAGAAAAGGTATTCATTTGCTTTTAAGCCATTATTTGAACAATATGTCTCTTTTTCTTTCAAACTATTGATTCCACGCAATGGGTTTCCTTGACAAATACCACTTCAGCGTTCTCAACGCTTTGGTTAAAAACTTAGGTCATGTCATGGCAGTCAGTAACGTACCAATGTCTTTTCTGGTTTTCTTACACCAGTACTGACACAACTTTTCAAAAGCTACTGACAACTTTTCTCACATGCATCAGAGGTGAAAAGTGAAAAATCGCGGGAAAGAAAGTTTGCTGCAACCAAAGATAAAACCTGCAACCTTTAGGTCATGAGTCAGATATGCTAGCTACTGAGCTATCCAGCCCAGCCTCTAATGTAGAGAAGTGCGGTCTTATTTCAGAGTGTCACAGTTACTTATGTCTTATCATAGTTCAAAACTGTTGCTTATTGTTAGAATGTGCAGTCTTATCTTGGATTCCCATAATTGCTTTTATCTGAATATGCAATTTCACCAATGATGCACAAGGTTGCTTATGTTAGAATGTGCATTCTTATCTTGGATTCCCACAATTGCTTTTGTTTGAATATGCAATTTTACCAATGATGCACAAGGTTGCTTATGTTATAAAGTGCAGTCTTATCTTGGATTCATATTGCTTTGTATGTTTGGATATGCAATTTTATCAATGACACACAAGGTTGCTTATGTTAGAATGTGCAGTCTTTTATCTTGGATTCCCACAATTGCTTTTGTTAGGATATGCAGTCTTATCTCAGATTCACATCATTGCTTAAGTTATGATATTCAGCCTGATCCCAGATTCACATTATTGTTTGTGATATCTCAAACTCACATCATTGCCTGTTATAGTTTGCAGTCGTATCTCAGATTCACATTATTGCTTGTAAGAGGATGTTCAATCTTATCTCAGATTCCAATTTGTTGCTTATGTTTCAATAGACATCTGATCTTGAATATATGTGTTTGCTTATGTGGAGATATGCTGCTTAACCTTGAATCTACCCTGTTGTTATGTTGGGATGTGCAAATTATATTACATTTACAGGTACAATGTTGCTTATGATAGGATATGCACTTTTATCTATAATGTACAATGTTGCACACCCAACATTGTGGAATGTGCAGTCTTAATCCTTTCCCAAATAATCACTGGTTTTTACGGGTCTGGAACAGTAGCGTTTTGAAAACATCGTGGGAAAAGGAGAAAATGCTGGTAACCAGCATTTTCTCCTTTTCCCACAATGTTTTCTACCCAGGCCCGTAGGAACAGGGGAGGCTAGGGGGGGCTCAGCCCCCCCAATAATTTTGAAAATCATAGTAACTAAAATACGAGTTCTAAGCGCAATGAAACAATCACGCAAAAAATCTCAGTATTTTGAAGTTAGCCACCCCAATCTTGAAATGCTTCCTACGTCGCTGCTACCCTATCATAGAATGAAATCATCTTTTCAGCAAGAGTTGAACTGTCGTCTGCAAATGCTTTCAATTTGGTCTAGTCCAAAAGGTTGTCGTTTCGGAAAGGGTTAAGTACATTGTGCACTTTTTTTTTTTATTGAGATGTTGAGATTCTCTACCCTAAAATAGACATTTCCCTGACAAATTGATTGTGTTTCCCTTTTGTATGAACTTTTCATCAGAGATCCAGATAAGTGGGAGTAATGGTATTCTATTTCCATTAGTTCTCTTCAAAACCCTATGTTGTAGGTACTCATTAGAATCGTCTCGATGAGACGTTTCTTATGAGTACCCACAACATAGTGTTTAGGGGAGAAAGATTAATATTTTCAGTTTTGAAATCAAAATCACTCCGTCTGTCTGGCGCTCTCACAGTTTTATTGTTCATTTGTGGGCACTAAGGGTTGTAGAACAAAAGCAATTTGTCAGGTAAATGTCAGCAACTCATCCTGGACTGGAATGTGGGCAATAAAACATGCAGCAGACTACACCTGTCTGACTCCTTTACCAGACAACAAAATTCTAGCCTGGACCAAATTGAAAGCATTTGCAGACGACACATTAAATGTTACTCAAAACATGAAATTTGTATATCATAGGGTAGAAAACATTGTGGGAAAAGGAGAAAATGCTGGTTACCAGTATTTTCTCCTTTTTCCAACAATATTTTCATAAGTTTTCTGTGCAAGGGTTTGTAATACAGGGAACCGTTTGGTAAAGCATAAACACTTTATCAGACAAACCAGAAATCTAACACTCAATGGAGTTGTAATTTTGAAAAACTTTGCTGGAAAAGGAGAAAATCCTTTTTCACACAAAGTTTTCTAAACTTGTGAAGAAAAATCCAACTACTTAAACCGGGTTTAATTTGTCGTTGGCAAATGCTTTCAATTTGGTTCAAATCTGTGTTATTTGTCTGTGTTACTTGTCATCTGGTGAAGAGTTGATGCAGCAACCAGAAGACAGACTTTTACCTCCTCCCATCAGATATTTCACTGCAGTGCAAACCCTTTACTAGCCTGGCATTCAGGCCCTGCATTTAACCCTTTACCCCATAAAACATTTCTATGGTATCTCTAATTGACCCTAAATAACAGCAAGGATGAAGCTGTTCCTTATGTGTATATGACACCTTTTGATAGTGTAGAAAACATTGTGGTAAAAGGTGAAATTGCTCGTCACGAGCAATTTCACATTTTGCCACAATGCTTTCCAAAGGCTCCTACATGCAATGCGTAGAAATGAGTATCTATGGAGTAAAGGGTTAACTCTTTACCAAACAACACATTTATAGAATGGTCCAAATTGAAAGCATTTTGCAGACAACAAAATTAATGTGCCTCAAAAAATGAAACTTGATTTTGGATGGGTAGAAATCATTGTGGGGAAAAGGAGAAAATGCTAGTTGTACAGGGCCGTAGGAACAGGGGGGCCAGGGGGGTCCAATAATTTGATCACCAATAAAATTACTGTGTCAGCATTTCGCTGAATATTGCTAGACAATGATCGTGCATAAAGAGGATGAAATAATAGAAAATTTCGAACGATTTAAGATAGTTCTAAACAAATGGCGGCGAGCCATGGAAATTTTTCTTCTACTTTTGTTATCTCACAGACACCAAACAGTTTCTGATGTCACATTGCATTCTGTGTGATTTTCTGCTTTACTTTTTCTCCAAATCTCATAATTCACCACATTGTTGGACAAATTTCCTTCCTTTTCAGTCATTAATATTAGTAGGTGGGTTATTTCTCACGGCATAACCAAACGCAATATATGTAAAATCAGGACAAGCCGGTTCTCAAATGATGTTGGCCCCCCCAATCCAAAATTGCCTCCTACGGGCCTGTTGTATAGAGTTAACCCTTTCCCAGACAATCCCAGATTTTCACGAACCTGAGAAAGAAGCTTTCTGACAACATCGTGGGAAAAGGAAAAAATGCCGGCAACCAGCATTTTCTCCTTTTTCCACAATATTTTCTACTCTGCCAGAAACAAATTTCAATTTTCGAATTACATTTATTTTGTCTTCTGGGAGTGCTTTCAATTTGGACCTGTCTAAAATTTGACCATGATTGTGTAAAGAGTTAATGGCTAACAAAAGATTTGAAATATCCTTTCTTGGTGGCTAACAGGAAGTTTTCAAAATTTTATGCTTTATAAGTGTCTAATTTTCTATACAATTTTAATGAGATGCAGGAAATGTGAAATACCTGACAAAATATTCCCATGTGACACAATACCACAACATTAAAGTGCCAATAGCTGCCAAGAATAAACAAAGTATGTGTTGAAATATATTTAAATTGGAATCATATCATTTGAATGTCTGGAAATTATTGTGAAGATGATAATCTGTTATTATGTGGTTGGTCCAAGTGTTAGGGGCTGACAGGGAAATTAATTTCAAAACTCTAGGTTAAAACTTGCCAGGTTACACTGTTTTTGGAAGGCGAGATTTTCATTCTCGCCTTCATTTGTCAACGCTCAGCAGCTTGCTGAAAATGCCTCTGAGCAGCATTATCAAAACGCCTTTCAAATAGTTCGATATTTCTCGAGTACATTAGAACAAAATAATGTCGAGACCATTGTAAATTTAATCAGAACAGCAAGAAGAATCTTCAAGTTTCTAGAAGGAATTAAATCGAATTCGTAAAAGGCATCGTTTTTGACAAATGCAAAATACTTTGGATCAGTTCATTGATACAATCATGTTGCTACAGCAACAAATAAACCGTAGCTATATTATAAGCCAATCGAAAGCTACTAACATGACGTCATTCGCACCTACTTCAACTTCACAACGCATAAACAACTAACCAGTGTAATCGTATATGTAAATTTACGATCCCAGAACTAACCAATCAGACAGCTTCTTTGAATGACGAATCGCTGATAGACCCCTTTCCTCTGTTGACAACCTTATTCTGTCTTTGTGAGAAGTGAAATTTCAATGAAATAAATTCCTTTGAATCATCAAATGTTTAAAGAAAATGTTCTCTTTCAAAGAAATATAATTTTCTTTTATCAAAGTTGTGCTTGACTTTATGATCAATGACTAGGTTATTGTTACGCGTCGGCGTGGTCGAGTTTTGATTCCGGAGACCCGTGAAAAGAAAAAGGTAAATCAGTTGAAATCACAATTCTGATCAGTACCCATCACTTGAAACGACTCTGAAAATCAAGCTTTTAACAACATCGAGAGGAGAGGAGAAATTGCAACCGGAAACCGGCACTGTTTTCATTTTACCTCAATGTTTCTACCCTATCAAGAACAAATTTCGTCGCTAATTTGGGCCACCCTGAATTTGTCATCTGCATGAATCAGTGCTTTCAACTTAGCCTGGAATTTCTTTGTCAGGTAAAGAATAAACGCTTATCGCAATGAATTTTTATCATAATCACTTACCTACCATCTTTACGCTAAAATATCCCATTTATTTTCCTCGAAAGAATTTCCTTCAACTATACACTTTTTTCCAAAACTGAATAACACAATGATCTTGACACGGAGAATCCCACTGTCCTAGAGTGCATCGGACGTGTTCATGATTTTCTAAGAACACGGAATAAGGGCCTGTATCTGTGTAACTGTACACGATATATTTTTGTCGAACAAAGGAATTGGGTGCATCTCAATATTGACGAGTTGACAGTCATTTTGCTTTTATGTTTGCCGACATGCTGGACGTACATTTCGGTAACGCGGGATTAATCAAAGACAGGCGTTAATGTCGATGAACCCTTAATTCGCTTATTACGCCTTTCTCTTTTGAAGACAAGGCTGATGATTCTATAGTCTACACAGAATATGCAATCTTATGTCTGATTAGCTATATTTTAATCAATGAGACATGTAAAGGTAAAAACAAAAAAAAAAAAAATGTGAGACATGTAGAAATTTGTTACCAGCATTTTTTTTCCCTTTTCTTAGTGTTATGAAAAGCCATTTTCAGAAGGATTGTTGATACTAAAGATATTGTAATTAAATAGCAGAACAGAACATAATACAATCAAGTCGTAAACAACAATTCCCGAAAGTTTTTAAACAAAGAGCAATAGATTGTTTTATTCAAGATTGGCTGAGTACCGTACAAAATAGCGCAGCTTTAAAAGACTATTCATTAATTAAACACACATTTGGTTACGAACCATATTTAGATATTTTATCAAGAGATATGAGAATTTATTTTACAAGACTTAGATTTTCATCACTCAACTTGCGAATTGAAACTGGGAGATACAGCAACCCCCCTGTACCCCGCTCTGAAAGATTTTGTCCTTGATGTAACGCTACAGATATTGAAGACTCATATCACTTTTTATTTTTATGCTCATGTTATAACGAAGTTAGACAGAGATTTCTTCCCTTTTGCCTATATATTTTCGAAATCGCCCATCTGCAATTTACTGAACTGCTAAAACCCCAAGACAAAAACATTATTATAAAAACCGCGGTCTACGTCAAATATGCGATCGAAAAACGACTCGAAATATTATAACTCTTAGATCTTAAATGTTCACTCTCTACTGTTTGTTTATTATTTATTTCTAATCATGATACTTTTCAATTTACTTTTTTCCTATGTGTCTTTTTTGTAATATAAAATTATGTCCCGTTCTGTAACAGCCCTGTGTGGAGTTGCGATAATTAAGCATTTTTCCCGAGATATAAAATGCCATTTTTATCAATCCAGCGCTCTAGTATAAGGGTTAACAGATCCACAGATTACAAGAATCGTATAAATGAAGAGCACCTTCCGACGTTCCTTATAGGACCTAAGAAGTCAACCGTCAAATGATGTTGGTTGGTTATCCTTAATAGGATGGTGAACATTGCGTAAAACAGAGAAAATGTTCGTTGCCAGTATTTTCTCATGTTCCTGCATACTTTCAAAGTACCCTTCCCTTTCTAAAAAGCCCCATTCTTTAAGGTCATTAAAACTCAGCACTTGACTGTGTATTATAATCTAAAAGTTAAATCTCCGTTTTGAACATTGAAAGTCGTTTGTTTTGAAACTCTTTTTCAGTCTTGATAAAATATATTTCAAATAAAATGGTAAACAAATAAAAGAAGCCTTTTAAATGAATGACAAAATTTTGACAACCTCAAGGGAAAAAAAGTTTCAAAATACTTTTGGAAAAGGAGAAAACGCTAGTCGCCAGTATTTTCTCTTTTTACCACTATGTTTTGTACTTTTTCCCAGCCAAACGACACATTTTCAGCTGCTCTTAACTTATTGTCTGCTAATTGCTTTAATGTAGACGGCCCTAATTTTTCGTCATTTTTGAAGGGTTTTGTAAAAGGCTACTAAGATGGAAAACATTGTGGGAAAGTCAAACAAAAAGTTGATTATTATTATTTGCTACTTTTCCAACAATGCTTTGAAAAACCTCTTCTTCAACATTGTTGAAAGTCAGTGGTGTGATCTAAAAGGCTGGATCTCAGTTTCTGTACTCTAAAATGTACCTTTCTAGAAACTCTTTGCTCTCTCAATAAAATTGTCCATGGAATAAAATGTTAAAGACTTTCAAGAAATTAATCATCTCATTACAAAGTTACAGTTTTAGACCAAAATTTATTGCATTTTCAAGAAAAAACTATTCTTTAATCCTTTACCATACCCTATCAAGTACAGTTTTAACAATCTTGAGAAAGAGGCCATTTAAAGACTAAATTTTGAACAGGAGAAACTTTCTTGACTCTTTACACGAAGAAAAAAAATCAGACTTTCCAAAATTGAATGCAATTTTGGGTAGCAACTTTTTGATCTGGCACCATTAATGGAACCTGTATGAAATAGGATGGAAGACATTTTAGGAAAAGGAAAAAATGTCAATTTGCATCGTATTCTCCTTTTCAGACCAAAAGTTCTCAAGCCTTCTTCCTAGAACTTTTAAACACATTATTGGGGTAATAGAGGGTTACAGCCAAGTTTCTATACAACGTAAAAACATACGGGTAACGGTAAATCAAAACTCTTTGCTATCACATAAAACTTTTCCTTCAAATGAAATGGAAAGGAGTTTCAGAAAAGTCCATTCGTTTTAATTTTTTTTAACTTATTTTCACAAGCCTTCTTCAAGTTCGTTAAAACTCAGGATGGTAAACTGGTCTTCATTGCACAGGAACATTGCACAACTCTATAGACTTTGCTGTATCAGGAGAGGCGATTTAAGTACAGGAAAATGTATTTCAATATGCTATGCCTGTATTCTAAACTCGCCTTCCAACAGTACTTTCAGTACTTTGATTTGTTTAGGTTTTGCCCGACTTTGAAATTCATTTTTTCTGCCATTGACCGATCAAACAATAGCAAGTTGTCATCTTCACAATATTTTCCATACTTTTATCTGACTTTACCATACGACAATATTCTAGACCTGTCCAAATTGAAAGCATTTGCAGAATGACAATTTAAATGTAGCTCAAATCATGCAAACTTTCTTTGATCGGGTAGAAAACACTGTGGGAAAAGGAGAAAATGCTGGTTAAAAAGGCTTCTTTTCAAGGGTCCTTAAAAGTCAGGATTGTGAGGTAAAGAGCTAAATGGTATGATTCACTTACACAAATACATTTTTACACCTGCAATGTTTTTGGCCACTATTGGGCCTTTAACTTTTCAACCCTTTTACCAAACAATCCCGCAGAGGTCCTAAAACAGGAGAATTTTGAAAACAACCCTAAAAAAGGAGAATTTTGAAAACATATCAGGAACTTGCTGGTCAAAGCAACCTTAACTCTTTAACACACAATCCCGACTTTTAACGACCCTGAAAAAGAAGGCTCTAGAAAACATTGTGGGAAAAGGAGAAAATGCTGGTGACCAGCATTTTCTCCATTTCCCAAAATGTTTTCTACCCTATCAGAGACAAAAATTGTCATCTTAGCAAAATTAAATTTTTTGGCTGCAAATGCTTTCAATTTGGACGGGTCCAACATCTTGATGTTTGGTAAAGAGTTAAACAGAGAGGCATTTTTCCCTCCATAACTGTAAATCTTCCTATTTGATCATCTAGTGCTTATACTCTTAACCAAACTATCCACACTTTTGACAACCCTATGCAGAATGCTTTTGAAAACATTGTGGAAAAAGGACAAAATACCTGTTTTAGTTGCATTTTCTACTTTTCCCTCAATTTTTTCTAACCCATTCAGCAATTTTTTTCATTCCGACCACCCTTCAAATAGTCATCTGCAAATGCTTTCAATTTAGACTGGTCTAAAATTTTGTCTTTTAGTAAAGGGTTAACTATGGCAAAAATGTAGCCTTTATAAAATTAAAAGCTATATACAGACCAAAAATTACAGGTATATCGAGATATTAAATATGTCTTTTGTAGAGGAGCAAGGTTTTCCTTCTACTCTTTCACCCCTGAATCGTTGTCTGCGCATGTCATATTCTTCGAAGATTAGACTGTCTTATATGACACATCACTACTAGCCCTGAAAGCGGGCTGACTGTAATAGTCTATTACGCTCTATAAAGTAGCAATGTTGAAAATAGCTTTTACGTATCAATACGTTCGAGGAGAAATGAAACCTGCTTTAGCAACAGATTTCTCTAAACTGGTGATCACAGTCGAGTGAATTGCTCAAGGTAGCGTTTTATTGGGTAAACCTTTTTTTTGTTTAAAATTCAAAGTAACGGTCGTCACATAGGAAAGTGGTTCGGTTCTGTACCCAGGATGCCCATATCAGATAGATGAGTACTTATAGAATGCCATCTAGCGGGAGATAATGCCCCTGAATGGAAAACAAGAGGGCCAAGATGGCCCTGGATCGCTCACCTGAATTTTTGAGATGACCATAGTCTATTTTTTTTTTAGGTATTCAAACATTGGAACCAAATTTATAATTTTGCCAAGCAATTTTCAAAAGGTCACCTGTAAAAATCATTTCGAAATCTGACCATCAGTTTCAAAAAGAAGAGTTTTTAAGAATTCTTCATTTCTGTATAAGAGCAAGTAGCCCCCATCCATGAGAGCCATGTTTCTTGATGGATCAAAATTTACAAACAAGTTTTGAAAAGGGTCACCCAAGGAACATCTCTCTGAAATAATTTCAAAATCTCACCAGGGGTTTCAGAGAAAGAGAATTTTAAAGAATTTCATCATGTCCATATAGTGCAAGTAGCCCCCATTCACAAGACCATGTTTCTTGATGGATCAAAATTATATGTACAGCTTTTGGAAAGGGTCCCACAAGGAACATCTCTGTCAAATTATTTTAAAATCTGACCACAGGTTTCAGAGAAGAAGAATTTTCAAGAATTTCTTCATTTCCATATAGTGCAAGTAGCCCCCATTCACTAGAGCCATGTTTCTTGGCCAATCAAAATTTTGCGAACAATTTTAGAAAAGGGTCACCCAAGGAACATCTCTGTGAAATTATTTCAAAATCTGTCCAGCCATTTCAGAGAAGAAGAATTTTCAAGAATTTCTTCATTTCTATATAGTGCAAGTAGCCCCCATTCACCAGAACCATGTTTCTTGACCAATCAAAATTTCGCTAACAATTTTTGAAAAGGGTCATCCAAGGAACATCTCTGTGAAATTATTTTAAAATCTGACCAGCGGTTACAGGGAAGAAGAATTTTTAAGAATTTCTTCATTTCTGTACAGTGCAAGAAGCCCCCATTCACCAGAGCCATGTTTCTTGACGGATCAAAATTTCACGAACAATTTTTGAAAAGGGTCACCTAAGGTACATCTGTGTGAAATTATTTTAAAATCTGGCCAGCGGTTTCAGAGAAGAAGAATTTTTAAGAATTTCATCATTTCTGTATAGTGCAAGAAGCCCCCATTCACCAGAGCCATGTTTCTTGACGGATCAAAATTTCGCGAACAATTTTTGAAAAGGGTCACCCAAGGAACATCTGTGTGAAATTATTTTAAAATCTGGTCAGCGGTTTCAGAGAAGAAGATTTTTAAAGAATTTGCTAAAAAATTCCATTTCGTTGCCATGGCAACCAGAGTTTTTGACGGAATCAAATTCTGTGAACAATTTTTAAAGAGGACCTCCCAAGGAACATTCCAGCCAAGTTTGGTCCAAATCCGCCCAGCGGTTTAGGAGGAGTTGATGTTTAAAGAATTGTTGACGACGCACGACGCACTGACGCACGATGCACGACGGACGACGCACGACGGACACCGGGAGATCCTAAAAGCTCCCCTTGAGCACGTTGTGCTCAGGTGAGCTAAAAATGTTGGTAACGAGAAAATTCTTGTAACCAACAATTTGCATTTTTTCACATAATGTTTTCAAAGGGGTTCTTCCTTGGCATTGTTAAAATTCGGGATTGTTGGAAAAGGTTTTGGGCTAATATTTCATTTCTTTTTAATTTGAAACAGTTGCGATAACTCTTTACCAAACGACAAAGTTTTAGACTTGTCCAAACTGTAAGCCTTTGCAGTCTACAAAGTAAATGTGACTTAAAAATTGAAACATAGCTTTGGAAGAGTAGAAAACAGTGTGGGAATAGGAGAAAATGCTGATTACCAGCATTTTCTCCTTTTCCCACAATGTTTTCAAAAGGCTTGTTCCTCAGTGTCGTTAAAACCAGGGATTATTTGGAAAAGGGATAAATAGTACTTCCTCTAGATAGAGGTCAGTGAAAAATCATCGAGTTTTTTCTTCACTTCCTTGTTGGGCTCGATGGCAAAATACACAACTTTAGGAAGATTCATGTGCTTATAATACTCTTTCCCCATCAATTCAAAAGTTTTAACGACCCTGAGGAAGTAGGTTTTTTGAAAACCTTGTGAGAAAAGGAGCAAATGCTGGTAACCAGCATTTTCTCCTTTTCCAACAATGTTTTCCTACCTTTCATACACACTTACCATCATTTCAGCTGCAGCCAGCATTTTCTCCTTTTCCCACAATGTTTTCCAAACAAATTTCATTTTCTTGAGCCAGATTTATTTTGTCGTCTGCAAATGTTTTCAATTTGGAAAAGTCTAAAATTTTGTCGTTTGGTAAAGAGTTAAAGAAAGGGCGACAGCATGAATTTGTGAATTTGCCTGCAAATAGGTAAGGGTCTTTGAAATAAACATGTCCAATTTTTTACCAATAACAAAGTTCCTTTTTATCATTTTTTATCAATACCAGAAAATAGGTCAAAGTTCAGCACATTCAGCTGTGCCAAAAAACACAGGTGGCAGAAAGTGAAACTTGACTTGATGTAGAATTTGCATATGTGACTGACAATCCATGGAGGCTGTTAATATTGTAGAGGTGATAGTGCAGATAGAAGACGAAACCCACTGTAAGTTTCACATCTTAAGTTTCGGCAGGTTCTTTAAACCCAAAGTTTTGCCTGGTTCTTTAAAATGCTCGGTATAGAGCACCATGACATTGGACCTCGGTTTAACGTCTCATCTGAAAAGCTATTGGTAATTTTAGATGGCCAGAATGGGGATCGAACCCACACCCTACGATCACAAGGTCTAAGCTCTACCAACTGGCTATGCAGGCTAGTTGTGAAACTTGGATTGCAGATACTGGAATTATATGGTGGATTCAAACCAGTGCTCTCCTATTTTCAAAACTTGTGTACCCTACAGACTGCCCTATCAGGGCACTGCATAAAGGGCTGGAAGTTCTAAACTATGGCGTGACAAACGTTGCAATATTCGATGTCAAAATATTCATTCCAAAACGGAAAAAAATTGTTCGATAAAAAAAATATTTGTTCCCAAAACTAAAATTATCGAATAAATAATTTTTTTCGCACACATATTTTTTGTTTTGTAGCAAATATATAGGATTATTGAACCAATATTTTTTTTTTTCGAATCATTATTTTTTTTTCGAATGAAAATATTGGTATCGAATATTGCAACGTTTGTCATGACACAAATGTTGCAATAAAAAAAAATTCATTCGATACTGGTTAAAGACCATTTTGCAACAGTGCATTTGATTGGACGACAGTTTCAAGGGATTTCCAACATGGCGATGCTTTATCAGGACGGCGCAAGTTCGGGAAAAACTCTTGCCAGTTAGCTTGATTGCCGGTAAGTTGAATTTTAAAGGAAATGGGCAACTTGACTTTCTGTATTTGTTTGTACACATACACTTGAACGTTGACCACGATGTTTCCAAGTTAAAAGTAGAGAGAATGGACCGAGTGACCTCCTTATGATTAGGGCTCGTCGAGAACACCGGACTGCACCGAAAGTTAATTCAAAGTACCAGAATGCACAATTGTCTCTGAAATAAAGTATAATCGTGCGAAAGAAATGTGAATTTTATCTCCAATGTAAGGCGAGTGGATACAGTTTTCTCGTTTTCTGTCTGTCTGAACAGATTACTTCTCTGACTTGGTGCAGTGTCTTGGCAAAAGGGGGCTAAACGTCTGTCAGTAGGGGAATGATTTGTGGATTGTCACAAGGGCTTGCCAATATGGGCATATAGGCAACGACCCTGAAGACTGCTAGTTTCGTTTCTAGGAATAGTACAGATTGAAATCCATCCTAATCAAGTTACACCCGTTTCTTGAATACATTACTAAACAATCAGGGTTTTTACAGCCCCGAGAAACAGGCCTCAGAGAACGTTGTGGGAAAAGGGGAAAATGCTAGTTACCAGCATTTTCTCCTCTTCCCACAGTGTTTTTTGCCCTTCTATACATAAATTTTGATTTTTAAGTCACAGCACTTTTGTCATCTGCAAAAGCTTTCAATTTTGATTATGATAAGTTTAAAATTCTGTCATTTGGGAAAGGGTTAACACGCTCCATATGTCACATGGGACAGCGGTTTAACATCTCTTCAGAAAGACTGTAAGTAATTCGAGATGGTCAGTCTGAAATTTTGAAATTTGATAGAGAGTTGGCCATAGGCGGATCCAGAGTGGGGGACCGGGGGTCCGGACCCCCCCTGGAATTTTGGCAAAAATGTGGTTATCGGATTCGTGAAATGGTACTGGTTTGATATTGCACAGCATTTATGTAAAATACAGTCATAAATTTAAAAATAAAATGCTCTAAATGTGGAGACCTCCTCATGGTTAGAACTGGAAACTTTGACATTTCTTGTAAACGGCTTACATCCACTGAAATCCGGAAACCAAAGTATCATATAATAAGACCAGTGCGTTTTCGGTGAGACTCCCCTTGAGAAAGATATCTGGATCCGCCCATGTTAGCTCTTTACCGAACGACAAAATTCTGGATGGGTCAAAATTGAAAACACTTGCACAAAAAAAAGAATGTTATTCAGATACAGATATTTTGGTAAAGATAAAAACCATAGGGGGAAAAAGAGAAAATACTGGTTATCAGTATTTTCTCGCGTTCTCCTTTTTTTTTTACAATGTTTTCAAAAGCTGTCTTTCATAGGGTTGATAAAAGTCAGGATTCTGTGGTAACTAAAGAGTTCGATTTAAACTCCATTTTCACAAAGGCTGAGCATAACTTTGGGTTATTGTTATTTTTCAGAACATGGTGTTTGCACATTAGCTTCTTTTCCAACTTTTTGCAGTCCCATGATAGTGCTTGGCCATTCCTAAATGTTAATAACATGTGTGGCGAAAGCTGAAATAACAGATTATGATGAACAAATATTCAGTGGGTATGTATTTGCACATTATCAGAATAAATTCTAGATTAACATGCAGGCCATTTAGGGTTGCCCAAAAGTACATCAAAAGACAACACTCCCCTAGATCTATTTACCAGAAAACAATATTTTTCCTTAACTCTCAACCTCACAACCAAATTTTAGATATACACGCATCTAACTTTTTAAAGCATTTGCAGAGTAAAACATGAAATTGAATATATAGCTCAAATTACAAAGTTTGTCTCAGAAAGGGTAGAATACAATGATGGAATAGTAGAGAATGTCTGTAACCAGCATTTCCCTTTTAACCATGTTTTAAAAATCCTCCATTCACTTTAGGGATTATGTGTGGTAAAGGGCTAATTTTTATTGATCAAAGTTGTCAAAGGCAATGAAGCTGTGGTTCAGACTTGGAAATTTGTCTAAAAATGTTAAAAAACATTGTGTGGAAAAGGAGGAACTTTGGTTATTGGTATTTTCTCCCTTTTCTATGTTTTTAAAAGCCTTCTTACTGAGGATGGTTGAAAAAAGCAAAGCTGATGGATTTGAACAGAAAAGAAAGGACTTTACATCGCACTTTGTAATGTCAAAACTCTGGGTGTCATTGCAACAAAATTGAAAAATATTGAAAATCTTTGAAAATCCTCTAGTCAGAAGCCATAACCTGAGGGGACTGTGCTCGCTGATCTGGGTCAATATTGTTTGCAGATGCCTCAACTCTTTACTAAAGGACAGGCCCAGATAGCTCCACATCTGCTATCCAGCAACCATTTGGCAGGGGATGGTCATGTCAACATTGCTCTTTTTAAAACATTGTGGGAAAAGGAGAAAATGCAGATGATCAGCATTTTTGGCTTTTCCCATGATATTTTCTACTCTATCAAAGAGAAATCCATCAATTGAGCCACATTTAGGTTATTTGCATGAATTATTTATGCATATTTCTATAGTTTCAGAAGCTGAAACTGAATGACCTCAGATTCCATATTGTGAAGAAAGAAATGGATATGCAAGGGAAATGTTTGAAGATTTCTTCTTAAGTCTGACTAAGCTGATTACTTTCAATATATGGAAGAAAGAAGAGGACCATTGAGGAGACTGGTTTCATTGCTGGAAATCCTATTCATAACTCCAGGGTAGAGCGTCTTTGGAGAGATGTCTACTATGCAGTCATACAGATGATGATATTCAGCTTCATAGAAGTGATAGGCTTTAAGTTGAACAAGATATTTTAACTCTTTACCAAACGCCAACATTTTGGACTAGTCCAAATTGAAACCATTTGCAGACGACAAAATAAATGTGTATCCAAATTTGAAATTTGATTTGGATAGGGTAGAAAACATTGTGGGAAAAGGAGAAAATGCTGGTTACCAGCATTTTCTCCTTTTCCTAAAATGTTTTCAAAAGCTTTCTTTCTCAGGGTCGTTAAAAGTCGGGATTGTGTGGTAAAGAGTTAAACCAGTTGAGAGTCTGTTTTGATCCTCTTGCAGCTAGTTATGATATTGGAGTAGACATTTACACAGGGGTGAAAGCAGTATTGAATGCTTTGCTAAATATGAATAAATGACTTTTAACGACTTGTACAAAGCAAGGTATAAACAAGCCTGCAGAATTTCCTGCCAAAACAGATAGTCATATATGGCTTCCGTCCAGGCCGCAGTCATATATGGCTTCCGTCCAGACTGTCTGTAATCTCATGCTGCCTGTAGAGACTCTAACCTTTGAAAAATTGTGGTCTGCCATGACTGTCATTATTCTGCCAGCTGCCTACCTTAGGCAGAAAGCAGAATCACTGGGACAGTCTCGGGAGGAAGCCATTTTCATGCATAGGAAGCAAGAGATCATGGATGGTCTGGGTAGAAGCCAAATATGACAGTCTCGGCATGAAGTGAAAACTGACAGACTAGTCTGTGCCCTGTATACAAGGCTGGAATCTATCATATTAACCCATTACCACACAAGCCCTACTTTTGACTACCCCGAGAAAGAAGCCTATAGAAAACATTGTTGGAAAAGGAGAAAATGCTGGTAACCAGCATTTTCTCCTTTTCCCACAATGTTTTCTACCCTTCACAATACAAATTTCAAATTTTCAGTCATTTTTATTTTGTCGTCTGCAAATGCTTTCGATTTGGATAAGCCAAAAATTATGTTGTTTGGTAAGGAGTTAAAAAACAACAAATCATTCCAGATAAATATATTTCAATATGGCATAAAAGATTTGTCTTTGAAAGTGTAGAAAACTGTAGGAAAACGATGCTGGAAACCAGCAATTTTGTTTTTTTTCCACAATGTTTTCAAAAGTCTTTTGTCCTCAAGGCCATTTAAACCTGGGATTGTGTAGTAAAGGGGCATTTTAAAATTAAGATGTTTGAAAAAAAACCCAGGAAACTTTATAACAGTGTAGTCCTAAGTTTTCCAGTAAAGCATTGTAAATTGGAGATTAGGGTCCATTTACACCAACCATAAAGAATTTCTTTGTCATATTCTACAAAATTTTCAAAATTTGCGAGTAACAAGACTTCTGATGGGCTAAAAAAATGGTTTTAGCCGATTAGAAGCTATGTTACTTTCAAATGTGGAAAAATCTGGAGAACAAAACTGAGTATGTTCTCGTGAATGGTTGTTGAATAAGGTCCCTGAGTGCATGTTTTTTTTGCAGTCTAATTTTGATCAACACTGACTGCTAAAGCTCTTATAGTTGTGAGTTATTTAGAAGGGGTTCATATGATGATACATCGTCAAAATCTGCATTTCTTCCTCCAAAAAGATGAAGAAATGGCTGTATTCTACAAAAAGTTACAATTTGGATAACACTGTAACTTGTAGGAGTGTGCATATCACAAGTTGAAGCACATCATTTATGTGTAGAATTATGTCAAGTAAACTTTAGAAATTCAATCCAGTCAACAGTGTATTATATGTCAAGAGGGCTGTGCTTGCCCTATTTTACTCCACTGCATTTTTCTGCCTGTACCATGAAATCGTGGGAAGGACATAGGCATCTTTTCAACAGCTTCCAATTGCATCCAAAATTATTCGCATAAATGATGTTCATGGACAGACGACCTGTCTTTTGCAACTGTGTCATCAGTTTAAAGGTCAAGGTCACATTGTTATGATGAAATTTGTCAATAGTTGAAACTATTAAAGTGATTACAAGTGTTTCTGTCTGCCCAGTCAAGTCACTTAGCTCAGTCTTTAGCATGGAGGACTTGAGAACAGGTCACTGGTTTGATCCTTAGCTTGGACAATTTCTTCTTGAGGATTAATGATTGCGACAGGATCCATTCCTTTCTCACTGCTGTCCACTCTTTTAACAATGGTTATGTGGGGAAGCAGCCAGTGGCCTGGAAATCAGATTGTGCGGAGTACTGGTGAAAGAAGCTCCACGAAAACATGGATAGAAGCAGTGGCTGCCACGATAAAACTTAATCAATGTTGAAAACGGTGTTTAAACACAACACAATCAATCAGTCCATCTGTCCGTCCAATGAATCAGTATTAATTTCCATCAATACTGACAAGTTCTGTAAGTTCCGTTTGGCTATTTCTTTTTCATAGCTTCACAAATTGAAAAAAAAAAATCTTTTGCTGTCAAACTTAAATAAATATGTGTTTACAACATTACATAATGTTTTTTTCTGTCTAAACATGACAGAAGATAAAAATTTATCCCTTGTTCATCTTATTAGTTTTGCGGGTTACCTTCTTTTTTTTTTGCTCCTTGGGCCAAAGCCCAGGAGCTTATGTTATAGTCATTTGTCCATCTTTCAACTTGCGAGGTGGAAGGTTGCTCCTTGAAGTAAGTTTTTCTGCCAGCAACTGGATATGACAGGACTTTCTCCACAATAAAGGCCTCAGCTCAGCCTCGCCTTTAGTGGAGAATATATTACTGCTCAGGTATAACTCAATAAATGACAACTCATGTTTAAGCATGTACTGACAGGAATAAATAAACAAACTATCACAAAATTACGGTAGTTTCTTAATATTTATTTGTTATCGTATTGTCGACATAATTATTTCTAATGTGCATTAAAACTAAAAATGAGAAACAATCTTTAAACAGAATAGAATGATTTGTATCACAAACAAAACCTGACCCACATACAGGATAGCTTGCCTGCCCATCACCAAAAAAATATATCTTGACTTAACTCATTACCAAACGACAATATTTTAGGTTTATCCAACTCAAAAGCATTTGCAGACTACAAAATAAAAGTTACTGAAAATTTGAAATTTGAAGGGTTTTAGAAAACATTTTTTAGGAAAAGGAGAAAATGCTGGTTACCAGCATTTTCTCCTTTTTCCCACAATATTTTCTGAGGGCTTCTTTCTCAGGGTCATTAAAAGTAGGGATTGTGTGGTAATGGGTTAAAGATAAGCTATCTGGTTGGGGAAGTCTTGTTGAAGATAAAACTAATTAACCCATTACCACCCAATCCCAAGTTATAACAACCCTGATTTACAGAAAGAAGGCTTCTGAAAGCATTTTGGGAAAATGATGAGGTGCTGCTTACTGCCACTTTTCCCCTATCTCCCCATGTTTTGTACCCAATCGGAGACCAAAAGCATGAATCTGTTGTCCGTAAATGTTTTAGATTTTGTTTTGTCTAAATTTTTTTCCTGTGGTAAAAAGTTATGTAAAAACAAAATCTACCAAAGCATTTGATTCAACCCCAAACTCAAGGTATGACCTTGACCTCAAGGTCAATGAGTGGGTTTGGTGGTACTTAGTAAAGTCCAGACTTATATCTAAAAGGGGTTCAAGTATCAACTGATGTAGACTTAAAAAAAAAATTACCCAACACTTTAAGATGGCAAAGCAACCCTAATGGCCCTAAAATCTTTCACCTGAGCATTTTGACCAAGCATGACTTATTTCCATTATCGTCTGATGTGATTTATTGTGACATGCACACACTAATAAACTCTCATAAGTATCTGACTGAAATGTGGCCATTAGAGTATGTACAAGTTGTTGCTAGAATTTGTCTCAGTGACCTTTTTAGTTCAACATGCCCCATTTTCAAGACTAACATTCTGACCAACTTTTATGGATATTGCACAGAAAACTAGAGCCATCACTAAATGTGATGAATACCCTCAACAGCTCCATGTCAAGAAATAAATCTTTGATACTGAAATGTATATAGCCTTAGTCCAGAATACATCTTGACTCTTTACCACATGACAAAATTTTAGACTGGTCAAAATTAAAAGCATTTTGTAGACAAGAAAAAATAACTGCAACTAAAATATTGAAATTTTTTTCCAGCAGAGTAGAAAATATTGTGGGAAAAGGAGAAAATTATGGTTTCCAGCATTTTCTCCTTATTCCACAATGTTTTCAAAAGGCTTCTTTCTCGGGGTTGTTAAAAGTCTGGATTGTGTGGTGAAGAGTTAAATAGTAACAAAAAGATAAACTTTGCACAGCAACCTGAATAAAAACTTGAGAAAATAGAAGCTTTTGCCAATACATAAAGAAGCAATAACTTCATTTTTCTGATATACATGTACGGTACTTCGAATTGGCTATGAACGGAAATCACTATATGTGCCACATATCCCCTAAGCACAATATTTGAGTTAACTTGAAGATAGACAGGTATTCTTGTGCAAATTTCATTCTTGTTTTTCAGAGCCTTTGACTAGCTTAAGGCCTGAATAAAAACAGTAATAAATTCCAAACAATGTTCAGTGTCTGTACTTATACATGTTTTCATCTGGTTTAAAAAAAAAACACACACACAAAAGCCTACTTAGGCTTTTAAGCCTTTACCACACAACAATATTTTAGACTGTACCAAAATGATAACATTAATTTTGCAGAAAACATAATAAATAATTATGGCAGATGTTATGGGATTTATTGTGTAACCAGCATTTTGTCCTGTTCCAAAAAGGTTTTCAAAGGATTTCATTTTCAGGGTCGATTGTGTGGTGAAAGGCTAAGGTTTCTTATTCATTACCAAATTGGTCTAAAAGTATTTAACTCGCAGACCAAAAAGTTTAAGGCTAAACCTTTTGCCTTGTGGACTTAATATATGAAAATCAACAGAACTTAATAAGAAAAAATGATATTGTGAAATCTTGACTAAAATACCCACACCTCCCTTCAACCCTTTCCCTGGTTATGGCATCTTTGACTTTTTTTAATTTGAGAGCCACTAAGGAGTTAGATAAGGAACTGGGTGCCCTTTTACTACAGTAGTTATAAACAAAATTTGCCTAAGTAATACAGTATACTGGCATTAATCTGCCACGAAATACAAGATAGCTTTCATGATTATTTTAGAAAACTACATGTATTGCGATATCAAAGTTTCTTGGGAATATTATCTTTTCATTTTAACTTGATGAAATTTCTAGGAAACTATGATTAATCACAATAGTGTTCTAAAATAATCATGATAGTCACATGTATATTGTATCTTATGTCTAAAATATGCCACCATGTTATAGTAATGTAAAATTTTGAAAATCATTAACTTGTTGCCAAATTATAATATGCACATCTTAGCTTCATATATAAACTTCCCATAAAGTTTGACTGCAATCCATCTGATAGATACTGAGTAATGGACCGGAGAAAAAAATCAAGAAAGGGCCGTAACTCGTTTAGAAATTATTCAACTGTAACAAAATTATAATATGCACATCTTCACTTCATGATAAAACTTCCTATTAACCCTTTCCCAAACAATCCCTGGTTTTTACAGGAAAGGAATAGAAGCCTTTTGGAAACATTGTGGGAAAAGGAGAAAATGCTGGTAACCAGCATTTTCTCCTTTTCCCACAATGTTTTCTACCCTATCATATAGAAAAATCATCTTTTAAGCAACTGTTAATTTGTCATCGGCAAAATGCTTTGAATTTGGTCTGGTCCCAAATTTGCCGTCTGGGAAAGGGTTAATTAAGTCTGATTGACTGAAATCTATCCTGTAGTTATTGAGAAATAGAGCCGACAAAAAAAAAATCATGGAAGGGCCATAACTCCTTTGAAAATCATTGAACTGTAGCCAAATTATAATATGCACATCTTGACTTCATAATGGAACTTCCCATGAACTTTGACTAAAATCCATCCAGTAGATACTGATACTTTTTGACCTTGTGACCTTTCTTTTGACACAATGTGTGCCAAGCACCCATAGCTCGGTTGATAGCCTGCAAGCTTGAGAACAGGGAGTCACTGATTTGATCACTGGCTTGGCCAATTCAGACTTTTTCTTTTCAGAAACAAGAGGGCCATGATGGCCCTGAAGTTGCTCACCTGAGCCTTTTTGACCACACATGCCCCATTTCTAATCACTTCCAAGACATGAGTATCAGACTGAAAAAGTGGTCATTAGAGTCTATACAAGGTTTTTCTAGGACTTGACTTAGTGACAGTTTTTTTAACCCAACATGACCCACTTTAAACTCATCTAGGATATCATTAACCCTTTGCAACACGATGAGTACTTTTAACACCCCCTGAAAGAGAAGGCTTTTGAAAACATTGTGGGAAAAGGAGAAAATGCTGGTTACCAGCATTTTCTCCTTTTCTCACAATGTTTTCTACCCTATCAAAGAAAAATCATTTCATATGAGCCATGTTAAAACTCTTACCTACAAATGCTTTTAATTTCGACAGATCTAAAATTTTGTTGTGTGGTAAAGGGTTAAGGAAAATATTCTGACAAAGTTACATGAGAATAAGATTGACAATGTGGCCTGTAGAGTGTTTTCCCGAGATTAGACCCAGTTACCTATTTTCTGATTGGTGGCTTTACCAATTCAACAAGAGATATTTGTAAAACATGTATGCCCCCCTCATGGCATCCAATGTGATTATAAACTCTTACGTTCAAAGTGTAAAAACGAACAAAGGGTAATTACTCAAAAATTATTAATGATAAATTAACAATTCTTGGGCACTGTACTTCCCATTTATGTGAACTATCAACTTTTAAAGTTTCATGATTTTACCTCGCATACTTTTTGAGTTATGCTCCGGAAAAAAAATAAGTACGAAAATCAACAAAGGGCAGTAATTGCAAAAATATAATGGGCAGAGTTATGGTTCTTGTGCAATGCACTTCTCCTGAATAAGATCTATCCACATATAAAGTTTCAAGATTATACCTGAAAAACCTTTTGAGTTATGCTCTGGACAAAAATTAAGTATGAAAATCAACAAAGGGCAAAAGCTCCAAAAATATAATGGGCAGAGTTATGGTTCTTGTGCACTGCACTTCTCCTTAATAAGGTTAATCCACCTATGAGGTTTCAAGGTGATCCCTGAAATACTTTTTGAGTTATGCTCCAGACAAAAATTAAGTATGAAAATCAACAAAGGGCAATAACTCCAAAAATATGATGGGCAGAGTTATGGTACTTGTGCACTGCACTTCTCCTTAGTGAGATCTATCCACCTATGAGGTTTTAAGATAATACCTGAAATAAAAAAAATAAGTATGAAAATCAACAAAAGGCAATAACTCCATAAATATGAAGGGTAGAGTTGTTGTTCTTGTGCACTGCACTTTTCTTTATTGAGATCTATCCACCTATGTAGTTTCAAGATGATACCTGAAATACTTTTTATACGCCCGTCGAAGACGGGACGTATTATGGGATCAACCGTGGCGGGCGGGTGGGCGGGCGGGCAGGCGGGCGGGCGGCGTCCAGTTCTTTGTCTGGAGCATATCTCCAAAACTATACAAGCTGGGGTTATGAAATTTTATGGGTGGATAGATCTCATCGAGGCGGAGTGCAGTGCACAGGAATCATAACTCTTGCTCGCTTAATTTTTGAGTTATTGCCCTTTGTTGTTTTTCATACTTAAATTTTGTCCGGAGCATATCTCCAAAACTATACTAGCTAGGGTTATGAAATTTCATGGGTGGATAGATCTCATCGAGGGGGAGTGCAGTGCACAAGAATCATAACTCTTGCTTGCTTAATTTTTGAGTTATTGCCCTTTGTTGTTTTTCATACTTGAATTTTGTCCGGAGCATATCTCCAAAACTATACTACCTAGGGTTATGAAATTTCATGGGTGGATAGATCTTATTGAGGGGGAGTGCAGTGCACAGGAATCATAACTCTTGCTTGCTTAATTTTTGAGTTATTGCCCTTTGTTGTTTTTCATACTTAAATTTTGTCCGGAGCATATCTCCAAAACTATACTAGCTACGGTTATGAAATTTTATGGGTGGATAGATCTCATCGAGGGAGAGTGCAGTACACAAGAATCATAACTCTTGCTTGCTTAATTTTTGAGTTATTGCCCTTTGGTTTTTTTTCATACTTTAATTCTGTCCGGAGCATATCTTCAGAACTATAGTAGCTAGGGTTATGAAATTTCATGGGTGGATAGATCTCACTGAGGGGGAGTGCAGTGCACAAGAATCATAACTCTTGCTCGCTTAATTTTTGAGTTATTGCCCTTTGTCGTTTTTTATACTTGAATTTTGTCCGGTGAATATCTCCAAAACTATACTAGCTAGGGTTATGAAATTTCATGGGTGGATAGATCTCACCGAGGCAGAGTGCAGTGTACAGGAATCATAACTCTTGCTTGCTTAATTTTTGAGTTATTGCCCTTTGTTGTTTTTCATACTTGATTTTTGTCCGAAACATATCTCCAATACTATACTACCTAGGGTTATGAAATTTCATGGGTGGATAGATCTCATCAATGGGGAGTGCAGTGCACACAAATCACAACTCTTGCCTGCTTAATTTTTGAGTTATTGCCCTTTGTTGTTTTTCATACTTGAATTTTGTCCGGAGCATATCTTCAGAACTATAGTATCTAGGGTTATGAAATTTCATGGGTGGATAGATCTCACTGAGGGCGAGTGCAGTGCACAAGAATCATAACTCTTGTTTTCTTAATTTTTCAGTTATTGCCCTTTGTCATTTTTTATACTTGAATTTTGTCCGGTGAATATCTCCAAAACGATACTAGCTAGGGTTATGAAATTTCATGGGTGGATAGATCTCATCAAGGGGGAGTGCAGTGCATAGGAATCATAACTCTTGCTTGCTTAATTTTTGAGTTATTGCCCTTTGTTGTTTTTCATACTTGAATTTTGTCCGGACCATATCTCTAAAAGTATACTAGCTAGGGTTATGAAATTTCATGGGTGGATAGATCTCATCAAGGGGGAGTGCAGTGCACAGAAATCACAACTCTTGCTTGCTTAATTTTTGAGTTATTGCCTTTTGTTGTTTTTCATACTTGAATTTTGTCCGGTGCATGCCCCAGCTTTACAACTTGGGGTAAGACGGGCGTATCTTGCGACAATTTGCCGCTCTTGTTGAGTTATGTTCCGGACAAAAATTAAGTCTGAAAATCAACAAAGGGCAATAACTCCAAAAATATGATGGGCAGAGTTATGGTTCTTGTACACTGCACTTCTCCTTAATGAGATCTATCCACCTATGAGGTTTCAAGATGATACCTGAAATACTTTTTGAGTTATGCTCCGGACAAAAATTAAGTATGAAAATCAACAAAGGGCAATAACTCCAAAAATATGATGGGCAGAGTTGTTGTTCTTGTGCACTGCACTTCTCCTTAATGAGATCTATCCACCTATGTAGTTTCAAGATGATACCTGAAATACTTTTTGAGTTATGCTCCGGACAAAAATTAAGTATGAAAATCAACAAAGGGCAATAACTCCAAAAATATGATGGGCAGAGTTATGGTTCTTGTGCACTGCACTTCTCCTTAATGAGATCTATCTACCTATGAAGTTTCAAGATGATACCTGAAATGGTTTTTGAGTTATGCTTCGGACAAACTTGGTCTACGGACCGACCGACCTACCGACCGACAAGTGCAAAGCAATATACCCCCATTTCTTCGAAAGGGGGGCATAATTACATGTACATGTAAAACTTACACTACAATAAGCAATCCCATATTTCAAAGACCCTGAGGTAGCCATCTTTTGAAACATTGTGGGATAAGAAAGAAAGGCAAATAAACAGCATTTTCATTTTCCTCCCGACACGACATACTTTCTCCTGGGTTGTTAAAACATGGGATTCTGTTGTATAGGCTGATTAAACTCTGCACAAATAACAAAGAAATGATCTATGCTCTAGCACAGGGAAATTAGAGCATCCGAGAGATCAAATGTGCCAAACAAGTAATCACATATTTATGGGCCCATGATAAAGGATCCATATAATCATTTTTTTCCAGTAACTGAGTGCACCATGAGGTGGAGTGGTCCATGAGCGTGCAGAAAAAAACACAAATAATGAAATGCTCCGACCCATGCTTAGATACACAGACTGACATGTCTCATTGCTTTTTTGCTGGTGCATCAAGCCTTTTTCACAGAGGATGGCTATTTTTATTTAACTCATTATGTTCAGTTATGACCCAAATATTGATTGTTACAGGTGAACAGTCATTCAAAACATCAACAAAAAATAATCTGCCCAGCCAAAGAGAAACAGCCTTTTCCGAGTATGGACAGAAGGTTTTTCAAGAGTCCATCTCAGTGACCTAGTTTTTGACCCTATGTGACCCAATTTATATCTCGTTAGAGTTCTCATTAACTCTTTACTGAAGAACAAAATTCTAGACTGGTTCAATTGGAAAGCATTTGCAGATGATAAAATAAATATTAAACAAAAAGGGAAATTTGTCTTGTCTCTTGTGAAGACTAGGAAACATTGTGGAAAGGGAAAAATGGCGGTTACCAGCATTTTCTCCTTTTCTCACTACACTGCCAAATGCCTTCTCTCTCAGTGCTGTAAAAAGGTGGGATTGTGTGGTAAGGAGTCAAGACGTATATTCTTACCAACTTTCATAAGTATTGAACATAACACTTGGTATCTAGGATATACAGAGTTTATCTAAAATTTAACCAGGTGACCTAGTTTCTAATCCTTTCCCAAACAACAAAATTCTAGACTGGTCCAACTTGAAAGCATTTGCAGATAACAAAATTCATGTGACTCAAAAACTGAAAATTGTTTAGGAAAGGGTAGAAAACACTGTTGGAAAAGGAGAAAATGCTGGTTACCAGTTTTTTCTCCTTTTCCCACAATGTTTACAAAATGTCTCTAACTCCGGGCCATGAAAAACCGGGAAAAGGGTTGGGAAAGGGGATAACCCTGTCTTGTAAGTCTGTTTTTCTGTACCAGGTGAAAATCTCCATCCAAAATTAAAGCCATTTTCATCTTCTAGTAAAAAGTTCCTGTACTGACTCTCCAGGTTATGGCCAAAGTGTGAGTCACAAGCGACCAATCAATATAGTTGATGAAATTTATTTCTAATCTTTTATGAAATCCCATGCCTGTCCAGAAAGTCAGTAGGTTGTTCCATAGATACATCTCCAGTAGCATCTACAATAGAAATGAAAGTACATTGACATTACTTTTTAGATAGTGCAGTTATATTTCCAAATTTTGAAAAAAAAGGCATGAAAATTTTTCATAGAAATGAAACAAACTGATGGTTCTATAGTGCCACCATAATGTGGAGAGTATTTTACCACATGACAATCTACATGTAATTAGGAAATAATCTTTCTATCGTGGTATATCGTTCAATAAACCACAGTTGTGAGTTATGAGGCGCAATGAATAATCCACAAGGGCGATAGCCCGAGCTGGTTTTTCATTGCGCCTCATAACTCACAACGTGGTTTATTGAACAATATATCACGATAGAAAGAAGATTATTTCGATTCTAACATGACTAATTCTTAATGAAAGGAAAACAAGTTCAAACTTAGAGTAAAAACGCGGATGAAGATTATGTTCCATTGAATAACTCAATCATTGAATGACGTCACTCTACATGGATTGTTGCAGATTTTACCACGCTTTCCTTGCACTGTGTTTATAGAGCCAAATTCGCGTGTCATGTTAGAATCCATTTTATACCACTGTCCAGGTAAAGAATCACCAGACTGACTTTCTTCAGATACATTTATTTTCACCCGAATGAAAAGCACAAGGTTTGCTGCCTAAGAGCATGCCATAAAAATCACAATTAAGCCATCATATATAATTTCAAAAATGTCAAATTCAAATACCTGAAATTACATAATGAATAGCTCAATTTGACAATTCGCAAAATTTCTATTACATTTCAAAGACAAGGGTTTTGCAAAGCAGCCCATAGTACACCGCAAGGGGCTTGTCAGTCAAATTATTAATTTCAGAATTAAAGGGCAGATAACTCTAGACCTCATGAACAGAACGAAAAGAAAAAAGTCCCATGCACAACTACACATCATAGACTCATACTGCTATGTTTGAACTTATTCCAATGGAAACTGTTGGAGTTGTGCTCACAAGAAATTGCTCCTGGAAGGACAGATGGGCAGAAGGATGACTGGTGCCATAACATACATGCGTGGATCCAGATATCTTTCTCAGGGGGGATCCCACCGAAAACGCACTCGTCTTATCATATGATACTTTGATTTCCGGATTTCAGTGGATGTAAGCTGTTAACAAGAAAAGTCAACATTTCGAGTTCTAACCATGAGGAGGTCTCCACATTCAGAGCTTTTTTTTTAAAATTTATGACTGTATTTTACATAAATGCTGTGCAATATCAAACCAGCACCATTTCATAAATCTGATAACCACATTTTTGCCAAAATTCCGGGGGTCCAGACCCCCGGTCCCCCACTCTGGATCCGCCCATGACATAACAAGACTCTTTTACAGTTTTCTTCACAGAAGTATGGTACACAATCGCGACAAAAAGTACACTTGGAAATTGAAAATAGCATGGCATCTTACCAACAGTTCTATCACAACAAGTCCCTCAACATTTTCAGGAATGGCAAAATTGGTTCCAGTTGAATGGACTGCAACCCTATCTACACCTTCAATATATTTCAGTCCTGTTGCATTTCTGAATTGCAACTGTACCGTCTTTGTCCAGCATACCACCACATATTTCAATGAAAACACCCCGATTATTTAGTGCAGAATCTACATAAATGCATCTACCTGCAAGAGCAAAAATATAAATGAAATACATCTGTGTGTGTCCATATACAGATATATATACATGTATATGAACCATGCTTTTGCAGAAAGGGACCTAATGCATCTACAAAATGTCTTGACCTAGGCTTACCTGGTCTGAAAAATTTTGCCATTTGTCAAATTTTCTGTGTGTTCAAGGACCAGTCTACCTTGTGATAAACTCTTTACCAAACAACAAAATTTTACACAGGTCCAAACTGAAAGCATTTGCAGACAGCAAACTAAATGTTGTTAAAATGGTGATTTGTTTTTCCAATGGGTAGAAACTGTGGGGAAAGGAGAAAACGCTGGTTTCTAGCATTTTCTCCTTGTAGCACAAAGTTGGGATTGTGTTGTAAAGGATAAAAATGTTGTTAAATAAGGACGGATATTACTGATTCACAATTATGTGATGACTTGCTGGGTATCATGCATGGATCATAGAGATACCTTTAACTCCTTTTTGCTTGATCATGGCTCATGTATACATGTTTAACCCTTTTCCAAACAACAAAATTTAACCTAGACCAAATAAAAAGAGTCTACAGATGACAAAATAAATGTGACTCAAAAATTGCAAATTGTTTTGGGAAGGATAGAGAACATTGTGGTACATGTAATTGGAGAAAAAAACTGGTTAACAGTATTTCTTCTTTTCCCACATTTCAAATGTCTTTTTGCTTTGGGTCACTAAAACTTGGGATTGTGCAGTAAAGAATTAAAGTTTTTCTAAGCAATGGGTGTTTACACAGCATCATGTTCAACCAACAAAAACTAAACTGGTTAGACTTTAAGTAGCCGCCAAAAATTTGAAGGTGAACAAATCCCTGAAAAATGCTGGCGAGTTGAACTCCTTAAGATCACTTTAAAGTATGGCAGTCATTGGGTTAAAAGTTTCCAAATCTTTAATTGTACTTGAGATTTGGCTGTTCTAGCACTGACTGGACTGGTACAGTGACAATCAAGACAAAATCAGTTGAAAGTTCGGCACAGATTTTGTGTGCAAGTTTGAACTCTTAAAAAATGCTGAACATAAGAGAAAACCCTGCATTTAATCAGTTAAATTTACGACAGACTTGAGATGGTACAGTGTACAATAAATATCCAAATATGAAAAAGATCACTGTAGCATCTCATTATTGAGAGTACACACAATCCCTACTTTGGAAAACATTGCGGGAAAAGAAGAAAATGCTGTTAACCAGCATTTTCTCCTTTTCACACAATGTTTTCTACCATTTACAAAACAAATTTCAAAGTTTCAGTCTACAAATGCTTTCGATTTGGACAAGCCTAAAATATTGTTGGTTAGTAAATGAGATAAAGCTTGGAAATATTTCTACAAAATTTAAAGCACTTTTATAGAATCAATTCTTTAACAGAACATAGCTTTGTACATTCATTAAGTCCCATTTTACAAGAGCATGACTCATGTGATTTAGAAGGTGTTCAGAATTCAATGCAACTTCTAATGCAAGTGCATTCCGAATTTCTGTCCGTCGCGGTAGGTAGATGTTTCAATTAAATCCAGTAACTTAAATGGTTTCCGGTGCATTCCGGTGAACTTTCGCCGCTCTAAATCTTATGGCGAAAAGTAAATGCCACTGCTTCCACAACAAACGTTCATGTCTTACATTAGCATTTATGTCATCCACTTGAAATAATTCAACAATTACAACTTTTCTACAGAAATTAAATGAAATAAATAATTTTCCACTTACTGAATAGATCTATATTCTGGTGGGTAAACCTTCTGGTGGGCAGCTAGCGTCTGTTGCGTAGCCATGTTGGAAATCTAACAACAGCATTGTCCAATCAAATAAGCCGTTACTAAATGGGCTTTCCCAAATCTCATTGGTCAATTATCGAATGAATATTTTTTCAACTGCAATCTGTAAATTTTTATATGTTGCAAAATTTTTTTTTTCATTGGATAATTTTTTTTTTTTCATTGGATAATTTTTTTTTGTATTCGATATTTATCTTTTATTGAATGTATATAATTTAAGTTTAGAACAAATATATTTTTATCCAATGAATATTTTTTTGTTTTCGAATGAAAATTTTTTTTTCGAATGAATATTTTTTCGTTTTAGAATGTAAATTTTGATATCGAATATTGCAACGTTTGTCACGCCATACTAAACACTGTACTGTAAAGGATAACCTTTGTAAATAATTTTATCATCCTTAGTTAATGAGAAATACAGATAGCAGATAGTGAAGTGTTATCTTTAAAGGTGGGTATTGAAATTTTTCACATCTGACCAAATTAGAAAATATATATATCACTGAAATCTATATAAAAAAAACAATACAAACCATCAATATTTAAGAATCATAAAATTACAAAAAGAACATATTTTTGATGGTGTTCCCTTAAAGGCTACATAGCCTCTTAAGGTATTTTTAGATTTCATGCAAAAATTTAAAAAAAGATGACGCATAAATTCCATAACATAACAAACATGATTATTTTCCATATTGTCTTCTTTGGACGCTATATTTGAAGCTTTGTCTGTGTATTCACGGATTGTAATGAGCAAGTTGCTCATGTAAAAATTTACCGATGTCGGTGTCCACCTGGGCGGTAGTAAATCTCTAATTTCTCTTGTTGTCACATGGTTTTTGACTACTGGGGTTTTACAAATAAAAATTAAAAGGCTTCGGGAGTATAAGGATGATATTTTTGTAAAATTTTTGTCCCCAAATCTGAAGCACTACCTTTAATTCAGGGACTCGAAACATATAGAGATTTGAACCAGTAACTCCCTGTTCTGAATCCTGTATGCTACTGACTGAGGTACCAGGGCCAAGGGTAAGGGGCTCAGGTAAAGGGCTGAGAGACATAAAAGATAACCTGTGTAGGTATCATCCTCAGATAACAAGGAACACAGATGGCAGATAGTGAAATGTTATCTTTGTATGCAGGTACTGGAAACATATGGTGCTTTCTAATGGATCCCAAGAAAATTGGAGCACTGTGTGCCCCCTTATTTCTTGGGTACCAATCAGAGGTACTATCCCAGAGTTCCACACAAGAGGGAATGATGGTACTCTAAATCCATTATTTCTCTTCCAAACCCTATATGTTGTGGGTAGTCAATAAAATCGTCTTGATGGGACGATTCTAATGAGTACCCATAACATAAGATTTAGTGGAGAATAATTAATATTTTCAATTCTGAAATCAAAATCACTACCTTTATCTAAACCTATGTATCCTGAGAATAAAGGCTTTTGAAAACATTGTGGGAAAAGGAGAAAATGCTGGTAACCATATTTTTCTTCTTTTCCAACAACATTTTCAATCTGTCTCAAAACAAATTATAATTTTTGGGTTACATTTCTTTTGTCATCTGCAACTGCTTTGAATTTGGAACTGCTTTGAATTTGGACATGTCCAAAATTTTGTCTTTTGGTAGAGTTAACCCTTTATCACACAATCTTGATTTTTAGCAATCCTATGCAAGAAGCCTTTTGAAAACATTGTGGGAAAAGGAGAAAATGCTGGTTACCAGCATTTTCTCATTTTCCCACAATGTTTTCTATCTGTCCAACAACAAATTTCAATTTTCCAACCTCAATAAAATTTTATTTTGTCGTCTGCAAATGATTTCAATTTGGACAAGTCCAAAATGTTGTTGTTTGGTAAAGAGTTGAAGCCTTTTTGCCACAGCAATGCTCGTATAAAACAAAACAATGATTGTTGAAATCTGATTAACCTTTTACCAGACAACAAAATTTTAGCCCCATCCAAATTGAATGGTACAATGTGGCTCGAATGGTACAATTGTTTACTATTAGGATAGAAAACATTATGGGAAAAGGAGAAAATGCTGGTTACCAGCATTTTCTCCTTTTCTCACAATGTTTTCAAAAGGCTTCTTTCCAACGGTGTCCGTGGCTGTGAGATAAAGCATTGTCCTCGTAACCATAAGGTCCTGAGTTTGATAGATGGGAGCGGGTGTCAACTTTGGGATTTTTCAATGGCCCATACGTTCAGCACGAGCACCGGTGTAGTTCCCAGAAAGCAGGTATCAAGAGAGATTTGTATAAGTTGTTACAACTTGTTTCTCAATCGATGTAAAACAAAATTCAGTATGTTTTAACTGACTAAAACTTAACATTATGTGGTAAAGGGTAAAAAACATTGCCAGAAACATTCCAAATTTCATAAGCAAGCCAGCTGCGAAGAATAAAACACAAGCATGAAGAAAACAGCTGTCGGAGAACAAGCCAGAAAACAAGCCCGTAAGAATTCCAGAAATGTTCGGCTTTGTTTGTGAAAATGATGAAATATCAATTAATAAAGGGAAAATTTATCCAGAGAAGATGATCAAACAGCAATCAAATAACAGCTATTGCCTGATCATAGTGAACAAAATCCTGGTTATGCATGCTTTATCATTCTTTGCAAGTACCAGACAATACTTCGATAAGTGAGTGCAACACTATTCTAAGTGCCTGTACATTGTACAGGCACTTAGAATAGTGTTGCATTCACCTATAGACTTGCTCATTGCCATTATACAGCTTGCAACACGCCAAAAGGGCGTTCAGACATTTGAGTAAAGTGTCCTCTTAGATCTGCCAGCGTAATCTGCACAGGCTTATCCGTTTGGTGAAGGGCTAAACGGTGAAATTAACTCTTTACCAAACGACAAAATTTTCGGCTGGTCCAAAATGAAAGCACTTGCAGACGACAAAATAAACGTAACTCAAAAATTGAAATTTGTTTCCAGCAGGGTTGAAAACATTGTGGGAAAAATGGAAAATGCTGGTTACCAGCATTTTCTCCTTTTCCCACAATGTTTTCAAAAGGCTTTTATCTCAGGGTCGTAAAAACCAGGGATTGTTTAGTAAAGGGTTAAGACAGTTGCCAAACTAATATTACTCAAACAAATTGACACGAAATAAAGACCTCTATTTTGTCATCTGCAAATGTTTTCAATTTGAAATTCTGTCGCCTGGTAAAAGAGTTAAAAAGTTGATGCAATTATGAAACGGTAACAACTTTTCATTTGGGAAAAGGGTTGTAGAGATGAAAAACAAGAGCGACTTCTGTTCTATTTTTTTCAGCATCCATTTCTAAGCCAAGGAATCTGTCGATAACATAAATGTGTTTGTACTGGACAACCCCAGATTTAACCATCGCCCATGGAATGTTTTATGCCAACCAAGATTATTTTGAATTACAACTCCCTCCAGCTGATGAGTGTGTGAGCGTGGTGGGAGGGAGTGAATGTAGGGAGGGGGAGGCCTCTTTTGACTTGATGGGGTTTCAGGTTAACCCGAGGGACTGGGAGGGGGAAGGAACACTTAATTTGACTTGATGGGGTTTCAGGTATTAACTTTTTACCACATAATCCTGACTTTTAACGACTTGGAGAAAGAAAGCCTTAGAAAACATTGTGGGAAAAGAAGAAAATGCTGGTGACCAGCATTTTCTCCTTTTCCCACAATGTTTCCTACCCTTTCCAAATCAAATTTCAGTTTTTTGATTCACATTTATGTTGTCGTCTGCCAATACTTTCAATTTGGACTAGTCCAAAATTGTGTCATTTCATAAAGAGTTAAGGATAGGGCAACCTAATGGGGTACTTGCCACTTTGCCTTTCAGAAATAAAGAAAATTCAGAATGTTAGGATTATTTGTGCATTGGTGGTCTCCCTTTGATCATCAGGAGTCAGGAGTAATGTCCCTTGAAAATAGGATGCATGATGATACAGAGAGGAACCATGTGACCATCTGGTGGGAAGTTCTGAGCATGTTAAAAAATTTCCATCTGACAAAACGGACAGAGACATGCAAATGACAGTCTTATGATGCATCTCACTATTTATACCCTCAACATGTCATGTGACCAGTATGTTCCTTCTACGTAGGTGTTGGAACATTTCCATTCATCATATGTTAACCATTAATGTTTTCATGCATTGCCCTTCCGTTAAATCCAGTACATGTTAGTTACTCATGTTATGATATATGCATCTTCGCCAGCCAAGTTTATGATCACTACGTGGATCTTACCTTGGCGGATTGAGCTTGAATTTTACAACCCCCCGATATGCCTTTTCATTGGATGCAGCCAGCTCTAGCTGCATCGAATAAAATCGCTCGTAGCAGTCCATCTTTGATAAAAATAGAACACGGTCTCTACCTTTCAAATAATAGGTAAAGCATAGAAACCCACGTGGATATCTACTTATCACTTCATGTGTATTCGTAAGCGGTTTGTAAAACGATATTTCATTTGCTTTTAGAAACATGATGTAAAGGGGAGTAATAACCAGCATCCAATAGAGGGCACATCACAGGAATCTCAAAATCTGGCTCAATTAGCCAAGGTAAGATCCACGTAGTGATCGTAAACTTGGCTAGCGAAGATGTGATATATGTTGATAGACCATTTTTTATCCGGTATATACCTGGTAAACGTTTTTTTTTTTTATTCCATCACATTTGTGGTACTTGTGCGGTCGTTGTGTGACTTCTTTACTCCATGCACCGAGCGTGTGGGCCTCTAGCAGCAGAGGAGAGAAATTTCATCACCGGATAAACAAATTCTGCATGTTTTTGTCCGTTTTGCCTCTGTTACACGTCGACCAAGCCTTTATTTTCTTACTTGGTCTATCAATTTTGTAGGCAATTTTCAGCAGCAAGTTGCTGATCACTGTGGCTGCTGACGATGTTGCCATTGTTAATCAGTTTTACGTGGGTATGGCCAAAATTTAAGATACATGGCTGCCAGTACTTGTAACTGAAAACCCCTTTGATATGAATGAATAGTGCTGATTCAGAGTTGTAAGGGGTATATCGGCCATAACAGTTTTTACAAAGATAATGAAGAACCTGTCTAAAAGTTCAACTTAACACATGTCTGAATGAAGACATAAAATCTACAAAATATCTGGATTCCCAGACAGAAGTCAGGCCAGAATAAATGTATGTTAACCCTTTACCCCATAAGGCATTTCTATGGTATCTCTAATTGACCCTAAATAACAGCAAGGATAAAACCGTTTCTAATGTTTATATGACAGCTTTTGATAGTGTAGAAAACATTGCGGCAAAAGGTGAAATTGCTCGTCATGAGCAATTTCACCTTTTGCCACAATGTTTTCCAAAGGCTTCTACAGGCAATGCGTAGAAAGGAGTATCTATGCTTAAAGGGTTAATTGTACAAATACAGACTCTTATTTTGTCTGTCAACCCTTTACCAAACAAGAAAATTTTAGACTGGTCCAAATCAAAAGCATTTGCAGGTGACAACATAAAAGTGACTGAACATTTGAAATTTGTTTTGTGAAAGGGCAGAAAAAATTGTGGGAAAAGGAGAAAATGCTGGTTACCAGCATTTTCTCATTTTCCCATAATGTTTTCTTAAGGCTTCTTTCTCGGAGTCGTTAAAAGTCGTGATTGTGTGGTAAAGAGTTAACTCTTTTCCACATGAAAAGGACTTGGATGCATCTAAACTGACAGCATTTGCAAGATGCTTATTTATATCATAATTGTGCTGCTCAAATGCTTGGGTTTGTTTTAAAAGGGTAGCAAACAATGTGGGAAAAGTAGAAAATGCTGTTTTCCAGCATTTTCTCTTTTTCGAATAATGTCTCCAAGAGCCAAATTCTTGTTAAGGTCATTAAAACATCAAATTGTGTGGTAATTAGTTTATCAATTACATGTACTACACAATGTCAAATTTTAATGACCCTGGTAAATTTGACTTTTGAAAACATTTAGGGGAGAGGAGAAAATGCTGGTTACCAGCAATGTTTTCTAATATTCCAGAAACAAACCCATACATTTCAGAAAATACTGGTTTCCAGCTTCTTCTCCTTTTCAAATAATGTCTCCGAAAGCTTTCTTCTTGGGTCATAGAAACTCTAAATTGTGCAGTAATGGAGATACCAATTACCACACAATCTCGAGTTTTATTGACTCAGGATAATTTGACTTTGGAAGACATTCAGGGAAGAGGAGAAAATGCTGGTTATCAGCAATGTTTTCTAATATTCCAGAAACAAATCCATTCATTTGATCCTTTGTTGAATTGACATCTGCAAATGCTCTCAATTCGCACCAGTATAAAATTCTGTTGTCCGGTAAATAGTTTAACTCTATACCACACAAGAAAATTTTGGACTGGTCCAAATTGAAAGCATTTGCAGACGACAAAATAAAGGTGACTGAAAAGTAGAAATTTGTTCTGGGAAGGATAGAAAACACTGTGGAAAAAGGAGAAAATGCTGGTTACCAGCATTTTCTCCTTTTCCCACAGTGTTTTCAAAAGGCTTCTTTCTCAGGGGCATCAAAAGTAGGGATTGAGTGGTAATGGGTTAAATGACCCTGAGAAAGAAGCCTTTTGAAAAAATTTGGGAAAAGGAGAAAATGCTGGTAACCAACATTTTCTCCTTTTCCCAAAACAAATATAACTATTTCCCTTCTCAAAACAAATTTTCAAACTTTTCAATCACATTTATTTGTAAACTTAAAATTTGAAAATTGTTTCAAGCAGGGTAGAAAGCATTGTGGTTACCAGCATTTTCTCCTTTTCCCACAATGTTTTCAAAAGGCTTCTATCTCAGGGTTGAAAAGAAAAACGGACTGTTTGGAAAAGAGTTAAAGATGCCTGTCTACAGCCGGTGAGCAGAAACGCTTTTAAATTTCAAAAAGAAAAATAGAATTGTACAGAAATATGTCCTTTGTGTACAGAAGGATAAATTACTGACATATATCGTGTAAATGAAAAAAGAAACACGGGGGTTTGTGTGAAAAACCTAAAATTGGCCAAAGAAAACTGGCTGACGATCGAAGCTGTAAACAATGGCGGTGACTCACGGAAATTTATCGTTGGTTTCCGCCTAGAGTCGGATACGGTGTAACTTACATATAGGCCTCGATCTCCGTCTAAAAATAGAGGCTGCAACAGAGAAGCATCCATTTTCCTTTATTTACCGCATCAAGGCCAAGGTCAAATATAGACACGTTACAGTATGCATGATCATCATACGAATCTACCCGAGTGTATAACGGATATCGAAAATCTTCGATTCAAAATTCGGAAACGACCAGTCTGTTTACATTGAAGGCCGCAAGTCCGCGAAATGCATTTTCTATCAGGCGTAATCTAAGCAACCTTGCAACCGTCAGGCGCAATATTTGGCATAGATATATAAGAATGACTATATTTTGATAAAGTGAAAACAAAATGAGTTAAAACTGGCTTAAAATGAGTATTATTACCTCTTTAAGAATTAAGATTGATTTTATGGTGTTTTCAACATTATTTCAGTTATTGTGCAGCAGCCAGTGCACCTATCCATCCGTTCCTGGAGTTTCTTTTACCAGTACCTTGCACAATTTTCTTTCCAAGCCACTGGCTGCTTTCCTACTTGATTATCATCGAAACAATGGTCAGCGGTAGGATTAATAAACCCTTTACCCCATAAGGCATTTCTATGGTATCCCTAATAGACCCTAAATAACAGCAAGGATGAAGCCGTTTCTTATATGTATATGGCACCTTTTGATAGTGTAGAAAACATTGTGGCAAAAGGTGAAATTGCTCGTCACGAGCAATTTCACCTTTTGCCACAATGTTTTCCAAAGGCTCCTACAGGCAATGTGTAGAAATGAGTATCTATGGAGTAAAGGGTTAAGGGTTAAGGAAAGGAAAAATGAGGCTAATACAATCTTCAATGATCATCACCTGACTGTTGTAAATATATACAAGCTATCAATCAGCTTTATGAATCACTTTCATGTTTCATACAGTTAGACAGATACAGATAATGAAGTTGTAAATTTAATATCTTGCCTTGAACCCCACACATACAGAATTTCTATCAAATTTCTTGCCTATCTCTTTATCACACAATCCCAACTTTTAACTACCCTGAGACAGAAGTTTGAAATCATTGTAGGAAAAGGAGAAAATGCTGGAGACCAGCATTTTCTCCTTTTCCCACAATGCTATGCTTTCCAAAAGAAATTTCACTAATTGAGTCACATTTATTTTGTCGTCTGCAAATGCTTTCAATTTGGAACTGTCCAAAATTTTGTCGTCTGGTAAAGAGTTTCAATGCCCATGAATGAAGAGGAAGGCTTTCGAACATGTTGCAGGAAAAGGTAAATTTGTTTTTCATCCATTTCCTACAATTTTTTCAAATGTCTTCTTCATTAGGGTCATTCAAACTCCGGATTGACCAGTAAGAGTTTAGACGATGTTTACAAAAGGGTAGAAAAATTGATGAAAAAAACAAGAGAAAATGCTAGTCAGGAAGCAATATTCTTTGTCCACAATTTTTTTTCAGAATGTTCTTTCGCCAGGTCATTGAAATGCAGGATTGTGTGGTAAAAGCTTGAAAGCTGTGCATGAAAAAGGAATACTCTGACAAAAAGGAATTTAACTCTCTTTACCACACAATGATGATTTTCAACGACCCCGAGGAAGAGGTCTTTTGAAAACATTGTGGGAAAAGGAGAAAATGCTGGTAACCAGCATTTTCTCCTTCTCACACAAAGTTTTTTACCCTATCAGAGAAAAATTGTATCATTTGAGCCACTATGAAATTATTGTCTGAAACTGCTTTCAATTTGGATAGTTCTAAAATTTTGCCGTGTGGTAAAGAGTTAACCCTTTCTGAAACAATCCCTGGTTTTTACAGGACTGGAATAGTAGCCTTTTGAAATCATTGCGGGAAAAGGAGAAAATGCTGGTAACCAGCATTTTCTCCTTTTTCCACAATGTTTTCTACCTTATCATAGACAGAAATCATCTTTTCAGCAAGAGTTGAATTGTCGTCTGCAAATGCTTTCAATTTGGATAGTTCTAAAATTTTGCCGTGTGGTAAAGAGTTAACCCATTACCACACAATCCCTACTTTTGACACCCCTGAGAAAGAAGCCTTTTGAAAACATTGTGGGAAAAGGAGAAAATGCTGGTAACCAGCATTTTCTCCTTTTCCCACATTGTTTTCTACCCTTCCCAGAACAAATTTCAATTTTTTAGTCACCTTTATTTTGTCATCTGCAAATGCTTTCAATTTGGATCAGTCTAAACTTTTCTTGTGTGGTAAAGAGTTAAGGCATCTCCTTGCAGCATTATGCCACAAAATTCATAATACTATTATTAAAATCCATAAAATCTTTGGCGCCTAAATCATGAGGTAGACTGGTCCTTGGCCATGTGGAAAATTGGTCAAATGTTTCCATCCAGGTCAGATTGCGGAGGCTGACCTGAGTTGATGCTTTTTGTAGGTGTATTAAACCCCTATTTTACAGAGCATGGTTTACAATGTAATTGCTTTGTGGCCAGCATTGTCTTCTTCATCTTCGCCAGCCAAGTTTACGATCACTACGTGGATCTTACCTTGGCAGATTGAGCTTGATTTTTACAACCCCCCGATATGCCTTTTCATTGGATGCAGGCAGCTCTAGCTGCATCGAATAAAATCGCTTTGATAAAAATAGAACATGGTCCCTACTTTTCGAATAATAGGTAAAACATGGAAACCCACGTGGATGTATGCTTATCGCTTCATGTGTATTCGTAAGCGGTTTGTAAAACGATATTTCATTAAATTTGCTTCTAGAAACATGATGTAAAGGGGAGTAATAACCAGCATCCAATAGAGGGCGCATCACAGGAATCTCAAAATCGGGCTCAATCAGCCAAGGTAAGATCCACATAGTGATCGTAAACTTGGCTCGCGAAGATGTGTCTTCTTTTGCCACAATGGTCTCTTCCATTAGCAGAGCTCCAGATAGAGGGAGTGATTTTGATTTCAAAATTGAAAATATCAATAATTCTCCACTAAACCCTATGTTGTGGGTACTCATTAGAATCGTCTCATTGAGACGAATCTAATGAGTACCCACAACATAGGGTTTTGAAAAGAAACAATGGATTTAGATTACCATCTCACCCTCTTATCTGGAGTTTTGATAAGGGTTGTTAAAAGTTGGGATAAACTGGGAAAGTCATGTGATATCATAAAGGCAAATAAAAGAATAATGTAGTGAGATTTGTTGCCATTCTTATCACTCTATTTAGATCACAAAAGTCATAAGCTGAAAGGTTTCACTGGTACCTTACCTACTTAAAACTTTCAACCTTCAATGTTTTATTGAGGCTACCATGAGATTAGGCAAAGCCTCTTTTCCTATGTGAATTTTTGTTTTAAGGTAGGAGACTCCCGAAGGAAAATATCTATTTTCACCTTAATATTATGCTAAAAAATTTGCTATCAATAAAAATAATCCATTATTGAACTAGTTGAACCAAGCAACTTTTTCCTTTTTATCCATCTAAATATTATCATTTATGAAATCATAAACCACCATATTCTTGTTACAAAGAAAGACAATAATGACCTCCCTTTTCAGAAAACTAACAACAAATTCAATACATAATTTCAAGATAGACATCAAAGGAATTTCTGGTCCTTCAAAACTGCAACAAAAGTGTTTTATCAGTATAAATCCTTATTTATCAATTAACAAGAAATTTTATTCCATGTTGCACTAGTAGTATAATTGGTGGTGCGTTTAATATTATTTTCAGTTAACCCCTTTACCACACAATGACGACTTTTGATGACCTGGTGGTAGAAGCCTTTTGAAAACATTGTGGGAAAAGGAGAAAATGCTGGTAACCAGCATTTTCTCCTTTTCCCACAATGTTTTCTACCCTCTTCAAATCAAATTGCAATTTTTCAGTCATATTTATTTTGTTGTCTACAAATGCTTCCAAATTGGACCACTCTATAAATTTGTCGTTTGGTGAAGAGTTAATCCCATGCGACCAATGCACTCATCCATGTTTTCAGGGAGCTCCTTTTTCCAATACTATGCACACTATTCTTTCTTTCCAAGCAACTGGCTGCTTTCCCATATAACCACTGTCAAAACAATGGTCAGTGTTAAAGGAGGAATGAATCCTGTTGCAATAACTATCATCGATCCTTCGAAAGAAATTGGCCAAGTCGGGGATTGAACCCACGATTTCCTGTTCTCAAGTCCTGTACACTATCACAGAGCTTCTGGGGCTCTGCTCTCGGCCAGTTCAGATCAAGATCAGATTGCACAAAAGGTGTCCAGCATGGTTTATTTGGCGCTTATTATGGTTAGTTTAACTCTTTACTCCATAGATACTCATTTCGACGCATTGCTTGCAGGAGCCTTTGGAAAACATTGTAACAAAAGGTGAAATTGCTCGTGACGAGCAATTTCACCTTTTGTCACCATGTTTTCTATGCTATCAAAAGGTGTCATATACACATAAGAAACAGCTTCATCCTTGCTGTTATTTAGGGTCAATTAGAGATTCCATAGGAATGCCTTATGGGGTAAAGGGTTAAACATACTTATTTTACATTTTATATTTACATTATTTACTTTTTTCGATTGAGAAATAAGTTCTTACAATTTATACTACCGTAATCTCTCTCAATTCTGCTTCCTGGGAACTACACGAGTACTAATGCGCTGCATATGTGGGCCAAGGAACAATCATAAAGTTGACACACGCTCCCAGGTATCGAACTCACGAATCAAACTCCGAACCTTATGGTTATGAAACTGACGCCATACCTCACAACCACCACAGTGTGGTGAATGACCGGCTTTAGAAAACATTATTTCCCACACCATGAAAGACGAGATCCAGGATTTGACTAATGATTTATTTGTTATCTGCAAAACGCTTCATCGAGGACAAGGCAAAAAAGTTGTAGTCTAGTAAGGATTTTAAATGGCAAATTACAATTTTTGATTATGCATTTCTTACAATGTCTCCAAAAACTGGGATATGCTCCTCTATATTGACAGCTTTGAATTACAAAACTCTCAAAAACTCTTTGTAATGTGAACTTTTTGTGAGCTTGTCAAAAACTTAACTCTTTACCTAACGATAAAATGCTAGACTTGTCCAAATTGAAAGCACTTGCAGATGACAAAATAGAGATAACTCAACAATTAAAATTTGTTTCAAGCAGGGTAGAAAACATTGTGGAAAAGGTATAAAATGCTGGTTACCAGCATTTTCTCCTTTTCCCACAGTGTTTTCAAACGGCTTCTTTCACAGGGTCGTTAAAAGTCAGGATTGTGTGGTAAAGGGTTAACCCTTTCCATACAATCCTAACTTTTAATATCCCTGAAGAAGAAAGCTTTTAAAAATATTATGGGAAAAGGAGAAAATGCTGGTAGTCAGCATTTTCTCCTTTTCCCATCATGTTTTTTTCCCCATTTAAGGAAAGAAATCTTCATTTGCACTGCATTTAATTTGTGGTCTGCAAACTCTTCAATTTGGATGAGCCCAAAATCTTAACTTTCTTAACCATTCATAATCACTATTGACACAATGAGCCTTTAACAACGCTAAGGAAGAAGCCTTTTGAAAACATGGTGGGAAAAGGAGAAAATGCTGGTAACCAGCATTTTCTCCTTTTCCCACAATGTTTTCTACCCTTCCCAAATCCAATTTCAATTTGGACCAGTCTAAAATTTTGTCATTTGGTAAAGAGTTAACACTGATTACAGGTACTTAATGGACTCTTATTTCAGAGTTGGTAGCTAATTTCACCAACCTGGCTTCTCTTGTTTCAAACTATTTCTAAACCTGACATACTTTATCAGACATGGGGAAGAAAATGCAAATGACTGCAACTTCAAGGCCCCATTACTCTTATCTAACCAGATCTGTGGATAAACGACTCATCAGAAGGAAGATTTTTAAAACAATTAGGGGAAAACAGAAAATTACCCAGCATTTGCTCCTATTCCCCCAATGATTTCTACCCATTCAAAGGCTAAAATCACCTTTTGAGCTACTTTATGTACATCTTCGCAAGCCAAGTTTATGATCACTACATGGATCTAACCTTGGTTGATTGAGCCCGATTTCGAGATTCCTGCGATGCGCCCTCTATTGAATGCTGGTTATTACTCCCCTTTACATCATGTTTCTAAAAGCAAATGAAATATCGTTTTACAAACCACTTAGGAATACACATGAAGCCATAAGCGGACATCCACGTGGGTTTCCATGTTTTACCTTTTATTCGAAAGGTAGAGACCTTGTTCTATTTTTATCACAGATGAAATGCTATGAGTGATTTCATTCGTTGCATCTAGAGCTGGCTGCATCCAATGAAAAAGCGTATCGGGTGAACATAAAAATCAAGCTCGATCCGCCAAGGTAAGATCCATGTAGTGATCGTAAACTTGGCTTGCGAAGATGCCTTATATATGTCGTCTGCAAATGCTTTCAATTGGAAGAACCTTAACCCATTACCACAAAATCCCTACTTTTGATGCCCCCGAGAAAGAAGCCTTTTGAAAACACTGTGGGAAAAGGAGAAAATGTCATCTAGTGAGGAGTTAATTGACATAATTAAAATGATATACTGTGTGTGAACATTACATTGACATAGCTGTCAAAGATATTGGTCAGACAGAATGTACATGTGGTCAATCTGTCAACCGACCTGTCTGTCAACTGTTAATATTCACTACCAAATAGCTGACTGCTGACATTCATTACAAATCATTTAGCCAAATATTTGTATATTATAATATTCTAAGGATAGACCTTCCCCCAACTAATCAAAGATTTAACTCTTTACCAAACGACAAAATTTTGGACTTGTTCAAATTGAAAGCATTTGCAGACATCAAAATAAATGTGAATCAAAATTGAATTTTCACTTTGGAAAGGTAGAAAACATTGTGGGAAAAAGAGAAAATGCAAAGGAGAAATGGCAGCTACAAACATTTTCTTCTTTTCCTACAATATATTCAAAGGTCTTCTTCCTCAGGGTGACCTATAAGAACAGGATCGTTTGGAATTGGTACAGATAATAACTTTCATCAATACATCGAAAGAGCTCTGCTAAAAAGCTGGGATTCAAACTCATAAAAGCCAGATTACAACCTTGGCCTAGCTATTGTGCTATGCAATTGTCAAAGTCAAAAAAAAGTCTCCGAATTATATATACAAGTATGGTAATAGGTTAAACACTTTTTAACTCTTTACCACACAATCCCGATTTTTAACGACCCCTGTGGAAGAGGCCTTTTGAAAACATTAAAGGAAAAGGAGAAAATGCTGGTAACCAGCATTTTCTCCTTTTCCCTTAATGTTTTCATTCCTATCAAAGACAATTACCGTTACCGGAGACACGTTTGAATTGTCATGTGCAAATGCTTTCAATTTGGACAAGTTTTCCTTTTCATCGTGTGGTAAAGAGTTAAAGTATATTTTCTTCCTGGTGTTGAAGTGGAGTATCCAGTAGATCTATGCATAAAACTGTCCATTTACCGTACTACCCTGAGTTTTAACAAAGACTGAAAGAGAAAACTTCTGAAAACATTGTGGGAAAAGGAGAAAATGCTGATAACCATGGTTATCAGCATTTTCTCCTTTTCCCACAATGTTTTCTACCCTTAATAAGACATCTCATCTATTAGGTGGTATTTGATTTGTCATTTGCTGATGCTTTGAATTTGGACCGATCTAAAAAAAAAATGTTGTCTACTTAAGAGTGAACAATACACAAAATTCCCCTTTAGATAAACTGTATATCAGATTCCCATTCTCAAACCATTGTGTTGAAAAGATTTTAAAGATAATTTTATCCTTACTGCTCAAGAGAAGAAAAATCTGTTGTAACTTTGAAAGTGTGCAAAATAGCTCAGCTGTGTAAACATGCATAAATTACCAATGTAACATATGTTGTAGGGGATAGAAAAACACAAGAAATTTGTGCTGGGTCCCTATTCAACAACCATTCTTAAGAACTTTATTTTTCTCATTTGTCAAGATTTTCTGACCATGAAAGTAACAGAACTTCTGATTGGCAACACCAAATGGTTAAGCCAATCAAAAGTTCCGTAGCTTTCACATAGATGGAATTCTGAAGAATAAGACTAAGAATCTTTTAAAAAGTGGTTGGTGAATACAGGCCAGTCTTTTTAAACAACCCTATGAAAGAAACATTTTGAAAACATTGGGGGAAAAGGAGAAAATGCTGGTAACCACATTTTCACCTTCTCACACACTGTTTTCAACCCTATCAAAGACAGAAATTATCATTTTATCAACATCTAAATTGTTTATTTGCAAATGTTTTCAATCTGGTCCAGTACGAAATTTTGTCATTTGGAAAAGACTTTTGACTCTTACCAGATGACAAAATTAGAGACCGATCAAATTTGAAAGCTTTTGCAGACAACAAAATATATTATGTGACTGAAAAATTAAAATTCAGTGTGGGAAGGGTAGAAAAACATTATGGGGGAAAAAGAGAAAATGGTGGTTACCAGCATTTTCTCCTTTTCCCACAATGTTTTCTAAAGGTTTTTTTTTATTAGAGTTGTTAAAAGTTGAGATTGTATGGAAAAGGGTTAAAGAAATGTTTGCTAATGTAATCACCAAAGCGAAAATTTGAATAAACTACTTCAAATAAGAACTCAAACTATGTCAGTCGACAAATTGTCTTGCTGACTGCCGTTACAGTTGAAGTGATTTTTATAACGACCCTGAAAATGAAAGCTTTTGTAAACCTTGCAGTAAAAGGAGAAAATGCTAGTAACCAGCATTTTCTTCTTTTTCCTCGGTTTTCCATCCTAGCTGTTTTTTTAGCTACATTCAATCTGTCCTCTACGAATGCTTTGAATTTATACTGGTTTAAAACTTTGTCCTTCAGACCAAACAATAAAATTATGACATGCCTAAATTGAAAACATTTGCAAAACAAATTTGTCATCTGCAAATCCCCTCAATTTAGTCTTGTCCGAAATTTTGTCGTTTGGTACTAGTACAGAATTAAGTATTGGATCCAATTTTTTTTGGCCATTTCGATTTACCAAGTGCATTTACCTTAACCCTTAACACAATGCCGACTTTTAACGACCATGGGAAAGAAGCTTTTAGAAAACATTTTGGAAAAGAAGAGAAAATGCTGGTAACCAGCATTTTCTCCTTTTCCCACAATGATTTTCTACCCTGTCAAAGACAATTTGCATCATTTTAGCCATTATGAAATTGTTATTTGCGAATGCTTTCAATTTGGATAGGACTAAAATTTCACCCTGGGGTAAAGCGTTACAACTGGAAAAGTCCAGAATTTTGCTAGTCAGAAAGAGTATGAAGTTTTTTTTTTCAAACCGGTTAAAGAAAAATTCTTACCAAGATCTTTCAGCAGGTCTTTAAAATCGTTTTCTAATTTATCCCAATCAACTTCCGCATCAAGTTTATCTGGTTTGGTCGGAGCATCTTTTTCACTTTTTATATTGTCCAGTTCAACTTTATGGAATTTACGATTATCTTTACCTCTTACGATAGATTTAACTGATTTTCTTTTAGCATTAATTGGTTGTACAAACTTTGCACGAAGTTCAACTGTTGATGTACCAGCATCACCAACAGACCGTTTTGGTACAATAGGTTTGACACTAGCTCCAGGCTTTTCTTGTGTTTTTGTTTCTTGAAAACGATTGGGAACCGGTTTTAAGTTTAACTTTAGTTCACTTGGAGATACTCCTCCAAAAAGTAAATTAGCCTTTTCTTTTACATTACCAGAGTACGATGGTGATGGCAATGGTTTTTTTGGAAGATCATTCGGTTTAGAGTCTTTGTTTAGCATTGTTTCCGTATTTCCATTGGATTCTTTTGAGACATTAGAATTTGCAACAGTCTCCTTGTTGTTGTTGTTATTTGAATCGTCCTGTTTTTGTTTCCATTTTGGCACAGGTTTTACGGCAGTGTTTGGTTTATCGAGTGGAGGTGGTGCGTTCCCCGTCTGAAATGCTGCTGGAATGTTCACTTTACTGTTTCTTTTGGTTAAACTTGGGGGATTTGTGGTCTGTTTGTCTTTATTAGTCTCTTCATTTTCATTTGATTTGTCTGTGTTGATTTTGTTCGCTGATTCCACAACAGGTTTAATAAATCCTGTCACACTCGGAGGTTTATATCCAGATGTTGCGACTCCACCAAATTTTGAAGCGATGTTTCCTGACTTTGAAGGTATGCCGGGTTTCGATACAGTAGCTGGTTTGCTTGTACCTGATCCAGGGTTCTCGAATTTGTTCTTAAGAGCGCTTAATCCTGAAGGTTTCACAGGGCTTATACCTTCATCGTATATTTCTTCCTCCTAGAAAAAAAAAAGAAAAGTGTTATTCTAAATAATAGTACTGTATTCTATACTATGGTATTTTCTTTGCTATGTAAACCATTTTCATAAGTCAACCTTTTTTTTAACACAATGCCGGGTTTTAACCATCTTGGAGGAAAAACTCTCTAGAAGATACTGTACAAAGAATTTAAATAAACTAATTTAACTCTTTACCACACAATCCCGACTTTTAACGACCCTGAGAAAGAAGCCTTTTGAAAACACTGTGGGAAAAGGAGAAAATGCTGGTAACCAGCATTTTCTCCTTTTCCCACAGTGTTTTCTACCCTTCCCAAACCAAATTTTAGTTTTTCAGTCATCATTATTTTGTCGTCTGCAAATGCTTTCAATTTGGACCAGTCTATTATTTTCTCGTGTGGTAAAGAGTTAAACGAGTACTCAAACCATGTCAGTCAACGAATTGTTTTGTTGACTGCCATTCCAGTTAAAATAAATCTTTTTAACAACCCTGAGAAAGAAAGCTTTTGAAAGAAAACATTGTATGATCTGAGAAAGAAGCCTTTAGAAAACATTGTGGTAACCAGCATTTTCTCCTTTTCCCACAATGTTTTTCTACCCTTCACAAAACAGATTTCAAATTTTCACACATTTTAATTTTGTTGTCTGCAAAAACTTTCGATCTGGAACAGTCTAAAATATTGTTGTTTGGTAATGAGTTAAATGATATGAATTAAATCTGAATTCATTTTAATGTTGTTTACTTTTGGCATCTATTGTGACTTTAAGTTCATCAAATTTTATATGTTTTTTTTTCTTATGAAATCAACAGTGTTTCAGTTGAACTAAATTTTCAAGATGATTTGTGTATAATACATGGATCCGTGGCGATAAGATAAACCGACTACCTTAGTTACTGTTGCCAAGGTCTCACAAACAAACGTATTCAATACATACACAGTTTAGCAGATAGGCTACTTAAATCGTGCTGTCGTGACTGTTTCTCTCAATAGAATTCCTGAAAAAGTACTTTAATCATATATTTCTATCGATGATAAATTCTCAGTAAGCAATTTAAAGGTGCTTAACTAATTTATATACGGAGATGTATTAAAAGGGCGAATTACGGGGGCGACGTACAATGTAACAGATTTACATGTTTAAACAAAAATTTGAACATATAAAAAACATCAACAAATCTCCGTTTTGCCATAGAATAATAGAATTAACGATACTTATTGTTTTCGTCGGGCTAGTAAAGTCATCTTAGCATCATACCAAGTTAAATAACACTGAATTACAAGCCTTTCGAAAAGTTTATAGAATGTCTGATTCAACAGAGACGTTTAAGTTAATGAAAAATTTCAATATTACGTAGGGGGAAAAGGGTTGTCTGATGATTATAAAATGTGTCAAGTGTGTTGTCAATTAAGAAAATTGTTAATATCACTGACGGTAGTATATGATATACTGATGACAACGGGTGGTCAAGTTGATTAGAGCGGTAATTTGCTTTGCAATCAAACACACTTCTTATCAAATTAACAGTTTACCAACACACCTTTTGTGCTAAAGTGCAGATGTGCTCATCCATTTAAACTCGTCACCAAATGACAAAATTTTTAGAGCAATCCAAACTCAAATATTTGCAGACAACAAAATAAATGATTCAAAAATTGAAATTTGTTTTTGAAAGAGCGCAAAACACAGTGAGAAAAGGATAAAATGAATGTTACACGCATTTTCTCCTTTTTCCGCAATGCTTTTAAAAGCTTTCTACGGGTCGTTAAAACTCGGTGTTATGTGGTAAACGGTTAAAACATCAAGTCAAGAGAAAAATTTCCAAGTTCCACCAGATCAGAAGTTAGACTTTTTTTAAAATTGAAATATACTCCTAGTGAGGAAGAACTACACGTCAAAGTGCTTATTGTAATCAGCAGGTTCTTTAAATCCAAGACTAATCATCATGTAATTTGCAATCTGATCTATATCTACACATCAGAGATCGTACATACGATCCCAGTACACATTCAGCATGTTCTTCATGCACCATGGGTTAAGATTATTGTCAAATTGAAACATTGGTAACAAGTTACGCGGCCACTTTTTGGATGTGCATAGGTAATTGAACAAGTTTAATATTCAAGTAAAAGTATTTCTTTTTATTAATACTTCATATAGGTCTATTTTTAGCTTTGTTTTTCTCTTTTCTCTTTCAGAGAGGAAAAATCATAGAATACTTTGAATTAATCCATTATCCAGCGCTGATCAGCTCTTTGCATAAGTTCAAATTTTCAGTAATCATCACAATTTAAACTTGTCTATAGCCTCTGATGATCTCACGTCATCGGTACACGTTCGCAAAGCACATTTTTAAAGCTTTTTTTAAAATTCAAACGTTAAAAACACAACATAAATAAAGAGAATTGCATTCTTCCAACGTTAACAGTCGTTTATTTGTGAGCCGAAATAGCAGAAACCAAGGTAGGACATCGGGTAGAATAAATGCGATGTCTTGATTGGTCAAATATCGATTTCCACGGATCCATGTATTAGGTTGAGGACAGATTACCTTTCTAAGGTCTAAAATGATATTTTGGCAGATTATTAACTCTTAACCAAACAACGAATTTGTAGACTGGTCCAAATTGAAAGCATTTGCAAACAACAAAATAAATGTGACTGTAAAATCGAGATTTGTTTTGGAAAGGGTAGAAAACATTGTGGGAAAAGGAGAAAATGCTGGTTACCAGCATTTTCTCCTTTTCCCACAATGTTTTCAAAAGGCTTCTACTTCAGGGTCATCAAAAGTCAGCATTGTGTGGTAAAGGGTTAACCATTTGCAACACAATCCCTGGTTTTTTACAACCGTGAGATAGAAATTTTTTGAAAACGTCAGAAAAGAATAAAATACTGGTAACCAGCATTTTCCCCTTTTCCCACAACGATTTTTTTGCCAGTATTTTGCCTTTAACTTTACCAAAAAATCCTGCATTTCACAACCCTGTAAAAGAAAGCTTTTAAAAACATTGAAGGAAAAGGAAAAAATGCTGGTAATAAGCATTTTCTCCTTTTCAAACAATGTTTTCCATGCTTCCCATAACAAATTCATTATTTTAGTCACCTTAAAGTTGTCGTCTGCTAATTCTTTGAATTTGGAAAAGCGCGAAATTTTGTCATTAGTTAAAGAATTGAATAATCAAAAATAAACATCTCTATGGATCAAACACAGCAACTTACCACAGTAAAAATCCTGTTTTAGGACAATTTGAAATTTGAGGGATCGTTTATTTCCGTTCACCCTTAACCCATTACCAAACGACAATATTTTAGACTGGTCAAAATTGAAAGCATTTGCAGACGACAAAATAACAGTGACTGAAATTTGAAATTTGTTTTGTGAAGGGTAGAAAACATTGTGTAAAAAGAAAATGCTGGATACCAGCATTTTCTCCTTTTCCCACAATGTTTTCTAAAGGCTTCTTTCTCAGGGGCATTGCGCAGTAATGGGTTTAGCTGCTAAGCGCGACTCACTGACCTCTTGCAGGCAGTCTAGATCAAGATCAGACTGCACGTTCTGTGCGGTCTGATCTTGGATCTGCACTCTCCCATGAGGAGATATTATTCCCCATAACAGAACTTTGAAATAAAGATATCTGGGTTTTTACAATCAAATTGAACTTTTCATTTTAGTTATTTACCAGGATAAGAGTTAACCCTTTACCAAACAATCCCTGGTTTTTACGGGCCTGGAATGGTAGCCTTTTGAAAACATTGTGGGAAAAGGAGAAAATGCTGGTAACCAGCATTTTCTCCTTTTCCCACAATGTTTTCTATCCTATCATAAACAGAAATCATCTTTTCAGCAAGAGTTGAATTGTCGTCTGCAAATGCTTTCAATTTGGTCTAGTCCAAAAGTTTGTTGTTTGGGAAAGGGTTAAATTCTCATAAGGAAGCTTTATAAACGGAAGTCTTTACCAAACCAATTCTTAGCCTTGTCCAAATTGAATGCACTGGCAGACAACAAATAAAATGTTCTGCAAATGGTGTAACTTTTCTTTGAAAGGGTAGTGTATTAACTTTTTACCACAAAATCCTAACTTTTAACAACCATGAGAAAGAAGGCCTAGGAAATCATTGTGGGAAAGGGAGAAAATGCTGTTAACAAGCATTTTCTCCTTTTCCCTTAATGTTTTCTACCCTTTCCAAATCATATAAATTTCAATTTTTGATTCACTTAAATTTTTGTCTGGTTACCAGCATTTTTCTCCTTTTCTCCTGATGTTTTTTAAAATCTTCCTGTTTCAGTGTCTTTTGAACTCTAAATAGAAAGAGTTTACTCTTAAAATTTAGATTGTTCCAAATAGAAACCTTAGCAGACGACAAAATTAAAATGACTCAAAAATTGAAATTTGTTTTGGGATGGGTAGAAAACATTGTGAGAAAAGGAGAAAATGCTGGTTACCAGGAATTTTCGCCTTTTCCAACCTTGTTTTAAAAAGGCCTCTTTAAGGATCGTTTGGTAAAGTGTTCACAGAAGATTTTACGAGACAGTTAAATTTTAGAATTGTCCAAATTGAAAGCATTGGCAGACGACCATGTGAAAGTGATTCAAAACCTGAAACTTAGGTTTAAACAAACTTATTCCACATTGGAAACAAGTTTTTATAACTTTTACTAATCTCTCTCAATTCTGCATCCTGGGAACTACATCGCAAAGTTGATACCTGCTCTCAGGTATTGAACTCAAGACCTTTTGGTTATGAGGCCGACATTCTACCTCACAAATACCGACTCTACAACCTGAAACCTGGTGACTTGGAGGAAAGATGGAAGCTGTTTAACTCATTACCAAATGACAATATTTTAGGCATTTGCAGACGACAAAATAAAAGTGACTGAAAATTTAAAATTTGTTTTATGAAGAGAAGAAAACATTGTGGGAAAAGGAGGAAATGCTGGTTACCAGCATTTCCTCCTTTTCCCACAATGTTTTCAAAAGGCTTCTTTCACAGGGGTACTGAAAGTCAGGATTGTGTGGTAAAGTGTTAACCTGCATTTTCTCCTTTTCAGACAATGTTTCAAAAGCCGCTTTCCTAGAAGCAAATAAAACCTGGGACAGTGTAATACAGGATAAGAGAAAATTTTCAAAGACTTGCCAAGAAGTAAAGGTGGAACTGTGCAGAAGATTTTACTTTTTAGCACAATCCCGACTTTTAACAAATCTGAGCAAAAAGCCTTTTGAAAACATTGTGGGAAAAGGAGAAAATGCTGGTTACCAGCATTTTCTCCTTTTCTCACAATGTTCTCCCATAGTTCTTCCCAAAACAAATTTCAGTTTTCTTTCAATGCTTTTGATTTGGACAGGTCTAAAATTTGTCACTCAGTAAAAAGTTAATCCTTTACCACACAATCCTAAGTTTTAACACCTCCCCCCACCCCCCCCCTTCCCCCACCCCGAAGAGAAGGCCTTTTGGAAACAATGTAGGAAAAGGAGAAAATGCCGGCAACCAGCATTTTCTCCTTTTCCCACAATGTTTTCGCCACTGCTCAAATCAAACTTCTGTTTATGAGCCACATTTATTTTGTCGTCTGTAAATGCTTAGAATTTGGATTAGTCCGAAATTTTGTTGTCTGATAAAGAGTTAACCCTTTCCCAAACAATCCCTGGTTTTTACCGGTCAGGAATAGAAGCCTTTTGAAAACATAGTGGTAACCAGCATTTTCTCCTTTTCCCACTATGTTTTCTACCCTATCATATAGAATCAAAGTACTGAAAGTACTGTTGGAAGGCGAGTTTAGAATATAGGCATAACATATTGCAATACATTTTCCTGTACTTAAATCGCCTGTCCTGATACAGCAAAGTCGATAGAGTTGTGCAATGTTCCTGTGCAATGAAGACCATTTTACCATCCTGAGTTTTAGCAAACTTGAAGAAGGCTTGTGAAAATATGTTGAAAACATTAAAACGAATGGACTTTTCTGAAACTCCTTTCCATTTCATTTGAAGGAAAAGTTTTATGTGATAGCAAAGAGTTTTAATTCGCTGTTTCCCGTATATGTTTTTACTTTGTATAGAAACTTAGATCTAACCCTCTATTAGCCCAATAATGACTTTAAAAGGTCTAGGAAGAAGGCTTCAGAACTTTTGGTCTGAAAAGGAGAATACGGTGCTAGTTGACATATTTGATCTTTTCCTAAAATGTCTTCCATCCCATTTCATACAGGTTCCATCAATGGTGCCAGATCAAAAAATTGCTACCTGAAAATGCATTCAATTTTGGAAAGTCTAATTTTTTTTTCTTCGTGTAAAAAGCCATGAAAGTTTCTCCTTTTCAAAATTAAGTTTTTAAATTGCCTCTTTCTCAGGGTTGTTAAAACTGTACTTGATAGGGTATGGTAAAGGATTAAAGAATAGTTTTTGCTTGAAAATGCAATCAATTTTGATAGATCTAAAACTGTAAGTCTGTAATGAGATGATTAATTTCTTGAAAGTCTTTACCATTTTACTCCATGGATAATTTTATTGAGAGAGCAAAGAGTTTTTAGAAAGGTACATTTTAGAGTATAGAAACTGAGATTCAGCCTTTCAGATCACAATACTGACTTTCAACAATGTTGAAGAAGAGGCTTTTCAAAGCATTGTAGGAAAAGTAGCAAATAATGATAATCAACCTTTTGTTTGACTTTCCTACGATGTTTTCCATCTTAGTAACCCTTTACAAAACCCTTCAGAAAATAACAAAAAATTTGGGCCGTCTACATTAAAGCAATTAGCAGATAATAAGTTAAGAGCAGCTGAAAATGTGCCGTTTGGCTGGGAAAAAGTACAAAACATAGTGGTAAAAAGAGAAAATGCTCGTGACTAGCGTTTTTTCCTTTTCCAAAAGTATTTTGAAACTTTTTTTTTCCCTTGAGGTTGTCAAAATTTCAGTGTCGTTCAGTTAAAAGGCTTTTTTTTTTTTCTTTGTTTACCATTTTATTTGAAATATACTTTATCAAGACTGAAATAGACTTTCAAAACAAACGACTTTCAATGTTCAAAACGGAGATTTAACATGTAGATTATAATACATGTGCTGGGTTTTAATGACCTTAAAGAACGGAGGCTTTTTAGAAAGGGAAGGGTATTTTGAAAGCATGCAGGAACACGAGAAAATGCTGGTAACGAACATTTTCTCCGTTTTGCGCAATGTTTACCATCCTATCAAGGATAACCAACCAACATCATTTGACGGTTGACTTCTTAGGTCGTGTAAGGAACGTCGGAAGGTGTTCTTCGTTTATACGATTCTTGTAATCTATGACTCTGTTAACCCTTATACTAGAGTGCTGGATTGATGAAAATGGCATTTTACATCTCGGGCAAAATGCTTAATTATTGCAACCTCACCCTGGGCTGTTTTGGTCGGGTTATTACAATACAGCTAATCCGACATAAGATTGCATATTCTGTGCAGACTATAGAATCGTCTGCCTTGTCTTCAAAAGAGACAGGCGTAATAAACGATCTAAGGGTTCATTGACATTAACGCTTGTCTTTCATTAATCCCGCGTAACCGGAATGTACGTTCAGCTTGTCGGCAAACATGAAAGCAAAATGATTGCCAATTTGCCAATATTGAGATACACCCTATTCCTTCGTTCGACAAAAATATATCGTGTACAATTACACAGATACAGGTCCTTGATCCGTGTTCTTAGAAAATCACGAACACGTCCGATGCACTATAGGACAGTGGGGATTCTCCCTGTCAAGTTAATTTTATCATTGTATTATTCAGTTTTGGAAAAAAGTGTATAGTTGAAGGAAATTCTTTCGAGGAAAATAAATGGGAATATATAAGGTAAAGATTTCAGTTCTAATAATGACGGAGGTAAGTGATTATGATAACAATTCATTGCGATAAGCGTTTATTCTTTTCCTGACAAAGAAATTTCAGACTAAGTTGACATTGAAAGCACTGATTCATACAGATGACAAATTCAGGGTGGCCCAAATTAGTGACGAAATTTGTTCTTGATAGGGTAGAAACATTGTGATAAAATGAAAAAAAAAATGCCGGTTTTCGATTGTAATTTCCCCTCTGCTCTCGATGTTTTTAAAAGCTTGATTTTCAGAGTCGTTTCAAGTGAGCGGTAAAGGGTTAAATATTTATGAATAATTGCTGAACGTTAAGCAACGTGATGACCAAAAAAAGTTAAAATTCCTTGCATGTTAAAACGGTTACAGATCATGTTATTGTCATTTTTGACGTAGTAAAATCCGATCATACTCGTATATTAGAAAAGAAGTGATCAGCCTGGAACCTACATCGGTACATCATACTGACCAGAACTACTTCGAAATGACACATCTATTGTGATTTCAACTGATAATCATAAAGTCAAGCACAACTTTGATAAAAGAAAAATATTTCTTTGAAAGAGAAAATTTTGTTTAAACACTTGATGATTCAAAGGAATTTATTTCATTGAAATTTTACTCCTCACAAAGACAGAATAAGGTTGCCAACAGAGGAAAAGGGTCTATCAGCGGTACGTCATTCAAAGAAGCTATCCGATTGGTTAGTTCTGGGATAGTAAATTTACATGTACGATCCCACTGGTTAGTTGTTTATGCGTTGTGAAGTGGAAGTAGATCCGAATGACGTCATGTTAGTAGCTTTCGATTGGCTTATAATAGCTATGGTTTATTCGTTGCTGTAGCAACGTGATTATATCACTGAATTGATCCAAAGTATTTTGCATTTGTCAAAAACGATACTTTTACGAATTCGATTTCATTCCTTCTAGAAACTTGAAGTTTCTTCTTGCTGTTCTGATTAAATTTACAATGGTCTCGACACTATTTTGTTCTAATGTACTCGAGAAGTATCGAACTATTTGAAAGGCGTTTTGATAATGCTGTTCAGAGGCATTTTCAGCAAGCTGCCGAGCGTTGACATATGAAGGCGAGAGTGAAAATCTCGCCTTCCAAAAATCATCTTTTCAGCAACTGTTAATTTGTCATCTGCAAAAATGCTTTCAATTTGGTCTGATCCAAATTTTGCCGTTTGGGAAAGAGTTAAGTGAGTGTCAATCTTCAGCTCTTCACCAAACAACCCTTACTTTGGACAACTCATCTAGGAAGATACCTATTAAAAACATGGTGAGAAAAGAAGAAAATTTAATGTTCTCTATCCTCACAGAGACATTCTTCATTTACCACACAATCCCGACTTTTAATGACCCTGAGAAAGAAAGTCTTTGAAAACATCGTGGGAAAAGGAGAAAATGCTGGTAACCAGCATTTTCTCCTTTTCCACAATGTTTTCTACCCTTTCCAAATTAAATTTCAATTTTCGATTCACATTTATTTTGTCGTCTGCAAATGCTTTCAATTTGGAAGAGTCCAAACTTTTGTTGTTTGGTAACCAGCATCTTCTCCTTTTCCAACAACTTTTCTGTCCTTTCGGAGATAAATTTCATTATTCAAGCCACATTTAACCCTTTCCCAAACAAGCCCTGGTTTTTACGTGTCTACAGTAAAAGTCTTTTGAAAACACTGTGGGAAAAGGAGAAATTGCTCGTAACGAGCAATTTCTCCTTTTCCTACAGTGTTGTCTACCCTTTTTGAGAACTTTCTGCCATTTTCTCCAAATTTAAAATTGTCGTCTGCATACTCTTTTGGTTTGGAAGAGTCCAAAATTTGTCGTTTGGGAAAGGGTTAATTTGTCGTCTGCTAATACTTTACTTTCAATTTGGACAAATCTAAAATTTTGTCGTCTGCTAAAGGAAGCGATAAAGTGTTACGATATTGTGAAAGTCATACAGGAAATCCTAAAACTTGATCATGGATTGTCAACAGTTATACTGTCTGTTTCACAAGGTTTGTCCATCTATCGTTTCATACATTGCTTCTCTCTTTACCACATAAGCAAATAACAGACCTGTCAAAATTGAAAGCATTTGCAGACGACAACTGAAACATGGCTCTGATGATGGAATTTGTCTTGGATAGAGAAGAAAACATTGTGGGAAAAGGTAAAAATACCAGCATTTTCTACTTTTTCCACAATGTTTTCAATGGGCTTCTTTCTAGAGGTCGTTAAAAGTTGGGATAGTATGGTAAATTTGGTAATGAGTTCACTCTTTCTTTACCAAACGGCATAGTTTTAGACCAGTCCTAAATTGGAAGTATCTGCAGACGAAAAAATTAGGCTGACTCAAAAATTGAAACTTGTTTTAGGAAGGGTAGAATACAGTGTTTTTTGGGGAAAAGGAGAAAATGCTGTTTACCAGCTTTTTCTCCTTTTCCCACAATGTTTTCTATAGGCTCCTTTCTCAGGGTCTCTTTACCAAATGACTGATCCAAATTAAAAGCGTTTGCAGACAACAAATTAAATATTACTTCACTCATTACCACACAATCCCGACTTTTAAGGACCCTGAGAAAGAAGCCTGGTAACCAGAATTTTTTCCTTTTCACACAATATTTTCTACCCTATCATAGTCAGAAATCATAATATTACCAAGATTTAATTTGTTGTCTGCAGATGCTTTGAATCTGGTCAAGTCCAAAATTCGTTGTTTGGAAAAGAGTTAAATGGTGGAATTGGCTTTTAAAAGGGTTGAAAATATTGCGGGGGGAAAAAGGCAAAAATGCTTATAACAAACATTTTCTACTTTTACCACAATGTTTTCCCCCATATGATAGACATATTTCAGATTTTGTGAAACATTGATTAAAAATGTCGTCAGCCAACACTTTAGCATCTGATTGGTCTTTAATTATGCCATGTGGTTAACAGTTTAATCCATTACCACACAATGCCGACACTAAACGACCTTTAGAAAGAAGAATTTTGAAAACATTGTGAGAAAAGGAGAAAATACAAACATTTTAGGCTGGTTCAAACTGAAAGCACTTGCAGATGACAAAATAAAAATAACTCAGAATTTGAAATTTGTAAATTTGTTTCCAGCGGGGTAGAAAACATTGTGGAAAAAGGAGAAAATGCTGGTTACCAGCAAATAACCAGCATTTTCTCCTTTTTCCACAATGTTTTCAAAAGGCTACTATCTCAGGGTCATAAAAACCAGGGATTGTTGGGTAAAGGTTTAATTTGTTTACTTTTTCAGTGCCAAGGGCAAATACATTGTTTTTTCGGGAAGCATCATAAAACATGCAGTCTGATCGTGGAGCTCTACTTTCTGCTTGTACAGAATATACTGTCTGATCTTGTATCTATACTGTTCACTTGTACAGAATGTGCTGTCTGATCTTGGTTCTATTTGTACTACTTGTACAGAATATGCAGTCTGATCTTGGATCTTTACTGTGCACATCTACAGAACATGCAGTCTGATCTTGTATCTATACTGTCCTCTTGTACAGCATATAATTAGTCTGATCTTGGATCTATACTGTCTACTTGTAGGGAATATGCAGTCTAATCTTGCACTGTCCACGTGTACAAAATAGGTATTCTGATCTTGGATTTATACAGCACATTTGTAGAGAACACTTATACAAAATAGGTATTCCGATCTTAGATCTATACAGAACATTTGTACAGAACATTCAGTCTGATCCTGAATCTAAACTGTCAACTAGTAAAGTATATGCAATCTGATCTTGGATCTATACTGACTGCTAATAAAGAATATGCAGTTTAATCTTGTATCTTTACAGCACATTAGTACACAGTATGCAGTCTGGTCTTGGATCTGCACTGTCTATTTGTACACAGTATGCGGTCTGGTCTTGGATCTGCACTGTCTATTTGTACACAGTATGCGGTCTGGTCTTGGATCTGCACTGTCTATCTGTACACAGTATGCGGTCTGGTCTTGGATCTGCACTGTCTATCTGTACACAGTATGCGGTCTGGTCTTGGATCTGCACTGTCTATCTGTACACAGTATGCGGTCTGGTCTTGGATCTGAACTGTCTATCTGTACACAGTATGCGGTCTGGTCTTGGATCTGAACTGTCTATCTGTACACAGTATGCGGTCTGATCTATGATCTGCACTGTCTATCTGTACACAGTATGCGGTCTGATCTATGATCTGTACTGTCTATCTGTACACAATGTGTGGTCTGGTCTTGGATCTATACTGTCTATTTGTACACAGTATGCAGTCTGGTCTTGGATCTGAACTGTCTTATTTGTACACAATATGCAGTCTGATCTATGATCTGTACTGTCTATTTGTACACAGTATGCAGTCTGGTCTTGGATCTGAACTGTCTATTTGTACACAGTATGCAGTCTGGTCTTGGATCTATGATGTCTATTTGTACACAGTATGCAGTCTGGTCTTGGATCTATACTGTCTATTAGTACACAGTATGCAGTCTGGTCTTGGATCTAGGATGTCTATTTGTACACAGTACGCAGTCTGGTCTTGGATCTATACTGTCTATTTGTACACAGTATGCAGTCTGGTATTTGATCTATACCATCTATTGGTACAGATCATGAAGTCTATTTGTACACAATATGCAGTCTGGTCTATGAACTATGCTGTCTATTTGTACACAATATGCAGTCTGGTCTTGGATCTGAATTGTCTATTTGTTCACAATATGCAGTCTGGTCTATGATCTGTACTGTCTATTTGTACACAGTATGCAGTCTGGTCTATGATCTGCATTGTCTATTTGTACACAATATGCAGTCTGGTCTATGATCTGCCCTGTCTATTTGTACACAGTATGCAGTCTGGTCTATGATCTGCACTGTCCATTTGTACACAATATGCAGTCTGGTCTTAGATCTATGCTGTCTATTTGTAAACAGTATGCAGTCTGGTCTTGGATCTGAACTGTCCATTTGTACACAATATGCAGTCTGGTCTTGCATCTATGATGTCTATTTGTACACAGTATGCAGTTTGGTCTTGGATCTATACTGTCTATTAGTACACAGTATGCAGTCTGGTCTTGGAACTATACTGTCTATTAGTACACAGTATGCAGTCTGGTCTTGGATCTATACTTTTTGTACACAGCATACAGTCTGGTATTTGATCTATACCATCTATTGGTACAGATCATGCAGTCTATTTGTACACAATATGCAGTCTGGTCTATGAACTATGCTGTCTATTTGTACACAGTATGCAGTCTGGTCTATGATCTGTACTGTCTATTTGTACACAGTATGCAGTCTAGTCTATGATCTGCACTGTCTATTTGTACACAATATGCAGTCTGGTCTTGGATCTGAACTATTTGTACACAATATGCAGTCTGGTCTTGAATCTGAACTGTCTATTTGTACACAGTATGCAGTCTGGTCTTGGATCTATACCGTCTATTGGTACAGATTATGCAGTCTATTTGTACACAATATGCAGTCTGGTCTTGGATCTATACTGACTATTTGTACACAATATGCAGTCTGGTCTATGATCTGCACTGTCTATTTGTACACAATATGCATTCTGGTTTTGAATCCATACTGTCTATTTGTACACAATATGCAGTCTGGTCTATGATCTATGCTGTCTATTTGTACACAGTATGCATTCTGGTCTTGGATCTGAACTGTCTATTTGTTCACAATATGCAGTCTGGTCTTGGATCTGAACTGTCTATTTGTACACAGTATGCAGTCTGGTCTTGGATCTGAACTGTCTATTTGTACACAGTATGCTGTCTTATACAGGTCTTGGATCTATGCCGTCTATTTGTACACAGTATGCAGTCTGGTCTTGGATCTATGCCGTCTATTTGTACACAGTATGCAGTCTGGTCTTGGATCTATGCCGTCTATTTGTACACAGTAAGCAGTCTGGTCTTGGATCTACACCATCTTTTGGTACAGATCATGCAGTCTATTTGTACACAGTATGCAGTCTGGTCTTGGATCTATGCCGTCTATTTGTACACAGTATGCAGTCTGGTCTTGGATCTATGCCGTCTATTTGTACACAGTATGCAGTCTGGTCTTGGATCTATGCCGTCTATTGGTACAGAACATGCAGTCTGGTCTTGGATCTATACCGTCTATTGGTACAGAACATGCAGGTTGATCTTAAATCTATACTATCCTTTTGTACGGAATATACAATCTGGTTTTCCATCTATACTGTCTATTTGTACAGAATATGCAGTTTGGTCTTGGATCTGTACCATTTATTTGTACAGAATATGCAGTTTGGTCTTGGATTTATACCGGCTAGTTGTACAGAATATGCAGTTTGGTCTTGGATCAGTACTGTCTACCTGTACACAACATGCAGTCTTGGATCTATACTGTCTGTATGCGCATGACATGCTGTCTGGTCTTGGATCTATCCGGTTTGTATGCGCACGACATGCTGTATGGACTTGGATCTATACTTTCTTCTTGTACACAACATGCAGTTTTGGATATATACTGTCTGTATGTGCACAACATGCCGTCTGGTCTTGGATCTATACCGTCTTTTCGTACAGGACACACGGTCTGGTCTTGAATCTATACTGTCTTTTCGTACATGACATGCCGTCTGGTCTTGGATCTATGCTGTCTATTTGCACACAATATGCGGTTTTGACTTGAATCTATACTGTCTGTATGTGCACAACATGCGGTCTTGTCTTGGATCTATACTGTCTATTCGTACACAATACGCAGTCTGGTCTTGAATCTGTACTGTGTATTTACACACAATATAATCTGATCTTTAATCTGTACTGTCTACTTGTGCACAATAAAGAGTCTGATACTTTATCTATACTAACTGCTTGTACAGAATATGCAGTCTGATCTTGTAAATTTACTGTCCACTTGTACACAATTAAGGGTATGATCTGGATCTATACTATACTTTTGTGCATAATATGCAGTATGATCTTTGGTCTATACTGTGTGCATGTTTTGTCAAGCCTTTAAGATTAAGAATCTGACATGAGTTGGCATTCGAGATAAAATTTCATTAAATAAATCCAGGAAAAATGTCATTAATCCTTTACTACAGAATGCACTTTTAAAACCCCTGTGAAAGCAGTGTTTTGAAAACATAGCAGGAAAAGAAGAATATGCTAACCACCAGCATTTTCTCCATTTCTCACAACGTTTTCTTTCCTTCCTATAACGAATTTCAATTCTTTAGTGATATTTATTTTGTCGTCTACAATTGCTTTCAATTTGCAGCAGTCTATAATTTTGTCGTTTGATAAGGGGTAAAACACATAATGATATTTCACAAATTATAGATCAGACCATGCAATTTAACCCATTACCACACAATCCCTACTTTTGATGCCCCTGAGAAAGACGCCTTTTGAAAACACTGTGGGAAAAGGAGAAAATGCTGGTAACCAGCATTTTCTCCTTTTCCCACAGTGTTTTCTACCCTTTCCAAAGCAAAATTCTATTTTTCAGTCACCTTTATTTTGTCGTCTGCAAATGCTTTCAATTTGGACCAGTCTATAATATTGTCGTTTGGTAATGGGTTAACCATCTATAGATACACCTGTGGTTATATCCTTAAAACCCATTCACTTATGAATGAAACAGGCACATAATGATGTCAATTAAAGACGTCACACATTTAAGAAATCAAACCTGTATAATATAAGAAAATTCCTAATGGGTATATTACACTGAAAACAAAGAGGGTTCTGTGATGGAAATAAATCTTTCTGAGATGCAGCAGATTGTATTTTTAGCTGTTTAAAGAGGTCAAGTGTTTATATTTTGGGCCCACACTGACAGAGTTGAACTCTTTTACCATACGACCAAATTGAAAGCATTTGCAGACGACAAAATAAAAGTGAAATAAATTTGAAAATTGTTTTAGGAACGGTTGTAAACATTGTGGGAAAAGAAGAAAATGCTGATTACCAGCATTTTCGACTTTTCCCACAATATTTTCAAAAGCCAGTGCCTCTTGTGTTATTCACAGTCGAGATTGTTTTGAAAAGGATTAAATATGTAGGGAGTATCACGAAGACTGTCTTATCAAATTAACCCATCACCACCTGCTGCACTTTCTTTGCCTTGGATGTATCATGTAGACTACACTAAAATATTGTGGCAGAAAGTGAAAGCTCATTACACACACTTGGTCCTTCTACCACCATAGAGAAGTTATTGAACTCTCTACCAAACAACAAAATTTCAGACTGGTCCAAATCGAAAGCACAAATTTTGCAGACGACGATATTATAACAGAGACTGAAAATTTGAAAGTTGTTTTGTGAAGGGTAGAAAACATTGTGGGAAAAGGCAAAAATGCTGGTTACCAGCATTTTTTCCTTTTCCCACAATGTTTTCGAAAGTTTTTTTTTTTTTCAGAGTCAATAAAAGTCTGGACTGTGTGGTAATCGGTTAGTACATGTATACCGGTAAGTTATTTTAGCCTTTAGAGTGCCAAATAGACAAAACACATATTTTTGGTCTACCCTCACAAAAAGTTAAGCAACAATGAATTACCAGTGCACCAGAATTTTATTAATAAGGAATGAAGAGAATTCTTTTTTGTTTTCATGGAGGTATGAAAAGTTACATTGTAGGAAAGGAGAAAATCCTAGCAAACAGCATTTTCTGCTTTCTACCTTATTGTAGACAAATTCCATTGATCACCTGTGCAACATTTACCGCATAATCTACAATAAAACGCTGAAAAAGTTCTTACCTCCATAATTTGTGTGGTTCGGTTGACGTTTTAATCTCTCCTGTTCAAACCATTACTACAGTAATACAGATTTGTCGAGTACAGCATGTACAACGGTGCGTGCAACACTGTACTAAATGTATCGTATCCAGTTACACTTCGTAAACTTTGCAAAGTTTACAACGAAAACAATCCTGCGTTATATTTATATCGCATACACTACACAAACGCCAATTAACGAGCAGGAAAGAAATTTCGAGACTTTATCCTGCTATAAAATTATCTTTTGTTATTTTTACGTTCTTTACTGGTCGCTAAATAACTTCCCCCGATCGAGGAGGTCTACTTACTTGTAAACAAGGAAGTAGGATATTATTATCTTCAAGTAGCGTATCGTATGGATGACCTCCCTTGTATGAAAGGAGAGGGCCGTTCAAAAAGATATGGGGAAGTGAGGTTTCTCAGTGGCCTTGACCAAGGGGCGTAGCTGCCTTTACGCCAAAAAAGCAGCTGAAAAAAGAAAGAGAGACAAATTTGAAAAAAAGAAATGTCACCAGAAGCCACCAAATAGCTTAACTCTTTACCAAACGACAAAATTTTACAAAGGTTCAAATTGAAAGTGTTTGAAGACGACAAATTATATGTTGGTAAAATGGTGATTTCTTTTTTCAATGGGTAGAAAACGTTAGTTTAAACACATCTTATTCAATATAAAACATATATCAATTATTTACAAAATCATACTGCAAGAAGGATCGAAACGAAAGCGTAAAATATAATTCCTCTCCCCATTATCTCCCGCTAGATGGCATTCTACAAATACTCATCTATTTAATTTGGGAATCCTGGGTACACAGAACCGGACCACATTTCTACGCGACAACCGTTTCTTAGAATTTCAAACTAAAATAAATGTATACTCAATAAAATGCTACCTGGTGCGATTCACTCAGCTATGATCAGCAGTTTAGAGAAATCTGGAGCTGAAACAGGCCTGATTTTTCCTCAAACGTATTGATAAACGCCATTTTCTCCATTGCTACTTTATAGCGCGTAATATTACAGTCTCCCCGACAGCGGGGAGAGTGATGTATATAAAAGACAGGTCGAATCTTCGAAGAATGTGACATGCGCAGACAACGTTCCTCTACCCAAAGAAAGTCACGTGGTATAACAATTACAATTAACAAAAAATAAATTAAATATAGACACCAAAATAATTAACTGACAATGAAAGAATGACAGTGAAAAATGGGGAATGAAAAAAGAAATAATAGGCCCAAGAAAACGTTGTGGGAAAAGGAAAAAATGCTGGTTACCAGCATTCTTTCCATTTCGCACAATGTTTTCAAAATATCTCTTTTCCGGGGTCGTTAAAAGTCGGAATTGTGTTGTAAAGGGTTAAAACATTTTTTTAGGGGGAGGCCCCCACACCCGTTTGAGAAATCCCAATATCTCGCCTTTTCAGCCCCACGGGAAATAAAAACGGTATCACTGTTTACATACGCATTATTTTAGGCAAGCCACGGCCCTGACAAGTGAGTAAGATCCCTGCCTGCGCCCTTCTCGTAATTTTGAGATACGCTCATTAACCCTTTCCCAAACGACAAACTTTTAGACCAGACCAAACTGAAAGCATTCGCAGACGACAATTCAACTCTTGCTGAAAAGATGATTTCTGTCAATGATAGGGTAGAAAACATTGTGGGAAAAGGAGAAAATGCTGGTTACCAGCATTTTCTCCTTTTCCCACAATGTTTTCAAAAGGCTATTATTCCAGACCTGTAAAAACCAGGGATTGTTTGGGAAAGGGTTTATTCATAAATGTTTGCCTAAGGTGTATAAAACTTTTTTTTTTTAATTAGAAGATAATCCAAAATATCAAAGCATGTATCATGATACATTTAATTTGAAATTATACCATGTAAATGTATAGAAAATATTGAGAATATGACAGTCTGTTATTGCGTGGATGCGCCATGTGTTAGTCACTGGCAGAAAGAAGAATTCTAAAATCCGGCAAAAAGTAAACAAAAGGCACCGTTTCTCACCTTTGAAAAGGAATATTTTTGGTGAAAATATAAATTTTCGAAGGGGGAGGGGGTGCCCCTACATCAAAATCGGGATGGGAGTCCCAGAGACCAAAGTACTCCTAAGAGCTACCAGATGTTTTTTCTTCCCTCTCTCTTATTTTCACAGTTTAGTAAACTGACCTGTGACCCTGGGGTTGTTGGTTCGATACCCAGATAAGACAACTTTTGATTCCGGCGATTTCTCGCCTCTCAGTCTAAGGCACGAGAGAAATGGGTCTGAAGGAGAGTTGTGTCAGTACAGGAAACACCTGAGTAGGTATACTGACTGCCGTGACGTAAACATAACTGTTTAACTCTTTACCACACGAGAAAATTTTAGACTGGTCCAAATTGAAAGCATTTGCAGATGACAAAATAAAGTTGACTGAAAAATTGAAATTTGTTTTGGGAAGGGTAGAAAACACTGTGGGAAAAGGAGAAAATGCTGGTTACCAGCATTTTCTCGTTTTCCCACTGTGTTTTCAAAACGGCTTCTTTCTCGGGGGCGTCAAAAGTAGGGACTGTGTGGTAATGGGTTAAAGTAGGAGACTCGTAACAGAAACAGCTATTTCCACTGTAATATATAGAAGATATTTGTTTTTTTCTGTGAAAGATCGAAATTTATTTCATCGAGTGGACACCATCAGTAATATTTTCAAAAGTAGCTCAGCCACTAGTGAAATTATTATCGATGGTGGTCACGAGATGAAACAAATTTCGATCTTTCACAAAAAAAAAAACAACAACCAAATATTCTATTTCTTTCATGCTTTTAACCCTTTCTTTATCAAAATCCAGTACAGTTCTTTTCCGTTATTCCTCGTAGCGTACCCCTCTGGCATAGCAACGCATTACAATATTACGTCAAGCGCAATTAACCTAGGCAACAAGAACATGAAAATCGGTATTTTCACCGGTGGTACCCGTGTAAGATCGAAAAATATTTTCATTGCTATTTCACGATATCCTACCGGAAAGCATGAAATAAGATCCTAAATTCGCTATCATTAAAAATGAATATCATTGTGCTACTTTAACCGAGCCACTCTTCCCTTGTCTTCCTTTTTAGAATTACCATTTATAAATCTAAAACCACCATGCTCTCATTACAAAGGGAGGTGATAATTACGTCCCTTGTCAGGAAGCTAACAAAAGATTCAATAATTTCAAGATGGACATCAAAGGAATTTCCAGCCTTTTAAAACTGTACAAAAGTATTTTATCAGTACAAATCTATAGATGTTTATCAACTAACAAGAAATTTTATTCTATGTTGCAGTAGAATCATGGGGGCGGGATCTATATTAATCTCTAACCCATTACCGCACAATCCCTACTTTTGACGCCCCTGAGAAAGAAGCCTTTAGAAAACATTGTGGGAAAAGGAGAAAATGCTGGTAACCAGCATTCTCTCCTTTTCCCACAATGTTTTCTACCTTTCACAGAACAAATTTCAATTTTTCATTCACTTTTATTTTGTCGTCTGCAAATTCCTTCGATTGGTAATGAGTTAACCAGCGTTAATTCCAACTCAAACAGATTCATAAGGCGCCTTTGACCAGCATTCATAGGTCAGTTGGTAGAGAGTAAGACTCAATCAATCAATCAATCAGTCGATCAATTGATAGATCGATCAATTAAAGATATGTTACTATGCTGCAAATGTAGAAAGAAGGAGAAACAATTTTAAGAGAAAACAACTTACGCCTGTCTTTTTTAATCCCTTCCAATATTTTGACAAAAATCTTTCTAAAATCCCCAAAATTGAAATACGGGAAGTTATACATCTACATGTATTTATTTCTGCTTTTTGTTGTTGTTGTTGTTGTTATTTGAACATTGTGACAGATGTGAAACTTAAACCACAAGGATTTTCTGTTAGTCATTATGCCATGATGTCTTTACTAACCAGTTATGACACAATCTCGAGGTTTTAGAATCCTGGGCGGGATGTCTTTTGAAAACATTGTAGGAAAAGGAGAAAATGCTGGTAAACAGCATTTTCTCATTTTCCCTCAATGTTTTCCTACCTTTCAAAAAAAAAAAAAAAAAAAACAGTTATTTTTTCCACGATGAATTTGTCCTCTGCAAATTATTTCAATTTTGACTAGTCTAAGATTTGGTCGTTTGTTAAAGAGATTATAAAAAATTTGATGATTTCGCATCCTGCGAAGAAACTTTAGGATGGGGTTATTTAATTTTATTATATACCTAGCAGTGAAATCCTGGAATTTCCCAGTGTAATAAATTTTGATATCATCACTAGTGACGTTATCAACTTTCACTTCCACTTCCTGCCGTAATTTGGGAACTACTTTTTTTTTTCGACTACATTTTTTTTTCGACTTTCAAAGGCAAAATTACAAATAATGATGTTAATAAGGTATATAATAAATAGAATAATCAACTGGTTGTTTTTGATATGAAAAATATCTCACTCGGACGCGTTGTAAGGCGTTAAAAAAACTCGTGCTGCGCACTCGTTTTTTCAACGCCTAACAACTCATCCTCGTGAGATATTTTTCATATCAAAAACAACCAGTTGATTATCCTCAATTTAGTCAGTATATCTTGAGTGGCTGTGGCGAGAGTCATTCTCAAAGCAGCATGAGCGGCGGCACTATATGCCACCCGTGAAAAGTATTACATATGATGTTCACTCGATGAAATAAATTTCGATCTTTCATAAAAAAAACATGTATTTCACGCTTTTAACCCTTTTTGGGAGGAGCTTTATCAAAATCCAGTACAATTCTTTTCAGTTATTCCCCGTGGCGTACCCCTCCGGCATAGCAACACATTACAATATTACGTCAAAGTGCGAGAAATGTAAGGTAAATGACGTCATATTTCCGTCTGGTTGTGAGTCACGCGCAATTTACCTAGGTAACTAGAATGTAAAAATCGATATATTCACAGGTCGTTCCCGTGGAATATCGAAAGATATTTTCAATGATGTTTCTCGATATCCTACCGGGAAACATGAAATAACTTATCTTCTTATCAATATTGCATTGAAAACCTACCTTTCTCAGTTATATTTAATCTTGACATGGCCAATTAGAAGTAAACTGTTTTCATGTGCCTAAGAGGAAATAACAACTTTTGGAGGTTCAAGGGAGACAACGCTGAAGAAAATATGTGTTCTAACAACCGATTTATGGTTGTTCCCCCTCATTTTGTGGTAGGGACGATTCGGAAGAAGAAAACATTAGGTTTTTACCAAGGTGTCTGTTGTCACATTTTCACAAGATCTTGATTAACTCATTACCAAACGACAATATCTTAGACTGGTCCGAATTGAAAGCGTTTGCAGACGACAAAATAAAAGTGAATGAAAATTTGAAATTTGTTTTGTGAAGGGTAGAAAACATTGTGGGAAAAGGAGAAAATGCTGGTTACCAGCATTTTCTCCTTTTCCCACAATGTTTTCTAAAGGCTTCTTTCTCAGGGACGTCAAAAGTAGGGATTGTGTGGTAATGGGCTAACTCTTTACCAGACGACAAAATTTTAGCCTTGTCCAAAATGAAAGCATTTGCAGACGACAAGTTAACTGTGGCTCAAATGCTGTAATTTTTCTGTGATAGAGTAGAAAACATTGTGGGAAAAGAAGAAAATGCTGATTATCAGCATTTTCTTCTTTTCCCACGATGTTTTCAGAAGGCTTCTTTTCCAATCGTCATTTTGTGGTAAGGGGTTAAATCTTAACTGTAAACCCTATAAATCTTTCAGCCACTTTTATTTTGTCGTCTGCAAATGCTAAAAGTTTGTCGTTTGGTAATGAGTTAACTCTATGCAACACAATAAGATTTTAGGCTGTTCCAAATCGAAAGCCTTAGCAGACGACAGAATTGAATTGACTCAAAAATTGAAATTTGTTTTGGAAAACATTGTGTGAAAAAGAGAAAATGCTGTTTACCAGCAAACGTGCAGTAACTGTTGATAGTCCATGACCAAGTTTTAGGATTTCCTGTTTCACAATGTCGTAACACTTTAATAACTCTTAAACCATACGACAAAATTTTTGACTCTAAAATTTGAAAGTAAGAGTATATGAAGAAGTTATATTGAATATTTCTAAAAAAAAACTCAAAGGATGGAAAACACTGTGGGAATAGGAGAAAATGTTTGTTGCCAGCATTTTCTCCTTTTTTCAACAGTATCTTCAAAATCTTTCATTCTCGGTTAAATCTCACTCTTGTGTGATAGAGTGTTAACCCTTAGACGAATAAGTGCGACTGATTGACTTTTTGCGGGCAGTGTAGATCAAGATCAGACTGCACAGAGCGTGCAGTCTGATATCTGATCTGCATTGTCCGATAAGGAGATATTACATGTATTCCCCAATTCATAACTCAAACAGCAATATTTAGGTTGTAAATGTCGAATTGAAAATTTAAATTCATTTATTTGGCAGGATGAAGGTTTAATTTAAACCTTTACCCAAAAAATCCTTGTTTTTACGACCCTGAGACGGAAAACCTTTGAAAACATTGTGGGAAAAGGAGAAAATGCTGGTAACCAGCATTTTCTCCTTTTCCCACAATATTTTCTACCCTGGTGGCAAATCTTAATTTTTCAGTTACGTGAACTTTGTCATCTGCAAGTACTTTCAATTTGCGCCGGTCTACAATTTTGCCGTTTGGGAAAGGGTAAAGATTTGTTCAGTCACAATATACGTGTCTTCAGTCCTGAACAAATCATGAGATTTTTGAAAAAGTATCCTGCCAAGGGGTAACCCTTTGTCAAACAACAAAATCTAAGACTGGTCCAAATGCAAGCCATTGCAGATGACAACATAAATGTGACGCTAAAATTCAAGTTTGTTTTGGGAACGGTAGAAAATGCATTTTCTGCGCATGTCATATTCTTCGAAGATTCGACCTGTCTTATATGACGCATCACCCATTCCCCGATACTTGGGAAAAGTAGGACTTATACCGAAGCTAAACCCGAGCCTGTAGGGACTGTTTTAATAAATGGCCGGTGTATAGGTTACCTGCTAGCTGATCATAACTGATAAATCGCACCAGGTAGCATTTTACTCAGTAAATGTTCATTTCATTCTGAAGTTCAAAGTAACGGTTGTCGTTTTGAAAAATTAGTCCATTTATGTACCCAGAATGCCCACATTAGATAAATGTGCATTAGACTGGTTACCGCCCCTGATACTACTATACGTGTGTAGGTAATACATGGTATACAACGGTGGCCAGTTCAGATTAGACTGGTTACCGCCCCTGATACACTACGTGTAATACACGGTATACAACGGTGGCCAGTTCAAGTTCAGATGTGTATTTGTAGGATGCCATCTAGCGGAAGATAATGACAAATGCACATCTGGGCATTCTGGGTACAGAAGTGGACTACTTTTCTACGCGACAACTGTTACTTTAAATTTTTAAACTAAAATAAAAGTTTACTCAATAAAATGATACCTTGTACGACTTATTCAGCTATGATCAGCTAAATTATTGCAGTTTAGAGAAATCTGGAAGTAAAACAAACCTGATTTCTCTTCAAACGTATTGACAATAGCCATTTTCTCCATTGCTACTTTATTAGCCCGTATTACTACACCCCACCCACCCCCTGAACTGGCCACCGTTGTATACCGTGTATACACGTAGTAGTATCAGGGGCGGTAACCAGTCTACCCTCCCCCACCCCCCAATATTGGGGGGAGTGATGCGTCATAGCAGACAGGTCGAATCTTCGAAGAATATGACTTGCGCAGACAACGGTGAAAGAGAGCTTTTGAAAACGGTGTGCGAAAGAAGAACATTCTGGTGTCCATTTCCCGCAATGTTTTCTTCTCTATCACAGCCAGATCTCGTGATTCCAGGTACATTTGAATTGTTGCCTACAAATGCTTTCAGTTTAGACAATCCCATTTTTTTGTCATTTGCTTTGATAAAGGGGGAATAAACGTCTATTTAACCCATTACCACACAATCCCTACCTTTGATGCCCCTGAGAAAGAAGCCTTTAGAAAACATTGTGGGAAAAGGAGAAAATGCTGGTAACCAGCATTTTCTCCTTTTCCCACAATGTTCTCTACCCTTAACAAATCAAATTTCAAATTTTTAGTCACTTTTATTTTGTCGTCTGCAGTTTCTTTCAATTTTGACACACCTAACATTTTGTCGTTTGGTAATGGTTAACTTACAAGAACGACGAATTACAAGAATGAGGGATACTTTAACCCTTTACCACAAAATCCCGACTTGTAACACCCCTATGAAAGAAGCCTTTTGAAAACATTGTTGGGAAAGGAGAAAATGCTGGTAACCAGCACTTTCTCCTTTTCCCACAATGTTTTCTTCCCTTCCTAAAACAAATTCCAAATCTTTAGTCACATTCATTTTGTCGTCTGCAAACGCTTTGAATTTGGTCCAATATAATTTTCTGTCGTTTGGTAAAGGTAAAATAAGTGAAAAAAAAAATATACCCATAACTTTTCCTTACACAAGACGGCACAATAATTTTTTTTTGGACAGTGTAGATCAAGATCAGACAGCACATAATAACAGTTCCAAGTTTTATTGAGCTGGAATTAAAAAAAAAAAATGAAAACATTGAAAGAACAGGAGAAACAGCTTCCCACAATAATATCTTTCCTCCAAGCAACAAACTTTAGATTATGAGTCTCTTCCACATTGTCGTCTATCAATTCTTTCGATTTGTACAATTCTAAAATTTTGTCGTCTGGTATAGATTTCCGTTAATACAGCTTCCTGATGAAATTTTACAGGAAATAAACAATCCGTCATAATTTAATTTGTTTTAAACAGGATTTTACTGTGGTAAGGTACCTTGTTTGATCCTTAAAGATCTTTGGGTTTTTTTTTTAATTACGTGTACTAACTCATTACCAAACGACAATATTTTAGGCTTGTCCAAATCGAAAGCATTTGCGGACGACAAAATAAAAGTGACTGAAAATTTGAAATTTGTTTCGTGAAGGGTAGAAGACATTGTGGGAAAAGGAGAAGATGGTGCTTACCAGCATTTTCTCTTTGTCCCACAATGTTTTCTAAAGGCTTCTTTCTCAGGTTCGTCAAAAGTAGGGATTGTCTGGTAATGGGTTAAACAGGATTTTTAATGTGGTTAGGTACTTTGTTTGATCCTTAGAGATCTTTGTTTTCTTTAATTACTTAATTGGGTTTTATTTGTTAATGAACCATTTTTAATCAGTTTCAGTTTATTCTGCATAAAATTACACAAATTTTTAGCTGATAATAATGATGTACATACAAACAACATGTGCACATGCATATACAGAAAAAATATATATAGAAGAAGAAAAAGATAAGTCAAACTATTATATTGCCGATTTTGCAAATAACGGCCACATAACATATTTCTTGTTGATCAAATAACTTGAAAATGTTCTGTTTGTTTTGTCTGAGAAGTTGTAAGAAAAATGAATGTATAACTTCTGACATTAACTGATTGAAGGTAGAAACATGAAAGTAATAAACAATATTTGATAGAATACAGATAAGAATCAGACTTCCGCGGTTTCTTATCTTAACTCGAATGCTAAATATATATATTCATTTCGATAAATTGATTAAAGTGTTTGGTGACTTTGAAGACATTAAGTTTTTGAATTTCTCGACAGTAGGCCACCGGCAATAACAATTTGTGAGATATTCTTTTCTAAGATTATAATATTTCGAACAAACTATATGAAAGTGGTATTCGTTTTCGACCAAATTCATGTTACAGTATTTACATAACCGATCTTCTCTTTGGATATGCAGGTGTCTTTCTTTTCGATGAGTAGTTCTTGTGATGATAATCTAAATTTTGTTTGAGATATTCTATATTTTTCATTATTATAGAAAGATATTCTTCTAATTCGAAATTTTCTTTGAATTTATTGTAAGATTCTAGTCTTTTAGATTCATTAATTTTGGAATGCCAAATTTGTATATAGTTATCAACAATCCGTTGTTTTACATAATTATAGTGGATCGTTAAAGTGTCTCGATTGGCCCACAGATTAGAAAGTCCCAGTCTGTCAAGTAATGTTTTCATATGCGAGGCCCAGTTTATTCCTTTTAATGTCTTGTTATTATTTGCTTCACTTTTGTGGTATTTGTCGAAGACAATACCTTTATGAGTTCAAGACCGAATTTTGATAACCATGTATCTTATTTTGTGCAAAGCCGAAGGAAATAAACCCTGTTAAACTCATTTTTTTTCTCAGGCAAATGAGTTTTACAGTGGTACTCAGATATGTAATTTAAAATGGCATATCAAAATACATTGGGCGAGGCCATCGATCGCTGAGATACTTATTTTTGATTGAAAATAGCTTCTCTCGCTCATAGCCTTTTATATTGGCGCAGTGACACAAATTTGCCAACTGACCTGGGCTTTTTCGTTCCAAAACCAATTCGTTCCATGGCTTGTTCGTCCTATGATTGCGCGCTACTCCATTTGATTGCTCATGAATATTTATAGATCGAGGTAATTGATTATAATGTTGGAAATTAAATGTAAAAGGCTAGAGATACTTCAAAATTATAGTTTTCAGGAACAAACTTAATTTTGTTCGATATATCAACAGGATTTTTCTCTCTATTCGTCATGCATCCTACTGTCAAGGGACGTTACTCCTGCTTCCTCCTAATGATCAAAGGGAGACCACTTACACAAAAATAAACCAAACTTTGTCATGAGTACCGAAAAGGTATTCATTTGCTTTAGTGGGTTGACTTTGAAGCCAATATTTGAACAATATTCCTCTGTTTCTTTCAAACTATTAATTCCACACAATGGGTTTCTTTGACAAATACCACTTTAGCGTTCTCAACGCTTTGATTTAGGATATTGTAAATCTTTTGAGTTATACTATTATTGTCTAAATTAAGTAGTATTGACCAAAATTTTACCATTATTATTTGTTTTCTAATTTTCATTGGATAACGCCCTAATTCTCCGTATAAACCTTCAAGATTTGTACTCTTTTGATCATTTATTAATTTTCTAATAAATTTGCAATGAACAGATTCAATACCTCAGCTCTGCACTCATTATAGCCCATTACCTCCGCCCCATAGTTTGATATTCACGGGTGCCACTTGATTTTCAAATAATTGACATTTATTTTTTATGGTATTACCAATAAGATCAAGTTGGTTATTTACTGTAAATAGTTCATGTAAAGGGAAATTGGGATTGTTCTGTCAGTTTCTTTTGCGTCCGGTTCTATTTTCCATTTTTGTATAATGTTAGTCCCAAATACTTGAACTCTGCCACTGACGATAGCTGTTGTCCGTCGTAATAAACTGTTTTCTTGGTTGGGCGTCCATTCTCAAATATCATAATCTTAGTATTTAGAGTTAAATTCCAGGCTTTACAGCAAGCTTGTGTTTCATTCAATAAAGCCTAAGGTGGCCCTTCAGATTTTGGGACGAAAATTTTACAAAAAATACAAAAAGAAAAATCCACTTTTTACACTCAAAGCCTTTTAACTCTTTACCACACGAGAAAATATTAGACTGGTCCAAATTCAAAGCATTTGCAGATGACAAAATAAAGGTGACTGAAAAATTGCAATTTGTTCTGGGAAGGGTAGAAAACACTGTGGGAAAAGGAGAAAATGCTGCTCACCAGCATTTTCTCCTTTTCCCACGGTGTTTTCAAAGGGCCTCTTTCTCAGGGGTGTTAAAAGTAGGGATTGTGTGGTAATGGGTTAATTTTTATTCATAAACCCCAGTAGTCGAAAACCATTCGAAAACAACAGAAATTAGAGATTTACTACGGCCAAGTTTGACACCGACAGGAAACACGGTCTATTTTTGCATTAGCAATTCGCTCATTTACATATTGGAAATACACAAACGAAGCTTCAAACATACCCTCCGAAGATCGATCGACGCCGCCATTTTGGATTTTGTGTTGCAAGTGTAATGATGTTTACGGGCACTCGAAAAGGGAAACTGGCTTTACGTTGATTTTGCAAGGGTACATGGTATATATGTTCCCGGCATGTTAACCAATCAGATCACGGGCAATTTCTTTGCAGTATAGTAAACATATCTGCTTAAAAATTATGTTTTCATTACCAGTTCCGTGACTATGATACCCGTTAATTTTTTTTTTCAAATTTAAGTTGATCGTATAAATAGGTGAATATTCATTCTAAACAGGATAAACATCAAACAAAACACACACAAAAACACCCACGATGTATGAAGATCATCATCATGAAGATTCGGGGGCGAATGAAAACCACCAGGAAGTGTTTAGGTAATATCAATTGCATCATCAACAGCATCATCATCAGTAGCAGCAGTAATGTACTTTGATTAACATCGTCGCCATCATCATAGTCCTTGTCATAATTTTTATCAGAATCACAATCATTGTCAGCAGCATTATCACAAGCATTGCCGTCATCATCATAAATCCCGTCATCATCATCATCATTATCATCTTCATCATCAACATCACCACTACCGTCATCATCATCATCCTATAGGCTATCGTCGAAATCATTACCACCTTCTTTGCTCACGTTCTTGTTCTCGTATGTATCATTATTCAGGTCTTCTTCGGCCATAAAATTTATACACGAAAAGTGGAAGAGGGCCGTTTTGACACGAGAGCCCGTATTCACCAACCATTCTTGAGAATATTCTTAGTCTAATTCTCCGAGGTTTTCTACATTTGTAAGTAACACCATTCGGTTTAGCCAATCAGAAGTTGTGTTACTCACAAATGTAGAAAACTCTGGGGAATAAGACAAAGAACGTTCTTAAGAATGGTTGGTGAATCGGGCCCAGAGCAGATGTTTGTTGCTTTTAACAATCTGATGAAATAAGGAAAGCTCTGGTGAAGCAATCTTCAGATTTTTTTTCCAGAAAGTTTTGTTAAGACGGTTTTCTCTCTCTTATATAGTAAATTTTTGTCATTTGTTTCGTTTCATAATTTGGCCAGATCTTAAGTTTTCGTAAACAAATTTGTTTTACAAGTCTGATGCAGTAATCTCCTGAAAAATAACTGGATTTAAATGACAACATATATATAATTAGGGATAAGTGCAATCAATCACGCATTTTTACGACTTCTAGAAGAAAGGTTGGTAGAAACATTGCGGGTAAAGAAGGAAATCTAGCGACCTGCATACTCTCTTTTTCTAACATTATCTCCTACCTTTACAAGGAAACTCGCATGATTTGCTTCGCGTTCGCTTAACCCTTTACTCCATAGATACTCATTTCTACGGATTGCTTGTAAAAGCCTTTGGAAAACATTGTGGCAAAAGGTGAAATTGCTCGTGACGAGCAATTTCACCTTTTGTCACAATGTTTTCTATGCTATCATCAGGTGTGATATACACATAAGAAACGGCTTCATTCTTGCTGTTATTTAGGGTCAATTAGAGATACCATAGAAATGTCTTATGGGGTAAAGGGTTAAATATCTGCCATTTTCATATTTAGCAGAATATGACTACAAATGCTATTGTTATGCTTGGCTTTCAGCGATTTAAATGCCTGGATATCTGTGCCTTGTGTTACAACCTTATTGTTTGTCATCATTCTTGGATGTCTTGCAAACAGCTTTATTGTATATTGCATAGTGCGAAAGAAGATTGGAACGAATGCAATCAATCCCGTCTTACTGGCAATATCGTTAAAGAACTTACTGGCCATTGGTACATGTATTCCTACTGCAGTAGTAATGCTTTGCATGCCGGATACCATTTCAGAGGTCACGTGCCATGTTCAGGAGAACATAACACTTATTGTGCTCTTCGCGGGGTTTTTATACCCGGCTTTACTCAGCGCTGTGCAGTGTGACCGTGCTCGCCAACGCTTTGGTGAGAAAAGAGAACCAGTCGTAATCTGGACTATTTTAGCTGTGACAACGGCATTGATTATCGTTCTTGGAGTTCAGGGTTTGTTTGATACAGAAGATCTTCATGGGTGTCACCTCTGGTCACGACGGGTCGACACTGTAGTGTTGACATACATATATTCCGTGTTGATCGTTGCAGTCCTTTCCTTCCTTACCATGGGGACCTCGTACTTTTTCATATATAAACATACTACAGAGCATGGACATACGGTGAGCTCATCGGGTGACGGCCAGGTTCAAGAGTCGGGTATGTTTATTTAACTCTTCACCAAACGAAAAAAAACTTAGATTTGTCCGAATTGAAAGCATTTGCAGACGACAGACAACAAACCAATAGCATTTCCAGATATTATCTCCCGCCAGCACACGATTGTATAAACGTTGTTTAGATTGACCCAGGGTTAAACTCTAACTATGGGTTGACTTTTAACCAGTTTGGACAGCGCAGGCTGACGTGGGTCAATACTATTTGTAGATGCAGCACCCCCCCCCCCCCGCCCCACCCACCAATCTTCACAGAGCATGTCCTTCATATTAAATATGTGACCCATCACGCCAAAAGTGACCATCTGGGAATTCTGTACATCAATTGGATGAAAACAGATCAATGATAGTTCAGGTCAGTTTAAGTTGATAGTTCAAAACTGACTGTATAACAAGGTACAATGACCACTTTTCATACAGAAAATGTCATTAAAGCGAAAAGTGTCAACCCTGGTCAGCCTGCGCAATTCGCGCAGTCTGACCAGGGTTAACACTTTTCGCAGTTCCTAAAAGGTCCCTTTTTATGTAATGGGTCACGTATATTGTACAATTCCTTTCGCAGCGAATATTGGACCATCTGGACAAACATCCTCATCTGACAGACGAGCAGGAGGTCAAGTTCGACGGCAGCCATCGACCGCCGTGATAAAGCCGATGTTTTGCTTCGTGCTCATTACCTTTATCTTCTCTCTGCCTTGGCAGATTCTCGATGGCGTAACTCTCATCGGAAATATTCCTACGCGCTATGACGAACTCCGTGTGCTAAGCTTGTGCATCGTATATTTACCGATTGCCACGAATCCAGTCATATTCCTGATGTTTTCGACTAAAGGGAAAAACGCCTTACGGTCGATTTGTAGGAGAAGAGAAGTGAACCAAAGTGATGTGGAAAGTAATGTGACTTCGTCGTTTAATACCCAAATATGAAGCCCAAACCGAAACAAACAGAATTGTGGACCTAGTGTAGAAATGAAGCATTAGCGTATTTATAGAAGCCATTTTCTCCATTGCTTCATTATAGCGCGTATTACTACAATCCCCCCCATTGGGGGGAATGATGTGTCTATAAGACAGGTCGAATTTTCGAAGAATATGACGTGCGTATGCAATGCAACGAAAACACTATATTCTAACATGAAACATGAGTTAGGCTCTATAAACATAAAGCAACGAATCGTGGTAAAATAGAAGCCATTCTATATGAAGTCGTTGTCTGCGCATGTCATATTCTTCGAAGATTCGACTTAGCTTATATGACGCATCACTCTCCCCGATTTTGGGGAGATGGTAATACGCACTATAAAATAGCAATGGAGAAAATGGCTTATATTAATACGTTTGAGGAAAAATCATGCCTGTTTTAGCTCCAGATTTCTCTAAACTGCTGATCATAGCTGAATGAATTGCACCATCGAGCGTTTTATTGAATAAACGTTTACTCCAGTTTGAAATTCAAAGTAACGGTCGACGCGTAGAAAAGTAGTCCGGTTCTGTACCCAGGATGTCCAAATTAGATAGATGAGTATTTGTAGAATGCCATCTAGCGAGATGTAATGATATCAGTCTCTTGCGGCTGTTCCGTGTCTCCACCTTCCGTTCTTTTATTAATGAAAGTCACTTGACATAAAAAAAATTGTCATTTTCCGCTGCTCGGCCTAGAGTCTCTTTCACCAGTACTCCGCACAGGTTGAATCTTCAAAGAATTATGACTTGCGCAGACAACGCGATAGAAGGAAAATAATCTCTAAATTAGAACACGCCAAAGACCAGTTAGTCCTGTTTTCCCATGCCACCTATTGAACTCGAAATTGAAGCATTGTGAAATCTGTTTTAACTGTAGAGCAAATATTGAATGTATATATTTGGAATTCCTTTGTCACGCCGTCTTTAATACAGTTTGATTGGATTTTGATACGTTTGTGTGGATTTTATGTCTTTATTGTGGGAAAGAACAACTTACACTGGTCAAAATTGTGAAAGCGCCACGCCGGTCATTTACAAACTCATTAATGAGACAGGCTCTGTGAAAACTGAAAAAGGGGGCTTAATGCATCTGTTAAAAGTATCGGCTCAGGTCAGCCTACGCAGTCCGCGCAGGCTGACCTGAGCCGAAACTTTTTACTATATGTCAGTTTACTGTATGTTCAAGGACCTGTTTACCTCATGATTAAAAAAGTGGTTATTGTGGATCCTTAATCTTGTCTTGGTATTATGCACCCCGGAGATAGATTAAGCCCCCTTTTGTCAGGGCGTGGCTCATTGCATTTCGTTGTTTTACTAACAACCAAACGACAAAAATTTCAGTCATTCTATTTGAAAGCATTTGCAGATTTAATATCAAACTGGTAAAAAAAAAGATGGTGGGATTTCTCTTCGAATGGGTTTAATACATTATGGGAAATGGAGAAATTGCTGGTTACCAGCAATTCCTCCTTTACCCACAATGTTTTCAAAATGCATCTTATTCAGGGTCGTTAAAAGTCGTCTCTATGTGGTAACGGGTTAACAATTAAGGTCATACCGTGACAATCAGTGCACCTATACATGTGTTTGCTGCCTTACACACACAAATATCAACACCGTTGTCTGCGCATGTCATATTCTTCGAAGATTCGACTGTCTTATATGACGCATCACTACTAGCCCGAAAGCGGGCTGACTGTACATAATATTACGCTCTATAAAGTAGCAATGTTGAAAAGAGCTTTTACGTATCAATACGTTTGAGGAGAAATGAGACCTGCTTTAGCAACAGATTTCTCTAAACTGGTGATCATAGTTGAGTGAATTGCACGAGGTAGCGTTTTATTGGGTAAACCTTTTTTTTTTGTTTGAAATTCAAAGTAACGGTTGTCGCGTAGGAAAGTGGTTCGGTTCTGTACCCAGGATGCCCATATCAGATAGATAAGTATTTATAGAATGCCGTCTAGCGGGAGATAATGATACCAACACAACTTTCTTTCCAAGTCACTGTGTACTATTTTCACATACATCAGAGGTAAGAGGCGAACAGTCGCTGGAAAGAAGGTTTGCCGCAACCAGATATCGAATTCACAACCACCTGGTCATGAGTCCGATACGCTAACCACCATTAAGCTACCTGGGCGGGCTGGTTTTCAAAGCCCCCCCCCCACTCCTCCTCCCGCCAGGGTCATTAACTCATTTCCATACGACAATATTTTAGGTTTGTCCAAATTGAAAGCATTTGTAGACGACAAAATAAAAGTGACCGAAAATTTGAATTGGTTTTTGTGAAAGGTAGAAAACATTGTGGGGAAAAGGAGAAAATGCTGGTTACCAGCATTTTCTCCTTTTCCGACAATGTTTTCTAGAGGCTTCTTTCTCATGGTCGTCAAAAGTAGGGATTGTGTTGTAATGGGTTAAAACACGGGACTTTGTGATAAAGGCTTCAAGCGGACGATTTAATGAAATCTATGAAAGTCAATAAAACTTCGCGTTTCATTTTCTTTTTTGAAAAATTATACTTTTTGTTAGGAAACAATAGCAAACAGAAAGCATATAGCATATTGATCAAAACCATTGTGTTGTTGGGGATAATACTGAACGGATTTCATTTTTTTTTTAACGAATATAGTTTTATTGAATTAATACCGAATGAAAACAAAAAACAACGTTATTGTTAAAAAAACGTGAATCACAATTATTAATCAAAACCATTCTGCCTGATAAAGTATTATTAAAAGAATGTATAATGCAACCATTTGTGCAACGGAATTTTTTAAAACTTTTTTATTTCTTGGAACAGAATTTCGGATTTTAACAACTTTGAAGTTATTGCAGAAAGCAAATGTTATAATATATTATATATATTACAAATTTATAGAAGTGACGATGTACTTTGTATAAGTCATAATAAAATTCCCGGTTCTGTTCTGTTGGTTAGATAGTAGGATTTGACCGAAATCGGATAGAAGTCATTTTGGGAAAAGGAGAAAATGCTAGTGACCAGCATTAACTGCTTTTCACGTAACGATGTCAAAAGCATAATTATTCAAGGTCATTTTATACACGGGATTGCGTCGTCCAAGAATATTTAAATCCTTTTGAAAAATACTAGACTGCCCGGCACGATTTCAGGACCTTTTGCAGACCGTAGATCAAGATCAGACTGCACAGAAAGTACAATCTGATCTTGACTCTACACTGTCCGACCAAGAGATATTTTCCCCAAAAATAACATTGAAATGGCAATACATGTTTTTTTCTACTGCCGTAAGTTTCATTTAAGTAACTTACCCAGCAGGTTAAGACGTAATCGTTATCATCTCCATTAAATCGGACAGTGTAGATCAAAGATCAGACTGCACGTTCTGTGCAGTCTGATCTTTGATCTACACTGTCCGCAAAAGGTCAGTAAGTCTTGCTTAGCACCGTAAGAGTGAAGAATTTGAACAAAAACAAAGGAGTGATATTGTGGATAAAATAACAGAAGACGTAGATCGCCAGATGGAATAGCACTGTGTATGCAGACGCAAAATGGAACTTCTGGTACTAAAAAGACGTGCAAGTGTGGCAGAATTAACGACTAACGAGGGACTCAAAAATACAGAGATACAGGTAAGAGAATGCTGTAGACCCCTAACACTTCTCGTGCAACATGGAATAAAATTTCTTGAAAGTTGATTAAAAAAAATGGATTTATACAGATATAATACTTTTGCACATTTTCAAACGACCAGAAATTCATTTGATGTCTATTTTGAACTTATTTTTTGATATTTTTGTTTGTTTCCAGAAAAGGGAGGTAATAATTATCTCCCTTTGTACTGAGAAAATGTGGTTTTAAATCAATAAATGATGATTCTGAGAAGGGGGAAAAAAAGAAGAAACTGGCTCGGTTTAAGTAGTTCAATAATACTCATTTCTAATCATGACAGATAATATTTAGCGGAAATAGCTGTTTTCTATTACGGGTCGACTACCTTAAAGGTGGCCCTTCAGATTTTGGGACGATTTTTTTTAACAAAAACACAAAAAATTCATCCTTATACTCCCAAGGCCTTTTAATTTTCATTCATAAAACTCCAGTAGTCGAAAACCATCCGACAGCAAGAGAAATTAGAGATTTACTACGGCCCAGGTCGAGACCGCCGTCGGAAACCACGGTCTATTTTTAGATGAGTGTCTTGCTCATTTACATACCGGAAATACACAAATGACGCTTCAAACATAATGTCCGAAGAAGAAATTATGGAAAATAATTACATGTTTGTTATGTTATGGAATTTTAGCGTCATTAGTCATGTGCCAGTCACTTTACATTCCCATAATGTTTTTTTTTTGGCGCGAAATCTAAAAATACCTTAAGAGGCAACGTAGCCTTTTATGGGAATACCATCAAAAATATTTTTTGGGGTAATTTTATGATTCTTAATTATTGATGATTTGTATTGTTTTTCATATAAATTTCAGTGATATATATAATTTTTAATTTGGTGAGATGTGAAAATTCTAAATACCCACCCTTAAACCGTTTACCCACAAAACTACGTATTAGCGATCTTCAAAGAGAAAGTTTTTGAGTATTTTGTTTTTGTTCTAGAGTTTAACGCCATTATGATAGTTTAAGTCATATCACTGGGGTCAGTGCACCTACGCATGTTTTCTAGGTTTCTCACATCAGTACTGACACAACTTTCCAAGTCTTTGACTCCTTTTCTCTGTTGCACCAGTGATAAAGTGGCAAAATATCGCAGAAAAGAAAATTTGCCTCGAGTGACTGTCGAGTGTCAAGCAAGAAAGCTGCTGAAAACACTGTGGGAAAAGGAGAAAAGCTGGTTTACCACCATTTTCTCCTTTTCCCACAATGTTTGCTATTTTTTCAAGGAAAAAGACAACAGTTTGAGCCACTTCTTATTTGTCGTCTGCAAATGATTTCACTTTCCAAAAATTTGTCGTTATGTGAAGAATAAATGATTTTTCGTTTTTGGTGTATTGCTTAGTTGTCGCCGAACCCCGGTAGCGAAGTTTGTAGCGTACAGAACTTGAGAACAGAGGGTCCCTAGTTCAAAACTCCAGCTTGGCGAATTTCAAGATTTTTCAACATTATATTCCATCGTCCAGTGCACCTATATTTATGCGTTCCCGGAGCTTCTTTCAACAACATTGCATACTATACTCTTTCCAAATACCACCGGGCTGCTTTCCCAAACAAGCATCGTCGAAACAATGATCATTATAATTAATCCTTTCATAGTGAATCCTCGAAAAGAAATTGGCTGACGATTTTAACCGGGGACTCCTTGCTCCCAAATGCTTAAAGCTATACCTACTGTGCTCGGTTTGGATTATGAAATCGTAGTAACAAATTACTGAATAGGGCCTATCAAAAATATCTGTGTTAAGGGTTTCCCTACCCTACCTAGAAAATGCTGCCGGTGTAATGCAGAAAAATGACATCCCCTACAAAATGACCCGTAGGTCATTTCACTACGTACAGGAATGACCCGAGTCATTATTCTACGCAAACAACTTATCCCAGAGGGTTATTTCTCTACGTAGAAAATTGTCCCATGGGTCATTCCTCTACGTAGTGAAATGACCCACGAATCATTTTGTGGGGTGGGTTATTTCCCTTAACTTTTTACGCTATTATCAAGAATAAAAAATCTGTCAGGTGAAAATTAGGTACATGGTATATGTAAAAAAAAGTTCTAAAAAAGAAAACCTACCTAGCACACTAACTTTAGTATCTGGACCGAAACCCTAAACAAAGATATTATTTTTCTGGGCCCAATAAAGAATACTGAACAAAAAGCCCTTTGGCAGTTCACGATTCCCTGGTCCATTGTCCTGACATCTTCGCAAGCCAAGGCCGACGATTCACTACGCTACTCTACCCTTGGCAGATCGAGCTAGATTTTTACGTTCCCCCGATACGCTTCATTGGATGAAGCCAGCTCTAACTGCAACGAATGAAATCGCTCGTAGCATTTCATCATCTTTGATAAAAATAGAATAAGGTCGCTACCTTTCGAATAGAAGGTAAACATGGAAACCCACGTAGATGTCTGCTTATCGCTTCATGTGTATTCGTAAGCGGTTTGTAAATAGATATTTCATTGGCTTTTAGGAATATGATGTAAAGGGGGGTTATAACCAGCATCCAATAGAGGGCGCATCGCAGGAATCTCGAAATCGGGCTCAATCAGCCAAGGTAAGATTCACGTAGTGATCGTAACCTTGGCTTGCGAAGATGTTGTCCTGATAGATTGCCCGTGAAACATGGCATACGAGACTTGATCAAGATCAGTTTATCATGTGATGCCTGTCATGGGACCCAAAGTTTTTGGCACGTTAAGAACTACCGTGCTATTTTATGAAAAGCTAGTGCGAGGTCAAGAGTTATCACACTTAGATTCTATCCTAATCTGTCAACACAGACGGTATTCATTCTGTCAATGTTGAACCCTTTACCTAATTTTAATGACAACTACCACAGAAGGATTTCGAAAACATCGTGGAAAAAGGAGAAAATGCTGGTAACCAGCATTTTCTCCTTTTCCCACTATGTTTTCTATTCATTTTATCATTTCCAAAGACAAATGACATGACTAATGGCAAATTACATAAGTCGTCTGTAAATGCTTTTAAATTGGGCAAGTCCTTTGAAAATTGTCGTCTGGTAAAGAGTTAATCTCAACAAAGTAAATAATTGGATTTACTCGGTGATTTACCGCAGTTGGCTAACAAAGTCCGTACATGTAACTGTGCCTTCATAAACAAAATGTATGACCTTCGTTGTTTTTGCGCATGTCATATTCTGTCTACTATGACGCATCACTCTCCCAATATTAGGGCGGGGGGAAAGAGGGGGGGGGGGGGCTGTAGTAATACACGCTACAAAGTAGCAATGCAGAAAATGGCTTTTATCAATACGTTTGAGGAGAAATTAGGCCTGTTTTAGCTCCAGAATTCTCTAAAATGCTTATTATAGCTGAATGAATGGCACCAGGTAGCGTTTTATTGAGTAAACCTTTATTTTAGTTTGAAATTCAAAGTAACGATTGTTGCGCAGTAAAGTAGTCAGGTTCTGTTCCCAGGATGCCCAAATGAAATAGATGTATATTTGAAGAATGTCATCTAGCGGGAGATGATAATTTTACCTAGGTAACGAGAGCGCGGGAAAAGAAACTGTTTTCGCCTCTAATTGAAGAGTGAGAAGGTAAAAATCGGTATTTTACCGGTCGTATTTCACCAATATTTCTCGAAAGCCTACCGGAAAGCATGAAATATATTGTAATATTTTACAACTTTTAGAAATCATAAACTGCTTGGTAGTGCAATGTACATTCACTGCAAGAAATTTATGACGGATCATGCTATCTGATCGTAATCTACGCTAACCTTACAAACGACTGAAGTTATCTTCGACATTCCGTAGACGTCAAAGAAAATTGATCAACTGCCAAATTATCTGAATGCAAACGAACTCTATCAATTAACCCTTTACCAAACGTCAAAATTTCAGGTTTGTCCAAATCGAAAGCATTTGCAGACGACAAAATAAAAGTGACTGAAAATTTAAAATTTGTTTTGTGAAGTGTAGAAAACATTTTGGGAAAAGGAGAAGATGCTGGTTACCAGCATTTTCTCCTTTTCCCACAATGTTTTCTAAAGGCTTCTTTCTCAGGGGCGTCAAAAGTAGTGATTGTGTGGTAATGGGCTAAAAAAATCCGACATTTTTTTTTGAGAACTGAAAGTAGATTTCCGCTCCAAATGAAAATAACTTCGGTCCATGTTCAGTTTTAGTTTACGGACGGTGTGGATCAAGATCAGACTGCACGTTCTGTGCAGTCTGATCTTGATCTACACTGTCCGCAAAAGGTAGTATAAGTTACCATTGCCTATATAGGTGTTAAGCCACGGCTTATCGTTGAGATTTATTTTAACAGTAAGGTCAAGATTAGGCGGTGCACAGATTGACTTTTTTTTTTCCTTCATTTCTTTATGGATTAATTAGTCTAAGTAGGTGTTACTCGTGCGTTACAAGTGGATTAATACTAGTAAAACGGAAAAAAATGGACGATGTTGGGTCTTTGGATTTTATCGCATATGTATGTAGGAAAAGTAGGACATTGTGTGATTGACTGATTGTGTAGAATTAACGTACATGCGTCTCGATCCCTAACACAATTCACGTTAGATGTTCATCTCGTATTTTTACCACCCAAGTATTGCACTTCTAACTCACTTTTACTGAATTAATTTAACCTTTTTTACTATACAATCACAGGTTTACCAGCCCTGAGAAAAACCAGCATTTGAAAACACTGTGAGAAAAGGAGAAAATTCTGGAAACCAACAAGGCGGGTGTTTAAATGCATTTGAATTTATATTACGTATACCATTCAAAAGTATGAAAAGAAAATTATTGTGAAGATGACAAACTGTCATTGTACGGTCGGCCAAGTGTTATATCGCCGGCGTTGGACATTCGAGCGAACCCGCAGGACAAAAGAGCTAAAAAAATAATATGTTTGAGCGACAAAATTGTGGACATTTGAGCGACAAATTTTTAACCCATTTGAGCGACATTTCAAATTCGGGATGGACATTTGAGCGACAGGTTTTTACCCCATTTGAGCTATTTCTTTACGAGATTATTTGACAAATTTATTGGATTTGTACCTCTTCCGTCAGCCAGACAAAGGCTGAGCAAGATATTTTTCTTTTACGTTTGGCGCTAAGTACATGCGTCTCGATTTGTCTGTCGTCTGTTTCATGATCATGTGAATGCTTTTGTTGTAAGATCATACTTGCAGAAGAATCAGGGCGTATTCTTGCTTTAAAATCTGCCAGTTACATGTAGCTATGTCTTTTATTTACCTTTTTCCCGATTTTGACATTTTTTTTTTCTGCCAGCGACTAAGATATGGCCTGACCACACAGTATATAACAGACTGTCATTTCTACAATATTTTGATTACTAGTAACTTTAAAATGGTATATGAGTTAAACTCAAATGTATTACGACAACTGTTATATTTTGGCCTTTACTGGGCCTTTAACCCTTTACCACACAATCCCGACTTTAACACCCCTTTGAAAGAAGCCTTTTGAAACTGTTGGAAAAAAGAGAAAATGCTGGTAACCAGCATTTTCTCTTTTTTCCACAATGTTTTCTTCCTAAAACAAATTTCAATTCTTTAGTCAGTCATTTTGTCGTCTTCAAATGCTTTCAGTTTGGACCAGTCTAAAATTTTGTTGTTCTGGTAAACAGTAAATGTCTGATGGATTCGTCACCAAAATGGCTATCTTAGGAGAAGTAAAACCTTTCCGGGCAAAAAAAAAGGGGGATGGGAGCCATGTTTTGTGAAAAGGGGGTTATATTATGCTTTTTTTATGAAGTACTTGTATTATACCAAGGAAACATCATATGGAGTGCAACACACGAAAAGGTGCATTCGGACATTTGCGTAAAGTGTCGTCTCTGATCAGGGTGTGCAGTCCGCACAGGCTGATCCGAAACGACACTTTCCGATTTTATGTGATTTTCTGTTTTACGCAAGTCTACTGTAGCACAAAATCTAATGTGGTCGTAAAGTGCCGTCTCGGATTAGCCTGCGCGGACTGCGCAGGCTAATCCGGGACGACACTTTACGCAAATGTCCGAATGCACCTTTTCCCGTGTTGCACTCCATATAATCATGCATACATGAATGCAAATTATCTAACAACCGTGTAAATCACGAGGTCGAATGGTTCTTGTACAAGCTGAAAAATTAAAAATATCAAAAAGTTCAATTCAGCTCGGCCTGGGCCTGATGCACAGGCTGAGCTTAATCGATACTTTTTGCAGATGAATTATACTCCCTATTCACAGAGTATCTCTCGTGTTCACTACACATGAAGCAAATTCTCCTTCGTCACACATTTGTTAAAAATAGACTTCTGCAGGTCAGCGGGGGGTAAAACAGATAATTAACATTTCAAGAACTCTTTTATTCGACTTTGTGTCCGAAGAAGTTCGTTGTTTCAACCCGTTGAGCAATGATGCTCAATACATTGGATCAGGTAAGTGTCAATAGGTTTGTAGTTTTGTAAACAGTTTTGTACACATGTTTTTTTTTTCTTTTCTTTTTTTTCCACCCGACTCTAAAGCATAATGTTTGAGCAAATATTATAACGTCGCAATGGTGTAATACCGGAAAAAGTACCTTAAATCTGCAGGCATGCTCCGATGCTATTTTTGTTAATGATCTCCGCAAACCTGCAAAGCAGCCCTCTTTAAAGACATCTGGAACTAATACGATTTTACCTGCATCTTTTCAAACGGCTCTATGCGACAATATTTCCAATGACAACTAATAAAATGGGCATGGATCGTGAGACAAATAATTAATCTTTAAAATCACACAAACTGTGCTGTGAAATACATGTACCAATTAAATCAATGGAAATTTACCTTTTATCCAAACGTAAATAAAGCCAGTGTAATTCATAAACTGCTTACATGGCGACTTCCGTTAAACAGACATGCGCAGTCAACAGAATTTGAATTTTGTACAGTCCGTTTCTCTAGCCCTATAACGATCAATTTCGTACAAGGTGCCTTCGGCAACAGTGGAATTCCCAAATGAACCGTCCTGTAGCGTGTCAGAAATACTGCGATTTCTGTTGAGACATGCGCATTGATGATATCACCATGTTTTGATTTTTGGTGCAATAGGTCAACAGTTATTTACATCGAAAAGTACAGATTTGCACGAAGGTAAGATACAGATATTAACGAACATTAAGTTTTTTTTATATAGACAAATAATTTATCTAACTACCCATGCCAATTTTATTAGCTGTCGTAGGAAATTGTGTGGTATAGAGCTGTTCGAAAGATCTATGCGAGTAAAATCGCATTAATTTCAGACTTGCTTGACGAAGGTTGCTTTTAAGGTTTGCGGAGACCATTAACAAAAGTAGCATCGGAGCAAACCTTTAGACCGAAAATACGGGAAACGCCCCTACAGGCCTACACTATATCACGAAAACCCATGAAAATCTAAGTCGTGTGTCAAAAGAATTTTGGTATAATACCGGCAAACGCCCCTCCACTATTCAGCCCTATGCATACATGTGGTATTATTCTCAGAATTAAAATATAAGTTAATCAAATTCGGTGCGTTATTCCATAGACCAATATAGTTTTTAATGTATACGGAATGAATGAATCCAAGAATTCAAAATCCAGTGGCAGAACACTGGCGACTTCCTACCATTACATTGCGAAAACACAAGAAATTCAAAATTATGCATCTGAAAAAAAAAATGCATTATTTTATTAAAATTACTAATCTCGCATACAGTATATCATATACAATATTGGTCAACGAAATGAACCTGAAAATTTCATCAATATATATTTTTTTCAATCACAAAACAATGGCATATACATGTATATGTATACATATATGATAGAGTTGTATAGTGGTGCATGTTTGCCAGTATTATGCCACCTATACCTCAGAATCCTTTAAATACTTTTTATGATTTTTTTTTCATTACAGAAAAAATACGGTAAATGGATATGGTGATCGTGTAATCCCTTTTCTCTACAAAAAAATATGAAGCCTATTGTTTGCGTAAAGCTGTACTGATTATAAAATGTACTAACACCATAATTACATATACATGTGTGTGTGTGGCAATTTGATGATGAAGATCAGTAATGATAAAGTTTTGAATAAAAAATCTATCTATCTATCTATCTATCTACAGAGGTCAAGATAAGAGGGAGTGATGGTACTCTTAAGTCAGATACCCCATGTTGTGGGTACTGATTCTAATCTTGGGATTATTCTAATGAGTACGCACAACTAAGGGTTTAGGAGAAAATAATTAATTTTTCAAATTCAGAAATCAATATCACTCCATCTATCTATCTATCTATCTATCTATCTAAGTAAATGGCAAAATTGAATAAAAATTCATTAACTGACCTTATCTTATTTCGATTCCTTGTTCACCTACAAAACAGTCTACATTAATAAAGTAGCAGAGCCTCGTATGGAATAACTCCACATTGCTTGTGGAGCGCATGAATTCACGTGATACCACTTTCCTTGAACAAAAGGCATGAACCTCGTGCAAAGTAGACGCAAGCGTGCGCTGTGAATGTTTCTTATCGAGCGAATGTGTTTTATTGCTGAAATCGTAATAATTTTGCGGTGTTTTATGATATTGAGATATTGTTTTAGACTTCGTTGTCTGCGCGTGTCATATTCTTTGAAGATTCAACCTGTTTTATGACGCATCACTCTCCCCGATATTGGGGAGATTGTAGTAATACACGATCTAAAGTAGCAGTGGAGAAAATGGCTTTTATCAATACGTTTGAGCAAAAATCAGAACTGTTTTAGCTCCACATTTCTGATCATAGCTGAATGAATCGCACCAGGGAGCGTTTTATTGGGTAAACGTTCATTTTTGAAATTCAAAGTAACAGTTGTAGCGTAGAAAAGTAGTCTGGCTCTGTACCCAGAATGCCCAAATTATATAGATAGATGTGTATTTGTAGAATGCGGGAGATAATGGTGTTCAACTGTTTTCCATCCTTCTTTGATTAGCTCCCTTCTATGATATTGAAATCAATTCGTCTAAAGTACTGCGCTGCGAGTGGCCATCGGCGATCGTTGGGTGTATGATCTCTTCAGTCTGATCTTTTGCAGCTGCAGGGCCATTTTTAACCTCAATAGAACTGAAAACGATTGCTTATAACCACACATTTTGATTTCCTGTGTTCGATACCCGGGAGCGGGTGTCAACTTTGGGATTTTTCATCGGCCCACACATTCGGCGCGAGTACTAGTGTAGTTCCCAGGAAGCAGAATCGAGAGACATTAGTATAAGTTATTAGAACTTGTTTCTCAATCGATGTAAAATAAATATGTTTCTACTAAACATTTTGATTTAAGATGTGCAAAAGAAGAGAATATGTGATGCAATTGAAAAGAATTTCAAGGGAAGGCAATATGTCTTTTTCATATATGTAAAACATTCTGAAAAAAGGATAAATTGCTAGGACCTGTTTATTGCCTTCAAAACTACGAAATGAAGTGGTGTTGAAAATCATCTTGCGATAGCAATAAACAAAAGAAAAAACAAAAACGATCGTCGTGTTTTTTCCCCATAACGTTTTCAAAACACTGCTGACAAAGGAGCAGACAGCGTTACATATTTGTATATAAGTGGTCGGAACCGAGGAGTTGAGACCTACGGACGTTAGGGCCATCGCCTATGAATTTGTTGATTTGCAACGCGAGTATCACCATGGTACTATTGTGTTATCGTCATCGTATTACAGTATTATCACCATCGTCTTATCGCGTTAACTGTCATGACACCATCGTGTTACCGTCCTCGTACTATCGCCTTCCGGTGCGCATGCTCATAGAGAAATTTCTCCTAAAAATGGATTCAGAGTGTGGGCATTGAATTTGGATTATTTAGGTAACTATTAAGTTTTTATAAACTTTACGAGGTATTCACCCTTTTACGGTATAGATCTAGTCTTGTACTATTTCCTGAAGATATAACATATCGATGGGTATATCGATATACATATATATATGGGTGAGAGCAATACTGTTGTAAGTGCCTATACACTGTATAGGCACTTACAACAGTATTGCTCTCACCCAGCGATATGTGAACATGCACATGCTCACCGGAAGGCGACAGTATGATGATAATGACGCGCCGATGGTACGATGATGATAATACGATAGCCCGATGACAATAACGCGATATTGCGATGACGATGATGCGATAATGCGATGGTGATAACGCGATAGTACGATGACGATAACACGATAGTGCGGTGACGATAAGACGATAGTGCGATGAAGATACATGTATATAGAGAATAATCAACTGGTTATTTTTGATATGAAAAATATCTCACGAGAATGGGTTGTTAGGCGTTGAAAAAAACGAGTGCGCAGCACGAGTTTTTTTAACGCCTTACGACGCGTCCGAGTGAGATATTTTTTCATATCAAAAATAACCAGTTGATTATTCTATTTATTATATACCTTATTAACATCATTATTTGTAGTTTTGCGTTTGAAAGTCGAAAAAGATGTAGCCGAAAAAAAAAGTAGTTCCCAAATTACGTCAGGAAGTGAAAGTGAAAGTTGATAACGTCACTAGTGATGATATCAAAATTTATTACACTGGGAAATTCCAGGATTTCACTGCTAGGTATATAATAAATAGAGGATAATCAACTGATGGTGTGTGATATTAAAAATCTGTCACCAGAATGGGGTGTGATGCGGCTGAAAAACGAGTCCGAAGGAAAGACTGTAGTGAAAATCTGTTCACTGTGCTATTGTTTACCAAAGCTGTTTGAAGTAGAGACAGAAACATTAGACTGTGAGAAATATAGATCTATAGGGAAAAGTAGTTCCGGCAAATATTCTAAAATTATATCATCACTAGTGATGATACGATATCATCACTAGTGATGTTATTCACTGTGAAAAACTGAAAAAATAATACACTGAGAAATTCCGGTAATTCACTGATAGGAATATAATAAAACACGGTAGTACGATGGCGATATTTGTGTTTAAAATCAACAAATTTAGAGGCGATGGCCCTAACGGTATTCCGTAGAGACCCGGTAGCGCAGTCGGTTGCGCACTCGATCAGAGAACGTAAAGGTTGCCCGTTCGAGTTTCCAGCTCGCCCACTATATTCGTGGGCCGATGATAGTCAGTGTCATAGAATTCGTTCCTCTCTCACTGCTGACCATTGTGTCGACGGTAGTTAATCGGGAAAGCAGCCAGGGGTTTGGGCTGAATACTGTGCTAAGCACTGGCAAAAAATAACTCATATCTAGATGCACGAAATAACTGAAATAATGTTGAAAACGGCATTAAACGCAATAAAATCAATAGAATCAGAAATGAGGAAACGTTAGAAATGTAATGCCTATGTTAGAAATGTTGCGGTCCAAATAAAGGTGCTAGGGTATCATATTTCGATAAAAATCATTTGTGAAGTATATTGATAATACATTTTATAATGCACTTGAATTGAAGCGATGAATTGTCTCCCTTTACTCTGTATTAGACCCTTCCATATTGAAAGCATTCGCAGACGACAAATTAAATGTTGCTTTAACCCTTTCCCAAACAATCCCTGGTTTTTACGGTTCTGGAATAGTAGCCTTTTGAAAACATTGTGGGAAAAGGAGAAAATGCTGGTAACCAGCATTTTCTCCTTTTCCCACAATGTTTTCTACCCTATCATAGACAGAAGACATCTTTTTAGCAAGAGTTGAATTATCGTTTGCAAATGCTTTCAATTTGGTCTAGTCCAAAAGTTTGTTGTTTGGGAAAGGGTTAAATGATGCGATTTGTCTTAGCAGGGATAAGAAAAAAAACATTGTGGAAAAAGGAGAAAATGCTGACGGTACCAGCATTTTCTCCTTTTTCCTTCAATGTTTTCAAAAAGTTTTTTTTTTTCTCGGGGCCATAAAAAATACGGGGCTATGTAGTACAGAGTTACTCTTTGCACAAGCTTTAGAATATGTGTCGACGAATATGCATAGAAACTTTTGAGATAATTGAACGGCAAACGGAGAAAATACAATGGGAATTGCAATGTGGGCGATCCCTCCATCTATTTACCACTCTGCTTAGCAGAAATTCTCTTATGCCGACTTTTAACGACCCCGGGAAAGAAGCCATTTGAAAACATAGTGGGAAAAGGAGAAAATGCTAGTACCAGCATTTTCTCCTTTTCTCACAATGTTTTCTATCCTATCAAAGAAAAGTTGTACCGTTTGAGCCAAACTGAAATTGGCGTCTGCAAATGCTTTCAATTTAGACAAGGCTAACATTTTGTCGTCTGGTAAAGGCTTCAGTTCATTTTAGTCACTAGATTCGTTATGCACACATGAATCCAGTTATTTATTATCTTTCTGTTGACTTTTTATCGTTTATAGGTATATTCAGCAAGCAAAAAAAGTGCAAACATGCGTATTTCAGTTTCTCAATTTTTTTTCCTATATATTTCGTAAAAAGTCGAAACATTTCAAAAAAAAAAAATATATGTCAACAAAAAAAACGAAGACATGTCATTAAAAAAAAACCGAGAAACATGTCATGAGCCTAATAACCGAGAAACATGTCATAAGCCTAATAACCGAGAAACATGTCATAAGCCTAATAACCGAGAAACATGTCATAAGCCTACAAACCGAGACACACGTCATGAGCCTAATGACCGAGAAACATGTCATGAGCCTAATAACCGAGAAACATGTCATAAGCCTACAAACCGAGAAACATGTCATTAAAAAAAAAAGAGAAATATGTCATAAGAAACGAGACGCTGTGGATGATAAATCATAATGCATGATCTTTGATCGATTGAATTTGCGTTTATTTATCATCGTTACCGGTTTCCCATATGGATGACCCCGCCCCCCCCCCAAAAAAAAAGGCCGTTAGTATTGTTACGGGGGATAGTGCAGATACAGGACGAAACCCATCTTAAGATACACCTGGTTCTTGAACGTGCTTGGTGTATAGCACCCTCACACGGGACCTCGGTTTAACGTCATATCCGAAAGACTATTAGAAATTTTAGATGATCAGCCTTGGGAGTCGAACCTACACCCTCAAATGACCCAAAACCTAATTTTTTCAAGTCTTATGCTATCCCACTTGATCTATAGGAACGTCACTGTTGCATGCTCTTTGCATTCAGGTCTTTCTTTTATACACTCCGAATGCAATTATTAAATAATTACTGCCTTTTAACCCATTACCACACAGTCCCTACTTTTGACGCCCCTGAGAAAGAAGCCTTTTGAAAACATTGTGGGAAAAGGAGAAAATGCTGGTAACCAGCATTTTCTCCTTTTCCCACAATGTTTTCTACCCCTCACAAAACAAATCTCAAATTTTCAGACACTTTTATTTTGTCGTCTGCAAATGCTTTCAATTTGGACAAGTCTATAATATTGTCGTTTGGTGATGGGTTAAGACGCAAGGATTATGGTTGTTCAATGTGAACAAGTCAATAACGTTATTATATATCACAGAGAATAGACTATAGAATAGAACCTCAATCTGATATCGCCTGGTGCTATAAAATGTTTGACTCATGACCAAACGACAAATTTATAGACTGGTCCAAACTGAAAGCATTTGCAGACGAGAAAATAAATGTGGATGAAGAATTGAAATTAGATTTGGGAAGGGTGGAAAACATTGTGGGAAAAGGAGAAAATGCTGGTTTACCAGCATTTTCTCCTTTTCCCACAGTGTTTTCTAAAGGCTTCCTTCTCAGGGTCGTCAAAAGTAGGGATTGTGTGGTAATGGGTTAACCCTTTATAACCCAGGCCCGAGTTTTTGACCGGACCCTGAGAAGGGAGGCTATTAGAAAACTTCGTGGGAAAAGGAGAAAATGCTGGTAACACGCATTTTTTTTTTTTCTTTTTCCACAACGTTTCCTCCTTTTTTTTATCCATTTAAAGACAATTTCCATAATTTGAGTCGTATTTAAATTGGTGAACTGGGAATTCTTTCGATATGGACTGATGTAAGTTAACCCTTTACCACACAATCCCGACTTCTACGACCCTAGGAAAGAAGTCATTTGAAAACATTGTAGTAACCAGCATTTTCTCCTTTTCCCTCAATGTATTCTACCCAATCAAAGAAAAATTGCTTCATTTGAGTCACACAAAAAAAGACTGCATCATTTGTGCCATATTGAAATTGTCGTCTGCTAACGCTCTCAATTTGGACAAGTCTAAAATTTTGTCGTCTGGTGAAGGTTAAACTTGTCATGTTTTAGTTGATTATATGGTGTTTAAGGCCGTTTTTGACATTATTTCAGTTGTCTCTAGGTGGCCAGCCCTGGGTATCAAACCCACACCCTCATGATCGCGAGCCCTACCGGCTCTACAAGCTGAGCTATGCAGGCTGGTCTGTTTAAGGGTTAACACGTAACAGCACCTTTAAATCTGTCAAATGTTACGGGTCAATTAAAAAAACGGGTTGGGAAAAGAAACAGAAATACTTTTATAATTATAAATGATATGAAATAACACTGTACATAGTAAAAGGGAAAATAAATGGAGGTTTTAAAACAAAATAAATCGCTCTTTTTACTGCAGTGTTGCCAAAAGTGTTATTCTGTTGAGGTGCTGAAGTTCATAGCTACTCGTAGAAAAAGAGAAATTTAATTTTGCACAAGAATATGTGACCCATCACGCAAAACTGGGACCTTCTTGGAACTGCCAAAAGTGTCAACCCTGGTCAGACTGCGCGAATTTGGTCAGGGTTGACACTTTTCGCTTTAATAATATTTTCTGTATGAAAAGGGGTCATTCTATCTTGTTATACAACAATTTTTTGAATTATCAATTTAAATTGACCTTCACTATCGTTGATCTGTTTTCATTGAACTGATGTACAGAATTCCCAGATGGTCCATTTTTTGCGTGAAGGGTCACAGATTTTAGAAAATCGTCCTTGAAAAGTTTTAATTGTTTTCGAATTCGATTTTCCAAAGTGGTGGGCAAACAAAATCGTTTAGAATTTATCAATACTTGTGATTTTTTTTCTTCCTAATTTCAGTATAGAATTAAATATGTTCTGTGAAAAGGGGGTTTATTGCAACTGCAAAAAGTTTCAACCCATGTCAGCGTGCGCAGTCCGGGCAGGCTGACATGAGTCGAAACTTTTTGCTACGGGTCAACTTTCTTCACGTCACACACAGGACCAGTCTACCTCCAGATGCGGTAGAGTTTTAGACAAAATGGATATTTATGGATCCATAGTTATGTTAAAACTTGCTTGGTTTAATTCATCACAGAAATTATTTAACACTTTACGAAACAATCTCTGGCTTTCAAGACACTGAAAAGAAAGGCTTTTGAAAACATTGTGGGAAAAAGGAGAAAATGCTGGTAAACCAGCATTTTCTCCTTTTCCACACAATGTTTTCTACCCTTCCCAAAACCGATTTCAAATTTTTGAGTCGCATCTATTTTGTCGTCTGCAAATGCTTTGAATTTTTTGGACCAGTCTAAAGTTTTGTCGTTTGGTAATGACTTAAAACTCCTTTTCCCAAAGCAGCGCTCAAAGAATTTTACACTTTACGCGAAGAAAAAAAACTTGTAGTCGACTTTTTTGCTAAACACAGATTATTAACTTGACCTCATATTTAATTCGATTGAAAATATAGTGACATAAGGAGAAACTTCCCTTTACGTACAACTTCTCCGTTTGCCACAATGTTTTGTAAGTGCTCAGTGAGAACGTCGTGAAAGAAGAAAAAACCACTAAACGAGTGCTTTCAAAGTGGTAACATTATTCCTTTTTGACGCTCGGAGTAATCTGTTATCATACAATGCCTAGTTTTAACGACCTAGAGGAAGAACGCTTTTGAAAACATTGTGGGAAAAGGAGAAAATGCTGGTAACCAGCATTTTCTCCTTTTCCCACAATGTTCTCTAGTCTTTTAAATGGCAAATTTTATATTTAGAGTAAAAGTCAACTTGTTGTCTGCAAATGCTTTGAATTTGGACAAGTCTAGAATTTGGTCAGTTGGCAAAGGTTTCAAAATTTATATTGTTGAGTTGATAAAATCATCAGAACCAACCTTTGTTTAATTCCCTGTTCAGCAAACGACAAAAGTTTTCGACTGAACCAAGTTGAAAGCATTTGCAGAGGACAAATTAAATGTCGCAAAAAATGATGAATTCTGTCTTTGATAGGGTAGAAAACATTGTGGGGAAAAAAAGAAAATGCTTGCTATCAGCATTTCCTCCTTTTTCCACAATGTTTTCAAATATCTCTCTGCGTCAGGGAAGTTAGAATTCGAGATTGTGCGGTAAAGGGTAAAATCCGACTTCTATTGATTTCACACCTCACTATTTACAGAAGACAATTTTCGTTCTGTAGCAGAAATTTATTTCGTAATATTGAGGTAAAAGGACAGATTGTACAGAAATAACCTTTCCAAAGGTTTTCCTTCACAAGGGACGAATAGCTAGATCTAAATTACGTCATCAAAATGCCGTTAACTAGATCTAAATTACGTCATCAAACGTCAAGATTTTACATTAGGTCTATTCCATAGCAAGGCAAACAGATTGTTAATTGTATAATATCAGTAAAATGATATTAAAATCATGCAGTGTAACAGTGTCAAGTAACTAAAGATTAAAAAAAAAAATCTTGTTGCAGTTAATAAGGAAGATTTTTGATTTGTAGTTATGGCTTTACCCACAAGATATAATTCGGTTGCAAGTACACATATTCAGGTAAACTTTCTTTTATAGATCTATTCTTTTTATTTTTCTGAAGACTATTTCCAGTTTATTGAAAGCTTTAATTCTTTATCCAACCACAAAATCCGAGAATTGCCCAAATTGAAAGCATTTGCAGACGACAAAATAAATGTGACTAAAGAATTGAAATTTGTTTTGGGAAGGGAAGAAAACATTGTGGGAAAAGGAGAAAATGCTGTCCACCAGCATTTTTCCCTTTTCCCACAATGTTTTCAAAAGTCTACTTTCACAGAGATGTTAAAAGTTGAAATTGTGTGGTAAAGATTTAAGTTGAAATCAGTCCTTATAACACACAATCCCGAGTTTCCAAACGACAAAATTTAAGCGTTGTTCAAATTTAATGCATTTGCAGACGAAAAGATCAGTATTAAATCTACTCAAAACATACAATTTGTATGTCAAAGAGTAGAAAATATTATGGAAAAGGGTGAAAATGCTAGTTATAAGCGTTGTTAAAAGTTGCGATTGTTTGGTAAGAGTTCAACGACGCTACTTGTAAGGTTTCTTTATAATATTTGGGGAAAATTCTCCTTTTTTCACAAAATTATCTATCATTTCGAAGATGGATTTCTATTTTTCCTAAGTGTTGTTAAAAGTCTCGATTGTTTGGTATTTATTTCCCATAAAATTTTGGGGAAAAAGACATTTCTCCATTTTTCACAGTGTTATCTAGATCTATCACGCCAAAAAAATGAAATTCTAATTTTGCAAAACAATTATGTTGTAGTCTGCTGAACCTTTTAATTTGGGCAAATTTAAAGATTTTGTCGTTTGGTTTAGGATTCAACTGTTGAAAGAGCCTGTTTATCGTACTATGGATTTGACTTATCTCTTTAACAAACGAAATAAGGTTTTAACATGCCTAAATGACAGCCTTTGCAGACTACAAAATAATCTTGACTTTATAAAAAATCACTTTTGGAAGGTGAGAAAACATATGGGAAAAGAAGAAAATGCTGGTAACCAGCATTTTCTTCTTATCCCATAATGTTTTCCAAAGGTAATTTTCTAATGATCGTTAAAACTTGGAATTGTGTGGTAGAATGTGAAGAAAAAAATAATTGCAGAATATGGCAAGCACTTAAAGACGCATCGTGCATGTCTGTGGGCAAATGCTTTGCATTTCAACGCCAAGTGATTATCGCAGTACGGTTCAAGAATAATACACAAAGGGGAGTAACTTTAAAAGTTTACCGGAAGTAATTAAATTGTTACCTCCCTTGAATCAGTTTTTTCCCCCTCTCGCGCCTGCCCGTCTCTCTCTCTCTCTCTCTCTCTCTCTCTCTCTCTCTCTCATGGCAACATGTCAAATTTACGAAAACAATTTCTATCTCAGATTTTTATTAACTGAATTATTTCTCAGCCAATAGCCCAACATTGGGTAGAAATATCAGCATTGTTACTGGTAAGTTATTGATATCAGACTGACCGCTGCAGATTTCACTGTACTACTTGGTAGCGACATACACACAGTTTCACTACTTTCGTGGTGTTAATGTGGCACATATGTGCACATAAACGGTGAGATATGATTCATTATCTCCCGCTAGATGGCATTCTATAAATACTCATCTATCTGATATGGGCATCCTGGGTAGAGAACCGAATCACTTTCCTACGTGACAACCGTTATTTTGAATTTAAAACAAAAAAAAAAAAGGTTTACCCAATAAAACGCTACCTCGTGCAATTCACTCAACTATGATCACCAGTTTAGATAAATCTGTTACTAAAGCAGGTCTCATTTCTCCTCAAACGTATTGATACGTAAAAGCTATTTTCAACATTGCTACTTTATATCTAGAGCGTAATATTACAGTCAGCCCGCTCTCGGGGCTAGTAGTGATGCGTCATGTAAGACAGTCGAATCTTAGAAGAATATGACATGCGCAGACGAGATATGATCTTCTTACAAACATGAAAATTGGCCACAAATGTATAACTGGAATACCAACCGCCTCTGGCGGAATTCGAACCCATGACAGGCAAATATCCTCGTTTTTCGAGGTTTAAAGGACCAGTACCATAACCACCGAGCCAAAGAGATATCTCCCCAATGCAGTGGCTAGGTATTGTAATTTAATCGGTATGAAGCTATGCATGAAGGAGTGGTCTCCCTTACACAGTCTTTAAAATCATGATTGACTCTTTTGTAGAGTACTATTAGATATGTTCTAGCAAAACCAGGATAGGCACTGCAACGTTAAGTCTTTGTATTCGAAAGCGCGTGTAAACCACTTAATAGCTCTGATAAGCACAAACTGCTCTGTGACTGTATGGTTTGAGATCTGCCTGTGTTGTTTAGAGAGTAATGTTTTAACCCTTTACCACATAGTCCCAACTTTTAACGACCCTGAGAAAGACGCCTATAGAAAACCAGCATTTTCTCCTTTTCCAACAATGTTTTCTACCACATCAAAATCAGTAATCATCATAATAACAAGATTTAATATGTTGTCTGCAGATGCTTTGAATTTGGTCCAGTTCAAAAAATTGTCGTTGGTAAAGAGTTAAATAGAGGATAATCAACTGGTTATGAATGGTATTAAAAGTCTGTCGTCAGAGTCCGTATTCACCCACCACTCCTAAGAACGGTCTTTGTCCTCATCTTCAATATTTTCTGACTTTGAAAGTAAAAGAACTTCTATATGGCTAAACCACATTGACTGGTGAATAAAACTAAAAACTTTTCTTAAGAATGGTTGGTGAATACGGAACCAGAATGGAGTTTGATGCGGTTGATAAAACGAGTCCAAGCGACGAGTTATTTTAACCGCATTAAATCCATTTCGAGTGACAAATTTTTAATATCGTTAGATTATTCTAACGTTGTTTATTATTTTCCTAATTCATTTTTTTTTTCACTCTAATAATTATCAAGAATGGTAGAATATGAGCAGAGCAATAAAGGAAAAAAAGTAGTTCCGGCAAACATTCTAGAGCCATATCGTCACTAGTGATGATATCATATCATCACTAGTGGTGTTATTGACTATGGAATCCCAGTAATTCAATGATAAGAATGAAATTAAGAGGTGTAAAATGCCGAACTTTGTTTGAAAACAAATCTAGCAAGAATGTTCGTGTAGATCGCAATGAAAAAATAACAGCACTTTAAGTTCTTCTTCCTTTTTTTTTTTTGTTTAAATCTTACGAACAGCTATAAGAAAGATCAATTTAATTGAAAGCGTGAGGTAATTTATTGGGAGAAACTTTGCTTATTCAGTCTGATAGCAAGTCCAGTTTCACTACATTTGTACTTGACATATAAATTTCTTTTTAAATATGGAAACAAATGAATGAATGACTCATACCTTTTGTTTTGTGTATTAGATCTATAATCGAATGTCAACCTTAATTATTTTTTTCCAATTTTTCATTGTCTTTATGTATTCATTTCTCTGCTTCCAACGTTTATATTGGAAAGGACTAAACTATAGATAAAAGATGTTTGATTTGATCGGAGTGGTGGGGTGTGGGGGGGGGGGGGGGGAGGAAAGAGAGACATGACATTGTCATCTAGGACATGTCATCTAGATCAAATATTCTACCAGCTTTTTATCAAAGTAAATAGATTCGAAGGCTTTGGCAAATAAGATATTTTTGAGCGATGATAACGTTTAAATCTTTACAAAACGACAAAATTTTAGACAAGGCGAAATAGAAAAGCATTTGAAAGCGACAAAATAAATGTGATGAAACAGTTGACATTTCTTTAAGGAAGGGAAGAAAACAGTGTGGAAAAGGAGAAAATGCTGTTTAATAGTCAGGTCAGCCTTGTAAACGTTGATGAAAATTAATATAAGGTGCCTGGGGTGAAGAAACTGTTGGGATTCGTCTTCGATTTAACCCTTTACCTAACAGTCCCGACTTGTAACATCCCTATGAAAGAAGTCTTTTCAAAACATCGTGGGAAAAGGAGAAAATATTGGTAATCAGCATTTTCTCCTTTTCCCACGATGTTTTCTTCCCTTCCTAAAACCAGATTTCAATTCTTTAGTTACATTCATTTTGTCGTCTACAAACGCAATTTGGACTAGGATAAAATCTTGCCGTTTGGCAAAGAGTCAACTCTTTACGAAACGGCAAGATATTAGACTGGTCCAAATTGAACGCACTTGCAGACGACAAATTCAACATGACTCAAAAATTGGAATTTGTTTCCAGCAGGGTAGAAAACATTGTGGGAAAAGAAGAAATTGCTCGTTACAGGCAATTTCTCCTTTTCCCACAGTGTTTTCAAAAGACTTGTACCGCAGACATGTAAAAGCCAGGGCTTATTTGGGAAAGGGTTAAACAGGAAAATATAGATGTTATGTCTATGGCTAGCCGGAATAGAATGAAATGCGTTTTCTATCTACCGTAATCTGTACAACCTTACAAACCATCAGGGGCAATATTTGGTATGAAGACACAAGAGTGAATAAAGTTTTATAAAATAAAGATTTGTTTTAAAACTGGATAAAACGGAATAAAGTTGTATGTTTAAGAGTTTAGCCCATTACCACACAATCCCTACTTTTGACGCCCCTGAGAAAGAAGCCTTTAGAAAACATTGTGGGAAAAGGAGAAAATGCTGGTAACCAGCATTTTCTCCTTTTCCCACAATGTTTTCTACCCTTCACAAAACAAATTTCAAATTTCAGTTACTTTTATTTTGTCATCTGCAAATGCTTTCAATTTGGACCAGTCTAAAATATTGTCATTTGGTAATGAGTTAAAGGGGGAAAAAAACCGAGTATGGTACCAGCCTAGTCAAACAGAGAAGAGAATTTCTTCAAAGCCAAACATGCACAACTCTTTGTACATGTATTTCCATTTATATTTTAACCCTTTATCACACAATTCCGAGTTCTAATGACACTGAAGAAAAATAAAGCTTTTGATAACATTGTGGGAAAAGCAGAAAATGCTGGCAACCAGCATGTCAAGTTTAACCCTTTACCCCATATAGCATTTCTATGGCATCTCTAATTGACCCTAAATGACAGCAAGGATGAAGTTGTTTCTTATGTGTAAATGACATCTTTTGATAGCCTAGAAAACATTGTGACAAAAGGTGAAATTGCTCGTGACGAGCAATTTCACCTTTTGCCACAATGTTTTCCAAAGGCTCCTACAAGCTATGTGTAGAAATGAGTATCTGTGGAGTAAAGGGTTAACAGCGTTATTTTTTCTCTTTCGGTAAAGATGTCTCTGTAACTTGCTAGATAGATTAAATGAGTTACAGCCAATAGTAAACAAGGAACAAAGAATTTAAGATATCGCAATTTGTAATTTATTATTTCATGCTTACCGGTAGGATATCGAGAAATAGCAGTGAAAATATTTTTCGATCTTACACTGGTACCACCAGTGAAAATATCGATTTTCACGTTCTTGTTGCCTAAGTAAATTGCGCGTGCCTAACAACCAGATGGGAAATATGACGTCATATACCTTACATTTCTCGTGCTTGACGTAACGTTGCTATGCGGGAGGGGTACGCCACGGGGAATAAGGGAAAAGAACTGTACTGAATTTTGATAAAGCTCCTCCCCTGAGAAAGGGTAAAAGCATAAAATAAATAAAATATTTGTTTTTTTTTTCGGTGAAATATCGAAATTTATTTCATCTCGTGAACACCATCGGTAATATTTCCACTCGTGGCTGCGCCACTCGTGAAAATATTACCGATGGTGTCCACTCGATGAAATGAATTTCGATCTTTCACCGAAAAAAACAAATATCCTTTTTTTCTTTCTGGAAAAAAATCTCCTCATCAGATAATGTGGATCCAAGATCAGACTGCAAGTTCAGATGGCACTTTCTGATCTTAACCCATAAAGGCCGCAAAAGGGCATTGAGTCGAGCTTATCAGCTTATCATTTAACCCTTTCCCAAACGACAAATTTTTGGACTAGATCAAATTGAAAGCATTTGAAGACGACAATTCAACTCTTGCTGAAAAGATGATTTCTGTCTACGATAGGGCAGAAAACATTGCGGGAAAAGGAGAAAATGCTGGTTACCAGCATTTTGTCCTTTTCCCACAATGTTTTCAAAAGGCTACTATTTCAGACCCGTAAAAACCAGGGATTGTTTGGGAAAGGCTTAAAGATTAAAACAAAACAACATTTATGATGGGCGAAACGTTTCATGAAACGAAAAATGTTTTTTTTTTAATTTTTATGAAATTCAGGACATTATGGGAAATTGCCTACTATTATCTATCTGTCTGTCTGTCTGTCTGTCTGTCTGTCTGTCTGTTTTTCCTCTCTTTCTCTCTTTATCTCATTTTATCTCTCTCTCTCTCTCTCTCTCTCTCTCTCTCTCTCTCTCTCTCTCTCAGTATGTGTATATGTAAATCGATATGAACTTTAAATAGAACTCCATTTAACACTAAATAATTGAATACCTCATTTAAAAGCGCCATGAAAATCGAAAAGCAGCTTAAATTTATAAACGATTCATAAATATGTTAATTTCTGTAAAGTGATATTTTCCAAATACATACAAACATCGTTTGACATCGATAAATCACCACGACCCTTACTGGCATACAGCTCGCTTCCGGATGCAAGATTGAAATATCAGGTAAATGGACCGTGCTCTTTGGAAAGGAAGCTCAATGCATCTGCAAAAAGTATCGACCCATGTCAGCCTGCGCAGTCCGGGTAGGTTGACATGGGTCAACACTTTTTGCCATTGTTAAATTTTCTGCATGTTTAAGAACCATTCTATCTCAGGACTCAGTCAGATGTTAGACAAAATAGTTTTATGGATGGATAATTATGCCATGACTTGCTTTAAGGACCTTAAAGAGAAGTCTTTCCTTTCAAAGATTTATCCCGTCCTTTGACAAAGTTTGAAAACAAAGTGACAAAAGCGGCAGGTATTGCTGGTCAGGAGCAAATTGCTCTGTTGTCGAATGCTATTTTTTCACATTATGTTCATGAATTACACACCATTGCGCATTTTACATAGATATATGTATATTCAAAGGTACTTGCTGCGTATACTCGTACGAGTAGTTACAATGTATTTAAATATAAAATACACTGTACTGTACATGTATATATATTCCGTCAAGATGAGAAAGAAAAGCAGCTGCCAGTTCGAAAGTCGTTTTGCATAGTCTGTGCAACTTGATCTTGGTCTAGGCTAACCAAAAATTCGTTTTTTGTTGCCCTAAACAAATTGAGAATCCGTATATCCAGTGAAATTTGAATATGGATCAAGGTGTTATATTTGACAATGGTACACTAAGCTAGCAGTCTTTTTGACCCTATAGTACAATAGAAATTCGTGAAAAGACCTTTTTTCTGAAAGTGTTAGATTCTTTGCTACCAAACGATCCTGTGCTTTAAACGATCCCAAAGGAAAATTGATTTTTGAAAACATTGTGGGAAAAGGAGAAAATGCTGGTAACCAGCATTTTCTCCTTTTCCCACAATGTTTTCAACTCATCTGTAGACAAATTCCATCACTTTAATCATATTTACCTAGTCGTCTGTAAATGCTTTAAATTTGGCTGAGTCATCAATTTTGTCGTTTTGTAAAGAGTTAACACTAGACTTTTAAAATAAATGTTTGTCCTTTAAAGCAATTATTTGGACTATAATTCGATTGTACGGTAAACTGCAAAAAAGTAGTCCGTTTTCACTGCAGTATTTAAAGTAGATCGATTTTTGTTTGTCTGTTTGAAAAATAAGAGTAAAATTGACGATCCGGTGGAATAGAACGTAAATTATCTGTGTGTGGTTCGACCATCAAAATTTGATATCATTAGTATTCGCATTTTATTGAGCACACTGAACATTTAGCCTAGGCCTAAATGGAGACATGTAGCTACTTTTAAAGACATGTTATTTTTCATGTTTTGCACATTAAGTGTACCATTGAATGGTGAATGATACATGTATGTACTGTACCAGGAATATTTTAAAAGGATATAATTATAGAAAAATATACATTTGTTATTTTATTCTAAGTTATATGATTACAAACTTTCTGTCATTGGCCTACTAAATCCTGAATTGACAATATACAATTATTAGGTTTATTGTGTGTGCCATAAGGTGTGTGCCATTTAGGTGTGTGCCATTAGATTTGTGGTGTGTGCCATGCTTGTATATTCTGCTTAGCCTGGGTTCCAGCACGATCTTTTTTTGTCATAAGTTCGGACCTTAATCTGTCAAAAATAAATACGGAAGCGACAAACCGCTTTGTCACAGATCTGTATGGACTGCGAAAAGTGACTGGGATAAGAAGTTATTAAAATATTGTTTCCGCCTGGTCCCATGCTATCACTGTAGGTTGAAGAACTCGTTTTTCTTTTAGTTTTTCTTTTCTTGTTGATATGATATAAGCATAAAAAATTACAAACAATTAACATGCAGTCTCGTATTGCTTCATTGAAGATGCCGTCGTCATGGAACGAGTACATCACAACCGTCATGACTGACAGCGGCTTCGTAACCAAAGGTGCCATATGTGGAAACAACGGCCGGAAGTGGGCGACGTCACGTGGCTTTAACGTCACTTCTGACGAAATCAAAGTGCTAGTGCACGGATTTACGGACCCATCAAAGTTATGGAAGGAAGGAATTCACTTGAACGGACGGACGTACACATGTACTAGGTCAGAAAGTGGGCTTATTATTGGACGAGAAAGTGGTGAAGGAACAGGATGTATGGTGTATAGGTGTAATAAATGTGTAGTTATCGCTGTGCACGAGGAAGGGGCTCACCCCGGGGGTTGTTACAATGTCATCATGAAACTAGGGGACTACCTCAAGGATCAGGGAATATGATGTACATGTATTTTTAACTCGGATGTTTTCGAAAATACAGCGAGATGTTGTCGTTGCCCTGACGTCATTATCGTGGTCATCAAGTCGCAGGCACGAGTTTTTGACAAGTGCGATTATAGGGAATAGTTTGTTTAGCTTCGTAAAAATATATACAAGTGCATCAGGTCATTAAAAGCCGACATCTTTTGGTAAGGTGTTGGCTTTTTACCAAACAACAAAATTTTGGACTTGTTCAAATTGAAAGCTCTCGCAGACAACAAAATAATTGTGACTAAAAAACTGATGTTAGGTTTGAGTAGGGTGGAAAACATTGTGGAAAAAGGAGAAAATGCTGGTTACCAGCATTTTCTCCTTTTTCCCACGATGTTTTCAAAAGCTTTCTTTCTCAGGGTCGATAGAAGTTGGGATTGTGTGGAAAAGAGTTAACCCTTTCCCAAACGACAAACTTTTGGACTAGACCAAATTGAAAGCATTTGCAGACGACAATTCAGCTCTTGCTGAAAGATGATTTCTGTCTATGATAAGGTAGAAAACATTGTGGGAAAAGGAGAAAATGCTGGTTACCAGCATTTTCTCCTTTTCCCACAATGTTTTCAAAAGGTCACTATTCCAGACCCGTAAAAACCAGGGATTGTTTGGGAAAGGGTTAAGGGGTCTCCGTAATTCAGTATACCAAAGCAAGACATCGCATAGTCATGAATTTATTTATCCATTTTGTCCAACAGGAGGTAGAACGGTCCTTGGATAAGCAGGGACATGTTTACAGCAAAAAGTATCAGCTCATGTCAGCCTGCACGGACCGCACAGGCTGAGATAAGCAGATATTTTTTGCAAATTCATTGAACCCAGTTTTCACAGAGCTTGGCTTGTATAACCCCCATACATTTTCGACGGCTGAGAGGACAATCCTTCGAATCTCAGACGGAGTTAAATTTCTTTAGTTTTACAAACAAAGGGGCGGAAATGTACAGCGACGAGTAAATTTATCAAGAATAAACATCGAATTGCACCCCGATCTTGGTCTACATGATATTGAAAGAACACCACAAGGTCATTAAAAGGTCATCAATTGCAGTATACATGTACCGGTTAACATTTTGTTTGATTTTTGAATATACACAAATTTACGCTTTACAGCACAATTTTGTGTTTAAACCATTACCACATAATCAGGGGCGTTATCGATGACAGGAAAGGAGCCTTTTGAAAACTTTGTAGGAAAAAGAAAGAATGCTGGTAACCAGCATTTTCTCCTTTTCCCACATTATTTTCCACCCGGCTTCCACTAACAGAAATCGTTTGAGTTATACGTAATTTTTCGACTGCAAATGCTTTTAACTGCTTTCAGTTTCGTTGAGCCTCAAGTTCTGTTGTTTGGTAAAAATGTGAACTTTTTATGGGTATAATTTTGTCCGTACATGATTTAACCCTTTACCACACAATGACGACTTTTGACGACCTTTGGAAAGAAGCCTTTTGAAAACATTTCTATCCTTTATCACTAAACAATTGCAGCGTTTGAGCCACATTGAAATTGTCGCCTGCAAGTGTTTTCAATTTGTACGGGGCTAAAATTTTGTCGTCTGGTTAAGGTTTAAACTAACATGTATATGTCAGAGGTGTCATTATTATTATAATTATTGTTATTACCTCATGTAAATCTTCAACTTTTTATCTGATTAACTCAACCGTCCTTAACTCTTTGTCGGCGTGGCAGAATGCTCTGGGTTTGGAACTACTTTTTGTCATCATATTCGAATGAATAAATAGAAAGTCGTGATTGGTCAAAAATCCAGGCATGTTTATTCTGCGGGCCGCTAGAGGCGTATCGGTGACGAATTTACGCCGTTTTTTTTTTTTTCTTCGGTGTAGCTATATGTGCTGGTTTTCGACCTTCTTTTTGGAATTGATAACAAATGAATGTATAGGAATTTGTGATTGGTCAAAATTTAGACACTTTTATTTATAGGAGCCCCTGCCTTTTTGCTGGTAAGTTTTCGCCGCCTGTCTTCATGTCTTGAAAGATATTTCTTTTTAAAGATATTTTTCATTTTTTCTTTATTTAGCATCCCATATTTTTTCCTCAGCTACAGCACGATCACGTTGCATCATGTAATTTTTCATGACTGTTATGACTATAAACTATGTAAGTTTTTGTCATTAAAACATTTTGTTTGTTTATTGTAGTGTCTATTACAGATAAACTCCTTGCTGGTGAACTTTTGCTTCTTGAATCAGACCATTTTTTTTTTTCATAACAGTGGTACAGAAGGAGGGATTTGCGAGTACATTTTCATGAAGCAGTACATCTCGAACCGCCCGCCCGAGTGGCTCAGTTGTGAGAGTGTCGGACTCATGACCTGGTGGTTGTGAGTTCGATACACGAACTTTGGAAAGAAAGTAGTGCTAGCTGGTTGTATTGGGATTTAATGCCACTTTAAAAGCTATGGTCATATCATGGCGGTCGGTGACGCACATGTATTTCCTGGCTTTCTCATACCAGTATTAACACTACTTTATTTCCAAAGCCACCGACTACTTTTCTCACTTGCTTCAGCAAAGGTGAGGGGTGAAAATACGCCGGAAAGAAAGTTTGCCTCAACCAGGTTGTGAGTCCGACACGCTCACCACTGAGCCACCCGGGCGGGCAGTAGTGTTAGTACTGCTATGAGAAAGCCAGGAAACACATGTGCGTCACCGACCGCCATGATATGACCTTAGCTGTTAATGTGGCATTAAACCCCAACACAACCAATCAACCAACATCTCGAACCCGGTATCTCTTGGTTACGTGTCCTACAGTTTTGTAACTGAGCCAAGCAAAAACCTCGAATCGCTTTATTACGTGTAAATTATGGGGTTAGACTGGAAGTGTTATTTAAAACAAGGAAGAGCTTAAAATGCTTAGTGTCGACCCTTAACTCTTTCCCACTCACTCCCAACTTTTAACTACCCTGAGAAAGAAGCCTTCTGAAAACAATGTGGAAAAAGGAGAAAATGCTGGTAACCAGCATTTTCTCCTTTCCCCACAATGTTTTCTTCCCTTACCAAAAGAAAATTTCAACTTTTCAGTCACTTTTATCCGTTTGTCGTCTGCAAATGCTTTGAATTTGGAAGTCTAAAAATTTTTTCTTTTGGTAAAGAACTAAATCAGATGATCGAAACTTTTTTACCAATCGTGAAAACTCAAATTTTGCTATTTTAGAGGGGTTTGTTAAGGGAGACATATTCCCTTATCGGACAGTGTAGATCCAAGATCAGACTGCACGTTTTGTGCAGCCTGATCTTGGATCTACACTGTCCGCAAAAAGCCATAGAATCGTGCATACAAGCCTAAGGGTTAAGTGGCTTTATTTGAACAGATAATGGCTGTTATCATGTTTGAAATGTGCGGTGTTATATTCATCAAAGCACCTTAGACAAACACTCCATGCCACTTATCATAATTCCGGCCGTGAAAAATTCACCTCGTGTCGGAATTTTATCCGTTTTCCTTGCAAGAAATTGTTTAAACCCATTACCACACAATCCCTTCTTTAAACCTGAGAAAGAAGCCTTTTTAGAAAAAAATTGTTCGAAAAAGAGGAAATGCTGGTAGCCAGCAATTTCTCCTTTTTCCCATAATGTTTTCTACCCTTCACAAAAGAAATTTCAACATTTTCAGTCACTTTTATTTTGTCGTCTGTAAATGCTTTCGATTTGGACAAACCTAAAAAATTGTCGTTTGGTAATAAGTTAAACTAGTCCACGTTGATCGATTGATAGATTCTATGGTGTTTAACCCATTACAACACAATCCCTACTATTGACACCCTTGAGAAAGTCGCCTTTTGAAAACATTGTGGGAAAAGGAGAAAATGCTGGTAACCAGCATTTTCTCCTTTTCCCACAATGTTCTCTACCCTTCACAAAACAAATTTCAAATTTTCAGTCACTTTTATTTTGTCGTCTGCAAATGCTTTGAATTTGGACCGGTCTAAAATATTGTCGTTTGGTTATGGGTTAACGCCGTTTCAACATTGTTTCATTTATATCGGGGCGGTCAGTGCACCTATCCATGCTTTCCTGGAGTGTCTGTTACCAGTACTCCGCACAGAAATCTTTCCAAGCCATTGGCTGCTTTTTCACATAATCATCATCGAAACAATAATCATCCGGGCAGCCACTGGCTGCTTTTCCACATAATCATCGTCGTAACAATGATCAGCCGTGAAAGAGGAAAGAATCCTGCGGCAATGACTATCATCAATCCTCGGAGAGAGATCTACCTTGTCGGAGATCGAGCCGACAACCCCTTGCTCTCAACTACTGTATGCGGCCGATCGGGACTCGGCGTCCCACGTTGTACATGTAGAAATGTCTACAGCTCTGATAGTTTGCTACGTCAGGGGAGATAACCATTCTAGATATTTTCTTGTTCGAGTTACCTCCCTTCCTATTGCCGATTAAACCTAAAAGAAAACTCGCTATGCTCTTTTCCAAGAAGACTGAACGTATTTGCAAAAAGTATCGACTCAGGTCAGCCTGCGCAGTCCGCCCAGGCTGACCTGAGTCGAAACTTTTTGCTTTTGGCTTGTTTTCTGCTTGTCAAAGGATATTATACCTCAAGATCCAGTAGTTTGTTGTACTAAATAGATTTAATGGGTCCATAATTATGTGATGACCTGCTTGGTATAATCACGGATCATATAAACAGGCATTATTTATATGATCCCTGGTATAACGCATGCTAGAGGTGCATCAAACCACCTTTCCCAGGAGCATTGTTCAAACAGCCCTGATTCATTTTATATTTGATTAAATAACTGTACCAATTACCAACATTCTGTGTTTTCAACGACCCTGAAGAAGAAGAAGAAGAAGAAGAAGAAGAAGAAGAAGGAGGAGGAGGAGGAGGGGAGGAGGAGGAGGAGAATGATGATTATGATGATGATAAGGAGGAGGAGGAGGAGGAGGAGAAGAAGAAGAAGAAGAAGAAGAAGAAGAAGAAAATGATAATGTTTATGATGTTGTTTGCTGGCTTCCACTGTTTTCCCTTTTCCTGCATTTTCCCCCACCATTTCAAGAACAGAATTAATCATTTTAGCAATGACCTTTTTGTTTGTACCGTTAATCTTTTTAGCCAGTATTTTGCACGGTACTCGTCCAAGGCCACCGGCTGCTTTCCCACATAACTATCGTAAAAGCAATAACCAATGGTGGAAGCGAAATAAATGATGTCGCAATGACTATCACGAGTCCCCAGAGAAGAATCGGCCGAGCTGAGAACTCGAACCGGGAACCCTACTGGTCTCAAGTTCTGTACGCTACCGGACTAAAATTGTGCAGCCATGTGAAGCAAAACACATCCATTTACCTATTTATTTACAAATATTGATTTCTTTTTCTCCATGTTTTCTCACGTATTTGCTTCCCTTTGCGCTCTTCATTCGAATAAAACCCGATTCAAATTCTATGTTTCATTATACAGAAGACTGGCGAAATTGCAAATATTTAATGGTCTAAGGGAGAAAACTCGTACTTTCTTAAATCTGCGTAAGTCCCAGAGTAGTCTCCCTTAGTAGACTCTGAGCCGCCTAAAACCAGAGATGAATAAAATACGGTACACGCTGATAGTTTGTGGAGACGATCGGCTTGAAAAAAAACTCTTACGCTTACTTATAATGGATTATATAATGTTATTACGATGGTAACGTAAATATTTACGTTTCTGAAGGATTGCTATATAATCCAAAATAAAGAGAGGCGTAAAAGAATGATAATAATATTTTTAACCAGTCGGTAGTCTCCCTTGCATGTCATCTCGTTTGTAAACGCAACAACCGCTACAATTCGAAGTTGTAAATGACGATTTATTTATACTGTTAAGCAGAATGTAAACATAATTCGGATTATTAAACATTCAAACAACATATAAATAGGTGGACGAAATTCTATCTAATAGATTATTGCATGTATACTTAAATATTTATCAAGTAAATGGGGATTCACATTGTCTAGGGCATGGTTGAACTAAAAGGGCAAAGCGTTTAAAATATTTTTTACTATGTACCGATATCCGTAGACTCCGGTATCACCATATATACACCGGTTCATTTGAGTGGCCGGAACTACTTTGACGTCAACCTCACTGCCATCAGTCTATAGTTAAAACTGTACAACCATTTTAGTTCAAGCATATACTACAGCCCAGGTTGACACCAACGGGAGACACGTTCTATTTTTACATTAGCAACTCGCTCATTTACATACCGGAAATATAAAGACGAATCTATAAATATAGCGTCCGATGAAGACATCATGGAAAATAATTACAATGTTGTTATGCGTTGTCTGCGCATGTCATATTCTTCGAAGATTCGACTGTCTTATATGACACATCACTAGCCCCAAAAGCGGGCTGACTGTAATATTACGCTCTATAAAGTAGTAATGTAGAAAATAACTTTTATCAATACGTTTGAAGAGAAATGAGACTTGTTTTAGCTCCAGATTTCTCTAGACTGCTGATCATAGCTGAGTGAATTGCACGAGGTAGCGTTTTAATGAGTAAACGTTTATTTTAGTTTGAAATTCAAAGTAACTATACTACGGTTGTCGCGTAGGAAAGTGGTTCGGCCCAGGATGCCCAAATTAGATAGATGAGTATTTATAGAATGCCATCTAGCGGGAGATAATGTGTTGTTATGCTATGAAATTTAACCGTCATTAGTAACGTGCCAGTCACCTAACATTCCCACGATGCTATTTCTTATTTTTAGCGGGAAATCTAAAAATAGCTTAAGAGGCAACGTAGCCTTTTAAGGAAATACTTTTTTTTTTTCAAATTCTATGATTCTTAATTATTGATGATTTGTATTGTATTTTCAGATAAATTTCAGTGATATATATGTTTTAAAATTTGGTGGGATGTGAAAAGTCTAAATACCCACCTTTAAAAATGGATTCAGTTTAGAAGTATGAGAAATATAATAGATCCGAGCCAAGCTCTGGCAAAAGGGGGCTTAACCCTTTACTCCATAGATACTCATTTTTACACATTGCTTGTAGGAGCCTTTGGAAAACATTGTGGCAAAAGGTGAAATTGCTCGTGACGAGCAATTTCACCTTTTGTCACAATGTTTTCTATGCTATCAAAAGGGGTCATTTACACAAAAGAAACGGCTTCATCCTTGGTATAACTAGTATTTAGGGTCAATTTGAGATGCCATAGGAATATCTTATGGGCTAAAGGTTAATTATGCATCTCTATAACGCATCGTGGCAAGTAAGTTGTCATAGTAACCCATTCCAACACAATCCGTACTTTTGACGACCTTGAGAAAGAAGCCTTTATTTTGTCGTCTGCAAATGCTTTCGATTTGGACAAACCTAAAAGTTTGTCGTTTGGTAATGAGTTAACACCATTTTTGTATAACAACTGCCTGGTTTATATGGGACACTGGTTCTTTGACATAAAAAAAAAATTACAAATTGCAAAAAGTTTCGGCCCGGGTCCGCCTACGCAGATGGCGCTAACCCGGGCCGAGTCGATTTTTTATTTTTTTTTTTTCCACAGACGAAAACCCCCTTTTTCACAGAGCATAGTTCATTTAAAATTTGGGAGTCCGCTGCATGTAGCATATATCTCAAACGATACTACTGCGGTCAACCTACATGTATTTGAAATTAAATAAAGTTTTAATTATGTTCGAGTATTTAGTGACACGCATTCCGATCTACCATTATTTAACTTAAAACAGTGTTTCGTGTCTTAGCCTTTCTCGATGCCTACCACCTCTTTTTGATGCATTATTCCGTGCTATAAAAACTTACTAATGGCCCAATCATTTAAAAGTCCTGTCGTAAGAAAAATATACAACGAATTAAACGTCGCGAGAATGATTGTATTTGTCTTTGAAAAGATAGAAAAGTTGGAAAAGGGTAGAAATGCTGGTTAACAACATTTTTTTTAAAATCATCATTCGATTTTTTTTTTCAAAAATATCTTTGCTTAGAAACGTTTACTGGTTAGTTTATTAGTTTACTAAACGACAAAAATTTACGTTTATCCAATATTTTAAAGCATTAATTTTGCAGACGACCAATAAACTATGTCCTAAACTGAAAAAGGTAGAGAACACTCGGGGAAAGGAGAAAAGACAGATTACCAGGATTTCAATGTTTTATCGTAATGTTTTCAAAATTATTACTTTTTAACCCATTACAACACAATCCCTACTTTTAACGACCCTGTGAAAGAAGTCTTTGGAAACATTGTGGGAAAAGTAGAAAATGCTAGTAACAATGTTTTCTGCCATTCACAAAACAAATTTCAAATTTTTAGTTATATCCATTTTGTCGTCTTCAAATGCTTTCAATTTGGACCAGTCTAAAATTTGATAAAGAGTTAAGCGTCGTTAAAGACGCGATTGTGTGGCAAAGGGTAAAAAGGGGGCGGGGGGTGGGGGGGAATGTTCAAAAGCACTCATTCAGAGCAATACCATATCAACACTTTCCCGCTGAAGAAATGCAACAAGAGTTGCGTTTCTTGAGTAAACAAATATACGAGGGCGTCAATAGTTGCTATAGGTGACGTCAATTACTCAATGTAATATTTGCTAAATTATTATCGACAATCGTGCAATAAAAAGTGAAAAAGTAGTAGATTAAAAATCTTAATTATTTCTTACTTTATTTACTTACATTTGAGGCATAAGCTCATACGACAAATCAAATGTTTACAATGAGGACTTCGTACTGAGTACAGTTCGTACCTATGGAGAAGGAAGTTGAACAAAACGGTAAATTATGGACTTCATCTATGTGTCTTTGTCTGATTAATCTGACTTCTATCAATATTTAATTCGATATATCTGCGTCTAAATAAAATTTGGCAGCTTTGATTTAGCATGAAAGTAAAAGCCTTTGAAATATTGATGAAAAAAATGCAAAAGATTTGGAAGTGTCTATCCGCACGACGGTCGTGCCTACAATGGAAGATATCGACATGACAGTCGTGCCGATAACCATTCTTATTCACATGACAGTCATGCTGTTAAGCACCACTATCCGCTCGATAGAAAATGGACTACTGACAGTACTTTTTGGGAGAAAAATATTCACTTTTTTAAAGGGGGGATACGGGTTTGAGGACAGGAAATTTTGTTTGCCATATTATGGTTATCAGCACGACCGTTGTGCTGATATCCTCCATTATAGACACAACCGTCGTGCAGGTAGCCTCGGCCAAAAGATTTAGCTTTGACAATTGAAAGAAAATGTTCTAAAAATATCTGTGTTTTGTCACAGTGATGTGTTAACTCTTTACCAAACGACAAAATTTCAGACTGGCCCAAATTGAAACCGTTTACAGACGACAAAATGAAAGTGACCGAATAATTTAAATTTATTTTGTGAAGGGTAAAAAACAATGTGAGAAAAGGAGAAAATGCTGGTTACCAGCATTGTCTCCTTTACTCACAGTATTTACTGAAGGCTTCTTTCTAAGGGTCATTAAAAGTCGGGATTGTGTGGTAATGGGTTAATATAGTACAGAAGTAATGGGTATATTATTGCTGTAACAGATGTATGCACTGACTAGCTATTAGTTAAGGTTTGACCATTTATCCAAAATACAAGGCAACTTTTTAATCTCCTTAACAACACTATGATGCCACTATTAAAAAAAATTCCTACGAGAGTAGAGAAAACATTGTTGGAAAAGCAGTAAATTATGGTTTCCTGCATTTTTATCTATCCCTATAATGTGTTCATAATAACATAAGCTCTCTCTATCAAGGTCAGTAAATGACTTGCACTATATATTCGATTCCCTCCCTTATTCTGTATATATTAAATGCTATTTCTCAGTTGTTTTCAGGCGTTTTCTGGTCATTAGGTGTTTTACGGTCTTTCTGGTAAACGATCAGACCTACATGTACCGTTCAAATCGAGAAACAAACCAAAATTAGGTATTAGGGTGTTAAAACAGGTGCATGAAAATTGCATAAATTTTTCATTATGTACAAATGCATTGTACAGCGAAGCATTAAACCCCTATATGCCACAGCTTGAGTCATGTCTTAATAGAATAACTTAAACTTTCCATGTCCCATCAGAATCTAAACAGCGAACACCTGGCAGGGATAACTTCTGTACAAAAACAACTTCTGTTCCGTATTTCAAGATTCCATCAAACCTTGTAATAAGTTTCGTATCTCTAGCCTGTCCTGACAGGAAATGCTAGATACGGATCCGTACCCCTAGCCTGGCAGGCTAGAGATATGGATCCGTATCTTTAGACCCAGAGGCTAGAGGTACAGATCAATACACCCAAGACACTTCCTATACAGAAATTAAGAAATTCTTAAAATTTCTTCTTCTCTCGAACGGCTGGTCAGATTTTAAAATAATTTCACAGAGATGTTCCTTGGGTGACCCTTTTAAAAAACTGTTCGTGATTTTGATTCGTCAAGAAACATGGCTCTGGTGAATGGGGGCTACTCGCACTATATGGAAATGAAGAAATTCTTGAAAATTCTTCTTCTCTGAAACCCGTTGTCAGATTTTAAAATAATTTCACACCAATGTTCCTTTGGTGACCCTTTTTACAAATTTTTTGCGAAATTTTGATCTGTCAAGAAACATGGCTCTAGTGAATGGGGGCTACTTGGACTTCATACGGAGATGAAGAAATTCTTGACAATTCTTCTTCTCTGAAACCGTTGGTCAGATTTTAAAATAATGTCTCAGAAATATTTCTTGAATGACCCTTTTCAAAAATTGTTTGGGGAAGTCTGATAAGTCAAGAAACATGGCTCTGGTGAATGGGGGCTTTTTGCACTATACGGAAATTAAAAAAAATCCTAAGAATCCTTCTTTTCTGAAACTGCTGGTCAGATTTTGAAAGGACATTCACAGGTGACCTTTTGAAAATTGCTTGGCGAAATAATGATTTTGTTTCCAGTATTTCAATACCTCAAAAAGAAAATTGGCTATGGTCCTCTCAAATTCAGGTGAGTGATCCAAGCCATCTTGGTCCTCTTGTTTAAATTTAACAGCGTTTTTTGCTCACCAGCATCTTTAATCACTTGTAAGCTTCAGTCATGTTTAGTTCATGTATTACAAGAGAATTTTTGATGTTTAATTAGGTATGTTTGCAAGTCTTTGGAAAATGTGTTAACCTGGGGCTATAGTTGTAAAACAATTTTTGTAAGTTCACTTGATAAAGCCACATGAAAAACTTGGTAAACCTAGATCCTATGGTTAGGAGCCAGATGATATAAGCTGGAGTAAAACATGAAAAGTTTAAAACCCCAGGGCAGGGTCAATTTTGACCCAAGGGCTATAAATTAGATTATCTTGGTAGAGGTCTGCCATATAAAGCTGAATGCCATATTTGGTGGCCCAGCGCTAGAGAGTCAGGATCAAAAAGATTTTTGAGGGTTTTATTTATAAAAGCCCTTGTAACATTTTCAGTCCTGGGGTGGGGCCAGTTTTGTTCCCAGGGCTATCATTTGAATACATATTTTAAGGGGTCCCTGAACAAAGGTACATGCCAAATTTGGTATCTATATGATTAGTATATGGTCAATGGCTTAGAACAAGAAGGTGTTTAAAGTTTTCACTCTATAACCCTGGAGCAGGACCATTTTTCACCACGGGCTATGATTCGAAACATTTGAGGAGAGGTTTTCTGTATGAAGCTACATGCCAAATTTGTTGGCCCTAGGCCACATAGTATCGGAGGAGAGGGTTTTTAAAGCTTTTCAATATTTTTCAACAATACTGTCATTGCAAGGAAAGTTTTTATCAGTCAAATCTTTTGAGGAAATTCTGACATTCTAAGTCAATACAGGAGATGTAGATAGTTTGAATTCAAAACTGTTTCAGTTAAATATCTAGAGGACAGCGAAACAGACATTGTAAATCCAAGATCAGACGGAATATACTGAGTGTTACAGCTGTTTACCCTTTTCCAAAAGTTCTCTCTTTTAACTCTTTACCAAACAGCCAAATCTTTTCATCAGTTCAAATTGAAAGCATTAGGATACAACAATATAAATGGGAAATATCTCTAAAGAAAGATAGAAAACTCAATGGAAAAAGGAGAATATGCTGAAAACCAGCATTTTCTGCTTATCCTTCCATGTTTTCAACAACTTTCTTCCTCAAGGTTGTGAAAACTCTGGATTGTGTGGTAAAGGGTTAACAAATGTTTTCAGAAAAAACACAGGAAAAGGAATTACCTTCCCCAGAGTATTCTTTACCCTGCCACAAACATCTAGTATGGTTTTAGCCATATTTGATTTGTCCTTTGCAAATTATGCATTTTGGATTGAAATTGTACCTATAGTAAAGAGTTAACCCTTTACCAGACTGAAAATTTTTAGCCTTGTCCAAATTGAAAGCATTCGCAGAACACAATATTAATGTTGCTGAAGTAGTAATTTTTTTGTGTGTGTGATAGGTTAGAAAACATTGTGGGAAAAGGGGAAAATGCTGGGTACCAGCATTTTCTCTTTTTCCAACAATGTTTTCAAATGGGTTTTCTATACAAGGATTGTTGGCATTGTGTGGTGAAGGGTTAAGAAAAAAAAAAACTTATGATCAATTTTGTTTCAGAGATGAGAACAGGCAAGGTGTGAGAGACAGCCCTCATTAATCTGAAGACCTTATGGAAAGTTATTTAATGAGATAAACAAGACAGGGGAACCATTGATGCTTCATTAGTTCCTCGGCAGTTTGTCACTGGTGTTGTCGCCTGTTGCCAAGCCCTATCCTTCCAGACATATCAAGTTTGCCAACAAGGGAATATCTGTGAGAAGGAAAATTGTCTGATATTTAGCCAGGAAAAACTTTATTCAATATTATCAATAAATTGTTGTTTGCAAGCAAGTGGATTGGAGGAAGCTAGATTTATAAAGCAGTCATACACTTCAAAAAGACAAGGTCAGGAAAACCTCATGGTTTAGAATCAATCCTTTCTGCTCCTGAATTTTTACTACAAAGAATTCAGTTCATATTTTCTTACACAGAAACTTTTCTCCATCTTTGAAGGTATGTTTTGGGTTTGTTCCTCTTTGATGTAGTCGAAAAAGATGCCCGAGACATACAATGGAGGGTCCAACCAGTGGTCGGGGGGCAGTTTAAATGAGAACCGGAATTCAAATGGCGTGGAAAATGAGGATTCGGACAAGAGGGTGACTCCATTTGATAGACTGTCTCAAGACTTGTCAAACGATCCTCGAATCTTGAAGGAAATCACTCTGGGAAAAAGGATTGGATTTTATCGTTTAAGAGGAGAATTGGGGAGTGGAAATTTTTCTCAAGTCAAACTTGGGATACATGCACTTACCAAAGGTATGGATTCATTTCTCTTTCCTTACTGTTCACAGCACTATGAGCTTTTGTTGACAATGTAGATCAAGATCAGACTACACATTCTGTTCAGTCTGATCTCCTATCTACCTTTTCCATGCATTTACTCTTTACCACACGAGAAAAATTTAGACTGGTCTAAATTGAAAGCATTTGCAGACGACAAAATAAAGCTGACTAAAAATAGAAATTTGTTCTGGGAAGGGTAGAAAACGCTGTGGGAAAGGAGAAAATGCTGGTAAGCAGCATTTTCTCCTTTTCCCACAGTGTTTTCAAAAGGCTTCTTTCTCAGGGGCGTCAAAAGTAGGGATTGTGTTGTAATGGGTTAAATCTAGATTATATTTGAACTATCACTTCATCTTCAAGCAGAACTGTATTTATAGTAATTAAAGAAAAAAATGTTACTTATTCAGAAGTGAAAAAGGTTTAGCCAATCAGAAGTTGTGTTACTTACAAATTTAGAAAACCTTGGAGGATAATACTAAGAATATTCTCAAGATTGGTTGGTGAATACAGGTCCTGGTTACCAGCATTTTCTCCTCTTCTTCACATTTTTCAAAATGCTTTTTCCTCAGGGTCATTAAAACTCAAAATTGTGTGGTAAAGGGTTAACTGTAGACTACAATGAAATGGCTGTAGTGAAATTTTTTTTGGCATAAATGTGCAATTTCTCATTTTGCCTCAATATTTTAACCCTTTCCCAAGTGACAAACTTTGGACTCTTCCAAACCGAAAGAGCTTGCAGAGGGCAATTATAGATATTGAGAAAATGGCAGAAAATACTCAAAAAAAGAGTAAAAAACACTGTGGGAAAAGGAGAAATTGCTCGTTACGAGCAATTTCTCCTTTTCCCACAGTATTTTCAACAGACTTTTTTTGCAGACACATAAAAACCGGGGCTTGTTTGGAAAAGGGTTAAAAAGCAAATTGTTGTCAGATGAAAGGTTGTATACAATAAGGAATGTGTCCTGCATTGCATTTCAAACCTGACAAAAATAATAATTGGAAATTCAGAAATCAATACTTAGTACTGTGGAATTTTATCCTATTCAAATATCCCTTCATAACTGATGTTATCTTGTTCCTACTGGTACATGTTATGTGAGCCATGAGTTTAACTATTTACCAAACGGCAAAATTATAGATTGGTCCAAATTGAAAGCATTTGCAGACGACAACATAAAAGTGACAGAAAAATTGAAATTTGGTTTGGGAAGGGTAGAGAACATTGTGGGAAAAGGAGAAAATGCTGGTAACCAGCATTTTCTCCTTTTCCCACAATGTTTACAAAAACTTTCTTTTTCAGGCTTGTTAAAAGTCAGGATTGTGTGGTAAAGAGTTAATGCATCGGCCAAAAGGAATGACCAGGGTCTTAAAAACATGGTGGGAGAAAGAGAAAATGCTGATAACCTAGCATTTCCTCCTTTTCCTGCAATGGTTTCTCATCTTTCAGAGAGGATTAATTATTTGAGCTTTGTTTATTTCATTGTCTGCAAATGCTCTCAATTTGAACCAGTCTAAAATTTTGTTGTTTGATAAAGAAATTGCTGCTTTGAAAGCTGAACAATGTGTGCCTTTACCACACTATCCCACCTGTCAATGACCCTCAGAAAGAGGCCTTTTGAAAACATTATAGGAAAAGGGAGAAAATGCTAGTAAACATTTGATAAAGAGATTCATTCTGACAATGTGGAGCTCCAGATTGGTTGGAGTGATCATACTTTAACCCATTACCACACAATCCCTACTTTTGATGCCCCTGAGAAAGAAGCATTTAGAAAACATTGTAGGAAAAGGAGAAAATGCTGATAACCAGCATTTTCTCCTTTTCCCACAATGTTTTCTACCCTCCACAAAACAAATTTCAAATCTTAAATCACTTTTATTTTGTCATCTGGAAATGCTTTCAATTTGGGCCAGTCTAAAATATTGTCATGTGGTAATGGGTTAACCCTTTCCCAAACTGCAAATTTTGGACTTTTCCAAACCAAACGAGTTTGCAGACGACAATTTTAGATTTGGAGAAAAAGCCAGAAAGTTCTCAAAAAGGGTAAAAAACACTGTGGGAAAAGGAGAAATTGCTAGTTACGAGCAATTTCTCCTTTTCCCACAGTTTTTTCAAAAGACTTTAACTGCAGACACGTAAAAACCAGGGCTTGTTTGGGAAAGAGTTAAAGTCATTATTTCTTGTCAAAACCCTATGTAGTGGGTACTTATTAGAATGGTCTCAACCAGAGGATTTACACAACGTACGGTTTAGCAAAGAATAATTAATTATTTTCAATTTTGAAATCAGACTCACTCCTTCTATCTGAAGCTCTGTTAATGGTCTTTTTTTATGCTCCCCAAAACATTTTGTGGGAGCATAATTATAGTTCCCACGCTGTGCTTATGTCTGTGTGTCTGTTCGTCCATCCAGAGCCATTTCTCCACAACCCCTGGACCAAATTTTATGAAACTTCATATCTGAACTTCTTGGAACAATGTGCAAATACCTCTTTCTCAATTCGTGGCTGCGTCAGGGAAAAATGGGGCTTCCTGTAAATAATTGTTTTTTTTACTAATATCTCCTACATCAGTCCTCAAAACTTGGTAAAATTTCAAATCTGAACTTGTTGGAACGTTGCCCAGATACTCAATTACAGGCAGCATTACGGAAAAAGGGTGCTTCATGTAAAAAATTGTTTTTCTCTAATATCTCCTACATCAGTGCTCAAAACTTCGTGAAATTCAAATCTTAACTCATTGGAATGTTGCCCAGATACCTCTGTCCCGCTTTCTCAAATACAGGCTGCATCACGCAAAAAGGGGGCTTCATGCAAAAATTGTTTTTCTCTAATATCTCCTACAATAGTGCTCAAAAGTTCATGAAATTTCAAATCTGAATTCGTTAGAACATTGCCCCAGATACCTCCTCCCCCGTTTCTCAATTTCAGGCTGCATCACTGAAAAAGGGGGCTACATGTTAAAAAACGTTTTGTGATACCTCTTTCCCGGTTTCTCAATTACAGGCTGCGTCATGGAAAAAGGAGGCTTCATGTGAAAATTTATTTTTCTCTAATACCCTACATTAGTGCTCAAAAGTTCATGAAATTTCAAATCTGAACTCGTTGGAACATTGTCAAGATACCTCTTTCCGGGTTTCTCAATTTCAAGCTTCGTCACTAAAAAAGGAGCTTCATTTAAAAACTCATTTTTATGTAACATCTCTTCTATTACTGCTAAAAATTTTTATGAAATTTTGAATTTGAATTATTATTCAAAAATGCCACAAACCACACACCCTTTGTATTTATTCCAATTATGCAATATTGTCTTAACCCTTTACCCAATAAGGCATTTCTAAGGTTTCTAAAATTGACCCTAAATAAGGGCAAGGATGAAGCTGTTTCTTATGTTCATATGACATCTATTTATGGCATAGAAAACATTGTGACAAAAGGTGAAATTACTCGTCACGAGCAATTTCACCTTTTAGCACAATGTTTTCCAAATGCTCCTACAAGCAATGTGTAGAAATGAGTATCTTTGGAGTAAAGGGTTAAGGGAAAAAGGTGGCTTAGCACGCCTAGTGTCTTCATACATTTTATGACAAGCACTTGTTCCGGGAGCATAACCTGTCTCTGGCGGCTCTTGTTTTTCACAGTCTTAATGAAAGATATTGATCTCTAATTTTGTGCTGAAAAAGCTGAGTTGCAGTCTCAAAGAATAACAAAGTACTTTTGAGTAATCCTGTAAATCCCACAAAAGGCCGTTAATGAGTGTTCTAATTAATTGGTATTTTTGTGACCTTGATGGAATAGAATGATATAGTGCTTTGGAGTTGTAATTACTCATGGATCAAAGTACTAAAAAGTTGAATAATCTGAAGTGAACCTGAAATGTTGTGTAACTGACTTCCTTTACAACACAGTCCCAATTCCTAATGTTTGGATGGCTAAATACCTTCAGATGAAATTTTCAAGCTTACAATTAACTCTTAACCACACAATCCCAAATATTTTCCACCCACGTGAAAGAAGCCTTCTGAAAACATTGTGGGAAAAGGAGAAAATGCAGTTAACAAGTATTTTCTCCTTTTCCCACAATGTTTTCTCCCTCTCCTACAACAAATTTCAACTCTTTTTAGTCCCAGTCTTTCTGTCGTCTTCAAATACTTTCAATTTGGACTGGTCTAAAATTTTGTTGTTTGGTAAAGAGTTAAAGACTCAAGTTTTGTTATTTCAATAGTATTGTGGGGGAAAGTTGTCTTCTTAATCCTTTACCAAACAACAATATTTTAGACCTGTCCAAATCAAAAGCATTTGCAGGCAACAAAATAAGAGAGACTGAAAATTTAAAATTTGTTTTGTGAAGAGTAGAAAGCATTGTGGGAAAAGGAGAAAATGCTGGTTACCAGCATTTTCTCCTTTTCCCACAATATTTTCAAAAGGTTTCTTTCTCAGGGACGTTAAAAGTCGGGATTGTGTGGTAAAGAGTTAAAGGACTGTTTAGATCCAAGATCAGTCTGTACGTTCTGTGCAGTCTGATCTTGATCTACACTGTATGCTAAAGGTCAGGAAGTAGCGCTCAGCAAATAGAGGGTTGACATCCCGAAGAAAAAAGCCTTTCGAAAACATTTTGGGAAAAGAAGAAAATGCCAGTAACCAGCATTTTCTTCTTTTTCCCAAAATGTTTCCAACTGATTAAAGACAAACTGCTAGATTTTATTTATTTCATATCATTTCAGAAAAAGTAGCTATAAAAATTCTGGATAAAACCAAGTTGGACCAGAAAACACAGCGCCTTTTGTCGCGGGAGATTTCCAGTATGGAGAGGCTACATCACCCGAATGTTATACGGCTATATGAGGTGAGCTCTTTCAGCATTTTTTATCGATTGTTTGAATCGGAACCTATATCAGTGCCAGTAGTATTTCTGGTAATCACAGCAGCAAATCAGATACTCTATTACTCTATACAGAGCTCCAGATAGAGGGAGTGATTTTGATTTCAAAATTGAAAATATCAATCATTTCCCACAAAACCCTATGTTATGGGTATTCATTAGAATCGTCTCATCGAGACGATTCTAATGAGTACCCACAACATAGAGTTTGGAAGAGAAATAATGGATTTAGATTACCATCACTCCCTCTTATCTGGAGCTCTGATTATGGTACTGAGGAAGAGAGCTTCTGAAAACATTATGGGAAAAGGAGAAACAGGCGTTTCTCTCCCAAACCCAGTAATGGGGGTACTCATTAGAATCGTCTCAATGAGACAATTCTAATGAGTACCCACAATATGGGGTTTAATGGAGAATTAATAATATTTTTGATTATGAAATCAAAATCACTCCCTCTATTCGGAGCTGTGATCATTAAACCCCTTGATTGTTTGGTGAAAGGTTTAACTTGTATACTTCTATTATGTCAGTTTGATCGTAGTCGTTCCAGTTTATTTGGTGAACATACAAACAAACATACTTTCTTTGAAACCTCCTTATTTGATAGAAAATGCTTTATTTCGGAGTATATGTGATATTTACTAAGATTAAAGTGAAAACTTGTTACAATTTGATGTAAATATTTGAAGAACTTTATGTCATTTCTAACATAACAATATTCTAACATAAAGGTATAATTTAATATACTCGTATTTATATTGTAAACCTTTTGAAGATATTGTTGTAAATGGAGAAAATTGACTCATTAGTAGCTTTCCTATGAATGTTACCTTTTTTTAACTCTTTACCATACTACAAAATTTTAGCTTTTTCCGAATTGAATGCATTTGCAACTTAATTGTGACTTAACCCTTTCCTCCATAGATACTCAATTCTACACATTGCTAGTTGGAGCCTTTTGAGGACATCGTAGCAAAAGGTGAAATTGCTCATGATAAGCAATTTCACCTTTTGTCACAATGTTTTCTATGCTATCAAATGGTGTCATATACACATAAGAAATGGCCTCATCCTTGCTGTTATTTAGGGTCAGTTTGAGATACAATAGAAATGCCTTATGGGGTAAAGGGTTAAAAATTGAAATTAGGATTTGGATGTACATTTGTGTATCTAGAATATTTTGTGTGAAAATAAAAAATACTTGCTACCAGGACTTCCTCTTTTTTTCACAATGTTTTCTAACAAAATTTAAGACTTGTCCAAATTGAAAGCAACTGATCACAGAATTCATGTAATTCATAACGTGATAAATTTTTAATGTTAACCCATTACCACACAATCCCTACTTTTGATGCCCCTGAGAAAGAAGCCTTTAAAAAACATTGTGGGAAAAGGAGAAAATGCTGGTAACCAGCATTTTCTCCTTTTCCTACAATGTTTTCTACCCTTCACAAAACAAATTTCAAATTTTCAGTCACTTTTATTTTGTCGTCTGCAAATGCTTTCAATTTGGTCTGGTCCAAAATTTTTTCGTTTGGTAAAGAGTTAAGTGGAAAATATTGTTTGAAAAGGAGAAGATGCTTGTTACCAGCATTTTATCCTTTCCCACCATGTTTTCCAAAGTCTTTCTTCCTTAACTCTTTACCACACAATCCTGACTTTTGACACCTCGGGGAAAGAAGCCTGTAGAAAACATTTTGGGAAAAGGAGAAAATGCTGGTAACCAGCATTTTCTCCTTTTCCCACAATGTTTTCTACCCTGCTGGACACAAATTTCAATTTTTGAGTTACATTTATTTTTTTATCTGCAAATGCTTTCAATTTGGACCAGTCTAAAATTTTGTTTGGTAAAGAGTTAGGGCTTATAAAATTTGGGATTGTATTGTATAAAATTTGGGATTGTATTGCAAAGGGTTAACTCATTAACTCTTGCAGGCAACTTGATTTACAAGTATCTAATTGGAATCTATTGAATAGAGGTGTGGATAAATTAGTAAACATTTTGAGAAAGTGCCAATGATTGGGGAGGTTTTTTTTTTATTCATAGTGAGTTACCATGATGGTCCAGTCAATAATCATGTTTGTCTGTTTATTTGTTCTTGGTGGGGGTCCTGTAGTGCTCAGTTGATAGGGCATAGGACTCATAACCTGGATGCTTTGGGTTTGATCCCAACTTGAAGCACTCGGGTTTTCATGAAAATGTCTTTTGGCAAGACTGTTCAGGGCTCTCACCTGGTAATGGTGAAACCTGGGAGTACATGAATATGTTTGCTGTCATAGTGAAATGACAAAAAAAATGTTGAAAATGGCCTAAAACACCATTTCAATTAATCAGTCAACCAATAAACTAATCTATCAACATCTATCAACCAATAAACCAACCAACTGACCAACAGACTGATTGGCCAACCAAACAACAAACCAACCGACTGATCAGCCAAACAACCAACCAACCAATCAATTTATCAATCAATATTCCATGTCTAACGGTTTTCCAGATACCTGAGGTGCGTTCAACATAGTAAGCGCTTCGAGCGGTCTCTAGTGCATTCGTTCTGAACACGGGAGCCGGCTGCTCGATAGCGCCAGCGTGCACACTTGATAGGAGTTTCGCTTGTATTTCCAAGATGGCATCCAATAGCAGAAGTGTTATCCGAATGAGAGAGTCTAATGAGAATCTAAACAATGAGGCGACTGGACAAAATTACACCATTCATGTCCCTTTAGATGTTTACTAAAGATGTTCAGAAGACAAGTTCAATATTTTATTTGATTGTTTTTTTCTTTCTTTTTATGAACATGGAGAATTAACAGATCTGTAATCGGAACAAAGAGATTCAGCATACCACTATTTTCTTTGCTCATGCTTTTTTATCATTAGATAGTTTACTGAATTTTACAGATAACTCTGTAATGATGGCCAGTCTTATGTCCCAGAAAGATCTTTTTAGACGCCAATTTGATAAATAAGCGAGCGCTCGCTTGCGCACAATTAATGGGGTGCACTCTCGCCAGGCACTCTGTGAAGCGCCCGTGATGTTGAACACACCTCTGTTTAACCTTTTACCAAACAATCCCTGGTTTTTATGACCCTGAGATAGAAGCCTTTTGAAAACATTGTTGGAAAAGGAGAAAATTCTGGTAACCAGCATTTTCTCCTTTTCCCACAATGTTTTCTTCCCTGCTGGAAACAAATTTCAATTTTTGAATTACGTTCATTTTGTCGTCTGCAAGTGCTTTCAATTTGGACAAGTGTAAAATTTTGTCGTTTGGTAGAGGGTTAACTCTGTACCACATGATCCTGACTTTTAACTACCCTAAGAGAAAACACAGTAGTCTCCCCAAGCCACTGGCTGCTTTCCCATACATAATCTACATAACCATCATCTAAAATTATCAGTGATGAGAGAGGAATGAGTCCTATTATAATGACTATCATCAATCCTTGGAAAAAGATTGGCAGAGCTTTGGATTCAATGCAGGAGAATGAAAGCTTTTGAAAACATTGTTGGAAGAGGAGAAAATGCTGGCAACCAGCATTTTCTCCGTTTCCTACAATGGTTTCTTCCTTTTCCAAGTCGAATTTCAATTTTTGATTCACCTGTATTTTGTCGTCTGCAAATGCTTTCAATTTTGATTGTCAGAAATATTTTCGTTTGGTAAAGAGTTAAATGTTGCTTGGATGATGATTTCAGTATTTCATGGAGTAACAAACATTGTTGGCAAAGGAGAAAATGCTGGTTACCAGCATTTTCTCCTTTTCCCTCAATATTTTCAAAAGGCTTCTTCCTCAGGATCATTAAAGCTTGGGATTATGTGGTAAAGAGTTTGGCAGCAGTGATAATTGATGCTAAAATTCAGAGTTGCCTTTGCCGGCTGGCTCTGGCATATTTTGCACCAGTTTCAAGCCTCACTGTTATCACTGTCATATTACTGCCCTTTGATTGACCCTGTCTGTTGGTTTGAAAGTTATAATTATGCTTGTGTAGGGGATGACTGAAATATTAGCTGGATTTTTCTCCTACGGTTTTGAAAATAGTTGTGATTTCACCGTCTAAAAATTGTCTGTCTGAACAGCTAATAATTCCTTTAGAATGGTATGTGAATATTAAAATTATGGTTCCTGTACTTTTCGCGCTCCTTTCTTTCCATTCGAAAAGGGACCTTTGGACATTTGTGTAAAGTGTCGTCTCGCAGCAGTCTGTGCAGACTGCACTTTACAACTATATTAGATTTTGTGTTATAGCACACTTGTTGTTTCAGATTAGCCTGCGTGGATTGCACAGGCTTATCCAAGAAGAATTTTTACGCAGATGTCCTAGTCCCCCTTTTCCTGTGTTGCCGGCCATGTATGAGAGAAAACACTGTTTAACCCTTTACCCCATAAGGCATTTCTATGGTATCTCTATGTGACCCTAAATAACAGCAAGGATGAAGCTGTTTTTTATGTGTATATGACACCTTTTGATAGCATAGAAAATATTGTGGCAAAAAGTGAAATTGCTCACCACAAGCAATTTCACTTTTTGCCACAATGTTTTCCAAAGGCTCCTACAAGCAATGTGTAGAAATGGGTATCTATGGAGTAAAGGGTTAAGTCTGTATTTAATTCTTTACCAGACTTGAAAGTTCTAGACTAGTGCAAATTGAAAGCATTTGCAGGCAACAAATTAAATGTTGTCGAAATGATGTGATTTGTTTCACACAGTGCTTTCAAAAGTTTTGTTCTTCATGGTCGTTTGATTAATTTAACCCGTTACCAAGCAATCCCTGGGTTTAAAGGCGAAGAAGAAGCTGCAGCCTTCTGAAAAGATTGTGAGCTAAGGAGAAAATGCTATGAACTAGCATTTTCTCTTTTTCCCACATTTTTTACTCTTCTAAGGTCAAGTTTCAATATCTTAGTCACGTTTACAATGTCGTATGCAAATGCTTTCAACTCGGACAAGTCTAAAATTTTGTCGTTTGGCAAAGAGGTAAACTCTGGATTGTGTAGTAAAGGATTAATATATTGACCATGGACTCTTCAAAGTCCTTTCCTTCCTTGTGGAACTGTACTTGATTATTCCATGCTTTCCCGAACGTTATCGAGAAATAATGGGGAAATGTTTTTCAATATTTCACGTTACGCCCAGTGAAAATATCCAGTTATATCTTTACTCTTCAATTGCAGGCAGAAACAGTAAAACTGTTGTTCCTGCACTCTAGTTTCGTAGAAAAAAATGTGCATACCTCACAACCAGATGGAAATATGACGTCATTTACCTTACATTTCTCGCGCTTGAACTAATATTGTAATGCGTTGTTTGGCAGAAGGGGTTCGCCATGGGAATATCTGAAAAGAATTGTACTGGGTTTCGATAAAGTTCCCTCCAGAAAGGGGGGTTAAAAGCATGAAATGAATAGAATATTTGTTTTTTTCTGTAAAAGATAGAAATTTGTTTCATCTTGTGAACATCATCAGTACTATTTTCACTCATGGCTGCTCCACTCATGAAAATATTACCAATGATGTTCACTCAATGAAATATATTTTGATCTTTCATCATAAAAAAGAAATATCTTCTATATATCATACTTTACCAAAACTGTAAATTTAGGTCACAGGAGTTAAATATTGTGCTTTTTGGAGAAATTTCATCATGTTGGACACTTCAGATTCAAGATCACTCTGCACGTTTTGATCTTGAGCTAAACTGTCAGCAGAGTCTCGCTAAGCAGCTTACCAAACAACAAAACTTTTGGCTTATACAAACTGAAAGCATATGTAGACGACAAAGTAAAAGTGACTGAAAATTTGAAATTTGTTCTGTGAAGGTTAGAAAACATTGTGGGAAAAGGACAAAATGCTGTTAACCTGCATTTTCTCCTTTTCACACAATGTTTTCTGAAAGCTTCTTTCTTAGGGTCGTCAAAAGTAGGGATTGTGTGGTGATGGGTTAAGTGTTAGAAAATCATGTGTGTGAAAAGATATATATTCATAAATTTCAGGTTGTAGAAACACTGGCCAAACTTCACATTGTAATGGAGTATGCTGGGGGTGGGGAACTCTTCACCAGAATTTCAAATGAAGGTAAATTTCCTGAACCAGAGGCAAGACATATTTTTGCACAAGTTGTGGCAGCAATGGATCATATGGTAAGGAATTTCTCAATATTTTCATTAAATTGTTGCAATATGAATTATGTCTTTGTATGAATATTTGAGTGGTGTACTTTTTGCACAAGATGTGGCAGCCATGGATCGTATGGTAAGAGATCTCTCATTGTTTTCATGAAACTGTGTCTTTGTATGAATATTTAAATAAAAGTGACCTACTTTTTGCACAAGTTGTGGCAGCCATGGATTAATTGTATGGTAAGGGATCTGCTGTTGTTTTCATGAATTTGTTGCAAAATGAATTATGTCTTTGTATAAATATTTGACTGGCATACTTTTTGCACAGGTTGTGGCATGGATCATGTGGTAAGGGATCTCTCATTGTTTTCATGAATTTGTTGTAAGATGAATTATGTCTCTGTAGGAATATTTTAGTGGCATACTTTTTGCACAAGCTATAGCAACTATGGATGGCATGGTAAGGGATCTACCATTGTTTTAAAAGAAAAATTGTGTACAGTCTAGAGTCCATATTTTCAGTCAGTTACTCATAAAACTTGGTCAGAATGTTTGTCTTGATATCAGGGACAATTGTGAAATTGGATCACTTCAGGTCAAAAATAAGGTCACCACAGGAAATCTTAGAAAAATCTTCAATTCAATGTAGTGGACAACATTTTCAGCTTAATACTCATGAAACATTGTCAGGCTTTTTGTCTTGATGATATATTTGGCAAAAAGTAGATCACTAGCACTCGTGTGTTCTACATCATCACAACTAGGATCTCTTCAGCTTTTTCTATCCAAGGTGATTTCACTTAGGTGAGTGCTGTAGGATCAATGGTCCTCTTGTTTGAAAACATTACTTTTAGTAACAAAACTAGTGTTGGTCATTTCAAGTGTTTGTCAAGGGGCATAATGATTATAATGAAAACCAATGACATAAACATGAACTTATGTCAATGGAGACAACATCAAAAAATGGCAATGACTCTTGTGTGAAAAAAAATTGTTGTATAGGTCATTCAAAGAAATAAATAAGGTAGAAATGAAAAAAAAAAAGTCATTGGAGTACCATAGATCGTAATCAATACATCATTACTTACCATTGCTATAGATACCCATACCCTTAACTAGACAACACAAATGGGAGACAAATCCAAATTGAAAGCATTAATTTTGCAGAACACAAATACATTGAGACTAGAAATACATTTAATTGGATTTGTCTAAGAAAGAGCGGAAAACATCATGGAAAAAGGAGAAAATGCTGGTTACCAGCATTTTCTCTTTTTCTCACAGTGTTTTCAAAAGTCTGTTCTTAAGAGCACAGGATGTTTTTAAAAAATAGGATCAGCTGGTTACCTTTACAGACAGATTTTCAGCTGAAAACGATTTAGAAAATTATGGATAAAAAAAAAAAAGTCTAGGTTAAAATCAGTGAGATATGTTTGAAAACATTTAAAGAAGAAAACAATTTCATTATAGACAATCTTTCCTTTTGCCAAAATATTTTTTGAAAAGTCGTCTGCTGCACAGAAAAAAAAGATGTCTGCTTGAAGTTAAGTGTTACAATTAGTTTGTTGATGATGGTCAACGGTGGCCATTTTGTTCATTAATCACTTTCCTGTACAATCCAGTGCCTATTCTTTTCCCTTTATCATATAATCAAAAGTTTTAATGACCCTGAGGGAGAAGCCTTTTGAAACATTGTGGGAAAACAAGGAAATGCTGGTAAACCAGCATTTTCTCCTTTTTCCTACAGTGTTTTCTATCATTAACCCTTTCCCAAATGACAAATTTTAGACTCTTCCAAACTCAAGGAGTTTGCAGACGACTACTAGTATTTCACATTTGATAAAAATGCCGAAAGTTCTCCAAATTGGTAGAAAATACTATGGGAAAAGGAGAAATTGCTGGTTATGAGCAATTTCTCTTTTTCCCAGTGTTTTCAAAAGACTTGTACTGTAGACATGTAAAAACAAGGGCTTGTTTGGGAAAGAGTCAAAAGGGCAAATTTCATGGTTTGAATTATATTGTAATTGTCACCTGCAATTGCTTATAATTTGGACAAGGCTAAAATTCTGTGATTTGTAAATTGGGATAGGGTTAAAGCTGGTTTTTTTTTCCCTTTCATCAAATTACCTTGAGTTTTAAAGCAGTAACTATAATGTTATCATCTACTAGATTAATTCCATACCTAACAGTTCCTTTTTTATGCTGCACAAACCTATTAACTCTTTACCAAACAACATAATTCTAGACTGTTTGAAATTGGAAGCATTTGCAGATGACAGAAATAATACAATTCAAAAGTTAAAATTTGCTCTGGGAAGGGAGGAAAACATTGTAGGAAAATGAGAAAATGCTGGTTACCAGCATTTTCTCTTTTTCCCACAATGTTTTCAAAAGGTTTTGATCTCAGGGTCGTAAAAACCTGGGATTGTTTTAGAAAAGTTTAATATGGTTTCATAATTTGTATTTCATTTTTCCACAATGTTGGCTTCCTTTTCAAAGGAGCTCCCAGCATTCAACTCTTTACCACACAATCCCTACTTTTGACAACCCGAGAAAGAAGCCTTTAGAAAACATTGTAGGAAAAGGAGAAAATGCTGGTAACCAGCATTTTCTCCTTTTCCCACAGTGTTTTCTATCCTGTTTAAAAACTTCAGTTCATTTGTGCCACTTTGGGATTTGTTGCTTGAAGATGCTTTCAGTTTAGAACTGTCTAAGATTTTATTGTTCTGGAGAGAGTTAACCCTTTACTCCATAGATACTCATTTCTACGCATTGCTTGTAGGAGCCTTTTGAAAACATTGTGGCAAAAGGTGAAATTGCTCGTGATGAGCAATTTCACTTTTGTCACAATGTTTTTTATGCTATCAAAAGGTGTCATATATACATAAGAAACGGCTTCATCCTTGCTGTTATTTAGGGTCAATTTGAGATACCATAGAAATGCCTTATAGGGTAAAGGGTTAATAAAGTTAATCAATTCCAATTTGTGGAATGTGATAGCAAGGCCTTAAAAAACCAGCTAAATTTTCTTTACTAAAGACTTTATATTGCTTTATTTTCAGCATAAACAAAACATCATCCATCGAGACTTAAAAGCTGAAAACGTATTTTACGCCGGATCCCGTCTCGTCAAAGTTGGTGATTTTGGGTTCAGCACTCACAGTACACCCAATAGTCTTCTTAATACATTTTGTGGTTCCCCGCCTTATGCAGCACCAGAATTGTTCAGAGACGAGAGTTATGTTGGTGTATTCGTAGACATTTGGGCAATGGGAATTCTGCTGTATTTCATAGTGACAGGTATCATGCCGTTCCGGGCAGACACTGTGGCAAAGTTAAAAAAGTGTATATTGGAAGGAAGCTTTATCATTCCGTCTTATGTGTCCGATAGTTGTCAGTTTCTTATACGCAGTATTCTTAAAGCAGTACCTCAGGACAGGTTTACCATTCAGGAAGTGATGAACTCCGAATGGTTGGAAGGTCAGGAGTTCCCACAGGCACTTGAGCCTTACAGTGTAAACCCCAGTCTTCATGGTGCTATTAGCGAGGAGGAGAGAGATGCCCGTAAAGTATTAGAGGATCTTGGAATCACAGATGAACATTTTCGACAGAATGGTGGCCGTGAGTCAAGATCGAGTGTTACGGGAACTTATAGAATTGTGTTACATAAAATTCACAAACGGAAACTTGGTATAACAGAGTCAAGTTCTAGTGATACTTTACAAGGTTTACAACGAGGTGTTAGTCAATCTCAACAACAGCCGCAATCTCAAAAACATACACCTTCAAAATTTTGTACCATTTTGTGATGTTTAAATCTCTGTGATACTCTTGTTGTGAATTTGTTGTGCTTTTTCTTGATCATTCAAAATGAAAAAAAAATCGCTTTTTGAAATATATTTTTTGTTTCCTGTTGATGTTTTTATGTTCCACAAAATGTTAACTGACATATCATAGTGAAACATTGTTCATTGAGGCTTTTGATATATAGGATCTGACATGAGTTGGCTTTTGAGATAAGATTTTATTAACCCTTTACCAAACAATCTCTGGTTTTTACGACCCTGAGATAAAAGCCTTTTGAAATCATTGTGGAAAAAGGAGAAAATGTTGGTAAGCAGCATTTTCTCCTTTTCCAATAAATTTTTAACCCTGCTGGAAACAAATTTCAATTTTTTAGTTACATTTAATTTCTTATCTGCCAGTGCTTTCAATTTGGAATTTTCAATTCAGTCTAGAATTTTGTCATTTGGGAAAGGGTTAAACGAGTCTAGGGAAATGTTATTAAGCAGCCTTTGATAAAATTTTATCTCAAATACCCACGAATGTCAGATTCTTTTTATCACATAAGGATATTTCACAAAATATGTAGATCAGATGATGAAAAAACATTCATTAATGCACCCGCATTAACTTGTATGAAATGCATACAAAATGGCGTCAAAAATGACATCACACACACGTGATATCAAACGTGTGTATATTACACTGAAAACAAGAGAGGTTATGTGATAAAATTTAACCCTTATCCTGTTAGGTAACTGAATTGAAATTTTCAATTCGATGGTAAATTCACATATTGCATTTTCAAAGATAGGTTTTGGGGAATAATAATCTATCATCTAATCGGACAGTGTCGATCAAAGATCAGACTGCACATTTTGTGCAGTCTGATCTTGATCTACACTGTCCGCAAAAGGTCAGTAAGTCCCGCTTAGCAACCAAAGGGTTAAAATGAGACATTCTCTGTGAAAAAGGGGCTTAACGCATCACCGAAAAGTATCAACACATCACAGACTGTGCACAGTCCCCACAGGCTGATATGTTTTGAAACTTTTTGGTATTTGTAAATTTTCTGCCTATCCAAGGACCATTCTACTCTATGTTTTGGTCCATTGCTAAACTAAACTGGTATTGTGGATATTTGATGACTTACTTGGATTATTGCATCGTTAAGATGCATTAACCCATTACCACACAATCCCTACTTTTGACGACCATGAGAAAGAAGCCTGTTGAAAACATTGTGGGAAAAGGAGAAAATGCTGGTAACCAGCATTTTCTCCTTTTCCCACAATGTTTTCTACCCTTCACAAAACAATTTTCAAGTTTTCAGTCACTTTTATTTTGTCGTCTGCAAATGCTTTTGATTTCGACAAACCTAAAATTTTGTCGTTTGGTAATGAGTTAACTCTTTACCAAACAACAAAATTTAAGACCAGTTTGACTGGGTCCAAATTGAAAGCATCTGCAAACAACAAAATAAATATGAGTGAAAAGCGAACATTTGGTTTGGGAAGGGTAGAAAACATGGTGTGAAAAGGAGAAAATGCAGGCTTCTCTCTTAGGGTCATTAAAAGTCCGGACTTTGTGGTAAAGACTTGCCCTTTACCGTGTGTAACGACACTGAGGAAGAGGCCTTTTGAAAACATTGTGAAACACCGAAGAAAATGCTGGTAACCAGCATTTTCTCCTCTTCCCACAAAGTTTTCCCCAGTAGCATTAAAGATAATTGTTTGGATATTTTTCAGATTTTTATTATTTTACAGAATATCACATCTGAAAATCGAATAAAATGGACAAATTCCACATCCTGCCAATTGCATTGTTACTAGTCCTAGTTTAAGTTTCTGAATGTACCAAATTGAAAACTGTAGTTGCCAAAGCAAAATCTGAGCAATATTCTTTTTCCTTCAGTGTTTCTGTTGCTATCCCCTGTAGTAGTGAATTCTCTAGAAGTTGTTGTTGTTCACTGTTTAGATCATGATCCTCACTGGTAATAAGCACCCATTTCTTAACTCTTTACTAAACAACAAAATTTTAGACTTCTTCAAATTGAAAGCATTTACAGACAACATAATGAACGTAACTAAAAAATTGAAACTTGATTTTAGAAGAGGAGAAAACATTGTAGGAAAAAGGAGAAAATGCTGGTTACCAGCATTTTCTCCTTTTTCCGAAATGCTTTCTTTCCTTACAGAAACAAAGTAAATTTTTGAGCCACCTTTTTTTTTGCGGGCTGCACATGCTTTCAATTTTGACTTGTCTAAGATTCTGTTGGTTGGTATAGGTTTGAACTTGGGGTTGTATGGTAAAGAATTACAGGTTAGTGGTCCAGTATTGGAAAGGTGTTTCAAAAGTATGTTTCAGATTGAATCTGTCTCTCCTATAGACTAGAGCTTAACCCTTTGGCTACCAAGTATGATTTAACTCTTTACCACACAATCCCAACTTTTAACAACCTTTAGAAAGAAGCCTTTTGAAAACATTGCGGGAAAAGGAGAAAATGCTGGTAACCAGCATTTTCTCCTTTTCCCACAATGTTTTCTTCCCTCCCTAAACCAAGTTTTAATTTTTTCAGTCACATTTATTTTGTCATCTGCAAATGCTTTCAATTTGGGCCAGTCTCCAATTTGGTCGTTTGGTAAAGAGTTAAGAATCTTTTGCAGACAGTGTAGATCAAGATCAGACTGCTCAGAAAGTGCAGAATAATCTTGGATCAACACTGTGTGTGATAAGGAGATATTTTTTCCCCCAAGAAATCACTTTGAAGTAGAATAAGTTGGTTTATTATATACCCAGCAGTGAAATCCTGGAATTTCCCAGTGTAATAAATTTTGATATCATCACTAGTGACGTTATCAATTTTCACTTTCACTTCCTGACGTAATTTGGGAACTACTTTTTTTTTTCGACTACATTTTTTTAGACTTTCAAACGCAAAATTACAAATAATGATGTTAATAAGGTATATAATAAATAGAATAATCAACTGGTTATTTTTGATATGAAAAATATCTCACTCGGATGCATCGTAAGGCGTTAAAAAAACTCGTGCTGCACACTCGTTTTTCCAACGCCTAACAACGCATCCTCGTGAGATATTTTTCATATCAAAAACAACCAGTTGATTATCCTCTATATCATACTGTATGCTTGAAAGAATTACATCACTTTATTAAGCAAAATAAGTGTTAACCTTTTACCACACAGCAGAACTTTAGACCTATCCAAATCGAAAGCATTTGTAGGCGATAATTTCATAGCGGCTAAAATCATCATTTTTTTCTTTGATAGTGTAGAAAACTTTGTGGTAAAAGGAGAAAATGCTGGTAACCAGCATTTTCTCCTTTTCCCACAAAGTTTTCTAAAGGCCTCTTCCTCAGGGTCGTTAAAAATCGTCATCGTGTGGTAAAGGGTTGACTCATTACCAAACAACAAAATTTTAGGTTTGTCTAAATTGAAAGCTTTTGCAGAAGACAAAATAAAAGTGACTGAAAATGTGAAATTTGTTTTGTAAAGGGTAATAAACATTGTGCGAAAAGGAGAAAATGCTGGTTACCAGCATTTTCTCCTTTTCCCACAAGGTTTCCAAAAGGCTTCTTTCTCAGGTTGTCAAAAGTAGGGATTGCATAGTAATGGGTTAACTGTTTTCCACAGAATCCTGACTTTTGACAACTTTGTGAACGGAACCCTCCAAAAACATTTTAGGAAAAGGACAAAATGCAAGTCACCATTGTTTAATACTTTTCCAACAATCTTTTTTGTCCTTCCCAAAACAAATTTCAATCTTTAAATCAAGTTCATTTTGTCGTCTGCTACTGCTTTCAATTTGGACCAGTCTAAAATTTTGTCGTCTGGTAAAAGGGTCAGTGTTGGTCAATATTTGATGGACTTACTGTCTGATAGGATTGATCACACTGTGATAAATAGCCTGAACTTTGGCATTCTTTTGTTTTAGTCGATTGCTGGTTCCTTCCTACCCTCTACTGAGCAATTTTGTGTTTTTACCCTATACCAAACGACAAAATTTTAACCCTTTCCCAAACAACAAATTTTGGACTCTTCCAAACCGAAAGAGTTTGCAGACGACAATTTTAGATTTGGACAAAATGGCAAAAAGTTCTTAAAAAGGGTAGAAAACACTGTGGGAAAAGGAGTAATTTCTCATTACAAGCAATTTCTCCTTTTCCCACAGTGTTTTTTAAAGACTTGTACTGCAGACACATAAAAGCCAGGGCTTGTTTAGGAGAGAGTTAAACTGGTCCAATTTGAAAGCACTTGCAGACGACAAAGTGAACATGATTTATACAGATGTACCATTATGCTTTTGCTTAGATTTAGGCATGCAAGAGTTTGTACGGACATACCTAGACAGGTTCATAATGAACTATAACTTAATTACCATAACTTCGTAAACCTTTACCACACAATCCTGACCTTTAACAACCCTGTAAAACCTTTGGAAAGCATTGTGGGGAAAGGAGAAAATGCTGGTAACCAGTATATTCTCCTTTTTCCCACTATGTTTTCTCACCTTTCCAGTACAACTTTCATTTTCATAATCATATTGAATTTTATTTTGTAGTCTGCATATACTTTCAATTTGGACCAGTCTAACATTTTGTTGTTTAGTAAAGGGTTAAGGGTCTGTATTCACCAACCATTCTTAACTCATTACCAAACGACAAAATTTTAGACTGGTCCAAATTGAAAGCATTAGCAGACGACAAAATAAACGTAACTCCAAAAGTTAAATTTGTTTCCAGTAGGATAGAAAGCATTATGAGAAAAGGAGAAAATGCTGGTTAACAGCATTTTCTCCTTTTCTCACTATGTTTTCAGAAGGTTTCTGTCTCAGGGTCGTAAAAACCAGGGATTGTTTGGTAAATGGTTAAGATCATTCTTAGTCGTATTCTCCAAGCTTTCCTAGATTTTTCAGTAAGAGGACTTCTGATTGGCTAAACTAGTTGGTTTAGCCAATCAGAAGTTGTGTTACTTTGGAATTCAGAAAATCATGTAGAATAAGACTACGAATGTGTTAAAGATTATTTGCCCTGTGCTTATTAGTGAAACTCTGGGCTGGACCCAAAGGTGTTGTACATAGTATTATATAACTGCGAATAAAGTGCATAATTTGTGTGTATTAGTGTCTATGTTTGTGTGTGTGTATATGAATGCAGAAAGATTACAGATAAAGTATTACACGGCAATTCTTCATCTTTGTTTAGGGTTTAACAGTAGTTGACAAAATTTTATTCAACTATCTCTTAGAACCCTTTTATAAACCTTTTACCGAATAATCCTTTCATTATAGATTGTCTGTTTTTGAAGAAAACAACAATTTTAACTTTCATAACAATGGCAGAAAATTTTCTGAAGGGGCAGAAAACACTGTGGGAAAATGAAAAATTGCTTGTTATAAGCAATTTCTCCTTTTCCCAGTGTTCTCAAAAGACTTGTACTGCAGACATGTAAAAACAAGAGCTTGTTTGGGAGAGGGTTAATCCACTAAACAAAATCATTTGATGTGTTCTACATATATCCATAATAGATGTAAAAAAATTCACTAGTGAATTATAAAATTCACATGAATTATCAGGCTATAATTCACATTTAGATTTCTATGAACTAGTGAAAAGCAAAAAAGAATATATTTTTTCAAACATCAATTTCATTTTTTCAAAATCAGAATTTCAAGAGATCAATTCATTGAACATACAGTCTGATCTTGCACCTTCACATTAGTTTCTTCATTTTGCTTGAATACATCATCGCCTCAACTGGCTTGAGTTCTATTTTTATGTGATTTTTCATGAAATGAACATTCCAATATTTGTACATTTTTGTTCTGTCTATTTTGATATAAAATACTTTTTCAAATAAATTATCATGCTTTCAAGTTTTGTGGAATGCAGACTTGAGATAATGCAGAAAAATATATTTTTATTTAATGATTATCACATTAACCCATTACCAAATGACAATATTTTAGACTGGACCAAATCGAAAGCATTTGCAGGCGACAAAATAAAAGTGACTGAAAAATTGAAATTTGTTTTGTGAAAGGGAGAAAACATTGTGGGAAAAGGAGAAAATGCTGGTTACCAGCATTTTCTCCTTTTCCCACAATGTTTTCTAAAGGCTTCTTTCTCAGGGGTGTCAAAAGTAGGGATTGAGTGGTAATGGGTTAACCAAAATTCAACCTACTTCAAAATTACAAAATTTTAGAATTACCGTTACCAAATGACATTTTAGACTGGTCCAAATTGAAAGCATTTACAGATGACAATCTAAATGTTGCATAAATTGTGAAACTTTTCATAAAAAGGATAAAAATCATTTTGGGAAAAGGAGAAAATGCTGGTTACCAGCATTTTCTCCTTTTCCCACAATGATTTCAAATGTCCTTTTAGCCTGGGTCATTAAAACTTGGAACTGTCTGGTAAAGACTTTATGAAAGCTATAAATACTATCATGTTCCTGATCTCTATAGACTGTATTGTTGACTCTGATTTTCATGTTGATATCTTAACCCATTACCAAACGACAAAATTTTAGGTTTGTCAAAATTTAAATGAATTGCAGACAACAAAATACAAGTGACTGAAAATTTGAAATTTGTTTTGTGAAGGGTAGGAAACATTGTGGGAAAAGGAGAAAATGCTGGTTACCACATTTTCTCCTTTTCCTACAATGTTTTCTAAAGGCTTCTTTCTCAGGGGCGTCAAAAGTAGGGATTGTGTGGTAATGGGTTAATTGAGTACCTTGGTTGTTATCTAGTTAGCCAGAGATAATCATTGTTAAAAAAAGTAATTAAATGATTTTTGAAGTAAAACTGATTTTTGGTCATAATTTTTTTCTTCCTCTCCTCAAAAAAGTTCATTTGTTAACTCTTTGCCACACTATTCCTACTTTTGACGACCCTGGGAAAGGAGCCTTTAGAAAACATTGTTAGAAAAGGAGAAAATGATGGTAACCGGCATTTTCTCCTTTTCTGACAATGTTTCTGCCCTTCACGCAACAAATTTCATTTTTCAGTCACTTTTATTTTGTCGTCTGCAACTGCTTTCGATTTGGACAGTCCTAAAATTTTGTCGTTTGGTAATGAGTTAACCCTTTACCATACATCAATTTAGACCTATTCAAATTGAAAGCTTTTGCAGATGATAATTTCATAGTGGCTTAAATGACACATTTATTCTTTGATAGAGTAGAAAACTTCATGGGAAAAGGAGAAAATGCTGGTTACCAGAATTTTCTCCTTTTCTCACAATGTTTTCAAAAGGCTTCTTTCTCTGGGAGGTTAAAAGTCGTCATTAGTTGTGTGGTAAAGGGTTGATACTTTTGAGCCATGCTGGGCCATTTAACCTATTACCACACAGTCCCTACTTTTGATGCCCCTGAGAAAGAAGCCTTTAGAAAACATTGTGGGAAGAGAAAATGCTGGTAACCATCATTTTCTCCTTTTCCCACAATGTTTTCTACCCTTCACAAAACAAATTTCAAATTTTCTGTCACTTTTATTTTGTCATCTGCAAATGCTTTCAATTTGGACCAGTCTAAAATATTGTCGTTTGGTAATGGGTTAAATACAAACAGCTTTGTGAGGGGTGAAACTGTTTGCTGCAGTTAAGCCAATTTTTACAAAATGGAGTAAAGGATTGGTTTCCAGTGAAACTAGAAATGACATAGTGCTGTACATAATGTCATCTTTTATTCACCAAGAAAGGGAAACCATTTGGGCAAAGAACCGTTGAGAGAGAAAGAAAAAAAATATTGTTATAATAATTATCATATGCAGTTCTGATGAAAGAAGCAATTAATCCATATAATATATATCTCCATTGAGCGCTGGTCACATATGTTACCTAAATCCTTTCCCAAACAAGCCCTGGTTTTTACGTCTGCAGTAAAAGTCTTTTGAAAATACTGTGGGAAAAGGAGAAATTGCTCATAACGAGCAATTTCTCCTTTTCCCACAGTGTTTTCTAACCTTTTTGAGAACTTTCTGGCTTTTTCTCCAAATCTAAAATTGTCATCTGCAAACTCTTTTGGTTTGGAAGAGTCCAAAATTTGTTAATCCTTTCCCAAACAACAAAGTTTTAGAATGGTCCAAATTGAAAGCACTTGCAGACGACAAAATAAATATAACTCAATAATTGAAATTTGTTTCCAGCAGGTTAGAAAACATTGTGAGAAAAGGAGAAAATGCTGGTTACCAGCATTTTCTCCTTTTCCCACCATGTTTTGAAAAGGCCTCTATCTCGGGGTCGTAAAAACCAGGCTTAATCCTTTCCCAAACATGTTTTGGACAATTCCAAATTCAAAGCATTTTGCAGACGACAAATTTGAAATTGGTACAAATAAGCTGAAGTTCTCTGATAGAATAGAAAACATTGTGTGGAAAGGAGAAATTGCTTGTCACAAGCAATTTCTCCTTTACTCACAATGTTTTCACAGACTTTCTTCCCCAGGGCCAATAACACCTAAGATTCTTTTTTGTAAAAGGGTGAATTCTTACAGCCTCGGTATGTTTGATCTAAAAATAAACCCCCAAAAAGTTGCAATTTCAAATTGGCTTTAGTACAGAATGTTTCAACAAAGTGAAAAGTGTAGATGAAAGATCAGATTACATGTTTTTTGCATTCTGATCTTGTTCTGCACTGGCTGCTTTGGCAACCAAAATTGTGAAAGACGTTGTAGGTAAAGAGACAGATTTATGCATGTTCCTATTGATTCATAATTGACTTTATCCCTTCGTTGTTACTACCTCACCGGGGCCCGTATTCACCAACCATTCTTGAAAATATTCTTAGTCTTGTTCTCCAAGGTTTTCCAAATTTGTAAGTTACTTCTGATTGGTTAAACCAAATGTTTTAGCCAATCAGAAGTTATGTTACTTATAAATGTAGTAAATTCTGGAGAATAAGACCAAGAACATTCTTAAGAATGGTTGGTGAATACCGGCCCAGACAGTATTATTCAGTTTATATCTTTTCCAGATAACAAAGTTTTAGATTTGTCAAATTTATAAACAACAAATTAGATGCTGTTGAAAATAGAGACAATATGGTTGGAAAAGGAGAAAATACTGGTAACCAGCAATGTCTCCGTTTACAATAATGTTTACTGAAGGCCGTATTCTAAAGGTTGTTAAAACTCGAAATTGTCAAGCAAAGGGTTTGAGGGATCACTTAAGAATTTTTGCTGCGAATTTAAACTTTTTGTTAAACACCTGCAATAACTAAAAGATATACTTTTTGTGGCAAAGGTAAAGAAACTGGACAGTTACATGCAAGAAATTAAATGTGCTTCAAATGATACATGATTGGCTCTGCAAATGGGTAACTCCATTTTGAACTTTGAGAATAGACGATTATGATCATGTGACAATCCCATAAGCCTTTGCAAATTCTGGCACAGATCTAAAGATACTGGTATATTTGAAGGCTATGTGGCCCATTGAACTGTTACTACATAATCTTGAGTATTAACTCATTACCACATGAGGAAATTTTAGAGTGGTCCAAATGGAAAGCATTTGCAGACAACAAAAAAAAGGTGACTGAAAACTTAAAATTTGGTATGGGATGGGTGGAAAACACTGTGGGAAAAGGAGAAAATGCTGGTTACCAGCATTTTCTCCTTTTTCCACTGTGTTTTTCAAAAGGCCTCTTTCTCAGGGTCATTAACCCTTTAGTCCATAGATACTCATTTCTACGCATTGCTTATGGGAGCATTCTGAAAACATTGTGGCAAAAGGTGACATTGCTCGCGACGAGCAATTTCACCTTTTGTCACAATGTTTTCTATGCTATCAAAAGGTGTCATATACATATAAGAAACAGCTTCATCCTTGCTGTTATTTAGGGTCAATTAGAGATACCATAGAAATGCCTTATGGGGTAAAGGGTTAAAAGTCAGGATTGTGTAGTAAAGAGTTAACTACCCTGAGAAAGAAGCTCCTAGAAAACATTCTAGGAAAAGGCAAAAATCCTACTTACATGCATTTTCTTGTTTCCTGACAATGTTTTTTTTTCTACCCTGTCAGTCACATTTAAATTGTCATCTGCAAAAATGCCTTCAGTTTCAACAAGTATACATTTTGTCATTTAATATAGAGTTAACCCTTTCCTAAACAATCGCTGGTTTTTACGGGTCAGGAATAGAAGCCTCTCGAAAACATTGTGGGAAAAGGAGAAAATGCTGGAAACCAGCATTTTCTCCTTTTCCCACAATGTTTTCTACCTTTTCATATAGAAAAATTATCTTTTTAGCAACTGTTAATTTGTCATCTGCAAAATGCTTTCAATTTGGCCTGGTCCAACATTTGCCGTTTGGGAAAGAGTTAAGGAAATCTTGCTGGAAAATACTAACCGATCATGTAAACTCAACCTTTTTTGGCAGCTGAAAATTACGTTCTGTGCAGTCTGATCTTGATCTATACAAAAGCCATGTTTTCACATTATGACAATGACAGGATGAACAGTATGAAGAGTCTCTTGAGACAGATAAAATGGCTTCAGTGTCTATTGAAATGGGACAATTCTTGGAACAGCTGTTCATTTATTATTGTTTATCCCTTTACCACACTATTACAACTTTTTAACAATCCTAAGGAAAAAATAAAAAGCTTTTGAAAACATTGTGGGGAAAAGGAGAAAATGCTGGTAACCAGCATTTTCTCCTTTTCCTCACAATATTTTCCTATCTTTTAGAGTTAGAAAAATAATTTATCATTTGAACTACACCTAATTTGTTGTCTGCAAATGCTTTCAATTTGGACAAGCCTAGAATTTTGTCATCTGATAAAGAGTTACGACAAGGCGGATTTTGTCTTCTCCGATATTGATAATAGCAGTGGATATCAGAAAGGTACAAGTTTTAATACTGTTGTTTTTAATATTTAATACTGTTGTTTTTAATATTTAATACTGTTGTTTTTAATGTAACTTAACTTTTTACCAAAAAATACGTTTTCAGTCTCTTCCAAATTGAAATTATTTGCAGACGACAAAATAAATTTGACTCAAAATTGAAAATTTGTTTTATTAAACTTTTACCAAACAATGCTTTAACCCATTACCACACAATCCCTACTTTTGACGCCCCTGAGAAAGAAACCTTTAGAAAACATTGTGGGAAAAGGAGAAAATGCTGGTAACCAGCATTTTCTCCTTTTCCCACAATGTTTTCTACTCTTTACAAAACAATTTTCAAAATTTCAGTCACTTTTATTTTGTCGTCTGCAAATGCTTTCAATTTGGACCAGTCTAAAATATTATCGTTTGGTAATGGGTTAATGATCCAAATAACGATTGTTTTTGAAAATATTGTGAGAAAGGAGAAAATACTGGCAACCAGGTATTGATGGATCGATTGTATAATTATGTTTAACATCATTTTCAACACTATTTTACTTACATTGTGGCAGCCATTACATCTATCCATGCTTTCCAAGAGTTACTTTTATCAGTTCTTTGGCCCTGATATGACAGCTGACAGATGGACAGACAGACAGACTGATGGATGGACTAAACAAAAAACATATGCCCCTGAACTTTTTTCTTTTTTGGGGGGGTGGGGGGGGGGGAATAAACATTATCATCAACATGTAAGAATAATGCAAATTTTGGAAATCTTGCAGGATAAAAACGAGACAGATGGATAGTCCAGACAAATATACAATAAAACTACCTGGGAGATCGGTGTTGGTTTTCCTAGCTGTTGCCTCGGGAGTATTTGTTGTTTATTTTTTCACGAGTAGAGTGAACGATAGTCAAGCCGACGCCAACAGAAAGTCTGACCTTGTCTGGTTACAGAAGATACTAGATGAGAAAAAGCCCAAACCAAGTCATCACTTGTTGGGAAAGCCAGCCGAGCTGAAACACCACTTTTATGATGCTGATGTCTACGATTACGACGATTACCCTGGAAGTAGTGAGGGCGATGACTGGGAGGATGATTCTGCAGAATATTCTGATTGGAATATGCCAGAAGAAAAAATAACAGCTCCACCTTATCAAAAACTTCAGCAAATAAGAAACCCTGGCAAAGCTTGGGGCCGTTTCAAAAATCTGCTAGAAACAGACAAAGAAAACAGAAAGAGTGACCCATGGAATATCAAGGCCGGTGATGGTAGGAGAAAAGTTATATCTGAACAAAATGATAAAAATATTCAGGAAGTCTATAATGATAAATCTCACACACAGGAGAGTTCAAAAGTTGATTATGTAGATAGCCAGGCAAGATGGGAGACAGTGACTGATACCATTTCTAGTAGCCTTGTTACAACATCTCCGATATTTCTGCCTTCAACTGAGGCAGCGAAAAAGTGGCTGTCTAAATTGAAATCTAGCCAGGTTGACTTTTATGGTTCAGAAGAAAGTGATAGTGCCGATGAGAATCATTCTGAAACCAAAACTACAGTGGTACCACACAGAAATTGGCCTTTGAGTAAATATGTAAACTATAAAACTTTGTACGCTCCACTGCTGAATAGAAATCATCTGAAAAGTACTGAACCTTCGAATGTCCTTACTACAAAAGCTGACATTAAATATCATCAAATAAACAAAATTACTTCAAAATTACCACTCGCTGGTACCAAAGTTCCAACTACAAAACCATTACCAGGTAGTTTTAAGGCTAAATCCAGACTGTCTATAGACAAGTTTCTTAGAAAAGATGATGGTGCCCCTCCACAAAATGAACAGTTGCTGAAAGAGCAAAAATATCCCACAACAAATACAGAATCTAACAGCCAGACTGACTTTTTGCAAGATAATGCCAATGTGAAAGACAACATTGCAGAGCTGAAGAAACATATACATTACCCCGAGTACATACATGTGTTTGACTGGTACTCTATTTCAAATCTGGTTACAAAACCTGAATGTGTCCCGCTGCAGACCGTATCATCCTATGTTCGCGTCTGTATTCACTCAGCTAAAGACGATCCAGAAGTTTCTGCAGCACTGAAGTCTCAGTCATCGTGGGAATTCAACAGTATGCGTGATATAGAGCTTGCTATTCTGAAAGATGCAGATACTGGATTAATTGATATTGGAGCAGGTATTGGGGAATATTCACTGGCCACTGCAAGTTTAAGGAGACATGTATTGGCAGTGGAACCCTACCAACCCAACATAGACCTGTTTCAAAAGTCAGTTCATTTGAACAAACTTGAGAAATATATCACTCTATTACAAAATATCATTTCAGACAAACAAGAGCAACTGATGATGAATAAAAACAGACAAATTAATGAAGTCATAATCCAGAGTCCAACGGAGGAACAAATTTCCAACAATAATTTCACATGGGCCATAACCCTGAATCAATTAGCAGATATGGTACCATTCAAAAAAGCAGTTATGAAGATAGATATACCTAAATTTACAAGGAAAGCCTTAAGTCAGGCGGACAAATTGTTCGAGAAGGTTGATGTGAAATATGTATTCATACACTGGAAAAGTGCAGAGGAGACATTGAATAAGTTTGTGACCCAGTTTTTCACCAAAATTGGTTATGTACCTTTGACAGAACTGTTTCATAAAAAACTTGACATTGATGAATATGAAAAGTGGAATTATCCAACTATTGTATGGGCAAAAGCTTCATAGATGAGAGGTAGAATCCCACTTTAACTCTATACCACACAAGCCCGACTTTTAACGACCCCGAGAAAGAAGCCTTTCGAAAACATTGTGAGAAAAAGAGAAAATGCTGGTAACCAGTATTTTCTCTTTTTCCCACAATGTTTTCTACCCTTCCTAAACCAAATTTCAACTTTTCAGTCAAATTCATTTTGTCGTCTACAAATGCTTTTAATATGGACATTATGTCTTCTGTAGAGTTAACTCTTTATCAGATGACAACATTGTATACTAAGCCAAGTTGGTAGTGTTTGCAGAAGAAAACAGAAATATGGCTAAGATGATCGGGATTTGTATTTTAAGGGCAGAAAAAGTTATGCGAAAAGGAAAAAAATTCTGTTGCCATCAATTTCTCCATTTTTTTTCAAAATATTTTAGAAGTCTATTTCCTCACTGTGTGATAAAGTGTTGAGTGCCAAGTGAATGAAGTATATTTTCAGTGAATTCAAATTTCTTGCAGTGTTGTCATATAAGTGTTCTTGGGCAAGCTACTGCAGTGCCAAGCCAGTACTGAAACTTTAATGACCCTGAATGTGGATTTTGAAAGCATTGTGGTTACAGAAGGAAATGCCGGAAACCAGCATTTGCTCCTTTTCCTATGTTTCTACCCTTTCAGACAGAAATTGTTATTTTAGCAACAGTTCACTTGTTGTCTGCAAGTGCTTTGAATTTGGTCCAACTCAAAATTTTATTGTTTGGTAGAGTTTATATAGATGTAAGCCCTGCGCAAGAAAAGGGGCAAACAACAAGTTACCAAACAACAAAATTTTAGACTGGTCCAAACTGAAAGCATTTGCAGACGACAAAATAAATGTGATTAAAGAACTGAAATTTTTTTAAGGAAGGGAAGAAAACATTGTGGAAAATGAGAAAATGCTGGTTCCTAGCATTTTCTGAGAATATTTTCAGAAGGCTTCTTTCACATGGGTGTTAAAAGTCAGGATTGTGTGGTAATGGGTTAATGCATCTCTATGACCCATGGTACCAAGCAAGCCATCTCATATTTACGGATCTATAGTAGAAGCTTTCTTTAACCCTTTCCCAAACGGCAAATTCTGGACCAGACCAAATTGAAAGCATTTTGCAGACGACAAATTAACAGTTACAAAAAAGATGTTTTTTCCATATGATAGGTTAGAAAACATTGTGGGAAAAGGAGAAAATGCTGGTTACCAGCATTTTCTCCTTTTCCCACAATGTTTTCAAAAGGCTTCTATTCCTGACGCGTAAAAACCAGGGATTGTTTGGGAAAGGGTTAACAGCTGACCTAATCATAAGGTAGAGCGATCCTTTGACATACAGAAAATTGACCAAGAGTGTGAAGTTTCGGCCCAGGTCAGCCTGTGTAGGTTGATCTGGGTCAATACTTTTCACAGATGTATTAAGCCCACTTTCCACAGAGCATGACCTATGTTCAAAGTCTGGTTCAAGATAGCCTGGGTTGGCTTACCCTATTTGTTTTTCAATATTTCATTGGTATTGCCATGAGAATAGTGATAGCTCGTAAGTGGAACACGTACTTGTTCTGTTGCTTTATGTATAAAAATGATTTCATTGGTGTGTTAACCCTTTACTCCATAGATACTCATTTCTACGCATTGCTTGTAGGAGCCTTTAGAAAACATTGTGGCAAAAGGTGAAATTGCTCATGAGGGCAATTTCACCTTTTGCCACAATGTTTTCTATGCTATCAAAAGGTGTCACATAAACATACAAAATAGCTTCACCCTTGCTGTTATTTAGGGCCGATTAGAGATAACATAGAAATGCATTATGGGGTAAAGGGTTAATTTTGGAGCATCAGGCAGGGAAAAGGTTAAAGTTTTTAGTTTAGTTTAAACATATTTATTTTACATCGATTGAGAAACAAGTTCTTACAACTTATACTAATCTCTCTCGATTCTGCTTCCTGGAAACTACACCAGTACTCGCGCTGAATGTGTGGGCCAATGAAAAATCCTGAAGTTGACACCCGCTCCCGGGTATCGAACTCAGGACCTTTAGGTTATGAGGCCGACGCTCTACCTCACGACCACGGACACCACACAACCCTGTGTTTTCAACAACTGTAAGTAGGTATGTTTTTGAAAACCTCAGAAAAGGAGAAAATGCTGTTAACTCTTTACCAAACAAGAGGACCATGATGGTCCTATATCCCTCACCTGATTACCAAGCAGCAAAGGTCTATAGTAAAGATAGCAAAAATCATAGTTTAACCCATTACCACAATCCCTACTTTTGACGCACCTGAGAAAGAAGCCTTTTGAAAACACTGTGGGCAAAGGAGAAAATGCTGGTAAGCAGCATTTTCTCCTTTTCCCACAGTGTTTTCTACCCTTCCCAAAACAAATTTCAATTTTTCAGTCATCTTTATTTTGTCGTCTGCAAATGCATTCAATTTGGACCAGTCTAAAATTTTCTCGTGTGGTAAAGAGTTAACTCTTTACCAAACAAGAGGACCATGATGGTCCTATATCCCTCACCTGAATACCAAGCAGCAAAGGTCTATAGTAAAGATAAATACCAAAAACCATAGTTTAAGGGCAAATGATAACGAAACAAGACCAGCTAATTGTCACAATTTGACTTGACACTTTGAAGTTCCGTTCCAAACAAGCAAGAAATACTGTAAGAATGAAGATCACAGTGGAATTACCGGTACTCAAAATTTGCGGTAGGTAGAGTTACAGTTCTTACGCACTGTAGTCCGTAATATTGCAACAAACATGCATACCAAGTCTGAAGTCGTTCTGACTTAAGATGACAAAGTTATATTCCAGACAGGCACTAAATGCTGTAAAAATGACATTCAAAGGGAAACAACTCAAAAGACAGCACCAGGTAGTTACAATTCTTGTGCACAGCACTTCCAAATATTGAGACAAATAATCATACCAAATTTGAAGTCATTCCTACTAAAGATGACAAAGTTTTGCTCCGGACAAGCAAGAAATGCTATGAAAATGAAGTTCAAAGGGGAAATAACTCAAAATTCAAGCTAGGAAGAGTTATGGTTCTTGTGCACTGCACTCTATAACTTCACAACGATCATGCATTTCAAATTTGAAGATGTTCAGGTTATAGATGGCAGTTATATTCTAGACGAGCAGAAAATGCTGTAAAAATGACAATCAAAGGGAAATAACTTAGACAGTATAAGGTAGAGTTATGGATCTTTCACACTGCACTCTGCATTATTGCAGCAAACACAAATGCCAAGTTTCAAGTCAATCAGACTGGAGATGACAAAGTTATGCTTTGGATTAAGAACTATTATAAAAAACTTTCTAATTCAAGGGCAAATGAATCCAGTTGTTCGCATCCAATTACATCCATAATTAAACTCATTGAAGATCTTATAGTCATGTATATTTTGACTAAGTTTGGTAGTGATTGGTTGACATTAATTTTGTAAATACTAGAGAGTATAGATGCTAGAGAGTAAATAAAGTGAAATATAGCAATTTTTCTAACTCAAGGGCAAATAACTCCAGTCATTCGGGTCCGATTAGACCCATAATCCAACTCATCAGAGATCTTATGGTCATATATTTTTTGACCAAGTTTGCTGGTGATTGGTTGATATCTGGAGATGCTAGAGTGTAAACAAAGTGAATTATAGCAATTTTTCTAATTCAAAGTCAAATAATTCCAGATGTTCTGGTCCGATTAGACCCAAAATCAAACTCATCCGAGATCTTACGGTCATGTATACTTTGACAAAGTTTGGTGCTGATTGGTTGATATTTGTAGATGCTAGAGTGTAAAACAGAAAATGTGAATGGACGGACGACAGATGGTGAGTGATCACAATAGCTAACTCTGAGCACTTCATGCTCAGGTGAGCTAATAACCTATTGGACTAGTCCAAATTGAAAGCATTTGCAGACAACAAAATAAATGTGAATCAAAAATTGAAATTGAATTTTGGAATGATAGAAAACATTGTGGAAAAGCTTTCTTTCTCAAAGTCGTCAAAAGTACGGGTTGTGGGGTAAAGAATTAACTCATTCAAAAACAACATTATTTAAGGCTTGTGCAAATCGAAATCATTTGCAGACAACAAACTAAAGGTGACTGAAATTTTGAAATTTGTCTTGTGAAGGGTAGAAAACATTGTGGGAAAAGGAGAAAATGCTGGTTACCAGCATTTTCTCCTTTTCCCACAATGCTTTCAAAAGGCTTCTTTTCCAGGAGTGTCAAAAGTAGGGATTGTGTGGTAATGGCTTAAAGTTTATTTTATAGACTTCCATTTAACCCTTAGGCTGCTAAGCAAGACTCCTGGTATTTGCAGACAGTGAAGATCAAGATCAGACAGCACAAAATGTGCAGTCTGATCTTGAATCATCACTGTCTGATTAAGAGATTATACTTCCCTGAAAAATATCTTTGAAACAACAAAATGTGTGTTTTCAACATTGGCATAAGAGTTTTGTTTCATTATTTAGCAGGTTAATGGTTAATTGGCCCTTCAAAGATAACAAGCTGATTGTCAGGGACAGGCAATCTGAATAATTATTGCTGTGTTCCTGGTTGTGAGGGAGAGTGTCCGCCTTGTAACCTAGTCCCGAGTTCGATACCCGGGAGCGGGTGTTAACTTTGGGATCACTCATTGGCCAATACATTTGGCAGGCGTTCTGGTCTAGTTCATCAGGAAGCAGAATCGAGAGATTAGTACAAGCTGTATGAAATTGTTTCTCATATGATCTAAAATGAATATGTTTAAATTTAACTTGTCCTGGTTTGGTCATCATAATTTCATCTACTACCACACCATTCCAGATCAGAAATTCACTGCAGATGAATTTTGATAGTGGAACAAAATTTAACCCATTACCACACAATCCCTACTTTTGACGCCCCTGAGAAAGGAGCCTTTAGAAAACATTGTGGGAAAAGGAGAAAATGCTGGTAACCAGCATTTTTTCCTTTTCCCACAATGTTTTCTACCCTTCACGAAAGAAACTTCAAATTTTCAGTCTCTTTTATTATGTCGTCTTCAAATGCTTTCGATTTGGACAAACCTAAAATTTTGTCGTCTGGTAATGAGTTAATGAAGTTTACTGTTTTGTCAGGGTAGAAGACATTGTTAGAAAAGGAGAAAATATTGTTTACCAGCATTTTCTTTTTTCCCACAATGTTTTCAATAAGCCTTCTTCCTCAGGGTCACAAAAACATTGTTTTGTAAAGGGTTTAAACAACAGAACAAGAGCTTCGCAGAGTGCCACATAAATTATACGCCTGAAGGGGCTTGTCCATGAGTAGAGATACAAGAATTCAGAAATAGAGGGCAGATAATTCTAGAATGCTTATAGAGATCCGAATGTATAGAGTCGCATGCACAAGACATCTTAGAGATTCACTGCGGTAAGTTTCATGTTACTCCAATAGAAACTGTACAAGAAGTTATGCACACAAGAAACTGCTAACAGACAGATGGATGGGCAGATAGACAGACAGACAGATGGATGGACGCCCAGGGCCATAACATAACTTGACCCTGCTGGTGTATAAAAAAGTGGGGTATGAAAGTGTTTTTTGAAGGTGTTTAGGAAAAATACATGACCAGAAACTCCTACTCCATCAATGCTTTTTAATTATTTCTGTTCAGAAGGTTGCTCTTCACTTTTTTTTTTAAACATTTTACAACATTGATATTTTTCACTAAAAAGAAAATTTGGCAAAACTGTTTCAACAGAGAACATTTGAAAACCATCAACATACTCTTGACAACTACATTTAAGTCTTAACCACACAAAATTTTAGACTGGTCCAAACTGAAAGCATTTGCAGACGACAAAATAAAAGTGACTGAAGATTTGAAATTTGTTTTGTGAAGGGTAGAAAACATTGTGGGAAAAGGAGAAAATGCTGGTTATCAGCATTTTCTCCTTTTCCCACAATGGTTTCTAAATGCTTCTTTCTCAGGGGCGTCAAAAGTAGGGATTGTGTGATAATGGGTTAATCCATTACAACTGACAAAATTTCGGACTTGTCCAAAATGAAAGCATTTGCAGATGACAACATAAATGTGAATCAACAATTAAAATTTGATTCGGGAAGGGTAAAAAACATTGGTTTCCAGCATTTTCTCCTTTTCCCATAATATTTTTAAGATGTATTTTTCTGGGTCATTAAAAGTTGGGACTGTGAGATAGAGTTAAAACAAGAGCTTGATTCTTGCAGAAAAACAAGCTAAAGCCCCCCACTGGTATAAAAAGCTTAGATATTGGAAAAAAAATGTTTATTGCAGATTCACATTATTACTATCTATACAGAAATACTTTACCCTAGGTTAAAAAATAAATATTGTACAAAGTATGCATACTTTCAACCATCCCCATGACAAATTTCATTACCAGTGTATTGTTATATGGATTCCAACATGTAAAAAAGGACATTCGAACATGTGCGTAAAATGTTATCTAGGATCAACCTGTGCAGGCTAACCCCAGAGGGCACTTTACAACTACATTAGATTTTGTGTTACAGTAGACTTCCGCAAAAAAGAAAACTACATAAGAATGGAAAGTGTCGTTTCGGATTAGTCTGTGTGGATTGTGCAGGCTGATCCAAGAAATAAAAAATTGAATTTTGGAATGATAGAAAACATTGTGGAAAAGGAGAAAATGCTGGTTACCAGCATTTTCTCCTTTTCTCACAATGTTTTCAAAAGCTTTCTTTCTTTATGCAAATGTTCAAATGCCCCTTTTCGTGTGTTGCAGGCTATGAATTGTTGCTCGAGTCACCAAGAATCCATTTTATTTCTACTGTTTTTCATCAAAACATTGACCTTGAAGTTAGCAATACAAGAGGGCCAAGATGGCCCTGGATCGCTCACCTGAATTTTTGAGATGACCATAGCCTATTTTTTTTTTTTTTTTTGGAGGTATTGAAACATTGGAACCAAATTTATAATTTTGCTAAGCAATTTTCAAAAGGTCACCTGTAAAGTTCATTTCGAAATCTGACCATCAGTTTCAAAAAGAAGAATTTTTAAGAATTCTTCATTTCTGTATAAGAGCAAGTATCCCCCATCCACGAGAGCCATGTTTCTTGATAGATCAAAATTTACGAACAAGTTTTAAAAAGGGTCACCCAAGGAACATTTCGGAAAATTTCTTTTAAAATCTGACCAGCGGTTTCAGAGGAAAATTTTCAAGAATTTCATCATGTCCATATAGTGCAAGTAGCCCCCATTCACAAGAGCAAGGATCACCCAAGGAACATCTCTGTCAAATTATTTTAAAATCTGACTAGGGGTTTCAGAGAAGAAGAATTTTCAAGACTTTCTTCATTTCCATATAGTGAAAGTAGCTCCCATTCATCAGAGCCATGTTTCTTGACGGATCAAAATTTTGTGAACAATTTTTGAAAAGGGTCACCCAAGGATCATCTCTGTGAAATCATTTCAAAATCTGTCAAGCCGTTTCAGAGAAACAGAATTTTTAAAAATTTCTTCATTTCCCTATAGTGCAAGTAGCCCCCATTCACCAGAGCCATGTTTCTTAACCAATCAAAATTTCGCTGACACTTTTTGAAAAGGGTCACCCAAGGAACATATCTGTGAAATAATTTCAAAATCCAACCAGCAGTTTCAGAGAAGAAGATTTTTAAAGAATTTGCTAAAAAATTCCATTTGGTTGCCATGGCAACCAGAGTTTTTGACAGAATCAAATTCTGTGAACAATTTTTAAAGAGGACCTCACAAGGAACATTCCTGCCAAGTTTGATCCAAATTGGCCCAGCAGTTTAGGAGGAGTTGATGTTTAAAGAATTGTTGACGACGCACGACGAACGACGGACACCCAGTGACCCTAAAAGCTCCCCTTGAGCATGTTGTGCTCAGGTGAGCTAAAAACAAGAAAGAATGCTCTATATCTCCAGTCATCTATCCTAAGGAAAATTCTTTTTGTGAATATTTTTGTAGCTTTTTTGGGTATTGTATGATCAATATTTGGCCTGCAACACACAAACAGGGGCATTTGGGCAGCACTACACGACTACATTAGATTTTGTCCTACATTAGACATGCCCAAAATAGAAAATTTCATATGAACTGAAAGTTGTCTCCGATTAGTCTGCACGAACTATGCAGGCTGTTACAGGCCATTAGATGGTACAGACAGCTAGGTTTTGTTTGTAATAGAGTTTTGCATTTGAAAAGAGTATAAAATTTGTTGTTCTTGAAAGGATTAAATCATGAAATCATTACTATCATTATAAATATGTTACCAGTGTCACTTGCTACAGCACTGAACAAGGAAATATATAATCTGTGCATCTTTGCTCTAGCCCGCTATCTCTGCAGAACATGTAATACAATTATCTTATTTAGCAAAGCCTAATCTATATCATGCAAATAATTATAATTCAAATACTGTGAAATACTGTCAAAAATATTAAACTACGTGTCATATTATTAAGTATTTACAAGTCAAGCTTCAGTCTATACAAATAACTGTCACAGGCATATTACAATTTACTGATTGGAGTTCTAATAAGACACAAGAAAACAAGTGTAGCCCACGCAGAAGCCATTGCTCAGCTACAGTTGCTTGATTTTCTGAGTGATCTTTAGGCAGAAAAAGGGGCATAACTGTGTCAATCTAGAACTATCATTACACGTGATTATACCCCCCACCAGCTCCTTGTCACAAAACAGGTCTTTGTCACAGAATGCAGAATGGTTTAGTACAAAAGTAAGGGTTGAAAAAAGTTCAAGGGGAGATAATTCCACAGCTGGGTCATGGAAATTGCACATATATGGAGAAAGAGATGGAGGGAGGAAAACTGTGTGTAAATTTGAGTTCAGTACCTGAAAAACTGTATGAGTATTTGGCAAGACAAATTTGTGTCTATGGATAGACAGCCATTGTGATTCCAATACACTCCCCTCCACTTCCATGTGGGGGAGGGGGTATAAAAAATACTTTAATGGTTATCTGCATGTCTTGTACTGGTTTCCCTTCAAGCAACACACAGCACGGTAGCTGGATTTTTCTGTGAAAGTTCGAAAAGTCGAAAAAGGGGCACAGCTGTCAAAAATACTTTAATGGATTTCTGCACTCGTTATATTGGTTGTATTTTTTGACATTTAAAAATTCATTCAGTTTGAAATAAGTATCTTCAGCTATAACAGAGATATTACAAATTTTCAAAGTTTTTGAACAATGACACAAACAGCATCTTAGACAACAGCACCAGTGCTACGATAGTGACACATTTATTTTTTTCAAAAAACAGCGAAGGCATTAATTACTAGTAAGCTGTAAAGCATTGTTTTTATAGACATTCTCAGTTTAAACATGACTAGCGGCTGATGGAATGGCAGACATAATTACTAAATTTTTTCCCCATGTTTTTCAATACTTTTAATTTGAAACAAGCACATTTTAAATCTAAAAGAAAGAAATTTGTCAGTAAACCCTTTGACACATGTTAGACTTTACCAAACTGAAAGCATATGCAGACGTCAAATGAAATGCTACTAAAATTATAGTATGAAGTCGTCATTGAGAGGGAAGAAAACTCTGTGGGAAAAAGAGCAAATGCTGGTAACCAGCTTTTTCTCTTTTTCCCTACAATGTTTTCATGTAAGTCTTCTTTCAAGAGCTCATGAAAACTCAGCAATGTGTGGTTAATTCTTTACCACGCGAGAAAAATTTAGCCTGGTCCAAATTGAAAGCACTTGCAGATGACAAAATAAAGGTGACTGAAAAATTGAAATTTGTTCTGGGAAGGGTAGAAAACACTGTGGGAAAAGGAGAAAATGCTGGTTACCAGCATTTTCTCCTTTTCCCACAGTGTTTTCAAAAGGCTTCTTTCTCTGGGGCGTCAAAAGTAGGGATTGTGTGGTAATGGGTTAAGGGATTAATAAAGTGTTATGAAATTAATAATTATCGTCAACATTCATAAACCATAAGTTAACCAATGTATTTGTGGAAATTAACAAATTGAGAAATTGTTCACTTCTGTATACGCCATCATTTCTTTCTCAGTACTTTATTTATATCCAAGCTATGAATGCGAGATCACTTTCTTTTAATTGTTTACAAAAACAATCCCAGGTTTACAACACCCCTGAGAAAGAAGCCTTCTAAAAAACATTGTGGGAAAAGGCAAAAAGCTGGTAATCAGCATTTCTGCCTTTTTCTGTAATGTTTTCTACCCCTTTAAAAACAAATTTCAAAATTTTCAAATCATTTTTTATTTTGTAGTCTGCAAATGCTTTCAATTTTGTTGCGTCAAAAGTTTTGTTTTTTAGTGAACAGTAATTTAGTCAACAGCTAAGTTGATGATTTAACCCTTCACCAAACATTCCCTGGTTTTTACAGGCCTGAAAATGAAGCCTTCTGAAAACATTGTGGGAAAAGGAGAAAATGCTGGTAACCAGCATTTTCTCCTTTTCCCCACAATGTTTTCTACTCGACTGGTAGCAAATTTTAAATTTTGACTTGCTTTTATTTTGTTTACTGCAAGTGCTTTTAATTTGGACCAGTCTAGAATTTTGTTGTTCGGGAATGGGTTAAACCCTTTTATTTCAGAGCACAGCTTGTTTCTATGTGCATCTGCAAGGTATATATATAATGATTCTTAAACAGAAAGTTACAATCGCTTGATACAGATTTCAAAATATACACTGGACTAAAAATTGGTGTAAATTTGTAATACAGGCAAGTTACACCATGGCAAGTGACAAGCTTTCTAGAGACTCAATCCAAAGAGAAATAAACTGACAGAAAATGTGGGGAGAAAAAATAACTGAAAATCTGAAAAAATAAGAGTGAAAGTTTTTGTATAAACATTCTGCAAACACTTTAAATAGGCACTCCCTTTGTCAAGACTATAACCATCTAAGATTACAATTATTTTCTAACTCATTACCAAACGACAAAATTTTAAGACTGTCCAAATCGAAAGCATTTGCAGACGACAAAACAAAAGTGACTGAAAAATTGAACTTTGTCTTGTGAAGGGTAGAAAACATGGTGGGAAAAGAAGAAAATGCTGGTTACCAGCATTTTCTCCTTTTCCCACAATGTTTTCTAAAGGCTTCTTTTTCAGGGGCGTCAAAAGTAGGGATTGTGTGGTAATGGCTTAAACTATAGAAAAGGTCAGATTTATTTGAGTCATACATATTGAATAGGGGTATTACTGCATTTGCATAGAGTATAGAGCAATGCTTGTCAGCACAGTTCGCATAGGCTGACATCAAGGGTAACAACCTACGTCACAGGAAGTGATATCAGACCTGCGAATTTTCGTAACTTATATTGAAAAGTAAGTACGATATGAAGATAGAATGAGGCTAGCTTGGGTGGATACAAACGGACTACAAAGACTCTCATGTATTTATCAAAGACATTAGATGAATACATTTAATATTCTGATGTTTTAGACAGGAAGCAGATGTCTATATGCACTAACACTTTGACCAAATATCAAAAAGTGATTGGGTTTTAATAGTTGGTCAAAGTCTATTCCATTATTATAAGTAGTAAACAAAAGCTTTGACTAAAAACAAAGTCCCTAGGCATTGTACGCTTTGGAGGTCTAAAAACTTTTTTCAGATCATTTAACGGAAAGATTACAAAAAAAAACAGTCTTACCAAACACGCATACTGACGTTATAACAAGGGTCCGATATCACTACCTGTGACGTCACACTGACGTACGTTGTGAGTGGCGGACATGGGCCCAATTTTTGCTACTGGTAAATTTTCTGTCTCACCAAGGACTAATCTTCATCAAGATCCAATCAGTATAAGAAAAATGTTTTTTGAGGACCCATTATTCTATAATGACTTGCTAAGTACAGAAAGTGAGTACATTATAGTGAACATTAAGACAGTTCCATAAATTTTGTAAAACAGAAGGCAAATACATGTACAATAAATTTCAAAGAATATGACAGCTGGTCAATGAAATTCAGACCTAGAATAAGATATAGAACGACCAGCAAAAACAAAACCAAGTTGTGCAAAAAAATATTTTACAATTCTAATGTAAGTAATAATTGTTATTTGATTGTACAATATTGCAGTTTATACGATGACTACAGACACACAATACCATGGATTATACGGTTCTTCAATCGCTATACATTGTCAACATGTTGCCCATCTCCAAACACTTATATATAATAATTATATATATACCAAGGTCACTTAACCCTTTACCACACGAGAAAATTTTAGACTGGTCCGAATTGAAAGCATTTGCAGAGAACAAAATAAATGTTACTGAAAAATTGAAAGTTGTTCTGGGAAGGGTAGAAAACACTGTGGGAAAAGGAGAAAATGCTGGTTACCAGCATTTTCTCCTTTTCCCACAGTGTTTTCAAAAGGCTTCTTTCTCAGGGGCGTCAAAAGTAGGGATTGTGTGGTAATGGGTTAAAATACGCAAGTTTCTACTTCAACTGCCAAGAAATTCAACCCCTTTCAGTTGATAGCCAAGCTTTGTGAAAAGAGGGCTCAGTGCATCTGCAAAAAGTATGTACCCAAGTCAGCCTGGCCACTCCGCCAAGGTTGACCTGTGACCTGGGCAGAAACTTTTTACAACTGGTCAATTTTCTGCATGTCAAAGGACGAGTCTATCACCTTTTTTTTTCTTGTGAAAGGACATGTATATCCCCTTTTACCAGTACATGGCACTTATATACTGCAGGGGGCACAAAACAGTTAACTCTTTACCACACACAATCCCGACTTTTAACAACCGAGAAAGAAGCCCTTTGAAAACATTGTGGGAAAAGGAGAAAATGCTGGTTACCAGCATTTTCTCCTTTTCCCACAATGTTTTCTACCCTTCCAAAACCAAATTTCAATTATTCAGTCACATTTATTTTGTCGTCTGCAAATGCTTTCAATTTGGACCAGTCTAAAATTTTCTTGTGTGGTACAGAGTTCTGCAAATGCTTTGAATTTGGACCAGTCTTAAATTTTCTTGTGTGGTGAAGAGTTAAACAGGAAGGGGTTATTAGCCAATTACCACACAGCAAAATTTAAGACCTATCCAAATTAAAAGCATTTGCAGACAACAATTTGAAATTGAATGCTGAAATTTTGCTTAGATAGGTAGTAACTTTGTGGGAAAAGGAGAAAATGCTGGTTACCAGCATTTTCTCCTTTTCCCACAATGTTTTCAGAAGGCTTTGTCGTCTAGGGCTTTAAAAGTCATCAATGCGTGGTTAAGGGTTAATATTCATTAACCCATTACCAAACGATAACATTTTAGGCTAGTCCAAATCGAAAGCATTTGCAGATGGAAAAATAAAAGTGACTGAAAATTTAAAATTTGTTTTGTGAAGAGTAGAAAAACATTGTGGGAAAAGGAGAAAATGCTGGTTACCAGCATTTTCTCCTTTTCCCACGATGTTATCTAAAAGCTTCTTTCTCAGGGTCGTCAAAAGTAGGGACTGTGTGGCAATGGGTTAAAGGGGTTTCATTTTTTTTTTTTATTTAGGAAAGATACTGGCCAAAGATCCATGTCAAATTTTCATATCAATTATTGTCAAATATAGACTCAGAAGGAAAAAGTCAAGACTTACATTTAAGTACTCCCTTACAGGTAACTTACAGTTTCAACTGTATGTATGTTGCTCTACCTTTGTATATAACTGGTAATGAATCTTAATTTGGTTGTTAAAAAAAAAAAAAAAGCATTAAACTTTCAATACACAATTCCAAGTTTTAACAGCCCTGAAGATGGCGGCTTTTGAAAACATTGAGGGGAAGGCGAAAATGCCAGTAACCAGGACTTTCTCCTTTTCCCACAGAGTTTTGTACTCTTTCAAAGACAGAAATCATCACCTGGGCAACACTTTTTGTCAAATATTTCCAATTTGGTTGATTCTAAAATTTTGTTGTTTGGTAAGGAGTTAAGTCTAAATGCTAGCACTTCTGATCATTTTTAACTATTTCCTTACTAATGACAACCCCAGAAGCTTATGTGGACAGAGTAGATCAAGATCAGACTGCACATTCAGTGCAGTCTGATCTCTGACCTACACTGTCCACTACTTTTACTTTAACTCATTACCATACGACAATATTTTAGGCTTGTCCAAATTGAAAGCATTTGCAGACGACAAAATAAAAGTGACTGAAAATTTGAAATTTGTCTTGTGAAGGGTAGAAAACATTGTGGGAAAAGGAGAAAATGCTGGTTACCAGCATTTTCTCCTTTTCCCACGTTTTCTCAAGGCTTCTTTCTTTTCTCCCACAACGTTTTCTCAAGGCTTCTTTCTCAGGGTCGTCAAAAGTAGTTTTTGTGTGGTAATGGGTTAAAACATCAAACTATCTCTTAATCTTGCACTAGAGCAAAGGAAAAAGTGTAATTATTTACTGGGTAGTGTAAAAGTTAAAGACAGTGTTTAGATGTTTATTCCTCAAAAGAGTATTTCTACATCTTTCAATCCAAAAGATGGGCTTGCAGTTTTTGAGTAATCCATATAAATATGTATAAATATGTATATGCAAGATTCACAGTCCTTTTATATGATCTGTTAGCTAATCAAGAACTAACTGAAACAAACAATGAAAAAAAAATATATCTGATGAAACAGAAATTCAAAGTACAAAGGCAAAATTTACTATGAAGACAAACTGTCTCCGAATCCTTTATCAACTGTGGTTGAACCATTTGAAAGTAAAGGTGCCCGTAATTTTGCAGGCAATGTAGCTCAAGATCAAAATTTCTACGACTAAACAGTTGCAAAATCTCACTGTCTGGTGTACTGTGAGATACCTTGGAAAAAAAAAACTCTCAAATCGTGAATGCCTATGTCCTTTCACAGCTTAAAAACATCCATATGACATATTTGATGCAGTGAGATTAAATACAATATTATTATGCATGTAGAAATTGTACTGGCTATGAACAAAATACAGGATTTGGATGAATCAGCAGTTAGGATGGTTCTGGTTGGTACCACTGTAATTAATTTTGCTGAAAAGTTTACAAGGAAGAGAACTTACATGCACTTTTTTTCCAATATCGTGAAAAATTGTTGCTTGTAAAGTTACAACCAATGTTCCTATCAAAGCTTAACTCATTATCAAACGACAATATTCTAGGCTTGTCCAAATCGAAAGCATTTGCATACAACAAAATGAAAGTGACTGAAAATTTGAAATTAGTTTTGTGACGGGTAGAAAACATTGTGGGAAAAGGAGAAAATGCTGGTTACCAACATTTCCTCCTTTTCCCACACTGTTTTCAAAAGGCTTCTTTTCCAGGGGGATCAAAAATAGGGATTGTGTGGTAATGGGTTAAGGTGTGTTTTTCAGACAAAAATTCTAGGTCAAGCTACTGTGTTGACCATAGGTGCTGCTAAGGGAGTTCAATATGTTACCATGTTATCTCATGTAATTTGGAAAATCATAAAAAATATACTTTTTATTTCTAGAAAATGGTTTCGATACCATGGTTTTAGTTTCCAGCAAGGGTTATGACATCACAGCCGACAACCTTCACTAATCAAAATGAATTATTGGTTTTAGAATAGCAAGTTGTCAGTATGAAAGAAAATTGTGCTTTATTATAGCATCTACACTGTCCGATGACACATTATTCTCCAAAACATACCACTGACATAACAATATTTGCGTTTAACTCTTTACCACACAATCCCGACTTTTAACGACCCCAAAGAAGAATCCTTTTGAAAACTGTGGGAAAAGGAGAAAATGCTGGTAACCAGCATTTTCTCCTTTTCCCACAATGTTTTCTACTCTACTAAAGTCACGTTTTAATTTATGAGTCGCGTTTATTTTGTTGTCTGCAAATGCTTTCAATTTGGACCAGTGTAAAATTTTGTTGTTTGGTAAAGTTAAACTATTGAATTGAAAATTTCAATTAAGTTCATTAGCAGGGTAAAGGTTGACCCTTGACCAAAAGATCCCTGGCTTTTATGACCTCGAGTTAGGGGCCTTTTTAAAAGATTGTGGGTAAAGTAGAACAATACCCATTCTACTGTTTATCCTGCAACCGGATGACTCAATACCTCTCAACTCATTACCACACAAAGCCAACTTTTAACAACCCTGGGAAAGCAGCTTTTTGAAAATATTGCGGGAAAAGGAGAAATCAGCATTTCTCCTTTTCCCACAAGGTTTTCAATCCATCCTATCAAAGAAAATTTGCACCATCTGAGCTACACTAATATAGTAATATTGTTGTCTGCAAATGCTTTCAAATTGGACAATGCTAAAATTTTATTGTCTGGTAAAGGGTTAAAACATCTTTGTAGCAAATACTAAAACCAATTACCAAAGAACCAAAAGTTTTGAAAACATTGTGGAAAAAAGAGAAAATGCTGGTAACCAGTATTTTCTCTCTTTCCCACAACGTTTTCTACCCTTCAGAAGATATAGCCCATTACTAGAGCCACAATTAACTGTTTGTTGTCTGCCATCTCTAACAAACTGGACTACCCTACAAATTTGTTGTTCTGTACAAAGTTAAAAAAAAAATTTTTAACATGTGGATAGACAACATGAACCAAGATTGCAACATGTTACACTTTATTAAACACAGTGGCAGACAGAAGCAACTTCTAACAAAAAAATGATTTCTCCTTCTGTCACAATATGTGAATTCTTTACAAACTTCAAAATTTTAGACTAGCTCAAACTGATAGCATAAGCAGACCACAAAATGATTGCAACTCAAACGTAAAAGTTGATTTTTAAAGGTAGAAAACATTTTGGGAAAAGGAGAAAATGCTGGCTTACCACCATTTTCTCCTTTCCCCATTATGTTTTCAAAACTCATCATCAGGATCGTCAAAATTCAAGACTGTTTTGTTAAATGTTCAAATAGTCTGCCGCAGCACAAAAACGCTGTCTGCAGGCAGTATTGTGTTCAACAAAGCTCAAATTATCTACAGTATGATAGCACTATATACATGTACATTCACAGATCTACCACAGTTGGAAAACAGAGTTCTGAAGACAAGACAAGTAAAAACAAAAATAAAGAAGAGAAAATAAGGAACTAGGTAATTTGTTGGTGGTTTTGAGTTCTAATATTCATCATCTTCATCATTCACGTGATTGACATCATCCTCTGGAGGTGCAAACCCTTCCTGTAAAATAAACAAACCATGCTCTGTGAAAAGAGGGCTTAACCCTTTACCCCATAAGGCATTTCTATGGAATCTGAAATTGACCCTTAATAATACCGAGGATGAAGCTGTTTCTTATGTGTATATGACACTTTTTGATAGCATAGAAAACATTGTGGCAAAAGGTGAAATTGCTCGTAATGAGCTATTTCACCTTTTGCCACAATGTTTTCCAAAGGCTCCTACAAGCACTGCCTAGAAATGAGTATCTATGGAGTAAAGGGTTAACTCTTTATCAAACAATAAATTTTAGACTTGTCCAAATCGAAAGCAATTGTAGACGACAACATGAACGTAACTCAAAAATTGAAATTCGTTTCTGGCAGAGTAAAAAACATTGTGGGAAAAGGAGAAAATTTGTTATTTGGTAAAGGGTATAACAATACAGACATATTTTCATAAGATGCAAAGGTTTACCTCCGTTGCATATAATATTTCCAATATCTTTCTGTTGTATTCAGCTTCCTCATCTTCTTGACAAACCATCTCAATATCCCGTAATTTACCAAAGTAAAAGTCACGTTCCTTCTCCAAACCTTCAACTGTGACTTTCATCTCTTCCAACTGTATGGAAAAAAATCAAATTACAAGTTTATCTCTTTTAACACTACGAAACAATCGATTGTTATAATGTCCCATTGAAATGCTTTCAAAAGCCTTTTTTTCTAGGGGTCATTACAACTACAGATTATTTGAAAAAGATTATTTTGGTCCTCTGTAAATGCATTCAATATGGTCTGTGAAAAGGGGGCTTACTACATCTGCAAAAAGTTTCGACCCTGGTCAGCTTGTGCAATTTGCCGAAACGTTTTGCTATTGGTCAATTTTCTGCATGTAAAAGGACCAATCTACTTCATTATTCAGTTGTTTATTAGACAAAATGGGTTTTGCGGATTCCTATTTAGGGATTTCTTTCTTGTTACAAAGCATTTAGAAGATGAATTAAGTCCCCTTTTACCAGAACATGACCTCTGACAGCTCCAGATAAAAGGGAGTGATGACATTCTAAAATCGTTATTTCTCTTCCAAACCCTATGTTGTGGGTACTCATTAGAATCGTCTCAATGAGATGATTCTAATAAGTACCCATTACATAGGGTTTAGTGGAGAATTATTAACATTTTCAATTGTGAAACCAAACTCACTCCCTTTATCTGGAACTCTGAGGACCTGAGCGAAATTGTTCTACATTTTGACTGGAGAAAACGGGTTTGGTATACCTGTTGAGTGAGCTGTTGTATTCTTGCACTATCTCCAGAGCCCTGGCCCCCACTGACTGGGGCTCTCTGGGGCGCAACATGTACAGCGGGCTTAGATTGAGCTGGGCTTTTCTGTGTTGTTGTCGTTCTAGTTGAAGCAGTAGCTGAAAATGATACACACCCCATTCCATTTTAAATATTCAATGACTCTGAGCGTTAACATTAACATGAAAATAAATCATTGCCACTGAAGATTTTCTATAATAAAAAAAAGAAAACTGGATTTCACGATATCCATTAAGTTAACCCTTTACCCCATAAGGTATTTCTATGGTATCTCTAATTGACCCTAAATAATAGCAAGGATGAAGCCGTTTATTTGTATATGACACCTTTCGATAGTGTAGAAAACATTGTGGCAAAATGTGAAATTGCTCGTCACGAGCAATTTCACCTTTTGCCACAATGTTTTCCAAAAGCTCCTACAAGCAATGCGTGGAAATGAGTACCCATGGAGTAAAGGGTTAAGATGCAGTCTGACAAGGGAGATAAATGGTAACAATCTATATGTACTAAATACACAAAGAAAACTTAATACACAAAGAAAACCGGAACTTGTCTCCTACAAAAAAAAAAAACAGTTGTCTCACCCTTTTTTTTGTGCAAGACGGATTGACATATGACCAAGGAAATTTCTAAGTGAAATAATGGTCATTTTTCCTTTGATGGTTTTTGAATAATAGAGGGGACATGAACTTGTATGAAAAAAGAATAAAGAAAATAATGAAAGGGAAATAACACAAAAAAAAAACCTGAGTTATTGTTTTTGTGCATGACACTTTGTCTCATAGTGTTTTACAAATCTACGAGGTTTTATCAAAATATCTTTAAAAGTTTTTGAATTATAGAGCGGACACAATTTGTGAAGGAAGTAATCAAAGCGAAATAACCTGAAAAATATACAAGCCAGATATATGGTTTTTGTGCATGACAATTCATCTTGTAGAGTTTTACAAATACGTGAAGTTTTATCAAAATAGCTTGAAAAGTTTTTGAGTTATAGGGTGGACATGATTTGTGACGGACAAACAGACAGACGGATGGAGAGACTGACCCACATGTGAAAATGATATGTCTGCGGACCATGGGAGGGAGAAATCACAAAAGACGTTCTAAAATTTTTGCCTTGCACAATAGATGTGTTTGTATTGTGAAGATGTCCATTCTAGCTTTGTTGTCCTAAAATCCAGACATGCCGTATAGAGCATTTGCATCTTTTCCACGTCATAAACCAACCATTCTTGTTGCCTTTTCCATTTTTCATTAAATCTTCTCCCCGATATATTTTTCTCATATTCTTTTTTCTTTTCAGCCTGCTCTTCTGAAGTAAATTTTCTTATTTTACAAAGTTAAGCACTTTAGTAATGTTTTGACGACACCATTTTTGTCTGAAAGGTTGAAAATAAATTTTTGGCGGCTTGGAATAAATGCCCAACAGTCGGATGGATCTAAAGATGGATCCGTCAGTCCTTGTCATGATTCGATGTCATGTCAGTAGGACCAACATGTTTCGAGCAGTCAGTTTTATTGCAAAAGCAATCTTTGAAGAAATTTTGAAGAGCATCAGCGCAGGGCAATTTCTCTGAAATTTGGAAGAATAGATTGTTTCAGAGAAAGATATTTGATACAAAAGTTAACAAATACAAGATACAAACAGGGGCCAGGAGAAATTTGGCTGGCCATTGGGTGGTACAGCTAAAAATTAACTCTTTACTAAACAACAAAATTTTAAGACTGGTCCAAATTGAAAGCATCTGCAGACGACAAAATGAGAATGACTAAAAATTTGAAATTTATTTTGAGAAAGTTAGAAAACATTGTGGAAAAAGGAGAAAATGCTGGATACCAGCATTTTCACCTTTTCCTGCAATGTTTTCAAAAGCCTTTTTTTTCAAGGTTGTTGAAAGTCGGGATAGTGTGATAATGGGTTAATCCAAAGTATGTAAAAACAGAGCTTACTCTTTCTTGGTTGAATATTAGACGTCTTAGTATCTGGGCCTAACTGTATTCCGTCTCTGGCCGCTACAGCATCAAAATCTTGCCCTTGGTAGTTTGCATCGAAAAATTTCTTAAACCATTGAACAAATTCAAAATTATCTTGAAATTTTCCTTTCACCAGTTTTTCCACAGGTATAATCTGTTTGAACAAAAATATATGTCATATTAAGTTTGTTTTCTACAAGCTCGATAATTCAAAGAAAAATATATGTGAACCACACTTTTTATCATTACATTTTGAAAATGAGCTTTACTCTGAGAAAAACAGCTTTTGAAAACACTGCGGCAAAAGGAGAAAATGCTGGTAACCAGCATTTTCTCCTTTTCCCACAGTGTTTTCTACCCTTCACAAACCATATTTCAAATTTTCAATTTTTGGTAGAGTTAATGCATCTGCAAAAAGGATTGACCCAGGTCAGCCTTCGCAGTTCGCTGAGGCTGACCCGAATCAAAACTTTATGCTATTGGTCAGTTTTCTGCATGTCCATGGACCAGTCTACCTCATGATTCTGTCAATAGTTACACAATGTAGATTCTATAGGTCCACAATCACTTGATGATTTGTTTGGCATCATGAGATGTAGTAAGCCCCTTTCTGCCAGAGTATGGCTAAAATATTTTTATAATGCTTTTCTTTTTTTAAAAAAAATATCCGTGGTATAAAAATATACAGGTCATTTAAAAAGTTTCATTTCTCATTTCAATTCAACCCTTTACCATACAATGTCAACTTTGATTGACCCTGGGGAAGAAGCCTTTTGAAAACATATGGGAAAAGGAGAAAATGTAGGTAACCAGGATTTTTTTCCTTTTCCCACAATGCTTTCTTCCCTACCAAAGAAAAATTGCATCATTTCAGCCACATTGAATTTTTTGTCTGCAAATACTCTCATTTTGGACAAGGCTAAATTTTGTTGTTGGGTAAAGGGTTAATGTATTTATTTTCACTTTCAAACTTGAAAGGAATTAAGAAGGAGCATGTAATTTGAATCATGCATTTTCATGTCTTAACCCATTACCACACAATCCCTACTTTTGACGACCCTAAGAAAGAAGCCTTTAGAAAACACTGTGGGAAAAGGAGAAAATGCTGGTAACCAGCATTTTCTCCTTTTCCCGCAATTTTTTCTACCTTTCACAAAACAGATTTCAAATTTTCAGTCACTTTTATTTTGTTGTCTGCAAATGCTTTCGATTTGGTCAAGCCAAAAATACATGTATTGTTGTTTGGTAATGAGTCAATTATGATTTATCAATGTCAAAATGAAGAACTTCAAAATTATGTGTGAAAATAACAAATTCATTATGTATTGCAATAACCAATAAATATTTCAATTTATCATTGTTTTCATTAAATCTTAACAAAATGACAAAATTTTAGACTGGTCTAAATTCAAAGCATTTGCAGATAACAAACTAAATAATGCATAGAGAGGATTTTTCTCTTCTCTTGAGAGAGTAGGAAACATTGTAGGAAAAGGAAAAAATGCTTGTTACCTGTATTTTCTTCCATTCCCACAATGTTTTTCAGTCTTTTTTCTTGGATCTTTTAAACCTGGGGATTGCATGGTATAGGGTTGAAACCATGTTTGTTTTATTAACTTTGATTTTAAATATGCTTCTTTGAAAGCAACATTCAAACTGAAAAAAATCTGCAATCCCTGCTTCCCCAACATCCTTTTTTTTTTATTAATTCATTACCACACGAGAAAATTTTGGACTGGTCCAAACTGAAAGCATTTGCAGACGACAAAATAGAGGTGACTGAAAAATAGAAATTTGTTCTGTAAAGAGTAGAAAACACTGTGGGAAAAGGAGAAAATGCTGGCTACCAGCATTTTCTCCTTTTCCCACAGTGTTTTCAAAAGGCTTCTTTCTCAGGGGCGTCAAAAGTAGGGACTGACTGGTAATGTGTTAACTGGAAATGGCCAAATAGAATTAGTAAAATTTAATCAATAAGCTGTTTTTTAACATACAAAAAGCTATCTCGAGGTACATATGGGAGATCAGAGATAGAAAACCTGGAAAACAAGTAGCAATCATATGCCAAAAGCAGTTGCTTCTTTTCCAAACATTGCTTACTGCAGGAGGTTAAAAAAACCAACTCCTGGATTTTGTTAAAGAGGATATTTGGATCAAGCAAGGTAAGAAAGTCCCTCCACGCCAGAGAAAATGGAAAACACCACAACCTCAGAGAACAAGATGCATGTTTTAATATTAATTTTTATAATAAAAAGGAGGATAACTTCAGTGGTTTATAATTATGTCAAGCAATGTATACAAGTATATCTATATCTGTATATCTATTTTATGTAGAGGATAAAGTAAGAGATATACTAGTATGCTCGGTAATGTAAGCTGATATGTTTTAAACAAATTTTTGCATTTCAACACTTGGATTTTATCTCCCGTGATATAAGGTCCTTTCTTTAACCCTTAAAAAACAATGCCATTAGCTTGATGTAAAATAGATTTTTTAAGACATTGCGGGAAAAGGATAAAATGCTGGTAAACCAGCATTTTCTCCTTTTCCCACAAAGCTTGCTACCCTTTCAAAGTCAGATTTCATCATTTAAGTCACATTTGATTTGCAAGTGCTCTATTTTTAACACCGAGTCTTAATTTTGTTGTATAGTTAGGAGTTAGATGGAATGCAATGCAAATAAACCAACAATTCATTGAATCACATTGATGTCATTATTTGAAGGTATCTTACATCACACAGTAACAAAAACATACTCATTCACAAGTTTAAACATTCAACTTGTTTCAGCCAAACAATAAAATGTTGAAATTAGTTCAGTTTCAACTTTCAGATAATTATGATTTCCTTGTCTATATGGTGTTTCACTCTGTTTTCAACCTTATTTCAGTGATATTGGCACAAGTCAGTGCACCTATCCATGCTTTCTTTGTGTTTCTTTACCTAGTACTTCACATAATATTCTTTCCAAGCTAATAGCTGCTTTCCCACATAACCATAGCAATAATGATGTTCAGTCACAAGAGAAGATGAATCAAGCAATAACTATCATGCATTCTCAGAAGCAGACAATGTGAATGTGGCTTAGTTGATACTTTAAATTTATCTTTGAAAGGGAAAGGGGATATTACAATTATAATAATTCATAAGTCACTTCTAAAATAATCCTAACCAAACAAACAGTCTACCTACTGATTGAACAAACCCAGGCTTTTAATACCCTTTGCCCACAATGTTTTCAAAAGCTTTTCTTGGTCATGAAAAAGTGGGTTTATTAAGAAATAATTCCTAATTTGACTTGATCCAAAAATCATTTACTTGTATTAATAACTTGAATTTTTGTCATAGATCACTGCATTCACATATTATTCCAGACCTTTAACCCATTATCAAACAGGTTGTTTCATGACATGCCACACATTTGTTTAAAAGGTACATTACTTTTCCAGTTGTAGTTCGCTTTAATCATAGCAATTAACATGAGCAAGTATGTTGGTACAAAAGCAGGGCTGCAGATGATTTTAAAAATATATCGATTTTTTGTGGAAGTTTCTAAGTAGAACAAGGGCTTCTCCCACAGGTGCCAAAATCTCACCTGCACATGCTTGATTTCAACCCTTTACCACATGACAAGATTTTAGACCTGTCCGAATTGAAGGCATTTGCTGATGTCAGTTTCAATATGGCTCATATGAAATGATTTTTCTTTGAAAGGGATGAAAACATTGTGGGAATAGGAGAAAATGCTGGTGACCAGCATTTTCTCTTTTTCCAACAATGTTTTCAAAAACCTCCTCTTTCAAGGGTGTTAAAAGTTGTCATTGAGCGGTAAAGGGTTAAGGAAAGATCTTAATTCGAAAGAGGGACAATAACTGTGTCAAAACCTTTTTTCATAGACACCTGCCCGTTTTCTTGCTTCCCCATTAGAAAGTTCAGAAGTTGTCGAAGTTAATTTCAGTCATAATAGAGGTATTACAAAATGTTGATTTTTTGGGCATAATTACGCAAACGACATTACTAGAGCTATGACAATAAATTGTTGCTTTCTTCGAAAACAGTATTGCTAAAAAGGGGAAAGCTTATCAAAAAATATTTGAGTGTTACCTACCCCTGCTGTATGGGTTCCCCTTTTGATATCTAAGAACTAGTCAGAGGTCAATACCGGTATATTCATTAATATCGAAAGATATAAAATGTCAAAGTTTTTGCATATCTTCAGAATCAATGACAGGGTTATGACCTTACCACCATGTTTATGCCTTGCTAAAAATCTTGATAAAATGAGCTAACCTACAGGCAAAAAATGTTATTTCACATCAGAAAGAAACACTGCCTTCCCACAAATAACACAAAACTCTCAAAAAATCATAATGTGTCACTGGTACCCCAAACTTAATTGGCATAGAAAAAATTATATCATTTTGTCAAGCACTTAACTTTTCTCCTTTAAAATCAAAAGACTAGATAGACTATGTAGACTATGTAATTCCTTTACCCCTTATGCAATTTTATATAATTTTTTTCCTACTTCTTTATTAATTGAAAAAAGTTTCAGTTTTTGTAACTCTATTTGCAATTTACATCAAGCTACATTTTGTTTGCTTTCACCTACTTTTTTGGAAAAAAACAAAAAGAATTTAACATTTTTGAAATACATACATGTACAAATGATTTTATGCTGTTAGCCAAAACTCTAAGCAAAAACAATGATCCCCCCCCCCCACTAAGTTTTTTTTTAAATTGTTATCATCACAATTTAATTTCTTTTTGGTAAAAAATATAATCATAGTTATTATCTACTTCAATTTCAAAGGTTTTTAATTTCATATTTCTATAAATAGTACCTTCAGGTGAGCATCTTCAAATGAATTAAACTATAGTTGCAGATACACTAACAGAATGATGGTGTGGGTTTTTTTGTTTTTCATTTTCTCTTTTCCGATAACTAGAATAAAGACAAGATGATAAAATCACGCTATGATAATATTTGACAAACTTATTAACTTTCAACTATCAGCCCATTAAAGAACAAAAAAAACCCTCAAATTCTGAAGACCTCTGGACAGTTTGCTCATTAACTCTTCACCACACAACCTACACTTTAACCCATTACCAAACGACAATATTTTAGACTGGTCCAAATTGAAAGCATTTGTAGACGACAAAATAAAAGTGAAGGAAATATGAAATTTTGTTTTGTGAAGGGTAGAAAACATTGTGGGAAAAGGAGAAAATGCTGTTTACCAGCATTTTCTCCTTTTCCCACAATGTTTTCTAAAGGCTTCTTTCTCAGGGGTGTCAAAAGTAGGGATTGCGTGGTAATGGGTTAACTACACCTGAGACAGAAGCCTTCTGAAAATGTTGTGGGAATAGGAGAAAATGCTGGTTACGAGCATTTTCTCCATTTTCCACAATGTTTTCTTCCAGTTCTAAAACAAATTTCAAATTTTCAGCCTCTTTTATTTTCCAATCTGCAAATGCTTTCAATTTGGACCAGTCTCAAATTTTGTTGTTTGGTAGAGTTAATATCATACAGAATACTTGACAATGTTGAATAAATGTTGACAATATTTAAGGCTTGTCCAAATCGAAAGCATTTGCAGAAGACAAAATAAAAGTGACTGAAAATTTGAAATTTGTTTTGTGAAGAGTAGGCTTCTTTCTCAGAGTTGTCAAAAGCAGAGATTGTGTGGTAATGGGTTAAAGATCAGGCAATACTTTCTGTACTATGCTTCCTACTTTTTCTAAGTTTCACAAAGCATATGAAGGTTTATGACTGATAATCATGAAAATATACGGGAAACTTAACATTTCTGAATATAACTATTTAATAATACGGGAGATGTAGCATGTACGTATCGCAATACATGTACTGCAAAAGGAGTAAAGTTTTACATAAACTGAGCTGGCTGGTGCTGGTAGTACGTTCGAGACAACTCTCCGTCACGACGTGTCTACCTACCTTATCTATGCCGACTTTGTCAAAAGCTGACTGTAATAACTTGAAATTCTGTATACATTCATGTTCTAATTTTGTATTAAATTTGCATTTTTTTAACGGGAGAGTACCTGCAAGAAAGCAAACAAAGAACAAATGAAAGAATCAAAGATGTTAGTATGTAATTATTGAGACAGGATATGCCTGTAAAACAAGTGATGTGTTATGCTATACATGCTAAAGAGGTTTACAAATGGTATAGTTTGGGCTTAGTACAGGTCCTTACCTTTCGGTATAACACTGCAGGGTATCACATCTATTTGCAAACACTACCTTAACTCTCTACCAAACGACAAATTTTTAGACTGGTCCAATTTGAAAGCATTTGCAGACAAAATATATGTGACTGAAAAATTGAAATTTGTTTTGGGCAGGGTAGAAAACATTGTAGGAAAAGGAGAAAATGCTAGTTACCAGCATTTTCTCCTTTTCCTACAATGTTTTCAAAAGGCATCTTTTTCAAGGTCGTTGAAAGTTGGGAATGTGTGGTAAAAGAGTTAAAAGTTTCACTGACAAGTAAAAAAAATTACACTTTTCATTGGCTATAAATATGGTTCCACTGCAAGCTGAAGAGGCAGTTTGGCCTTAATCTAAAACAAAGTAGTGGACAGTGTAAATCAGAGATCAGACTGCACGTTCTGTGCATTCTGATCTTGATCTGCACTGTCCACGAAAAGATTAGATGTTATCAACAGCAAGGAAAAAGATAAGCATATTATCAGTCAAAGCTGTAGAACTAAGAAGCACCTACGATCACAAAAAAAAATTTGCCTATAAAAGCCATACTTAGTTTTACAAAAAATCTGGACAGCATCTTTTCAACTAAAATTTAAATTTGAATCTTAACCCTTTACTGCAATACAAAACTTTAGAATTATGTGTTAAAACCTGAATTTTGCAAAGATATTTTTTGGGAAAACATCTCCTTATCAGACAGTGTACTGCGTAGATCCAGTATCAAACTGTATATTCTGTGATCTTGAACCACACTATCAGCAAAAAGGTCTCCAAGAAGCACAAAGCAGCCAAGGCTTAATTTATTTGAAATTCACTTCAGCATCCCCTATATACATGTATATACCTCTACAACTATCAAATCATGGCCCCAATTTCATACAAACTTCTTTGAACATCATCAAAAATGTACAAATTCACCCATAACTAATTCACTTGCAAATACTTTTTTTGTCGTCCAACTTCATAAACTAACTATGGTACAATGTAATTGGTTAGGCCCACTAATTTCACATAATACCTCTGTTATGCCAGGTAACATACTGTACTGATCCCAAACCAGGAAAAAAAAGAGGCTATATTGCAAGCTGAAATATGAACTTTGACATCACTATGCAAGAGAAGTATATAGACTGAAAGAGAATTAAAGATCTTCTTTTCATCTGTCGAAATTTCAGCAAGTTTTAATCATGATTAAAAATCTTTTTCTAGCAAAATCCACTTACAGTCACCATTTTTATTTTTTCTTAAAAAAACATTAATTCATGTAGGCTAACTTCGAAACATGTACAGTAACCACTTTTGTGAATATTTCTGTATAACTAGAGTAAAATTTACTACATTAAAAGCTTTAACTGCACTATTTGTTAATACAGCAAAAGGGGCTGATTATAGCGGGAGTCATGAAACTCTGACTTAAATGCACAGGCAGAAACTGTCAATCATAAGCTAACAAAGAATGGCAAAATTTCTCTTCTTCTTGCAATACAAACTCATACATATTCTACATACAGTAAAACAGCGCAAAGAAAGACTGCAGATATTAATTTTACATACAAGGTTTTGTTGTGTGCATATTTGTCCCCCCTCCCCCCTCCCCATATATGTGCAGCTTTTTTTTCCTCACATTTTTTTATAAAAACAAAGCATACCGAACAAAAAACAGCAACTACTTGAAATCAAATATATTGGTGATTTTTTTATAAGCCAAACAAAAGAGGAATGAATGATATCGTGAGTTTACTATACTCAACATTTAGACAACAAAAAAAAAACAGCTTTGTGGTACTAGGCACAATACTGGTACATATTTTTAACCAGGAAACATTTTACTGATAGCGTAAGATTTCTTAGACAACTTGTATGAAAATCAAATTATAGATTTCTGACTATTCCATTTACTTCATTTCCATGTTAATCTTATTTTTTCAAATTAGAAATAGTCAGTAATCTCCATTAACCCTTAGACTGCTAATCTCGATTCACTGACCTATTGCAGACATTATAGATCAAGATCAGACTAAACAAAACGTGCAGTCTGATCTTGGATCTACACTGTTTGGTTAACTCCTTACTCCACAGATACTCATTTCTATGCATTGCTTGTAGGAGCCCTTAGAAAACATTGTGGCAAAAGGTGAAATTGCTCGTGACGAGCAATTTCACCTTTTGCCACAATGTTTTCTATGCTATCAAAAAGTGTCATATACACATAAGAAGCGGCTTCATCCTTGGTATTATTACGGGTCAATTTCAGATACCATAGAAATGCCTTATGGGGTAAAGGGTTAAGGAGGTATTATTTCCCCAAAAAATGAGCCTGAAATGTTAATATTTGGTTTTTACTATCGAATTAAAGATTTTCATTTTAGTTATTTTGCAGGATAAGGGTTAAAAATACAGCTACATCTAGCTAGTCTTTCTCATGCTGTATCACATGCCTCCATGGTTAATCCCAGTAATAAGTCTCCAAGCCTCTGTAGAATTCATTCATAAATAAAGAATATATCAGATAACAGGAATTCCAGTTTCATCCATTATAGTGCCCTGATAAAACATCTGGGTCAGAGTACAATCAATAGAATAAAGACATTGGTCATCATACTACTTATTACATTTTTTTCTCCCTTTTTTTTCTGTTTTGAAATTTTAGTTTTCAATTCACTTTGTTTCACAAGAAGCAAAATATATGTGTCCAAATTCATCAACAAGAGATCCAAAAAGGGCATAATACACTCTACTGACAATAGATTTCAAAAGATGTCAAGAACATTAACTGTTTACCAAACAACAAAAATTTAAGACTAGTCCAAACTGAAAGCATTTGCAGACGACTGAAAGCATTTGCAGTTGACAAAGAAAATGTGAATCAAAAAATTACAATTTGATTTGGGAAGGGTAAAAAACATTGTGGGAAAAGGAGAAAATGCTGGTACCAGCATTTTCTCCTTTTCCCACAATGTTTTCAAAAGGCTCCTTTCTCAGTGTCATCAAAACCAGAGATTGTGTGGTAAAGGGTTAATCTATTCAAATGGCTTATAATTAATCACTAGTCTTAGAGTATGAAGGTCTTAAACAGTGAATCTGTGTAAGTTTTCAAAAAAATGAAGTTAAAAATGTGGACTTGCCGCACTTCATCGTAATACTATAAACAAGAAATACACTTTTTATGTTTTATAGTGTGCAACAGAAAACTCTAAACCTGATAACCTCTTTTCATAAAAAACTGGAAATTTGACAATAAAACATTTCAATGTAAATGTAACAGAATCAGGGGCCATTACTGTGGACTTAACTACAAAAACCTGAATGCACATAATCTTCAATAAAATATGGACATATAATAAAACCACAGCACCACATACAGGTGCCAAGGGCAGGCTTCAGTTGCTTGACTTTTGGTCAAATTTTATAATGTAAAAGGGGCATAACTGCATCTAAAATAGTTTGGTGATTTCCTGTCCTTATTGAATGAGTTACCTTTCTGTAGTTAAGCAGTTTTCCTAGTTTGAAGTAAATATCTTCCTTGGTATGAGACAATATCATTAAATGTCAAAGTTTAACCCATTACCAAACGACAATATCTTAGACTGATCCAAATTGAGAGCATTTGCAGACGACAAAATAAGAGTGACTGAAAATTTGAATTTTGTTTTGTGAAGGGTAGAAAACATTGTGGGAAAAGGAGAAAATGCTGGTTACCAGCATTTTCTCCTTTTCCCACAATGTTTTCTAAAGGATTCTTTCTCAGGGGTGTCAAAAGTAGGGATTGTGTGGTAATGGGTTAAGCAAGAAGATGATACCACAGGCAAAAGGTCAATGACCATGAGCCAGCTTTTTATTTAACCCATTACCACACAATCCATACTTTTGACAACAATGTGAAAGAAGCCTGTAGAAAACACTGTGGGGAAAAGGAGAAAATGCTGGTAACCAGCATTTTCTCCTTTTCCCACAAAGTTTTCTACCCTTTCCAAATCAATTTTCAGGTTTTGATTCACATTTTATTTTGTTGTCTGCAAATGCTTTCAATTTGGAAAAGTCCAAAATTTCGTCGTTTGGTAAAGAGTTAAAACAAATTATCAAATATACAGAACAGACAAATGTATGGACAGAAACCAACCAACAGTATAGGCTCTTCTGGCTTTAAGTCAGCAGAGCTAAAAGGATAATTATCTTTGAGCAATAAATGTACTACAAGAAACTGGAAACAATTTATTTCATGTGAATAACTTTCTATAAGGTTACAAAACAAATTGATGTTAGAATTAAACCAACGTTTAAATGACTTCAAACTTATTACAGTGATGAAGAACATGTGTCATTAGTCCATAAATACAACAAGTGCTGGGCAGCAAAATCTCCTTACTAACACCTCACCTTATCCACCGCTTTTTTCCTGAATGCGTTTTGTAGTAGCTTGAAATTTTGGATTGACTCATGTTCTAATTGGGTTTGAAGCTTAACTTTTTTAACAGGTAAGCATCCTGTAATTAGGGTTAAAATAATTAATTATACCTTTACCAAACAACCCTAAAGAAGAGAACTTTTGAAAACGTGTGAAAAGGACACAATGCTGGTTATCTCCTTGTTCTTTCTTTATTCTATTAATGGTTTGTGGGCAGCTTTTATCTAAAGTGCATGGTGCCTGGAATCATATTAGTCATCCCTGATCCCTAACCCTTACCAAATCATCCTGTGTTTTAGGGACACTAAAGAAAAAGACTTGAAAAACATTGTGGGAAAAGGAGAAAATGCCTATGATATTTTTCTCCTGTTCTCACAATGTTTTCTTCTCTGTCAAAACAAATTTGATCATCAGAACAGGTCATTATGTTATCACTAAATACTTTTTATTTTAGCAATTTCAATTTTTTTTGTTTGATAGGGAGCTACATAACATCCCAAACTATACAAGTTCAAGGCTGTTTCAGCCAAAATGTCAGCATAACTGACAAAAGTCATGGTAAAGACTGCATTTTTAGGGCAGTCTTGTGAGCTACACTGTTTGCAAAAACATAAAACAGTTCTTGGAATTTCAAAGGTAATATTCTATGGCAATAATCGTATCTCTAGCAGATCTGTAAAACAAACACAATACATGTAGCTACAAAGGTGAAGCAACCTGTAATTATAATATAAACCCAGAGCTACAGATAAGAGGGCGTGATAGTATTCTGAAGTCATTATTTCTGTTCAAAACCCTATGTTGTGGGTACTCATTAGAATCGTCTCGATGAGACGATTCTAATGAGTACCCACACCATAGGGTTTAGTGTATAATAACTAAATTTTTTAAAATTTTGAAATCATAATCAGTCCCACTATCTAGAGCTCTGTGTATCAGTAAAACATGTATAAGGGGAAATCAACACTTGCATTACAGCTGACATTTACCCATTATCATACAAAAAAAAACCTTTATGACCATGATGTGGACTGCCTTTGAAACCATTGTGGCAGCAAGAGCAAGTCCTTCTTACAAATAAATCCCTATTTTCTGTCATTGTTTGCCATATCTTATACTAGTCGCTTTTCTTTTCTGTGCAATACCTCTCTTTTGTGTCACTTCAATGTCTATACATACAATATAGTGTATGCTAATGGGTTCAGTCATGCAAAGCAATATGTACATGTACAGGGTATAGTGTTCACAAAATTTGGCTTAGCTTTCAAACAGAAACTTGTAGTCCATTTTCTTATTCTTAATTATTCCTTCACGGAGTGGGTTTGAATGAAACCCTAGTTGCATTGGGACAAGTCCACTAAGTTATTCAGCAACACTATCAACCTCTTAATGTACCGGTAAGTGTGATTGACTGGTTGATTGATGTTAACAACATTATTTTGGCTGTATAACAGCAGCAAGTGCACCCATCCATGCTTTTCTGGAATTTTCATTTTTACAAGTACTTCTCAAAAATAGTATTGCTAGCAAATGGCTGTTTTCCATGGAAACAATGATCAGTGATGAGCGAGGAATGAATTGTCATCATTCCTCAGAAAGAAACAACAGAACTGGGGATCTAAACAAGTAACCCTCTGGTCTCAACTCCTGTATGCTACCAACTGCAATACTGGGGCTTGACAAATAGGACACAGCAAAGCTCTACATTAGAGGGAGTGATAGAATTTTAAATCCATTACTCCTCTTCCGAACCCTATGTGGTGGGTACTCATTAGAATGGTCTCGATGGGACGACTCTAATGCGTACCGATAACATAGGGTTTAGTCTAGAATAATTAATATTTTCAATTTTGAAATCAAAATCACTCCCTCTATCTGGGGCCCTGATAATAGAGTATGATTGAATCAGATTCAAACTCTCAACCAATTTAGTATACAGGCACGTAGGAAGCATTTGAAGATTGGAGGGGCTAACTTCCAAATAGTAAGATTTTTTGGGCATTTGTTGCATTGCACTAAAAACTCACATTTAAGTTACTATGATTTTCAAAATTAATGGGCGGGCCTGGTATAACCAACCATGAATAGGTTTCACAAGATCAACACCCAGCTAAACCTAATAGATGTATTTAAGTCCTAAAAGCACTTTTATTTTACATCTTTAGTTACCTTTGCTGACGGTAAAGAACAAAATCAGAAGGCAATGATCTGCAACATCTGCTAATTCTGCTTTGCTAGGACATTCTTGACAACAGCACAATTGAAATTGCAATCGTCTGGGTCTCATTTCTAGACTGACCTATCTCCAATAAGTTGTATTTTGCACACTAAGAGGTTAATGTTCTGTGGGTGTAACCTAAGCCAGATTCTGCACTCACTATGCCTTCTGGTAATCATTCACTTATTCAAACAACTTCAGCCACAAAAATAAAGATTACTTTCATAAGAACATTCAGAGGTTCAGATAAGTGTAGTTTTCCAACTCTAAATAATAATTTCTTCACTAAAACCTATGTAGTGGGTATTCCTTAGAATTGTCACAACGTGACATTTCTAATGAGTACCTACAACAAAGGTTTTAACAGAGAGCTTAGGGCATATCATCAGAGTTTGAAGCCCTAACTTCTCCTCTTATCTGTGCCTCTACAGGACATGTTATGCAATATCAACTTTCACATTCTAGTGCAGCCACTGCAAAACAATGCATTCCCATTGCCAATCATCTGTTACATGGCATTTTATTGACTCGTTACCACACAATCCAGACTTTAAACAACCCTGAAACAAAGGATTTTGAAAATGTTGTATGAAAAGGAGAAAATGCTGTTCACCAGCATTTTCTCCTTTTCCTACAATGTTTTCTACCCTTTCAAGGAAATCTTGTACCATTTTAAGCTACCATGAAACTGATGTTTGCAAATGCTTTCAATTTGAACTAGTGTAAAATTTTTGGCATATGCTAAAGTGTTGAACCCTTCATTATGTACTGATTACCATTTTAAGGGCTATTTATAGACATATCACTTCTCTAGCCTTGCTGCCACCTCAGAGAATGATTTAGAAGTTTGCACGAAAATGTATTTAACCCTTAACTCCATAGATACTCATTTCTACGCATTGCTTGTAACAGCCTTTGGAAAACATTGTGGCAAAAGGTGAAATTGCTCGTGACGAGCAATTTCACCTTTTGTCACAACGTTTTCTCTGCTTTCAAAAGGTGTGATATACACATAAGAAACGGCTTCATTCTTGCTGTTATTTAGGGTCAGTTAGAGATACCATGGAAATGCCTTATGGTGTAAAGGATTAATCAAATGGTATGAAAATTGTCAGAAAACCAGCCATTTTCCCATAATGTTATGAAAGACTGCTAATCACAGGCATAAACAATGCAAACAATGTTTCATACCTTACCAAACAACAAAATTTTAGACTTGTCCAAATCAAAAAGCAATAGCAGACAACAAATTAAATATAGCACAAATGTTATGTCTTTGACAGGATAGAAAGTATGACTGGTCTTAGAGAAGGCATCCTCGTTGACCCAGTTTCCAACCATACTGTAATCGACCCTGGGTTATTTGGCTGGCGTTTCCTCGTTCTCATGAATCCTTCATGAAGCATTTTGATTGGTAATCTCAGGTTTTCTTTTGAGAAAACTTGAACTATTTTTATCACAAATATGCCATCATATCTATTTTTAGAAAGTGACACAATGAAATTGCTCTCTGTACAAGAGAGAATGATTATGTTATCGATCTTTCAATTGGCTAATAGGGTACTTTCCGACCATATGAATATTCATAGGAAACGAAGATTTGCTAGTCAATTTTCCCAGGGGTAATGCATGGAGAGTAAAGTAATGCTTAAACCTGGGTTCCGAGGATGAGGAAAGGAGAAAAATTTAGGGGCCTTCATCCTTGTCCTCATTAAAATTCAGGATTGTATGGTAAAGTACGGTAAGGGTCAGGGACTGGAGTGGGATAATGGTTTCTTCAGAAAACTGTGCACAAGAGCCACAAATGGAGCGAAGATTGTTTTATTGAGAGAACCCCATAACTCTTTACCAAACTACAAATTTTTGGACTGGACCCAATTCAAAGCAACTTCAGACATTAAACCTTGGTAACATGATGATTTCTGACTTTGACAGGGTAGAAAACATTGGGGAAAAGGAGAAAATACTGGTAACCAGCATTTTCTCCTTTTCCCGCAATGTTTTTATAGGCTTCGATCTCAGGGTTGTTAGAAGTCAGAATTGTGTGGTAGAGAGTTAATCATATTGAAAGTCAGTTAGTCTCTGTTTGTCAAAGACAATTAGCTTTGTGTACGGTGTAGATCAAGATTAGACTGCACAAATAATTAAGGAGCCTAATCTTCTTGCATTAATACCCTCCAATTCTGGTACCCAATGCCAAATTTTGACCAAAGAAATTTTCAATTGAAGTTGAAATCAACTTTAAGACCTCAATGAAAGAACAATTTCTAGAATTGTTATTGACTCTATACCACACAATCCCAAGTCTTAATAACGAGAAGTAGGCTTTATGAAAACATGGTGAGAAAAGGAGAAAATGCTGGAAACCAGCATTTTCTCCTTTTCTCACAATGTTCAGTAGACTATCTGATTGTGCCATATAAATGATGTCATCCGCAAGTGCTTTCAAACTGGACCCATCTAAAGTATTGTCATTTGGGAAAGCGTTTAAAAAGTTGACAGGACAATCTATCCATTTGTTATACTGTAAGTAATCTTGCTTTCATCAGTAGATCAATAAATGTCATTTATAGCTTTTTTCTGGAAAAGCATTTTTCAATATTGAGGGTAGACAGGCAAGCCATTGTATGACAGTTTATTACAAACACTTTTCACCTGACATTTGTGACTGTTCACCTGGCACAGTTACCTGTGTTTTATCCCATTCCAATACAATGAACCAAGCTCTGTGAAAAGGGGCTTAATGCATCTGCTAAAAGTACTGACTTATGTCGGCCTGTGAAGTCTGCACAGGCTGATATGAGTTGAAACTTTTTGCTGCAGGTAAATTATCTGCATTTCAAAGGATCTGTATATCTCATGTCTCAGTCCATTGTTAACTCCTTACCAAACGACAAAATTTTAGACCCGTCCAAATTGAAAGCTCAAGCAGACAAAAAATTAAATGTGACTCAAAAATTGGAATTTGTTTCCAGTAGGTTAGGAAACATTGTGGGACAATGTTTTCAAAAGGTTTCTACCTCAGGGTCGTAAAAATCAGGGATTGTTTGGAAAAGGGATTGTTTGGGAAAGGGTTAAACAAAATTGTTTGCATGGATCCATAATATGTGTCAAGGGAGTAGTGCAAGACTATTGTAAGTGCATATCCAATGTATATGCACTTACAATAGTCTTGCACTTACCCATAAATGTGATGAATTGCTTGGTATCATTTACATGTATTACAAACAATGCATTAAACCTCCTTCTGCTCGTGCCTGGCTCAAAAACATGTATGTTTATTACACGCCTGTGAAAGACAGCCCCTGATAATACCATGGGATGAAGCCGTACCTGACTACAATCACCTGTTTCCTCACTGTTTTCTAAAATCATTTGTGAGACATTTTCCTCTAGCATAGTTCTCCTTTGCCGCAACATGTATCTGTCAGTGATATGCCTACAACTAACCTGCCTTTTAACTCTTTACCCCAACCACAAAATTTTAGACACCTCCAAATTCACAGTATTTGCATTACAATAAATCTGTATCTCTGATAGGACTGTAGGTCTTAACTCGTTACCAAACAACAAAATTTTAGGTTTGTCCAAATCAAAAGCATTTGCAGATGACAAAATAAAAATGACTGAAAATTTGAAATTTGTATTGTTTACGGTAGAAAACATTGTGGGAAAAGGAGAAAAATGCTGGTTACCAGCATTTTCTCCTTTACTCACAATGTTTTCTAAAGGTGTCTTTCTCAGGGTCATCAAAATTAGGGATTGTGTGGTAATGGGTTAAATTGGATAGAAAACATTGTAGGGAATATGAGAAAAAAGATTTTTTTCTCAGGGTCATTAAATCTCAGCATTGTGTGGCAAAGGGTTAAAATAATTTGACTTGTCTCCCAATACATGCTGCTGCCAGCCTAACAGAAAACACAATAACAAATAGAACTATCCATTTATCATGAAACCCTTAACTCTTTACCAAACGACAAAATTTTAGACTGGTTCAAATTGAAAGCATTTGCAGACGACAAAATAAACGTGACTGAAAAATTGAAATTTGTTCTGGGAAGGGTAGAAAACACTGTGGGAAAAGGAGAAAATACTGTTTACCAGCATTTTCTCCTTTTCAAACAGTGTTTTCAAAGGGCTTCTTTCTCAGGGGCGTCAAAAGGAGGGATTGTGTGGTAATGGGTTGACAAAGCAACCCAGGCTTCTAGGAACCTGAGGTGGAAGGCTTTTGAAAACATTGTAAGAAGTGAAAATGCAGGTGACAAGCATTTTATTCGTTTCTCACAATGTTTTTCTACCTTTCAAACTGTCAAATCTAATCCTTTAAAACATTTTTAATGCTTTACCACACAATGCCGACTTTAAATGACCCTTGGAAAAAAGGCTTTGGAAAACATTGTTGGAAAATGACATAATGCTGGTAACAATCATTTTCCCCTTTTCCCACAATGCTTTCTACCCAATCAAACAAATATTCCATCATTTAACTCTTTCCCAAATGACAAACATTTGGATTACACTAAATTGAAAGTGTTCACAGATGACAATTCAACTCTTGCTGAAAAGATGATTTCTGTCTATGATAGGGTAGAAAACATTGTGGGAAATGGAGAAAATGCTGGTTACCAGCATTTTCTCCTTTTCCCACAATGTTTTCAAAAGGCTACTATTGCAGACCCGTAAAAAACCAGGGATTGTTTGGGAAAGGGTTAACCACACTGAGATTAACATCTGCAAAGGCTCTCACTTTGGACTAGGCTAAAATTTTGTAGTCTGGTAAAAGGGCGAACTTGGTGTCTGCAAATACCTTGAATTGGACCAGTCCAAAGTTTTGTTGTCTGGCAAAGTGCCAAAGAACCATCCAATTTTAATGAGCCATGATCTGAGAAAAAGGGGGTTTAATTCTTTACTAGACAATCCCGAATGTTAACGCCCCTGAGGAAGAAGCCTTTTGAAAACATTGTAGGAAAAGGAGAAATGATGGTAACCAGCATTTTCCCCCTTTCCCACAATGTGTTCTACCCATCCGAAAACGAAATTTCAATTTTTGATTCACATTTATTTTTGTCGTCTGAAAATATTTTCAATTTGGACAAGCCCAAAATGTTATTGTTTCGTACAGAGTTAAGCCCCCTTTTCACATGGCATGGCTCTATTTTTTTTTTTTGAACACTGAAGAAAAGAATAGAATATAATTGTATGAGCAATATTTTAAGTTCTTTTGTGCCAATTATTACAATTCAGCTTGTACCAAATGATTCCATATTTTGACCCTAAAAGGTACTTTCAAAAACATCGAGGGAAAAGGAGAAAATGATGGTACACAGCATTTTCTCCTTTTCCACTTTTTTTTTTTTTACCCTTTTTAAGGATAAGGCACCCTGATGGGAGATGTGTAATATTGTCTTTCATTGGCGAAAAATGTACAGATTCGGCTAAGACTGTAATCAATCATTTTCTGCTTTTCCCACAATGTTTTCTACCAGTCCAGAAGCAAATTTCAAATCTGAGTCATAATCAGCTTGTCATTTGCAAATGTTTTCAATCTGGACAATAATGGAAACAAGACAAGTACAAAATCTTGTTCTTAAAGGCACACTCTGTTGCTCTTCAGTCTTAGCATTTAAAACAAATTGAATGAAAACTCTTTGATGTACATACCAGGAAACAAAATGTCCATAAACAGACAATATACAGCACCTGAAAAATAAAAATATACATGATTGAATGATTGTATGATATTAAATGTCATTTTCAACATTGTTTCAGTTATACTGCAGTGGCCAGTGCACCTATTCATGCTTTTCTGGAGTATCTTTTACATGTATCAATACTATACACAATATTCTTTCAAAAACACAGGCCCCTTTCCAATATAACCATTACTGAATCAATGATCCGAGGTGAGAGCGGACTGAATTCTGTCGCAGTGACTTTCTTCAATCCTCAGAAAGAAATTGGCTGAGCCAGGCACTGACCTAGCCACCCCTCTGTTTTTGAGCCCTGTACGCTACCGACTGCGCTAAGAGGGCTCGGGTAACATATACATGTACAATTATGAGGGCAGTAATGTTTATACTGTTGTTATGGGAGACCATTCCTTCATGCAGGGCTTCGTGTCGATTCAAATACATATTAGTTTTCTACCCTTCCTAAGTCAAATTTCAATTTTTGAGTAACATGTATTCTGATGTCTAAAAGTGCTTTCAATTTGGACCAATCTAAAATTTTGTTGTTTGGTACAGGGTTCAACCTCGGAAAGGGAGGATATTAACCCTTTCCCAAACGACAAACTTTTGGACTAGACCAAATTGAAAGCATTTGCAGATGATAATACAACTCTTGCAGAAAAGATTATTTCTGTCTATGATAGGGTCGAAAACATTGTGGGAAAAGGAGAAAATGCTGTTTACCAGCATTTTCTCCTTTTCCCACAATGTTTTCAAAAGGCTACTATACTAGACCCGTAAAAACCAGGGATTGTTTGGGAAAGGGTAAATTTTGCATGTCGCTGGTTCGAATCCCGCCAGATGCAGTTTGTATTTCAGCAATGCATTTGTTCATTTGTTTCTTTGTTACGGACTTTGTTCGTAAGACTGTTTTACTGGAAAGCTCTTAACCCATTACCACACAGCAAAATTTTAGACCTATCCAAATTGAAAGCATTTACAGACGACAATTTCAAAGTGGCTCAAATGGTGCAATTTTGCTTTGATAGGGTAGAAAACTTTGTGGTAACCAGCATTTTCTCCTTTTCCCACAATGTTTTCAAAAGGCTTCTTCCCCAGGGGCGTTAAAAGGTGTCATTGAGTGGTAATGAGTTAATGGCTTGATGAAGGCCTTTGAGGGAACAACAAAATTCATTTCTACACAGATGGTGACGCTGCAAGTGCATGTATTGAAAACTGGTGCAATTCAAAAATTCAGTTGAGGGAAAGAACAACACCTACCTCTTGCAGTTTTAATACTATTTATGCAAGAACATCTTACACAAAACTGTAAAGTATATTTCAAACAATGCTAAACATATTCTGCAGATTCTAGTCTTAATTTACAATAACTGAATTTGCAGTCTTTGCTTTATCGGTAAACTTCTAGTAGTACTTAGCAATTAGTACATAATCCTGAGATTTAACAACTCTAGAGTAAAAAAAGCTCTTAAAAACACTGTGTGAAAAGGAGAACATGCTGGTAACCAGCATTTTTTTTTCCATTAATGTTTTCTACCCATTCAAAGATAGTTTTATCTTTTAACACACATTTAAATTGTTGTCTGCAAATACTTTCTTTTTGGACAAGTCTAAGATTTTGTCCTGTGTTGAAGAGTTAAAAAAAAACCAAAGAGAGGATGATTTGAAAATCCTGATACCTGTACATAGTTGTTCAATCTTTGTATAATTTGTTTTTAAACTGTCATTGATCCAAGCCAACATGTCATGCCGACTCAAATTTTCTTGTGTGCAATTTGTGCTGAATACATTGACAGCCATGGCTTCTGTGTCTCTGAAAATAGAAAAATTGACGAAATGGGGCTTTTAATCAACAATCAGACTCAAGACTCATTCTCAGTCTCCTAGATTTATTAAGTAACACAACTTCTGATTGGCTAAACCATTCGGTTTAGCCTGTCCTGTCAGAAGTTGCATTACTTTATAATTTTGAAAATTCTACAAAACAAGACTAAGAATGTTCTTTAGGATGGTTTGTGAATCTGGAACTGATTAAAAGATGACAAAATAATTGACTTGTCTTTTTTGAAAACATTTTGTGGCTAATAAAATGAACAGAGCTAAAATGATAGGATAAAAATTTACATTTGGAGAAGGTTGAGAAATGTTACCCTGTGTATCTGACTAATTTACTAAATATTTGTGCAGTTGAAATACATGTAAATAGACAAATGAAACTTGTAATATCTTAACATCAAGTTTTGCTTTTGCGTTCATTGTAATATAGCCATCGTATATGACTGCACCTACATGTACTTTAACTTTCAACAACTTTTGAAAGAATGAACCTATGAAAACAAGTCGCCTGCCAGTATTCAAAAAGAGGTGCTTTTGAAATTACTGTTATTTTTGTGTGATATCTATGGTCAGTCACGTAGTTTGGAGGCCTATAAGTGACAGTATTAGATTAACTCTTTACCACACAATCCCGACTTTTAACAACCCTGAGAAGGAAAGCTTTTGAAAACATTGTGGGAAAAGGAGAAAATGCTGGTAACCAGCATTTTCTCCTTTTCCCACAATGTTTTCTACCCAGCTGGAAACAAATTTCAATTTTTGAGTACAATTTATTTTGTCGTCTGCAAATGCTTTCAATTTGAACCAGTCTAAAACTTTGTCGTTTGGTAAAGGGTTAACAACCCTCATGGCCATCAATCCCCTCATGGCCATTTGTTTCTTCTTTTGCTTTTTAATTTTATTTATTTTCTTATCTGATTAGTTTATTTTTCATTTTATACATGTGCTTTACTCGTTCAGGAAGGGCCATTTTCTCAAGGAAAAGCACCAAAATTTTGGTACAAATATCTTGTTGGGCAATTCAAATTTTTAAAATTTTCAAAACTTCAAAGATAATTCCATCACTGAATACAGAGAGACAACAGCTGGCCAACGGTTGGTGAAAAAAGGCACTTTTCAATGGTATTTTCTTGATGGGCTACATAGCCTCTTATGGAATTCTTAGATTTTGGGTTGCCCAAAATCTAAAAATTCCGGAAGACTTCACAAAGGCTCGTGAAAGTGTCCTGTGATCAATAACACCTGTCAATATTGCGAATTCATATTCAAACCAATATAATGATGTCATAATCCCTTTACCAAACGACAAAATTTTTGACAGGTCCAAACTGAAAGCACTTGCAGACGACAAAATTAATGTGACTCAAAAATAGAAATTTGTTTTTGGAAAGGTAGAAAACATTGTGTGAAAAGGAGAAAATGCTGGTTACCAGCATTTTCTCCTTTTCCACAATGCTAAAACCAGTGATCGTTTGCTAAAGGGTTAAACAAAAGACAAAATTACAGATCTGCAAAACCATCCCCTTATCTACATGCCCAATATTTCACCATTTTATCAAATGTAACCATGATTATGAATTCTTTATGGTTGCAAGGAAAAATGTTTTGCTTCTGGTCATAACATTTATATACGTAAAACTTTTAACCAAAAAAAAATGTATTTACTGCAAAATAACTTAGTATGCCTGTTTAACCCTTTACCACATAATCTATAGTTTTAAAAACCCTGGGGAAGAAGGCTTTTGAAAACAATCTGGGAAAAGAAGAAAACATTGGTAACAAGCGTTTCCTCCTTTCCTACAATATTTTTTGCTTTCAGCAGTTCTTTCTACAATTTGCGCCACATTTGACATTTGCAAACACTCAGAATTTAGGTTAAGTCCTAAATTTTGCCATCTGGTGAAGGGTTACAAGGCTCTGGGTCCATTTTCCATGACTGCAACAGTCAGAGCTCCAGATAGAGGGAAAGATTTTGATTTCAGAATTAAACAGATCAATTATTCTCCACTAAAGCCTATGTTCTGGGTACCCATTAGAATCGTCTCATTGAGACGATTCTAATGGGTACACACAACATAGGGTTTCAATGAGATATAATAGATTAGAATACCATCACTCTTTCTTATCTGGAGCTATGACTACCAGAACAATATGCATGCACTCTGCACTGATAGGGATATTACTTGTCCTAAGTTTATGCTTTATTCATCCCAATTTATTTTTTTCCTTTCTGAATTTCATCTCTCTTATAATACCTCCTGTTTCTATGCTGTGATTAAGATAATCAGGATAGGAATGGGTGAACCTTTCACAAACAATGGGTTCATCCTATAGCAGACAATTATTTTTCATGAACACAAACAGGGAAAGCCTTTGGAAAGCATTTTGGGTAAAGGAGAAATTCAATGCAAAAAGACATTTCTCCCTTGCCAACATTTTCTACTCCCCATCTATCAAAGGGCTTCCAGTCCTTTGCACCTGCAGGTATCAATTTGTAATTTCAGTTTGTCATTTCAAGATAAGCGACAAAGTTAAGAACTAAAATTCACTTACATTGGATGACAGGAATGAACATTCAAATAGGAATGATACGGACATTTATATGACCTAGTCTGCACTGAACTTTTAGCAACATTCCATAATTCCATGGCACGCTGCCTCAAATGCAACTGTTTCTTTTCTGCCGAATTAGAATTCCACATCATAAACTATATTGTTTGCACTAAATATTTCACTGATTAGTAATACAGATGAAATGTACTACAGAGCAAGAATTCTCAGTCAATCTTTGGTGACATCTGGTATAGAGTGACATACAATTACGTAGAAAGAACATGTTTCAAATAGCCAATAAATGATAGCTTGTTATTATGCCTTTTACCACAGTTTTGCAACAGTCTTCTCATAAACTGATGTATCAGCTGATGCTTTAAGCCTGTATGCATTGAAGTATATATTTAGATATAGATAGAAATATCAGTTTAAAAGCCTTACAACTCATGCCTTATATTTTATACCCTCTATTAGCCATTATCTTCTACAAAGGCAGCATTTTTCAAATACATACCTATCTGCTTCTGTTAACTAAACTGTACAACTTTTCAAGGTATTAGGTATTTCATACCTTCTGCTATGTGGCATTTTTCAAATACATACCTATCTGAATTTGGCATTTTGGATATAGAACCGGACAACTTTTCAAGATAGCAAATTCACAATCAATGCAGCCAACTTAAAATATACTTTTACTCAAAATAATGCAAACATGTACCTAGCACATCACCTATACACCCACCATGTATAAACACAGCCCCTATAGGCCTCATGAATAGCCCAAGTACAGGACCAGCATGGCAGGAACATGTTTTTGCTCTCTAAGTCTAAAAACCCCTGCACCAATCCTGTTTTCCCAAAATCTATTACAACTATACAAAGATTTGCACCGCAACATTTGCTGTTCCAACTGTGGAAACTTTAATCCTTTACCAAACAATATGATGCAAAAAAACCCAAGCTTGATTTCTTGATGGATATTATGGCCAGTTTCATTTTCTATCAAACTGAAAATTTCAGTTTAGTTATTCAGCAGGATAAGGATTAATATTTCTCTATACAATACAGAGCTCTAGATAGAGGGAGTGATTTTGATTTTAAACTTAACAATATTAGTTATTCTCCACTAAAACCTATGTATGTCTCATCGAGACGATTCTAATGAGTACCCACAACATAGGTTTTGAAGGAGAAATAAAGGATTTAGAATACCAGAACTCCCTCTTATCTAGGGCTCTGCATAACAGCGATGCTGCATCATAGCAGACAGGTCAATGTCCTAAAAACATGACATGCACAATAAAAGCCTATTCCCTTCCTGCTTTGAAAGAATCAGTTTAACTTTCTGACAAGAGATACATATCAAGTATTCATAAAGCCTCTCTTGATTTCAATAAAAAACATTTACAGAACAGACATCTTTCATTGATCTCTTAACCCTTTACCACACAATGACAACTTTTAACGACCCTGGGGAAGAAGCCTTTTGAAAACATTGTGTGAAAAGGAAAAAATGCTGGTAACCAGCATTTTCACCTTTTCCCACAAAGTTTTCTACCCTATCAAAGCAAAACTGCACCATTTGAGCGACCTCAAAATGGTTGTCAACAAATGCTTTCAATTTGGATAGATCTAGAATTTTGCTGTGTGGTAACGGGTTAAGTTACTACACAATCGTGTCAAATTTTATATACATCGCAGAGATTTCAAGTACTCTTAGAACAGAAAATTGTAGACAAGTCAAACAAAACTAAGTTACCGTACTCAGAGATATTTCACACCTTGAGGTCTTTGGAGCATCTTCGCCAGCCAAGTTTACGATCACTACGTGGATCTTACCTTGGCGGATTGAGCTTGATTTTTACAACCCCCCGATACACCTTTTCATTGGTTGCAGCCAGCTCTAGCTCTAGCTGCATCGAATAAAATCGCTCGTAGCATTTCATCATTTCATCTTTGATAAAAATAGAACACAGTCTCTACCTTTCGAATAATAGGTAAAACATGGAAACCCACGTGGTCGTCTGCTTATCGCTTCATGTGTATTCGTAAGCGGTTTGTAAAACGGTATTTCATTTGCTTTTAGAAACATGATGTAAAGGGGATTAAAAACCCGCATCCAATAGAGGGCGCATCACAGGAATCTCGAAATCGGGCTCAATCAGCCAAGGTAAGATCCACGTAGTGATCGTAAACTTGGCTCGCGAAGATGTCTTTGGAGGTGCTAGTGAGGTATACAACATAAGCCTTATTTTCAAGTACAGTCGGAACTCCAAATAGACGGAGTGATATTGTTTTCAAACTTAAAAAAACATTTAATTATTCTCCACTTAACCCTATGTTGTGGGTACTCATAAGAATTGTCTCAATGAGACGATTCTAATGAGTACCCACAACAAAGGGTTTGGAAGAGAAATAAAGGATTTAGAATACCATCACTCCCCTTCATCTGGAGCTCTGTGCAGTGTATGAATCGAGGATAAACACAGGTTATTTGCTTTGCCCAGTAGAATGCTTATCATGGATTTTATAGAGAACATGATGAGCCAAACTTAGCAGCAGCCACAGTTTTCAACATATCCACATAAGCCCTAGTATTCAAGTAAATGTACATTGTAATCATGGATATATACATAGGTTATTTGCTTTACCCAGTAGGATGCTTATCATTGATTTTATAGTTAACCCTTTCCCAAACGACAAATTTTGGACTCTTCCAAACCAAAAGAGTTTGCAGACGACAATTTTAGATTTGGAGAAAATGGCAGAAAGTTCTCAAAAAGGGTAGAAAACACTGTGGGAAAAGGAGAAATTGCTCGTTGCGAGCAATTTCTCCTTTTCCCACAGTGTTTTCAAAAGACTTTTACTGCAGACACGTAAAAACCAGGGCTTGTATGGGAAAGGGTTAAGGAAGATTATTGGCCAAACTCAGCATCAAGCCATCGTTTTCAACATATCAACCTTCTATCAAATATTCTGGCCAATTTCCATAACATATACAGAGAATAAGAATATGCTGTTTCAGAGAAAAGGGCTTTTGAAGATATCTCTTTTTATCTTAACCCATTACTACACAATCCCTACTTTTGACGCCCCTGAGAAAGACGCCTTTTGAAAACACTGTGGGAAAAGGAGAAAATGCTGGTAACCAGCATTTTCTCCTTTTCCCACAGTGTTTTCTACCCTTCCCAGACCAAATTTCAATTTTTCAGACACCTTTATTTTGTCGTCTGTAATTGCTTTCAATTTGGACCAGTCTAAAATTTTCTCGTGTGGTAAAGAGTTAAAGAAGATTATCGGCCAAACTCAACTGCAAGCCATCGTTTTCAACATATCAACCTTCTATCAAATATTCTGACCAATTTCCATAACATATACAGAGAATAAGAATATGCTGTTTCAGAGAAAAGGGCTTTTGAAGATATCTCTTTTTATCTTAATAAATGTATATAAACAAAACATGATGCTTTGAAAAGAATTTTGAATAGGACTGTACCACTGAAGTTCCATAAAATTTTTCTCCAAATTGGGTCAGTAGTTTCTCTAAAGATGTTAAAACCAATACCTCATTATCTCAAGTTTGAATGAATCTTAGAAAAAGGCCTTATGAAAGCATTGTGGAAAAAGAAAACAAGAACCCTGCCAATATGGTCCTTTACCACCTCACTGGCTTTTTTTACCCTTCACCTCAGAAATCGAAGTGTTCATGACCCTGAAAAAGAGAGCTTTTGAAAACAATGAACACTGTCAGGCAATAGAAGCAGGGTTATTCATATTGGAATGAAAAGTAAAGATCTTCAGAAAAAAATCTGAATGATAGAAACCTTACTTTGAAATTAATATTCAACTCATGTGAGCATAACTATTAGCATCAAATTGAATCACTCTCAATACTGAGTCCCCTACCAGCCCTATATATAAATTGCTGGCAGGTACAGTTTGTGAATCCCTGTGGAGGAGATAGAACGTATTTTACCCACTTTAAAGAGTTATAAGCATCATGTCTGTCTTTGTATGCAATGCTTTAACAAAAGTCAAATACATAAGCACTTTTCTCGTTAAAGTAAGTTCATTGAAGAAGTTTTACAAAGACAAGATGTGTTTGTGAAACGCAATTGCCCCTTTTAAAGCAAATTTTCAGAAATATGACCTTTAACTTGTGAGATGACCTTATCATCAGCAGGTATTTACCAATGAGAGGTACTAGCTTACCGTGTATTATTGTTATAATTCAATTTCTTAAACTAGAGCTGTCACTGAATGTGACATAACATGCCCGCCAGCACTTTGACAGAAAAAAGTGTCAAATTCAAGGGAAGATAATTCCTCGACCAGGGGGAGTTGAAACTTGAAAATTTGCATCTTGCAAATCTTCAATATATATTCAATATATGTGCATAGTTTCAACCCAATTGAAGGAAAACTGTGGGAGAAGTTCACAACACAAAACTGCTAGTACTTTGTATACAGATGGACACACAGACAGACGGACACACAAATAGACATGCGAACAGAAGGACAGACAAGCCTATTCCACTATACCCCCGAAAACATTCATTTCGCGGGGGTATAATGAAGTGAATATGTATGACAGTTTAGAAAAAACAGTGTAGAAAACTGTTTTATCAGTGAAAATTTCGAAGTCCAAGGCCCGTAAATCTGTGAAAAATCAGTGGATTGGAATGAAAGTTGAACTTGATTCCTAAGTAATAATGGTTTACCTACAAAGCAAAAATTAGGTCAATATCCACAATCGATTACGAAAAAAGTCCAGAAAACTGATTTTTTTTTTTTAAATTCCTTTCCTAAGTCCAAGGTCTGTAATTTCGTTAAAAATCAGTAGACCATAAAAAAAACTCTAACTTGATCTGTTAGTCATGGTGGTTGACTTACCCACCAAAAATCAGCTCAATATGTCCAAGCAATTAAGAAAAAAGTCTGGAAAACTTTTTTTTTCAGGAAAATTTCTAAGTCCAAGGCCCGTATTTTTGTTAAAAATCAGTAGACCGAAACGAATCTCAAACTTAAAGCGTAAGTCATAGTGGATGACTTATCCACCAAAAATCTGCTCAATATCTCCCAGTGTTACGGAAAAAAGTCTGGAAAACTGTTTTTTCCGTGAAAATTACTAAGTCCAAGGCCTATAATTTCGTTAAAAATTAGTAGAACAGAACGAAAATCAAACTTGACCTGTAAGTCATGGTGGTTGACCTATCCTGCAAAAATCAGCTCAATATCTGTCAGCATTTAGAAAAAAAGTCTGAAAGACTGTTTTTTCCGTGAAAATTACTAAGTCCAAGGCCCGTAATTTTGTTAAAAATCAGTAGACCTGAACAAAACTCAAACTTGATCTGTAGGTCATGGTGGTTGACCTACCCACCAAAAAGCAGCTCAATATCTGCCAGCGTTTAGAAAATTCCGGAAAACTGATCTGCCAGACTGATGGACAGACTGACTGACGGATGGAGTGCAAACCTAAAGTCCCCTCCTGGTTTGCAATTAGGGGACTAAAAACAAAATTAATGCTCTTTTTCCTATCAAAGGAGAATAGGAGATAGTCTGGGTATAGTACAGATAACTGTCCCCAAAGGCAATGTTACTTTTTGACTGGTTTTCTCTGGATAAAAAGACTGCCAAGACAAAATCTGTTGAAAGTTCTGGACAGATTTTGTGCATAAGTTTGGGAGGGTCTATTTGGGAGACCGCTTCTGCAATTTTATCTGTAGTTCACTGACACCACAGTGACTTGATTTTTAGTTCCCTGACAGACAAATTAGTGATATTGAGGAACAAAACCTTGGGGGTCAAGGCTGTAAGCAGATGTTTCCCAGGGATCATCTTCAAGAGTGCCTATGTTGGTTGGAATTCAGTAAAGCAGATGACTTACTAACTTCAATCTGCTGTTGCTGGACTATGGAATAATGGATTTACTTAAAAAAAAAAAAACACACACACACACAGATGAAGAAGCCAAAATTTTGCAATCTGTGTTTTTGTAATCTGTGAAGCCTCAAAGACGATCTATTTCGCTATAGTTTCAATTAAGCAAAGAACCGGTGGTATGAAACTTGTAACCAATAATGGGACGATTGAAGTGTGGGACGTTTTCAGTGTGAAATGTTTTAACCGGATTTGCCAATTGAAAAATAGTGAACAGCTATTTAACCACAGCCATTTTTACTTAAAAAAATCTGCAACTCTTTTCCTATTTTTCAAAACTCCTAGGCAGCTTTCAATATCACTGGAATTAGAAAAACACATGCTCGAACGCGAGTTTCAAGAGTGGGTGGGGTTTCTAGGTTTTGGTCAAAGTGTTTTTCTTTCCACTAGGACAGTAAGAGCCTTTCCCGCTTAATGTTTCATGTCTCAAGCCAGTGCAAAACAAAATATCGCCAACAGTAAATATTTAAGAGCTAAAAATTATACCGGCACCCCTGATACTGAAAAATTTCTGTCTCAGACGGAAAGTGTTGACTGTTGTTCAAAATGTTAGTCACGGATGTCACGTGACTTTTCCATTTTTATCCAATGAAAATTGATAATGAAACAGAAAATCTTCCTTCCTTCATTATGTTTTGTATGAAACATTTCGAAAAATCAACTGATCATTACCTTATTTGCAGCGTGTATGTAAATATTGTTCTAGAGTTTTAATACGGGATTCTTCCGTCAAAGTGCGCCATTCATGAAAATTTCGTCTGTCATGAACTCTGAGCATGCGCAATGTACCAGACAATCCCAGCAAAATCCTCAGATCATGAGCAATTTGAGGAACAAATCTTTAGAGAATGACTTTCAAATTCATGTTCTAGACCCGATGCTGTTCTGTGCTTTCTATATGGGTGTTGATCGCCTTAGTTTTTGATCTAGAGCTAGATCTAGATCTACATCTACTCACATTTATTTTCTTTGTAGATCTAGATCTATGATGCAAGGAAAAATAATAGATCTAGATCTCAATTATACTCAAGGGTCCGTATTTACCGACCATTCTTAAGAATATTCTTTGTCTTATTCTCCACAATTTTCTAAATTCGAAAGCTACACGACACCTGATGGGCTACATGCGCGGATCCAGATATCTTTCTCGGGGGGGGGGGAGGGGGGGGTCCCACCGAAAACGCACTCGTCTTATTATATGATACCTTGATTTCCGGATTTCAGCGGATGTACGAGTAAGCTGTTTACAAGAAAAGTCAACGTTTCCAGTTCTAAACATGAGGAGGTCTCCACATTTAGAACCCCCTTTTCTTTATAATTTATGACTGTATTTTACATAAATTCTGTGCAATAATCAAACCAGTCCCATTCACGAATCTGATAACCACTTTTTTGCCAAAATTCCAGGGGGGGTCCGGACCCCCGGTCCCCCCTCTGGATCCGCCCTTGGGCTAAACCAGAGGGTTTAGCCAATCAGGTGTGGTGTTGCTTTCAAATTTAGAAAATTCTGGAGAATAAGAATGAGAATGTTGTTAACAATGATTGGTGAATACGGACCCAAATCTATCTTTTAATGTTAATTTACAAAATCATGTAAAAATCTGTGAAAACAATCCATAAATCAAACATCACCAGGAAAACGCCTTTTACAAACAGTGCGGGAAGAAGAAAAGAAGAATATGTTGGCTACCATGCAGTACCTTTTCCGTTTTCCCACAATCATCGAATGCAGCCATTTGTGAAAAGGGGGCTTAATGTGCGATCAGACTGCACTTTTTGTTTATCTACACAGTCCTCAAAAGCTCATAGAATGGTACTCTCAGCAGCCTGAAGATAAAGATCAGTAGATCTAATCAAACAAGTGACATTTGCCATCGATCTTCGCCTTTAACCCTTTACTCCATAGATACTCATTTCTACGCATTGTTTGTAGGAGCCTTTGGAAAACATTGTGGCAAAAGGTGAAATTGCTCGTGACGAGCAATTTCACCTTTTGTCACAATGTTTTCTATGCTTTCAAAAGGTCTCATATACACATAAGAAACGGCTTCATCCTTGCTGTTATTCAGGGTCAATTAGAGATACCATAGAAATACCTTATGGGGTAAAGTGTTAAATGTTTATAGCATCAGGGATCATATATATACATAAGATATATATAAGATCCCTGATAGCATATAGTCCAAAATCGTCTTCCACGTATATAAGCCCCTTATAGTCCAGCTAAATTACTAAAATGAAATTTTCGATTCAGGCGAATTTAAAAACCCACATAATGGCTAACGTTATTTCAAAGTTAAATTTTTGGGAACAATATCTCCTTGGTAAATTTAGTGTAGATCTATAGGCTCTACAGGATCAAGCTGCACGTTCTGTGCAGTCTGATCTTGGATCTACATTATCCGCAAAAGGTCAGTTAGTAGCGCCTAGCCATACTAGCAGAAGGGTTAAGATTGACAAGATTTTTGAAATAGCATGCAATGGATTGTTAGAATTTAGATGCTCAAAAGGTGGGCTGAGCAGTACATTGTTACTTATTCTAACGTTATCGGCCTACCATTATAGGTATTTGGTACGCTAAATCTGAGGCATCTATGCCCTGATTAGGGGGGGTCAACCCATTACAATATAAGCCCTAACTTTTGACGACCCCGAGAAAGAAGCATTTAGAAAACATTGTGGGAGAAGGAGAAAATGCTGGTAACCAGCATTTTCTCCTTTTCCCACAATGTTTTCTACCCTTCACAAAACAAATTTCAAATTTTCATTCACTTCTATTTTGTCGCATTCAAATGCTTTCAATTTGGACCAGTCCAAAATTCTATTGTTTGGTAATGAGTTAATTGCATCTGCTAAAAATAATCGGATTAAGGCCAGCCTGAAAAGACTTATATTAGTCTTCGTAACTGTTTGCTTTTTGTACAATATTTTCTGCTTATCAGTTCAGGACCACATGATTGAAGTTGGCTGTTAGATCTGGACAGAATAGATTTATGTATCAATAATTCGTGAAGGACTGACTGTTATAATGTATCACACAGATCTTAAACCCCTTTTTGCGAGAACACGGTACATGTATATTTCAGCTTGCAGGAGACAGACTGAAGCACATTATCTCCCGCTACATGGTATTCTATAAATGCTCATCTATCTAATTTGGGCATCCTGGGTACAAAACCGAACAACTTTCCTACGCGACAACTGTTACTTTGAATCTCAAACTAAAATAAACGTTTACTCAAGAAAAGGCTACCTCGTGCAATTCACTCAGCTATGTTTAGAGAAATCTGTAGCTAAAGCAGATCTCATTTCTAAACGTAGTGATAAAAGCTGTTTTCTACATTGCTACTTCATAAAGCGTAATATTACAGTTTGCCCGCTTTCGGGGCTAGTGATGCGTCATATAAGACAGGTTGAATCTTCGAAGAATATGAAATGCCCAGACCACGGACTAACGCATATCCCTGCGTGTATAAAAAATAAATGAAATAAATAAAGGGTTTCAATAATCCATCCCAACTAAGGAGGTTATACATGTATCTGAGTCCGGATGATTACTGTCTGAGAAAAATCTTAGGGATTGATAAGGGACAAATGATAGATAGATCTAGTGAGCGATCTAACCTTGATCAAACCTCTGGCCCACATATTGTGTATTTAAGATCCCTACTCTGGCCCGAGCCCTCTCGTAAACTGGGAATGAAAATGCAAACCCCATGTTCTTGTGCGAATATTTGGGTAAATAACCCCTGTGTCAAAACCGTGTTGGTTAAAATTTCTTTTAAAGTAAAAAGTCCTGGTATATTAAACATTGATAGCCCTGTATCGCTCCACTGGCTAATAAGTAAAAACGCTGCAAGCCAAACATTACAATATTTGGCCAATTGGTTTCAAACTTGTAGACATACATTTTTTTATATAAAATCCTGCAAGAAAGTTATAACCCCTAGGCAAAGCGAAGTTTGACCCCAAAGCTATAATTACTTGAAGCCTCATACCAAATAATACAGGTCTAGAATGTGTGCTTATAAACAAGAAGATTTTCTACGTAAAGGCCCTGTAAAACATGAGATCCATGAGACAGGGCTAAATTTAGTAGCCCTAGTCTTTATTATGGTTGGTAATAAGATGACCTATACAGTTTTCACCACAAAAGCCCATGTAAAACATGTGACCCCTGGTAAGTGGACAAACTTGACCACAAGGCTATAATTTAGGCCCTCCTGGTAATGGCCCACTAGATAAAGGTATATGCACAATTTGGTAGGCCGTATAGCTAGATAAAAGTAGATTTTTAAAGTTTTCCCAAAATTAGCCCATGTGAAACTTGTGACCGCCAGGACGGGCCGGGCTATCATGTGGGCACCTCTGGTAGACAACCACTTGATAAAGCTAGATGCATAATTGGGTAGCCCTAGGCCTTATGGTTTGGTACAAGAAGATTGTTAAAGTTTTCCGTATATAAACCCATATAAAACTTGTGATCTCTGAGGTCAGGCCAAATTTGACACAAAGGCTATAATTTTGGCCCTCCTGGTAGAGGCCCACTAGATAAAGCTACATGCAAAATTTGATAGCCATAGGCCTTATGGCTAGGTGCAAGACGATTTAAAAAAATCCCAATTATGAGCTCATGTAAAACTTGTGACCCCCAGGACAAGGCCAAATTTAATCCCATGGCTATCAGTTGGGAATCCTTGGTAGACAACCACTCGATAAAACTAGATGCCCAATTAAGTAGCCCGAGGCCTTATGGGTTGGTACGAGAAGATTTTTAAAGTTTTCTCTAAATTAGCTCATATAAAACTTGTGATCCCTGAGGCCAGGCCAAATTTGACCCCAGGGCTATAATTTGGGAGCTCTTGAGATCGAGTTCATCTTGAGATGAAAACTTGTGATCCCCGGGATGGGGCCAATTTTGATCCAAGGGCTATTATTTGGCGGAACTTGATAGAGGTCCACTAGATAAAGCTACATGCCAAATTTGGTAGCCCCATGCCTTATGGTTTCAGACAAGAAGATTTTCGAAGATTTTCTATGTTCTTTCGTGTTTTTTATTTTGCCATGGCAAGAACAGTTTTTGAAGGAATCATTTTTTTTCAAGGAATTCTGAAGAGGACCATGGCAGGATCATTTCTGTGAAGTTTCATCAAAATTGGATAGACCTGTAGTTTCACAGATGTTTGAAATAAAAGCTAACGCACACACGGACGGACTCACGGACGGACGGACGCACGCATGACGGACACCGGGTCGTAACATAAACCCACTGGCCTTCGGCCAATAGAGCTAAAATTAATTAAGCAGTGCTCTGGAAAGAAAGGTAGATTAACGTTCCAATCGTTCAATTTCATCTTGTCTATAGAACCTACTCGCTACTTCAAACGAACAAGTCTTATACAAAACTTAGTGACTGCATGACTTGCGAATTCTTAGCTGAGAGAGGAATACAACAAGTTTCGTAGGCATGGAATGTTTAATTGGTATTCAAGGAAAGGGGTTTGTCATTGTAGCGGCCGATACCGTGTCAGCTAGAAGTATCGTGTCAATGAAGCAAGGTATTATTTCAATTTCACACCGGTAACTTTTGGGCCAACATTTGCTGCATTGAAAAGACAGTGAAAATCGCCGTCCTTGGTTATTTATTACTCTTTATGTAGTACACTGGTCAATCCCACTGTGTGGTAAAGAGTTAAACTTTCATCCTTGTCGAAGTTTACCGTCCATCTGAAGGTCAGCATCGGATCTACCTTCAGTGAGAAGGTGTCTGCTCCGATGCTATTTTTGTTACTGGTCTTCGCATACACCTTCCTATCAGCTCTCATTTAACACATCTGGAATAAATATGATTTTACCCGCATCTTTTCGGGACAAAATTTCCAATAGCAGCATGGATTGTTAGATAAATGAACAATCCATATTTCCAATAGCAGCATGGATTGTTAGATAAATGATTAATCTTTACAAAAAGACTGAGGTTTGTTATTATCTAAATCTTAGACAAAATTTTAGACTTGCCCAAATTGAAAACATTTGCAAACGACAATTTTATAGTGGCTCAAATGATGCAAGTTTGCTTGACCTCGTGGGAAAAGGAGAAATGCTGATTATCAGCATTTCTCCTTTTCCCACAATGTTTTCAAAAGGCTTCTTCCACAGTGTGGTTAAAAGTCATCATTGTGTGGTTAAGGGTTAACATCCTTTTGTCTGAATTCCTCTCACATTTTTATTTCTTTCAGATTTGGACAAGATGTTCAAACTAAATGATAAGCTACTGATGTTAGTGACTGGGGAATCTGGAGACACTGTACAATTTGCAGAATACATCGGGAAAAATATACAGCTGTATAAAATGAGAAATGGTATAAATTCTTTAGTTCAAACACTACATAAACAGAGTGAACATTGGGTGTATTGGGGTTTAACGCCACTTTAACAGCTAAGGTTATATCATGTGTTTCCTGGCTTTCTCATACCAGTACTAACACAACTTTCTTTCCACAGCCACCAACTACTTTTCTCACATGCTTCAGCAGAGGTGAGAGGCGAAAAAATGCCGGAAAGAAAGTTCGCCTCAACCGGGTATCGAACTCACAACCACTGAGCCACTCAGGCGGGTTAGAGTGAAAATTCTCACCCAATATGTTAGAGTTGTGTAGTGGCGTTAAAACACTTTATCAAATGACAAAAGTTTCGATTAGTTCAATTGAAAGCATTTGAAGACGACAAATGTGGCTCAGATGATTTAATTTGTCTCGAAAAGGGTAGAAAACAGTGTGGGTAAAGAAGAAAATGCTGGTTACCAGCATTTTCTCTTTTCCCATAGTGTTTGCAAGTCTTCTATCGTAGCATCACTATAAGTTTGGACTGTTTAGAGAAAGCTTTATAACCTTTTACCAAACAACAAAATTTTAGACTGGTCCAGACTGAAAGCACTTGCAGACGACAAAATAAACGTTACTAAAAATCGAAATTTGTTCTTCCAGGGTAGAAAACATTGTGGGAAAAGGAGAAAATGCTCGTTACCAGCATTTTCTCCTTTTTCCACAATGTTTTCTAAAGGCTTGTAATTCAGGATCTAAAAAAAACAGGGATTGTTTGGTAAAAGGTTAATTTTGACTCTGATATTGCTACATAGCATAATTATATACTTGTAAAAATCAGATTGCTGACTTTATGCAAATTAAGCTTGATCAAAACTGTTTACAAGGGGTCCGACGAATCACCGAAATACCGAAATACCACCGAAACACCGAAATACCCCATATTTTTTACAATTAAGTCATATAACCAATATAAAGGCGAAAATGTTGTGGGTTTTTTTTTTGTTACACAAACTTATCTTTATATTGATGAAAGGTAGTTAGTTTAAAACAAAATGACAAAATAACAACATACCATTGACGTCTGACGCAATGGATGTTCACCGAAATCCGAGCCCGTTGTCCACCGTAATACCCACACGACATAGTAAAATGCATCACCTTGTAGCTGTTTTACAAGGTTGATGTGTCAGATCTATATCCATAAATATGCTCGGAAAAAATTGTTTTCTTTCGTGATATTTGGAGAATGAAATTAAGAATTAACGGATCTAGAAAGACAACCGGCCGCCATTGTGAATCGGGTACACATGTTACCCGGCCTTAATTTGTAGACCTGTGTGTCTAAATTCCACGTCTACTGAGTCTGACGATAAATAAAATATCGATTTTGATCTAAATAATATAGATTTAATTGCAGTTCACCCCATAGGCCCGTAAACATAGTGGAAAAAGCAGAAAATGTCAAATGCGACACGCACGTGACGATGGATAAATCACGCAATGCTAATTTAGGTAAATTTACTTCGTTCGCAAATGGAACGCACTTGCACACTTTAAGTTAATGATTTAAAGAAATGAAATATAAGTGATAATTCCATCTGATGACTCCCAAGTTTGTATTTTGTGTAATAAAGGTCAGGTATTTCGGTATGTCAGGACTTGACGGGCGAGTAATTCGGCGATTGTTCTTCACGTGGATCAATGATCAATAGTATACTAACGACATTTTTCTGCTATCTTCTACATTATAATCTTCTCTAAAGTGATCATTACTTTAACTAATTGTGTTTTATGTGAAAAAGAGCCAAGTCTTGCGAAGGTTTAATCCCTAAATCAACAAATATTTACAGCGTCGAGTGGGTATTTCGGTGGACTTACATACGCCTGTCTCGGTGCATTGTTTACGTCGGGCCCCAGTGATACCTTGTTATTTTGTCATTACGATTTTAACTAACAGCCCTTCATCTCTATTGACATTATTTGGATCAAATTCCACAAAAAAAGATAAGCATAACACAGTAATAAAAAATAGGGGTATTTCGGTGTTTCGGTGGTATTTCGGTATTTCGGTGATTCGTCGGACCGGTTTACAAGAACAACTTACACTGTTTGCAAGAACAACTTAGATGTCTTTTTTATTTCTTTACATTAACTCTTTACCAAACGACAAAATTCTAGACTGGTCCAAATTGAAAGCAATTGCAGACGAAAAAAAAAAACGTTACTAAAAAATTGAAATTTGTGTCCAGCAGGATAGAAAACATTGTGGGAAAAGGGGAAAATGCTGGTTACCAGCATTTTCTCCTTTTCCCACAATGTTTTCAAAAGGTTTTCATCTCCGGGTCATAAAAACCAGGGATTGTTTGGTAAAGGGTTAAAAGGCATAGTAAGTTTTAAAAATACACTTCATAACGTTGAATAGATACCAGTTTCTTCAGCTTTTCACCCTTTACCAAACAATCATTCTTTTTTACGACCTTGAGATAAAAGCCTTTTGAAAACATTGTAGGAAAAGGAGAAAATGCTTGTAACCTTTTTCCACAATGTTTTCTACCCTGCTGGAAACAAAGTTCAAGTTTTGAGTTAGGTTTAATTTGTTGTCTGCAAGTTCTTTCAATTTGGACCAGTCTAAAATTTTGTTGTTTGGTAAAGAGTTAATTGTTGAGAGTTAATTGGGGCAATTTTTACATTTATGAACAATTGAATATGTTATACTAGATGTTTATGAAAAGAATCATGAAGATGTCAGCTAGAGTTCTGAAAATGTTTTTTTTTATGTTTCAGGTTACGATCTGTCACCACATGCAGCTGCGAATTTCACTCGGAAAAACTTAGCAGATTACCTGAGAAGCTCGGTATGTGTCTTTTTTTGCCGTTTTACATTTCACTATGTGCTCTTAACTATTTAACCCTTTACCAGATGACAACATTTTAACATTGTCAAGATTTAAAGCATTTTCAGAAGACAATTTCAGTGTGGATAAAATGGTGCAGTGATAGGGTAGGAAATATTGTGGGAAAAGGAGAAAATGCTGGTTACCAGCATTTTCTCCTTTTCTTGCAATGTTTTCAAATGGCTCTAGGTTATTTTGTGGTAAAGGATTAAACAGCAAAATTTTAGAGCCATCCAAACTGAAAGCCTGTGCAGGCAACAAAATATATGACTCAGGGTTGTTAAAATTTGTCATTGTGTGGCACAGGACCAAAATGTAGACTTGTCAAAGTTGAAAGCATTTGCAGCTGAGAAAATAGATAAGAATCACAAACACTTTTTCTTTTTTCCACAGTGTTTTCAAAAGCTTACTTTCTCAGGGTTGATAAAATTCCAAGTTGAAACATTGTTTCAGACTCAGCTGGGCAAAGTACTTTTCTAAAGTCTGGTTACCGAGTTAGTTCCGTTTACTAGTATTTTGCTGAGTCGAGTCAGAACTTTGTTTTTAAAATCACCAGTAGCAAAAAGTTTCAATGTAAGTCAGCCTGCCCAGGCTGCGCAGCCTGGCCTGGGTCGATACGTTTTGCAGATACATGTATATTAAGCCCCCTTTTTGCATAGCATGGCTCATTCATTTCATGTAAAGAAGGCTGTAGATTTTATTTTAATGTCATATTTTCCAGACACCATATATGGTGAACTCACTACTGGCAGGTTACGATGAGACAGAAGGGGCATCTCTATATTTCATGGATTATCTTGCATCCCTAAACAAAGTACCTTTTGGGGCTCATGGCTATGGTTCCTTTTTTACAGTTAGCATTCTCGACAGACATTATCATGAAGGTTTGTTTGTTTGTATGGTAGGAGTTTAAGATCATTTTTACAAGTTATATATTACAGTGGTCAGTGCATCAACATAATTATGTGTTTTGTGGCTATCTCTTACTAGTACTTGAACAACTTTCTTCCAAGCCCTTGACTACAGGTACTTTTCTCACACGCAGTAGAAGTAGAAGGGGAAAATTCTCTTGAAAGAAAGTTTGTGGCCTCAACCGTGTACCAAACTGCCATCGACTAGGTCACAGGTCAGATACAAGAAACTATGAGCTACCCTCCTGGACTATCATGAAAGTAGTTTCATAGTAGATGGCATTAGTTTTTGGTCATTTTACCTTCTTCTCATGTTTACTTATGGTCTTGTTCCTTGCATTTTCCAATGTACCCTTTACCAAACAATCCACGTTTAATGACCTTGAGAGGGGGAGCTTTTAAAAACATTGTCAGAATGGGATTTCTTTTGGAGTTTAACACTGCTTTTAACAGCTAAGCTCATTTCATGGCGGTCAGTTCACTTATGCATGTTTCTTTGCTTTCTCACATCCATACTCATACAACTTCCTTTCCTAGCATCTGATTTTCTCCCATGCATCAGATGTAAGAGGAAAAAAAATCACAGGAAAGAAAGTTTCCTGCTTCAATCAGGTATTGAACGCACAAGCACCTAGTCATTAGTTTTGGTCTTCATATTTTCTGTTCATGTTTCTCTCTCTCTTGTTCTGCCCTTTTCCACTAAAGTGTTTTCAAAACAATTCCATGTTTTATAAATTCGGGGAAAATAAGGCTTTTGAAAACATTGTGGGAAAAGGTAAATATGCTGGTTACCAGCATTTTCTCCTTTTCCCAAAATGTCTTCAAAAGGCTACTTTTTCAGGGTCATGAAAACCAGGGATTGTTTTGGAAAGGGTTAACCCATTACTACACAATCCCTACTTTTGACGCCCCTGAGAAAGAAGCCTTTTGAAAACATTGTGGGAAAAGGAGAAAATGCTGGTAACCAGCATTTTCTCCTTTCCTCACAATGTTTTCTACCTTTCAGAAAGCAAATTTCAAATTTTGGGTCACTTTTATTTTGTCGTCTGCAAATGCTTTTGATTTGGACAAACCTAAAATTTTGTCGTTTGATAATGATTTAATTACTAGTTTGATTATGAAGTAAATATCTTCAGTCATGGATAGAGGTGTAATGATGTCAAAGTGTTTGCGATGCAGACAATAATGACTGCGACAGGGTTATGATAGTACCTCAACGTTTTCTTTGAAAACAGCTTAGCTAAAATATGTCTGTCCAAGGCAAAAGGCTATTAGCCCATATACCACACAATTCCTACTTTTGATGGCCCTGAGAAAGAAGCCTTTAGAAAACATTGTGAGAAAAGGAGAAATGCTGGTAACCAGCATTTTCTCCTTTTCCTACAATGTTTTCTAGCCTAGACAAAATAAATTTCAAATTTTCAGTCACTTTTATTTTGTTGTCTGCTAATGCCTTCGATTTGGACAAGCCTAAAAAATTGTTGTTTGGTGTCGATTTAGAACCTTGATTCTTTTTTTATTTATAGATATAACGGTTGATCAAGCACAAGCTTTGTTACAGAAGTGTGTGAATGAGGTAAGAAAATCCAATCTCAGTGTTATAAAGAACTTAATGAGCCTTGCTCTGGAAAAAAGGGGCTTAATGCATCTCCATGTGGCTTGATACTGAGCAAGTCGTCACATAACTATAGATAAAAAAATCCATTTTGTCTATTAGCCCTTTACCACACAATGCCAACTTTTAACGACCCTGAGAAAGAAGCCTTTTGAAAACATTTCGGGAAAAGGAGAAAATGCTGGTAACCAGCATTTTCTCCTTTTCCCAAAATGTTTTCTACTCCATCAAAAAATGATTACACGGTTTTCTACTCCATCAAAAAATGATTGCACTGTTTGAGCCCACATTGAAATTGTTTTCTGCAATTGCTTTTGATTTGGACAAAGCTTAAATTTTGTCGTCTAGTAAAAGGTTAACTGACATAGGTGCACTGGTTCTTTTACTAGCAGGAAATAACCTGTAGCAAAAGGTTTTGGCCCAGTGACCTGGGTCAATATTTTTTGCAGATGCATTAAGCCCCCTTTTCACAGAGCATAGCTGAACTGTATATTCTACAAGTATTATATTTTTTATGACCAGCACCTTTTGCCACATAATCCACTGTTTTACAGAACAAGAGAAAAAGGAATTTTGAAAACATTGTGGGAAGAGTAGAAAATGCCGATTAGCAGGATTTTCAACTCTTCCTCAACGTTTTCTACTCTTTCTAAGACAAATTTTCTCCTTTTTTTTTTAACATTTTCCTTGTCGCCTGCAAATGCTTTCAATTTGATTCAGTAAAACTTCTGGCGTATTGTTAACGACAAAATTTACAGATGACAAGTTCAGTGCCTCTAAAATGGCAGTCTTGCTCAATCGGGTAGAAAACATCATGGTCAAAGGAGAAGATGCTGGTTACCAGCATTTTTTCCTTTTCCCGCAGTGTTTTCAAAAGGCTTTTTTTCTAGGGTTGTGTAAAGTTGTTATTGTGCGGTAAAGGTTAAATAGTCAAGAGACTAAAATGTTAGGTATGAGATGATTTGCTTGATATTATGGAAATTCATGAAGCACCCATTTTGCTAAAGTACAGCCCATATTTTTCCTGCAGTATGTACATGTATATAACATTATGTGTAATTCTAAAGTCTTCTCTTTTCAAAAGGGGCCCTAGGTGGTTCAGTGGTAAAGTTCAAGACTTAAGACCTGAGTACCCTTGGTTCGAGCCACACTTGATCCACTGGGTCCTTGGTCGAGTGTCCTCTGGCAAAACACTCTAGATCCCCAGCTTAGTACAGGTGAAACCCAGGGAATACATGAATATGTGAGCTTTCTCATATTGATATGACTGAAATAATATTGAAAGCAGCTTAAAACACACAATCTATTAACTTCTCTTTTCAGATAAAACAGAGGTTTATCGTTAACATGCCAACATTCAAAGTTCGAAGTGTAGATAAGGACGGGATTCATGATCTACCTGATTTAAAAGCTGTGTAATTTTATGTGATTTCTCATTCTACTGTCATTAGTCGAGTCTTTCTACATTGAAAGAAACTTTCAGTTCATCTAGGACTTTCAAATACAAGCATACACAAACAATCTCTCATGTAATATGGGAAGCAATATTTTGAACTTTCTGAATTGGCTCATTTAACCTTTTATGGCACAATCTCGAGTTTGAACAGCCTTGAGGAAGAAGCCTTTTGAAAAAATTGTAGGAAAAGGAGAAAATGCTGTTAACCAGCATTTTTTCCTTTTCCCACAATGTTTTCTACCTTATCAAAAACAAACTCCATTGTTCGATCCTCTCTTTTATTGTTGTCTGCAAATATGTACAATCGGGGAAAGTCTACTTTTTGCTTGCTGTCAAAGCTTCTTGAGTTAATTTGATAATCGGGTAAATAACAGACATTAAACTAATCTTAAATTTGAAACATCAGGAAAACAGCATAGCAACGGCTAAAATTAACTGTAAAATTTGAAACACTCTGAAGTGTGATAAACAGAGACGAAAGTTATTTATTAACAGTGGTCATGGAATATGTTCCAGATGAACTTCAATTTTCAGCACAATACTGTACAATTCCGACTTATTGTATGCAAAGTGAATAAAATTTATGTGCTATCATCTGTAATACTTTGAAGCTGGTCAGTTGTGTTCTGTGAACCTCTTTAAACCCTTTGCCACACAATCCGAACTTTTGTCCACCCAAAAGAAAAGGCTTTTGAAACACTTTAGGAAAAGCTGGTGACATGCATTTTCTTCTTTTCCCTCAATCTTGTCTACCAATGAAAAACAACACTGAATTTGTCGTCTGCAAATGCTTTGACCCTATACCAAACAATCCCTGGTTTTGATGACCCCGAGACTTTCATCTATAGAAGATTCTGGAGAATAAGACAAAGAATATTCTTAAGAATGGTTGGTGAATACAATCCCTGATATTAGTGAACGGAATGTTGAAATATGTATGCTGCCAATCATGCAACTCAAGTCTACACCAAAGAACAAAATTTTAAACTTGTCCAAATTGAGAGTACTTGTAGATGACGGATGAAAATGTAGATCAAATGGAGAAAATTGTCTTTGAAACATTGTGGAAGAAGAGCTTCGCCAGGCAGTGCATATATGCCCATAATGGCTTGTCAGTGTAATAGGTTAAAATCGAGAATGCCTGCATACAGGAATATTTTAAAAGTCCTATGCACAAACTACATATTAAAGAGATTCATTGTGGTAAGTTTGAACTTATTCCAATGAAAACTGTGGGAGGAGTTGGGCACACATGAAATTGCTAACGGACAGACAGACGGTTGATCAGGTCTGAACGCAATACAACCCTTTGGGCATATAAAAATGAGAAAATAGTTTCCAGCACTTCCTTCTTTTCCCCCGTTTTCCACACTTTCATGGACAATTTTCACCATTTGAACAACATTTAACTAATTCTCTGCAAATAATTAGGATTTGAACAACTCCATAATTTTGATATTTTATGATGAATTCCAGCTTTTAAAAACCTTGTGGGAAAAAGAGAAAATGCTGATAACCAGCATTTTCTCCTTTTCCCACAAGGTTTTTTTACACTTTCATAGACAATTTCCACCATTTAAGGTACATTTGTTACCTGCCAATGATAAGGATTTGATCATCTGATAACGGGTTTGGGTAAACATGAAACCAAGTCTCGACTTTTTATATTTGTTATCTTTATTGCTAAAAACAATGATCTCCTTTTATCATAATTATGCTCTATTATTTTAATATTCTAACATCAAGTCACTAACTGATGCCTTCGTATCCAGTTCATACTTTCATCCAGCCTTTATATTTCCTAAAATTCCCAGAATAGTATTATTTTTGCCGTATCCAAGTTGAATATGAGTGTTTGCAGATGACATATTAAATGTGACCCCCCCCAAAAACCCATTACCACACAATCCCTACTTTTGACGCCCCTGAGAAAGAAACGTTTAGAAAACATTGTGGGAAAAGGAGAAAATGCTGGTAACCAGCATTTTCTCCTTTTCCAACAATGTTTTCTACTCTTCACGAGACAAATTTTAAATTTTCAGTCACTTTTATTTTGTCGTCTGCAAATGCTTTCAATTTGGGCAAGCCTAAAATATTGTCGTTTGGTAATGGGTTAAAAAAAAAAAATGTTGCCAGCAATTTTTTCCTATAACCCCAGTGTTTTCAAAAGCCTTCTTTCTCAGGGTAATTAATATACAGAATATTTCAGTACAGTGTAAGTATAAGCTCAATACATACATAACTTCTTATTACAGATCCATTCTACTCATAGGCACATCTCAGTTGTCATATTCATTCACAATAATTGTAAATTGAAATTTACCTTTCAGTTCTATGACAAGCCAAGTGATTGGCTGAAACATGTTACCTTCACCAATCAGATGGCTAGTTCAAAGATTTTTTTTAAATGCCACTGTAAAAGCATTGCCTGATGCCTTGGATTTTCCTTTACCATACTAAAGAAGCCTTGGATATGTTCACTGCAAGACTGCTCACAGTGTGCATCCTGATTGTATTTTAACCCTTTACTCCATAGATACTCATTTCTACACATTGCTTGTAGGAGCCTTTGGAAAACATTGTAGCAAAAGGTGAAATTGCTCGTAACGAGCAATTTCACCTTTTGTCACAATGTTTTCCATGCTATCAAAAGATGTCATTTACACATAAGAAATGGCTTCATCCTTGCTGTCATTTAGGGTCAATTAGAGATGCCAAAGAAATGCTTTATAGGGTAAGGGGTTAAATCTGTACTTAGCTGTTTCAAGTTTCAATAATAAGACTTTTGTAAACATAATGGGAAAAGAAGAAAATGCTTGTCACCATCATTTTCTTCTTTTCCAACAATATTTCCTATTCTTTCAATTAGAAATAACATCATCGGAGCAACATTTAATTTGACAACTCTTCACAACCAAGAAAAAATGGTTCTTTGAGAATGCAACCAACATTTTCTCCTTTTTATCCCTTTACCAAACAATTTGTGGTTTTCAAGACTCTGGGAAAGAAGCCTTTCCCCTTTTCTCACAATGTTTTCAACCTTTCCCAGAATGAATTTAAATTTTCAGTCACTAATTTTGTCGTCTGCAAATGCTTTAAATTTGGACTGGTCTACAATTTTGTTATTTGGTAAAAGGTTAAACCATGTTTTCTACAGTTTCAAAGTCAATAATTCTTTATAACCCCAAAAGATCAGGTCATTTTCTGTAGAGTCTGATCTATATTTACACTGTATAGACACCAAGTTGAATTGTACTTAGCTCACTTTGGGAAAAAAAGATAAACGGTTTCTTTATTTTCTTTTAACTCATTGCCAAATGACAATATTTTAGACTGGTCCAAATTGAGAGCATATGCAGACGACAAAATAAAAATTACTGAAAACTTAAACTTTGTTTTGGAAAGGGTAGAAAACATTGTGGGAAAAGGAGAAAATGTTACCAGCATTTTCTCCTTTTTCCACAATGTTTGCAGAAGACACTTTCCCTAGGTTTGAATTTAAGTGACTTATAGTAAAACCTCATTTCTTGAAAGATACAGAAAACTTACTGGGTAAAAAAAAATACATATAATACCTTAGCGTGGTGTCTGAGGTTGTGATTTAGAGCATCGGCCTCATATTCATTAAGTCCCAAGTCTGAGACCCTGGACAACATGTCAAATTTGGGAAATTTTTCAAGGGCCTACACATTCAGCTAGAGTATTAGAACAGGAAGCAGAATCGAGAGAGATCAGGAAAATTGTACGAACTTGTTTCTCAATCAATGTAAAATAATTATGTTTAAACTAGAATTTCTTTTGACCTTCATTTGTACTTGGTTTAAACTTTCTACTTAAGATTCAAAGACGATAATTTACAAATATTACACATAACCAATTTAAGGGTCATAGGTTCGAATCTGGCTGGGGTTATTATTTAGAAATCTTTTAGTATTACTCAACAAAATTGACCTGTCATTCAGTAATTTTCATCATGCTCTGTGAATTTCATATCGTCAGTTTGCTTCCAAAACCTAATAACTACAGCTTGTTACAAGCTGTAGTTACAAGGTTTTGGAAGCAAACTGACGATATGGTCATTTGTTTGCAACCCCCAATATGAAATTGTACGATAAAACTTCAGTATGACCTGCAAAAATTCACTGAGTATTGAATCAGATACAGGTAAAACTGTTGCATGATATGGTAAAAGTTTAACTCATTACCAAACAACAATATTTTAGGCTTGTCTAAATTGAAAGCATTTGCAGACGACAAAATAAAAGTAACTGAAAATTTGAAATTTGTTTAGTGAAGGGTAGAAAACATTGTAGGAAAAGGAGAAAATGCTGGTTACCAGCATTTTCTCCTTTTCCCACAATGTTTTCTAAAGGTTTCTTTCTCAGGGGCATCAAAAGTAGGGATTGTGTGGTAATGGGTTAACCAGACTTCTTCAGTACCTACGTACAAGAACAATAGAGTTACGACAGTATGTAGTATGTATAGGCACAAATACGAATAACATGTCACAGATATTAATATGGACTTCAATCAACCATCCTTAGGCTGCTTTGTGACTTGGATCTCTTTTGCAGACAGTGTAGATTAAAATCAGACCGCACAAAACATGCAGCCCAATCTTGGACCTACACTGTCCTATACCCTATTTTTTCCCACTGACATCAACTTTAAAATAGCAAATATTTCTAACTTAATATTGAGTTGAAATTTTTACTTTCATGTATTTAGCAGCTTCGGGTTAAAATGGACTTCAATCGTTAACAATATGAAGAACAATAACAGCTTGAATACATAACAATACTGTAACAAAATGGTACAACGGGCATTTGAGTATAATAAACCAATTTCTTTTACATCAGTAGAAAACCTAAAGTTACACTTCTACTAAAATAACATCAGCCCTTAACCCATTACCACACAATCCCTACTTTTGACGCCCCTGAGAAAGAAGCCTTTTGAAAACAATGTGGGAAAAGGAGAAAATGCTGGTAACCAGCATTTTCTCCTTTTCCCCCAGTGTTTTCTACCCTTCCCAGAACAAATTTCAATTTTTCAGTCACCTTTATTTTGTCATCTGCAAATGCTTTCAATACGGACCAGTCAAATTTTCCCGTGTGGTAAAGAGTTAAACTTTTAACAAACTAAGGCTGTCACTGAATGTGACTTAATACCCCTGCCAGCACTTTGACAGAAAAAAGTGTCTGGTTCAAGGGGAGATAATTCCTCAAGCAGAAAGAGTCGACACTTGAAAATTGCAGATTGCAAATCTTCAATATATGATTAGTATAGGCGCATTTCAATATAACTGAAAGAAAACTGTAGGAGGAGTTCGCAACTCAAAATACATGTAACTAGTATTTTGTGCACACACAGACAGACAGGCTGATTCCAGTATATCCCCGAAAACATTCGTTTTTCAGGGGTATAATGAAACAATGTTGGGCTCGACCGAAGTGAAAGCATTTGCAGATGATAATTTACATATGGCAAAAATGATGGAATTTGTCTTTGATAGAGTAGGAATCATTGTGGGAAAAGTAAATGCTGGTGACCAGCAGTTTCTCCTTTCCCACAATGGTTTCAAAACGCTTCTTTCTAAGGTTTTCTCCTTTTTCCACAATGTTTTCAGAAGGCTTCTTCCTCTGTGCCGTAAAAACCAGGGATTGTTTGGTAAAGGTTTAAACCATAATTCTGTTACAGGAAAAAAATCATTGCTTGTAGTTATCTCCTCCCATCTGTAATGTGTTTTTACACCAATGTATGATAATGCTTTCTTTGTGATCACAACAATATTTGTAGAAATGCCTCGAAAAACAATGTTTAGAACTCAATGCAAACAACAAATTTAACTGGAAATATCTATGGACGACAAAAATTAAATAAGGACAAATGAACTGAAGTGTTCTGACATAAAAGAGAACAAGGTGATAAAAAGAGAAAATACTGTTTACCAGCATTTTCTCTTTTTTCCTCAATGTTTTCGAAACTTTTTCTTCGTCAGGTTCATGAAACAAAGGATTGTTTAGTAAAGGGTGAATCATACTTAAAATTACATTGAAATCACAGAGGTTTATCATTCAACAACATTTATTTTCTTTTCAATTTCAAACTACAGCTGTGACTGAATGTGACTCAACCCTTTCCCAAACAATCCCTGGTTTTTACGGGTCTGGAATAGAGGCCTTTTGAAAACCCTGTGGGAAAAGGAGAAAATGCTGGTAACCAGCATTTTCTCCTTTTCCCACAGTGTTTTCTACCCTTCCCAGATAAAATTTCAATTTTTCAGTCACCTTTATTTTGTCGTCTGCAAATGCTTTCAATTTGGACCAGTGTAAAATTTTCTCGTGTGGTAAAGAGTTAATACCCCTGCCTGCGCTTTAACATAAACAGGCAGCTATTTGTCCACAGACGGACACAAGGACAGAGAGACAGGCAGATACCAGTATTGCCCCGAAAACATTTGTTTTGCAGGGGTATAATGATTACTTGACTCACCCTTTTGTTTCATGCTTTCATTTCAGACGAAGACTCTATTTCAAAATTAGTGTAAATAGATCACCACAGATAGGTGCTTGGCTGAAGTTGTTTGACTTGATTTTCAGTGAAAATTGTTGACACAAGGGCCATAACTTGTTGACACAAGGGCCTCATTGACACAAGGGCCATAACTTGACACAAGGGCCATAACTTGACACAAGGGCCTCATTGACACAAGGGCCATAACTTGACACAAGGGCTATAACTTGACACAAGGGCCATAACGTGTTGACACAAGGGCCTCACTGACACAAGGGCCATAACTTGTTGACAAAAGGGCCATAACTTGTTGACACAAGGGCCATAACTTGTTTGATGGTTACCTGCCTCTGCCCCCTTTTGAAAGTTAAACAATTTCTCCAAGGTCGAAGAATATATATTTATTAATGAAAGACACATGATAAAATGTCAAAGTTTTTGCATGAGGACCATCCAGACAACAAAAGCACAATGATAATACCTTCATGTTTTTGTAAAATAAGAAAAGCTGCACTTAAAACTGGACATATAATAAAACAAGCTGTGTATGTTTCATTTTAGCTTCACAACTTAGTAATCAATAGACAGACAAAAGAAGATCACAACTAGATTTTAACTGTATTTGATGAAGTAATTTGTCACATAATGTTCCTTATATTCAGTGTAATACAGCCATAACTAATTTTCTATACATTTATGCTTTCAGTACTTTATTATAGAAAATCAGCAAATTATATCTTAAAATTCACCGGTGAATATTGTAACATTTACTTTTGACATAATACAGATATTTATAGAACATTAATGGATTTTTTAAGTGGGTTAACTCTTTACCAATTGAAAAAATTTTGGACTAGTCTAAATTAAAAGCATTTGCAGACGACATAATAAATGTGAATCAAAAATTGAAATTTGATTTGGAAAAGGTAGAAAACATTGTCGGAAAAGGAGAAAATGCTGGTTACCAGCATTTTCTTCTTTTCCCACAATGTTTTCAAAGGCTTTCTTTTTCAGGGTTTTCAAAGTCGGGGTTGAGTGATAAAGGTTAAAGTCACATCTCATGACATCACAAATGACATCTGTTACACCTAGCCAGAATCCAACTAAACTGAGTAGATCTATCTATTTGCTTGAAAAATGCACCTGTTTGTTACGGTGAGCAAAAATTAGGAGAAAAAAGAAAAACTGAACAGCAAAGAAATCAGATCACTATTTTTTTCGGCGTATAATCATGTGAAACGCAACAGCCATAGTTTTACGCAACAGCTTTGCCACTCGTGAAAATATTGCCCTTGCTGTTCACTCCATGAAAAAAATTTCGGTCATTCAGAGAAACATGTTGTTATCCTCTTTTACCTTATACATGTTAGAGTTAACCCATTACCACACAATCCCTACTTTTGACGCCTCTGAGAAAGAAGCCTTTTGAACACACTGTGGGAAAAGGAGAAAATGCTGGTTACCAGCATTTTCTCCTTTTCCCACAGTGTTTTCTACCCTTCCCAGAACAAATTTCAATTTTTCAGTCACCCTTATTTTGTCGTCTGCAAATGCTTTCAATTTGGACCAGTCTAAATTTTCTCTTGTGGTAATGGGTTAAACAAATAGTGCTATACTTGGTCAGAGCTCCTTTATCATACACCCCAGTTCTAAACATTGCTGAGTAAGAATTTTGTGAAACAGACTGTCAAAATTGAAGATTGTGACAAAGCTGCAAATTTTATCTTTGTTAGATTCAAAAAAATATCATTTTGATGCATACATGCTTCTTTGTAATTATTATTCTTTCATCTATCCACCTGTCAAAGAATTCAATATAGGCTTTCACTCTATACCAAATGACAAAAATTTAGCCCGATCCAAATTGAAAAGCACTTGCAGACCACATAATAAAAGTGACCGAAAATTTGAAATTTGTTTTGTGAGGGTAGAAAACATTGTGGGAAAAGGAGAAAATGCTGGTAACCAGCATTTTCTCCTTTTCCCACAATGTTTTCAAAAGGCTTCTTTCTCTGGGTCATTAAAAGTCGGTAAAAAGTTTAGTAAGTTTCGTAACTTTCATTTATATTTCAATACAAGTGCATATGCCCTAACCCTTTCCCAATTGACAAAATTTTGGACAAGTCCAAATTGAAAGTGTTTGCAGACAACAAAATAAATGTGAATCTAAAACTGAAATTTAACTTGGAAAGGGTAGAAGACATTGAGTGAAAAGGAGAAAATGCTGGTTGACAGCATTTTCTCCCTTTTCCACAATGTTTTCAAAGGCTTTCTTGCTCAGTTGTGAGGCAGTCCTAAGATTTTATGACTCTGAGAAAGAAAGCTTTCAAAAACGTTGTGGGAAAAGCAAGAAAATGCTGGTAACCAACCAGCATTTTTCTCCTTTTCCCACAATTTTTTTCTAACCATTCTAGTTTTGTAACAAATTCTAACAAATCGCAATTTTTTTTCCACATCTATTGTAGTGTCTGCTGATACTTTCACTTTAGATCTGTCTAAAATTCTGTTTTGTGGTAAACAGTTGACAGAAAAATAAAAAGAAGGTCATATAGCCTCTTCTAAATTCCCTTCCAGGTGATCACTTTAACCCTTTTCCCAAACAATCCCTTGTTTTCATGATCCCTGGGCAAGAAGCTTCTGAAAACAATGTGGGAAAAGGAGAAAATTCTGGTAACCAGCATTTTCTCCTTTTCCCACCATGTTTTCTACCCTTTCCAAATCAAATTTCAATTTTTGGTTCAGGTTTATTTTGTTGCCTGCAAATGCTTTCAATTTGGACTAGTCTAAAATTTTGTTGTTTGGTAAAGAGTTGAAATGTATCGTTTCCTCCACATTTCATCAGTTTTCAGAAGTCTGGGTGTGACTATTCCGTTCCTTAGCAAGCAAAAGCACTTTTCTTGAGAGTTCCGTCACATTGGTGTCATCACACTGCACGATAAGCTCCTCCAGTATTTCGTGGACGTTTTCTTCCAAAAGCATGGTGCAATATCTCTGACCTGTAAATATGTACGAAATCCTCTATGAAAACGGGTTTAATTCATTTGCAAAAAGTATCAACCCAGATCAGCCATTTGTCTAAGAAAGATTGGAAAACATTAGGGGAAAAGGAGAAAATGCTAAAAACTAGCATTTTCTTCTTTTAACGCCATGTTCGATATTCTTCCATAGACAACATTCAATTTTTGAGAAACAATCGTCATCTGCAAATGCTGCCAAAAAAAAAGGGCTAACAGTTGTTGAGCTTAGTTTATTAACAATAAACTAAGCTCAACAACTGACATTTTGTTTCCAGCAGGGTAGAAAACATCGTGGGAAAAGGAGAAAATGCTGTTTACCAGCATTTTCTCCTTTTCCAACAATGTTTTCAAAAGCCTTCTTTCTTCAGGTCGTTAAGTCGGGATTCTGTGGTAAAGGGTTAAAAGTATGGAAATTACTGAGAAGATGACGATCTGTTATTGTAGAAAGTCCAAGTGTTAGTTGCTGACTGAGAAATTGATTTCAAAACTGGATTAAAATCTATAAAGTAACTGTGTCTGTTGTTTACTTTCTGCATGAAATTAAAATTCTTTTTTCTGCCAGCGACTAACATACAGCCCTTGACCTTTAACATAGACATCTGAAAATGCCCAGAATTTTGCATGGCAGTACCTGCTGTAACGCTACCTCACAGAGAGCCATGATATGTTGTTGCAAAGTAAACCTCAGTGCCTTCAGTTTTACCAAACTTGCTAGATTTATGGCTTGAAGAGAAAAGAAGAGTTGAAGCAGGATTGACTGTATACTGTTGGAAGCCATTGTCAACATATTTCAGTAATATAGCAGTAGCCAGTGCACCTATCCCTGCTTTCTCAGAGCTTCTGTTACCAGTGGTTTGCATAATATTCTTCCCAAGCTATTGGCTCCCTCCCCACACAATTATCACTGAATCAATGATCAGGGATGAGAGAGGAATGAATCCTGTCACAATGACTTAATCCTCTAAAAGAAATTGGCCAAGTGGGTATTCAAAGAAGCAACCACCTGTTCTCTTGTCCCGTAAGCTACCCTTTGTGCTACCAGGCCCAGCTGGTGATTTGAACCAGTTACCCTTTATTCTCAAGTCCTGTACGTTAACCACTGTGCAACCAGGTTAGAGTAGTAGGAGAAACTTTCTATTATAAGGTTGTATTAGAAATATACAAACCATTTTTGGTGCAAACATGTAAAATGGCCCATACAGCCCATAACTGTACAGCAGGTATGTCCTTGGCTTTCAGCAGTGGTGTGAATGGCTTAAAAGTCCTGTAATAACCCAAATTATGAATTAGCAGCATTTTTTCCATTTCTCACAATGTTTTCTACTATTTAACTATATACCACACAATCCAGACTTCTGATGACCCTCAGAAAGAAAGCCTTGAAAACACTGTGAGAAAAGGAGAGAATCCTGGTAACCAGCATTTTCTCCTTTTCCCACAATGTTTTTCACCCTTCACACTTCAAAATTCAATTTTAGATTCATTTTTATTTTGTCTGCAAATGCTTCCAATTTGGACTAGCCCAAAATTTGTTATTTTGTAATGAGTTAACCCATTACCACACAATCCCTACTTTTGATGCACCTGAGAAAGAAGCCATTAGAAAACATTGTGGGAAAAGGAGAAACAGCTGGTAACCAGCATTTTCTCCTTTTCGGACAATGTTTTCTACCCTTCACAAAACAAATTTCAAATTTTTAGTCACTTTTATTTTGTTGTCTGCAAATGCTTTCAATTTGGACAAGTCTATAATACTGTTGTTTCATAATAAGTTAATGGATCCATTATGACGACTTTGGTAAAGAGTTAAAGACAAATTGCATCATGACAGGCACATCTAGAGTCGTCTACAAATGCTTTTAATTTGGACAAGTCTAACATTTTGTCAAGTGGTAAAGAGCCAAATGACATACTGATAACTATTATGTATACTGGCAGTGAAAACAAATTTCTTGGTCTTGCTTATTTCCATAGGAAATTTATTATTATCAATAAATACTGAATATATAGAGGATATTTGTTTTTTTGGTGAAAGATCGAAATATTTCACCGTGTGAACACCATTGGTAATATTTTCACTAGTGGCTGCACCACCCGTAAAAATATTACCAATGGTGTTCACTTGATGAAATGAATTTCGATCTTTCACCCCCCCCCCCCCCCAAAAAAAAAAAAATCTATTTATTTCATGCCTTTAACCCTTTCTGGCGGCAGCTTTCTCAAAATCCAGTTGAGTTCTTTTCCCTTATTCCCAGTGGCGTACCTTTCCCGCATAACAAGTCATTACAATATTACGTCAGGCGCGAGAAATATAAGGTATACGACGTCATATTTCTTATCTGGTTGTGAGGCATGCGCAATTTACTTTGGCAACAAGAACGTGAAAATCGGTATTTTCGCTGGTGGTACCAGCGTAAGATTGAAAAATATTTTCACTGCTATCTCTCGATATCCTACCCGAAAGCATGAAAAAGTATGTTGTAATAAATTTCCTGGCACTTGTATTTTGACAAAATTTGTTACTGTGTGAGACAAAAGGTCAAAATGGGATTTTTTTTTAGCAGCCAGAAGCCAATACAAGCACCACAGACATACAACATAATAGCCCTTTATCATATAATTACTAATTTCATTGACAAAGTATAGCAAATACTGACATTAAGTCAATAGTAAAACAAAACTAGAGCTGTCATTGATTGCAATAGGACACATGTATTTAAGTATAAAAATTACAGGTATACCATAAATGGTAATGTACAAATAAAATCTTACCGATATGCAACCATTTCACCTCTAGGAAGATCCCATTTCAGCACCACATCATACTGAAAAAAAAAAAAAAATGGTTGTATATCAGTCATTACTTCAATCATTTCTTAACACATTACCAAATGACAAAATTTTAGACTGGTCCAAGTTGAAAGCATTTGCAGACGACAAAATAAAAGTGACTGAAAATTTGAAATTTGTTTTGTGAAGGGTAGAAAACATTGTGGGAAAAGGAGAAAATGCTGGTTACCAGCATTTTCTCCTTTTCCCCCAATGTTTTCTAAAGGTTTCTTTCTCAGGGGCGTCAAAAGTAGGGATTGTGTGGTAATGGCTTAAAGCATATTTTGTCTCCAGTTCACTGAAATCGCCTGTTTGCCTCTCTACCAAACAATCCTCAGTTTCAACAACCCTGAAATAGAAGGCTTTTGAGAACAAGAGGGCCAATATGGACCTGGATCACTCACCTGAATTTTTGTCAGTGAAATAAGTTAAAAGGTTGAAATATAGAACATGAACAGCGATCCAAATTTTAAAAGTCATATGCACATCATAGAGATTTATTGTGGTAAGTTTGAACTTTATCCCCTGGAAAATGTAGGAGGAGTTGGCCATATAAGAAAATGCTAATGGACACAGTAACATAATACAACCCTTCAGGCCGCAATCAGGCGTATGATAAATAGGTACATTTGTACGTAATAGGTTTACTTTTCACCAGACGGCAAACTTTTGAAATTGTCCATTATCCAAAGCACTTACAGATGATAAATCAAACATGCCTCAATGTTGAAATTGTCTTTGAAAGATAAGAAAACATTGTGAGGAAAAGAAAGATGCTGGTTACTCTTTACTATACAATGACGACTTTCAACACCTCTGAGGAAGAAGCCTTTGGAAAACTTTGTGGGAAAAGGAGAAAATGCTGGTAACCAGCATTTTCTCCTTTTTCCACAAAGTTTTCTACCCTATCACAGCAAAACTGCACTATTTCAGCCACTTTGAAATTGTCATTTGCATATGCTTTCAATTTGGATAGGTCTAAAATTTTGCAGTAAAGAGGCCTTTTGTCTCAGGACTAGGAACCGTATGATAAAAGGGTTAACTGCTCTTATACCAAATCTTGAAGAATGTCAGCTCTGTCTGTGCCGGCTATAAGCCATGACTGTTCCCCATCTGTAGCCAAGTGTGCAATAATTCCCGCAGCAAAGTAACTCACATCTATCTGGTCAACTTTCATCAATCGACTGAAATCATCATTATCATGACATTGTTTTTGATTGTTTATTGCAAAAAGCAAAAACGAAAATTGTTAAGTCATTACCATACGACAAGATTTTAGACTTGTCCAAATTCAAAGCAGTAGCAGATGGCATATTAACAATTTACTCCACAAGGTATTTCTATGGTATCTCTAACTGACCCTAAATAACACCAAGGATGAAGCTGTTTCTTATGTGTATATGAAACCTTTTGATAGCATAGAAAAAATTGTGGCAAAAGGTGAAATTACTCGTCAGGACCAATTTCACCTACTGCCACTATGTTTTCTAAAGGCTCCTACAAGCAATGCATAGAAATGAGTATCTATGGAGTAAAGGATTAAAGGTGGTTTCTTTGATAGAACTTGCCTTTGATCTTGCAGAAAACACTGCAGGAAAAGGAGAAAATACTGGTTACCAGCATTTTCTCGTTTTCCCAGTTTTCAAAACCTTTCCATGTAAGGTTGTTAAAACTCGGGATTATCTGGTAAAGGTTAATGGCAAAAGTCAAAAACGAAAATTGTTAACTTTTTGACAGTTGGTACACTTTCAACAAACCACTGAAAATTCTACAATATGTATCTGATTTTTATCTTAACAGCTTGCCACATGACAAGGTTTTAGACCTGTCCGAATTGAAAGCATTTGCTGTTGACAGTTTCAATGTGGCTCACATGAAATGATTTTTCTTTGAAAGGGAAGACCCATTCAAGTTTCTGTCAAGTTGCTATAATTAGTAAATTTCACTTTTGCCAAAGGACAATCTTCCTTATGATTTTTGACTGATTGAATGGTACTTTTATGGTGCTTTCCACATTATTTCAGTAATATCACAGCTAACCTTTTCATGTATGTCCTAGGTTCCATGAGCACTAGGTCTGGGCTTTGCCTAAGGACAATCCAATAAATAACCCAGTGGATCAAATGAGACTCTAACCCTGGGCCTTCAGGTCACAAGTCCTACACTTTTCCACTGAGCTATGTGCAACCCAACCTCATGTTAGACTTAATAGATTTAACTCTTTACCACACAATCCTGACTTTTAACGACCCTAAGGAAGAAAGCCTTTACAAACTTGAAGAAAATGCTGGTGACCAGCATTTTCTCCTTTTTCCACAATGTTTCAATTTCCTCTTCAAATTTTCCGTCACTTTTATTTTGTCATCTGCAAATGCTTTCAATTTGGACCAGTCTAAGATTTTGTCATTTGGAAATGAGTCCAATGTTATAATATAGTGACTTCCTTGGTATATTGCTTCACACAACTGCATTAACCCTTTACCAAATGACGAAATTTTAGCCCTGTCCAACTTGAAAGCATTTGCAGACAACGATTTCAATGTGGCTTAAACGATGAAACTGTTTATTGATAGGGTAGAAAACATTGTGGGAAAAGGAGAAAATGCTGGTTACCAGCTTTTTTTCCTTTTCCCATAATGTTTTCAAAATGCTCCATCTTAAGGGTCATTAAAGAACATCATTGTGTAATATAGGGTTAACCCTTTACCAAATAACAAAACTTTAGCGCTGTCCAACTTGAAAGCATTTGCAGACAACAATTTCAATGTGGATTCAATCATGCAATTGTTGTTTGATAGGGTAGAAAACATTGTGAGAAAAGGAGAAAATACTGGTTACCAGCATTTTCTCATTTTCCCACAATGTTTTCAAAAGGCTTCTTTCAAAGGGTGGTCAAAAGTCATCATTGTGTGGGAAAGGGTTAAGTCCATTTTTCCCCAGTGCATGGTTCAATCATGCATAAATATTAAAATTCTACTTTTGAAATAAAAGTAAATCTTACTTAGTGATCATTAAGAAGTCCACCCTCATTAACGAGCTTCTGTATGATTCAACTTCAGCTATGTTGTTCTGCAAGTAGATAAATTGATTAAGTTTCATAGATTTTATAGAATCTTTTTGTTGTTTATGAAAATGCCCATGAATATTATTTTGCCTGCCTGGTTTGAAAAAGTAAGCATATTTTCGTCCTATCTTACGAGCTTTTATAGCATACCAAGACATTTTTACTGGAGAGGAACTATATAAGCTATAAGCTTATGTTCTAATCCTTTTCTTATTTAAATTTATGTCAATCTAGTCTTTGTAAATTATATGAATAAACTATGTTTAAATTAAAGACATTTTTAAACAAGACACTGTACAAAGATCCTTGAAATAGAATGGATTTCATTTTGGACATGGAAATCATTGTTTGAAACAAGAATTTGCCGCTGTTCGAATATTATTTTCAAGACATCATGATGCATTTATCTTTTACCACAAAATCCCTACATTGTGGAAAAAGGAGAAAATGCTGGTTGCCAGCATTTTCTCCCTTTTCCACGATGTTTTCTACCCCTTAACCCTTTACTCCATAGATACTCGTTTTAACACATTGCTTATAGGAGCCTTTGGAAAACATTGTGGCAAAAGGTGAAATTGCTCGTGTTAGCAATTTCATCTTTTTCCACAATGTTTTCTATGCTATCAAAAGGTGTCATATACACATAAGAAACAGCTTCATCCTTGCTGTTATTTAGAGTCAATAAGAGATACCATAGAAATGCCTTATGGGGTAAGGGGTTAAAAGACAAATTCCATTATATGACTAATGTTTGAAATGTTGCCTGCAAATGTTTTCAATTTAGAACAGTCAACATTTTTGTTGTCTGGTAAAGTATTAAGAGCTATCTGCTTGAATGAAGTAGCCCATTTCCTTTTAAGAAAAGGGTCAATTGCAATAAATATATGGGCCAGGGTTCATACAGGCAAGTGCTGACTAAATTCAAGGACTTTTCAAGAACTTTTCAAGTACATAAAACTCATTTTCAAGGACCTTATTTTAACATAACACCTACTTTTTTCAAGCCAAAGACAGGTTTTCTCTAATTTTCTTAAACACACTGAGATTAGGAATGGTCAGTTCTGCCCCTGATGGCGACGGCGTAGTTGTACTTTCATTTACTTTTATACATTCAGACTCGTTTCTATAACTGAACATTTTACAAAATAGTCTGAAAACATTCCACTCATGGACTTTCCACTTTCTTAAAGCAACATATTTTTGGAATGAGACCGGAGCACGCTTTCACCCATGCAAGCAATATCAATTTCTTTTCTGCAAATACGACAAAGGGCTTTATATTTATCGTTCGTTTCCTTGACCCAATGGTACTATCTGGACTAATCCCGAGGGAAAACACATTTCCTTATTCTAATTTCCAGAAATCTGGAATTAAAATGTGAGTAAATCACTAAACCTTGCAGACAATAACTTTACAAAATGATGAATCACGCAAAGGGAGATAATGCTTACAATACTGTATAAACTAGACCCTGGTCGATTACCATATAAAGTAGTGGTAGCAACTACAAGCAGGAAACCGGTGTAAATATAGTCGTTTCGTAACAAAATACTTTTGTACCTAATAAAAGTGTCTTATGCATTTTCGTACTCGGAAGCGACACAGATGTTGTGGACTCCATTTGTTGATGTAATGTTCTTGTTATGTCATTGCTAAAGCAATTTTTGGTAGTATTTACTAATCGTCATGCAAAAAGCCTAAAATTCAAGTACTTTTCAAGGCTAGATATGTATTTTCCAGTACTTTTCAAGACGAAACTCTGTTTCAAGGACTTTTCAAGACTATCCCTCATTTTCAAGCACTTTTCAAGCCTGTGCAAATCTTGTGGGCCTTTTCTAACATTGTTTTCCATGTTTGTCAACAGCAGCAGATTAAAATGTACCATGTACTGAAGTGAGTCAAGTCTTAACTGAACGAGAAAATTTTAGACTTGTTCAAATTGAAAGCATTTGGAGACGACAAAATTAGAAAACTCATAAACTGAAATTTGTTTCCAGCATGGTAGAAAACATTGTGGGAAAAGGAGAAAATGCTGGTTACCATCATTTTCTCCTTTTCCAACAATGTTTTCAAAAGGCATCTTTCTCAGGGTCGTTAAAAGTAGGAATTGTGTTGTAAAAGGTTAAAAAGATGTCTGTAAATTTACCAGGAGTCCAAGTATTTTAGTTTCGACCTGCACTCGCACGTCTACGTCCATGTTACTGACTACCTGTAAAGCACTCATGTAAAGATCAAGCCCACCTTCACTTAGAAACACTTTACAGGTTTTAGGAGATTCATCTGAAAAGTAGGAAAATTTGCAGTAAAGGGAATAATTACTCATTACCTAAACAATCATAGTTAACTCCCTAAAAAGACAAAACAAGAGCTTTGCAGAGTGGCGCATATACGCCCGAAGGGGCTTGTCAGTGAAATGAGTTGCATTGATGGATGGGCCATGAATGAAGAGCAGTCACTCTCCATGATATGTGAAAAATATTAAACGGCAATAACTAAAAAAATAAGGGTGGCAAAGTTACAAATTTTGCGAATTGCTGTTATCCACAAGGTGTTCTATCAGTCTTTGAAGGTCCCAGATCATATCTTTAATATTTTAGAAATTATGGCCCTGACGAAAATTCAAAGTGAAGAGGGCAATATCTCAGAAGGAATGATGGCAGAGTTATGGTTCTTGTGCAATGCACTTCTTCATAATGTGTTCTATTAGTTTTTGAAGTTTCAGGATGATGGATTTTAAAGTTTGGAAGTTATGGTATTTACAAAAATTCAAACTGAAAATTAACATATGGCAATAACTCAAATAATAAAGATGGCAGAGTTATGATTCATGTGCACTGCACTTCTCCATAATGGGTTCTATCAGTGTATGTAGTTTCAAGTTGATACCTGTTATAGTTTGGAAGTTATGGCCTGGACAAAAATTCAAAATGAAAATTAACAAAGGGCAATAACTCAAATAATAAAGGTGGCAGAGTTATGGTTCATGTGCATTGCACTTCTCCATAATGGGTTCTATCAGTGTATGAAGTTCCAAGGTTATAGCTTTTATAGTTTAGAAGTTATGGCATGGACAAAAATTCAAACTGAAAATTAACAAAGGGCAGTAACTCAAAAAGTAATGGTAGCAGAGTTATGATTCATGTGCACTGCACTTTTCCATAATGTGTTCTATCAGTGTATGTAGTTTCAAGTTGATATCTTTCATAGTTTGGAAGTTATAACCTGAACAAAAATTCAAAGTGAAAAGTTGCTTATTTCAGAAATCAGAGGCAGATAATTTTAGAACGCAAACAGCAATCCAAATTCTAAAACCCAGGTGCACAACTACACATCATGGAGATTAATTGAGGCAAGTTTCAAATAATTCCAATGGAAACTGTAGGGGGGCTTGTGCACACAAGAAATTGCTAACGCATTGACGGACGGACGGACAGACAGACAGACGGACGGACGACCGGGGGTATAACATAAAATGACCCTTCGGGCGTATAAAAAGTCTACAATGGTCCTTATTAAAGCATTTGTAGACAAAAAATCATATATATCAGAAACGATGAAATTTGTTTTTTGACCCTTTCACAAACTACAAAATTTTAGACTGGTCCAATTTGAAAGCATTTGCAGACGACAAAGTGGAAGTGACTGAAAAATTCAAATTTGTTTTGGGAAGGGAAGAAAACATTTTGGGAAAAGGAGAAAATGCTGGTTACAAGCATTTTCTCCTTTTCTCATAAAGTTTTCAGAGGGCTTCTTTCTCAGGGTCATTAAAAGTCAGGATTGTGTGGTAAAAGGTTAAGGTGAGAAAACATTCTAGGATAAGATAGACAAATCTGATTTCCAAAATTTGCCCCTTTACTCACAATATTTTCAAAAGCTTTCTCCTATACAGTTGTTAGAACTCTGGATTTATGTCACAAAACCTTAAAGGGTTTTGTGAGGTGAAAGATAAGAACGCTATGAATGCTGTTCGAGAAAACATGGTGATAAACAGAGAATCTGCTACCATAAATTAATGTCTAAGTTTGTCACATGTAAGTTTTCACAGGTGCATTAGTCTAAATACCATTAACCTTTGGTGGGGTAATCCCAAAATTTCAGCTTACTGATGAGCTTGTAAAAAATCTGAATCATGACCCAGTTTTATAAAAACAAATATATGATTTTATGCCAAGAGAATGCACTTTATGGCAATGAGAATGCCAAGACACTACCTTGTGATCCATTGATTGTATGGTGTTCATCATAGCTTTTAATATCATTTCAGTTATATAGTGATGCCCAGTGCACCTATCTATGCTTTCCTGGGACTTCTATTACTAGTACTTGGCAAACTTTTTTCACCAAACCACTGGCCACTTTACCACATAACTCATTACCACATGAGAAAATTTAGGACTGGTCCAAATCGAAAGCATTTGCAGAATACAAAATAAATGTGACTAAAGAATTGAAATTTGTTTTAGGAAGGGAAGAAAACATGAAGTGAAAAGGAGAAAATGCTGGTTACCAGCATTTTCTCCTTTTCCCTCAATGTTTTTTAAAAGGATTTTTTAAAAAGCATGTTAACCCTTTACCCCATAAGACATTTCTATGGTATCTCTTATTGACCCTAAATAACAGCAAGGATGAAGCCGTTTCTTATGTGTATATGGCACCTTTTGATAGTGAAGAAAACATTGTGGCAAAAGGTGAAATTGCTCGTCACGAGCAATTTCATCTTTTGCCACAATGTTTTCCAAAGGATTCTACAAGCAATGAGTAGAAATGAGTATCTATGCAGTAAAGGGTTAAAAGTCGGGACTGTGTGGTAAAAGGTTAAACAAATTGGCTGTGCAGGGGATTCAAACCAATGACACCCCCCCTTAAGTCCTGTATGCTAGCCAATGCTCTACCAGGGCAAGGCAATTAGAGTGAATGTTTTACTGTTCTAATCCTCACAACAACCTACCTGTTAAGTTCCACAAAGCACTCAGTGTAAATTTTAAAGTCATATCAACAAGATTGTTCTCTATTTTCTGTTTCACCAGCTGCAACATCTTTTTCATATATCGATTTTTGGCACCAAGTTCTGAGGTCTTCTGAGTTGAAATCTGAATTGAATTGATAATTAAGACATTAAACCCTTTACCAAACAATCCTGAGTTTTAAATTTTCTGAGAAAGAACTTTGAAAACCTTGTGGGAAAAAGGAGAAAATGCTGGTCGTAGCATTTTCTTCATTTTCCAACAATGTTTTCTACTTTTTCAAAATCCAACATTGGCCATAACTTATAATGACTCTGAAACAAAACACTTTTGCAAACCAATGTGGAGACAAAAGAAATGCTAGCATCAAGCATTTTCCCCTTTTCCAACAATGTTCTCTACTTTTTTATAGAATAAATTTTTTTGTCTGGTACGGAGTTAGCTAGCTCTTTACCAAACAACAAAATTTTAGAACAGCATTTTCTCCTTTTCTCACAATGTTTTCAGAAGGCTTCAGGGATTGTTTGGTAGAAAGTTAATCAAGCAGAATAGTTTTATCATCTCCTGCAATTTGCTTTTTTGGTGTTGCTAAAAACAATCTTTAAAATATTGTTATATAGGGAGAAGCTGTTCTTCACCTGAATTTTTTCCTTTTGCCAAAATGATATTAGTGAAGACATGTATTAACCCTTTCCCAAACAAGCCCTGGTTTTTCCCAAACAAGCCCTGGATTTTACGTGTCTGCAGTAAAAGTCTTTTGAAAACACTGTGGGAAAAGGAGAAATTGCTCGTAACGAGCAATTTCTCCTTTTCCCACAGTGTTTTCTACCCTTTTTGAGAACTTTCTGCCATTTTCTCAAAATCTAAAACTGTCATCTGCAAACTCTTTTGGTCTGGAAGAGCCCAAAATTTGTCATTTCGGAAAGGGTTAAACTTCATACGATTGATATTTGTCACATATTTTACACTGATGTCTTTAAATCTTAACTGATGACAAAATTTTGCATTTGTAGACGACAAAATAAAGGCGACTCAAAAAGTGAAATTTGTTTTAGGTATGGGGAGAAAACAATTTGGGAAAAGGATTAAATGCTGGCTATCATCCCTAACTTGAAAGAAGTAACTGGAATAAGTACATATAAGTATCACCTGGACTTTCAAATCTTAGGAAAACATATGTAAAAAAAGCAGTTCTGGTTGATTATGTCATACAAATCCAAGCAAATATCTTCCTTCCAAACTAAAAGAAGCAAGTCATGCTCTGGCAAAAGGGGGCTTGGTGATAGCTAATTACCAAACAACAAAATTTTAGGCCTGTCCAATTATAAAACATTTGCAGACGACTAAATAAAAGTGACTGAAAATTTAAAATTTGTTTTCTGAAGGGTAGAAAATAATTTTTGAAAAAAGGAGAAAATGCTGGTTATCAGCATTTTCTCCTTTTCCCACCATGTTTACTAAAGGCTCCTTTCATAGGGTCGTCAAAAGTGGGGATTGTGTAGTAAAGATATAGTGGTGGTAGTTGATCATGGATAAATAAAATCTGTTTTGTCCTGCAACCAACTCCATCCTGAGGTAAAATGATATTTGGACATACAGAAAATTGACCGATAGCAAAAAGTTTCGCCCCATATCAGCCATGTGCCGAGTGCGCAGACTGATCTGGGTTAATACTTTTGCAGATGCATTTGGCTCCCTGTAATGGCTTAACACTTCTCCAAACTACAAAATTTTGGACTGGTCCAAATTCAAAGCGATTGCAGACGACAAAATAAATGTGACTCAAAAACTGAAATTTGATTTGAGAAGGGTAGAAAGCATTGTGGGAAAAGGAGAAAATGCTGGTTACCAGCATTTTCTCCTTTTCTCACAATGTTTTCTAAAAGCTTCTTTCTCTGGGTCATCATAAGTCATGACTGTGTGGTAAAAAATTAAGTAATTATTACCTTTGCGGCAAGAATAGAACAAATAGCCACAGACATTCTGTTCATTGCAGGATCGTCATACAAACACAAGCATTCCATGACCAATCTCGCACATTTGAACCAATCAAATTGCACATCCTGTAGGATCCTGTCACTGCACAAAGTCAGTAGAGCGTTTCTTTGTAACTGTAAGTAAAATAAAGTAATTAACCCTTGACCCCCTTACTGTAAGTTACTTAGCATATTATGGGAAAACAAGAAAATGCTGATAACCAGCATTTTCTCTTTTACCAATTATGTTTTCTACTTTGACAAAAATAAATCTTGCCATTTGAATCATGCTTAGTTTCTTCTCTACAAATACTTTCAACACAATTTCTAAAACCTTGTGGTGTGTTGAAAGGTCAAGATCATTCCTCTGTAATTGTAAGTAGAAAGAATGTTATTATGACCATTCTTCTGTAATTGTAAGAAGAATGAATGTTATTATGATGATTTCTCTGAGCCTGTAAGGGGAATGAAAGTAAATATGACCATTCTCTTCAACTGTAAACAGAATGAGAGTAATTATGACCAATCCTCTGTAACTGTAAGTAGAATGAGAGTAATAATGACCATTCCTCTGTAATTGTAAGTAGAATGAGAGTAATTATGACCATTCCTCTGTAATTGTAAGTAGAATGAAAGTGATAAATATGACCATTTCTCTGTAATTGTAAGTAGAATGAGAGTAATTATGACCATTCCTCATTCAAGCAGAATGAGTCATTATGACCATTTCTCTGTAATTGTAAGTAGAATGAGAGTAATCATGACAATTCCTCTGTAATTGTAATGAGAATGAAAGTAATTATGACCATACATCTAAAATTGTAAGTAGAATGAAAGTGATAAATATGACCATTTCTTTGTAAAAGTCAGATAAAAGGTTATCATGACCTTTCCTTAGTATAGGGTATATAGTGATGTGCATTAGTCAAAACTGCATGAATAATGTTCCCCCTTACCAGAGGATAAAATTCTAGGCTTTTTATCCTATACCTTCAATGTTTACAAAAACCATTCCTCTCAAGATTATTTAACTCATTACAAAACAACAGTATTTTAGGCTTGTCCAAATGGAAAGCGTTTGCAGATAACCAAATGAAAATGACAGAAAATTTGAAATTTGTTTTGAGAAGGGTAGAATTCTGGGAAAAGGAGAAAATGCTGGTTACCAGCATTTTCTCCTTTTCCTGCAATGTTTTTTAAAGGCTTCTTTCTCAGGGTCGTCAAAAGTATGAATTGTGTCGTAATGGGTTAAACGCAGGATCATACAGTTCTCTTTTACCAATGCTATTCTTTCCAAGCCCCTGGCTACTTTCATACGTAACTGTCACCCAAAAAATGATCATTTTTGTATGCTAGAGATGATCATCATGATTCAAGGGCTTATATATGAGTAAACATTGTGACAAAATAACAAAATGCTCAATGCAAGAGATGTCTCTTTTTAGCCGTATTAAAAAGAGGAGCACTGCATGTGAGTACCAAGGCATGGCTGCAGTTATTATTAGTAACTATTCCAAGTCATGAGAAGGGACATCACTTTGTAATAAATATTTTGACGTTTACCTGCTCCTGTTGTATGAGTTCCCCCATTTGATAGTTAACAACTAGTCTGAGTTTGAAGTAAAAAGCTTCAGCAATGACAGAGATATTGTAAAATGTCAAATTTTTTTTAATAGCACTGACAACATCAACACTATGAAAATACATTGACATATTCTACGAAATCGGCTTGGCTAAAACAATGTCTGTAGAAGGTAGAGTGTGATAATAGACAAAGTACCTGTTGATGATTGGGAAAGTTCTCCATTGCCTGCAGTGTTTGTTCTACTATTTCTTTCAACAAACAGGGATGTATCTGTTTTCCTATTTCATCTTTGGACAGATTGTACAGACATGCCGTGGCTGCCATTTGTACACCAAGCTGGCGCGGATGTGTCATCATTGCACGCAAAACAAGCTATAATGACATCAAGTATTATCTAACTCTTTACAAAACAACAAAATTTTGTATTTTACTAAATTAAAAGCAATTATCAACCAATCCTGTGTTTCCATAAACTTGAACGCTTTTCCCCAACAGTGTTTTCTAGCCTTTAACTCTTTACCAAACAATAAAATTTTACACAGGTCCAAATTGGAAGCATTTGCAGACGACAAAATAAAGGTGACTAAAAAATTGAAATTTGCTCTGGGAAGGGTAGAAAACACTGAGGGAAAAGGAGAAAATGCTGGTTACCAGCATTTTCTCCTTTTCCCACAGTATTTTCAAAAGGCTTCTTTCTCAGGGGTGTCAAAAGTAGGGATTGTGTGGTAATGGCTTAAAAAACAAATTGAACTATTTAACCCATTACCACACGAGAAAAATTTATCTGGTCCAAATTGAAAGCATTTGCAGACGACAAAATAAAGGTGACTGAAAAATTGAAATTTGTTCTGGGAAGGGTAGAAAACACTGTGGGAAAAGGAGAAAATGCTGGTTACCAGCATTTTCTCCTTTTCCCACAGGGTTTTTCAAAAGGCTTTTTTCTCAGGGGCGTCAAAAGTAGGGATTGTGTGGTAATGGGTTAACTCTTTACCAGAAGACAAAATTTTGAACTTACTCAAACTGAAAGCATTAGCAGACAACAAAATTAAGATGCTCAAAAACTGAAAATTGTTTTGGGAAGGGTAGAAAACAGTGTGGGTTAGCAGCATTTTTTTCTTTTCCCACACTCTTTTCAGAAGCCTTCTTTCTCAGGGTCTGAAAACAGTGTGGGAAAAGCAGAAAGTGCTGGTTACCAGCATTTTCTCCTTTTCCCAAACTCTTTTTAGAAGCCTTCTTTCTCAGGATCATGAACACTCTGGATTGTTTGGTATAGAATTAAGCCACATCCAGTTGTCTGCTACTGCATGGTATACTGACCTAAAGTTTTGTTGTCTGGTAAAAGTATATCTTTTGCAGAAGAAGAAAGGTATAAGGAAGGAAAAAGCCAGCCCTTGTATCAAATTTAAATCCAGGTTTGGTCTGGCTTCTCTCTAGATGATTGACAAATGTTACTACAACAGGATTCACTTCTCTCCTAATGTTTACAGTTTTTTTATGCTATTAATGTTTGAAAAATGACACATTTCAAGAAAACTTGTGCCAAGCAAAGCACGTTTTCTAGCTTACCTTTGTTACTCATATTTTGCATTTAATTTTATCTAAAACTGAAAAATTTCAATATAAAATCTAAAGTATAATTTTTTTAAGATGTACCACCATAAGCAAGTTTTAGCTTAAGATATCACAAAATGTGGTTCTAACAACAAAACCAGAGCTCCAGATTAGAGGGAGTGATGGTATTCTAAATCCATAATTTCTCTTCCAAACCCTATGTTGTGGGTACTCATTAGAATCGCCTCGACGAGACGATTCTAATGAGTACCCAAAACATAGGGTTTGGAAGAGAATAATTCATATTTTCAACTTTGAAATGAAAATCACTCCATCTATCTGGAGTCTGCAACAACATTCCACAGAATCTTTTAACAGCCCTTGCATACCAAAGGAAGAAAGTTATCAGGCTTGCCTTTATGAGGTCCCTTCGAGGGGAGTCTATTCCTTGAGAGAAGCCGTAGAGCGCGTAGAGGGATTTCTGCATGTACAAGTTTCTAGACACATAACGTCTCAAAGCCTCCGCCAGCTGTCTTTCATTTGCTTCTCCTGTGACCTAAAATGCGTAGAAACACAGAAAATAAACATAACCATGTATGTAAAAATCAGTGCATTTACTGAGTCTTTTACATTCAATCCTGACTTCTAACAACCCTTAGAAAGAGTCCTTTTGTTAAAATTATGGAAAAAGGTGAAAATGCTGGTAAACCAGCATTTTCTCCTTTTCCCACAATGTTTACTATATATTCAAGAAAAAATACTTCATACTTTATCTAATTTGAAAATTGTTATCTGCACATGTTTTAAATCTGGTCTAGTCTTAAATTTTGCATTGTAGTCAAGGGAAAATACATTTGCATCTAACAGCTTTTTCCTATATCAATATATATCAAAGGAACCCTTTTTTAATCACTAGGGCTGAAAGAAAAACTTCTTGAAACTTGAACTTGAAAAAGGAGAAAAATTAAATTTCCGACAAAGATTTCAAAATTTCTTCCTCATAACTTAAAAAACAAAGGCTTGGTAATGTTAATACCAAACCAAACAATCCCTTGTTTTAATGACCCTAAGGTACAACTTTTGAAATCATTGTGGGAACAGGTAAAGATACTGGTAACCAGAATTATTCTCTTTTCCACAATGTTTTCTGTCCTTTCATGGATTAATCCCATCATCAAAACCACATTTGTAATCTGCAAACGCTCTCATTTTGGACAAGCCTAGACCTCTGCCATCTTGTAAAGGATTAACCCTTTACTACAGAATCCGATGTTTTAAAGACCCTGGGGAAAGGACTTTTGAATTAAAACACCGAGGGAAAAGGAAAAAATGCTGGTGACCAGCATTTTCTCCTTTTCCCACAATGTTTTTACCCTTCCAAACAAACAATTCTGTATTTGAGTCACTTTTTTTTGTGGTCTGCAAATGCTTTCAACTTGGATTGGCTCAAAGTGTTGTCCCTTGATAGAAAGTTAACCTTTTACCCAACAAGAAAATTTTAGATTGGTCTAAATTGAAAGCATTTGCAGACGACAAAATAAAAGTGAATGAAAATTTGAAATTTGTTTTGTGAAATGTAGAAAACACTGTGGAAAAAGGAGAAAATGCTGTTTACCAGCATTCCAACAATGTTTTCAAAAGGCTTCTATCTGAGGGTCGTAAAAACCAGGGATTGTTTGGTACAGGGTTTACACAGGTTTGGTCATATAAGAGTATATGTATATTGATAATTGAAATTGATTTCCAAACCCCCCTCTTCACTGAAGTGAATTATCGAGTTGTAACTACATGTATAAATGTTTAAGCCTTTTGATCTAGCCTGTTAATTGCCTGAAAATATAGAGCAGAGCTCCAGGTATGAAGGAGGGATGCTATCTAAATCCATTATTTCTTTTCCGAACCCTAGGTTGGGGAGCTCATTAGAATCGTCTCAATGAGAGGATTCTAATGAGTACCCGTAACATGGAGTTCAGTGGAGAATAATTAACTCTTTACCACATGACAAAATTTTAGACTGGTTCAAAATTAATGCATTTGCAGACGACAAAGGTGCCTGAAAAATTGAAATTTGTTCTGGGAAGGGTAGAAAACACTGTGGGAAAAGGAGAAAATGCTGGTAACCAGCATTTTCTCCTTTTCCTACAGTGTTTTCAAAAGGCTTCTTTCTCATGGGCGTCAAAAGTAGGGATTGTGTGGTAATGGGTTAATATTTTCAATTTTGGAATCAAAATCACTCCCATTATCTTGAGCTCTGGGTGCTAGGTACAAAAAAGTACTTACAACTAGTTCTTCACAATGGTCAGGGCACTCCTTATCATTGAAGATATCAAAGTTGCAGGCCTCAGTCAGTGACAGCCCTAGAAATCGTAGATTGTGGCTCTTTATAAACTCCCTGAAAACATATCCATTCAAATCAATTCGTAACCAGCATTTTCTCCTTTTCACTCAATGTTTTTCAACCCATTCAAAGACAAATTCCATCATCTGAGCCCCAATGAATTTGTTGTCTGTGAATGCTTTCAATTTGGACAAGATCAAAATTTTGTCGTTTTGTAATAAGTAAAAACCTTAAGCATAAGACACAATATAGGGAACAGTAGTGTTGCACTTGGGGGTGAAAAATGAAGGTCCCTAAATTGACAAAAGAAGTAGTTTTTCATTTAGTACTATGCTTTAAGTTCAAGAAACCAAAATATCTTGTAGATTGCTGCGCACGAAATACATTTTTTGTTAGCAGACAAATTGACCTTCTAGAGCTTGTTACGGACACTACACAGGGGTATAACATCAATAAAATACTTGAAATTATGTTTTTCTTTTTTTTTTATGTCATACAGTTCAAATTTCTTCATATTTTTAACTGGTATAAAACAAAAAATACAACCCAAAATGATAATTACATCTCATAATCCTTACAAGAAATCTTGCAAAAAATATTGCTGAAAAATTGCCATGTTTCAACTCTGCTCAAAAATAAAGTTCTCATCTTTACACACTATTGTTACACAAAACTTGAAGTTTAACTTATAATCAACATATAGAAATAAAAAAAGTTTTATCAGACTCTGTCTATATCAATTCAAATTTTGAAAACGAAAAAGCTGTAAATTTGGTTACGGACTCTACATGAATATGACAAAGGCAAATCTGTCCATTATCTTGAAATTTGTATTGAACTGTGCTTATTTCAATACTTTATTATGTAATTTATGATTTAATTTAAAAAAATCCCTGTATATCAGTAATTTTTGCGAATACAAATATGAACAATGCAGAAAAAAGAAATGAACTCTTTGACAACTATCTGTTTTCGTATGAATGATATCATATTATGTTCTCATATACCTATTTCTGTAGGAATAAACATGAAAACTATTAGTAAAGGTTCTTTTTTTGGGCACATGATAGTTCTAATATAGATATAAATCTGTTCATGGTCTAGTTACGGACACTACGCTTTTTCCTTTAATGGAAATAAACGTATTTATAGTCTTTCATCAACTTTTTGGAAATGTCTGTTATATCTTTGGGCTCAAAAACGAAGTGTAAAATGTTCAATTTCACCTCCCGCCTCTGTATCAAGTGGGAAAGTTGTCAGCGAATGGAAAGAAGGTTGTGTAAGTACTGGTGTAAGTAAGCCAGGAAAACATGGGATGCACTGACTGCCGTGATATAACAGAGATGTTGAAAGGGGCATTAAACTCCAATCAACCAGCAAATGAAAACCAGACGAAGTAAGTAAAATAGAACATTTCGAGTGCAAAACTGTTGTAACTCAAAACCAATCTAAAACCCCAAGTTTAGGGGCACAACTGACTCCTTTATAGGGGTTATAAGATGTTTTCTTCGGTAAACAATGTAAATGTAGGTGCCATTGCTCATCATGAGCAATGGCACCTAAATTTACATTGTTTACTAAGGAGTCAAATTTGCCTCTAAACTTGGGTGTTTAAGATGGGTTTTTAGTTACAATAGTTTTGCACTTAGCCCTCAATTTGTAGGCGTCTAAATTATGTTTGTGTTAAACAGTATATTGTAATTGATTTTGGCCTTAACTCATTACCACACAAGAAAATTTTAGACTGGTCCAAATTGAAAGCATTTGCAGACGAAAAAATAAAGGTGATTGAAAAATAGAAATTTGTTCTCAAAAGGGTAGAAAACACTGTGGGAAAAGGAGCAAATGCTGGTCACCAGCATTTTCTCCTTTTCCCACAGTGTTTTCAAAAGGCTTCTTTCTCAGGGGCGTCAAAATCAGGGATTGAGTGGTAATGGGTTGAAGTAAGTTTCAATGTCTGGCTTTTAAGTGTTATCAAAATCAATTAAAGAGGCAATAATACTCATTTTAAGCCAGTTTTAACTCATTTTTTTTTTATCAAAATATAGTCATTCTTATATATCTATGCCAAATATTGCGCCTGACAGTTGCAAGGTTGCTTAGATTACGCCTGATAGAAAATGCATTTTGCGGACTTGTGGCCTTCAATGTAAACAGACTGGTTGTTTCCGGATTTTGAATCGAAGATTTTTGATATCCGTTATACACTTGGGTAGATTCGTATGATGATCATGCATTCTGCAACGCGACTATATTTGACCTTGGCCATGATGCGGTAAATAAAGGAAAATGGATGTTTCTCTGTTGCAGCCTCTATTTTTAGACAGAGATCGAGGCCTATATGTAAGTTACACCGTATCCGACTCTGGGCGGAAACCAACGATAAATTTCCGTGAGTCACCGCCATTGTTTACAGCTTTGATCGTCAGCCAGTTTTCTTCTGGCCAATTTTCGTTTTTTCACACAAATCCCCGTGTTTCTTTTTTCATTTACATGATATATGTCAGTAATTTATCCTTGTGTACACAAAGGACAGATTTCTATACCATTCTATTTTTGTTTTCGAAATTAACAGCATTTCTGCTCACCGGCTGTAGATAGGCATCTTTAACAAAAGCTATGTTATTATTATTTCTGTGTAACTTAATGTCAAAATATTTGATCTATACTATATTAAATCATGTAGTGTCCGTAACTTTCACACCATTCTTTATTATCATCTGTGTAAAGAACATGTTCTGGTATTTTATTTGGAATTGTATCCTGTCTGAATAATGGATATTTAAGCTTTGGAAATATGTCTGCCTTTAATTTACTGACGCTTATAAAATACTGCAATTATATCTCAATGAATGATATTAAGGGAGAAAACTACCATTTCAACAAAATGTATCTTGAAAATATAAATTGTGCCAATAAAGCTTTTTCAATTAGTAATGTTACCTACAGAATATAATAGAGAGCTAAATTTTGTTTTTTTGTGCAGCAAAAGTATAATTTTAGTTTTATAATAATTAGGTTACGGACACTACACAATTATTGGTAAAGAAAGATGGGAAATAAACTTAACCTTTATTAACTTATTAGCTGGAAAACTTTGGTGTTTTCTAATGTTGGAACCATATTAAGCTGATAAAACAAACTGATTTATAATGAATCATTTGAATAGATTTTCTATGACTAAACTATTTACAGTGATGCCACAGTGGGAAAAATGGTGTTTATAGATATGATGCAATCAAGGAAATTTACTGTATTATATCACCAATCATGATCCTCAAAATAAACAAGGGATGCTATATTTGATGAAAATAATACATTAAAACATAATTTGTGATTTTAAGTGGGGCAAAAAAAATGAGGAAAACTGGGGTTTTTTTTAAGGTTACGGACACTACACATTTTTTGTAGAGTCCGTAACCATTAAAGTTGGTTAACCGCTTTGTCTTAGGGGAAAGATGTTGTCGAATGTATTTTCTGAAATCTGTGTAGGTCATGAGTGAATAATGAATTGCTGTGAAGTATCTTTAGAGACTTGTATCCACTGAATTTTACATGGTTACGGACTCTACTATTTTTCTGAAAAGGCATTTTGTACATTTGAAAAAATCATGAAAATTTTTTTTTGTTAATAACACTTCCAAATGCTTTTCCATGTTGATCAACCTTATCATAGTTGTAATTCTATAACAAAAAGTACTTAAAAAAGTTGTATTAAGAAGGTTTTTTCATCCTATAACAAACAAGAGATATTCAAGATTAAATTTGCATAACATGCTACTACATTTACAGTTTTCGTCATATTTTTCATGTTCTTTAACCAATTTTAACAAATCAAACATCAAATTAATCCTCGATAATTTTACTAACTGTTGAAAATACCGAATGAGCACTTACCAGAGTATTTAACAAGTAGTACAAATTGAAAAAAGAGTGAAATTCTAAGTGCAACAACATAACGCAAAAAAAGCACCATTTTGGGGGTATGTTTCATGTTATATCTCGGAGGCCTTTTGATCTTAGGTGCTCAAATTTTGGCTGAGACTTGAACATACACTAACAAATGATTACACATAGGTTTCACTGATGTAGGACTGGTGTAAATATAAAATAACTTGACATAACAACCAATTTTTTCAAATGATCCCTATATTGTGTCTTACCCGTTACAATCAAACCAAATATGGGCATATAGACATTAAGGATCTGACACGAGTCGAAGTTTGAGATAATATTTTTTCAAAGAAGTCTGGGGAAAATGTTAATAACTCTTTACCAAACTACAATATTTTAGACTGGTCCAAATTGAAAGAACTTGCAGACGACAAATTAAAGATGGCTCACATAGCAGAATTAGTCCTTGATAGGGTAGAAAACCTTGTGGGAAAAAGGAGAAAATGCTGGTAACCTGCATTTTCTTCTTTTCCAACAATGTTTTCGAAAGGCTTCTTCCTCAGGATCTTTAAAACCAGGGATTTTTTTTTGGTAAAGTGTTTATAGCATTTTTTCTTGATGTGTTTAACCCATTACCACACAATCCCTACTTCTGACGTCCCTGAGAAAGAAGCCTTTTGAAAACACTATGGGAAAAGGAGAAAATGCTGGTAATCAGCATTTTTTTCCTTTTCCCACAGTGTTTCTACCCTTCCCAGAACAAATTTCTCTTTTTTTAGTCACCTTTATTTTGTCGTCTGCAAATGCTTTCAATTTGGACCTGTCTAAAATTTTCTTGTGTGGTAAAGAGTTCATAAACTTTCATAGTTCATAGTCTAGAGAAAATGTTATCAAGGGAGCCTTTGACAAGCTTAACAATATTTTTTCTAAATGTAATGGTCATAAATTTCAGAATTCTTACTTTTCCTCCTGTAATTTTGCACTCGCCTTACAGTTAGACAAAGAAGGATAATCCAGTTGACATTACCAAATTTTTACAAGCAAGGACAAGCGGACAAGTGGATTTTTAGGACCCTGGATGTGTTTAATAAAATTTCATCTCAAATCCCAACTCATGTCAGATTCTTCTAATCACAAATCATATATCGGGAGATGCAATATTATCTAAAGCTGCAAGTGTGGGAATATCCACAAGACCCATTTAATTCTATGAATTTTGTACAAATGACATCATAATTGTGACATCAAACATGTTTAACTCTTTACTACACAAGCCCGACTTTTGACAACCCTGAGACAGAAAACCTTTGAAAACATTGTAGGAAGAGGAGAAAATGCTGGTAAACCACATATTCTCCTTTTCCCACAACATTTTCTACCCTTTCCAAAATCAATTTTTAATTTTTGAATCATATTTGTCATCTGCAAGTGCATTCAATTTCGACAAGTCAAAGATTTTGGCATTTGGTAAAGAGTTAAGGTAAGAAAATTAATGGGTATATTACACTGAAAACAAGGGAGGTTATGACTGATTAAAAGTGTTATCCAGAATATTGACAGTGTCCCTACTGTTATCAAATACAAAGGTTAACTGTCACTGTCATCAGTTAGCTAACTCTTTACCAAACAACAAAAATTCTACACCTGTCCTTGTTCAGAATGTTTGCAGACGACAAATTCAGCTCAAAGATTGGAATTTGCCTTTTAACCCTTTAACCCTTTACCAAACAACAAAATTTTTAGACTTTTCCAAATTGAATGCATTTGCAGACGACAAAATAAATGTTACTCTTCTTGACTTTGGATAAGTAGAAAACATTGTGGGAAAAGGAGAAAATGCTGGTTAACAGCATTTTTTCATTTTTCAACTGTGTGAACAATGTTTTCAGAAGCTTCTTCTGCAGGGTCCGTAGAACCAGCGATGGTAAAAATACAATACCGATTTTTGATGACCATAAGAAAGAGATCTTTTGAAAAGATTGTGGGAAAAGGAGAAAATTCTGGTTACCAGCATTTTCTCCTTTCCCCATGTTTTCTACCTTTCCCAAATCAAAATTCAACAATTGTTCAGTCGTAATTACTTTCTCATCTGCAAGTGTTTTGAGTTTTGACTAGTCTAAACTTTGATGTTTGGTAAAGAGTTAAAAGGACACTAAACATTGTAGAAAAAGAAGAAAATGTTGTTTGCCAGCATTTCAACATTTCCCCAAAATGCTTTAAAGAGCCTTCTTCCTCGATGATTAATTAATTGTATGGTATTCAAGGTTCTTTTCAACATCATTTGAGTTATATTGCGGCAGCTCCAGTACTCCATACAATATTCTTTCCTAGCGACTGGCTGCTTTCCCACATAACTATCATCAAAACAATGGTCAGCAGTGAGAGAGGAGTGAATCCTATTTCAATGACGACATGTATTAACCCTTTCCAAAATGGAAAATTTTGGACCAGACCAAATTGAAAGCATGTCACAGATGACAAATCAACAGTTGCTAAAAAGTTGATTTTTCTATATGATAGGGTAGAAAACATTGTGGGAAAAGGAGAAAATACTGGTTACCAGCATTTTCTTCTTTTCCCACAATGTTTTCAAAAGGTTTCTATTCCTGACCCGTAAAAACCAGGGATTGTTTGGGAAAGTGTTAAAAATCCTCAGAAAGAAATTGGTGAAGCAAAAGATCAAACCAACAACTCCCTCTTCTCATTCTTTCTCAGGGCCATAACTTTAACCGACTGTCTGATAGCTTTTGATAGCATTGTTAGAAAAGGAGAAAATACTGATAATCAGCATTTCCTCCTTTTCCCGCAATGTTTTCCTCCATTCCAAAATAAAATTGCACTTTTTGAGTCATACTCATTTATCTGTCTGCAAATGCTTTCAATTTGGGCCAGTCCAAAATTTTGTTGTTTGGTAAAGGGTTAAAGACCACTTCCTCAGTGGAACCTATTTTCCTGCTCATTTTGACACTGACTAACCAAGGAAGTACCCACAACATACATGTAACAGATTGTGAAGAATGTAAACCCTTCACCTGTAATCGTATCACCATCCTGAGAAAGAAGGCGTTTGAAAATAATTTTGAGCCGTGCCATTATTGTGTGAAACAAAATTGTTTCCTCAGGTGACATCAGTTTTATAATTATGCTCTTACCCAGCATTTTCTCCTTTTTCCATTATGTCTTGTAGTTGTACCCTTCCGGTCACAAAATTCAACCTTTCTTTCACTTTTATTTGGTGTTATGCAAATGCTCTCAATTTGGACTACTACTCTACCTTTTTGTTGTTTGCTTTAACTCTTTACCACACAATCCCGTCTTTAAATGATCCTGAGAAGAAAGCTTTCGAAAGCATAGTGGGAATAGGACAAAATGCTGGTAACCAGCATTTTCTCCTTTTCCCACAATGTTTTCTACCCTTCCAAAATTAAAATTCAATATTTTAGTCACAATAATTTTGTCCTCTGCAAATGCTTTCAATTTGGACTTCTCCAAAATTTTGTCGTTTGGTAAAGAGTTCAGAGTTACATGTAATAATGGCTGCTGAACATGGTCTTTGGTTAGTGTTAACCAACTTTTCTTCAATCATTTCATTCTTACTCCAAATCTAGATTCAAAAAGTAACATAACTTCTGATTGGCTAATCTATCTGGTTTTGACAATCGAAAGTTGTGCTACTGTCAAATTTAGAAAATTATTTAAGAATAAGACTAAGAATATTTTTACCAATGGTTGGCATTTAAAGACCCTAGATCTCTCTATTAACTTACAAGAGCACTTCTTCCGTGGCACCGACATTTCCCGATATATCAAGGGATGTGAGATGAGGTAGACAGTAGGGCTGGGATATCAAGTCCTGAATATGAAACCTGGACGAGTTTTTCGAGAGTATAGATTGCACATTTTGAAGGGAGTCATCTGACATGTCTAAATGTATCAAGTTCGTGAGTTCACAAATCACTGGTAACATATCAAAAGTCTGAGCGGCTCTCAGACAATACATGGATAAATACTTAAGGCGATCTTTACATTTCCTTAATGCTGATATATCGTCAATAGGAGTAGCAGAAATGTCCAGACTTTGTAGATTGGGCAAGTCCTCAGCGATGATTTCAAGCCCGTGTTTGTTGAATTCAGTGCGGCTCACATTCAGACTGACTAAGCTGGACAATTTAGATAGGGACACCACCACACAAAACTTCATGTTATTGAGAAAGGTACTATTGCTCACATTCAGTGAACGCAAGTTGGTCAGGGTCCATTCTCCGAGACATCCTATCACATCATTAATTGTTACTGATCTCAGTCCAGTAATCTCTAAATCGGAGATTCTGTGCTGTTTCAATGTCCGCAAACCTTTTGTTGTTAGCTGAGCATTCTTTATTTTAACATGTTTCAAGTTGGTCACTTGTGAATCGAACAAACAAAGCGTTTCATCTGTCAGCCTTCCCTTGTCACACAGAGATTCCAGAAGTTTTTCCGAAAGGTTACCCTGAAAGAAGATGTCGTCTCTAAATGCTAACTTTGGCTGGCCAACTTCAGATACTGTGGTTTCACAAAGTGCTTCTAAGTTATCACAGATGAAATCTACACAACAGTCGTGCAGGCTCACTGGAGTGTCATACATCTTGAGTGTTAAGGCCTGCTGATCCAGCCCAGTAATTGCCTGGAAATATAGTACAGAGCTCCAGATAAGAGGGAGGGATGGTACATGTATCTAAATCCATTATTTCTCTTTGAAATCCTATGTTGTGGGAACTCATTCAAATCATCTCGTTAGGACAATTCTAATGACTATGTAAAACATAGAATTTAGTGGAGACTACATGTAATAACATGTATTATTTTCAATTTTGAAATCGATATCACTTCCTCCGTCTGGAACTCTGATAGTGTGTTCAACCCATTACCAAATGACAATATTTTAGACTGGTCCAAATTGAAAGCATTTGCAGACGACAAAATAAAAGTGACTGAAAATTTTAAAATGTTTTGTGAATGGTAGAAAATATCGTGGGAAAAGGAGAAAATGCTGGTTACCAGCATTTTCTCCTTTTCCCACAATGTTTTCTAAAGGCTTCTTTCTCAGGGGGCATCAAAAGTAGGGATTGTGTGGTAATGGGTTAACTTTGTAAGTGTCACTTTAATAGTTAAACATACTATCAGAGTTCCACTGTGTGACTGCTAACAATATGAAAGAAGTTTAAACGAAAACTAATTTTTCTAAATTTCTCTCTTATTTCATGTAGATTCATAAAGTCTACTGACCAATTAGATGCTAAGGTGGAAGGGGGCTTTGCATAAATAGCCTAAAGTTAAAGAAATATTAGAGTAACTTAAAACATTACCAGATATAGCTGACTTTTAACAACCCTGGGAAAGAAGCCTTTAGAAAACATTGTGGGAAAAGGAGAAAATACTGGTAACCAGCATTTTCTCCTTTTTCCACAATATTTTCTACCCTATCATAGAGAAATGGGGTGGGTGGGGATTAGCCTATCCCTTGGTTAGCCTATCCCTTTTGCACAGTGTTCTCTTTAAAGGGCAAATCAACAAGTTTCTGATATGATTAATTTTGAAATCTACATCTATCAGATGGCAACCTGGTAATATTGTTATTTGAAAAAAAAATTAGTAAAAGTACTTTTTTTCAATTTATGTTTTTGCTTATTAGTTTTTCTTGCATCGCTTACCTCCCTTACTTATTGTAGCGCACCTTGATCTGTGACGTCATAGGAGCGTTTGTTTTAATGTGGACCTTGTTTCAGATAGTGAAATGAGCGATATTTAAGACGAAGGAATACACGATTCTAGGCCGGTAAGGCCGTACATGTACCACCAAGTTTTTAATGAAACTTAATAGTTTCTGATGATGAGGATAAAAGTAAAAATTCGCCCACCAATGGCGAAAATAACGATGTTATGCCGGACTTTTGAACAGCGTGATGAGTATCACGCCTACATGTATTAGGCTACGGGGCGAACGTCGCTTACAGAAATATTATTCGATACATGATAAAATTAAGTGTACGGCATAAGCTTTGTTTCACTTGAAGTATTTTCAGTGGATTTACGGGTGGCATTAATAATAATAATAATAAAAAAGACGGTTTCAAGACAGTTCCACGACTACACAGTTCCCCGACACTTTTAAAGACATTTCTCCTACACTTTAGTTTCACGTCAAATAACCGATTTCTTGACTTTTACGATTGATAATCGTGAGATGTTAGTTCTAACTATTTGTTGATGGATTCTATATTTGTACCTTGTAAAGAATTCTGTAAACATTGACAGGTACAAAATTTGTTCTCTCATGGGTGAAGGGTTACACAATAAATCGCGATTTTCGTGAGAATAAGAATAGTTTGAAATGCTGTTAACGAGCGTGAAATTTGAGAAAATAATATGTTCCGAGATCCAATCATCAAAATTATTTTATATTCTGAGTAACCACGTTTGTATCAATTTATCCTTTATCCACAATATTTTCTACTTTTAACTCTTTACCATACGACAAAATATTAAACAGGTCCAAACTGAAATAGCTTGCAGACGACAAAATAAAGTTATATATTTAAAAAATTGAATTTTTTTCCCAACAGAGTAAAACACTGTGTTAACAGGGGAATATGCTGGTTACTAGGTTACTTTCTACTAGGTAGCTGGTTACTTTCTTACAATGTTTTTAAAAGTCTGCTGTCTTCAGGGTCGTAAAAATTATGGATTGATTGGTAAAGGGCTAAATATAAATCCCACACATTGGGCACAAGTTCTGGTTAAGTTCACAGGGAGCAGTATCCGAATTTGAATTTTGCTTTGAATTTGGTCTGGTCCAAAATTTGCCGTCTGGGAAAGGGTTAAATTGTTATCAAACATCAAATTTATTGACTCAACCGAATTGAAAGCAATTAGAGTCAACAAATTAAATTTAACTCGCATGTTTGTACTTGTTTTTGATGGGTAAAAAAACATTGTAGAAAAAGGACAAAATGCTGGTCAGCAACATTTCTCTTTTACCTATAATGTTTTCGAAAGTTTTTTCTATCTTTTCAAGGGTCGTAAAAACAAAAGATTTCTCTCAGTAGCCTGTCTAGAAGACAGAGTATGGAGAGGAACAGGGAAATATCTACAAATCAGAAATGTAAAGATACAATTCAAAATTTGTTCAAAATGATAGTAAGTTGTCAAATCATTTTTAAGAGTGAAATGTCTAAGAGAAGAAGTGTACGGGATAAAAGCTGTAACATGGGTTTACTGTCACAAACAAACATTACAGAGTAAAGGGGTGAGATATGCAAATGTTATGTAACCATTTCCTGTATTGTTTCAACTGGCCGGTGATGGATTAACATTTATGACCATGACTAGGGGTAGCCAGATACTGACTTCACCCTTTACCATGCAAACCCTAGGTCTAGTTTCCAATACCCAAAGAAAGAGTGTTTGAAAAACAGTGTGGGAAGAAAAAGATGTTTACTGTTTAAGGGCAAATCCTAATATATTTTGACCATACTGGTTTTTACTCCAATCAGCTGCAAATATTTTTGGTTCACAATTCTTTTGTTGTCTGCAAATGCTTTCAATTTGAACCAGTCTAAAATTTTTGTGTTTGGTGAATGGTCACCTGACCCTTTGTTTTTTACAACCCTGAGACAGAAGCCTTTTGAAAACATTGTGGAAAAGGAAGAAAAAGCTGAAACACTTGAAAGTTAACATCATTTGAACAATCCAGACTTTGGTACTTGTAAAATCTATGTTATGAATTTGGATGAATATGTTATGTTGCTCCCTTTGAAAACATTGTGAGCAAAAGAGAAAATGCTAAGATTTTCTCCTTTTCCCATAATGTTTTCCATCCTTTCCAAATCAAATTTCATTTCAACTTTTTGATAACCATTTTTTGTCATGTGCAAATTAACCCTTTACCAAACAATCCCTGGTTTTTACAACCCTGAGATGGAAGCCTTTTTAAAACATTGTGGGAAAAGGAGAGAATGCTGGTAACCAACATTTTCTTCTTATCCTGCAATGTTTTCTATCCTGGTGGAAACAAATTTCAATATTTCAGTTAGGTTTACTTTGTTTGCAAATGCTTTGAATTTGAACCATTCTAAAATTTTGTCTCTTGGTAAAGGGTTAAATGTTGAAAACATTTGGAGAAAAAAAGGGAGAAAACGGCGCCAATTTCTCCTTTGTCCAGAATATAGATCTAAAAAAGGATAAAATATTACGAAAAACAATTAAAGGAATTACCGACCTTATGTTTGTTTTTCTTTTTGGAGATTGCCATTGCGGAATGTCTGTCTTATGGCCTATCTTATTTCGACTCGGAGTTTCGAACAATGTCGGCACAGCATCAGGTTTTAATTGCAGCCTAATATTCCTATAACCAACTTCTTTTACGAGTTTTGCACTTAATAAGAACTGACTGTCCTCGAAGTGTTTCAAACACAATTTGGAATGAACTGATGGCACAAAATCCTCCGTTACTGTCCGGCCCCGGTTTAAACGTTGAATCCATAGTTTCATCCTTTTTAATTCCTTCAGAAATTTGAACATACTAATTCTATGTGTTCCTGATTCGACGATGAAGCCATAGGCTGCACAAATTACCATTTTTTCGGCTGAATTCTCTGTTAATACTCAGATATCTGCGTATAATCATCAGCGTCCCTACTTATTTCTACTGACTGTAAACACAGGCTTACGCGACTATGACGTCACACAGGTACGGAAGATAAGCGAATCAGGGGAAGTAAGCCATGCACCATTTTTGGGGCCGTATATCAGCGTGACAATTCGAGCGTGATTTATGGCATGTTACAGAGTGGTATTTATGAAAACTGATGGACACGTGTTTACTAACATCATTTGCAGCTGATTGGAGCAAAAAAACAGTATGGTCAAAAAATCTTAGGATTTGCCCTTTAACTGTGCAATTTCAACTCTTTCCCAAAAAACAAACATTAGACTTGTCCAAATTGAAAGAGTTTGCAGACAATTCTTAATTTATGAAGATGGGTTCTCAGAAAGGGTAGAAAATGAGCAATTTCTCCTGTTCCCACAGTCTTTATATAAGTCTTGTATTGAAGACATGTAAAAACAAGGGCCTATTTGGGAAGTTTGTGTCATACTTACCCCGCTAATTGACACAGCAAAACTGTAGATAACAGATCGTTGGTAATTAAAGTGCACTTAGATACAGTGCGAAAGGAATTGAAGTTTTTGGATAGAGATTTCCATTATCGATTCATTCCTGAATTTTCATAATGTAAATTTGCAAACACCAAAATAATTTTTTTTTTTCTTCCTGTCCCAATGCCTAGGGGAAATACGGTATATAGAAAATCAATCTGAGGTTGAGGTAAAAACCTCATTGGTGGGCAATTAAAAACATATTGCTGCTGTTACAATTCAAATTAATACTCAAATCAAAGGCAGACATTGTGAGGAGTCGCAATGGGGCATAAATCCTGCATACTTAAATTATAACCCAAACATGTCATTGCTTTATTTTACTCTTTACCCAAGGACAAAATGTTAGCTTGGTGGATATTGACAGCATTTGCTGACCACTAAGTAACAACGTCTTGATTTGTGAAATAAGTCTCTGAAAGGGTAGCCAACCCTGTGGGAAAAGGAAAAATTGATGGTTACCAGCATTTCTCCTTTTTCCCACATGGTTTTCAAAAGCTTTCCTTCCCAGGATCTTGAAAACAAGGGCTTGTTTGTTAAAAGATTTAACTCTTTGACACACAATCCCTACTTTTAACACCCCTAGGAAAGAAGCTTTTTGAAAACAATGCGGGAAAAGGAGAAAATGCTGGTAACCAGCTGGAAACAAATTTCTATTTTTGTATTACGTTTACTTTGTTGTCTGCAAATGCTTTCAATTTGGACCAGTCTAAAATTTTCTCTTGTGGTAAAGAGTTAATAAGAAATTTACCAAACATTTTATTGTCGTTTTGCATTGCTTTCAATTTGGTGGAGTAAAAAATTCTGGCATTTTGTAAAGCATTAACCAAAACATTATCATGTCTAGAGAATCCAGTAGTACAGATATCTGTCCCCAAAGGCAATGTAACTTTATGACTGGTCGCCTCTGGGTACAGAGTGGAGTAAGACAAAATCAGTAGAAAGCTCTACACAGATTTTATGCGCAAATTTGAACTCTCATAATTTCATAAATAGTGCACAGAACTAGAATTTAAACATACCTGTTACTTATGTATTCAATAACACTTCATTTGAAATATAAATAGTTTCAATTAACTCATTACCAAACGACAAAATTTTAGGTTTGTCCAAATCGAAAGCATTTGCAGACGACAAAATAAAAGTGACTGACAATTTGAAACTTGTTTTGTGAAGGACAGAAAACATTGTGGGAAAAAGAGAAAATGCTGGTTACCTGCATTTTCTCCCTTTCCCACAAAGTTTTCTAAAGGCTTCTTTCTCAGGGGCGTCAAAAGTAGGGATTGTGTGGTAATGGGTTAATCGGTGGACACATAGATAACTCTGCATTTCATGTGCTACTCGCATCGTTTATGTTCCCAAAAACACATAAAGCAGTCCCCACATACAACAAATTTCGTCTTTGTTTCTGCTGGGATTACATGATTGTTTTAAAAGCTCATTTTATAATAAAAAGTTGAATGATTTGTCCTTGATCATGTTTGTTACTAAAAGTTTGTTACATTTGACTGCAATACAGATGAAAACTATGATATAGAAAGTCAGTAAAGCGCTCTATTTTACTACCTGAGAATTTTCAATGAACTTGAGATGGTATGGAGCACAAAAAAAATGTCAAAATATGAAAAAGAAAATCCCTGTAGAATCAACTGTCTAGACTGAAAAATCCAGCAGATAAGATGAGGGCACAAGCACTCAAATACACACAAACCATAGCGTCAGCAAATCTATTCCTTATATTCCTAACGATAGATTAGCTGTATCTGTCAAAGGCAAGGTCTAGAGACATTATTCAATGGTCAACTAATCTTCCAAATTCTAAGAAATGCGCGAATGATAACGAAAGTCCAGCCAACATTAAAATGGTTTCATGCGAAACGGCGATTGACTCATGAATCGTTTTCTAAACTTACCCAAACTTTTGAATCTTATGTTCAATTCTACGTTGTTGTCAACATTGTTCCAAACGGACACTCTGATATATTCAGAAAATGTTTAAATCCGGATAAATTCATTACGGATTTTTTTCTTTCAACGTTATATTTGCCTATTCGTTAAATTCACAATTTCCGGTTTCATGGCATAAATTATACTGTACCATGAGATTTACTCAGCTTTACCACACGACAAAATTTTCGACTGGTCCAAATTCAAAGCATTTGCAGACGACAAAATAAAGGTGACTGAAAAATTGAATTTTGTTCTGGGAAGGGTAGAAAACACTGTGGGAAAAGGAGAAAATGCTGGTTACCAGCATTTTCTCCTTTTCCCACAATGTTTTCTAAAGGCTTCTTTCTTAGGGGCGTCAAAAGTAGGGATTGTGTGGTAATGGGTTAAAGCCCACTTTCTCCCGCCCGAAAAAATAAACATCGATAAGATTTCAATGACAGTTTTTTCTGCAATGGTTTTGGTTTATGAGAAAAGTGTTACCTGAAACTTGTCTCTGTAGCAATGTGCTCTAGATCTACATCCTTTTTAGCCTGATCTAGACCCAGTTCTGCTGGAAACAGGGATCTTATATCCCTGTATAGACTATATACGATCCCTGCTTGGATTTAGAAACAAGGCTGATGTCTACGAAACATCTTTGTACAGAATGGATTGTTAATAGATTTGTTTGATTTTAGCCCATGTACATGTTATACACATTTTGAGACTTAGTTGTAGTTCTTAATGAAATCTGCTCATTTGCACATAAAAATTTTTCGTTAGCAGCACTGTTTTTAAAACTTGTCTAATGAAAGACGAAATCTGAGTCGTCTGCAGCAGGGATCGTAAATTACAATCTTACAATCCTTGTCTGTAAATAGCCTGGTTCTAGGCGGTTATATAGACTTTATTTAAGGAAAGGTATGCGAAAATAACGAGTGCCGTTTTTGCCGGGACTCTCGGAATTCCTCGAAATATGCCGGGTTCTGGAATGGCCGAGACTCGAAATAACAAGGTTTTACTGTAGTTATTTCCGCGGACCTTTCCCTTTTGAGGCAAGTGTTTCCCCATATTAACCACAAGCTGATGAAATAAATCGTATATTATATTTACTCCGATTATTTTGTCAACGAATGCCACTTTTAAAACTACACATTGCATCGAAATGAAAAAGTAGTTCCAGATTTTCGGCAGGAGGAAAATATTTACTCTGACGAGGAAATAACCGCCCCCCTTTTCCCAGCTTAAATTACGTTTCTTTACTTATAACATTTCTAAAAATAGACACATGAAATATAGGCTAATATATATACATTTAATCACTTATTATTGCAGTCCCCTGTAAGATCTCTACCTTTGTCGATGAACTTATAACCTATTCCTAAATCTTAATATCTAGATCTATATTACTTTTATGACAAATTCAAGGTCGAATGTAGGCTTTAAAAAAATCAGAGTGTTGAAAACACCAGTGTGGTATTTGTCAAGGAAATCATTTTGTGGAATTACTAATCTGAAAAAATATGCCCATATTCTACAACGAAAATTTTACAATCGACTCAAGTCATCTACATCAAAGATTTATATGAAAGAGGATTTAGAAATGTCCGAGATTTAATGGATAACAATGGGAAATTTATTGGTTTAGAATCTATAGAGATGATTTTTGGTAAAAAGATTAATTATTTGAGGTATTATGGTCTGATAAACAGTATCCAAAATTTTTCAAGAAAGGTTGGTACTAATAGAGATGAAAAGAGGTGGAATTATGACAACTACCGGACTGGAGTTGCCTTACCCATGTATATTCCCCTGGTTTACTTTTGTATAAGTCTCAAGCTTTTCAAACGGGAGAGTAATGTCAAGGAGAGCGGTTAGATATATAAGCACTTCAAACCTGCCTTGGTATTGAGCTAGCTTTTACTGAAAGATGCTTTTGGTTTGGACAAACGTATAATTTTGTCGTTTGGTAATGAGTTAAGCGATGATTATGTGGGAAAGCAGCCAGTGGTTTGGGAAGAAAAGTGCAGAGTACTGGTAAAAGAAACCCCAGAACAGTATGGATAGGTGCACTGGCCACCTCCATATCACTGAAATAATGTTGAAAACACCTTTAACCCATTACCAAACGACAATATCATAGACTGGTCCAAGTTGAAAGCAATTACAGACGACAAAATAAAAGTGACTGAAAATTTGAAATTTGTTTTGTGAAGGGTAGAAAACATTGTGGGAAAAGGAGAAAATGCTGGTTACCAGCATTTTCTCCTTTTCCCACAATGTTTTCTAAGGGCTTCTTTCTCAGGGGCATCAAAAGTGGGGATTTTTTGGTAATGGGTTAAACACCATACAATCATTAATTGTTCTACTACTTTATAGTTGTGACCCATTACGCGAAAACAGACCATCAGGGAACCCTGTACATCAGTTAGATGAAAATAGATCAACAATAACGCGGGTCAGTTTAAGTGTAAAAAAGAATTGTGTAACAAGGTACAATAACTACTTTTCATACAGAAAATGTCATTAAAGCGAAAAGTGTCAATCCTGGTCAGCCTGCATAATTCACGCAGTCTGGCCACTTGACACTTTTCGCAGTTCACAGAAGGTCCCTTTTTGCATGATGGGTCACATTTATTAAAACTCATAAGGTGTGGTAAAGAGCTGAAATACATGTATATACCAACATTTCATGGATATACTTATTTGGTCATCTCAAATGTAGGGGTTCATACCACCAGTGTTTGTTTTCACCAGCTACTGTTCTGAACCATCTTAGTCCTTATCTGTAGATCTTCTAAATTCTAGCTCTTTACCAAATGAAAAAGAAATTAGACTTGTTCAAATTGAATGCATTTGCAAACCACAAAAATAAACTTGATTCTAAATTAGAAATTTAATTTGGAAGAGTGAAAAAAACATTGTGGGAAAAGGAGAAAAGGCTGGTTGCCAGCATTTTCTCCTTTTCCCACAATGTTTTCAGAAGGCTTCTTCCACAGGGTGATTAAACCCAGGGATTGTTTGGTAAAGGGTTAAAGAATCAAAATTTGTGACTTGTTAGACCTTCTGATATAGCTTCTAAAGGCTTCTTTTGTAGAAAACATTGCCCCCATAAGTGCACAAGGTTTTTTCTTACATTTTCCATTAGACAACCAATTAACCCTTTTCCACACAATCCCGACTTTTAACAACCTTGAGACAGAAGCCTTAAGAAAACATGGTAGGAAAAGGAGAAAATGCTGGTAAACAGCATTTTCTCCTTTTCCCAAATGTTTTCTACCCTTCCCAAAATAATTTTAATTTCTGATTCACATACGATCTGCCGTCTGCAAATGCTTTCAAATTGGCCCAGTCTAAAATTTTGTTGTTTGGTAAAGAGTTAAGACCAACTTCCTGAATATTGGGCTGAAAATGAGATCAGGGCATGTATTCACCAACCATTCTTAAGAATATCTTGTCTTATTCTCCAAGGTTTTCCAAATTTGTAAGTAAAACAATTTCTGATTGGCTAAAAGTTTAAAACGAATGGTTTAGCCAATCAGAAGTTGTGTTACTTACAATTGTACAAAAAGTCTGGAGAATAAGACAAAGAAAGTTTTTAAGAATGGTTGGTGAATACGAGCTCTGGTCTCTATGGTTTGTCCCAGTAACCTATTTTTGACAAATTGTTTTAATTTCCAAATTTTCCTACATATTATTAAGACAAACACTTTATTTTCAGAATACATACAAGGACTAGTGACTGACTTTATGACCCAATGAAACCCAACTTGTTAAAGATTTGATCAAGGCAAGGTTCTGACCAACCTTTCTTGGCACTGTACAGAATATGTGGCCTCTAGAGTACATTCTAGGTAATTGTTGATACCTGCATAACTGTTCAGATTGGTCAGAATGAAATCTTGATCAAATCTTTGACAAGTTTGAAGTTGGCTTTTATTGGGTCATACAGTTGGTCACTAGGTTCGTTTACAGCACTAACATAAAAGCCCACCTTGAGCACATTCAGCTCAGGTGAGCTAAAAACACAATAATGACACGAGTTATGTTTCATCAATTTATTGTCATCCATGCCAGGAAAGAAATTAACCCATTACCACTCAATCCCTACTTTTGATGCCCCTGAGAAAGAAGCCTTTTGAAAACACTGTGGGAAAAGGAGAAAATGCTGGTAACCAGCATTTTCTCCTTTTCCCACAGTGTTTTCTACCCTTTTCAGAACAACTTTCTATTTTTCAGTCACCTTTATTTTTTTGTCTGCAAATGCTTTCAATTTGGACCAGTCTAAAATTTTCTCGTGTGGTAATGAGTTAATATGGTTTTAAAGGAATAAATTCAAAGTCACTCCCTTCATAACAAACTGTTATCTTTGAATACTCAAATGAAACGGACTGCTCTTTGGAATAGTCTGAACCCTGAACATAATTCAAATTGGTAAAGTCTGAACTCTTAACGTAATTCTAATGGATGACACCTCACATATTTAAAAACTTGGAGCATTTTCTTCCTGCTCTTTTACACTGGCAGTCCCTTGTTGCTGATGTGTGGTCCCTGTTTTCACTCCAAGGTGATCATGAAACTTATGCTCCACACATTCACTGTTTGGTACCTGCAGAATATCAATGTAAGCTTTAGTACATGAATAACATAATGACAAAGTTGTATCATAAGAACAGACATGTTTATTTGTGTTTCAACATATTTCCATACATTGAAACACATGCTTTAAAACAAAGAAATTTATTCTTATAATTAAATTGTTCAAATGTAAAGGTAAATAATTTTTCGTTGACTGATCATCAAACATCATTATAGAGCCAACACATGACAAATGTAATGCTAGTAAAACTTGTACAGGAAATTTCATTTTGTATAATACTACATGTATTAGATGTTCAATTTGAAATGTTAATTACAGTAACTCTATATTAAATTGTGCAGTAATATTACAACTTGTTGCCCCCTGTAACAAGGTTGAAATAGATGACTTTAAAACCATCATGATCAACATTAATATGTAAACATTTAACAAAAATTATATTTTATGAAATAGACATAATAAGGTGAAAACATTAAGGCAACAGTATAGTAAAAGAGAATATTTTTTCATCAATATTTATAAAAGGTCTGCTGCAAGACTTCCGAGTAATTCTCTATCAAATGACAAAGAACAATTATGTTCTGCTTGGCAACATTTATGGAGGTACATAAATGAAACCATACTTGACTAGCCACAATATCAGCGTCCTGATGATTAACACAGACTAAAGAAATGCTCATTTCGGCACTTCCTTCCTTGGTCACAATATCTTCAAATGTCTTAAACTTCAAACGCTTTAAAACCTGATTTAGGGATAGGATATGAGTTTAAATTTCGTTTTTAAAGGTAATCTAAATATATTACAGCATGTTGAAGTTTGTACATGTGATAAATGCATACAAATAAGAAATAGATCTATGTGTTGAAGTTTGTAGATCTCATATACAGTTAATAAATGCATAATACTGGCAAGAAATAAAGATGTACATTTCATAATCTTTGGAAAAAACCAGTGAACTCAAGTAAATTATCATTATTTGCAATAGTTTTAAAAGATTTCTTTGAATACCCAATATAATGACATCTGATTATACATCTGTGTGTTATAAGGGTTTTTTTTTTAAATCAAATTTAAGACAGTATTGCATTTTTATTTTAGGTTGATATCATATCACAATGACCACATTATGATTTTTAAGATACATCTGTTAACTGTCTTTTTTCTTCTGTAAAGCTTTTATACAAAACATACAAAAAGAGAAACAAGAGGCTATTTAAAGTTGTTTAAATATATGGTACTTTACCTGTCTGGTTCCACAATTTTTAGTGCTTGGCATCAAGTAATTTACTGTTAACTGTTTTATTTCTTCATCTTCTACCCATATTTCTCCAGAGATGATAGCAAGTGCTATTATTTTAGTTACATAAATAAAAGCCACAAAGGCAATCATGTAACAGATATGTAGGATATATTTAGGTGTATTATTTCCTGCTCAATCAATATATTGAGCAGGCAAGTGGTACACATACATTTTCATAAAAAAAATTAAGCAGATGTCAATCAGCTAGTTTTACAATCAGTATTGTATCAAGGTTGCAATTTGAAAATTTAAATACATGAGCCATGCTCTGTCAAATGATAGTTGAAGAATTTTCAAAAAGTATTGACCCATGTCAGCTTGCACAGTCTACCCTGGATCAAAACTTTTTGCTATTTGCCAATTTTCTGTATGCCAAAGGACACTTCAACCTAATGATTCAGTTAATTGTTAGATAAAGTGAATTTTATGGATCATGTGATGATTCACTTGGTATAATACATACATTATTAGTTGTACAGTCAGGCAGCAGGGGACTTTAAACTTGTTCATGGCTGTGGTTAATCATGTCGCCCCGAGCCGAAGGCGAGGTGGCGACATGATTCACTACAGCTGTAAACAAGTTTATAAGTCCCCTGCCACCTGACTGTACAACAAATTTATTATACTGCAAAGTTTTACCCTTTCAAAGTGTGTTAAACGAAATTATCCTGTTTAATATTTTCACGAATCAAGTATGCTGACGCAACAGAAATTCTCTTCTGTGTGCCCCAATTCAATGAAAACCGACGTCACTAAAACGTGCAGTTTGGTGCATTAATGTGCAGTCTGGTGATCGATCGACGCCGCCATTTTGGATGATGTATTGCACATGTAGTGATGTTTATGGGGCACTCAAAAGGGAATTTGGTTTTATATGGTTTTTGCCAGGAAACATGATACTATGTTCCCGGCATGTTAACCAATCAGATCACGAGAAATTTCTTTGCAGTATAATAAAAACCTACTCTCACTGTTCATATTGCATAAAGCTGACATAGAATTGGTTCTGAACTTATCACTTACTCATTGTATACTGAACCATTTTTTTTTTTGGTTAAAAAAACTCACAATTTAAATAAAAGTTAACTCGCTAATTTCTTGTTTATCATAGCAAGCTTTTTTTTATCAAATTTGATAGCAACAAATGGTATTATAATGTAATATTGATAACAGTTGGATATGTTTGTACCTATGGGTAGCTGTGCTGCTTTTCATTGTCAACATCATGCAGCAACAGTGGAAAGTTACTCCAGCTTTAAAATCTGTTAACAGAATCATTCCTGGTTTATACTACTCTGTACAATCAGAGTATTTTAACTTATGATTGTAGGATATGTGCACATGAAAACTAAATATTGCAAAGACAAACCTATATTTATAATGTCTTTTTTAGTAATATTTACCAGGCCTAATTGATGTAGCAGTTGACTTCAATGCAACTTAATCCTTTACTCCATAGATATTCATTTTGACACATTGCTTGTAGGAGCCTTTGGAAAACATTGTGGCAAAAGGTGAAATTGCTCGTGATGAGCAATTTCATCTTTTGTCACAATGTTCTCTATGCTATCAAAAGATGTCATTTACGCATAAGAAAAGGCTTCATCCTTGCTGTCATTTAGGGTCAATTAGAGATGCCAAAGAAAAGCCTTATGTGGGTAAAGGGTTAAGTTTCCAGGTGATCATATCCTACAAGCTCCTAAAACTGTTATAGATAAGCACAATTAGACATGCCATTGACATTTTATATCTGAATATCTGTCTTTATAAGATAATTTGTTCATCAACAGAAATAATTTCACTATTTCAATAACATTATCTAAAGACTTCCTGTTCAAATAATTTTCCTCTGCATTATAATTATTCACAAAGTTCTGTCTGAAAAAGGAACAGCACCCCATGAACAAATACAAATGAGCCCTACTCTGTTAAAAGGGGCCTAAAAGCCCTCAGGATTCAGTCAGTCGTTAGATAAGACTGGTTTTAGGGATCCACAAATTTATCTCATTACCAAACAACATTTTAGGTTTGTCAAAATCAAAAGCATTTGCAGACAACAAAATAAAAGTGACTGAAAATTTAAAATTTGATTTGTGAAGAGTAGAAAACATTGTGGGAAAAGTAGAAAATGCTTTTCTCTTTTTCACACTGTGTTTTCTACAGGCTTCTTTCATAGGGTCGTCAAAAGTAGGGATTGTGTGGTAATGGGTTTTTTTGACCTGCTTAGCAACAAGCTGCATAAAACCTCCTTTTGCTAGACCTTGTCCAAACACGTTTAGAACAAAGATGGTATTTAACATCCACTACGTTTTTGACAGATGTTAGGTTTGGAAATACATCCATGTTAGTTTCTCTTGAACATTTTCTAATTTATCATCATTTAGTACTTTTTAAAACAGTGATTACGTAATCACTGTTTTAATAATATTGGTTTTATACTGTGTTTTTTTCCATACGTAATATGATTTGGAACCCCTTGGCGACAAAAATTTACTGTCCACCTCTGTTTTTTTCTTTGAGATTATTCAGTTAATTTTCTGAAGCCTTGATTTGCAGTCAATTTGTTTTAATTTGCCAGGAAAATCACAAATACTAAGATTTTTTTCTCTTGCTGACTATTCCATGCATGCACCAAGAATTGGGTATCTTTTGTCCAATACTATTTCAGATTGTGGCACTTTAAATTAATTATATTTTAAAACAGCATTCTCCAAAAGGAATCAATCACAATGTCAAAACAGTTAATCCTTCTCTAAGCAAATGTATCTTTTTAAACTCTACTTAGGAAGTAATTATGGTAGATGAATCAAATGAATGTTACATTGTTATAAGCACTTGCTTCTGTTTCCTTGTTCACCAAATCACCTTACCATTTAAAACATACATGTAACTTTCTGTCATGTATTTCTTCCACGTGCCTCTCGTACTTGACATTGTTATTGGAAAATCATGTGCAGGAATGGATTAACGAATTGGCATTTTAACTTTACCCAAAAATATCTTCAGATAGTAAAGTTGAGTAGTAATCAGTCTAAGTTTATGGTTTTACTTCAACTGTTATGTTAACTTTCACACATCCGTAAATTCAATGAAACAGTGTCACTTACAGCAATCTCTCTACTCTGATAAAATGCTTAACAATCTCCTATTTCCTACAGCAGTATATAAATACTGTCACTAAACCAGAAAATATGAAGTCAAACAGTTTTCCATGTAAACTAGAGTCTTATTCTAGAACTCCTGACTAAGTTATGACAAAATAATCAAACTTCCAATTCCAATCTGTAAAATTCAAAATGAAAAGATTAACATTCTTCAGGCCATCAGTAATATACAAATTTTTATGTTACATGTCTTTGAAACCTGGAAAAGAAAGTGTTAAAAAGGACATTTAGATAAAGTCATTTTGATATTTACACGTGAACACACTTTATTTTTAATTCTTTAATGACAATACGTACATATTGAACACCAATTCATTTTACATTCAATTGAGTAGATATGCCCTTGGCATTTGAATAAAAGAATTTTAGTGCAGAAGTATAGTTTCAAATTTGATCAAACATAAATACAGTAGTTACCAAAACAAAATATGTAAGTTATTTTGCAGAAAAAAAAAAGAAAACGAAGTTTGTCTCCAGCTACCCACGAAGGGTTTACTTCATAATTATATTCATTTCCCCCATTTTTATTTGTTTAAACTTTATTTCTTTGTTGTTTATTTTTCTCCCATCAGAGTCCACATATAAAGTTTTAAAACACTTTACATATATTCAGACCGTGTTCTTTGTTTAAAAGCATAAAAAATTATCTTAAAAAGATAAAACATTTCAGTGCTGAAACGCAGAACTGTGTCAATTTTATTAAGATGATAAAGTAAGAGCTTTTCAATTTATGCTTATTTAACTTCAAATAAGGTTTTTGATAAAATACTTTTGTTGCACAATATGATTTGGGCAAATTGTTACCCCACTGATATTACAAAAATTATTTTTATAACTTATTTACAATGAATTTTAAATCCATAATCAGTCTTTTACATGATGAAAAGTGAAAACTATGACATGGCCATGTAACAAATGTACCTCATATATAGTACACTTATGGACATGCAGTAAGCTGCTCTTTGGATGTGCCCCCTGTTGCACCATCATGTAATCATTCAATGCCCGAATCGGCTGCGAGAAACCATTGGTCTACCAGCATCATAAGGGTGTGACCTGTTGGCACCCCTGACACTCCTGCTAGGCATTGGGGCAGACTTTGCCAGACCTCTATCATACACCACTGAACTCCTAGTGGTCTCTGAAAAATAAGGATCAGATTGCTTCATCATACCCCTGCCATTGGCAGCTGATCTCTGTACAGGCTCTGAAATATAAGAATCCCCGTATCACTTTTTGCCATAAACATTCAAGTTAATCTTTCAATTCCCTCTTGCATATACCACTGAAATAAAGACCACTGAAATATTGACTGATGATAAAATAGTGTTTTACAACCCTGTCATTATGATTTCACTTATATCACATGTATACATGTATTTCCTGGGTTTCATTAGTGCAGGACTCTGGCTCAGCCTTTGAAAAGCCTTGCCAAAAAAATTGCCATATCACTGTTACAGTGCTGGTTACCAGCATTTTCTCCTTTTCCCACAACGTTTTCTACCCTTCACAAAACAAATTTCAAATTTTCGGTCACTTTTATTTTGTCGCCTGCAAATGCTTTCGATTTGGAGAAACTAGAAATTTTGTCGTTTGGTAATGAGTTAAGAGATATCTCTTTAGCTCACTGATTATGGTGTTGGTCTTCAAAAATCACAAAAAAAAAGATATTTGTCCGCATGGGTTTGACCCCACCAGATTCAATTTGTATTTCAGCTATGCATTTGTTGCAAAATTTCATGTTTCTAAGATAGGGGGCTCCTCTGGGACTGGCCCTTGAGCCATTAATCCCATTTGTTGTCCAAAAATGGACTTTCTGCCCATTAAAGCTTCGAGTCATCAATAAAATAATGGTGATTTAAAGAAGGGGTGTATTATGGGAGACCACTCCTTCATGCATGGGTTCATCACGGTTTAAATTCAATTCCTACTAACTGTGTTAGGGAGAATTCTCTTTAGCCCAGTGGCTATGGTGTTGGCTTTTTGTCTAGGTTCGAATCTCGCCTGGCCCTGTATTTCTCTTTGCATTTGTTCATTTGCTTCTATGTTGCAGAATTTGAAAGACAGCTTTCTAGTGTTCTGATTAAACAGGTATGTACATGTATCATAAAAGTTAAACAGTCTTCATTTAACCCTTTACAAAACAATCCCGGGTCTTTACGACCCTGAAGAAGCCTTTTGAAAACGTGAGAAAAGGAGAAAATGCTGGCAACCAGCATTTTCTCCTTTTCCCACAATGTTCTCTACCATTTCAAAACTTGAAATCATCACTTTGGCTTCATTCAATTTATTGTTTGCAGATGCTTTCAATTTACCCAAGTCTAAAATTTTGTTTTTTTGGCAAAGTGTTAAACTTTTTCAAACCATGCCATTTTTTCAATGACCCAGGTAGAGAACTTTTGAAGCACTTGTTGGAAAAAGATGAAATGCTGCTGACAAGCATCTCTGTTTTCACACACTGTTTTCCACCGGTCTAGATCCAAATCCCATCTCTTGAACTAAATTTGATTTGAAATCTATATATAGTATCAGTTATGACACTGTTTACATCCACTGGTGTGGTATAGAAAGTAACTCACCATAGTCCTGATAATCTGAGGCTCCAGCTCCATGTCCATAGTCAAAATACTGGGTATCCCTGAAGGAGAAAATAAATCATAATGCTTTGCTTTTTGGGTGGGCCAGAGAACTACAGTAACTGTAAATATAACATGGATTGAATTTGATATTAATGTGTTTAACCCTTCATCTGTATAACCTTCATACCACACAACAAAATTTCAGAACTGTCTGAATTGAAAGCATTTGCAGATGACAATTTTAATGATTTTTCTTCGATAGGATAACCAGCATTATCTCCTTTTCCCACAATGTTTTCAAAAGCCTCTCAAAAGCCTTCTTGTTAAAAGTTGTTATTGTGTGGTAAAGGGTAAACACTGTTTTCAACACAATCCAAGTTATACCATGGTTGCCAGTGCACCTATCCATGCTTTTTTAGGCTTTCTGTTACCAGTACTTCAAATTATTCTTCCAAAGATATTGGCTGCTTTCCCACATAATCTGCCGATGTTTTCAGCTGGGAAAGTCTGAAATTCTGTCATTCGTTCAAGACAGAACCCTTTACCACACAAAACAGAGTTTAAACAATCCTGACAGAGACAACTTTTTTGTTTTCTATCTTTATACAGGCAGTTAATATGCAGCAAATTTCAATGATTGTTATAAAAGATTTCGATGCATATAAGTCTACAATTTTGTACTCTGATCAAGAGATCAAACACATCAAAAGAACATCCCAAAGTCCATCATGCAAATAGATAACATACCCTCCACTGAGGATAGGTTCTTCATACGCAGGCTCATCTGCATACAAGCTCCTCCTACTGTACACATCGTCATAGCGACTTTCCTGCCCATATATCTGAAAAGAGAGACCAGCTTTTTGGTGTTTCAATCTATTTTCAAAATAATTTCAGTTATACTGCGATGGCCAGTGCACCTGTCCATGCTTTTCCGTGCTTTCTTTTACCTGTTACACAATATTATTTCCAAGTCACTGGCTGCTTTTTTACATAACCATTGCTATCATCCATGGGAAAAGGAATGAATTTTGTTGCAATAATTATAATCAATCCTTGGAAAGAGATTGGATGAGCTACGAATTCAAATCAGTATCTGCCAGTTCTCATGTGCAGTATGTTACTGACTCTGCTCAGGAGAGATCTCCATTCCCGGTTAGCTTTGATGCCAAAATTTGATATCCATTATATTTATTAACAAAAATAAGATTTGAATTAACAGTACTTTCAGTAATAGAAAATTAAAACTGCAAAGTGCTTTAACCTTTAAAGTGCTGAATTAAAACGAGAGACATTTTTAAATAGGAAATATAGGAAAATCATCTGATATTTTGCTGTACCAAGTTTTTTCTTTGCCAGAATATGTAACAAAACAGTGGACATTGTAGATTTAAGATCAGACTGCACATTCTGTGCAGTCTGATCTTGATCTACAAATTCCACAAAAACAAGTTAAGTCAGTTCAAGCGCATTAACCCTTTCCCAAACAATTCCTGGTTTTTACGGGTCTGGAATAGTAGCCTTTTTGAAAACATTGTGGGAGAAAGAGAAAATGCTGGTAACCAGCATTTTCTCCTTTTCCCACAAAGTTTTCTACCCTATCATAGACAGATATCATCTTTCCAGTAAGAGTTGAACTGTGGTCTGCAAATGCTTTCAATTTGGTCAAGTCCAAAAGTTTGTCATTTGGGAAAGGGTTAAGGGTTAAAACTCAATCTCTAAGTTCTGTTTCATAATGTCCCTGAGCAATAAAGCTTTATGGGCACAGTAGCAGGCAAATGTTAACAATGATGGTGTTAAAATGCATTTACCGGTAGATTTAAATCATGCCATTTTGAAATATGGAAATTATTGTGAGGGTGACAATCAGTTATTGTGCTGCAAGTCCAAGACATAGTGTTAGTCGCTGTATCTTAAGAACTGGGAAAAAGTTGCCAGATGGCTCTGTCTTTTGTATACCTTAACCCTTTACTCCATAGATACACATTTCTAGCCACTGCTTGTAGGAGCCTTTGGAAAACATTGTGGCAAAAGGTGAAATTGCTCATGACGAGCAATTTCACCTTTTGCCACAATGTTTTCTATGCTATCAAAAGGTGTCATATACACATAAGAAACAGCTTCATCCTTGCTGTTATTTAGGGTCAATTAGAGATACCATAGAAATGCCTTATGGGGTAAAGGGTTAGACCTAATTTTAAAATTTATTTTCCTTCCAGCCACTAACACTTGGATTTATCACACATTTCCCAAACAGTCCCTGGTTTTGACCTGTCTGCAGTGAAAGTCCTTTGACAACACTGTTGGAAAAGGAGAAATTGCTCGTAACGAGCAATTTCTCCATTTTCCCAGTGTTTTCTACCCTTTTTGAGAACTTTCTGCCATTTTCTCCAAATCTAAAACTGTTGTCTGCAAACTTTTTTGGTCCAAAATTTGTCGTTTGGGAAAGGGTTAACAGACAGCATGTTACCAGCATATTCTCATTTTCCCTCTATGTTTTCAAAATCTTGTTTTTGCCGAGGCCATAAAATGTCTGGATTGTATGTCTGGATTGTATGGTAAAAGATAACTAACATACCGGCTCCGCTTCATAATCAGCAGCCCCTAGCCCTGTTTCAAGTCCATACTCATCATAGTCCTGTACCAGAGCCTGGTGAGCCGGGGCCATACTCTGTAATCCACTGCGCCCACGCTGACTCTGCGCCCCTCTTGCTCCCAACATTCCTCTCTGAGGAGCTCCGGGACCTGCTGCTTGTGCTGCTCCTCTTACTGTACCAGCTCCTCTAGCCAAAGCTGTGCCCCTTTGAGGAGCAAGACCCCTCTGTGGAGGAACACCTCTGGTTGCCATTGCTCCACGAGTTGCGGCTCCTCTAGCAGCAGGTGCTCCTCTTGCTGGCACACCACGAGGCGCAGGGGCACCCCTAGCTGCTGCTCCACGAACAGGTTGTCCTCCTCTAGAGGCGGGCACTCCCCTACAAGTGCATGTAAAATATTCACAATCTCAGTCAGAGGTCCAGATAAGGGCAAATGACAAAATTCTAAATCCATCATGTCTCTTACAAACCTCATCTTGTGGGTACTCGGTTCGTATTCACCAACCATTCTTGAAAATATTCTTAGTCTTATTCTCCAATGTTTTCTAAATCTGTAAGTAACACAACCTCTGACTGGCAAAACCAAATGGTTTAGCCAATCAGAAGTTGTGTTACTTACAACTGTAGAAAATTCTGGAGAATAAGACAAATAATGTTCTTAAAAATAGTTGGTGAATACGGGCCCCGATTAGAATTGTCTCTAATTAACATAGGATTTAGAGGAGAATAATCCATATTATCAATCTTTAACCCATTACCACACAATCCCTACTTTTGACGCCCCTGAGAAATAAGCCTTTTGAAAACACTGTGGGAAAAGGAGAAAATGCTGGTAACCAGCATTTTCTCCTTTTCCCATAGTGTTTTCTACCCTTTCCAGAACAAATTTCAATTTTTCAGTCACCTTTATTTTGTCGTCTGCAAATGCTTTCAATTTGGACCAGTCTAAAATTTCCTTGTGTGGTTAAATAAAAAAAACTCTCTCTGGAGCACTGATTTCTCTTCCTGATATAGAATTAAACAAAGTTCCATAAAAAGGAGCTTTAATGCATATGCCAGGGCTTTTTTTCCTTCTATAATTCAGGCCAATATTCGGTGCCTTCCCAATTACAAAAAGCGTAATACTTTCCCAATTATGGCAAAAAGAACTTCCCTATTTTGCTGGAAGAATTTCCCAATTTTGCTTGAAGAATTTCTCATAATGTGATGCAGAAATTCCCAGTAAGTTAAAATACCAATTTCCAGTACGTTAAAATACCAATTTCTCAAAAGCTATTTCAAATGACTAGAAACAAAACTTTCGTTTCGTTATTTAGCAGTGATTAAACCGATACCTCAAGCGCATTTTTCACAGAACATGACAAGTTACTGTAAATGGTTTCAAAAGAATACCTTCCAGAGCCCATAGCACCTCCTGGCCCACCTAGGCCCCCAGGGGTTGACAACAGCCCCCCTCTTCCTGCTGGAGCCCCGTGGCTAGGAAGCATCCGACCACCTCTACCCTGTGTGGTTCTGTCCCCATTGAAAAATCCACCTTCTTCAAGTGGCATCTGTCTACCTTCAGGATCATCCATTGTCTGCAGAGATAAATTATTCAACAAAAAACTTTAGAGGCCCAGATAGCTAGACTATAGAATAATATTTTAGACTGATTGTACTGGAGTTTAATAGTTTAGTTCATATCACAGTGGTCAGTGCACCTATGCATGTGTTTCCTGGTTTCTCACACCAGTACCGACACAGTTTTCTTTCTAAGTCACTGACTACTTTCTTAAACCTTTCCCAAACGGCAAATTTTGGAACAGACCAAATTGAAAGCATTTTGCTGATGACAAATTAACAGTTGCTAAAAAGATGATTTTTCTATATGATAGGGTAGAAAACATTGTGGGAAAAGGAGAAAATGCTGGTTACCAGCATTTTCTCCTTTTCCCACAATGTTTTCAAAAGGCTATTTTTCTCGACCCATTAAAACCAGGGATTGTTTTTGAAGGGGTTAAGCCATCGTTTCACAGAGCATGGCTCATATATATATATCAGTAATGCTGTATAAAAAGGGCAGTGTCTTTGTTCAGGATGCCAATTCATGCTAATTTTTTTTCCAGTTCCCACATAAATTAAGACCCAATGTGTGACAATTCCATGTAAAAAATAAACAATGAAAAAGTCTCTACACAAAGAATTTCTCTTGCTTTTCAGAATAAAAAAAAAAAAAAATGCTGTTTTTGAACAAAACAGCATCACCATGAAACTGCTGTGCAACCCTAAGTCCATTCTAGTAACCTCCCTTGATAGACAGTGGGTTGAAACAGCCCTCTTCCAACACATACCCGCACAAAATGGCCCACTTTACCTAGTCTTGGACTAATGCTACTGCAATGAATTTTATCAGTTTGAATTTCATCGCTGTCTATATCTGTCATACTTTTACCTATGTTTCAAAGATAAATTTGATTTCTATAGAACAATATTCCTGACACACTTTTTCACATTAACATTGATAGAGGGAAAAATTCCCTCTCATTTTCCGTTTCTAAAACAGACACAGACAGGGGGCTTAACCCTCTACTCCATATATACTCATTTCTACGCATTACTTGTGGGAGCCTTTGGAAAAAATTGTGGCAAAAGGTGAAATTGCTCGTGACGAGCAATTTCACCTTTTGCCACAATGTTTTCTATACTATCAAAAGGTTTCATATACACATAAGAAACAGCTTCACCCTTGTTGTTATGTAGGGTCAATTAGAGATACCATAGAAAAGCCTTATTAGGTAATGGGTTAATCTTTTTACTATCTGTCACCTTTATGCAAGTCCAAAGATATACAATTTCTCCTTTCCCGAAAGTGTTTTCAAAAGGATTCTTTTTAAGGGTTGTAAGAAGTCGGCATTGTACTATAAAGGGTCATGTGATATCAAGCCCCCTTTTCAAGCGCACAAATCACATTTTTTTTACTTACAGGAACCATGAACTTTTTAATCTCTGTAACAGCATGTGCTATTCTGTTATACGCTTCAACTGTCTCAGCAAAACATTCAATCATAACATGAAGCTCTTCATTCAGGTGAGCATATTTTCCTCCTTCTTTCCTCAACTCTTCTTCCTATCAAAAGAAAACATCAATATACATTGCACTGCTGTCCTATGGGCCGATTTACTTCACTCATTACCAAACGATAAAATTTTTGGTTTGTCCCAATTGAAAGCATTTGCAGATGACAAAATAAAAGTGACTGAAAATTTGAAATTTATGTTGGGAAGGTTAGAAAACTTTGTGGGAAAAGGAGAAAATGCTGGTTACCAGCATTTTCTCCTTTTCCAACAATCTTTTCTAAAGGCTTCTTTTTCAGGGGCGTCAAAAGTAGGGATTGTGTGGTAATGGGCTTAGTCTTTATATTTGAGCAATACTCAATGCAAAGGGCGCTTAATGCGTCTATGACAAGCATCAACCAAGGCCAGCCTGGACAGTCAGCGCAGGCTGACCTGGGCTAAAACTTTTCACCATCTGTCCATTCTTTGTATGTTCAAGGACCACTCTTCCTCCAGTTTCAGTGATTAACTCTTTACCAAACGACAAAATTTTAGACTGGTTCAAATTGAAAGCATTTGCAGACGACAAAGGTGACTGAAAAATTGAATTTTGTTCTGGGAAAGGTAGAAAAACACTGTGGGAAAAGGAGAAAATGCTGGTAACCAACAGGCTTCTTTTCCAGGAGCTTCAAAAGTAGGGATTGTGTGGTAATGGGTTAATAAACAAGAACACTGAATGCAGCTGTCAATGCTCAGAGTCAACAGATGACAATAGAGCTATGGCAATACCTCAAGGTCATCATGGGAAACAACCAAGCTAAAGATGAAGGTCTAACTGAAAAAAAGAAAGACATTGTTACTTACCTTATTCTTATCCCTCATGGATCCCTTTCCAAGTATAGATAATTTACAGAGTGTTTCTTGTTGAAGCTGTTTCAGTGTGTTTCCTTTTGGACCCAAGAGTTTTCCAACAAAATTGTACTGTGTTAATAAAAGAAAATTACTAGATATTACACAGTTAATAGCTTAAACAACCATGATAATATATTAATGTACTAATGTGACATCAATTGACATTAGGCATTGTTTTACAGTACATATGGTCATATAGTTAGTCATGTAGATAAATTTTCAAATTTTCGATAATGGTTATTTTGAGTATGGAAATGTTTGTGAATTCAAGACTCATTACTTGTTGGTATGCTTGTGGTAAAATGTGTGTATAGAAAAGTTTGTGACTTTTTCTAATTCGTGAAATCGCAAAAATATACATGTTCCAAAAATTTCCACTTACACAGTATTTACTCTCTATCAGTTAGCTCTTTCCTACATGTATGCAAAATATATACATGTAGATTGAAAGCATTTGCAAACAATTTTCCTTTCTGAAATGAAGGGATTTACTACTGCAATATTAAGATAGAAATCATCTTAGGTAAAGCTTTTATACAGCATTAGCAAATGTCAAGAAGACATGAAACAAAAAACAAACAGCAAAAGTCAAACAGAATTACCAGTAAGAACTCTAATCTTTATATTTTTCAGCACTTGTTCAGAAATATGCCAATTCTAATGATTAATCTTGCAAATAAACCCAACGGACATCTACAGTCAAAAAATAAAACCCCGATGATTTCAATTTCATGGTTGCATTTGTTGATAAAATTAAGGGAAAGCCAATAGTGTAGACCAAAGAGCAGTCTGCACATTTTGTGCAGTCTGATCTTGAACAACACTGGCTGCACAAGCAACTATAACCAAGAAAGGCACTTTAATGAGGGCAAAGTTACACTGCTGAGAAAATGAAAACAACTAACACTGTCAGCCAGACTTGGTTTATCAGGAGAAGATAACAATGTCACAGCCTTTTGGGAGAGACTGTCACTAAACTCTATTGATTTTGTGCAGTCTAGCAGGGATTTCCTTTGACCCGGGACCTCGGGTTTTGACGCTTGAAAATCGTTAGTGACCCCGATTTGACGCTCGAAAAAAAAATACCATAAACATCAATTTGACACACACGATTTTCTGGCCTAAGCGTCAAACATATAAGCCGTAGGCGTGATTTAAACGTAATCAGATAATATGGCCGACCGTCAAATTCTTATCAGTGGTGCATATTGAACATTTCCGAAACTGTGAAATCGGCCCACACCAACTTGATTGTGATATATCGGGTATCCTAAGCTGTTAACCCTTGCATCTCCCTTAACTATCCGATAAACGAACATCCGATAACGGTGGCGCATTGGCCAGTTACTGGGTACGCCTGTTCTATTAATAGAATACATTCATGAACAATCGCAATTTTTTGGACAATGTGGTACAGAACGAATTACACGTAAGCAAAGTTTTACTTTCGTTTATCAAGTAAATGTGACAGCGTCAAACGCGATTTTTTTTTTTTTGAAATAGCTCTACTTGACCTTTTAAATTTAAGTGGCCTTACAGAATTCTTTTCTCATTAATATCTTTTTCATATGAAGAATACTAAGGTCTATATTTGCCAATTTTTTTATGGGAGCTAGACAAAGTTGTTGCCTGATACATGTAATTTTCGGAAGTCGGCGTCTTCAAGAAAGGTTAAGTGTGAAACGATATTTCATTGATCATTTGAAAGACAAAACAGATATTTTGCGATGAATTTAATAAAAATCGTGTCACAAATATTTCTTGCAATGCATGAATTAATGACTGGTATACAGAAATTGAAATAGCTGTTGAGCAGACAGCACCTTTTCAGATTTGAATAGATTGAAAGAATTTGCAGACAATTTAAGCCTATGAGGTGTTTAGCCTTTTCAAAGGTAGAAAACACTGTTGGAAAAAGAAAAAAAAAATGCTGGTTTCCACTATTTTCACCTCTTTCATCATTAATAATAGCCTTCTTTCTCAGGATTGTTCAAACTGGGGATAGTGTGGTCAGGGATCTTACATAAGATCCCTGGTGTGGTGAAAGGTTAAGCCTGATTAAATTTTTTTTTTATTGAACCTTTAGATCATTCACTAGCCTGCAAGCACAGGAATTTGAAGCTGACTTTCAATACTTGGCTCTGTAATGGATGTAATGAAACCAACAAAAATAGTTAAATGAACTGAATGACTTACAAATTATATCAGTGATGCAAAGCTGTAGATCTAGATTTATATTGGTCATACAGGACTCACAGTCATGAAATACTTAGAAAATGACACTAAGACCAAGTGACAGTGACTGATCCTGGGTTTTGACGGGTCAACCTTTTGGCTTCTAAAACTCTTTGCCTGGCACCAAGCTAGCTCTTGAATTGAAAATTTTGACTCTTGAAAATTTCAATTTGACTCTTGGATTTTGTTGCCCAAGAGTCAATGACTCCTGAGTTTCAGATGCTAGGGAGATCCCTGGTCTAGTGACATGTCTCGTGCATATACATGTACTTACATTTGGGAACTGTTTCACGGGTATCGTTACTTTTACAGCATTGCTAGATGGCTTGGTATGGTGCAACTCTAATGTCGGAACCACTCTGTATTTCTCTCCTGCCCCTACCCTTTTCACTTCTACAAAGTAATTAGCAAAAAAAACTTTGCTTCGTAACTAGAAAGTTTTACTGTATCTAAAATCTATGACATTTAACCCATTACCACACAATCCATACTTTTGCTCCAAAGAAAGAATCCTTTTGAAAACACTATGGGAAAAGGAGAAAATGCTGGTAACCAGTATTTTCCCCTTTTCCCACAGTGTTTTCTACCCTTCCCAGAACAAATTCCTATTTTTTAGTCACCTTTATTTTGTTGTCTGCAAATGTTTTCAATTTGGACCAGTCTAAAATTTTCTTGTGTGGTAAAGAGTTAACCTTTTACCAAACAATCCCGACTTTTAACAACTCTGAGGAAGAAGCCTTTTAGAAAACATTGTAGGAAAAAGAGAAAATAATGGTACAATGTTTTCTACCCAGCTGGCAACAAATTTCGATTTTAGGGTTGTATTTATTTAGTGGTCTGCAAGTGCTTTCAATCTGGACCAGTCTAAAGTTTCGTTGTTTGGTAAAGAGATAATTTTTTCAGCCCTTACATAGCTAAACATGTGAAATAAAACTTTCAAGGCGATAGTAAAGATCTAAATTTTGCTCTTCAATTTAACTTTTTTGGGGGCAGATTCCTCTTTATTAGACTGTGGATCAAAGGTCACCCTGCACACTCTGTGCAGTCTGATCTTGATCTGAGCTATCTGCCAAAGGTCAGTGAATCACTGTTTCACTTAATAGCAGCCTATCAGTTTAACTCATAACCAAATGACAAAATTTTAGGTTTGTCCAAATCGAAAGCATTTTGCAGACGACAAAATAAAAGTGACTGAAAATTGGAAATTTTCAGTCACTTTCAAAGGCTAAAATATTCAAATATACAACAATGTTGTAAAGATCTTTGAACTGTAGCTAACATTATGATTATCAAAATAGAAATATTTCGGTCCTTAAAGGTGATCTTGAAAGCATTCAGACATTTTCTGTATTTTCTGACATGCCAAAAAAGCTGCATATACCAATCTAGTCATATGAGGTGAATGTGTATTTTGGGTTTCCAGAAATCAAAGGGTCATCCATCTTCACAAGCCAAGGTTACGATCACTATGTCAATCTTATATTGGCGGATCGAAGCCAATTTCAAGATTCCTGCAATAGCCCCCTATTGGATACTAGTTATTATTCCCCTTTACATGATATTTCTGATAGCCAATGAAATATTGTTTTACAAACTGCTTATGAATACAATAATTCAACATGAAGCAGTAACAACAAACTGACTTCCACATTCCATCTTCAGGTGCTAAACCCAGGCCTCAGCCGATTGGGTGACTTGGGCGAAGAAGTCGCCTGATTTAAAAAAAACTTTGCTCATTTCGCCAAGAAAAGTGAAGTCAAAATCGCCTGAACAACTTGGGACGTCACCTCGCGTTTATTGACCAAGCATTCGAGTCCAATCTACCAAATCAGCTTGTGCTGTACCCAATTTAAAGTTAGTGCCTAATCAGCAAGTTTAATTAGTTTACAACATACCGTGAGTCTGATTGACAAATCATTGTTAATTAGCTTTACGACACCATAGGATAATCCCCTATTATCATTGTCTACGCATGTCATATTCTTCGAAGATTCGACTGTCTTATATGATGCATCACTAGCCCCGAAAGCAGGCAGACTGTAATATTACGCTCTATAAAGTAGCAATGTAGAAAATAGCTTTTATCAATATGTTTGAGGAGAAATGAGACCTGCTTTAGCTCCAGATTTCTCTAAACTGCTGATCATAGCTAAGTGAATTGCACGAGGTGGCATTTTATTGAGTAAACGTTTATTTTAGTTTGAAATTCAAAGTAACGGTTAGATAGTTTAGTATTTATAGAATGCCATCTAGCGGGAGGTAATGCCCCTATTATTGACAAATATCAGCGCCGCCTTTAAGTGATTGTCGGATCTCTAATTTTGAAACACAGTTTGCTAAATTTAGTAACCATATGAAAGTGAAAGTCCCTACCAGGATATCGGTCTTTCTTCGTCAACATTTATTTCCAAAGTTTTAAATGGATTGAAATATTCCAGTTTTGAAAACGATGGAATCAGTACCTACTTGCTTATCACCATTTACCCCATCCTTTAAAATTTTCTATTACTCGCAGTTTTCCAAACGAACAGATATGATAATGTACTTAGATCATCTCCTAGATCATCTGGTAATATTTTCAAATCATGTGACTATAATTTGGCGCCAATATAGTATCACGATACAAGGCTTTGCGACATGCGGCGATACCTCAGTAGACACCTTTCAACCGGAGATATCCATCATGTTTTACAGCTCTATCAGGACATTTTGATTTATCCGGGTAGCCATTCGCTGACGTCACAAGAATTGCAAGGAAGCGTATTTTCATATTACTTATTACTATTATTTTTTTCGATTTTAAGACATTTATGGACATCCAATGATACTAAAGATTCTAGAAAAATCTGTAGTATCATGTGATGTCCATAAGTATCTTAAAAACGAAAAAAATACTAGTAATAATTAATACGACAATACGCTACCTGCTACTTTCTGTGACGTCAGCGAATGGCCACCCGGATAAATAAAAATGTCCTGATAGAACTGTATAACATGACGGATATCTCCGGTTGAAAGGTGTCTACTGAGGTATCGCCGGATGTCGCAGGTACATTAATGTGTTGTCTACCACTAGGCTGAAGGACATCATGATCAATGTTTGTTTCGTGGCTTATTTTGGTTGGGAAAGGCTGTCGGGTGCTCACGCCAGCAATCGAGACGTTGCATTCCTTGTGTTTAAATTATATAGGGGGGGAATTTTTTTCCCATATTTTATCATTTATTTTGGTTATAGAATGTCAGATTCCTGTGCTTTACCCTACCTGGGACGAAAAGGCCCTGGACCGAACTCCGAGGCGATGATTTAGTCGAAGTCGTACAACAGGAAACTGAAATTTTGATTGTCTTTGAACAAAGTTCTTGATATAACTCTATGAAATTTTTCAATAAAATTAAATCTGAACTTTGAGAGTTTTAGAGAGAGAAGCCCAAACCAAGATTTCAGACAACAAAAGCGTTCGTTTGCCTACCTTCATTTAGAAGCCTTGCGGCATGCACATATTCGTCAGTGTTCAGTTTATTTAATTCTACTTTCAGTTCTGTTTGATAGGGTGATTGGTCAACTACGTTTCCGTCTTCCGCCATTGCTGAATGCCTTGTTGTTCGCTGTATTTTAGATAGTTGAATTTACGGGGTTTGTTCTCTGTCGCGTTGCGGGAGCGTGGGGATAAAGTAGTTCGGCTGAAGCAGTTGAGACAAAAGTAGTTCATGGATATGTGGTTGATTATTTAATCCTATATAATCGGTATCTATATCAATTTGTGTCTTAGTTGCCTTCTTTCTAAAGTCACAGAGTGATTCATTTTTTCATCTTAACAGAAACTTCCACTCACGAAGAAAATATTATTATTTGTGATGATTCATATCAATACGCACTCGGCAAATTTCGGGTATCGAGCTTGATATCATTCGGTAAATCTCGGGTGGCGAGTTGAGGGAAAAACATTACGGAATCACTCGAGCGTTCAAGAAAGGAGCAGGGGTCCAAGAAGAAGCGATTTCTAATGAATACCGGAACTTAACCGTGCACTTCACCGTGCATTTCCCCTTACCATTAAGGGTCCTTCACGACATGTCCCAAATTGTCAATCCTGCATCTCTCTGGCTTTTGAATGTATTAATACTAGATCTAATAAGCCGAACACTTTCTTGTGATTCAAAGTTGAATTTGGAACCAGCTGGAAACATTCAAGCAGGGAATCATGTAGGCCTCATGACCTTTGACCCTTGTTGGAGATAAGCAAAACTGACCCAAATCATGCCTCTGAAATTTGCTGCAAATATTTCTATGCTCTTTCAAGAGCTACCGTCCTTAGCAAGTCGTTTCAAAGCAGCACAGAGTGCAGGGTTTAAGTATGTAGAATGCACGTTTCCATATGCCGAAGGAGCAGAAGAGCTCGGGGAAGCGTGCAGAGAGGCAGGACTTGAACATGTACTTATCAACAGCTGGCCAGGTAGGTTACTTCATAGATCGTTTTGGCGATTTTGTTTACACTTGTTTGTTTTGCTTAAATTTCGCCCGCCAATTAAATAAATACCTTTCTCAAAAATAAGACAAAGTGTCAAGGACATTTAAAAAAGTGGGACAATCTCAGATACACCCTACAAGAGGAGAACACTTTTAAATTTTTAAATTGCCAAACAATCCTTGGTGCATGGAAATACCTTGGCTTTTTAAGACCCAGAGGAAAAAGCCTTCAGAAAACATTGTAGGAAAAAAAAGACGATGCTGGTAACCAACACTGTCTCCTTTTCCCAAAATGTTATCTACTCTTCTAAAGTCAAGTTTCAATTTTTTAATCACTTTTATTTTGTCGTCTGCAAATACTTTCAATTTGGACAAGTCTAATTGTCAAATTTTATACTGGTCCAGATTCAAAGCACTTGCAAACAACAAAATAAATGTAACTCAAGAATTGAAACTTGTTTCCAGCAGGATAGAAAACATTATGGGAAAAGGAGAAAATGCTAGTTACCATTTTCTCCTTTCCCCACAATGTTTTCAGAAGGCTTCTTTCTCAGCAACGCAGAAACCAGAGACTGTTTGGTAAAGGGTTAAAAGGAAAGTTGCATACATCAGATCGGGATACCTGATATGTGACATTTGATCTTGCAAACACATTACTTAAGTTCATAGTTGGGTTTAGCAGCATCAAAGTTAACTCTTTACTAAATGATGAAATCTCAGACCAGTTAACTCTTATCCTGCTAAATAACTAAAATGAAATTTTCATTTCGATAGTAAAACCCAAAATACTGTCACTTCAAAGTTATGATTTTGGGAATAACATCTCCTCATCGGACAGTGTAGATCCAAGATCAGACTGCACGTTCTGTGCAGTCTGATCTTGATCTACACTGTCCGCAATAGGTCAGTAAGTCGCGATAAGCAGCCAAAGGGTTACATTAAAAACACTTGCAGGCAATAAATAGAAGACAGAGGAAATGATGGTAGATTGTGTTTGTGGAAAAAGGAGAAAATGCTGGTTACAAGCATTTTTTTCTTTTTCCCAGAAGGTTTGCAAACAGTAGAACATAGTTGTTAAGTGTTACTTTACTGCTTTACAGGTTAAGTCATGTTATGGGAATGCCTGCCAGGCTGCGCAGCTCGGTGGTTTCAGAATCTTTCTGGATATGGGTTGGATTTTCTGTTGAGGCAAACTTTCTTTTTTGTGATTTTTTTCCTCTCACCTCTTGTGCAGCTTAGAAAGGTAGTGGCTTCAAAAGGAAGATGTGAAAGTACTGATGTGAGAAAGCCACTAACTGCTATGATGTGACCTAAGTTATGAAACGGCATTAACCCCTTACCAAACAACAAAATTTTAGACTGGTCCAAATTGGAAACAATTGCAGACGACAAAATGAATGTGACTAAAGAGTTGAAAGTTGTCTTAAGAAGGGAAGAAAACATTATGGAAAAAGGAGAAAATGCTGGTTACCAGCATTTTGTCTTTTCTCCTTTTCCCGCGATGTTTCCTTGCATAGGGGTGTTAAAGGTGGGGATTGTGTTGTAAAGGGTTTTACTCTAATACAAAGAATAAAACCTACAGTGAGTAGTAAAACACAGGAAAAAAATATCATGGGAAAGTAAAATGATGTTTTGTAACAGTTCTCACAAACAGCTGTCCTTGGCGGGGTTTGAACAATGTGGAAAATACCGTCGGCAGTGTCACAGGTGGTCATACGAAGCGTTTTCTCTTTTTGCCACAAGTTTTTCACATGATGTAAAATGTCTGAAAAATCCGTACATTAACAGGATATTTTGTACTTCAGGAAAAATGGAGAAAGGAGAGCTAGGTCTTGCAGCATTACCGGACAGAGTTCAAGATTTCCGAATGCAGCTAGAGCTTTCAATTGAATATGCAAATTGTTTGAACTGTAAAAGGTAATTTGTTGGTTGGTTATTTCCGTTTATTTATCATCGCTACCGGTTGCCCATCTGAGCGACCCCCCCAGAAGACGGTTAGGTGTTACGGGGGATAGTGCAAGGATACAGGTCGAAACTACTGAGAGCTTCACCTGGTTCTTTAATGTACTCGGCGTATAGCACAGTCACACAGGACCGCGGTTTAATGTCTCATCTGAAAGACTATTAGTAACTTTAGTTGGCCAGCCGGGGATTCGAACCCACAACATGTAGTGACCCAAAACATTGTGTTCACAAGTCCTACACTCTACCTACTGAGCTATATTGGCTGGCTAGGTAATTTGTGCACATGTCTGACTCTTTTCTAGATGACAAAACTTTAGCCTTGTCCAATTTTAACTCTTTCCCAAACAAATCCAGGTTTTTACGAGCCTGCAGTACACGTCTGTAGAAAACACTGTAGGAAACAGGAGAAATTGCCGTAACAAGCAATTTCTCCTTTTTCCACAGTGTTTTCTACCCTATCGGAAAACTGTCTGCCATTCTCATCGAATTCAAAATTGTCATCTGCAAACACTTTGAGTTTGGGACAGTCTAAAATTTGTCATGTGGGCAAGGGTTATGGCATTTCCAGAGGACAACTGGAATGTGGCTTTAAGGGCATGATTTTTCTCCTTTTCCCACGATGTTTCCCACAGTGTCCTTCCCAGGGCTGTTAAAATTCGGCATTGTACAGTAAATGGTTAATCCTTTTCCAAATGATTTTAGACTCTTCCAAATTAAAAGCTTGAAGGTGGTACAATTGAATTAAAGTCCTGGGGGGGGGGGGCTTAGAAAAAATTGCAGGAAAAGGAGAAAATGCTGCCCGGCTAGTGGCTAAGTACTTTAGTAGATAGTGTATCTGAATCATGAGCTGGTGGTTGTGAGTTCAGTACCTGATGGAGGCAAGTTTTCTCTCTGGCAAGTTTTGTGCCCCTACCTCTGAGGCACGTGAGAAAAATAGTCAGTGACTTGGAATGAAAATTATGTCAGTATTGGCATGGGAAAGTCAGGTAACACATGTGTAGGTTCACAGACTTCTGTGATATTACTTAGGCTGTTAGACTTGGGTTAAACACCAATACAATTTATCAATCAACCTTTCCCATATGATAAATTTTAGGCTCTTTCTTATTAAAAGTATCAACAGACAATACAATTGAAAGTAGTGCAAATGAATTAACCAATTACCACACAATCCCTGCTTTTGATGACCCTGAGAAAGAAGTCTTTAGAAAACATTGTGGGAAAAGAAGAAATGCTGGTAACCAGCACTTTCTCCTATTCCCCACAATGTTTTCTACCTTTCACAAAACAAATTTCAAATTTTTCGTCACTTTTATTTTTTGTTAATCTGCAAGTGCTTTAGATTTGGACTAGCCTAAGGTATTGTCGTTTGGTAATGAGTTAAAGTAAAAGTCCTTTTGCAAGTTAGTAGAAATTGTGGGTAAAGGAGGATATTTCTGTTAACAAAATATTTCTTCTTTTTCCTGCAATGTTTTCCCAAGGCTTTGTTAATACATAATATAAAGGGATAAAGGATCAATTCATTACTTTCAGACATAAATCGTATGCAACAGATGACATCTAAATAAATTTCGTAGGATATGGATAGTAACTCATCATCGTGAATTAGCCCTTTACCAAACAATTCCAGGTTTTAATGACCCTGAAAAAGAAGCCTTTTGAAAACATTCTGGGAAAAGAAAAAGATGCTGGTAACCAGCGTTTTCGCCCTTTTCCTATCATATCAAAAATAAATTCCACCATTTGAGCCACATTTAAATTGTTGTTGGCAAACTCTTTCAATTCAGATAAGTCTACAATTTTTTGTGTGTTAAGAAGTTCCGACTTTTAGCGACCCCCCCAAGGAAGTAGCCTTTTGAAAACATTGTGGAAAAAGGAGAAAATGCTGGTAACCAGCATTTTCTCCTTTTCCCACAATATTTTCTACCCTACCAAAGACAGAAATCATCATTTGGGTTACATTCGATTTGTCGTCTGCAAATGCTTTTAATTTGGACCAGTCTAATATTTTGTCGTTTGGAAAAGAATTAACTCTTTACCAAACGACAAAATTTTAGATTGGTCCAAATTGAAAGCATTTGCAGACAACAAAATTTGTTTCTAGCTGGGAAGAAAACATTGTGGGAAAGGAGAAAATGTTTGTTACTGGCATTTTCTCCTTTTCCCACAATATTTTCAAAAGGCTTCTATCTCAGGATTAAAGGGTTAACCCTTTACCATACAATCAAGACTTTTAACAACCTGGTAACTAGCATTTTCTCCTTTTCTTTCAATGTTTTCTGTCAAATTAAAAATAAATTTCCTGATTTTGGCCACCTTTTACCTGTTGTCTGCAAATGCTTTGAATTTGGACCAGTCTGAAATTTTGTTATTTGGTAATGGGTTAATGCTTTCCCAAATTTTTACATTTCCTAATTTGAAACAGTCTGAAAATGACATGCAGAATTTGTAAAAGTGAATTTAAGTTTGATGAAGAGATAATTAGAAAACACAATGGGAAAAGTTTACTAGTTTTTTCTCCTTTTTCTACAATAATTTCAAAAGCCTTCCTGCTCAGGGTCCCTTAAAGGTGGGTATTTAGAATTTTTACATCTTACCAAATTAAAAAAAATATATATCACTGAAATTCATGTGAAAAAATAATACAAATCATCAATAATCAAGATTCATAAAATTACAAAAAAAAAAAAATTTTATGGTATTCCCTTAAAAGGCTAAGCAGCCTCTTAGCCAATTTTAGATTTCGCGCCAAAAATTAATAAAGCATTGTGGGAATGTTAAGTGACTGGCATGTGACTCATAACGCTTAAATTCCCCATCATAACAAACATGTAATAATTATTTTCCATAATGTCTTCTTTGGAAGCTATGTTTGAAGCTTCTTCTGTGTATTCCTGTAAGTAAATGAGAAAATTGATCATCTAAAAATAGAATGTGTCTCCCGTTGGTGTGAACCTGGGATGTAGTAAATCTCTAATTTCTCGTGTTATCGGATGGTTTTTAAATACTGGAGTTTTATGAATGAAGATTAAAAGGCTTTGGGAGTATAAGGATGATTTTTTTGCACTTTTGTAAAATTTTCGTCCCAAAATCTGAAGGGCCACCTTTAAACTTGGTAAAAGGTTAAACAGTTTTACCTGAATGAACATGAATGTGCTATGGCGAAAGGAGAATTTACTTGTACTGAACAATTTTTTCCTTTTAAAGATGTTTTCAAATGCGGTTTCCGGTTGCAATGACTTACTATCCATTTTTTGGAAGAATATGGTCCAACAAGCCCGATATGTTACCAATTGGGTGGTTGTTTGTTGCAACCAATTCATTCAAAATCTGAGCCCTAGATAAGAGGGAAAGATGGTGTTTTCTACAGGCTTTTTCTCAGGGTTGTCAAAAGTATGGATTGTGTGGCAATGGGTTATTATTAATTATGCATCAGTGACATGCATTAAGCCCCCTTTTGCCAGAGCATAGCTCTATTTATTGCATATTTTGAAAATTTTTTGCCTTACAGAATGCATGTATTGGCAGGCCGTACTTCAAGGTACAAGTTTGAAGATATGGAAAAAACCTATTTAGACAATTTAAAATTTGCTGCAGAAAGATTGCAGAAGGTAAGATATTTCTTTATTTAGTTTTACTTGCAAGGATGACTATAGTGTATACCTAAAAATAGTTACTCATGCCAGTCAAATAAAGTTGTCTTTCTTTAGCTCTTTACTACACAATCTTAACTTTTAACAACACCAACAAAGAGACATTTTTGAAAAGGGGAGAAAATACTGGTAACCAGCATTTTCTCTTTTTTCACACAATGTTTTCTACACTTCCCAACACAAATTTTGATTTTTCAGTCACACTTATTTTGTTGTCTGCAGATGTTTTCAATCGGACAAAAATTTTGTTGTTCAGTAAAGAGTTAAGCACCATTGTGCATAAATGGTAAGGAAATGAACAAGTATATAATACAGAGACAGTTTCATATTACCGGTATTTAAATGTATATGGTGCCTGTAACATAGCCAAATGGTCACACTTTACCAAACAATACCTGTACCTAATTTTTAGGACTCGGAGGAAGAAGCCTTCTGAAAACATTGTATGAAATGGAGAAAATGCTGGTAACCAGCATTTTCTCTTCTTCCTGCAATGTTTTCTACCCTGTTGGAAACAAAATTTAATTTCAACTTTCGAGTTATGTTTATTTTGTCGTCTGCAAGTGCCTTCAATTTGGACCAGTCTAAAATTTTGTTGCTTGGTAAACGGTTAATACATCATACCAAGCATCTCATCACATGAAGTAACTAATTATGAGGTAAACCGGTCCTATGACTTGAAGAAATGCAAACAGTTTGAACCCTGGTTAGTCTTGATGGACTTTGCAAGCTTACCTTGGCTGCTAGTTTTTGCCAACGCATCAAGTTCCTGTTTCATTAACTATAGCTCATTGTATGGTCTGCAAAATGGGTAAAGGGACATTTAGACATTTTTGTCAAATTTCGCTTGGCATCAGCCTGGGCATTCCTCACAGGCTGATCTGAGACAACACTTTCCAGTCGTGTAGGACTTTCTGTTTCTGACAAGTCTACGGTAAGACAAATGATGTTGACGTAAAGTGCTGTCACAGATTAGCCTGCGCTGACTGCTGATCTGAAACGACACTTTAGGAAAAGGTCCAAATGCCCCTTTTATGCTTTTTACTTGTGTAAACATACATGTTGATTTTCAAAGGAAAATGTTACATTCAGATTTGTTAAGTTTTACAAGATAAAATTTTGACATTGTTTTTCCTTTTCAGGAAGGTATTGTCTGCTTGATAGAACCTTTAAACTCAAGGATAACTGCTCCAAATTATTTCCTTAACAATTTTCAAACAGGTATGTTACATTATCCAACAAGCAGTTGAAATTTTACTGTGTGCTTTTACACCAATATTGTACTCTTTTATTATCTGTGTATAGGTACAAGCATTATCAGTAGTAGGTCTCCGTACAAAACTTATTATTGTACTCCAAAGAAATTTCTTGTGATCTGATTGGATAATATGCCCAAATAATAATTTATATTGCTGTGCATTGTCAAAATCCAGGGAAAAGTAGTTTCCCTTTAGGGAGTCCCCTTATACATATCTACACTGAACACAAAATCCAAAATGTCGGCATCAATCAATGCAAGCCGCCCATAAGTGGTCTGCACCATATTATTACTTGTTTCTGTAAATGTTTGTCATTAAAAGTTCCTATTGACATTGGTTGTCAGCAAATTGGAATCAGAAGGAAAATTAGATTTTGTCAGCGTAATCAGTTTGTGAAATTATAAAAAAAAAAAGAGAAATTTCGCTGAATACATAATTATAGGAATAGTAAAACTTTGCAGTATAATAAATTTGTTGTATAGTTCAGTGGCAGGGGACTTGGAAATTTGTTCACGGCTGTGACAAATCATTTTGCCTCAAGCTGAATGGTTTGGGGTGACATGATTCACCACAACAGTGAACATGTTTCCAAATCCCCTTCCCCCGGACCAAACAACTAATACTATATTTTTTGTTTTCTTATGGTAGTCAATGTAACTTGTGGGCTGACTTCTTTTGAGGTTGAAATTGAAACATAAAGCGCTGGAATTGACTTAACTGGTGTTTGTGGACAGTGTAGATCAAGATCAGACTGCACAGAATGTGCAGTCTGATCTTGGATCTTCACTGTCCACTGTATTGTGACATATTCTGGCCAGTATAGCCTTGGTACAGCAATATTTCAGATGTTTTTCCTATTTAAAAATGTCTCTTGTATTAATTCAGCACTTTAAGGGGATAAAAGTCATAATCTACATTATAAAGCAATCTTGTTTTCCAACATCCCTGATAGTATATAAAGCTTTTGAAAAAAAACATGAGAAAAGGAGAAAATGCTTGCTACAAGCATTCTCTCTTGAAATGTAAGATTTTATCTGTTGGTAGCACAATATTTTTTCTGTCTTGTAGGGGTAGAGTATATAAAGAAAGTGAATCACCCAAATTTGAAACTTCAATTTGTAAGTATCATTAACCCAATACCACACAATCCCTACTTTTGACACCCCTGAGAAAGAAGCCTTTAGAAAACATTGAGGAAAAAGGAGAAAATGCTGGTACCAGCATTTTCTCCTTTTTTCACAATGTTTTCTACCCTTCACAAAACAAATTTCAAATTTTCAGTCACTTTTATTTTGTTGTCTGCAAATGCTTTCAATTTGGACCAGTCTTAAATATTATCTTTTGGTAATGGGTTAAGCTTTTCTCTAGTTATTCAGCCATAGCTCATTTGATAGGATACAGGCCACGAGAACAGGGGGTCGCTGGTTTGATTGTGGCCTCGGCCAATTTCTTTTTGGAAAGATTGATGATCGCTATTGCAACAGGATTAATTCCTTTCTAACTGCTAATTGTTATTTTGACAATAGTTAAGTGGAAAAGCAGCCACTGGCTTGGAAAGAATATTGTCTTTAGCGCTGTTAAAGGAAACTCCAGGGTCTGTACTCACCAACCATTCTACAGAATCTTTTTTTGTTGTTTTTTTCAAGAATTTCTAAATTTGAAAGTAATACAACTTTTGATTGGCTATACCAAATGCAGATGACACAATAAAAGTGACTGAAAATTGAAATTTATTTTGAGAAAGGTAGAAAATACGGAAAAACGGAAAAAAGTGCTTGTTACCCAACCACAGAATTTTTAGACTACTCGAAATTGTATCAAAGCTTTGTGGATAACAAATTAAATGTGACTGAAAAATTGAAAATTGTGTTTGGATGGGCAGAAAATACAGCGGGAAAAGCAGGAAATGAAAATGAAACCACAAAAAAGAAAAAACAATGTGTTTAAAGGAGAAAATGATTGTTACCAGCATTTTCTCCTTTTCCCTCTTTGTTTCAGTCTATTTTCTCCAGGATTTTTAAAAGTCAGGATTGTGTGCTAAAGACCAAAGAAATAATAAGTCATTTTATACCAAAAATAGAATTAATTTTATGCCTTTTTTTTTCAGGATTGTTTTCATGCTCAAATAATTTCAGGGGACTTAACTGCAAGCTTGAAAAAGTATTTGCCGTACACAGGTTGGTATTTAGTAGTGTCATACCTTTACTCTTTACCTCACAACCCTGTGAGTTAGTGACTCTGGAGAAGAAGCTTTTGAAAACAACGGGAAAAGGAGAAAATGCTTGTAACTAGCATTTTCTCCTTTTGCAACAATTTTTTCTACCGTATCAAAAACAATTCCATGCCTGAACCACCTTAACTCTTCACCACACAATCCCAACTTTTAACAACCATGAGAAAGAAGCCTTTCTAAATCACTGTAGGAAAAAGAGAAATGCTGGTAACCAGCCTTTTCTCCTTTTCCTACCACATTTTCTACCCTTCTCAAAACAGTTTTCACTTTTTTGCCATATTTATTTTGTTGTCTGCAAATGCTTTCAGTTTGGACTTGTCTACTATTTTCTTGTTTTGTAAAGAGTTATACTTTTGGTCTGCAAATACATTCAGTTTGGGCAAGTCTAACGTTTTATTAGCTTGGAAAGAAATACTGAAGTATACCATCTTACCTTCTAGAAAATGTGGAGCTGTTTTGTAGAGTTATATGAATTCAAAATATTTACAGACAACAAATTAACTCTTTTACCAAATGACAGAATCTACCTTGCCATGTTGCTCGGAGGTTAGCCATAATCTGGCTTGTAATCTGGTGGTTGTGGGTTCAATACCAGGTGGATGCAAACTTTCTTCCCAGCTGTTTTTCACCCCTCACCTCCGATATATGTGGGAAAATAGTCAGTGGCTTGGAAAGTAAGTTGTGTCAGTTCTGGTGTGAGAAAGCCAGGAAACATATGCATAGGGGCATGGACTGCTTAGTTAACTCCAATTCAAACAAAGATACTATGGACATATTCTTAACCCTTTACCAAACGACAGTATTACAGGCTGGTCCAAATTGAAAACATTTGCAGACAACAAAATAAATGCAACTCAAAAATTGAAATTTGTCCTGGGAAGGGTAGAAAACACTATGGAAAAAGGAGAAAATGCTGGTTACCTGCATTTTCTCCTTTTCCTACAGTGTTTTCAAAAGGCTTTTTCTTCAGGGCCGTTAAAAGTCGGGATTGTGTGGTAAAGAGTTAAACTTGTCCAAATTGAAAGCACTTGCAGACAAGATCATTTAGTTTAGCCAGTCAGAAGGTAAGTTAGTTTCAGAATTAGAAAATTCTTGAGAATAAGACTAGAAATGTTACTTACACAAGTCCAGGACATAAACCTTTACCACGCATTGACGACTTTTGACGACCTTGAGGGTAAAAGCCTTTTGGAAACATTTTGGGACGACGAGAAAATACTGGTAACCCCAGCTCCTTTTCCCACAATGTTTTCTACCCTTCCCAAATCAAATTTTAATTTTTCACTCACATTTATTGTGTCGTCTGCAAATGCTTTCAATTTGGACCATGCTGTAAATTTGTTGTTTAGTAAAGAAATAATCTTTTAACTTTTTACCAAACAACAAAATTTAAGACTTCTTCAAATTGGAAGCTTTTGCAGCCTTTAACTCATTACCAAACAACGAAGTTTAAGACTTTTTCAAATTGAAAGCATTTGCAGACAACAAAATAAATTTGACTCAAAAATTGAAACTTGGTTTTAGAAAAGTAGAAAACATTGTAGAAAAAGGAGAAAGTGCTGGTTACCAGCATTTTCTCCTATTCTTACAATGTATTCTGAAGGCTTATTTGTAAGGGTCGTTAAAAGTCAGGATTGTGTGGTAAAGAGTTAACTAGTTTTGTTTTGTTCAACTGTGACACGTCCAATGAGTACACTTTCACAAAATAAAGTGCAAGTAATTTGGACCTACAAAGTGCAGACTGCAGAACCATTATTTTCTCATTTAAGGTCATGTTCAAATTGCTCAGGTACCTGACAGGGGAGAACCAGACTTTAATGGTGAAATAAATTACAAATATATCTTTAAAGTTCTGGAAGAAATGCGATATGATGGCTACATTGGCTGTGAATATAAACCAAGAGGTAAATGAGTTAACACATTAAGTCTTATACATTTCATAACATGTTTTACAATTACGCTGGCACCCCACTAGAACACTGTAGTCGGCAGCCATGACCACCTGGCAGCCATGTCAACCTGCCAGCACCCCATAAATTTTGGGGACCATGGAGCACCTGCATTCTAATAGGGTCAGCATTTTGTTAAGTTCATCATATTGAGGTCCCACTCTATGTACAGACTGATATTTGATCCACACTAACAAATTAGGAGATGTCTTTTTTCCCAAAAGACCTTTTAACCCTTTACCAGACGAAAAAAAATTATAGCTCTGTCCAAATTGAGAGCATTTGCAGACGACAATTTCAGTGTGGCTCAAATGATACAATTGTTTATTGATTAGGTAGAAAACATTGTGCGAAAAGGAGAAAATGCTGGTTACCAGCATTTTCTCCTTTTCCCACAACGTTTTCAAAAGGCTTCTTTTTCCAGGGGTGTCAAAAGTAGGGATTGAGTGGTAATGGGTTAAATAGCAAAATATGACTTGCTACTAATGGCTTGAAAGTTTTTTTCAGTTTTACAATTTTTAGCAGAAATTGACTTATTCAGCAGAATTTTCACTTATTCAACATAACTTCCACTTATTTAGCAGAACTTTCACTTATTTAGCAGATCTTTCACTTATTCAGCAGAACTTCCACTTATTTAGCAAAATTTTCACTAATTCAGCAGAACTTCCACTTATTTTGCAGAACTTTCAGTTATTTAGCAGATCTTTCACTTATTTAGCAGAACTTTCACTTATTTAGCAGATCTTTCTCTTATTTAGCTAATCTTTTTCTTATTTAGCAGAACTACCCAATATTAAGCAGATTTTTCACTTATTTAACTCTCTATCAAACAACAAAATTTTAGACTTGCCCAAATCGAAAGCACTTGCCAACGACAAAATGAATGTGGCTCAAAAATTGAAATTTGTTTTTGGAAGGGTAGAAAACATTGTGGAAAAAGGAGAAAATACTGGTTACCAGCATTTTCCCAATAACCTACAATGTTTCAAAAAGCTTCTTTCTCAGGTTCGTTTAAAGATGGTATTGTGTGGTAGAGAGTTAACAGGATAAGGTAGCAGTTTGCATTATTAGATGACAATTTTTTTCTTTGATAAACTTATTTTTTTATGCCTTTTTCAGGATGTTTATAGAATGTATCAATTTTTTTTTTTTGTATTTTTTCTTTGTTGTTTTATAGGAGCAAATACAGAAGAAGGTCTCAAATGGATCGAAGAGTTGGGTATTACATTATAGGTTTCATAAGTGCTTCAAATGTTATTCGAATTGTTATGAAAATGTATGGGAAAAATAATTGTTTAGGTTGTATTTATTGTAGAAGATTTTTAAAATAACAGTCAGACAGGGATATTGTTTTAACTCATTACCAAACGACAAAATTTTAACTGGTTCAAATTGAAAGCATTTCCAGACGGCAAAATAAAGGTGACTGAGAAATTGAAATTTGTTCTGGGAAGGGTAGAAAACACTGTGGGAAAAGGAGAAAATGCTGGTAACCAGCATTTTCTCTTTTTCCTACAGTGTTTTCAGAAAGCTTCTTTCTCAGGGGCGTCAAAAGTAGGGATTGTGTGGTAATGGGTTAAGGAATGAAATATCACTCTTTTACCCTTTATAACACAATCCCCCCTTTTACCAACCCTTTGAAAGAAGACTTTTGAAAACATTGTTGAAAAAAGAGAAAATTACCAGCATTTTCTCTTTTCCCACAATGCTTTCAACCCTTTCTAAGCAAGTTTCAATCACATTTATTGTGTTGTCTGCAAGTGATGTGAATTAAGACCAATTTTAGAATACTGTTGTTTGGTATAGAGTTATCTTTTTACCACACAATAGAATTCAAAAAACTTTTCCATTTTTTGTCGTCTGCTGCAAACTTGTTTCAGAAGGCTATGAATAAAAACAATGTCTTGTAAATCAAATAGTAAAGTTATGGTATAATACGTTTTTTAACAGTACATGTCCTTTTTGTTCTTTTTCTTTTTATCAAACCGTGATATGCAAATTATGCACTGTTTTTAAATGTATGTACATGCAGACAGAAAATACACACAGGTCAAGTATATATTTTCGTACAACAGTATTCCAGAAGGAAAGTGAAGAATGGAATTTAAAAAAATAATTTTCTTTCTATTGTTCTATCATGGTTTATTGTTCAATAAACCACAGTTGTGAATCATGATGCACAATAAATAACCCAGGATGGTGATAGCCCACATGGTTTATTCATTGTGCCTCATAACTCACAATGTGGTTTATTGAATGATAAAACACAATAGAAAGAAGATTATTTTGATTCTAACATGATCAACAGTTTACTCTTAATCAAAGGAAAATAAGTTCATACTTAGAGTAAGAATGAGGATGCAGATTATATTTCACTGAAAACCGTTATACAGAATGGCGTCACTTTTTACAGAACAATGTCATTCTACACAGAATAGCGTTGATTTTATGTTGCACTGTGTTTAAAGAGCTAAATTCATGTGTCATGTTTGAATAAGAAATATTCTATTCATATTACTGCTTATAATACAAGTTCCCTTTACTCTTCGCCATTCAGCAAACTTTAAGCTCATCTGAATATGGATTTGCAGATGGCCAATTGGATTTTGCTCAAATGATTGGAATTGTCTTTGAAAGAAAAGAAAAAATTGTGGAAAAATGTTCTTTTTTTCCCACAATTTTTTTTCAAAGGCTTACTTCTTTGGGGCTAATTACAGTGAATTAACTCACTGCCAAACAGCAATATTTTAGGCTTGTCCAAATCGAAAGCATTTGCAGATGATATAATAAAAGTGACTGAAAACTTATAACTTGTTTTATGAAGAGTAGAAAACATTGTGGGAAAAGGAGAAAATGCTGGTTACCAGCATTTTCTCCTTTTCCCACAATGTTTTCTTAAGGCTTCTTTCTCAGGATTGTCAAAAGTAAGGATTATTTGGTAATGGGTTAAATTCATGTTGATGAATATTGTCTTTTGTTAGCATGTTAGGGAAGTTGCAGGAAATTTTTAATAGGTTCTAAAACATTAGAAAAGCAGTTAGATTTTAAACCAAAGAGAGTTTTGTTTGCTTTAAATTTTTAGTAATCATAGACTTTGAATTTCATGAATTTTTACTTTTGAAATACAAGAGATGTGCTATTATGAAATGTCGATGATAATGTTTTCTATCAAAACTGTTCCTTTAGTTGTTGATTTTTATCTTTTTATACCTTTTATTATATACCTAGAAGTGAAATCCTGAAATTTCCCAGTGTAATAAATTTTGATATCATCACTAGTGACGTTATCAACTTTCACTTTCACTTCCTGCCGTAATTTGGGAACTACTTTTTTTTTTCGACTACATTTTTTTAGACTTTCAAATGCAAAATTACAAATAATGATGTTAATAAGGTATATAATAAATAGAATAATCAACTGGTTATTTTTGATATGAAAAATATCTCACTCGGACGCGTTGTAAGGCGTTAAAAAAACTCGTGCTGCGCACTCGTTTTTTCAACGCCTAACAACACATCCTCGTGAGATATTTTTCATATCAAAAACAACCAGTTGATTATCCTCTATATATTGAGGTAAAAGTAATCCGAGAGAATGAGATAGCATGTAGAAATCAACCCTTTATCATTTTCCCCCGATTTTTAACAACCTTGGGGGAAAAAGCCTTTTGAAGACATTATGGGAAAAGGGGAAATGCTGGTTACTGGCATTTTCTCCTTATCCCAAAATATTTTCTTTCCTATCAAAGAGAAATTTCATCATTGAAGCCACATTTGATTTTCTGTTTGCAAATGCTATCAATTTTGGCTATTATAACTTAACCCTTTACTCCATAGATACTCATTTTGACGTATTGACAACAGACAGCTTTTGAAAAAATTGTGGGAAAAGGAGAAATTGCTCATAACGAGCAATTTTTCCTTTTCCCACGATATTTTCCACTCAATCAGATATTTGTATCCTCATTTGTCTATATTTTTGACATCATATCGTTATCTGCTGCTGAAATGGAAGAGCCTCAAATTGGCATATCGGGTAAAGGGTTAATGTCATCAGGTGAAAATCTAACCACTTATTGCCAACCAGATCCTGCTGTATAGATTTAACATTTTTGTCATTTTAGTCAAGTGAAATACTTAACCCATTACCAAACGACAATATTTTAGACTGGTCCAAATTGAAAGCATTTGCAGACGACAAAATAAAAGTGACGAACAATTTGAAATTTGTTTTCTGAAGGGTAGAAAACATTGTGGGAAAAGGAGAAAATGCTGGTAACCAGCATTTTCTCCTTTTCCCACAATGTTTTCCAAAGGTTTCTTTCTCAGGGGCATCAAAAGTAGGGATTGTGTGGTAATGGGTTAACTTCTTTTGCTGCCTGGTAAGTTTTGGCTAGAGAATTGTGCTCAATTTTTTGCATTTCTGTTTTTTGTGTGTTTTTAGTTGTTTACCAAACAACAAAATTTTTGACTGGCCTAAATTGGCCCAAATTGAAAGCAATTGCATACAACAAATTAAATGTTGTACAAATCATGAAACTTGTTCTTGAAAGGGAAGAAAATACTCTGGGAAAAGGAGAAAATGCTGGTTATTTACAAGTATTTTTTCCTTTTCTCATGATATTTTAAAAAGGCTTCTTCCTGATGACTGTGAAAACTCAGGATTTGTGTTAACTCTTTACCAAAGAACAAAATTTTAAACTGGTCCAAATTGAAAGCAGTTGCAGACGACAAAATACATGTAAATTTGAAACAAAAATTGAAATCTGATTTGGAAAGGGGAGAAAACACTGTGGGAAAAGGAGAAAATGCTGCTTACTAGCATTTTCTTTTATTCCCACAGTGTTTTCAAAAGGCCTCTGTCTCAGGGTCGTCAGAAGTCCGGATTGTGTGGTAAAAGGTTAAATGGTTTATCTTTATTGCTTCTTAACCTTTTACCCCATAAGGCATTTCTATGGTATCTCTAATTGACCCTAAATAACAGCAAGGATGAAGCCATTTCTTATGTGTATGACATCTTTTGATAGCTTAGAAAACATTGTGGCAAAAGGTGAAATTGCTCATCACGAGCAATTTCACCTTTTGCCACAATGTTTTCCAAAGGCTCCTACAAGCAATGCATAGAAATGAGTTTCTATGGAGTAAAGGATTAATAAGAATAGACCAAAGGATTGTGTTCACTTTTTGTTTAATTCTATTTTTGTGTGTATTCAAATCGTTTCTATACTGCCCCTAAAAAACCATGTGAGAAATGATGGATGTGGAGGAAATCAGAAAAACCCATCACCAAACAATCCTGAGTTCATTCTTTACCAAACAACAAATTTATAGACTGGTCCCAATTTAAATTTGTTTGCAGAGGACAAAATAAATGTGACTGTAACATGGAAATTTGATTTGGGAAGGGTAGAAAACATTGTGGGAAAAGGAGAAAATGCTGGTTACCAGCATTTTCTCCTTTTCCCACAATGTTTTTAAAACGCTTCTACCTCAGGATCTTCAAAAGTTGTCATTATGAGGTTATGTGGTAAAAGGTTAAATGAAGTAGAGGAATAAAGCTTTTAAAATTTTCGGGAAAAGGAGAAAATGAAGGTACTTGATATTTAGTTTTTTCCATAAAACTTTGGCTTCCATTTCAGTGACAAATCTCATTGACTCAATGTTTATTTGTTAGATGGTGATGCTCTTAATGTCGATAAGTCTAAAATGTAACCAACATTTTCTCCTTTTTCAACAATATATTGTGCCCTATCAGACAAATGAAATCACTGAAGCGTCATTTAATCTGCTTGCCTGTCATTCAGTATGCATGAGTCCAAAATTTTGTTTTTCTGGCACAGTTCTAAAAAATGTTAGTAATTGATAACTCAAGTTGACAATCATTTTACCAGTTTACAATCATTGCAGGACAAACAGCATTAAGAAATGTGTTATCTATATTTTTACTTGTCATAGCATTAATTGCCTCTGTGTTTATTTTTTACTTAGACCGAGAAATGTCATAGCCCTGTTGTAGTCAATGTTGTCATGGAAAAACTTTGACATTTTAAGCTCCACTGGCCAAAGGTCATGGGGCTTATGTCATGGTCCTTTGTCCATCTTGTGTGCATCCGTCCATGCTTGAGTACATGCGTGCATCTGTGAGTGTGTTAACTTTTTTTTCAAACTTCGTCTCTGAAACTACCCATCCAATTGTGATGAAACTTCACAGAAATGATCCTGCCATGGTCCTTTTTAGAATTTCTTGAAAAAATTTGATTCCTTCAAAAACTCTGGTTGCTATGGCAACAAAACTAAATCAAAGGACTGATAGTCCTGATAGTCACCTGAAAGGTAATGTGCTAGAAGTTTTCACCTTTGTTAAATTTCCAAAGGTAATCTATTACAAGTGTTGAAGGTACAAGATGATTTAACCATAAGGTAGTATTATGCAACCATAATTTCCGAGTAGTAGAGTGCTCTAATCCTAAAGTCACTCACATGGATATTAAAATTCACATTAAAAAAATAAAAATATGTGGTGAGAATCAAAATTTATGCCAAGCAATAGCTTTAAAAAGTTCAAAGACTTCATATTTGCTTGAACTCATGTATTAGTTGTAAGTATTGTTAACTCGTTACCAAACCACAATATTTTAGGCTTGTCCAAATCGAAATCATATGCAGACGACAAAATAAAAGTGACTGAAAATTTGAAATTTGTTTTGTGAAGCGTTAAAAACATTGCAGGAGAAAGGAGAAAACGCTGGTTACCAGCATTTTCTTCTTTTCCCACAATGTTTTCTCAAGACTTTTTTCTCAGGGGCGTCAAAAGTAGGGATTGTGTGGTAATGGGTTAATCATGTCTGCAAACTTGTTCAGTTCATGACCACTTATCTTAGACACGCAAATTACAGTCGATGGCTTTCTAATGTAATGAGTTAATACGTTTTTGCAGATGAGTTAAGGCCCTTTTTCACAGATGATGGCTCATAATGTTCCTATTATATGTAGTGCTATCAGTCTGTTGTTGTTGATTTTTATTATGAACCCCTTTTCAAGCAAATCATGTTTTAAATATTTGTAACTTATTTTCAATACACATAAACCTGTGTGTCTTAATGTTAGAGTTTGACGTTCTATATCAAATTGTTAGATGAATCATTTGTCACTGAATGCAGCAGGTTTGAACAGCAAGTTAACTCTTTACCACACGACAAAATTCTAGACTGGTTCAAATTGAAAGCATACGGCAAAATAAAAGTGACTGAAAAATTGAAATTTGTTCTGGAAAGGGTAGAAAACACTGTGGGAAAAGGAGAGAATGCTGGTTACCAGCATTTTCTCCTTTTCCAACAGTGTTTTCAAAAAGCTTCTTTCTCTGGGGTGTCAAAAGTAGGGATTGTGTGGTAATCAGTTACTAATAATAGCCTCTTAACCCTTTGCCAAATGACAAAATCTAAGTCTGGACCAAATTGAAAGCAGAAGACAAAATAGATGTGACTTGAAACTTGACTTTGGAAGAATAGAAAACATTGTGGGAAAAGAAGAAAATGCTGGGAACCAGCATTTTCTCCTTTTCCCTTAGTGTTTTCAAATGCCTTTTTCCATGGGGGTCATTAAACCATGGATTGTTTGGTAAAGGGTTCATTTACAGCAGATTGTTTATTTTAAGGTTATTTTTATAGGTACTTTGTAGATAGGTCACTTGTTTTGGATGAAATGTCGTGTTTTTTTTATTTAGAAATTTACAAGTATATGTTTTATGATTTAACCCATTACCAAACGAAAATATTTTTGACTGGTCCAAATTGAAAGCATTTGCAGACGACAAAATAAAAGTGACTGAAAATTTGAAATTTGTTTTGTGAAGGGTAGAAAACAGTGTGGGAAAAGGAGAAAATGCTGGTTACCAGCATTTTCTCCTTTTCCCACAATGTTTTCTAAAGGGTTCTTTCTTTTCCCACAATGTTTTCTAAAGGGTTCTTTCTCAGGGGTGTCAAAAGTAGGGATTGAATGGTAATGGGTTAATTCTTTAATAAGAATAATTATGTGGTACAATAATGATTAGCAAAAGAAAGTGTTACCATCAATACTTAAACCTTTACTCCATAGATACTCATTTCTACGCATTGCTTGTAGGAGCCTTTGGAAAACATTGTGGCAAAAGGTGAAATTGCTCGTGATGAGCAATTTTCCCTTTTGTCACAATGTTTACTAGGCTATCAAAAGATGTCAAATACACATAAGAAACTGCTTCATCCTTGCTGTTATTTAGGGTCAATAAGAGATAGTATAGAAATGCCTTATGGGGTAAAAGGTTAATGTGTATCGAGTTGAGCTGAGCCCTGAGTAAGCAGGGTTGGTAGCTCACTGGGCTGGAGAATAAAGGGTTACTGGGTTCAATCCAGGGCTTAGCCAATTTCTCTCCGAGGATTGATGATAGTCATTGCCACAGAACTCATTCCCTCCCACAGCTGATTGTGTTTTGATGATGTTTATGTGGGAAAGCAGCCTCTGGCTTGGGAAGAAAACCGTAGAAAAGCATGGATAGGTGCACTAGCCGCCATGATGAATGTTAGAAATGGCGTCACACATCATACAATGAATCAGTGTATAATGTTGTTCTTTGTAAGAATTAATACTAACATGATTTTGTTTAGGACCAGTTTACAGACTTTAATGAAAATTCGTTTTCTTCCATCTTTTACAAACATTACAGGTAAAACTCTTTGGCAGACAACAATAATTAGACTTGTCCGAATTGAAAGCATTTGCAAATGACAGATTAAAGTTTTCTCATAGGAAAAAAATTGTCTTTGATAGGATGGAAAACACTGTGGGAAATGGAGAAAATGCAAATAGTCAGGATTTTCTAATTTTCACGCAATGTTTTTCTACCCATTGAAAGACAAGTTTCATTCATTCATTTAGCTAGATTGTTGTTTGCAAGGGCTTTTAATGTGGACAGGCCTGAAAAGAAATGTGTTTGTCTGAGAAAGGGTGATATCTTCCACATTTTTTCACCTTCTACAATATTTATTTTCTAGACTTCCTTCTTCATCCCGCCCGGGTGGCTCAGTGGTGAGTGTGTCAGATTCATGACCTGGTGGTTGTGAGTTTGATAGCCGGTGGAGGCGAACTTTCTTTCCCGCGTATTTTTCACCTCTCACCTCTGCTGAAGCATGTGGGAAATATGGTTGGTGGCTTTGGAAAGAAAATTGTTTTTAGTACCAGTGTGAGAAAGCCAGGAAACATAATTATGTGCGTCACCGACCACCTTAGCTGTTAAAGTGGTGTTAAACCCCAATACAACCAACAACCAACCAACTTTCTTCTACATGTATATATGAAGGGATACAAATTAGTGTAAGTTTCTCCTATGATAAAACCAATATAGCTTGCAACACTGGAAAAGGGGCATTCGGACATTGGCGTAAAGTGTTGTCTTGGATCAGCCTCTGTTTTCTGCACAGGCTAATTGAAGACGGCAATTTGCGTCTGCATGCAATTTTGTTCCTAAGTAAACTTGTGCAAAACAAAAAATTACATCAAAACCGAAAACAGTCTTGTTTCGGATCTAGCCTGCAGGTCTGCGCACGCTGACCAGACACAATACTTTACGCAAATGTCTGAATGCCCCTTTTCGTGTGTTGCAAGCCAATTAGATTTCAATACCAAAATATGTAAAATAATATGTACAGTGCATTCCACTCAATTTGGCCTTTTACGTTTCTGTGTGTTAACCCTTTACCACACAACAAAATTTTAAACTTGTCCCAATTAAAAGCATTATTTTGTGATTGACAAATTTGTTATGGCTCAAATGATGGTAGTTGGCATTGAAAGGAGAAAAATCATTTTGGAAAAAGGAGAAAATTCTGATAACCACAAAGTTTTATAAGCCTTTTTCCTTGAAGTCATTAACTCATTACCAAACGACAAAATTTTCGATTTGCATTTGCTGGCGACAAAACAAAAGTGACTGAAAATTTGAAAACATTATGGGAAAAGGAGAAAATGCTGGTTACCAGCATTTTCTCACAATGTTTTCTAAAGGCTTCTTTCTCAGGGTCGTCAAAAGTAGGGATTGTGTGGTAATGGGTTAAAACTCTGGGCTGTGTGGTAAAGGGTTAAATAAGTGTTTTATACTGTATAATTAATTTTAGATGATTGTTAAATGATTGTTGAAAACGTTTTTTATAACTCTCAGATTGGGGTAAATTGTTAAGATTCTAATAAAAGTGGATGTGCTCATTTTATATATTGTTTTTTTTTTTTTTTGCCATTAGTTAGCCTTGGTTCAGGTCCATTCATTTTTTCTTTTTCTATCATTCTGACATTACTATGTCAGAAACGACAGCCTGCGAAAGTTAGAAAACCGATCAAAAGGACCAAAAAAAGATCAATAATGAAATTCTGATATATTGTACATGTATTTTATTACAAGTATACCAAAAAATTACTAGTGTCTTAAATTTGCAAACATTTCCAGCCACAAAATGTTCGTAATTGGTAATTTGCAAATTTTTCATTACACATTATAATTATATGTATCTTCGAGGTGTGAACAGAATGTTCTCGGCCTTGTTCAGTGTGTCATTCTATCTAACTGAAAGTCATTTGGAGAGTAAAAAGCATTTGGTCATGCTTTATTGCTTTTGTATGACAGAGAGGACAGTGCGTCAAACTAGCAAAATTGACTCAAGGTGTTCAGCTCTTGCAGGACAATGCACCTGCTCACATGTTGCAAGTTGCCGATTGCTGCGACTGAATGTGGATTCCAAGTCCTTCCTCACCCCTCATTTTCTCCTGATATGGCCCCTTCTGACTTCTGTCTGTTCCCAAAATAGAAATCCAACCTTTGTGGAACATAGTTTGGAAGCAATGAAGGCGTCATAGAGGCAGTGAACAAGTACTTTGGGGACCAGGAAAAAGACTTCTATATGGAAGGGATAAGCAAGCTAGAACAGAGATGGACTAATTGCATTGCCTTGAAGGGGGATTATATTGAAAAGTAATGACCAGATTTTCATTCCCTGGTAATCAGAAGCACTTGGGGCCGAGAACTTTTTTATTACACCTCATATATATATATATATATATACAGTATTTTACATGGACACAGGGTCATATTGGAGCGATTGACTGAGAACCTAGTTGACATCAATGGGTACTTTCTTACATCAAAGTCAACCAGAATACCAGGGTGGCAGAGGCTAATATCTCCTATAAACTCTTAACCCTTTACCCTGTAACGCATTTCTATGGTATCTCTAATTGACCCTAAATAACAGCAAGGATGAAGCCGTTTCTTATGTGTATATGACACCTTTTGATAGCATAGAAAACATTGTGACAAAAGGTGAAATTGCTCATCACGAGCAATTTCACCTTTTGCCACAATGTTTTCCAAAGGCTCCTGCAAGAAATGCGTAGAAACGGGTATCTATGGAGTAAAGGGTTACCCGCATGATACCTACTTTTAATGACCCTGAAAAAGAAGCCTTTTGAAAACATTGTGGGAAAAGGAGAAAATGCTGGTAACCATCATTTTCTCCTTTTCCCACGATATTTTCTAGCTTGCTGGAAACAAATGTCAATTTTTCAGTTAAGTTTATTTTGTGGTCTGCCAATTCTTTCAATTTGGACCAGCCTAAAATTTTGTCATTTGGTACAGAGTTATCTCTTTACCACACAATCTCGACTTTTAACAACCCTGAGAAAGAAGCCTTTAGAAAACATTGTGGGAAAAGGAGAAAATGCTGGTAACCAGCATTTTCTTCCTTTTCCCACAATGTTTTCAGAAAACAAATTTAAAATTTTCAGTCACTTTTATTTTGTCGGCTGCAAATACTTTCGATTTGGACCAATCCAACATTTTGTTGTTTGGAAAAGAGTTAAACATGTTCGAAATTTGGAGTAAAAACTGAGATTACTGGTAAATTGAGTTTTTGGTTTTACGCTTATTTCACATGCAAGGTTTTTACGTTGGAAATTTAATCCATTACCACACAATGACATCTTTTGATGACCTTTGGAAAGAAGCCCTTTGAAAACATTGTGGGAAAAGGAGAAAATGGTGGTAATCAGCAACCCTAAACCTATTTTCTACCCTTCATTAAACAAATTTTAAATTTTCAGTCACTTATTTTGTTGTCTGTAACTGCTATCAATTTGGAAAAACCTAAAGTTTAATCATTTGGTAATGAATTAAGGTTGGTATTTGGTAATTTTGTGAAATTTTAGACCCTGTAACATCCACTTTACAGTATTAGGCTTGAGCTCTGCAGTGCCTTGTCCAAGACAAACTCTTGTGCATTCAGCATTGCATGGGATCAAACCTAGAACCACTGAACTACATATCTCCAGTTTTTACCACTTTGACATTGGGCAACAAAGATGTGGCAACTTATGAAGTAACAACTCAAAGAAATGAAACAGGGAAGTTCCAAGATTCAGTAGATTCTTTATTGACAAGTGATATATCAGACAGTAAATAACTGACTACATAGATAAGCAAATATCAAATCCAAACTTATAAATGGTATAAATTAAATTTGATTGCAATTTGAAAACAGATTTGTTAATATTTGGCAGTATGTGGGCATTTAGTCTTTCCTACAAAAGTTTTAACAACCATGAGAAAGAGACTATTTGAAAACATTGTGGGAAAGGGAGAAAATGCCAGAAAATGGTATAAATTAAATTTGCAATCAGACTCCCTCACCATTCATATTTGGCAGCTATTGGGTAATAACATTTTAGAGAGATAAAGAGAATGAACCCATATAAAGTTGTTTAAATCATGAAACTCCAGGCTCCCTTTGTGGAGAGGGCACCAAAACTAATTTTACCCTACCATAATAAATTACTTTCTTATTCTTGTTCTAGGTCTAACACCATGTGTGATTGGCCAAACCGAATAATTTAGCCATTCAGAAATTGCTTTACTTTCAAATTTGGAAAGTTCTTTGGAAAAAGACTAAATACTGTTAAACGAGGTTGCTGAGTACAACCTTTGCAGTTAAATTTCAATTTTTTTTTTGATATGTGACTCTACATGCATTGAAGACTTACTCCTGAGACTTGGAAAGGTGTTTAGACTAGTATTTATCCTCCCAAGATATGTTAAAGCTAGCATAAACGTTATTTGGCACAATAGCAATCACAAAAATATAAAACAACATCAATACAGCACCAATTTGCAAAGAAAAGATAAAACAACAACATAATTTAAAATTACAACAAAAGCCTCTACAAATAAGCCATCTCTTTTTGATGGAATAGAAAACATTGAGGGAAAAGGAGAAAATGCTGGTTACCAGCATTTTCTCCTTTTCCCACAATGTTTTCAAAGGCTCTCTATGAGTCGAAGCCTTGAGTTGTTAAAACTTGGGATTTTTTTCTTAATTTTGAGACTCCAAGGTCCTGCATGGCTAATGGTAAAGTATAGGAGTCATAATCTGGATGCTCTGGGCTTGAGTCTTTCTATAAGCACTGGTTTTTCTGTGACAGTGTCCTTGGGCAAGACACTGAAGAGCCCTAGCCTTGTCCTGGTGAAACCAACAACATAATTATGTCAATATTAGTGATGTAGCTGTGGTATGACTAAAATAATATTTAAAAAGGCATTTAACACTATTAACCTATTACCACACAATCCCTACTTTAGATGCCCCGGAGAAAGAAGCCTTTTGAAAACCAGCATTTTCTCCTTTTCCTAGTGTTTTCTACCATTCCCAGAACAAATTTCAATTTTTCAGTCACCTTTATTTTGTTGTCTGCAAATGCTTTCAATTTGGACCAGTCTAAAATTTTCTCGTGTGGTAAAGAGTTAAAACATAATTAGAATAAAAAAAAAATTCAACCAATTAGGCTGATAAAGAAAAGTAGGGATCTTGTGATTTTCAATTCTTATTTTCATGACTAGTCAACTGATTGGCCAACAAAAGACGTCTCTGCCAATCTGATGAAGATTTCTGATAGTTACAATAAACCCTTTAGCACATAATCCTGGCTTTTAACATCCTTGAGAAAGAAGACTTTTGAAATCATTGTCGGGAACTGTACGAAAGGAGAAAATCCTGTTAACTCATTACTCAACGACAAAATTTTAGGCTTGTCCACATTGAAAGCATTTGCAGACGACAAAGTAAAAGTGACCAAAAATTGGAAATTTGTTTTGTGAAAGGTAGAAAACATTGTGGGAGGGAGAAAATGCAGAAAATGCTGGTTACCAGCATTTTCTCCTTTTCTCACAATGTTCTCTAAAGGCTTCTTTCTCGGGGGTGTCAAAAGTAGGAATTGTGTGGTAATGGGTTAAACAGTGTTTTCTCCTGTTCCTAAAATATTTTCTACTGTATCAAAGATAACTTTCACAATATGAGCCACATTTAATTCTTTGACTGCAAATGCTTTGAAAATAAAATTTTGTTACGTGGTAAAGGGTTAAAACTTAAAACAGTTTTTATAAAACTGATACACAACTAAGTAAGGATATCGTGTTTAGAATTGAGATATTATACATGTATGGTCAATTTTAAAAAAATACAAGAGATACAGAAATGTCAATTTAATACAGTGAAACGTAAAAAATTTGTTCCTCAGTTTTTTGGTTAAATTACCTGAATACAAGCATTATGAACACCCATGAATATCTTGATATATAAAGAACCAATGTGATATGTACATGTAAAAGTATTTAAAAATTTTAAAATGCACTTGATCTGGCTTTGTAGGCAATATCCTAACATTCAAAGTAAAACAATGCTGAAACAAGAAACGTCATGCAATTTCAGGATGTCCAATATCACTGAAATATGTCAGTCACTGAAACAGATATATCTACTATGATTTTGTTAGGGTTTAAGTCTTTACCACACAATCCTGACTTTAAATGACCCTGAGAAAAACACCTTTTGAAAACATCATGGGAAAAGGAGAAAATACTGGTAACAAGCATTTTCTCCTTTTCCCAAAATGTTTTCCACCCTTCCCAAATCAAATTTCAATGTTTCAGTCACATTTATTTTGTCATCTGCAAATGCTTTCAATTTGGACCAGTCCAAAATTTTGTTGTTTGGTAAACTTCTTACTTAATGGCAGAAGTTTAGACTTCTCCTAACTGAAGCCATTTGCAGACTACAAAGTGGATCAAGCTAAGAAAATTATTTTTATATTTGAAATGATAGAAAAGATTGTGGGAAAAGCAGAAAATGCTTGTTACTAGCATTTTCTCCTTTTCCAATAATGTTTTTACAAAAAATGTTCTTGAGTGTAGTTAAAACTCAGGATTGTATGGTAAAGGGTTAAAAACATTTATTCACCTCTTTATCAGATGAAAGAAAACCTTACCCCAATCCATACTTTCAATATTTTGCGCGCCGACAGCTCAATTTATGCAAATAGCCTTCAAAAGAATATGAAACATTGTGGAAAAAGAAGATAATACTATTTCCCAGTATCATCTCCCTTTCCCATGTTGTTTTCAAAACATTTTTTCCACAGCTATGTAACAATAAGGACTGTGGTAAGCTGATAAATGATATATCTTTATTGGCTAAACCCTTTACAACACAATCCAGACTTTTGATGACCTGGAAAAAGAACGCTCTGAAAATATTAGTGGGAAAAAAAGAGGATGCTGGTAACCAGCATTTTCTCGTGTTGTATTACTTGAATCATTGAAAATCTGATCACTCATATCCATATAAGCAATTCAAATGGATTTTATAAGTAAAAATGTGACAGGCTTCTAATTGATCAAAGATTAAGCAATAACACCTAATTTGGAAATTTTCTTCTTTGGTTCAAATTGCCCCTCGAATACAAAAAAAAAAAACAACACAAAATCAATGCTCTGTGAAAAGGTAGCTTAATGCATCAGCAAAACATATCGACCCATGTAAGCCTACACAGTCAATGAAAGCTGATATGGGTCGAAACCTTTTGCTATTTGTAAAGTTTAACTTTTTACCAAATTACAAAATTTTGGACAACTCCAAATTGAAAGCATGTGCAGACAACAAAATAACATTGACTCAAAAATTGAATTTTGATTTTGGAAGGGTAGAAAACACTGTGGGAAAAGGAGAAAATGCTGGTTACCAGCATTTTCTCCTTTTCCAACTATGTTTTCTACTCGATCTAACAGAAAAAACATCATTTCAGATACATTAAATTTGCCGTCTGCAAAAGCTTTCAATTTGGTCAAGTCTAAAATTTGGTCATTTGGTAAAGGGTTAAAGCCCTCTTTGGCAAAAATCATCTTAAAATAATCAAATCCTCTTTCAATCTCTGACTTTCCTGTTCACTTTGCCATACACTTCTGGAAAGGCTTTTTCACAATCCAGCGTCTTCCTCATTTTATCATACAGTGAGTGGTCGAACATTTCTCGAAACTCTTCATATGTCAGGTACGTATCGGCATAGAGCATCTGAAATCTGAAAAATAACAACCATTTGTAAGAACTGTATTTGTCTAACTTTCCGAATATTTTCTAAATTTGAATGTAACAGAATTTCTGATTGGCTAAACCATTTTGTTACTTTCAAATTCAGAAAATCCTGGAAAATAAGTTTGAGAACCTTCTTAACCCTTTACCAAACAATCCAGACTTTTAAAGATCCTGAGAAAGAAGCCCTTTTAAAACATTGTAGGAAAAGGAGAAAATGCTGGTAACCATCATTTTCTCCTTTTCCCACAATGTTTTCTACCCTTTCAAAGACAAATTTCAATCTTTGATTTATAAATATGTTGTCATCTGCAAGTGCTTTCAATTTGGACAGGTCTAAAATGTTGTTTCTTGACAAAGAGTTAAAGATGCTTGCTACATAACTCTTTGCCTGATGAAATAATAATTTTAGACCAGTTCAACCTGATAGCCTTTGTAGACAATTTGGAAAATGAAGAAAATGCTTGGCATTTTTTCTTTTTCTACCATGTTACCAGAAGATTTCTTCCTAACAGTACTTGAAACACAAAAATTGAGTAGTAAAAAGATACCTCATTTCTTCTCATCATATAGTCTAACACTAACTATCTAATTAGCTGACATACTATCAATTAGATAGAGAATTGTAGGAGAATGCCACCCTAAGTCCATCTTCCTGACCTAAGATTACGATCACTACGTGGATCTCACCTTGGCTGATTGAGCCCGATTTCGAGATTCCTGCTATGTGCCCTCTATTGGATGCTGGTTATTACCCCCCATTTACATCATATTTCTAAAAGCCAATGAAATACTGTTTTACAAACTGCTTACAAATACAATTATTCAACATGAAGCGATAACCAGACATGCACGTGGGTTTCCATGTTTACCTTCTATTCGAAAGGTCGCGACCATATTCTATTTTCATCAAAGATGAAATGCTACGAGCTATTTCATTTGTTGCGGTCAGAGCTGGCTGCATCCAATGAAAAAGCGTATCGGGGGAATGTAAAAATCAAGCTCGATCCGCCAAGGGTTGAGTAGCATAGAGAATCGTCAGCCTTGGCTAGCGAAGATGCCCTAGGACATAAGCATTGCCAGGAGTACAATGTTTATACTTAACTCTTTACCACACAGACAACTTTTGATGACCCTGAGGTAGCAGCTTTTTGAAAACATTGGGAAAAGGAGAAAATGCTGGTAATCAGCATTTTCTCCTTTTCCCAAAATGTTTTCTACCCTTCCCAAATCAAATTCGATTCTTCAGTCACATTCATTTTGTCGTCTGCACAATGCTTTCAATTTGGACCAGACTATAAATTGTTGTTTAGTAAATAGTCAAAGCGAGGCATGAGGTGCTGATGGCAAAGTGAGCTAAAACATCACCATTCTATTGTTAAATCTCTACCACACAATCCCAACTTTTAACAACCCTGAGAAAATAAGCTTTTTAAAAACATTGTGGGAAAAGGAGAAAATGCTGGTAACCAGCATTTTCTCCTTTTCCCACAATGTTTTCTACCCATTCCAAACCAAACTTCAATTTATCAGTCACATTTATTTTGTCATCCCCAAATGGTTTCAATTTGGACCGGTCTAAAATTGTCTTGTTTTGTAAAGAGTTAAGCAAAGAAGAATTCCAAAGTCATCAGTGTATCAATTTTACCCATCTGTTTAGTCTGAAAAGACAAGCAGATCTAGAGAAAAACGGGTACCAGATTTTTTCAGTGCACATTGTATTGTGCGTAATGGGCCCTATGGCTTTGATATTATTACATGTATTTGTATATTCCAGAGCTCTAGATGAAAGGGAGTGATGGCATTTCTAAATCTGTTCTTTCTCTTCAAAACCCTATGTTGTGGATACTCATTAGAATCGTCTCGATGAGACGATTCTAATGAGTACCCATAACATCGGGTTTAGTGGAAAATAAGCAATATTTTTCCATTTATGAAATCAAAATCACTCCCTCTATCCAGAGCTCTGATATTCTTCTTTCCAGTGCTAGACATAATCCCTTTTCTCCATAGACAATCATTTCTATGCATTGCTTGTAGAAGCCTTAGGAAAACATTGTGGCAAAAGGTGAAATTGCTCGTGGGGAGCAATTTCACCTTTTGCCACAAAGTTTTCCATGCTATCAAAAGATGTCATATACACATAAGAAATAGCTTCATCCTTGCTGTTATTTAGGGTCAATTAGAGATACCATAGAAATCTCTTATGGGGTAAGGGGTCAAAACCCATCATTTCAGACCATATTCCTTACCCATGTGCTTTCCTCACATATTTCTCCAGGTTTTTGGTGGCAGGGATGGCTTCAAACCCCGGTTTAGTTGGGGCTCCATAAGCTCCTATATCAACATACAGTTCGTCTTCATCTCCCTGTGGGTGTATAAAGCCCGGGTTGTTGTACAGCATGAAGGGACAAAGCCACAGTGGGTACATCTGTTAAACAGAATGGTACACAAGAGTTTAATGGATGTATTCACTCAATGAACTAGAGCTGTCACTCAATGTGACTTAATCCTTTCCCAAACAATCCCTGGTTTTTATGGGTCTGGAATAGTAGCCTTTTGAAAACATTGTGGGAAAAGAAGAAAATGCTGGTAACCAGCATTTTCTCCTTTTCCCACAATGCTTTCTAGCCCATCATAGACAGCAATCATCTTTTCAGCAAGAGTTGAATTGTCGTCTGCAAATGCTTTCAATTTGGTCTAGTCCAAAGGTTTGTTTGTTTGGGAAAGGGTTAATACCCCCGCCCGAACTTTGACAGAAATGAGTGTCAAGTTCAAATGGAGATAATTCCTCAACCAGGAAGAGCTGACAAAATCTGATGCATGTCAGAAAAGTAGTCATTGACTTTGGAGATATAAGTTGTGTCAGTCAGGAACTAATTGCCATTATAATGACCCCAGCTGTTAGCCCTTTACCACACAATCCCGACTTTTAACGATCATGAGAAAGAAGCCCTCTAAAAACCTTGTGGTAAAAGGAGAAAATGCTGGAAACCAGCATTTTCTCCTTTTCCCACAATGTTTTCTTCCTTTCCAAAAAGAGCCTTCAAATTTTCAGTCACTTTCTTTTTTGGTCGTCAGCAAATGCTTTCAATTTGGACCAGTCTAAAATTTTGAGTTAAAATGGCATTACACTCAATACAAACCAAGCTTGTCTATGTGTTCAGTATGATAAGACTGACCTCCAACTCTTTATGGAACACACTCAAGGCCTCTGATAATTTGTTGAGGGGAACCAGCATATCTTGTATAATTTGATGTTTCTCATACAACTTCTTCACTGTTTTCCCTTGGGTCAGTTTTAACAAGGACACTTTAGGTGGTACAGTCCAACCAAACAGGTAACGGAACACTGGGTTGTTTCCAAAGGGTATGATGTCCTGAAAGGAAAAGTACTTGGTGAAGTTACTGCCCATATAATGACTTTTTTTTACTTTCAAATAAACAATGATCGACTGTATGGTGTTTAACCCATTACCACACAATCCCTACTTTTGACGCCCCTGAGAAAGAAGCCTTCTGAAAACACTGTGGGAAAAGGAGAAAATGCTGGTTACCAGCATTTTCTCCTTTTCCCACAGTGTTTTCTACCCTTCCCAGAACAAATTTCCATTCTTCAGTCACCTTTATTTTGTCGTCTGCAAATGCTTTCAATTTGAACCAGTCTAAAATTTTGTCATGTGATAACACCGTTTTCAACTTAACTTCAGTTATATTGCGGCAGCCAGTGCATCTATCCATGTGTTCCTGAGTATCTTTTACAAGTACTTAGCACAATTTTCTTTCCAAGCCACTGGCTGCTTTCCCACATGATTATTGTCAAAACAATGGTCAGCGGAGAGAAATGAATCCTGATGCAGTGACTATTGTCAGTCCTGACTATCATCAATCCTTGGAAAGAAATTGGCCGAGCCAGGAGTGATAGCCAGGGATTGAACCCTGGACCCTGTGTTCTCAAATCATGCATGCTACTGACTGAGCTATCCTGCCTTGGCTTCAACTATACAGATGTCCATGTAATAATACCTATGTGATATATTTCTCTTTGGCACACTAAGGATATTTATATAACAGAAAATGATATACCACAGATATTTATACAACATAAATGAACTTTCTACAGGTAAACATCATGTTTTATGACATAGTCAACATAATTTTTATGACATATTCAACATCATTCATGACATCGTTATTCAAGCAAATACATATGTGACTAAATTGAATAGATATATACCTAAAACTCATACAATTGTTACGTACCATACATTGGTAACATCATATAGTCATAGAATTTGGTTTAACCAATCAAAAGTTGTATTACATTCTAGAATAAATTTAAGTATGAAACCAAGAATGGTTGGTGTATGTAAGTCCCAGACCAAGAATATCAATGATAAACTTTACCTGAAGTTCCCAGAAAATACTTCTAGAATGTCTGTGGAAATAATGTCGCAGAGGTATGTACTCCACCGCAGCCCCTTTTCTCAGGAACCCTTCCACATGCTTGAAGAACCAGGGTTTCCAACAGTAACCAATAGGATTTATCTGAATAGCAGGAAACACATACAATAAACCACAGGCTTTTGATGATCAATTAGTCTATCTCCAAACACTGAAATTTTCATTGCTCTGTCATTGGACACCATTACTATAAATAGCACATTTTGCACATCAGCTCTTTACTACTTATAGTTTCATTGCTTGATTATCAGATATCATTACTAAAATAGCACATATGCCTATCACCTCTATGTCATAGGAACTTTGAAAATACTTTGGGGAAAGGAGAAATTGCTAGTAGGCATTATTTTCTCTTTTTCCCTCAACATTTTCTACATTATTTGAGTCAAATCAACTTGTCTGCAAAAACTTTCAATCTGAATGAATCAAAAATAGATAAGGTAAACTGTGATGAATTAAATTTAAAAAAAATGTTATTTGGTAATAACTCACACCCCTAGCTTCAGTTATTAACCCTTTCCCCAACAACAAAATTTTAGACTGGTCCAAATTGAAAGCATTTGCAGACAACCAAATAAAAGTTACTCAAAAATTGAAATTTGTTTTCAGTAGGGTAGAAAATGTTGTGGGAAAAGGAGAAAATGCTGGTTACCAGCATTTTCTTCTTTTCCATCAATGTTTTCAAAAGTTTTCTATCTCCGGGTCCTTAAAAAGAGGGACTGTTGGGTAAATGGTTAGTGAAATATCATACTTTGTCTTGTTCAGCATCATCTGTCAAGTTGCCAGTCATGATGACGCCAGATTGCTCAGAATAAACTAAACACTCCACAAAGTCGTTGTTTGATTTCTTTGTCGTCTCTTGATGAAAGCGTCTGATCATCTGGTCCTTACTAATGGCTGGGAAGTATTCGAGACGAACATATTTCTTAGCGGGAATAATTTTTATCTCTGCTGAGACCAAAAACCCAAGTGTACCATATGACCAAGGGACGGAGTAAAACAAGTCCGGGTTCTCTGTCTGAAAAAAAAAAAAAAGATGAAAATGCACAGGCCTTTGTAGCTCCAAGGGTCTTTCATGAAACAGTGAAACTTTCATTGGTCAATCATCAAACACTGTTCCTAAAAATAGCAGATTAGCACATCCGATCTCTATTGAGCACAGAAAGTTTTTGTATTCCTTGATAGACCAATTGAGTTACAGTGGCTTATGGAAAATGGTAGATTAAACCTGCTTGCTTGTCTACTTATCCATTGAGTTTTCTGGGAGAAAAGAGCAATTGCTAGTTAGCAGGATAGAAAACATTTAGGTTAAAGGAGAAAATGCTATTTACCAGCATTTTCCGCTTTTCTGACTATGTTTTCAGAAGGCTTCTTTCTAAGGTTCGTAAAAAGTAGGAATTGTTTGGTAAAGGATTAAAAGGTGTCATTGTGCAGTTAAAGATTACACACTGACTACGATCGTTTACCTCTGTGCATGTGACTACACTTCCATCTGCCAATACAAGCTCATAACTAACACAACAATGTTGAAAAAGGCCCATTTTATGTGACGATGTTTCGATACCAACTCCCATTATAAGTCCACCTGAAACATGGAATGTTGAAAACATGGTAGTTGTTATATACGTTAGTCAGAGGAATTGACTTTATTCAACCTTATAACAAACAACAGAACTTTATATACTGGTCCAAATTCAAAGCATTTGCAGAAAACAACAACAAAAATAATGATACTTATGACATTCATATCAGAAAGGGCTGAAAACATTTTGGGAAAAGGTAAAAATGCTGGTTACAAGCATTTTCTCCTTTTCCCAAAATGTTTTTAAATTCATTTTACCTTAGGGTGGTTAAAACTTGCGACTGTGTGGTAAGGGATTAAAGACCCAAATATGGCTAAATGAAATTATGGTGGTGCTAAAATACATTTCAATTTCAATCATATCTTTTAAATGTATGGAAATTATTGTGAAGATGACAGTCTAATATTGTCTGGTAGGTACAAGATTTAGTTGCTGACATAGAAATGAATTTTAAAAGCAGGTAAAAAGTAAACAATATATAAACCACGTGGCAAATTTTGACCTACTTTTAAAATTCATTTTTCTGCCAGCAAGTAACAACTGGAGTGACTGTAAAATATCAAATAGTCATCTTCACTATAATTTCCATAATAATATATAAGTGATTTGATTTACGCGTAAATACTTTAAGTACCTACATTGTTTACTTTTGGCTGCTATTCAGGCTTTAACTAATTACCAAATGACAATATTTTAGACTGGTCAAAATTGAAAGCATTTGCAGACAACAAAATAAAAGTGACTGAAAATTTGAAATTTGTCTTGTGAAGGGTAGAAAACATTGTGGGAAAAGGAGAAAATGCTGGTTACCAGCATTTTCTCCTTTTCCCACAATGTTTTCTAAAGACTTCTTTCTCAGGGGGGTCAAAAATAGGGATTGTGTGGTATTGGGTTAATATATTTCAAATGTTATGTGTCAAGAAAGACCAAAGGTTACTTTAGCAGTCAGCTTCAGGTAGAAAACTGATAACTAAAGCCCCCTGTCAGCTTCACCTTTTTCTTTCTGCAGAGCAGCAAACAATTTGTTTAACCCCTTACCAGATGACAAAATATTAGACTACTCTAGAAAGTATTTTATTTTGCTGACACAATACAAAAGCGACTAAAAAATTGAAATTTGTTTAAAGACTTTGGGAAAAGGAGAAAATACTGGTTACCCACATTTTCTCCGTTGTCTGCGCATGTCATATTTTTCGAAGATTCGACTGTCTCATATGACGCATCACTAGCCCCGAAAGCGGGCTGAATGTAATATTACGCTCTATAAAGTAGCAATGAAGAAAATAGCTTTTATCATTACGTTTGAGGAGAAATGAGACCTGCTTTAGCTCCAGATTTCTCTAAACTGCTTACCATAGCTGAGTGAATTGCACGAGGTAGCGTTTTATTGAGTAAACGTTTATTTTAGTTTGAAATTCAAAGTAACGGTTATCGGGTAGGAAAGTGGTTCGGTTTTGTACCCAGGATGCCCAAATTAGATAGACGAGTATTTACGGAATGCCATCTAGCAGGAGATAATGACATTTTCTCCCAAAAAGTTTTGCAAAAACATCTCTTCTTCTCGGGGTAGTTAAAAGTTGGGATAGTGTGGTAAATGGTTAAGAGTTATGGAACCTATCTTTCATGTAAGAATCAAAGTTTTTCCTTTACCTACATTATTTTCACATTGACATATTGCAGTCATTACACTTCATTTTAAGTAAACTATTCATTTTTTTACAAAGGACTTTTTCATAGTCATCTCCATACTTTTAGTTTAACTCCTTACCAAACGACAAAATTTGGACTAGCCCAAATTGAAAGCATTTTGCAGACGACAAAATAAATGTGAATCAAATACTGAAATTTCATTTAGAAAAGGTAGAAAACATTGTGGGAAAAGGAGAAAATGCTGGATACCAGCATTTTCTCCTTTTCCCATAATGTTTTCAAAGGCTTTCTTTTTCAGGGCCATTAAAAGTTGGGATTGTGTGGTAAAGAGTTACCCCTCTACCAAACAATACCAGGTTTTCATGCCTCTCAGAAAAAAGCCTTTAGAAAACATTTGGAAAAAGGAGAAATTGCTGGTAACCAACATTTTCTGCTTTTCCCGCAATGTTTTCTATCCTTATCAAAACAAATTTTAGTTTTTTACTCACTTAAATTTTGTTGTCAGCTAATGTGTTCAATTTGGACAGTTCTAAAATTTTGTTGTCAAGTAAAGAGTTAACTTTTTACCAGACGAAAATTTTTTAGAATGGTCCAAATTCAAAGCTTTTCAGAGAACAAATTTCATTTTACTTAAAACTTTATGTTTAAATTGGGAGAGGAAAAGTACTTTCTACTTTTCCCACTATATTTTCCAAGAGGCTTCTTTTCAAGGGTCGTTAAAACTCAGGACTGTTTGGTAAAGGGTTTGATACAGTCAAACATGTCTAAAAACCAAAGACAATCTCAAACAGCAGGACTCGTCATTGAAAGGGTGGTAAACATTGCTGATAAACTACTCAATCTCCCGACTGTTTTGTACAGATTTAAGACTATAACGCACAGTTTAGAAGTTTTAATAGCCCTGAAATAGAATCTGTTTGAAAACACTGAGGGAAAAGGAGAAATCCTGGTAAGGAAAATATCTCCTGTTTCCACTATATTTTTCTACCCTATCAAAGGTTTACTCAAACATTTGAGTCAAACTTACATTGTCATCTGCAATTGCATACAATATTAACTCATTACCAGATGAAAATATTTTAGGTTTGTCCATATCGAAAGCATTTGCAGACAACAAAATAAAAGTGACTGATAATTTGAAATTTGCTTTGTGAAGGGTAGAAAACATTGTGGGAAAAGGAGAAAATGCTGGTTACCAGCATTTTCTCCTTTTCCCGCAATGTTTTCTAAGGGCTTCTTTCACAGGGTCGTCGAAACTAGGGATTGTGTGGTAATGGGTTAAACAGTCTACATTATGCTTGTGTGGTAAAGGGTTAACCCTTTATCACACAAGCCTGGGTTTTAACAACCCCTATGAAAGGGCCTTCTGAAAACATTGTGGGAAAAGGAGAAAATGCTGGTTACCAGCATTTTCTCCTTTTCCCAAAATGTTTTCTTCCCTCAAACACACATGGCACCATTTGAGTCACATTTAACCCCTTACCACACAATGACGACTTTTAATGCCCATGGGAAAGAAGCCTTTCGAAAACATTGTGGAAAAAGGAGAAAATGCTGCTAACCAGCATTTTCGCCTTTTTCCACAATGTTTTCTATCCTATCAAGGAAACATTGCACCATTTGAGCCATACTGAAATAGTCATCTGTAAATGCTTTAAATTTGAACAAAGCTATGTTGTTTCTGTCTGCTTAAATTGTCATCTGCAAATGTTTTGAGTTTGGATCAGCCTTTTGATGAAGGGTTAAAAGACCACATGCTAAAGTCGGTTAAATTTTTGTCCTCCCACAGGAGTTCTCTGATAACAGGCTTTACTGCAGTACAATATTTCACGCCTCCGAGTTGAAAAATATTTTGGTAAGACTTTGGGAAACAGTGTTGATAAGGTGAAACAATTATAATGTAACAAGAAATTACTCCCCTTCCTAGTTTGAGTAGGAACTTTTCTTTTCCTCAAAATGAAACTTGTAATTGAATGGCCAATACAACAAGTGCATTGTCCCATTACCACACAATCCCTGCTTTTGATGACCCTGAGAAAGAAGTCTTTAGAAAACATTGTTGGAAAAGGAGAAAATGCTGGTAACCAGCATTTTCTCCTTTTCCCACAATGATTTCTACCCTTCACAAAACAAATTTCAAATTTTCAGTCACTTTAATTTTGTCGTCTGTAAATGCTTTCGATGTGGATCAGTCTAAAATTTTGTCGTTTGGTAATGATTAAAGTGTTTACCATACAACAAAGTTTTTGACATTTCCGAATTGCTAAATCGATAGCATTTGCACGTGACAAGTAATTCTATGAACATAGCTTAATTAATGAAATTTATCTTTGAAAAGTAAGAAACACTGTGGGTACAGGAGAAAAATGCCAGTTACCTCTTTTTTTTTTTTTCCAACACATTGTTTTCAAATGCGTTCTTCTTCACAGAAGTTTAAAGAAGGGATTATTTAGTAAAGGATTAACTCCTTAGAGAACAATAAGGTGTATTAATGGGACCAAAAAAAAAAAAAAAAAAAAAAAATTTAAAAATGCTGTGGGAAAAGGAGAAAATGCGGGTTATCTTTTCTCACAACATTTTACTTCATTTCAAAGACAATATCCAGCATCTAAATACCATTTAACTGTTTATCAAAGGACTAAATTTTGGCCTGATTGGAGGCATTTTCAAATGACAAAATAATGAGGCTCAAAAATTAAAACTTGATTTTGGAATGATAGGAAAAATTGTTGGACAAAAAAAGAGAAAATGCTGGTTACCTTTTCCCAAAATGTTTTCAAAAGTCAACTTTCTCAAGATCATCAAAATTCAGGCTTGTGTAGTGAAGGGTTAATTTGTAGTCTGCAGTTGCTTTCAGTTTGGGCAAGTCTAACATACTCACCGACAGTAAGATCATCCAGTTCTGGTAAGACTGGGAGAGTCCATCCAAGAGGTATTAACATAGCAGTCACCTGCCCCATGGTTGCCAAGGGTTCCACCTTCACAGTTTGTTTCTTTGTGTCAACTTCTAGAATATCGATCAAATTGACATCCACATTATGCATTGTTTTCTTGTACAATCCTCTGCGAAAACTGATGTTTACCCATCCTGGACGGGAGGTACACATCTTGGTTTGCATTCCATTCTTTTGCCATTCTTTTACCTGAAAACAACAACCACTTCTAAATGCAGTTGTTATACTTTACTCATTACCAAACGACAAAATTTTAGCTTTGTCCAAACCGAAAGCATTTGCAGATGATAAAATAAAAGTGACTGAAAATTTAAAATTTGTTTCCTGAAGGGTAGAAAACATTGTGGGAAAAGGAGAAAATGCTGGTTACCAGCATTTTCTCCATTTCCCACAGTGTTTTCAAAAGGCTTCTATCTCAGGGACGTCAAAAGTAGGGATTGAGTGGTAATTGGTTAATAAAACCCTTTTCCACAAAATCCTGACTATTCACGATCTTGAGAATGAAGGTCTTTTTGAAAACACAGTTGAAAAAGAATGAAATGCTGGTAACCAGCATTTTATCCTTTTCCTATGATGTTTTCTATTTTTTCCCAAAGAACTATTCTAATCAAAACTTCAATTAAAAACTGCCTCAGCAAACGCTTTCCAATTTAGTCAGCTCTAAAATGTTGTTGTAAAGTAAAGAAGTATATTGAAAGCAGGGGCACAGCTGCCTGTACACAAGGCAAAAAAGGAAGGCAACTTTGATAAAAAAAATTCACCATGGCCACTAATTTAAATAACTTCTACAATTCAGAATTTTTCTAGCCAAGGTCTCCCCAGTTTCTTAATCATTTGTAATGGAATTTAATTCTATTCTGACAGCTTTAGGTCAATACATAACAGTTAAGGCATGCACCTAGTATGTGTTTCCTAGCTTTCTCATACCAGTGCCGCCACATCTTTCTTTCCAAGCCACTTACTACTTTTCTCACAGAGTTGAAAGGCTAAAATTTGCCATATAGAAAGTTTGCCTCAACCAGCTATCAAACCAACATCCATCAGGTCAGGCGTCAGAATACCCTAACCATTGAGCTACGTGGCTGGCCAAGGGGAGAGACCTTCCCCTCGACCCTCCTGGGAAATCTCCTTTGCTTCTCTCTTGGTGCTTCATATCACAAGTACATGTAATACATTTGGTATTAATTTCGTGCATACTCTATTTTGGGCTAGCTAGACCCCTGCTTAACACTTGAACAAAATACAGGAATGTAGTCTCAATTGAAAGCATTTGCAGACAACACACTTATGAGTGATGGAATTTGATAGGATACAAAACATTGTGGGAAGAGAAAAAATGTTGGTCACCAGCATTTTCTCCTTTTCCCACAATGTGTTCAAAAGGCGTTTTCCCTCACCATTGTTAAAACTCAGGATTCTGTGGTAAAGGGTTAATGGACTACTCATTTGATTGGCCTAGGCAGCACATTTCTGCCAACCAGAGACCTGGTCTATCCTGTGATGTACTGAAGTAACTCAAGGGAGAAAAGTGACTTACGTGGGACTCGAACCCATGACCCCCAGAACACTAATACCGCAGCTCTACTAACTGAGCTATCCGAGCATCTGGTCATGAGTCCACCCAACATCATATCCATATCTCCCGCTAGATGGAATTCTATAAATACTCATCTATCTAACTTGGGCATCCTGGTTACAGAACCAAACCACGTACTTTCCTACCCGAAAACCGTTACTTTGAATTTCAAACTGAAATAAACGTTTACTCAATAAAACACTACCTCATGCAATTCACTCAGCTATGATTGGCAGTTTAGAGAAATCTGCAGCTAAAACAGGTATCTTTTCTCCTCTAACGTATTGATAAAAGCTATTTTCTACATTGTTACTTTATTGCTACTTTACCTCGTCGCCAATGAAGTAAATCAAGAGAGAAAAATGTGCCCGATGCAGGACTTGAACCCATGACCCCCGAAACACTAGTAGCACAGCTTTACCAACTGAGCTAGCCGGGCATCTGTTCGTGAGTCCACCTAACATCATGTATCACAACAGTACTCAGTCTTACTGTCTGCTAACTAAATAAAACTATCTTACCTGTTCTTGCACATGTTGAACCTTTTTCTTATGCATGGAAGGAGCTGAGCATGTCTTGAATATAATCCAGGCCCTGACATACATCAGTAGATCGTAGACGACCGACATAGGCAGCAGAAACAGACAGACAAATACCCATCTGTAGTGAATGATCACGTATTCCAGACCCCGGTACTTCATCCAAAATATTCCCGACAGCAGCAAGGTGGCAGCTGAGTATAAAAATGTCGTTTGCAATTCCATTATCACGTGATCTGTGGCTGCAAGTGCAAGATACTTGATGTCAATCAACTTTCACATCTAAATTTATCGATAATGTGTCTCTCAAATGTAGAAAGACGTCTAATCAGCTTATCAATACTGACAGTTTACTGACACCCCGCGCTATTCTAATTTTAAAGTCAACCCTGAAAGATCGGGAACCAGTTATACAATGGCATAGGCTAACTCCGCTCAATTTAGTAAACTGATACCCGCTGTGTCTCCAACAACCGTCCGATATGAAGATTGCAAACTAGCTGCTAGAGTTTATCATTCGGCTAAATAGTTACGAATTATTTGTGTTTTTTCTCTTTACCTGCTAAATGAATTCCTGTCTATGAGAAGTGAAAGGCTGAATGTGTTATTCCGTTAACTCATTACCAAACGACAAAATTTTAGGTTTGTCCAAATCGAAAGAATTGCTGATGGCAAAATAAAAGTGACAGAAAATTTGAAATTTGTTTAGTGAAAGATAGGAAACACTGTGGGAAAAGGAGAAAATGCTGGTAACCAGCATTTTCTCCTTTTCCCACAATGTTTTCTAAAGGCTTCTTTCTCTGGGACGTCAAAAGTAGGGATTGTGTGGTAATGGGTTAAGTTTTTTATCAGCCAACAAACTTTTAGACTTGTCAAAAATGCATGCTGAAACAACAGGACTCCAGTCATGCTCTGTTAAAAGGGGGCTTAATGCATTTGCAACAAGCTATAAATACATTCCAGACACTTAACGCCCCTTTTGTCAGAGCATGGCTGATTTGCACTTGAAATGTAAAATAGATTACAGCAAAAGGAGAAAAATCATCAGATGTCAAAATAGCATTTTCAGACATCAATTTGAGCCAGGCTTAATTGTAAGATTTATCTTTCACAGAGAACAAAACACCGTGGGAAAGAAAACAAGAAGGTCAAAATGACCCTGGATTGCTCAGCTGAATTTTTGAGAGGACCATAGTCTTTTTTTTTTTTTGAGGTTTTGAAACACTGGAAACAAAATCATTATTTTGCCAAGCCATTTTCAAAAGGTCACCTGTAAAAGTAATTTCAAAGTCTGACTAGCAGTTTCAGGAAAGAGGGATTTTTAAGAGGTTCTTAATTTCCATATAGTGCAGGTAGCCCCCATTCACCAGAGCCATGTTTCTTGACTTATCAAAAGATTCAGAGAAAAAGATGTTTGAAATAAAATTTAATACAATTACACATCGACGTATACAGTGATGGACACAGGTGTGTAACATGAGCTAGATGGTCTTTGGCCAATGGATTTTAACCCTTCATCACATTAACCCTTAACCACACAACAAAATCTAAGCCTTGTTAAAACTGAAAGCATTTGCAGACAAATATTTCATGCTGGTCAAATGATGTAACTGCTCTTTAATAAGGTAGAAAACACTGTGGGAAAGGAGAAAATGCTGCTCACCTGCATTTTCTCCCTTTCCCACTGTGTTTTCAAAGGTTTCTTTCTCAGGGGTATTAAGCCTTTACACCATAAGGCATTTCTATATCTCTAATTGACCCTAAATAACAGCAAGGATGAAGCTGTTTTTTATGGGTATATGACACCTTTTGATAGCATAGAAAACATTGTGACAAAAGGTGAAATTGCTTGTCATGAGCAATTTCACCTTTTCCCACAATGTTTTCCAAAGGCTCCTACAAGCAATGCGTAGAAATGAGTATCTATAGAGTAAGGGGTTATAACTCGTCATTGTGTGGTAAAGGGTTAAAACTTATTTTAGGTCTCATTTGCGTGTTGTGACAGTATAAAGCCAGTCTGTAAAGAGCAAGACAAGAAATGACAGGAAACCATGTAATATGTATACATGTACTTTTATTTCTTAACTTTAGTGAAAGAAAAAAGACAAATGCACTTGGCACCCATAACATGTACAAGTATTAAAATTTCACAACAGTTACTTACACACAACTATTGCTAACACAATCATAATTGTTTTCAAGACAAAAAATTAGACCAGTCCAAACCAAAAGCCATTGCAAACAACTAATTGAAAATGGCTAAAATGATGAGATTTACCTTTTTTTAACCCTTTACTCCATAGATACTCATTTCTACACATTGCTTGTAGGAGCCTTTAGAAAAGATTGTGGCAAAAGGTGAAATTGCTCGTGACGAGCAATTTCACCTTTTGTCACAATCTTTTCTATACTATCAAAAGGTGTCATTTACACATAAGAAACAGCTTCATCCTTGTTGTTATTTAGGGTCAATTAGAGGTGCCATAGAAATGCATTATGGGGTAAGGGGTTAAGGTGGAAAACAATAATGGTAACAAGCACTGCCTCCTTTTCGGACAATGTTCCTGCCTCAGCATCACTAACTCTTTCCTAGATGATAAATTTCAGTTTTTTCCAACTTGAAGTTATTTGCTGAAAAAGACTTAGATGTGACCAAAATGCTGGAATTTGTTTTTGTTACGATGCAAAACATTCTGAGGAAGGGAGAAAATGCTATTTACCACCATTTTCTCCTTTTCTCACATAGCCTCTTTCAAAGCATGTCTTTGAAACCAAACATTTTATGGATCATGTTTAACTTTTCACCAGGTAAAAAATTTTTAAACAGGTCAATATCGAAAGCATTTGCAACCAACAAATTGAATGTGGTTCAAATGTTGGAATTTGCCAAAACCTTTTACCACACAATTCCAAGTTTTAACGACCCTGAAGAAGAAAGCTTGTGAAAACATTGTGGGAAAAGAAGAAAATGCTGGTAACCAGCATTTTCTCCTTTTCCAACATGAGAAAAAATGCATTAGGGAAAAGACTATTTTGAAAACATTGTGGGAAAAGCAGAAAATGCTGGTAACCAGCATTTTTTTGTTTTTCCAAAATAATTTCTAACCTTTCACAGATAAAATCCTTCATGAAGACCGCATTTCACTTTACTTCTGCAAATCCTCTTGATTTTTGTCTGCCTTTCAATCTTTTATGTAGACCAATATGTTTTCAAGTGTTCCCAATATTCAGTTCTTCAATTGCATTTATTTTGCAAATGCTTTCAATTTTGACAAGTCTAAACTTTTGTAGTTTGGTAAAGATTTAACTCTTTACCAAATGACAATATTTTAGATCTCTGCAAATTGAAAGCATTTGCAGACTACAAAATAAGAAAAAATTGAAATTCATTTTGTGAAGGGTAGAAAACATTGTAGGAAAAGGAGAAAATGCTGATTATCAGCATTTTCTCCTTTTCCCACAATGTTTTCTAAAGGCTTCTTTCTCAGGGTCTTCAAAAGTAGGGATTGTCTAGTAACGGGATAATGCACCTGTTGTATTGGCCATTCTTTCACAGGGTCATCAAAAGTAGGGATTGTGTGGTAATGGGTTAAAAGAGAACACAAGCTGGTTTTGCAAAAACATTTTGGTCATAAACATTTCAATATATCTCGACTAATATTGAAATAAGATTTATTCGCTCTGTTCTCCAGCTGTGGCACTAACTTTGTCCGAAGACGTTTATTGAAGCCAGTAAAGATGGTCACATGTTCTACGAGGGCTCTGTAGGATGTTCCATCATTTGAACGGGAAACATGTCTGTGAATAATAAATAATACAAAACTAAATGAGACATGCTCTTTGAAATGAGGGCCTAATGTATTGGCAGAAAATTTTGACCCATGTCAGCCTGCGCAAATCTACTGCACAGGCTGATGTGGGCTGAAACTTTTAGTTTCTTTAACCCTTTCCCAAACAACAAGTTTTAGACTCTTCCAAACTGAAAGGGTTTGCAGACGACAATTTCAAACTCGATGAAAATGGTAGAAAGTTCTCCAAATGGGAAGAAAACACTGTGGGAAAAGGAGAAATTGCTCGTTAGGAGCAATTTCTCCTTTTCCCACAGTGTTTTCAAAAGACTTGTACTGCAGCCACGTAAAAACAAGGGTTTGTTTGGGAAAGGGTTAAATTGCCTGCATGTCAAAGGAATGGTTTACCTCAAGGTTAGTTGGTTGATAGATAAACTATGGATCATAAAAATGCATCAAGCTCCCTTTTACCAGAGCACAGCTAAAGTATAATAATTGGTTTGTTTGTTGTTCATTTACACGTACAATATTTTTTCCAAGCCACTGGCTGCTTTCCCATGCAAAACTAAAGCTGTCACTAAATGAGACTTAATACCGCTTTCGGCACTTTGACAGAAAAAAGCGTCAAGTTCAAGGGGAGATAAATTGCGCCTTGCAAATTTTCGATATATAATCAATATATGTGCAAAGTTTCAATACAAGTGAAGGAAAACCGTAGGAGGAGATTGCAACATAAAATTACAAGTATTTTGTACATAGACAGACGGACAAACAGACAGATGGACAGGGTGATTCCAGTATACCCATGAAAATATTCGTTTTGCCGGGGTATAATTAATGTTTTTGAAACACTGCCCAGCCAGGTGGATGAATCCTGCTTCAATAGCTATCATCAATCCTGGAAACCCTATTTTTGAGCAGTCTTTAACAAATGGGCATGCAGGAAGCAATTCAAGATTGGGGCGGCTAACTCGTATTTCTTGGAAAATTTTGCGTCAATTGAAACTCTCGGTGACAAAGGGTAATTTTAATTACCATGACTGTCAAAATTACTGCCATGACTTAGTGGTAACCAGCATTTTCTCCTTTTCCCACAATGTTTTCTAACCTATCAAAGAATAATTCAATCATATGAGCCGAAATCAAATTGTCGTCTGCAAACGCTTTCAAATTGGACAAGTCTAAATTTTTCCTGAGGTAAAGGGTCAAAGAGTAACAGAACCCTCCAAAGATACCAAATCTCAACCAACCTCCATGTGTACAAATCTCCTTTATCTGTCAGACCATAGGCTGGTTCCATGCTGTTTAACCAGGACAGGATAAAGACGACATGGTGCTCTAAAAACAGGTCATCACGAGCTGACATTTCACAAAGTAGTTTGATATCTGCCGTCCATATACCGCTACTTGGTCAAAGGTTAGACAAAGTCAATAAATTTCAAAGTAAATGTACACATATTTGATTTTACAAAGTCTTGTCACTCATTGACAGGGTCCATATTTTTACCTCTTTTCTACACAACAATATTTAGGACTCAATTAACCTTTTACCAAACAATCCCTGGTTTTTACGACCCCAAAGAAGAAGCTTTTAGAAAACATTGTTGGAAAAGGAGAAAATGCTGGTAACCAGCATTTTCTCCTTTTCCCACAATGTTTTCCACCCTGATGGAAACTAATTTTAATTTTTGAGTTAACGTTTATTTTCTGGTCTGCAAGTGCTTTCAATTTGGACCTGTCTAAAATTTTGTTGTCTAGTAAAGAGTTAAGCTAATAGCAGACAACGAAATGTATGTAGCTCAAATGATGATTTCTCTCTTTGATAGGGTAGAAAACACTGGTGAAAAAGAAGACAATGCTGTAAACTAATTTTAATTTTTGAGTTAACATTTATTTTGTGGTCTGCAAGTGCTTTCAATTTGGACCTGTCTAAAATTTTGTTGTATAGTAAAGAGTTAAGCTAATAGCAGACGACAAAATGTATGTAGCTCAAATGATGATTTCTCTCTTTGATTGGGTAGAAAACACTGGTGGAAAAGAAGACAGTGCTGGTTACCAGCATTTTCCTCTTTTCCAACAATGTTTTTCAAAAGCCTTCAAAAGCCTTCATTCCTAGAAATCATTAAAACTTGGGATTATTCAGTATAAGGTTAACTCTTTACCAAATGACAAAATTATAGACTGTTCCAAATTGAAAGAATTTGCAGACGACAAACTGAATGTGACTGAAAAATTGAAATTCCTTTTGGAAAGGGTAGAAAAGATTGTGGGAAAAGGGGAAAATGCTGGTTACCAGCATTTTCTCCTTTTCCTACAATGTTTTCAAAAGGCTTCTCTCTCAGAGTCGTTAAAAGTCGGGATTGTGTAGTAAAGAGTTAAACCTTTAAAATCTGGTGCCATATTCACAGATTGTTCTGTGCTTAATTCTTATTCTGAGTTTTAAGACAAGTTATCTGAATATTTAATTCCAGCCAATCAGATGGTTGATCTTGCAACTAAGACTTAAGTCAACAATGCAAAGGGCTGATGAAAACAGCCCTAGTATGGAAAAAATTGAAGAATGTTAAGAAGATAATACTTTGTTGCATGCTCTTCTATTACTTATTAGCCCTTAATCACATATCCTTGAGTTTTGCTTATCCTAACAAATTGGCTGAATAGCCTTTAACCCTTTCCCAAACAATCCCTGGTTTTTACGGGTCTGGAATAGTAGCCTTTTGAAAACATTGTGGGAAAAGGCGAAAATGCTGGTAACCAGCATTTTCTCCTTTTCCCACAATGTTTTCTACCCTATCATAGATAGAAATCATCTTTTCAGCAAGAGTTGAATTGTCGTCTGGAAATGCTTTCAATTTGGTCTAGTCCAAAAGTTTGTCATTTGGGAAAGGGTTAAAAAAACCCTGATGTTACACAATATTTGCCAATGGGTTAGGGGCCAATAATCCTATGGGTCATTATTAATACTTGTAATTTTTTTCCTGCAAGTACTCCCAATTTGGGAGAGTCTAAAATGTGATGTTAGGGAAATGGTTAAGAGGCCTTGGTTTTTTATTAATCCTTTTCCAAACAATCCCTGGTTTTCACAACCCTGAGATAGCAGCCTTTTGAAAACATTGTTGGAAAAGGAGAAAATGCTGGTAACCAGCATTTTCTCCTTTTCCCCACAATGTTTTCTACATTGCTGAAACAAATTTCAATTTTTGAGTTATATTTGTTTTGTGTTCTGCAAGTGCTTTCAATTTGGACCAGTCTAAAATTTTGTCATTTGGTTAGGGGTTAAGGTTTAAGTTTTAGCTCACAATATACCTATCAAACTCAAATTTCTTACCTGTTGTCAGCACTCATTTGAAGAACTATTCTCAGGACTTTCTCCTTCAATGTTTCTATAGCTGAATGTTGATTTTCATACTCAATATCACACAGCAGCAACTCTCCCACAACTGCCTGAAAACAGACAACATTCACCTTCAAATGCAAAATCCAGATAAATTACCCTTCCCCACACAATCCCAAGTTTTAATGACTTTTAACCCTTTCCCAAACAACAAACTTTTGGACAAGACCAATTTGAAAGCATTTGCAGACGACAATTCAACTCTTGCTGAAAAAATTATTTCTGTCTATGATAGGGTAGAAAACATTGTGGGAAAAGGAGAAAATGCTGGTTACCAGCATTTTCTCCTTTTCCCACAATGTTTTCAAAAGGCTACTATTCTAGACCTGTAAAAACCAGGGATTGTTTGGGAAAGGGTTAAGAAAAAAAAAACTTTTGACAGAATTGTGGTAAAAGAAAAAAATGCTGGTGACAATCATTTCCTCCTTTTCTCACAATGTTTTTTTTAAGAGCTTCCTTTCTTGGAGTTACTACAACTGGAGATTGTTTGATACAGGGTTTCAACCCTTTATTTTACTACCCTGCTGAAAACAAATTTCAGTTTTTAAGTCACATTTATTTTGTTGTCTGCAAATGCCTTCAATTTGAACAAGTCTAAAATTTTGTCGTTTGGTAAAGGGTCAGAGATACATCTTCACTCATTTTCATCCAGTTTTTTAACAAATTTTATTATATACCTAGCAGTGAAATCCTGGAATTTCCCAGTGTAATAAATTTTGATTTCATCACTAGTGACATTATCAACTTTCACTTTCACTTCCTGCCGTAATTTGGGAACTAAAACAACCAGTTGATTATCCTCTATTCATCTTTATTTTATGAAATTACCAGTATACTCAATCTTGTATGTTTGTACCAAGTGTTGCCCATGGTAGTTGCAGTATTGCACAGATGAATAGAGGATAATCAACTGGTTGTTTTTGATATGAAAAATATCTCACGAGGATGCGTTGTTAGGCGTTGAAAAAACGAGTGTGCAGCACGAGTTTTTTTAGCGCCTTACGACGCGTCCGAGTGAGATATTTTTCATATCAAAAATAACCAGTTGATTATTCTATTTATTATATACCTTATTAACATCATTATTTGTAATTTTGCGTTTGAAAGTCGAAAAAAATGTAGTCGAAAAAAAAAAAAAAAAGTAATTCCCAAATTACGGCAGGAAGTGAAAGTGAAAGTTGATAATGTCACTAGTGATGATATCAAAATTTATTACACCGGGAAATTCCAGCTAGGTATATAATAAAGATGTGCCTTTTTTCCTGTCTTAACCCATTACTACACAATCCCTACTTTTGACGCCCCCGAGAAAGAAGCCTTTAGAAAACATTGTGGGAAAAGAAGAAAATGCTGGTAACCAGCATTTTTTCCTTTTCCCAAAATGTTTTCTATCCTTCACAAAACAAATTTCAAATTTTCAGTCACTTTTATTTTGTCGTGTGCAAATGCTTTCAATTTGGACCAGTCTAAAATATTGTCATTTGGTAATGAATTAAATCGATATGTTTGTTTACACTGAAGATGTATCCTTAACCCTTCCCCATACAATCCCAACTTTTAACACCCCTGTGAAAGAACCCTCTTGAAAACTAGTCGAAAAAAAAAGAAAATGCTGGTAACCAGCATTTTCTCCTTTTCCCACAATGTTTTCTTACCTTCCTATAACAAATTTCAATTCTTTAGTCATATTCATTTTGTCGTCTGCAAATGCTTTCAATTTGAACCAGTCTAAAATTTTGTCGTAAAGAGTTAAGAAATTGTAAAATCAATCCCAGCAAATGTGCAGTCTACAGGTTGAATCACTAGATATTCTAAAATCTTGAAAGATGATCTAATAATGAAAGAAGTGTTCTACTTACCAGCCCATGGTTGCATTCCGCTATTTTTCGGACAATCTGTTCTAAGAAAATGATAAACCTACAACAGAAAATAAACTTTTTATCAGAAAGTAGAGTTTAGTTTTAAGAATTGAAAACATTTGCAAATGATAAAGTAAATGTGCCTCACATGATAGAACTCTATGTACAAACAGAAAACATTGTGGGAAAAGAAGAAAATGCTGCTTATTAGCATTTCTCTTCCCCCCCCCCCCCACCAATGTTTTCAAAAGCATTCTATCTTGGGGTCATTAAGACTTGGGACTATGTGGAAAAGGGCTTAACCCATTACCACACAATTCCTGCTTTTGACACCCCTGAGAAAGAAGCCTTTTGAAAACACTGTAGGAAAAGGAGAAAATGCTGGTTACCAGCATTTTCTCCTTTTCCCACAGTGTTTTCTATCCTTTGCAGAACAAATTTCAATTTTTCAGTCACCTTTATTTTGTCGTCTGCAAGTGCTTTCAATTTGAACCAGTCTAAAATTGTGTCGTTTGGTAATGAGTAAAAAAAAGTATCAGACAATAATAACAATTTTTGTTTGTTTGGAGTCAAACCCTTTTCAAGAGTTTCAGTTACATCACAGCTCCCAGTACAGCCTTCCAGTTGTTCCTTACATTACTACCTCCAGAAACAAATTTGTAAAAGACAACCTTGAAAACATAAATGGAAGGTAGATCGTGAAAAATACCACAAAAAAAATTATCCTTTCACTACAATGTTTCAAGAAGAGGTCTGCAACAAGACAAAATGTCACCAGTCCTGTAGCTTCTGTGATGAAACAATCCTTACCTGTTTTCACTGATGTGAGACAGGTTCTGAAGATGAAGTAATCTGTTCAGAATAAATAAACTAATGTCTGCCACTGATAACTGGTCATCAAACTCCAGTTCCTCTCCTAGAAGAACATGCAACTGACTATCAAACTGGCTGAGGGTACTATGGCTGTGTCCTTTTGCCCTCTTTGAAAAGAGAAATAGAATTTAACTCTTTACCACACAATCCCGACTTTCAACAACCCTGAGAAAGAAACCTTTTGAAAACACTGTGGGAAAAGGAGAAAATGCTGGTAACCAGCATTTTCTCCCTTTCCCACAGTGTTTTCTACCCTTCCCAAACCAAATTTTAATTTTTCAGTCGCCTTTATTTTGTCGTCTGTAAATGCTTTCAATTTGGACCAGTCTAAAATTTTCTCGTGTGGTAATGGGTTAAAGTGAAAAATCTACGTAAATGTTCATTTTATCATTTTCCATAAATGTTAAAGTCTGTTTACTGAGGTAAGTCTGTTTATTTTGATGAGTCAAGTCTGAAATGTTGTGTCAACTAAGGGTTTGAGAATGCTTATAAAGTCTGTTAACTCTTTATCAAACAACAAAACTTAAAAGCTGTTCTGATTGAAAGCATTTGCAGACAACAAAAAAAAATTTGACTTAAAAATTATAACTTGATTTAAGAAGAGTAGAAAACATTGTAGGAAAAGGAGAAAATGCTGGTTAAAAGCAATTTCTCCTTTTCTGACAATGTTTTCAGAAGGCTTCTTCCTCTGGGTTGTAAAAACCAAGGACTGTTTGTTAAAAAGTTAAATGTGTTACAACTTTAGACGGAAGATGGGTCTCTAAGTAGATATGCACAAAATAGGAGACCTTAAGTTTTTGCCTGAAACAAGACACCAGTGGTAACTTAGCACAGGTTTCAACCTGTGTATTAGACTATCCCTGGTAACACAAATTATTATACTGCAAAGAAATTTCTCCCGATCTGGTTGGATAATATGCCCCAAACATATACATCATGTACACTGGCAAAACCAACATAAAAGCAGTTTCACTTTCGGGAGCCCCGTATTACATGATTATACTATAAACGCAACATCTGAAATGGCAGCTTCGATCATGATTAACATCAAGATTATGCTCTAAGCTGCATGTTTTACCAAGTGACATCAATTCCCAGTGACCTCAGTTTTCACTGAATTGGGGCACTCAGAAGGGAAATTCCACTTTGTCAGCGTACTCAATTTTTTTAACAAAAAATAAAAACAAACAAACAAAAAAAAAACAAACAAGTAAATTTCAGTTAGCACAGATTGAAACAGTGAAACATTGTAGTATAATAAATTTGTTGTACTCAGGTGGCAGGAGACTTGGAAACTTGTCCACGACTGTGGTGGATCGTGACACCACCATGCCATCGGCCCGGTGACATGATTCACAATAATTTTGTCACAGCCGTCTGAGGGTATTTCCCATATGTTTTTTTTTCCCATTGGTGACAATGAATAAACTAATACGAGACAAATGGAACCAGTTATGGCCGCATTCAAATCATCACAAACCTGTAGACAATTGGAAAAGCTATCATAGTCGTTCTCTTGATCAATCTTCTTTAAGAGGTCATCTGGGGTGTGTGGATTTTGTATCAACCTCTAAAAGATAAAATAAAGGGAGAAATAAATGAAAGTCATCCTTTTTTAACTCATTACCAAACGACAATATTTTAGACTGGTCCAAATCGAAAGCATTTGCAGACGACAAAATAAAAGTGACTGAAAATTTGAAATTTGTTTTGTGAAGGGTAGAAAACATTGTGGGAAAAGGAGAAAATGCTGGTTACCAGCATTTTCTCCTTTTTCCACAATATTTTCTAATGCCTTCTTTCTCAGGGGCATCAAAAGTAGGGATTGTGTGGTAATGGGTTAACCCATTACCACTCAATCCCTACTTTTGACGCCCCTGAGAAAGTAGCCTTTTGAAAACACTCTAGGAAAAGGAGAAAATGCTGGTAACCAGCAGTTTCTCCTTTTCCCACAATGTTTTCTATCCTTCACAAAACAAATTTCAATATTTCAGTCACTTTATTTTGAAAACACTGTGGGAAAAGGAGAAAATGCTGGTGACCCTTCTACCCTTCTCAGAACAAAATTTCAATTTTTCAGTCACCTTTATTTTGTTGTCTGCAAATGCTTTCAATTTGGACGAGTCTAAAATTTTGTCGTGTGGTAAAGAGTTAAAGCAAGTCAACACTTCTCCTGCTGAATAAATTAAGTGAGACTTTTTAACCCATTACCAAACGACAATATTTTAAACCGGTCCAAATTGAAAGCATTTGCAGACGACAAAATAAAAGTGATTGAAAATTTGAAATTTGTTTTGTGAACGGTAGAAACCATTGTGGGAAAAGGAGAAAATGCTGGTTACCAGCATTTTCTCCTTTTCCCACAATGTTTTCTAAAGGCTTCTTTCTCAGGGGCGTCAAAAGTAAGGATTGTGTGGTAATGGGTTAAGCCAATAGTAAAAACCTGAACCATGCTATTTCAAGTGCATTTTTTTTTTCAGAAAAATATATCCTTACCGCACAGTGTAGATCCAAGATCAGACTGCACATTCTGTACAGTCTGATCTTGATCTTTGCTGTCCGCAAAAGGTCAACAAGTCGCGATGAGCAGCCTAGGGGTCAAATGTGGCTCCAATGATGGTATTTGTCATAGGAAGGGTATAAAACATTGTGGAAAATGGAGAAAATGCTGGTTACCAGCATTTTCTCCTTTTCCTACAATGTTTTAAATAGTTGCATACCTCTACTTAGTTAAACCTCAGGTATACAGAGTAAACAATTACCAATTCTTAAAACTGTACCTTGCACAGAATTTCCTCAGCAGAACACAAGGAGTCTAAGGTCAGGTATAAGAGAGACACTGGTTTCAACAGAACCGTAAAGGACTGGACCTGTGTTTCAAGCTTAGCCCTAAATGGACTATGTTTTGTTTGTTGGGCTATCTGCAACGATATACAAAAAAATAAAGCAACAGTAGCTGTCAGAAATATATAAAGCCGCCGTTGCAATGCATATGCATTTCAATCATACTATTTAAAAGTGTGGAAATTATTGTGAAGATGACATTCTGTCATTTTATAGTCTGTCCCAGTGTTAATGGCTCGAAAGGAAATCTAACTAGGTTAACCCTTTCCAAAACAACAAATTTTGGACTCTTCCAAACCGAAAGAGTTTGCAGACAACTATTTCAGAATTGGAGAAAATGGTAGGAAGTTCTCAAAAAGGGTAGAAAACACTGTGAGAAAAGGTGAAATTGCTCGTTATGAGCAATTTCTCCTTTTCCCACAGTGTTTTCAAAAGACTTTCACTGCAGACACGTAAAAACCAGGGCTTGTTTGGGAAAGGGTTAATACCTACCAGGTAACTGGGAATTTTGTTTACTTTTTGCCATGTTTTAAAATTAATTTTTCTGCCACCCATTAACACTTGGACTAAACACACAATTACACTTTGTCATCTTCACAGTATTTTCCATACTTTGCACAATATGATTTAAATTTAAATGTATTTTAACATCTGCATTAAATTGTTGGCCACTGTTGGGTCTTTAACCCTTCACTCCATAGCTACTCCTTTCTACGCATTGCTTGTAGGAGCCTTTGGTAAACATTACGGCAAAAGGTGAAATTGCTCGTCAGGAGCAATTTCACCTTTTGCAATAATGTTTTCTACGCTATCAAAAGGTGTCATATACACATAAGAAATGGCTTCATCCTTGCTGTTGTTTTGGGTTAATTAGAGATACCATAGAAATGCCTTATAGGGTAAAGGGTTAAATGACATCAGCTATTAATGTACAGGATTTACCCAATGGATTTTCATCATACTTTAAGAAATTAACATCGAATTCATTTTTTTTTTTTTCAGTATTGATCATTAGAACCCTCAATTTGGGACAGTTGCATCTAATCAACTATTCAGTTTCCTTCTGTTACGGTGTGGGAGGTAACTCATGAAAGCTTGTTTATACCGTATCATAGAGAATTATTATCATCCTTTGTATTGCACAATGAATACACCAACCAATACCGATAGATCCTTTGAAAAACATTTCGTCACTTTACTTCAAAAACCTCGTAACTACAGCTTGTCTTCAATTATTTTGTTTAGTAAAGAGTTCAACAAAATGATTATGTTTCTTCTCTAAATGAACCCACCTTTGCACAATAGGCAGCCCAGTTAATGGCATTTTGCAGTGATTTATCATCCCAGTTTGCAACAACCTCAGTCCCTGCCTGTGATAGAATATTTGCGAAAGTGTGTATGTTCTTCACAATGGCAGAAAGAGCCATGCCAATGGTCTTTAATTTCAGTTCATGTTTCCATTCATTGTGGCTTACTTCTGGGAAAAAGAAAGAAAGGGAAAAGATAGTTCGATTTTTTTTTTTTTTTTTTTGTTAATTAACATTTGCATCATGATAACCTGCTTGTAACACGAAAGGATTGTTTCGAATTGGAAGCATTAATTATATTGGTGACAAATTCAATTTGGTTCAATTTATCGTCGAGTGCCCTAACTGCGCCACTGCCCTAACTCCGCCACCTTTCTTATTTTCATCAAAATCTCGTGATGTTTCAGAGTGCGCGAGACTGACAGTGCGAAAAGTTTTTACTACATCATAGTAAATACATTCCAATGATTTTCACCCCAAATTGAGATGTAAGCTGATATTTATTTTGATTTTTATGTCCTCTCACTGTTTTCCTATGTATTTTCGTAATGCAATTTTTTTCCGTCAAAAATCACCTCTAAAGTCACGAAATACAACTGTAAACACGTCTGAGACATTTCATCTGCAAATGTTTACATTTTATGAATGAAAATCATGTGACAAAACAAATTTTGCTAAGGCCAAGCAAACCTCTATAGATAAGTTTTGGTTCCACGATCCTTAACTGATATTCGCTTCCTCCATTTTAATTAAAGCCCAACTCATGAACGATCAGATGAACAAATAAACAATATTCTCATGTTGCACCTAAGAAAGCTTAACAAGAAATTTTAGAGAAGAACATGACAATTAACACGGCCACTACATATTTAATGTACCTCGCGCCGCTCTCAGGTACAGGTTACCAAGAAAAGTGCATCCTCAAACAATAACGACTGGTAAATCACCTTCATTGACGCTACTAGAACTAGTGGAACACATGAAAGCAATGACAAACCCCTAAAGTTATTTATTTTGAAACAACTCGATGTTGAAGTTACATTTGTTAAAAAAAATAACAATATTAATAATTTGGCCTAATTTTTCCGAGACTTGTGAGAATTTGTCATGTTACGCCAGGTGGCGGAGTTAGGCACACACAAAATGGCAGTTGTTTGTTTGACATGTAGTTAAGTTTGATCAAGTTTTGTAAGTTTAGAATTATTGTACACATGAATTTTGGTAGAGATTGATGGAAAAAGAACAGATTTGACTTTTGCATTTATTTTTCTTTTCGTATATTTTATATTGATATTTTTGTTCCAAGATAAATCTTAGGGTGGCGCAGTTTGGGCACTCGAGGATATTTAATTTCTTTTTGGAGGATGGCCTCGAAATGACTTTTTGACACGAAAGACAAGAATCAAGATCATCCAAAATTTAACTTAAAAATTCTCCAAATTAAAATGCAAATAACCTTATTGCAGGAAGCCTACTATTGTGAAAGTTCATTTGAAATTAATCTATGTTTACGTTAAGGATATGTTAACTCGAAATGCAGGTGGTTCGTACCGCTGGCAACGAATGGATTTGGGGCCGAGTGGGAAAAACTGATTCGTTTCGTCCCCAAACATTTTCGACACAAGTTGCTTCGCTCCAATACTTTTCCCCCTTGAGCGTTTAATCCGTAGTCGTTTCACCCCTAATGGTCGTTTCGTCTCCTTAGTTGTTTTTCCCTTGTCTTTTCTTTTCTGTGACTTGCAAATTGATCTATTTCACTTTTTTTGCAAATGCACTGATAGTTCAGGAATAATTTAGGGTCAAAGCTTCAGATCTTTCCTTTCCAATATCAACCAACCCTACTCACAAATGATTCATCAAGATATTGCAGTTTTTTTACACATTCGTACTTCCATTTAAAGATTAAAAAGAAAAACAAAAACATGTATTGCGTTTGATAAAATTATAAAATTTGATGCAGAAAAAGGGGTTAAAAAAAAAAAGGAACTTTGTTTGTTTGATTGGTATTTCAGTCATATCAAGGCGACAGCTCAGATATTCCTGTTATCTTTTGCTTCACCAGTATTTACTAGGATGGTGCTCTGAGACTTCTTGCCTAGGGACAATCCTGTGAAAGAGAGGCTTGAGCCCATGGCCTCCAGGTCATGAGTCCTACACTTAACCACTGAGTTACACAGGACCTCCTTCTAGATATTGCATAACTTCTGAGAGTAATGCATAATGCAACAATGAGTTGGTGTAATCAATCATGTTACATCGCGGTATCACTGGAAAAATGGCATAGATTACAAGTGAATTATGTAGTTGTATTATATTGATAATCGAGCATAACTAGATTATGAAACACCTGTTCAAAAATTATTTTGCCAGCATCACAATAGACTCTTTCAACACAAAACCAACTTTAGATCGCATGAATGAATTTTAGCAAAAATTACATTGTAGATGAAAAGAAGTTGATACCAAAATCCATGTGAACTATCATCTTAGTCTTTTAAATGTGACATTTGATTTTTTCTCTTTTTTATATATAGGCCATAAAGAGTAATAAAAAAAAAGATAATTAAGTGATGATGACCAAAGGAGACACAGCTCTAGATATGTTTGTTTCCCTCGATCTTTTTCTTCCTTTCCTGAATATTGATCTTCAACACTTTAACTCTTTAAGATTTTAGACCAAAGTTCATGGAAGTTTTACTAAAGTACAGTAAATGTCAGTTGAGTGAGTTGGCCCTTCATGGACCTTTTGTTTTATTACACTGTGTTTGAAAGAATTTCACTATTGAAAAATGAACATCCTAAAGAAATGTTTAAACTTTAAATTTGGTTTCTTTGGTCTAATTAAGTGATATTATAAGAGCCAGGGCTTCTATCCATGCTATCCCAGGGTTTGTTTTCCTTCACAAGCTAATCTTCCTGTGCCACTTGATGCAACATAATTTCTTTTTTAAAAATATTGTGGCAGAAGGTAACATATGAAAAGGGAGAAAAACTAGTACACTAGTACACAAAAATATAAAATGGTGTCCAAGTGTCTCCAAGACAAAGGGGTCGAAGTGTATCGAAGGGGTCTAGATGTCACCCAAAATCTGAAATTTTAAGGGGTCTAAATGGTCAGGGGTCTATGTGTCACATACCCACAAAGAGGCCCGCAAATACCCGCAAAATAAACATGCACAAACGGAAACAATATTTTCGGATACTTCGGATGTGTACCTCAAGTATTATTTCCCGCCAAAGCGCAAACCGGGATTGTAACTTTAATGTTTAGCAATAAAAGACGGGTGTTTTGATGTAGACTCGTGTTACTCGCCTTGTCATCATGTGGATTCAAGTACGAACTTTTGACGGAAACAAGTCCCTCCGAGTTGACAACCTGTCTAAGCTTACTAAGATAGAGGATTTGCGGAAACTTCTCGTTGATCACTTCGATGCGCCGGTTGAGAATCAAAGGTTATTTTACCGTGGAAAACAGGCGAGTATACCTTCAGTCTGAAGGTGTCTGCTCCGATGCTATTTCTGTGACTGGTCTTCGCATAGACCTTCATATCAGCCATTCATTAAACACTTTTGGAAAAAATACGATTTTACCCTTATCTTTTCGAACGGCTCTATGCGACAGAATTTCCAATGACAACTAATAAAATGGGCATGGATTGTTAGATAAATGATTAATCTTAACAAAGAAACTGGTGTTAGTTAATATCTAACTCTTACCTTTGTGCAAATCTGTACTTTTCAACGTAAATAACCGTTGACCTACTTCACCAGAAATCAAAACATGGTGATCTTTTCAATGCGCATGTCTTCTGCAGAAATCGCAGTATCTCTGACACACTACAGGACGGTTTAGTTGCGAATTTTGCTGTAAACAAACGCACTTGATCGAACTTGGATGTATAGGGTTAGGGAACCAGACTGTACAAAATTCAAATTCCTTTGAGTGCGCATGCCTGACTAACAGAAGTCGCCATGTTAGTTCTTTACAAATTACGCTGGATTTATTTACTTTGGGAAAAAAGGTAAATTCCCATTGATTTAATTGGTATTTTGCAGCAAGAACAGTAACAAAAATAGCATGGGAGCAGACACCTTCAGACTGAAGGTAAGGCAAGTAGTGATCAGAACTTTGAGGACCAATAGCCCTGTCACGGAACATCAGTTTTTTTGTTTGACAAGCAAAATTGGGGAAGATTTGCCCATTTTCACTTTTAAGTGAAAACGTCAAGAAAAAAAAAAAAAAAAAAAAGGAATCTTAGTGATGTAAATGGGTTCAGTAATAAGTTTTCTATTGTTTCCTGACATTCAGAGGTTCTTACGACTCTTTTAGGTGAGCAATGGCACTGATCTTGTAAGTTTAAAAAAAAAAATTCGCACGTAACTTGAGTGTCGAGCACTGACATCTCACAATTGACCTTTCTGCCAATTTTGATTGACAGATCTACCAAGGTCTTATCAGCCAATGAAAACGCATGTTATGTAAAAAAGTCTTGACACAATTTCTGGTTAGCTTGTCAGGCTTGAAAACTGAAATACCGCATTACTAAAGGGGGCATGCCAAACTCGCATTTACAGAAAAGTCAATTCATTTTACTGCAGTGAATTTTAATTCTCATGAATTCTTTCACTGAAGATGCAACAAAGTTTTTTACCAATAAATGTTGAATATGCAATAGTAAAGATAAATGTCAAAATTCGCTCTACTGGATAAGATGGAAGAATTATTGAGTAACAGAATAATTTGTTTCAGTAAATTCATCAGTACAATAACCAAAAAGTGGTTAGTTATTAAAAAAAAAAATCCAAACTATAGGGCCATAATGGGATAATTTGACTAAACATAGAAGTGATAGTCATTGTCTTCCTTTTCAGCTTATTGATGGACATTCTCTGTTTGACTACAGTGTGGGGTTGAATGACCTCATACAACTTATGGTCAGAAGTGTTCAGCCGGAACCATCTACCTCACACAGCGATGATGAGCAGAAATCCGACTCTGACAAGGAAAACAGAGAGGTATATCTTTAAGCCATGCTCTTACAAAAGGGGGGTTTTGTGCATCTCCAAGAAAGTCATGATAGAGATTACTAATATCCAATTTGTGTAACAGCTGACTGACTCTGGAGGGATAAAAATTATTGTATATGTATGAATTTACAATTAACAAAAAGTTTTGAACCATATCTCTGCAGGGCTTACATGGGTGGATACAGTCTGCAGATGCGTTAGACCCACTGTTCATTAGCATGGTGCAAATACTTCTGTCAGATGTGAAAGGGACTTTGTTGGAAAACATGTCTGTTTGGGTTATCTACACTGAAAAAAAAAATAACACAATTCATTACAACAATTGCCTTCTTTTTTGTAAATCATATATATGTTTTGTTTATTTAATACCACCTAAAATTAAGCCGCTGCAATCAACAATTAAAGCAAACCTTGTGAAAGAACAAATGCATTTCAAATGGTGTGACCATTAGAAGAATTCAAGCCAATGAATTCTGAATGGTAATGATTTTGGTCTTTTACTACATAGCTCCATGGTTTAGTAAATGTAAGGAAGAAAGCTTTTCAAAATATTGTCCCTTTTCCATACCATTGTTTTTCCTACATGTTAGTTTAACCCTTTACCACACAATCCCAAGCTTTAACAATCCTGGGAAGAAGCCTTTTGAAAACATCGTGGGAAAAGGAGAAAATGCTGGTAACCAGCATTTTCTCCTTTTCCCACAATGTCTTCTAACCTATGAAAGAAAAATTCCAAAATTGGGCTACATAGAATTTTGTTGTCTGCAAATGCTTTTAATTTCGATCCGTCTATAATTTTGTCATGGTAAAGAGTTAAATGTAACTGTTCTTTAGATAAACAGTGATATTTGCAAAGATGCTCTCTCTCTGCTTTTTAGCCGGAAGAGGAAGAAAAGGACACAGAGGTCATCGAAGATGTTTTAGATTTGAAAGACAGCATTTATAAGGTATGCTTCTCATATTTACCTACTTTTGCACAAAAGCAGCTTTTAACACCACTTGATCGCTTAGGAAGACATGGTAGAAAAAGGGAACAGTTGCCTGCTGAATGTTCATCTCCGGGTTAAAATGTATTTTCCTCCCTTCTGATACTTATCCATTGTATTTTCAAACATTGCTGGGTCTGAAAACTGCAAAATGCCAGTACAGTAAAATCACAAAATCACAAATTGTAAAGGCCCTTAGAAATAAAAGTTTTGAAAACATTTCGGGAAAGAAGAAATTGCTGGTTATTAAGATTTTCTCCCTTTTTCACTGTTCATTCTAATATCAAAGATAAATCCAAGGATTTCAGTAACATTTAATTCACCATTTATAATGCTTTGAATTTAGACCATCCTCGGATACCCCGGGGTCTCCCTATTTGCTATGCTACATCGACCCCTGGGACAATTAATTTCCCACGCTTTACTGCTGGCCGAATGCTTGCTTTTCATTGGTTCCATCATCATTTTGTGATGGGCGAGTGGACTGTACGCTATGTTTCATATCGATTTTCGGCGGCTGATTCAAAGTTTTATTAGTCAATTGTCCCAGGTGTCGATGTAGCGTAGCAAATAGGGAGACCTCGGGTATCTGAGGATGAATTTAGACCAGGCAAAATTTTGTTGTAAGGTAAAGATTGCAGAATGTATAGGTGAATTCTATGAAAGTAGCTGCAGTGTCAGCTGTATTGTAGACTTTAGTAGTCTTCTTGTATATAATCTGTTGACATCACATTAAAAAGCAGCTGTGTGTGAAGATAATTCTGGAGGAAATTTTGCTGACAGATTTTTTTATTTGCTTTTGTCAGCAGTGTTTTCTTCTACTCAATGCTTTGATTCCTTGTATCAAAGATATCCTTTGACCTTTTAAATTAATTAAGAGGTCCATTAAAGTTTGGGTTATAAACTCATTAGAGTATTAGAAATATGTATTCTGAGATTCATGTTCAAGCCTCACTGGAAGCACTGTGTTTTTTTGCAGGATTGTCCTTGGACAAGATACTTCAGAGCCCTAGCCTAATCCTGGTGAAACCCAGGTAATTCATGGTTGGGCAAGCTGTCACGATGATATAACTGAAATGATGTTGAAAGCAGTATTAACTCTTTACCACACAATATCGACTGTTATCGACCCTGAGAAAGAAAGCCTTTGAAAACATTGTGGGAAAAGGGCAAAGTGCTGGTAACCAGCATTTTTTCCTTTTCTCACAATGTTTTCTCAATTTTATTTTGCCGTCTGCAAATGCTTTCAATCAGGACTTGTCCAAAATTTTGTCATCTGCTATAGAGTTAAAAGCCATTCAATCAATCAATTGGTCAATCTTGGATAAAACCTATTTTGTTGTATTCAATAGAATTTATATTGGAGATGATTCCGAGTACCCACAACATAAGTTTTTAGTGAGGAATAAAGTAAGAAATCTTTATACTTAACTCATTACCAAAAGACCCAAAATGTTTGACTAGTCCAAATCATATGCGTTTGCAGACGACAAAATAAAAGTGAATGAAAATTTGAAGTTTATTTTCTGAAGGGTAGAAAACATTGTGGGAAAAGGAGAAGATGCTGGTTACCAGCATTTTCTCCTTTTCCCACAATGTTTTCTAAAGGTTTTTTTCTGAGGGTCGTCAAATGTAGGGATTGTGTGCTAATATGTTAATATTACTCGCTGTATCTGTAACTCCCACCACCGATTTCACTTTTCAGGTTGGAGATGTGGTCGATGCCAGAGACACAACAATGGGAGCATGGTTTGAGGCTAATATCTTAAAAGTTTCTAGAGGTTCAAAGGTCACATCAGAACCAGACAAAAAGAAGGATCAGAATAAACAAGTGCTGTCCGAGTCTAATGTGGCAACCAAGGATATAAATAGTGACAATATTGACAAAAAAGACGAGAATGAAAACAATAAAATGGAATCGGATGATGTGAATTCTCAGTCTTCCAGCTCAGTTACCCCAGAACTACCTCCATATGACAAACTTTTTGACATTGTGAAAGATGATGGATTTGTTTATCATATAGTGTATGAAGGGTAGGAATTAATCAATTGATCTTTCAATTCTGAGCACTACAAATGTTTGACCTATGCAGAGCTCCAGATAAGAGAGAGTGATGGCATTCTAAATCAGTTATTTCTCTACTAAACCCTATGTTGTGGGTACTCATTAGAATCGTCTCATCGAGACGATTCTAATGAGTACCCACAACATAGGGTTTAGTGTAGAATAACTAATTATTTTCAGTTATGAAATCAAAATCACTCCCTCTATTGGGAGCCTTGCTATGCTCTGTGATTAAGGGGATTTAATGCATCTACCAAAAAGTACAGACCTAGGCCAGCCAGGACAGTCCATGCTGGGTCAAAGTTTTTACTACTTTTTTTTCTCCCTTTGTGTGTCAAAGGACTAGTCTACCTCATGACTCAGTTTGTTGCCAGACAAAATGGATTTATGGATCCATGATTGTGATGACTTGCTTGGTAAAATGCATCACAGAGACAGAGCAGGGCTCTGTTTCACTAAGTTAGTTACCAACAAAATTTTCGTAAGTTTTATGTTACTACAGTATAGTGGCATTAATCTGCCATGAGACACATGAAAACTATCACATGACGGTAAATAACTACCTTAGTGGAATGGGGCCTTAGGGTGTAAATTTTTTATTTGTCTACTTGTCCTATAGGACGAATTGGTAAAAAAAGTTAATCGTCCTTTTGACACTTATCACTTGTTCCAACTTGTGGACTTGAATGACCAAATGAATAATTACGTTGGTTACCAACCATGTCCATATAAACAAAGTAGACAGTGTTTAAAACTTGTGTTTTCTGATGGCTTCTATTGGCTTGACTGGTAAATCAGTTCCTATTCAACCATCATAAGAGCTTAAGATAGAGGGAGTGATTTTGATTTCAAAATTAAAACTATCAATTATTCTCCACTAAACCCTAGGGTGTGGGTACTCATTAGAATCGTCTCATTGAGGGGATTCTAATGAGTACCCACATCATAGGGTTTTGACGAGAATTAATGACTTTAGAATGCTATCACTCCCTCCTATCTGGAGCTCTGCCATCATACAGGTTTACTAGTTTAATCAGCACCATGAACAGAAAACCTGTCAAGCACTTCACCAATGCGCATGTGTAATAAACATATTAAGCATCCTGTATGTGATTGAAGAGACGCTCATGTAAACATATTAACTTTAGTTTTGTGTCCGCCATGAAATATAAACCTATAATTTGAATTTTACTTGACAAATTTAGAATTTGTTAGTTTTTAAATGTATTTGTCCAACAAGTATGCTAGTTATGCAGGAGAAATGGTCATTCAAGTCCGCAAGTTGGGACAAGTAATAGAGTCATAAGGACGAGTAACCTTTTCCTCCCACTCGTCCTTCAGGACAAGCAGACAAAGAAAAAATTTTACACCCCTGTTCAGAGATTCTCTTCCCAATCCTCACATCCTTGGCTGTATAACAACCATTTGGTCTGTGTGATTTTATGGACATGATCTGAAACCATTCAACTGTGTAGGACATGTTAATGTTGAACAACAATATTTTAGACTGGTCCATATTGAAAGTATTTGCAGACGACAAAATATATGTGACTGAAAATTTGAAATTTGTTTTGTGAAGGGTAGAAAACATTGTGGGAAAAGGAGAAAATGCTGGTTACCAGCATTTTCTCCTTTTCCCACAATGTTTTCTTAAGTCTTCTTTCTCAGGGGCGTCAAAAGTAGGAATTGTGTGGTAATGGGTTAACTCTATACCAAACACAAAATTTGAGACTAGTCTTAATTAAAAGCATTTGAAGACAATATAATAGTTTTACCTGAAATGGTGTGAATTGTCTGTGAAAGTGTAGAAAACCGTCTCTTTCTCCCACAGTGTTTTTTAACCTTTCTTAAAAACAAATTTCAGATTTTCAGTAACTTTCATTTTGTCGCCTGCAAATGCTCTCAATTTGGACTAGTATAAAATTTTTTTACTTGGTGAAGAGTTAAAAGATTACTGCTGTTTCAGATACGAGGAGGATGATGCTGTAAAGCTGAAGTGTTGTGATATCCGACCTCGAGCGAAGACCAATCTAAAAATATCAGATATAAAAATAAATGATGTTGTCATGGCAAATTACAATATGGAGGAGCCAGAGACGAGAGGCTTCTGGTACGACTGCGTGATAACTTCGAAACAAGACACTCGAACAGTGAAAAAACTGACAGCTACCGTGTATTTTGGGTAAGGTTATAATAAACTGTTTACTAAACAACAAAAAATAGACCTTTCCAAATTGAAAGCATTTGTGGACAACAATTTTAAAGTAGCTCAAATGGTGCGATTTTGGTTTGATGGGGTAGAAAACTTTATGAGAAAATGCTGGTTACCAGCATTTTCTCTTTTTCCCACCATGTTTTCAAAAGGTATCTTTCTCAGGATTGTTAAATTGTCATTGTGTGGTAAAGATTCGACCTGTCTGCTATGACACACCACCCCACTTCCCAAATATTTGGGGATTTTAGTAATACGCGCTATAAAGTAGCAATAGAGAAAATGGCTTTTATCAAAACATTTTAGGAGAAATCAGACCTGTTTTAGCTCCAGATATCTCTATACTGCTAATCATAGTTGAGTGAATCGGACCAGGTAGTGTTTTATTGAGTAATCATTTACTTTAGTTTGAAATTCAAAGTAACGGTGGTTGCATTTTGTACCTAGAATGCCCAAATTAAATAGATCTGTATTTATAGAATACCACCTAGTGGGAGATAATGCATGAAATTTCACAGAGACAATTTTCATGTGTACCCACAACATAGATTTTAGTGCTAATACAATGATTTCGTCGTTAGAACACATTCTCTCCTACACGCATTCAGACTTTAGTTATTTGTTCTGCAGACCAGATTTGACACCTTTAGAGAACTGTAAATTGATGTTTGTGGATGAAATATTTGCTTGTGAAGAACCAGGTACTCAATTAACTGCTGAAGATCTGAAGGCCAACCCGGCTGCATCACCGGTAAAAAGTAAGTTAAGTCTTCATCTTTCTCTCTTGATACTTTGCCATATAATCCTGACTAGTCGCAGTAAGATAGCATGTAAAAAGGCCTATTGTCCATAACGAAGAATTGTCCTATTTACATGTGAACACAAACTGCTTATGGGAATCTCTTAAGGTTGGTCATAGGCTAGTCTGTGATGCCTGCTTTCTACAGTTCCAGTGATTGTCTTGTCCTATTCAACCGTACATATTCCAAGTTGGCCAGTCGAAAGTTGGGTTTCTTTCACATGTAGAAAACTTTGGAGAATAAGACTAAGAATGTTCTTAACTCTGCCAAACAACAAACTTTTAGACCAGTCCAAATTGAAAGCATTTCCAGATGACAAAATAAAGGTAAGTCAGAAATGGAAATTTGTTTCCAGCAGGGTAGAAAATATTGTTTGAAAAGGAAAAAAATGCTAGTTACCAGCATTTTCTCCTCTTCCAACAATGTTTTCTAAAGGTTTCTATTTCGGGGCCGTAAAAAAACAGGGATTGTTTAGTAAAGGGTTAAAAAAGGTAGGTAAATATGGGCCATGTTCTCTTTTTTAGGAACCAATAAACCTGATTGTGATCACTGTCTGGATAATCCAAAGAAGAAATGTAAACACTGCGCATGTTGTGTGTGTGGAGGGAAACACGATCCAGACGCCCAGATCCTATGTGACGAATGTAACCAAGCTTATCACCTGACATGTTTAAATCCGCCCCTGTCTAGTCTACCTGAAGAGGACGAATGGTAAACTATATTTGAGTCATGCTGTGTGAAAAGGGAGCTTAATGCATTTGCAAAAAGAATCGACCCATGTCAGCCTGTGCGGACTGCGCAGGCTGACATGGGTTGAAACTGTTTGCCTTTGGTTAATTTTTCCCCAATTGGGTTGTTTGATTAAGTGAATTTTGTGGTCCCATAATTATATTTCGACTTGCATGTACACTGGATCACATTGCATTAGAGACCCTTTTACAGGAGCATGGCTTGTTGTTTCTGAATTCTGCAATTTATAGTGAACATCAAACATTATATTGTTCACTCTAAACCAACAACATGATTTTAGACTGGTTCAAGCAAATGTTTTTGTCTGATCCATCCAACAGCATGATTTTTGTTTGGTCCAAATTGAAAGCATATTGGGACAGTAAATCAAATGTGGCACAAATGATTGAATGTGGGTCAGAAACAGTAGAAAATATTGAGGGAAAAAGAGAAAATAATGGTTGGTGAATGCTGATTAGCAGCATTTTCTCCGACAATTTATTCAAACAATTTACCCTTTCCCAGGGTTGTAAAAAACAGGATTGTTTGGTAAAGGACTAATTTTGATTTTGATTTTGATTTTTTTTTTTTCATTTACCACAATCGCAATATCACAGAAGAGAAGGTATTAGTTTTGAAATTTCTCCTTTCGCGAACAATCCCTGGTTTTTATGACCCTTTAAAAAAAAGGCTTTTGTAAACATTGTGGGAAGAGGAGAAAATGGTGGTTACCAGCATTTTCTCCTTTTCCCACGTTTTCTACTCTCCAGAACAAATCCCAATTTTTAAGTCACAATAATTTTGTCATCTGCAAGTGCTTTCAGTTTGGACCAGTCTGAAATTTTGTTGTTTGGTAGAGAGTTTGATATTAATGTGCAGATGTAGGTTCAGGTTCAGATTGCGTAGAGTTTTCACTGAAAGTCAAGCAACTCTGCTGCAGGGCATTAGCATATGCCATGCTCTTGAATAAAATTCTCTACCAATTTTTTTACTGAACTACAAAATTTGTAAGTCTTGTCCAAATCAAGTTTTTGCAGGCAACAAATGCTGCTCAAAATAACGAGATTTTTCTATAAAAAGGAAGAAAACATGGAAAAAGAAAATGGTGGTAATCAGCAATTTCTCCTTTTCTCATAATGATTTCAAGAAAAGCTACCTTCCTTAGGGTCCTTTAACTCTTTTCTTACACAATCCCAACTTCTTACGACCCTGAGAAAGAAGCCTTTTAAAAACATTGTGGGAAAAGGAGAAAATGCTGGTAAACCAGCATTTTCTCCTTTTCCCACAATGTTTTCTGCCCTTCCCAAAACAAATTTCAATTTTTGAGCTACATTATTTTTATTCTGTCACCTGCAAATGCTTTCAATTTGGATACGTCTACAATTCTGTTGTTGGTAAAGAGTGAATGGTGAAGGGTAAAAGAGTAGAGCCTTTTTAAATCGAATCATGCCAATACAATAAACATTTCCAATTTGAATATTTCAGGTACTGTCCTTCATGTAAAAGAGATGATTCAGAAATTGTGAAAGCTGGTGAAAAATTGAAAGAAAGTAAAAAGAAAGCCAAGATGGCCTCCAATACCTCCACAAGTAAAAGAGATTGGGGCCGGGTAAGATTGAAGATGCTTATATCGTTTTTTTACCACGCCTACTTTCACGGGGAATATGCTGTGATAGCTCAGTCATTGTCAGCATTATCAACTTTTTTGAAGTGTAAATTTTTGATGATGTAGAAAACAAAGTGGAATAAAGAGAAATTGCTTTTTAAGCGTAATTTTTTATTTGTATGGAGCAAATGGACGATTTGCAAGACAATGGGTCATTGCCATCATACTGACTAAACTCAAAACTGTATGGCTTAACCCTTTACCACACAATCTCGGTTTGTAATGACCCTGAGGTAAAAGGTATTTGAAAACAAGGAGGGAAAAGAAGAAAATGTTGGTAACCAGCATTTTTTCCTTTTCTCACAATGTTTTCTACCCTTCCTGATACGAGTCATTATAGTCTCATTTTATTTTTCGTCGGCAAGTTCTTTGAATTTGGACCAGTCTAATACTTTATCATTTGGGAAAGAGTTAACTGTAGACTTGTCCAAACCCACTACATTTGCAGAGAGAAGTTTCCGTTTGCCTCTGATGATGAAACTGCTCTTTGACATTTAGGAAAACATGGTGGGAAAAGGAGAAAGTGCTGGTTACTAGCATTTTCTCCTTTTCTTACAGTGTTTTTTTTTTTTTTTTTTTTTTTTTTTTTTTTTTTTTTTTCAGAATTGTTAAAACTCTGGACTGTGTGTTAAAGGGATAATTTCTGTTTTTAAGGGAATGGCTTGTGTTGGTCGCCAGAAAGTTTGCACAGTTGTGCCTACAAATCACTTGGGTCCAATACCTGGAGTGGAAGTTGGAACAACATGGAAGTTCAGGGTACAGGTTGGTAATAAATGATTTAGTTACGAGCCTTTTAGTGTCACAGCAATAAAACAAGAAATACACTCGGGTAAGATGCAAAAAGAAAGTGCATTTATGATCTATGACTTGGTGCAAGACGAGTCAGAAATATATATTTGGCTTGTCAGGAAGCTTAGTGGTTGACCTACCTGACTGGTAGCCTTGTGGTTGCGGGGGTGATATCTGCTTGTGGCAAACTTTCTTCCTGGCAGTTTTTCTCCTCTCACCTCTGATGCATGTGAGAAAGTAGGCTGTGACTTGTTAAGATAGTCATCATTACTTGTCAGAAAGCCAGGAAACACAGGTGTAGATTGCAATGGCCGCTATGATATGGCGTGAGCTGTTACAGTGATAGATACAAACATTCACATTGAAATTTTCAAATCAGATAAGTCAATAGGTCTTGTGTTGGGTCCTCAAGTACAGGGTCTGTATTCAACAACCATTCTTAAGAACATTCATAGGCTTATTCTTCAGAATTTTGTCAATGTGAAACTAGCAGAACTTCTGATTGGCAAAAACTAGTTGGTTTAGCCAATCAGAAGTTCTGTTACATTTACAATCTGAAAATCTTGAAGATTAACTATTTACCACATGACAAAATTGTACACTTGTCCAAATTGAAAGCACTTGCAGACGACAAAATAAACGTGACTTAAAAATTGAAATTTGGTTTGGGGAGGGTAGAAAACATTGTGGGAAAAGGAGAAAATGCTGGTTACCAGCATTTTCTCCTTTTCCCACAATGTTTTCTAAAGGCTTCTTTCTCAGGGTCATTAAAAGTCGTGATTGTGTGGTAAAGAGTTAAAACTAAGAATGTTTTTAAGAATGGTTGGTGAATACAGACCCAGGTTGTATTTTATAGGTAAGCGAGGCTGGAGTACATAGGCCCCATGTTGCTGGTATAGCAGGGAGAGAAAATGAGGGAGCTTTCTCCATTGTACTGTCTGGAGGGTATGAGGACGATACAGTAAGTCAGACTTTGCCTCTGATTTTAGGCTTATCTGTTTTCCTTCAAAAGTTTAGATAATAGAAATGTTTGTGGGCTCAAAGATTGTTTCAAAGTTGCAGCTTTACTCTATCTGAACATTGTCTAATTTTCAGTCAACTTTCTGTATGATTAGAGGAAAAACTCTGAACTCTACCAAACGAAAAATCTTTTAGACTGGGCCAAATTTAAAGCATTTACAGACGTCAAGGAAAATGATACACAAATGATTGGGTATGTATTAGAAAGGATGGAAGCATTGTTAGAAAAGGAAAGACTGCTGGTTACCAGAATATTTTCTTTTTCCCATATTTTTTTCAAATGTGTATTACCTAAGAGTTGTTGAAACTCAGGATTGTGTGGAAAATGTGAACAAAATTTAGTATTTAGCTAAGGAATGAGAATCTGGCATGACTTATTACTCTGTTTCATTTAGGAATGTCTAGAAACAGTAATCTGCAAGGCAAAGGGACATGCGTTGATATAGGAACTTTAAGGCAGTCCTTCCCACATAACCTTCGAAAATGTTTTAACTCATTAACAACGACAAAACTGTATTTTAGGCTTGTCCAAATCGAAAGCATTTGCAGACGACAAAATAACAGTGACTGAAAAATTGAAATTTGTTTTGAGAAGGGTAGTAAACATTGTGGGAAAAGGAGAAAATGCTTGTCATTGATATTTTCTCCTTTCCTCAGTATGTTAGCAGAAGCTTTATCAGCAGTATTTTTTCTTGACAGGATAATGGTGAGACATTCCTGTACACTGGGAGTGGTGGAAGAGACTTGTCAGGAAACAAGAGAACAGCTGAACAGTCTTGTGATCAAACATTGACGCGCATGAACAAGTATGTAATTATTGTACAGAATTGATAAGTAGGATGCATATTAATTTTGAACATAATGGAGAAATTTGAGAACTACCGGTACTTCAAGATGACAGTTATATTGATTGGTTTTATCGTGTTATAAAGGCCATTTTCAACGTTTTCAATTAAATTGTGGCAGCCAGTGCACCTATCCATGATTCTTGCAAGTTTTTGTAACCAGCACTATGCACAAAATTCTTACCAAGCCACTTAGGACTTGTCAAAACAAAAATCAGCAGCATAATGAATCTTGCTGCAATGACTATCATCAATCCTCCAAAAAATTGGCCAGGCTGGGGATTCAAACCAGCACTTCCCCAGATTAACCCTTTTCCAGACGACAAAACTTCAGACTCGCCCCAATTGAAAGCTTTTGCAGACGACTATCTCATTGTGGCTGAAATGGTGCATTTCTTGTTTGGAAGGGTAGAAAACATTGTGGGAAAAGGAGAAAATTTTGGTTACCAGCATTTTCATCTTTTCCCACAGTGCCTTCAAAAGGCTTCTTTCCCAGGGTTGTTAAAAGTCGCAATTGTGTAGTAAAGGGTTAAAGAACGTTATAATTATAGGAAAGGGAGGGATTGAAGGAAAAGAAAAATTTGCCTGTTGCACACAACTGCTTCTGTTCTTTCAATGTTTCCTAAAGCTATAAATATTTATGATCAGTTACATAAACTGACTAAACCTTTTTGTGCTGCTGTGTTTTCATTGCTACTTACAAGTAATCCATTCTGACAATTTTGTCGTAAATAGTTTGACTTTATCACTTTAGTTTGTTAACCCTTTACCACATCATCCGGACTTGTAACAACTCGGAAAGAGAAGGCTCTTAAAAAGATTTCTGGAAGAAAAAGAAACGGAATTTTAATGCTAATAAACAGCATTTTAACTCATTACCAAACGACAGTATCTTAGGCTTGCCCTAATCAAAAGCATTTACAGATGATTTTAAATTTGTTTTCTGAATAGTAGAGAACATTGTGGGAAAAGGAGAAAATGCTGGTTACCAGCATTTTCTCCTTTTCCCACAATGTTTTCCATAACCCTCTTTCTCAGGGTCGTCAAAAGTAGGGATTGTGTGGTAATTGGGTTAAATTGTTCGTCATCAGGGTTGTTAAAAACCAAGATTATGTGGTAATGGTTGAATGATAGATTTGTCAAGTGTAGATAGATTTTGTCTGTTAATTACTTCAGAGCACTAGCTAAGATGTGCAATGCACCAATGGATGCTAAGAATGGAGCAACATCCAAGGACTGGAGGTCTGGGAAACCTGTCCGAGTTGTTAGAAGCTGTAAACTAGGCAAACACTCAGAATATGCTCCTGAGGAAGGAAACAGATATGATGGAATTTATAAGGTATCGTTTTAGCTCAGCTATATTTGAGGAAAACAGAGAAGTATTGATAGAGCCCTAGCATAGTCCATGTTGTCATGCAGATGTTCAAGATTTTAACCAATTTCACTGACGAGTCCCTTTGGGCTTATATGCCCCGCTTTGCAAAGCTCTTGTGACATCTCTGCTGTCACTGAAGATATTTTCTTCCGTCAAACTTGGCAAATGCATGGTTTAGCTTGAATGTTTTTAACCAGATAGCAGTCCTTTAACATATTTTCATGAGTGTGTTTGTGAGCGTATCTCTTTGAGTTCCTCCAGGCAATAGATTTTGCGTATCATAGTGAAAAGTTGTGCTGCCTGTTGTGCTGTAGTCATGTTGTTTAACTCTTTACCAAATGACAAAATTTTTGACAAAAGTCCAAATTGAAGGTATTTGCAGATGACAAAACAATTGTGATTCAAAAATTAAAATTTACTAAGAGAAATTGAATTTTGGGTATTACTGTGGTCATTTTCTGCAAACTAGAACTGATATTACTCATTTTGCACTGCATGGGTGAAATATATGAACTTTTTCTCACAAATTTGTAAGATACTGTTTGTTTCCTGTTGTGAAGATATTTTACAAAAAGAAACCCACACAACGGCACCTTGAATATTAATTCTTTGCCAATGACAAAATTTAGGGCTTGAGAAAATTGAAATATTTTCAGACAACAAACTACATGTAATGCAAATGATGGTTTATATCTTTCATATGGTAGAAATCTTTGTTGGAAATAAAAAAAAGAAATGCTGGTTACCTGCATTTTCTCCATTTTCCACAATGTTTTCAAAAGTCTTGTCTGTCAGGGTTGTCAGGTCTCTGAATTGAGAATAATTAATATTAATGATTAGGTTGACGTCATACTTGCAGGTTGTAAGATATTGGCCAGAACAAGGCAAGTCTGGTTTCCTGGTATGGAGATATATGTTACAGAGGGATGATCCAACACCGGCTCCCTGGACATCGGCTGGGAAAAAAAGGATTAAACAACTTGGACTGACCATTCAGGTGAGACAAAATTGAATGCTGTCTGTTAGGTTCTTTCATTTACTTAAGTATGAATACAGCTCGTTGAAGCTAGTTGACATTGGTAGTAAACGTTAAGAGAAAAAAAGTATTTTGAATGTGGCAGGAATTGTTCCTGTTCCTAGAATGTTTTTTATACTATGACAAAATGCCATAATTAATTTCCACTCCTGTATGAAAGTACAGTTGACAGCATAAGAAAAGATTGTGCGAAAAGGAACACCTGAATCTAGCAGACATTGTCAAGTGGATCCAATTCTTTTACCCAACAATTTTGTATTTATGAGCCTAAGGAAATTCCTGGACAGTGTGGGAAGAAATTTCCACTGTCCTAAGGAAAAGTTTTGAAACATTGGGGGAAAAAAAAGAGAAAATGCTGGTGACCAGTATTTTCTCCTCTTCTGAACAAAAGTTCAGACATTGTGAAAGGCTCATTCTATTATTTTAAACTCTTTACTAGACAACAAGATTTTTTACCAGTCCGAATTGAAAGCATTTGCAGATGACAGTTTCAGTGTGGCTGAGTTATATGATTTCTTTTATTGACAGATAGAAAACATTGTGGGAAAAGGAGAAAATGCTGGTTACCAGCATTTTCTCCTTTTCCCACAATGTTTTCAACAGGCTTCTTCTTCAGGGATAAATGTCGGCATTGTGTGGTAAAGGATTACAGCAGCATTTATTATGTAGTCTGTATGCACATGCTCTCAGGTTGGAAAGTTTAACCCTTTCCCAAACGGCAAATTTTGGACCAGACCAAATTGAAAGCATTTTGCAGATGTCAAATTAACAGTTGCTGAAAAGATGATTTTTCTATATGATAGGGTAGAAAACGTGGAAAAAGGAGAAAATGCTGGTTACCAGCATTTTCTCCTTTTCCCACTATGTTTTCAAAAGGCTTCTATTCCTGACCCGTAAAAACCAGGGTTTATTTGGGAAAGGGTTAATAAATTTTTAATACTGGTAGAGAGTTTAACACTGATTTATCTCTCTGCTAACAGTTTCCTGAAGGCTATCTTGAAGCCCAGGCAGAGAAGGAGAAAGAAAAAGCTGAGGGTGGAACTCCATCTGGAAAAGGGAAGAAGGGCAAGAGAAAACAGTGTGATGATGAGGATGATGAGGGTAGGTCCTAATTGTAGTGCTATGTAAAGAGTAGTTTTCTTATGTCTATGCTTGGTAGTCATAGCTCTGCTGTCATCCAGATGTGAAACTTCTGACACTTGGATAATGTTATCAATATTGAACATACTTTTTATACCCCCACATAATGAATGTTTTTGGAGGTATACTGGAATCAGCCTGTCTGTCTGTGTGCCTGGCCATCCTTCTGTGCGTCCGTCTGTTTCCATCTGTATACAAAATACTGTCAAAGCACTGATGGGGGTATAAAGTCACATTCAGCGACAGCTGTAGTTTCGAACTGAAGCTGTTTATTAAACCTTTACCTCACAAACCCAAGTTTCAATGACCCGGTCAAAGATGCTTATGAAAACCTCTTTGTATAAGGAGAAAATGCTGGCTACTGAGGACTAACTCTGTATTTGAGCTACATGTAATTTATGGTCTATGAAAGCTTTCAATTTGGATAAGTTGGAAATGCCAATTCTTTAAGAAGTCTAGTGTCTTAGGAGATCCTCTACATGAAGGGTAGGTAACCCTGAAAGAATTTTGACACACTAATGTTCAGTTTTTAATGTTCACGTTAAAAGCGTCTGCAGCAAATTTTTGGCACCAACATATGTTGCTTTTATACTCCACAGCTCTACTCTTATCTGGCCTTTCCTGGCTAATGAGGTTTTTCCAAAGAGTGAGGACAAAAACTAGTCCACATATTTCAGAAATTTGTCTACACTCTGCACTTCTTCAAATAGGATTTTCTAACGTAGTCAAACTTTATTCAGTTTAAACAACTCCACTTTCATTAACTTTTAATACAGATATGCACGCTAAATGACCAAAGCTGTCGATGCGCCATAAAACAACATTCATTCATTATATAGGATTTTAGCTATCTTAACCCAGCCGAGCGCCGAAGCAAGTTGGTAGCATAAAGGACTTGAGAGCGTGATAACTGATTTGAATACCTAGCTCAGCCAATTTCTTTCCTAGGATTAAATAAAGTCACTGCAATAGGATTAATACCTCACATCAGATTGTTGTTTCGATGATGTTTTTATGGGAAAGCAGCCAAAAGCATGGTAAGAAAATTGTGCAAAGTACTGATGAAAGGCACTCCAGGGAAGCATTAATTTGTACACTGTTACATGACTGAAATTCTGTTAAAAAGAGGTGCTAAACAATGACTTCAATCAATCAATAACAAATCCCATGAAGAAAACCGGTAATCTATTGGAATTCTATTTTTGGAATAATCGGGAATACCAGTGAAGCAGGATAGGGATTGAGCCATAACCCTTAATCACACAGTTTTGAGTAATAATGATCCCAAGGAATAGAGACCTTTGACAACTTTGTGGGAAAGGGAGAAAATGCTAGCTCCAGCATTTCCTCCTTTTTCCACAATGTTTTTATAGGGCTTTCTTTCTCAGGGTCTTTAAATATTCAGGACTATGTCATAAAGGTGAGTGTGTAATTTAGAGTATGACGAAATAGAAAACGGCTGCATACAAAGTGAGTGTGTAATTTAGAGTATGACGAAACAGAAAACGGCTGCATACAAAGTGAGTGTGTAATTTAGAGTATGACCCCGCTCTACTGTTTAAAGAGAGGAACTTAATTCAGCATGGCATCATCAAGATTCTCTGTACTTTCCACTGCAGTTGAAGAAAACGAGAAGAAGAAACAGAAAACAGCTGCATACAAAGTGGAGGCAGATATTATGAAACTGATCAAGAAGGACGAGGGTAATCAAAAAGTGTGGCAGGAGGCTTTGGAAACAACCAGCGAAGGAAAACCGGTACGGTATAGATGCACAGCTCTCCAGCCAAAAGGGGGCTCAATGCATCTCTTTGATACACCGAGCAAGTCAACAAAAAAATCTGTATCTGTAAGATCCATTTTGTCTTGTGACAGATTGAGGCATAATGTAGATGGTTCTTTTTATTGCAGAAAGTTCACCAGTAAAAAAGTTTAAGCCCACCCGGGTGGCTCAGTAGTGAGCGTGTCAGACTCATGACCTGGTGGTTGTAAGTCCGATACCTGGTTGAGGTGAACTTCCTTTCCGGTGTATTTTCGCCTCTTACCTCTGCTGAAGCATGTGAGAAAAGTAGTCGGTGGCTTTGCAAAGAAAGTTGTGTTAGTACTGGTGTGAGAAAGCCAGGAAACACATGTGCATCACTTGCGGCCATGATATGACCTTAGCAGTTAAAGTGGCGTTAAACCCCCAATACAACAACAACAATAAAAAAGTTTCAATATTGGTCAGTCTGCGTGGAATGGGTAGGATGACCTGGGTCGATTCTTTTTGCAGATGGATTCAGAGCTCCAGATAAGAGGGAGTGTAGTAATCAAAATCCGTTATTTCTCTTTGAAACTCTATGATGTGGGTACTCATTAGAATCGTCTTGATGAGACGATTCTAATAAGTACTCACATCATAGGGTTTACTGGAGAATTTTTAATATTTTCAATTTTGAACTCAAAATCACTCCGTCTATCTGGAGGTCTGTGTATTTGCCACCCTTTTCACAGATTATGGCCTAAAATTTCTATTTTGTCACGAGTTAAGACTAGAAAAAAGAGCAGTTGCTTAATTTCTAAATTCAGATGTAGACTGGAATTGAAAGGAAAAATGGTTGGTGAACATGGAATCTTTTTCCTTGTGTGAGAGTACTATTCCATCCTCGGATACCCCGGGGTCTCCCTATTTGCTTCGCTACATCGACCCCTGGGACAATTGACTTTGAATCAGCCGCCGAAAATCGTTACGTAACGTCATAGCATACAGTCCACTCGCCCGTCACAAAATGATGATGGAACCAATGAAAAGCCAGCATTCGGCCAGCGGTAAAGCAAGGGAAATTCAATTAATTGTCCCAGGGGTCAATGTAGCGTAGCAAATAGGGAGACCCCGGGGTATCCGAGGATGGTACTATTCATAATACAGGGACTACTTATATCGAACTTAATGTTGATAAAACACAGGAAACACATAAGTTATTGAGTCCTTGCTTTTGAGTACTTTTAACCCTTTATCAAATAATCCCTGGTTTTATGACCCTGAGACAGCTTTTGAAAACATTGTGGGTAAAGGAGAAAATGCTGGTTATAATCCAGCATTTTCTCCTTTTCCCACAATGTTTTCTGATTTCTATCATGGTGGAAACAAATTTCAATTTTTGAGTTATGTTAATTTTGGTCTTCTGCAAGTGCTTCTAAAATTTTGTCATTTGGTTAAGGGTTAGGCTCCGTAAAAGATTGTCAAAATCTTTCCCAAACAACAATTTTCAGATTCTTCCAAATTATGGGTTCCTGCTAAAGACAAATCTGAAATTAATCACAACTGAAGCAAAGTTCTTTAAGCAGGGTTAAAAATGATAGAAGAGGAGAGAATGCTGGTTACCAGCACTTTCTCCTTTGCCTACAATGTTTTCAAAAGCCTTCAGTGGTAAGGTCATTATAATTGGGGAGTGTTTGGTAAAGGGTTAAAACACTGACCAAGTAAAGCACTAATGTGGATTGTAAATCAAACATGTCTTCTACAGGTTGATCTGAACTTTGGTGTTTGCAGAACGCACTAGCATTAGCAGTAGATAAAATATATATAGATTGTCATGCTTGCTATATATCAGAGTTTTTTGTCCCCTTTCAGAAATTTATAAACAAAGTAGAGGAACTGTTTACCTGTATATGCTGCCAAGACATTGTGTTCACACCTGTCACCACAACTTGTTTACACAATATTTGTAAGGTAAGTCCCTTCAATATAACTGCTGACAAATAACCTCCCAAGGTGGGGATTGAACTCTGGACCCTTAGGTCCCGAGGTGAATGCTCCACCATCCAGCTACATAAACTAACTCTATAGCAAGTCAATAGACTTGTCTCCTCAGGATTTAAAAAATATCCACTCATGGACTCGTACTTACGAGTAAGAAATGGATGAGAGCGAGTGATATGAGAGCGAGTGATATATCAGTCATACTAGTCCAGCAGGACGTGAGGTGAATAGGAGATAGTAAAACAAGTTTTTCAGATTAATATTTAACTTACACAAGACAAAACGGCCGTTCACTTATTGAATAAGTAAATCGAGGGTGATCAGGAAATTTTGAAACAGAACATAAAACATGCTGGTCCCTGCCCCAAAATGAAGACCGGTTTCAAGTCGGCCTAATTATATAACCCGAGATCTTAACATTGCAAACTCCCCGTGGGGTCCCGGGGGTTTTTGTATAGAATAGGACCTCGGCCTTTCTCTATGGCATGTCGTAGAAGGCGACTAAAATTAGAGACAAACGGCTGCTTTCCTCGTAATTCGTAGGATTGCAGCAGGCTGGGTAGTTCTTATTCCAAATCCTATATTTTTTTCTCGATGTAAATAGGGTTTGGAATGGGAATCAATTGGCCTGTGGGACCCCGTGTGGTTTAATCGGGGGTATAAGAATAAACCACTGCAGTCCCGCGATCATCACATCTGCCATTTCATCTGGCGGAACAAAAGTGACAGCATGCATGTCGTAAAAGGCGACAAGAGGGGCATCATTTTGTGTTTCATCCATTCCTCATTTATCATGTTTGTCTTGTGTTGTTTGACATGTATGTTATTTTCACCTCACATTATTGTTTACTAAGTGCGCCCAATATGACCTAAGTTGTCGACGGGCCTTAAAACACTATTCATTCATTTTAACATTGCAAACAAAAATCTCGTAATATGCTTTGGTTGCACCTTATAAACCCTTTACTCCATAAGACATTTCTATGGTATCTCTAAATGACCCTAGATAACAGCAAGGATGAAGCCGTTTCTTATGTGTATATGACTCCTTTTGATAGCATTGAAAACATTGTGACAAAAGGTGAAATTGCTCGTCACGAGCAATTTCACCTTTTGTCACAGTGTTTTCCAATGGCTCCTACAAGCAATGCGTTGAAATGAGTATCTGTGGAGTAAAGAGTTAAATATGAGTGACTGCTAATTATTGAAATGAATGATATTAAAATTAGCACAGATACTTTCCTGATACCAGTTCGAAAAACTTGTGTTGTTTTGGCTTTATTAATTGCTGTACCTTGACTGGAGACCTGTTTTTAAAACCCGGTATTTAAGATTCATAGTAACGTTTCAGTTTCGTCTGGAACAAAAAAACTGCCAGAATTCAATTTTGAAAGGGTTTTTCTTGTCAGATGAGTGAGGGTCAAAGCAGGGAAAGTGTCTTTTCAAAGTCACTTGTCCTTAAGGACGAGTGACTTTTCTGGAAAATTTTGGACCTGCTCCTTATTCAAACATAAGCTATACATTTATATCTATCTGTGGGAAAGACCAGTACACTACATCAATATCTAGAATGAAGACAGGCATCTGTATGGCACAGTGGTGAGGTATACTCACAAGCTGGAGGCCATGAGTTCGGTTCTCATCGAAGGTCTGGGTATTTTGACCGGAGATACTTGAGCACCATGTTTATCCCTTCACCAGATAATCATGAGTGTTATTGACCATGATGAAAACGGCTTTGGAGAACATTGTTTAAAAAAAAAAAGAAAATGCAGGTAACCAGTAGATGATATTGAAAAACAGCAATTAAAGAGAGCCGTTACATTGTTGATAATTATAATTTGCTGTTTTCAGAGGGTAATGTTACGTCCACTTTGGAATTTATTTAAATCTTTCCCAAATAACAATTTTAGACTGGTTCAGATTAAAAGCACTCGGAGACGGAAAAATAGATATGACTCAAAAATTGATATTTGTTTCCAACAAGGTAGAAAACATGGTGGGAAAAGGAGAAAATGCTGGTTACCAGCATTTTCACTTTTTCTCACAATGTTTTCAAAGAGCTTCTATCCCAGGGTCATAAAAACTAGGGATTGTTTGGTAAATGGTTAATGATGCTCAGATTTATTTATTTTTTTTCAGTCCTGTTTAAAGAGATCTTTCAAAGCTGAGGTGTTCACATGTCCTGCTTGTCGCTTTGAGCTGGGGAAGGATTATGACATGCCTGTGAACAAAACTTTATCTGAGGTGCTGCTAAAATTGTTTCCAGGGTACGATGTCGGACGATGATTAGCAGTTTGATAGCTACATGGTACAATAAAGAGGTACTTGGCCTCGTGTACTTTGGGATACCCGAGAATGAAATGTTGTCGATTGCTTCTTAATTTAATCTCAAAGCATTTTAACCCATTACCACACAAAGCAGGCTTTTAACAGCCTTGGGAAAGTTGCCTTTTGAATAATTATGGAAGAAGGAGAAAATGTTGTTAACCAGCATTTTCTCATTTTCCCACAATGTTTTTTATAGTCAATTAAAATTTGCACCACTGAGCTACACTAATAATATCTATAAATACTCTCAATATGTATAAGGCTAAAGTTTTGTCGTCTGGTAAAAGGAGTAATATTCTTTGTCCATGGCTGCTACAGTTTTCTTATCACTTAAAGTAAAAGTTTTTATTGTGGTCCTCCAAGTACTCATTCAATGCATCTGTGACACCTTTGTTGCTTCTAGACTGTCTACCACAAAGTTTAGCTTTCAGCTTTGGGAACAGATGGAAGTCAGAAGGGGCTAAGTCAGAAAAATGGGGGTTGAGGAAGGACTTAAAAAGCTGCATTCACTAGCAGCAGCCATGGCAGCTTGACACTTGTGAGGAGGTCCTTTGTCCTGCAATAAGGCCTCAAGTCAATTTTGACACATCCTTCAAAGCTTCCCTTTACAATGACTTTCGGGTGTAATCAGAACCAGGGCCTCGTATTCTGTCAACCATTAACCTGCAACAAGATTGATTTATTTTGTATCATTGTATTAATTATTAACCCTTTATCCCATAAGGCATTTCTATGGTATCTCTAATTAACCCTAAATAACAGCAAGGACGAAACTGTTTCTAAAGTGTATATGACACCTTTTGATAGCATAGAAAACATTATGGCAAAAGGTGAAATTGCTCGTCGCGCGCAATTTCACCTTTTGCCACAATGTTTTCCAAAGGCTCCTACAAGCAATGCGTAGAAATGAGTATCTATGGAGTATAGGGTTAAATGTAAGTATATTTGGCCGAGAACATTTTTATGGTACCCTGTATTTGGGTGTTTATTCCATCTATGTTGCTTTGATAGCAATTTGAGTGTTTCTCCACATGGGATGCTACTGTAAATTAGTTTAATCTGGATTAAATGAATTTTTAAGAATCAAATAAATTTTTTTTCTTTTAATGAAATACGCAATACGGCATGCATCACACGAAAAGGGGCATTTGCGTAAAGTGTCGTCTCGGATCAGCCTGCAGGCTAATCCAAGACAGCATTTTACGACTACATTGAATTTTGTTCTACAGTAGACTGGTGAAAAACAGAAAATTACATAAATACGAAAAGTGTTGTTTTGGATTAGCCTGCACAGACTGAGTAAGCTGATCCGAGACGACACCTTACACAAATGTCTGAATGCCCTTTTTCACATGTTGCAAGCCATATGTGCAACAAGAAACCGAAGCTATGCTCTGGCAAAAGGGCAATGTCATTTCATCTCCATGAGCATTGTAAGAGATTAGCAGATGATAGTTGTTGTCATATGAGTTCTGTAGATTCAAGTAAGAATAATTTTTGCAAGTCAAAAAGTTTTTGCTGAAAAACACATATCAGATAATATTTACTGCTGCAGTCTGACTGAAATATTGCTAAAATTGGTGTAAAACGCCATGAAAAGAAAAATTTTTGCACTTAGAGACATACCTTTTTACCATACAATTGTATAGGATTGTATAGGATGTTGGATACTGAAAACGCTAGCAAAAGATATACGGTATTTAATTCTTTACCACACAATGACGACTTTTGACGACCCTGAGGAAGAGGCCTTTGGAAAACATTGTGGGAAAAAGAGAAAATGCTGGTGACCAGCATTTTCTCCTTTTCCCACAACGTTTTCAACTCTTCCCATATCAATTTTTCATTCTTCAGTCACCTTTATTTTGCCGTCTGCAAATGCTTTCAATTTGGACCAGTCTGTGAATTTGACGTTTGGTAAAGAGTTAATGCTGCCCAGATAATAGGAGTTTTCTCTGAAACAGTGGCAAATATCGTGGGGAAAGAAGTAATGTGGCGGTTTGCATCAAATTTTCCTTTTTACACAATACTGTCAAAAGGCGTATTCCTGCAGGGTCATTAAACTCGTAATTGTGTAATAAAAGGTTAACCCTTTCCCAAACAATCCCTGGTTTTTACGGGTCAGGAATAGAAGCCTTTTGAAAACATAGTGGGAAAAGAAGAAAATGCTGGTAACCAGCATTTTCTCCTTTTCCCACAATGTTTTCTACCCTATCACAGACTGAAATCATCTTTTCAGCAAGAGTTGAATTGTCATCTGCAAATGCTTTCAGTTTGGTCTAGTCTAAAAGTTTGTCATTTGGGAAAGGGTTACAATGGTTAACTCAGGTTTATATTATACCTCAGCCATGTTCGATACATCACACATAGTGCTATTTTTTTAAATTCATTTTTAACATACTGTTTTCATTCCATACCAGTTCAGTGTGTTTAATTTGCTCAGTTCTCTTTTCTGTTCAGTTGTCGTTCACAAAGAAAAGACATATCCTTGAATCATCTAAACTAGTAATAGATTGAAATTTATGGCCATTCTGTTTTCAAAGAGAGTCATATTTGTCGAAATTGAGGCCGATGATGTCCATATTTTCTACAAGAATCACAGAAAATGAGATTTAACAAGCTGGTCAGAGAACTTAACAGCGTATATTCGAATTGGGAGATTTCACTCGCCTATAAAACCCTCCCTCGAAATCTACAATTTATTTCAAAACAAAAGTGTTAGAAAAAAATTGCACAACCAAGTTTTGCTGTAAATGGCTATCATTTGATTGTATCGGTGAGGGACTTTTTTATGTCGATCTAATTTTAAAATGAAAGTTTGTTCCAACTCCCTGTTACAGAATATTAATCTGCATAAGAAAATGGCTGCACAGTATCAGATCCATCATGGTCACTTCAAAGTAGCTTTGTGAATATTTGAAAAAAATAATAATCAGCTATGTCATGTATACTTGAACACTTCTTAACTCTTTACCAAACAACAATATTTTAACCTGTTACCAAACAACAATATTAAAGGCTTGTCCAAATCAAAAGCATTTGCAAACAACAAAATAAAAGTGACTGAAAATTTTGAATTTGTTTTGTGAAGGGTAGAAAACATTGTGGGAACAGGAGAAAATGCTGGTTACCAGCATTTTCTCCTTTTCTTATAATGTTTTCTAAAGGCTTCTTTCTCAGAGGCGTCAACAGTAGGGATTGTGTGGTAATGGGTTAAGCTTGACTAAATCCAAAGCATTTGCAGACAACCAAATAAAAGTGACTAAAAACTTTGAAATTTGTTTTGTGAAGGGTAGAAAACATTGTGAGAAAAGGAGAAAATGCTGGCTACCAGCATTTTCTCCTTTTCCCACAATGTTTTCTAAAGGCTTCTTTCTCAGGGTGTCAAAATTAGGGATTGTGTGGTAATGGGTTAACCTACACATAATGTAAAAGCATGTTCTTTTTTACATGTGTAATTTAACTCTTTACCATATGACAAAATTTTGGACTACTCCAAATTGAAAGCATTTGCAGATATCAAATGTGAATCAAAAATTGAAATGTGATTTGGGAAGGGTATATAAAACATTTTGGGAAAAGGAGAAATTGCTGGTTTTTCTCCTTTTCTCAAAATGTTTTCAAAAGCTTTCTTTCTCGGGGTTGTTAAAAGTCCAAATTGTGTGACGACTTAATAAACAACAAGGCTTAATATCACAACTGTCAGTGTGACGAAGATGAAATTCTATGGCTGTCTTTTCCAGATGTCATGCAAATATTGATATATTAGGGTTAGAGCAGGACTATTGTTAAGTGCATATTCAATGTAAATGCACTTAAAATAGTAGTGCACTTAGCCATCGATATATCCAAGATCAAAGAGTACATTTAACCTCTTTCTTTCCAAGTTGAACTCGTATAACATGGTTCAAATGTTTGTCACTTGGAGAAAAGGCTTTCAAAAAATTCTGTGGGAAAAGGAGAAAATGGTCGTAACCAGCATTTTCTCCTTTAATACCTACCATGTTTTCTACCCTTCTAAAAACAAATTTTGATGTTTGGATCACATTTATTTTGTCAGACACAGTCTCAACTTTTAACGACCCTAAAAAAGATAGCTTGTAAAAACATTGTGGTAAAAAAGGAGAGAATGAAGGTTACATGTTTTCTATTCTCCTAAAGTCAAGTTTCAATTTCGGAGTCACATTTATTTTGTCTGCAAATGCTTTCAATTTGTACAAATCTAAAATTTAATCATTTGGTAAAGAGTTAAGCTACAATTGATATGTTGTCTGCAGCTGATAGAATGAAATAACGTATTGTTGGTTTGCTTCCAAAACCTCGTAACTACAGCTTGTTTCAAGCTGTAGTTACGAGATTTTGGAAGCAAACCCACGATATGGGCTTTTTGACATCGTTTTCACAGCATGTATTATATTATATCGAAGAAGTTTTATCTCTGTTTAGTATATTACATCTTCATATTCTCATACATCTCAATAAAATATGTACACTGAATGTTGTTCTTTAAAATTTTTGCCAACCCTTTTGTGTAATCTTCTACCATATCCTTCGAAGATTCAACCTGTCTTATATGACACGACACTCTCTCTGATATTGGGGAGTGATGCTTTATTGTAGTAATATGCGTTACAAAGTAGTAATGGAGAAAATGGCTTTTATCAATATGTTTGAAGAAAATCAGGCCTGTTTTAGCTCCAGATTTCTCTAAACTGCTGATCATAGCTGAATGAATTGCACCAGGTAGCGTTTTATCGGGCAGACGCTTATTTTAGTTTGAAATTCAAAATAACAGTTGTCATGTATAAAAGTAGTCTGGTTCTGTACCCAGGATGCCCAAATTAGATGGGTATTAGTAGAATGCCATCTAGTTGGTTGGTTGGTTGTGTTGAGGTTTCACGCCACTTTAACAGCTAAGGTCATCTCATGGCGATCGGTGACGCACGTGTTTCCTGGCTTTCTCATACCTGTACTAACACTACTTTCTTTCCAAAGCCACCGACTATTTCTATCACATGCTTCAGCAGAGGTTAGAGGCGAAAATACGGAGGAGAGAAAGTTCACCTCAACCGGGTATCAAAATCACAACCACCAGGTCATGAGTCCACACGCTCACCACTGAGCCACCCGGGCAGGCGCCATCTAGTAGGAGATAATGAAAGATAATGGGAAAAGAAGAAATGCTGCTTATCAGCATTTCTCTGCTTTTCCCACAATTCTTTCTATCCTTTTGACTCTCTCCCCTGTGAAACTACGTGAATGTTTTTCAACTCTTAACTCTTTACCAAATGACAAAATTGCAGACATTCCCAAATTGAAAGCATTTGCAGACAACAAAATAAACATGGCTGAAAAAGTGAAATCTGTTTCAGAAAACATTGTGGGAAAACGAGAAAATGCAGGTTACCAGCATTTCCTCCTTTTCCCACAATGTTTTCAAATGGCTTCTTTCTCAGGGTCATTAACAGTCGGGGTTGTGTGGTAAAGAGTTAAGCTAGCTAATAGATTTATCATATTATTTATATAAGTACTTCAAATACCTGATATAAATACAATTTTTTGGGGTTTAACTCTTACCCAAATGAAAAAGTTTTGGACTGGTCCAAATTGAAAGCACTTGCAGACGACAAAACAAATGTAACTTAAAGAAAACAATGATTGTGAGAACAGGAAAAAATGCTGGTTACCAGCATTTTCTCCTTTTCCCACAATGTTTTCTAAAGGCTTCTTTCTAAGGATTGTCAAAGTAGGGATTGTGTGATAATGGGTTAAATCAGTAATATGTGGCTACATAAATCTAAGAGATGCACTTTCCCTGCAGACTGATCTTCATCTATGCCGTCCACAAATGCTTCTCATGTTGACTACGGCAATATAAGGGTCAACCCCGACATTTAACATTTTCCATACCGTCCCATTAACCCATTACCGCACAATCCCTACTTTTGACGCCCCTGAGAAAGACGCCTCTTGAAAACACTGGGAAAAGGAGAAAATGCTGGTAACCAGCATTTTCTCCTTTTCCCCACAGTGTTTTCTACCCTTCCCAGAACAAATTTTAAATTTTCAGTCACCTTTATTTTGTCGTCTGCAAATGCTTTAAATTTGAACCAGTCTAAAATTCTGTTGTTTGGTAACGAGTTAAAGGCAATTATTTAAATACTCTTTCATTATCCTTTGTATCAAGGCCAGATTCCAGTAAATTAATTCAATAAATAAGAAGTTTTAATCTTGCACCTTCTTGCTGATTATAGAAATATATAATCGAGCCTCTGGCCTCAGGATTTATAGTCCAGCGTTTTACCACTGCACTAGCGGTCCACCCTACTCTTCAAGGTAATAAAAAAATCAGCCTCCTGTAATTTTTCCTGTATTTCAAAGATTAGCAGACAGTGTTGTCAGAAGATCAGACTGCATATTCTGTAAAATATGATCTTGATCTACACTGTCCACAAATCTTACAGAGCTGTGATAGGTGTTCTAGTGGTTGAATATCAGTTACATTTCAAGGCTAGATTATGGAAAACAACAACAATTCTTTGAATATTTTCTCGAGTCTTTTTCATCATCTACAAACATCAATTTCAGAAACATTTTCAATTCATAAATAAATAGTTATGCAACAGAATACAAGCAATACATGTATGGTGAAAAGGGGGCTTGGTGTAGTGCCAAAAGGTTCCAACTCGGGTCAGCCTGTGCAATTGGCTCAGGCTGATCTGAGTAAAAACTTTTTTCTGTGTAGCAATTTTCTGCATGTCACAGAATTAGTCTACCTCCTGATTCAGCTAGTTGTTCAAAAAAAAAAAAAAAAAAAAAGGATTTAATGGATCTACCTTTTACAACACTGTTTTCAAAAGGGTTCTATCTCGGGGTCTTAAAAATCAGAGATCATTTGGAAAAGGGTTAAATGATTTTATTAGGAGTTAAGACTGTAGGTGTGTGATAAACTGAATACCATAGTTTTGTTCAGCCCTACACCAAAAAAATTCCCCCAAGCAGAAAACTTCAACTCTTAACCAAATGAAAAAATTTCAGACTTCTAATTTGAAAGCATGCATTAGTGGATGACAAATGCGATCCAAACATTGAAATTTATTTCGGAAGGGTAGAAAACATTATGGGCAAAGGAGAAAATGCTGGTAACCAGCATTTTCTCCTTTTCCCATAATGTTTTCAAAAGCTTTTTTGGGGTCATTAAAAGTCTGAATTGTGTGGTAAATGGTTAAAAACCATTGTGGGAAAAGGAGAAAATGCCGATGACGAATGCGATTCAAATATTGAAAATTATTTCGGAAGGGTAGAAAACATTATGGGAAAAGGAGAAAATAATAACCAGCATTTTCTCCTTTTCCCATAATGTTTTCAAAAGCTTTCTTGGGTTCATTATAAGTCTGAATTGTGTGGTAAAGGGTTAAAAACCATTGTGGGAAAAGGAGAAAATGCCGATGACGAATGCGATTCAAATATTGAAAATTATTTCGGAAGGGTAGAAAACATTATGGGAAAAGGAGAAAATGCAGGTAACCAGCGTTTTCTCCTTTTCCCATTAATGTTTTCAAAAGCTTTTTTGGGGTCATTAAATGTCTGAATTGTATGGTAAACGGTTAAAAACCATTGTCGGAAAAGGAGAAAATGCTGGATGACTTATACCTTGGTCGAGCCATACTTTTCATTTACAAAGGATTTTAACCTTTTACAGGATGAAAAAATTCTAGCCTTGTCCAAATTGAAAGCATTTGCAGATGTATATTTCAATGTGGCTCAAATGGTGCAACTTCTCTTTGATAGGGTAGAAAACATTGTGGGAAAAGGAGAAAATGCTGGTTACCAGCATTTTCTCCTTTTCCCACATTGTTTTCGAAAGGCTTCTTTTCCAGGGGTGTCAAAAGGCGGCATTGTGCAGTAAAGGGTTAATCTGGTGGAGTCACACATTTAGATGTCTAGTACTCTGTAAACTCTTTACCAAACAACAAAACTTTAGACTGATCCAAATTGAAAGCATTTGCAGACAACAAAATAAATTCGGCCCAAAAATTAAAATTTGTCTTGGGAAGGGTCGAAAACATGGTGGGAAATGGAGTTTTCAAAAAGGCTTCATTCCCAGGGTCGTTAAAAGTCGGGATTGTCTAGTAATCTGTTACATGATACAGCCATCTTGTCCTTCCTGGTCAGGTATTCTACACATCAATTAACAGGCTAAGTGAAATAAAGCTTCTATTTCACATAAACATAAGGCCACCCCTAGCTTCCTTTCCACATTGGCAGTCATTTGAGTACAACATGCTTTTGAGGGATATATCGTCGGTTTACTTCAAAAACCTCGTAACTACAGCTTGTAACAAGCTGTAGTTACGAGGTGTTTCGAATTAAACCGACAATATATTTTATGCTCAATTGAGATTTTCTATCCTTCCTCAACAGGCATTCTGTACATCAATCTATCCCAGCCTCTGTTTAGCCACCCCTTGCTACTTTTCCACATTGGCAGTCACTGAGTACAACATGGTTTTCAAACAGATATGGCTTCTGGTCCACCACTGACTTTACTGAACACTGATGTTTGGTACAGCCTAGCTGTTAACATGAAACTGACATCGTTAAAGTTTAGCTGCTACAATGAAAAAATGACAGCTAAAGCTTATAAGCCTGGGGCCTTCAAAAAGCAACACTGTCAAGGTTAAACCACTACGATGACCAGAACACATGCGGGTGCCAACCCTTGGCTGCAAGTGCTTGATCTTTGAAACAAAATTTCAACAGAGAAATTACAAACTGTCACATTTTTAACACGACCCAGACAACAGCGCAAGGGCTATGGCAGTAACTACTTGTTTTCTTTTAACTCTTTACCAAACAACAAAATTTTGGACTAGCCCAAATTGAAAGCATTTGCAGACGACAAAACAAATTTCAATTAAAAATTGAATTTAATTTGGATAGGTTAAAAAACATTGTGGGAAAAGGAGAAAATGCTGGTTACCAGCATTTTCTCCATTTCCTACAATGTTTTCAAAGGCGGTCTTTCTCGGGGTCCATAAAAGTCGGGATAGTGTGGTAAAGAGTTAAAACATCCAAGCTAGAGATAGATGGCCCATAGTTATAGGCCTGGCATGATATAAGCGATGTTGTCCAAGTTTTTCAAGTGGACCCTTTCAGGCAGTCCGTCCGTCTCTGGCAAAAGAGATGTCAAACACATTAATGGCGCCACAGCACACAGCATTGAGTCTAAGAGAACAGAAAGGCTCCCTTGTACAGCTATCAAACCCTGCAATATAAAAATTGCCATACAAATCAAATCCAAGGTTCCTCTTCACACACCATTCTTAACTCATTACCAAACAACAATATCTTAGGCTTGTCCAAATGGAAAGCATTTGCAGACGACAAAATAAAAGTAACTGAAAATTTGAAATTTGTTATGTGCTGGGTAGAAAACATTGTGGGAAAAGGAGAAAATGCTGGTTACCAGCATTTTCTCCTTTTCCCACAATGTTTTCTAAAGCCTTCTTTCTCCGGGGCGTCAACAGTAGGGATTGTGTGGTAATGGGTTAAAAATTTTCTTTGTCTTAATTCTCAACAATTTTCTACATTTGAAAGCAACCTAATGATTAAGCCAATCAGAAGTTGTGTTGTTTTTAAATGTGTGAGGATAATTTCACCTGATGATTCAAAATGGATGAACAAAATGGATTTTTTAGTTTTGCAATTATGTGATGAATTGCTCTTTATAATGTATTACGAAGATAAAAAAGCTGTTGAAAGTGTGTAAAATGGCTCGGAACTGAGTTAGTTGTGGTATATGGGACAGAGAACCTTAACCCATTAAAAAGCTCTTGAAATTGTGTAAAATGGCTCGGAACTGAGTTAGTTGTGGCATATGGGACTGAGAACCTTAACCCATTACCACACAATCCCTACTTTTGATGCCCCTGAGAAAGAAGCCTTTAGAAAACATTGTGGAAAAAGGAGAAAATGCTGGTAACCAGCATTTTCTCCTTTTCCCACAATGTTTTCTACCATTCACAAAACAAATTTCAAATTTTCAGTCACTTTTATTTTGTTGTCTGCAAATGCTTTCGATTTGGACAACCCTAAAATATTGTCGTTTGGTAATGAGTTAAGGGATTTGTCCTCATTATACCTCCCCACAATGAAGCGAATGGGGTGCACTGGCTGTCTGTCCATCTGTTTGTCTGTAGACATAAATTTGTCCGGAGCAATACTCCTACAGTTTTTCACATACTGAACTCAAACTTACCCACAGTGTTCCTATAGAGTTGTCCATGTGCAATTTTCATGACCCTGCTGCAATTCATTGCAGAATGATCTTTCCTTGAACTTTTTTCAACTCTTACTTTTGTACTAAACCATTCTACATTCTGTGACAAAGACCTGTTTTTGTGACAAGGAGCTGATGGAGGGTATAATCATGTTTTGTGATAGCTCTAGTTTCAAACTGGAAACAACAACAGCGACTTCTTTGGATGCCTCAAAAAAATATGTAATGTTATTTCTATCCATGGTATTATGAAAGTGTCATCTTCAAATGCTTTCAATTTGGATAGACGTAAAATTTTACTGTGTGGTAAAAGGATAAAAGAATGATAATCATCATAAAATAAGGATGAAATGTATTAAAAACTGCCTGAAAACGAGTGTCATATACATGTATCTTTAACTCTACCACATAAGCAAATATTAGACTTGTGCAAACTGAAGGCATTTGCCGACGACAATTTAAACATAGCTCAAATGATGGAATTTGCCTTTGATAGGGTAGAAATCATTGTGGGAAAAGGAGAAAATGCTGGTTACCAGTATTTTCTGCTTTTCCCACAATGTTTTCAAAAGGCTTCCTTAAATTTCTAGGGGTCGTTAAAAGTCGAGATTATGTGGTAATAAGTTAAACCCTTTTTTCCCAAGGCAAGGCTCATATAATTGCCAAGGTGTTGTTGTTGTTGTTGTTGTACCTACCCTGTGTTCTTGTAGTTTCATACCAATAATACTTAGAGATTCTCCCACGATCTTCAGATGAGCAGCCACATCTACAGGTTCTTTCCCAAATCCCTGAGTAACATGAAAAACATATTTTACAAAAATATTTTGACAACATAAGAAAGTTTATAAAAAGTAATTTTTCCATTAGCAACGATATCTTAAAAGCCTCGAAATGATATTATCAGTCTCTCATTTTCTTGTCTCAAACCTTTACCATAGAACCCAGAGTTGAACCAACCTGAGGAAAAACCTTCTGAAAACAGTGTGGGAAAAGGAGAAATTGCTGGTTACGAGCATTTTCTTCTTTCCCCCTCCAGATTTTGAGCCAAATCTGTTGTCTGCACCTGCTTAGGGTTTGAACAAATGTAAAATTGTGTTGTGTTGTTGGTAGTCTTACTTGACATCATGTTTCTACATTATTGACATTAAACCAATACATGAATATCACTATCCATAATATACAAGCGTGTTATCCAAATCAATGTTACCTACTGTTTAACTCATTACCACACAATCCCTACTTTTTGATGCCTCTGAGAAAGAAGCCTTCAGAAAACATTGTGGGAAAAGGAGAAAATGCTGGTAACCAGCATTTTCTCCTTTTCCCACAATGTTTTCTATCCTTCACAAAACAAATTTCAAATCTTCAGTAACTTTAATTTTGTCTTCTGCAAATACTTTCGATTTGGACAAACCTAAAATTTTGTCATTTGGTAATGAGTTAATCTTTATGAAATTCAAATTTTTTTACCTGTCCAAAGCATTTGCAGACAATAACTCTAATGTGGCACAAAAGATGTGGTTTGTCTTTGAAAAGATAAAAGACATTGCGGGAAAAAGAGAGAATGCTGGTTATCATGTTTTAAACAAGAGCTTTGCAAAGAAGCCCATATAAGCCAGAAGGGATTTGTCAGTGAAATGGGTTAAAATCTAGAACACCTGCAGATATCCAAATTTTAAAAAACACATGCACAAGTACACATCATAGAGATTCATTGTGGTAAGTTTGAACTTATTCCAAGGAGAAATGTTTGAGGAATTGCATGCACAAGAAATTGCTAACAGATGGAAGGACAGATGGACAACCTGTACCTTAATATATTACGACCCTCTTCCCTAGCATCTTCGAAACTCAAGATTGTTTGGTAAAGGGCTAGAGGTAGTGTAAGTTTTTCACATAACATTCATTTACCATAAAACAGCATTTGCATGTTTATAGCTAATAATATGAAAAACAAATACTTGTCCACAAACCCATAAAACAAAGACCTGGATAGATTGCTCGGATGTATAAGATTAACAAAAAGTTTGATTTAACTCATTACCAAACAACAAAACTTTAGGTTTGTTCAAATCGAGAGCATTTGCTGACGACAAAATAAAAATCAGAATTTTGTTTTGTGAAGGGTAGAAAACATTGTGGTAAAAGGAGAAAATGCTGGTTACCAGCATTTTCTCCTTTTACCACAATGTTTTCCAAAGGCTTCTTTCCCCTATGTCAAAAGTAGGAATTGTATGGTAATGAGTAAAGAAATTATTGTGTCAATACCAAATAAGCCTTTTTTAAGGCATCCTCGAATACCCCAGGGTCTCCCTATTTGCTACGCTACATCGACCCTGGGGCAATTGACTAATAAAACTTTGAATCAGCCGCCGAAAATCGATACGAAACGTCATAGCGTATGGTCGACTCACTCATCACAAAATGATGATGGAACCAATGAAAAGCCAGCATTCGGCCAGCGGTAAAGGGAGGGAAATTCAATCGGTAATTGTCCCAGGGGTCGATGTAGCCTAGCAAATAGGGAGACCCCGGGGTATCCGAGGATGTTTTTAAGGTAAGATTATATCATATTCAGAAAACACTTTTACCTTGAGAGGTACATTTATGTCATCTAGTATATTTTTCTGCTGTTTCATTGCCACAAGTGCTGACTGTACCACTGCTTTCTGCACGGTTTCCTTGCTTGGTTTGGATACAGGTGCAACTTGCGGTGCAGGGGCTTTAGGTACGGCAGTTTTTCCCGTAGTTATCAAAGTGGATCCTTTACCAGTAGCTTTCTTTGCCTTTCTTTTCCAAACCTAAAATAGATGTGAAAAATTAACCCATTACAACACAATCCCTACATTTGACGACCCAACTGGGAGAAAGAAGCCTTTAGAAAACATTGTGGGAAAAGGAGAAAATGCTGGGAAAAGGAGAAAATGCTGGTTTCTATCCTTCACTAAACAAATTTCAAATTTTCAGTCACTTTTATTTTGTTGTCTGCAAATGCTTTCGATTTGGACAAACCTAAATTTCTGTTGTTTGGTAATGAGTTAACCTGCTACCAAACACATGTGTGCTATATCAATCCTGAAGGAAATGGCTTTGGAAAACATTGTGGAACAAGAGCCATACAAAGCTGCGCATATACGCCCAAAGGTGCTTGCCTGTGAAATGGGTTAAAATGTAGAATGACTGCTGATATCCAAATTCTTAAAATCACATGCACAAGAAGACATCATAGAGATTCATTGTGGTAAGTTTAAACTTATTCCGATGAATACTGTAGGAGGAGTTACACGCTCAAGAAATCGCTAACGGAAAGACAGACGTCCCGGACTATAGCATAATATGACCCTTCTAGTGTATAAAAAGAAGAAAATGTTGCTAACCAGCATTTTCTCCTTTTGCCACAATGTTTTCTACCCTTTGGAAGACATGCCATATAATTCAGATACATGCACATGTATAGTGTCAGCTGCTACTACTTTCAATTTCCATGAGATCAAAATTTTGTCATCTACTTACCATTTTCTCTTTCTCTGGCAGTGACGACCACATTTCTCCAAGCGTTTTACTAACAGATGAGAAATCTAAAAAAAAAAAAGTAAAGTTTGTTATTTCTTCAATAAAAGAATTCCATGCATTTACTTTATGAAAATGGTATACTAGCTCCTTTTCTAAAGGAAGATTTATCTCTAATTTAGAATGTTTTCTGAAGTTTCTCATTCCATACATGCATCAACACAAAGAATTGCCGATTTAACTCTTTAGAAAAAAACAACAACAAAATTTATGACAGGTCCAAAATGAAAGCATCTGTAGATTACAGCTGAAGTTTATGGCTAAAATGATGGATTTGTGTCTGAAAGAATTGAAAACATTGTGGGAAAAAACGAAAATGCTGGTAACCAAGAATTTTCTCTTTTCACACAACATTCTCAAAGGCTTTTCCCCTAGGACTGAAAAAACATGGAATTGTCTGGTGAAGGCTTGATTAGGCCTGCCTGCTGGATTCACACTGCATCTTATGCCAGCAGAATTATTCATTTAAGCATTAGTATCTATAAAGATCACATGCAAACTGATTTACAAAATCAAAATTACTTTTTACCAACAAAACTGTGAAAGTGGTCACCTTCATTTTGCAACAAACATGTCTTAACCCTTTCCAAAACAACAAACTTTTGGACTAAACCAAATTGAAAGCATTTGCAGACGACAATTCAACTCTTGCTGAAAAGATGATTTCTGTCTATGATAGGGTAGAAAACATTGTGGGAAAAGGAGAAAATGCTGGTTACTATTCCAAACCCGTAAAACCCGGTTTGTTTGGGAAAGGGTTAAGAGGCCAAAACTTCAGTTCCCTCAAGTAATAAACAAGAAGAAAACTACTTCTTTTAACCCTTTTCTATAAAATGAAATTTTAGACAAGTTCGAATTGAAAGCATTTGCAGATGACAGTTTCAGTGTGGCTCATATCAATTGACTTTTCTTTGATAGGGTAAAAATCATTAAGAGAAAAGGAAAAAAATGCTAGTAACCAGCATTTTCTCATTTTTCCACAATACTTTCAAAAGCTGTCTCTTTCAGGGGCGTTAAAAGTCATCATTGTGTGGTAAAGGGTTAAACTTTTTTTACTACACATTCCGGAGTTTTAACCACCTTAAACATAAACCTTCTGAAAACATTTAGAGAAAAGAAGAAAAGATAACCAGCATTTTCTCCTTTATAATGTTTTCTACCACATCAAAAGCAAGTTCAATCATTTGAACCACATTTAAATGGTTGTCTGCAAATACTTTTAATGTGGACGTTTTTGTCGTATTATAAAGGGCTAAGCAAAACTGTATTCTTTCATAACCACAGACAGGAGCACATATACATGTATACAAAAGATGAGGCTTGTCATTCTCAATTGCCTACAGCTAAACAAATGGGCACATATGTTTGAAACAACTTAATGTAACAACAACTGCCAAAAGCAAACAAACTTGCTGTAAAAGTGCTGCTTCTCAATTTAAATCATGCAATTCAGAAGTATGGGAATCATTGTGAAGATTATGTTATTGTATGGTTGGCCCAAGTCCTAGTTGCAAGCAGAGAAATAAACTTTAGATAAAACCTGCCAGGTCACTCTAACATTTATTTTTTGCCCGATTTTAAACTTCATTTTCCTACTTGCGACTAACAGTTGGACCGACCACAAAATAACGGATTATCATCTTGACAATATTTTCCATACTTCTCTTTACCACACGACAAAATTTTAGACTGTTTCAAATTGAAAGCATTTGCAGACGACAAAATAAAGGTGACTGAAAAATTGAAATTTGCTCTGGAAAGGGTTGAAAACACTAAGTGAAATGAAGAAAATGCTGGTTACCAGCATTTTCTCCTTTTCCTACAGTGTTGTCAAAAGGTTTCTTTCTCAGGGGCGTCAAAAGTAGGGATTGTGTGGTAATGAGTTAAATGGTACCATTTAAATGCATTTTAACACCTGCTTTGATTTTTTTTGCTGCTATATATGCATAACTACATGTCACTGTAGTAGATTTTGCTAAGTTTCAAGGAACTATCCAACAAAAACTGTAGCGTCACATGAAGTTCAAAACACATGCACATAATAGATAGACAACTAAGCTATGATGCAACACAACCCTTCGGGCATATGAAATTGACCTTTTACCACACAATGAAGACTTGTAGCACCCCTGAAAGAGGAGGTTTTTGAAAACATTGTGAGAAAAGGAGAAAATGCTGGTTACCAGCGTTTTCTCCTTTTCCCACAGTATTTTCTACCCTATCAAATAATATTTTCATATGAGCCACAATGAAACTTTTATCTGCAAATGCTTTCAATTTGGACAGTTCTAAAATTTTGTAACGTGGTAAAGGGTTAAATAGACAGGGTAAGTTCTTACCTATGCCTGGATTTTCAGCCACAACCTTTGGTCTGTTTACATTACACCATAGGGTATAGGCAGTTGGGGCTCGCTTCTTCTTTGACTACAAAAGCAACATGATCACACTTAACCCTCAATAACACAGAAAAATTTCAGAAATTTACACATAAGAATTCAAATATTTTTCAACTGATAGTATTTGTCCTTAAATAGATTGAAAACATAGCGGGAGGAGGAGAAAAAATGCTGGTAACTAGCATTTTCTCCTTTTCCCAGTGTTTTCAAAAGCCTTCCTTATTAGGGTAATTAAAACTCGGAACTGTGTGGTAAAGGGTTAAAACTTTCTGAGTTCAGTAGTAACAAACCTGTTTCTACAATGAAAATTGAACCTTCTTCAAAACAATCCTGAGTTTTAATATCCCCGAGGGAAGAGCTTTTCATAGCAAAGTGACAAAACGAGAAATTGCTTGTAAAATGCAATTTCTTCTTTTCTCACAATGTTCTCATTTATACTGAGTTTATTGCTGGCCTATATTTTCAATGACAAAAATCTAAAAGTTGTAGATGGGGAAAGGATTCAAAAAAGTTTTCCAATAGAATGGTATCACCTTAACACACAACTGCTTTGTTTTTCCAACTTGATTTCACAAGTTATCTACTGCATAAATATCCAAAATAAGCAGACCGGTGGATGAAAGACCAGACCACATGAATTATGCAGCCTGATCTTGATCCACATTGGCCACAAAGTTAACTTAAATAGTGAAAGAAACTGTAACTCTTTGGTAAAGAAGAAATTTTTTGGCTTGACTAAATTAAAATTGTTTGCAGATGGAAACATAACTGTAGCTCAAATGATGATTTTTGTCTGTTAGATTAGGAAACATTGTGGAAAAGGGACATTATCTTCTCTACCCACAATGGTTTAAAGGCCTTGTACTTTTCCGTAGTTAAAACTCTTGATTGTGTATTTAACCCTTTACCAAACAATCCCTTGTTTTTATGACCCTGAGATAGAAGCCTTTTGAAAACATTGTGGGAAAAGGAGACAATGCTGGTAACCAGCATTGTCTCCTTTTCCCACAATGTTTTCTGTCCTACTGGAAACAAATATCAATTCTTGAGTTACGTTTGTTTTGTCACCTGCAAGTGCTTTCAATTTGGACTAGTCTAAAATTTTGTCATTTGGGAAAGAGTTAAGGGCTAACCCTTACCACACAGTCCCAAGGTTAAACATCCCAAGGTTAAACAACCTTAAGGGTAAAGCCTTTGAAAACACTGTGGAAAAGGAGAAAATGCTGGTAACCAGCATTTTTTCCTTTTCGTTCAACATTTCTTTTAACCTTATAAAAGACAGAAATCATCATTTCAGCAACATCTGATCTGTCTTCCACAAATGCTTTCAATTTGGTCCAGTCCAAACTTTTGTGGAAGAGTTTAGGATTGATAATCAAGAAAATATTGAATATTATTACTTTATCCAGGTCCTTAGCAACTTCTTTCACTTGTTTCTTCTTTTTCTTTTCTGCGTACTTCATCCTTGAGAAGTCCATCACCAATTCTGTAACAGGTGTGTTGTGGTATATATACGAAATATCAGTTTTTAGAAACTTTCCTGGTACTAATATTGCAGCATGAGAAAATTTGACACAATGTGAGATCAAAGGTTGAGAGAAGTGTTACAAATTCCTTATGCAGCGAGTAGATACATGCACCGGGAAAGGTACCACAACATTATGTTCCTTTTATTCTAATCTTACAACTTTCAATGACCAAATTTGCAGCTATTGACATTTCATTTCAAAATTGTCAATGAAACAAAACAAATAATGGTGTAGTCTTTAACTGTTATGAATGATGGATGAAAACCACGGCATTGGATTTTTGACTGACCAAACTGCACACCAACACATATGTAACGCGTCTTCCAAAAAGGTACCTTCTGGTAGGGGTGAAATAATATGGTAAAAAGCATATTGCAATATATTGCAATACGGCTGACCAGTATTGCAATACGTATTGCAATATGCTGTATATGCTGACATTTAGCATATCTGACCACTTGTAGTCACTGTTAGAGTAGCATTATGCTAAAAAATTTGACTAGTCTTTAACACAGACTAGATTGAAATATTAAAGAAATAATGAATTGTCCATAGAAACAAGTAAATGACTCGGTGACATGTCAAGTCATGTTCTTTTACAAAAATATTAGCATGTCAACCTTGTCAGCACCCAGAGAAGCCCTCTGTGCTGACAAAAAGTCACCAGCAGTACTGAACACTCGCTCAGAGGGCGCACTTGTTTATTAGAAACCAGCTGTCCTACTATTACGAACTTTGGGAGCTCAACAGAGAAGACGGTGCGATGCACCAACTTACTCTGTTACTAACACTAATACTTTCCCGAAAAAAAAAAAAAAAACTGCAAAATAAGTGTGAGGAAAGTTATAGGAAGGGAATAACAAACTCTGTTGGTCCAAAATCAGTAATACGGTCGATGGTTATTTGGAGTTCGTGTTGTATATTTGACGTGGTCATAATTTTACCTTAATACTGGTGACACCGCCTGTGGAAAAATAAAAAAACTTTCGCTTTCGTAAATCTTTCAGTTAGTTGAAAAACGATCAATTTCTATCAAAAGTTTGGGAAAACCGGACTTTCTAATGCAATTAAGAGAAGTTGACATATTGCAGAAATACCGATATGGTGAAATTTGTACCGGTTTTGGTTTTTTCTTTGAACTGACCGCGGTTAATCGGTATATCGGTAAACCGTTTCACCATTACCTTCTGGTAACTGCAAAAAGTGTCAACCCTGGTCAGATTGCGCGAATAGCGCAGGCTGACCAGGGTTGACACATTTTGCTTTTATGATATTTTCTGTATAAAAATGGTCAATGTATCTCATTATACAATCATTTTTGAACTATCAACTTACATTGGCACTGCACTATCTTCTGTCTGTTTTCATCTAATTAATGTATGGAAATCCCAGATGGTCCCTTTTCCCATAACGCATCACATACTAGTATGTAATCCATGTGTGGCAAACTTTGGTTTTTATCTATGTCCGAAAGTATAATACAGATGAAAAAGTCTGTGCCACTGAAATTGTTGACTTTGTCTTAGATAGGATAAGGAACACTGTGGAGAAAGGACAAAATGCTTGTTGCCATCAAATGTTTGGCTAATTTGCTGAAAGAACTTTCACTTTATTTGGTACAGTCTAACAGTCTAACAGTGTTTGTTTCAGAAAGAGATAAGGGTAAAAAAATGACTCACCAGAACTTGGCATTTCAGCAAGAGTATCTGTAACAGAATGTTTCTCTCCTTTCTCTTTCACCATTTTCTTCTTCTTGGCTGGCTTTGGTTTTACTTCAAACTCTTCAGTTGGAATTTCCAAACTGTCATCTTCCATCTTCATAAAGGAATCTTCGCCTGGTTCACTAAGACTGATATCTGGAACATCTAATTCATACTCATCACTTATCATAGCTTCCTCTTCTTGTTCAAGTTTGGCCTTGGAAGGCTTTCTCTTTCGGCCAGACACAATTTCAAGCTCATGTTTAGTCTCAATCCCAGCCAAGCTCATCGAGCCAACATGTATTACATTTGGAGACGGTATAGTAGGTATGGTAGGAATCGGCAATTCTTTAGGCGACTTCTTTTCCTTCTTTGCTTTTGGTTCTTTTGTCATTTTGATCTTTTCTACTTTCGGTGTAGCTTCTTTTTTATCAATCTTCAGTAACGAACCTACAGTTGTTCCACTAACAGTGGGTACACTTATATTAGGTCCATCATCTTGAGTTTCTGGTTTAGTTCTAATTATGAAGGGTTGTTTAGGTATGTGTAGAACCTGTTTAAGTTGAGAATTACTATCAACCGGACTGGTTACGGTCAACTGTTGTACAGTCTTCTCTTTACTTTTGGCTTTCTTCTTTGTAGATGTTGCAGGTTTGTCAGAGGCTGGTGATGATACTTGAGTAACAGGTGTTGATGGAATAATAGAACTTGAAGACTGTGTTGGAGAGCTTAGAAGAAGTTTGATGACACTAGCCTTGCTTTCCCCTTGCACTGATTGTGTTGGTATAGCAATGGGAGACTTTGGGCTAGTATTCTTCTTTGGTGGACTTATCTGTGTTTGTACTGGGTTTGTAGGCATCGGGAGATTTGAAATATTCAGTTTTGTTGTAGATTGTGGTGAAGTTATGGCAAGGACTGGTGATGTCGGGGATTTCTGATTCTTTTTTGGAAGATTTTGAATAGGAGTGATACTTTTCTTTCCAACCTCTTTTTTCAAGCTTTTTCTCTCAGCTTCTTCAAATTCTTCCATTTCTAGAACTTTTGCCGACTTTTTGCGAGCCTGTAAGCATGCCACAAATTCGTAAAATGCAGTCAGCAGTATATTTATTCAGTAATTTGACATTAAAAATTTCTTCTATCAGTGAGAGTGGAATGAATCCCCTTGCAATGACTATCATCAATCCTCGGAAAGGAATTGGCCAAGCCAGGAATCACACCAGAGACACCCTATTCTCAAGTCCTGCATGTTACAAACTGAGCTAATGGAGCTCTGCACAGGTTTGTTAAAATTTGGAACTGTGCAGCTAAGGGTTAAAAGAGTAGTAGCTGTTATCATAAATCTCTGTTTACATGTTCAACTCTGAAGAAGAGAACTTTAACCCTTTCCCAAATGACAAACTTTTGGACTAGACCAAATTGAAAGCATTTGCAGACAACAATTCAACTCTTGCTGAGAAGATTATTTCTGTCTATGATGGGTAGAAAACATTGTGGGAAAAGGAGAAAATGCTGGTTACCAGCATTTTCTCCTTTTCCCAGAATGTTTTCAAAAGGCTACTATTCCAGACCCGTGAAAACCAGGGATTGTTTGGGAAAGAGTTAAAAAACATTGCAGGAATAAAAGAAAAAGCCTGTGACTTTTATTTCTTCTTTTAACTCTTTACCACACAATCCTGACTTTTAATGACCCTGAGAAAGCAAGCCATTGAAAACATTGTTGGAAAAGGAGAAACTGCTGGTAACCAGCATTTTATCCATTTCCCACAACGTTTTCTACCCTTTCCAAATCAAATTTCAATTTTTGATTCACATTTATTTTGTTGTCTGCAAATGCTTTCGATTTGAACCAGTCCGAAATCTTGTCATTTGGTAAACAGTTAAAAAAATATTGCAGAAATAAAAGAAAATGCCAGTGACTATTATTTTCTTCTTTTACAAAAACAATTTTAACCCTTTCAAAGACAATTCTTATCATCTGAGCCTTGCCTGATTTATCATCTTCAAATGCTTCATGCAATTTGCTCCAAAACCTGTTGTCTAGTGCAAAAAAAAAACAGAATATTTTGCGTCTAGAAATATTTCTCAAATCCTAAAATCTCTATTTGTAGTAAAATATATGTTACAAAAATTAATACATATACATCAGAGCTCTAGATAAGAAGGAGTGATGGCATTCTAAATCTGTTATTTCTCTTCCAAACCCTATGTTGTGGGTACTCATTAGAACCGTCTCATCGAGACGATTCTAATGAGTACCCACAACATAGGGTTTTGTTGTGAAATATTAGATTTTTCATTTGTGAAATCAGAATCACTCCCGTGAGATCAGAATCACTCCCTCTATCTGGTGCTCTGTACATGTAAAGTACAATTTAATTTACCCTCCCTGAGCGGCCCCCTCCAGATTTTCCAAAATCTTCATCTGCTGACAAGCTCATATCTGTTTTAACAGGTGTAACAATATCCTCCTCTTCCAGTGGTTCTTTGATATCAATCTCAATCTCTTGTACAGGCAAAGGTAATAAACCAAGATCCACTTGTGCCCTCGTCTTGTTTTCACCTCCAGTCTTATCCTCAATGAACTTCGAAGGCTTCTTCCTCACTCGTCCTGATCTTGTCACTGAAGTTACGATAACAAGAACTAAACTTACTACAGACCACCCTGTGTTATGCAGCCACCTTAGGTTCACTCAGTATGTGTTTGCTTACAAAGTTCCAGCTAATTACTGGTACAGTTCATAATGCCTGCATTCTCTGCCTCACCATTATACCATACAACAAAATGTTAAGACTAATCCTAATAAAAGTAATTGAAAGCATAATTATGAAGACGACAAAAGAAATATAGATCAAATGATGAGCTTTGTCCTAGAAAGGGTAGAAAACAATATGGGAAATGGAGAAAATGCTGGTTAACCCGTTACCAAATAATCCCTACTTTTGACGAGAAAGAAAAAAGAAGCCTTTAGAAAACATTGTGGGAATAGGAGAAAATACTGGTAACCAGCATTTTCTCCTTTTTCCACAATGTTTTCTATCCTTCACAAAACAAATTTCAAATTTTCAGTCACTTTTATTTTGTTGTCTGCAAATGCTTTTAATTTGGACTACCGGTAGTCTAAAATATTGTCGTTTGGTTATGGGTTAACAGTATTTTCTCTTTTTCCCATTCTTTTTTTTCAAAGAGCCTCTCCCTGGGTTGTCAAAAGTTGGGATTGTGTGGTAAAGGGTTTGGACAGGTTTTACAGAAGATGTATCAGTGTTCCCACTCTCACAAATAACTGTGTAAATCACTTCACTAAATGGAAATTCATGTAAAAAATTCTGGTTACATGCCAGATTTCACGTAAAAATTAAAGTTAAAAAAAATAAAAGCCATAATTCCCTTATCTTGTGTAAACTGACAGTTTTGAAGTTACTTGTTACCCTCATTGACAAATTTTATTCAAATCATGCAGAATTACTTATCCATATTAACCCTTTACCGAACGACAAAATTCTATACTGGTCCAAATTGAAAGCACTTGCAGACGACAAAATAGATGTAACTCATAAACTGAAATTTGTTTCCAGCAGGGTTGAAAATACCTTCAGTCTGAAGGTGTCTGCTCCAATGCTATTTTTGTGACTGGTCTTCGCACACACCTTCAGGCCAGCCTTCATTTAAGGTATCTGGAAAAAGTACGATTTTACCCACATCTTTTCGAACTGGTATATGCGACAAAATTTCCAATGACAGCTAATAAAATGGGCATGGATCGTTAGATAAATGATTAATCTTTACAAAAAAACTGGTGTTAGTTAATATCCAACTCTTACCTTTGTGCAAATCTGTACTTTTCAACGTAAATAACCGTTGACCTACTTCACCAGAAATCAAAACATGGTGATCTTATCAATGCGCATGTCTCGGCAGAAATCGCAATATCTCTGACACACTACAGGACGGTTTAGTTGCGAATTTTGCTGTAAACAAACGCAACTTGATCAAATTTAGCTGTATAGGGTTAGGGAACCAGACTGTACAAAATTCAAATTCCATTGAGTGCGCATGCCTGACTAACGGAAGTCGTCGTGTTAGTTGTTTACAAATTACCCTGGATTTATTTTCATTGGGAAAAAAGGTAAATTCCCATTGATTTAATTGGTATTTTCCAGCATATCTTGTGTGCTCTTAAAGATTAATCATTTATCTGACGATCCATGCCCATTTTATTACCTGTCACTGGAAACTTTGTCGCCTAGAGCCATTCGAAAAGATGCGGGTAAAATCATATTAATTCCAGAAGGACTTAAAGAGGGCTGATATGAAGGCCTGCGGAGACCAGAAACAAAAGTAGCATCGGAGCAGACCTTCAGACTGAAGGTAGGTTGAAAACATTGTGGGAAAAGAAGAAAATGCTGGGAACCAGCATTTTCTCCTTTTCCCACAATGCTTTCAAAGGGCTTCTATCTCAGGGTCACAGAAAACCAGGGATTGTCTGACTTATAGAATGTCAAATTCCTGTGCTCTGACAAAGGAAAAAGCTAGTCACATTGATGATTGAGCTATTTTGCAATTTGCCACAATGCAGTCATTATTCAGCTACCAGATATGGTTGCCTATTACTTGTATTAATCATATTCTACTGTGTTTACTTATTTCTTTGAGTATGAGAACAGAACTTTAAATCTTATATTTTTTTTTCATTTTTCAACACAAATAAAGTACGAGTAATGATGGGGACGAATGACCTTTAATAGCCTACAGACAAAATTCAACTGTAGCGTGTAAAATAAACACTGATGTATGACCACATTTTTTTTAACTGTAAAAGAGTAAAAGTCACCTTCTTCTTCCCTGATTTGCTTTGCAGGCGGACTCAACAAAGCTTCATCTTCAGTTTCTCTCTTGCGTTTGGCAGACATATTGTTTACCAGTATGAATAATTCGTCCCCTGGAGAAATCGCCCCCTGGAGAAGTCGTTCCCAAAATAAATTAATGACTATTCAAAATTCATGTAAATTTTATTTTAAAGTTTTCCTTTAAAATATATGTTTTTCATTTTTTCATATCTAATTTATTATTTTGTGAACAATTTTAAAGTCGATAGTCGGTGGCATTTCCAGTGGTCTTTGTGTTTTACTTCTGTTCATTTTGAGTCCTGTCAAAATTTACCAGTTACTTACTGCAATCTTGTGGAGTCAAAAACTACCAAGTTCATCTAAATGGTGAATTTACTATTTAAATGTATTGAGAAACAGATGCAAGTATCATGATCATTCAATCTCGAATGACAGCTCAGTGTTAGATTGTATGTTGGCATATTTTTGCCACAAATACAACATGGCTACCATGATAATTTTAGAAAACTATTGCAATAGATTAAAATTTCTTGGAAATTTTACCGGGATAGAAAAAATTTCCTGAAAGAAATATTATGATAAACTTAATTTTTCAACGCAAAATTTCTCAAACCCACTAAAAGCTAACATTCAAGATAAAATTATGGAGATAGGTCTATCGGTTTCTCGATATCTACAAATAGAAAATTCATCATTTGGATGAACTCAATAGTTTTTGACTTTATAAGATTGCAGAAAGTAAAATTTTGAATCACTACCAATTGTAGCTTAAGTGGTGAATTTTTACAAGACTATGAATAGAATTAAGTCTGTAAAATCACAAAGATGACTAGAAATGTCTTATACAAACAACTCTAAAACCTCTGGAGAACTCGTACCCCAATCTGAGGGATACAAGTTCTCTGGAGAACTCATACCCCGGGTTAATATTCTTCAGAGAACTCATACCCTACAGATATTTTGCGGGATAGATTTGTACATGTATCTATCATTCAGATTTTGGTGAAATGCTGATTTTTATTTCATCTTTTGTGAAATGAGTAAGTTATACAATAACCAAGCATTCTTAACTTAGGTGTTTGTAGTAAAATATCAGTTTTGTAACCGGAAGTTTGATGGGTTTAACCCTTTACCCCACAGCAATATTTCAAACCTATCCAAATTGAGAGCTTTTGCAGACAAAAATTTTATAGTGGCTCAAATGGCATGATTTTCCTTTGATAGGGTAGAAAACTTTGTGGGAAAAGGAGAAAATGCTGGTTGCCAATTTTTCAGAAGAGTCAAAGGTGTCAAGTAATAATGTGGACTTTGTCGAGTAAACAATAGTAAGTCATGAAATGGCTGCTTTTTCTGAACAGTCTATAGATTTTCTTCACTTTTGATAGAGTTCAACTTCTTGATGAATCGGACAAACTTTACAAGTTTTAACAGAATTGGATCAACACTGTGAACTTCATTGCCCAAACAAGAAATGTGAATTCTAAAGTCTAAATGGCTAACTTTTCCCACGCTGATTGTCAGGATTTTTTCCCCCCAAAATCAATAGGGTTCAAGCTGTTTATGATACAAAGTAACTGTGCAAGTTTAATAAAAAATCCAGCCCCCAAATGTCAACTTTATCGCATTAACAAGAAATGGAAATTTTCAAAATTAAATGGCTACTTTTCCCATCCTGATTGTCAGATTTTTTTTTCAAAATTGATAAGGTTTAATTAAGATGTTGATAAGACAAAGCAACTGTGTAAGTTTTATGAAAATCCGACCTCAGATGCTAACTTCATCACATAAATTGAAGAAATTTGAAATTTGCATCTGCAAAAAGACTACTTTTTCCATACTGTTCATTGGTTTTTTTTTTTTCTTCAAATTAAATAGGGTTTAAGCTATTTGTGAGATTAACAAACCGTGCAAGTTTTACAAAAATCTGATAACAAATGCAGATTTTATCGCATTAACAAGAAATGGAAATTTTCAATTTGGAATGGCTACTTTTCCCATATTGTCAGTTTAGATTTTTTTCAAGTTTGACGAAAATCTGATGAGAAATGCAGACTTTATTGTGTAAACAAAAAACAGATTATATATTCGACGTACAGACAGACAGAAGGGAGAAACGCCGCCAAGAGATAGACAGAGAGAAAGAGCAAGCTGCTAAATATCGTTGTGGATCGGACTCGAGTCTCAGATACGTTCACCATCAGATTCCATTGCGTTTTTATGGTCAAAGGGAAAGAACTCGAACATTCTGGTATCCATTAGTCATGAAGAGTACTCTCCCTTATTGTTACCCCCACGCCCCGCCCCGAATAGTCTTTTTTTCAACCATTACAAACAAATTAAGTCTGTGCTGATTGTTTACCCGCTGGTATTTGCAGTCAAAGGCAGGATGCTGTTGTGTTATTGTGGCGCCGCCTGAAGCTATTTTTATTCAGTTTTGTGAAGTGCCTATGGAAGCAGCCATATGTTGTTGTTGTTGTTGTTGTTGTTCCTTCAGCCGTTGGATTTCGGCTCAGCTCTCTCCTTCAATCTGATGAGAGTATTGGGTTTTGTTTTACATTTAATGAGCTTTTAGTCCACTATTAGTTCTATTTCACTGTGACACAATTGGTCGGTTAACACTATGTACACTATTAGTTAGTTGCTATAATAACTCGCGTGATTATTAACACTATGTACGCTGTTGGTTAATTGATACAGTAACTCGTGAGATCAGTGCGCCTTGCTATCAGTTAATGACACTTTTCACTTTAGCAGAAAGTCTAATTGGCCTTCACTAATTTAAACAGTTTTATAAGAAACTTACTGTACTTATCATATTCAATCATTCAGTTCACTAATTTGTCAATAAGGAACAATAGAACTTTATTGATTTAAAGAATTATAGCTCTGGAAATCCATCGGTGGAATACAATTAATAAACCTAATAAAATATAAATTGTTAGGTACAGATTACAGAGGATGAACAAAGTCCTTTGTTTAAACATCCATCTATATCTACGGTACTTTGATTACCAGATCGGGGTCCATATTAACTTTATTTATTTGTGGGACTTTTTTTTAATATAAAATAATTATATTGTACTTTCATCGTTAGAGGGATATAAAACCCGGATTGTAGACATATCAACATTTTCCTTTCGAAAAATAATAATAAAGATCCATTTCGAAAAATAAGTCACGTGATAAAAAATTATCTGTCACAAATGTTCGAAGCCGCCATTTTGAATATCTTACCCTGGAAAAAGGTTAAGAGATATTTTCAAGCTTTTTGACCCTAGAGCACCCTATGTTGTACTTGTGACACCCGTTATATTTTTGTTCTAGTGTTGTATGGTTTGTAGAAATATTGTTTTCCTATCGCGATCGTGTTTTTAAGAGCAGCTAACTGTAACTAGGTCAAAGTTTGAGCGGGTGACAGATCGGTCCCCTAAACACCGAACCTTACTGAACCTTACCTAACCTTACCGAACCTAAGTTTTGTTTGGGCAATACTGTGTTTGTATGACATTAAAAAGTATATTTTCTATTTCACAAACAGTTTGATAGTTATAATTGGAAAGAAAATATAGCCATTTGTGATACATGACGAAATATTTGGACCCTATTGTTTAACAAAACCTAAAAACGTGACTGTTCATTCATTGCCGACAAATGTCCGTTTGTGTCGACAAAATCTTACAAGGGCGACGAATCTTTACATGTAACATCAAATTTCGGAGATTTTTTTAAAAATTTGCTGATTTGGCGTTCATAGCCTAATCAGAATTGGGGTCAAACCGGCCCTCTTCTAAAACGGCCCAGTGCCGAAACGGCCCAAAACTGAAACGGCCCACAACCGAAACAGCCCACTTTTTTTCTTGCTTTATTCTTAAGAAATGGAATCTGTACGTAATGTTTTTATTATGAATGTAAGTTTTCATGCATTTGTTCAATCATCTCACCCAGAAACATGTATTTAGAGTAGAAATCAATGCAGTTTTCTGGCCCTTTTTTTCAGGTCAGTTTTAAATAAAAACGGAATAGACTGGAGCATAAGACGATTGAAAGGAAAAAAGGCACAGGCTGAATTAAATCTACATCTTTTATGGTAATCGGAAAGACAGTATCAGGGAAAAAAATAATCCGGAAAAAATTAATCAATTTTGTGTTGTGATTCTTTATCAATAGTTATTTTAAATACATGTATTTATTTTCAATCATATATTTGTGAATTTCATACTTTATGTAATTAATTTATGGCATCTTAGCACATCCTTAATGCTATATAGAAACAGCTTCTCTTTTACCTACAATGCTTTCACAGGTTTTGAAATGTCTCTTGAATACTAGCTGTGAGTAAAATGAAAGTTAAAGATCAATCAGAGATGAAATTAAATGTAACTTTCTGCCCCATTCAAAGTTTGTTATTTGAGTCAAATGTCTGTGGCATAACACCAGAAAATGCCCCATAAAAATCTAAATCTAAAAATTTTGATTTCTCATGGATTCATTCTATATACATCAAAAACAGTATTGGTCTATGAAATAAAGCACAAAATTTCATTATTTTGTCTCTCAATTAGTAAAACAATGCTACATAATATGCTCAGGGCTGTATAGTGTTTGCTGTTATTGTGTCATGTCTGCAAGTACTGTCAGAGGGTGAAAAAGTGTTCAAATGAAAATTGCCTGATTTTCATTGTGGATTTAGTGACTTGTAGGCATTTGAAAACATGAAATGAAAACATAATGGATGCCAAATCAAAAGCCTGAATCTACATATTGGCTACAGTCAAAATTAAATTTTCTCTTTCTATGTTGTAGACATGGTCGGTAAGCAGAGTATGAGGAGTCGTAATAGAAGAATTTGATGTCGGAAGAAGAGAAAACATCAGACCATGTCCAAGAGCAATCAGTTCAAGGTAACAATCAGCGCAGATGATTAAGGGTATTAATGCTGTACAAATAGACAAAATTAGACTACTTGAAAATGAAAGCATTAGCAGAAAACAAAATAAAAGTGACTGAAAAATTGAAATTCGTTGTGAGAGAGTAAAAAACATGTGGGAAAAGCATGTAACCAGAATGCTTACCTTTATCTTACAATTTTTATACCCCCCACAACGAAGTGGAGGGGGGGCGGTATACTGGAATCGCCATGGCTCTCTGTTCGTCTGTCCCTCCGTCCGTCTGTCTATTTGTAGACACAATTTTGTCTGAAGCTTTTTTCCTACAGTTTTTCAAGTACTGCACTGAAATTTACACATAATGTTTAGGTACATATGAAATTGTGCATGTGCAATTTTCACGACCTTGCTGCTATTGGTTGCCGAATGATCTCCCCTTAAGCTTGTTGCCCTTTGTAAATTTTAACCCTTGATTTATGTCCAGAGCATAACTTCCAAAGTATTGAAGCTAGTAACTTCAAATTTCACACACAGATAGGTCAAATTAAGAAGTGCTGTGTGCAAAAACCATAACTCTATACCAACTATTTTTTGAGTTATTGCCCTTTGTAAATTTTAACTTTGGATTTTTACCCAGGTCTTAACTTCCAATGTATTGAAGCTAGTAACTTCAAACTTCACACACAGCTAGATCACATAAAGGAGAAGTGCAGTGTACAAGAACCATAGCTCTATTCCAACATTTTCTTTTATTATTGCCCTTTGTTAATTTTAACATTTTATTTTTGTCCATGGCATAACTTCCGAGGTAAAAAAGCTAATGACTTCAAATTTCATTAACAGATAGGCCACATTAATAAGACGTGCATTGTACAAGGACGGTTGAAGGACCATTAAACTACTTCCATATTTTTAGGTTATTGCCCTCTATAAATTTTAACTTTGGATTTTATCAGGGGTATAACTTGCTAAATACAATAGCTAGTAACTTTAAACCTCATGTACAATTAGATCACATAAAGCAAAGTGCACTTTAGAAGAACCACAACTCTATTCCCATTATTTTAAGTCATTTCCCTTTGTATATTATAAATGTTTATTTTTGTCTGGGGCATAACTTCCAAAGTTTAAAAGCAAGTGACTTCAAACTTCATATACAGATAGACCACACAATTAACCTGAAGTGCAGTATGCAAGAATCGTAAGTCTATCCCCGCTAGTTTTTGTTTTCTTTGAACTCTTTCGTTTGTACTAAAACATTCTGCAGTCTGTTACAAAGATGAGTAGGCAGGGAACGCCCAGCCACTCAATATCATATTTTATGCACATTATAAATGACACATGTTTTTTTTTCATTTTTTCATTTAAAAAACTTTTTTTATCAATCCAACACTGACTTCAAACTTTTTTATCACAATCTTAAATCTTATCATTTAAAACTTTTGGGTGTATAGGGATTGCCTTGTAACTCGATGATGCCCTTTATGCATTAAATTTTCTTAATTCAATTCTTTTATTGTCATTCAAACTTTATTCAGTTTAAACAACTCCACGTTTATTATCTTTTAACATAGATATGCGCGCTAAATGACCAAAGCTGTCGATGCGCCATAAAACAACATTCATTCACTCTGTTACAAAGAGCAGTTTTGTGACAAGGAGCTGGTGGGGGGTATAATCACATTTAGTGATAGCTCTAGTTTCAATCAGCTTCTTTCTATTTAGGTTGCCTGGGCAAAGGTACATACATGGACTTTCATTTTCTTATTCATTAAATTTTACATTCAACGTTTATCATACATAAGTTTTGGTAAAGTGATTGGAGGTAAATTTTGGCAAGAATTAATCTTTTAGCAACGGGGGACAAAATGAAACTGGATTATCTATTCCAGATTATCCCAGCAGATCTAGGCAGATATCTTTTTTTAAACCTAGAATACTTTAATATTAACTCTTTACCAAACGATAAAATTCTGGACTGTTCCAAATTGAAAGCATTTGCAGATGACAAAAAAAATATGACTTCAAAATTGAAATTTATTTTGGGAAGGGTAAAAAACATTGCGGGAAAAGGAGAAAAATACTGGTTACCAGCATTTTCTTCTTTTCCCACAGTGTTTTCAAAAGGCTTCTTTCTAAGGGTCGTAAAAAGTCAAGATCGTGTGGTAAAGAGTTAAGAAAAGTTCATGCTGCATTTACAAGTCTCAATGAGCAATTTTCAGGTGCAAACATTTTTATCTGGTAACCAGCATTTTCTCCTTTTCCCACAATGTTTTCTACCCTATCAGTAGACAGTTGCACCATTTGAGCCACATTAAAATTGTTGTCTGCAAATGTTTTCCATATGGACAGGACTAAAATTTTGTTCTTTGGTAAAGGGTTAAATATTTTCCTAAAAAGTCGGATCTTTTGAATAGAAAATTTTGAAAACATTGTGGGAAAACTTAAAAGGAGGAAATGCTGGTAATGAGATAACCTTTCTCTTGTGTTTTCTGGTTTTTCTCAGGCATATTTCATTTACTTAGAAACCTTAACCCTTTTCCAAACAACAAAATTTTAGACTGGACCGAATTTAAAGCACAGTGTATTCAAAAGTCTTCTTTCTCAGGGGCGTCAAAAGTAGGGAATATGTGGTAATGGGTTAAAACATGGGATTGCATGGTAAAGGTTTAATCAAGATTGAAAACTGTACATGAATTTTTCCTGTCCTTATTATACGCCCGAAGAGTTGTATTATGTTATAACCCCGGTCGTCCGTCTGTCTGTCCGTCCGTCCGTTAGCAATTTCTTGTGTGCGCAACTCCTTGTACAGTTTCTGTTGGAATTATTTGAAACTTGCCACAATGAATCTCCATGATGTCTAGTTGTGCACCTGAGTCTTAGAATTTGGATCACTGTTTGCGTTCCAAAATTATCTGCCCCTGATTTCTGAAATAACCAACTTTTCACTTTGAATTTTCGTTCAGGCTATAACTTCCATACTATGAAAGGTATCAACTTGAAACTACATACACTGATAGATAACATTATGGAGAAGTGCAGTGCACATGAAACATAACTCTACCATCTTTATTCTTTGAGTTACTGCGCTTTGTTAATTTTTATTTTGAATTGTTGTCCAGGCCATAACTTCCAAACTATAACAGCCTATTAACTTGGAACTTCATACACTGATAGAACCCATTATGGAGAAGTGCATTGCACATGAACCATAACTCTGCCACCTTTATTATTTGAGTTATTGCCATTTGTTAATTTTCAGTTTGAATTTTTGTAAAGACCATAACTTCCAAACTTCAAAATTCATTATCTTGAAACTTAAAAGAATAATAGAACACATTATGAAGAAGTGCATTGCACAAGAACCATAATTCTGCCATCCTTCCTTTTTAGTTATTGCCCTTTTCGTCTGGGCCACAATTTCTAAAATATAAAAGATATGATCTTGGACCTTCAAAGACTGATAGAACGCCTTGTGGATAACAGCAATTCACAAAATTTGTAACTTTGCCACCCTTATTTTTTAAGTTATTGCCCTTTAATATTTTTCACATATCATGAAGAATAAGTACTCATCATTCATGGCCCATCCGTCAATGCAACTCATTTCACTGACAAGTCCCTTCGGGCGTATATGCGTCGCTCTGAGAAGCTCTTGTATTTCATTATAAATTTAACTTGGATTAGTTTTTGGTAGGTCATTGGTTAGTGTGTCTAATTCATGACCTGGTGGTTTTGTTCGATACCTGGTAACTTTCTCTTGGGGAATTTTTCATCTCTCGCCTCCGATGCATGTGAGATAAGTACTCAGTGACTTGGAAAGAAAGTTTCGTCAGTACTAGAGTGAAAAAGCCTGGAAATACATAAATAGGTGAACTTGTCACTGTGATATGATTTAAGTTGTTATAATTCCAATATAATCAATCAATAGCTTTTGGTCTGAAAGTAGCCTGTGAAGTATTTGGTTGATTATTTAACCCATTCCCACACAATCCCTACTTTTGACGCCCCTGAGAAAGAAGCCTGTAGAAAACATTGTGGGAAAAGGAGAAAATGCTGGTAACCAGCATTTTGTCCTTTTTCCACAATGTTTTCTACCCTTCACAAAACAAATTTCAAATTTTCCGTCACTTTTATTTTGTCGTCTGCAAATGCTTTCAGTTTGGTAATGGGTTAAACAAGACATTTCTAAATGGACTTTCCAGATTTCTAATCAACACTTTGAACCAGAAAGCCTCGGCGAGGGACACTCAACAAGTTTTAGGAATGAAAAAGCCACCAGTACAGTGGGAGATTTGAGTGCAATAAAAAGTGACCTTGAAAATGAATCTGAAATCCAAGATGAGTTATATGATTGGTTGTCAAACATAGTAGACCGCAGTAAAAAGAAAACTTTACAGAAGTCGACAGAAATGATTCCGTATGATGGTAACACTGTACAGGCTTTTCAGAAAGATAATCAACCATTCATGATAAAAACTGAACCTGAAACCCCAAAAAGTGACATTGATGCATCTGAAATTAGAGAGACCAAAAATAAGGAGAAAACTGTTGTAAATAGGCCCATGGATGGTACTAATCAATTAGAACAAGCTCATCATATTCATAATCAATCATTCATTATAAAAAATGAACTAGCAGCTGACAATTTTGTTTCTGAAAGTTCAGACAATAGCATAGTGAAGAGTGAGGAGGAAATCGGGCAAGAATCAATGATGACTTATTCTGTGGATGATTGCCCTCAATCAAAGCAAACTTTTGTGATAGGAAATGAAGCCTTTTTCATTACAATTAATCCTGAATTTGAGGATGACACACATGATGCAAGTTTTTCAACTGAAAAATCTACAAGTAAGGAGATGGTTTCGCAGAAATCTACGGTGGCCAGTCCAGTGGATGTACATACTCAACAGGCAGAGTGTGTACAGTCCACTATAGTTAAAACGGAAGTCACAGATGATGTTTTTATCAGTTCTGATATTAACAAAGCCACTATTAAGGAAGAAAATGCACAGGCAATGATAGAAGATCCCAAAGATACTGGTACTCAACTGAAACAGAATTTCAATTCACATAGTCAACCCGTCAATGTTAAGACTGAACCTAATACATGGAAAGAGGTTTCTGAAAGTATTGCAGAGATAAAAGACAACGACAAGGTGCAAACTGCAGAGATATTAACACAAACAAGGCCAGGAGATGATTATACTCAATTAGAACATTGTTCTCTGACACATCATCAACCTTCCATTATTAAAACTGAATCTGAAACATGGGATGATATTCCTGTATGTTCAACAGAAAAAAAGAAAAAAGAAACAAAGAGAGATAAATATGCTCAAGAAACTATTGTAGCTTACCCTGTATGTAGTCACACTAAAATAGAACAAATACATCAAATACAAAATCAGTCTTTGATTGTTAAATCTGAACCAGTTACTGGAGATGACTTTCTTGATAGTTGTGTAAAAATGGAAGCCAAGAGTGAGGACAGAATGGAACAAGAATTGATAAATACTTGTCCAGTAGATGGCTCCACTCAGCTGAAGGAGGTGACACAGTTACCTAGTGAAGCCTTTAATATAGAACCTGAACCTGACAATGATATAGACCCAGTAAATTGTTTTCAAGAGAATGATAGAAAAAGTGATTTCATTGTTGTAGAGAATATGTCTTCAGGAGTCAAAGAAGAAATGGAAGAAGGAGCTGAGATCAAGAATGAATACAATGGTGATACTTTAGTTAGAATTCATGGTGAATCAGATACACATTATGTGTCAGATAATTCAGATATCAGTGATAGTGAACTAGACATAGATTATCTTGTAAACATTACTGATGATAGTGTGAACAAACCAGTTGAACAGTTTGAAATGAAACCAAAGCCAGCTAACAGTAGATGGGCAAACAATAACAAAAGGAAACTTAGTAATACAGATTTTTCTACTGAAATGCCAAGTTTAGGTGAGTCATATTTAGTGCTGTATTTATATTTAACTCTTTGCCAAATGACAAAATTTTAGACTGGCCCAAATTGAAAGCATTGCAGACAACAAAATTAATGTGACCAAAGAATTGAAATTTGTTTTAGAAAGAATAGAAAACATTGTAGAAAAAGGAGAAAATGCTGGTTACCAGCTAATTTTTCTTTTCCTACAATGTTTTCAAAAGGCTTCCTTCAAAGGGGTGTTAAAAGTCGGAATTGTGTGGTAAGGGTTAAAAACTTTTCAGCTCTTTAGTAGGCCACAGGCTAGCAAGCATATGCCATGGCTTTGGGCTTGTTATGTTTTTACAGTTCATGTTAGCATCTGTCCATATTTCAAATTTATTTATATTTTTTCCCAACTGAAAGTATCAAGAGTGTTAAGAAAAGAAAGCATCAAAAAACGCCATCACAATAATAAGAATTCAGCTCTTTGAACCATGAAGAAGAGTTTTTATGGCATCTGAACTGAAAACTCAAAAAATCTTTAACTTCATATGCTGGGTGTCTTTATCCAGCAAAAAATTCTAGACTATTTTATTTTAACCCTTTACCACACAATGACGAGTTTTAATGCCCCTGAGGAAGAAGTCTTGAAAACATTGTGGGAAAAGCCAAACGAGAAAATGCTGATAACCAGCATTTTTTCCTTTTCCCACATAGTTCTCTACCCTTTGAAAGCGAAATTGCACCATTTGAGCCACTTTGAAATTGTCATCTGCATTTTGGTTAAGTCACACATTTTGCTGTGTGGTAAAGGGTTTAGTATTTGTAAACAAATAACATCATAGTTTACCTGCCTGAATATGACGACATTTGAAAGCTTGAGCCAGTCACCAAATGATTGATGCTCATCCATGCAAAATTTTGTAATTCTACATGTAGTAGTTTTCAAAATAACAAGTTGATCCACGATCTTTTTTATCATCCCATACTCCATTTTCCAAGGTGAGAATGTGTGCCATACAACCTGCCCAATTTTTAATCCCGCATAACGAAGCAGGAGAGGATTATAGGAATGGCCTATGTCTGTCCATTTGTCCCACTTTAACGACCCTGGAAAAGAAAGCCTTTGAAAACATTGTAGGAAAAGAAGAAAATGCTGGTAACCAGCATTTTCTCCTTTTCCCACAATGTTTTCCACCCTTCACAAAACAAATTTCAAATTGTCAGTCACTTTTTATTTTGTGGTCTGCAAATGCTTTTGATTTAGACAAGCCTAAAGTATTACTGTTTAGTAATGAGTTAAGTAAGCAACCTGTATTATGTAAGATACAGAGCTCCAGATAGAGGGAGTGATTTTGATTTCAATATTGGAAGTATTAATCATTCTCCACTAAACCCTTTGTTATGACTACTTACTAGAAATTTCTCATTGAGACGATTCTAATGAGTACCCAAAACCTAGGGTTTCAAAGAGAAATAATGACTTTAGAATACCATCAATCCCTTTTATCTGGAGCTCTGGAGTATATTGATCTCTTACCTAAATCAGATATGTTCAAATGTGGCTGTACTAAGCAAGAGCCTGTCATAAGCAAGCACTTTTTGGATGTTCTTAAGGTGGTTGCTGAAGGCAATTACTTCTTGGTATTTATCACTTCAGTGACAAAATCAAAACATGTGAGGTTTGTTGAGGATAAAACTGAAGATGTAAACAAGACTAGGGCACAAGTGGATCTTGGTTTATTACCTTTGCCTGTCCCAGAGATTGAGATTGATATTACAGAACCACTGGAAGAGGATATAGTTAAACCTGTTGAAACGAACATGAGCTTGTCAGGAGATGAAGACATTGGAAAATTTGGAGGGGGCCGCTCAGGGAGGGTAAATTGCACTTTACATATATTAACTTTTACAACATATATTTATTACAACTATTACACAGATTTTAGAATTTAAAAATAACAAAGTTTTAACTGTAATCGGTTTAAAAGCATTTGGAGATAACAAATCAAACAAGGCTCACGATACTCTTGAAACACCGAGCATAAGGAAAAAAAACAGTTCATTTTATCTATAAACAATGCTGAAAACACACATAGTGGCTGCCACGCATGATTGGTTTTATGTGTTATAAACAACTTCTTCAACCTCTTAATAAATAAAAGATTTAATAATTTGTCTATGGTCATTCTTTTTATAAAAGGTTAATTGTATTTCGTTGCAATAAAGATTAAACGGAACAGAAAGTCAGCATAGCACCCTATCTTCTCTACCGGAAAATTGATGATGGATTGAACCCATTACCACACAATCCCTACTTTTGACGCCCCTGAGAAAGAAGCCGTTTGAAAACACTGTGGGAAAAGGAGAAAACGCTGGTAACCAGCATTTTCTCCTTTTCCCACAGTGTTTTCTACTCTTCCCATTTTTCAGTCACCTTTATTTTCTCGTTGCAAATGCTTTCAATTTGGACCAGTCTTAATTTTTCTTGTGTGGTAATGGGTTAAGGCGGTATGTTGCACAATGAATTGTCCAAAAATGAAAAAAGATATCAGCATAGCATCTCATCATTTGACTATTCACAGGGCCATATCATAGAAAATTGTTGTGTTCATTCTGTAAGCCACATTTTTTTTACCTGATACTCATGAAACTAGGCGAGATTGTTGGTGTTAATCATATTTTGGACAAATTCTAAATTTAAGCATGTCGGGTTAAAGAATAGGTCAATTACACTTGTGTGTTTACATCATTAAAACCAGGATCTTGTCAGCTGTATTAACTGTAGATGTCTTTACTCAGATGAGTATTTTAGGATTCTGGTTACCAGCATTTTTTCCTTTTCCCAGAATGTTTTCTTCCCTATCCAAGGGACACTGCACAAGTTGAGCCAAGTTTGAATTATTGGCTACGAATGTTTTCAGTTTTGACAGGGATAGAAGTTTGTGATCTGGGCTCGTATTCACCAACCATTCTAAAGAACTTTCTTTGTCTTCTTCTCCAGAATTTTCTAAATTTGTAAGTAACACAACTTCTGATTATTTAAACCATTCGGTTTAGCCAATCAGAAGTTGTGGTACTTACAAATTTAGAAAACCTTGGAGAATAAGACTGAGAATATTCTCAAGAATGGTTTGTGAATATGGGCCCTAGTAAATGGACAAACAAGACAAATTCTGGAAGTTTTCCAACATTCTTACAGGCTCGCAAAAAGTCCACAAAAGTTCTAGAAATGGAAGAATTTGAAGAAGAAGAGAGAAAGATATTGAAAAGGAGAAAAGATGGTGGACAAAAGAGCGTTGCTCCTATCCAGAATCTAGACAGACACCCAAGACCTGTATCACCAGTCCATGGCTTAGCTTCACTACAATCAGTGCAAAAGGAAAGCAACAATAGTGTTATTAAATTTCTTCTAGAGTCTCCGATACAGGCACCACATTCTGTTATTCCATCTACACTTGTTACTCCGGTATCATCACAAACAACACGGCCAAAAGTGAAGGAAAAAAAGGAGTCGCTGAAAGATTTGTCGATTGCTACAGCACCTACAAAACCATTACCAAGCAAGATTGATATTGACTCAATCAGCTTGGCTGATACTGAGACAAAACATGAGCTTCAAGTTGTTTCTTGTAAGAAGGGAGATCTTTCTAAAGCCAAAGTGAACCAAGTAAACGCTAAAATAAGTGATAAAAATCCGTCATATACTTCAGAAATGCTACCTGGTGAGTCATGTTTTATCCTTAACCCTTTACCAAACAGTCTCTGGTTTTTACGACCTGAGATTAAGGCCCTTTGAAAACATTGTGGGTAAAAGGAGAAAATGCTGGTAACCAGCATTTTCTTCTTTTTCCACAGTTTTCAACCCTTCCTGAAGTAGATTTAGATTTTTGAGATTCTTTATTTTGCCATCTGCAATTGCTTCCAATTTGGACAAGTTTTAATCCTTGTTGTGTGGTAACAATGCAACCTTTTGAGTTTTAATGACCTTTAGGAATCTGGGTTTTTAAAACTTGAGGGAAAAACAGAAATTGTTCAAAATAAGCAGTTTTTACTCTTTTTTTTCATAATGAAGGTGTCATTATGTCATACCTCCATGAAAACACAAAAAAATTATCTTCATTCCTTATTAAAATGACTCATTACAGAAATGGTGTGTGATCTGGTATCAACTGAGTCTGCAGAGAACAAAAAAAACCACATAACAGAAGACACGGAAGACCATAGCCAGGTAACTTACCATACTGATTTTATACAGAATTTCATTGCATAATTATTGACTCATTACTGCATAAGGTAAGACCTGTGTGATGGAAAACAGCTATTTCCTCTAAAATATCATCCTGCAAAATTAACTATAATTAGAAATAAGTATTATTGAACTACTTTCACCGATTTATTTTTAGCTCACCTTAGCACAAATTGCTAAAGGTGAGCTATTGTGATCGCCCTATGTCCAGCGTCTGTCAACAATTTCTTTAAACATCTTCTTCTCCTAAACCACAGGGCCAATCTTCATTAAACTTGGCAGGAATGTTCTTTTGGTGAAGCTCTACCAAAATTGTGCAAAGAATTTAATTCTACCCATAACTCTGGTTGCCATAGCAACAAAAAGAAAAAAAAAAAACGAAATCTTTGAAAATCTTCCTCTCTGAAACTAGAGCTTTGATATTTGGTATGTAGCATCTCCTAATGGACCTCTACCAAGTTTGTTCAAATTATGCCCCTAGGGTCAAACTGGCCCCGCCCCGGGGGATAACAAGTTTGCGCATAGGAACAAAGAAGGAAAACTTTAAAAATCTTCTTCTCTGAAACTTGAAGGCGTAGAGCTTTGATATTTGGTATGTAGCATCTCCTAGTGGACCTCTACCAAGTTTGTTCAAATAATGCCCATAGGGTTAAAACTGGCCCCATCCCGGGGGTCACAAGTTTGAGCATAGAAACAAAGAAGGAAAACTTTAAAAATCTTCACTGATACTTGAATGTGTAGAGCTTTGATATTTGGTATGCGGCATCTCCTAGTGGACCTCTACCAAGTTTGTTCAAATTATGCCCCTGGGGTCAAAACTGGCCCCACCCCGGGGATCAGAATTTTGAGCATAGGAATAAAGAAGGAAAACTTTAAAAATCTTCTCCTCTGAAATTTGAAGGTGTAGAGCTTTTATATTTGGTATGTGGCATCTTCTAGTGGACCTCTACTAAGTTTGTTCAAATTATGTCCCTGGGGTCAAAACTGGCCCCACCACGGGGGTCACAAATTTGAGCATAAGAACAAAGAAGGAAAACTTTATAAGTCTTCTCCTCTGAAACTAGAAAGCGTAGAGCTTTGATATTTGGTCTGTTGCATCTCCTAGTGGACCTCTACCAAGTGTATTCAAATCATGTCCCTGGGATCAAAACTGGCCCAGCCCCGGGGGGTCACTAGTTTGAGCATAGGAACAAAGAAGGAAAACTTTAAATAAAATTCTTCTCCTATGAAACTAGATGGCGTAGAGCTTTGATATTTGGTATGTGGCATCTCCTAGTGGACCTCTACCAATTTTGTTTAAAAATCATGCCCGTGGGGTCAAAATTGGCCCCGCCCCAGGGGTCACAAGTTCGAACATAGGAACAAAGAAAGAAAATTTTTTCTTCTCTAAAACTAGAGGGCATAGAGCTGTGATATTTGGCATGTAGCAATTCCTAGTGGACCTCTACCAAATTTGTTTATATTATGCCCTTGGGGTCAAAACTGGCCCTGCCGCCGGGGTCGGGGGGGGGGGGGGACACAGGTTCGAACACAGCAACAAAGAAGGAAAATTTTAGAAATATTCTCTGAAACTTAAAGGTGCAGAGCATTACACAGGTCTTACCTTAAAATAAATTTGCAGTATTTTCATATCTGAATGTCATGATGAAACATAGGCTAAATTGATGAATTCCTTGTCACAAGAATTATTAGCTCACCTGAGCACGAAGTGCTCAGAGTGAGCTATTGTGATAGTGCTGTGTCCGTCGTCCGTCGTCAACTTTTACCTTGTGTACACTCTAGAGGCTACATTTTCAGTCCAATACGCATGAAAGTTGGTCAGGATGTTTGCCTCGATGAATTCTCGGACGAGTATGAAAATTGGTCCTGTCGGACCAAAAACTAGGTCACTAGGTCAAATCTTAGAAAAAAAACCTTGTGTACGCTCTAGAGGCCACATTTTCAGTTGGATACTCATGAAAGTTGGTCAGAATGTTTGCCTGGATGATATCTCAGACAAGTAAAAAAATGGGTCATGTCAGGTCAAAAACTAGGTCACTAGGTCAAATCTTAGAAAAACCTTGTATATAATCTGGATGCCACATTTTCTGTTAAACACTCTTGAAAATTAGTCAGAATGTTTGCCCTGATCATATCTTGGATGACTTTGAAAATGGGTCATGTTGGGTCAAAAACTCGGTCAATAGGTCACATGTTATAAAAACCTTGTGTATGCTCAGAAGGACTCATTTTCAGTCTGATACTCCTTAAACTTGTTCATAATATTTGTCCTGGTGATACCTTGAATGAGTTTGAAAATGGGTCATGTGGAGTCAAAAACTAGGTCAATGGGTCAAATATTAGAAAAACCTTGTGTACACTCTAGAGGCTACATTTTCTGCCTGATACTCTTCAGACTTGGTCAGAATGTTTGTTTTGGTGATGTCTCAAAAGAGTTTGATAATGGGTAATTGTCGGGTCCAAAACTAGTTCACTTGATGAAATCTTAGAAAAACCTTTTGTACACTGTAGAGGCCGCTTTTTCAGTCGAGTACTCATGAAACTTGGTCAGAATGTTTGTCTTATTGATATCTCAAAAGCGTTTGATGATGGGTAATGTCTGATAAAAAATTAGGTCACTGGGAAACTAGATGTTTCATGTTTGGTCAATAGACTCAGGTGAGCGATTTCAGGGCCATCATGGCCCTCTTGTTTCTTTTTCATCCCTCATCGTAGCACAAACTGCTAAGCTTAACCCTTTACCAAACTACAAAAATTTAGACCTGTCCAAATTGAAAGTATTTGCAGACGACAATGTCAGTGTGGCCTAAATGATGTGATTTTTGGTTGATAGGGTAGAAAACATTGTGGGAAATGGAGAAAATGCTGGTTACCAGCATTTTCTCCATTTCCCACAATGTTTTCAAAAGGCTTCATCCTCGGGCTTGTTAACCCTTTCCCAAACAATCCCTGGTTTTTAAGGGTCTTGATTAGTAGCCTTTTGAAAACATTGTGGGAAAAGGAGAAAATGCTGGTTTTCTACCCTATCATAGACAGAAATCATCTTTTCAGCAAAAGTTGAATTGTCGTCCGTAAATGCTTTCAATTTGGTCTTGTCCAAAAGTTTGTCGTTTGGGAAAGGGTTAAAAGTCAACACTGTGTGGTATCGGGTTAAGCTTTTCTGATTTTACTGCGTCTGTTGGTTTTATAGGCCACATTAAATTTTATTATCCAATACTCATGAAATTCGGTTAGTATTTTTTTGTTCTGATAATATCGGGGACAACTTTGAAAGTGGTCAGGTCTGGTTGAAAATAAGCTCACCAGGTCAAATCTTAAGAAAATACTGTCTACACCTCATGGGCCACATTTTCAGTTCAACACCCATTAAATTTGATCAGAATGTTTGTCTTGATAATATCCCTAATGAGTTCATAATTGGTGATAAGGGAGTCACCAGGTCAAATCTTTAACTTTTTACCACATAATCCCGGCTTTTAACAGCCCTGAAAAAGAAGCCTTTTGATAACATTGTGGGGAAAAAGAGAAAATGCTGGTAACCAGCATTTTCTCCGTTTCCCACAATGTTTTCTACCCTTCCCAAACCAAATTTCATTTTTCAGTCACATTTATCTAGTCGTCTGCAAATGCTTTCAATTTGGACCAGTCTAAAATATTGTCGTTTGGTAATGGGTTAAACTTGCAGAGCCCCAGTAGCACAGTCGGTAGCATGCAGGACTTGGGAACAGGGGAAAGTGAGTTTGATCCCTGGCTCTGCCAATTTCTTTCCCTGGATTGATGATAATCATTGCTATGGGATTTATTCCCGTCACACCGCTGACTGTTCTTTTGACAATGATTATGTGCAAAAAAGCAGCCAGTGGCTTGGAAAGTAAATTGTGTGGAATACTGGTAAAAGAGACTCCAGAAAAGCATGGGCTGTGCACTAGCTGTTTCGATAGAACTGAAATAATGTTGAAAAATGGCATTTAACACCAAACAATCTAATCAGTCCAAGGCTAATTCCTTAAGAACTCCAATTTCCGTGACAACAAAATGGATTATTTTGTGCTCCAAGAGTTGAAGGCCATCAATTCTACCTCATGTGATATGTCATGCCTGTGAATTTATTTGAATCAACCTCAATTTCAGAATGTTTGTTTTCAGCGCTCCAGAGAAAAGGAGGTATTTTTGTTTCAAAATCGAAAATATTAATTATTCTCCACTAAACCCTATGTCATGGGTGCTCATTAGAATCGTCTCACCGTTACCAGCATTTTCTCCTTTTCCCACAATGTTTTCAAAAGACTACTTTTACAGGAGCATCAAAAGTAGGGATTGTATGGTAATGGGTTAACCCATTACCACACAATCCCTACTTTTGATGCCCCCGAAAAAGAAACCTTTGGAAAACATTGTGGGAAAAGGAGAAAATGCTGGTAACCAGCATTTTCTCCTTTTCTACAATGTCTTCTACCCTTCACAACACAAATTTCAAATTTTCAGTCACTTTTATTTTGTCGTCTGCAAATGCTTTCAATTCGGACAAGCCCAAAATATTGTCGTTTGGTAATGAGTTAAGTGTATTTATTTAGAGGTTAGTAAAGCAATACAGGGCCACAATGGCCATCTTGCTTTTGCTTTGTATATTGTGATAAAAGGAAAAAAAAAACACCCTTTCTTACGTGGTTGGCTGAATAAATTTTAGTGATATAAAGCTTCTTAACCCTTTCCCTAATGCCCGCCCGGGTGGCTCAGTGGTGAGCGTGTCAGACTCATGACCTGGTGGTTGTGAGTTCGATACCCGGTTGAGGCGAACTTTCTTTCAGGCGTATTTTCGCCTCTCACCTCTGCTGAAGCACGTGAGAAAAGTAGTCGGTGGCTTTGGAAAGAAAGTAGTGTAAGTACCGGTGTGAGAAAGCCAGGAAACACATGTGCGTCACTGACCGCCATGATATGACCTTAGCTGTTAAAGTGGCATTAAACCCCAATACAACCAACCAACCCTTTCCCTAACAATCCTTGGTTGTAACGACCCTACAAGATTTTCAAAATAATTGTGAGAAAAGGAGAAAATGCTTCTAACAAACATTTTCTCCATTTCTCACAATGTTTTCTATCCTGCTGGAAACAAATTTCAATTTTCCAGTTACGTTTATTTTGTCATCTGCAAGTGCTTTCAATTTGGACCAACCTAAAATTTTGTCAATTGGTAAAAGGTTATTGTGTCTGTTCTAATAATAGATCTTTTGTCTATTAGACGGGCGAGCAACACAAGGCCATTATGGTTCTCTTGTTCTATTTTCATAGCCTATATTGACGCCAAGGCAAACAGGATATACAGTATGGTGTAAATTCAACAGACAGAAAGTTACGTCAAAATTTCAACCTTCAGGTACTAGCTTCTTAGCTCATCTGATCACGAAGTGCTGAGATGAGATATTGTGATCGGTCGATGTTCAGGGTCTATCTGTCCAACTGTCTGTTTACCCACAATTTCTTTAAGCACCTTCTCCTCCTTAACCCATTACCACACAATCCCTACTTTTGACGCCCCTAAGAAAGAAGCCTTTTGAAAACACTATGGGAAAAGGAGAAAATGCTGGTAACCAGCATTTTCTCCTTTTCCCACAGTGTTTTCTACCCATCCCAGAACAAATTTCTATTTTTAAGTCACCTTTATTTTGTCGTCTGCAAATGCTTTCAAGTTGGACCAGTCTAAAAATTTTCTCGTGTGGTAATGAGTTAACCACTGGCCAATCATGATGAAACTTGGCAGGGATATTCCTTGGGTAAAGCTCTACCAAAGTTGTTTAACCCTTTACTACATAGATACTCATTTCTACGCATTGCTTGTAGGAGCCTTTGGAAAACATTGTGGCAAAAGGTGAAATTGCTCATAAGGAGCAATTTCACCTTTTGCCACAATGTTATCTGTGCTATTAAAAGGTATCATATACACATAAGAAACAGCTTCATCCTTGCTGTTATGTAGGGTTAATTAGAGATACCATAGAAATGCCTTATGGGGTAAAGGATTAAGAGATTGAATCCATCTATAACTCTGGTAGCCATGGCAAAAGAAAGGGAAAAAATATGCAAAAACTTTTTTTTCTTCTCTGAAACTAGAAGGCGTTGAGCTTTGATATTTTGCATATATAGCATCTCCTTGTGGACCTCTACCAAGTTTGTTCATATGATGCCTCTGGGGTTAAAACTGGGCCTTTCCCCGGGGTCACAAGTTCAAATATAGGAACCAAGAAGGAAAATTGTAAAATCCGTCTCTGAAAATGGAAGGCATGGAATTTTGATAATTGGTATGTAGTGTGTGTAGCATCTCCTAGTGGAGCTCTACTAAGTTTGTTCATATGTTGCCCATTGGGTCAAAACTGGCCCTACCCAAGGGGATCACAAGTTTGAACAGAGAAACCAAGAACGAAAATTGTAAAATTCTTCTTCTCACAAACTGCTTCGTGTAGAGCTTTGGTATTTGGTGTATAGCATCTCCTAGTGGACTTTAACCAATATTCTTCAAATGGTGCTACTGGGATCAAAACTGGCCCAGCCAGAGGGGCCACAATTTCAAACAAAGGAACAAAAAAGGAAATTCTTCTTTTCTAAAACTGGACGGCATAGGGATTTGTTGTTTGGTCTGTAGTGAACCTGTTCTTAGTTTGTTAGTCCACCTTAGCACAATGTGTTCAGTCAGTTTGAAATTAGGTCACATGGGGTAATAAACTAGGTCACTAGGCCAATTTAAAGAAATACCTTTTGGGCACTCTAGAGGTCACATTTATTGCTCAAATGACCTGAAATTTAGTCAGAATGTTTGTCTTGATGAAATCTCGACCATACCTGAATTGCCTAGATTCTTGGACCTTACTGCTTTCTACAATGTAAGCAGTTGGAATGATGCAGGCAGTCATACCTCCATTGTATTTCATTCAACTGGAAAAACTTTGTATTTTTCAGGCATTAGTCGACGACTTGGAAAACTATGGTCACAACTACCTAAAATTGAAAATTTGGTGAGTATATCCAGTGTTAGTTTTAGTTCAACTGCACATAGTGCTCAGGGTGAGCTATGGTGATTATCGTCCGGCGTCCGGCCATCTGTCAGTTCATGATCAATCACCTAAAAAATCTTCTCCTCTGAAACCAGCTTACAGATTTCAGTGATACTTAATAGAAATGATCCTTAGATGATGCACTTTCAGAATACTTCAAAGTATACTTCAAAGATTTGAATTCCATGAAGAACTCTGGTTGCCATGGCAACTAAGAGAAAAAACTTTAAAAAAAAAAAAATCTTCTTGTCCCAAACCATAAGAGCTAGAGCTTTCATATATGGCATGTAGCATCATCTAGTGACCCCTCTACCAAAATACTTCAAATTATGGCCTTGTTGTGGAAATTGGCCCTATGCTGTTGATTCTCAATTTTCACATAGAGATTACGAGGGAAATCTTTAAAAATATTCTTGTCCTAAATCCTATGGGCTACAGCTTTCATATTTGGCATGTAGCATCATCTGGTGGCCCTCTACCAAAATACTTCAAATTATGGGCCTAGTGTGAAGTTAGACCTATGTTACCAACATACTTTAAATGATTGTCCTTGCGTAATTGTGGAAATTGGCCCTTTGTCATGGGGTCACAGATTTTACACAATTTCACCTTTTGCCACAATGTTTTCCAAAGGCTCCTACAAGCAATGCATAGAAATGAGTATCTGTGGAGTAAAGGGTTAAGGGATTGGTTATATGACTATGTATTTACACGCATTTCCATTTCATTTCAGTTTAAGTGCACGATCTGCTCAAACACGTTTCTAAAGTACCGTCCAGCACAGCGGCACGTTCAAGAAAAACACTCTGGGTTCCGACACCATTGCCTGAAATGTAATAAACTTTTCAGGAGACGAAATTATAAACATGGTTGTGGTGTTTTGAAGAAACAAGACATGGACTTGTTATCTCCCGGGGGTGTTGGGGGAGCGGAGGCGTATATGTTGTTCAGAAAATGGAAGTTAAAGGTCCAACCTACCTTGATAAATTCCACCATAAACTCTTGTATTGATAAAAATGTACAGATATTACACCTGAGAAAAGAAAACTACCGGTAGACCTCTCCGAGTTTTGCATCACTACCAAGGTTCTTTCGCCTCTCCTGTCTACCCCAAAATGAAAAGTTAATGTTTCAACAGACCAAAATTCAGATATATTGGACACTGAGATGGACAATGAGAAACCGACGAAATTTGATAGAATCAGACAAAGCCAGACCGACAGCGACACAGACGACAATTCAGAAGACATGACAGACTAGTTATTGTAAACTTTACCGTGGTCTTTTTCTTATTTCCTTACTGCAAATGTATGACTGGTGAGTTAGTACACTCGTAGTATGGAAAAGTTAAAAAGTTGAGATAGGAATTTTAGAAATTGCCTTTCCTACCCGTTTGATGGTAAGTCAAAGTGGTCTGAGTAATGCAAATTCTATAAATTTGCAATGTAGATAGTTAGGTATTCTTGGTAACCTTGAAGTTAGGTTTAACAACCTGTTTGATTTTAGATTTTAGAATGTTTTCTTCGCTTTTGATGCTTTGATTGAATAGTCAAAGTACTGAATGCGACGCTAACCCCTTGTCTCGTGGTTTGGTTTCGTGATGGATTTGTTTAGCTACATCACAATAGATTCATTTGATATTGTCATGTACCGTATTAGATGTCAGACCTTTAAATATTATACTTCTGGTTGCCTTTGTAATACTGATTAAATAATCAAAGTACTGAAGGTACAGACTTCTCAACAGGAATCTAATTCGATTTTATGTCATTTGTTGACAGACATTGTACAGCTAATTGAAAATAGGTTAACCCATTACCACACGAGAAAAATTTAGACTGGTCCAAATTGAAAACATTTGCAGACGACAAAATATAGGTGACTGAAAAATCGAAATTTGTTCCTGGAAGAGTAGAAAACACTGTGGGAAATGGAGAAAATGCTGGTTACCAGCATTTTCTCCTTTTCCCACAGTGTTTTCAAAAGGCTTCTTTCTTGGGCGTCAAATGTAGGGATTGTGTGGTAATGGGTTAATTTTATTGATTGTGTTGAGAAGAACTAAGTTGTAATGTATTCATCCAATTAGCACTCCTTTAGAGGCATATTAAATCTATTTCTGTTTTGCACATAGTTCGCAGTCTAATTGCAATTGGTTTTTTTTTTTTTGTTAAAAACAAAATGCTTGGACTGTGTACTATTTTGATGAACTTGGTATGATTGAATACGTGTTCAGTAGATTCTGTATGTAAATTTAAATCATATATGTAAATTGCAGTTTTGGTAATGTCATTTTAATTGCTTTTCCTTTGAAACAGACTGTTATTGTCTTTTCTTGTTCTAGCATGTCTGATTCTGTAATTAGGATGCTTGAAGGAGAAAGAAAAAGAAAATGTTGTTTCTAGCTTGAAACTTGATTCTGAGTCATAACATTCAATAGTATAGAATGTTATTTATTAGTTACTGATACCTTGAAATGCTGTTGATTACTTTTCATGCAATGTTTCCTTTTTATCATGCAGCATTCAAATTTGAGGTCAAATTCCATATTTGGAAGGGGGCAATGTAACTTTTGTAGCCTGCCTTGTCTGATCTCTGCTGAATGATCGGCATGTTTGCAAAGCTTATCGCTCTTGTAATCATTGCCGATCTTTATTTGGAAACATTGAGCAAAGTTAAGGTCATTCTGGATAGATTACCACTCAATCCCTACTTTCGACGCCCCTGAGAAAGAAGCCTTTTGAAAACACTGTGGGAAAAGGAGAAAATGCTGGTAACCAGCATTTTCTCCTTTTCCCAAAGTGTTTTCTACCCTTTCCAGAACAAATTTCTATTTTTCAGTCACCTTCATTTTGTTGTCTGCAAATGCTTTCAATTTGGACCAGTCCAAAATTTTCTTGTGTGGTAATGAGTTAAATATTGTCTTTTTTTCTGAAGGAATGCTTTGTCGAAGTTTACCTTCGATCTAGTTCTTAAACATTCTGCTCTGTTTTTGATAAGTTTTCATGCATTGTGTGTAAATACTTCATTATTATATTACTTAGCCTAACTGCATCCAAGAAACTGCATATTTAAACCACGTCCGGCACCAGTACATTGCTGTTCCTTGTCCGAGACACAGAGTTTTGTCTTTCCGACGTGCGATTTGCTAAAATGATGTTATGGATGACGTCATTTTCTCCGTGTAAATACGCTGCTTCGCTCAGAGTATTTCTAGCTCTCATACACTGTGTTGGATGGGGTTTTCAACATAACTACAGATTTGTAGACTACAATATCTTCCAACAAACTTTCCTCCAAATCAAATGGACCAAATTTATTGGTAACATTTGAAAATGAGTCAGGAGGTAAGGAATTAGTGCCAAAGTTAAGTGTATTTTGGAAGACGTCATCGGAACCATGATGGAGCAACCGACGTCCTCCAAAATCCCCCAATAAACTCCATCTGATCTCTTTCTCCATTTGCAGTATAAATTCTCTATTGTTTGGTGTATAAGAAATTTGGAATAATTTGGAATTATTAAAGATTGTTAACTGTGATCAAATCCTACGTTTTAATTCAATTTCCACTATTTTCCAATTTCCTCAACCCCTCCTAGTTTCCTCCAATAACTGCCAAAAGACGGGTCTGGGACGAATCCATTGTAACAGAACTTGCTTACGGGTATTGGCGCTAACTAAATAACTTTGGAAGCATTTGGAGAAAAACCCGGAGTCTGTTAAAGACCCTTAGAACGAAAGCCTTTGAAAATGTTGCGGGAAAAGGAGCATTTTCTGCTTTTCCCACAATGTTTTCTTCCCTGCTGGAAACAAATTTTGAGTTTTTAATTAGGTTTATTTTGTCATCTGCAAGTGCTTTCAATTTGGACCTGTCTAAGATTTTGTTGTTTGGAAAAGGGTTAAAGGGGCTATTGGTTACAGCAAATAATTGCTCCTTTTCCAAAAATGCTTTCAGTCTTTCCTTTGCATTAACCAAATTATATTTATTTACTTTGTGATATCTTGCCACTTTTTAGCTCACCTGAGCACAACGTGCTCAAGGGGAGCTTTTAGGATCACCCGGTGTCCGTCGTCAACAATTCTGTAAACATCAACTCCTCCTAAACTGCTTGGCCAATTTGGACCAAACTTGGCTGAAATGTTCCTTGGGTGGTCCTCGTTAAAAATTGTTCGCAGAATTTCATTCCGTCAAAAACTCTGGTTGCCACGGCAACGAAATGGAATTTTTTAGGAAATTCTTTAAAAATCTTCTTCTCTGAAACCGCTGGCCAGATTTTAAAATAATTTCACACAGATGTTCCTTGGGTGACCCTTTTCAAAAATTGTTCGCGAAATTTTGATCTGCCAAGAAACATGGCTCTGGTGAATGGGGGCTTCTTGCATTATACAGAAATTAAGAAATTCTTAAAAGTTCTTCTTCTCTGAAACCGCTGGCCAGATTTTAAAAGAATTTCACACAGATGTTCCTTGGGTGACCCGTTTCATAAAGTGTTCGCGAAATTTTGATTTATCAAGAAACATAGCTCTGGTGAATGGGGGCTTCTTGCACTATACAGAAATGAAGAAATTCGTAAAAGTTCTTCTTCCCTGAAACCGCTGGCCAGATTTTAAAATAATTTCACACAGATGTTCCTTGGGTGACCCTTTTCAAAAACTGTTCGCGAAATTTTGATTCCCCAAGAAACATGGCTGGTCAGATTTTGGAAAATTTTCACAGAGATATTCCTTGGGTGACCCTTTTCAAAAATTGTTCGTGAAAGTTTGATTTGTCAAGAAACATTGCTCTGGTGAATGGGGGCTACTTGCACTGTACAGAAATTAAGAAACTCCTAAAAATTCTACTTTTTTGACACTGCTGGCCCGATTTTGAAAGGCCTTTTACAGGTGACCTTTTAAAAATTGCTTTGCAAAATAATGATTTTGTTTCCAGTGTTTCAATACCTTAAAAAAAAAAGGCTACGGTCCTCTCAAAAATTCAGGTGAGCGATCCAGGGCCATCTTGGCCCTCTTGTTTTACATTTAAGTGATGGAGAAGAACAGCCATAAGAATTGCCAAAAGACAATCCAAATTGAAAGCTGAAGAAAGAACTTTGGTACCAGCTGTTAATTATATAGTTCCTGAATTGATAGCTGGAGGAAAATCTAATATATCTCCAGAATCTAACTTGAAACTTGGAGAAAATGCTGAGGTACCAGCTGCTATAGGTCCTGAACCCAAATTGGTAGCCAAAGAAAGCGCTGGGATACCAGCTGATACATGCACACAATCCAATTTGATTGCTGAAGGAAGAACAGGAGTGCCAGCTCTTACCTTTAAAGAATCCAAACTTAAAGCTGGTGGAAATGCTAGGGTAGGTACTCATACTCACCATTACATGTACACAATCCAAATTGAAAGCGTAAAAAGGTTCTTTGGACACCAGCTTGTACATGTCGAAAATCCAAATTGAAAACTAGACGAAATGCTATGGTTATTAAAACTGTTGGTACAGATTTTTGTGATGCTATTTGACAAAAACCAACGGGAATCAAGCATCATGAATACCTCTTTACCATCCAACAAATTTATAGACTAGTCCAAATTGAAAGCATTTGCAGATGAAAAAATAAGTGTGACTGAAAAATTTGAAATTGATTTGGGAAGGGTAGAAAATGTGGGAAAAGGCGAAAATGCTGGTCACCAGCATTTTCTCCTTTTCCCACAATGTTTTCAAAAGTTTTTTTTTTTCCGGGGTCATTAAAAGTCTGGATTGAGTGATAAAGAGATACCCTTCAGTGCTTCTGTTTGTTGATAATCAACAAATACCAATGATTCAATCATTCTTGAGAAAGAAAAGAAATGTTATGGACATTACGGACCCTTGACAAGTGGCTGTAAATGCTTATTTTGAAAATCAAAGTACTGTTAGCACTGAAGGGCGATCATGGCACTTAATTCCATTTAATGGTTTTTCTCAAATCATGTCTAGCTTTGTTCACATTTTTCTTATCCACAAAACTTTGATATACTAAAAAACTACAATTACTTTCAGAGTAAAATGAGATCAGACAGCAGTAACCTGGCAACCAGAGTTTTTGAAGGAATCAAATTTTTTCAGGATCATTTCTGTAAAGTTTAATCAAAGTTGGATGGGTAGTTTCAGAGAAGATGTTTGAAGTAAAAGTTAACGCACGCACACAGGGACGCACAGAGGACACTGGGCCAGTTGAGCTAAAAATAGAATCTGTCTCCCGTTGGTATCCACCAAGGCCATAGTAAATCTCCAATTTCTCTTGTTGTCGGATGGTTTTCAACCACTGTGGTTATATGGATGCAAATTAAAAGGCTTTGGGAGTATAAGGATGATTTCTTTGCAATTTTTGTAAAAGTTTCGTCCTAAAATCTGAAGCACTACCTTTAATCCCAAACTAAAAGGGGTTAGAAGCAAGAAATAAATAGAAATAGACATTTTTCAGTGAAAGGTTATAAATTTTCAGTGAAAGATTGACCGGCATTACAAATGACGACAGATTTTGAACTGACTTTTATAGGTGACCTTTTCAAAATTGCTTGCCAAATAATGATTTTGTTTCAGAAATTTTAATACCTCAAAAAATTCAAGAAATAAATAGCCTTTCATTAAAACCCAGAACAGTTGATTACAGTAATTCCCCATGGTGTGTGCCCCCCCCCCCCCCATATAACAGTGCATTACAATATTATGCAAAGCTCGAGAAATTTAGGATAAATGTACTTAAATTACACCATATTTCAGTCCGGTTTAATGGAACTTACTGTTTAGTTAGCTAGGTTCAGCTTATTTTTGAAGAGTTACGGAAATTTTAAGATAAATTTCACTGGTCATGACTATGAATTATCTTATTTTATTTCATGCTTTCCAGTAGGATATCAAGAAATAGCAGTGAAAATATTTTTCGATCTTAACACTGGTATCACGAGTGAAAATACCGACTTTCACGTTCTTGTTGCCTAGGTAAATTGCATGTGCCTCACAACCAGATGGGAAATATGACGTCATATACCTTACATTTCTGGCGCTTTACGTAATATTGTAATGCGTTGCTATGCGGAAGGGGTATGCCACGGGGAATAACGGAAAAGAACTGCACTGGATTTTGATAAAGCTCCTCCCAAAAAGGGTTAAAAGCATGAAATAAATAGAATATTTGTTGTTGTTTTTTTCGGTGAAAGATCGAAATTTATTTCATCTCGTGAACACCATTGGTAATATTTTCACTAGTTGATGTGCCACTCATGAAAATATTACCGATGATGTCCACTCAATGAAGTAAATTTTGATCTTTTACTGAAAAAAAAAACAACAAATATCCTCTATGTATAATCCACCATTATTTTGAAATAAACTGCCGAAAAGCATGCAATAATGCTCATGATACAATCATTTTAACCCTTTACCACACAATCACGACTTTTAATGACCCTGAGAAAGGAACTTTTGAAAACATGGTTGGAAAAGGAGAAAATGCTGGTAACCAGCATTTTCTCCTTTTCCCACCATGTTTTCAACCCTTTCCAAATAAAATTTCAATTTTTGATTTACATCTATCTTGTTGTCTGCAAATGCTTTCAATTTGGACTAGTCCAAAATTTTGTCATTTCGGTAAAGAGTTAAGGCATCCAAGGCAACATTACTAATGTAGAAATTGTTTTCTTTGAACTTTCTCAAGTTGTCATAATATTTTGATAAAATAATTGTGTTTTTCATATTTTACACAGGTATTTGGCAAAGAACCTGTAGATGTGGCTGCTCATTTGAAGATGGTGGGAGAATCTCATAGTATCATTGGTAAAATTCTACAAGAGCAAACGGTAGGTACAAGAACAACAGGCCCGCCCGGGTGGCTCAGTGGTGAGCGTGTCGGACTCATGACCTGGTGGTTGTGAGTTCGATACCCGGTTGAGGCGAACTTTCTTTCCGGCGTATTTTCGCCCTTCACCTCTGCTGAAGCATGTGAGAAAAGTAGTCGGTGGCTTTGGAAAGAAAGTAGTGTGAGTACCGGTGTGAGATAGCCAGGAAACACATTGTGCGTCACCGACCGCCATGATATGACCTTAGCTGTTAAAGTGGCGTTAAACCCCAATACAACCAACCAACCAACAAGAACAACACCTACTCAGTTGTGTGAGCCATGCTGTGGAAAAAGGAATGCTTATTATTATACTGAAAGAAACTTCTGATCTGATTGGTTAACATGCCGGGAACATGTATCATGTTCCCTGGCAAAAACCATGTAAAACCAGTTTCCCTTTTGAGTGCCCCTTTAAAATCGCTACACGTGTAACACAACATCCAAAATGGCAGCGTGGATCGATCACAGGACTGCACATTTATGCACCAAACTGCATGTTTTAGTGACGTCAGTTTCCAGTGATGTCAGTTTTCATAGAATTGGGGCACACAGAAGGGAATTTCTTATTCGTCAGCATACTTGATTCATGGAATTTTAAAACAGGAAAATTTCGCTTAATGCGCTTCGAAAGGGTAAAACTGCAGTATAATAAATTCATTGTACGGTCAGGTGGCAGGGGACTTGGAAACTTGTTCACAGCTGTGGTGAATCATTTTGCCACCTGGCCTTCGCCTCGGGGCAACATGATTCACCACAGGCGTGAACAAGTTTCCAAGTCCCCTGCCACCTGACCGTACAACTAATAATGTGTCTGCATAAAGGGGCTTAATGTGTCTGCAAAAAGTATGGACCAAGGTTACCCTGCGCAGATGCACAGGCTGACCCAGGCCGAAACTTTCTGCTTTTGAACAATTTTCTGTATGTACAAGGACTACCGGTAGTCTGTCCCATAATTCACTCAATTTTTTTAAAAAGAAGTTGTTGTTGTTGTTATGGATCAATAAGTATTTTAGGGCTTTCTTGGTACTTTGGATCATGCCGATGCATTAACCCTTTACCAAATAATCCCTGGTTTTTACAACCCTGAGATAGAAGGCTTTTGAAAACATTGTGGAAAAGGGAGAAAATGCTGGTAACCAGCATTTTCTCCTTTTACCACAATGTTTTCAACCTGCTGGAAACTATTTCTATTTTTTAGGTTGAGCTTATTTTGTCGTGCTTTCAATTCCGACCAATCTAAAACTTTGTCATTTGGTGAAGAGTTAAGCCCCTTTTGCCAGAGCATGGTTCAATTTAACCCTTTCCAAAACAAGCCTTGGTTTTTACGTTTCTGCAGTAAAAGTCTTTTGAAAACACAGTGGGAAAAGGAGAAATTGCTCGTAACGAGCAATTTCTCCTTTTCCCACAGTGTTTTCTACCCTTTTTGAGAACTTTCTGCCATTTTCTCGAAATCAAAAATTTTCGTCTGCAAACTCTTTCGGTTTGGAAGGGTCCAAAATTTGTCGTTTGGGAAAGGGTTAATGAACTATGCTATGGGAAAAGGGGGTGTAATGGATTGTGTGTAACATTAGTAAGGACTGTGTGGTAATGGGTTAAACCCTCCTTTTCAGAGCATGTAGTGAGATAACTGTGCAGAACCTTTAGGGGAGGGGAGATTTAAGAATCCTGGGAAAGCAGCCCTTTGAAAACATTGTGGGATAAGGAATTGTTTTCTATCCTATCAAAGGAAAATTGCACTGTTTTAGCTACATTGAAATTGTTGTCTGCAAAGGCTTTCAAATTGGACAATGCTAACATTTTGTCGTAAAAGGTTAATTTGTCGTCTGCAAGTGCTTTCAATTTGGACGAGTCTAAAATGTTGTCGTTTGGTAATGGGTTAAAGGAGAGTAAGATAAGTGAATATGATTTGTGACCTGATGGTTGCAAGGTGGGTTTCTGGTTGAGCTAAACTTTCATTCGGGCAGTTTTTTACCTCTCACTTCTGATGCATGGAAGAAAAGTAGTCATTTGCTTGAATAAACTCTTAAACAAACAACAAAATTATAGACTGGTCCAAAATGAAAGCAGTTGCAGATGAGAAAATAAATGTGAGTAATCTATTTAAATTTGGTTTGCAGAGTGTAGAAAACATTATGGGAAAAGGAGAAAATGCTGGTTATCAGCATTTTTTCATTTCCCCACAATGTTTTCAAAAGCCTTCTTTCTCAGGATCGTAAAAAGTCAGGATTGTGTGCTAAAGAGTTAAAAAGTTATGTCATTAACAGTGTGAGAAAGCCAGAAAACACTGGCTGCCATGATGTGATGCTAGAAGTTAAAATGATGTTTAACGCTTATACAAATCAAAGATTTTTTTTTTCCCCAGGGTGAGATAGCTGTACAAGAATGCCTTTCTGTTCTCTTAGACTCAATGCTGTTGGCTGTAGCGCCACTGATGTGTTTGACATCTCTGTTGCCAGAGACAGACGGACTGCCTGAAAGAGTTCACCTGAAAAACTTGGACAACATCGCTTATTTCATGCCAGGCCTATAACTATGGGCCATCTATTTATAGCTTGGATGTTTTACCACACTATCCAGACTTTTAACGACCCCGAGAAAGACAGCCTTTTAAAAAAACATTGTCGGAAAAGGAGAAAATGCTGGTAACCAGCATTTTCTCCTTTTCCCACAAGGTTTTCTAACCATTCCAAATTAAATTTGATTGAAATTTATTTTGTCGTCTGCAAATGCTTTCAATTTGAGCAAGTCCAAAATTCTGTTGTTTAGTAAAGAGTTAAAAGAAAACAACTAGTGATTGCCACAGCCCATGCGCTGTTGTCTGGGTCGTGCAAAAAATGTGACATTTTGTAACATCTACATTATTCAAATTGATAGGTGAGTGCAACACTATTCTAAGTGCCTGTACATTGTACAGACACTTAGAATAGTGTTGCACTCACCTATCGAAATATCAAAAGGGAAACTCATACAAAAGAGGCAGGTTACCATCAAAATATTTAACCCTTTACTCCAATAGATACTCATTTCTACGCATTGCTTATATGAGCCTTCGGAAAACATTGTTGCAAAAGGTGAAATTGCTCGTGACGAGCAATTTCACCTTTTGCCACAATGTTTTCAATGCTATCAAAAAGTATCATATACACATAAGAAACGGCTTCATCCTTGCTCTTATTTAGGGTCAATTAGAGGTACCATAGGAATGCCTTATGGGGTAAAGCGTTAAACTGCAAAAACCCAACTTAAACTTTCAATTAGTCAAAATCTGATTAGCTAATAAAAATCCAGTACAGTTCTTTTTGGTTATTCCCTGTGGCGTACCCCCTCAGCATAACAACACATTTCAATATTACATCCAGCGCAAGAAATGTAAGCTAAATTTCATCATATTTCCATCTGGTTGTGAGGCAAGCCCATTTTATCTGGGTAACTTGTGCAAGGGAGCAACTATTTCCACCTTCAAATAAAGAGAATACAAAAAAATGGTATTTTCACTGGTTGTAACTATAAAGTATTGAAAAATATTCAACTGATATTTCTCGATAACCTACCGGAAAGGGTTAAGTGCACGTTGAAAGACGAAATTCAACTTTGAAAGAACAGAAAACATTGTAGAGGAAGGAGAGAAAAAAGAGGTTATCTTTGTTTTCTCCATTTCCCACAATACTTTGAAAAACATTTCCTATTTTTTCACAGTTGTTCAGTGAAGAATGAAGAAATAATCTTCCTATCGTGTTTTATTGTTCAATAAACCACAGTTGTGAGTTATGAGGCACAATAGATAATCCACGAGGGTGATAGCCCGTGTGGTTTATTTATTGCACCTCAGTACTCACAATGTGGTTTATCAAACGGTAAACCACGATAGAAAAAAGATTATTTCGATTCGGAAAGCATGAAACAAATATTATCAATAGAATTATTCACTACATGTTGTTTTAAGCAGCTTTTCAACATTGTTTGAGTTATGTCATGGCAACAGCTTCACCAGTTCATATTATCCTGGGTATCACCAGTAATAGGTTTTGGCTCTTCAGTGTCTTGCCCAAGGACACTCCCATGAAAAACTCGGTGGATCCAGTTGGAGCCACACAATTTGCTTTGGTAAAATTAAAACCATTGTGGGAAAAGGAGAAAATGCTGGTAACCAGCATTTTCTCCTTTTCCCACAATGGTTTTGAAAGGCTTTCTCAGGGTTGTTAAAAGTCAGGATTGTTAGTCAAGTGTTTTGTTTCATGTCAAATAAAGGTATATTTTTATATTGATAAAATCAAGTGTTTTTTTTTTTACATGTCCCAGAAACTAGTCCAGAATATGTCAGTTGTGTTGATTCAATACCAAACGACAAATTTTCAGGTTTGCCCAAATCCAAAGCATTTGCAGATGACAAAAGTGACAAAAAATTTGAAAGTTGTTTTGTGAAGGGTAGAAAACATTATGGGAATAGGAGAAAATGTTACCAGCATTTTTTCCTTTTCCCACTATGTTTTCTAAAGGCCACTTTTTTAGGGTCATCAAAAGTAGGGATTGTGTGTAATGGGTTGACACTTCGGCACTGCAATTTTTTCAACTCGAGCTTATATCCAGTAAAAAAGCAATCAGTACATTCAAGCATTAAATTTTTTACTGAATAGTATTGTTCATAGTTCCTTTCTCCTATCACATAGTAGTTTATCTTCGACTCTAACATGACACACAAACTCGGCTCTATAAACATAGTGCAAGGAAAGCGTGGTAAAATCTGCGACAATCCATGCAGAGTGACGTCATTCTATATAAAGTGTCGTCACACAATGAGTGGGTTATTCAATGGAACATAATCTTCATCCGCGTGTTTACTCCAAGTTGGAACTTGTTTTCCTTTCATTAAGAATTCGCCTGTTAGAATCGAAATAATTTTGTTTCTATTGTGGTTTATTATTCAATAAACCAGGTGAGTACTGAGGCACAATAAATAAACCACGAGGGTGATTATTTATTGTGCCTCATAACTCACAACTGTGGTTTATTGAACGATAAACCACAATAGGGAGAAGATTATTTATTAATTCTTCACTGAACAATATTGTGAAAAAATAGGAAACATTTTTGAAAGCAGTGTTGGAAATGGAGAGAACAAAAGCTGTTACCAAACAACCTCTTTTTCCTCTACAATGTTTTCTGTTCTTTCAAAGATGAATTTTGTCTTTTAATGTGCACTTAACGGCACGGCAACTGGAACAAGTAGCCTTCTTGTCAGATATGGAGACATAGCCCAGGCCTTTACTAGAGCACTTCATGTAAATGAGAGACTGGGACGCGTATTTCAACACAAATGCTTTGGCTCCAATCTATGTTGAAATTGTTCTCTGTGCTACATGTTGGAACTGAATTACTTTCAGTCTGATCTTCAATCTACCCTCCCCACTTTACGTAAACATTCCACTGCGATATAACTGAAATATTGTTGAAAATGGCATTTAACACCATATATTAACCCTTTCCCAAACAAGGCCTGGTTTTTACGTGTCTGCAGTAAAAGTCTTTGAAAACACTGTGGGTAAAGGAGAAATTGCTCGTAACGAGCAATTTCTCCTTTTCCCACAGTGTTTTCTACCCTTTTTGAGAACTTTCTGTAATTTTGTCGAAATCTAAAATTGTTGCCTGCAAACTCTTTCAGTTTGGAAGGGACCAAAATTTGTTGTTTGGGAAGGGTCAAACATTGTTGAGACACTTTTCAGGAAAGAGAAACCTTGAAATTGCATTTATGTAAGACTTGCTATTGACTGAAAATGTCCGTGGATTATTCTGCTCATAACCCTTTACCAAACAATCCCTGGTTTTTACAACCCTGAGATACAAGCTTATTGAAAACATTGTGGGAAAAGGAGAAAATGCTGGTTACCAGCATTTTCTCCTTTTCTCACAATGTTTTCTATCCTGCTGGAAATAAATTTAAATTTTTGAGTTATGTTTATTTTGTCTCCAAGTGCTGTCAATTTTGACCTGTCCAAAATTGTGTCGTTTGGTAAAGGGTTGAAGGGTTAACTTTTTACCACACAATCCCGAATTTTTACGGCCCTGATGAAGAAGCTTTTGAAAAGCGATTTAGGAAAAGGAGAATATGCTGGCAGTCATCTGGACAACTGATTGTTACATAATGCTACAACATCATTTTCATTTTTCAAAGCCATGGGTAATTGAACATTCACACAGTATACGTTCACCAAACTTCGGAAAGATCAGAACCTACCTCGCTCAGATGCCATTTCTGCTGCTTTCTGTGGAGGATATAGAACAAATATTTGAAGGAAAAAATGTTCTATGATCCTGCTTCGTGAGGGATTCAGCAGCAGCCAGTCACAGACAGGTTTGTACTCTATTAGCAAAAACGTCATTGGTGTGACACCGTTTATCACCAGTACGGCCTGACAGCAATTTTCCGAGGGTTGATATTTTGAAGAATGTTTTTGCTCATGATGCCGTTTTCTCCTGCTTTTGTGCAGGACATTGAACGTATATTTGAAGGGAAAAAATACTTGGCACTTACTTCGTCAGGGATTCAGCAGCAGTCAGTCGAAGACCAAAGGTTTTTTACTACATTTTCAATCCGCGAACAAAGTTACAGGTGTGACACCGATATAAGTACGGAATCAGCCGAGTTGTGACGAGTGACGGAGTTCCCATCGTCAAAACGCGGACGAAAGGGTCAGGCGATTTATTCTTTTTTTCAGAGTTGAAAAAGGATTTTTTTTTCAAAACACTTTACCATTTTTATGAAAATCTTTTAGTAAAATGGTTGGGAGTTTCTACTCCATTTGCTTTTTGATGTCTTGAAACTGCAATATAATGTAACACCATGCATTGCTAAGTTCTTAAGACACTGAGGAAAAAAGATCTTTCAAGCAATAGGGTAAAACAGCACCAAAAAAAATTGAACTTCAAAACTCTTTACCATTTTAGTGAAAATATTTTGGTAAAATGGTTGGGAGTTTCTGCACATTTGCTTTTTTATGTCTTGAAACTGCAATATAATGTAACAGCATGCATTGCTAATTTCTATAAACACTGAGGAAGAAAGGTCTTTCATACAATAGGGTAAAATAGGTAAAAAAAAAAAATAAATAATTTCAAAACTCTTTACCATTTTAATGAAAATATTTTGGTAAAATGGTTTCTGATACTGTTTATGGAGTAAATGCTTATTATGGATTTTAGTCATTTCCTTTGTTTCCAGTAGTGTTGTTCCTGCTGTTTGAATAGCAACCAAAATTGAAAATGTAATGAGGAAATTGTGCAACCATGTGAAGCAAAACATATCCGTTTGCCTATTTATTTACAAATATTTATTTCTTTTTCTCCATATTTTCTCACGTATTTGCTTCCCTTTGAGCTCTTCATTCGAATAATACCCGAATCAAGTTCTATGTTTCATTATACAGAAGATTGGCGAAATTGCAAACATTTAATGGTCTAAGGGAGACAACTCGCACTTTCTTAAATCTGCGTAAGTCCCAGAGTCGTCTCCCTTACAATTCTGAGCCGCCTAAAACCAAAGACGAATAAAATATGGTTCACGCTTATAGTTTGTGGAGACGATCGGCATTAAAAAAAAAAAAACTCTTACGCTTACTTATAATGGATTACTAATATTTTCACGATGGTAACATAAATATTTACGTTTCTAAAGGATTGCTATATAACCCAAAATCAAGAGAGGCGTAAAAGAATGATAATAATATTTTTAACCAGTTGGTAGTCTCCCTTGCACGTTATCTCGGTTTGTAAACGCAACAACCGCTACAATTCGAAGTTGTAAACTTGTGACGATTTATTTATACTGTTAAGCAGAATGTAAACATAATTCGGATTATTAAACATTCAAACAACATATAAATCGGTAGACGAAATTCTACCTAATAGATTATTGCACGTATACTTAAATATTTATAGAGAAAATGGGGATTCACATTGTCGAGGTCATGGTTGAACTAAAAGGGCAAAGCGTTTAAAATATTTTTTACTATGTACCGATATCTGTAGACTCCGGTATCACCATATATACACCGGTACATTTGATTGGCCGGAACTACTTTGACGTCAACATCATTGCCATCTATAGTTAAAACTGTACACAACCATTTTATTTCAAGCTACCAAAAAATCCCGGGAATTTCTAGCAGGGGAATCTGACAAGGCCGTGAAATGTGATCTTTTCAAAATTTTGATCATGAAAAATGTTTCTAAAAACTGTATGTTGATACATATTGAATGATTTCTTTCGTATATGTAAAAAAAAAAAACGAACCTTTTCCACAAGCCCTTTGATTTTGAATTAATAGCAAATTTTCCAAAACTCCTTACCATTACATATATTAAAAGATGGGAAGAGTTTCTACTTATTTGCTTTTCAGTGTCTGAAAAACTTGAACTTTATCTACAGCATACGGTGTTAAATTTTATGGTCATCCAGGAAGAAAGCTGTTGCAAGCATGGCGGGAAAAGTAATTCTTTTCTCGTAACTCTTTAGCATGTAAGCTTCATTATTTTTTTGTAAGATGATAAAGAGTTTCTACCTTTATGTTCAAGAAACTGAAATTTTATCCAACAGTGATTTGTGTGCATGTAAGATGGTACAGAGTATAGATCTACTTCTTCTTATACTTTCACAAAGACACCATGCATTGCTGTGTACTATAGACACTGAGGAAAAAAGACCTTTCAAACAATCGGGTAAAGCAGTACAAAAAAAAAAAAATGAATTTTAAAACACTTTACCATTTCAGTTAAAAGATTTTGGTAAAATGATTGGGAGTTTCTGAACATTTGCTTTTTTATGTCTTGAAACTGCAATATAATGTAACAGCATGTATTGCTAACTTCCATAAACACCGAGGAAGAAAGGTCTTTCATACAGTAGGGTAAAACAGGTAAAAAAAAAAATGAATTTCAAAACTCTTTACCATTTTAGCGAAAATATTTTGGTAACATGGTTTCTGATAAGTTGTTTGTGGAGTAAATGCTTATTATGGATTTGAGTCATTTCCTTTGTTTCCAGTAGTTTTGTTCCTGCTGTTTGAATAGCAACCAAAATTGAAAATCACGGTAATGAGGAAATTGTGCAGCCATGTGAAGCAAAACACATCTATTTGCCTATTTATTTACAAATATTTATTTCTTTTCCTCCATATTTCCTCACGTATTTGCTTCCCTTTGAGCTCTTCATTCGAATAATACCCGAATCAAGTTCTATGTTTCATTATACAGAAGACTGGCGAAATTGCAAACATTTAATGGTCTAAGGGAGACAACTCGTACTTTCTTAAATCTGCGTAAGTCCCAGAGTAGTCTCCCTTACAATTCTGAGCCGCCTAAAACCAAAGACGAATAAAATACGGTACTTGCTTATACTTTGTGGAGACGATCGGCATTAAAAAAAAAAAAACTCTTACGCTTACTTATAATGGTATTAATAATATTTTCACGATGGTAACATAAATATTTACGTTTCTGAAGGATTGCTATATAATCCAAAATCAAGAGAGGCGTAAAAGAATGATAATACTATTTTTAACCAGTCGGTAGTCTCCCTTGCACTTTATCTGGGTTTGTAAACGCAACAACCGCTACAATTCGAAATTGTAAGTGACGATTTATTTATACTGTTAAGCAGAATGTAAACATAATTCGGATTATTAAACATTCAAACAACATATAAATCGGTAGACGAAATTCTACCTAATAGATTATTGCACGTATACTTAAATATTTAAAAAGAAAATGGGGATTCACATTGTCAAGGTCATGGTTGAACTAAAAGGGCAAAGCGTTTAAATTATTTTTTACTATGTACCGATATCCGTAGACTCCGGTATCACCGTATATACACCGGTACATTTGATTGGCCGGAACTACTTTGACGTCAACCTCAATGCCATCAATAGTTAAAACTGTACAACCATTTTAGTTCAAGCTCTATTCTATGGTCGGAAACAACATTGCTTGAACTAAAATGGTTGTACAGTTTTAACTATAGATGGCAGCGAAGATGACGTCAAAGTAGTACCGGTCACTCAAATGTACCGGTGTAAATATACGGTGATACCGGTGTACGGATATCGGTACATAGCAAAAATATTTTAACCGCTTTGCCTTTTTAGTTCAACCATGACCTCGACAATGTGAATCCCCATTTTCTTTATAAATATTTAAGTATACGTGCAATAATCTATTAGATAGAATTTTGTCTACCGATTTATATGTTGTTTGAATGTTTAATAATCCGAATTATGTTTACATTCTGCTTAACGATATAAATAAATCGTCACTTACAACTTCGAATTGTAGCGGTTGTTGCGAGATAACGTGTAAGGGAGACTACCCACTGGTTAAAAATAGTATTATCATTCTTTTACGCCTCTCTTGATTTTGGATTATATAGCCATCCTTCAGAAACGTAAATATTTATGTTACCATCGTGAAAATATTAGTAATCCATTATAAGTAAGCGTAAGAGTTTTTTTTTTTTTAATGCCGATCGTCTCCACAAACTATAAGCAAGTACCGTATTTTATTCGTCTTTGGTTTTAGGCGGCTCAGAATTGTAAGGGAGACTACTCTGGGACTTACGCAGATTTAAGAAAGTACGAGTTGTCTCCCTTAGACCATTAAATGTTTGCAATTTCGCCAGTCTTCTGTATAATGAAACATAGAACTTGATTCGGGTATTATTCGAATGAAGAGCTCAAAGGGAAGCAAATACGTGAGAAAATATGGAGAAAAAGAAATAAATATTTGTAAATAAATAGGTAAATGGATGTGTTTTGCTTCACATGGTTGCACAATTTCCTCATTACCGTGATTTTCTATTTTGGTTGCTATTCAAACAGCAGGAACAAAACTACTGGAAACAAAGGAAATGACTCAAATCCATAATAAGCATTAACTCCACAAACAGTATCAGAAACCATGTTACCAAAATATTTTCATTAAAATGGTAAAGAGTTTTGAAATTCATTTTTTCTTTTCTTTTTTTTTTTTTTTTTTTTGTTTTTCTGTTTTACCCTATTGTATGAAAGACCTTTCTTCCTCAGTGGTACTGTTTTACCCTATTGTTTGAAATATCCTTTTTCCTCGGTGTCTTAAGAACTTAGCAATGCATGGTTTTACATAATATTGCAGTTTCAAGGCATCAAAAAGCAAATGGAGTAGAAACTCCCAACCATTTTACCAAAATATTTTCACTAAAATGGTGAAGTGTTTTGAAATTCAATTTTTTTTTGTACTGCTTTACCCTATTGTTTGAAAAATCTTTTTTCCTCAGTGTCTATAGTACTAAGCAATGCATGCTGTTACAATATATTGCAGTTTCAAGACATCAAAAAGCAAATTGAGTAGAAACTCCCAACCATTTTACCAAAATATTTTCATTAAAATGGTAAAGTGTTTTGAAAAAAAAAAAAAATCCTTTTTCAACTCTTTGTCTTTGAGAAAGTATAAGAAGAAGTAGGTCTATACTCTGTACCATCTTACATGCACACAAATCACTGTTGGATAAAATTTCGGTTTCTTGAACATAAAGGTAGAAACTCTTTACCATCTTACAAAAAAAAAAAAATGAAGCTTACATGCTAAAGTGTTTCGAGAAAAGAAAAGAATTACTTTTCCAGCAATGCTTGCAACAGCTTTCTTCCTGAATGACCATAAAATTTAACACCGTATGCTGTAGATAAAGTTCAAGTTTTTCAGACACTGAAAAGCAAATAAGTAGAAACTCTTCCCATCTTTTAATATATTTAATGGTAAGGAGTTTCGGAGAATTTGCTATTAATTCAAAATCAAAGGGCTTGTGGAAAAGGTTTGATTTTTTTGCACATATTCGAAAGAAATCATTCGATATGTATCAACATAGAGTTTTTAGAAACATTTTTATGATCAAAATTTTGAAAAGATCAAATTTTGACGGCCTTGTAAGATTCCCCTGCTACAAATTCCCTGGATTTTTTGGTAGCGGACAAAAAATAGTTCGCATGTTAAACATATGTCTTTTGATGTTTCCAAGATGAAAAATAGTGACCTCTTGAATCTAAAACTACAAGGAAATATATTACACTGTATACTTCTAACAATATTAAATAGCCGTATTCAATTTCTTTCAAACCGTACAACCATCGAAAAATGAAAAAAAAAAAAATCGCCTGACCATTTTAGTTCGACCGTCTATAGATCGGCGAAGAGAGGAAGACGCTGAAAGGACAATTTGAGTCCTGTTGCGAAGCAAACCCTGCGAAAAAGTGTTTATCAACTTTATTCCATGAAGAAACAAATTTATTTACATTTTAAATAACTCAGAAACTTTGGTCCTACAGACAGCTCGTATAGTATACTGAGTATACCCGAAATTGACAATTTTGCAAGTTCGGTCCATAACAACATCGACCCATAGCAAATTTTCAAAGTTTTTGAGTAGCAGAACCAGAAGATGTAAAAGAAATTTATATTTGCTGTAGGATAACAAAAACATACATGCATTTGATTGACATCATAGTTGTATCTATGTTTTAACCATTTACCAAACAATCCCTGGTTTTTACAACTCTGATACTGTATAAAAACCGTTTGAAAACATTGTGGGAAAAATGAGAAAATGCTGGTTACCAGCATTTTCTCCTTTTCCAACAATGTTTTCCATCCTGCTGAAAACAAATTTCAATTTTTTAATCACATTTATTTTGACGTCTGCAGGTGCTTTCAATTTGGACCAATCTAAGATTTTGTTGTTTGCTGAATGATTTACCACACAAAACAAGACTTATGACCCTGGGAAATATATGCCTAATTGAAATTTTTACAGTTTTTAACTGCGCAGCCTTGCTTGTGAATGCAACTACCTCAAAGTTTCTATATGGAATTTTGATGAAACTTGATGAAAGTCATTAACATTATTGGTAGGGGAACAAGACAATTCCCCGACAAGACAGTTCCCTGACACGCCTTTTTGAGACAGTTCCCCGACAAAATTGAAGACAGTTCCCCGACACTTTTGAAGACAGTTCCCCGACACTTTTCTTTATTAATGTATTGAATAGATTTTTATTTTAAAATAATTTTTATAGATATTATTTGAAATGAATGAAGTAAATTTAAATGTTGGTGGCTATTAAATTGCGTAGTTATGACCAATTTAGGGAGGACGATATATTGTGACTGGACTGTTTGTTGCCACATTAATAAGTAGTCTGCGACCTGAGTATTGGGTTCTGAAATGCATTTTAACATGTATTATTTATGTGATGTATGTGCTATAAATTTCTTAAATCAAGTTTATAAATATTTTATACTTTTTGTTCATTCTCGTTGGACTGTATAACATTAACAGTCATATTACCCCTGTCCATAAGGGCACAATTTACAGCGGATCTACATTTGTAGTATCTATTTCATTACTTGCCAGTTATTTCAGTTGCTCCGGAAGTAAGCAACAAGTGGACAAATGTAAAAAAAATTACCTTAAACCTAGGCCTACAAGTATTTCAAATCCAACACTGGGATAATCATTTTTTAGTAATCAAATAGATCCACACGTATTCATTTACCAAACATTTCCGAACTGAGTGATCATCAGTAATCAAAGTGGATGAATACTCTCATTTATTCACAATCCTTTCACAATTACAAAAAAAAGAACCTATTACTTTTCCTTAAAATATATAGATATCGATGATAGCTGTCGATGAAAATCAAGCTTGCCAATAATGAATGTGTTGAGGAACTGTCTTCAAAAGTGTTGGGGAACTGTCTTCAATTTTGTCGGGGAACTGTCTCGAAAAGGTGTGTTGGGGAACTGTCTTGTCGGGGAATTGTCTTGAAACCATGGGTAGATATTCTTATGAACAAAGTCCGTAACAAAAAGAAACTAATGAACAAAATTTTATGGCAGAAATACAGGGACCAGGCACGATTCAAACCTAGAACGTCCGGATGAAAGGCCAATACCATAACCACTGAACGAAAGAGAATTCTTCCTAACACAGTTGTTAGGTATTGTATTTAAACCCAAATGAAGCCATGCATGAAGAGTGGTTGCCTGTAACACACACCCTCTTAATGTAATCATTTATAAATGACTCAAACCCTTTTTGTGCAGAAAGTCTGTTTTCGGAAAAGAATTGGCATTAACCCATTACCACACAATCCCTACTTCTGACGCCCCTGAGAAAGAAACCCTTAGAAAACATTGTGGGAAAAGGAGAAAATGCTGGTAACCAGCATTTTCTCCTTTTCCCACAATGTTTTCTACCCTTCACAAAACATATTTCAAATTTTCAGTCACTTTTATTTTGTCGTCTGCAAATGCTTTCGATTTGGACAAGCCTTAAACATTGTCGTTTGGTAATGAGTAAATGGCTCAATGACCAATCCCACACAAGCCCCCATCTTACAAAGTCTGTAACAAAAAATAAGGAATGAACAAATGCATGACAGAATGACAGGGACCAGGCAGAATTCGAACCTAGAATGCCTGGATAAAAGGCCAACACTATTACTACTGACTTAAATTGTATTTAAAACCAGGATGAAGCCATGGATGAAGGAGTGGTCTCTCATTCTATAAATTCTGACAATACAGAAGTTGAGAGTAAAGAGAAAACAGTGCAAGAATCAATGATGGCTAGTCAAAAGGATGATTATACTCAATCAAAGCAAACTTTTGTGATGGCAAATGAAGAGTTCATTGTTACAATTAATCCTGAATATGAGGATGACATACACAATGCAAGTTTTTCAAATGAAAAAGCCATAAGTAAGGAGAACATTCCACAGAAATCTACAATGGCCAGTCCAGTGTATGGAAACACTCAACAGATACAGTGTGTACAACCTGCCATATTTAAAACTGAACCTGAAGTCACAGTTGATGTTATCAGCTGTGCTACTGAAAAAGCCAACATTATGGAAGAGAGTTCACACATAAAGACAGAAACAAGTCCAGAAAATAGTGGTACTCAGTTGAAACAGTATCTTCACACTCATAGTCAACCTGTCTCTGTTGAGGTCAAAATTGAACAAGAAATGACAAATACCGGACCAGTAGATGGCTCCACTCATCTTGAACAGGTTTCACAGTTACCTAGTCAAACCTTCAAAATAAAAACTGAACCTGAAAGTGAGACTGAATACAATTACTGTGATGCATCAGATAGAATTTGTTGTGAACCAGATAAAGATTCTATAACGGGTAATTCTGACATTAGTCATAGTGAACTGGACAGAGATAATCTTATAGATATTCCTGATAGTCTGAAAAATATAGTGGAAGATTTTGAAGTGAGACCAAATCCAGCTACCAATAGATGGGCAATCGATAAAGGAGGGAAACTTAGTAGTATAGATTTTCCCACAGAAATGCCAAGATTTGGTGAGTCACACTTAACTCATTACCAAACGACAATATTTTAGGTTTGTCCATATCAAAAGCATTTGCAGATGACAAAGTAAAAGTGACTGAAAATCTGAAATTTGTTTTGTGAAGGATAGAAAACATTGTGGGAAAAGGAGAAAATACTGGTAATAGGTTAACACTGTATTTATGCTGGAAATTTTCTAACTATTCAACTGGCCAACATCTTGCAAGAATATTTTGTGTTTGTAAGCTTGCTTAGCTTTTGCATTACCTATTTAATCATATAGATCTATATATATATGAATATATTTCCATATTTTACCTATGTAAACATCTGTCCATATTTCACATTCATCGGTATATTTTCTACTTTGAAGTTCCTAACCACTTAACTCTGTACCAAATGACAACATTTTAGACTGGTCCAAATTGAAAGCAAGCGCAGACCACAAATTAAACGTAACTAAAAAATTGAAATTTGTTTCCAGCAGGGTAGAAAACATTGTGGAAAAAGGAGCAAATGCTGGATATATTAATGCTGGACTATAGTAAGATGTACTTGTTTATTAAAACTTCAGTTACAACATCAAAATGTGTGAGGGAGAAGCCATGGAAGTTCGTTGAGGATAAAACTGAAGACAAAAATAATAGGGCACAAGTGGATCTTGGTTTATTACCTTTGCATGGCCAAGATGGTGAGATTGATGAAGTATTTAGAAAATATGGAGGGGCACGATCAGAAAGGGTAAATTTGTTTTAATTCTTGCACCACGTATTTATTTATAAAGTATTTCGTTAGTTTATTCGTACAAACAGGATAGTCCGAACAAATACAAAGCTGAAATACAAACTGCATTTGGCGGGAATGCAGACAAGATCCTCGTTTTTCTTTCGAGGTTTAAAAGACCCAACACCATAACCACTGAGCTAGAGATATCTCCCTAACACAGCTGTTAGGTATTGTATTTAAATCGGGACGAAGCCATGTATGAAGGAGTGGTCTCCTATAACACATCCTCTCTTAACCCTTTACTCCATAGAAACCCATTTCTACGCATTGCTTGTCGGAGCCTTTTGAAAACATTGTGACAAAAGGCGAAATTGCTCCTGACGAGCAATTTCACCTTTTGCCACAATGTTTTCTACACTATCAAAAGGTGTCATATACACATAAAAAACTGCTTCATCCTTGCTGTTACTTAGGGTCAATTAGAGATACCATAGAAATGCCTTATGGGGTAAAGGGTTAAAGTCATCATTAATTTTATTGATGACTCAAAGCCTTATTAGGCAGAAAGCCCGTTTTTGGACAACAAATGGGATTAATGGCTCAATGGCTAATTCTGGACCAGCCCCCATTTAATACATAAACATGAAAGTTTGCACTAGATGCATAGCTGAAATATAAACCACATCTGGCTGGTTTCAAACCCATGCGGACAAGATCCTCATGTTTTCGAGATTTAAAAGACCAACACCATAACCACTGAGGGAGACAGTCCCAGACACAATTGTTAGGTATTGTATTTTAATCAGGATGAATTGTATGTCAATCAGGATGAATTGTATTTCAATCAGGATGAATTGTATTTCAATCAGAATGAATTGTATGTCAATCAGGATGAATTGTATTTCAATCAGGATGAAGCCATGCATAAAGGACTGGTTGCCTGTAATATCATTACCTTTCAACCTTGTTCATTTTGAAAGCATTTGAAGATGACAAACATGGCTCAAAATATAGCATTTTCTTTGAAAGGGTAAAACAACACTGTTCAGAAAGAAGAAAACACTAGTCACTTGCATTTTCGTCCAGCATTGTTGTGTTTCTAAAAGTCCTCTCTAGGTTTGTACAAGTTAAGATGTAAAGAGAGATTTATAATATTACTACTCGTTTAGTCCCTACCACAGACCTTAGAGTTGTCCAAATTATATTAACTCATTACCTATTGACGAAATTGTCCTACACCCAGTTGAGGCATATCAGTTTGCTCAGAGCTGAAGCTGATTAATTAAATATACTTATGAATCTTTTCCACAAATTTTATGACTTTCTTGCAGGCTCGCAAAAAGTCTGCAAAAGTTCTAGAAATGGAAGAATTTGAAAAAGCAGCAAGAAAGAGGTGGAAAAAAGAAGTTGGGCAAAAGAGCATCTCTCCTATTCAGAATCTCCTGCCAAAAAAACAGAAATCCCCAATATCACTCGACCTTGCCATAACGTCACCACAGTCCATGACAAAACTGATTACATCAAATTTGCTAATGCCTACAAACCTTATGCAAACACAGATTAGTCCACCAAAGAATGATACTCGCCCAAAATCACCTATTCCTGTTCCAGTGCATTTGGTAAAAGGAAAAAGCAAAACTCTTGTCAAACATCTTTTATACTCCCCAACAGATGCTTCAAGTTATCTCATTCCATCTACACCAACTTCTGACAAACCCCAGAGTAGGGATATTGATGGAAAAGACGAAACACCGAAGGTAAAGAAAGTCATAAAGATAATAAAGTCAAAAGTGATGGTGGAAAAGAAGTCACCAACAGAATTAACAATCCCTACAATATCCACTTTACCAACCCCAAATGTAATTCATGTTGAATCAGTGAGCAGAGCTGGTAATAAGATAAAGCCTGAAACTGTAATTGTTTCCGGCTGGAAGAGGAAGATATCGAAAATCAAGCTTGAGCAGGGAAAAGAAGCTACGGTAAATTACGAGTATGAGGCAGATGTTCAAGGTTTTTCTAGTGAATCTTATGAAGACTCTGTTGTAAGGTTGGAAGGTGAAAGTTTGGAAATTCCAGTTGAAGTTCTTGAGCGTAAACCAAAGCCAGCAAAGAAGAAAAAGTTGGTGCGCACGGTTACAGAAGCTCTTGCAGAAACGCCAAAATCTAGTGAGTTTTCTTGTTTGTCCTTTGGCTCTTTACCACACAATCCCGAGTTTTAACGACCCTTAGGAGAAGGCCTTTCGAAAACATTGTGGGAAAAGGAGAAAATGCTGGTAACAAGCATTTTCTCCTTTTCCCACAATGTTTTCTTCCAGTCTGAAATCAGATTTCTATTTTTAAGCCATATTTATTTTGTCATCTGCAAATGCTTTGAATTTGGACAAGTCTAAAATTTTGTCATTAACATTTGACTCTCTACCACATAATCCTGAGTTTTATCAACTCTTGGAAAGAGGCCCTTTGAAAACATTGTGGGAAAAGAAGAAAATGCTGTTTACTAGTATTTTCTTCTTTTCCCCACAATGTTATTTATTTTTTTTTTTTTCAAAAGACACATTTTATGTATTGAGTAGTACATGATATGGCTTGTAACAGGCAAAAAGGGGCATTCGGACATGTTGCAAAAGTGTCGTTTCAGATCAGCCTGAGCAGTCCCCGCAGGGTAATCTGAGACAGTGCTTTATGATGACGTTACAATTTGTGCTATTTAGACTTAGAACTGCAAAGCAGAAAATTACCTAGAAACAGAAAGTGTCGTATCGGATTAGCCTGCGGTGATTGCACAGCCTGATTGTATTGTGCAGTAAATAGTTAACCAAGCAATTTTCCCGAGTTTTGATGATTTTGAGAACTCTTGACTTTATACTCTTTACCAAACAAGCCCTGGGCCCGTATTCACCTAACCGTTCTTAAGAATGTTCTTATTCTTATTCTCAAGAATTTTCTCAATTTTCCATTCTTAGGCTCAAGTATGTATTTCACCAAACCGTTCTTGAATGACTTTAGAACACTCTAAATATTTAGACTATTCTTAAGGATTCTAAGTCTACTTACTACCATGCTCAAGAACTCTTCTTAACGAGAAAAAAAAAATGGCTGCCCTTTGACATATCAATCATATTAGAGAAATTGAACATCTCATTTATGGACGGGGAAGAAGATCGACAGACTGGCAGAGCCCATTGGAGATTATTAACTGCTGGCAAGATATTAACTAGATACCGTTTTCTGTGGCATACCACTTTATTTCTATTTCAAGAATTTGGAAATTAACTTGAGTTCAGTAACGAAAGAAACTCTCCGTTACCTGTGGTGTACCAAGAACTTGTAACACAGATTTTTCACTACGGGTAGCATTCAGCTAGTGATAGGTGATCTAATAGGTATCTCCCAGCTGATAGTCTCACAGACCTGTCGGAGAGTAGCCCCAACATTGGCAACTACAGCCAGAAAATATATTAACTTTCCCAGGGCTCAAGAGGCAGCGATCATGAAGCGGAGATTCAGGCAGTTGCAGGTTTGTGTCTGTCTAATTAACTCTGTACCAAACGACAAATTTTTAGAATGGTTCAAATTGAAAGCATTTGCAGACAACAAAATGAAAGTGACTGGAAAGTGCAAATTTGTTTTGTGAAGGGTAGTGAGAGAATGCTGGTTACCATGGAATCACAGATGGAATTACAGCTGGTTACGATGGAATCACAGATAATTCGCTCCAAAGACAACTTGCCCCAAGACAATTTGCCCCACATTTAGAAGACAAGTCACCCAAAAGTAAGGGACAACTTGCTCCACATCGAAGACAAGTCGCCTCAGGTTTATGAAAACTTGGACTAGCTCACAGATTTTGAAGAATTTTGCCAAATTTAAACAATGATCGATTCATTGATTAGTCGGCAATTTCTCCTCAGGCTGCATCTTTTGAGTGTTTTAATTTCATGGCACCACAGCAGGTAATTGATCCAAACAGTCTGGACTGGTGCTCACTGACTGCTTGAATCAAAGTCATCCCTTTGGCTGTGGTCCATCAAGCCTTTTTGAGTGGGGTAGACTCCATATTTGTGAGAAACAGACAATATTAGCTGTAACGTTTTGCGTCTGCGCTTTCTCAGTACTTGGGAACCGCCCCGGTGCGTGGCTGCTTACCCTATGTACAAACATTTTAAATTGAGACCGTTCTAAACTGCGTTGGTGAATACATACATAAGAACTGGCTTGGAAAAGTCTAGACTTGAGGAAGAATTCTCATTCTTAGTCTAGCATTTAGAGAAGTTTGGTGAATATGGGCCTTGGTTTTGACGACTCTAGGGAGAAAAGCTCTTGAAAGCTGGTTACCAGCATTTTCTCCTTTTCCCTGACAAGGTTTTCTATCCTATCAGAGACAAATTTCATAAATTGAGACGCTTTTAATTTGTTGTCTGCAAATGCTTTCAATATTGACCAGTCTAACATTTTGTCGTTTGAAAAAGAGTTTAAACATTAATGAAAAGGGAGATATTGCCTATATGAAGCAATTTCTGTTTTCCCATTATGTTTTTTACACCATCAAAAATAATTTCTATCATTTATGCAACTTTTAACTTATTACCAAACGACAAAATTTTAGAATGGTTCAAATTGAAAGCATTTGCAGACGACAAAATAAAGGTGACTGAAAAATTGAAATTTGTTTTGGGAAGGGTAGAAAACACTGTGGGAAAAGGAGAAAATGCTGGTTACCAGCATTTTCTCCTTTTCCTACAGTGTTTTCAAAAGGCTTCTTTCTTAGGGGGGTCAAAAGTAGGGATTTGTGTGGTAATGGGTTAATTTGTCATCTGCAAATGCTTTGGTTTTGTCAAGTCCAGAATTCATCCTTTTTATACACAGTATGGCTGGAAAATTATGGAATGGCCCTTGTTGTCCGTTTTCTTTTAGAAAAACCTGGAGATTGAGACAGAGGAGGTTCCTATGAATGCTTACTGAATTTTGAACCTGGTGTGCAAAGCACAGCTTAACCATTTTCTAAAACAGCATTATACTAGACTTGGCCCAAATTAAAAGCATTTGCAGACAACAAATTAGAATTGTTTCTGAAAGGATAGAAAACATTTTGGGAAAAGGAGAAAATGCTGGTTACCGGCATTTTCTCCCTTTCCCACAATGTTTTCAAAAAGCTTCTTTCTCAGGGGTGTTTAAAACTAGGGATTGTGTAGTGAAGGATAAACTATCGATGAACATGTTTTGTTTGAAGCATACAAAGTGTTTATTATTATTCTGTAAAGATATTTCGACAATCTGATTGGATAATGTGTCCAGAACATTTATTTATGTACACCTTCAATACAACATCCAAAATGGTAGCATCGATGGATACTAGCTGCCCACAAGACAAAAACATACAGGGTAGCCTACACCATATTATTACTAGTTTCCGTTGATGTTTGTCATTTAACTGGAAAGAAATGGATTATTTTTGAAAAGAAATGAATATAAACAAAGTTACATAATTATTATCATTGTTGACATGGATACAGAGTGTTAAAAAGAGCCATCCCTTTGTAAGGCAAACAAACTGTGAAGTGTTGCATTGGTTGTCTATCACAGTGACATCATCAAGTTTGTGCACCAAACAGCACTTTTTACCCAGGTTTTGGTGATGTCTGTTTTGAGTGACGTCAGTTTTCATTGAATTTGGGCACTCAGACGAGAAGTTCTTCTTTATCAGGATAATCAATTCATGAGAATATAAAAATAGGGAAATTCTGCCGAAAACACATGGGAATGGTAAAACTTTGCAGTGTAATAAGATTGTTGTACAGTCAGGTGGCAAGAGAGTTGGAAACTTGTTCTTGGCTGTGGTGAATCATGTTGCCCTGAGCTGAAAAGGCTTGGAGTGACATGATTCGCCACAGCCATGAACAGGAGGCTTGGGGCAACATGATTCACTACAGCCATGAGCAAGTTTCTAAGTCCTCTGCAAAGTGGTGAAATGATTTGCAACAGTGGTGAACAAGTTTCCAAGTCTCCTGCCACCTGGCCATACAAGTAATATGTATTATCATAATGCAAAGAAATTTCTCGTGATCTGATTGGTTAACATGGTAGGTACATATACATGTATATCATGTACCTTTGCAAAAACCATGTAAAGCCAGTTTCCCTTTTTAGTGACCCGTAAACACCACTATAATTGCAACACAACATCCAAAATGGTGGCGTTGATCGATTACCAGACTGGATGTTATATGCACCAAAGTGCATGTTTTAGTGACATCATTTTCCATTGACTTCAGTTTTCATAGAATATGAGCACTCAGAAGGGAATTTCAATTTCGTCAGCATACTCGATTCGTGAGATTATAAAGCAGGAAAATTTCACTTAACCCTTTACCAAACAGCAAAATTATAGACTTGTCCAAATTGAAAGCATGTGCAGACGACACATTAAATGTGACTGAAAAATTAAAATTTGGTTTGGAAAGGATAGAAAACATTGTGGGAAAAGGAGAAAATGCTGGTTACCAGCATTTTCTCCTTTTCCTACAATGTTTTCAAAAGGCTTTTTTTTCAGGGTCGTTAAAAGTCGGGATTGTGTGGTAAAGAGTTAACAGGCTTTGAAAGGGTAAAACTTTGCAGTATAATAAATTTGTTGTACGGTCAGGTGGCAGGGGACTTGGAAACTTGTTCATGGCTGTGTCGAATCATGTCGCCACCTCTCCTTCGGCTTGGGACGATATGATTCACCACAGCAGTGAACAAGTTTCCAAGTCCCCTGCCACATGACTGTATAACTAATAATGTGTATAAAATGGATCTTTACAGAATTGCTGTCTAAATCAACCGAGTATCCAAAAAAGAAGCAGAAGAAAGTGAAGGAAATCATTAAAGAATGTGCAAAGGTAATATATTCATGAATTATGTCTCTAAAGTTCTTGAACAATATGTATATAATGAATACAAAATGAGCTGTATTACTTTTTAGCTCACCTGAGCAAGAAGTGCTCAAGATGAGCTTTTGTGTGCTCAATAATATTTACCTTGTGTGCATTCTAGAGGCCACATTTAGAACTAGGACACAGTGTTTGTATTGATATCTGGGCCAAGTTCATTCTGGGATGGTGTTGGGTCAAAAAGTAGGGCATTGGGGCATGTCTTAGAAAAAGGTTATGTGCACACGAAGGTCCACATTTCTAGCCTGATACTCTTGAAAAAGAATCAAGATGTTTGCCTTTATGGTATCATGGACAAGTTTGAAATTTGGTAATGTGGGGTCAAAAAGTAGGTCAAATCTGAGAAAAACTTTGTGTGCACTCTAGAGGCCACATTTTCTGCCTGATTGTCATGAAACTAGGACAGATTGTTTGTTTTGATGATATATTTAATCAAATTGAAATTGGGTCATGTCAGTTTGAAAAAGGTAACTAAACTAAGTCTTCAAAAACCTTGTTCAGTCCACAAGTTACATTTTCATCCTGATACTCTTAAAACTTTGTCAGAATATTTGGATTGATGATATCGCATAGTTACAAATTGGGGTATGTGAGGTCAGAAAGTAAGTCACCAGGGCTAATTGTAGAAAAACAGTAGTAGTTGTTTTGATGTTATCTCATAATGTTTGAAATTGAGTCATGTGGGGTCAGAAAGTAAGTCACTTGACCAAATGTTAGAAAAGCCTTGTGTTCACTGTAGACACTACATTGTCAGCCCAATACTCTTGAAACTTGATAAGAGAGATTTTATATCTTGATGATGTTTTGAAAATGTTCGAAGTTAGGTGACAGGTCATGTCAGATTGAAAAATAGGTCACTGGGCCAAGTGTTCGAAAAACCTTTTGTGCACTCTAGAGGCCACATTTTTAGCCTGATACTCTTGAAAGCTGTTTGTTTTGTTTATATCGAAGACAAGGTTGAAAATGGGTCCCTTGAAGTCAAAAAGTAGGTCACTTACACCATGTTTTTTACATCATTAACCATTTACCAAACAATCCCTGGTTTTTATGACCCTGAAAAAGATGACTTTTGAAAACATTTTGGGAAAAGGAGAAAATGCTGGTAACCAATGTTTACTACCATTTTCCAAATCAAATTTCAAATTTTGATACACATTTATTTTGTTGCCTGCAAATGCTTTTAATTTGGACTTGTCCAAAATTTTGTTGTTTGGTAAAGACTTAATAGTAATGTGACACAAAGATTTAGAGGGCAATAGAGCAACATAGGACCATCTTTGTCCTCTTGTTTTACTTGACATATTTCTGTGTGATACAATGGGGCTTATGTGCAATTTTATTGATATTCAGGCTTCTTACAGAGTTATGTGTGTATCTGAGCTCCCCAGTTTTTGCGGATAACAAGTCAAATGTGGCTAAATTGATAAAATATTACCTTAGAAAGTATAGAAATTTTAGAAATATTGTGGGAAATGGAGAAAATGCTGGTCGGACCCATCAAAAAATATCCGTGTTTAGGGTTTCCTGACCCTACCTAGAAAAATGCTGCTGTCTCTAAACTTTTTACGCTGAAATTGAAAAAAAAAAAGAAATCTGTCTGGTGTGATTTCGGTATATGGTCCCATGTAAAAAGTTTCTCGTAAAAGAAAAATCCCTACCTACCCTGTAGGTCTACATGATCTCTGACCAAAAAACCGAAACACAGATATTTTTTGTTTGGCCTTAGCAGCATTTTCTCTTTTTCCCACAATGTTTTCATAAGGCTTTTTGCTCCAGGTCATTAAAACACAGGATTGTTTGGTAAAACATTAAAGGTAGGTATTTAGATTTTTCACACCTTCCCAAATTGAAAAAATATATACATCACTGAAATTTATATGAAAAAACAATACAAATCATCAGTAATTAAGGAATCAGAAAATTACAAAAAAAAAAATTTGATGGTGTTCCCTTAAAAGGTACATAGCCTCTCAAGGTAATTTTCGATTTCGCACCAGAAATAAAGAAAAAAAGCATTTTGGGAATGTCAAGTGACTGGCATGTATGATGCATAAGTTCCATGACATAACAAACGTGTAATTATTTTTCGTAATTTCTTATTCGGACGCTATGTTTTGAAGCTTTGTCTGTGCATTTCCGTTACTCATGTAAAAGTAGACCATATTTCCCATTGGGTGTCGACCCGGGCCCCAGTAAATTCCAAATTTCTCTTGTTGTCGGATAGTTTAAGAGTACTGGGGTTTAAGGAGTGAAAATTAAAAGGCTTTGGGAGTTTAAGGATGGCTTTTTTGTATTTTGTAAAATCTGAAGGGCCACCTTTAAGGACTGAAATCTATAATGTTTCTCTTGTATTTTTCTAGACTAAAAAGAGGAGAAGAGTAACAGCATATACCCTATGGTTTAAAGTAATCAGACCGATAGTTATGGCTGAATTTAAAATCACAGGTACAATCTATTTGTTTTACTCTTCACGAGACAACAAAAATTTGGACTCAACCAAATTGAATGCATGTGCAGACAACAAATTAATTGTAAGTGAAATGGTTATTTTTGTAGAGGATCAGGTAGAAAACATTGTTAGAAAAGGAGAAAATGTTGGTTTCCAGCATTTTCTCCTTTTCCCACTATGTTTTCAAAAGCCTGCTCTTACATGGTCGTTAAAATTCGGGATTGTGTGGTAATGGTTAAACACTTTACAAAAAAAAAAAAAAAAAATTAGACTGCTCCAAACTGAAAGCATTTGAAGGCAACAAAACTAACTTGACTCAAAAATTGAAACTTGTTTTGGGATGGTAGAAAATACGGGAAAAGGAGAAAATGCTGGTTACCAGAATTTTTTCTTTTCCCATGATGTTTTCAGAAAGCTTCTTTTCCAGCGTCATGAAAACTAAGGATTGTTTGGGAAATTGTAAATTAGGTTTCTTCTTTCACACTATGAGTGTCTTTTATTTCCCTCTTCATTTACTATTTTTATACCCCCCCCCCCCCAAAAAAAAAAAAAAAAAAAAAAAAAACAACAAAAAAACTAATGTTTTCTGGGGTATACTGGAATCAGCCTGTCTGTCCGTGTGTCCATCTGTGTACAAAATACTAGTAATTTTGTGTCTCCAATATCTCCTCCCACAGTTTTCCTTCAACTGTATTGAAACTTTGCACATATACTGATCATATAATTATTGAAGATTTGCAAGACACAATTTTCAAGCGTCAACTCTTCCTGGTTGAGGAATTATCTCCCTTTGAACTTGACACTTTCTGTCAAAGCGCTGGCAGGGGGTATTTAATAATATTTGTGACAGCTCTAATTTATACTATTTTTAGCTTGACTTTTTTCAAGGATAATGTTGAGTAACTGTCGTAGCCTTGGCGGGATGGCAGCGTGCAAAAGTTTTGACATATTGTAATATCTCAGTTATTACTGTAGATATTTACTTCAAACTTTGGAAATGTTTACTATCAAAAATGGACCTCATACAACAGGTGCCGATAATGATCAGATTACTTTTTCCACAAAGCTACTATGCCTCTTTTTGACTGAAAATCAGGCACTTGCTGAACACTGCCATTAACCCTTTACCCCAAAAGGCATTTCTTTGGTATCTCTAATCAGCCCTAAATAACAGCAAGGATGAAGCTGTTTCTTATGTGTATATGTCACCTTTTGATAGCATAGAAAACATTGTGGTAAAAGGTGAAATTGCTCGTGGCGAGCAATTTCACCTTTTGCCACAATGTTTTCTAAAGGCTCCTGCAAGCAATGCGTAGAAATGAGTATCTATGGAGTAAAGGCTTAACAAGGTCTTTTTCGATGGGGAATATAATTCCAATGAAATAACCCAATGAAAATAAAGTATGGGTCTTGTGAGTTGCTGCAAGATGTTATATATGAACTCCCTACCCCCCAGAAAAAGGTAATTTTTGTCATTTAACCCATTACCACACAATCCCTACTTTTGACGACTATGAGAAAGAAGCCTTCAGAAAACATTGTGGGAAAAGGAGAAAATGCTGGTAACCAGCATTTTCTCCTTTTCCCATGATGTTTTCTACCCTTCACAAAACAAATTTCAATTTTTGAGTTACGTTTATTTTGTCGTCTGCAAATGCTTTCAATTTGGACGAGTCTGAAATTTTTGTCGTTTGGTAATGAGTTAACCAAAGATATGAATTTTAGCTTTGCAATTAGTTTTAGTTTAGTTTAAACATATTTATTTAACATTGATTGAGAAACAAGTTCTTACAACTTATACTAATCTCTCTCAATTCCGCTTCCTGGAAATTACACCAGCACTCGCGCCGAATGTGTGGGCCGATGAAAAATCCAAAAGTTGACACCCGCTCCCGGGAATCAAACTCAGGACCTTTTGATGACGAGGCCAACGCTCTACCTCACGACCACGGACACCACCAATTAGTTTTAGTGATAAAGGCAAATCATTGCCCTCTTTTGTTTCACTTAACATAACCCTAAGGCAGTTTACTGACCTTTAGCAGGCAGTGTTGATCAAGATCAGACTGCACTTGAAATAGCAACATTTGTGTTTTTATACCCCTGCAAAACTTATGTTTCTGGGAGTATACTGGACTTTGCCTGTCTGTCCTTGTGTCCGTCTGTGTGTCCTGTCGTGTGTCCATCTGTCTACAAAATACTGTCAAAGCGCTGGTGGGGTTGTAAAGTCACATTTAGTGACAGCTCTAGTTACTTGAAAGATTCTATTTCAAGCAATGTGAACAATTTTCAATTTCATCATTCTAGTTTGAATGTTTCAACTTTCTTAACTAATCAAGATAAGGGTTAACTCTTTACCACACAATCCCGCCTTTTACATACCCCGAGAAAGAAGCCTTTTAAAAATATTGTGGGAAAAGTAGAAAATGCTGGTAACCAGCATTTTCTCCTTTTCCCACAATGTTTTCTACCTCTCGTAGAGTAAATTTTAATATTTCAGTCACGTTTATTTTGTTGTCTGCAAATGCTCTCAATTTGGACAAGTCGTGTGTGGTAAAGGGTTAGACATTTTGTATTTCAGATTTTTCAGCCATGAGCAAGAAGCTTGGAGAACTGTGGTCTCTACTACCTGAAAAAGAAAAAGAGGTGAGTATAAGCAGTGTTATTTTTAGCTCACAGTTGCACAAAGTGTTAAAGGTGAGCATTTTTGTATGAAGCATTTTTGTGTCAAGTAGCCTGCATTATCTACTCTTGTCAACTTTAACCTCATGTGCATCATAGAGGCACATTTTCAAATACACACGGGATTGTTTTTTAACTTTTTACCAAATATTCTGCATTTTTAATGATCCTGAACACAGGAGTTTTTTATGGGGGAAAAAAGATTTTAACTTACCTCTATGCTCAAAGTACTCAAGGTTGGCTCTAGTGGTTTTCGGTGTGTCTCCCATAGTGGACCTTGGGGCAGTTGTCAGCAATTACCTTATGTACTCAATAGGTCAGATTCCAATCCAGTACTCATTAAAATCAGTTCAGAATGTTTGTCTTGATGGTAAGTGGAACAAGGTTAAAGTTGGGTCATGTCAGGTCAAAAAGTAGGTCAATGTTAAATCTTAGAAAACCTTGTGTGCACTGTATAATTATGTTGTAAAACCTTGTGTGTGCTCTATAGGTTGTAAAACCTTGTGTGCACTCTATGGGTTGTGAAACCTTTTGTGCACTCTACAGGTTGTAAAACCTTGTGTGCACTCTAGGTTGTTAAACCTTGTGTGCACTCTATAGGTTATAAAACCTTGTGTGCTTTCTATAGGTTGTAAAACCTTGTGTGCACTCTATAGGTTGTGAAACCTTTTGTGCACTCTAGGTTGTGAAACCTTTTGTGCACTCTATAGGTTGTAAAACCTTGTGTGCACTCTAGGTTGTAAAACCTTGTGTGCACTCTATAATTATGTTGTAAAATCTTGTGTGCTTTCTATAGGTTGTAAAACCTTGTGTTTGCTCTATAGGTTGTAAAACCTTGTGTGCGCTCTATAGGTTGTAAAACCTTGTATGCTCTATAGGTTGTAAAACCTTGTGTATGCTCTATAGGTTGTAAAACCTTGTGTGCACTCTATAGGTTGTAAAACCTTGTGTGCACTCTATAGGTTCTAAAACCTTGTGTGCTCTCTATAGGTTGTATTTTCAGTCCAGTATTAACTCATTACCAAATGACAAAAATTGAGACTGGTCCAAATTAAAAGCATGTGCAAATTAGATGTGAATCAAAACTTGAAATTTGATTTGTAAAGGGTAGAAAACATTGTGGTTAAAGGAGAAAATGCTAGTTACCAGCATTTTCTCCTTTTCCGACAATGTTTCTAAAGGCTTCTTTCTCATGGTCGTCAAAACTAGGGATTGTGTAGTAATGGGTTAAGGAAACCTGATCAGAATGTTTGTCTTAATAATATCACATACAAGTTTGAAATTGGGTCACATCAGGTCAAAGAGTAGGTCACTTTGACGAATCTTAGATAACTTTATGTGCAGTCTATAGGCTGCATTCTTAGTCCAATACTCATGAAACTTGGTCAGAAAGTTGGTGTTTATGATATTGCTGACAAGCTTAAAAGTGGGTCATTGAGTTAAAAGCTAGGTCACTGGGTCAAAGCTTAGAAAAATCTTGCATGCACTTTACAGGCTACGTTTTTTGTCAGGTAAGCTAGTTACAAAGTGTCAAAAGTCATACATTATTACATTAGAAAATTAAAGTAATGGTCATTTGAGGCAATTAATTGTTGTTTAGTTTTGTCAGCAAATCCTTAAAATGAATAGTTACTCAACTTGAAGTTGTTTGAATTCATGGTTGAATTAAAATATGTCAAATGCAGTGATTTAATATTCACCAAATTGCACCTTTAACCAATTACCACACAATCCCTACTTTTGACGACCCTGAAAAAGAAGCCTTTAGAAAACATTGTGGGAAAAGGAGAAAATGCTGGTAACCAGCATTTTCTCCTTTTCCCGCAATGTTTTCTACTCTTCACAAAACAAGTTTCAAATTTTCAGTCACTTTTATTTTGTTGTCTGCAAATGCTTTCAATTTGGACAAACCCGAGATTTGGTCGTTTGGTAATGAGTTTAAAAGTTTTCAGTGATGACAGTTCTATTTGTACACACATTGGAATGGTAAAACTTTGCGGTATAATAAATTTGTTGTACGGTCAAGTGGTAGGGGACTTTGAAACTAATCCATGGCTGTGGCATATTATGTCACCACCTTGCCTTTGGCTTAGGATGACATGATCTGCCACAATGGAAACAAGTTCAATGTCCGTGCCACTTGGCCGTACATCTAATATTGTAGGCAAAGGAGCGTTGCATATGATAAGTAGTTGCTCCTTTAGCAAAAACACTTTCAATTATATTCAATTATGCAGGAGCCAAGTTTTCCATCTAGGTAATATCTCACTGTTTCATGTACATTTTAGAGGTGGAAAAGAGTGGCAAAAGGACTCGGAAGAAGAGAAGCCAAAATGCAAGCTGAGGGAAAAGCTAAGGTAGGTACCAGGTAATACATGTACAGGGTCCAAATTGATAGCACAAGGAATTCTTTGGTACCAGTTATACATGTTCAAAATTCAACTTGATAGCTAAAGGAAATGTTGTATCAGCTGATATGAATACCAGTTCGATTTCAGAGTATTTTACTCTTCACCAAACGACAGTATCTGCAGACGACAAATTTTAACAATAATTTTTGTCCTTGATAAGATAGAAAACATTGTGGGAAAAGGAGAAAATGCTGGTTACCAGCATTTTCTTCTTTTCCCACATTGTTTTTAGATGGTTTCTTCCTCAGGGTGGTTAAAAGTCGGGATTGTGTGGTACAGGGTGAAAGCCTGCTTCAAATAGCAATAGGTCCCATTGGGGACATGTGCACTGCATAACATGTGCTACTCTGTTTTCAGAGTTACCTGCCTCCTTTTTTGTCCACGGCATATTTTCCAAAGTAAACAAGCTAGTGACTTAAAACTGCATATACAGATAGATCATATTTTGGCAATGTGCAGTGCACAAGATCAATAACTCTATTTTTTCTTTTTGAGTACTTGCCCTAAGGTTTTTTTTTTTGTCCAGTGCATATTTTCCAAAATGTACAAACAATTGGCTAGAAATTTTTCAAATACAGGTAGATCACATCAGAGACAAATGCAGTGCACTAGTTCAATATATCTGTCTATTGCAGTTTAGCTCACCTGAGCACAAGTTGCTCAAGGTAAGCTTTTGTGATCCTGCATTGTGAACTGTCAACTTTTAGCTTGTGTAGGCTCAAGAGGCCACATTCGTGTGTATGCCCGGAGGACACATTTTCAGTCTGATACTTATGAAAATTGATCATAGTGTTTGTCTTGATGATATCTCAGATGAAAGTAGGTCATGTTGGTTCAGAAAATAAGGTCACCAGGTCAAATCTTAGAAAACATTGTGTACCTTGTAGAGGTCACATTTTCAGACCAGAACTTTTAAAGGCTGCTCAGAATCTTTGTCTTGATAATATCATGGATTGATTTGAAAATGGGTCATGAGGGGTTAGAAGTAGGTCAATGTTCAAATCTTACAAAAACCTTGTGTACCCTGTAAAGGCCACATTTTCTGTCGAATACTCAGGGAGGTTGGTTGAAATGTTTGTCATAATTATATCTTGAATGAGTTTGAAAATAGTTCATAAAGGGTCAAAAACTAGGTCATCAGGTCAAATCTTAAAATTAGCTTGTGTAGCTTTTAAAGTCATCAGTTTCTGTCCAGTACTTTAAAAGAATTAGTCAGAATGTTTGTCTTGATAATCAAAATGATGAAATTGAAAATGGGTCATTGGTTTTTCCTTCACATGTGAGACTTCTAGTTTACATTTCAGAGTGGGAAAAGAGTTGCAATGAAAATTGGCAAAATAGGAATGAAAGTGATTGCTGATGGGAAAGCCCTGGTATTAGGTAACGCATCTACAGAACCCAAGTTGATGGTGGAAGGAAACGCTGAGGTAAGCCAACATATGACATCTAGTCTAACCCTTGGCCACACAGTCCCGAGTTTTAACAACTCCAAGGAAACAGATTTTTAAAACATTGAGGGAAAAGGAGAAAATGCTGGTGACCAGCCTTTTCTCGTGTTATTATTATTCTTTCCAAGATAAATTACATAATTTGTGCAGCATTCAAAGTGTCTTCTGTAAATACTTTTTGATCTGGACCAGTCTAAAACTTTGTTGTGTGGAAAGAGTTAATAGTTAACTCAGTACCAGACCACAGAATTTTGGGCTTGTCCAAATCAATAACATTTGCAGACGACGAAGTGAAAGTGACAGGAAATTTATTTTTTTGAAGGGTAGAAAACGTGGGAACAGGAGAAATGCTGGTTACCAGTATTTTCTCATTTTCCTGCAATGTTTTCTAAAGGTTTCTTTCTCAGTGTCATCAAAAGTATGGATTGTTCTGGGTGTCCAGCTGATATAAAATCCAAATTGATAACCATACAAAAATCTGGGTGTCCATCAGATACAAAATCCAAATTGATAACCATAGGGAAAATCTGGGTGTCCATCAGATACAAAATCCAAATTGATAACCATAGGGAAAATCTGGGTGTCCAGCTGATACAAAGTCTTAAATTGATAACCATAGGAAAATCTGGGTGTCCAGCTGATACAAAATCCAAATTGATAACCATATGGAAAATCTGGGTGTCCATCTGATACAAAGTCCAAATTGATAACCATATGGAAAATCTGGGTGTCCATCTGATACAAAGTCCAAATTGATAACCATATGGAAAATCTGGGTGTCCATCTGATACAAAGTCCAAATTGATAACCATATGGAAAATCTGGGTGTCCAACTGATACAAAGTCCAAATTGATAACCATTGGGAAAATCTGGGTGTCCAACTGATACAAAATCCAAATTGATAACCGTAGGGAAAATCTGGGTGTCCAACTGATCCAAAGTCTAAATTGATAACCATAGGAAAATCTAGGTGTCCAGCTGATACAAAGTCTAAATTGATAACCATAGGAAAATCTAGGTGTCCAACTGATACAAAATTCAAATGCTAAAAGAAATGCTCTACTAGCTAATACAAAATACAAACTGATAGCTCAAGGAAATTTTGCAGTACCGGCTAATACAAAACTGAAATTGATAGCATAAAAACATTCTGTAGAAGCTGATACAGAAATCCAAATTTAGTGGCTGATGGAAGTTTTGGGGCACCTACAGGACAGGTTTTATTCTGTGTCTATTCCTTGTTACGAGGCAATACAGAAACGAGCCATGCTCTAGCAAAATGGGGTTTTAACCAATTACCACAAAATCCCTACTTCTGATAACCCCGAGAAAAAAGCCTTTAGAAAAAATTGTGGGAAAAGGAGAAAGTGCTGGTAACCAGCATTTTCTCCGTTTCACACAATGTTTTCTACCCTTCACAAAACAGATTTCAAATTTTCAGTCCCTTCTATTTTGTCATCTGCAAATGCTATTTATTTGGACAAACGTAAAATTTTGTCATTTGGTAATGAGTTAACCCATTACCACACAATCCCTACTTTTGATGCCCCTGAGAAAGAAGCCTTTGGAAAACATTGTGGAAAAAGGAGAAAATGCTGGTAACCAGCATTTTCTCCTTTTCACACAATGTTTTCAACCCTTCACAAAACAGATTTCAAATTTTCAGTCCCTTCTATTTTGTCATCTGCAAATGCTATTGATTTGTACAAACGTAAAATTTTATCACTTGGTAATGAGTTAAGACATCACCCATGATCCATGGTACCGCACAAGATGCCATATAATTAGGTAGTCATAATATCCTCTTTTAGAATCAACGTACTAAATAGTGAAAATAGACTAGTTCTCAGACAGACAAAGAATTGACAAATAGCAAAAAGTTTTAGCCCTGGTCTGTCTGCAGATTGCACGGGCTGACGATACTTTTTGAAAATACATTTGCCAGAGCATAATTTATCTCTTTACCACATGGCAAAATTTTAGACTGGTCCAAGTTGAAAGCATTTGCAGATGACACAATAAATGTGACTGAAAGATTGAATTTTTTTGAAAAATTGAAACCTAGTTACCAGCATTTTCTCCTTTTCCCACAACGTTTTCAAAAGGCTTGAGTTGTGTTTATTTTGTTGCCTGCAAGTGCCTTCAATTTAGACCAGTCTGAAATTTTGTTGTTTGGGAAAGGGTTATACAGTTGTTATAGTCAGAATTGAAGTCCCTGAAACAGGAGAAAGCTGATAAAGATCTGCTGGTGAGAATGACTTTGGAATCTTTACCATAATTTTGACAAGGTTTTGAATCTTCCATGTTCAAAGCAGGGTTCTGCTGGGCTTCGCATTGGGGGCCATTAGTGATCGATTTTAAAATGAGGTGCGATTGGTGAAAATGACTGGCACGGTGATTTTTCGTGTCGGGATGACATACATTTTGCTAATGGTCCCCTTTACTACAGTGCTTGGATGCATGACTTCTAGTTCATTGATTATAGATAACCCATAACCACACAATACTGATTTTTACCACACAATGCCAATGAAAGAAATGACTTTAGAAAACATTCAGGGAAAAAGTAGAAAATGCTTTTAACCAGCATTTTCTCCTTTTCCACAGTTATTTCTACCCTGTCAAAGACCGTAGTCGTCATTTTAGCCTCATTACATTGTCATCTACATATGCTTTCAATTTGTTCCTGTCTAAAATCTTGTGGGCTTCTTCAGAGCATTTGCAGACGATTAATTAAATTTAGCCAAAATGATTGTAATTGTTAGTTAAGGTGTAGAAAACCTTGTGGGAAAAGAAGAAAATGCTGGTTATCAGCATTTTCTTCTTTTCCCTCAATGTTTTTGAAAGGGGGCTTCTTCAGGGTCGTTACAAACAAGAGGTTGTTTCTTAACCCTTTACCATGCAATGGTGGCTTGCAACACCCCTGAGGATGAAGCCTCTTAAAAACATTGTGGGCAAAGAAGAAAATGCTGGTAATCAGTATTTTCTCCTTTTCCCACAAAGTTTTCTACCTTATCAAAGCAAAATTGCACCATTTGAGCCACTTTGAAATTGTCGTCTGCAAATGCTTTCAATTTGGATAGGTCAAAAAATTTTCCGCTTGGTAACGGGTTAAAGGGTTAAGACCACCGGAATATGTTGATTATATTTCTCAGGCCAACAGTTCGGCAGAACTAGATGGGCAATTGCCTACAGTGAAAGTTGAAGTAGATTTTCAAAATGATGGTGATAGTTCCCAACCAGTTATGTCTGAGAGAACGGCAGAAATGCTGAAAGAGAATAACGAACCTACAGAATGCTCTTTAGAAGAAGCAGTACAGGAGCATGAAGACGTCAAACCAGTTGAGCTTGTTAGAATAGTAGAAAGACAAAGAGAGAATGGTGAGCCTGTAGAGCCTGGTCCAGAAGAAATACTATTTGAGGTAGATGCTTCTTACTATTTATTATATACTGATCTATAATCCGGGTAAAAGACAGACAGTAATATCTAACTCACCGATACGACTCGGCAGATTTTTTTTCCCTACTACTGTGCGTAGAGCATTATCATGTACACAAACTGTAATATGTAAGAATATAAGAAATAACTTTCATCTGTATCAATTGATAAATTTTTCAGATTGATGAGGAATATCTTGGCGAGGGCTTTATAAAGAAGGAAGTTGTGGTTGACAGCCATCGACATATCATTTGTGCAACTGATGCTCAGATTAATCTCCTTAGAAATTCGCATACATGGTTTTTGGATAGAACATTCAAGTTTATAAGACCCCCATTTGTGCAATTATGGACTATCCATGCATTTATCAAGGGACGTCAAGACATAAAACAACGTCCACTTGTATTCATCCTCATGACCAGAACACAAGCAGAAGACTATATTCAGGTATTTTTACCGTGAAAGATCAAAATTTATATCATCTTATATGCTGCTCATGGAAATATAACCATGATGTTCATGAGATCAAAGCAGATTTAGATATTTCATGGAAAAAAACCCCAAATATTCTGTCTTATTTCATGCTTCTAACCCTTTGTGTTTGTTGTTATAGTTGTTAGGTAGTGTATTTAACTCATTATCAGACGACAATATTATAGGCTTGTCCAAATCAAAAGCATTTGCAACCTCAAAAAAAAAGTGACTGAATATTTGAAATTTGTTTTGTGAAGGGTAGAAAACCTTGTGGGAAAAGGAGAAAATGTTGGTTACCAGCATTTTCTCCTTTTCCAACAACGTTTTCTAAAGGCTTCTTTCTCGGGGGTGTCAGAAGTAGGGATTGTGTGGTAATGGGTTAAATCAGGACAAAGCCATGCATGATGGAGTGATCTCCTGTAACACACCCACTCTTAACCCATTACCACACAATCCCTACTTTTGACGCCCCTGAGAAAGAAGCCTTTTGAAAACACTGTAGGAAAAGGAGAAAATGCTGGTAACCAGCATTTTCTCCTTTTCCCACAGTGTTTTCTACCCTTCCCATAACAAATTTCAATTTTTCAGTTACCTTATTTTGTCATCAGCAAATGCTTTCAATTTGAACCAGTCTAAAATTTTGTTGTTTGGTAAAGGGTTAAAGTCATCATTTATTGATGACTCAATTCCTTATTAGGTAGGAAATCCATTTTTGGACAACAAATGGGGTTAATATCTCCATTACAGTCCCGGACGAGCCCCCATCTTTCGAACACAGTCCGTAACAAAGAAACAAATTAACAAATGCATGTCAGAAATATGGGACGGGGCAGGATTTGAATCCTAGAATGCCTGAATGAAAGACCAATACCATAACCACTGATCCAAAGAGATATCTCCCCAACGCAGAAGTTAGGTATTGTATTTGAATTGGGACCAAGCCATGCATGACGGAGTGGTCTCGTGTAACACCATCATTTATTGATGATTCAGATTTTTTTGAAAACAAATGGGGTTAATGGCTTAATGGCCAATCCTGGACCAGCCTCCATCTTACAAACATGGAAGTTTGCAACAGATGCATAGCTTAAATACGAATCACATCTGGTGGGATTCGAATCCATGCAGACAAACATCCTTGTTTTTAGCTCACCTGAGCACAACATGCTCAAGGGGAGCTTTTAGGATCGCCCGGTGTCCGTCGTGCGTCGTCAACAATTCTTTAAATATCAACTCCTCGTAAACCGCTGGGCCAACCTGGACCAAACTAGGCTGGAATATTCCTTCGGAGGTCCTCTTTAAAAGTTGTTCACAGTATTTGATTCCATCAAAAACTCTGGTTGCCATGGCAACAGAATGGAATTTTTTAGGAAATTCTTCAAAAATCTTCTTCTCTGAAACCACTGGCCAGATTTTAAAATAAATTCACAGAGATGTTCCTTAGGTGACCCTTTTCAAAAATTGTTCGTGAAATTTTGATCCGTCAAGAAACATAGCTCTGGTGAATGGGGACTACTTGCACTATAGGGAAATGAAGAAATTCTTAAAAACTCTTCTTCTCTGAAACCACTAGTCAGGTTTTGAAATAATTTCACAGAAATGTTATTTGGGTGATCCTTTTCAAAAGGTGTTCATGAAAGATAGATTCGTCAATAAACATGGCTCTGGTGAATGGGGGCTACTTGCACTATATGGCCATGAAGGAATTTTTTAAAATTCCTCTCTGAAATGGCTGATCAGATTCTGAAATAATTTCACAGAAATGTCCTTTAGTTGACCCTTTTCAAAATATGCTAGAAATATTTTGATCCATCAAGAAACATGGCTCTGATGGCTGTGGGCTATTTACACTATACAGACATGAAGATTAAAAATTCTTCTTCTCTGAAATGGCTGTTTAGATTTTGAAAAAATTGCCTATGGTCCTCTCAAAAATTCAGGTGAGCGATCGAGGGCCATCTTGGCCCTCTTGTTTATGTTTAACCCATTACCACACAACCCCGCCTTTTAACGACCCTGTGAAAGAAGCCTATTGAAAACATTGTAGGAAAAGGAGAAAATGCTGGTAACCAGCATTTTCTCCTTTTCCCACAATTTTTTCTACCCTTCACAAATCAAATTTCAAATTTTCAGTCACTTTTATTTTGTCATCTGCAAATGCTTTCGAGTTGGACAAACCTAAAATTTTGTCGTTTGGTAATGAGTTAACAGACCACCACCATAACCATATCTCTCCAACACAGTTGTTAGGTATTATATTTAAATCAGGGCGAAGCATGAAGCAATGGTCTTATGTAACAAGGGATAAGGACTGTGATCAGTTTTAATACTTTGCAGGTATTACAAGCTCTAAAGACATTGGCTAAACTTTGGATAGAGGATGTTGTCATGGATTTTGAACCAGGTATTTCTTACTCTCATGCTATTTCGCTCTTTGCCAAACAACAAAATTTTAGACTGGTCCATATTGAAAGCACTTGCAGATGACATAAAGAACATAACTCAAAAATGGAAATAAGTTTCCGGCAGGGTTGTAAAGAGTTATCAACAAAATTTTGGACGCGACCAAACTGAAAGTATTTGCAGATGACAAATTAATGTAGTTCAAGAGATGTGATTTCTGTCTTTGATAGGAAAGAAAACATTGTGCTGCTTACCAGCATTTTCACCTTTTCCCACAATGTTTTCAAAAGCCAAGTTCTTCAGTATCATTCAATATTGGGATTATGTGTTAAAGACTTAATCCTTTATCACTTAATCTCAAGATATAATAACCCTGAGGGAAAAGTTTGTGTCCAGCTTTCTATGCGTCCCGAAGGGCGAGCATATAGTTGCCGCTTCGTCTGTCCATCCGTCTACCCGTCCGTCCGAAGCCATTTCTCCACAACCCCTGATGATCCAAATTGGATAAAACTTCATATATGAACTCCTTAGGGTAATGCCATGATGCACTTTTCCCCATTTTTCAATTTGACCCCGTATCATGGAAAAAAGGGGCTTAATGTAAAATTCCAATTTCTACTAATATCTCTTTCAGTTTTTGTCAAAATTTCATGACACAGAGAAATGCTTCGGATGGACTGATGGAAGAACTAACAGACTGACAAAGTGGCGACTTTATGCTCGCCCTTCGGGAAGCATAAAAATAACAAGGGCACATGTTGAAACTTCTAATACACAATATAACCATGAAGTTTCATGAAAATTTGACAATAACTGAAAAAGATATTAGTAAAAATTGCAATTTTGCATTAAGAGCCCTTTTTGCATGGTATTTCACAACAAACCCCCTTTTTCCATGGCAGATGGTCAAATTGAAAAACCCACAGATAAAAAAAAAGCACATGGTGAAACTTTAAAAAAACAATATAACCATGAAGTTTCATGAAATTTTGACCAAAACTGAATGAGATATTACTGAAAATTGGAATTGTGCAAGAAACCCCTTTTTCCATGACAGAAATTCAACTTACGAAATACCTACATCAAAAATAACAACGGCAAATGCAGCATTATGCTGAAATTTTCCATAAGCAATATAACCATGAACTTTAATGGTTATATTCTTTATTGAAAGTTTCAACATTTGCTCTTATTATTTTTAATCTATGATGTTTTGCTATGGAAAAAGGGGGTTTCAAAAATTCCAATTTTTGCTAATATCTCATTCACTTTTGGTAAAAATTTCAGATAACTTCATGGTTATATTTTTATGCTCCCTGAATAGTGAGCATATAGTCGCCACTTCTTCTATCCATCTGTCCTTCCATCCGTCCGTCCATCTCCACAGCCCAATATAGAAATATGCTGGACCTTTAATTTTGATATAGGATTAGGTTTTGCGATAAAGAAAAAAACTGCCAATACTTGAATTTTCAGTAAAAGCTTGAATTTTAACTCTAAAGATATCTTGAATCATGAATGTGATTAGCTCATGTTAAGAACAACATTTTGATATAAGGTCAAGATCATTCTTGTTGTAACATTACTTGAAAAGAAATCCCTCATAACATTGGCAAATGTAGTTTGGTAGATGGGACCAAACACAAATAGCCTTTTTCATCCCCACCCTCCTCTCATTTCACCAACCGTTTCCCCACAGCCTTCAGTTTTCTAAAAAGAGACCTGTTCTGGGAGCATAATCAGTCTATGACAGCTCTTGTTTATCTGTTTTTCACAATGTTTTCTCGTGAATCAAAAGACAAATTCCATCATTTGACTTGTCGTCTGCCAAAGTTTTCAGTATAGACAAGTCTACATTTTCATTTTGAAGTATAGAGCCAATATATTGACATTTAACTCTTCACCAAATGACAAAATTTTATACTGGTTCAAATTGAAAGCATTTGCAGACGACAAAGAAAAAAGCTACTGAAATTCGAAACTTATTTTGTGAAGGGTAGAAAACATTGTGGGAAAATGCTGGTTACCAGCATTTTCTCCTTTTCCAGCAATGTTTTCTAAAGGCTTCTTTCTCAGGGTTTTCAAAAGTAGGGATTGTGTGGTAATGGGTAAACAATTACACTGTATAATGTCAGAGGAATTTTTAATTGTTCTTAAAACAATTCTGTATTTGAACATCTCTAGGAAAAGTTTTTAAAAACATTAAGAGAAACGAAGAGAACACTAATTACTAGCGTTTATTTATTCCGTACCACGAAGTGAAGAGGGGATTATAGGAATGGCCTTCGTATGTCATTCTGTCTGTCCATTCATCAATATAAGTTAGTATGTAACACTTTCCTGTCTGCTTCGTAACTCCTGAGACTTTTGAAAGATTTTCATGAAACTTTGGTAAAAAAATCATCTAAGTATGCTGAATTGATGACTTAACTCTTTACCACACGAGAAAATTTTAGACTTGTCCAAATTGAAAGCATTTGCAGACGACAAAGTAAAGGTGACTCAAAAATTGAAATTTGTTCTGGGAAGGGTAGAAAACACTGTGGGAAAAGGAGAAAATGCTGGTTACCAGCATTTTCTCCTTTTCCCACAATGTTTTCAAAAGGCTACCATTCAAGACTCGTAAAAACCAGGGATTGTTTGGGAAAGGGTTAACTTTGCAGTCAAGGTCAGTGTTAAAGATCAATTGATTTAGCCTGTAACCCTTTACCACACACTGCCAACTTTTGACACTCCTGGGAAAGAAGCCTTTTGAAAACATTGTGGGAAAAGAAGAAAATGCTGGAAACCAGCATTTTCTTCTTTTCCCACAATGTTTTCATCTCTATCAAAAAAAAAAAAATTACACCATTTGAGCCACACTGAAATTGTCGTCTGCAAAATTAATGTTTTCAATTTGGACAAGGCTAAAATATTGTCGTCTGGTAATGGGTTAATTTCTTGCCTGCTCCGCTTCTCTTGTTCCCCTGGAAGGCTCTACATTAAACTTTTGTAGGATGTTCATCTTCTCAGTGAGAAGGTGTGCAGAACACCTGACTCATCCATGCAGACTGAAGGTCAAGGTCACTAAGGTCAAAGGATTGAGTATTGAATTTAGTATCTTCATTAAAATTTAGTCAAATGCTGTCCTCATTGAGATGATGAGCAGCGCCCATGATTTAACCATGGTCTATCAAGGTCAAGGTCACAGTTGAAGGTCACGGGATTGAGCCATGAATTTTGTGTCTGCTTCAAATCTCCTGTATGCATGGGAAAGTTTTCAATGAACTTTGGACAAATTTTTGACAAATCTATTTGAGAACATTTGCAGACTACAAAATAAAGGTCACTTAAGATATTAAGTTTGCCTTTGGAAGGGGAGAAACATTGTGGGAAAAGAAGAAAATGCTGGTTACCAGCATTTACCCCATTTCTCATAGTGTTTTCAAAAGTCTTCTTTCTCAAGGTCAATAAAAGTTAGGACTGTATTGTAAAGAGTTAACTTTTTACCAAACCACAAACTGTAGACCAGTCCAAATTCATTTGTTCATTCACTCGTTCGTTCGTTCATTATACATAAAACAGAAAATATCTTAATCTTTTAGCCATATTTATTTTGCCATTTGCAAATGCTTTCAATTTACACAGGTCTAAAATTTTACCTCGTGCTAAGGAGTTAAAATTTATTTATTTTTTCAGCTGCCTGGACAGCATTCAGACAAGTGTTTCTAAATACTCCAATCCATGGGTGCTTATTCGATTGGGTAAAGTGTTTGTGGAGGAAAGTGAGGGAACTTGAACTTCACATTCCGTACACAGAGAGCAAGACTGTCTATGCGTTAATACGCAAACTAATGGCCCTGCCGTTCTTACCACACCAAGACATATATCCCGCTTTTGAAAATCTTCAGAAGATGATCATATTACCTCAGCTTGTCATTTTTTGCGGCTACTTGGAAGAAACTTGGTTCAAGTCCACTCTGTTTACTTTAGAGTCCATTTCCGTATACAAGATGGGATTACGGACAAATAACGATGTAGATGGTTAGAAAAGTTTTTAGTTTTTCAAGTTACTCTGAAAAGGAGGTTTAACCCTTTCCCAAACAATCCATGGTTTTTTACGACCCAGGAGAGTCCTTTTGAAAACATATTGGGAAAAGAAGAAAATGCTGGTAACCAGCATTTTCTCGTTTTCCCAATATGTTTTCTACCCTATCAAAAAGAGAAATCATCATTTCTGTTCCACTGACCTTCTCAATTTGGTTTAGTCCTAAATCTTGTTGTTTGGGAAAGGGTTCGCTCATTACCAAATGACAGAATTTTAGACCAAATCGAAAGCATTTGCAGATGACAAAATAAAAGTGACTGAAAATTAAAAAAAAAAATGTTTTGTTAAGAGTAGAAAACATTGTGGGCAAAGGAGAAAATGCTGGTTACCAGCATTTTCTCCTTTTCCCACAATATTTTCTAAAGGCTTCTTTCTTTGGGTCGTCAAAAGTAGGGATTGTGTGGTAATGGGTTAATGTATCTGTAAAAAGTATCCACCCGGGTGGCTCAGTGGTGAGCGTGTCGGACTCATGACCTGGTGGTTGTGAGTTCGATACCCGGTTGTAGCGAACTTTCTTTCCGGCGTATTTTCGCCTCTCACCTCTGCTGAAAACATATTGGGAAAAGAAAAAAATGCTGGTAACCAGCATTTTCTCGTTTTCCCAATATGTTTTCTACCCTATCAAAAAGAGAAATCATCATTTCTGTTCCACTGACCTTCTCAATTTGGTTTAGTCCTAAATCTTGTTGTTTGGGAAAGAGTTCGCTCATTACCAAATGACAGAATTTTAGACCAAATCGAAAGCATTTGCAGATGACAAAATAAAAGTGACTGAAAATTAAAAAAAAAATGTTTTGTTAAGAGTAGAAAACATTGTGGGCAAAGGAGAAAATGCTGGTTACCAGCATTTTCTCCTTTTCCCACAATATTTTCTAAAGGCTTCTTTCTTTGGGTTGTCAAAAGTAGGGATTGTGTGGTAATGGGTTAATGTATCTGTAAAAAGTATCCACCCGGGTGGCTCAGTGGTGAGCGTGTCGGACTCATGACCTGGTGGTTGTGAGTTCGATACCCGGTTGTGGCGAACTTTCTTTCCGGCGTATTTTCGCCTCTCACCTCTGCTGAAGCATGTGAGAAAAGTAGTTGGTGGCTTTGGAAAGAAAGTAGTGTTAGTTCTGGTATGAGAAAGCCAGGAAACACATGTGCCTCACCGACCACCATGAAATGACCTTAGCTGTTAAAGTGGCGTTAAACCCCAACACAACCAACCAACCATGTAAAAAGTATCGTTCCATGTTGGCCCACACAGTATATGCAGGCCGACATTGGATCAAACGTCTTGCTGTGCATGTATTTTCTTTGTGTTTCACAACCAGTTCACGGCATGATTAACCCCTTACCACACAATCCCAACTTTTATCGACCCTGTGAAAGAAACCTTGTGAAAACATTGTGGGTAAAGGAGAAAATACTGATAACCAGCATTTTCTCCTTTTCCCACAGTATTTTCTATCCTTCCCAACACAAATTTTTGATGTTTTAACCACATTTATTTTGTCATCTGCAATGTTTTCAATTTTGACAAGTTTGAAATTCAGCCCTGTGAGTTTAGCATAAGGGGTCATGGAGGTTATGTTATGAATTCCTTGGTAAAATGAATCATAGCGATTATGTCGTGACTTGCTTGGTATAAAGAGGTTATGTCATGACTAGTTTGGTGTAAAGAGGTTATGTCATGACTTGCTTGGTATAAGCGATTACAGAGGTTATGTCATGAAATGCTTGGCATAACAGATCACAGAGGTTATGTCATGAATTGGTTGGTATAAAGAGGTTATGTCATGACTTGCTTGGTATAATGGATCAAAGAGGTTATGTCATGAAGTGCTTGGTATAAAATGTCAGAGGTTGTCATGACTTGCTTGGTATAAAGGATCACAGAGGTTATGTCATGAATTGCTTGGCATGATGGATCACAGAGGTTATGTCATGACTTGCTTGGTATTAGGGATCACTGAGGTTATGTCATGAATTGCTTGGTATAAGGGAGGTTATGTCATGACTTGCTTGGTGTAGGGGATCATGGAGGTTATGTCATGACTTGATCTGTATAAGGGATCACAGAGGTTATGTCATGACTTGCTTGGTGTAATGGATCACAGAAGTTATGTCATGACATATCAAACAGAGATGCAAAATTTTCTGTTGTCAGGGAGACTCGACTTATTTTGATGCTAGTAGTTATGCTCACATCAGTGGAATATTAAAGTAAAGTGTCTGTCATTCAGTTGTCTCTCCAGAATGTTACCTTTAACACTTCATTCACTGACATAATCTTTGCACGTAGGAAGATATGACTTGTTTTGGTGGGGAGATCATGTTTTTCAAGTAAGTTTACTACCATACAGAGTTTCTATGCAATATATCTCTGCAATGCTATTTAACCCATTACCACACAATCCCTACTTTTGACAACCCTGAGAAAGAAGCCTTTAGCAAACATTGTGGGAAAAGGAGAAAATGCTGGTAACCAGCATTTTCTCCTTTTATCACAATGTTTTACCACCCTTCCAAAACAAAATTTCCATTTTTCGGTCACATTTAATTTTTCGTTTGCAAATGCTTCCAGTTTAGACCAGTCTAAAATTTTCTCGTGTGGTAAAGAGTTAAAAGAAAATTGTTCTTTATAAAAAGTAAACTGTTCTTTTTGATACCTTGGCAGGATGGCTGGGGCAAATACAGAGAAAATGCATGGGTTCCTCTCCAGGATTTTATCAGCTGATAAAGATACTGAGACGAGAGGCTAATTTTCCGGGGAAAAGAACACCAGTTCTTGATGAACTTCTTTATACAAGGAATAAACGAAGAAAATACCACGATATACAAACAGAACTTGACAACTTGTGGGATGCCTATACTGACAGGAAGATCTCAACGGATGACTTTCTAACAAAGACTTCTGACTTGTTTGGCGAGTTTGGCTAGAGAGAAAGAGAAAGAAAAGGGAAAAAACTGAGAAATAGGGAGGTACTGGAAGAGAGGGAGGGGGGTGGGGGGAAGGGAAAGAGAGAATGAATTACTAACCTAAGAAGTATTTTTGGAGTTCAAGAAGAGAGAGAATGATAGATGTAGAGAGGGCAGAGGGAGAGAAGGAGATGGAGATAAGAATTTTGGAAGCTAGACCTGAGAGTTAGAGAAGAGACTGAGAGAAAGAGAGAGACTTTAGAGAGAGTGAGAGAGAAAACATGAGAGGGAGAGAGACTTAAGGACTACTTTGGGAGTTACACTTGAGAAATAGATACACATAGATAGAGATTGAGAGAGCGAGGAAGGAAGGGAGAGAGAGAAGGGGGAGGGAGAGAGTATTGTATCATGTGATAATTATGTTTCAAACATATTGTTATTTACTGAAGGATTGTAGAGTCTTCATGAAATCTATGCAGCTGCGATTATGTCTGTCATCTTGAATGTTGATCATCACTCTACCAGACGACGAGATTCTAGCCTTCTTGTCCAAATTTAAAGCAATCGCAGACGACAATTTCAGTCTTAAGCAAGTGCTGCAATTCTTCTTTGGTTACCAGTATTTTCTCCTTTGTCCACAATTTTTTCAAAAGGCTTCTTTTCCTGGGGTGAATAAACTGATCACTGTGCGGTAAAGGGTTTTGTCATAAATGTGAGATTTACTAGAAGTGAGGTTTACCAGCTGAAAAACGCTGTGTTGATGGAAGGGAGGAAGAGATTTATCAGTTTTTAGTTCTTTACCAGACGACAAAATGTTAGCCTTGTCCAAATTCAAAGTGTTTGCAGACGACAATTTCAGTGTGGCTCAAATGGATTGTTTTTTCTTTGATAGAGTAGAAAACATTGTGGGAAAAGGAGAAAATGCTGGTTACCAGCATTTTCTTTTCCCACAATGTTATCAAAAGGCTTCTTTTCCAGGAGCGTCAAAAGTAGGGATTGTGTGGTAATGGGTTAACTCATTACCAAATGAAAATTTTAGGCTTGTCGGAATCGAAAGCATTTGCAGATTACTAAGTAAAAGTGACTGAAAATTTGAAATTTGTTTTGTGAAGGGTAAAAAACATTGTGGAAAAAGGAGGAAATGCTGGTTACCAGCATTTTCTCCTTTTCCCATAATGTTTTCTAAAGGCTTCTTTCTCAGGGTCATCAAAAGTAGGGATTGTAAGGTAATAGGTTAACCATTTACGACATGATAAAATTTAAGACCCATCCGAATTGAGAGTACATACAGACCCAAAATTTAAGTTTGCTATGTCGAAAATGTCTTTAACTCATTACCAAACAACAAAATTTTAGACTTATCCAAATTGAAAGCATTTACAGACAACAAAATAAAAGTGACTGAAAATTTGAAGTTTGTTTTGTGAAGGATAGAAAACATTGTGGGAAAAGAGAAAATGCTGGTTACCAGCATTTTCTCCTTTTCCCACAGTGTTTTCTAAAGGCTTCTTTATCAGGGGCGTCAAAAGTAGGGAATGTGTGGTAATGGGTTAATAGGGTAGAAAACACTGTGGAAAAAGGAGAGAATGCTGATTACCAGCATTTTCTCCTTTACCAACAATATTTTCAAAAGTCTTGTTTCTCAAGGTTGTCAAAAGTGGGCATTGTGTGGTACAGGGTTAACTCATTGCCACACGACAAAATTCTAGACTGGTCCAAATTGAAAGCAATTGCAGATGACAAAATAAATGTGACTGAAAAATTGAAATTCGATTACCAGCATTTTCTTCTTTTCCTACAATGTTTTCAAAAGGCTTCTTTCTCAGGGTCGTTGAAAGATGGGATTGTGTGGTAAAGGGTTAACTAAGTTAAAAAATAAAACCTTAGTCGGAGCAATACTTTTACTGTCAAATTACAATTTCATGTATTGGCATTGAAAAGTGTATTTATGATTGGTCATGTGACTTAGTAGCCTAACAACTTTGATCATGTGACTGGCATAAATAACTTTTCCCGAAGTAATCCCATTTTTTCCCAACTCTGGAAAAGAATAGTTTTGAATACATTGAGGGAAAAGGAGAAAATGCTGATAACCAGCATTTTCTCCTTTCCCCACAATGTTTTCTACCCCATCAGAAAGCTTAAGATCACTTTTGGTGACCAACATTTTGTCCTTATCTCCACAATGTTATCTACCTCATCAAAGTGCTGCTGCTCATTTGTACCAATTTTAAATTTGTTATCTGCAGATGTTTTGAGTTTGACGGAATCAAAAACTAGTTGTTTGGAAAATGACTGTATTTTACCAATTTACATATGACCCTTTGTAATACACTAGATTTATGTATGACCCTTTGTTATACATTGGGTTTATATGTGACCTTTGTAATACATTAAAATAATATCAGGTAACAGAATGAATAACATCATACATGTTTCATATAAAAGTTTTTAAAACAATCTCTTCTGGTATCATCAACTTCAACTCTATACCAGACAAAAAATTACAAGGTTTTGAAGATGGCAAATTTTGCACAAATTATGGATTTTGTCTTCAAAAGGTCAGAAAACCGAGAAAATGCTAAGTACTTTAAAGAGTTTTTTTTTTCTTTTGTTGAAAGTCGGGATTGTGTAGTAAAGATACGCAACTACAGGCATGCTAGTAGTTTTCAGACTAAGTGCAAAATCTGTCATTGGACCCCAACACTCATCTCTCTGTTTTCAATCCTTGTCTTTGACTGGTAAATTTTGTTACCGATATCTTTTTTTTTTCCTCTTAATTCATACATGGGGAGATTTTTAGTATGATTTTCAAAAATCTTGTCGGTTCAAAAACTCTGTACCAGTTGACAAATTTTTTGGACTTGTCCAAAATGAAAGTGAAGTATACTGGTCTATCCCAATGTACTACTATCCCACAGAAAGATGTAAATGTATAGCATGTGTTTAAATAAGGGGACACTTATACTGCCTTGCTATAGAGCTAGCTTTTGTAGTGACGTGGTAGAGTGTTTGCCTTTACATCCAGTGTTTACTTCTGGCAGCTATAGCACCTGTTATGACTTAAATAGAGGATAATCAACTGGTTGTTTTTGATATGAAAAATATCTCACGAGGATGCGTTGTCAGGCGTTGAAAAAACGAGTGCACAGCACGAGTTTTTTTAACGCCTTACGACGCGTCCGAGTGAGATATTTTTCATATAAAAAATAACCAGTTGATTATTATGCCCCCCTTTCGAAGAAATGGGGGTATATTGCTTTGCACTTGTCGGTCGGTCCGTCGGTCGGTCCATAGACCAAGTTTGTCCAGAGCATAACTCAAAAACTATTTCAGGTATCATCTTGAAACTTCATAGGTGGATAGATCTCATTAAGGAGAAGTGCAGTGCACAAGAACCATAACTCTGCCTATCATATTTTTGGAGTTATTGCCCTTTGTTGATTTTCATACTTAATTTTTGTCCGGAGCATAACTCAAAAACTATTTCAGGTATCATCTTGAAACTACATAGGTGGATAGATCTCATCAAGGAGAAGTGCAGTGCACAAGAACAGCAACTCTGCCCATCATATTTTTGGAGTTATTGCCCTTTGTTGATTTTCATACTTAATTTTTGTCCGGAGCATAACTCAAAAAGTATTTCAGGTATCATCTTGAAACTACATAGGTGGATAGATCTCATTAAGGAGAAGTGCAGTGTACAAGAACCATAACTCTGCCCATCATATTTTTGGAGTTATTGCCCTTTGTTGATTTTCATATTTAATTTTTGTCAGTAGTATAACTCTAAAAGTATTTCAGATATCACCTTGAAACCTTATATGTGAAAAGATCTTATTAAGGAGAAGTGCAGTGCACAAGAACAACAACTCTGCCCATCATATTTATGGAGTTTTTTGCTTTGTTGATTTTCATACTTAATTTTTGTCCGGAGCATAAGTCTAAAAGTATTTCAGGTATTATCTTAAAACCTCATAGGTGGATAGATCTTACTAAGGAGAAGTGCAGTGCACAAGTACCATAACTCTGCCCATCATATTTTTGGAGTTATTGCCCTTTGTTGATTTTCATACTTAATTTTTGACCAGAGCATAACTCAAAAAGTATTTCAGGTATCACCTTGAAACCTCAGAGGTGGATTAACCTTATTAAGGAGAAGTGCAGTGCACAAGAACCATAACTCTGCCCATTATATTTTTGCAATTACTGCCCTTTGTTGATTTTCATACTTAATTTTTGTCCAGAGCATAACTCAAAAGGTTTTTCAGGTATCATCTTGAAACTTTATATGTGGATAGATCTTATTCAGGAGAAGTGCATTGCACAAGAACCATAACTCTGCCCATTATATTTTTGCAATTACTGCCCTTTGTTGATTTTCGTACTTATTTTTTTTCCGGAGCATAACTCAAAAAGTATATGAGGTAAAATCATGAAACTTTAAAAGTTGATAGTTCACATAAATGGGAAGTACAGTGCCCAAGAATTGTTAATTTATCATTAATAATTTTTGAGTAATTACCCTTTGTTTGTTTTTACACTTTGAACGTAAGAGTTTATAATCACATTGGATGCCATTAGGGGGGCATACATGTTTTACAAACATCTCTTGTTCTATTTATTATATACCTTATTAACATCATTATTTGTAATTTTGCATTTGAAAGTCGAAAAAAATGTAGTCGAAAAAAAAAAGTAGTTCCCAAATTACGTCAGGAAGTGAAAGTGAAAGTTGATAACGTCACTAGTGATGATATCAAAATTTATTACACTGGGAAATTCCAGGATTTCAGTGCTAGGTATATAATAAAATTTATGTTTGAAATTGTGAAAGTGGTTGTTACCTGCATCCAAACAAAATAATCTTGGGTTTGAAAATAGATTTGGTTCTAAAATGATTAGAAAAGTCTGGGGCAAATTGGTTTTGAGACGAACAAGTCTGGCAACCAAATCCAGTGAGATGATGACTACTGTTAACCCTTTCCCAAATAATCCCCAGTTTTTATGTGTTAGGAATAGAAGCCTTTTGAAAATATTGTGGGAAAAGAAGAAAATGCTGGTAAGCAGCATTTTCTCCTTTTCCCACAATGTTTTCTACCCTATCATACAGAAAAATCATCTTTTTAGCAACTGTTTATTTGTCATCTGCAAAATGCTTTCAATTTGGTCTAGTCCAAAATTTGCCGTTTGGGAAAGGGTTAAGCCTTGGGCTAAGAAATTTGCTTTATATCATAAACCTCTACAATAGTTGTTCCATTTATAGCCCTGGGCCCTGTTTTACTACGGTAATAACAAACAACATTTGAGTAGGTTTTACATAACTAGAGTATTTTGGCATATTTCTTCCCTGAAATATTTTATCCATATAAAATGAAAACATAAAATTTCATGGAAACTTTGATTTATCGCTATAGTTATCTACAATAATCATTTATTTCTTCTTATTTCATGCTTTCCGGTAGGATATCGAGAAAAAGCAGTGAAAATATTTTTCGATCTTACACTGGTACCACCAGTGAAAATACCGATTTTCACGTTCTTGTTGCCTAGGTAAATTGCGTGTGCCTAACAACCAGATGGGAAATATGACGTCATATACCTTACATTTCTCGCGCTTGACGTAACGTTGCTATGCGGGAGGGGTACGCCGCGGGGAATAAGGGAAAAAACTGTACTGAATTTTGATAAAGCTCCTCCCAGAAAGGGTAAAAAGCATAAAATAAATAGAATATTTGTTTTTTTCGGTGAAAGATCGAAATTTATTTCATCTCGTGAACACCATCAGTAATATTTCCACTCGTGGCTGTGCCACTCGTGAAAATATTACCGATGGTGTCCACTCGATTAAAAAAAATTTTTGATCTTACACCGAAAAAAAACCAAATATCCTCTATATCTTGTGGCAGATATATGCCACAAATTTTAGTTTTGTTAAAATTCGCAATTTTTGTATGTGACTACCTTAGTAAAACAGGTCTCTGGGGGTCTAAATTGGCCTCACCCTAGGGGTCAAAAGTCTGATGATAACAACTTTGCTTCCTAACCATAACTCTTTACCACATAACAAAAGTTTTGATTGACACAATTTTTCTTTGAAAGGATAGAAAGCTTTGTGGGAACAGGAGAAAATGCTGGTTCTCCTTTTCCTACAATCTTCTCAAAATACCTCTTCCTCAGGGTCATTAACTCTTAACCAAACAACAAAATTTTAGACTGGTCCTAATCGAAAGCATTTGCAGACTGTAAAATAAGTGACTGAAAATTTGAAATCTGTTTTGTGAAAGGTAGAAAACATTGTGGGAAAAGGAGAAAATGCTGGTTACCAGCATTTTCTCCTTTTCCCGCAATGTTTTCTACAGGCGTCTTTCTCAGGGTTGTCGAAAGTCGTTAATGTTTGGTAATGGGTAAAGCTATATGTTTACCAAATTTTTGCAGTAAGCTTAATTTAGTAGACCTATAGCGAGACTGTTAGAATATGTCCTTGGGGTAATAGATTTCACAAAGGCATAGATAGAGAAAAACCTTTAAAAAATCTTGTAGTACATGAACTCAATACGATTTAAATCTATACATTAATCAAGGGAAAATACTCATGTTATAACAGATATACACTTTGTTACTATTAATCTCCCTTGATTATCAATCTGTTACTACTAATCTCCCTTGATTATCAAACTGCACTTTTACATGATTGTTGCATGTGGAAGTAGATGGCCTATTTATCAAACATGGCAAATTTTTTTTTGCCTGGACAAAACTAAATGCCACTGCAAACAACAAGTTATATCTAGCTTAGATAATTATTACCGTCTTTGTTAGGGTGGGAAACAGAGTGGAAAACGAAGGAAATGACAGTTACCAGCATTTTCTCCCTTTCCCACTATGTTTTCAAAAACCTCTTTCCGGGTTATCAACTCTTTACCAAACAACAAAATTTTGGACCTGCCCAAATTGAAAGCATATGGAGATGACAAAATCAATGTGACTGAAAAATTGTAATTAGGTTTGTGAAGGGTAGAAAACATTGTGGGAAAAGGAGAAAATGCTGGTTTTCCTTCGATGTTTTAAAAGGCTTCTATGTCAGGGTCATAAAAGGGTTGTTTGGTAAAGGGTTAACTCAGTTCTAGACAACTATATTTTGGACCTGTCTAAATGAAAAGATAACCAGTTGACAAATTAATTGTGACTCGAATAGGTGGAGTTTCAATGAAAGGTCAGAAAAAAAATTATGGAAAAAATTATGGGAATTTTCTCCTTCTCTCATGAAGTTTTCAAAATGTTTCTTCTTCAAGGTCGTTAAAAATCTGGATTGTTTGATGAAAGGTTTACTCTTTACCATACGACAAAATGGTACACCAGTCCATTGTGAAAGCATTTGCAGAGTGTTTTGGGAATAGCAGAAAACATTGAGGGGAAAGAAGAAAATGCTGGTTACCAGCATTTTCTTCTTTTTCCCACAATGTTTTCAAAAGCTTTCTATTTTAGGGTCGTTAAAACTCGGGATTGTGTGGTAAAGGGTTAAATTCCTCAGAATAGCGATTGTTTTTTATCTACATGGGCACGTCTCCTTGCAGCACAGTTATCAGTTTACTAGTATCAATATGCCCTCCAGAAACAACACACACAATGTTTCCAGTCCCTGCTTTTCCCGAAAGAGCCGCAGCCACAGAACTGGCACCAGCTCCCTCAGCTATCACATGGTTCATTTCCGCAAGCAATTTCATTGCACTAGCAATTTCCTTTAAGGACACAACACAAGATCCCTTTATGAGGTTTTTGACCATTGGCCACATTTCTTCCAGTAATCCTTTGCTACCAATTCCATCAACAAATGTTGGCGTGTATGAACAGGACGTGGGTTTACCAGCTTGTAAAGATGCTGCCAAGGGTGCTGCGGTTTCTACTTCACTTGCGTAAACAGGGCAGCTTGGTTTCAGATGACGAAGAGCCGAGGCAATTCCACAACTTAGACCACCTCCCCCATATGGAACAATCACTGCATCTACGTCTGGCAAATCCTCAAATATCTCTATTCCTATTGTACCATTGCCTAGGAAATAAAATGATATTTTTTGCAATGAGCAGTTCCTCTTCTTCTCAAAAATTATATATATAGGATGTGACATGAGAAGGCTTTTGAGATAACATTTTATCAAACGAGTCAATGAAAAAAGCCTTTGGCGAGCTAGACAACATTTTTTCCTGGCAATTTCAACTCTTTACCAAACAACAAAACTTTAGGCTTTTGTGTCAGAATTGGAAGCATTTGCAGATGACAAAAGTGATGTGGCTCAAAAATTGAAATTTGTTTTGGGATGGGTAGAAAACATTGTGGGAAAAGGAGAAAATTCTGGCAAACATTCTAAAACCATATTGTCAGGAGAGATGATACCATATTAATCATCGCTAGTGGTGATGGTAATCAGCATTTTCTCCTTTTCCTACAATGTTTTCTTCCCTATCAAAGAAAAATTGCACCATCTGAGCTACACTGAAATTGCCATCTGCAAATGCTTTCAATTTGGACCAGTCTAAATTTTTGTTGTCTGGTAAAGAGTTAACTTGGTAAAGTATAGGAAGCAATGGGTTTTATGTTAGAGTGTCTTTGGGTAACATGCTTCTGAGCACTGAAACCCAGGTCATAATAATCCCTTTCCAAAATGATCTGTGGTGGTTTTTATCATACTGGGAAAGCAGGCTTTTGAAAATAATGTAGGAAAAGTAGAAAATGCTGGTAACTAGCTTTTTCTTCTTTCCCACAAAGTTTTTTACTGTTTCATAAACAAAAATCATCATTTGTATTACATTTAATTTGTCTGCTAACATTTTCCAATTTTGTCTAGTCCGAAATTTGTCATTTGGGAAAGGGTTGAATAAATATTATGAGCTTTTTCCATGATAAGACTGATATACATGTATGTTGAAAGTGGCTCAAAAACCAACAAATCAAGTCAAATTTGTTGTTTCAAACTTGTTTTACCAAAAATTATCCACAATTTTCTAACATGACATGTGAATTTGGCTCTATAAACACAGTGCAAGGAAAGCGTGGTAAAATCTGAGACAATCCATGTAGAGTGACATCATCCTATATCGAGTGACGTCATTCAATGACTGAGTTATTCAATGGAACATAATCTCCATCCGCATTTTTACTCTTAAGTTTGAACTTGTTTTCCTTTCATTAAGAATTGGCCATGTTAGAATTGAAATAATCTTCTTTCTGTTGTGATTTATCGTTCAATAAACCATGTTGTGCGTTATGAGGCGCATAAAGCGCTATAGCCCTCATGGATTATTTATTGGGCCTCATAAGTCACACCTGTGGTTTATTGAACGATATGCCACGATAGAAAGAAGATTATTTCTTAAACACCCTTGATCAAGAAAGAGGTCGAGGTTTTACCTGCAATAACAGTTTTGTCTGACACAGGATGTATAAATCTTCCATTTATTCCATCTGCTTGATGATTCCTCATAATTTCCCACCAATCATCGAATGTAACCTTGTGTACCCTCCCGCCAAATTTCTCAATTTCACATAACTTTGCGGCTGGGGCATGATCGGGAGCAAAGATGTCGCAGGTGACACCAAAGTTTTTTGTACTGTAAGACAGGCCTTGTGCAAAGTTTCCTGCACTGGCAGTGTATACCCCCGCTTGCAACGAAGCTTCTGACAAACAACCAATTGCATTGGATGCTCCACGAATCTTAAAACAGCCAATTGGTTGCAAGTTTTCTAATTTCAGGTATATCTGAAAGTAAATAAAAAAAGTTAGCCATTTACCATACAATGATGTATTTCAATAACCTTGAAGATGATTTTGAAAACATGGGTGGTACATATGTAAATATCCATGATGCTGAGCTCAGAAGTCTAGTTGTCTACTACCTATGTAAATATCCATGATGCTGAGCTCAGAAGTCTGGTTGTCTACTACCTATGTAAATATCCATGATGCTGAGCTCAGAAGTCTGGTTGTCTACTACCTATGTAAATATCCATGATGCTGAGCTCAGAAGTCTGGTTATCTACTACCTATGTAAATATTTGTGCTGAGCTCAGTGGTCTGGTCTGCTGCCTATGTAAATATCAATGGTGAGCCCTGTATTCTGATTGTCATGTACCTATGTTATATCCATGCAGAGGCCTGTAGTCTCATTGTCTGGTACCTATGTAAATTTCCAAGAATAGAAGTCTGGTTATCTACTACCCATGTAAATTTCTAAACTGGGCATGGAAGTCTGGTTGTGTAGTACCTATGTTAATTTCCCTGCTGAGCTTTGTAGTCTGGTCATTTTGTACCTATGTATATCAATGCTGAGTCTAGTATTCCAGTTGTCTACTACCTTTGTAAATATCCATGTTAAGCCCAGTAGTCTGGTGCCTATGTAAATATCCATGATCTTAAAGGTGGCCTTCAGATTTTAGGATGAGAATTTTACAAAACGACAAAAAAAAATCATCCTTGTACTCTCAGAGCCTTATAATTTTCATTCATAAAACCCCAGTAGTCGAAAACCATCCGAGAAATAGAGATTTACTAAAGCCAAGGTCGATGGGAAACACAGTCTATTTTTACATGAGCAACTCGCTCATTTACATACTGGAAATACAGAGACTAAGCTTCAAACATGGCATCCGAAGAAGACATTATGGAAAATAACCACACGTTTGTTATGTTATGGAATTCAAGCGTCATCAGTCATGTGTTAGTCACTTAACATTCCCACTATGCAATTTTTTTTATTTTTAGCACAGTCTAAAAATAGCTTAATAGGCTACGTAGCCTTTTAAGGGAATAACGTCAAATTTTTTTTTTGTAATTTTATGATTCTTAATTATTGATGATATGTATGGTATTTTCATATAAATTTCATTGATATATATTTTTTTTTATTTGGTGTGAGGTGAAAAATCTAAATATCCACCTTTAAATCTGCAATATCTGATGAGGAGACATTTTCCAGAAAAAATAAAAAAACATGAAATACTAAGATTTCATTTTGCAACATCTGCTTAAAAGTTGTCAGGGCATTTCTTTTTTTAAACAGGAACAGATTGGGACAGTATCAAAAAAGGAATACTTCATCATTAGCTTGACAGTACTCACCTTTCCACCTTCCCAGTCTATGTTTAAAGGCAACAAAGGGGACCTGATCACATGACTTTTTATCCTTGCCTGTGCCTGTTTTATTTCCTCAAATGGTATGATGTCTGGTAGAGCCTCGTTGTGATTCATGTTTATCTGTAAATAAATGCATGAAGATCTATAGATGTATATTATTAAACTCTATAGTAAACAATCCTGACTTTAACCCATTACCACACAATCCCTACTTTTGATGCCTCTGAGAAAGAAGCCTTTAGAAACATTGTGGAAAAAGGAGAAAATGCTGGTAACCAGCATTTTCTCCTTTTCCCACAATGTTTTCTACCCTTCACGAAACAAATTTCAAATTTTCAGTCACTTTTAATTTGTTCGTCGGCAAATGCTTTGGACAAGACTAAAATACTATCCTCTGGTAATGAGTTTAAAACCCTGAGGAAGATTTTTTTATTGAAAACATTTAGGGAAAATGAGAAAATACAAAATGTTTTCTACCCTTCAAACAACAAATTTCATCTTTTTGAGTCATGTTCACTTTGTCATCTGGAAATGCTTTCAGTTTGGACAAATCCACAACTTTTTGTCTTTTGTCTGTTGTTGACGGGTTAATTCTTTACCACACAATCGGCCGACTTTTAACGACTCTGAGAAAGAAGCCTTCTGAAAACTTTGAGGGAAAAGGAGAAAATGCTGGTAACCAGCATTTTCTCCTTTTCCCACAATGTTTTCCCTTCCCAGACCAAATTTCAATTTGGAGGAACCTAGTGACATAAAAACTATGAGCTTTGTTCTATGAAAAAGGTTTTTAACTCATTACCAAACGACAAAATTTTAGGTTTGTCCAAATTGAAAGCAGAAGAGTAGAAAACATTGTTAGAAAGGGAGAAAATGCTGGTTATCAGAGGGCTTCTTTCTCTGGGTTGTAAAAACCAGGGATTGCTTGGTAAAAGTTTAAGGAGATTGCAAAGTCATGTTTAACCCTGTATTTGATATTGGGGAATATCCATTACCTACAGCACACTCTAAAACATAAATCTGAGGAAAAAGATGTTATCAACCATTAGATGAATGCAGTTGTTTATGAAATGATTCACTGTTAAAACCTAACTGCAGGCATATTTCTAGCATCCCTTCTATTAGTATTTTCAGTACTTTGAGTTTTGTCAGTGACAAGGTATTGATGGGGGTTTGAAACTGACAAAGTAATTAATTACATGAGATGAGTAATTATTATTGATTAATATGAGATGAATCTGCTGAAAATGATTTAATTCTACGACGTGGACAAAGTGTTGCTGTTGATTTTGCCACAAAAAAAGTGTTCTACCTGACGGAGCATGTGACAAATGCTGATAGACTTGATCAATCACATGACTGATACAGGTGCATCTGAACGAAAACCCACTATTTTAGAGTGCAGGAATGACTTCGACTCGAGGACAGATACTTTTTTCACCCACAAAGTTATTTTTCCCGGGTTTTCTGGTTTTAAATACTCGTACATGGTTGTCTTGTTGATATAAAAAGCAAAAGTAGCAAAATCAACAAAACCTAAAAATTTATTGTGAAAAAAATCATTAGTTCCTTTTAACCCTTTACCACACGACCCTGACTTTTAACTGCAAGCTTTTGAAACTATTGTGGGAGAAGGAGAAAATGCTGGTAATATTTTCTGCCTATTTAAAAACGGATGCAATCATTTAAAAAATATTTGAATTATGTAAATTGCATTGATACAGGGGATTCCAAAATTTTGCCTTGTGGTAAAGGGTAGATGGGTTGTTATGTATCTGTGATGATTGAACAATTGAAAGTGTTTTACACCACTTTCAACATTATTTCTGTCATCTCACAGCTACAGCTCACATATTCATGTATTTCCTAGGTTACACTAATTTTAGAGTAGGACTCTGAAATGTTTTGCCCAAGATCATTCCAGCAAAAAGCCCAGTGGATCCAGTGAGTATTATATATCTGCCTAATACATGTAAAAATGAGGAATAAACCTGCAACGTTTCTTACATGGCAGATACTACCTTCAGTCTGAAGGTCTGCTCCGATGCTATTTTTCTTACTGGTCTTTGCACTAATGCTCTGATGCTAATTTTGTTACTGGTCTTCGCATTATGTACGAAGACCAGTAACAAAAATAGCATCGGAGCAGACCTTCAGTTTGAAGGTAGGCAGATACATAAACTGTTTACATCTATTTGGCCAAGATGTATAAATACAGACTGCACCAGCAACATTTTTACGCAGCAAGAAAACACTTCAAATTTTTATCTTTTCCTTATTCTTGATGGGAGTCAACTGAATGATGGTATTTTTACAAGGAACTTATGCTTGTTTCACAGTTTTATGTACATCTCACTGAATTATGTATAAGACAAAAATGAATCTGCAACATTTCTAACACAGCAGATTTATAAACTGCAGTCTGCACAAGCAACAATTTTACACAGCAAGATGTTGTCTGTGCATGTCATATTCTTCGAAGATTCGACCAGTCTTACAATTATGACGCATCTCTCCCCCAAATATTTGGGGGATTGTAGTAATACGCGCTGTAGAGTAGCAATGGTGAAAATGGCTGTTATCAGTACATTTGAGGAGAAATTAGGCCTGTTTTAGTTCCAGATTTCTCTTAAAATCACAGCTGAATGAATTGCACCATGTAGCGTTTTATTGATTAAACGTTTATTTTAGTTGGAAATTCAAAATAACGGTTGTCGCGTAGAAAAGTAGTCCGATTTTTTACCACGGATGACCAAATTAGATAGATGTGTATTTGTAGAATGCTATCTAGTGGGAGGTAATGCAAAGCAAGGAGCAGTTCAAATTATCTTTTCCTTCTTCTTGAGTAGGTCATGTAGGCCTGCCTAAATGACAGGATTTGAAAAAGGAACTTATCAGTCATTCTCAAAAAATAGGTACAATTATACTTGAAAAAATGTCCAAATTTTTAGTTTCTCAAATGATTACCATATTTACTGGATGGTAAAATTCAACTATCGAATAAGTTATCTGCAAAGTTTGACACACTCAACATAAACCATCGCCGAGAAATGTGCCGGCAAAATAATCAAGCGTCAGGCTCTGTTACGGATGTTAGAAACACTACCTTAACATATGTTGGGTAATATAAATCTACTTTTATGACAAATACATGTTGTTTAAGTTTGAGATTTTGACAGATGATTTCATAACCTTTACAGAGAATAGCAAATAATTGGCCAAGTTTTGCGACAACATCAAAAAGACATTATCATACAAATTGATATTCTGAGAAAACATTTATTTTAATAAAACTTTGTCCAATGTTTGTAATATAAATACTTTAAATGAGTAATGGAGCACGTTTTTAATATAAAAGTGGAACCAATAAACTGCATAAACATTTTACTGACATACGCTATAACATCACTATGTATATACCAGTATTCCTCCTATGAATCAAGCCAGTGCTTTTGTTACGGAGGTTAGCAAAACGTGTTCATTTAAATGAAACAAACAAATCTAACATTATTGCTGCACCCACAACATGATACCATTAGCAAGCAGCCATTATTTCTTTCAAAACACTAAGTTATTTAGAGTATTCTCAGAAACTAACCTGTTTAACCTGTTTCCGGACAATATTTACACCAGAAAATGGGTTAAGTATCAAGGTGTATTAAACAGTATCTGCTCTTTTTGTTTAACAAATAATGGAACCCACACAATAATAATATATAAACATCTTGAGAACCATACGGTATGACATCACTGATATACATACCAGCATTGCCGGTAGAAACCTAATTGATAATTTTGTTATGGAAATTAACAAACATAGAAAAATAGCCAAATAAGAAATATAAAACTTTCCTTTGTATAATTATGCAACATTGGTATACAATTTTGATTCTTATAAGACCCTAAGTTATTCTGTGCCTTATCAGGATCCAAGTGTTTGACTTTTAAACTGGTGTACTAGAAAACCTAACCGATTAGCTAAGATGCTGATGAGAGAATGCATTCTTAATCACTCTCTGCCTTCGGTTAACTGGATCGCTCTCTTTCTTCTTTGTTCTTTTTCTTTAAAAAAAAGTCTTTATTTTTCCTTTCAGTCCGTAGGTCAATTTCTTATCCCTTTCAACGTTTATGACTGTCATTTTGCAACAGAAACCACGTGTTCGGATGTGGGACTTTGAAGTAATATTACTGACAGCATGAAGTTATCAAATTTACCAAGTTTTAACCTAGTGTATTTTTTGCTCAAACCTCCAATGACTTCTAATGTCCGTAACGGCACAATTCAACACTATCAAACATTATTTACGTTAAAGAAAGTTTTTCTAATGTTAACATTCATCTAAATCATAACTCGATCGAACAATATTCAATCCATTTATGCCAGGCAGACTTAGAAAAATCACAGATTGAGAAACAATAACTACTTCATCTAACCCCCGTAACGGTTTAGTACCGTTTACATATATTTTTATCATTAATTTTTGCATTTTTCACATTTCACACAGTATGTGACGTCCTAACAGACCGTAAAACATGATTTAAGAAATTCAAAAAGGATTTGAATTGATTTCATAGAATAAAATGCATATGTTGCTACGAGTCTAACTTCCGTAACAAAAAGGGGAAGGATTTGATTGTTCAGAAATATTCAATGTTGACACTGGTATTAAGGCAGCGAATTTTTTCCAACAGTCACATTCCTGGTGCTTATGATACATATCTACAATAATCATTTAGTAGAGACATAACCGTATAATAGTATGTTTATGATTACAAGAAAACTCGTTTGGCACCTACTTTCAACCTCCAGCATAACCGTATAATAGTATGTTTATGATTACAAGAAAACTCGTTTGGCACCTACTTTCAACCTCCAGCATGGGTTCCAGACACAAAACTTGTGGCCGATTGTTTTTATTTCGAACATATACATCGGTGGCGGTGTCAAAATAGGTTACACCCTCAGCATGAGATCTTAAGTGAAGTGACTTTTGTTAGAATGAATATTTCGTTACGGATGTTAGACGTTACGGATGTTAGAAATATTTCATTGAAACTAACATCTAGCTAAGGAGATGCAGGAGAGACTCATGTGCAGTGTTTCAATTATATGTCCTTGATTGTGTCCAAACTAAAACGGCATCAATTTCACGGAGTCCAATCAAGTTATGGTAGAAAAAGCCGTTACGGAGGTTAGAGAAGAATTTGTCCCAAATAGTTTTTTTGTATTTCACATGTAACAGTCAGCTCAACTTTAAAGGAATGTTAAAAATTATCAAAGGGTTGTGAGCTCTATCCATTCCACACCTGAAAAAGGGTATTTTAGAGTACATGACACAGTTCAAAAGACTTGCAATAAATTGATCAAAATGTGTTACGGACGTTAGGTATGATTTTGCGACAAAGGATTTTGGATGAAAGAATATATAAGCTCTGGATCTAATTAAGAAAAGTATCCAAATACGGTAGGTGTTAGTTGTGTCAATTGAAAAAATAAAGTATACGGCCCGATTCTTTCTAATCTTAAGATACAGCAGAAGTACACATACTGTGTATAGTACCTGCGACAGGCAAAATTTAACAACATCCACCCAATTAAAAGGATGCTATTGTCACAAAATGAATCTGATCACTTTCAAAGTATACTTATTGTAGACTAGTATCATCAGTGATGTTAAAATAATTGGTCTGTCTCTCATTTCTATGTAATCATTAGAGTGATTCATGTATTTATTGATGCGACAAGCATTTTTCGTAATTGTACCCATTTTTGGAGAATGACTGTTATGCCATCTCCAGGCTTTCCAGGCTCTCACTGAGTTATGTAACTGTGACCCATCATGCACAAAGGGACCACCTTGGAATTATGTACATCAATTTGATGAAAACAGATCAACAATCTAGTGCAGGTCAGTTTAAGTCGATAATTCAAAAATGATTGCATAACAAGGTACAATGACTACTTTTCATACAGAAAATGTCTTTAAAGCTAAAAGTGTCAACCCTGGTCAGCCTGCACAATTCCCGCAGTCTGACCAGGGTTGATACTTTTCGCAGTTCCCAGAAGATCCCTTTTTTTGCGTGATGGGTCATATATAACTAAAAATGTAACCTGCAACATTTCTCACACAGCGGATTCATAAATTGTTTACATACATGTATTTGACCGAGATATACCATATTACTGTAGTCTGCACCAGTGAAAAAAGTAGGTCTATTACTGTAGTCTGCACCAGTATTTATTTTTAGGCAGCATTAAGGCACTTCAAATAAGCTTAACCTCTTTCATGAGTTGAGTCACGTTTGACGGTAGATTAACCCAATACTACACAACCCCTACTTTTGATGATCCAGAGAAAGAAGCCTTTAGACAACATTGTGGGAAAAGGAGAAAACGCTGGTAACCAGCATTTTCTCCTTTTCCCATAATGTTTTCTACACTTCACTAAACAAATTTAAAAATTTCAGTCACTTTTGTCTTGTCATCTGCAAATGCTTTCGATTTGGACAAATCTAAAAGATTGTCATTTACCAGTAATGAGTTAAAATAGGGTTAAATATTTTTTCCTTTGCTCATATCTTGCGAAATGAGTTAAAAAAAAACTTTCAAGTCCACACTGTCCGCAAAAGGTCAGTGAGTCGTGCTTGGTAGCTTAGGGGTTAATTATGGGGTTTAATTCTATTTTCAACACAATTTGAGTCTTATCACAGGGGTCAATCACCTAACCCTCTGTTTCTAAAGTGGTTTTTTTTTCTGCCAGTAGGTCACAAAAGCTTTCTAGGCCATGGAATGCTTATTAAAGAAAATACAATCAAAACAAGTTTCAACGGCCAGACGGCATCCTGCCGGGGCTCGACGGATTGAAACAGTAACCATCGGATACTTACAAAGCAGACAGATAAAAAAAACTTGACCTGTTAACTCATTACAAAACAACAAAATTTTAGGCTTGTTCAAATCCAAAGCATTTGCAGACAACAAAACAAAAGTGATTGAAAATTTGAAATTTGTTTTGTGAAGGGTAGAAAACATTGTGGGAAAAGGAGAAAATGCTGGTATTTTCTTCTTTTCCCACAATGTTTTCTATAGGCTTCTTTCTCAGGGTCATCAAAAGTAGGGATTGTGTGGTAACGGGTTAAATACGGAAGGAGATTTCGCTCTTCATCAAATGACAAAATTTCAGACTATTCCGTATGGTGGCATTTTTTACCATGAGAGAACTTCCATGATAATTTTAGAATACTGTCGCGATAATTAAAAGTTTCCTTAAACTTTTGGATACAAATATGCCACCATAGGCTACCGATAGTGAAAAGTTTTCTGGAAAAAAAAAAAACATTATTTAGAAAATTTTACATTGAATATTAATATTTTAATGCTATTAAATTTTTCTTTCATGCACTAAGTTGGTATTCAAGATAATGATAAAGTGATAGTTCTACCTGTTTCCTTGATATCTATACAAAGAAAATTCACTATTTGGATGAACTCATTAGTTTTAAATTAATATTAAAGGTGGGTATCTAGAATTTTCACATCCCACCAAATAAAAAAATATATATGTCACTGAAATTTATATGAATAAACAATACAAATCATCAATAATTAAGAATCATAAAATTATAAAAAAATTTTTTTTTGATGGTATTCCCTTAAAAGGCTACGTAGCCTCTTAAGCTATTTTTAGATTTCCCGCCAAAAATTTAAAAAAAAGCATTGTGGGAATGTTAAGTGACTGGCACGTGACTAATGACTCTGAAATTCCATAAAATGACAAACATGTAATTGTTTTCCATAATGTCTTCTTCGGACGCTATGTTTGAAGCTTTGTCTGTATATTTTCGGTGTGTAAATGAGCAAGTTGCTTATCTAAAAATAGACCGTGTTTCCCGTCGATATCGAACTTGGCTGTAGTAAATCTCTAATTCCTCATGTTGTCTGATGGTTTTCGACTGCTGAGATGTTATGAATGAAAATAATAAGGCTTTTGGAGTATAAGGGTGTTGTTTTTTTTGTATTTTTGTGAAATTTTCGTCCTAAACTCTGAAGGGCCACCTTTAACTCATTACCAAACGACATAATTTTCGGTTTGTCCGAATCGACAGCGTTTGCAGACGACAAAATAAAAGATACTGAAAATTTGAAATTTGTTCTGTGAAGGAGAGAAAACATTGTGGGAAAAGGAGAAAATGCTGGTTACCAGCATTTTCTCCTTTTCCCACAATGTTTTCTAAAGGCTTCTTTCTCAGGGGCGTCAAAAGTAGGGATTGTGTGGTAATGGGTTAAATTTTGCCTACAAGCGAAATAAACTGAAGTCTGTTAACCCATTACTACACAATCCCTACTTTTGAAGCCCTTGAGAAAGACGCCTTTAGAAAACATCATGGGAATTGGAGAAAATGCTGGTAACCAGCATTTTCTCCTTTTTTCCACAATGTTTTCTATCCTACACAAATCAAATTTCGAATTTTCAGTCACTCTCATTTTGTCGTCTGGAAATGCTTTCAATTTGGGCAAACCTAAGATTTTGTCGTTTGGTAATGGCCAGAGATTGTTTGGTTAATTCTTTACCACACAATCTTGACTTTAAAAGCCTGTGGGAAAGAAGCCTTTTTAAAACATTGTGAGAAAAGATTGTGGTTACCAGCATTTTCTCCTTTTCCCATTATGCTTTTCTACCCTATCAAAAAAAACTGTGCCATTTGAGCCACACTAAAATTGTCGTCTGCAAATGCTTTCAATTTGGACAAGACTAAAAATTTGTCGTCTGGTAATGGGATCAGGATTGAAAATTCCTCACAGCAGGGTGCCTGTTCAAGTTGCATCTATATCAGACGAATTTTTCCAAACCACAACTGTATTTTGTTGCCTTGGGAAGAAGGTCTTTAAAATGACTGTTGGAAATGCTGTTAACCTGATTTTTTCCTCCATTTTCAACAACATTTTTACTATCAAAGGTTACATATTGTTACATAGAGCACATGCAATTTGTTGTCTTCAAATGCTCTTGATATAAATATGCCTGGTAATGCCAGGGAAGATTGACCTGGGTGGAAACTTTTTGCTCCTTTTAAATTTTCTGTATATCAAAGGACCGTGCCACCTTTGGATTGAACCGTTTTAAGCCAGAATGGGTCCATAAAAACCAAACAACGGTATATTAAGCATTAAGCATTAACTCGTTACCAAACCACAATATTTTAAGCTTGTCCGAAGTGGAAGTATTTACAGACAACAAAATAAAAGTGACTGAAAATTTAAAATTTGCTTTGTGAACGGTAGAAAACATTGTGGGAAGAGGAGAAAATGCTGGTTACAAGCATTTTCTCCTTTTCCCCACAATGTTTTCTAAAGGCTTTTTTTTCAGGGTTGTCAAAAGTTGGGATTGTGTGGTTATGGATTAAGATACATTAATCCTTAACCCATTACTACTCAATCCCTACTTTTCACGACGCTGAGAAAGAAGCCTTTAGAAACATTGTGGGAAACGGAGAAAATGCTGCCCCCTGAGGCTGGTAACCAGCATTTTCTCCTTTTCCCACAATGTTTTCTACCTTTAGCATAACAAATGTCAATTTTTCAGTCACTTTTATTTTTTTGGCTGCAAATGCTTTTGATTTGGACAAGCCGAAAATTTTGTCGTTTGGTAATGAGTTAACCCTTCAGCACACAACCATATTATGGACTCTACCCAAATTGAAAGCATTTGCTGACAATGTACATATAAATGTATAGGCACTTAGAATAGTATTGCACTCAACAATTGAAATGTGGCCTATATTGATTGTCTGGGAAAGATAGAAAAACATTGTGAAAAAAGGATAAAATAATAGTTATCAGCCTTCTCTTCTTTGCCTGAGTTTTCAAGTCTCCGTCTTCAGTGGAAAAGCAAGTCACTTAACCCTTAACCACACAACAAGATTTTAGACCTGTCGGTATTGAAAGCATTTACTGATTACAGTTTCAATATGGCTCATATGAAATGAGTTTTGTTTGATAGGATAGAAAACATTGTGGGAAAAGGAGAAAATGCTGTTAACCAGCATTTTCTCCTTTTCCCACAATGTTTTCAAAAGTCTTCTCTTTCAAGGGTGTTAAAAGTCGTCCCTGTGTGGTAAAGGGTTGACTGTTCACCTTGCAATCTCGAAAGTTGAAAATGCTGGTAACCAGCATTTTTTCCTTTTCCCACATTGTTTTCTACCTTTTAACCCATTACCACACAATCCCTACTTTTGACGACCCTTAGAAAGAAGCCTTTTAAAAACATTGTAGGAAAAGGAGTATAAATTATGCTGGTAACCAGCATTTTCTCCTTTTTCCACATTCGTTTGGTAATGAGTTAAAAGACAAACTTCATCACATTTGAATTTTACTTTACGAAACTCTTTCAATTTGGACAAGTAGACAATATTGTTGTGCTGTAAAGATGTAAACACCACTTGCAGAAAATTTCATTGTAATTGCTTGAAATTGCTTTTCAAGAATTGTGTCTGTAGGAAAATTAAGAACAAATGAGAAACTGAGTGACAGTTACAGCAATCAGCATTTTGTCCTTTTCCCACTATGTTTTCTACCCTATCAAACAGAAACTCTGTCATTTGAGACACATATCAATTGTCGTTTGCAAATACTTTCAATTGATATCTAGTTTACAGAAACATTACTAAAAGCAAAATTAATGAGAAATGAACTGTTGCAGTTACCAGTCCCTCTTCCACAATATTTTCAACACATTTCCACAATAGGGAAATTTGGAAAATGTATAAATTTGTGCCGTAAACAGTGCCCCTGATAGAGGGAGTGATTTTGATTTCAAAATTGAAAATATTACTTATTCTCCACTAAAATCTGTGTTGCGGGTACTGATTAGAATCAATTCATCGAGACGATTCCAATGAGTAATACCCATGGAATAGGGTTTTTAAGAGAAATAAGGACTTTAGAAATACCATCACTCCCTCAAGATTATCTGGAGTTCTGGTGTAAATATTACCAAATAGTACCCAGTTTTAAGGACTGAGAAGAAGACTTTTTAAAACATTGTGGGAAAAGAAGAGAATGCTGGCAATACTTAAGAAAACATTGTGGGAAAAGAAGAAAATGCTGGTAAACAGCATTTTCTCCTTTTCCTACAATGTTTTGTACTCTTTCCAAAGCATATTTCAATTTTTCAGTCACAAATAATTCAACATCAGTTTTTTTCATAAACATTGGCGAGTTCTGATTAGCTGAAAAAAATGTTTTTATAGCTCCATGAAAAAAAAATTTCAACAGTACCAGGACTACTTTTGCAGTAAACGAACATGTATACAAGATTTTATAATGGTTTTCTTTCTGATCTTTAACGAGTCCAAATTTCAGCTTGCTACCTGACTTTTTTTTACCTAAATATTGAAAAAAATATCCAACAATAAATTCAACAAGAGAGCTGAAAAGTGAAAACTCATTGTCACTTTGCTGGGTTCTAACAATCTTCTTTTCAATTTTCAATTATAAATCTACTGAACCTGCAAATGTTCAATACTATAATGACATCACGAATTTATGTCATTTTTATGTCATGAACCAGCAGTTTTACCACGCTCTGAATTATGAATGAAATGGACATTAAATGAATAAGCAATGTTAGATTTTCAATGAAAAATGCAGTTAGTATTTTTCAAGTGCATATTTGTTGTCTGTGATATTGAATTATAAGGAATGAAGAGATTTTTTTTGTTTTTATGGAGGTATGAAAAAAAAAACACCTAATCACACTTTTGGATGAAACCGCTTTTTTTTTTCATACCTCGATGAAAACAAAAAAAAATTCTCTTCATTCTTTAATTGCGAATGCCTTCAATTTGGATTGATCTAATTTTTTTGTGATGTAAATGGGTTACCCATGCCATTGCTCACAATTTTTATGTATTACATAAGATCAGTTGTGAAAACTTTATTCCAAAATTGAAATCACTCCGAACAGCTTTTCCAGAAATGTATCGTTAGAAACATTAAAGGAAAAATTGAAAGATTGTACGTAATCAGTTGCTCTTCCTCTATTTTTATCAAAACATGGCCACTGCAGGGAAATTTGAAAGCTGGATAAATTTATGCAATAAGTAAATAATATGTTAAACGACAATTATTTAACATTTAAGCATACTTACTGCGTACACAAATAATAATCCTTGAAAACTGGTCCAGCCCAAAGGTTAATACTGTATAATAATTGATATGAAGTGTATATGTATACTGTTTCTGCACAAGTAAATTTCAACCCATATTAAATTGTGCACCTTCACTGGGCGCTTTGCAAGATCATTCTGAGATGAATTATGTACCTTAGAATATATGGGTTTTGAGATAAAGTTTCGCCTGGCTCTTTTCAAAGAAAACAGCAATTTATGGTCATAGCCCTTAACCCATTACCACACAATCCCTACTTTTGACGCCCCTGAGAAAGAAGCCTTTAGAAAACATTGTGGGAAAAGGAGAAAATGCTGGTTACCAGCATTTTCTCCTTTTTTCCTGTTTTCTACCCTTCAGAAAACAAAATTTCAAATTTTCAGTCACATTTATTTTGTCGTCTGCAAATGCTTTCAATTTGGACTATTCTAAAATTTTGTCGTCTGGTAATGAGTTAAAGAATTATGGTTATATATCTAGTAATGCGCCCGTATTCACCAAACATTCTTAAGCATATTCTTAGTCTTATTCTCCAAGAGTTTCTAAATTTAAAAGTAGAGCAGCTCTAACACAACTTCTGAATGGCTAAACTATTTTTAGCCAATCAGAAGTTGTGTTACTTTCAAATTTAGATTTGCTGGAGACTGAGCTCCAGATATAGGGAGTCATTTTGATTTTGATTTAATAATTGAAAATATCAATATTCTCTGCTAAACCCTATGTTGTGGGTACTTATTAGAATTGTCCCATCGAGACACAACATACGGTTTGGAAGAGAAATAATTGATTCAGAATGCCATCACCCCCTTTTATCTCGAGCTCTGTGAGACCAAGAATGTTCTTAAGAATTGTTGGCCCTGGTGTTTTCAGCTATGTGGTCGTCATTTAAAAACTGAGACTAACCAAAAGTCATAAGTATAAATATAGCACATACGCCTATTGCGGAGCTTGGTAGTACAGTCAGTAACATACAGAACTTCACATCAGAAGTCGTTGGTTCAAATCCCCAGCACAGCTAACATCTTTCTTTGGATCGATGGACAGGTTTCTACGCAATACCTTTAGGTCCATCACCTCTAAATTTACTTATTTTAATTAACCCATTACCACACAATCCCTACTTTTGACGACCCTGAGAAAGAAGCCTTTAGAAAACATTGTGGGAAAAGGAGAAAATGCTGGTTACCAGCATTTTCTCCATTTCCCACAATGTTTTCTATCCTTCACAATACAAATTTCAAATTTTTAGTCAATTTTATTTTGTCATCTGCAAATGCTTTCAATTTGGACCAGTGTAAAATTTTTTCGTTTGGTAATGAGTTAATGCAATAGCACGAAGATGATAACATCAGAATAGGATGATGATAATACGATAGTACGATGGTGATAAAGTTATTGTATAGATGATAACATGATAGTGAGATGGTAATGTATGATAGTACTATGATGAATATATCGCACTATCATCATCGTACTATCACTTTATCGTCATTGGACTATCAAGTTGCGTTTTAAATCAACAAATTCATAGTCGATGACCCTAATCGTATTTCAAGAGTATCGTTAGTACCATTGCCTATGAATTTATTGATTTTAAACGTAATGCTCAATAGAATGATGGTGATAACGCAACAGTGCGATAATGATGAAAATGCGATAGTACAATGATGATAACACGATAGCTTAACTCATTACCAAATGAGAACATTTTAGACTGATCCAAATTGAAAGCATTTGCAGACGACAAAATAAAAGTAACTGAAAACTTGAAATTTGTTCTGGGAAAGGTAGAAAACACTGTTGGAAAAGGAGAAAATGCTGGTTACCAGCATTTTCTCCTTTTCCAACAGTGTTTTCAAAAGGCTTCTTTCTCAGGGGCGTCAAAAGTAGGGATTGAGTGGTAATGGTTAATGGTATTCCGTAGGTTTCATTTCTCTCTTACTCCTGATCATTGTGTCGACCACAGTTATGTGGGAAGGCAGCAATATCTCCAATTCTTTTACTTCTAATAGCCCTGTTACTGAGATATCTGTATAGTAACTGAGATATTTATCTCAAATCTGGACAAGTTGTTAACCCTTTTCCCCATAAGGCATTTCTATGTCATCTATAATTGACCCTAAATGACAGCAAGGATGAAGCCGTTTCTTATGTGTAAATGACACGCTTTGATAGCATAGAAAACATTGTGACAAAAGATGAAATTGCTTGTCACAAGCAATTTCATCTTTTGCCACAATGTTTTCCAAAGACTCCTACAAGCAATGTGTAGAAATGAGTATCTATGGAGTAAAGGGTTAACTATCAAAAATGGGAAATTGTACAACAGGGCAAAGTAACCATCAAAAAAAATTTTTAACTTAAGATTTTCACTGTAAAATCAAGCACTTAACTCATTACCAAACAACAACTTTTTAGACTGGTCCAAATTGAAAGCATTTGCAGACGACAAAAAAAAAATGGCTGATAATTTGAAATTTGTTTTTTGAAGGGTAGAAAACATTGTGGGAAAAGGAGAAAATGCTGGTTACCAGCATTTTCTCCTTTTCCCACAATGTTTTCTAAAGGCTTCTTTCTCAGGGGCATCAAAAGTAGGGATTGTGTGGTAATGGGTTAAAGCAGAGCTTTGATATCCCTCATGCGGTGCTCTTGTTTATTGTCCCAAAGATTTCATTGTATATTCATTTTTAACCCTTTACCAAATGACAGAATTTTAGACTGGTCCAATTGAAAGCACTTCCTCATTTACATACCGGAAATACAAAAACAAAGCTTCCAACATAAGGTTTGAAGAAGACACTATGGAAAATAATTACATGTTTGTTACGTTTTTTTTTGTAATTTCATGTTTCTTAATGTATTAATGATTTATTAATTTTTTTTCTAATGTAAATTTCAGCCATATATATGGTATATAGAGGATAATCAACTGGTTATTTTTGATATGAAAAATATCTCACGAGGATGCGTTGTTAGGCGTTGAAAAAACGAGTACGTAGCACGAGTTTTTTTCAATGCCTTACGACACATCTGAGAATAACCAGTTGATTATTATATACCTTATTAACATTATTATTATTTAAAATAATGAAATATTTAATGAAAAAAAAGTAGTTCCTAAATTACGGCAGAAAGTGAAAGTTGATATCGTCACTAGTGATGATATCAAAATTTATTACACTGGAAAATTCCAGGATTTCACTGCTAGGTATATAATAAATAATATATTTTAATTTTGTGAGATGAGAAAAATCTAAATACCGAACTTTAAAAGTCGTCACTGTGTGGTAAAGGGTTAAAAGGTAAATCAAAGCTGAAACAATTATCTTCCAAGGTCAACCTTATTGTACTTTCTTTTGAGGTAAAAGTACAGCAAGTTAGAGCAGTAATTACAACGGCAGACTTAACTCTTTACCAAACTACATGACTTAACTCTTAACCACACAAGAAAATTTTAGACTGGTCCAAATTGATAGCATTTGCAGACAACAAAATAAAGGTGATTGAAAAATTGAAATTTGTTCTGGGAAGGGTGGAAAACACTGTGGGAAAAGGAGAAAATGCTGGTTACCAGCATTTTCTCCTTTTCCGACAGTGTATTTAAAAGGCTTCTTTCTTACGGGCATCAAAAGTAGGGATTGTGTGGTAATGGGTTAAGACTAGTCCAAATTGGAAGCATTTGCAGACGACAAAATTGATAAGACTCAAAAACTGAACATTGTTTTGGGAAGGAAAGAAAACATTACAGGAAAAGGAGAAAATGCTGGTTACCAGCATTTTCTTCTTTTCCCAAAATGTTTTCAGACAGAAGGCTTCTTTCTCAGGATTGTAAAAACCAGAGATTGGTTGGAAAAGGGTAAATAACATCTACTCAAAGCAGAGTACTTCTTGCATTATTTCATTAGCACTAATTCGTTTTCAAAGCAAATCTTTGTTTTAACTTTCAATATTCAACGCTTAACCCTTTCCCAAACATCAAATTTTAGAATTTTCATATTTCAAACCACATGCTGACAAATTCAAAATTAGTACAAATGAGCTTATTTCCTCTCTGATAGGGTAGAAAACATCGTTGGAAAAGGAGAAAACTTTGGTTTGGTTACCAGCATCAGTTTTTCTCCTTTTCCCACAATGTTTTCAAAAGCTTTCTTTCCCAAGGGCATGAAAACCTAGGGTTGTTTAGTCAAGGATTAATGCATTGGATGAATAATGTAGACCTTTTAAACCCTTTCCCAAACAATCCCTGATTTTTACGGGTCAGGAATAGAAGCCTTTTGAAAACATAGTGGGAAAAGGAGAAAATGCTGGTAACCAGCATTTTCTCCTTTTCCCACAATGTTTTCTACCCTATCATATAGAAAAATCATCTTTTTGACAACTGTTAATGTGTCATCTGCAAAATGCTTTTAATTTGGTCTGGTCCAAAATTTGCCGTTTGGGAAAGGGTTAAGTGGGAAAAATATTCCCCGAAATATTGCTGTTACAAGATTGTCATTATTGTGAAAAAAAACTTTTTGACATTTTGCAAAAATCTCTGTTATTACCATTTAAACAAATGGGACTTTTATCAGAAAAAGTAGAAAATATTGTGGGAAAAAGAGAAAATAAATTTAAAAAAAAGTGTACTGGTGGAATTGGTTCACGAAATTCTGACCAATGGTATTGGAGATGTGGCACGGCTAAAACTATATCCCTCTGCTTTTGGCGGGGTGTGGGTGTTAATTACAAATTAGGATAGAAGACATTGTTGGAAAAGGAGAAAATGCCGGTTACCAGCATTTTCTCCTTTTACCAAAATGTTTTCAAAAGCTGTCTTTCCCAAGGGCATGAAAACATGAAAATCGCATGAAAATCCCCGAAATATTGCTATTACAAGGCTGTCATCATTGCGTAAAAACATTGACAATGTGCAATATCTCTCTTATTACTGAACATATTGACTTCAAATTTGGATATGTTATTTATCATAGAAAGGGGAACCCTTACAACAGGGACAGGTAACCATGAAAATATCTTTACAAACTTATGCTTTGTCTGCCCATGTCATAATCTTTGAAGATCCAACCTGTCTGCTTTGATACATGACTCCCCCCAATATGGGGGGGGGGGATTGTAGTATTGTAGTAATATGTGCAATAAAGTAGCAATAGGCAACATGGCTTTTATCAATATGTTTGAAGAGAAATCAAACATCTCTAAACTGCTAGCCATAGCTGAATGAAACGCACCAGGTAGCGTTTTATTGAGTGACTATTTATTTTGGTTTGAAATTCAAAGTAATGGTTGTTGTGTAGAAAAGTAGTCTGGTTTTGTTCCCCAAAATGTCCAAATTAGACATATGTGTATTTGTAGAATGCTATCTAGGGGGAGATAATGCAAAGTTAAGGTACTTTTTTGACCAAGAAATGTAACAACCTTGTGATGGTTTAAGAACCCATATCGATGAATTATTTGTGTAGGCGGCATAAAGGTCAATTTCATATCAATTCATTTCAGTAATAATTACGAGTTTTCGTGTTGCACTCTTTGTATTTGACTGGTAAATTTCACTATTTCTGGTTCACTTTTGTGAAGCACAAACCTTACGCTCTCAAATCGTCGTAACAACAAGTTTTTACACTGATCCAAATTGAAAGCACTTGCATAAGACAAAATAAATCTGACTGAAAAATTAAAGTTTGCTTTGGGAAGGGTAGAAAACATGGTGGAAAAAGGAGAAAATGCTGGTTACCTGCATTTTCTTCTTTTCCCACCTTGTTTTCAAACTTCTCCATTCTCTGGGTCGTTAAAAGTCGGGATTGTGTGGTAAAGGGATAAAAAGAATATAACTAATGAAAAACTTACCTTTTCTTGCTTTTTCAATACCTAGATTCCTCCATGACAGCTTTCACAAGTCATCGTTTTAAGTTAGTGTAGATCTTTCAGGGTTCGAATTTCATTTTTTTATCCACTTGCAAATTTTAGCAAGTAGATCTAGCTTTTATTTCCACTTGCAAAATTTAAACTGGACTCGATATGACTAATGTTTATCCAGAACAAAAAGAATTAACCTTTTTTTTGTACTCACATATGAAATTTAGTACATTTGGTAACTGTTCTTCAATATTTTGCACTCGCACTTTTTTTGCAAGTGTTTGAAATTTCAACTCGCATTTTCCAATTCTGGCTTGCATTTTGTGAGTAAAATATGTGGGAATTTCGAACAGTGAATTCTTTGTGCGTAATAATGAGAAATTATGAGAAATTATCAATACATAACATATACGCGGTTATATGTGTCAAGCTAAAGTTCAAAAGTGTACTTTCTTTAACTCTTTACCAGATGACAATTTTTTTAGGCTTATCAAAATTGAAAACATTTGCAGACGACAATATAAAGGTGGCTCAAATGATGAAGTTTGTATTTGATAGGATAGAAAACATTGTGGGAAAAAGGAGAAAATGCTGGTTACCAGCATTTTCTCCTTTTCCCACAATGTTTTCAAAAGGCTTCTTTCTCAGAGTCGTTAAAACTTGGGATTGTGTGATAAAGACTTAATCCTTTTTCCAAACAGTCCTGGGTTTCAAAAACCCTCTTGAAAACATTTTGGGAAGCAGACAAAATGCTGGTAACCAGCAATTTCTCTGCTTCCCACATTGTTTTCTGCCTTTCTCAAAACAAATTTCAATATGTAAGTTACATTTGTTTTGTTGTCTGCAAATGCTTTCAATTTGGGCTGACCTCAAAATTTGTTGTTTGGTACAAAATTAACCTTTTACCAAACTGTGCCATGTTTACCTAGATCTACCCTGAGAAGAAAAAATCTTTTTGAAAACATTGTGGAAAAAGGAGAAAATGGTGTAACCTGCATTTTCTCCTTTTCCTTTATTTCATCCCAAAACAAATTTCATTTTGTGAGTCACATTTATTTTGTTGTCTGCAAATGCTGTCAATTAGGACCAATCCAAAATTTTGTCATTTGGTAAAAGGTTAATCTTTTATCAAGCAGGCCCCAGTTTTAATCGTTTACCCAATAGAATTATAGACTGGTCCATATTGTAAGCATTTACTGATGATAAAATAAATGTGACTGAAAAATTGAAATTTGGCTTGGGAAGGTCTGAAAACATTATGGGAAAAGGAGAAAATACTGGTTACCATCACATTCTCCTTTTCCCATAATGCTTTCTAAAAGCTTCTTTCTCGGGATCCAAAAAAGTCAGGACTGTGCGGTTGAGGGTTGATGATTGATGAAGCAGCCTTTGGTTAGACAGAAAACATAGTGGGAAAAGGAGAAAATGCTGGTAACCAGCATTTTCTCCTTTTCCCACTATATTTTCTGTCTTTTTTAAGAAAAATTCCATTATTGGAACACTAACTTTTTGAGTCAAATATATTTTGTCGTCTGAAAATGCTTTGAGTTTGGGCCAGTCTGAAATTTTGTTGTTTGGTAAAAAATTGAATCATAAGAAAATAACTCATTTGATTCAATTCTAAAGGTAAATAAATTTTTGCTTCTCAATAATAATTTTGGAGATGGGGCTTGATACATCTTCCCTGCAATTGTTTTTCTTGCTGTAAGCCATTTGCTCCTTTTTCCACAGTGTTTTCAATTTTATAGAACTTTACTGGTTCCAGGTTTATTCTTTACAGAATGACAAAATCTTGCTCTGGTCCAAACTGAAAGCACTTGCAGATGACAAGGTAAACGTAACTCAAAAATTGAAATTTGTTTACAGAAGGTAAGAAAACATTGTGGGAAAAATAGAAAATGCTGGTTACCAGTATTTTCTCCTTTTTCCACAATGTTTTCAAAAGACTTCTATCTCAGGATCGTAAAAACCAGGGATTGTTTGGGAAAGGATAAAAAAGAATGGGATTTGTCTGTTAACGGTTAGAAAACGTTGTGGGAAAAGGAGAAAATGCTGGTCACCAGCATTTTCTTCTTTTCCCACAATGTTTTCTAAAGGCTTCTAAGTTAGGGTTGATAAACTTGTGACTGTGAAATGGATTAAAAGATAATTACTGTGCAGTAATGGATAGATATATATCTTTTTGCATAACATGCATTTTGCAGCATGACAAAGTTTGCATGTACATGTTTGTAGTTTGTTAGGATAAAACAATTACCTATTCAAATTAAAAGTGCTTGCATGTCACATTTCAAACTTGGCTCAAAATGATGGAGTTTGTCCTTGAAATGACTAAAACAGTGCTGGAAAAGGTGAAATCATAGACAATTAACCCATTACAACACAATCCCTACTTTTGATGATCCTGAGAAAGAAGCCTTTAGGAAACATTTACAAAACCTTGTGGAAAAAGCAGAAAATGCTGGTAACCAGCATTTCCTCCTTTTCCCACAATGTTTTCTATTCTTCACGAAACAAATTTAAAATCTTAAGTTTTTTTTTTTTGTCGTCTGAAAATGTTTTTGTTTTGGACGGGCCTAAAATATTGTCGTTTGGTAATGAATTAGATGCAGTTATCAGCTAAATTAGGTGTAATGAGGAGAGATTGATTACATGGTGTTTAATGCTGTTCTGAACATTATTTCAGTTGTTTTTCTGCGGCCAGTGCACCTATCCATGCTTCCCAGGATTTTCTTTTACTGGTTCTTTTCCCAATATTAAACAATAGTCAACAGAGGAGAGAGAAAAGAGTCCTGTCGCAATGACTATCATCAATCCTCGGGAAGAAGTTAGTGGAGCCGAGAATTAAAGCAGTAATCCGGTTTTCAAGTCCTGTACGCTACAGATTGACTTTCAGGGACTCTGCCAACATTTCAAACATAGCTGAAATGATTAAATGGAACAGTGTTGGAAAATGTTTAGTCATTGACGATAAATCCTTTACAAGAGGACAATATTTTAGACTGGTGAAATTGAAGAAAAAGGAGAAAATGCTGGTTATCAGCATTTTCTCCTTTTTCTTCAATGTTTTCAAAAGCCTAATTTTCAAGCCTCGTTCAAAATTGGGGCCAAGGTTTGTAGCTGATACAAACCATGGTTTCGTTGATGTTTATGTGGGAAAGCAGCCAGTGGCTTGGAGAGAACATTGTGTAGAGTGATGTTATAAGAAACTCTAGGAAAGCATGAACAGGTGCACTAGGGGCTGCGATATAACAGAAATAATATTGAAAATGGCATTTAACACCATGCATGGACCAACCCGCATAGCTTAGTTGGTAGAGCCTAGGACTCATGATTATGAGGGTGTGGGTTCGATCCCAACAGCTAGTCATTTAAAATTATTAAAAGTCTTTGGATGAGACGTTAAACTGAAGTTCCGTGTGATGGTGCACGTTTAAGAACCAGGCGTAACGTAAGATGGGTTTGTTATACCTGCAATATCCCCCATAACAATATTAATAGTCTTCATGGGACGTTGCCCATATGGGAAACCGGTAGCAACGATAAATAAGCACAAATTCAATCGAACACGATGCATACATTCTATCAAACTTCAGATTGTGTTGTAATGGGTTAAACATTATGATTAACCCTTTACCAAACAACAAAAGTTTAGACTGGTCCAAGTTGAAAGCACTTGTAGATAACAAAAGAAGCATGATTCAAAAATTAAAATTTGTTTCCAGCAGAGTGGAAAACATAGTAGGAAAAGGAGAAAATGCTGTTTACCAGCATATTCTCCTTTTCCCACAATGTTTTCAAAAGGCTTTTGTCTTAGGGTCGTAAAAAATAGGGACTGTTTGGTAAAGGATTAAACATAAGGATTAATAGTACAGCTTTAATGGGTCCAAAGGAGACAGAGCTTGTTAAAAGGCAATTTCTTGTTGTGTCTGCAGGCAGTATTTGTGTTATAAATCTTGTTAATAACATGGGGATTAAATAATTAATCCATTACCTCATAATCCCATGTTTTAACGACCCTGAAGAAGAAATGCTCCTGAAAACATCTTGGAAAAAGGAGAAAATGCAGGTAACCAGCATTTTCTCCTTTTTCCACAATATTTTTTGCTGATCAAAGATGGAAATCATCATTTGAACCGCATGTATTTTGCCATCTGCAATCGTTTTACAAACCGCTTACGGATACACATGATGTGATAAGCAGACATCCAAGTGGGTTTTCATGTTTACCTTCTATTCGAAAGGCATTATCTCCTGCTAGATGGCATCTTCGAGGAATATGACATGCGCAGACAACGATTCGAAAGGTAGCGACCTTGTTCTATTTTTATCAAAGATGAAATACTACGAGCGATTTCATTTGTTGCAGTTAGAGCTGGCTGCATCCAATAACCAGAGGATTGGAATGTTATGTAGGTCAAGATTTTTGCTATTGATCATGTTTTATATGATTAATTTGTCACATAATGGATGAATCGGGGAGAAAGATTGCATCAAAGTACCGAGGGAGGGAAAATATCAATAAACAAAAGTACAGACACACCTGGTAAATTTGGATTTGAAAAGCAGAGGTGGACGGTGAATTTTTGTCGCCGAAGGGTTCCAATTATTTTGACACATAGAAAAAAAAGAAACAATGTGAAACCAATATTATTAAAACAGCGATTACGTAATCGCTGTTTTAAAAAGTGTATCGGGGGAATGTAAAAATCAAGGTCATCCACCAAGAGTAGAGTAGCGTAGTGAATCATCAGCCTTGGCTTGAGAAGATACAGATAAAAGAGTGTGATGGTATTTTAAATTTGTTATTTCTCATCCAAACCTATGTTGTGGGTGCTCGTTAGAATCATCTCGATGAGACAATTCTAATGAGTATGTATAACATTGGTTTTACCCTATACTACACAATCCCTACTTTTGATGATCCTGAGAAAGAAGCCTGTAGAAAACATTGTGGGAAAAGGAGAAAATGCTGGTTACCAGCATTTTCTCCTTTTCCCACAATGTTTTCTCTCCTCTTCCATACAAATTCCAAATTTTCAGTCACTTTTATTTTGACGACTGCAAATGCTTCCAATTTGGACCAGTCTAAAAATGTTGTCAGTTGGTAAAGAGTTAAGTGGAGAATGTTTAATAATTTCAATTATGAAATCAAAATAACTCTCTTTACCTAGAGCTCTGTGTAACTGCTAATTAGTTTGGGGGGGGGGGGGTAATGTAAAGTCAAACCTGTGTTGAACAGCCACCCTCCAAAATGGGTCGAATGCCAGAAGTGCTGTTGGTAAAGTAGTAGAAATGGGGTGGGTGGGGTTGGTTTAAATCCCTAGATTATCCAATTTCTCCCTGGGGTTTGATAATATTCATTGTGTCAGAATTAATTCTGCTCTCATTTGCTGGTGATTGTTGATTGTTTCAACAATGGTCATGTGGAAAAGCAGCCAGTAGTTTTTGAAGAATACTCTGCAAAGTTCTGTAAAGATCTGGCAACAGAAACTCAAGGAAAACATGGATAAATACACTGGCAAACAATACACTGAAAAAGTGTTGAAAACAGCATTGAACACAACTAAGTCATTCAATTAAAGTTTTGTCTTTAAAAGGGTAGAAAACATAATGGGTAAAGGAGAGAATGTTGGCCACCAGCATTTTCTCCTTTTCACACAATGTTTCCAAGAGGCATTGCCTTACATGTCTTTAACTCTTTACCAAACAACAAATTTTTGGACTAGTCCAAATTGAAAGCATTTGCAGTGGACAAAACAAAAGTGACTGAAAATTTGAAAGTTTTATTGGTTACCAGCATTTTCTCCTTTTTCCACAATGTTTTCTACACTGCTGGAAACAATTTTAAATTTTGTATTTACGTTTAATTTTGTTGTCTGTATGAATTTTCAATTTGAACCAGTCTAAAATTTTGTCGTTTGGTAAAGAGTTAATTTGTCATCTATAAAGGCTTTCAATTTTAACAAGTCTAAAATTTTGTGCTTTGGGAAAGAGTCAACCCTTTCCCAAACAATCCCTGATTTTCATGACAAAGAAGGCTTTGGAAAACATCATGGGAAAAGGAGAAAATGCTAAATTTGTAACCAGCATTTTCCCTTTTTCCCACAATTTTTTTCACCCTCCCAGAAAAAAATTAAGATTTTGAGTCACACTAATTTTGTTGTGTGCAAATTTTTAAAATTTGGACCAGGCTAAAATTTTGTAGTCTGTTAAAGAGTTAACCCTTTCCCAAATGACAAATTTTAGACTGTCCTAAACTCAAAGTGTTTGCTGATGGCAATTTTGAATTTGATGAGAATGGCAGAAAGTTTTAACGAAAGGCTAGAAAACTCTATGGAAAAGGTAAAATTGCTCGTTACGAGCAATCTCTCCTTTTCCCACAGTGTTTTCTACAGACTTGTACTGTAGATATGTAAAATCCTGGGCTTGTTTGGGAGAGGGTTAAGGGTTGTTAAAAGGGATGATTGTGTAGCAAAGGATTAAATGATGAAGTATATGTTTAACCCTTTACCACACAACAAAATTTTAGACTGGTCCAAATTGAAAGCATTTGCAGACAATGAAAGAAAGTTGACCGAAAAATTGAAATTTGTTCAGGGAAGGGTAGAAAACACTGTGGGAAAAAGAGAAAATGCTGGTTACCAGCATTTTCTCCTTTTCCTACAGTGTTTTCAAAAGGCTTCTTTCTCAGGGGCGTCAAAAGTAGGGATTGTGTTGTAATGGGTTAAAAGGATTAAAATATTGTTGAAAAATACAAAAATGCGGTTGTCCAGCATTTTCTCTTTTCCCCCAAATGTTTTAACCCTTATCAAATGACAAAATATAACACACATTTAAACTGAAAACATTAGCAGACGACAATTTAGATGTAGCTCAAAAATGAGGTTACCAGCATTGTATGCTTTTCCCACAATGTTTTCAACAGCATGTACTGTATTTCTCAGGGACCGTAAAATACTGGATCATTTCATAATGCATTAAAAAAAAAAACACTCTTCCTGTTACATATCGGGGGTTGCCAGAAAAAGCCAACACATTCTGAAGCTCTGTTTATATAATTTTTATTTTTTGATGGTATAAAAAATAAATATTTATGTGATCAAAAAGATACGATCAAAGAATGCATGGAATACGTAAATAATGTGACATGCTGAGCAGACACAGTTGTAAAGTTTACCGATAATGCAAAAATATGTGCAAAACCCTTTAGGACACGACAAAGTCCAGCCAGGTACATGTAGTTCAGTGGTTAGCGTATGTGACTTGTGACCAGGTTGTTGCTTGTTCGATATCCGGTTGTGACAAACTTTCACTCCAGTTATCATGTGACACACAGGGCAGAAATTGTTGTAAATTCTTATATTAACCCTTTACCACGCAATGACGAATTTTGACGACCCTGAGGTAGAAGCCTTTTGAAAACATTGTGGAAAAAGGAGAAAATGCTGGTAACCAGCATTTTCTCCTTTTCCCACAATATTTTCCACCCTTCTCAAATCAAATTTCCATCTGTCAGTCACATTTACTTTGTCGTCTGCAAATTCTTTCAATTTGGACCAATCTATAAATTTGTCATTTGGTAGAGTTAGTGCCACAATATGGCGTAAGACACAACAAAGTCCAGCCTGGAAGCTCAGCAAGCGCTGTTTGCGTATCCGACTTGTGATCTGTTTATTGCAGGTTTGATACACGATTTAGGCAATATTTCTTTCTTGCCATTTTTAGCCTCTCACCTGCATGTGAGAAAAGTAATCAGTGGCATGGAAAGGAAGTTGTGTCAATACTGGTATGAGAAAGCCAGGAAACACATGCTAGAGTGCACTGTCTGCCTGAATATGATCTTAATTCTTACACTGGCTTTAACCCTTTACCATACAATCCCAACTTTTAACCCTTTAGTTTACCCGTAAGGCATTTCTATGGTATCTCTTATTGACCCTAAATAACAGCAAGGATGAAGCCGTTTTTTTATGTGTATATGACACCTTATGAAAGCACAGAAAACATTGTGACAAAAGGTGAAATTGCTCATTATGAGCAATTTCACCTTTTGCCACAATGTTTTCCAAAGGCTTCTACAAGTAATGCATAGAAATGAGTACCTATGGAGTAAAAGATTAACATCCCTGAGAAAGAAGCCTTTTGAAAACATTGTGAGAAAAGGAGAAAATGCTGGTCACCACCATTTTCTTCTTTTTCAACAATGTTTTCTACCCTTCCCAAATTGAATTTCAATTCTTTATTCACATTTATTTTGTTGTCTGTAAATGCTTTCAGTTGTCCAAAATTTTGTCGTTTGGTAGAGAGAGGGTAACCCTTTACCATGCAGAAAAATTATAGACTTTTCTAAATCAAAAGTATTGTCAAACTGCATATAACATGTCACTGAAATGATTGGAACTGTCTCTGAAAGGTTAGAAAATATTGTGGGAAAAGAAGAGAATGCTGGTAACCAGCAGTTTCTCCTTTTCCTACAAACTTTTCCAGAGGCTTCTCTTTCAGGGTTGCCAAAACTTGTCATTGTGTGGTAACGGGGTAATCTCAAATACAAACAAATAGAAAAACCAAACTTGTCTAGATTGAAAGTATTTGCAGACGACAAATTGGATGTGGTTCAAACGATAGAATTTGCCTTTGGATGGATAGGAAACTCATCCTCGTTGACTCAGTCTCGATTCATACTGTAGTACACCCTGAGTTATTTGGCTAGCGTTTCCTCGTTCTCATGAATTATTCATGAAGCATTTTGATTGGTAATCTCTGTTTTTCTTTGAGAAAATTTAAACTACTGTATATTTATCACAAATATGCCATCATTTCTATTTTCAGTAAATGATAAAATGAAATTGCTCTCCCTACATGAGAGAATGACTATGTTATCGATCTTTCGATTGGCTATTTGGGTACTTTCCGACCATATGAATATTCATGAAAAGCCAAGATTTGCCAGTCAATTTTCCCAGGGGTAATGCATGGAGTGTAACATAATGCTTAAACCTGGGTTCCGAGGATGTAGGAAACTTGTGACAAACACTTTCTTCTTTTTTCCATGATGTTTTCAATAGGGCTCTTTCCCAGGTTTGTCGAAAACTGGGATTATGTGGTAACCCTTTACCACACAATGCCGAATTTTAATGAACCTAACAGAAAAAACATCTTTGCAAAAAATTGTGAGAAATAGAGAAAATGCTGTAACTAGCATTTTCTCCTTTTCCCAAAATGTTTTCTACTCTTTCAAGAACAAATCCTATCATGAAGCAACATTCGTCATCAGCAATATTAGTGGTTTAAATTTGGACCAGTCTAAAATTTGGTTGTGTGGGAAAAAGATAAAAGTGAAAAACTACAGGCAAGATAGAAATGTAAAAAAAAAATTTGGCTTAGGCCAATGAATACAAAAAAGAAAAGGGCCATGAGGGCCCTATGTTAGCTCACCTTAGTTCTTGTTTCAGTTAACCCTTATTTCCCAAACAACAAAATTTTAGACTGGTCCAAATTGAAAGCACTTGCAGATGACAAAATAAACACAAGTCAAAAATTAAAATTTGTTTCCATTGGGGTAGAAAATATTGTGGGAAAAGGAGAAAATGCTGGTTACCAGCATTTTCTCCTTTTCCCACAATGTTTTCAAAAGGCTTCTTTTTCAGGACCATAAAAACCAGGGATTAATTGGTAAAGGGATAAACTTTTGTCACACAAGCTAGAGTTTTGATGACCTTCAGTAAGAGACCTTTAGCATACATTGTGGGAAAAGGAGAAAATGCTAGTAACCAGCATGTTACCAGCATTTTCTCCTTTTCTCACAATGTTTTCTACCCTTCACAAAACAAATTTCACAATTTGCACAATTTTTTACAATGTGACCTCTAACAAAATTTAATGAAAAAGTTACAAGGGCAAAATAGAGGAGGAAACCCAAAAGACAGTTTTATAATAATGAGATCAGATTGTTCAAAGTATTCTGTCTGATTCAGAGATACATCATCTAATAATCTGTGAGATATTCAAGAGCAAAAACTGAACAAATGGATTTTTTCAAATTATATGAAATTACCCATTTCCTTTATTAATTCCTTACCAGTCAACATAATTTGAGATTTTTTTCATATGGGCAACTTAAAAAAAAATGAAGCAAAAGTGTGACATTGGGGGTCAAATTTCAAACCTGTTTTATCATGGCCCTTTTTCTATTTTTTTGACTAGGAGACGTCCAAGTTCAAGAAACAAAAACTTCTACACGCAAAAAAAATTAGAACTTGACCAAAATCAATGTTTTAATAATTTTTTCATCAATTTCTTTCAATTTATTAGTTTACAAAAGAATTGATACTACACAAAGGCATTAAGAAAAATGTCAATCTTTTTCATTTAGCTTTAGGGGGAAGTGTTTAGGGCACCATTTTAACACATTTTTTCTCACACATATCTATTTATTTTTTTGTTATAGGATTTTTTTTAGTATTTCAGCCGTATATTTTCATTCGACACATCCAAAAGTTTTTTTCACTGGGAAAATAGGCAAGCTAAAGTGAAAAAACATATATGTTAATATCAATGAAGGTATTGCCAAAGCATATGTAAAATTTTAATTGATTATGATGAATATCAGGGTTGTTAGGTCTGTGTCAAAAACATGACATTATTCAGAAAAAAAAAATGTTACACTTGTGACAATTTCAAAACTAAGGGTTTTTGTTTAAAATTTGCATTCTAATACCAAATTCTTTTTACATTTAGAATCTTTTGGTAATCACAAATGATTAAAGAGCACTTTGCAAGTAACCTTTCAACTTTAGCAGGAAGATTGAAGAAAAATGATAAGGGAAGCTATTCTTATCTAAATTGGCAATATTGTTTTACTTTTTTCACAAATGACTCATGAAAGTGGTAGAATCTCTCATTCTGCAAACAGTTATAAACTATCAAATCATAATAAAACAATTTGTTATAAGTTTAAAGCCCCTGCCATAATCTGTAGGCTAGAATTAAAGGTACCTTACATGTTACACTTGTGACGAAAGTAGTAATTATAATTATGACAAAAATATTTTACTTAAGTACCTGCTTTTTATTTTCAAGTTCTTTACCATGCAAAAAATTCTTGGCCTGCTCCAATAGAAACTGCTTACAACAGATTTAAGGTGTGTAAAATTGTAGAATTGAGCATTGATAGGGTAGAAAACATTGGGTGGAAAAGGATAAAATGCTGTATACCACCATTTTCTCTCTTTGTAGAGGAGTGAAAGAGATTTAACCCTTTGCCAAAAGACAACATTTTAGACTTGTCAAAATTGAAAGACTTTGCAGACAATATTTTTAATAAATGTGACCAGCATTTTTTCCTTTTCCCACAATGTTTTTCAAAGGCTTCGTTCTCAGGGTCATCGAAAGTAGGGATTATGTGGTAATGGGTTAAATGGAATCTTTAACAAACCAACTACTTTTTCTCTCAACACACAATATGAAAGGGGAAATCATCAAATGGGCATACAATCATGTTCGATGAGTTTCTTAGTTTTCAGTTTTCTGGCATGTTCTTACTCTGAACAAACTTGTTGAGGGCTTCTAATTTTTGTTCAAGATTTTTGTTAACACCCTTCTGCAAGTGAGATGTAAGCTTTTACATTTCTTTGGGATCAATTTCAATAAAGTGATAAATTTTCTGTGAAAGTCAGGATTGGCCTTTATGGATTACTTGTACAGTTTAAGCTTTGAATAAAGTAGATGCCATTTAACAACTGGAATGCCTCCAATCAACACAGTGTCTTTTTTGTTTGGCAATCTTTTGGAGTTTTCTTCTAGGAAAGACTTTTGTCATTGCCTTCTTTTTGAAGTAACCTCTATATCAAATGATGGATCCTTTTTTCTCTGTTGTTTTACTTTCTGTTCACAGTTCTTGCTTTTATTACAATTTTTTACTTCTGCTTTAGTCCTGGGTCAGTTTTAAGTCTCTCTCGACACTTTCTTACACATACTTCGAAGCTTGAAAATTTCTTTTCACATGTATTGGCAAAGGATTTACCTTTATACTGTAACTTAACAACAAGTCTGGCATTCATATTTCAGTTTCTTTAACTAGCTGTGGAATTAAGGAATTTATAATGATTAATTCTTGAAATATATGATTTTTGTCACAAGTGTAACACTTTAGGGCATCTTACTGATTTTGACAAAAACCACCAGATTTCTTTTGAAATTAATTGTAATCTTTGGACCTTTAGGTACATAAATAATTAAACATTATATCTGACTGAAAAAATTGAAATGAATTTGTATAATAAAACAGATATCTGATGCCATTTTCCTGCTATATCTAAGTTTTATAGATCTATTAAAATTTCTTTCACAGAAGTGCTAAAATCTGTATAACTATACATGATGAAAGAACTGTGATGCTTCATAAGTACTAAAATGACTATTAAAGCAATGTAGGTATTTAAATTAGCCCTGTACATGTGTATGTTATACATGCTCAAAATGTGTTACACTTGTGACATCAGTTGAGACCTGCTGGTGAGGTCCGCTGCTCACTCATTTGAATAAAATTGACATCACTGCCATCTTTTTACTTCCTGGATCAGGAAAATAGCAAATAGTGATGTGTTATTCAAAGATTAAAGAAATACTGATGTCTGAAACATCAAATGTTACACTTGTGACATTTTTAGGTCATGTTGATCAAGCCAGGCTATACAACAGGTGTTGTATTTGTCTGTTGAAAAGACACTTTTTTATTGTTTCTAATACATTGCTGTTTATAAAAAAAACATACCCAGAATCTTAAATTTCATCTATTCTCAATGGTAGCTTTAGAAAATCAGAACACATGAAAAATTGTGCTCCCTTAAGCTCAAGGGGTGGGTGTAAATAACTATTAAGATATTTGTTCCAACAATTCCAAAGTGGGTGGAAATGAAGTCAGTTTGAAAATAATACACCTTAGTACACATACTGTGAACCTTGATAATATATACTCACAACTGTAAGCAATATTAACAAATGAAGAACAGGGTATTTTAAAAATGTCACACTAAAAGTGTTACACTTGTTACTTTTTTTGATACATTTTGGTCCATAACTCTGGAACACGTAATGTTAGATTAATGAAACTTGGCAGGATTATGGAAAACTACAATCTACACATGATAAGATTAAAAAAATATGAATTTTGTGTTTTGAATTAACAAAATCCTATGTTATAGAAAAAGCTTCATTTTTTTTGAAGTTGCCCATATGAAATGCATTTGCAGATGACAAGTCAATTGTTCCTAAAATGATTCAATTTCTCATGAATTTGTCATGAAAAGGTGTTGAAAACGTTTTGGGAAAAAGAGAAAATGCTGATCACCAGCATTTTCTCCTTATCCAACGATGTTTTCAAAAGACTTCTCCTTCATGATCATTAAAACTGAAGACCGTGAGATAAATGGTTAAGCAGACTTGACCCTTTCTCAAGCGATAAAATTTAGACTTTCAAATTCAAAACATCTACAGTCAGCAAATTCAAAACTGGTGCATATTGCAATGAACCTTTTTGATAGAGCAGAAAGCATTCTGCAAAAAGGACAAGATATTGTTTACCAGCATTTTCTCCGTTTCTCACAAAATTTTCTACACTATCAAAGAAAAATTGTATAATTTGAGACACTATAAAATTGTCGTCTGCAAATGCTTTCAATTTGAATAGGTCTAAGATGTTGTCGTCTGGTAAAGAATTAATTTGTTTCCTGAAAAAGCTTATAATTTCATCATGCTTAAAATTCTGTCATTGTGGAAAAAGGAGAAAATGCTGATAAACAGCATTTTCTCCAATTCTCACACTGTCTTCTACTCTTTCAATGTCAAATTTGCAAGGCCTGTAGTTTGTTGTCTGCAAATGCTATCAATTTGGACCAATCCAAAATTTTGTGATCTGGTAAAGTGTTGGAAGGACAAAATGTAAATAATTTCTCAATACATGCAATTAGGCCACATACAGTTGGAAAACGTTTTCTTAGAAAACACAGTGGATGCAATTCTGGTTACTTGATTCAGTACTGAAAAGTTGATAGACTGCTGTACTGTTATTTTAACTCAGCCATGCAATTCTGAGTTGTTATAACCCCAAACAGAAAGACTTTTTATCAACCCAGTAAAAAATCTGTTGAAAACATTGTGGAAAAAGGGAAAAATGATGGTAATCAACATTTTTTTTTCTTTTATCCACAATGTTTTCTGTCCTTCCCAAGACAAATTTTAGCATTCAAGCTACATTCATTTTGTCTTTTGAAATTGTTTTCAATGTAGACCACTCTAAAATTTTATTGTTTGGTAAAAAGTTAAAAAAGGGCAAATAATAACTAGGCCTCATAAAGTTGTAAAAAAAGGTTTTATCCATTCTTTACCAAATGAAAGTTTTAGATTTGGTCCAATTTGAAAATATTTGCATACAACATAAAAATGTGGCCAAAAAGATGAGATATGTCTAGGTTAACTTAGAAAACGTTGTGAGAAAAGGAGAAAATGCTGGTTACCAGTATTTTCTCCTTTTCCCACAATGTTTCAAAAGCTTTCTTCTGACGGTTAAAACTTGACATATTGTGGTAGAGGGTGAAGAGGAAATCCAGTCACTGCGATTCTATTTTCTTGAAGTTATCAACGAGAACTTGATAGACCGCTATACTTAAGAAATAATCTTCTTTCTATCATGGTTGTCATTCATTCTGACATGACATGCGAATTTGGCTCTATAAACACAGTGCAAGGAAAACGTGGTGAAATCTACAACATTGTATGTAGAGTGACGTCATTCTTCTTGAAGGAAGTTGTGCATTATTCATCGGAACATAGTCTTCATTCGTGTTTTTACTCTAAGTTTGAATTTGTTTTCCTTTCATTAAGAATTGTTCATGTTAGAATCGAAATAGTCTTCTTTCTATCATGGTTTATCATTCAATAAACCATGTTGTGAGTTATGAGGTACAATGAATAACCCACTTGGGCTTTCACCCTTGTGGTTTATTCATTGTGCCTCATAACTCACAACTGTGGTTTATTGAATGATAAACCATGATAGAAAGAAGATTATTTTGATTCTAACATGACCAGCTTGTAATGAAAGGAAATTTAGAGTAAAAACATAGATGCAGATTGTATTCCATTGAATAACTTTCCATTGAATAACTTACTTGCTTCTTTTATACAGAATGATGTCATTCTATACAGAATGACATCACTCTACATAATAAAATGTAGATTCTAACATGACATGCAAATTCTGTTCTATAAACACAGTGCAAGGAAAGCGTGGTAAAATCTTCGACAATCCATGCAGAGTGACTTCATTCTATATCGAGTGACGTCATTCAGTGAGTGGGTTAATCAATGGAACATAATCTTTATCTGTTTTTACTCCAAGTTTGAACTTGTTTTTCTTTCATTAAGAATTAGCCACCTTAGAATAGAAATAATTTTCTATCATGGTTTATCATTCAATAAACCACTTTGTGAGTTATGAGGCGCAATAAATAAACCACTCGGACTATCACCCTTGTGTATTATTTATTATGCCTCATAACTCACAACTGTGGTTTATTGAATGATAAACCACAGTAGGAAGAAGGTAATTTCTTAATTCTACCATGTTTTTGTTGCACTGTGTTTATAGTGCCAAATCACATGTCATGTTAGAATGTCATTTTAATTCTGTTCCAACAATCAAGAGTTTTATCAGCGCCACAGAAGATGGTTTGAAAACATTGTGGATAAAGAAGAAAATGCTGATTACCAGCATTTTTCTCCTTTTCCCACAATGTTTTCTATCTTATGGAAGACAAATTTCATGTTTAACCCTTTCCCAAACAATCCCTGGTTTTTACGGGTCAGGAATAGAAGCCTTTTGAAAACATTGTGGGAAAAAGAGAAAATGCTGGTAACCAGCATTTTCTCCTTTTTCCACAATGTTTTCTACCCTACCATATAGAAAAATCGTCTTTTTAGCAACTTTTAATTTGTTATTTGCAAAATGCTTTCAAATTGGTCTGGTCCAAAATTTGCTGTTTGGGAATGGGTTAAAATGACATTTAATATGTAAATGCTTTTAATTTTGACAAGTCTTTTGGTAAAGCCTTAATATGTGTCCGTATATTTGTAAGTATTCTTTACTAGATAATAAAATCAAAGCGATGAAACTCCTGTATATGTCCACCAAGCCTACTAAAAAAATTGCATGTACACAAGATCAAATAATATAGGAAAGCTTCCACTGAAATTTCTGCCTAATTGTGTGACTTTTTACCACACAACAAAATTTTAGACTGGTCCGAATTGCAAGCATTTGCAGACGACAAACGAAAAGTGACTGAAAATTTGAAAGTTGTTTTGTGAAGGGTAGAAAACATTGTGGAAAAAGGAGAAAATGCTGGTTACCATTCCACAATATTTTCAAAACGCTTCTTTCTCAGGGTTGCTAAGTGTCGGGATTATGTGGTAAAGGGTAAAATACCGTAAAAGAAGTTGAGGGTCAAATTTTGAGTCTACAGTCTATGTGACCAGTTAATCCCAAAACACATGCATAATTGTAGATTTGTCCAACATGAAAGCATTAGCAGAGAATAAAATCAATTTTACTAAAATTTTAAAATTGCCTTTCAAAAGGGTAGAAATAATTGTTGAAAACAGAGAAAAAAGAGGAAAAGGGTAGTATAAACTCTGGATTGAGTTGTAAAGGAATAAATTGCAATATATTCATCTTTACTTATGAATAGGAATGCCTATTCAATTTATATAGCAGTGTTGGCAATAAAAAATGTGAAATGTGTAACAAGACTTTTAGAGAACTGCATGTGGATGCTAATGCATGGCTGCAGTTGCTTCTAGTGAAGGTTATAAGTTGAAACAAGCAACTTCATTGAAATGATATTCCCCGCCGAAAAAATACTTTTTCAAAATTTTACGCTGTCAATTACTGCCACCACCTAACTCAAATTCACTCCCTAATGGTGTAATGGTGGAATTGGTTATGGTACACATGAAAAAAAAAATCATGAAATTCTGTCCACTGGTATTGGAGATATTGGCTGACACACAGATGGATGGACAATGCTAAAACTATATTCCTTCCAACTATTGCAGGGGCAGGGGATAAAAAAAGGGCTCTAACGATACCTCAATGTTTTCTTGGAAAACAGCCAAGCTTTAAATCGTTGGTGGAGCTACACCAGAAAAAAGTTAGCATAGTTCCTTGAAGCCCATATAAAATGTGAAAAAAACAGTTTCTTGAATGTGCTTACAAAACAAACATGTAATAACAAAATTACAAAAAAGAAAATTTGACAGGGTGATATTTTATACAAAACATGACAAAACATGGATGAGCAAATCTCACAAAAAATTCGATTCCTCAAAAGATGCTCCCTGAATGGGCCTCACATTGGAATCCAATTCTATCAGTTCTTCCTTAGCATTCTGTCGTATAAATGGCCTGCGTTTTGAGCTCTGCCTGCGAAAAGGTACCTCTGATCTTGAAGCATAAGAAGCTGGGTTCCAGATTTGACCTGGAGCTGCGGGTGCACACAGGGCACCAGAGGGCATGGATAATCTTTTGCTGTTTTCTACGACAAATCCGTTATGAGCCAAATGGTCACTCGACCTGGCACCAACAGAAACACTTTGAGATTTCGTAAGTTTTCTTGCAGAGCTATTGTTGTTCTTTTCATGAGCAACTGGGATGTCAACTATATAGCTATCGTCAACTGTTTCCTGCGAATCACTCCTTTGGAATGTGAAGGTGCTGGCACCATTTTTATTAAAGCTCCCGTTGACCGTGCTTGAGGCCCCAGATTGAGCTGTCCAAATATTTTCGAAGCCTGTCAATAGTTCGTATCCATGTTGGACTTCAGCCTCGATTAGACTTGGTGAAGTGACCATCAATTCTTCTTGCATAATTCTTACTATTAATGAGATGTAGGTGTAGCAGTAGACGTATTCTGCCTGCAATAAGGAAGATTAATCCTTAATTGGCTTACCTGGCATAAAGTTAAAACAATTCAGCTGGAATAATCTTAGGGCATTGACAAAATCCCAATTACATATTAAATCAATTTCATTGTCCAAATATAGGTCTACTTCAGAAAGTGAAAGTATCGAAGACCAATGTCCTACATTTATTGTGAATTTTATTTGATGTCAGCTATCATCTTGCAGTGGGCACTGACTAAAACCTGGCCGGTAATGTTATTGTCATCCTTGGGAGAGTTCTATGTTGTTTTACCGCCATCAATTAAAGAGACAATATAGTACCACCATTTTCTGATTTTCCCATAATGTTTTCAAAAGGTTTCTTCTTCAGAGTTGATAAACCTTGAGAATGTGTGGTAAAGGGTTAAATTGCCTAATGAACCCAGCAGACATTTTTCAGTCTAGAAATAAGACGGTTTCTTTTCTTTTTAGTTTTAGCAAAAGTGATGCAGTCCATCAAAAAGATGAGACTGCATGTTTAGTGATTGTGTTCACTGATCAAGCAATGAAAATTTTGGTGATTTATAACAAAACAATGGAATTTCAGTGGCCAATGGACATTGTTACCTGAATGTATTCCTTCCCTACAGCCTAGTTTTCCCCAGATAACATCATTACCTAGCAACTGCTTTACAGAGAATCCTCTTTAGCTGGGTGGCCAATATATTGGTCTTTTATGCCTCAAGAAATGATCTTTACCCCATGGGTCTAAAGTCCAGCCAGGTCAGATTGTATTTTAGCTGTGCATTTGATGTAAACTTTAAAGTTTGTAAGAACATGATGTATATTTTTTTGAAAACAGCCTGGCTAAATATGGGAAAACAAGAGCTGTCAGAGACGGGTTATGCTCCCCGAACAAGTGCTTGTCATAAAATGTATGAAATTAATATAAATTCACTTTTTTATCATATCCCCAAAAATTGAAGTGAAAAGGCAATTACTACCTTAGAGATATTCTCAATATATACTGAAGTATCAAAGAAACATTTCTAAAAATGATAGTGATACAGTTATGGTTCTTGTACACTTCACTTCTTAATGTAATCTATGTCAATGCAAAATTTAAATTTGGCAAAGCATAAAAGAGGGTATTTTAGAAAGGGGAGACATTTCTTCTTAAAAACAATTTCTCCATGAAGCCCCCTTTTTCCATGACGCAGCCTGAAATTGAGAAACTGGGGAAGGGGTATCTGGGCAATGTTCCAACGAGTTCAGATTTGAAATTTCACGAACTTTTGAGCACTAACGTAGGAGATATTAGAGGAAAAAAAAATTTTACATGAAGCCTCCTTTTTCCCCCGACGCAGCATGTAATTGAGAAACCATGAAAGAGGTATCATAAAACAATTTTTATATGAAGCCCCCTTTTTCCCTGACACTGCATGAAATTGAGAAACCAGGGAAGAGGCATCTGGGTAATGTTCCAACGTGTTCAGATTTGAAATTTCATGAACTTTTGAGCACTAATGTAGGAGATATTTGAGAAAAACAATTTTTTACATGAAATTGAACAACCAGGACAAAATGTATTTGCGCATTGTTCCACAAAGTTCAGATATGAAGTTTTGTAAAATTTGGTCAAGGGGTTGTGGAGAAATAGCTTCAGACGGACGGACGAATGGACATACGCCCGCCCAGCATGGCGACTATATGCTCCCCTAAATGTTTCGGGGAGCATAGAAATACGAACTTTTGAATCAGGCATTCCTGTTTTTGTTGTGCATCCAAATTTTTTCAGCAGTACCCAACTGGGAACACTCAGGGTCTGTATTCACCAACCATTCTAAAGAACATTCTTCATTTACTTCTGGATTTAGAAAGTAACACAACATTTGACTGGCTAAGCCATTTGGTTTAGCCAATCAAATGGTTTAGCCAATCAGAGGTTGTGTCACTTTCAAATTTAGAAAATTTCTTAGAATAAAAGTAAGAATGTTCTTAAGAATGGTTGGTGAAAGCAAACGCAGGGCTAACCTCTTTTTGCAGATAGCTATTTAATAGAGGTAACACTGTGTATACTTACAAGAGTTGGCATCAGTTGTGGTCGGTTTTTCTTTAGCATTCTTGCTGTATTGAAAATGTCTACTTCGTTTTCACTATGAAGCTGATCACAGCAAATTTGTAGAGTACAATATATGGCACATTTAGTATAACCATCCCTGAAATATAAATCAAAGCATTGAAAGTACAGGGAAGTATTAATATTCACATGCTGAGGTACAATACTATAAGGTTATTTAACATGCTTGAGTACAATACAGAATTCTATTGGATTCGTACACTGCAGAACCAGTCTGTATTTTGAACTCGGCTGTCGCCTCGTCCAAAATATAGACTGGTTCTGCAGTGTACGAATCCAACTGAATTCAGTATCCTAGCATGTTAATGACCTCTTTATTTTACACTTCCGTATTGACTTTAAAGATATTGGTAAGTATAAGGCCATTTGAATTAAAATGATTTAAACAAAAAAAACCCCAAAAAGTTATTGAAAGAAGCTTTGAAGTTTCTTTTTTCTTTGCAACGGACTTAGATAGACTATGGTACTCTTCCAGTCCAATATCAATATTTGGGACTCTAGTCTCATTTTGAAAAATCTACATCTAACTCTTACCTCATTCTGAAAAATCCATATTGGACTCTACAGTGTCTAATATGGGCTATGATATTCTGTACTCACGTGGTAGTATTAAAGCGATTTCATTTGACGTTAAATAGTAGGTGTGAAATAAAATCTATTGGAAGAGTATGCTGCAGAACCAGTCTATATATTATACAAAGTATCTCTTGCTCTTTTTTGATTTTTAATGCTCAATGAATTCAGCTGGTGTTAACCCCTTACCACACAATCCCTACTTTTGAGGCCCCTGAGTAAGAAACCTTTAGAAAACATTGCGGGAAAAGGAGAAAATGCTGGTAACCAGCATTTTCTCCTTTTCCCACAATGTTTTCTACCCTTCACAAAACAAATTTCAAATTTTCAGTCACTTTTATTTTGTGGTTTGCAAATGCTTTCGACTTGGACAAGCCTTAAATATTGTCATTTGGTAATGAGTTAATTATAATACTGTAAAATCCCTGTAGCAGTAAAAAAAAAACAATGCTGGTGTTAAAATACATTCAACTGTGAAGATGACAATTTGTTTGGTTGGTCCAATTGTTAGTCACAGAATAGGCAGAAAAATGAATTTCAAAATCGAGCATCATAACCAAAAGATAGAATGACCTGGCAACTGTTAACCTACCTTCAAATTAATTTCACTGCCTGCATCTAACATTTGGACAGACAATAACAGATTGTCATTTTCTCAATGATTTTCATGCTTTAGATGGCATGTTTAAAATTTAAATGCATTGTAATAACTTTGTTTACTTTTGACACTTATTGTCACTTTAAAAGTTATAATGAAGAAACTTGGTACAGTAAAATTCTAACACTCTACCAGACAAAAAAATTTCAACCTTGTCCAAATTGAAAGCATTTGCAGACGACAATTTAAATGTGGCTAAAACGGTGCAATTTTTCTTTCATAGGGTAGAAAACATTAAGGGAAAAGGTGAAAATGCTGGTAACCAGCATTTTCACCTTTTCCCATAATGTTTTCAAAAGGCTTCTCTCCCAGGATTAACTAGAACTGTCACTAAATGTGACTTAACTCTATACCAAACGACAAAATTTTGGACTAGTCCAAATTGAAAGCATTTGCAGACAAAAAAATAAAGGAGAATCAAAAATTGAAATTTGATTTGGAAAGGGTAGAAATCATGGTGAGAAAAGGAGACAGTGCTGGTTACCAGTATTTTCTCTTTCTCCTGCAATGTTTTCAAAGGCTTTCTTTCTCAGAGTCGTTAAAAGTCGTGATTGTGTGGTAAAGAATTAATACCCTCGCCAGCGCTTTGACAGAAACTGGCAATTATTTCTACACAGACGGACACCCGGACAGACAGCCTGATTCCAGTATACCCCCGAAAATATTGTTTTGTAGGGGTATAATTAACCCTTTCCCTAACGACAAAATTTAGACTCTTCCAAACTCAAAGAGTTTGCAGACGACAATTTCATATTTGATAAAAATGGCAGAAAGTTCTCCAAATGGGTAGAAAACACTGTGGGAAAAGGAGAAATTGCTCGTTACGAGCAATTTCTCCTTTTCCCACAGTGTTTTCAAAAGACTTGTACTGCAGACACGTAAAAACAAGGGCTTGTTTGGGAAAAAAGTCGACATTGTGCAGTAAAGGCTACGAACCACTCACTTGGACATGATACAAACAGGACTCAATGAATTAGCTTTTTTCTGCCACTCATCCACGCAGCTCATCATATAGAGGAAGGAATTGGTAGACATGGGCGTTCTCTCCCGATGGTGCCAACTCGTGTAATGAAACATCTTCACGATGATTGTCTCCGACGGCTGTGACAGTAGGTCTATTAGCGGTAAACCTGATAACTTTTGCTGTATAAAGAAATGAAATAAAACTAGACATTTAAACATGGCATATTAAGTTTGTTCTGTCTTCTATACAATTTTCTTAACTCTTTACCACTTGAGAAAAATATAGACTTGTTCAAATTCAAAGCCTTTGCAGATGACAATTTAACCTGTTAGGAAACAATCCCTTTTTTTTGACGACCTTTAGAAAGAAGCCTTTTTGATTTTGATAAGGTAGAAAACATTCTGGGAAAAGGAGAAAATGCTGGAAACCATACAGTTAACCTTTTACCACAAAATCCTGACTTTAAACGACACTGAAATAGAAGCCTTTTGAAAACATTGTGGAAAAAGGAGAAAATGCTGGTAACTAGCATTTTCTCCTTTTCGCACAATGTTTTCTACCTTATCAAAATCAAAAATCAATTTTTGATTCACATTTATTTTGTTGTATGCAAATGGTTTCAATTTGGAGTAGTCCAAAATTTTGTTGTGTGGTAAAGAGTTAAATAATTATATCCATGCACTAAATCTGAATTCACCATGATTGTCCCAATCATACAACAATGTTTTCAAAGGTACAAGAAGAAAGAAAATTTCATTCTACTGGGCTATAATTTTACTGGCCTATGAAACACAGAAAGAAAGAGAACTTATTTCCTGTTGGCCTTGGACTTGGGAAGGAGAGTTTAATTCTATTGGCCTAAGATATAGGAAGATGAAGAATTTCAAAGAGACTGAACTCAATCTGCAAGAAATTCACTAAATGAGACCAATTTGCAAGGTATTTTGCATTAACAATTCAAATCTTTCAGATGAAACTAGACCTGTCACTAAATGTGACTTAACTCTTTCTTTACCACACAATGACGATTTTTGACGACCCTGAGATAGAAGCCTTTTGAAAACATTGTGGGAAAAGGAGAAAATGCTGGAAACCAGCATTTTCTTCTTTTCCCACAATGCTTTCTATCCTGCTGGAAACAAATTTCGATTTTTCAGTCACATTTATTCTGTCGTCTGCAAATGCTTTTAATTTGGACCAGTCTATAAATTTGTCGTTTGGTAAAGAGTCAATGCCCCCGTCAGCCCTTTGACAGAAGAAAGTGTCAAGTTCAAGGGAAAGTAATTCCTCAACCAGGAAGAGTTGACACTGGAAAAGTGTGTCTTGCGAATCTTCATTATTTGATCAGTATAATTATGTGCAAAGTTTCAATACAATTGAAGGAAAACTGCAGGAGGAGTTTGTGACACAAAATCACTAGTATTTTGTACACAGTTAGAGACACAGACTGATGGACACACAGACAGAGACACGGACAGACAGGCTGATTCCAGTATATCCCCGAAAACATTTGGGGGTTTAATAATTCTGCAAATACATCCCAGCAGAGTCATGCAAATTGCACAAGCACAACTTTATGTATATAAATGAACATTGTGTAAATGAGTTCAGTACCTGAAAAACTGTAGCGGTATTTCAGTGAACAAATTTGTGTCTATGGACAGATGGACAGACAGATGGACAGATCATACTAAAAGCAGAATTCTTAGTTTGAAACACATTATTAATTAGTTCTACACATTAAAAAGTGAAGGGGTATTACACTGGGCAAATTTTGAATTAAAGCAATACAATTTAGAAAGAATTGCTAAGTCCAAGGGGAGGTAATGCTGCAATGCATCGCAGCAGGGTCATACAGCTCGCACATGCACAATTTCATATATATAGAAACACTGTGAATAAATTTGAGTTCAGTACCTCAAATACTGTTGATGTATTTCGACGGATAAATTTGTGTCTACAGACAGACAAACTGATGGCCAGACAGAAAGCCATGGCAATTCCAGAATACCTCCCCCCCCCCACTTTGTTGTTGTTGGGGGGGGGGGGTATAATTACATAAAGTCCTAAGAAGCTATTGTGCTGGATAGATTTCTAACACAAAACAAAGGAAGAGCATCACATGCTGGTGCCAGGGCTGGGAAGCGCTTGCTCTTAGTGAAAATTGTAAGTCAACTCATTACCAGACAACAAAATTTAAGACTGGTCAAAATTGAAACCACTTGCAGATGACAAACTAAACGTCAGTCAAAAATTAAAATTTGTTTCCAGCAGGGTGGAAAACTTTGTTACCAGCATTTTCTCCTTCTCTCACAATTTTTTTCAGAAGGCTTCTTTCTCTGGGTTGTGAAACCTGGGATTGTTTGATAAATGGTTAAAGAAATGGGGCAAAACCATATAAAAAATACTTTGTTGGTAATCTGCCCCTGTCTCCCGTTTAACAGTTAACAACAAGTCCAAGTTTTGAAGTCAATTTCTATAGTAACTAGAGCTATCACTAAATGTAATTATACCCCTCCCCTCCCCGTCACAAAAACAGGTCTTTGTCATAGAATGCAGAATGGTTTAGTAAGAAAGCAAGAGTTAAAAAAAATTCAGAGGGGAAATCATTCCGCAACAAATCGCAGCAAGGTCTTGAAATTCCACATGAACAACTTCATACATAGGAACCCTGTGTGTAAATTCGAGTTCAGTAAGTGAAAAACTGTAGGAGTATTGTTTCGGACAAATTTGTGTCTCCACAGATACATGGATGGACAGACAGATGGACAGCTATTGCAATTCCAGTATACCCACCTCCACTTCTTTGCGGGGGAATAATTACACAGAAATGTCAAAAGTTTTTGCCTGACAATGTAGAGTACGACGCCAAGGCTTCAACAACACCTTTTCATTTTCTTTAAGAATAACCAAGCTAAATAATGCAGTGATAATCTGGAATAGATCTGAGGACTAAACACCTTTTTATGCTCAACTCTTTACCAAATGAGAAATTCTTAGACTTGTCCAAATCGATAAAACTTGTAGACGACAAATCAAAAGGGGCTCAAACTTCGGGTTGGTCCTTGATAGAGTAAAAAACATTGTTGGAAAAGGAGAAAATACTGATAAGCAGAATTTTCTCCTTTTCCAACAATGTTTTCAAAAGGCTTCTCCCCAAGGGTCGTTAAAACCAGGCCTTGTTTGGTAAAGAGTTCAGACAAATACAGAGCGTGAGCAGATTCATTAACCATTTACTCCATAAGGCATTTCTATGGCATCTCTAATTGACCCTAAATAATGGCAAGGGTGAAGCTGTTTCTTATGTGTAAATGACACCTTTTGATAGTATAGAAAACATTGTGACAAAAGGTGAAATTGCTCGTCATGAGCAATTTCACCTGTTGATAGTATGGAAAACATTGTGACAAAAGGTGAAATTGCTCGTCATGAGCAATTTCACCTTTTACCACAATGTTTTCCAAAGGCTCCTACAAGCAATGAGTAGAAATGAGTATGTAGAGGGTAAAGCTAAAAAGATAAGACTAGCTCTGTTTCAGGGGAGGTAACTCTTTCAGCCTATACTCAAAGAGACATTCTTCCTTTCCCTTGTTCAAACAAGTACTTCAACTCCTAACACATTATAGGCGACACTTAGAAGACCATAAAGATCAACACAAGAAAATATTGATGCATAACATCAATAGTGCCGCAATTCAATTGTTTAAAAAAAAAAGGCACATTACAGCATTTCACATTGACAAAAGCAATTTTTTGCAGAACTCGGTGAGAAATGAACTGAGAAGTCCTAAACAATCCTTAGAATTGGAGCTATGTACAAAAGAAGTTGTCAGTTGGGAAACAACACAAAAAATAGTATTAAAACTAGGTTCCAAATTAATATTAAAAACTGAATATGAATTGACCAAAGTGAGTACAAAATGATAGAAGTGGGTACGAAAGGACCAAAATAAAAAAGAATAGGTGGGTTCAAAATGACCAAAATTGTACGAAATGGCCTAGATGTGACATGACCTAGTTATGAAATGAGCCGAGTAAACAATGTGGCTGCCTCTGTAGGTATTTTTCAAAACCAAATATGGTGCTGCCACTCGTGTGACGCCTCAATAAGATTTGAGCAGCATACAGAGGAAGTGAATGCTGGTAACCAGGATTCTTCCTCTTTTTCCAGAACTGCTTTCCTACAAACATTGTTTGCCACCCTGTCACAGACAAACTCAATCATTTAGGCCACAATGAGGTTGACTTCTGCAATTTCTATGTATTTTATTAAGTCTAAATTTTGTCGGTTGATAAAGAAATGAGGATCAATAGATTATACATGCACAAGACAGCAAACAGAAGAAAGAAATGATGTGCCACAGAAATAGGAAACGATATTCTCAATTTTGATAATGTAACAAAAAACACAAAAGAAAATTCCCTCACCAGTGACCAAAGAGACACTATTTGATTTATTTAAAACAGGCATCCCAATCTATAAACAAGAGCACCACATTCCAATGCCAATTCTTGGCTTAACTTGTTACCAAATGACAAAATTTTAGGCTAGTCCAAATTGAAAGCATTTGCAGACAACAAAATAATTGTGAATAAAGAACTGAAATTTGTTTTTGGAAGGGAAGAAAACATTGTGGGAAAAGGAGAAAATGCTGGTTACCAGCATTTTCTCCTTTTCCCACAATGTTTTTAAAAAGTGTCTTTCTCAGGCTCGTTAAAAGTCGGGATTGTGTGGTAAAGAGTTAAGCTGTTTTTAGTAAAACTTTTCTAAGGCAAGAAAAGGCAAACTTTTGTCAAAAACATTTTGATGGTTACCTGCCCTTGTTATACTGGTTCCCCATTTGATAATTAACAAATAGCCCAAGTTTGAAGTAAGTATCTTCAGTAATGACAGACATTTAAGAAATAATCTTCTTTCTATTGAGGTTTATCATTCAATAAACCACAGTGTGAGTTATAAGACACATAAATAATCCACAAGGGGGCTAGCCCGAGTGGTTCATTCATTTTGCCTCATAACTCACAATGTGGTTTACTGAACATTAAAGTTTTAAACCTGATAGAAAGAAGATTATTTCGCTTCTTACATGGCCAATTCTTTCTGAAAGGAAAACAAGTTCGAACTAAGAGTGAAAACGCGGATGAAGACTATATTCCATTGAATAACTCACTCATTGAATGACGTCACTCGATATAGGATGATGTCACTCTACATGGATTGTCGCAGATTTTACCACATTTTCCTTGCACTGTGTTTATAGAGCCAAAGTTGCGTGTCATGTTAGAATGTAGATTTTATGTTGCTTTCCTTGCACAGTGTTTGCAGAGCTGAATTCGCGTGTCATGTTAGAATATAAAGTGTCAAAGTTTTTGCACAACTAAAATGCAGACAATGGCATCAGAGAATATGATAATAACTCAACATTTTCTTGGAGCACGACAAAGCTAAAAACCCCAAAATAAATGTGTTGACTACTTATATTGAGGAATTTCTTCGACTTAAATTGCTTACTTACCATACCTTTTATAAGAGAAATGTTTGTGCATGAATATTTTTTGTAACTCAATTTGATTTTGTATTTTGCAGTCAAAGCATGCAAATTTATATCTTAGACCAGTAACTGATTGTGATAGGGAAGAAAATATTGCGGGGAAAAGGAGAAAATGCTGGTTACCAGCATTTTCTCCTTTTCCCACAATATTTTCTATGGGTTTCTTTCTCAGGGTTGTTAAAAGTCAAGATTGTGTGGTAAAGAGTTAATGCATCAGCACATGCGCATAGTCAATGCAGGCTTACCTAAGTTTAAAATTTTTGCTACTGTTCAATTTTTTGTATGTCAATGGACGATTCTAACTCAGATATCAGTCAGTTGGTAGAAAAATAAGTTTTATGAATCAACAATCACGTGATAACTTGCACAGTATAATGCATCACAGATTTGCATTAACCTCCCTTTTTCAAGAACACGTTCACATCTTACATCCAATAGCCGTATTTGACCGGTCATCTTCCGTGAAGCACGAAAATGAATATTAAGCTCTGCCTATCTGTATGGTGCCTGTTTCCTGGTGCACAAACATGACGATGATTTGAGAGCGTGCGGTTTGTGCTTCACGAAAATTTACAAAATCATGAAATTTACCAATCGAATACAAAGAGCGCAAAATGAAAAACTGTAATTAGCAGTCAAATATGGCTAACATCTCTTTTTGCCACTATGTTTTCAAAGGCAATTCTTTGTTGCAAGAAAAACAAAAAAAAAGAGACTCACTTATTGTAACTCACGGTGATCAAACATGCATATCCAAACAGAAAATAGGCACAAGACAGTGTAGAGAATAGATGAGACTGCATAATTTTCAGTAATATGATCTTGATCTGCACTGTCCACAAACACCTCTACAATTGCCAAGAAGCATGCTTAACCCTTTACCAGATGACAAAAGTTTAGCCCGGTCCAAATTGAAAGCATTTGCAGATGACAATTTCAGTGGAGCTCAAATGGTGCAACTGTTTATTGATAGGGTAGAAAATATTGTGGGAAAAGGAGAAAATGCTGGTTACCAGCATTTTCTCCTTTTACTACAATGTTTTCAAAAGGCTTCTCTCCAAGGGTTGTCAAAAGTAGGGGTTGTTTGGTAATGGGTTAATCCTATACCAACTAAAAACTTAAAAATCATTTGTGGAAGGCTGGAAAACATGGTGGGAAAAGGAGAAAATGCTGGTTACCAGCATTTTTCTCTCTCTCTTTTTTCCACAATGTTTTCAAAAGACTCTTTTTCTTGGGCATTAAAATCTAGGAAATGTATTGCAAAGGATTTAAGGTGAAAATAGGTGCGTAAACTGGAACATGCATACAGAGTGTGCGTGGGTGCAATTTAGACATAAATGGATCAACCAGCATGTATTGCCCACTTTTTCACCACTATTTAATTATTTTTTTGTTCAACTACATGTAAAAAAACACCTTAATGACACTATTAATTGTTGAAACCAAGGAGTAGTTCTGTTTATCTGTATTGGAGTTATAAGCCATTTTAACAGCTTAGGTGTTGTCATGAAAGTATGTGCAGCTTTGCATGAGTTTCCGGACTTTCTTACGCCAGTACTGTCACAATATTTTTTTCAAGTCACTGACTGCTGTTCTCTTATGAACCAGAAAGCTAAATGGTGAGTATATCTGATTCGTGACCTGGTGGTTGTACCCAATTGAGTTAAACTTTCTTTCGGTGAGTTTTGCATCTCACCTTATATAAGGGGTCCCTCTGGTTATTTTGTTTCTTGCCCCAACAATTTTGCCAAAAGAGAGAAGTTTGTGCCAGATTTAACTCATTACCAAACGACAATATTTTGGGCTTGCCTAAATTGAAGGTATTTGCAGACGACAAAATAGAAGTGACTGAAAAATTGAAATTTGTTTTGTGAAGGGTAGAAAACATTGTGGGAAAAGGAGAAAATGCTGGTTACCAGCATTTTCTCCTTTTCCCACAATGTTTTCTAAAGGCTTCTTTCTCAGGGGCGTCAAAAGTAGGGATTGTGTGATAATGGGTTAAATGATTGGAGCCGATTGGTGTTTGAAATAACCCTTTGCCAAACAATCCCTGTTCTTTACGACCCTAAAATAGAAGCCTTATGAAAAAATTGTATGACAAGGAGAAAATGCGGGTAACCAGTATTTTATCCTTTTCCCACAATGTTTTCTACCCTGCTTGAAACAAATTACAATTTTTGAGTTATTCTTATTTAGTTGTCTGCAATTGTTTTCATTTTGGACCAGTCTAAAATATTGTTATTAGGTAAAGGGTTGAAATAAATGTACAGGGGTCGGGCATGATAAAAAGTTTGGTCAATCAATTAACAATTTGTGTTTTTGTCAAGAGAAATGAAAAAAAAAAAAAACCAAGAAAATATTTTTTTTTTATCAGATTAAATAAACCATTTTTTTTACTGAATGAATATAGTTAAAAAATCACTTTTGTTAACGATGAATAGACATCTATTAAGTTTAACCCATTACCACACAATCCCTAGTTTTGACGCCCATGGGAAAGGAGCCTTTAGAAAAGATTGTGGGAAAAGGAGAAAATGCTGGTAACCAGCATTTTCTCCTTTTCCCACAATGTTTTCTACCCCTCACAAAACAAATTTCAAATTTTCAGTCACTTTAATTTTGTTGTCTGCAAATACTTTCAATTTGGACCAGTCTAAAATATTGTCATTTGGTAATGGGTTAAGTAGATAATATATATCATTGATTGTCTGAAAAACAGTGACAAAAGTAAAAATAGGTCAATGATTGCATTTCTCCAATTTTAACCAAGTTCTAAAATGATACCTTTCGGAAATAAATAGAAATTTAATTATACAAACCAAACAGCAACAAAATCAATATGTGAAAACACTGTTATAAAAGTAAAAATTACTCCCTTAGAGCACATTCTTCATCTGTAATACTATTTTCATACTATTTACAATTTGAAATAATTATACAGAAGTAAAAATATTAAAGCCAACATATTTTTTCCGACAGGTGGGCGATTAATGGAGGAAAAACAACACAAGATTATTCTGAGGACAACAATAACATTACCGCAGGGGTTTTAGTCAAAGACAAAATGCCCCTACTCTGATGCTGTTGCTTTTTGTAATAAACAGATTTTCAGTGAAAAAAATGGGGTGTAAGTGTGTGAAATTTTTTGATGATAAATGTCCCTGTCATATAGGTTTCTGTTTTGATAGAGAGCTTATTCAAGTTAAAAGTAAATATATTCAGTAATGACAGAAATATCATAAGATGTCAAAGTTCTTGGCTGGCAACCACACAGCTGACAGGGCTAAGATAATAATTGTAACCACATTTTCTTTGACAACAGGACCATGATGGTCCTATATCGCTCACCTGAGTACTAAGCAGTATAGGTCTAAAATAAAGATAAATACCAAATATTAAGGTTCAAGGCCAAATGGTAATGAAACAAGAGTAGCAAATTGTCGCAATTTGACTTGAGACTTCAAAGTTCCGTTCTGGATAAGCAATAAATACTGTAAAAATGAAGATCGAAGTGGAATTTCTCAAAATCTGCGCTAGGTAGAGTTATTGTTTTTGCATACTGTATTCCATAATGTTGAAACAAACATGCAGACCAAGTTTGAAGTCATTCTGACTTGAGATGACAAACTTATATTCTGGACAAGCACTATATGCTGTAAAAATGACATTAAGGGGGAAATAACTCAAAGACTGCATGAGCCACAGTTACAATTCTTCTGCACTGCACTTCCAAATATTGCAATAAATAAGCATACCAAATTTCAAGCCATTCCTACTTAAGACCATACAGTTTTGCTTTGGACAAGCAAGATATACTATAAAAATGGAGGTCAAAGGGGTAATAACTCAAAATTTGTGCTAGAAAGAGTTATGGTTCTTGTGCACTGCACTCTGTAATTTTTCAACAATCATGCATATCAAATTTGATGATGTTCAGCCTAGAGATGACAAAATTATATTCCAGACAAACAGAAAATGCTGTAAAAATGACGATCAAAGGAAATAACTTGTAGATAGCAAGAGGTAGACTTATGTTTCTTTAATCCTTTCCCAAACGATAAGTTATGGACACTTCCAAACTGAAAGAGTTTGCAGACAACAATTTTAGATTTGGAGAAAAATGGCAGAAAGTTCTCAAAAAGGGTAGAAAACACTGTAGGAAAAGGAGAAATTGCTCATTACGAGCAATTTCTCCTTTTCCCACAGTGTTCTCAAAAGACAAATAAAAACCAGGGCTTGTTTGGGAAAGGGTTAACACTGCGCTCTGTATTATTACAACGAACACAAATGCCAAGTTTCAAGTCAATCGGAATGGTGATGACAAAGTTATGCTCCAGACTAAAAACTATTCTAAAGAACTTTCTAGTTCAAGGGCAAATAACTCCACTTGTTTTGAAGACCCATAATTGAACTCACTCAAGATCTTATGGTCATAATATACCTTGACCAAGTTTGGTTATGACTGGTTGATATTTGTAGATAATAGAGTGTAAAAAGAATGTGAATGGATGGACAAACGACGGACGGACCCCGACAGACAGATAGACGACGGACGGTGAGTGATCACAATAGCTTACACTGAGCACTTTGTGCTCAGGTGAGCTAAAAACTAGCTAAAAAGAAAGGAAGTATGGAGGAGGAATTGTTCAAAAACTTGTCAGGAAACTGTGGTAAAGACCATCTTGGGGATGAAGAATGGAATTTAAACTGAACATGCCTGGTTAACTCTTTACCACACGATCCCAATTTTAACGACACTGAAAAAGACAGCTTTTGAAAACACTGTAGGAAAAGGAGAAAATGCTGATAACCAGCATTTTCTCCTTTTCCCACAATGTTTTCTACCCTTCCCAAATCCAATTCAATTTTTTAGTCAAATTTATTTAGTGGTCTGCAAATACTTTGGTAAAAGAGTTAAATAAGCACCACATGCAGGTGCAGATACTTGGATGGTGTTGCTTGGTTTTCAGTGAAAATTCTTAGATAAAAAAGAGGGAAACTGTGTCAAAAATATTTGAGAGGCTTGTCCAAGTTTGAAGAAACTACAAGTGTCTCCAGTTATGCCAAATTATCAAATTTCTTGCACAACAAGGACAGGGCTATGACAGTAAATTGACAGTTTCTGTGAAGTCAGCTGAGCTAAAAACGAAGAAGTATGGATGTAGAACACTTATTAACTCTAGAAAACTGTAGTAAAAAACCATTGTTGCATGAAGAATCAAATTCAAACTGAACATGCCTAGTAAAAAAAGGAAAGTGTAAGTTCGATCACCAGACAACACGCCATTCCATTGCAGCAGCAGGTAAATAATGTTACCAAAATGTGATCAGGTTCCAGTTTCTCGAGTAAATCATTGTACAATGTTATAGGCAGCTGAAATCATAGCAATCAATTTCACAATAATATTGAAAAGTACAATGTCATGTATTATTTCATGCCTTCTGGTAGGATATTGAGAAATAGCAGTGAAAATATTTTTCGATCTTACACTGGTACCACCAGTGAAAATACTGATTTTCAGGTTCTTGTTGCCTAGACAAGTTGCGCATGCTTAACAATCAGATGGGAAATATGACGTCATATACCTTACATTTCTCACGCTTTACCTAATTTTGTAATGTGTTGCTATGCGGGAGGGGTACGCCACGAGGAATAATGGAAAAGAACTGTACTGGATTTTGATAAAGCCCCTCCCAGAAAGGGTTAAAAGCATGAAATAAATAAAATATTTGTTTATTTCGGTGAAAGATCGAAATTTATTTCATCTCGTGTACCCCATCGGTAATATTTTCATTTGTGGCTGTGCCACTTGTGAAAATATTACTGATGGTGTCCACTCGATGAAATAAATTTCATTATTTCATGCTTTCCGGTGGGATATCAAGAAATAGCAGTGAAAATATTTTTCGATCTTACACCAGTGAAAATACCGATTTTCACGTTCTTGTTGCCTAGGTAAATTGCGCGTGCCTAACAACCAGATGGGAAATATGACGTCATATACCTTACATTTCTCGCGCTTGACGTCACGTTGCTATGCGGGAGGGGTACGCCACGGGGAATGAGGGAAAAAAATTGTACGGAATTTTGATAAAGCTCCTCCCAGAAAGGGTTAAAAGCATAAAATAAATAGAATATTTGTTTTTTTCGGTGTAAGATCGAAATTTATTTCATCTCGTGAACACCATCGGTAATATTTTCACTTGTGGCTGCGCCACTCGTGAAAATATTACCGATGGTGTCCACTCGATGAAATAAATTTCGATCTTACACCGAAAAAAACAAATATCCTCTATATCTTTCACCGAAAAAGACAAAATATCCTCTACATATCAATCTTCTTATTTCTTGATAAGTTCAACCTTTTATCTCTTGAGATAAAATCTATCCATCTTACAATATCCATCTTTTATACCTTCATAAAAATCAGTCTTTTATCTCTTTGTAACATCTTTTTTATTTCAAATAATAAGTAACATGTTTTCTTTTAAATAACATCAATCTTTTTATCTCTTTATAACAAGTCTATATCTCTTTAGAATATCCATCGTTTTACATCTTTATAAAAATAATTCTTTATCTCTTTGTAACATCTTTTTTTTATTTCAAATAACAAGTAAGATTTTTTTTTTAAATTAACATCTATCCTTTTATCTCTTTATAATATCAGCATATATCTTTTTACAATATCTATCTTTTTATATCTTTATAAAAATTAATCTTTTATCTTTTTGTGACATCTCTTTTATTTTAATAATAAACAACATCTTTTTCTTTTTCGTAACATCTTTTTTTTTTTTTAAATAACATCAATCTTTTTATTTCTCTATAAGATCAGTCTATATCTCTTTACAATATATAAAATCAATCTCTTTGTAACATCTCTTTTATTTAAAACAACAAGTAACATACTTTTTTATATTAAACAACAAGTAAAATATATATATATATATATTTCTTTTTTTTTTTTGGGGGGGGGAGGGGGGGGGAAACATTTTTTAAATTAACATCAGTCTTTTTCTTATCTCTTTATAACATCAACCTATATCACTTTACAATAGCTATCTTTTTATTATCTTTATAAAAAATCAATCTTTTCTCTCTTTGAAACATCTTTTTTATTTTAAATAACAAGTAACATCTTCTTTTTTAAATAACATCAATTTTTTTTTTTTAATCTCTTTATAGCATCAATGGTTTTTATCTCTTTCCAAAATTATTTTTTTTTTATCTCTCTATTACATCAATATTTTATCTTTTTATAACATTGTTTGCTTAATCATGTAAATATTTTTTCTTTTCTTTTTCTTTTTAAATCTCTTTATTACATCAATCTTTTTTTTATCTAATTGTGGATAGTTTTAGATGATAAAAGGAATTTGGTGACATATCTTTGGTTATAATGGGATCATCTCTTAACCCTTTCCCATACTGCAAAATCAATACTCTTTCAGATAAAAAGCATAATTATGAAGGTGACATTCAAAATTGGCACCAATGAATTGATGTTCTTTAATGGAATAGAAAACATTGTAGGAAAAGGAGAAAGTGCTGGTTACCAGCATTTTCTCCTTTTCCAACAAGGTTTTCAAAGGCTCATTCTTCGTGGTTGTCAAAACCAGAAATTGTTAATGGGTTAAAGCTCCAAGCACAACATAGGTACCAAAGTGTGATTAGGTGTTTTTTTTCATACCTCCATGAAAAATTTACAATTCTCTTCATACCTTATAATTTAATACTATAGGCAACATACGCCCATGGAAATTAATCAAACTACTTTCATTTTCTTTAGTTTTAAATCCAACTTTGGAGTTTCTAAAGCCCCTTCCACTCATATTTGTATGGCATAACAATACAATAGGGAAGCAGTTTTCAGATCCCCAATACTGAAAATTAACCATAGAATGAAAGTAAATGAGCAAAGCAGAGTGTAGGACCCACGAAAATAACCTTCAGCTAAAGTAGTTCCGGCGCAAGGTGATTTTTTTTCATGGAGCTATGAAAAAAATAATTCAGCCATTTAGAACTCGTGAATGTTCATGAAAACATCTGATATTAAATTATTACAAGTTAGCTGACAAATTTAATGTTACCTGGGAATGTATTCACCAACTTTTTTTCAGAGACTTCTTAGTCTTTAATTAATTTCTAAGATTTTCTAGATTTTCAAGCAACCCATCAAAAGAGAATGTATATTACAATTGTGAAATGTTAATGATATCGATTTGTAAAGTACTTATGATTATACCAATTTACCATACTAATTTCTGTTAAATTACTTTAGCTGATTTATTTTTACTCTGTCTATGGATTGGCCGTTTGGTAAGCTCATTTTCAGTGAGAAACAAGAGGACCATGATGGTCCTATATCGCTCACCTGAGTACCAAGCAGTAAAGATTTACAATGAAGATAAATACCAAATATCGAAGTGCAAGGCCAAAGCTTTAGGTCTTCTTGGTTTAGATAAGAAGATAATCTTTCTTAACCAAACCCGGTTATATAAATATTTAAGAGAAGTTTGAAAGAGCTCAGGTGAGCTAACTAGAGCCTTAATTTGAAGTATTTTGGTAGAGGGCCACTAGATGATGCTACATGCCAAATATGAAAGCTCTAGCCCTTAAGGTTTGGGACAAGAAGATTTTTGAAGATTTCCTTCTTTATCTCTATGTGAAATCTAAGAACCCACAACATAGGGCCAATTTCCACACTAGGGCCATTATTTGAAGTATTTTGGTAGAGGGCCACTAAATGATACTACTTGCCATATATGAGAGCTCTAGCCCTTATGGTTTGGGACAAGAATATATTTAAAGATTTCCTTCTTTATCTCTATGTGAAATCCGAGAACCCATAACATAGGACCATTTTCCACACTAGGGCCATAATTTGACGTATTTTGGTAGAGGGTCACTAGATGATGCTACATGCCAAATATGAAAGCTCTAGCCCTTAAGGTTTGGGACAAGAAGATTTTTACAGATTTCCTTCTTTATCATTATGTGAAATCTGAGGACCCACAACATAAGGCCATTTTCAACACTAGGGCCATAATTTGAAGTATTTTGGTAGAGGGTCACTAGATGATGCTACATGCCAAATATGAAAGCTCTAGTCCTTAAGGTTTGGGACAAGAAGTTTTTTACAGATTTCCTTCTTTATCTCTATGTGAAATCCGAGAACCCATAACATAGGGCCAATTTCCACACTAGGGCCATTACTTGAAGTATCTTGGTAGAGGGCCACTAGATGATACTACATGCCATATATGAGAGCTCTAGCCCTTATGGTTTGGGACAAGAAGATTTCTAAAGATTTCCTTCTTTATCTCTGTGTGAAATCCGAGAACCCACAACATGGGGCCATTTTCAAACTAGGGCCATAATTTGAAGTATTTTGGTAGAGGGCCACTAGATGATGCTACATGCCAAATATGAAAGCTCTAGCCCTTACCGTTTGGGACAAGAAGATTTTTAAAGATTTCCTTCTTTATCTCTATGTGAAATCCGAGAACCTACAGCATAGGGCCAATTTCTACACTAGGGCCATTATTTGAAGTCTTTTGGTAGAGGGCCACTAGATGATACTACATGCCATATATGAGAGCTCTAGCCTTTATGGTTTGGGACAAGAAGATTTTTAAAGATTTCCTTCTTTATCTCTATGTGAAATCTGAGAACCCACAACATAGGGCTATTTTCAACACTAGGGCCATAATTTGAAGTACTTTGGTAGAGGGCCACTAGATGATGCTTCATGCCAAATATGAAAGCTCTAGCCCTTAAGGTTTGGGACAAGAAGATTTTTGAAGATTTCCTTCTTTATCTCTATGTGAAATCCGAGAACCCACAACATAGGGCCAATTTCCATACTAGGGCCATTATTTGAAGTATTTTAATAGGGGGCCACTAGATGATACTACATGCCATATATGAGAGCTCTAGCCTTTATGGTTTGGGACAAGAAGATTTTTAAAGATTTCCTTCTTTATCTCTTTGTGAAATCCAAGAACCCACAACATAGGGCCATTTTCAACACTAGGGCCATAATTTGAAGTATTTTGGTAGAGGGCCACTAGATGATGCTGCATGCCAAATATGAAAGCTCTAGCCCTTAAGGTTTGGGACATAAAGTTTTTTACAGATTTCCTTCTTTATCTGTATGTGGAATCGGAGAACCCACAACATAGGACCAATTTCCAAACTAGGGCCATTATTTGAAGTATTTTGTTAGAGGGCCACTAGATGATACTACATGCCATATATGAGAGCTCTAGCCCTTATGGTTCCGGACAAGAAGATTTTTAAAGATTTCCTTCTTTATCTCTATGTGAAATCCGAGAACCCACAACATAGGGCCATTTTCAAACTAGGGCCATAATTTGAAGTATTTTGGTAGAGGGTCACTAGATGATGCTACATGCCAAATATGAAAGCTCTAGCCCTTACGGTTTGGGACAAGAAGATTTTTAAAGATTTCCTTCTTTATCTCTATGTGAAATCCGAGAACCCACAACATAGGGCCTATTTCTACACTAGGGCCATTATTTGAAGTATTTTAATAGAGGGCCACTAGATGATACTACATGCCATATATGAGAGCTCTAGCCTTTATGGTTTGGGACAAGAAAATTTTTAAAGATTTCCTTCTTTATCTCCATGTGAAATCCAAGAACCCACAACATAGGGCCATTTTCAACACTAGGGCCATAATTTGAAGTATTTTGGTAGAGGGTCACTAGATGATGCTACATGCAAAATATGAGAGCCTTAGCCCTTACGGTTTGGGACAAGAAGATTTTTAAAGTTTTTTCTCTCGGTTGCCATGGCAACCAGAGTTCTCCATGGAATTCAAATCTTTGAAGTATTTTGAAAGTGCATCACCTAAGGATCATTTCTGTGAAGTTTCACTGAAATCTGTTGGGCGGTTTCAGAGGAGAAGAATTTTTAAGTAATTGTTCACGGACGGATGGACGGACGGACGCCGGACAACGATCGATCACAATAGCTCACCCTGAGCACTATGTGCTCAGGTGAGCTAAAAACCTGGGGGAGCTTTAACTAGAGGGGGTGGTGGGCGTAAATTAGGGACATTATGGTATGTATTGAAAGAAACAACCAAAAGGGTAGGAATTGACATTGTGAATACAACTGTGAAAGGACAGATATTTATGTGATTGTTGATGGAAAGTTTTACATGGGTAAGGGAAAAGTATGACTGGATAGTGATTGGAAAGTTGACAGAATATTGTGAATACTACAGTCCGAGAACAGTTTGAAATACAAACTTTATTACCATACAGGCAGTAATGAGGCATAGCAATACAGAGTGTAAAGGACACAATGCTGAAATATTTGACAGATAAGAAAAAAAATGGAAGTTTTTAAATCTTTACTGCACTACAAAAATTCTGACTTATCCAAATCGAAAACATTTGAAACATGGCTTAAATGATCGAATTAGTCTTTGATAGCATAAAAGCATTGTGGGGAAAAAAGAGAAAACGTTGGTTACCAGTGTTTTCTCCTTTTCTCAAAATGTTTTAAAAAGTTTACCCCTTCAAGGCTGTTATATCACTCAGGATTGCGCAGTAAAGAGTTTATCTAACATACTGAAAACATTGTGGGAAAAGGAACAAATGCCTATGTAAAGAAATTTTGCTACTTTTCTCACAATGTTTTTCTGAAGGTGTCTGTCACATGGGCATAAAGGATCATAATTGCACGATAACAGGTTTGAGAACTAAGGCTGTGCTGGTTTTGAAGCTCAGTCTTACCTTTCTCACAGCAAATGCGCGCACAATAATGTGAGGATATTTCTGACATCCCAGATACTTGACACCGATTGGTCCATATTTAATTTCCTCATCGAGAATTTTTGGCCAGAAAAATGGAAAATTCTGCAAAAAATAGATAGGTATGATTTTGTTGTCTGCAAGTACTTTGAATTTGGACAAGGCTAAAATTTTGTTGTTTGGAAAAGAGTTGACTCCTTACCAAATGGCAAAATTTTAGGTTTGTTCAAACTGAAAGCATTTGCAGACGACAAAATAAAAGTGACTGAAAATTTGAAATTTGTTTTGTCAAGGGTAGAAAACATTATGGGAAAAGGAGAAAATGCTGGTAACCAGCATTTTCTCCTTTTCCCACAATGTTTTCTAAAGGCTTTTTCCTCAGGGTCATAAAAAGTAGGGATTGTGTGGTAATGTGTTAACTTCTGTGTAAGATATCTGAACTTTCTACAACCAAGCAATCACTGATGTCAGGCATATAGTTCTAATACTTTAAGACCTCTTTATAACGCTATGTTTAGCATTCTGTAGGTCTTGTGGTGTAAAACATTTGACAAATCTCTATCTTAATCCATTACCAAACGACAATATTTTAGACTAGTCCAAGCCGAAAGCATTTGCAGACGACAAAATAAAAGTGACTGAAAATTTGAAATTTGTTTTGTGAAGGGTAGAAAACATTATGGGAAAAGGAGAAAATGCTGGTAACCAGCATTTTCTCCTTTTCCCACAATGTTTTCTAAAGCCTTTTTTTCTCAGGGTCATAAAAAGTAGGGATTGTGTGGTAATGTGTTAACTTCTGTGTAAGATATCTGAACTTTCTACAACCAAGCAATCACTGATGTCAGGCATATAGTTCTAATACTTTAAGACCTCTTTATAACGCTATGTTTAGCATTCTGTAGGTCTTGTGGTGTAAAACATTCGACAAATCTCTATCTTAATCATGCAACTTTGTGAAAGGGCATCCAGAGCTCTAGGTAAGAGGAATTGATGGTATTCTAAATCCATTATTTCTCTTGCAAACCTTATGTTGTGGGTACTCATTAGAATCGTCTCAATGAGACGATTCCATTGAGCACCCATAACATGGGGTTTAGTGGAGAATAATTACTATCTTCAATTTTGAAATCGAAATCGCTCCCTCTATCTGAAGCTCTGGGCATCTTTGAAAAGAAGGGACATAACTTTTACTGCACAGTCCCAACTTTAAGAAAGAGGCTTTTGAGTAAAACTTTGTTGTTTGGCTAAGACTGAAAAAAAACAAAAAATTCTTACCCGGCTACATTTGTTTTCATGAAGCACCACGAAGGAGGTTATTTTGAAGTCATACAACAGTCTCCAAATATCGTTGATTGTGTTTTGCATAGGCCACTGGGTAACAACAAACTTGTTGGTCTGATGATATCCCTGTAAGTAAGTCATATAGGATCTGACACGTGTTGGTGTTTGAGATAAATATTGGATCTGCCATTCATTGGTATTTGAGATATATAATATCAGACACGATTTGGCCTGTGAGATAAAATTTTATCAAATGAGTCTAGGGAAAATGTAATTAAAGTTGCCTATGGCCAGCTTAATAACATTTTTTCTTGACAAGTTCAATAGAATTTTATCTAAAATGCTAATGAAAATCAGGGCCCGTATTCACCAACCATTCTTAAGAACGTTCTTTGTCTTATTCTCCAAAGTTTTCTACATTTGTAAGTAACACAACTTCTGATTGGCTAAACCATTCGGTTTAGCCAATCAGAAGTTGTGTTACTTACAAATGCAGAAAACCTTGGAGAATGAGACTAAGAATATTCCAAAGAATGGTTGGTGAATACGGGCCCAGATTCTATTTATCACATAATGGTGGTTCACAAATTGTAGATCAGAAGATGCCAAACAAATTATAGCAACACGCGAGGTAATATTCATTAAACCTATTCACTTATATGAAATGCGTACAAAAGTATGTCAAAAATGATGTCACACAATTGTGATATTACAAGATAAGAAAACTTGTGACAGGGAGGGTATACTGAAAACAAGGGAGTTACTGGTAACTCCAAGTCAGTGGCAGGGGTCTGTTAGTAAACAAAACAACACTAGCTTTTAACCATCATGTAGAAGAGGTCTTTCAAAAACACTGTGAGAAAAGAAAAAAAAAATGCTCATAACCAGCATTTTCTTCTTTTCCCACAATGTTTTCAAATGCCATATCAAAGACAGAAATCATCACCTGAGTTTAATAAATTTTGTCATCTGCAAATCCTTTCAGTTCTCTGATGTGTGATAAAGACTTAAATGATGAGATTTGTATCTGGGAGGGTAGAAAACATTGGAGGAACAAGACATAACTGAGAGATTGTTCGAAACAATGTCAAAGATCATATAAAAAAAAAAAATTATTGAAATCTTTAAAATTAAAAATGAGACTTACATCAAGAAATACTGCATTTATAAAATCTGTCGCTGTGTCATTGGTTTCCATTGTCTGAAGGTATGGACGTGCATGCTCAGCTACAAACAAAGGTAAAGATATATGAGTTGCAATACTTAAAAAGGGGCATGCAGACATTTGCATAAAGTGTCGTCTCAGATCAGCCTGCATAGTCCATGCAAGCTAATCTTAGACGACATTGTCCGCTTTTATGTATTTTTCTGTTTTGCGCAAGTTTAATGTAGAATAAAATCTTACGCAGTCGTAAAGTGCTGATTGCGCAGGCTAATCTGAGATGACACTTTACACAAACGTCTGAATTCCCTTTTTGCATATAGGATGATAAAAAATCATAAAACAATGTACAGATGCAATCTTTATAAGTCTCTGCAGATTACTGATATGGAAAACACTGTGGAAAGGAACAATTAATCCTCTACCAGACACCTGATAGAGAAGCCTTGTGAAAACTTTGTGGGAAAAGGAGAAAATGCTGGTAACCTGATAGAGAAGCCTTGTGAAAACTTTGTGGGAAAAGGAGAAAATGCTGGTAACCTGATAGAGAAGCCTTGTGAAAACTTTGTGGGAAAAGGAGAAAATGCTGGTAACCAGCATTTTCTCTTTTTCCCACAATGTTTTCTACCCTTCTTAAAACACATTTTGATTTTTGGGCCACACCTATCTTATTTGCCAGCAGATCCTCCCAAACTGGACAAGTCATAAATTTTGTTGTTTGGTAAAGAGTTAACCGCTATTTTAACCCATTACTACACAATCCCTACTTTTGATGCCCCTGACAAAGAAGCCTTTAGAAACATAGTGGGAAAAGGAGAAAATGCTGGTAACCATATCGGACTGAACATGTGGCCTCTAGAGTGTACTCAAGGTTTTTCTAAGATGTGACCTAGTGACCTAGTTTTAGACCTGACATGACACATTTTAAATTGTCTGAGATATCATCAAGACAGGCACCCTGACCAAGTTTCATGAGTATCAGAATGAAAGTGTGACCTCCAGAGTGAACCCAAGGTAAAAGTTGATGCCAGATGACGTACACCACACGACAGACACTAAACACAGCATGATCACAACAGTTCACCTTGAGTACTTTGTGCTCAGGTGAGCTGAAAATTGAGGAAAAGGGAGAAAATGCTGGTTACCAGCATCTTATCTTTTTCCACAGTGTTTTAAAAAGTATTCTTCCCAGGATTAAAAGTTGGGACTTCACGGTAAAGGGACAATATGCAATTTAAGATCAAAAACAAAATTTTCTAACTGATAGTTTACTCACGAGGTAACAGCATAATGTCTCGACTTTTATTTCTATTTTCATCACGATGCCCACTTGCACAGTCTCCGATTGGAATGCTTGGCACGATTTCCTGAAGGAACTGATAACAAAAAGTACAAACGTGAGGGAATACTTCAACATTGGAATGAACATTATCTGATAGAAATGGGGAAATTTTACCAACAATAATACAGTCACATGGGAACAACTAGATTTGTTGATTTTTGGAAATATTCCCAATAACACAGTACTAGACATTCTGGTTTCGTAGCATTAGGTCATAAAAACAGAATATTCCCCCTGAACTATGAGTAAAATCTGTACCAAAAGACAAAATTTTGGACTGGTCCAAGTTGAAAGCACTTGCAGATGACAAAGATAACTCAAAAATTGGAATTTGTTTCAAGCATGGTAGAAAACATTTTGGGAAAAGGAGAAAATGCTGGTTAACAGCATTTTCTTCTTTTTCCACAATGCTTTCAAAAGGCTTCTATCTCAGGGTAGTAAAAACCAGGGATTGTTTGGTAAAGGGTAAACTCTTTACCAAAAAAGACAAAATTTGGGCTGTTCCAAAATAAAAGGAACAGGGTTTGCTGGTTCAATCCCTGGCTCTGTCAATTTCTTTTTGGAAATAAATGATAGTCATTGTGGCAGTATCTATTCCTCTCTCACTGCTGAACATTGTTTTTTGATGACAGTTATGTGGGAAAGCAGCCAGTGGATTGGAATTAATAACGTGTGGAATAATGGTGAAAGAAACTGCAGGAAAAGCAAGGACAGGTGCGCTAACCACTGAGATATTGTTTAAGTAATGTTGAAAGTGTTGTTAAAGACCAACCAACCAAATAAGTCATAAAAATAGAATATTCACTGCTTACTAATAATTAACTCTCTACCAAGTGACAAAAATTTAAGACCAGCCCAAGCTGAAAGTATTTACAAAAAACAAGTAAAATTTAGCGAAAATGATAGTAATTATCTGTGAAAGTGTTATCAGTATTTTCTTCATATCCCCACAAGGTTTTCAAAAGTTTTTTTTCCCAGGATTACTAAAACAAGGCATTGTTTGGTACAGGGTTAAGTCATAGACTCATCAAATTTTGCTAGCAACAAATAAAATGTAGATCAAACAAATGAATCCATCTTATAAAGGGCAGGAAACTAAGTGCTGGTAAAAGGAGAAAATGCTGGTCATCACATAGTGGAATGGGTTTCCTGTTTGATAATTAACAAAACCATGCAGAGAAAGCTGTTGACAAGGAGGCTATGACAATGCCTCAATGTTTCTTCAGAAACAGCTGAGGTATGAATATTTTCTGTATCTAGGGGCAATACCTTCATTTAGTTACAAACACTTTCTTCATTCCTTTCATGAGAGTACAAAAGACCTACAAAAAGCTCCACCTTACCTGGAATTCCTTTTCAAACCCACTGAGGTTAGTGACAGGATCTCTCAGCATCAGTTTGTGAGCAAGGGCGGGTAAGTGAGCAGAGGGTATCACAGTCTCCCACATCTGTACATGTAGCGCTAAAGTGTCGTATATCAGTCTGTACTGAGACTGAAAACAAAGAACAGTATCTGGGCAATGTAGTGCTAATAATATTGTTTATCAGTCTGTATTGAGACTGAAAACAAAGAATGTCACACAGTTATAGTGTTATACACTCTGTACTGAGTCTAAAAGCAAAGAACACCATTTGTACATGTAGCGCTAAAGTGTCATATGTCAGTCTGTACTGAAACTGAAAACAAAAAATGTCATGTAGTTATAGTCTTATACAATCTGTACTGAGACTAAAAACAAGAGGGACATGATGGCCCTGTATCACTCCACTTGCTTTTTAACCCTTTACCACACAAATTGAAGTGTTCATGGCCCTGAAAAAGGGGGCCTTTGAAAACAATGAACACTGTCAGGCAATACAAGTAGGTTAATTCATTGGCATGAAAGGTAAAGTTCTTGGAAAAAAAACCTGAATGATAGAAACCTTACTCTTAATTTTATATTCCACTCATGTTAGCATAACTTTTAGCATCAAAAAACTTAAACTCTAGCACCAATCATAAATGACTGCAGTTTGATAATCAAAGGGGGTAAGTAGTTACAAACTTTATCCTTCATAAAAAGAGTCATTTTCCCTGATTAATGTTTAATTGAAGTGACTATATTTTGAAGCCCATGTTAAACTTATGATCCCTGGAATGGAGCCAATTTTGACCCCGGGCCTATAATATGAAGACACTTGTTAAAGGTGCATTCGATAAAGCTACATGCCAAATTCAGTAGCCCTGGGCCTCGTGGTTTCAGAGAAGATGATTTTTAAAAATGTTTTTTTTTTTTTCAGTTTTGTTGCCATGGCTTAGATGGAATCAGATTCTTTTGAGAAATTCTGGAGAGGACCAGGGTAGGATCATTTCTTAAAATTTCATCAAATTTGGATGGGTAGTTTCAGAGAAGGAGATGTTTGAAATAAAAGCAAACACACACATGCACAGAGGGACGGACGCCGGGCCATGACATAAGCCCGCTGGCCTTTGGCCAATGAAGCTAACAAAGAACACCATCTGTACATGTAGCGCTAAAGTATCATCTATCAGTCTGTATGGAAACCACAAACAAAGAGCAGCAAGTATAATTTAGTTCTAGTGTCAAACATCAGCCTGTACAAAGAGCAGCAAGTACAGTGTAGTGCTAAAGAATAATACATCAGTCTATACTGAGAACAAAAACAAAGAGCAACAGTTATCTATAGTATTTCTCAAGTGTCATTATTCAAATGTCATAATTACATCAGTTTGTACTCGAGACTCAAATTATTTAAACATTAATATTGTACATGTTGAACTTAAAACTTTTCCTTCATGATAACAGGTTGGACTTTCTCATTTTTTAAATCTATTTCCAGACATATACACCAGGCAGAAAAGCCGTAACATATTTTACCCATCTTCGCAAGCCAAGACTGACAATTCACTATGTTACTCTACCCTTTGCGGATAGAACTTGAATTTTACATTCACCCGATACGCTTTTTCAATGGATGCAGCCAGCTCTAACTGCAACGAATGAAATCGCTGGTAGCATTTCATCTTTGATAAAAATATAAAAATAGAACTACATCGCTACCTTTCAAATGGAAGGTAAACAGGTAAACATGGAAACCCACGTGGATGTCTGCTTATGGCTTCATGTGTATTCGTAAGCGGTTTGTAAAACGATATTACATTGGCTTTTAGAAATATGACGTAAAGGGGGGTAATAACCAGCATCCAATAGAGGGCGCATTGTAGGAATCTCGAAATCGGGCTCAATCCACCAAGGTAAGATCCACGTAGTGATCGTAACTTTGGCTTGCGAAGATGATTTTACCATGCAAGATTCCAGACATGTTAAAATCAAAACCATTGTCAGAAACAATTCTCCTTCACATTCTCATTTTCTCATATAACTATGTGACCCATCACGCAAAGAGGATGACAACAGAGCAACGATAATGCAGCTCAGTTTAAGTTGATAATTCAAAACTGATTGTATAACAAGGTACAATGACCACTTTTCATACAAAAAATGTCATTAAAGCGAAAAGCGCCAACCCTGGTCAGACTGCACAATTTGTGCAGTCTGACCAGGGTTGACACTTTTCGCAGCTCCCAGAAGAACCCTTGTGATGGGTCACATATTCTAGAAAGCCACGTGCCTCAATGCTGGCAAAACTGGGTTGTTTGGTAAAAAGTTAATATCTATCTCTATGGTAGATGTGACTTTACACTAAACAGACAATCATTAGGGGATTTTCTGATATGCAGGCAGACCAATTTGGCAGCAGGTCTGCCAACATGCAGCACGTATAGATGTAAATCAGGTTGTAAAAAACATATCAAGTCTGAACTGAGTTTTTTTTTTTTCATCCTAAAATATCTGAAAAACCAAACTTTTTTTTTCTAGATGACCGTTTTTTTTTCAAACACAGTTAAGTTACAGTTACTATAAGCAGCTTGCAATGGGTCAAAATCTCCTCATATTTTACCTTCTACTTTACTATGGTTTTCAATGCCTTTCTTCTCAGGGTCATTAAAACTCAACATTGTGTGGTAAGGGGAGTAAAGATTTCAGTTGGTCCAAATTGAAAGCATTTGAAGACAACAAAATAAAAATAACTCAAAAATTGAAATTTGTTGCCTGCAGGGTAGAAAACATTTTGAGAAAAGAAGAAAATGCTGGTCACCAGCATGTTCTCCTTTTCCCACAAGGTTTTCAAAGGCTCTCTTCCTCATTCTCAGTAAAACTCTGCATTGTATGGCAGAGGATGAAAAGATTTCAGCTCTTGAAAAAATTGTTTCTTTAAAATAAAATTGGATTAGCCACTATAAAAGGGCTGTCGTTTGACACACATGAATTCTTTTCCTAGACATTTTAACCTTTTACCCAACAACAAATTTTTAAACTAGTCGAAATTGAAAGCATTTGCAGATGACAAAATAAATGTGATTGTGAAATTAAAATTTTGTTGTTGGAAAGGTAGAAAACATTGTGGGAAAAGGAGAAAATGCTGGTCACCAACATTTTCTCCTTTTTCCAACAATATTTTCAAAACTCTTCTTGCACAGGGTTGTTAAAATTCTGGATCGTGTGGTATAGGATTAGGGTTAATCTGGATAATAGCATTTTCTCCTTTTCCCACAATGTTTTGAAAAAGCTTCTTCCTCAGGGTTGTTAAAACCAGGGATAACAGACAAATTATAGAATATCAAAGATTTTTTTACGACAACACAGATTACAACACTGGGGCTATGACAATATCTCGATGTTTTCTTTGAAAGACCTAATTTTTTAAAAGATGTCTATAATATTACAGCAAAACTGTAGAGGGAATGCCGAATATACACTGAAATGAACTTGTACAAGACCAGTTTTGTTTCTCCTATAAATTGGGGCAAGTAAAAGAAATGTTGATAAAAACAAATTATGACATATCTGGATGTTAAATATAGAATTGTGATGAACAGATTCTCAATTCTGCCAACAGAAGGACTCCCATTTTCCAAAAAAGGAAAACTAGGTGTTTGCATATGACTGTGTAGTATCTATCAGCTAAAAGACTGAACTGTTGTAAGCAATAAGAAAAAACATGAAAATTATTTTCTGTAAAAAAAATGTAACAAAAAACAAGCATGAAATTGGTTGTTCTAGTCATGGTGTATTTTTCACTGCAAAAGTTTCAAATTTGGAAAAAAGAGAAAAAAAAAAATCGTCATCCTGCGAAGAGGTAAACTGATACCAGAATGAAAGTTAACAGATATGCGAATTTAAGGCAATAACACGAAAATCAATAATAATTTCATTTTAAGGATTACCATGAGAATTTCTGAAATTCTCTCTTTTTCCCAGATATCTCATTGGATTCAATTTAACCCTTTACCACACATTCCCCAGTTTTAATAACCCTTGAGAAAAGGGACTTTTGATAGCATTGTGGGAAAAGGAGAAAATGCTGGTTACCAGCATTTTCTCCTTTTCCCACAATGCTTTCTACCTTTTGAAAGACAAATCTAATGGCTGAAGCTGCTTTTGATTGGCTGTCTATAAATGTTTTCAATCCGATGGATGCATCTAAACGTTTGTAGTTTTATAAAGAGTTAAATTTCAAACATCTGTGCAAGGAGACGACAATTTTTCTGAGCTGTGGTGGCTTGAAGAGCATTCTGGGATTGGATTGAGGCGTGATAACTAGCACAATTACTCTTCACCATATGACAAAATTTAACACTTTACCACACAATCCCGACTTTTAACGACCCTGAGAAAAAAGTCTTTGAAAACATTGTGGGAAAAGGAGAAAATACTGGTAACCAGCAATTTCTTCTTTTTCCATAATGTTTTCTACTCTTCACAAAACACATTTCAAATTTTTCAGTCACATTTATTTTGCCGTCTGCAAATGCTTTCGATTTGAACAAGCCTAAAATATTGTTGTTTGGTAATGAGTTAAACTGTTCCAAATTGAAAGCATCGGCAGACGACAAATCAAACGTGGCACAAATGATGGAATTTGTTATTGAATGGTCTGAATGGATGAAAAAATGTTGTGGAAAAAGGAGAAAAATGCTGGTTATCAATATTTTTCTCCTTTTCCAACAGTGTTTTTATTCTTCCTCTTCTGGGTTAGTTAACCCTTTGCCCCTTTACAACACATTGATGACAAAGAAGCCTTTTGAAAATATTTTCTCCTTTTCCCAAAGCAAAACTGCACCATTTGAGCCACTTTGAGACTGTTGTCTACAAAAGCTTTCAATTCGGATAGGTCTAAAATTTTGCTGTGTGGTAACAGGGTTAACACACGAAGATGAAAATTTTTTGATTCATTACTCCTTTAACCCATTACCACACAATCCCTACTTTTGACGCCCCTGAGAAAGAAGCCTTTGAAAACACTGTGGGAAAAGGAGAAAATGCTGGTAACCAGCATTTTCTCCTTTTCCAACAGTGTTTTCTACCCTTTCCAGAACAAATTTCTATTTTTCATTCACCTTTATTTTGTCGTCTGCAAATGCTTTCAATTTGGACCAGTCTAAAATTTTCTCGTGTGGTAAACAGTTAAAAAGAAATTAGTAGAAGACAAAATATGAAAGCATCCTTAACCCTTTACCAAACGATAGAATTTTAGACTAGCTCAAACTGAAACCTCTTGCAGACCACAAAATAAAAGTTACTCAAAAATTGGACCTTGTTTCCGGCAGGGTAGAAAACATTGTTGGAAAAGGAGAAAATGCTGGTTACCTTTTTATGCAATGTTTTCAACATCTTTCTCTCTCAGGGTCATTAAAGGTTAAGATGATATGGTAAAGGTTTGACAAATAATTTTCGCACATTTCTGGTTGAACCCTCCTGCACTTTTTTCACAACAACAGTTATCCATAGAGTCAGTCTAGATAAAGATCATACTGCAAAGTACCTACAGTCTGATCTTTGATCTATACCTTAACCCTTTACTCCACAGATACTCATTTCTACGCATTGCTTGTAGGAGCCTTTGGAAAACATTGTGGCAAAAGGTGAAATTGCTCGTGACGAGCAATTTCACATATTGTCACAATGTTTTCTATGCTATCAAAAGGTGTAATATACCCATAAAAAACGGCTTCATCCTTCCTATTATTTAGGGTCAATTAGAGATGCCATAGAAATGCCTCATGGGGTAAAGGGTTAAATTGATTTTTGATACTTTGCTTAGTTGTTCTTGGAAAAAAAGCCAACTTGAAAATGAAAATACATATGTATGTCTATAATATTACAGCATTTATTTTCAAGTCATGCCATGATAGAAAGAGGTTCACTGTACCTATATCATGCCTTCTCTAAGGCAAGTTGTCATATCATTACAGAATAATAAAATTAATTTTGTCTAACAAATGAACGATCATGATGTAGACTGATCCTATAACATGCAGAAAGTTGACTAATAGCAAAAAGTGTCAAATCAGGTCAGCCTGCGTGGATTGCGCAGGCTGACCTGATTTGACACTTTTTGCAGATGCATTAAAGATCCTTCTCAGAGAGTACAACTCATAATTTATGTAAGTATGTCAATGTTCACATATTGTGGCCCATCCTGCAAGAAGGGACCTTCCGGGAACTGCGAAAAGAGTCAACCCTGGTCATGCAGACTACGCCAATTGCGCAGGCTGACCAGGGTTGATATTTTCTGTATGAAAAGTGGTCATTGTACCTTGTAGAACAATCATTTTTGAATTATCAACTTAACCTGACCTGCACTATTGTTGATCTGTTGATCTGTTTTCATGTAATTGATGTACAGAATTCCCAGATGGTCCCTTTTTGCGTGATGGCTCACAATTAAAGACAAATAAACGGACAGATAGGAAGATTCCCGTATACCTCAGAAATCTGACTTGCAGGAATATGCACAGATGAATTAACAGAAATCATACTTACCAATGATCTAATCATGTTTTGTCGGAACTTCCTGAGATGAAGCACTGTGCTATATATATCTACAAACTTTTCAGCTTCCAGTTGCTTCAGACAATAATCTATTGCTATAAATACTGCTGTTTTACCTCCACCACACCTGTGGTAAAAAAAATGAATAGAGGATATTTGTTTTTTACTGTGAAATACACAGAGGGTATTTGTTTTTTACCGTGAAAGCTCAAAATTTTATTTCATTGCATGAACATCATAGGTAATATTTTACTTGTGCATGTGCAAAAAAAATTGCTTTCACCGAAAAATCCCCCAAATATTCTATTTATTACATGCTTTTAACCCTTTCTGGGAGGGACTTAATCAAAGTTCAGTCCAGTCCTTTTCGGTTATTCCAAATTGGGTTACCCCCTCTGCATAGCAACACATTACAACGTTATGTCAAGTGCAAGAAATGTTAGGTAAATTACGTCATATTTCCATTTGGTTGTGAGACAAGCCCATTTTACCCAGGTAACCAGGGCATAGGAAAAACTGTTTCTGCCTTCAATTGAAGAGTAAGAATAAAAAAAATCGATATTTTAACCAGTCGTATCCATGAAATATCAAAAAAATATTTCATCGATAATTCTCAATAACCTAATGGAAAGCATGAAAGCATGGTCTATTAACTCATTACCAAACTACAAAATTTTAGGTTTGTCCAAATCGAAAGCCTTTGCAGACAACAAAATAAAAGTGACCCGAAATTTGAAATTTGTTTTGTGAAAGGTAGAAAACATTGTGGGAAAAGAAAATGCTGGTTACTAGCATTTTCTTCTTTTTCCAAAATGTTTTCTACCCTTCTAAAATCAAAATTCAGTTCTTTATTCACATTTATTTTGTCGTCTTAAAACGCTGTCAATTTGGACAAGTCCAAAATTTTGTCCTTTGTTAAAGAGTTAATTAAAGCTGGTGTTCTTTGGAAAAATGGACTTTTACTGGCTTGTCTTTATTAAAACCAACACCTCTCGGATGTTCCTTCATCCCTTCATCCATTTGTTGCTCAGTCTCAATACCTTGCTATATTATTAAAAATTTCAATGTGTAAAGAGTTTTAAAACAAACCTCATTTACCAATATCTTATTTGACAATAAACTTTAACAATTTACCACACAAAATGGATTTTCACGACCCTTGGAAAGAAGACTTTCACTGACTGCTTTCCCACAAAATTATCGTTGAAAGAATAGTATGCAGTGAGAGAGGAATGAATTCTGTTGAAGTGACTATTATCAATCCTGGGACAGAAATAAGCTAAGCCAGGTATCGAACCACTAACTCCCTGTTCTTGAGTCCTTCATGCTACTAAATAACCCTTTACCACATGACACAATGTTAGACCTAACCAAATTCAAAACATATACTGACAACAATTGTTTAGTGGCTATGATGACACAAGTTTGCTTTGAAAGGTAGAAAACTTTGTAGGAAAAGGAGAAAATGCTGGGAACCAGCATTTTCTCCTTTTCCCACAATGTTTTCAAAAGCTCTCTCTTTCAGGGGTGTTAAAAGTAGTCATAGTGTGGTAAAGGGCTATGCTACTGTGGGCTCAAAGTCTTCTGTGTGGCATACAGAGAAGAAACTCGAACTTTGTACCTGCAGTGTACAACAACTGGTCCTGGAGCACCAGTCATGTATCTGCTAACTCTACGTCTCACGTCAAGGAGAAAGCCTGGGTCAGTGTGCTCGTCCATAAAACCTCTCATCTCAAAGTGTTTTAGTTCTCTGTATTCGTCACAACCTTCCTGTGGATGGTAAATGTATATAAAGCATGATACCATAGATTTACGTCCAAAGTCTGTATTTCCGACTCATCTCTTTTCCAAAGTAATTGAGGAGAAAAAATAGATTTTTGTAGTGTTTTGTTTCCGGCCTGTAACTTTTTTAATTTATGAATGCCAGTGCCATGCTTTAATATTTCAGAAAAATGCATTAACAATCAGTGGAGTACCGAGTTTGTCACGTGGGAAAAAAGGTTAAGATTTGGTTACAATTTGCTTACCTAACAAAGGGTCAAAGGCAAACTGTGAAGTGCCAAAACTCATACCTTATAATATTAAAAAGAGAAATAGTAATGGTAGTCTGCCTACAAATTATTAAAATGCATGATTACTATTGAAAATAAATTATTCTAACATGACACATATTCTGCTCTATAAACATTGTGCAAGAAAAACGTGGTAAAATCTGCGACAATCTATGTAGAGTGACGTCAATCTGTATCGAGTGAGGTCATTCAATGAGCGAGTTATTCCATGGTACATCATCTTCATCTGCGTTCTTACTATAAGTTTGAACTTGTTTTCCTTTCATTAAGAATTTTCAATGTTAGAATCGAAATAATCTTCTTTCTATCGTGGTATATCGTTCAATAAACCACGTTGTGAGTTATGAGGCACAAAGAATAAACAACTCGGGCTATAACCCTCGTGGATTATTTATTGCGCCTCATAACTCACAACTGTGGTTTATTGAACAATATACCACGATAGAAAGAAGATTGTTTCTTAAATATAGTTACATTATATTGTCGTTTGTTGTCATTCTAAAACAGATACACAGGGTTAAATGGAGCTTACATTTTGTTGGGCAAATTGTGAGGTGTTGAAACTCATACCTTGTAATGTCCTATCCTTCCTTAACTCATTACAAAACGACAATATTTAGGCTTGTCCAAATTGAAAGCATTTGCAGACTACAAAATAAAAGTGACTGAAAATTTGAAATTTGTTTTGTGAAGGGTAGAAAACATTGTGGGAAAAGGAGAAAATGCTGGTTACCAGCATTTTCTCCTTTTCCCACAATATTTTCTAAAGGCTTCTTTCTCAGGGTCGTCAAAAGTAGGGATTGTGTAGTAAAGGGTTAAAAAGTGTTATTTTGGCATTCCAAAAGTTGACACTGAGGGGAACGACTTACTTTTTGTATATGGAATGTTCTGATTATCAGTTTGGCCATCTCCAGTTCATCTTGCATATAAATATGGATGTCTCCCTGTCTTACATACTTCTGTACACTGAGCACATCTCCCCAGTATTTATCACACTGTTGCTGAAAGGGATCCGTCATTATCACATAACTATTATAGTTTTATGTCAAATAAAAAATGTCCATAACAATTTTTTCACTTTTAACCCTGTACCAAACAGTCCCTGGTTACCAGCATTTTCTCCTTTTTGCACAATGTTTTCAAAAGACTACAATTCCAAACCCGTAAAACCAGGGATTGTTTGGGAAAGGGATAATACAATGTTCTATATGTACCTATAGTCTGAGACATTTCAAGTCTTAACTGCCTTATCAGTTCAAACTTCAACGACTGAAGGTCGTAGCAAAGCTACAACTAGGTGCAACTTTTACCCAAACAATCCTGGGTTTTCACGACTCTCAGAGAGAAACCTTTTGAAAACATTGTGGGAAAAGGAGAAAATGCTGGTGACCGGCATTTTCTCCTTTTCCCACAGTGTTTTCCACCTTTCCTAGAACTAATTTCAAATTCTGAGTCACATTAATTTTGTCGTCTGCATATGCTTTCAATTTGGACTGGTCTACAATTTTGTCATTTGGTGATACCAAGTGCTGTTATGCTTAGGACTTTCTTTGCCACTACTGTTTATCAAAGTAAACCTGGCTAACAAGACCAAATTCTTGACAGGTTTTATGAAATACAGGTAAAACAAAATGTGAAAACAAAATAATTTTAGTTCAATACAAACTATCCTTAAATCCATTTACACTTACCACAGAATTTTCAAAAAGTCCTGTTGCCATGACAATACAGTGGACATTTTCCTGCCAAACCATATGCCAGAATGATGCAAGAGTCTTTCCTTTGGGTCCTGTAAAACAAGACTAAGATTTAATTTGGATTATGGATGGCTAGTTGGCTGGGATTGGAATGAACAACAAAGAGAGAAGAAAGGTGAGGTTTACCCATTATTCTAACATGACACGCGAATTCGGCTCTATAAACACAGTGCAAGGAAAGCGTGGTAAAATCTGCGACAATCCACGTAGAGTGACGTCATTCTTTATCGAGTGACGTCATTCAATGAATGGGTTATTCAATGGAACATATTCTTTATCCGCGTTTTTACTCTAAGTTTGAACTTGTTTTCCTTTCATTAAGAATTGGCCATGTTAGAATCGAAATAATCTTCTTTCTATCGTGGTTTATCGTTCAATAAACCATGTTGAAAGTTATGAGGCGCAATGAATAAACCACTCCGGCTATCGCCCTCGTGGATTATTCATTGCGCCTTTATTGAACGATATACCACGATAGGAAGAAGATTACTTCTTAATTCTAACATGACATGTGAATTTGGCTCTATAAACACAGTGTAACGAAAGCATGTAAAATTTGCAATATTTCTATTAGAGTGACGTCATTCTACAATAGAGTGACGTCACTCTGTCTACAGTATAAAGTATGTAAGTTATCCAATGGAATTTAATCTACATCCGCGTTTTTACTTGAAGTATGAACTTGTTTGCCTTTCAGTAAGACTTGATCATGTTAGAATCGAAATAATCGTCTTTCTATCATGGTTTGTCATTGAATAAACTACAGTTGTAAGTTATGAGGCGCAATGAATAAACCATTTGGGCTATCATATTTGTGGATTATTTATTGTGCCTCATAACTCACAACCGTAGTTTATTGAAAGATAAACCACAATAGAAAGAAGATAATTTCTTTAACACACAATGCCCAGTTTCAATGACCCTAACACAGAACTTTTTAAACCATTTCTAGAAAATGCCATATTAGAGTTTTCACTTGAAAATATTATCAATCTTTTTAGCAGTTTATGGGTACAGACTATTTCAACCTGTTCATATCCTGTCCTATATAAATATTCTGCAAGAAATTAATCTAAAGATGCTGGTTTCTCCATTTCCTACCATGTACCCTCCCTCTTTCATAACAAAATTTTAGACTGGTCCAAATTTAAAGCATTTGCAGAGGACAACATTAACATGACTGACAATAAATTGAAATTCGTGCTGGGAGTTTTGGGAAGAGGAGAAAATGCTAGATACCAGCATGTTCTCCTTTTCCCACGATGTTTTCAAAAGGCTTCTTCTTCAGGGTCAAGAAAACCAGCGATTGTTTGGGCAAAGGCTAAAGACAAATTTGTTTGAGCCACATTAGTCGACTGCAAAATTAAAGCTTTCAATTTGCATAAGACTAAATTTTAAAGTAAAAGGAAAAATGTTTGGAGTAAATTAGTTTTTTTCTTTTTTGGCATAATATATTGAGAACATCACTGGAAAAGAAGCTTAAATCTGAGCCAATTCTCCTTTATCTATGCTTTGAAAAGCTGTCCCCTGCAGGAGTATACAAAGTCATATTTTCTACAGAAATGGTTTAAATATATTGTATACATGCACAAGATTTAATCTTTTTTTAATACAGCGTTATCAGCATTATCTCCCGCTAGATAGCATTCTACAAATACTCGTCTGTCTAATTTGGGCATCCTGGGCACAGAACCAGATTTCTTTTCTACACGACAACTTTTACTTTGAATTTCAAACTAAAATAAATGTTTATTCAATAAAATGCTACCTGGAGTGATTCATTCAGCTATGATCAGCAGTTAAGAGAAATCTGAAGCTAAAACAAGTCTGATTTTTCCTCAAACATACTGATAAAAGCCATATTCTCCACAGCTACTTTGTAGCGCGTATTACTACAATCTCCCCAATATCAGGGATAGTGATGCGTCACATAAGGCAGGTCGAACCTTAGAAGAATATGACATTTGCAAATGACAGTACAGGAATTTTTTAAGCTTACCTTGTGTAGCAATGTATTCTTTATCTCCATGGTAACCCTGAAAGTAAAGAAAAAGACATGGAATCTCTAAATGGCAACAACAATCTTACCCTTTGTCACTTTCAAGAATAGTGCACATCAGGGAAAGGTTAAACTTGTCACCAGTCAACAGACTTTAAGAAATGTTAAAACTGAAAGCATTTACCCATTACCACATAATCCCTACTTTTGATGGCCCTGAGAAAGAAGTCTATTGAAAATATTGTGGGAATAGGGAAAATGCTGGTAAGCACCATATTCTCCTTTTCCCACAATGTTTTCTACCCTTCACAAAACATATTTCAAATTTTCAGTCACTCATTTTGTCATCTGCAAATGCTTTATTTTGGAGAAGCCTAAAGTATTGTTGTTTGGTAATGAGTAAAATTTTTCAGACCACAGAATGATTTAAATATTGTATTCAATATTTTATTGTTCAACTGAGTACAATAAGCACTTGATGCAATAAGCCCCCTTTTGCCAAAGCATAGTTCAGGTCACCAGCATTTGCTCCTTCTTCCAACAATGTTTTCAAAAGCTGTTTCCATCAGGGTCAGTTTAAACCTGAAATTGTTTAGTAAAGAATTAATGAATCTGGTGAATGATTGATTGAATTAGAGTTTAATACTATTATAACAGCTTAGGTCATATCATGGTGGTCAGTGCAGCTATGCATGTGTTTCCTGTCTTTCTCACACCACTACTGACAAAATGTTCTCTGGTTGGTTGTTGTATTGGGGTTTAACGCCAATTTAACTGCTAAGGTCATATCATGGCGGTCAGTGACACACATCTGTTTCCTGGCTTTCTCATACCAGCACTAACACAACTTTCTTTCCAAAGCCACCAACTACTTTTCTCACATGCTTCAGCTGACGTGAGAGGCAAAAATACGCTGAAAAGAAAGTTTGCCTCATCTGGGTATCGAACTCACAACCACCAGGTCATGAGTCCGACATGCTCACCACTGAAAAATTTTTCCGTAACTAATTTCTGACTTGCATCAGAGATGAGAGGCAATAAGTTGCTCTAAAGAAAGTTTGACAACTACCAGGTCATGAGTTCAATACACTAACCACTGAGCTGATTGATTGAATGGTGTTTATCGCTGTTTTCAACATTATTTCAGTTATATCGTGGCTACTGCACCTATCCATGTGTTCTTGGAGTTTCTTTTACCAGTGCTTCACAGAACAAATTGGCCAAGCCAGGGGTTGTAGCCAAGGATTAAACCTTGGAGCTCATGTTGTGAACACTAACAACTGAACTACCAGGGCTCTGCACTGAGCTAACTGCTTACAGAGTGTAGAAGAGCTGTCACTCCATGTGACTTAATACCCCTGCCAGCTCTTTCACAGAAACAGACTATTATTTGTACACAAGCAGATAGACACACAGACAGACAGGCTGATTCCCGGAACACGTTTGTTTTGCAGGGGCAGGGGGTGGGTATAATTAAAACAAGTATCAATACAACTTACCTCGATATATGTTGCATTGATATAATGGCTGTTGTCTCCAGGTGGAAGCTCATGAAGTCTCACAACAGAGTGGTCATCTACAAAGTAAAACAATTGATCTCAATCCATACCATAGGAAACACCAGATGCTTTTTGTGGACAATGTCAATCAAGATCAAGATCAGACTGCACAGAGAATGTGCATTCTGATCTCTGATCTACATTGTCCATGGTCCAATGATTATAAACAAACTTTCTCTTGATCTTGTAGCTCAATTGTATTTGCAGCTTTTGAGAAAATGCAATTCATTCATTTAATAGTGAAAGAGTTAACCCTTTACCAAACAAGAAAATTTTGGACTGGTCCAAATTGAAACCACTTGCAGACAACAAAATAAGCGTAACTCAAAATTTGAAATACATTTCCAGCAGGGTACAAAACATTGTGGGAAAAGGAAAAAATGCTGGTAACCGGCATTTTCTCCTTTTCCCACAATGTTTTAACAAGGCTTCTATCTCAAGGTCATAAATACCAGGGATTGGTAAAGACCTTTCCAAAAACCTTTTTGTTTAGTATACAGTTACTGCTTTACCAAAAAATCTTTGCTTTTAATGACACAGACGAAATAGCCCCTTGAAAACATTGATGGAAAAGGAGAAAATGCTAGTAACTAGCCACATAATTATGTTTTATGTATTCGTTAAATAAGGGCTTTATTATCCTGTTATCATCCAGTTTCAAAATGAATTTTCCAATTTCAGATCTTGATAACATACTCAAAGAATTTGTTTTGGTCTTTCCCTTACTCAGTGCAAACATTAATATTTTTATGATTCAATTTTGCTGTCTGAAACTTCTTTCAATTTGAATTGGTCCAAATTGAAAGCATTTGCAGATGACAAAATAAAGGTAATTGAAAAATTGAAATTTGTTCTGGGAAGGATAGAAAACACTGTGGGAAAAGGAGAAAATGCTGGTTACCAGCATTTTCTCCTTTTCCCACAGTGTTTTCAAAAGGTTTCTTTCTCATTTTGTCATTTGGTAAAGAGTTTAGTAGCAATTTGCAAAAAGTGAGCCCTGTAATTAGCATTTGTAAACATTAAGACATCAGTAAACATTCATGAGTCCAGTTTCTGGCTGATAAGATTTTTGATATAAATCTATAAATACTTGAAATTTCTTAACAGAAAACATTCTCGAAACTTAGCAAGAGAGGTCACTGCAGCAAAGAAATGAACACTGCAAAGGGTACAACTTGCAATGAAAAAAAAAACCTATATACTACTGCAAAATTTTTGTATCAATTACCATTTTGAAAAGTAGTTTAATACTTTACCCAAACTTGCCAAAGCAAATAAATTTGTATTTGAAAAATGTCACTTAGCATAATATGACAATGAAAAGGCAGTTTTTACTACTTTTAGAATCAAAGCATTGGGCATTCAGAATTAAAAGGAAAGCAAAGCATTCAGAATTCATGTTAACTAAAGACAATCATAAAGACAGCTTTCGAAAACATAGTGGTAAAATGAGAAAATGCTGGTAACCAGCATTTTCTCCTTTTCCCACACTGTTTTCTTCCATATGAAAGACAAATTTCATCATTTGAGCCACCCTCGATTTGTGGTCCACAAATGTTTTCAACTTGGATCCAGTCCAAAATTTTCTTGTGTGGTAAATTTTCTCCTTTTCCCATAAAGTTTTCTACCCTTTCATAGACAGATTACATTATTTTATACCTCAATTAATAACTTTGTGTTCAAAATTTATGCCTTCAGTTTGGAGGTGTCTAAATATTTTGTCAATTTGACCCCAAGAGAGTCAAATAAACTTCTCCCAAACAATCCCTGATTTTTACGACCATGAGATAGAACCCTTTTGAAAACCAGTACTTTCTCCTTTTCCCACAATGTCTTCTACACTGCTGAGTTACATTTATTTTGTCGTCTGCAAGTTCTTTCAATTTGGACCAGTCTAAAATTTTGTCATTTGGTAAGGAGTTAAACACAATGGACATTTTCCCTGGTCGCTATTGTCTATAAAAATTCAACAAGACAGAAAGTGTAGATCAAAGATCAGACAGCACATTTTGTGCAGTTTGATCTTTGCTCTCCACTGAACACAAAGGCAGCTATAGCTCATTACCAAACTACAAAACTTTGGGTTTGTCCAAACTGAAAACATTTGCAGATGACAAAATAAATGTGACTGAATATTTGGAATTTGTTTTGTGAAGGGTAGAAAACATTGTGGGAAAAGGAGAAAATGCTGGTTACCAGCATTTTCTCCTTTTTCCCGAAATGTTTTCTAAAGGCTTCTTTGTTAGGGTCGTCAAAAGTAAGGATTGAGTGGCAATAGGATAGTTGTGAAATGTGCATAACGAGTTAATAATTATGATAGTTCAAACTTACACGAAATAACATCTTGTACGATATTTCTTGCCACGTTGTCTGGATGTAAGGAAATGGTGCAGGGGAAGTCTTCTTGATTTCGAACAATGGCCTGAAATATAAAACACAGTCGTATGGTCTGTAACGCCCTTTCAACAACTCAGTTATACTTGGACAGCCTGTACACCTATTCACACTTTCTAAGACTTTCTGTTTCTCCACACAATATTCTTGCCAAGCCACTGGCTGCTTTCCAGTATAACCATTGTCAAAATGATGGTCAGCAGTGAGGGGGGAATGAATGTTGTTGCAATCACTCTTTGGAAAGAAAGTGGCCGAGTAGGCGATGGAACAAGCAATCTTCTATTCTGAAGTCTGAAGTATGTTACTGAAAGATTTATACTTGGGTTCATCAGGCCAAAAATGGCCTGCAACACGTGAAAAAAGAGCATTTAGACATAAAGTGTCGTCTCGGATCAGCCCGTGTAGCTCTTAATGACACTTTCAATATTTATGTAATTTTCTGTTTTGTGCATGTCTACTGTAGCACAAAATCCAATGAAGTCGTAAAGTGCCATCTCAGATTAGACTGCGCAGACTCATCAGGCTGATCTAAGAAAGCACTTTATGCAAATGTTTGAAAAATTTGTGGGAAAAAGAGAAAATGCCAGTATCCATCATTTTCTCCTTCTGCCATAATCTTTTCTATGCTTTAAAAAAGCAATGATAGGTCTATTGGGAAACTGTGAAACTCCCCAAACATACCAAAGACAAATCTGTTTATTTTCGCAACCAGCAATTTCTCCTTTTTTCAGAATGTTTTCTACCCTTCTAAAGTCAAATTTCAAATTTTTAGCCACATTTTTTTTGTTGTATGCAAATGCTTTGAATTTTGACTGGTCCAAAATTATATTGTTTGGCAAAGGGTTAATTTGTCATATTTAACTTAACCTTAACATAACCCTCATAAATTTCTCTTTTAACCATATTTGACCTTGCCTTGACCTTGGCCTTTGACCTACAGACATATTTTGTGCAGATTACACACCAATTAAGGTGGTTGACAATTCTATATGTTACACTGAAATTTGCACACTTAAAAAACTACAAAACTAGACATGAATACATAAAACACTCCCTTAAAACACATTTGACCTTGATGTGACCTTGACCCTTAATCTACAGATATGACTCTTGCGCATGACACATGATCTCATTGTGGTTAATATTTGTGTAGATTTTTTTCTTAATTAAGTTATAGGAAATGGCCCAGACAAAAAAAAATAAACCGGAAGACAGACAGACAGATTTTTCCCAGGGGCTTACAAGCATTGCGAACAGTAGCTGCTAAACAACTTTATAGCAGCCATTCATCTGCCGTAAACCATTAATTTACCGTAACTAATATTAATTATGACCCAATATATTCTGCAAAACACAAATATTTCATACATTGGCCCCGAACTTATTACTCTGTTGACATATTACATCAATTAAAATGTCATTCGAAGAAAAGGGAATGAATAATGAATATTATTTTTGTCTATCTTTTTCCAATTATAGTCAGCTTTTTCCACACACACACAAAAAAGTACATGCCATTTTCTAGGAAAAAGGCTGCAGGTGGAAAAATAAATCAATAGAGCCTCTATAACTCTTTACCAAATGACAAAAAAATTTAGGCTGATCCAAATTCGAAGCATTTGCAGATGACAGTATAAAGGTGGCCCATATGACATAAAATTTGTCCTTGACAGTTTAGAAAACATGGTGGGAAAAGAAGAAAATGCTGGTTACCAGCATTTTCTCCTTTTCCCACCATGTTTACACTATACTTCATCCTCAGGGTTGTTAAAAGCTAGAATTGTGTGGTAAAGGGGTAAATTTCTTGTCACAACCATTTCTGTACTCTAATTTTTCACTATGTACTTTTACGTTTTTTCTTTTACTGTAGTAGCCTATATCATGTGATCCCATCCTTTAACAATCCTACAAAAGGATGTTTTTTAACCCATTTACAAACGACAAAATTTTAGACTGGTCCAAATTGAAAGCATTTACAGACGACAAAATAAAGGTAACTGAAAAATTGAAATTTGTTCTGGGAAAAGGAGAAAATGCTGGTTACCATCATTTTCTCCTTTTCCAACAGTGTTTTCAAAAGGCTTCTTTCTCAGGGGCGTCAAAAGTAGGGATTGTGCGGTAATGGGTTAAAAACATTAATGTTGATTGATTATATGGTTTTTATAATCATTTTCAGCAGTATATCAGTTCTATCATGGCAGCCAGTGCACATAATCATGCTTTCCTGGAGGCTTTTTGAACTCTTAACCAAAAGACAAAACTTTAGACTGGTCTAAATTGAAAGCACACATTGTAGACGACAAAATAAACCTACATGTAACTCAAAAATTGAAATCTGTTTTGGGCAGGGAAGAATACATTGCGGGAAAAGGAGAAAATACTGGCATTTTCTCCTTTTCCCACATTGTTTTCAAAAGCTTTCTTTCTCATGGTCGTTAAAGTCGAGATTGTAAGGTAAAGGGTTAAGATGTTGAAATATGTATGTTTTGGAGTTTGATGCAGTTTTAACAGCCTAGGACTTATCAAGACAGTCAGTGCACCTATACAAGTGTTCTCTGGCTTTCCTCATACCAGCCACTGTCTAGTTTTCACACATCCAACAGAGGTGACAGGCAAAAAATTACCAGAAAGAAGGTTTGCCCAAACCGGATATTTCAACCAGGGTATCTTACGCAACCAGATCACGAGTGAGATGCACTGACCCCTTAGCTACCCTGCGGGGCTTTAGAATAGTTGAAACTCAGGATCATACACTAAAGGGTTACAGGTCTTAGCTATACTTCCCGTTAAAAGAACAACTCAAACAACATATGCAATTACCAGGCAGGCTGTATAGGCCAGGCAGGTTGTATTTCAGAGGACCGAATTACAAATGTCACATTTCAATTGTACTTTAACAAAGAAAGGGGTAAACCAGGTCATGCATCCATGTATCAGTTTTGAATACGTGACGAGAACAAAACAGCATGTAAAAGTAAAAACCTTGCGATTCGGTTTATATGTAATGTCGCTTTAGCGGTCAACTCGCCCAGGAAAAACCAGAGATCAAAACATCATTATGATGGAAATGCTCTGGAAACCTGTATCTGTTTGTCTAGAGTCGTACCGCGAAGTGTCGGATCTCACTTTTATGTATTTTAAGTATTTGAAACAGCTCGGCTTTTCCAGATACTTACAATACCCTCCTATAGTAATGCTATGTGCGAATTGAATTAAAGCGACTGCCTCTGCTGGAAGTGTCTGGTAGAATGACTACATAACCACATACGTGTACGAAGCACGGGACTACCGTGCAATATAAACCATTTTCAACCCTTAACATTTAAGTATCGATAAGACAACCCTTTCTCGCTATACTTTGTAACGCGAGAAAATAATAATCCTGGTTATGGCTATCTCAAAGCTGTTTTTGTCAAACTGTATTGTGGCGAAAAGGCAGGTACTGTATTCTTGTGCAGTATTTGCTCTGACCATAATGGATTCTATTTAACTCTTTACCCAATAAGGCATTTCTAAGGTATCTCTAATTGACCCTAAATAACAGCAAGGATGAAGCCGTTACTTATGTGTATTATGACACCTTTTGATAGCATAGAAAACATTGTGGCAAAAGGTGAAATTGCTCGTCACGAGCAATTTCACCTTTTGCCACGATGTTTTCAAAAGGCTCCTACAAGCAATGCATAGAAATAAGTATCTTTGGAGTAAAGGGTTATGTACTTAAAACATCTGGTATGAAATGGTTACAAGCATCTTCTCTTTTTCCCACAATGTTCTCAAAAGGCTTCTCCCTTTGGGTCATTAAAACTCCTGAATGTATGGGAAAGCTTTTAAATCTTCCCCGCTATCCTTGGGGTGGGTTGGATGAGGGGTTAGTTCCATTTATTATGGATGCTAGGTCAGCACTTTCTCACAACTTCTGATATGAAACGGTTACTATTGTTTTTGCTTTTTCACATAAATTTAGCATTGTGTGATAAATGGTTAAAGATTCTCCCTGGGGGAAGGGACTACCTCAGACCATAATGGATTGTAAGCCAGTACTTTCTCACAACATTTGGTATGAAATGGGGACCAGCATTTTCTACTTTTCCTATAACATTTTCAAAAAGCTTCATCCTCTAGGTCCTTAAAACTCGGGAATGTGTTGGAAAACATTAGACTTTGCCCCTTGGGATGGGTTAACCCATTACCACACAATCCCTACTTTTGACACCCCTGAGAAAGAAGCTTTTAGAAAACATTGTGGGAAAAGGAGAAAATGCTGGTACCCAGCATTTTCTCCTTTCCCCACAATGGTTTCTACCCTTCACAAAACAAATTTCAAATTTTCAGTCACTTTTATTTTGTCGTCTGCAAATGCTTTCAATTTGGACCAGTCTAAAATATTGTCATTTGGTAATGGGTTAAGCTCCAACCATAATTCTATGCAAGAACTTTCCCACAATATCTGGTATGACATGGTTACCAACATTTTTCTCTTTTTCTCACAATATTCTAAAAAGCTTTCTCTCTGTGGGTCGTTAATACTCAGAAATGTGTAGGAAAGGGTTAAAAAATCCCCCCCCCCCACACACACACACCCCACCCCCCCAGCTCGACCATTATGGATTCTATGTTGGTACTCTCACAATGTCTGGTACAAAATGGTTCCCAGCATTTTCTCTTTTTCCCACAACATTCTCCAAAGACTTCTCCTTTCAGATTATTAAAACTCAGAAATGTATGGAAAAAGGTTAAACATATTCCCTAGGGGCAGATATAATAGCTCCAACCATAATGGATTCTATATAAGAACATGTACTTTCTCACATCATCCGGTATAAAATGGTTGCCAGCATTTTCTCCATTTCCCACAACATTCTCAAAAGACTTCTCCCTTCAGGTTATTAAAACTTAGAAATGTATAGTAAAGGGTTAAAGATATTCTCTTGGGGTAGATATTAGCTCCGACCATAATGGATTCTATGTAAGTACTTTCTCACAACATCTGGCATGAAATGAATAAATAAAGTGGTTTATGCTTTTGCCCCCAGTGGCAATTCCCAGGGTGAAAATTGAAGTATGCCATATAAGGAGGTCTTGGAGTATTACCAATGTTGGGAATTCCCCTGCCAGAAAAACTGACCAGGAACAAATTATAAAACACTGCATTACATTACTCTATGTATCGCAATTTAAAGTAGGTTGACTGTAGTTGTAACGCTGAATTGTGGTGTCCGTGGTCGTGAGGTAGAGCGTTTGCCTCATAACCTAAAGGTCCTGAGTTCAATACCCGAGAGTGGGAGTCAACTTTGGGATTTTTCATTGGCCCACACATTTGGCGCGAGTACTGGTGTAGTTCCCTGAGGAAGCAGAATCCAGAGAGATTAGTATAAGTTGTAAGAACTTGTTTCTCAATCATTGTAAAATAAATAAGTTTAAACCAAAGTACATTACTCTTTACACAAAGCACAAAATGTTAGACTGGTCCAAATTGAAAGCAACTTACTGCAGATGACAACTTTAATGTGGCTAAAATGGAGAAAACTTGCATAGAAAAGGTAGAAAACATTGTGAGCAAAGGGGAAAATGCTGGTTACCAGCATTTTCTCCTTTTCCCACAATGTTTTTACAAGGTATTCTAAATGTTCAGGGTCTTTGAAACTCTGAATTAAGATTTAATATATTACCATCCTAACACTTCTGGTGCAAAACTGAAGTAAATTTCTTACTAGTTGATAAATAAGGATTTATACTGATATAATATTTTTGCACATTTCTAACCAACCAGAGTTTCCTTTATGTCCACCTTGACATTATTTGTTAATATTTTTGTCAGTTTTCTTCAATTATTATCTTCCTTTGTAACAAAAATAGAGTGGCCCCAGATTTATAAATGATTACTCTAAGAAGGAAAAAATAGAAAATGTGGCTTGGTCAAAGTACATTATCTCCTGCTAGATGGCATTCTATAAATACTCATCTATCTGATATGTGCATCCTGGGTACAGAGCCGAACCACTTTCCTATGCGACAACCGTTACTTTGAATTTAAAACAAAAAAAAAAAAGGTTTACCCAATAAAACGCTACCTCATGCAAAGCAGGTCTCATTTCTCCTCAAACGTATTGATACGTAAAAGCTATTTTCAACATTGCTACTTTATAGAGCGTAATATTACAGTCAGCCCGCTTTCGGGGCTAGTAGTGATGCGTCATATAAGACAGTCGAATCTTCGAAGAATATGACATACGCAGACAACGGGTCAAAGCAGTACAATAAATACTCATTTTCAATCATAGCAACTTGTTTAGGATAAAGTTATTCTGGAAATAACTGTTTTCCATTAGAAAGGTACATGTACTACCTTAAAGCAATTCAGAAGTTGTTTATACAACTTGTAAACCTCTAAAAAACAACAAAATGTTTGGAAAACATTTTGTCTCTTCTTCTGGAAATAAACCATATGGCAAAATGCATCATGCAAAAAGGTCATTTGGACACTTGCATAAAGTGTTGTCTCAGATCAGCCTGCTAAGTCCAGGCTAATCCGAGATGGCACATTACGAATGCATTAGAATTTTTTCCACTACACTTCTGCAAAATGGAACTTCTAAGGACAGTTTTGGATCTTCTGATCTTTTTATTTTGCGAAATGTTTTTATGTGATAAAAAGAATCATATTCGTTAGCCTTTGTGATAAAATTTAATTGAAGTGGTCAAGAAAAAATGTTTTTACACAAGCCTGAATATTTAGGTTTTCCGCAGACTCATTTTAAATTTTTTGTCTCAAATACATGTACTAACAGCCCGCCCGGGTGGCTCAGTGGTGAGCGTGTCGGACTTCGATACCGGGTTGAGGGGAACTTTCTTTCCGGCGTATTTTCGCCTCTCACCTCTGCTGAAGCATGTGAGAAAAGTAGTTGGTGGCTTTGGAAAGAAAGTGGTGTAAGTACCGGTGTGAGAATGCCAGGAAACACATGTGCGTCACCAACTGCCATGATATGACCTTAGCTGTTAAAGTGGCGTTAGACCCCAATACAACCAACAACCAACCAACATGTACTAACTCATGCCAGATTTTATTGCTCCTTTACCCACAATGTTTTCAAAAGCCTTTTTCCTTATGGTTCTTAAAACTTTGGATTTTGTTTTCAAAGTTCAAAGTCATATATTGGGTGTTCTTAAGTCAAAACAAAAAGTTACCCGAACTTCGAAATTCAGATATTTATCCAACTTCTTCTGTCGTAGTTTGTGCAAAAACTGGTCAACTTGGATTGGTTCCTTCTTTACTGCAGCTATCGCTTTTTCCTCCTTCTCTGAAATGAGATAAAAATATATATGAACTACAATCTCTGATTGGGGGTTAAACTCTTTACCAAACGACAAATTTATAGACTGGTCCAAATTGAAAGCATTTGCAGACGACAAAAAAAATGTGACTGAAAAATTGAAATTAGATTCCGAAAGGGTAGAAAACATTGTGGGAAAAGGAGAAAATGCTGGTTACCAGCATTTTCTCCTTTTCTCACAATGTTTTCAAAAGCCATGTCTTTTGTTTACCTTTTGCCTGATTTTAAAATTCTTTTTTTTCTGCCCGAGTTCCATACATAAGGCCAAATAACAGACTGTCATCTCCTTAATATTTGCTATACTTTTAAATGATATGAGTTAAATTTAAATGACTCCTGTTTTGATATTTTGGTCTTTACTGGGCCTTTAAAGGTGGCCCTTCAGATGTTGGGACGAAAATTTTACAAAAATACAAAAAATCATCCTTATTCTCCCAAAGCCTTATAATTTTCATTCATTAAACCCCAGTAGTCGAAAACCATCCGACAACTAGATAAATTAGAGATTTACTACAGCCCAGATCGACAATGAAGGGAAACACGGTCTATTTATACATGAGCAACTTGCTCATTTACATACCAGAAATATACAGACGAAGCTTCAAAAATAGCATTCAAAGCTCTAGACATTATGGAAAATAATTACATGTTTGTTTATAATGCTATGGAATTTAATAGTCATTAGTCACGTGCAAGTCTCTTAACATTCCCACAATGCTTTTTTTTATTTTGGCTGGAAATCTAAAAATAGCTTAACCCATTACCACACGAGAAAAATTTAGACTGGTCCAAATTGAAAGCACTTGCAGACGACAATATATGGTGACTGAAAAATTGAAATTTGTTTTGGGAAGGGTAGAAAAGACTGTGGGAAAAGGAGAAAATGCTGGTTACCAGCATTTTCTGCTTTTCCCATAGTGTTTTCAAAAGTCTTCTTTCTCAGGGGCGTCAAAAATAGGGATTGTGTGGTAATGGGTTCAGAGGCTACGTAGCCTTTTAAGGGAATACCACCAAAAAATTTTTTTTTTGTAATTTTATGTTTCTTAATGACTGATGATTTATGTTGTTTTTTCATACAAATTTCATTGACATTTATATTTTTTTAATTCGGTGTGATGTGAAAATTCTAAATACCCACCTTTAAGAATAAGACTTAGGAAGGAATTTAGAATGGTTGGTAAATAGTGGGCCTTTACCAATATAGAACCTCCTGGTGGGGTGAGGCTAATTTATCAAACCTGTAACAATTATAAGCTGTCCATAGGAAAAATTCATTTTCCCAGTAAACCCTGGTATTACTAATGTCAACAGTGTCAGGATAATCACACTTAACTTATTAGCAGACAACAAAATTGTAGACTCGGCCAAATTCAAAGAATTTGCAGACAACAATTTGAATGTGGCTCAAATGGAATTTGTCTTTGATAGGGTAGGAATTGTTGTAGGAAAGAAGAAAACATTGGCTAGCAGGCTTTTTGCTCTGGGTTGTTAAAATTTGGGATCATGTGATAAAGAATAAACTTGTTGCAAGACGACAAAATCATAAATTCATCCAAATTAAAAGCACTAGCAGACAACAAATTTGAATGCAGCTCAAAAAGTGTAATTTGTCTTTGACAGGGTAGGAAACATTGTGGGAAAAGGAGAAAATGCTGGTTACCACAGTGTTTTCAAAAGCCTTTTTTGCTCAGTCATAAAATATGGGTTTGTGATGGAATGGGTTAATTTATTATTCAATAACCTAGGGATCATGTGAATCAATAGTTTTATTACAACAAAACTATATTATGTCAAAGTTTTCTACAGGTTGTATTAGCAAGAGCAGAGTGTGGTTTACAATTAGACTGCATAGTCTGTGCAGGCTGATCCATGACCTGGAATTCAAATCATGAATTTAACCCTTTACTCCATAGATACTCATTTCTACACATTACTTGTAGGAGCCTTTGGAAAACATTGTGGCAAAAGGTGAAATTGCTCATGACAAGCAATTTCACCTTTTGCCACAATGTTTTCTATGCTATCAAAAGGTGTCATATACACATAAGAAACAGCTTCATCCTTGCTTTTATTTAGGGTCAATTAGATATACCATAGAAATGTCTTATGGGGTAAAGGGTTAAATGAAATCTCTCTTTTTATTTTGCTCAGATGTGTTGACAGATTTTCTTTCCTTCTGAGTTGAAGTTGTTTTTTTAGATGCATGTCACTACAGACTGGTACACACAAGATTTTTCTCTTGAAATTCATCTCGGAGATTTTTGTATCATAATAGACTTCTGTACACACACAAGTACAAATTCTTACGATACTCTTCTCATCAGTTGGGTTTTCTCGCCAAAACTACCGGTAAGTGTAGATCTAGTGTCAAAATGATGCCTACAGAGCAAGACAAGGTGATCATGACATTATGCATGATAATTATTGCTCTTGTTGGAAAACTTGGACAGATAAGATGTTAGACCATTACGAGGAAAATACACTGTCTGCCATTTTTGTGGTATTTATCTAAGACAATACCACTATGGATTTAACTCTTTACCACACAATCCCGACTTTTAACGACCCTGAGAAGGAAAGCTTTTGAAAACATTGTGGAAAAAGGAGAAAATGCTGGTAACCAGCATTTTCTACTTTTCCCACAATGTTTTCTACCCAGCTGGAAACAAATTTCAATTTTTGAGTTACGTTTATTTTGTTGTCTGCCAATGCTTTCAATTTGAACCAGTCTAGTTTTTGTTGTTTGGTAATGGGTTAATACTGAATTTTGAAGATCATGTATTGTATTTTGTGCAAAGCAAAAGGAAATAAACCCAATTAAACACAATTTTCATCAGGCAAATGAGTTTTTCTATAGCGCTCAGATATGTAATTGAAAATGACACTGTAAAATACACTGGGTATCGATTGTGGAAATACTCATTTTTTATTGAAAATAGCTTCACTAGCTCATAATCTTTTATTGGCGGAATGATACAATATTTGTCTACCAATCTCTTTGTCCTACACGTTTTTGTTCCAAAACCAGTTGGTCGCATGGAATGTTCATCATGTGCGCTGCTCCATTTGATTAGGCCTGAATATCTATAGATCAAAACAATTGAATGTAATTTTGAAAATTAAATGTAAACAGCCCAACATATTTCAAAACCATAGTTTTAAAAAACAAAAATTACTTTCATTCGATATATTCACCTGGCTTCTCTCTCTGTCCATCATGGATCATACTGTCAAGGGAGTTTACTCCTGACTCCTCTTTATGATCGAAGGGAGGCCACCAATACTCATATAATCATAACTTTGTCAGGAGTACTCTCCCTTCAACAAAACAAATACTCATTTACTTAGTTTGTTGACTTTCAAGCCAATATTTGAATAATATTTCTTTCAAGTTATTTATTCCACACAACAACTTCCTAGACAAATACCACTTCAGCATTCTAAACGCTTTGATTTTCTCTACAGCTGTAAGGATGTATCTCTAAGTGAGTTTTTTCATGGAACTGAGCCCTATTACTTATTACTATGGACCATTTGAAAGAATAACAAGCAAAAGAAATTCTTAATTTCAAATTATTTCCAAACTGCGTAGAGTTAATCAGGGTTCGAAATTCCCATATATTTACTTGCAAAATGCAAGCCAGAATTGGAAAATGCGAGTTGAAATTTCAAGCACTTGCAAAAAAATGCGAGTGCAAATTATTGAACAACAATTACCAAATATGTACTAATCTTCATACACAAAAAAAGGTAAATCTTTCCGTTCTGGGTAAACGTCGGTCATATCGCACTGAGAATTTACCCTTCGACGGCTGTTGATAATTTTACATCTCGCCATTGAAGCCTCTAAGTTGTCGTTCATTATCTGTGTTTCATGAGGTAGGTGCATTTGTCTGCACTCACAGCCGATACCGAGGTTTTGCGTTTTTTTATACGGAACAAATGGTAGGCGAATTCAATCTCTGATTTGAAACAAAAACATGCGTCCATCTTTCGTGAAAAGATAAATTATTATGCACAAATAGCTACGAGAAGCAAGTTGGACGTGGTGAACTCGCTAAACCAGTTACCGGACAAGCAGATATTCGGATGTGACACGTCCATATTAATTTACAAAATCATCCTCCATTGTAAGTTTTATAGAAATTTAACTTTGTATTAGAACAGAAATTCAACTGAAATTGAAGTGATTGTTAAATGAGGGTTTTATGTCAATTAAAATTCCTTTTGTGTGGTTGTTGTCTCGGTTGACAGGTTACGTAATAGAATAGAACTGAACAGTTTGTACCGGCTATTTGTTCTTTAAAATTCGTAGGCAAGCTGAGCTTAAAAAAATGCGAGTCCAGTTTTAATTTTGCAAGTGGAAGTAAAAGCTACTTGCTAAAATTTGCAAGTGGATAAAAAAATGAAATTCGAACCCTGGTTAATAGACCTACAGTCAAGTCTGAAAATCTTATGCTTTTTCATAATGTAAATTCTTTCCCAAACAATCCCTGGTTTTTACACCCATGAAATAGAAACCTTTTGAAAACATTGTAGGAAAAGGAGAAAATGCTGGTAACCAGCATTTTCTCCTTTTCCCGAAATGTTTTCAGAAGCCTCCTTCTTCAGAATTTAAATATGAGCTTGCTTTGTTAAGGGTTTAACTCTTTACCACTCAATCCCGAAAACGACCCCATGAAAAAAGCCTTTTGAAAACACCATGGGAAAAGGAGAAATGCTTGTAACCAGCATTTTCTCCTTTTCCCACAATCTTTTCTACCCTGTCTGAAACAAATTTCAATTTACTTGAGTTACGTTTATTTTGTCACCTGCAAGTGCTTCAAATTTTGACCAGTCTAAAACTTTTTCGTTTGCTAAAGAGTTTAAGTCATTAATAGTATTAATTCAATTGAGGATAATTGTTTGTTTTGCTGTAAAATCAAAATGTAATTTCAGGGAGTGAACGCTAAAAATTGATAGTTTCATGACTGAAATTATATTTTGGTCCTGAGTCTATTACCAATCTTGTTTTTTAACGACCCTGAGAAAGAAGCCTTTTGAAAAAATTTGGGGATAAGCCGAGAATGCTAGAAACCAGCATTATCTTCTTCTCCAATTTAAAGGTGGCCTTTCAGACTTTGGGATGAAAATTTTACAAAAATGCAAAATAATCATCCTTATACTCCCAAAACCTTGTAATTTGCATTCATAAAACCCCAGTAGTCAAAAACCATCCGATAACACGAGAAATTACAGATTTATTACGGACCAGGTTGACACCAATGGGAGACACGCTCTATTTTTAGATTATCAATTCTGTAATTTAAATACAGGAAAACACAGACAAAGTTTCAAACATCCATCCGAAGAAGACATTATGGAAAATAATTATTACATGTTTGTTATGTAATGGAATTTAAGCGTTATCAGTCACGTGCTAGTCACTTGACATTCCCCATAATTCTTTACTGATTTTTGGTGTGAAATCTAAAAATAGCTTAAGAGGCTACATAGCCTTTTAAGGGAATACCATCAAAAATTTTTTTTTTTGTAATTTCATGATTCTTAATTATTGATAATTTGTATTGCTTTTTCAATGATATATATATTTCTTAATTTGTTGTGATTGAAAATTCTAAATACCCACCTTTAAGGTGTGTTACCATATCAAAGACACATTCCATAATTTGGGCTACATTGAACTCTTAAACATAATTTTAGACTGGCCCAAATTGGAAGTATTTGCAGATGACAAATTTAATGTGACTGACATATTAAAATTTGTTTTGGGAAGGGAAGAAAACATTGTGGTAAAAGGAGGAAATGCTGGTTACCAGCATTTTCTCTTATTCCTGCAATGTTTTCGGAAGGCATCTTTCTCAGAGTCATGAAAACCAGGGATTATTTGGTAAAGGGTTAAAGATGCACCCTAACAGCAAGAGTAAACAAACCCAAAACTTAGCAGTGTGTAGAATCTAGAGAGCCATGTAAACAAAGATTAGAAATCACTATAAGTTGTATGGGATTAATGGACATCAGGGATTTGTCTTCAATTTAAAGGTGGCCCTTCAGAATTTGGGACAAAAATTTTACAAAAATGCAAAAATATCATCCTTATACTCCCAAAGCCTTATAATCGTCATTCATAAAACCCCAGTAGTCGAAAACCGTCCAATAACACGAGAAATTGGAGATTTACTACGGCCAAGGTCGACATCGACGGGAAACACGTTCTATTTTTACATGAACAACTCGCTCATTTATGTACTGGAAATACACAGACGAACCTTCAAACATAGTGTCCGAAGAAGATATTATGAAAAATGATTACATATTTGTTATGTAATGGAATTGAAGCGTCATTAGTCATGTGCCAGTCATTTAACATTCCCACAATGCATTTTTTTATTCTTGGCGCGAAATCTAAAAATAGCTTAAGAGGCTACATAGCCTTTTAAGGGAATACCATCAAATTTTTTTTTTTCGGGTAATTTTATGATTCTTAATTATTGATGATTTGTATTGTTTTTTCATATAAATTTCAGTGATATATATATTTTTTGATTTGGTGAGATGTGAAAATTCTAAGCACCCACCTTTAAACCAGAAATTGTGGTTGCAATGTGTATGGCTAATAGAATGAAATGCTTTTTGTATCTGTCTTAATCTGTGCAGCCTTGCAACCATCAGGGGCAACATTTGGCACATTGAAGCTACAAGAATGATTATAATTTCATAAAATAAAGATAAAATTGGTCACAAAACTGGATGAAAATGAGTGAAGATGCATCTTTAACCCTTTCCCAAACAAGCCCTGGTTTTTACCTGTCTGGAGTTTTAATGACCCTGAGAAATTAAATTCTGAAAAAACACTTGGAAAAGGAGAAAATGCTGGTAGTGCAATTAATAGTCTCATTTTTTATCTACACTGTCCATAAGGGGAATTTTTAGTTGTGAAAGGTGCATTAACACTTTACTCCATAGATACTCATTTCTACGCATTGCTTGAAGGAGACTTTGGAAAACATTGTGGCAAAAGGTGAAATTGCTCGTGACGAGCAATTTCACCTTTTGCCACAATGTTTTCTACACTATCAACATGTGTCATATACACATAAGAAAGGGCTTCATCATTGCTGTTATTTAGGGTCAATTAGAAATACCATAGAAATGCCTTATGGGGTAAAGGGTTAAAACTTTACTAAACAAAAACGTTTGGTACTGGTCTAAATTCAAAGCTTCCGCAGAAGACAAATTGTGACTTAAAAATTGAACGTTCTAGTGGAAAGGGTTGAAAATATTGTGGGAAAAGGAGAAAATGCTAGTAACGAAAAGGTTGAAAATATTGTGGGAAAAGGAGAAAATGCTGGTTACCAGCATTTTCTCCTTTTCTCACAATGTTTTCTAATGGCTTCTTCCTCAGGGGCATCAAAAATAGGGATTGTTTGGTAAAGGGTAAAGGGTATAAATGCAAACACTGATTGTTTCTATTTTCCCATAATTCTGCAGCTCTGACGTAATACATAGATTTGATCAAAGATCGAGGGAAAAAATCAACAATTAATCAAGGGGATAGACAGACTATTAACAATTAGGTAGTTTTGGGCACGGCTAATCTCGTCATATGAAACTTATATTGAATTATTGATTTCTACTGTGTGGTGTTTAACACCATTTTCAACAGTATTTCAGTTTTATTGCAGTGGCCAGCACACCTATAAATGCTTTCTCTTACCAGCACTTAGTACCATTCTACCCTTGTCAGGGGCTTCTTTCCCACTTGACCCTTTCCCATACGAAACTAGAGCTGTCACTGAATGTGACCTAATATCCCTGTTAGTGCTTTGACAGAGAAAGGCAATTACTAGTATTTTGTACACAGACACACACACACACAATAGACAAACAGGTTGATTCTAGTATACCCCTACTTTCAGTCTGAAGGTGTCTGATCCTATGCTATTTTTGTGACTGGTCTTCGCATTCAAATGCGAAGACCAGTAACAAAAATAGCATCGGAGCAGACACCTTCAGACTAAAGGTGATATACCCCGAAAAACATTTGTTTTGCGGGAATATAAAAATACTAGACTCTTCAGAATTAATGGCATTTGCATGACAATTTCAATGTGGCTCAAATGATACATTTTTTCTTTGATAGGGTAGAAGCATTTACCTGCAATTTTCACCTTTTTCCACAATGTTTCAAAAGACTTCTTCCTCAGGATCATTAAAAATTGGCATTGTATGCCTAAGGGTTGGGCATCCTAAAAACAATAATCGGGGTTGAGAGAGGAATGAATCAAGTCAAAATGATCATAACTCTTTACCCAACGGTCCCTAGTTTTCAAAATTCTGTGAAAGAAGCCTCGTGGAAATATTGTGGCAAAAGGAGAAAATGCTGGTGATCAACATTTTCTCCTTTTCCCACAATGTTTTCTACCCTTCCAGAGTGTTTAGTCTGTTCAAAAGATGCTGATATTGCAATTTCAAAGTTATTTTTGGGTGAAGCCCTTGGCTGCTCGGTTGATAGCATGAGAAAACTTTCTGAAGCCCAAAAATGGCAAATTGTGGGTATGAGTAATACTGGTCTTTAGAAGCACATGGGCTATTGCTGGTCAGTTTTGGTGATGCTTAACTTATATCTGACTGTACATGTTTACTTTTTGTTTACCAAGCATTCTAAGGTATAAACTAGGATGAGGCTGCCCATATCTCAATCAGTCTCGGTGAAAAAGTTTTTGACTTATGACCACTTCCTATCCAGTAAAATCAATTACAAAGTTCAGAAGCACCCCAAAGTCCATGAAACGTATCGGTTATTTCCATTTTCGGTCTGTAATTATACAGACAATGAGCCCCAATCTCATCATAAATAATAATTCCGTTTTTTCTTTATTCCATTCTCGATGCTGTATCGGAGCATCATGAATAGTCTGCTATGAAGAGGCACAGTAAAGCAAATTGATTGCTATCGTTTCTTTCCAGAGGCGGAAAATAGGAAAATAATTTTCAAGGATTGGTAAGCTAGATGTATACCCTTTTTAACTCTTTACCAAACCACAAAATTTTAGACTGGTCCAAATTGAAAGCATTTGCAGACTGCAAAATCAATGTAGCTCAAAAATTGAAATTTGCTTTGGGAAGGATAGAAAACATTGTGGGAAAAGGAGAAAATGCTGGTTACCAGCATTTTCTCCTTTTCCCACAATGTTTTCAAAAGGCTGCTTTTTCAGGATTGTTAAAAGTCGGGATTGTGTGGTAAAGATCCAATAGTGAGAAATTTCTCTACTTCTATGGCTCTATCTTAATTTAACCCTTTACCACACAATCTGGAGTTTTCACATCCCTGAGGAAGAAACCTTTTGAAAGATTGTGGGAAAAGGAGAAAATGCTGGTTCCCTTATTCCCCCCATTTTCTCTCCCCTTCCATGGCAAATTCCATTATTTACAAAACACTCAATTTTCCCTCTGTAAATTCTTTCAGTTTGAACCAGGAAGAAGCCTTTTGAAAAGATTGTGGAAAAAAGAGACATGCTGGTAACCAGCATTATCTCCCTTTCCCACAATCTTTTCTTCTTTCCTTTCATGGAACAATCGAATCATCTGCAACACTAGTCTTGTCCTCTGTAAATGTGCTCAATTTGAACTTGTTTAACCCATTACCAAACGACAATATTATAGACTGGTCCAAATTGAAAGCATTTGCAGATGACAAAATAAAAGTGACTGAAAATTTGAAATTTGTTTTGTGAAGGGTAGGAAACATTGTGGGAAAAGGAGAAAATGCTGGTTACCAGCATTTTCTCCTTTTCCCACAATGTTTTCTAAAGGCTTCTTTCTCAGGGGCGTCAAAAGTAGGGATTGTGTGGTAATGGGTTAACCCAGTTTAAAAATGTATTTTTCTGCCTGTAACATAACACTTATGTTACTTTTACCTTACTTTTAAACTGTATGATTTAAAACTGAATGCTTTTTACAAAATGCTTTGTTTACTTTGGCTGCTATTGGGGCTTTGACTCTTTACCAAACGACAAAATTTTTGGACTGGTCCAAATTGAAAGCATTTGCAGATGACAAAGTAAATGTGACTGAAAAATGGAACTTTATTTTGGGAAGGCTAAAAAACATTGTGGGAAAAGGAGAAAATGCTGGTTACCGGCATTTTCTCCTTTTCCCCACAATGTTTTCAGAAGGCTTCTCTCTCAGGGTCGTTGAAAGCCGGGATTGTGTGGTAAAGAGTTAAAGGTGGCCCTTCAGATTTTGGGACGAAAATTTCACAGACATGCAAAAAAATCATCCTTATACTCCCAAAGTCCTTTAATTTGCATTCATAAAACCCAAGTAGTCGAAAACTATCCAACAAAAGGAGAAATTTGAGATTTACTACGGCCCAGGTTGACACCAACGGGAGACACGTTCTATTTTCAGATGATCAGTTCTCTCATTTACATACAGGAATACACAGACGAAGTCTCAAACATAGCGTCCGAAGAAGACATGATGGTAAATAATTATTACATGTTTGTTATGCAATGGAATTTAAGCGTTATTAGTCACATGCCAGTCACTTGACATTCCCACAATACTTTATTGATTTTTGGCGCGAAATCTAAAAATAGCCTAAGAGGCTACGTAGCCTTTTAACTCATTACCACATGAGACAATTTTGGACTGGTCCAAATTCAAAGCATTTGCAGACGACAAAATAAAGGTGACTGAAAAATAGAAATTTGTTCTGGAAAGGATAGAAAACACTGTGGGAAAAGGAGAAAATGCTGTTTACCAGCATTTTCTCCTTTTCCCACAGTGTTTTCAAAAGGCTTCTTTCTCAGGGGCGTCAAAAGTAGGGATTGAGTGGTAATGGGTTAAGGGAATACCATCCAAGAAATTTTTTTTTGTAATTCTATGAATCTAAATTACTGACGATTTGTATTATTTTTTCATATAAATTTCAGTGACATATATATTGTTTTATTTGGTGAGATGTAAAAATTCTAAATACCCACCTTTAATATGGAGAAAGATTTCTACTTCTTTCACTGTATCCTAATTTAACTCTTTACAAAACAATCTTGTCTTTTAATGATCCTGGGAAGAAGGGCTGTGGGGAAGGCAGAAAACACAGGAATTCATAATGAGTTGTGTTACTTTCTATACTTAAACAAGAATACTTTTTAAAATGGTAGGAAAATACAGGCCTGGGCCAGGGAACTACTTTTCTTCTGCAATCAGGAATGATTAAGAGGTCAATAGGTCAAAAGTCAAGGTTACAGTAGAATGTATAATTGACCCCTATTCATTTTAATGCCAAAGGTCAAGGTCATAATGAATCTAAATTTACTCAGTAATAATTCTTATGTTGACAAGACAATGCAAAATAGAGACAACAGGGTCCAAAAAAATGTCAAGAATTCTGTCTTGTCCTCCTGCCATTTTGCATTCATCCTACAGTTAGACAAAGAAGGATAATTCACTTGCCCTCACCAAATTTTTACTAGTATGGATGAGCGGACGACTGGATTTTTTTGACCCTGGGCAAGGATACTAAGCAAAATATATTAATCTTTTACCAAACAACAAAATTTACTCTCATCTTTTTTTAAATTATGAGCAGATGACATTTAAAGTGTGGTTAAATACAGACATGTTTATTCTAAGGGCCACAACCTATTTGCTGGCAAATTGATGCTGTCTATTTTAACAATATTAGTTGTATGGTGGTTGGAAACTTGTTCACCTCTGTGGTGAATCATGTCCCCCCCCCCCCCCCCCCAAGCCTCAAGCCTCTATATATTCGGGGCATACTATCCAATCAGATCACCAGAAATTTCTTTTGCAGTATAATAAAGATATTTCTTTTCTGTCAATATGGTCTAAATTTTTTCATCTACCTGATATAGTTAACATTAGAGATTAGTGGGCAAGTCATTCAACTAGTCATCAGAAATTTTCTTTGGTTGCTATAGTGACATGAGTTCTGTGAGAGATTTACTGGTATTTAGTAATCTTTTTAAATACCTTAACAATTCTCCATTTGTTGCAATGTCTGCAAGGTGAAAAGCATCAATCATAGCCTAAAAACTAGTAGTAACCCTTAACCCATTACCTGTAACACAATCCCAACTTTTGACGCCCCTGAGAAAGAAGGCTTTTGAAAACCCTGTGGGAAAAGGAGAAAATGCTGGTAACCAGCATTTTCTCCTTTTCCCACAGTGTTTTCTACCCTTCCCAGAAAAAAATTCAATTTTTCAGTCACATTTATTTTGTCGTCTGCAAATGCTTGCAATTTGGACCAGTCTAAATTTTTCTCATGTGGTAATGGGTTAAGGCATAAGGTGAGGCTGATAAACTATTTCCCTTAGTTGACCATTTCAGATGAAATGGCTTTCAACAAAACTAACTAAACACAGCAATAAATCAACTCTTTCCCAAACGGCAAATTTTGGACCAGACCAAATTCAAAGCATTTTGCAGATGACAAATTAACAGTTGCAAAAAAGATGATTTTTCTTAATGATATGGTAGAAAACATTGTGGGAAAAGGAGAAAATGCTGGTTACCAGCATTTTCTCCTTTTCTGACAATGTTTTCTACAGGCTTCATTCTCAGGGTCATCAGGGATTGTGTGGTAATAGGTCAATAATTAGTCAAGCGCAGTTTCATGGTAGCTTTTGCCTTCAGTGTTTCCATAAAGCTGATATTGTAGATATCTGATCAGACTGCAAGTTTGGATATTGATCTTCACTGTCTGCAAATGCCACAATAAATATAAGAGGAACTTTAAAGGTGGCCCTTCAGATTTTAGGATGAAAATTTTACAAAAATGAAAAAAAAATCATCCTTGTACTCCCAAAGCCTTTTAATTTGTATCCATAAAACCCCAGTAGTCGAAAACCATCTGAAAACGAAATTTTGATGAAAAAACAATGCAAATCACCAATAATTAAGACCCATAGAATTACAAATAAAAAATTTTGATACCATCAAAATTTTTTATTTGTAATTTTATGGGTCTTAATTATTGGTGATTTGCATTGTTTTTTCATCAAAATTTCAGTGATATATATATATATTTTTTTTTTCTAATTTGGTGAGATGTTAAAAACCTAAATACCAACCTTTAACTTATACCACATAATCATGAGTTTTAACGACCTTGTTAAAGACAGTTTTTGAAAAACAAAATTTGGGAGTAGGAGAAAATGCTGGTTACCAGCATTTTTCCTTTCCCATATTTATTTTTCTATCTTTAAACAACAAATTTCCAATGTTTGAGCCATATCTTAATTGTTGCTTGCAAATGCTTTCAATTTGGATGAGTCTAAATTTTTCTTGTTTGGTAAAAAAGAGATAAGGGTTATTGGAGTTCTGTGTACAACGATTAATAACTCTTTTGTATTACAAATTACGGTCATACAATATTCAGCATACGACATTAGAGAACAACAATTTACAAATGAAAAAGATATTGTACTGCGAAAAAGCATTGATATGAAAGGTTTTATCCATTTAGACAACATTCTCCATAAAATAGCAACGCGCAAGTACTTGCATGACATTTCCCATTGAAAACTAAAACCAAAGGTCAAGGTCAAAAGTCGGCCATATTGGATCACTGATACACATGACCTTTCCTGTATTTCTAGTTCCAAAATGGCATCCATCAAAATCTAATTAGCTAATTGATGCAATATTGGACGGGATTAATCAGCTAATGTACGTGGAAAAAAACAGAGAAGAGGGGAAAAAACATACGTAGATCTGCTACCGTGTAACATCCAATATCCATTAGGAGGGAAAAACATTACTGTTACCACATCAAACAGTCCATCACAATGTACTGAGTACCCTGCATTCACTTCAAAAGGTCTGTAAAAAAATGCGCATTTGAGCAGTGTTCTAACAAAAGGGTGCTTAATTTTGTTCATTTCTGTGATGCTTAAAAGTAACACTATTGGCCAATGTAAACAAAGCTGGTGTTCAAATGCATTATTTTGAATTTATATCATACCATTTAAAGGTGGGTACATAGAATTTTTAGATCTCACCAATTTAAAGAATGTATATATACTGAAATTTATTTGAAAAAAAAAAAATACAAATCATCAATAATTAAGACTCATAAAATTAAAAAAAAACTTTTTTTTTGATGGTGTTTCCTTAAAAGGCCTCTTAAGGTATTTTTAGATTTCGCACCAAAAATAAATAAAGCATTGTGGGAATGTCAAGTGACTGGCATGTGACTAATAACGCTTAAATTCCATTACATAACAAACATGTAATAATTATTTTCCAAAATATCTTCTTCAGATGCTATGTTTGAAACTTTGTCTGTGCATTCCGGTATGTAAATGAGAGATTTGATCATCTAAAAATAGAATGTGTCTCCCGTTGGTGTCAACCTGGGCCGTAGTAAATCTCTAATTTCTTGTGTTGTCGGATGGTTTTCGACAACTGGGGTTTTATGAATGCAAATTAAAAGGCTTTGTGAGTATAAGAATGATTTTTTTGCAATTTTGAAAAAATTTTCGTCCCAAAATCTGAAGGGCCACCTTTAAAAGTATGGAAACTATTGTGAAAATGACAAATCTGTAGGTTTAAGTCGAGAGTTAGTTGCTGACAGAGAAATCAATTTCAAAACTATGTCAAAATCTGCCAGGTAACTGTGTCGTTTGCTTACTTATTGTCCGGTTTTGCTTAACTTTCACAAAGAGAAATACACTAAACTGCATCTCTGTAAAAGCTAGCTCAATAGCAAGGCAGGTTTCAAGTGCCTATATATCCATCTTCTCTTCGTGACACCTATTTTGGACAATCCCTAACCCTTTACCCCATAAGGCATTTCTATGGCATCTCTGACCATAAATAACAGCAAGGATGAAGCCGTTTCTTATGTGTAAATGACACCTTTTGATAGCATAGAAAACATTGTGACAAAAGGTGAAATTGCTCATCACGAGCAATTAAAGGCTAAAATTGTAAAGGGTTAAAATTGTCTGATAAAGCATTAATAAACAGGAAATTCAATTTTTCCTGGATCTGTTCATTATCAACTTTCATTTCTTCTAATATGTTTATCCTTATTTGGAAGATAGGCACCCTCTTCCATTTTCAAGGAACAAGTTATAAGCTCCTATGAAAACTAAACTTAACTCTTTACCACACGACAAAATTTTAGAATGGTTCAAATTGAAAGCATTTGCAGACGACAAAATAAAGGGGACTGAAATTTTGAAATTTGTTCTGGGAAGGGTAGAAAACACTGTGGGAAAAGGAGAAAATGCTGGTTACCAGCATTTTCTCCTTTTCCTGCATTGTTTTCAAAAGGCTTCTTTCTCAGGGGCGTCAAAAGTAGGGATTTTGTGGTAACATAGCGTCCCAAGAAGACATTACGGAGAATATTTACATGTTTGTTATGTTATGGAATTTAAGCATCATTAGTCATATGCCAGTCACTTGAAATTCTATGTTTTGCATACCTCCTGGGAGCTTTCACTAGAAGAAATACGGTATTTTGACTACAAATTAAATGTTGACTTACGATGGACCTTTGCAAAAGTGGGAAACATTGAATGAAAAGAATCTAATTTCCTGAAAACATTGTAAGAATAGAAGCTGATTGAACAGCTGTTTTTTCCTTAGATAATTTCAAATGTCATTTTTATCAGGTTCGTGAAAAGATTGATTCCTGATGTACAGAATTAACCCTTTATCACATAAACCCTTTACCTTATAATCCAAAGTTTCAATTACCATAGAAGAAAGTTTTTTGAAAACCTTTTGAGAAAAGGAGAAAATGCTGGTAACCAGCATTTTCTCCTTTTCCCAAACGGTTTTCTACCTTTCCAGAGACACATTCCAACATTTGTGCCAAATTTAATTTGTAGCTGCACATGCTTTCAATTCAGGCAAGTCTAAATGGCTTCTTGTGGTATAGGATTACAGGTGGAATACATTGCTAAAGGGTGAAAAATTGAATTCCTTACACAACTACAAAATTTTAGACTTGTCCAAATTCTTAGCAAATGCAGACAGAAAACCAAGGGAGACAAAATTGATGGCACTTGTCTTTGATTGAGAAGAAAGCATTGTGGGAAAAGTAGAAAATGCTGATAAGCAGCATTTTCTCCTTCTCCCACAATGTTTGCAAAAGCTCTCTTTTTCAGTCATAACAACTCAGGTTTTTGTAGTAAAGGGTTAAAAAAAAAAAAATGAAAATGCAAACAAAGAAAAGAATCTATAATTACCGTAATCTCTTGGAAACTGCCGTCTGCTTCGAAAGACCAAAGATTTCAAGAAACTGCACATGTCATCCTCTTTATTTCACGAATTAGACACACACACAGGGCACTTCATTCACACAAAATAACGAGTCCACATTGCAGAAGATCTTCCCGTTTTTATTACGGCATAAAATGTCCTAACAGGTTCATTCATTGTTTTTTTGCTTCACCGTAATCCAGTGCCTGACATTAGCAAAATCCATGCATTTTTGTCTCGTAGAAGAAGTGTTTGCATTTTTACATGTGAAGTGTCTTAACGTGCACAATGCCTGCTTCATCCAATTACCTCATACTATACCTGCTCTAAGATCCTTCTTTTATGAAAAGTCCAATGGAACAAAAAATGAATAAAAGAAAATGATAAAAAGATGTGCAAAACATTTTGAAGTGAGAGGCAGTGAGAAAAAAAAATATTGACAATATTAATGTAATGTTGAAAACTGCTAATTTTGATTAACTCTCTACTTAGAGACAAAATTTTAGACTTACCTAGATTAGTATTTGCAGACGGCATATTTGGGGGAGCTCATTTCAAAAGATCTGTCTTCAGTAGAAAAGAAGCTTTCCTGAATATTCCTACACCAGCTCTTTGCTCAATATTTTTCCCAAGCAGCTGGCTGTTTAACTCCTTACCAAACGACAATATTTTAGGCTTGCCTGAATCAAAAGCATTTGCAGACGACAAAATAAAAGTGACTGAAAATTTGAAATTTATTTTATGAACGGAAGAAAATATTGTGTGAAAAGGAGAAAATGCTGGTTACCGGCATTTTCTCCTTTTCCCACAATGTCTTCTAAAGGCTTCTTTCTCAGGGTAATCAAAACTAGGGATCATGTAGTAATGGGTTAACAAAATAAACCACTGTTGAAGCAAATTGATCAGTGGAGAGATAGGAGTGAATCTTGACACAATGACCCATCAGTCCGTTGAAGAAAAACTGGGCTAGGTTTGGATTCAAACGAGCAACCTCAAGATTCAAAATCCTATATGACACTGACCATGCCATTGGGAAAACAGAGTTTGATTTGCAAACATGTTTAAGGCTTTACCACTCAATCTCGACTTTTAACCCGTTATCAGATGACAAAAATTTATTGTTGTCCAAATTGAAAGCATTTGCAGATTACCCGTTATCAGATGACAAAAATTTATTGTTGTCCAATATTGAAAGCATTTGCAGATTACAAACTCAATGTGGCCTAAATGGTGGAATTTTCATTTGATTGGGTAGGAAACGTGGTTAAAGGAGAAAATGTTGGTTACCAGCATTTTCTCCTTTTCCCACAATGTTTTCAGAATGCTTCTTTCCCAGGGTTTTTAAAAGTCAGCATTCTGCAGTAAAGGGTTAGTGGCCTTGAGAAAGAAGGCTTTAGAAAACATTGTAGGAAAAGGAGAAAATGCTGGTAACCAGCATTTTCTCCCTTTCCCACAATGTTTTCAGAAGGCTTCTTTCCCACGGTCGTTAAAAGTCAGCATTGTGCAGTCAAGGGTTATTGGCCTTGAGAAAGATGGCTTTTGAAAACACTGAAGGAAAAGGAGAAAATGCTGGTAACCAACATGTTCTCCTTTTCCCACAAAGTTTTTTACCTTATCAAAGATAAATCCCACAATCGGAGTAGTATTTGAATTGTCGTCTGCAAATGCTTTGAGCTTGGTCACATGTACATTTTTGTCATATTTACCGTTACAGAGTTAAACTGTAACTCTTTACCACACAATCCTTAACGACCCTGAGAAAGACAACCTTTGAAAATATTGTGGGAAAAGGAGAAAATGCTGGTAACCAGCATCTTCCCCTTTTCCCACAATGTTTTCTACCCTATCACGAAACAATTCCACCGTTTGAGCCACATTGAAATTGCCGTCTGCAAATGCTTTCAATATGGATACTCATTTCTACGCATTGCTTGTAGGAGCCTTTGGAAAACATTGTGGCAAAAGGTGAAATTGCTCATGACAAGCAATTTTACCTTTTGCCACAATGTTTTCTAGGCTATCAAAAGGTGTCATCTACACATAAGAAACAGCTTCATCCTTGCTGTTATTTAGGGTCAATTAGAGATTCCATAGAAATGCTTTATGGGGTGAAGGGTTCATTGTCTTTTGCAGATTCATCAAAATATCTATCTATGTTCTGACAAAACATGGTTTGATGCTGATTTACAAAAAAACAAATTTTAGGACTGAACCAAATTCAAAGCTTTTGCAGATAACAAATGAGATTTTGCTAAAATGATGATTTTAGTCTTTGATAGGGTAGAAAACATTGTGGGAGAAAGAGAAAATGCTGGTTACCAGCATTTTGTCCTTTTTATGCAATGTTTTCAAAAGTCATGTTGTTCAGCGTCATTAAAACTCAGGACTGTGTTATAATGGGTTAAACCTGTACCAAACTACAAAGCTTTAGACTTGCCCAAATGGAAATCTGCTTAAGCAGGCGTCAAAATAAGGGTAACTTGAAAACAGACATTCACTTTAGGAAGGGAAGAAAACATTGTGGGAAAAGGAGAAAATGCTGGTTACCAGCATTTTCTCCTTTTCCCACAATGTTTTGTCAAAAGTCCTGTCATTCAGTGTATTTAAAACTCAGTACTGTGTAGTACTTAATGGGTTAATTAGTACATCTCAGCAATCCACTATACCAAGCAAGTCATTGCATAATTTGGGATCCATAGAATCCAAGAACCAAATAAATCATGAGTTAGACAGGTCCTTAGACAAGCACACAATTCACACACTACAAAAGGATTTGACCCATGTCAACCTGCACTGACTGCGCAGGCTGATACAGATCATACTTTTTGCAGATGCATTAACCCATTACCACACAATCCCTACTTTTTTACCCCGAGAAAGAAGCCTTTAGAAAACATTATGGGAAAAGGAGAAAATGCTGGTAACCAATGCAATGCTTTGAATTGTCATTTGGTAATGAGTTAACCCATTACCACACAATCCCCAGTTTTAACGACCCTGTAGGAGAAGGCTATTGAAAACATTGTGGGAAAAGGAGAAAATGCTGGTAACCAGCATTTTCTCCTTTTCACACAATGTTTTCTTCCAAATCCAAAACAAAAATCACCATTTCAGATATATTTGTCGTCTGCAAATCCTTTCAATTTTGACTAGTCTAAAATTTTGTCATATGGTAAAGAGTTTAAACCCTTTTTCACAGAGCATTGCTCATACCTTTCTTTACAGATTGGGGTAAATGCAGTGGGAGATATATATATTGTTTGAAAGTCATCCCGAATTAGTTTCACGAGTCTTGCTGGTCCAAAAATAGATCTGAATCTCTTCCTGAAGATAATTTAACCCCTTTACACAATAATCCTTGGTTGTCACAAACCTCGGGAAAGAGAGCTTTTGGAAACATTAGGGGAAAAGGAGAAAATGCTGGTTTATACCAGCATTTTCTCCTTTTCCCCTTGATGTTTTCTGTCCTACAAGAAAGCTAAAACTCATCTTGTGTCAATTTTGAATTTATAAGGATCTGAACTTTGTCGTTTGGGAAAGGCTTTATCCCTCCACTTCAAGATGAAAATTCAGACAAAGTCAAATTCAAAACATTTACAGATGACTGAAATGAAAGCTTTTCAAATGACCCATCTTTGGATGGGTGGCAAACATTGTGGGAAGAGGCAAAAATATCGCTTACCCAGCATTTTCTCCTTTTCTAAGGATGTTTTTAAAAGCTTTCTCTCTCTGGGTTGCTGGAATTTGGTATTGTTTGGTAATGAAGTGTGCCCTCCCTCCTAGTCAAGTTACTTAAACATTTACCAAACGACAAAATTTTAGACTGGTCCAAATTGAAAGCACTTGCAGACGACAAAATAAGAGTTACTCAAAAATTGAAATTTGTTTTCAGCAGGGTAGAAAACATTGGGGAAAGAGGAGAAAATGCTGGTAACCAGCATTTTCTCCTTTTCCCACAATGTTTTCAAAAGGCTCCTATCTCAGGGTCGTAAAAACCAGGGATTGTTTGGTAAAGGGTTAAACATTAACTCAAAGCATTGCAGCCGACAGACTCTTTACCAATCAACAAAATTTCAGACCTGTCCAAATTGAAAGAATTTGCAGATGACAAGATAAATATGACTGAAAAATCGAAATTTGTTTTTGAAGGGTAGAAAACATGGTGGGAAAAGGAGAAAATGCTGGTTACCAATATTTTCTCTTTTTTCCACAATGTTTTCAGAAGGCTTCTTTCTCAGGGTAGCTAAAAGTCAGGTTTGTGTGGTAAACAATTAAATGTGACTGAAATGGTAAAAAAATGTCTACATAAGTGTAGAAAAACTTGTGGGAAAAGGCAAACAATTGCTGGTTACTAGCATTTTCTCGTTTTCCAACAACATAATTATTCAAAAATTCAAGATAGCAAAAATTATGAATTCTGCTGTAAAGTTATCATTTGGAAAAACAGCACAAATATTGCAAAACCAAAGTTTTTTTTTGTACTAGATATGTCACAAAAGAGTTCACAGTTTTGATTTGAGATCAGATAGTAAGTTCAGTGCAGTCTGATCTTGATCTATATTGATGTCTGATGAAGAATAATTTTAGCCTGCAACTTCAAACCATTACACCAGTAGGACTGATAGATAGAATGAATGGTTTTTAATGCCGTTTTCAACAATATTAGTTATATCAGTGAGGCCAGTAGACCTGTCTATCCTTTTCTAGAATTTCTTTGACCAGTTACTTGGCACAATATTCTTCTAAAGCTATTGGCTGCTTTCCCACATAAGTATAATGGTCAAAAAAATGATCAGTCATGAGAGAGGAGTGAGTTCTGTTACAAAGAATATCATCAATCCACAGAAATTGGCCAAAATGGGTACTTGAACCAACGACCCCCTCAGTTCTCAAATCCCTTATGCTACGTTCTGCTCAACTGGGGCTCGGCTTATGACATTAGGAGATATTGCTCATTACAAGCCATTTCTCCCTTTGCCACTATGTTTTTCTCATTTATTCAAGGGATAAACATTGAAAAGTTGTATTTTCCAAGTCATGAATTCATCTGCTGCTGTGTTGTTGCAGCAACAGTTACTACCAAGTTCACCCTTAACCTTTTCGCACATGATCCCGACTTTTAACAGCCCGAAGAAAGAAACCTTTTGAAAACATGGTGGGAAAAGGAGAAAATGCTGGTAACCAGCATTTTCTCCTTTTCCCACCATGTTTTCTGCCTTTCCTAAGAGAAATTTTGATTTTTCAGTCACATTTATTTTGATATCTGCAAAATTTAACGCTCTCAAGTGTGACAAGGATAAAATTTTGTTATTTGTTTAGCTGCTAAGGGTGACTTAAATATCTTTTGCAGACAGTGTAGATCAAGATCAGACTGCTCAACATTTTCTCGGTTTCCTACAGTGTTTTCAAAAGCCTTCTTTCCCAGCATCGTTAAAACCAGGGACTGTTGGTTGGGTTAAAAACAGCTAAACAGAGGTAACAAATGTTGAAACTCTTTACCAAATGAAAAAAATTTAGACTGCTCCAAATGAAAAGGCTTTGCAGACGACAAATTTAATGTAACCACATGACAAAAATTTAGACTGCTCCCAGTTGAAAGGCTTTGCAGACGATAAATTTAATGTAACTGAAATGATGATTTTTCATTCAGATTGAATAGAAAACATGGTGAGAAAAGTAGAAAATGCTTGTTATCTGCATTTTCTCCCTATCCCACCTTTTTATCAAAAGCCTTCCCTAACAGGGTCGTTAAAACTCAGGATTGTGTGGTAATGGGTTAACCCTTTACCAGAACAGAATATTCTAACCTTGTCCAAATTGAAAGACGAAAATTTCAGTATGGCTCAAACGGTGTAATTTTTCTTTGATAGAGTAGAAAACATTGCGGGAAAAGAAGAAAATGCTGGTTACCACAATGTTTTCAAAAGGCTTCTTTTCCAGGAGGGGTCAAAAGTCGGCATTGTGTGGCAAAGGGTCAACACCAATCAATTCATCAATCATGATTATTCTCAGCATTTTGACATGTTCCCAGACTCCGATAGTACACTAAAAGCCTCTGTCAATGAATAGTAAATAGATCCAATTTTGGTGAAGTACAGCCGAGTGTTAAACATCGAACATGGGGTATAAATTTTTAACTAGATACTGCCTTCATGAAAATAAGACAATTCCCTTTAGATCAGGAAGATCGTCAATATTTTGCTATGTAGCCTGTTTTGCTTTGTTTGTATAGGATATTAACACCCTTTTGACTGCTTAGGTCATATCACAGCAGACAGTGTTCCTGTACATGTGTTTCCTGGCTTTCTCACACCAGTACTGGCATAAATTCTTTCCAAGTCACTGAGTACTTTTCTAACATCAAAGCTCCAGATAAGAGGCAGTGACGGTATTCTAAATCTGTTATTTCTCTTCCAAACCCTATGTTGTGGGTACTCATTAGAATCGTCTTGATGAGACGATTCTAATGAGTACCCATAACATAGGTTTTATTTGAGAAGTATTAACATTTTCAGCTAGGAAATCAAACTCACTCCCTCTATCTGGAACTCTGTTTAAATGCATAAGAGGTGAGAGACAAAAATCTGCCATGTAGAAAGTTTGCCTCAGTTTGGTATCAAACCAGGAACCACCAGATCAGGGGCCAGATACGCTAAGAACAGAGTTACCCAGCCAGACTATTTACCATTTATTTCTATTTACCCCGGGTATTCCATTGTCAGTCCATGGAAAATTTCTTCCTCAAGGTAATAACACTCATTACACTCATTACCAAACAACAATATTTTAGGCTTGTCCAAATTGAAAGCATTTGCAGACGACAAAATAAAAGTGACTGAAAATTTGAAATGTGTTTTGTGAAGGGTAGAAAACATTGTGGAAAAAGGAGAAAATGCTGGTCACCAGCATTTTCTCCTTTTCCCACAATGCTTTCTAAAGGCTTCTTTCTCAGGGGCCTCAAAAGTAGGGATTGTGTGGTAATGGGTTAACTCTTTTCAACACATCACGGCTTTAAATGATTCTGAGGAAGAATGCTTATGAAAACATTGTGGAAAAAAGAGAAAATACTGGTATCCAGCATTTTCTCCTTTTCCCACAAAGTTTTCAAGCTATTTCAAAGAGCATCAGGGCACTTTGATATCACTTTGTATCTATTTTGAAATTATCATCTGTGTATACATGTACTTTCATTTTATAGAAGCCTAAGATTTGCTATTTGGAGCAGAGTTGAGCTTGTCCATATCATAAACAACACCAGAAGCTTTTAGCTTATGTGTACAGTATAAATCACAGATCAGAATGTGCAGAACATCCAGTCTGATCTCTGATCTACACTGTCCACCGCTATATTCTGGATTATGACTGATCTCTGTCTGGATCTTAGACTGAACCAATATTTGTAGCTTTTCAGAGAGTGCAATTTCTTTATTCAGTACTAAAAGAGTTAACCCATTACCACACGATCCCTACTTTTGACGCCCCTGAAAAAGAAGCCTTTAGAAAACATTATGGGAAAAGGAGAAAATGCTGGTAACCAGCATTTTCTCCTTTTCCCACAATGTTTTCTACCCTTCACAAAACAAATTTCAAGTTTTCAGTCACTTTAATTTTGTCGTCTGCAAATGCTTTCAATTTGGACCAGTCTACAATATTGTGGTTTGGTAATGGGTTAAGCCTCTTTTTGCCAGAGTATTTCTTACTTATTTTCAAATTTAGAACGCTTGCCATAGCAACCTCAAGAATCAGAAACATAATAGTCAAGCTAGTATAATTATGCATACAAGCAAAAAAACAATGATTCAAACCAAAACCATACTAATAAATATTCATACATCCTTCCCATATACAGGCACATTAACTATTTATTCCAACGCAAACAATTTCGGAATTTCCCTATTTTATCCGTATAAAAATCATTAAAAACCTCACACACTGAAAAAGCAGAGATATTTGTCCGTTAAAACCATATGTAGTGAAAGTTTTATTAGTATCAGTATCGCCAAAAATAGTTGCAGTGTTGAATTCCTCTCTCGCTCTCACAGTTTCCAATACCCAATAAAGACATTGTTGTTTCTATATTTCATTCTATTCTATCTTCCCTCCTAAAAACAATTTGATATGGATTTACGCTTTTATCCAATTCGCAAGCTTTCCCTCATCTCAAACACTTTCTTACAGTTTACTTGTAAAATTTAAAAATATTCTGACATTTTTTCATATGTTGGCATTGAAAGGTTTGTATTAGGGCTGGTGCTCTATGCGGCCAACTTTTTATGGCACCCAGCAGTGCCATAGGTTTGCTTTATTAGGATCCATATTTTATGATCAACCATTCTTAAAAATATTCTTGGTGTTGTTCTAGATTTAAAAAGTAACACAACTTCTGATTGGCTAAACCATTTGGTTTAGCCAATCAGAAGATGTGTTACTTTTAAATGCAGAAAATTTTTGAGAATTAGACTAAGAATATTCTTTAGAATGGTTGTTGAATATGAGGCCAGATTTCTTTCATGGCATTGGCATATTATTTGTTTAGAGTTCAAATACACATGAATGAATATCCAGTATGTATTGTTACTATAGGTTAATTTTGTTTGTCAAGAGTGGGAAAAAATGAAAGGAATTTTTGTAAAGCTACAGATTCTTCTTGTTTCTGATCCTAATAGTTTCACAGACAAACCGCATTTACCTTTCTCATCAAAATGAAATTTGTCCCTAAGGCTACGAAAATTTATTTTAATTTTTGCTTTTTGCTTTGGGATAGTATGGTCTTTTAACAATTACCACACAATCCAGAGTTTTAATGGCTCTAACATAAAAGCTATTGAAATATTGTGGGAAAAGGAGAAAATTTAAGCCTCTTCCAAAATTTTTAGAATTAAAGCCCTGGTGCCAAAATTGGCCACACCCATGGGGTCACAAATTTAACATGTGCTGATAGAAAGAAAGTTTTAAACGCTTCTTGCTCCTAACCATAAAAGCTAGGGTACCTAGTTTGGCATGTATATAGCTTCATCAACGGGATCATTGCTGAATTTATACAAAATTATGCCCTGGGCTTGAAAGTAGCTTAACTTTGGGAGTCTCATGTTTTACATGGGCTTATATTCAGGAAACTTCTAAAATGTTCTTGTCTATATGTTATTATGGTCTATTGCATCATTTAGTCCGTGGTTTTATTTTGTTGACCTCTGCCAGGATTCAAGTAGTCATTGCTCTGTGCTTAAAAATGGCCTGGCCCTGGTGTCACAACTTTCTTATGGGCCTTTATACAGGAAAATCTTGAAAAACTTCTTGTTCAAAACCTCTTGCCCTGGGATTGCAATGTTTGGTGCGTATTGTTATGGGAGACCACTCCTTCATGCATAGTTTCATCTCAATTTAAATACAATATCTGACAGCTGCGTCAGAAAGGTATCTCTTTGGCTCACTGGTTATGGTATTGGTTTTTTAATCCTCGAAAAAACAGGGTTATTTGTCCCTTCAAGGGTTTGAATCCCGCTAGATGCGGTTTGTATTTGAGCTATGCTTTTATTTGTTTCTTTGTTACGGACTTTGTCTGTAAGAGTATTATGTGTATTAATGAGACAGTAGTGATACAAGGCCATGGTGGTCCTTTAGTTTTACTGTAACATTTCCTATTCTATTACTTAACAGTACCACTTTACTAACCAACAAAATTTTTTAGACTGGTCCAAGTTGAAAGCACTTGCAGACAACCTATTAAACATAATTCAAAAACTGAAATTTGTTTCCAGCAAGGTAGAAAACATTGTAGGAAAAGGAGAAAATGCTGGTTACCAGCATTTTCTCCTTTTTCCAAAATGTTTTCAAAAGGCTTTTATCTTGGGGTCATAAAAACCAGGGATTGTTTGGTAAAGGATTAACAAGAAAGCTGGCATGATGAAGAATAAATATTTAGCCATTCCAATAGCTCAAGACTTAGTGCTAGAGTGTAGGCCTTAAAGGTGGCCCTTCAGATATTGGGACAAAAATTTTACAAAAATACAAAAAAATCATCCTTATACTCCCAAAGCCCTATAATTTTCATTCATTAAACCCCAGTAGTCGAAAACCATTCGACAGACAACTAGATGAATTAGAGATTTACTACAGCCCAGGTCGACACTGAAGGGAAACACGGTCTATTTTTACATGAGCAACTGGCTCATTTACATACAGGAAATATACCGACAATGCATCAAACATAGTGTCCGAAGTTCTAGACATTATTGAAAATAATTACATGTTTGTTATGCTATGGAATTTAATAGTCATTAGTCACATACGAGTCACTTAACATTCCCAAAATGCTTTTTTGATCTTGGCGGGAAATCTAAAAATAGCTTAACCCATTACCACTCAATCCCTACTTTTGACGCCCCTGAGAAAGAAGCCTTTTGAAAACCCTGTGGGAAAAGGAGAAAATGCTGGTAACCAGCATTTTCTCCTTTTCCCACAGTGTTTTCTACCCTTCCCAGAACAAATTTCAATTTTTCAGTCACTTTTATTTTGTCGTCTGCAAACCCTTTCAATTTGGACCAGTCTAAATTTTTCTCATGTGGTAATGGGTTAAGAGGCTATGTAGCCTTTTAAAGGAATACCACCCCAAAAAATTTTTTTTTGTAATTTCATGATTCTTAATTACTGCTGATTTGTGTTGTTTTTTCATATAAATTTCATAGATATATCTATTTTTTAATTTGGTGTGATGTAAAAATTCTAAATACCCACGTTTAAAAATGTCAAGTCTCTGGCTAGTTGAAGGCTGGACAGCGGGCCATTTACAAATTACCGAATCTTTCTCATGAGATGTTGGATAAGGGTGCCGTGTAACAGTGATGATAACCAATGTTAAAGTGCCGGATATAACTATGGATGGATTTATTCTTGCTGCATTTCCTGTAAGACATCTTGCCGTCTTCATGGGGCTTTGCCCATTGGGCAACCAGCAACAAAAACAAATAAACAGAAAATCAGTCAATCAGGGATGAGTACATTTCTACTTTTCTAGCACACACAGATGGACTGTTTTTTTGTTTTCATTCTTTATTTTTCTCTAAAAAGGAGAAACAGTCATGTTGTTAATTTTTTTCCGTACAAAACTGTCAACCCCCTTCAACAAAAAAATGAAAAATTGGGTCAAAATCTGGTTTACCTCTTTACCACAAAATCCCGACTTTTAACGACCTAGAGAAAGAAGCCTTCTGAAAACATTTTAGGAAAAGGAGAAAATGCTGGTAACCAGCATTTTCTCCTTTTCCCATTATGTTTTCCCAAAACAAATTTCAATTTTTGAGCCATATTTATTTTGTCATCTGTAAGTGCTTTCAATTTGGACAAGTCTAGAATTTTTTCGTTTGGTAAAGAGTTGATTCCCCTTTAAAAAATTGCCATATTGGGAAAATTAGCTTTTCTCAATAATGTCTTTGATAATTATTTGCCCTCTAGCATAATCACGTTATAAAACTGAATAGAATAATCTAGATCCTACTATAGAAATTGTCTCTCCTTTGTCATACAATTCCGTGCCAAGATTACTAATTATTAAAAGACTACAAAAAAACACAAGATTTTACCTAAAGCAGCACTGTACTAGCTAATTTTGGTAGAAGCCTAACAGTTACAAATTACAGAAAGGAAAAAGATGACAGAAAGGAGGAGAAAATTTTGTGCAATTGTCATGCAATGCCATGCCCAGAGAGACTTCAGCAAACAAAAACCAGTGTTTTCTACCCTTCCCAGAACAAATTTCTATTTTTCAGTCACCTTTATTTTGTCGTCTGCAAATGCTTTCAATTTGGACCAGCCTAAAATTTTCTCGTGTGGTAAAAAGTTAACTAAATTATACATTAACCCTTTACTACATGACTTTAGACGACCCTGAAAAAGAAGCCTTTAGAAAACATTGTGGGAAAAGGAGAAAATGCTGGTAACCAGCATTTTCTCCTTTTCTCACAATATTTTCTACCCTATCAGAGAGAAATTGCACCATTTGTGCTACATTGAAAGTGTCGCCTGCAAATGCTTTTAATTCTGATAAGGCTAAAATTTTGTCTTCTGATAAAGGGTTAAGTCTCCTTTTTCAATTACATGGCATTTCATCAATTAAAAACAAATTATGATGTTTCTCTTAACTCTTTACCAAACGACAAATTTTCGGACTGGTTAAATTGAAAGCACTTGCAGACGACAAAATAAACGTAACTCAAAAATTAAAATCAGTTTCTAGCAGGGTAGAAAACATTGTGGGAAAAGGAGAAAATTCTGGTTACCAGCATTTCTCCTTTTTCTTCAATGTTTTCAAAAGGCTTCTATCTCAGGGTCGTAACATTCAGGGATTGGTTGGTACAGGGTTAAAGTACCACCGTGACTGTTTTGGCTATTTTGGTACAAGCCTAAACTGTTACAAATCAAAGAAAAAACAAACATTTCTCAGAAATAAAAAAAAAGAAATATCGAATTCATAGTGAGAGAGGAGCATTTTGCATGTTTTAACCCTTTACCTCATAACGAAAGTCTAGACACTTCCAAATCCAAAACATTTTCAGGCTGCAAAATTACATTTGCATGAATTGGTTTGATCTGTCTCTTAAAGTTTAGAAAACATAGTGGGAAAAGTAGAAAATGCTGGTTACCAGCATTTTCTCCTTTTCCTACAATGTTTTCAAAACGTTTCATCCTCTGGGTCATTAAAACTTGTGATTGTGTTGTAAAGGGTTAAGCAAATGTTCCTTTAGTCCTGATATTTTCCAGAACTATCTATGGCTGAAAAAACAAATTTTACACTAATATGGTACATTTACTTTTCAACTGACAACATTTTAGATTCGAGCAAAAAGCAAACATTTGCAGATGATAAATGAAAGGTAGCTCAGAAGATTATTCTGGCTTTGAAGGGGAGCCAAGCCCCAGTACCTCAGTCAGCATCTTTGCCAGCCAAGTTTACGATCACTATGTGGATCTTACCTTGGCTGATTGAGTCCGATTTCGAGATTCCTGCAATGCGCCCTCTATTGGATGCTGGTTATTACTCCCCTTTACACCATGTTTCTAAAAGCAAATGAAATATCGTTTTACAAACCGCTTGCAAATACACATGAAGCGATAAGCAGACATCCACGTGGGTTTCCATGTTTTACCTATTATTTGAAAGGTAGAGACCGTGTTCTATTTTTATCAAAGATGAAATGCTACGCGCGATTTTATTCAATGCGGCTAGAGCTGGCTGCATCCAATGAAAAAGCGTATCTGGGGGTTGTAAAAATCAAGCTCAATCCGCCAAGGTAAGATCCACGTAGTGATCGTAAACTTGGCTGGTGAAGATGCTCAGTCAGTAGCATAAAGGACTTGTGAACAGAGGGTCGTGAGTTTGAACCCCGGCTCGGCCAAGTTCTTTCCAAGGATTGATGATAGTCATTCTGACAGGATTCATTCCTCTCCCACTGCTGACCATAGTTTCGGTGATGGTTATGTGGGAAAGTAGCCAGTGGCTTGGAAAGGAAATTGTGCGGAGTACTGGTAAAAGAGACTTCAGGAAAGCATGGATAGGTGAACTGGCCTCCGTGATATAACTGAAATTATGTTGAAAATGGCGTTAAACACCATACAATTAATCTATCATTTTGAAGGGGAACAAAACATTGAGGGAGCGGAAAGAAAGCTGTTTACAATCATTTTCTCCTTTTTCTACAGTGTCTTCGAAAGCTTTCTTTGTTCAGGATCATCAAAATTTGGGGTTGTTTGGTTACTCAAAAGACAATTTCTGTCTTTGAGAGGGAAGAAAACCTTGTGGGAAAAGGAGAAAATGCTGGTAACCAGCATTTTCTCCTTTTCCCACAATGTTTTCAAAAGCTTACTTGGTTCAGTTTTAAAAAAACTGTGGATTGTTTTGAAACCGGCTAACACCCAGTAAATTTAATATCAAGACATTCTTTTGCAATTACAGGAGATCAATTTTCGTTAGCACAAAGTCAGTCTGACCTAACATTACTACAAAACCAAGGTATCCCACCCATAAATCAGTACTAAAGCAATCCTTATTATAGAAACAAAGGAATTCCTTTAACCCTTTATCATACAATTCTGACCTTTAACGACCTTGAAGACAAAGACTTTGTAAAACATTGTGGGAAAAGGAGAAAATGCTGATTACCAGCATTTTCTCCTTTTCCCACGTTTTCTTCCCTTCCCTTCAGTATACGAAGTCCTTATTCCACATTTAATTTGTTGTCTGCTACTGCTCTCAATTTGGGCAAGTCTAAACTCCTGTTGTGCTGCAAAGAGTTTCTATCATCATGAATTGTCTTGTTATGATATTTTGTACAACCTGCATCTTCGCCAGCCAAGTTTAAGATCACTACGTGGATCTTACTTTGGCGGATTGAGCTTGATTTTTACAACCTCCCGATACGCCTTTTCATTGGATGCAGCCAGCTCTAGCTGCATTGAATAAAATCGCTCGTAGAATTTCATCTTTGATAAAAATAGAACACGGTCTCTACCTTTCGAATAATAGGTAAAACATGGAAACTCACGTGGATGTCTGCTTATCACTTCATGTGTATTTGTAAGCGGTTTGTAAAATGATATTTCATTTGCTTTTAGGAACATGATGTAAAGGGGAGTAATAACCAGCATCCAATAGAGGGCGCATCGCAGGAATCTCGAAATCGGGCTCAATCAGCCAAGGTATTGAGATTCACGTAGTGATCGTAAACTTGGCTCGTGAAGATATACAACCTGTGGCCTGACTAGTTACGAATACTTCTACCCACTACCTTTTGAAACAAGCCAAGCTTCCATCGGTCAGTTGGTAGTGTGATGGACTTGAGAAAAGAGATCCCTGGTTTGATTCCTGGCTAGACCAATACCTTTCCAAGATTTTTGCAGACGACAAATGGTGTTAAATTGATTATTTCTGTCTTCGACAAGGTGAAAACATTTTGTTGAAATGATATTTTCTGCAGAAAAAGACCTTTTTTGATAGGAACATTTCAGAGGTATAGTGTTTTGCATGTACTCATGGCCTTTTTGTTATTGGTCCTTAACTAAATTATACATTAACCCTTTACTACAAGACTTTCGACGACCCTGAAAAAGAGGCCTTTAGAAAACACTGTTGGAAAAGGAGAAAATGCTGGTAACCGGCATTTTCTCCTTTTCTCACAATATTTTCTACCCTATCAGAGGCTAAAATTTTGTCGTCTGATAAAGGGTTAAGTCCCTTTTTTCAATGACATGGCATTTCATCAATTAAAAACAAATTATGATTAACAATATAAATATGAAGTTTCATAGAATTCTGTGTGGTAGTTAAAGATGTACTAGTGCATAATGGAACTATATAGCAAGCCCCCTTTTTCCATGACACAGTGTTAAATTAACTCTTTACCACACAACTTGCCTGCCTTTAACGACCCCGAGAAAGAAGCCTTTTGAAAACATTGTTGGAAAAGGAGAAAATGCTGGTTACCAGCATTTTCTCCTTTTCCCACGATGTTTTCTACCCTTCTCAAGACAAATTTCTATTTTTAAGCCATACATATTTTGTTATCTGCAAATGCTTTTAATTTGGACTGGTCTATAATTTTGTTGTTAGGTAAAGAGTTAAACAAAAAAAAAAGTTCATTAGTAGACACTCATCTCTCATAAAGAACACAATATGACAATATCAATTTTTGCCCAGGATTTAACCCATTACCACACAATCCCTACTTTTGATGCCCCTGAGAAAGAAGCCTTTAGAAAAGACTGGTAACCAGCATTTTCTCCTTTTCCCACAATGTTTTCTACCCTTCACAAAACAAATTTCAAATTTTCAGTCACTTTTATTTTGTCGCCTGCAAAAGTTTTCAATTTGGACCTGTCTAAAATATTGTCGTTTGGTAATGTGTTAAAAGACATCTTTCCGGACTGAAGGGCATTAGGACCATGAGGCTGGAGATAACAACATAGGACTGTTTGGTAAGGGCGCAACCAAAAACAAATATCAATCAGCTTTCACCCAAAACTGCTGTCTAGCAATATAATAATCTCAATTACAGACTGTATTTTTTCCTCACTGCTTTATATTACTTATCTTTCATACCCATGGCTTCAAATTGGATAAGCCAGAAATTGGCCCTCCACTGATTGAGTTAATTCAATAAAAACCGTAGATTCTGTCATTTATAAATAACCATATTTCTCCTGAGTATTCCATAATTTTTTTAACCCCTACCACAAACCAGGCTGTATTACCTAGAACCATTCTAGATTGTATGTCTACAGTCAAGGAATGATGCTCATATTAAAACTACACTGAAACGAACATCTACACTGCCACTTTTAAGCTGTAATTTCCCATAGAGCTTTTCTCGCACTCACTACCTGTAAAAGGGACAGATTATTTGATTTCATTTTTTGCAGAATAATTGACCGGTCTGAAAACATACCTGAACCAAATTCTGGGGAGAATAGATTCAAGTTTTATCGCGGAAGAATTTTTTTGTCGTTCATTCAATCTACATTGTAAACTGAAAAATCAAGTTTAGGAAAACTTCATGCTTGTTTTTTCGGATTAAATTTTTTCACAGAAAATAATTTTCATGTTTTTTCTTATTGCTAACAAAAGTTCAGTATTTTATGGTCCTCTTTTTTAAATTGTTTTAGTTGATATTCACCACGCATGCGCAACCAATTAGTTTTCCGTTTTGTTGAAAAGAGAGTCCCTCTGTTTGCAAAATCGTGAATCTGTTCATCACAATACCATGGTTAACGTCCAGATGTAATCAAATGCTTTGATTTTGGTCTGGCCCACAACTTTGTCATCTGACATTATCCCTTTACCTAATAATCCCTATTTTAACGACCCTGAGAAAGGAGCCCCCTGGAAACATAGTGAGAATAGAAGAAAAAGCAGGTGACCAGCATTTTCTCCTTTTCCCACTTTGTTTTCTACTCTTCCAAAGTCAAGTTTCAGTTTTCAAGACACTTTTACTTTGTTGTCTGCAAATGCGTACAATTCGGTTAACCCTTTCCCAAATAAGCCCTGGTTTTTACGTGTCTGCAGTAAAAGTCTTTTGAAAACACTGTGGGAAAAGGAGAAATTGCTCGTAACGAGCAATTTCTCCTTTTCCCACAATGTTTTCTACCCTTTTTGAGAACTTTCTGCCATTTTCTCGAAATCTAAAATTGTCGTCTGCAAACTCTCTCAATTTGGAAGAGCCCAAAATTTGTCGTTTGGGAAAGGGTTAAGGCCAGAATTTTGTCGTTCTGTAAAGAGTTAACCCATTACCACACAATCCCTACTTTTGACGCCCCTGAGAAAAAAGCCTGTAGAAAACATTGTGGGAAAAGGAGAAAATGCTGGTAACCAGCATTTTCTCCTTTTCCCACAATGTTTCCTACCCTTTGCAAAACAAATTTCAAATTTTCAGTCACTCTTATTGTGTCGTCTGCAAATGCTTTCAGTTTGAACCAGTCTAAAATATTATCGTTTGGTAATGAGTTAACCCATTACCACACAACAAAATTTCAGACTGGTTCAAATTGCAAGCATTTGCAGACGACAAAATAAAAGTGACTGAAAAATTGAAATTTGGTCTGGGAAGGGTAGAAAACACTGTGGGAAAAGGAGAAAATGCTGGTTACCAGCATTTTCTCCTTTTCCTACAGTGTTTTCAAAAGGCTTCTTTCTCAGGGGTGTCAAAAGTAGGGATTGTGTGGTAATGGGTTAATCTTTGTGATAGTGATTTCTGGGAAGAAGGAAGAATCATGACTGTCAGTCCGTATAAATCAAATTTACCAGGGGATCGCATTTGTGCTGATCAAATTATAAAGATCTGTCATTAATATTATGACCATTCTTTCTTGGACTTCATTATTGTAATCCATTTCCCTATACACTGGTTTTAGCTCCTCAAAAGAGTCCTACGTAGCACATTGGTTGATTGATTGAGTGTTTTAACTCTTTACCAAACAACAAAATTTTAAGCCAGTAAAAATTGAATGTATTAGCCAGGCCCCTAGGAACAAGGGGGCTGGGGGGGGGGGGGCTCAGACCCCCTCCCCCCCCCCATAATTTTGAAAATCACAGTAACTAAAATATGAGTTCTTAGCGCAATGAAACAACCACACCAAAAAATCCAAAAAATCTCAGTATTTCAAAGTTAGCCCCCCCATCTTGAAATGCTTCCTAAGTGGAGCAGATAACAAAATGAAACTGAGTGAAAAATTGAAATTTGTTTTGGGGAGGGATAGAAAACAATATAGAAAACAATGTGGGAAACGGAGAAAATGCTGGTTACCAGCATTTTCTCCTTTTCCCACAATGTTTTCGAAAGCTTACTTTGTCAGGGTTGTTTAAAGTAGGGATCGTGTGGTAAAGAGTTAATATTTTCAAAATTATTTCAGTTATATCACAGTGGCAAGTGCATAAATGCATGCTTTCCTGGAGCCACTTTCACCAGAACTCCACACAATATACTTTATGAGCCTCTGGCTGCTTTCCCACATACCCATTGTCAAAACAATGGTCAGTGGTAATAGAGGAATGAATCCTGTCACATTGACTATCACCCATCTTTGCAAGCCAAGACTGACGATTCACTACATTACTCTACCCTTGGCGGATTGAGCTTGATTTTTACATTCCCCCGATACACTTTTTCATTGGATGCAGCCAGCTCTAGCTGCAACAAATGAAATCACTCGTAGCATTTCATCTTTGATAAAAATAGAACAAGGTCTCTACCTTTCGAATAGCAGGTAAACATGGAAACCTACGTGGATGTCTGCTTATCGCTTCATGTGTATTCGTAAGCGGTTTGTCAAACGATATTTCATTTGCTTTTAGAAATATGATGTAAAGGGGGGTAAAAACTAGCATCCAATAGGGGGCGCATCACAGGAATCTCGAAATCGGGCTCAATCAGCCAAGGTTAGATCCACGTAGTGATCGTAAACTTGGCTCGCGAAGATGACTGTCACCAAACCTCAGAAAGAAATTGGCCGAGCCAGGGATTGAACTGACAGCCTCTTATCTTATCTATCCACTGAGCTGCTGGGGCTCAGTGGTAAGGTCTAGGACTTGTGACCTGAAGGTCCCTCACTGGATCCACTGGGCTTTCTATTGGAGTTTCCTTGTGCAAGACACTTTATACAAGCTCTAGTATAATGCTGTACGAATCAAGGAAGTATGTATGTAACACTATGGTCAAAATGTGAAACTGCCGCCTGCCAATTTTTAGACATCGGTGGATTCTTAAAATTACGTGTCGCTGGACGATTTTTTACAAATCGGTGAGAGTGGTCATAACTGCCAGTAAAAGGCTGCCTGGCAGGTTCTGGGCAGCACCAGGCAGTTTCTTAAGTTAGAGAGGTGGAGGGGGGGGGTCATCAGGGTATCTGCCGGTGGCAGTTAGGTGACAGGTGGGCAGCTGTCAGATTTTACCTGCCACCGCCCGGAGACCTGGCAGACACTGACCATTTACACCAGACACCGGCTGGTGATTGTGCATTCAAACTGCCACCGTCAGGCACCCGCCCGATGATCTGATGGCGGCAGGCTGGTTTACATGGGATATATATAACTAGATTGCTCTCGTATCACTACAAAGTGTTCATCATTATTATCAACCACAAGATAAATAGATCTAATTCTTAAGAAATTTTTTCCTTCCAACAAGTTGCCCCCTAAAGGCAAGGGGCAGGACAAAGCACCAGCACCGAAGCACAAGAGACCAGAGCCCAACCCAGCAATACGCAAGTCTCTGAGTTGCTCTGATGCTGTTAGAATCGCCATGACGACAATTTCTTATTGTGAATAGCCTCGGATTTATATTCAGGGGCCCTGGAGTCTGCACCCAGCAGATGGCTATCCTGCCACCTACCAACACCAACAGCCACCTTCCATCTGCTTTTTAATCTCCGCCCTGCCACCAGCAGGTACTTTGAAATCGCACGGTGGCATGTTGGCAGCATAACAGTAGCAGGCCAGATGCGGGAGAGTGGCAGTTAGTTCCTACCGATCGCTTGCCGAAGATTGAAGGCCCTCGAGCCCCGTGACAACCGAGTAAAAATCACGCTGCCACCCGTCTGCCCCTTAATAGCCACCGCGCGACCACGAAATGCGCCTGGCTGGCGCCCTGACGACAGCCACAATTGGAAAATGACACAATTTTAGGCTTGTTCAAATCAAAAATATTTGCAGACGACAAAATTTGTGGAGGGTTGAAAACATTGTGGGAAAAGGAGAAAATGCTTGTTACCAGCATTTTCTCCTTTTCCCAATATGTTTTCTAAAGACTTCTTCCTCAGGGTCGTTAAAAGTCATCATTGTGTAGAAAAGGGTAAATGAACAAGACTGACTTTGACTGATATAACTGGATTAAAAAAGATTGAAAGTTTATTAATTTTGCTGTTGAATTAAAGGTGGGTATTTAGAATTTTTACATCTCACCAAATTACAAAATATATATATCACTGTGAAAATTCATGTGAAAAAATAATACAAATCATCAATAATTAATATTCATAAAATTCCAAAAAATTTTTTTTGATGGTATTCCCTTTAAAGGCTATGCAGTCTCTTAAGCTATTTTTAGATTTCGTGCCAAAAATCAATAAAGCATTGTGGGAATGTCAAGTGACTGGCACGCAACTCATAACGCTTAAATTCCCTATCATAACAAACATGTAATAATTATTTTCCATAATGGCTTCTTTGGACGCTATGTTTGAAGCTTCTTCTGTGTATTCCTGTAAGTAAATGAGCGAATTGATCATCTAAAAATAGAGTGTGTCTCCCGTTGGTGTCAACCTGGGCCATAGTAAATCTCTAATTTCTCCTGTTGTCGGATGGCTTTTGATTACTGGTTTTTTATGAATGAAAATTAAAAGGCTTTGGGAGTATAATGATGATTTTTTTGCACTTTTGTAAAATTTTCGTCCCAAAATCTGAAGGGCCACCTTTAAATCTTGACCCTTAACAACAAAACTTCAGAATTTCAGACTAATCCAAATCCAAAGCATTTGCAGACCACTAACTAAAGGTGACTCAAAAATTGAAATTCATTTTGGAAAGGGTAGAAAACATAATGGACAAAGGAGAAAATGCTGGTTACCAGCATTTTCTCCTTTTTTCCACAATGTTTTTAAAATGCTTCTTTTTCAGGGTCATTAGAAGTCTGGATTGTATGGTAAAGAGTTAAACCTCAAGAATGTCAAATAACCCGCACCAGACATTTTTAGTCGAAATATGAGACCAAAAGAATTGCCATTTTATCATTATTTTTGTATGTAAAGATTTTGCAAAGTGGACAGTGTACAACAAGGATCAGACTGCACATTTTATGCAGCCTAATCTTAATCTACACTGCCTGCAGAGGCAAATATAGTCTTGAAAGTTTATTGGGGATTGAATTGATATTTGATGTTTGTCTGTTGACAGAATAAACATCCTGACAAGATTCATTATCTGAAATCCTAGCCTCCTTTGCTCCTTGGCCTGCGTGATCTGCGGAAAAAGTTTTGGCTGATACTTAAAAAACATTGCTAGTTCACCGACGTCCCATACTTGAATGATTTTATGAACTTTTTACAAAAATAACAGAATTTTCAGTTAACTTTCTACCAAACAAAATATTTTTGAATTGGAGGAATTTGCAGAAAACAAAGCAAATGTGCTTAAACTGCTTGAAATTGTTTGTAAATGGGCAGAAAATATTGTGGGAAAAGGAGAAAATGCTGGTTACCAGCATTTTCTCCTTTTCCCACAATGTTTTCAAGAGGCTTCTTTTTCAGAGTCATTAAAAATTATGTGGCAAAGGGTTAAACGATCAAATGTGTTTTAACTCATTACCACACGAGAAAAATTTAGATTGTCCCAAATTGAAAGCATTTGCAGACGACAAAATAAAGGTGACTGAAAAATTGAAATTTGTTCTGAGAAGGGTAGAAAACACTGTGGGAAAAGGAGAAAATGTTGGTTACCAGCATTTTCTCCTTTTCCCACAGTGTTTTCAAAAGGCTTCTTTCTCAGGGGCGTCAAAAGTAGGGATTGTGTGGTAATGGGTTAAAGGTGGGTATTTAGAATTTTCGCATCCCACCAAATTAAAAAGTATATATATCATTCAAATTTATATGAAAAAAAAAAAGAAATCATCAATAATTATGAATCATAAAATTACAAAAAAAAATTTTCTTTTGATGTATTCCCTTAAAAGGCTACGTAGCCTCTTAAGCTATTTTTAGATTTCGCGCCAAAAATATAAAAAGCATTGTGGGAATAATGGCACATGACTGATGATGCTTAAATTCCATAACATAACAGACATGAAATTATTTTTCATAATATCTTCTTCAGACGCTATGTTTGAAGCTTCGTCGATGTATTTCCGGTATGTATTTGAGCAAGTTGCTCAGTGTAAAAATGGAACATGTTTCCCGTCAGTGTCGACCTGGGCCATAATAAATCTTTAATTTCTCATGTTGTCGGATGGCTTTGGACCACTGGGATTTTATGAATGAAAATTGTAAGACTTTGAGAGTATAAGGATGATTTTTTTGTACTTTTGAAAAATTTTAGTCTCAAAATCTGAAGGGCCACCTTTAAAGTCAAAACCTATAAAATATTGAATTTTTCTAAAGTCAATGTCACCACCTACAGAGCTTGTTTCAATTTCTATTGTCCTAGTTAAATATTAATCAATTCCCGTCAAGTTTCAGGTTTTAACTCATTACAAAATGACAAAAGTTTTAGACTTGTCCAAATCGAAAGCATTTGCAGACGACAAAATAAACGTGGCTGAAAATTTGAAATTTGTTTTGTGAAGGGTAGAAAACATTGTGGGAAAAGGAGAAAATGCTGGTTACCAGCATTTTCTCCTTTTCCCACAATGTTTTCAAAAGGCTACTATTCTAGATCCGTAAAAACCAGAGATTGTTTGGGAAAGGGTTAACTCATTACCAAACGACAATATTTTAGGCTTGTCCAAATCGAAAGCCTTCGCAGATGACAAATTGAAAGTAACTTAAAATTTGCAATTTGTTTTGTGAAGGGTAGAAAACATGTTGGAAAAGGAGAAAATGCTGGTTACCAGCATTTTCCCCTTTTCCCATGGTGTTTTCTAAAGGCTTCTTTCTCAGGGTCGTCAAAAGTAGGGATTGTGTGGTAATGGGTTTATTCTGAGATTTAACCATCCTGAGATGGTAAGCTTTTGAAATCATTGTGAAAAAAGGTTAAAATGCTAAAAAACCAGCATTTTCTTCTTTTCCCACAATTTTTCAAATTCCAAATGTTCATAAATCTTTCATAGACTGATCACAGCATTTCAGCCACGTTAAATTTGTTGTCTGCAAAAGATTTTTGTATGAACCATTCCAAAACACTCCTTCTAAAGCCACCAAACACTGTCCTTTTTTAACCCTGTACCACACAATCCGAAGTTTTAACAACCCTGAAGAGAAAGGCTTTTGAAAAAATTATGGGAAAAGGAGAAAATCCTAATAACAGCATTTCTCTTTTTACAAACAATGGTTCTCATACCCTCATTCCACTAGGCCCTGATCCACGGCGCTCTCACAGAGTGCCATAGATCGCCATGCAGTGCGCCAAGAACACTAACAGATCTTTAAGGGATTGCCAAGATGGCCACCAGTCTACTCCTTTGCACAAAGATCCGTGGCGCTCTGTTCAGAATGCCGTTACATCGCTACTTAATCGCTATTGAAACACAACTTGAACATATACATCGTAAATGGAGCACTATCGGATCGTTCTGGAGCACAAATGTTCCTCCAGTATGCCGGTCATTGCACTCCTATGTGATCCAATATCGGCCATTAATGATGCAGTAGTGCTCTGTTGTGACCAAGTGGCGATATGACCATGCTCCCATATGATCAAATGGCGATATGATAGCACTCTGTTTTGATCAAGTGGCGATAGGATAGCGCTCCATTATGATCAACTGGTAATATGATGGCGCTCCGATCACGCTTTTGGATGAGGATATAAAAGAGTGTCTGTCTCTAAGACCGGTAGTGCAGTAGTATAACGCCGGACTTTCAATCCTGAGGCCCGAGGTTCGATACCCGACCCAACCAGGACCTTTCTTAGACACCTTGTGTTTCCCACTCAACTAGAGGAGAACTTGTTTGGAACCCAGAGGTAGCCTCACGTGTGTTGGTGCTTTACATTGGGAATGGTAAGGAACCAGTGAGGTATATTCAAAGAAGAGCTTGGGGCTTGTACTCGGATTTACTTGTATCTGATTGTTTTTCTTTAATGGTCCGTACCATATATGCCTCGAGCACAGAGGGACCTTAATCCTACAAAGTCATCAAATCATCATTTTGCATTTGGAGACCACCTGGTGTATGTACAATAAATTCTTTAGTCAACTACAGGATGCCACCCAGGGGAAGGAGCGAACGGAGGGTCAAGCCGCGGGTTGCTAACGGAGCGAAATCAGGTCGTATAGAGAGGCTATGATAGTGACTATGTACAGTTCAATTGCCATCGGATCTCAATGGTCGTTACTTGATCTCCAGCGGAGCATCATCTGGACGTTATCTGTGCAGGAGTGTCCTCATAATCACAAATTCGACAGCGATCTGAGAAGATCTCTGGTGCTCTGTATGAAAGATCGCCGCCTATTGGAATGGGATATTACACTACTTAAGTCCTTACCATACAATCCCGACTTTTAACGACCCAGAGAAAGAGGCCTTTTGAAAACATTGTGGTAACCAGCATTTTCTCCTTTACCCACCATGTTATTTACCCTTCCCAAACCAAACTTCAATTGTTCAGTCACATTTATTTTGTCATCTGCAAATGCCTTCGATTTGGAAAGGTCTAAAATTTTCTCATCAATTTTGGCAATGAGTTAAGGCACAAATTATCATTTGCATGACAATTACTTTGTTGTCTGCAAATCTTATCAGCATGGACTAGTCCAAAAGTTTGTTTTTTGATAAAGAATAAACGAAAGACTCCTTCCACAGCCACTGGCTGCTTTCCACTGAACATTCTGACAAAAACCACTGGTTCCTAGCCAAACTATATGTCAGAACATTTCAGTAACAGCCCTGTATCCTTTTGCCAACACTGAGTTTTAACTCTTTACCACACAATCCCAACTTTTAATGTCTCTAACAAAGAAAGCTTTTGAAAACATTGTAGGAAAAGGAGAAAATGCTGGTAACCAGCATTTTCTCCTTTTCCCACAATGTTTTCTTTTCTTCCCAAAACAAAATTAAAATTTTCAGTCACTTTCATTTTGTTGTCTGTAAATGCTTTCAATTTGAACCTGTCTAAAATTTTGTCATTTGGTAAAGAGTCAACCACCCTCAGAGAGAGAAGGCTTTTAAGAATATTGTGGGAAAAGGAGAAAATGCTGGTAACCAGAAAATGGAGAAAATGAAGGTAGCCCCTACAGCCTTGGAAAATAGCTTCAATATAAGCCTAGGCATTTTTTATTGATAACTCTGTTTGACTCTTTTCCAAACGCCAGAATTTTTAGCTTTGTCCAAATTGAAAGCATTCGCAGAAACAAAATAAATATGGCTAAAAAATTTGAAACTTGACTTTAGAAGAGTAGTAAACATTGTAGGAAAAGGAAAAAATTCTGTTCACCAGCATTTTCTCCTTTTCCCACAATGTTTCAGATGGCCTCTTCCTCTGATCGTAAAAACAAGGGACTGTCTGCTAAAGGGTAAAGATTCCTGCACAAATTCCTCTTGTCTTGGTTTCTATATTTAGAAAATGAATTTAAAATGAGCAGTAAAAGAAAAGTACTTGTAATATCTGAAATGAATTTTTAAGAAATCTGGAGCTTAACAAAGGCTAGATTTTTCCACAGAGATATTGTCAATAGCTATTTTCTTCATTGCTACTTTCTCACGAAAAGCATTTTAGTTGATACATCGCGTAACAATATTTATCTTGTACAATATAGTGATGCATCCATTATCTCCCGCTAGATGGCATTCTATAAATACTCATCTATCTGATATGGGCATCCTGGGTACAAAACCGAACCACTTTCCTACGCGACAACCGTTACTTTGAATTTAAAACAAAAAAAAAGGGTTTACCCAATAAAACGCTACCTCGTGCAATTCACTCAACTATGATCACCAGTTTAGAGAAATCTGTTGCTAAAGCAGGTCTCATTTCTCCTCAAACGTATTGATATGTAAAAGCTATTTTCAACATTGCTACTTTATAGAGCGTAATATTACAGTCAGCCCGCTTTCGGGGCTAGTAGTGATGCATCATAGCAGAAAGGTATAATCTTCGAAGAATATGACATGCGCAGACAACAGTTTTGGGTTGTTTGTGTAAATACAAGTGTCACAGTCCGCATTAGAGGTTGAATCACACTGTTAAAGCATTTCAATAACAGCTCTGTATGAATTATTGATGAACCTATCTACTTTTGAAGTACTGTCTTTCCCAGACAACAAAATTATAGACCAGTTCATATTGAAGGTATTGGCAGATGTAAATTCAAATGTTGTTAAAATGATGGGTTTTTGTTCTTGAAAGGATAGAAAAATGAAAGGAAAATGAGAAAATGCTGGTTATATATCACAATGCTTTCAGTAGGCTTCTTTCTCAGGTTCATTTAAATTAGGGATTGTGGGCTAAAGGGTTAACTCTTTACAAGGCAACAAAGTTATAGACCAGTCCAAACTGAAAGTATTTGCAGACAACAATTCACCCGAAAAAATAATTAACATGCTAATATGACGGGTCTTGTCTTTGAACAGTTAGAAAACACTGTGGGGAAAAGGAGAAAATGCTGGTTTACCAGCATTTTCTCCTTTTTCCCACAATGTTTTCCGTGGGCTCCCTACAAGGGGATGTGGAAAAGGGGTGGTGTCCATGTTTCCAATCAGATACCATCAAAACTTGCTTACATTGGAACATCTCATCAATTACAACACATTTATGTCATTTGATGTCCCCAGACAGGCAGCTTTTGAACTCCTCTCTGGAAAACAAGCAATAATTACTTTTAACTCATTACCAAACGACAATATCATAGACTTGTCCAAATTATAAGCATTTGCAGACGACAAAATAAAAGTGACTGAAAATTTGAAATTTGTTTTGTGAAGGGTAGAAAACATTTGTGAGAAAAGGAGAAATGCTGGTTTCCAGCATTTTCTCCGTGTCCCACAATGTTTTCGAAAGGCTTCTCAGGGGCGTCAAAAGTAGGGATTGTGTGGTAATGGGTTAACCCTTTACTCCATAGTTACTCATTTCTACACATTGCTTGTAGGAGCCTTTGGAAAACATTGTGACAAAAGGTGAAATTGCTCGTGACGAGCAATTTCACCTTTTGTCACAATGTTTTCTATGCTATCAAAAGATGTCATATACACATAAGAAACTGCTTCACCCTTGCTGTTATTTAGGGTCAATTAGAGATATCATAGAAATGCCTTATGGGGTGAAGGGTTAACAGGTCATTGCACCTTTCTCTTTCCTCCCCCCCCCCCCCCCATCTCATGGATTGATTGACTGATTGTATGGTGTTTAACACCATTTTCAACATTATTTCAGTTATATCGTGGCAGCCAGTGCACCTATCCATACCCATGCTGTCCTTGAGTTTCTATTTCCAGAACTATGCACAATTCTCTTTCAAAGCCACTGGCTGTTTTCCCACATAAGCATCATCATTTTATATGGTCCTCATGCTTTGCACTTCCGTTTTATCTGGTACATGTCTGTTCCTCGCACGGTGATATCCGTCAAAGGACCATTTATTGTGTGGTACATATTTGGTAAATGTGCGTTTTTCCCGTTACATGTGCGGTGCTTGTGCGGTCACTGTATGACTTTCTCGCTCCACACACGGATTGCATGGGCCTCAAGCGGCAGAGGATATGGATTTTGTCACCGGATAACCATAACCAAATTCTGCATGTTTTTGTCCTTTTTCCCTCTGTCACATATCTGTTGGCCGGTATGATCAAGCCTTAACCCTTTACTCCATAGATATTCCTTTCTACGTATTGCTTGTAGGAGCCTTTTGAAAACATTGTGACAAAAGGTGAAATTGCTCGTGACGAGCAATTTCACCTTTTGTCACAATGTTTTCTATGCTATCAAAAGGTGTCATTTACACATAAGAAATGGCTTCATCCTTGCTGTTATTTAGGGTCAATTAGAGATACCATAGAAATGCCTTATGGGGTAAAGGGTTAAGAGGCACGCACATTTTACTTCAGTAATTAGTGCACGGAAACAACTCTTTCGACCTTCAATTGAAGATTAAGAAAATAAAATTTGTACATTTCAACATGAAATATTGAATGCTATTTCACTGTTACTTAAGAAATAATCTTCTTTCTATTGTGGTATATCGTTCAATTAACCACAGTTGTGAGTTATGAGGCACAATAAATAATCCACAAGAGCGATAGCCCGAGTGGGTTATTCATTTTGCCTCATAACTCACAACATGGTTTATTGAACGATATACCACGATAGAAAGAAGATTATTTTGATTCTAACTTGGCCCATTCTTAATGAAAGGAAAACAAGTTCAAACTAAGAGTAAAAATGCGGATGAAGATTATGTTCCATTGAATAACTCACTCATTGAATGACGTCACTCTACATGGATTGCCGCAGATTTTACCACGTTTTCCTTGCACCGTGTTTATAGAGCTAAAGTCGCGTGTCATGTTAGAATTCTCAATAAACTACCACTATGAGGGGACACTCCTTCATGCATGGCTGCTTTTCGATTTAACTCTTTACCAAATGACAAAATTTCAGCCCTGTCCAAATTGAAAGCATTTGTAGACAACAATTTCAGTGTGGCTCAAATGGTGCAATTATTTATTGATAGGGAAAACATTGTGGGAAAAGGAGAAAATGCTGGTTACCAGCATTTTCTCCTTTTCCCACAATGTTTTCAAAAGGCTTCTACCTAGGGTTGTGAAAAGTTGTCCTTGTGTAGTAATGGGTTAAATATAATATTTAACAACTGAGTTAGGGAGATATCTCTTTAGCTCAGTGGCTCTGGTGTTGGTCTTTTAAATCTCAAAAAAAAAGGATCTTCTCCAAATGAGTTCGAATCTCACTAGATGTGTTTATATTTCAGCTATTCATTTGTTGTTAAAGTAAGACCTGTGAAATGGAAAACAACTATTTCCACTAAAATATCATCCTGCAAACTTAGCTATAATTAAAAATGAGTATTATTGAACTACTTTCACCTTTTCATTTTTTCCATTTTTTCCTTCTTTGAATTATCATTTATAAATCTAAAACCGCTATATTCTCAATTGAAAAAAAAATATAATAATTACCTCCCTTTTTAAAAAACAATCAAAAGTATCAAAAAAAAGTTTCAAGATAGACATAAACGGAATTTTTGATCCGTTAGAAATGTGCAAAAATATTATTTCAGCATAAATCCTTATTTATCCTTATGTAACAACCAATTAGAATTTTTGCCAAATGTTCACCGGAAGTGCACTACACAGGTCTTACCTTAACTTGCATGTTGGCAAGTTATAAGGCACTGATGGGAAAGGGGGGTGGGGTTCAGCATATCATAGGCTTGCAAAGTGACACCTTATAATAAAACTGATAAATTTTGTTCTGAGAAATATGAGAAAGTACTCAAAGTACTAAAAGGAAATAAAATTTGTGTAAGATTTAATTAAGAATTAATAAAATATGAGCTGAGGTGCTAGATTTCAGTGATTGTCTGCATTGTTAAAATGAAATGTCTCTTGCAGACTGAGCTTTGCTCTGTGAAGTGGGAGTTTTATGCATCTGCAAAGAGTATTGACCCCAGTCAGCTTAACCCATTATCACACAATCCCTACTTTTGACGACCCTTAGAAAGAAGCCTCTAGAAAACATTGTAGGAAAAGGAGAAAATGCTGGTAACCAGCATTTTCTCCTTTTCCCACAATGTTTTCTAACCTTCACAAAAGAAATTTCAAATTTTCCGTTACTCTTATTTTGTCGTCTGCAAATGCTTTCGATTTGGACAAATTAACCTAAAATATTGTAGTTTGGTAGTGAGTTAAGCACTTTGTGCAGGCTGATCTTGGTCAAAGTGTTTTGTTATTGATCAATCTTCTGTGTGTCAAAAGACTATTTTACCACCTGTGTCAATATTCACCAACCATTCTTAAGAATATTCTATGTCTTCTTCTCCAAAGCTTTCAAAATTTGAAAGTAACAGAACTTCTGATTGGCTAAACCATTAGGCCAGGCCCCTAGAATAAACATCTATACATTTTTGACCAATCAAAGAGTTCTGTTTATTCATTTGTTATCAAAAAGTAGGTCAAAAGCAAGAATATTCTGTTACACCACAAAAGTGGCCAAGTTGTCCTTTTCCTACAATATTTTAACATTTATCCATATGTCAAATTTGTTTCCAGAGGTTATGAGTTCAGAGGTCAAAAGGTCACTGTTTATGAGTCTATATATTGAAAATCCACTAATGAATATGTTGCCTTATTATTACATGCTTCCATGTACAGTTCTATCCTCAACGCTTCATCACATGATCCCGTTTTAAGATCCCGGAGGAAACACCCTTTTAAAAACATTGTAGGAAAAGGAGAAAATGCTGGAAACCAGCATTTTTTCCACTTTTTTCCACATTGTTATCTACCTTACCAACGACAAATTCTGTCATTTAAGCCACAGTTGAATTGTCATCTGTAAATGCTTTCAGTTGGGACAAGTCTGCATTTGTGTTCTCTACACTAAACAACAAGATTCTAGACTAGTCCAATTTGAAAGCATGTGCAGATGACAAATTAACGGTGGCTCAAAAGGATTGAAAACAGTGTGGGAAAAGGAGAAATGCTGCTTACAGCATTTTCTCCATGTTTCACAAAGTTTTCAAAAGGCTTTTTATTCAGTGTCGTCAAAAGTCGTCATTGTGTGGTAAAGGGTTAAATAAAAGTCTTGAATACAATGAGAGCCTCCAACAGTTCTTATATACAAATAAAAACACATACAGACTATATGTTCACTTCTCTCTAAATGGGAAAATATTGTTTTGTACCAAACCCATGGAGTTAACCCCTTCCTTGGAATTTCCTGCTCTTCCAACTTGTAAGTAACTGCACGATACAATTTGGAAAGTTGTACAAATAAGTTGCAGTTTTCTTACAGGGTCCAAAGCATTGTGGGAAAAGGAGAAACTACTGGTAAGCAGGACTTTGGCATTTTCCCACCATGTTTTCAGTACTTAAATGCGGAATACAATGTCAAAAACAGTAAAAAAGAGTGATAGTTCTTTGATAGGGAAGAAAGCATTGTGGGAATAAGGAGACAATGCTAATAAACAGCATTTTCTCCTTTTCCCATAATGTTTCCAAGAGCCTTTTTCTTCCGTTCATTCAAACTCCACGCTGTTAGATTGGCTTTTTATGAAGCTGGTTTCCAGCATTTCTCCTTTTCCCACAGGGGTTTTATATCCAAAAAATCTCAACAGTATTACACAATGTTGCTATCAGATATCCCTTCAGATAGAGGGAGTGATTTTGATTTCAAATTTGAAATTATCAATTATTATCCACTAAACCCTATGTTATGGGTACTTGTGTGTCCGTGGTTGTTAGGTAAAGTGTTGGCCTCGTAACCACTAGGTCCTGAGCGGGTGTGAACTTTGGGATTTTTCATTGGCCTACACATTCATTGAGAGTACTGGTGTAGTTCCCAGGAAGCAGAATCGAGAGAGATTAGTGTAAGTGGCTAAAACTTATTTCTCAAAACAAAAAATGAAATCTGTTTCAAGCAGGGTAGAAAACATTGTGGAAAAGGAGAAAATGCTGGTTACCAGCATTTTCTCCTTTTCCCACAATGTTTTCAAAAGGCCTCTATCCCAGGGTCATAAAAACCAGGGACTGTTTGGTAAAGGTTTAACTGTCTTATCTGACAAAAATGTAAACTGACACAGCCTGCCATCAAAATGTGATGTTTCTGTTCAGTGTAATGTATATGGTGTTAAAAGGTAATAAATTATTCAGAATTCCTCTGTCATACAAGATGTGATATACCACACCTTTCCTATGGATCTCACAATAGCACTGGGCCAAAAACCAGCTGATATAGCTCAGTAGGTAAAGCGTAGGACTCGTGAACACAATGTTTCAGGTCACTACAGGTTTTGAGCTCGAATCCACGGCTGGCCAACTAAAATTACTAATAGTCCTTTGGATGAGACACTAAACCGAGGTCCTGTGTGACGGTGCTTAGATGCCGAGCACATTAAAGAACCAGGCAAAGTCTCAGTAGTTTTGACCTGTATCTTTGCACCATCCCATGTAACAACTAACCATCTTCTGGGGGCATCATTCAGATGGGCAACCAGTAGCGACGATAAATAAACGGAAATAACCAAACAACTGGGCCAAATGAGCACCCTGTATAGCTCAGTTGGTAGAGTGTGGGACTTGTGATCATGAAGGTATAGGTTCTATCCCCATGGCTCGGGCAATTTAAAATCACTAATAGTCTTTTGGATGAGACGTTAAATCAAAGTCCCGTGTGACGGTGTTATACACCAAACGCGTAAAAGAACCAAGCGAAACTTAGGATGGGTTAAGTCCTGTATCTGCACTATCCCCCATAACAATACTCACAGCCTTCAGGAGGCTTTGCCCATATGGGAAACCAGTGCCAACAATGATTAAAAGCATATTCAAGCAATACTGGTCAAAATTTTGACTGGAATTTTCCAGCAATGTTTTCTACCTAATCTGAGACTAATTTTATCCTTAGAGCCACATGGAACATGTAGGTAAAAATGCTGGGAGGAGAAGATGCTGGTAACCAGCATTTTTTCCCTTACCAGCAATATTTTCTTCCCGTTCTGGGATAAATTTTATTATTAGAGCCTTACGGAACTTGTCACATGCAAATACTTTTGATGCGGACATGTGTGGTTGTTCGGTAAAGAGTTTTATTAAAAAAAAAAAATTGAATACTTTTCAATGCTTACTCTTTTTTCTCTTTACATCCTGTATTCTCTTCTTCCTCATGTTTTCTGGAAGGTATCGCTGATCCCTATAATAATAAAACATTGAAAAAAATGTGTACAAGCATTGATTTAACCCATCACCATACTATCCCAAGTCTCAACAAGCCTGAGGTATTAATTAAGCATTTTGAAACATTGTGGAGAAAAGGAGTAAATGCTTTTCTTCTCTTTCATAAGCAAATATCATTTACTGATTCCATTATTTTATTATCGACAAAAGCTTACAGATTACAAATATGATGTTGTATAAATGTTGTAACTGTGTAAGAAAACGTAGAAAACATTGTGGAGTAAAAGGAGAAAATGCTGCTTATCAACTTCGTTACCATAATTTCTTTTACAGCCTTCTTTCTAGGATTTGTTACAGTCAAAATTATTTGTCACTACAGTGTAAGTCAATACAACATTATTGTTTCATGCATCCTGGTAGGTTATCGAAAAATATCGGTGAAACATTTTTCGATATTTCATGGTTACTCCAATACTTTGATTTAACCCATTACCAAATGACAAAATTTTACACTGGTCCAAATTGAAAGCATTTTCAGATGACAACATAAAAGTGACTGAAAATTTGAAATTCTTTTTGTGAAGGGTAAAAAACATTCTGGAAAAAGGAGAAAATGCTGGTTACCAGCATTTTCTCCTTTTTCCACAATGTTTTCAAAAGGCTTCTTTCACAGGGTCATTAAAAGTCGGGATTGTGTGGTAAAGAGTTAAGGCGGAAACAGTTGTTTCCAAGCACAAGTTACCTAGGTAAAATGCGTATGCCTCACAAGAAGATGGAAATACGATGTAACCTACCTTACATTTCTCACGCTTGACGTAATATTGTAAGCATTTCTATGCTGAGGGGGTATATCACAGGGAATAACCCAAAAGAATTGTTCTTGATTTAGAAAGGGTTAAAAGCATAAAATAAATAGAATATTTAGTTTTTTTTCCATGAAACATCATCGGTAATGCGCCACTCCTGAAAACATTACCAATGACGTTCATTCGATGAAATAAATTTTGCTCTTTCAGCGTAAATAGAGGATATTTGTTTTTTTTCGGTGTAAGATCAAAATTTATTTCATCGAGTGGACACCATCGGTAATATTTTCATGAATGGCACAGCCATGAGTGAAAATATTACCAATGGTGTTCACGAGATGAAATAAATTTCGATCTTTGACCGAAAAAAACCCCAAATATTCTATTTATTTTATGCTTTTAACCCTTTCTGGGAGGAGCTTTATCAAAATTCAGTACAGTTCTTTTCCCTTATTCCCTGTGGCGTACCCCTCCCGCATAGCAACGTTACGTCAAGCGCGAGAAATGTAAGGTATATGACGTCATATTTCCCATCTGGTTGTTAGGCACGCGCAATTTACCTAGGCAACAAGAACGTGAAAATCGGTATTTTCACTGGTGGTACCAGTGTAAGATCAATTAATATTTTCACTGCCATTTCTCGATATCCTACCGGAAAGCATGAAATAAAAAGCAAATATCCTCTGTGTATATCAATTGAAATTTTTCATACAAAATCCCACAAACTTTACTGTTGGCACCAAATAAACTAACCAAACAAACGCAGTCCAGCAATAAAACCAGAATACAGACACTTTCAAGGTAACTGGTGTGTATAGTGTCTCAGTGCAGTATATAGCACAGATCAAAGATCAGACTACATATATAAGAATGGACATTTTTTGCAGTCTGTTCTTCATCAACAGTGGCTGCATTGGCAACTACAGTCATTAAATTCTGACTTTTAAAGGTGGCCCTTCAGATTTTGGGACGAAAATTTTACAAAAATACAAAAAATTCATCCTTATACTCCCAAAGCCTAATAAATTTTCATTCATTAAACCCCAGTAGTCGAAAACCATCCGACAACTAGATAAATTAGAGATTTACTACAGTCCAGGTCGACACCGAAGGAAAACACGGTCTATTTTTACATGAGCAACTCGCTCATTTACGTACCAAAAATATACGGAGGAAGCTTCAAACATATCATCCGAAGTTCTGGACATTATGGAAAATAATTACATGTTTGTTATGTTATGGAATTTAATAGTCATTAGTCACGTGCAAGTCACTTAACATTCCCACAATGCTTTTTTGATTTTGGCGGGAAATCTAAAAATAGCTTAAGAGGCTACGTAGACTTTTAAGGGAATACCACCAAAAACATTTTTTGTGTAATCTTATGATTCTTACTTACTGATGATTTGTATTGTTTTTTCATATAAATTTCATTGACATATATATTTTTTAATTTGGTGTGATGTGAAAATTCTAAAAACCCACCTTTAACCCCTTACCACACAATCCCGAATTTTAAAAACCCTGAGAAAGAAGTCTTTCGAAAACATTGTGGTAAGCAGCATTTTCTCTGTTTCCCACAATGTTTTCTACCCTCCTCAAAACAAATTTAAAATTTTTCGGACATTTTTATTTTGTTGTTTGCAAGCTCTATCAATGTGGACAGGTCTTAAATTTTGTCGCTTGGTATAGAGTTAATGACCCTGAATAAGGAGACTTTTAAAAAACATTTCCGGAGAAGGAGAAACATTGTTACAGTAATTTCTCCTTTTCCCTCAATGTTTCTATGCTCTTAAAAAAAGCAACAAATTCTGGAAACTTCAGAGTTGACAACAGCTGCATAATTATGACAACTTAAAAATTGATATAAATGAAGTTAAGTTCTTTAACCCATTACCACACAATCCCTACTTTTGACACCCCTCAGAAAGAAGCCTTTAGAAAACATTGTGGGAAAAGGAGAAAATGCTGGTAACCAGCATTTTCTCCTTTTCCCACAATGTTTTCTACCCTTCACAAAACAAATTTCACATTTTCAGTCACTTTTATTTTGTCGTCTGCAAATGCTTTCAATTTGGACCAGTCTAAAATATTGTCGTTTGGTAATGGGTTAAAAGCATAATGAGACTATGCTGCTTACCTGTTTTTTAACCCATTACCACACAATCCCTACTTTTGACGCCCCTGAGAAAGAAGCCTTTTGAAAACCCTGTGAGAAAAGAAGAAAATGCTGGAAACCAGCATTTTCTCCTTTTCCCACAGTGTTTTCTACCCTTCCCAGAGCAAATTTCAATTTTTCAGTCACATTTATTTTGTCGTCTGCAAATGCTTTCAATATGGACCAGTCTGAATTTTTCTTGTGTGGTAATGGGTTAACCCATTACAAGATCACTAAATTTTATCCTTGTCCAACTTGAAAGCTAGAGGAGACTACAATATCAGTGTGGCCAGGATGGTGGAACTATTCTTTAACTCATTACCAAACGACAATATTTTAGGCTTGTCCAAATCGAAAGCATTTTCAGACGACAAAATAAAAGTGACTGAAAATTTGAAAATTGTTTTGTGAAGAGTAGAAAGCGTTGTGGGAAAAGGGGAAAATGCTGGTTACCAGCATTTGTTACTTTTCCCACAATGTTTTCTAAAGGCTTCTTTCTCAGGGTCATCAAAAGTAGGGATTGTGTGGTAATGGGTTAATAGGAATTTTCTCCTTTTCCCACAATTTTTTTTTAAAAGGCCTTCTTCTGAGGGCCGTTAAATCTCGGGATTGTGTGGTAAAGGGTTAAACCTTTTCCCACCATGTTTTAAAAAATCTTCATCTCATGAGTTGTTACAACGCAAGATTATTTAGATGAAGGCGAAGTTTACTTACAAAAAATAGATTACCGTGGCTACTGCCAGGCCAAGTATAAGACACACTGTACAAATAATGATCCATCTGGTCTGTTCCTCTGAAGTATAATAAAACAATGATTTAACCCTTTACCACACAATCCAAAGTTTCTCTTTTTCCAGGTAGGAAGCCTTCTGAAAACACTGTGGGAAAAGGAGAAAATCTAGCGCCTCGGTTTATTGTTGACCAACATTTTCTCCTTTTTCCACATTGTTTTCTGTCTTGCGTCAGACAAAAATGTTTTCTGCAAAGACTATCAATTTAGCTGAGTCTAAAATTTGTCACTTGGTTGTTGTCTGCACATGTCATATTCTTCGTAGATTTGACCTGTCACTCACCTCAATATTTGTGAGATTGTAGTAATATGCGCCATAAAGTAGCAATGGAGAAAATGACTTATATCAATATGTTTGAGGAAAAATCAGGCCTCCAGGTTTCTCTAAACTGCTGATCATAACTGAATGACTCATACCAGTTTGAAATTCAAAGTAACGGTTGACACATAGAAAAGTAGTCCTGTTTTGTACAGAGGATGCCCAAGTTATATAGATGATTATTTGTAGAATGCCATCTAGCAGGAGATAATGGTCCCTTGGTAAAGCTTTACTCCATAAATACTCATTTCTATGCATTGCTTGTAGGAGCATTTGGAAAACATTGTGGCAAAAGGTGAAATTGCTCGTGACGAGCAATTTCACTTTTTGCCAAAATGTTTTCTACAGTATCAAAAGGTGTCATATACGCATTAGAAATGGTTTCATCCTTGCTGTTATTTAGGGTCAATTAGAGATACCATAGAAATGTCTTATGGGGTAAAGGGTTTTTAAAACCATACCATGAATATATCAAGTACCTGATGACTCTAACTGTTGAGCCAAATCTTGACTTTCACTGATACCATCAGATGTTGTGTTTGAGTCTGTCATGGTTTTCTCCTTGATTTAGAAGCTGTTCTGTGCTGAATCATGCCTCTTTACCTGCAAAAATACCGATTTATGAAACTATGCTTGAATTTACAAGTTTGTTTCAGAATGGATTCATTCTTTCGTAGTACAAAAAAACTAGTTATGTAATTTAAGTGTTGGACTTCGAATATGAAAATCTTGCATTAAGAGTTTTAAAAGGAAGAAAAAAGCTGGTGTGACAATGCTGTAACTCTTTAACACACAATCTTAACTTTTAACGATCCTGAGAACTAGCATTTTCACCTTTTTCCAACATATTTTCTAATGTTACCCTTCACGAAACAAATTCCAACTTTTCAGCCACTTCTATTTTGTCGTCTGCAAATGCCTTCAATTTGGACTAGTCCAAAATTTTGTCATATGGTAAAGAGTTAAAAGCTTGTGCAACTTTTGAATGTTAAGTCTTTACAAGATAATGTAGACCCTTAGCAACCCCGGGAAGGTGGCCTTTGAAAACATTGTGGGAAAAGAAGAAAATGCTGGTAACCAGCATTTTCTTCTTTTCCCACATTGTTCTTAACCCTGCTGAAGAAAAGTTGCCCCCTTTGAACTACAATGAAATTGTCGTCTGCTTATGCTATTAATTTGAAAAAGACTAAACTTTTGTCGTCTGGTAAAGGTTTAACCCTTATTCTGCTAAATAATTTAGATGAAGTTTTTTATTCGACTGCAAAAATTCCAACTATTGCTATTTCAAGGTCATTTGCTGAAACAATAATATCTTCTTATTGGACTGTGTAGATCTAAGATCAAACTGCATGCTATGTGCAGTCTGATCTTGATCTCCGCTAGAGGTCAGTGAGTAGCACTTAGCAACCCAACGCTTATTAACTCATTACCAAACGACAAAATTTTAGGTTTGTCCGAATCGAAAGCATTTGCATACGACAAAATAAAAGTGACTGAAAATTTGAAATTTGTTTTGTGAAGGGTAGAAAACATTGTGGGAAAAGGAGAAAATGCTGTACATCAAAAGTAGGGATTGTTTGGTAATGGGTTAAATGAATGTATGCAGTTTCTTCTAATGATTAGGCTGATTCCTTTAGCAATTATTACATGTATGGTAAGTGATAGATAATCAATTTTACATGTAAAGATAATTATGTTAAATACTCGAAGTGTTTTGATCTCATTCGTAGTTGATTGGTTTGTCAGTCCTGAAACTTTCATCTTTCTCAGACTTTAGGTAGATCGAGACATAGATAGTCTCTTTGCAACAAGGCTAAGTGTAGTTGCTCTGCTGCTATCTACCAAAATTGTCTGTTTATAACCTGAATTTTTGAAAATATCGGAGATCCTGAAAACTTCTGCATTTCCTCCTTTTTGAAGAGTCACCAGCCATTCGGCAAACCTCGGATTAACTGTAATCTGGTACCCCCCCAGTGCTTCAACGTAGTGGTAGGGGCAGTCAATCCATTGATTTTAGGTTAGATTTCGTAAAGTACGGAATAAACCCAATCGCTTGCGGATCACTCACATTCATGTATGGTGAGATTAACGAAAGACAACTCTGCTCGGAGATTGGAATAGACAGAGTTGCGACGACTGCTACATGTTTCTGTTTGGAGTTGTCTACGCATGACGTCATGTTTCCTTGGTATTTTGAAAAATGCCGCCAAAGATACTGGTTCTTCGTCGAAATACAGTAAAGGGAAATAACCCGTACAGGTAACCCAATTTTCAACTAAACGGCGTTATTGCCCTTATTTACAGATCGCGATTGAAACATGGAGTAACAAACTTTGAAAGCCAATAAAGACAGTGCAAATTACTTAAAATTTTGAGAGCTCCAGATAGATGGAATGATTCTGATTTTTTGAAGATAGATCTATTAATTATTCCCATCTAAAACCAATGTTTTGGATACTTATTTGAATCGTCTCGTCAAGACGATTCTAAAAACTACCCATAACATGTGTTTAGACGAGAAATGATGGATTTAGAATGCCATCACCCTCTCATCTAGAGCCCTGATTAATGGAAGGCTTAAAGGCACCTTCATTTAACCCATTACCACACAATCCCTACTTTTGATGCCCCTGAAAAAGAAGCCTTTAGGAAACATTGTGGGAAAAGGAGAAAATGCTGGTAACCAGCATTTTCTCCTTTTCCCACAATGTTTTCAACCCTTCCCAAACCAAATTTCAATTTTTCAGTCAAATTAATTTTGTCGTCTGCAAATGCTTTCAACTTGGACCAGTCTAAAATTTTGTCGTTTGGTAATGAGTTAAACCAAGAGGAAAGCTTTAAAGCTTTTTGCCACGCTCTGGCAAATAGGGGTTTTAATGCGTCTTTGTAATGCACGATACCAAGCAACTTACCATTTAACTCATTACCAAACGACAATATTTAAGGCTTGTCCAAATCGAAAGCATTTGCAGACGACAAAATAAAAGTGACTGAAAATTTGAAATTTGTTTTGTGAAGGGTAGAAAACATTGTGGGAGACTGAGACAATACTGGTTACTAGCATTTTCTCCTTTTTCCACGATGTTTTCTAAAGACTTCTTTTTCATGGACAACAAATAAAATGTGATTCATTGAACCACTTAATCCTTTCCCAACCAATCACTTGTTTTTCACGACCCTGAGATATGAGCCTTTAGAAAACATTGTTGGAAAAGGGGAAATGCTGGTAACCAGCATTTTCTCCTTTTCCCACAATGTTATCTATCCTGCTGGAAACAAATTTCAATTTCTGAGTTACATTTATGTTGTCGTCTGCAAGTGATTTCAATTTGGACCAGTCCAAAATTTTGTCGTTTGGTGAAGGGTTAAACGCATTTTCTATGTAGATGCATTACGCCTCTTTTTCTCACAGGGCATGGCTCTTAAATATTGTGTATAGTGACCGCTAAAAAGTGTTACGTAACATGTGATAAAAGTCTGTAATTATCATTAATTCGAAGATGTTTACCTTTAAACAGAGAGATAGTAGTTCACGAAATGCATAGGGCCTAAAAAAAAAAAGAGTTTGTTTCGGGTCACCCGACCCTACCTGGAGATTTTGCCCCGACCCTATTTTTTTTTTCTTCCGATAAGACAAAATCGGCCTTTTATCATACTGTGTCACAGAACACATCTGTCATGTACTACTACATATATACAGTGTTAAAATTCATTATTGAAGATGAGAAGATGTTTTAATTCATTATTAAAGATGAAAAGATAGTTTGAAGATCCTCTGATCGGACGGTGCCACGCTGATCATTGTAGTGTCATGGGTTTTCGCGTTTTTTCGGCGATCTATTTTTTTCGTGACAATTAAGTATTTGAGTAAATATTACTACATGATTTGACATCAGTTTGTCATTTTGAATAGCAGATAACTTGAAAATATGTCACTTTACACTAGATAAGAGGATTAACACCGTTGTTACCCTGTCATAAATGACTCTCCAGTTTCATGATCATGTGCGTGTCGTTCGCATTTTATACTGACGTGTTTACGTGTTTAGCCCGTATTTCTGCTGGATGCACGAAAGCTAGGTTATATGAAGCTCTAGACCATAAATTCAGATACTTTGCAGCGTCAAAGACATGATATTTCAATTTTCCAGCGCCAAAACCCGCACAATTGTCATCTTCGGAAGACCGTTGCCGATCTGCGATTACCGATTTGTAAAGAACAAAGACAATTTAAACTGAGCCATCTTTCGCTAGCAAATACTCAAATTGCAGCCAGGATTCGTCCGCTAAACCTAACGACCTTGTTATTGCTTTATTTTATTTTACTATCCTAGTGACAAAAATGTTACAGGCGATCAAAACACAGTATCAACTTTTTGGGCACGAACATAATAATATATGATCTCCTTAGAACGTTCCGAATTGGCATCTATATTTAAAACGGGGAAAACCCTAAGCTAGAGTGAGTAACTGTCAACATTTCGCTGCAAATCATTCCCCAAATTGCAAAGTTTTATAAATTTCATTGTTATTAGGGCTGGGTTTTTTTTACGTTCATGTACGTACAGCAGAGGCAATGAAAAACTGTGTAAAATTTTCTTATTTTATACGTGAACCACAAACATTTATACGTGATTGCACACACTCTGCACACGACGTAAATGTATCGCCAAGTATCGATACGATGAGTAAGAATTGCGATATACTATCGCCAGCAAAAATATCACGATGTTCTGATGTATCGATGATATCGCCCCAGCACTAACTTTTACTATGATTTTCACTTTTCTTAATCGATTGAGAAATTCTGGAATCGACTGTAGTCGGTTCTTGAACTAGCTCGGTCCCAAAACTTGAAATCTGGTTTTTAGCGCTTGGTTTTGTGACTAATATCAATCAAATTTTGGATTCAACATAGTGGATAAATAACACGAAAATTGGCTGGTAAAAAGACAAATAAATTTTTGTCCACGGATGTCTTGACGAATCGGCAAGCTTCTCATTTGATCCCTGTCCCCGGGTTTTAAAATTTGGAATTTTGAAATGATCTTTGACGCTGAAAAATATCTGCCTAAATGTCAATCTGACTCCTGAAATTATCGTCTAGAGCTTCATTTAACCTAGCTTGCACGCCACCGGTAGAATATGGGCTAAACACGATCAGTATAAAATGCGAAGGACACGCGGACGATGAATGAAGCTGGCGAGTCATTTATGACAAAGTAACAAAGGCGTTAATCCTCTTATCTAGTGTAAAGTGACGGATTTTAAGGTTACCTAATATTCAAACTGACTTAATGATGTCAAATCATGTAGTAATACTTTTCCAAAAATTGATTGTCACAAAAAAAATAGATCGACAAAAAAACGTGAAAACCCATGACACTACCGTGATCAGCGTGGCATCGTCCGATCAGATAGACTTCAAACTATCTTCTCATATTTAATAATTAATTCAAACAGTGAATTTACACAAATCTCTGATTAAAACAATAAGTGGAAGCTAAAATTCTGTTCATGAGTGAAAAAAAATGTTTCATGAAATGAAAATAATAGATCTATAGCAGACGGGGGGAGGGGGGTAGAAAGGGTCGTCTGCAAATGCTTGAAATATGTCTGCTTCATTCTAACTTGATTGGAATTAAAAATATATGGAACAAAATAACAAAATGAATGATATTGAATAAAGCAGAACATTTAATGTCAAAGTGTGTCTGATCTATATGAAATTGAGGGGCAGCAGCACTCCTCCCAATTTTCTTGACGGATTTGGATAAAATTTCACAATGTTTCTCATCTCTTCTTCTTTGTGACCTAACACATATTGTCAAGGTTATGAGGTTTGCAATTCATAGCTGCGTCATGAAAAAAGGGGGCTTCATGTTATATTTCATTTTTCACCAATATTTCTAATTTATACTGGACAGTGGACAAATAGGGTCGTCCGCAAATGCTTGAAATGTCTGATTCTTCTTAAGTTGATTGGAAATTAAAATATAAGGAACAAAATAACAAAATGAATGCTATTGAATTAAGCAAAACATTTAATGTCTTTGTGACCTAGCACATATTGTCAAGGTTTTTAAGTTTGCAATTCATATCATGGAAAAGGGGGGCTTCACGTTATATTTCATTTTTCACTGATACTTGAATTATATTTCTAATTAATATTGGACATATCTGAACGGATTTGGATGAAATTTTCTCAGATCATGTGACCTAGCACATACTGTCAAGGTTTTATAATTTATAACACTGTCATGGAAAAAGGGGGCTTCATGTAAAATTTAAATTGCATCTGTCCTTTCTTACGTCCATTTCTTGTGAACGCAACTCCTCTCACATTTCTAGACGGATTTGGATGAAATTTTCACAGAATGTTTCGCATCATGTGACCCAGCGCAGATTGTCAAGGATGTGTGTGTCATGGATAAAGGGGTCTTCATTTTATATTTAATTTTTACCAATCTCTCTAATTACTGGGCGTATCTCAACAGATATGGGTGATATCTCACAGATTGTTGGACCTTGTGCATATTGTCAGGGTTTTAGAATTTATTGCTGTGTCATTGAAAAGGGGGGGTGCTTCATGTCAAATGTAAATTTTCATCTTTGTACCTCAAGCTACTGGACAAAATTTCATGAAACTCCCATGTTTTTATTGCTTAATCAAAGCCAATGACCATTGAGTCTGTTGTGCATGCGTCTGTCCATCCATCAGACCATCCGTAAACCTTTTAGATTATAAGTAGCACAGCATATCCATTGAGCTACCCCGGCAGGTGCTAGAAATTCCAACACTTTAGTCTCTTAAAGCTAGCTGCTTGAAATAGCAGCTTGTGGTGGTGTATATTGTGATAACAGCACTCTTGTTTCACTTTTTAACTCTAAAAGACAACAAAAGTGGACACTTGTAATTTTACAGTTGTGTCAGGAATGTGTGTTCTAGATAAAAAAAGAAACATGCACATCCTTTGTTAACCCAACTTTTCTACAGTTAAATCAGTAAGTTATATAGTCCTTTAAAGTGTTCAGGAGGGGGTGGGTATTAAACATAAAAACAAATGAAACATTCTAGTATTTATCAGTCTATTTAGAAACTTGCAAATAAATATTTTAACTTTTTCAGGTGTTTTAGTTTTTTACCACACAATCCACACTTTTAACAACCTTTAAAAAAAACTTTTGAAAACATTTTTTTTGAAAACATTGAGGGAAAAGGAGAAAATGGTATAAATCAACATTTTCTTTGTTTGCTATAATGTTTTCTACCCATCCCAAAACAAATTTCAGTTTGTGAGTAACATTTGTTTTGTTTTCTGCAAATACTTCTAAAAATTTCAATTAAGAAAAGAGTTAAACAAAAGTTGACAGCATTTAATGGGGGAGGGGGTGGGGGAAGGGGGAGTGGGGAAAAGATGCAAATATAGAAGTATTATAAGTATTACATAAATGAACATAGAATTTGACCAGTTAACACACAATAAGAAAATTAGTGAGAGACTTGAGGTCTTTTGAACACATAATGAGAAATGGACTCAGAGCTAGTAGCTACCATTTTTTCTGTTTTCCTTAAGGTTTTTTCCATTTTCAAAAGCAAATACCACCTTTTGATCCTTATTAAATATGTTTTCTACAAATGCTTAGGTTCGGGCAAGTTTACATTTTTAAATGTTGTTACGATTTTAAGCGCTTTCAAAATGATTCGGTGGGAGGGGGGGTGTTAAAAAAAAAAAAAGCAATAAAAAAAAAAAATTTCGCCCCTACCCTACCTAACATTTTTGGAGACGTTACCCTAAACAAACCATTTTTTTTTTTACGCCTAGTCCTTAATTTGATAAAATGAAAAATAAAGTATTGATGTTTTAAACAGAACTATAATCAAAAACAATCTTGACTTACCAGATAAACAGGTTCCTATAGTTCGTGGCCACAATAGAAGTCACAGTCATTTTGTATATATTTAACCCTTTACCATTGAAGTTGAAGTCTTTTGAAAACATCGTAGGAAAAGGAGAAAATGCTGGTAACCAGCATTTTCTCCTTTCCCCACAATGTTTTACATCTTTCAGTCCTTTGAGTTACAATGAATTTGTCGTCTGCAAATGCATGCAATTTAGACCAGTCTAAAATTTTGTCCTTTGGTTTAAGAGTATTAGTAAGAGTCAAACTGACTTCTATTTAAAGACAGAGGGAGAAAAATGAGGACTTGTAATGCCCTAGAGTGTATTGTCAACTTTCTCTCAAGTGGAACAGTCGGACCACGACTAATCGTTTCTTGCAGACGGATTTCTTCCCCCCCCCTTTCATTACAGCACATATTGCCATATTGTCACTTCAAACCTGTACTAACGACAAAATTTTAGACTGGTCCGAATTTCAAAGAATCTATAGACGACAATTTGAATGCACACGTGATTAGCCCCCTTTTCTGCCCCTATAAAAGCCTTTACCGCACAATCCAAACTTTTGACTAGATCTACGGAAGAACATGTATTTTGAAAACATTGTGAGAAAGGGAGAAAATGCTGGTGACCAGCACAAAATGCTGGTAACCAGCACTTTCTCCTTTTCCAACTATGTTTTCTTGCCTATCGAAGACAACGATCATTAATTGAGCTATGTTTATTTTGTCGTCACTATTGGGCCGATTCCGTACCTACATCTGACCGGGGGATTTGATGGCTCCCATCACCCGAGGTATACCGAATTCCGCCGGATAACACAATTTATCCTTTCTCCGATTTGATTGGTCACTTTCTAGGGGTCAAGCACGTGAAAACATGCGCTTAAATAATACTAAGATAGTGAAAATATGGTGACAAAACAGTGAAAAATTCTTCATTCACAGGAAGAAGTGCCAAAGAGCAAGAGTGGGAAAATACCTGAGACGAAAACAACAACATTAACAAGGACGGAAGGAACTTGTTTTGTGTCGTTTGGACGATTAGATGCTGTGATTGGACGTTAGACGATGTAAGTCCCTTTAACTCTTTACCAAACGACAAATTTTTAGACTGGTCCGAACTGAAAGTATTTGCAGACGACAAAATAACTGTGACTAAATAATTGAAATTTGTTGAAGGGAGGGAAGAAAACATTGTGGGAAAAGGAGAAAATGCTGGTAACCAGCATTTTCTCCTTTTCTCACAATGTTTTCAAAAGGCTTCTTTCACAGGGTGTTAAAAGTCGGGATTGTGTGGTAAAGGGTTCAGAGCTGCACGTGTTATCCGTTATCTGCCTAAAGATGACCATTTGCAGATGATCAGCATTTTCTCCTTTTCCAAGAGTTTTCTTTCTATCTTTTAAAAGCAAACAGATACAAGGGTAACAACCTACGTCACAGGAAGTGATATCGGACCTGCGCATTTTCGTAACTTGTATTGAAAAGTAAGTACGATATGAAGATGGAATGAGGCTAGCTTGGGTGGATACAAACGGACTACAAACACTCTCATGTATTTATCAAAGACATTAGATGAATACATTTAATATTCTGATGTTTTAGACAGGAAGCAGATGTCTATATGCACAAACACTTTGACCAAATATAAAAAAGTGATTGGGTTTTAATAGTTGGTCGAAGTCTATTCCATTATTATAACAACAAAAGCTTTGACAAAAAAACAAAGTCCCTAGGCATTGTGCGCTTTGGAGCTCTAAAAACTTTTTTTCAGATCATTTAAAGGAACGATTACAAAAAAAAAACAGTCTTACCAAACATGCACACTGACTTTATAACAAGGGTCCGATATCACTACCTGTGACGTCACACTGACGTACGTTGTGAGGGGTGAGATAGATGTGTATTTGCAGAATGCCATCTGGCGGGAGATAATGAACTCTATGGCAGAATAATGGCATGGTCTAGAATATCTCAGCGACCCAGAACGGGGTAGATCAAGATAAGATCGCACATTTGGCGTAGTATGAATTTTACGTAAGCTTATGTACCGCAATAGGCAACTTAATCGCTCACCAGACGACAAAAGTTTAGCCACTTGTCCAAATTGAAAGCATTTGCAGACGACAATTTTTGTGTGGTGCAAATGCTGTAATTTTTCCTTTGATAGAGTAGAAAACATTGTGGGGAAAGGAGAAAATGCTGGTTACCAGCATTTTCTCCTTTCCCCACAATGTTTTCAAAAGGCTTCTTTCTCAGGGTCATTAAAAGTTCAGGACTGTGTGGTAAAGGGTTTTAAGTTTTGACAGGTGTTTTTACCCTGTATCGCACGATCCCGACTTTTAAAGACCCTAGAGATAGAGAGACTTTGAGAACATTGTGGGAGAATGAGAATAATCACCCCTCACAACGTACGTCAGTGTGACGTCACAGGTAGTAATATCGGACCCTTGTTATAAAAGTCAGTGTGCATGTTTGGTAAGACTGTTTTTTTTGTAATCGTTCCTTTAAATGATCTGAAAAAGTCTTTAGACCTCCAAAGTGTACAATGCCTAGGGACTTTGTGTTTTGTCAAAGCTTTTGTTAACTACTTATAATAATGGAATAGACTTTGACCAACTATTAAAACCCAATCACTTTTTTATATTTGGTCAAAGTGTTTGTGCATATAGACATCTGCTTCCTGTCTAAAACATCAGAATATTAAATGTATTCATCTAATATCTTTGATAAATACATGAGAGTCTTTGTAGTCCGTTTGTATCCACCCAAGCTAGCCTCATTCTATCTTCATATCGTACTTACTTTTCAATATAAGTTACGAAAATGCGCAGATCCGATATCACTTCCTGTGACGTAGGTTGTTACCCTTGAATAATGCTGGTAAAGAATTAAGGGTGAAAAATCCATTTCAGAAGATTCTGCATTCAAAGGAACTTGCGGTACATAAAGGAAAAGGTAAACGAGGCAATTAAGTATGAAATGTGAAGAACGGGTTATCTCCCTTGAGTAATTTGAAAGAAGTTTGACTTCGTTGGTAGGCTTGTTGTGCAAGGTTTAATCCATTACTACACAATCCCACATTTGTCGAGCATGAGAAAGAAGCCTGCAGAAAACATTGTGGGAATAGGAGAAAATGCTGATAGTCAGCATTTTCTCCTTTTCCCATATTGTTTTTTACCCTTCACTAAACTAATTTCAAATTTTCAGTTACTTTTATTTTGTCGTCTATAAATGCATTTGATTTGGACAAATCTAAAATTTTTGCCGTTTGGTTATAAGTTAATGCTGCTTTCAGCATTATTTCAGTATCTAGGTGCTTTGAATTTTGGATCAGTCTAAAATTGTGTCGTTTGGTAAAGAGTTAAAAGGGTTAAACATTTGGAAGGACATAACAAAGATGGTATTTTTCTGAAAGTGCAGATCAAGACCAGAGCGTTAATAACGTGCTGTCTGATCTTGAACGTACCAGTGTAATCTTTTTTGTCCAATGGTTGCAATTTAGAAATTCTTTCTGAATTGATTGATTGATTGATTGTATGATGTTTAACGCCGTTTTCAACATTTTCTCGGTTATATCGTGGCTATCAGTGCACCTATCCATCCATGCTTTCCAGGAGTCCCTTTTACCAGAACTTTGCACAATTTTCTTTCCAAGCCACTGGCTGCTTTCCCACTTAATTATCATAGAAACAATGGTCAGCGGTGGGAGAGCAATAAATCCGATCGCAGTGACTTTCACCAGTCCTCGGAAAGAAATTGGTCAAACCAGGGATCGAACTCACGACCCCTTGTTCTCAAGTCATGCAAGCTACCATCTACCAGCGTTTTAGTTGTAAAGCGGCATTGTACGATAATATCGCCCGATTCGACGAGTTAATGGAAACGGCTGACTGAAGCCTCCGAACTATGTTTACAAAGTCGACCCTTTTCTTGTGCGCAAAGTACAGCCCACCTAACCCTTTGGTTGCTAAGCGCAACTAGCTGACCTGTTGCGGACTGTGTAGATCAAGATCAGACTGCACAGAACGTGCAGTCTGATCTTGGATCCACACCGTCCGATGAGGAGATATTATTCCCCAAAACATAACTTTGGAACAGGAATGTTTGCGTATCGATATAGAACTGAAAATTTAATTTTAGTTATTTGGCAGGATAAGGGTTAACCCATTACCTAACGACAATATTTTAGACTGGTCCAAATTGAAAGCATTTGCAGACGACAAAATAAAAGTGATTGATAATTTGAAATTTGTTTTTCTGAAGGGTAGAAAACATTGTTGGAAAAGGAGAAAATGCTGGTTACCAGCATTTTCTCCTTTTCCCATAATGTTTTCTAAAGGCTTTTTTCTCAGGGGCATCAAAAGTAGGGATTGAGTGGTAATGGGTTAATTAAACCTGGAGCCATTTCTATCTTATTGGCTGGATTTAAAGAGCGAATGCTACAGATCCAATTCAGGTTAGGGTTAATCAGCATTTTCTCCTTTTCCCACAATGTTTTCTAAAGGCTTCTTTCTCAGGGGCGTCAAAAGTAGGGATTGCGTGGTAATGGGTTAAACCTGGAGCCATTTCTATCTTATTGGCTGGATTTAAAGAGCGAATGCTACAGATCCAATTCAGGTTTATTTAGATCTGTGTAGTCTATTACAGCCCCCGTTTTCGCCCACAACGCTGAAAGTGCAACAGCACGAAGCAATGCATTATTAATTTATTCTTTTTTAATGCAATAAAATACCAAAGCACTTTGAAGCGGTTTATCTAATTTGCATATGTACGGAATCCTATAGAACATACCTAAAGCATAGTTATACCAAATAAAGGGGGATTTCACCGCAAAACCCAAGAGAAATTTTGAGAAATATTCTGACCAAAACCACATTTAAAAAAAAATCAACAACAAAGGGGTGGTTAGTGATTGTAAAATACGTTAATCCTTTACCTTAAAGTCTTGTGTTTTTCATCGATCCTTATGAAAAATTCGTTTGAAAACATTTTTGGAAAAGGAGAAAATGCTGGTAACCAGCATTTTCTCCTTTTTCCTTTAATGTTTTTATCCCTTTTGAAGACTAATACTGCCATTTCAACCACATTTGAAAAGTCCTCTGCAAATGCTTTCAACTTTGACAAGTCTATATTTTTATCGTTTCGTTAAGAGTTAATGGAGTTTCAGCTTCAAACTGGAAAAGTATCATCTGCACTGTTCCCTCTCTTCTGAAGACAAATTTGTGGTGTGTTATTTTGATTAATAAGTGCAAGTCTTACGTCTAAGGTGCGTAGATTTTATGTTACTTTTTTATTATTTCGTGATAAAAGAAATACTAATACATGTAATTCGATCAAACAAAATAAAAATCCGTTACATTGAAATTATGGTAAACGAAGTGATAATTCGTTTATACGAAACACTTATTCCTTTAAGCGAAATACTTGGTCATTTTATCGAATTTTTTTTTGAGCAAACAAAATAGGTATGTTTTGCCCAGATATATTAGGTTTCATCCTGCCTTTGTCGAATGCAAGTGGACAAAGTATTATTTCTCGAGGTAGAATTTGGTCAAAACGAACTATTATTTCGTTAAATGAGTCATTATTTCGCTTTATCGAAATACTATAGCGAAGGATAGTTGTTCGAATTTGCATTTCGTTTTATCGAAATATAATTTCATCATAACGGGCCTATATTTGTCTTTATATAATTATTGATTTTAATAAATATTTGTTATTCACCACAAAATCATGGATCCATAAAACCCATCTAGCCATGTTAAGAATGGTCTTGTTCTCCGATTTTTTTACTGATTTGAAAGTAACGTAACTTCTGATTAGCTTTTAAACCATTTGGTCTAGCCAATCAGAAGTTGTTATATGTTCAAATCTAGAAAACTTGGAGAATGAGGAAAAGAGTGTTCTTAAGCATAGTCGGTGTCTCTTATGTCATGGACCAATTAAAAGTTCATAGCACATTAAGTGATAGACAACTTTAATTGTTCAGTTAATTTATCAATAGATAGAGTCGTAAATGATTCCCAATGAGTGTATGCTACTTTTATTATACATTTTTACTCGTTTTCAGCTAGTGTTTAAACACATTCCATCTGTATTTGATCGAACTATAATAGTTGTTTCTTCATGCCAAATCTTGTCCCTGGTAGTTGAAAGGTTCAATAGATTACGGTCGATAGAAAGTGCATTTCTTTTTCTAGGACCATCAAAAAAGTCACTGATGTGACGTTTCCGGTTTAATCTCATTACCGAACGACAGAATTTTAGACTGACCCAAATTGAAAGCATTTGCAAACGACAAAATAAATGTGACTGAAAATTTGAAAATTGTATGGAAGAGGAGAGAAAACACTGTGGGAATAGGAGAAAATGCTGGTTTCCAGCTTTTTCTCCTTTTTCCACAATGTTATCTAAAGATTTCTTTCTCAGGGTCGTCAAAGGTAATGGATTAAATGGAAGATTTCCGGGACATGCATTTACCCCCACAAAATATATACATGTATTTTATACTTTATCTATCTTTTTCACAAGTGACAAAATTTTGAACCATTCTACCAAATTCAAAGATTTAGATAAAACAATGTAAATACAGATCAAATGCTAGAATTTGTCTTTGATAGGGTAGAAAACACTGTGGGAAAAGGAGAAAATGCTGGTTACCAGCACTTTCTCCTTTTCCCACATTGTTTTCCACTACGGTCGTTCAGAGTCAGGATCGCACTTTTTTGTCTGTAAAAGAGAGTAGATTTTTATGTTTACAGATCATCGCGTAAATAACCTTATTACAGCAAAATAAATGGTTAGTTGTGACCTAAAGTCGTGTTTATTGATATAAATTATGGTGAGAGGGCGTGCTGCAAAAAGCTGCAAAAATAAATCAAGGTGTGAGAGAGGACAAATCTCGTACCATCCATTATGTCAGGTCCCCAATCTCCATCGTACTTTTAGAACAGCAAAAATCATTATCTCCCGCTAGATGGCATTCTATAAATACTCATCTATCTGATATGGGCATCCTGGGTACAGAACCGAACCACTTTCCTACGCCACAACCGTTACTTTGAATTTAAAACAAAAAAAAAAAGGTTTACCCAATAAAACGCTACCTCGTGCAATTCACTCGACTATTATCACCAGTTTAGAGAAATCTGTTGCTAAAGCAGGTCTTATTTCTCCTCAAACGTATTGATACGTAAAGGCTATTTTCAATATTGCTACTTGATAGAGCGTAATATTTACAGTCAGCCCGCTTTCGGGGCTTATAGTGATGCGTCATATAAGACAGTCGAATCTTCGAAGAATATGACATGCGCAGACAACGCAGCAAAAATAATCCCAGGGATCTAAAAAAAAAACAGTAAGGCGCGTTTCATTTAAATGCCCAGTAGCGGACTGAAAGTAGACAATGCAGATGTTTAACCGTTTCCCAAACTAGCCCTGGTTTTTACGTGTCTGCAGTAAAAGTCTTTTGAAAACACTGTGGGAAAAGGAGAAATTGCTCGTAACGAGCAATTTCTCCTTTTCCCACAGTGTTTTCTACCATTCTTAAGATTTTTCTGGCATTTTCTCCAAATCTAAAATTACCGTCTGCAAAATCTTTTGGTTTTGGAAGAGTCCAAAATCTGTCGTTTGGGAAAGGGTTAAGTACATTTAACTTTGAACCATGCCATTTCTCAAAGTATTGAAATTTTGTGAAATCTCCAATCTGTTATTGTACGGTTAGTCCATGAGAAAGTTATTTGTAGAACAAGAGGGCCATGATGGCCCTGTATCGCTCCACTGGCTAGTAAGTCAAAACAGTACAAGCCAAACTTTACAATACTTGGCCAATTGGTTTTTAACTAGAAGGCATACAAAATTTTCTTCTATAAAATCCTATGAGAAACTTATGACCCCAGGGAAATGCCTTTTTTGGCAACAAAGCTACAATTAATTGAATCCTGGTTGAAGTCCACAAGATACAGCCCTATACCAAATAAAACAGGTCTAGAATATGTGGTTATATACAGGAAGATTTTCAAAGTTTGCTCAATAAAACATCCTGTAAAACTTGAGACAGGTTAGCCCTAGGTCTTTTGGTTATAGTCACAAGAAAATTTATCAAGTTTTTACTATAAAAGCCCATGTGACCCCTGGAGTGGGGCCAAACTTGACCCCCAAGGTTATAATTTTGGTCTTCTTGGTAGAGGCACACTAGATAAAGGTACAACATGTAAAATTTGGCCTTATGGCTACGTACAAGTAGATTTTCAAAGTTTCCCAATATAAGCCCAATGTAAAAACTGTGACCCTGTGGCGGAGACAAATTTGACCCTAGGGCTATAATTTGGGCGTCCTTGGTAGACATTGGTCCATGTAAAACTTGTAACCCCTGGGGCAGGGCCATTTTCGACCCCAGGGCTATAATTTGAACACCCGTGGTAACGGTCCACCAGATAAAGCTACATGCCAAACTTGGTAGCCATAGGCCCCATGGCTAGGCAGAACAAGAATTTTATAGTTCTCCCTATATAAGCCCATGTAAAACTTGTGACCCCTGTGGCCAGGCCAATTTTGACCCCAGGGCTATAAATTGAAGAGACTTTGTAGAGGTCCATCAGATGGAGCTACATGCCAAATTTGGACGCTGGGCCATGACATAAGCCCGCTGGCCTATGGCCAGTGGAGCTAAAAATGAATCACGGAAAATGTAAACAAAGATAGAGCGACATGGCAACCTTTGACATAGTTCTAAAATTCTTTCTTTTTCTGCCGATGGCAGCGCCTCAACCAACCATACGATAACAGATTGTCACCTTCACAATAATTTCCATACTTTTCAAAAGTGTTATTTGAATGCATCAACTATTGTTTACTCTTGGCTCGTCGAGGGCTTAGATATTGCAGAAACAATTGAACAAATGCATATAGCAGAAATACAAGGACCGGGCAGGGTTCCAACCTGGACCGCCCGGAAGAAAGGCCAGCACCATTACAACTAAGCTATTGAGCTACAGAGAATTTTCTCTAACGCATTTGTTAGATATTGTATGTAAATCGGGATGAAGCCAGGCATGAAGGAGTGTTCTCCCGTAACATCTGCAAAAGGGGCATTCGGACATTTGCGTAAAGTGTAGTCTCGGATCAGCCTGCGCAGTCCGCGCAGGCTAATCCGAGATGGCACTTTACGACTACATTAGATTTTGTGCTACAGTAGACTTTCCCAAAACAGAAAATATCATTAAAACGGAAAGTGTCGTCTCGGATTAGCCTGCGCGGACTGCGCAGGTTGATCCGAGACGACACTTCACGCAAATATCCGAATGCCCCTTTTCGCGTGTTGCATCCCATTATAAAGTGTGCGCAGTCCGCGGAGGCTATTCCAAGACTGCACTTTACAGCTACATAAAATTTAGACCCACAATAGACTTGCACAAAAAAGAAAATGTACATAAGAACGTAAACTGTCGTTTTGAATCAGTCTGATCCGAGACGACACTTTACGCAATTGTCCGAGTGTCCCTTTTCGCGTGTTGTAAGCCATTTGGCCTGCAACACGCCAAAAAGGGCATTCGGACAATTGCGCAAAGTGTCGTCTCGGATCAGCTTGCGCAGTCCGTGCAGGCTAATCCGAGACGGCACTTTACGACTATATTAGACTTTCTGCTTCAGTATACTTGCACAGGACAGAAAACTACATAAAAACGGAAAGTGTTGCCTCGGATTAGCTTGTGCGGACTGCGCAGGCTGATCCGATACGCCACTTTACGCAAGTGTCCGAATGCCCTTTTCGCGTGTTGCAGGCCTTATAGTGTCAGATATAGGAAACAAATATTTTACTTCCTTAAAAATTGTGAATTTCTGCAATTTGTAGGATTTTTTTTTTCTTCGGTCAGAAATATCCAATAAAACTCTGACAATGTTGAACCGTGGTGAGAATGCAGGGTTCGTATACTTTGATTTCTACGTCCATCGCCCATCAACATTTTATGCGTCATTCCTTAAAAAGTACAGGATTAGTAAAGCATATTAACCCATTACCACACAATCACTACTTTTGACGCCCCTGAGAAAGAAGCCTTTCGAAAACACTGTAGGAAAAGGAGAAAATGCTGGTACCAGCATTTTCTCCTTTTCCCACAGTGTTTTCTACCCTTCCCAGTACAAATTTCAGTTTTTCAGTCACATCTTATTTGTCGTCTGCAAATGCTTTCAATTTGACCCAGTCTAAAATTTTGTCGTGTGGTAAAGAGTTAAGCAGAAAAAGAGTCAAACACACAAAAGAACATTTTTTTTCATTTCCTAAACGCAACCTTAAATTTTATATCGATGCATTATGGGTAACCAACAAACCAACAAACAACAAATAACGCGACAGGTAATAGATTAAAGCCCGGTTTTCGGGACTATCCTCAGAAACGAATATTTTGCGGCCAAAAGTTCAAAGCAAAAGTTGCACCTATGCATTATGGGAAAGCAATATAAAATAATTAACCAAACCGATTATGGTTGTCCTTCCCATCAGCAGAATAGAGTATTTTGCGTTCAAAACAATGAAAATCGAATCCATCTTCAAAACGACCACAAGGTAAAATAGGAAAAAAAAGTTTGTCACATGAAATTTTTTAGCCAGCCTTGAATGGCATGCACTAGCGGGAGTCCGACATTTATGTATTATCATGGACAAATTCAGAGAGCAAGGGCTTTAAATCACGTCATACAAAACATTATATTTTTCGACAATTTTCATTCATTCCTGCTTCATAGTCTAATTTGTTACACTGCCATTACAAATTCTTAGCTTACACACGTTTGAGATTAGAACTATGAGTATATGACGTAATATATGACGTCTTTTTGTACATCTTTCAGAAAAGTAAATAGGGTTTTCTTTTCATAGAACTTACCTCGAATCGTTGTCTGCGCATGTCAAATTCTTAGAAGATTCGACCTGACTTATATGACCCATCACTTCCCCCAAATACGTGGGGGATTGTAGTATTACGCGCTATAAAGTAGCAATGGATAAACTGTTTTTCCCCCAATACGTTTGGGGAAAATTAGGCCTTTTTTAGCTCTAGATTTCTCTAGACTGCTGATCATAGCTGAATGATTCGCACCAGGTAGTGTCACATTGAGTACAGGTTTATTTTAGGTTGAAATTCAAAGTAACGGTTGTCGCGTAGAAAAGTAGTCCGGTTCTGTACCCAGGATGCCCAAATTAGATAGATGTGTATTTGTAGAATGCCATCTAGCGGGAGTTTATACATGTACCTCGTGTAGCCCACATGTAAGGTTTTGTAATGTGACCTATAATTTGCGAGATATCATTATTTGATAAAGAGAATCTGACATGCATTTGGCTTTTGAGATAACATTTTTACTATTCTCGTCCGTTAAAAAGTTATTAAGAGAACATCTGGTAGCTTGAAAACATTATCGTACACTTCTTTAGAAAGTTTTACCTTGATTGTCAACTCAAAGCCTCAAAGCTGGTAATGTGTCATATAGAAGACGGATCGAATCTTCGAAGAATATGACGGGTGTAATGCAGAGAAATGACACCCATTACAAAATGACCCATGGGTCATTTTTCGACGTAGAAAAATGACCCGGGTCATTATTCTACGTCGAGAAATGACCCCCGGGTCATTTCTCGTCGTAGAGAAATGACCCATGGGTCATTTTTCTACGTCGAAAAATGACCCACGGGTCATTCCTCTACGTCGAGAAATGACCCGGGGGTCATTTTGTAATGGGGGTCATTTTTCTGCATTACACCGGCGCAGACAACGTACGATGAAATTATTTACGCCTATCGATCTATCAATGAAAGCTCCAAGCGGAATTGATTAACTACGCACATTCTGAATGTACAAACCGTTTGTCAATGGAAATATTCTTAGAAAGATATCGATAGAGAAATGTGACTGGTGTTTTCTTTTTGAAGAGAAGCCTTACAATTTTAAAAACTGTTAAACGGTGTACTTCCGGTGAAGAAATGTACGAGTATTTGGTAGTATACGTACCAAATAGTTGCATATCAAGCTACGTGATCTAGCCGAGGTACTCGTTGTCTGCGCATGCCATATTCTTCGAAGATTTGACCTGTCTGCTATGACGAATCATCGATCCCAAAGCTGGGGAAAAGTAAGGCTTACCCCGAAGCATATATCAAAGGGTGTAGGGGATGTTGTAATAAATGGCCTGTGCATATGTTACATGCAGATAATCATAGCTGAATGAATCGCACCAGGCAGCGTATTATTCAGTAAATTTTGGTTTTAGTTTGAAATTCAAAATAATGGTTGTTGCGTAAAAAAGTAGTCCGGTTCTGTACCCAGAATGCCCAAATTAGATATTCATGTATGTGTATTAGTAGAACGCCATCTAGCGGGAGAAAATGCCTCGAGGAATTTGATCACCTGATCACCCGAGGTTTGCCGAATGATTCTATTTTCATACGGGATGGTGTAATACTACGGCAAGGATCTACTTTTTTCCCCCGAAGCTTTAATTAAATATCATCTAACAATCTAATTTTGGCACCACTTCAAGTCATCAGCAAATGTCGAGTTTCTTCTCCATGTGGTTTATATCATCAGATGATTTTTCCTTTCTCCCTTTATGGCAATCAAACTTGCTAGTAATATATTTGAGCCGTGCCCTGTGAAAAGGCGGGGGGAGGTTTTAATGCATTTGCAAAGAGTATCGACCCATGTCAGCCTGCGCAGTCCGCGCAGGCTGACATGGATCGACACTTTTTGCCATTTGTAAAGTTTCCGTATATCTAAGGACCATTCTAGTTCAAGATTTTGTTAGTTGTAAGACAAAATGGATTTTATGCATCAATAATTATCCGATGATTTTCTTGGTAACCATGGAGATGCATTAAACCCCCTTTTGTCAGAGGAGGACTCATGTATCTTCATATTCTAAATAAAGTCCCTGATGGTTGCAAGGTTGCTAAGACTACAACCAATAGGAAATGCATATCATTTTCTGGGGGCCATCCAAAAAAATCACACTTGTCCAATTCTAATTGAAGGTTTTGGATATATCTATTTATCTCGTACTGGCTTTCACCACATATACGTGTGTGATTGTGATTTATCCATGTTTACATAACTGATTAAATTCTGAAACGTTCTACAATATGTAAAGCTTTAACATCGTTTTTTCCCCTTCATCACTGGCTGTAGAAATGTATCTTTAAATTCCTGTTGATCATCCTTCGTTATCAGAAAGAGTTCAATGTCGTCTGGTGCCAATTTTATTCAGAGGCTAATGGCTTATAAATGCGAAAATATCTCAGAGTGACGGTATATTGAGGATAATCACGTGCTACAGGACTATTGGAGAAACTTTGTAGGGTTTCTATGACGTACATCGTCTATTTTTGGTACACTCGGCTTAACTCCTTTCCTACTAAATAAGTTAACTCTTTACCAAAGTACAAAAAAAAAACTATTGTGAGAGAATCAAAGCATATCAAGTACGAAGAACTTATTATCTAATGAAAAACATCAGCGTGGTCCATATTGAATCACCTTGCAGACGACAAATTACAGATGAGTGAAATTGTGGATATTTGATCTTGACAAAGAAGAAAACATTTTGAGAAAAGGAATAAATGTTGGTTACCAGCATTTTCACCTTTTCCCGCAATCTTTCTGAAAATGCGTCTTTCCCAGGGTCGTTAAACACCGGGAATGCTTAGTAAATGATTTAATGAAATTTTCAAGCCAATAATAATCAAAGCCCTCATGCACTGAATGCACCGGATTTATTTTCTGGCTCCAAAAACATGCTACTTATTGGTGTGTCATCTGATTTTTCCCTCGTAAAGTAATATAAATCAAAACGGAAAGTTCTCCAGACTACACTTACTCTTGAGATTAGGGTACGAGTACACTAGGGTCCGAGTTCTTCAGCAACGAGGTTTGTTATTTGTATGAATGTGCATCTCCCGATAGATGGCATTCTACAAATTCACATCTAATTTTGGCATCCTGGGTACTGAGCCGGACTTCTTTTAAAACAACCAGTACTTTGAATCTTGAAATAAAATGAACCTTTACTCATTAAAACGCTAGCTGGTGCGATTCATTCAGCTATGATCGGCTAGCATGTAACCTGTGCTCCGGCAATTTATTTAAACAGGCACAACATGTTTGGGTGAAAAGATAAAGGTTTTCCCATGTCGGAGGTCACTGGTTCGATTCCCGGCTCGGCCGATTTTTTGTCACAATATACCACTGGGTAAAACAGGGATCATATAGATTGAAGCAAATTTATACAATCGCAAATAATTCGTGTAAATCTAAGTAGTTGATAGACATACAGCCCAGGTTGGTAAATTTATACGAAACCAGAGTCTGAATTCACCAACCATTCTTTAGAACATTCTTTGTCTTATTCTGCAAGATTTTCTTACGGTGAAAGTAACAGAACTTCTGATTGGCTAAACCAAATGGTTTAGCCAATCAGAAGTTCTGTTACTTTCACGTTGACGAAATTCACAGGAATGAGACGAAGAATGTTCTTAAGAATGGTTGGTGAACAGGAATCCAAAGTTCGAAAATAAGAGAGCGAAGAGAACTGGCGAAGAGAGTTGTACGTTACTCACAGAATTGATTAAAATTTCCATACATTGACCTTTATTACAGCTCCAATTTAATTATATTATTATGACATTTCTGTTGAAGGTAGTAGTGTAGGCGTCACACAAACATATTTTTCAACCGAAACAATGCCTTCGCTTATTTGATAACAAGCATTATTTATGAGCCAGGCTCTTGCAGATGTGGGTTTGATGCATCTTTGTGTTCCCGTGTACCTATCGAGCCGTCGAACGATTTTCTAACCAGCAGAATAATTAGATAAACTAATCCTTTGACATTTACAGGTGCACCTTTGCAGCAAGAGAGTAAACAAAAACGCTGTTAAAATTTTGTAATGTATACAATCTTGATAACCGTGTAAACGTAGATAAACCAGGACCAAGCCATTGGTAGACAAATTTTGTATCATTGTACCAATAGAAGGCTATTAGCGAGTGAAGCTAATTTCAATAAAAAAATTAGTATTTAACGATAGATGGCCTCACCAGTATATCTTAACATGCCATTTCCAATTACATACCCGAGTGGTACCTAAAAACTCATTTGTCTGAGAAAGATTGTGTTTAACCGGGTTTATTTCCTTCGACTTTGCACATAATACCAGACATGGTCTCCAAAATTCAAATATTGAATTCAAAGTGGTGTAGTCTTCGACAAATACCACAATCAAAGCATTGAGAACGCTGAAGTGGTATTTGTCAAGGAAACCCATTGTGTGGAATTAATAGTTTGAAAGAAAAAGAGACATATTATTCAAATATTAGCTTAAAAGTCAACCTACTAAGCAAATGAAGACATTTTTGGTTGAAGGGAGAATACTCATGTAACTTAAAAAATAAAATTTTGAAATATCTTTAACCTTTTACATTAAATTTCCAACATTACAATCAATTACTTCGATCTATAAATATTCATGAGCAATCAAATGAAAAAGCGCGCAATCATGGGACGAACAAGTCATGGAACGATTTTTTTTTGGAACGAAAAAGCCCAGAGTCAATAGGCAAATTTGTATCATTGCGCCAATAAAAGGCTATTAGCGAGATAAGCTATTTTCGATCAAAAATAAGTATCTCAACGATCGATGGCTTCGCCCAATGTATTTCAATATGCCATTTCAAATTACATATCTGAGTGCCACCAAAAAACTCATTTGCCTGAGAAAAAATGAGTTAATCTGGATTGATTCCCTTCGGCTTTGCACAAAATAAGATACATGGTTATCAAAATTCAATCTTGAACTCATAGTGATATTGTCTTCGACAAATACCACAAAAATCGATAGAAGGTGTGTGCAATATAGAGACGACGGGGATTTCTCTTCTATTAAACCGGAAACTGTGGTTGTAATGGCTACCCGCAAAAGAACATTATCATCCGCTAGATGGCATTCTATAAATACTCATCTATCTGATACGGGCATCCTGGGTACAGAACCGAACCATTTTCCTACGCGACAACCGTTACTTCGAATTTAAAAAAAAAAAGGTTTACCCAATAAAACGCTACCTCGAGCAATTCACTCAACTATGATCACCAGTTTAAAGAAATCTGTTGCTAAAGCAGGTCTCAGTTCTCCTCAAACGTATTGATACGTAAAAGCTATTTTCAACATTGCTTACTTTATAGAGAGTAATATTACAGTCAGCCCGCTTTCGGGGCTAGTAGTGATGCGTCATATAAGACAGTCGAATCTTCGAAGAATATGACATGCGCAGACAACGGCAAAAGAACGATTTGCATTTTGTATCCGTCGTAATCTGCGAAACCTTGCAATCGTCAGGGGCAACACTTGGTACCATGGTACAAGAATGATAGTGATTTCATAAAATAAAGATGAAATTGGTTACAAAACTGGATAAAAACGAATAAAGATGCATCTAAAAAAAGAGTCACCAACAGCAAAAAGTATGAACCCAGACCAGCCTGCGCGGACTGCGCAGGCTTGTCTGGGTTCATACTTTTTGCAGATGCATTAAATCCCTTTTTCGCAGAGCATGTCTCATTTTTTATTGACAGGTAACTGTTTCAATTTTTTAATGTCAAATTTAACGAGGACAGTAAAACTTTTAATTTTTTTTTAACATGTTATGACCTTTTTATTTCGAAGTATCAAGTGGGTCAAATGTCTTAGGATGAAACCGCGTAGCAAACATTCATTCTGATGTCGAGAAATACAAGAAACCAGAACTACTTTCGCATATGTTTCCGACAAGAATTCTAACTCACGTTGAGATTAAGGGCGTATTCCTTTCGCTACTCCGAACACTCAGAACATGTTCAAGGTCAATGGAGTATTTCGGAACACTACGCCGTGTTCTTCAGAACATGTTCTGACTGTTCTAATTCAATCGAAGTGCAGCTGAACGGTTGCTAGGTGATACAAGCTGGCTGAAAGGTGGACAATTCTTTATGGCCAAATTTGTATTTGTCATTTTTGCAATATGAATGTCATAGATAGGGGTATTGTAGACTTGTGTCTACTCCCTCTCCGCAGCTAATCATTTCCTCAACAAACACGGCTAAGACAGTAGCTCTTGCAACAGCCATCATGCAAATGTATTTCATTTCGATATGGTTTAGAACAATGTTCCGAACATGCTCCATTTAGAACATACTTCCGAAACAGTTTATAGTATTCTGAAATATTCCTTTCGGACATTCCAGAACAGCATTCCAGAACACAGAACATTGTGCAAGAACCGGTGAAAGGAATACGCTCTAAATAACCTAATAAGTTATGGCTGCATACGATAAAATTTTCTGCTGACGACAATTGAAGTTATTTAACTGCTTCCCTTCGATACGGCACAGAAAATTTCGTGGTGTTTAATGCCGTTTTCAACATTATTTCAGTTACATGGCGGCGACCAGTGCACCTGCCCATGCTTATCTGGTATCTTTTACCAGAACTCACCAAAATATTGTTTCCAAGCCAATGGCTGTTTTATCACGTAGCTACCGCCGACGCTTTGACCAGCAGTAGAGAGGAATGAACTCTGTTGCAATGACTATAAATTGGCCGAGCCAGGGATTGAACCAGCGATCCCATTTTCAGGGCTGCGCTACCGGGGCTGTGCACGACACATAATAAAAAAAAAACTTTGAAAAGATCGTGGGAAGAGGAGAAAGTGCAATGTAGAGGGTAAACATGATATATTTTTTTACATGAATATGATAGATTTATGTAAAAGAGATTCGTTTATGTAATCGACGATTTTTTAATATTTGCGGTTCTATAACGCATGACAAGCTTATTCATTAATTTAACCTTTTAGTAGACGAAAATTTCAGCCTTGTGCAAATTAAAGACATTTTCTGACGAGAAACTGAATATTGCCGAAATTATAGGGACTGTTTTGTAAAACCATAGGAAAAAATGTGCGAAAAGGAGAAAATGCTGGTTGTCAGGCTTTTATCCTTTGTCCACATTATTTTAAGAAGCTTTCTGCTCCGTGTTCGCGAAACCTCAAGTTTGCATGGTTGAGGATAAGTGACCTTGAAGATTTGCTTGTTTGATTGTTTTGGCGCCGTTTCAGCATTTTGAATTGGCCTGTAACACGCGAAAGGGGAATTATGATCTTTGCGTAAAGTGTCGTCTCGGATCAGCCTGCGTAGTCTGCGCAGGCTGATCCGAGACGACACTTTACGACTACATTAGATTTTGTGCTACAGTAGACTTGCTCAAAATAGAAAATTACTTGAAAATGGAAAATGTCGTTTCGGATTAGTCCGCGCGGACTGCACAGGCTGATCCGAGACGACACTTTACGCAAATGTTCGAATGTCTCTTTTCACATGTTGCAAGCCAAATAGGAAATTTATTGTAAATTTCGGCGGTTTACTTCAAAAACCTCGTAACTACAGCTTGTTTCAAGCTGTAGTTACCAGGTTTTTGAAGTCAACTGACGATTTGTTTGTATGGATGTTTGTTCGGTTAAATCTCTTTTCAATGAATGCCGTAGGTCACTAAAGGTTTGTACAGTATTTAAATGCCGTTTTCATCTTTATTTTAATATCAATAATATCGCGGCAGACAGTGAGTGCACCTATCAGTGCTTTTCTGGGGGTTTCTTTTACCAGTGCTTCGCACGATGGTCCTCCCAAGCCACTGGCTGCTTTTCCACATGATCCTTGTAGAAACAATGATCAGTCGAGAGAGAGGAATGTGCCCTCGCTCATTGACTATCATCAACCCTGGGATAAAAGTAGCCAGGTTTGGGATCGAATCAACAACTTCCTAGTTGCAAGCCCTGAAAATCTTTGAGAAAGAAGGATTTTGAAAGCATTGTGCTACAAGAAGGAAAAATAGTGGAAGCAAGCATTTTCTCTTTTAACGACAAAGTTTTCTACCTTTTCAAACTCGATTCATATAATTTTACATAGCTGCTGTAGTTTATAATTGAAAAACATTGTGACAAATGTAGAAATCGTTCACACTTACATAGGGAGCTATTCCAGTTTTTGTCACGCTGTTTCATGACTACACATGTGGTCTTTGGAAAGAAATTCTGTAAAAAAAAAACTCCAAAAAAAAAAAAGAGGTCTCTTGTATATTTGTGCTCCATGCCCTGTGAAAATGGGGCTTTTAAAATGCATCTGCAAAAAGTTTCGACCTAGGTCAGCCTGCGCAGTCCGCGCAGGCTGACCTGGGTCGAAACACTTTGCTATTGTTCAATTTTCTGTATGTCAAAGGAACAGTTTACCGCATAATTCAATCAATAGTTACACGGAGAGGATTTTATAGATCCACGATTATAGATCTATATGATGGCTTCCTTAGCATCATACAGCACGGAGATCCTTTAACTCCTTCCCACACAATTCCGATTTTTAAAGATGATCATTCAGAAAAGTTTACAAAAATACAAAAAAAAAAAGTCATCCATATACTCCCAAAGCCTTTTAATTTTCATTCATAAAAACCCCAGTAGTCGAAAACCATCCGTCAACAAGAGAAATTTTAGATTTACTACGGCCCTGGTCGATACTGACGGGAAACACGGTCTCTTTTTCAAATGATATGAGCAACTTGCTCATTTACGTACCGGAAATACACAGATGAAGCTTCAAAATGGCGTTCGAAGAAGATATTATGGAAAATATTTACATGTTTGTTATGTTATGGAATTCAAGCGTCATTAGTCACTTGCCAGTCACTTGACATTCCCAAAACGCGGGTTTTTTTTTAAATTTTTGGCGCGAAATCTAAAAATACCGCAAGAGGCTACGTAGCCTTTAAAGGGAACACCATCTACCTATTTTTTTTTTATTTTTTTATCCTTAATTATTGATGATTTGTATTGGTTTATCATATAAATTTCAGTGATATACATATATATTAATATGGTGAGATGTGAAAAATCTAAATACCAACTTTTAACACCCCTTTGAAAGAAGCATTTTGAAAACATTGTGGGAAAAGGAGAAAATGCTGGTAACCAGCATTTTCTCCTTTTACCACAATGTTTTCTTCCCTTCCTAAAACGAATTTCAATTCTTTAGTCACATTTATTTTGTCGTCTGCAAATGCTTTCAATTTGGACTAGTCTAAAATTTTGTCGTTTGGCAAAGAGTTAAACCCCCATTTTGGCAGAGCATGGCTTTTCCTGTCTTATTTATTTCTTAAAGGCCAAAAAGAAATCAAAGAATTTCAATACAAGGAAAAAGGGAAAAGAGAAAGAGATATGAAGAAAAAGTTTTGTTCATTTACGACGACAATTTCCTCATTAGGACAGATCGTTACAGTTGATTTTTATGTGCTGGTCTATCATTGAAGAGATGTGGGTGGACGGACTATGGTTTTATTTGTCGCTCCGTGATTGAATATGAATGATGCCGTTGACCTTTACAGTCCGACATCGTCGAATATCAATTTGTTTATTTGTTGTAGAGCGTTGTGATCAGGAAAGTTAGCTCTGCTATTTTTGAAGGAAACGTCGAGAAATGGTTTTAGCCCTAACCGTCTTCTGCGTTGCCTAATGCATAGTCTTATGTATCGTCGTCTCTTGGGTCTACTTCTGCGTCGTTGTCCGCGTCGTCGTCTCTTGCGTCGTTGTCTGTGTCGTCGTCTTTTGCGTCGTTGTCCGCGTCGTTGTCTCTTGCGTCGTCTTATACACCGTTGTCTGCGCGTCTTCTGCGTCTGCGTCGTGTTCTCTTGCGTCTTCCTTGGCGACGCCATCTCTTGCATCGTCGTCTTCTGCGTCCTTACCGAGTCGTCGTCTCTTGCGTCGCCCTTCGCGTCCTCGTCTTAGACGTCGTCATCTGCTACCTCTGCTTCGTGATCTCTTTGTCTTCTTTCTCAATACCATCTTTTGCGTCGTCGTCTTCTGCGTCTTCACTGCGTCGTCGTCTCATGCGTCGTCTTTTGCGTCCTCGTCTCCTTCGTAATCCTCTTCAGCGTCCGTGTCTCTGTCGTCGTCATCGTCTGCGTTGTCGTTCCCTTCCTCTGCATCTTCGTGTGCAGTCGAGCCCCGATAGCACAGTTAGAAGTGTGCAAGACATGAGAACAGCGGGTCACTGATTCCATCCCCGGCTGAGCCAATTTTTTTTCCGAGCATTGATGATAGTCATTGCAACAGGATTAATTCCTCTCTCACATCTGACCATTGTAGTGACGGTGGTTTGTGGGATAGCAGCCGGTAGCTTGGAGAGAATATTGTGCTGGCCACTGGAAATTTCCAGGAAAGCATGAGTTTTAAAGATCCTGGGGAAGACGCCTTTTCAAGATGCTATGGGTAAGGGACAAAAAGCTGGTAACCAGCTGTTTCTTCTTTTCCTACAATGTTTTCTACACTTTCATAGATAATTGTTTTTACATTATATATCGATCCCGAACTTGGTAGTGCAGTTGGTACCGTATAGGACTTGAGATTAGCTCGAACCTCCGCAGCTCGGCTAATTCTTTTCTAAGGTTTAATGCTAGTCATAGCGACATAATTAACTCTTTCACGGCCGTTCATTTTTTTTAGCTCACCTTAGCACAACGTGCTCAAGGGGAGCTTTTAGGATCACCCGGTGTCCATCGTCCGTCGTGTGTCGAGCGTCGTCAACAATTCTTTAAAAGTCAACTCCGTCTAAACCGCGGGGCAAATTTGGACAAAACTTGGCTGGAATGTTCCTTGGGAGGTCCTTTTTAAAATTATTCACATAATTTGATTCCGTCAAAAATTCTGGTTGCCATGGCAACTAAATTGAATTTCCTAGGAAATTCCTTAAAATATTCTTCTCTGAAACCGCAGGCTAGATTTTAAAATAATTTCAAAGAGATGTTCCTTGGATGAACCTTTTCAAAAAGTGTTCGTGAAATTTTGATCCGTCAAGAAACATGGCTCTGGTGAATGGGGGCTACTTCCACAATACAGAAATGAAGAAATTCTTAAAAATTATTCTTCTTTGAAACCGCTCGTCAGATTTTGAAATAATTTCACAAAGACGTTCCGTTCCTTGGGTGACCCTTTTCAAAAAGTATTCGTGAAATTTTGATTCGTCAAGAAACATGGTAAATGGGGGCTACTTGCACTATAGGGAAATGATGAAATTCTTAAAAATTACTCTTCTCTCGAACGGCTGGTCAGATTTTGAAAAAAAAAATTGAGAGATGTTCCCTGGGTGACCCTTTTCAAAATTTGATCGTGAAATTTTGATTCGTCAAGAAACATGACTCTGGTAAATGGGGGCTACTTGCACTATAGGGAAATGAAGAAATTCTTAAAAATTATTCTTCTCTGAAACCCGTTTTCAGATTTTAAAATAATTGCACAGAAATGTTCCTTGGGTGACCCTTTTCAAAATTTGTTCGCGAAATTTTGATCCGTCAAGAAACATGGCTCTGGTGAATTGGGGCTACTTGCACTATACGGACATAAAGAAATTCTTGAAAATTCTTCTCTGAAACGGCTGGTTAAATTTAAATTTTAAAACAATTTCACTGAAATGTTCCTTGAATGACCCTTTTCAAAGATTGTTCGCGAAATTTTAATAGGCCAAGAAACGTGGCTCTGGTGAATTGGGGCTACTTTCACTGTACGGAAATTAAGAAACTCCTAAAAAATCTTCTTTTCTGAAACTGCAGGTTAGATTTTGAAAGGACTTTTACAGGTGACGTTTTTTTGAAATTGCTTAGCAAAATAATGATTTTGTTTCCAGTGTTTCAATAATAAAAATAAATGCTTATCGTCCTCTCAAAAATTCAGGTGAGCGATCCAGTGCCATCTTGGCCCTCTTGTTTAACAATAATATGTAGGAAAACAACCAGTAGCCTGGAAAGTATGATTAATCTTAAATTTGACAAACTCAAGTTCTGCTGCCTGGTTAGGAATTAAGGACTCATTGTCGATATCAAAGTACTGACACTGTAGAGAAAGGTCACTGCACCGTTCCAAACATTTTGGGCGAGATTGCTTCCGGGTCATAGTTGTCAAAAGTATTCCCATGTGAAATTTTGCAGTAGCACTTTTGTTGCACTTTTGTTGCATTGTTTCATGGAATTAAGAGTGCTTAGTGGTGTATAATGTTGCTTTTCTCAAAGTTTAGGTTGTAGGGGGACCACTGAGATGTGCTGTTGTTGTGTTTTTTTGTAAATGGAGTGGATTATTTTGTGTCACTGGAGGAACAAGAAACTGGCGTCATGGTGATGAACACGTGTTTTTGTCGATCATTTCATGGAATGCTGTGACACTTGGAGTTCATTGGCCATTTCATTTAATGTGATTTTGTTCACATTTCATCAGTCATTTCATTTCATTTGATACGGTTACTATTGTATTTCATCGGCCATTTCATTTGATGTGGTTACTATTGTATTTCATCGGCCATTTCATTTGATGTGGTTACTATTGTATTTCATCGGCCATTTCATTTGATGTGGTTACTATTGTATTTCATCGGCCATTTCATTTGATGTGGTTACTATTGTATTTCATCGGCCATTTCATTTGATGTGGTTACTATTGTATTTCATCGGCCATTTCATTTGATGTGGTTACTATTGTATTTCATCGGCCATTTCATTTGATGTGGTTACTATTGTATTTCATCGGCCATTTCATTTGATGCGGTTACTATTGTATTTCATCGGCCAATTCATTTGATGTGGTTACTATTGTATTTCATCGGCCATTTCATTTGATGTGGTTACTATTGTATTTCATCGGCCATTTCATTTGATGTGGTTACTATTGTATTTCATCGGCCAATTCATTTGATGCGGTTACTATTGTATTTCATCGGCCATTTCATTTGATGCGGTTACTAGGCCATTTCATTTGATGCGGTTACTATTGTATTTCATCGGCCATTTCATTTGATGCGCTCATTCTTTCATTTATCGGTAATTTTGTATGATGCCCGTATTACTTGCATTTCATCTGTCTTTTCTCTTAACTCATTACCAAACAACAATATTTTAGACTGGTCCAAATTGAAAGCATTTGCAGACGACAAAATAAAAGTGACTGAAAATTTGAGATTTGTCTTGTAAAGGGTAGAAAACATGGTGGGAAAAGGAGAAAATGCTGGTTACCAGCATTTTCTCCTTTTCCTACAATATTTTCTAAAGGCTTTCTTCTCAGGGGCGTCAAAAGTAGGGATTGTGTGGTAATGGGTTAATGCAGTAATTCTTGTATTTCATCAGCCATTTCACGTCATGCAGTTTTTCTTACATTTCATTGGACATTTCGTGTTTTTTTTTTTGCGGTAATTCTTGCATTTCTTCGGTCATTTCGTTAGATTCTATAAATCTTGCATTTTATCGGTCCTGTCACTAAATCCAGTTCTTGCGTTTAATTGGTAATTACTTTTTATGCCGCAATCATTGCATTTCATTGGTCATTTTTTTTTTTTTGATGCAATAATTCTTGCATTTCATTGGTCATTTCAAATCATGCAACAGTTCTTGCAATCAAATGGCTTTTTTTTTTCCCTTCTTCATGTTCTTCTTTAAAATCTAGCAGCTGAAATTATCAATTTATTTCATTTAAATCTAGCCATGAAGAAGGCACGTAAAGCCCGCCCAGAAAGACAGCTATAATAGCAGATGATAATTGATTGTCGAGGAAGCTCATTGAACATGATCCGGCAACGGTCGTCGTATGATTGGCTTGCAACACGCGAAAAGGGGCATTCGGACATTTCCGTTAATTGTCATCTCGAATCGGCCTGCCCAGTCCGCGCAGGCTTATCCGAGACGACACTTTACGACTACATTATTTTTTTGTGCTACAGCAGACTTGCGCAAAACAGAAAATTACATAAAAACGGAATTTGTCGTCTCGGATCAGCCTGCGCGGACTGCGCAAGCTGACACGAGACGACACTTTACGCCAATGGCCGAATGCCCCTTTTTCGCATGTTGCAGGCGTTATCATAACGTCAAGATGACCGAAGGCAATTGAGTCATACTACGTGAAAAAATGAACTTAATTCATAGATACAAAAAGGTTCGACTCATGTCAACCTGCGCGGACAGCGCAGGTTGACATGAGTCGAACCTTTTTGCAAATTGTACTTTTTTTATGGATTTTAAATGATCATATAAACATCAGACCCGGTTGATTGCGCGAATAAATAGATTTATGGATCTAACATTTTGTTATAACTTGCATGGTATCGTATATCATAGAGAAGCATCAATCCCCTTTTTGCTGAAGCATGCATGACTTAACTGACTTTATGTTAACGCTTTACCAAATGACAAAATGTTAGACTGGTCCACATTGAAAGCATTTGCAGACGACAAATTAAAAGTGTCTCATTTTATGTAATTTGTCTCTGAAAGGATAGAAAACCTTGTGGGAAAAGGAGAAAATGCTGGTTATCAGCATTTTTTCCTTTCCCCACAAGATTTTCAGAACTTTTCTTCACAAACTGGTGAAAACCAGGGTTTGTTTGGTGAAGAATTAAGACTGGTTCTCGTTTATAACGTCAAGGTGGCCGAGGGCGGGCACCTACAACAATAAATGAATGATCTGTGGTCTGTTACATAATCGAAGTTTAACCTTTACCAAATGGCAAAACTTTTAGATCAGTCTAAATTGAAAGCATTTGCAGACGAAAAACCACAAGTGGTTTTAACTCATTACCAAACGGCAAAATTTTAGGTTTGTCCAAATCGAAAGCATTAACAGACGACAAAATAAAAGTTATTGAAGATTTGAAATTTGTTTTGTGAAGGGCAGAAAACATTGTGGGAAAGGAGAAAATGCTGGTTACCAGCATTTTCTCCTTTTCCCACAATGTTTTCTAAAGGCTTCTTTCTCAGAGGCGTCAAAAGTAGGGATTGTGTGGTAATGAGTTAAACAAATTAATTCGATTATTATTAACAGCCACAGTGAAGTCATCAACATCTATTATCTTGTCTGTGAATACTGCTGAGGGAATAGGCAATCTAAGTAAAAATGGGAATGTACAAGCTGTTTGTCGATGGAAATGCATTTAGTAGGATTCTGTTAGAAAACTGCAGCTTGTGGTTTCTTTTTTTCAAGGGGAGACTGACGATTTTAAGAACGGTAAAGCGGTCTAGTCCCGCAGAAAAAACGCAGTGTACAAGTGCATAAAATTGTAATACGTACAGCCGAGCAAATTTATAAACGAAGCACCCATAGTTTGCCGCATGCTGATTGATTGAGTTTGCGTTTATCTATCGTCACCACCGGTTGCCCTATTGTTTCTAGGAATATTGCTGACACAGGTCTTACAAACAATGTCCGTAACAACGAAACAAATGAACAAATGCATGGCAGAAATAAGGGACCGGGCAGGATTCGAACCCCAGAACTCCCGGACGAAAGGCGAATACCTTAATTTATAGGTGGCCCTTCAGATTTTGGGTCGAAAATTTTACAAAAGTGCAAAAAAATCATCCTTATACTCCCAAAGCCTTTTAATTTTCATTGATAAAATCCCAGTAGTCGAAAACCGTCCGACACCACGAGAAATTAGAGATTTACTACGGCCCAGGTTGACACCAACGGGAGACACATTCTATTTTTAGATAATCAATTCGCTCATCTACTTACAGGAATACACAGAAGAAGCTTCAAACATAGCGTCTGAAGTAGACATTATGGAAAATAATTATTACATGTTTGTTATGATAGGGAATTTAAGCGTTATGAGTCACGTGCCGGTCACTTGACATTCCCACAATGCTTTATTGATTTTTGGCGCGAAATCTAAAAATAGCTTCAGAGGCTACGTAGCCTTTTAAGGGAATACCATGATTTTTTTTTTTTTTTTTGTAATTTTATGAATCTTAATTATTGATGATTTGTATTATTTTTTCATATGAATTTCAGTGATATATATATTACTTTAACTTGGTGAGATATAAAAATTTTAAATACCCACCTTTAAGCACTGAGCCAAAGCGATATCTCCCAAATGCAGTTGTTAGATATTGTATTCAAATCGGGATAAAGCCATGCATGAAGGAGTGATCTCCCGTAACACAGGACGAAACCCTAAATTATTCCTTGTTCTTGGACGTGCATGCACGGTATATATATAGCATCGTCACACGGGACCTTGGTTTCACGCCTCCTCCGAAAGGCCATTGATAAATTAAGATGTCCAGCGGTATGAATCAAACTCACACCTTCAAATGACCAAAAACATCGCGTTCACGAGTCCTACGTTCTTAAATTTAAGCTGCTATGTGGGCGACCACGCCGCATGCTTCAGGTGGTGCTTTCCAAGTGGAGTGTTGCCATTTACAGAACGGAAAAGCAATTTACTTCCGGCAAAGAAATGTACCATATGAGTGCATATAAAGCCATCGGGGGACTTGATAAACAGATCATCAAAGGTTTGGTAAATGCTGTTGTTCAAGTTCCGCAACTGTATGACGTCGCTTAATACTAGTAGACCAACATGGTAATTTCTTCATCGGAAGTACACATACAAAGATCGAAACTTATACTTTTTGCTTGGTTAATTTCAATTCATAACGCTGGCTCCCGTGTTCTGGACAAGTTTTAAAATAACCCTATTTTTTGTGCGTCTACATTAATCCTGTGAAACAAAAAGAAAATGAATGATTATTGATTCAAGTGACTCACGCGTTGTATATTACGGCAATTAGGTACATATTATTGTAGTAAAGTGGAGACGAGATGTTTACATTTTGTCCAACAGAGGGATGGGATGACGTCATTGGGTGATCCATTTTAATGACACAATATTACAGCTCAGTGTTTCCTTTTTTTTAGATTTGCACGAAAATTTAATCAATTATCTAAAATACTGTTCATTTGTTTTTAAGCCTTTTTTAACCAATAGATTAAAATTTACTGCTTTATCGTCATAAAAGAAAAATACCGTATGAGTCATACCAAGTCCGTACCACAAGAAAAAATTCAGATATGTCCAAATTTATAGCATTTTCAGACGAAGAATTAATCGTGGAATTTAAAGGTGACCCTTCAGATTTTTAACATAACAAACATGTAATTATTTTCAGTGATGTTTTCTTCGGACGCTATGTTTGAAACTTCGCTTGTGTATTTCCAATATGTAAATGAGCGAGATGCTCATGTATAAATAGACCATGTTTCCCGTTGTATTTTTGTAAAATTTTCGTTCCAAAATCTGAGAGACCACCTTTAAAATACCACGTACAGACAAAATATTGATTATTTTTCTCTTCAGTCTTGTTATTGGGGGAGGAGACTCGTTTTTTAGTTTTTTAGTTCATAAAGCCTGTTTGATTTTGACAAGAAAAAGTATGAATCGCGCTTCTTTTTCAAGTTTACAAATTTGTCAGCACAAAAAATGAAAACAGATTGTCATGCTGTTGACCTGTTCACCCTTTCAACATAACTACACACATATTTTCTCATTAAGCACGTTTTCTGCCCTGAGCAACCCGTACAAGAAACTAATCTGTCATTGTGTTACCATAGGCCTCTGAAACTCTATTGGTCTATCACGTAACACTAACATTGTCCTTGGTCGATCATGGAACATTTATATAGCACATCGGTGCATCATCTTTATATCATGTAATATACAGACTTTCATTAATACTGTTTCTATAAAAAGCACATTGGAGACTCCCTCTTTGTCGTATATAGTAAGTCTTATTATATACAATACAGAGGGAATCCCAAATGTGCTATTTATAGTAACAGTGTCCGATAATGAAAATTTCGTTTTCCCATCATAAACCAGTGGAGTTTCAGAGGCCTATGGTATTACGTAGTTATCCGTGTAATACGGTATACATTTAAAACAGGCTTTTCAGAAATTTACAGTCTCGCAAAACTCCAAGCAAGAACTATCTTTGAACACTGAAAAATTAATATTAATATTCTTTTTTGGCCAAATATAAATCGGCCTGTTTATGAAATAAAAGTAAATTTCATTTTTACCATGTGAAAATATGGTGATTTCTATGACTTAAAACGATATGTGCATCTCGTAAAAGTTCCTGTCAATGGCAGAAAAAAGGATTCTGAAACTAGAACATATCCTACCATGCTGCATTATCTGTTTGTTTACATTGATGATCGCCGACGATAAGCCGACTTTTTGTCGTACATCTCCGAAGTTATGTACTTTTGACGTAAACACCACGTGATAATTCAGTGCGTCGAAACAAGACTTTCATCTACTTGATCTTTCTGTCCTCATTCTAGGCTTGAATCAAAGCGTGAGAACGCTGAAGTGGCATTTGTCAAAGAAGCCACTGTAAGGAATTAATAATTTGAAAACAAGGCTTGATTCTAGGCTTGAAAAACCAAGTTTATCAACATTGTAAACAGAAACAACGACACAGGCTGATTGTCGCTTATTTGTTAATGATCAATACAGGAACCGTTAACTACATCAAAACAAGAAAACAGGTTCAAAATGAACAATCTTGCTCTCCGATGACCTAATGTTGAAAGTGTAAACAGTAGTCCTGTGTACTGCGTCATACCATTGATAAGATGCAATGCTATCACGTGACGATCTGAAAGACCTAGTTCGACGCATTCATTACCACGTGCACGTCACTTCGGAGATTTACGACGAAAACTCGGCTAATCGTCGGCGATCATCGATGAAAACAAACAGATAATGCGGCATGGTAGGATCTGTTCTAGTTTCAAAATTCTTTTTTTCTGCCATTGCCTGGAACCTTTTTTACAAACTGCACTTTTGCATATCGTTGAGGTTACAAACCGCACTTTTACATATCGTCGAGGTTACAAGCCGCACTTTTACATATCGTCGAGGTAACAAGCCGCACTTTTACATATCGTTAAAGTTACAAACCGCACTTTTACATATCGTTAAAGTTACAAACCGCACTTTTACATATCGTCGAGGTTACAAACCGCACTTTTACATATCGTCGAGGTAACAAGCCGCACTTTTACATATCGTTAAAGTTACAAACCGCACTTTTACATATCGTCGAGGTTACAAACCGCACTTTTACATATCGTTAAAGTTACAAACCGCACTTTTACATATCGTCGAGGTTACAAACCGCACTTTTACATATCGTCGAGGTTACAAGCCGCACTTTTACATATCGTTAAAGTTACAAACCGCACTTTTACATATCGTCGAGGTTACAAGCCGCACTTTTACATATCGTTAAAGTTACAAACCGCACTTTTACATATCGTCGAGGTTACAAACCGCACTTTTACATATCGTCGAGGTTACAAGCCGCAGTTTTACATATCGTTAAAGTTACAAACGCACTTTTACATATCGTTAAAGTTACAAACCATGCTTTTACATATCGTTAAAGTTACAAGCCGCACTTTTACATATCGTTAAAGTTACAAACCGCACTTTTACATATCGTCGAGGTTACAAACCGCACTTTTACATATCGTTAAAGTTACAAACCATGCTTTTACATATCGTTAAAGTTACAAGCCGCACTTTTACATATCGTCGAGGTTACAAGCCGCACTTTTACATATCGTTAAAGTTACAAACCGCACTTTTACATATCGTCGAGGTTACAAGCCGCACTTTTACATATCGTCGAGGTAACAAGCCGCACTTTTACATATCGTTAAAGTTACAAACCGCACTTTTACATATCGTTAAAGTTACAAGCCGCACTTTTACATATCGTCGAGGTTACAAGCCGCACTTTTACATATCGTTAAAGTTACAAACCGCACTTTTACATATCGTCGAGGTTACAAGCCGCACTTCTACATATCGTTAAAGTCATAAAAATCGCCATTTTTTCACATGGTACAATTGAAATTTACTTTTATTTTATAAAGAGGCCATTTTACATTTGGACGTTACTGAGACTATAAGCTGGGATTCGTCTTCACAAACCATTTTCAATAACATCCATGGCTTTGTTCTTAAGAATTTACTGAATTTAAATCGTAGCCATTTTGTTATGTCAGTAGTACAAACATATCCAGTGTAGCAAAATAAAATTGTGTCGGATCTACTATATATATCTAGAATTACAATTATACAATTTAGAACGGTTGATAAAACGCATCCAAGATTTACAAACGACCTCATTTTTTTTCCCTTCACACTACACCAGGTTCAGTGTAGTGCACTTCACAGATCACGTGTTAACCCATTACCACACAATCCCTACTTTTGACACCCCTGATAAAGAAGCCTTTAGAAAATATTGTGGGAAAAACAGAAAATGCTGGTAACCAGCATTTTCTCCATTTCCCACATTTTTTCTACCCTTCACAAAACAAATTTCAAATTTTCAGTCACTTTTATTTTGTCGTCTGCAAATGCTTTCAATTTAGACCAGTCTAAAATATTGTCGTTTGGTAAAGAGTCAACAGGGTCGTGATGTATCGATTTGAACGGAGAGGTTTCGTTATGACCTTGGTTGAAGTTTCCTTTCTGCACGATACCTGTTAATCTGTGAGGAAAAAAAAAGTGGGAAATAAGGAGAAATCTCGTATCGATTTGAACGGAGAGGTTTCATGATGACCTTGGTTGAAGTTTTCTTTCTACACGATAACTGAATCTATGAAAAAAAAAACAGTGGGAAATAGGGAGAAATCTCGTATCAAATGATCTGCGCGTCATTTGAGCAATATTTGTACTTGTCATCTGTAAGTGTTTTCAGTTTAGAAAAGTTATCCATAGATTCTGTCATCTGATAAAAAGTTTTTATTTGTCATAGACTGTTTGCAGATTTCTAAGCTACGTCAAAGTAAAAAAAAAAAATGGACAAAAAAAAAAACTAAAGAACGATAGATCTAGTTAAATCTTTTAAGGTAATATGTAGCCTATACTGCTATATGCAAAACCTTCCTTAATTTCCGTGTAAAATAAGCAATTATGAATAATTATTCACCCCTCACAACGTACGTCAGTGTGACGTCACAGGTAGTGATATCGGACCCTTGTTATAAAGTCAGTGTGCGTGTTTGGTAAGACTTTTTTTCTTTTGTAATCGTTCCTTTAAATGATCTGAAAAAAGTCTTTAGACCTCCAAAGCGTACAATGCCTAGGGACTTTGTTTTTTGTCAAAGTTTTTGTTAACTACTTATAATAATGGAATAGACTTCGACCAACTATTAAAACCCAATCACTTTTTGATATTTGGTCAAAGTGTTTGTGCATATAGACATCTGCTTCCTGTCTAAAACATCAGAATATTAAATGTATTCATCTAATGTCTTTGATAAATACATGAGAGTCTTTGTAGTCCGTTTGTATCCACCCAAGCTAGCCTCATTCTATCTTCATATCGTACTTACTTTTCAATATAAGTTACGAAAATGGGCAGGTCCGATATCACTTCCTGTGACGTAGGTTGTTACCCTTGATTATTCTTGTATGACACACGTTTGACAGAATCCTTATGTGACGTTGTATGTGACGTCATTTTATACTTGAACAAGAAGAATAAAACACAGGAGTGCCCTTTTATTATCGTTGAAAGTTTCACTTTTCTAATACAGCTGGTTAAGGATTAGTGTATTAAAATAGATACAAAAAAAATCCAACAGATACTGACAAATGGTTTCTCGGGCAACCAAATAGATACTGTTTTTGGGCTGCAAGATGAATAAAGGGCATAAATCACTGTGAAGCATCACGTCGTGTGTTAGTTTTTGCTCATTCATATCAGCAACAAAAATAGACAAGAATAATATGACTAATCCCATTTTGCGGCGGTTATATCGGTCGTATTTCTAGGATAGAAGTTTCTTGTTGGGTTTATTTCAGTATCTCCCGCCAGATGGCATTTTATAAATACATGTACATCTACCTAATTTGAGCATTCTGAGAACAGAAGCGGACTACTTTCCAAATCGACATACGTTACTTCGAATTTAAAAATTGATATAAAAACGGCTACTCAGTAAAACGCTACCTGGTGCGATTCCTTCAGCTATGATAAGCTAGCATGTAACCTAATTATCGGCCATTTGTAATCAAAACAGCCCGCCCAGGGCTAATAGCTTCGGTATGAGCCCTATTTTTCCGAAGTTTTCGGGGATGAGTGATGCGTCATAGCAGACAGGTCTAATCTTCGAAGAATATGACATGTGCAGACAACGCCCAACAAATAAATACTGACTAATTGTTTCCTAGACAATCGAATGGATGCTGTTTTGGGGCCGCAATATGAGTAAGGGGCATAAATCACTGTGCAGCATCACTTCCCGTGTTAGGTTTTGCACATCCATATCAACAGAACGGATAAAAAAGAGAAAGTATGAGTAATCCCGATTTGTAACGGTGAGAAAGACGAAAAACATTCTGGAAACTGACTAAAAACGTTCGTTTTATTATGATTAGCAGTATATTTCTTTCTTAAGTGACTTTGAACATCCTCTGCACGGACACAAACTCTTTACCAAACGACATCATTTTAGACTCGGCAAAATTGACAGCATTTGCAGACGACAAATTGAATGATGCTAAAATGGCGATATTTGTCTTTTGAAAATGTAGAAAACAAATGTGAAAAAAAGGTTTTGAGCAGTTTCATGTTTTCTTGTTCTCAAAATGTTTTTTCAACTGCCGTCTTTCTCTCAAGGTCGTTTGACCACACAACCCCTACTTTTGACGACCCTGAGAAAGAAGCCTTTTGAAAACATTGCGGGAAATGGAGAAAATGCTGCATTTTCTCCTATTCCCACAATGTTTTCTTCCATTCCTAAAGCAAATTTTCATTCTTTAAATCACATTCATTTTGTCGTCTGCAAATGCTTTCAATTTGGACATGCCTAAAATTTTGTCGTTTAGTAAAGACTTAACCATCTAGGTGGTAGGGGCTAAACCAGAATTTGACTTAACTCAATACCACACAATACCTACTTTTGCGACCCTGAGAAAAAAGCATTTAGAAAACATTATGCGAAAAGGAGAACATGCTGCTAACCAGCATTTTCTCCTTTTCCCATAATGTTTTCTACTCTTCACAAAACAAATTTCAAATTTTCAATCACTTTTATTTTGTCATCTGCAAATGCTTTCGATTTGGACTTACCTAAAATATTGTCGTTTGGTAATGAGTTGAACATATTTGGTTGAACGGGTTATTTTTAGCTCTACTGGCTGAAAGCCACCAGAGCTTATATCATGGCGTAATTTCCGTGGTCCGTCCGCCCGTCCGTACGTCTTTTTTCTTGTTTACGCGATAAGGCCTGCATTTGTGGTCAGATCTCCATGAAACCTGCACAGTTTGTTTATCTCATGAATAGCTTTAATCTTAATAATCCAAGAAACAGTATGGGAAAAGTAGCCATTTCAAGTTGAAAATTTTCTATTCATGATGCGATAAAGTCTGCATTTGCCATCAAATTTTTGTGAAACTTGTAGAGTTTGTTCATCTCATCAATGGCTTTAACTCTATTGATTTTGAGAAAAATCCAATAAACAGTATGGGAAAAGTAGCCATTTCAAATTGATTTTTTTCTTTTTTATTATACACGATAAAGTCTGCATTTGCAATCACTTTTTTGTGAAACTTGTACAGTTTGTTTATCTCATCAATAGCTTTGACCCTAACAATTTTAAGAAAAATCCAACAAATAGTATGGGAAAAGTAGCCATTGAAAGTAGAACATTTTCATTTCTTGTTTACACGATAAAGATAATTTTTTATTAGATTTTTGTGAAACTTGCAAAGTTTGTTTACCTTATCAATAACTTTAACCCTATTGATTTTGGAGGGAAAAAAAAAAATCCAACAAACAGTAATGGAAAAAGTAGCCATTTCAAGTTGAAAATTTAGATTTCTTATTTACACGATGAAGTCAGCATTTTTTGTCTTAATCTTTGTCTTTTTTTCTTTTCGCATAATGAATTCATTATGTATGCTAGCATAAAAGCAAAGTCTCTGCCAGTAGAGCAATTTCAGGTCAATCAGGGCCTCTAGTTAAAGGAAAACGGGGAAGGAGGGGGGGGGGGGGGGGGGGGGAGGTTGGAAATTATATGTTTTGTTAAAAATGTTTATGAGGACGTGACTGTTTACCCGTAGTTAGGGTTAAAGTACTGAAAGAAAAAACAGGTTCCTATAGCGCTCGGTGAAACAACATAGTGAACGACAAGCCAAGTGCGCTATGGATCCAACTGATGTATTGCTTGTGTAAAATATACTGGTCTATCCTTTGTTATTCAATGACGTATTACTGTTAAAAACGGAATTGGAAATTTTACAGGTAAAATTCCAAAAGCTCAGTAGTTTTGGGCAAGAAAAAAAAAATGGATGGGGAACTGACAGTGACCTTTGTATCTTCTGCAACACTGGATGTGTATGATCGGTATTTCTTGTAGTACCTTGGAAATCCAAAAAGAAAACAAGTCTAATTTAACTGTGATTTCAAATGTCCTTTAACGCACTACCACACAATCCCTACTTTTGACGCCCCTAAGAAAGAAGCCTTTAGAAAACATTGTGGGAAAAGGAGAAAATGCTGGAAACCAGCATTTTCTCCTTTTCCCACAATGTTTTCTACCCTTCACAAAACAAATTTCAAATTTTCACTTTTATTTTGTCGTCTGCCGATGCTTTCGATTTCGACAAGCCTAAAATTTTGTCGTTTGGTAATGAGTTAAAGCGTAGCATGTTTATGATTTCGCGCCGTCCGGTGATTACTATCCGAATACTACTCAACTATTTCCCTCGTGAAGAGTAAAATACCCTTCTTTATTCTTATATGCCTTCTTGGTGCACCAGATTTGATTTGAAAAGAAATACGATCATTTAATCAGGATGATCACACTCGGACAAATGAGCCCTGACGAACTAGCTCAGGTGACTAAGCCTAGGAACGAAAACGCCCATTTCCAGGCGCACTAAGCTGCCAGCGCAAGAAAACTACCGAACCTTAGACGATTTTTTTCTTGACGAGTTAAACGAGAGTCATATCACATAACTGTTTCTCAAGCAATAATTAAACAAAAAAAAAATGTAGATCTCTTTCAGAAACTATTTAATTTATCAATGAGTGAACCCGACTCTTAACATGAATGTACGCTCGGAGCTTGAGATAGTTCCATGGACCTTGATATGTAATAACTTGAGCTTAAATCTGAAAATAAGATAAACCTCAAGTTTACAACAATCGTCAATTTCACTGTTGAATTGTTGAAAAAATTTTGTTAGACGTTGTTTTTGGAAATAACGGGTAGGAATACAATGTTTGAGAAAATGACGTATGTTACACTCATATATAGATATGACGTCACAAATCTGTATTTTACACTTGTGTAAGATAAGAAAAGAAATTCGTAATGGCTATATAACATTTTAACCTAAGTAGGATATTTGATAAAAGATGATATTTACTAGAAGGAAGAAAAGTGCAGTGCCTGAACCAGGAACATTTAATGAGGACAATGCTGTTTTTGTGGCGTTGAAAAATCGTGGGCGACTTTAACCTTGCCAAATATATTTCCTCATGCTGCATCATATCAAATCAAACCATTCACCATCTCGCTTGTAGTGAATTGATTTACTGTGAAATTCGCTCTTTTCCAAACAACAAATGTTTATTCTTAATGCTAATTTCGTCCGATCAATACGAAATGTCGTATGCAAATGATTGTAGCGACATATCCGGTATCAAAGTATCAAAACTTCAAATTGAATGCTGAAAATTGCACGATCCATCCTCTGCTAAAAGGGGGTCTTATTAATTGTGCGGTCAGGTGACAGGGGACTTGGAAACTTGTTCACAAGTTGAACAAGTTTCCAAGTCCCCTGCCACCTGACCGTACAACGATTTTATTATACAGCAAAGTTTTACACATAAAGTGAAATATTCCTGTTTTATAATCTTACGAATCGAGTATGCTGACGAAATAGAAATTCACTTCTGAGTGCCTCAGTTCAATGAAAACTGACGTCACTGAAACGTGCAGTTTGGTGCATAAACATGTAGTATGATGAACTGTCGACGCCGCATTATCTCCCGCTAGATGGCATTCTACAAATACTCATCTATCTAGTTTGGGCATCCTGGGTACAGAGGACCGGACCACATTTCTACGGGACAACCGTTACTTTGAATTTCAAACTAAAATAAACGTATACTCAATAAAACGTTACCTGACGCGATTCACTCAGCTATGATCAACAGTTTAGAGAAATCTTGAGCTAAAGCAAGCCTGATTTTTCCTCAAGCGTATTGATAAAGGCCATTTTTTCCATTGTTACTTTATCGCGCGTATTATTACAGTATATTTTATATCAGGGAGAGCGATACGTCATATAAGACAGGTCGAATCTTCGAAGAATATTACATTCGCAGACAACGATCAACGCCGCCATTTTGGATGTTGTGTTGCACGCGTAATGATGTTTACGGGGCACTCAAATGGGAAACTGGCTTTACGTGTTTTTTTGCCAGGGAACATGATATATGTTCCCGGCATGTTAACCAATCAGATCACGAGAATTTTCTTTGCAATATCATAAAACCCTTTACCACATGTCAAAATTTTAGAGCCATCCAGATTGAAACTATTCCCAGACAACAAATTTTCAGTGACTCAAATAACGTTTTTTTTTTTTCTTCTTTGACAGGGTAGAAAACTTTGTAGGAAAAGGAGAAAATGCTGGTCACCAGCATTTTCTTCTTTTCCCACAATGTTTTCAAAAGGCTTTGTCAAAACTCGTCATTGTATGGTAAAGGGTTGATACATCTCCACTATCCAAGATACCAAGCTAGTTTTGACATAATTGTTGATCCGTAAAGTGCATTTTGTTATTAATAACTGACTTTCATTGTACTTTTTTTCCAACAATTTTAAAATTACATTCAAACTATACATAGCTTTACACTGTCAATCTTAACAGGGAATAGAATAAAATTATATCTACACATTGCCCGTTTTTTTTTTTTCATATATTGCATGTTTATAAAGAAATAACAAGAAAAATTTTATGCATAACATCAATGCGCCGCAAATCAGTTGTTTCGAAAATAAGGCAGTATTTCATTTATCCAAAGTAGATTAATGCAGAAATTGGTGAGAAATTAACTGGGAACCTCTGAACAATCCTTCGAATCAAACTAAAAACTTAAAAAAGAAAGAAGCAATTATGTATAGCCATTCTTCGGCGAAATTTAACATGAGGTCAATGCACTGGAGCTGTGGACAAAAGCAGTTGTCATTCGGCAAACATCAGAATAAATTAGTAGTAAGATTAGGTTCTACATTACCTAATAAATATTAAAAACTGGGTATGAAATGACCAAAGGTGGTACGAAATGATCAAAATGAGTACGACATTACCAAAATTGTACGAAATAGCCTAGGTACGAAATTATCTTATTACGAAATGACTGAAAGCCAAGAAAACAATATGGCTGTCTCCATGGGTACTTTTCAAAACCAAATAAAAATATAGTGCCGCCGCTCATGGGGCGCCACAACAACTAATAAAATTCTACGAGACATACCTTTAGTTACTGTTTTTCGTCGAAGCTATGGCTCTCGAGTTCCCAAATGTGTTTACAGCACAAAGTTCCGTTGTCTATTTTTTTAGGATTAATACCAGTCGTGCAGACGTGCAGCTCTACATGAAACAAGGAAGGAAGTTGCAATCTTGTCGACTTTTTTTTTTTTATCTTTCAATGACATGATAGTTACAGAGTGATATCATCCATTTTAAAACTGAGGAAAAAATAATAGAAAATGATAGATATGATTATGCATAGTATAATATTTGTGATAAATCTCATTTTCGAGATCCTGAACTTTTTTAACCAAAGAACAAAGAACAAAATTTAATATTTGTTCAGATTGAAAGCGTTTGTTGAAGGCAAAGTCAAAGTTGCCCACGTGATAGCATTTGTCTTTGAAAGAGCAGAAAACATTTCAAAGACATTCCCAAAAACCGAGCCATCTTTAATTTGTCGTCTGCCAATGCTTTGAATTTGGACAAGTCTTAAATTTTGTCGTCTGGTAAAGAGTAAAGCCATCGGAATAAAGCGTCAGTCGTAACTACAGCTTGTTTCAAGCTTCATTTACGAGGTTTTTGAAGTAGACCGGCGAAAGGTCAATTATACAATATAGATTGTTTTGAAAATATATCTTACAGTTCCGGGTTCGCTTTAAACGAAAGAAAATTTATTAGTTTAATGACATTGTCAACCGAAAATTTGAATGGCATTTTCTTTTTTTAGTAAGTATAAATTATTTTAGAGCTCCTTTTGAACTTCAGTAATCTGCAGTATCAAAATGGGTTCCACCCAAGAATAACTTAATTGATTATAGTCAAACAAAAAGTCAATAAACAAATTACTTATTTTTAAAAAAAATACATATATTTATTTATAACTTACTTATTATTTATATATTTATTTATCTATGTACGTATGTATGAATGTATGTATTTATCTATCTATCTATCTATCTATCTATCTATTAACTGTTAACTGATTCATTTATCAACTTATTTATTCACTTTTTTATCTATTTAATTCTTTGACTGCTTGATTGAATAATTCAGTCATTCATTCATTCGTTCATTCATTTATTCATACATTAATTAATTAATTCATTCATTCATTCATCCAATCATCTTTATATTCTGATTCTTAGTTAATGAATGAATGAATGCATGCATGAATGAATAACTAAATGAATAAATGAATGAATGAACTAACGACGAACCAACGAATGAGTGAATGAATGAATATTTCCTTTTGACCTATTCTTTTCACGAGTGATCTTCAGGAAACAAAAAAAGTGGTCGTTTTAATACACCTAAGATCAAAGCACTGACAGTCTCGTTTTGTACTTACTTTGTGTCAAGTATGCATCGTATTACTTGTGATCCATCAGAACATTTGAACAAATTGTTGGTCTTTTACCAAGATGTTATTTTGGTCTGAAATCATTATTCAGTGACCTTTCTGGCGATTTTGCGGAAACCCTCGATTGCGCGGTTCGTTCCAAAAATAGACAGATCACATGGGATTTGTCCGACATGTTTAATAACTTTTATTTTGAAATTGTCCGCGATTACCGTAATTCTGCACTTTAATTATTGACAACAACCTGAAAGATTTGTGTGAGGCGCCTTGAGAAAGCCTGGCAAAGTAGAAATATTCAAGATGATTAACCCTTGACCACACAGTTTACACAAAACAAACATTGAGGGAAAAGAAGAAAATGCTTGTAACCAGCATGGTCTCATTTTTCTAGAATGTTTTCAACCCTATCAAAGAAAAATTTCATCATCTGAGCTACATTTAAATTATAGCCTGCAAAAACTTTCAGTTTTGACAAGTTTACATTTTGCCCTAGTGATAAAGAGTTAAGAAATAATACATAAGTATACGAAAAACATATCGTCGGTTTACTTCAAAAACCTCGTAACTACAGCTTGTAACAAGCTGTAGTTACGAGGTTTTTGTAGTAAACCGACGATGACCCTGCCACGCAATCTCTTGTTTTCCCGAGCTTGTAAAAAATAGAGACTTTGTATAATAAAAAAAAAAACTGGAAAATACTGGAAACTAGAATTTTCTCCTGTCTCGCAATATTTTGTACCCTTTCGAAGACAAATAAGAGGATTGGCTGTAATCATCAAAGCACCAAAAATGTCTTACCGACATTTTTAGAAAAAAAAACAATAATTGTCATTCCAGTGTTGTTTTTAGCCAAAATTGTCTCAGCAAAGTTCACAGTGTAGAATAAAGATCCTGCTCTTCGTTTTGCTGCGATGTGATTTGCTTCTGCACCGGCAGCAAAGAAAGTTGAAAGCGACTATAAAATTTAATACAGTCCTTCATTCTTTTTTTTTTTTTTTAAATAATTTCAATAATATTTTATTTATCTTGTTACAGTTTTCATGGTTGTAAAAAGTGTGGGTGATAATGTTCTTGGTATGATTTACTAGTATACCGCTTTGTTTTTTAACCAATCACAGAATAATATGGGCTGCAATACCCGAAAAGGGGCTAATCTGAAACGACACTTTCCGTTTTTACGTAATTTTCCGTCTTGCACAAGTCTACTTTAGCACAAAACCTGATATAGTCGTAAAGTGCCGTCTCGGATCAGCCTGCGCGGACTGCGCAGGCTGATCCGAAATGACACTGAACGCAAATGTCAGAATGCCCCTTTTCGCGTGTTGGAAGCCAATTATAACGAACTTGTCAATTATAATGTAGACTCGTCTTTTAAACAAGAAGCTAATACCTAAGAAACAAAGTAACAGATATTTTGATGAAAGGAGAACGTGCCTTTTTAAAGGTGGCCCTTCAGATTTTGGGAAGAAAATCTTACAAAAATACAAAAAAAAAAAATCATCCTTATTCTTCCAAAGCCTTTTGATTTAATTCATAAAACCCAGAAGTCGAAAACCATCCGACAGTAAGAGAAATTAGAGATTTACTACGGCCCAGGTTGATACCGAAGGGAAACACGATTTATTTTACATGATCAACTCGCTCGTTTACATACCAGAAATACACAGACAATGTTTCAAACATAATGTCCGGAGAAGACATCATGGGAAACAATTACATGTTTGTTATGTTATGGAATTTAAGTGTCATGAGTTACGTGCCAGCCACTTGACATTCCAACAATGTTTTTTTTTTTTCTTTTTGCGCGAAATCTAAAAATACCATCAGAGGCCACGTAGGCTTTTAAGGGAATACCATACAAAAACAAAAAATGTAATTTTATGATTCTTAATTATTGATGATCTGCATTTTTTTTTTCGTATAGACTTCAGTGATATATACATTATTTAATTTGGTGAAATATAAAAAATCTAAATACCCACCTTTAAAATGATAATGAAAATCTTTCTGAGAAGATTTGATAACTATAAGTGACAAGCAGCGGATGATTTTCTACCAGTCTTTTAAAAAAGAGGTCGTCCAAAGAAGTGCGTAGGAATAATTTGCAATGCAGTCGAAAACTTATTCAACGAATGTTGACAAGCAATCGTTGTCATTCCCCCACATTGTTTTAAAAAAAAAGCGGTACAAAGTAGCGCGTAGGAATATATTGTAATGCGGTTGTAAAATAATTCTACGAATGTTGACAGAGATGCCTAAAGATCCACCACGAACAAAAACAAGCCTACAAATCATTCTGTTTCAAAGACAAAAAGGGACCTGTTGCCCCGCAAGAGGTCAAAGAGCAAATTGTTTACATCTTTATCCTTTCAGCTTCGTGGGCGGAAGCAAGACCTCTTGCGGACGGTATAGATCAAGATCAGACTGCACAGAATGTGCAGTCTGATCTTTGATCTATTCCGTCCGTTTGTTTGGTCAAGCCTATAATATAAAATTTCGTTTGACTAACAAGGTATTTTATTTTCTGCCGTTAAAAGACGTCGAGTTTATATATCTGACGTCTGAAGAGTTAATTAATTGACGGCAGTAAAATTCAGTTAAGCGATTATGTAGGCTGATGGAAGACTATATATAGACAGTAATGAATATGAATACGGCAAAATACATCTCAAAGCGACGTAACGTAAACGTAAGACTCTCGGAAGTACAAATTTGGACGTTTAACGTTTATTTCCGTATTCTGTTTATAACGTTTAAAAGAGAGATCGTGGCTCATAACTGCAGTTATTATTTTGATATACTTGTTTTTATGAATATAAAAGCTGATCAAAGGGGACTTGCTGATACAAACGCATGATTATTTTCCTTTTGTGAATGTATGAAACTGCTTCCGTGTTTAAAACAATGACGCTACTACCTATCGTTATTGTTTATCTTCTCTGCTTGACGTCTACCAACGTATACAGCAAGACGTTTTATCCGTTAATGCGGAATAACGTTAATGTAAACTCACTTCTGCAATCTCGACAAAAACGACACACGCCGTTGGATACCTCGAAGTTGTGCAAGGCGTTTGGCTGCAAGAATGGACATTGCAAAGAAAGTGAACTTCGGAAATATAGAATAGTATGTGAGTGTTTCTCGGGTTATAAAGGGACTTTATGCGATAAACTACAGTGTCCATATCCGTGTGGTAAACACGGAAAATGTGTGAAAACTGGACAAACTCTGAGGTGTAAGTGTGACGATGGGTATCATGGATTAACGTGTAACAAAAAAGCAAAGGTGCAGAAGGGGTCCGGGACCTTGGAAGAGAATAAGGTTAAGGGACTCAGTGGAATTGCTGTCCCCAACAGTGTAGGATTTCGGACTAGTCAGCCGATATTTAAAGTCAATCAAATGAAAAGCTGGTTCGGTGGTTCTATTTCGAGTAAACTAAGTGACATCAAGTTTTCGGACTTTCATTCTCACGCTGTCGTCGATACGAGTGTCAAGCCAGACGTGTGTGCTCCAGGATTTCAGTGTTACCATGGAAAATGTAACAAAGAAGCGTTGGCTTATGGCATCTTTCAGTGCATTTGTAAACAAAACTTCACCGGGCTTTTCTGTGAAAAGAAATGTACGCTTAAATGTCAAAATGGTGGAAATTGTATGGTGTTGGATGACGGCCATCAGCTGTGTTCCTGTCCATTCAACTATGGTGGAAACTACTGCGAAAAACCAGTATAAACTACGGGAAACAGGAACTTTTAATTATGTAAAAAACTGTATTTATTTCGTTCTGAAATCCAAAACTCGTTTCTAAATCCTTTTCATTAAACATGTCGACTTACTTAAGTATTCCAATGTTCGTGTATTTTTTTTTCATGTCTTAGATCTGCGAACGAATATTTTTTTTTGAGAAAGTCAAATGACTACTTTTTCAAACAAATGGGTCGAAAACACGTGAGCCATGCGCTGGGAAAAGGATGTTTGTGTAGTTTTTTTTTTAATGCCTTAGATGTGCGAAGGAAAATTTTTTTAAGAAAGTTACACGGCTACTTTTACAACCAAATGAGTCGAAAGCACGTGAACCATGCGCTGGGAAAAGAGAGTATAACACATCTGCAAAACGTATGGGCCCATGGCAGCCTGCGCATATTGCGCAGGCTGACATGGGCCCATACTGTTTGCTTCTTTCAAATTTTTTGCGTGTCAGAGGACCTGTATAACCCATGGCTCGGTGGATTGTTAGACAAAATGGATTTTATGGATCCATAATTATGTGATAACTTGCTTATTACCATGCATCACAAAAATGCGATAAAGGTGGGTATTTAGAATTTTTACATCACATCAAATTAAAAAATATATATGTAATTGAAATTTATAAAAAAAAAAAAAAAAACAGTACAAATCATCAATAATTAAGAATAAAAAAATTATAAAAAAAAATTTTGATGGTATTCCTTTAAAGGCTACGTAGCCTCTTAAGCTATTTTTAGATTTCGCCCCAAAAAATCAATAAAGCATTGTGGGAATGTCAAGTGACTGGCATGTGACTAATAACGCTTAAATCCCATTACATAACAAACATGTAATAATCATTTTACATAATGTCTTCTTTGGACGGATGTTTGAAACTTCGTCTGTATTTTCCTGTATTTAAATGAGAGAACTGATAATCTAAAAATAAAACGTGTCTCCCGTTGGTGTCATCCTGGTCCGTAATGAATCTCTAATTTCTCGTGTTATCGGATGGTTTTCGACTAAAGGGGTTTTATGAACGCAAATTAAAAGACTTTGGGCGTTTAAGGATGATATTTTTGCATTTTTGGAAAATTTTCGTCCCAAAACTGAAGGGCCACCTTTAAGGTAGAAGACCCGTAATACTTCCAGTACAGCATGGCATAAAATTTCTTGATGGTTGATTAATACGGATTTATGCTGATATGATTCTTTTGCACGTTTTTTAACTCATTACCACACAATTCCTACTTTTGACACCCCTGAGAAAGAAGCCTTTTGAAAACACTGTGGGAAAAGGAGAAAATGCTGGTAACCAGCATTTTCTCCTTTTCCCACACTGTTTTCTACCCTTCCAAAACAAATTTCAATTTTTCAGATACATTAATTTTGGAGCCAGTCTAAAATTTTCTCGTGTGGTAAAGAGTTAGCCGACTAGAAATTCCTTTGATGTCTATCCTGAAATTATTTGTTAATATTTTTATTAGTTTTTTTGAAAAGGGAGGTGGTTATCATCTCCCTTTGTAATGAGAATATAGTGGTTTTAGATTTATAAATGATAATTCTAAGAAGGATAAGATAAAAAGAAAAAAATTGGCTCGGTTAAAATAGCACAATGATACTCATTTTTAATTCATAGCAAATTTTGTAGGATAATATTATAGTGAAAGTAGCTGTTTTCTGTTACAGGACCACAATCGTTTTGCTAGAGCGCGACTCATTTAACCCTTTCCCAAACGACAAACTTTTGGACTAGACCAAATTGAAAGCTTTTGCAGATGACAAGTCAAATTGCTGAAAAGATTATTTCTGTCTGTGATACGGTAGAAAACATTGTGGGAAAAGGAGAAAATGCTGGTTACCAGCATTTTCTCTTTTTCCCACAGTGTTTTCAAAAGGCTACTATTCCAGACCCGTAGAAACCAGGGATTGTTTGGGAAAGGGTTAAATATCGTTGGGTAAAGGAATGATACTGTTATGGCAAAATGAAATAATTTAGACCAGAAAATTTTATCTTTTTATACTATGTGCCCGGCTAACCCAACCAGATACTGCATTTCTTTGAAATCTAGGAAAAACAGTTTAACTCTACCAAATGACAAAAGTTTAGACTGGTCCAAATTGATTTCACTTGCAGACGACAAAACAAACGCAACTCAAAAACTGAAAATTTGTTTCCAGTAGGATAGAAAACATTGCGGGGAAAAGGGAAAAAATGATTGTTACAAACATTTCCTCCTTTTCCCAAAATGTTTTCTCAATGTTTTTATCTCAGGGTCGTAAAAACCAGAGATTATTTGGTAAAGGGTCAAATGTCATTCAGATATGTTTGGCCAGTTCGGTTCCTGACAAGATTCTACATTGATGCGTAAACGCTCTGTGGATTTTACTGTCTGTTTTAGCAAATGGCTTGGAGGTAAAGTGCAGGCTTGTAATCTTGAGGCCCAGAGTTCGTGCTTTACCAGTACCCCCTTAGGTTTTTTTTTTTTTTCTTTGGGACTGTCCTTTGGCAAAGCAATTCAGAGCTCCAGCCTGGTACCGGTGAAACCTAGTACATACATGAGTATCTTAGCTGTCGCTGTGATTTGATGAATCGTCAAAGAAAATTGCAGAAAGAACCATTAAATCACTCTGGATTTTTTCTCTGGGAGTGTCATTTGGCAAGGCAATTCAGAGCCCCAGTCTGGTACTTCTGAAACCTAGTACATACATGAATATCTTAGTTGTTGTCGTGAAATAAATGAATCGATGAAAAAAAAACTGCTGAAAGCACTATTCAATCAAGCTGTTTTTTTTTCAAATTCCTTCCTTCCTTCCTTCGTTCCTTCCTTCCATGCTTCCTTCCTTCCTTCCTTCCTTCCATGCTTCCTTCCTTCCTTCCTTCCTTCACTTCCTTCCTTCCTTCCATGCTTCCTTCCTTCCTTCCTTCCTTCCTTCCATGCTTCCTTCCTTCCATGATTCCTTTCTTCACTTCCTACCTTCCTTCCTTCCATGATTCCTTCCTTCCTTCCTTCACTTCTGACATGATTTCCCTTTTCCATAATCAGCAAGCGATTAAACTCGGTTAATTAATACAGTAAATTTGCATAAAATACCACAAATCTTACAAACATACAAATTACACAGTAATATGACAGAGTTACTGGTTTCTCATAATGTTCACAAACTTCCTAGACAAGTCTATTCGTAATTGAAACTAACTGAAAGTAATCATATCACTTAGATTTGTGCTGTCGGCGCCATTAACCCATTACCACACAATTCCTACTTTTGACGCCCCTGAGAAAGAAGCCTTTTGAAAACACTATGGGAAAAGGAGAAAATACTGGTAACCAACATTTTCTCCTTTTCCCATAGTGTTTTCTACCCTTCCCAGAACAAATTTCAATTTTTCAGTCACCTTTATTTTGTCGTCTGCAAATGCTTTCAATTTGGACCAGTCTAAATTTTTCTCGTGTGGTAATGGGTTAAACGAGGTCATAAGGCATCTGCAAAAAGTATGGACTCAGGTCAGCCTGCGCAGTTCGAGCAGACATTCGGCATACCTCGGGTGGTGGGAGCCATCATATCCCTTGACTGGTGGATTGATATGTGTCAGATCGATATATTCATCGCCCGGAAATACGCCGGTTTACCGTTCTGAAAATTGTAAGGCTCCTCTTACAAAAGAAAACTTGAGTTTCTTTTTTCTATCAATATCTTTCTAAATGTATTTTAGTTGACAAACAGTCTGTACATTCATTTTTTAACGTGGTTTATCAATTCCGACTGAAGTTTTCACATACAAATAGAAAGATGTGAGTAACTTCATCGAGGTTGTTTATGCCGTTGTTAAAACGAGTGTCAATAGCGCTAAATATAGAATCACGTGATTCTCAGTTCAAATGGAAACGACCGTTATACGGACAAGATTAGATGTAGGGACGGAATCGGTGGAGTTGTGACGAGTGTTCGAGTAGGTAAAAAAAAACTATGATTTTATGGATCCATGGAATGTAATAACTTGCATCGTATCTCCATTTTTTTAGATTTTGTGCGAGAATTTCGTAGAAGTTTCGCAAAAGAAATAACATCGATCAAAAGTGCGCATCGATGACGTTGGATAATTTTTGCATAAGTACGTTGACGTCACATTTTATCTCATGGAGATCAGACATGGGAGTATCTCATGGAGATAATCTCATGGATTACCGATTACAAAGTGATCAACCTGTTTTTGAACGCCAAATTTGAACCTTGTCACTGCATGTGCACGTTCTGCTTCTTTACGTTTGCAGGAAAGAAGTGTATTTTGTCGTATTTAACAATTTAAAAAAATCGTACCAGGATTTTTCGCAGCAATTAAAAAAATAAATGTAACTATGGTGTAAATGATCGTAAACTTCGTAACGTACGCTTTATGTCAAACGATGCACTGCTCTGTTCTGTTTTGTTCATAATGTTTCGCCGATTTCAGATACGAACATTAGCTTTTGATTTTCATTACCTCCCGCTATAAATACTCATCTATCTAATTTGGGAACCCTGGGTACAGAACCGACCCACTTTCCTAAGCGACAACCGTTACTTTGAATTTCAAACTGAAATAAACGTTTACTCAATAAAACGCTACCTCGAGCGATTCACTCAGCTATGGTCAGCAGTTTAGAGATATCTGGACCTAAAACAGGCCTGATTTTTCCTCAAACGTATTAATAAAAACATTTTCTCCATTTCTACTTTATAGCGCGTATTACTGCAGTCTGCCCGATATCGGGAATAGTAATGCGTCATAGAAGACAGGTCGCATCTTCGAAGAACACTAGTATGACATGCGCAGACAACGTTTGATTTTTGTCAACAAAAACCAAGGGTTGAGCTATTCTAAAAAAAGTTTTTATACCATACTGGACAACCCAAATTTGATAAAATGACTAGTACAGATGAACATATACTATAAAACTTTGGGTGGGAAGTATTTCCCTTACCAACCCTCCCCGTTTTGAAGACCAATTAACCCATTACCACATAATCCCTACTTTTGACGATCCTAAGAAAGAAGCCTTTCGAAAACATTGTGGGAAAAGGAGAAAATGCTGGTAACCAGCATTTTCTCCCTTTCCCACAATGTTTTCTACCCTCACAAAACAAATTTCAAATCTTTAGTCTTTTTTGTTTTGTCGTCTGCACATGCTTTCGATTTGGACACGCCTTAACTCTTTTCCAAACTATAAAATTTACACTGGTCCAAATTGAAAGCACTTGCAGACGACAAAATAGATCTAACTCAAAAATAGAAATTTGTTTCTAGCAGGGTAGAAAACATTGCGGGAAATGGAGAAAATGCTGGTTACTAACATTTCTCCTTTTCCCACAATGTTTTCAAAAGGCTTGTATCTCGGGATCGTAAAAACTAGGAATTGTTTGGGAAAGGGTTAAATTTTGTCGTTTGGTAATGAGTTAAGAAATTGCCCCTAGTGAGTATATCTTCCACGAATTTTCGTTTAATTCTTTGGTTTTGTTCGGATTCCAAAGCATTTGAAGGGCATAATTTAAATATGGCTTTCATGTTGAAACTGTCTTTGAAAAAAAGAGGGCGACAAAAGGGGCATCATTTTGTGTTTCATCCATTCCTCATTTATCATGTTTGTCTTATGTTGTTGCACATGTATGTTATTTTCACCTCGCATTATTGTTTACTAAGTAAGTGCGCCCAATATGACCTAAGTTGTCGACGGGCCATAAAACACTATTCATTCATTCATTATTCATTCATTGAAAAAAAGAGTTGAAAACAATGTGGGAAAAAGACGAAAATGCCGGTACTCTCCTTTTCCAACAATCTTTTCAAAACTCCTGCATCGGTTCTGTCGACAAAACGGTTATCTGGTGAACGTTTCACCTCTTAACTCATTACCAAACGACAAAATTTTAGGTTTGTCCAAATCGAAAGCATTTGCAGACGACAAAATAAAAGTGACTGAAAATTTGAATTTTGTTTTGTTAAGGGTAGAAAACGTTGTGGGAAAAGGAGAAAATGCTGGTTACCAGCATTTTCTCCTTTTCCCACAATGTTTTCTAAAGGCTTCTTTCTTGAGGGTGTCAAAAGTAGGGACTGAGTGGTAATGGGTTAAGGTGACACGGAGCGCTTTAGTTGATATTGTAGATTAATATCAGACTGCAGAAAACTCGCAGTTTGATCTTAGATCTCCATGTCCAGTACGGCATTTTATTCACTATGAAATCAAGCTTGACATTTCAAAGTTTGAGATTTCACTATTTAGTGCAAAATTACGTTTAGTTAATCCATTACCACACAATTCCTACTTTTGACGCCCCTGAGAGAGAAGCCTTAAGAAAACATTGTGGGATAAGGAGAAAATGCTGGTAACCAGCATTTTCTCCTTTTCTCACAATGTTTTCTATCCTTTCCAAATCAATTTTCAAATTTTCAGTCACTTTTATTTTTGTCGTCTGCAAATGTTTTCAATTTGGAAAAGTCCAAAATTTTGTCGTTTGGTAAAGGGTTAAAAAAGACAAGGTTTTTACTTCATTTCCGTTATCATTTTAGCTGACTACAAAAGGTGTCATAATTCACAATTTCACATATATAAAACATTTTTTGACGCATTTTACAGAGACCCGTCATACCTATTTTATATCCAAGATAGAGGAATTCCGCATAACGAGTACTTTCATCATTTGCCACACTATTTCCTTGTTCTCTAAGCGTTTTTACGATAGAAGTTTTTTTTTTTTTCTTAATTTCCAATGTTCTTTGCCACATGTAACGTATGAAGACAGCTGATCGGCTGTTAGAAATTTAGAATTATAACTTGATAATTATGAAAATATAAGAACAACTAGTGAACAAGAATGACAACAAGTTTGATACTAGGAAATTGCTTAGGTTAATCATTTTTGTACTTAAAGGTGGGTATTCAGAATTTTCACATGACACCAAATCAAAAAATATAAATATCACTGAAATTTATATGAAAAAACAATACAAATCATCAATAATTAAGAATCATAAAATTACCCCCCAAAAAAGTTTTGGTGGTATTCCCTTAAAAGGCTACGTAGCCTCTTAAGCTATTTTTAGATTTCGCGCCAAATATAAAAAATGCATTGTGACTGGCACGTGACTAATGACGCTTTAATTCCATAATATAACAAACATGTAATTATTTTTATCCCTATCAAAGTTTGAGAAGTATATCTTTGGCCGTTAAAATTTAATTCGCAACTTTTCAATTTATTATTTCGATCTATAAATATCAATGCCCAATCAAATGGAGTAGCACGAAATCATGGGATGATCGAGCCATGGGACGAACTGGTTTTGGAACGAAAAGGCCCAGGATCAAGCGATCGGTAGACAATTTATGTATCATTGCGCCAGTGGAAGGCTACGAGCAAGTGAAGTTATTTTCAATAAAAAAATTAGTATTTCCATGATCGATGGCCTCACTAAGTTTGTATTTTAACATATAATTTCCAGTTACATATCTGAGTGCTAGCGAAAACAATCATATGCCTGAGAAAAATTGAGTTCAATCGGGTTTATTTCCTTCGGCTTTCTACAAAATACGATACATGATCTTTAAAATTCCATATTGAACTCATAGTGGTATTGTCTTCGACAAATACCACAAAAACTGTAGGATGACCCTTGATTACGCTCAAAAGACTCTACTCAAGTATACATAGAAACCAAAAAAGGAAAAAAAATACATATTAAGAAACCTTCAAACTTGAACAAAGTACACTGCAAAACACACATGAACGCCACAAATCAAATTAATCACGCTCTGTCAAAAGGGGGCTATATGAATCTCAGTGATACATTATACTAAGCAAATCCTCACGCGATTATCGATCCATAAAATGACTTTTGTCTTAGTACCAATAGGATCATGAGATAATATCAATACCGATAGGATCATGAGATAATATATATTAATACCGATAGGATCATGAGATATTAATAATACCGATAGGATCATGAGACATGAGATAATATAGTCTTTGGACATGTAGAAAATTTACAAATAGCAAAAAGATTCGATTCATGTCAGCCTGCGCGGACTGCGCAGACTGACATGGGTCGATACTTTTTGTAAATGCTTGGCTGAAACCTTAAGGTCTTGGCAATGTTGATACTTTTAGCACTTTCAGACTAAGTTTCTTTACACCGACGTGGGATTGATGTATCTGTACGCTATGACAAGGACATATTTATGTTTTGGCCTGTCATGTGCATAATAAAAGCCTTGTTAGGAGCATAATAAAGTGTTCGTTAAAAAAGAAAGGGCTACGTGCACTGGAATAAAACTGTCCGAGAGTGAATTTACTTGCAGAATTTTAACAATTTCACGTGTGATTTAATGAAAAGTCTGCATAAAGCGCATTCGGCAAACCTCGGTTGATCCGTTGATCATATTCATCGCCTGTATCGCGTCACTTGATATGCACCTACGGGGTACATTTCATCGCCGGAAATACGCCGGTTTACCGTTTTCAGATTTGTAAGGCTTCTCCAAAGAAAGAAAACATGAATCCCAATTTATTTCATGCTTTCCGGTAGGATATCGAGAAATAGCAGTGAGAATATTTTTCGATCTTACACTGGTACAACCAGTGAAAATACCGATTTTCACGTTCTTGTTGTCTAGGTAAATTGCGCATGCCTAACAACCAGATGGGAAATATGACGTCATATACCTTACATTTCACGTGCTTGACGTAACGTTGCTATGCGGGAGGGGTACGCCGTGGGGAATAAGGGAAAAGAACTGTACTGAATTTTGATAAAGCTCCTCCCAGAAAGGATTAAAAGCATAAAATAAATAGAATATTTGTTTTTTTCGGTGAAAGATCGAAATTTAGTTCATCTCGTGAACACCATCGGTAATATTTTCACTCGTGGCTGTGCCACTCGTGAAAATATTACCGATGGTGTCCACTCGATGAAATAAGTTTCGATCTTACACCAAAAAAAAAACCAAATATCCTCTATATCTTATCGAAATATTTCTATATCAATTTCTGTTGCCACACATTTTCTACATCCAATTTTTTAACGTGATTTATCAGTCTGTTGGAAGTTTTTACCGACAGATTGAAAGATGCGAATAACTTCATCGTGGTTGTTTATGGCGTTGCCAGTCGATTTACATGAGTGCCGCCATGTTTAAAACTTACAGTTTGAAAAGAAAACCTCTTTGGTACATTCGACATACCTCGGATGATTGGAGCCACGTATCTGGTGGGTTGATAGGCACCACACTGGTACATTCATCGTCCGGAAACACGCCGGTTTATCGTTCTGAAATTGTAACGCTCCTCTTACAAATGAAAACTTGCGTTGTCAATTTTCCATCGAAATCTTTCTTGCTATATTTCAGTAGACAAACAGTTCGTACATTCATTTTTAACGTGGTCTATCAGTTCCGATTGAAATTTTCACAGACAGATGGACAGATGTGAATTACTTCGTCGAGATTGTTTATGTCGTTGCTAAACGACTGACAGTAGGCGCCATGTACATGGTCACGTGATTTGCAGTTCAAATGGAAACAACTGTTATACGAACGAGGTTAGATGTAGGTACGGAATCGGACGAATTGTGGCGGGTGTTTCAATTTATAACATGAACATCATTGTCTGGTGTGATATGAGACAGCAACACACACAAATATAATGGTCGTGTTGTGGAACACAATGGTGAAGTAGACGAGTATATTGTGGCTATGATGTTGAAGTTAAGTACTGTTTTAGCTGTTGATGGTAGAAAGATGACGATGATGACGATGATGACGATGATAATGATGTTGATGATGATGATGTTGTTGATGTTGATGATGATGATGATGATGATCATCATCATCATCATCATCATCATCATTATTATAAATCAAATTGTGATTTGACGATGTGGTTCTGGTTGTGACAACGACCTCGTTGAGTACTAAGACCATGACGAAAACGTTGATGATACCGTTAACTTACATCACTTTGTATATTTCTTTAACCCATTACCACACAATCCCTACTTTTGCAGCCCCTGGGAAAGAAGCCTTAGAAAACATTGTGGGGAAAGGAGAAAATGCTGGTTACCAGCATTTTCTCCTTTTCCCACAATGTTTTCTACCTTTCACAAAACAAATTTTAAATTTTTAGTCACTTATATTTTGTCGTCTGCAAATGCTTTCGATTTGGACAAGCGTAAAATTTTGTCGTTTGGTAATGAGTTAAGTGTTTAGTTCGAGTTAGGCTCGGTCGGAAAGCTAAGTAGTTAGCCTATCTGACTAATGACCTGGCGGTTGTGGGATCGATACCCGGTTGAGGCGAACTTTCTTCCTACGATTTTTTGCCTATCACCTATGAGGCATGTTAGAAAAATAGCCAATGGCTTGGAAAGAATTGTTTGTGAGTACTGGGTGTGAGAAAGCCAACAAACACATGCTTAGGTGTACTGACTGATGAGATATGACCTAAGCTGTTAAAATGGGTTTAAACTCCAATAAAAAGTAACAAAAAGCAGCTAAGTTGGTAACGGACAAGCCTTAAAGCAAGGGGTCGTTGGTTCAGTTTCTAGTACACATTTTTTCCGGTATAGGAAATAGAGGATATTTGTTTTTTTCGGTGAAAGATCGAAATTTATTTAATCGAGTGGACACCATCGGTAATATTTTCGTGAGTGGCGCAGCCACGAGTGAAAATATTATCGATGGTGTTCACGTGTTCACGTTTTAACCCTTTCTAGGAGGAGCTCTATCAAAATTCAGTACAGTTCTTTTCCGTTATTCCCCGTGGCGTACCCCTCCCGCATAGCAACGTTACGTCAAGCGCGAGAAATGTAAGGTATATGACGTCATAATATATTTCCCATCAGGTTGTTAGGCACGCGCAATATACCTAGGCAACAAGAACGTGAAAATCGGTATTTTCACTGGTGGTACCAGCGTAAGATCGAAAATTATTTTCACTGCTATTTCTCGATATCCTACCGGAAAGCATGAAATAATACGAGCGTAGTCATTTCGACAGGGTTTATTATCTTTCGCTCACCGCTGAAAATTTCATCGACTTTTTTTGTGGGAACGACCCAATAACTTTTACGGAAAATTGTGCTATGGGTTAATAAAAGAAACTCATAAAAAGCATGGATAGGTGCACTAGCCCACAAAGATGTAGACGAAACGTTTAAGCATTAAGGACAGAAAAATGCATCCGACGTGTCGATAAAGACGTAACCATTTTTTATGACGTCATACCAAGCCTATTTAACGTCATAAGGATACCCATCACATGCATAACGGCGTAGTAAAGCGGCCGCAGTTTGCGTCATAAATATTTTTTCATTATTTTGCTTGCGTAAAAGCAGAGTTATGGGATTGGAAAATATTTGAGCTTTTTGTACGATAACTGATATGATACTTGATTGGTATTCCGATTAGATTTCAATACAACGGTCATGACCGCGTATTTGACTTACACGGGTATCAAGCGTTTTCTCTTTTCCCTCCCAATGATAAATCCAATCATTTGAACAGATTGTAATTAGTCGTCTGCAAAAACGTTCGATTCAAGTCTTGACATTTTGTCGTCTGGTTAAACAATTAATTATGAATCAAAGATAAACAAAAGCAAGATTTGAAAGCATAGACGTGAAAGATGACCTTGATCTACTTTCTTCGCGAAGGACGTTTGGAGGTCGTGATTCGCCGGAAATCACTTGAATGTTAGAGCGGAAATAAAAAGACAGGACGTTGACATCGCTGTAACAGATTTTTTGAAACTAATTAAGCCTACCTTTTGGTACAAATTAACAGCAGCCGACAATCAAAATATCTGTTTTAACAGTTTACCATACAAATCTCAGTTTTAACTACCTTGAGAACGACAGCTTTGAAAGCATTGTGGGAAAAGGAGAAAATGCTGGTAACCAGCATTTTCTCCTTTTCCGACAATGTTTTCTACTCGATTGAAGGTATCTTTCATCTTTCGAGCCACCTTTTATTTGTCACTCTGCAACAGTGCTTTGAATTTGGGCAAGTCTAACACTTTTTCAAGTTGTTATGAGTTAGAAAACGAATAATCAACAAGATCGATTGCGTGTTTAACCATTATATTAGTTATTGTATGTGAAAGTATTGTTTCAAAAGAAGAAATTGCGAGCCACAACCCTTTTTTTTACTTTTAAAGAAATGTTCGTAAAAGCGGTTTGCAACCAGAGATTGGTTTGGTAAAATGATTGTTTAAAGCGCTTTTCTCGTTTATATCAACATACCGACAATGTTGCAATGTCGTGTCAATGCAACAATAAGCGACAATAGGCATTTTCGAATAAGTTCCACGTTTTCGCTACTACTAGGCTACCGCTCTCTGAAGTGCCTTACCAAAGGACACTGAAACGGGGAACAAAATGGTGGATTTTTGTTAGGATTTTCAGATAACTTCCCTTGATCTTTTGACTTGGTTATTAAAAAGATTCTCTACGTATAATAATGACCCGGGTCATTCCTCTACGTAGTACAATGACTTCTGGGGTCATTTTGTGGGGGGAGAGGTCATTTCTCTGCATTACATCAGCACACTTCCTGATAATATGACCTAAACTGTCTGCTATAAAGCGAAATTAACCCTTTACCACACAATCCCGTCTTTTGACGACCCTGAGAAAGAAAGCCTTTTGAAAACATTGTGGGAAAAGGAGGAAATGCTGGTTACCAGCATTTTCTCCTTTTTCCACAATGTTTTCTACCCTTTCCAAATCAAATTAACCCTTTACCACGCAACCCCATCTTTTGACGACCCTAAAAAAATGTGGGAAAAGGAGAAAAGGCTGGTTACCAGCATTTTCTCCTTTTCCCACAATGTTTTCTAGTTTCCAAATCAAATTTCATTTTTTGATTCACATTTATATGTAATTTGTTTGCAAATGTTTTCAATGTGGACTAGTCCAAAAGTTTGTCGTTTGGGCGTTTGGGAAAGAGTTAAACATTGCTCTGGCAAAAGATGTAGCTGCGTCATGCACTGATCTGGATCGATGCCTTTTTCAGATGCATTAAGCTTCTTTTTCACAGAGCAATGTTTATTTTAGAATCGGTTCTTCAGCATCAGAATGTGCTGGTGAATTACTTAGATAGGCAGGTAGGCGGTTTTAATTTTTCGGTTTTCCGTAGTCTCGTAAACACGTCCAATATTATTGATTGATTTATTGTGTGGCATTTCGGTGAACCCCAAAGGAATGTCAAGGTCTCTCTTAGTTGCTTTTCCGGAGTCCGTGAATCAAGACCAGACCGAAGAAAACGTGCTCCAGTATCTTACATCTACGACAGTCCGGAATTGTTTACAATTCTTCAAAGTATTGATTGATTGATTGATTGATCCATCGATCGATCGATCGATCGGTTGGTTGGTTGGTTGGTTGGTTGATTGATTTGATTGATTAATTGATTGGTTGGTTGGTTGGTTGATAGGTTGATACTTTATATATTGATCGATAATTGATTGATTGGTTGATCAATTGATTGATTGATTGATTATTCTATGGTGTTCAAAGCCGTTTTCAGCATTATTTATTGCGGCGGTCAGTGCACCGTTCCATGCTTTTCTGGAGTTTCTTCTTGCATTACTCTGCACAATATCGTTTCCAAGCCACTGGCTGCTTCAGACATAACCATCGTCTAAAAAGTGGTCAGAGGTGAGAGAAGAATGAATCCTGTCGCAGTGACTATCATCAATCCTCGGAAAGAAATAAGCCGACCCTGAAATCAAACAAACGACCTCCTTTTTTCAAAAGTCTTGCACGCTACTGACGAAGCCACCGACGATCAGCATCTTCCCAAAAGAGCACTGAAATTGAACCAGTTTTGACTTTTTCTAAAGGCTATGAATGCGTTGTCCGTACATATCATTTTCCTTGAATATTCGACCTGTCTTATATGGCGCATCACCCATCTCCCGATACCTGCAAAAAGTAGTGCTTACACCGAAGCTAAACTCAAGCCTGTAGGGACTGTTTTGATAAATGGCCGGTGCATAGGTTACCTGCTAGCTGATCATAAGTGAGTGAACCGCACCAGGTAGCAGTTTAATGAGTATGCGTTAATTTGATTTCAAATGAAATTCGAAGTAACGGTTGTCGTTGAAAAATCAGTCCGTTTATGTACCCAGAATGCCCATATTAGATACATGTGTATTTGTAGAATGCCATCTAGCGGGAGACAATGGCTATGAATGTCACTTCTTTTTCGGGCAATATTCAGGTAAACAAACTTCGGATGGTACAAGCGACACCATGCGCTTCTTTGGGTATGGAAATTCAAGAGCAAAATGCACAGAAAATGCAGTCTGATCCCAGGTCTACACCGTTCTTTACAATGTGGTATCTCCGAATGCATGTACTTTGAAATCCTGCTATTTTGGTTTAACCCTTTTCCAAACGACAAAATTTTAGACTGGTCCAAATTGAAAACACTTGCGGACGACAAAATAATAGTAACTAACTCAAAAATTGAAAATTGCTTCCAGCAAGGTAGAAAACATTGTGGGAAAAGGAGAAAATGCTAGCTTCTTCCTCAGGGGTGTTTAAAGTCGTCATTGTGCGGTAAAGGTTTAAAAGGTGAAGGGTTACGGTTTAGGTTCGGTAACAAAGTTATATAGAGAAAATATCTAGTTCCGCATGAAAATCGTGGGCAATATCAATAGTTCTTGATGAAAACGTATAAACACAACATTTTTTTTTTGTTATTGTCGTTTAAAGCCTTGACATATGAAATGGCAAGATCGCCATTACAAATGGAAACTCATTACAAAATTTGATTGGTCAACAGAGTCGCGTGAGTCATGTCTATAAATAGACACCTGTCCAATATGTAAATATTGATAGCTCAGGTATTCGTAGACAAATACACATGAAGTGATAAGCAGACATCCAAGTGGGTTTTCATGTTTACCTTCTATTCAAAAGGCATTATCTCCTGCTAGATGGCATCTTCGAGGAATATGACATGCGCAGACAACGATTCGAAAGGTAGCAACCTTGTTCTGTTTTTATCAAAGATGAAATACTACGAGTGATTGGTGGCTGAGGTTGCCATTTTCACACGCCATAACCTATGCCGCGCCGAGTTTGACATTTAAGCTTCGTTGATAGGTTCTAAAACTAACGAATTGGAATGTTACAGAATTGTTTACTCCAGTTTTCATGACCATAATTTATAATACGTGAATTATTATTCGTCGGTTGAAGTGAACTGTTACTATATATAGCCTGCAACACGCGAAAAGGGACATTCGGTCTCTTCCGTAAAGTGTCGTTTCGGATCAGCTCGCGCTCTCCGCGCAGGCTAGTCCGAAACGGCAATTTCCGTTTTTTATGTAATTTTCAGTTTTGCACAAGTCTACTGTAGCACAAAATATAATGTAGTCGTAAAGTGCCGTCTTGGATAACCCTGCGCGGACTGCGCAGGCTGATCCGAGACGACAATTTACGCAAATGTCCGAGTGCCCCTTTTAGCGTGTTGCAAGTCATAATACATAATTAATTTAGAAGCACTGTACTAAGGTACATGGATTTTTCGAATATTTCACTGAACATTATGATTTCGCCCTTTCTATGCCATGGGCGAAAACAATGGATTTTGCGGACAAAATAGATCAAGATCAGGCTGCACATTCTGAACTTAAACCATAGCGTTGGCTTGTGGGGTCCCAGTGGTTGGTTGTGGGACTTGTAACCCGGAGACGCCGGGTTGGAGCCGCATTGGACTCGCCGGGCTGTTCTTGGGAATATCTTTGATCAAGACTGTTCAGAACCCAACAACTGGCCAGATTTTGAAATAATTTCACAGAGATGTTCCTTGGGTAACCCTTTTCAAAAATTGTTTGCGAAATTTTGATCGGTCAAGAAACATGGTTCTAGTGAATGGGGGCTACTTGCACTATACAGAAATGAAGAAATTCTTAAAAAATCTTCTTCTCTGAAACCACTGGCCAGATTTTAAAATAATTTCACAGAGATGTTCCTTGGGTGACCCTTTTCAAAAATTGTTCGCGAAATTTTGATCCGTCAAGTAACATGGCTTTGGTGAATGGGGGCTACTTGCACTATACAGAAGAGAAGAAATTCTTAAAGATTCTTCTTCTCTGAAACTGCTGGTCAGATTTTGAAATAGTTTCACAGAGATTTTCTTTGGGTGACCCGTTTCAAAATTTATTCGTGAAATTTTGATCCGTTTAGAAACATGGCTCTGTTGAATGAGGCTACTTGAACTATAGAGAAATAAAGAAATTCTTAAAAATTCTTCTTCTCTCAAACGGCTGGTTAGATTTTAAAATAATATGACTGAGATGTTCCTTTGGTGACCCTTTTAAAGAGGTGTTCGTGAAATTTCGATTCGTCAAGAAACATGGCTTTGGTGAATGGGGGCTTCTTGCACTATAGGTAAATGAGGAAATTCTTGAAAATTCTTCTTCTCTGAAACGGCTGGTCAGATTTTAAAATAATTTCACAGAAATGTTCCTTTAATGACCCTTTTCAAAAAGTGTTCCGGAAATTCTGATAGGTCAAGAAACATGGCTCTGGTGAATGGGGGCTACTTGCAATATACGGAAATTAAGAAGCTCCTAAAAATTCTTCTTTACTGAAACTGCTGGTCAGATTTTGAAAGGACTTATACAGGTGACCTTTTGAAAATTGCTTGGCAAAATAATAAATTTGTTTCTAGTGTTTCAATACCTCAAAAAAAAAAATGGCTATGGTCCTCTCAAAATTTCAGGAGAGCGATCCAGAGCCATCTTGGCTGTCTTGTTAATGAAAAGAAGGGAAATTGTATACACTTTTTTTCAATCACTGTCAAAATGTAAATTTTAGAATTATTTATTTTCAACGCAAGATGAGTTTGTCCAAAAATAAAAAAAAATCGGCACTTTTTTCCCTCTGGAAATGCAAAACCCAGTTTTCCACAACAGGAAAAAGTTCCCGTATAAAGGAAAAAAAAAATCCAAAGCAAGCTCGCACTTTTAAAGTATTTCTAGAGAATTTTTAAAATCTTTTTTATTTGAATCGACCGCAAATATGACAGCAAAAAGTAAGCCCCAGCTTTTTATTAAAAGAAAAAAAGATCGTCCAAGTCTGAAACATGTTAAAATGGATGTAAAACTGTCAGACCACGAGATATGAGTGATGTTTAAAGGGACCCTCATCCTTATTAATCCGTAGCTTGTCTAGCGCAATCCAACGACCTTTTGCGGACAGTGTAGATTCAAGATCAGACTTCACAGAACGTGCAGTCTGATCTTGGATCGACACTGTCCGATATGGAAATATTTTATCCCCAAGTTATACTTTTGTAATAGCAATAGTTGGATTTAAAATATTGCTTTTAAAATTTCATTTCATTTAATTAGCAAGTTGACTTTCATCTTTACTGAATGAATAAAGGACGCGTTTTTAATGTCAGCAAGTGTAGTTCAACAGCAAGATAAAAAGATAATTTGGTCAAAATCTAGTAAAAAAGAATGGACAGTGTAGATTAGAGATCAGACTGTACGTTCTGTGTAGTCTGATCTTGATTTACATTGTTTAAAAAAAGAATCCTCTGTCGTCTACATTAAGGGCAGAGTAAAAGTTTAACCCTTTCCCAAACAATCCCTGTTTTTTTACGACGCTGAGATAGAAAGCCTTTTGAAAACATTGTGGGAAAAGGAGAAAATGCTGATTCCCAGCATTTTCTCCTTTTCCCACAATATTTTCTACCCTGCTGGAAACAAATTTCAATTTCTAAGTTACAATTGTTTTGTCGTCTGCAAGTGCTTTCAATTTGGACCAGACTAAAATTTTGTCGTTTGGTAAAGAGTTTTAAGATAAATGACTTGTATTTAAGTTTCCGGCACATTTATGTCATTTTATCCTTTGCCCTTCGGTTTTCATTTGATTTCAAATTCTGATTTTAATTTGTTTTCATTTTTTTTTCCAAACTTTTCGTTTTGTAATTTCGAACGTGGGGGTGGTCAATTGTTATGCAACTGACGAGGATGTTGACAATTTTGAATGCAGTCCTCAAATGACCTTTCGCTGCGTACGTAGGCCTGATGTCCCATTAAAAATGCTTCTATACTCATTTTCTGCCAGTTTTTTTTTTTATTTCATTTTGGTTTCATGAAACTACAATTATTATGTATCTTCATGCAAAATGTTGCCTTTGATGGTTGCAAGGTTGCATTGATTACGACCGATAGAAAATACATTTCATTTTCTTGGGGCCATCAAAGAAATCAAACTTGTCGTTTCCGGTTTTAAATCGAAGACGAATCCTTTGGATTTCTCTATTCCCTACACCATATATGTCGGTATTTTATCAGTTTTTATTTTAAACCCAGCAGTGAAATCCTGGAATTTCCCAGTGTAATGAATTTTGATATCATCACTAGTGACGTTGTCAACTTTCACTTTCACTTCCTGCCGTAATTTGGGAACTACTTTTTTTTCGACTAATTTTTTTTTTTTCGACTTTCAAAAGCAAAATTACAAATAATGATGTCAATAAGGTATATAATAAATAGAATAATCAACTGGTTATTTTTGATATGAAAAATATCTCACCCAGACGTGTCGTAAGGCGTTAAAAAAAAACTCGTGCTGCGCACTCGTTTTTTCAACGCCTAACAACGCATCCTCGTGAGATATTTTTCATATCAAAACCAACCAGTTGATTATCCTCTATTTACAAAGCTGGCTAAATTCAGAACCATTCCACACACTACAAAGTTTTAACAGCGTTTCTTCTCTCTGGGTGTAGGGTGTAACTTTAAGGACTTTAGTAACTTCAATGAATCGCACCAGATAGCATTTTATTGAGTAAACGTTTTTATTATATACCTAGCAGTGAAATCCTGGAACTTCCCCGTGTAATAAATTTTGATATCATCACTAGTGACGTTATCAACTTTCACTTTCACTTCCTGACGTAATTTGGGAACTACTTTTTTCTTTTCGGCTACATTTTTTTCGACTTTCAAACGCTAAATTACAAATAATGATGTTAATAAGGTATATAATAAATAGAATAATCAACTAGTTATTTTTGATATGAAAAATATCTCACTCGGACGTGTCGTAAGGCGTTAAAAAAACTCGTGCTGCGCACTCGTTTTTTCAACGCCTAACAACGCATCCTCGTGAGATATTTTTCATATCAAAACCAACCAGTTGATTATCCTCTATTTACAAAGCTGGCTAAATTCAGAACCATTCCACACACTACGAAGTGTTAACAGCATTTCTTCTCTCTGGGTAGAGGGTGTAACTTTAAGGACTTTAGTAACTTTAATGAATCGCACCAGATAGCATTTTATTGAGTAAACGTTTTTATTATATACCTAGCAGTGAAATCCTGGAATTTCCCAGTGTAATAAATTTTGATATCATCACTAGTGACGTTATCAACTTTCACTTTCACTTCCTGACGTAATTTGGGAACTACTTTTTTTTTTTCGGCTACATTTTTTTCGACTTTCAAACGCTAAATTACAAATAATGATGTTAATAAGGTATATAATAAATAGAATAATCAACTGGTTATTTTTGATATGAAAAATATCTCACTCGGACGTGTCGTAAGGCGTTAAAAAAACTCGTGCTGCGCACTCGTTTTTTCAACTCCTAACAACGCATCCTCGTGAGATATTTTTCATATAAAAAATAACCAGTTGGTTATCTTCTATATTTTAGTTTGATTGATATTCAAAGTAACGGTTGTCACGTAAAAAAGTACTTCGGTTATGAACCCAGAATGCCCAAATTAGATAAATGTGTATTTGTGTGTATTTGTAGAATGCCATCTAGCAGGAGATAACGAAATACGGTTTTACAGCACCGCGGCCACTCTCTTGCACTCCGGGTCATTTACATTCACCTCTGTAGTGGGCTCAGAAGTAGTCCGTCATTACTTCATATTTTTGTCACATGACCATAGCTCAAAATGGCGACACAAACGCCGGTGAAAGAAAGGCCAATATCGATTGTTTCGTGTGCTGTTCAAAGAGCATGGGACCAATCAGACTTAATGATAGGAAATGTACAAAAGAGGGATTTTCTGAAAAGCCTAAATATCTTTAAAGGACGATAACTTGATTTTTAATCTTACAAACTTAGATCCACCGGTGTGTCAAACCAGTTGTCATCATACCTGGGTGCAGCCATTTTTGTTAAAATTGGCGTAAGATTCTTATAAGTGAAGAGGCTCGGAAAAAATAGTTCAAAATTTCAAACAGTAACAAAACGTCTTTTCCTCGGTTTGACAAGGTTCTTGTCATTTAGCCCATCGCAGACATGTACGTGTGAGTTACGAACGACAACTCTGCTCGGAGATTGAACCGCGGCTGGCATTTAAAGTTACTCGTAGTCGTTCGGATGAGACTTTAAACCGAGGCCCCGTTTGACGATGCTACGCACTGACCACGTTAAAGAACCTCAGGATGAGTTTCGACCTTCATCTTGCACTATCCTTCGTAACATAGCTAATACCCTTTCGGGTCATCACCCATATAGGTAACCGGTGGCGCGAGCTTGAGGCTATCACGTGACAATCCGGCCATAGTTTCCGGTTTAAGTCGAAGACAAATCCCTTGTGATTCTATATTCCACATACTTTCTATCTATTTTTACACGGCTAACTAGATTCTACACGTTGTTAAGTTTTAACAACGTTTCAAGGCCGTCGGAAGCGGTCCGGCCGGTCCGGCCATGGCCGGACCAAATTTTCGGCCGAAAATGAAAAATGGCCAGAACAATTTTCGAAAAAAAAAATGCACAATATAAACCTCGAAAAATGCGCCAGAATGCACGAGAGAGCGTCTTATTTTCAAAATTTTCCCGGGGGAGCATGCCCCCGGACCCCCCTAGCATGGCTTAAATCGTAATATAAACCTCAAAAAATGCGCCAGAATGCACCAGGGAACATCTTATTTTTCAATTTTTTCCGGGGGACCATACCCCTGGGAAAAACCCTCCCCCTACCATGGCTTAAATGCGTAATATAAACCTCAAAAAATGCGCCAGAATGCACCAGAGAGCATCTTATTTTCAAATTTTTTCCGGGGGAGCATGTCGGACCCCCCTAGCATGGCGTCGCTCGTCATACTGGCCGGACCAAATGAAATTCCCTTCCGACGGGCCTGCGTTTGTTTACTCTCTAATTGTAAACATATGTATCTTTAAACTATCATCCTAAGCGTATTTCTTACTCTTGGTAAATATAATCTGCAGTGATTGCGCCCAAACATTGACGCATAAAAAATCGCTTTGAAGTAATGTTTGCGTGCCGCCCAATTCACTGTTGCCTTGAAACGATATCAGCTGGTCAACCGAAGACATTCACCTCTCGCAGTTGCAACTAAAAAATCTAAAATTTATATTCAAATGAACCGTTATAATCATGCATAAATAATATTAAACCTTTCACACACTTCAAAATTTTAACAAACCAAAGGAATATGAATTTTGAAAAAATTGTGGGAAAAGGAGAAAATGCTGGTAACCAGCATTTTCTCCTTTTCCCACACTGTTTTCTAATCGTAGGCGAATTTCATTTATTTTAGCCATCTTTGATCTTTCGTCTGTAAATGCTTTAAATCCGGACCAGTCTGAGTTTAAACATATTTTATTGTATAGAGAAATATACAAGTTTCAAAAACTCAATACAATACAGTCATATGACGAATATAGTGAAGAAAAAGGATAAGAAGAAAAGCTTAGGCACGTAAAAGTTCTTCTTCAAATTTCAGGTAATGTTAATAAATGGTGATATTTATTATAAATTACAGAAAATCTAAAACCAGTCTAAAATTTTAGCAAGTAGTTAAGAATTAATTGCAGCAACAGGTATACGTAATCGTCCGTTTACGTCCAAAACCTCGTAACTACAGCTTGTAAACAAGCTGTAGTTACAAGGTTTTGGAAGTAAACCGACATTATGTTAATATGAGACAGAGAAAAACCGGAAAATGACACAGTTGCACGAATTAGACAAAGGGCCGTCAAATGTTCTTTTCTTCAAATTTCTTCCTCGAAAAATTAAAAAAGAAAAGGAGAAAAAAGATAAAATATTTTTGTTAATGATATCTACATATCACCTCAACGTTAACATTGTGGTTTATAGGTGTGTTCACGTGTTTGTGGTATAACACAAATATTCGCTGGGATACGCGGTATTGTATGGTTGTGTACTTCTGTATAACTAATCTGTATAAAATCTAAATGAAAACAAAGCAGTGAAGAATAAACTTGATTCTAACCAAAAAATGAGTGCATTTTATTTCATGCTTTCCGGTAGGATATAAAAAAATAGCACAACCAGTGAAAATAACAATTTTTATATTAAAGTTACCAAGGTAAAATGAGCGTGCCCGTCACTACTAGATGGAAACATGACGTCATTTACCTTGCATTTCTCGAGCTTGACGTAACGTTGTAATGCGTTGCTATGCGGTGGGGGTACGACACGGGGAATAACTGAAAAGAACTGTTGTGGATTTTAATTAAGTTCCCCCAAAAAGGGTTAAAAGCATAAAATAAATGGATTTTTTTTCGGTGAAAGAACGAAACTTATTTCATCTCCTGAACACCATCAGTAATATTTTCACTCATGGTTCCGAAATACTCCATTGACCTAAAACATGTTCGAAGTGTTCGGAGTAACGCCCTTATAAGTAGCCGAGTGGTGACCCTGCCACACTCGAGCCAAAAGGAAAAGATATAAATACCGTCAAGTCAAACATATAACAAAAAAAAATTTAAAACATTTAGCATAAATGTCATACAGTACTCTTTCCCAGACAAAATTTTAGACTCGTCCAAAATCAAAGTATGCAGAAAACAAACGCAATATGACTGAAATGATAGGAGCTGCTTTTGTAAAAGATAAAAAAGATTGTAGGAAAAGGAGCACTTTCTCATTTTCCCACTACATTTTTAAATGCCGACTTCTTCAAGGTTGGTAAAAACGATGTGGCACAGAGTTAATTTGACATAACACCTGAGAGGACATAAAAGGTGTAAACTGTGGGGAAAAAAAGTTGATGTTAATTCGCGTGTCAAATAAAGTACGGCATTATCATGATAGTTGAAAGAAGCTCTGTGAAAAGGGGGTTTAACGCATCTGCAAAAAGTATCAACCCATGTCAGCCTGCGCAGTCCGCGCAGGCTGACATGGGTCGACACTTTTTGTTTTTGGTAAATTTTCTGCATGTCAAAGGATCGTTCTATCTCATTGTGTTGTCGATTGTTAGATAAAGTAGATTTTATAGATTTGTAATCATATGGTGATTTGCTTGGTGTCACGCTACACGGGGATGCATTAAGCACCCTTTTGTCATGGCTCATTAATACGTGTTCCATCACGCAAAAAGGGACCATCTGGGAATTCTGTACATCAATTAGATGAAAAACAGATCAACGATAGTGCATGTCAGTAATTCAAAAATGATTGTATAATAAGGTACAATGCAGGCCCGTAGGAACAGGGGGTGGGGGGGGGCTAAGCCCCCCCCCCCCCCAATAATTTTGACAATCATGGTAATTGAAATTACCCTTTGTTGCGGAGAGTTTCAATCGACGCAAAATTTTCTAAGAAATACAAGTTAGCCACCCCCCCCCCCATCTTAAATTGCTTCCTACGTGCCTACAATGACCACTTTTCATACAGAAAATGCCATTAAAGCGAAAAGTGTCAACTCTGGTCAGTGATGGGTCACATTATATTCACCACTGCCATTATCATGATATTTGTTTATACCAGGAACTAAACGGATCCTTTTTCCGAAACGACCGGGCCCAGCGGCTTTGTCAATAACGTGCGGGGTTTGAAACCAAAATTCCCGCCTGGAGAAATTCTTTCCGAGAACCGATGAATAAACATTGCAAAAAGATCCATTCTTATTTCATAGTTTCTAGAAGGTTATCGAAAAATATCGGTGAAATATTTATCGATATTTCATGGTTACGGCCAGTGAAATTACCGATGTTTATATTCTAATTCTTCAGTCGAAGCCTTACAGCCAGATGGAAATATGACGTCATTTACCTTACATTTCTCGCGCTTGGCGTAATATTGTATTGCGTTGCTAGGCGGAAGGGGTACGCCACGGGGAATACCCCGACCACAACCACCCCAAAAACTTATACTGGATTTTTATTAAGTTACCCCCGGAAGGGTTAAGAGCATGAAATAAATAGAATACAAGAAAATATTGATGCTGAACATCAATGGCACCGCAAACCACTTATTTCTATTACAGGGCACAATGCACGGGGCCGCGTTGAACCGTTTATGAAAATCACGTGATCGTTCAACTCATTCTCAAACGACAAAGTTTTAGGACTGTCCAAAGCGAAAGCATTTGCAGACGACAAAATAAAAGTGACTGAGAAATTGAAATTTGTTTTGTGAAGGGTAGAAAACATTGTGGGAAAAGGAGAAAATGCTGGTTACCAGCATTTTTACCTTTTTCCACAATGTTTTCTGATGGCTTCTTTCTCAGATGCGTCAAAAGTAGGGATTGTGTGGTAATGGGTTAACAGCTCAGTAGGAATCATATTGTTGATCACCTGACTCATTTTGTCACGTTTAACACCCAGTATAGTATGTGGAGAAAATCGTCGCCCTTGTTAGATTTTGTCTACAAAAACGGACATTTGTCGGCAATGAATGAACAGTCACGCGAGTTTTTAGGTTTGTTGAACAATAGGGTCCAAATATTTCGTCATGTATCACAAATGGCTATATTTTTTTTCCAATTATAACTATCAAACTGTTTGTGAAATAGAAAATATACTTTTTAATGAACACCATCGGTAATATTTTCACTCGTGGCTGCGCCACTCGTGAAAATATTACCTATGGTGTCCACTCGATGAAATAAATTTCGATCTTTCACCGAAAAAAACAAATATCCGCTTTATCATTAAAGCGTCATTTAGCTTTAAATTCTAGTATTCTGTCTGCCTGCCTTGCCTATCTGTCTGTCTGTTTATCTGCTTGCTTGCCCGTCCGTCTTTTCGTCAGTCAATAGTCTCTCTCTCTCTCTCTCTCTCTCTCTCTCTCTCTCTCTCTCTCTGCCTGTCTATCTCCGTCTCTTTTTCTCCTGTCTCGCTCCCTCTGTCTCTCTCTCTCTCCTGTCTTTTTCGCCTCCTCTGTCTATCTTCCTCCCTCTGTCTCTCTCCCTCTCTCTGTCTCTCCCACCTCATCTGTCTCTCTCCCTCCCCTCTCTCTCTTCCACGTCATCTGCCTCGGTCCCTCCCTCTGTCTTTCTGTCTCTCTTCCTCCCTCTGTCTCTTTCCCCTCCCTCTATCTCTTTCCCTCCCTCCCTCTCTCTCTCCCTCCCTCTGCCTCTCCCATCCCTTTGCCTCTCTCTGTCTCTGTCTCTTTCCCCTCTCTCTGTCATCTTCATCTCTCTCCTTCCCACTATCTCTGTCTCTCCCTCTCTCTCACCCCAGTATAGACAGGTGAAAAGGCCACTAAGTACAAACGAGGTCTTCATAAAAATGACAGATCATCCCGGAAAACTACAGGCCAGTACGGATAAACCTACACCTATGTTTAATAATCTTGTCAAGTCATTGTTTTCAAGCCGCACCCTAGCAAAAGGTAGATTTAATGTGCCTCCGTGATGCGAGATACCAGACATGTCGTCACACTAAAAAATAGATTCGTAAAACCCTTGTTGAGTCATGAGGTACAGTGGTCCTTTAGCATGCAGAATATTTATGGGTTACAAAAAGTTTCGATTCAGGTCAGCCTGCGCGGACTGTGCAGGCTGACCTGAATCGTTACTTTTTGCAGAACGCATTAAGCCCGTTTTCATAGCGAGTGACTTATATTTGGATCTGTTTGTGTCGGACACAGTGGCGTTGTCAAGGAAATAGAATTTGATTGGTTAATTGAGAAATTTTATATATTTTTGTGTGTGTCTTTCGCCGAATTTTGGTTAGTTTTAACTTGGAACGTTTCGGTCAATACTCTTTTGCTTTAAAGGGACTATTAATATTCACCAGATTGTAAGAACGCAAAATGAAAGTTAATTTTCGAAATCGACAAGATAATCAATCCCGTTTTGATGAAAGGTTGTATGGCACGCTTGTCTGAAAGACTTAGGTTCAGAAGCAAGAAGAATTAGTTCTGTTTACCAGAATTACCTTCATTTATTTCTACCCCGTTAGTAACGGTATGGATATATGCTCACGTTATTTTCAGGCATTGTTTGACAAATTCCACAAGGGCCTTTCACAATTCTACTGCATGATTCCGATAGAGCAGAAAATGCTAATTGACAATGACATCGTGTTGGCTCCGTGCACAACAGACTATATTTGATTAACCTTTTACCACACAATCCCGAATTTTAACGACCCTGAGAAAGAAGCCTTTTGAAAACATTGAGGGAAAAGGAGAAAATGCTGGTAACCAGCATTTTCTCCTTTTCCCACAATGTTTTCTACCCTTCCTAACACAAACTTTGATTTTCAGTCACATTTATTGTTTCGTCTGTAAATGCTTTCAATTTGAACCAGTCAAAAATTTTGTCGTGTGGTAAAGAGTTAAGGTAGTAGACCCGTGACAATTCAAGTGCATTATGGGATAAAATTTCTTGATAAATTATAAATCACATTCATACAGATATGATACCATTGCACGTTTTTAATCGACCGGAAGTTCCTTTGATGTCTATCTTGAAATCATTTGTTGGTACTTTTGTCAGTTTCCAGAAAAGGGAGGTAATCATTATCTCACTTTGAAATGAGAATATGGTGGTTTTAGATTTATAATTCTAAGATGGGGAAAAAAAAGCAAAAAAGTGACTCGATTAAAATAGTAGAATAATACTCTTTTTCAATGATAGTAAATTGTTTAAGATAATATTAAAGTGGAAATAGCTGTTTTCTATTACAGGCCCACTACCTTAATGTCATCCAACCACTGGCATAAACAGTACACGATTTTTTTCACATGCATGAGTCGTGTAAAAGACTTGTAAAGTTACATAATGTAATTGAGCTATAAAAACCCTGGCTACGAACCACATACATCATATACATCGGAACGACATACGTTTCTTAAGGTATCCATGCGGGAATCATACTGGTTTGTTCAACGTTAAATGTTTCATCCAGTCTAAGTAGCTATTCGGGTGCATTGAATATGCTAAATAAAACTTTTCTATTTGAAAAAAAAAAGAATTTAATAAAAATACCGGTAACAGTGAATTATTCAACCCTGGGAGCACGTGACAAATGTCGATAAGCTACTTGGATCACGTGACAAACACCAGTGCTCGGAAAGGAAAAACACACTCTATTTTTAGGACAGGGTCGGCCTCGTCTCAAGAATAAAAAGGGTATTTTCACTCTCGGGTTTTTTTTTCTCGATTTCTTGTTTAAGATATTGACACATGATTGTGCTATTGACTTAAAAGCGAAAACTAAGGAAACAAAGAAATTTCTTGTTGAAAGAATAGTATGTCCCTTTAATAGTATTGAAAATCTATCTTTGTGATGTGTACGCATGGTTTGCATTGAAACATGAAAAATGACCTAAACAATCAACTTTAATGACTTTAGGTCTTGATTGAGAAAGGCATGCACATAGGTGCACGATAGTTTACAAAATTAGATAGGGGATTTTTATAGACTGTTTAACCCTTTACCCCATAAGACATATTTCTATGGTATCTCTAACTGACCCTAAATAACAGCAAGGATGAAGCTGTTTCTCATGTGTATATGACACCTTTTGATAGTGTAGAAAACATTGTGGCAAAAGGTGTACTTTTTGCCACATTGTTTTCCAAAGGCTCCAACAAGCGATGCGTAGAAATGAGTATCTATGGAGTAAAGGGTTAACACTCCCCAAAAACGGGCCTTCTGAAGGAAAAAGGAAACTGAAAAAGGAAATAAAAACCTCCCTTTTGTTATATTCATATCAGTGAATTACGGGAATTTTCTCGGTGAATATCATCACGAGTGATGATAGATATGATATCGTCACTAGTGATGATATAGTTTTAGAATGTTTGCCGGTGTAATGCAGAGAAATGACCCTCCCCTACGAAATGACCCACGAGTCATTTTTCTACGTAGTGGAATGACCCACGGGTCATTTCTCTACATAGAGGAACATTATCTCCCGTTGGATGGCATTCTATAAATACTCATCTATCTAATTTGGGCATCCTGGGTACAGAACCGAACCACTTTCCTACGCGACAACCATTACTTTAAATTTCAAACTGAAATAAACGTTTACTCAATAAAACGCTACCTCGTGCGATTTACTAAGCCATGATCAGCAGTTTAGAGAAATCTGGGGCTATAACAGACCTGATTTTTCCTCAAACGTATTGATAAAAAGCAGTTTCTCCATTGCTACTTTATAGCGCGTAATACTACAGCCTGTCCGATATCGGGCCGACCCTTTAAGGATCCGTCGACTCCAACATATTTACTCATGCGTTTGGTTGTTCTTGTCTAAAAATCTCAAAGGTGCTTGAATAGGATTTTTTTTCCCAGTTAACTCTTTGTCACACAATTTCCGAGGCAAGCTTTTGAAAACATTGTGGGAAAAGGAGAAAATGCTGGTAACCAGCATTTTCTCCTTTTCCCACAAAGTTTTCTAACCTATTAAAAAAAAACAAATTTTATCATTTGAACGATTTTTTTCTCAGTCAATTTTGCATGCCATCCAGTTCAAAATTTTGTCGTTTATAAAGATATGAAGAAAACGCATAAATGTTATAATGAGATACCTAAGGTTAACCACATAAGCCACACACAGATATTATATTTCCCTAGCAGACTTTTCAACCGTTTTTTTTTTTTCAGAATTTAAATTGTCCACGATTTCACATAATTATATAAGCAGTTCAGTGTAATAAAGTGATGGGGTTTACATAGCCAAAAGTACTGAGAGAAAAGCGGAGAGTGCAGGGCAAGATCAGACTGTACGTATCTATATTTATGCAGGCTAATCTTGCCTTACACTCACTGCAAAATAATTGAGTCGGACTCTGGCAAAAGGAGGTCGAATCCACCTCAATTAAAAAAGAAAACATTGTTGGAAAAGGAGAAAATGCTGGTTACCAGCATTTTCTTCTTTTCTCACAAAGTTTTCTAGAGGCTTTTTCTCGGGTTCGTCAAAAGTAGGGATTGTGTCGTTATGGGTTAAGGCTTTTGAAAACACAGTAGGGAAAGGAGAAAATTGTGGTTATCCAATTTTTTCCCTTTTCCGACAATATTTTCTACCCTATTAAAGCCAAAAAATGTTACTTTAGTACTATTTGATTTGTCGTTTGCAAATACTTTCAGTTTGGTCGAGTTCAAAATTTTATCGTTTGGTGAAAAATTGAATGCGAAACTGTTCATGTGTAACAGAGTTCCTTGTTCGAACATGACAGTAAAATAGTGTAAAAATGAATAAAATAAGGCTGACAGCTAGATTGCTTTTATCTGTCATGTTGCTTTTATCGGTCATGTTGCTTTTATCTGTCATATTGCTTTTATCCGTCATGTTGCTTTTATCCGTCCTTTGATCCCCTTTTAACCAAACATCAAAATTGTAGACTTGCCGAAGTTGAAAGCATCTGTAGATGAAAAATTACATAATGATTCAAATGATAAGATATGTCATCGATAGGGTAGAACACATTGTGGGAAAAGGAAATGAATTACTTTTAAAAGCATTTTCTCCATTTCTCATAATGTTTTCTAAATGTCTTTTTTTACTCGGTCGTGAAGACCCAAGATTGATTCGTTAAAGTTTAACTGGTGCATATGCACGATGTAGTTTTTCAATTGCGTGCATGAAAATATTTCTAAAAAATTGAACAATTAATCAATGTCATTTCTTTGGACATTTTATACTTTGAAGTTTATATATACATGTACATGTAATGACTTTTTTCTAGTAAACCTTAGGCTGTTCAGAGCAACTAACTGACCTTTTGCGGACAGTGTAGATCAAGATCACACTGCACAGAAAGTGCAGTCTGATCTTTGATCTACACTGTCCGATATATGAAATCTGACATGAGTTGGTCTTTGTTATTAAGCGAACCTTTTGAAAGTAACATTTAAAAGTATATAACTTAGATTTGCTGGAAATTTTGGCAATGGGGGACCACTTAGATGTGTTTTTATTGTGCACTGACATGATTACTTTGTATCAGCGGAGGAACAAAGACTCTGGGGTCATGACGGTGAATATGTCTGCCCGAGAGGATGAAACTTAGGGAGCCTGTGATGGTTGGAAATTAGCCGGAAAAATAAGCAACCGGTTGACGTTGTTTTTGCATTTTTTGCAAGCCTATGGTGGTACTTTTCAGAGTAACGAACGAAACAAGCCATAATTTTGCCTTTAAGCAATATGCAATTTCCTTACAGTTGATAAATACTGATTTATACAGATATAATACTTTTGCACATTTTTAACCGCCCAGGAATTCCCTTGATGTCTATCTTGAAATTATTTGTTGATACTTTTGTTAGTTTCGAGGAAAGGGAGGTGATTATCATATCCCTTTGTAATGAGAATATAGTGGTTTTATAATTATAAATGATAATTCTTGGAAGGACCAAAAGGAAAAAGTGGCTCGGTGAAAGTAGTACAATAATACTCATTTTTAATCTTGGCAAATTTTGTAGGATAACATTATGGTGGAAATAGCCGTTTTCTATTTCCGGCCCACTATACGTTAAATCGGGACGAAGCTATGAATGAAGGAATGGCCTCCTGTAACAAATCGAATCAAAGCGTTGAGAACGCTGAAGTGGTATTTCTCAAGGAAACCCATTGTGTGGAATTAATAGTTAGAAAGAAAAAGAGACATATTGTTCAAGTATTGGCTTAAAAGTCAACCCAATAAGCAAATGAATACCTTTTCGGTTGAAGGGAGAGTGCTCATGTACCTTAAAACTATAGTTTTGAAATATCTTTAGCCTTTTACATTTAATTTCCAACATTACAATCAATTACTTCGATCTATAAATATTCATGAGCAATCACATGGAGAAGCGCACAATCATAGGACGAACAAGCCATGGAACGAATTGGTTTGGAACGAAAAAGCAGGCAAATTTGTATAATTGCGCCAATAAAAGGCTTTGAGCGATAGAAGCTATTTTCAATAAAAAATAAGTATCTCAACGATCGATGGCCTCGCCCAATATATTTCAATATGCCATTTCAAATTACATATCTGATTGCTACCGAAAAACTCATTTGCCTGAGAAAAAATTAGTTTAACTGGGTTTATTTCCTTCGGCTTTGCACAAAATAAGATACATGGTTATCAAAATTCAGTCTTGAACTCATAGTGGTATTGTCTTCGACAAATGCCACAAAAACTGAAAGTTCGATCAGAAAGTGGTAGTTTAAATGTACACGCAAATAGGTTTTAACTTTGGACCGTGTCATTAAAATTTAGTTCATCTGACGGTTGACAACATTTCTTTCTAAGATAAATAGCATTATTTCATGATTATTTTCCAGAAAATCAAGTATTTGAGCATTTTGCACGCGGTTTTTGGTTTTAGAAAAGTGCTTTGGGTGCAATGAAAGTAGTTTATTTTAAGGGTTTTTGGAGCGGTTCTTATTTTTTTCATCTGCGATTTAGACTTTATAAATTGGTCCATGTCAAAGCTGCGAAACAAAGCAAATTCTAGCTAGAGCTACTTCTATTACATTTAATATTGAAATTCATTGTTTATGTAACAGGCTTGCACATTTTTCACATTATTGTTTAATCAGCAAGTTTGATCAATTGACAAAGACGTGTCTGTTCATTGATCTATGAGAACTATTTTTTTCCTGAAACAGACGAGTGATTCGTCACAACAAAGCTTCAGTCCTATCGTTGATATTAGAGTGTGAGACATGAAATGGTCATCACCCTGTTAAAACCAAAGTACTGAAAGTAAACAGAACCAGATTTTTCCCCAACCATTCATCAACAACAGAAACTATCTATGTGCAAAAGCTATTGAAATTTAGATTTCCGTTGCGTATCATTCATTTCTCTCTGAATTCAGACAAGAAATTAAATTATTGAGTATCACTAATTAATGACGAAAAGGATCTATTTTTTATCGCAACAACACAGTATTTGACCGAAAAGCGCCCTTTACTGCCATTCGGCAATAATTCGAGTGAGCCGTTGATAAAAATTCCTTGAAGGTATTAGGCCTTTTGCGGACAGGGTAGATCAAGATCAGACTGCACAGAACGTGCAGTCTGATCTTAGATCTACACTGTCCAAAAAAATAATGTTGAAATAGCAACCTTTGGATTTTAACTATCGGCTTGGTGGTTTCATTTCATATATTTAGTAGTTAAGAGTGAACACTTTGGATTGTGTTATAAAGATAACCCTTTACCAGACGACAAAATATTACTTTGGTCCAAATTGAAACCACCTGCAGACGACAAAAGAAACTCAACTCAAAAATTGAAATTTATTTCCAATAGGGTAGAAAACATTGTGGCAAAACGAGAAAATGCTGGTGGCAGTGTTTTCGAAAGCTTCTATCTCAGGGTCGTAAAAACCATGTATTGTTTGGTAAAGAGTTAAAGTCCCTGCCTACGCATCATGTTTTACTCGGTGTTTTCAAGGTTGTTCTGAGCGGCTGTCATATTTAAAGGGAAAATTACGACATGTCGAATGTTATATACGCTACGTATACCTAATGAATCAGTGATAGCTCACGATTGTAATTAATGGCCGCAATCAACAGCTTAATAAGTGTAATGAATCCCGTCCAAAACCCTTTTTGTGAAATGTAGATCTATGGTAGTTTTAGTTATCTCTGGCTGTGTTACAGAAATTGCTTCAGTTGCCACAATGTTTTCATTTACAATTTTTTATTGTGTATCGATTTACTCTCTTTCTTTTTTAAAGATTTTTGCTGTGCTAGCACAATTATCTCCCTTTAATAAATGCAAATAAGTTGAACTAATAAAAACGTTTGGGAACTTGTGAAGGTATATAAGTCGAGGCTGAACAATTACAGATATGCTCTATGAATTAAGTATCAACTTAAGTCAGCGTGCGCAACCTGTGCAGTCTGAACAGGCTGACCTGTACCGAAACTTTTCGCTATCAATTACTGTTTTGCTTGCCCAAAAACCAATCTACTTCATGACTCAGTAAGTTGATAGACAAAATGGATTTTATGTATCTATGGTTACATGGGGACAAAATTGCTGTCATGCATCATGGAGACGAATCAAAACCCCTCTTGCAAGAATTCGGCACACTTTTACAACAATGTAGAATTCCCAGGTCGGTTTGTATGCATTAAGTGCACCGGCCTGTTGCCTTTGCCATAACTATCTTGCATGTTGCATTTGCTCTTTTTTGCGATTAGCTGATAGTACTAGCCACATTCATTCGAAATTAACTAGAAACAGCACAACCTTATGCATTAGTAATTCAACAATACTTGAATTACCAATGTTTTGATTTATTTTATTATATACCTAGCAGTGAAATCCTGGAATTTCCACGTGTAATAAATTTTGATATCATCACTAGTGACGTTATCAACTTTCACTTTCACTTCCTGACGTAATTTGGAAACTACTTTTTTTTTTCGACTATATTTTTTTCGACTTTCAAACGCAAAATTACAAATAATGATGTCAATAAGGTATATAATAAATAGAATAATCAACTGGTTATTTTTTATATGAAAAGTATCTCACTCGGATGCGTCGTAAGGCGTTAAGAAAACTCGTGCTGCGCACTCGTTTTTTCAACGCCTAACAACGCATCCTCGTGAGATATTTTTCATATCAAAAATAACCTGTTGATTATTATCTATGTACTTTTCTCCCTAGGTCTATGCAAAAATGGTATAAAATGAAATCGTCAGTCGTATTGCCAGTAATGTATTGATATTGAAGCACCATTTCTAGTAGATCTAGTCATGTCCTTGGTACAAATTTGCTGTGATACTTTTTTCCACGTTTTACAACACTTTCTACAATAATGGCTCTGTAAAAGGTGTATTGTATTCAAACCTGATTACTAAGCCCACATATGGGGAAAATTCAAGAAAGGTGAACAAGTATCATTTGTTGCCTTGTGCAGGGATACTTACTAGTACTATAGGTTTTGTACAACTGCGTTATACAACGGCTTTATCGTTTTGTAATTAAAAGGAACATGTCCCAAACATAATCAATCGAAATTCATAGTAAGAAGTGACGAAAGTATAAGCCGTCTTCAGGGAGAAAGCTGTTTAACTCTTTACCACACGACAAATTTTCAGACTGGTCCAAATTGAAAGCATTTGCAGACGACAAAATAAAAGTGACTGAAAATTTGAAATTTGTTTTGTAAGGGGTAGAAAACATTGTGGGAAAAAGAGAAAATGCTGGTTACCAGCATTTTCTCCTTTTCCCACAATGTTTTCTAAAGGCTTCTTTCTCAGGGTCGTCAAAAATAGGGATTGTGTGGTAATGGGTTAATGCATCTGTAAAAAGTAGATTCTTTACTACCTCATAGTGACGACTCTTTTTTGATGATGAAATTTTCAAATCGATATCATTATTCTTCATTAAAGAACGCATGTCGTGTTAGACAGAGCAAAGATCAAACTTTACTGGATGTAACTAAAAGAGGAAAAATTTCTTTACCCATTACCACACGACAAAGTTTCAGACTGGTCCAAATTGAAAGCATTTGCAAACGACAAAATAAAACTGACTGAAAAATTGAAATTTGTTCTGGGAGGGGTAGAAAAACTGTGGGAAAAGGAGAAAATGCTGGTTACCAGCATTTTCTCCTTCTCCTACAGTGTTTTCAAGAGACTTCTTTCTCAGGGGCGTCAAAAGTAGGGATTGTGTGGTAATGGGTTAAGGAAGTGGTGTTGATTTCCTTACAAATTCCAAGAATTTCTGTGAACACACACACAAAAAAAGTTAATGAAATCAATAGCCAAAAAAAAAAAATAATTTCTTAGATCCCCTCGTCAGCCTAATGGACACTTTCAGTACAGAAATAAGACCTATCTGTTGTAATTTCAGGGTTGCTCTAGTCAGATTGCCCATTTTATGCAGTATGATCTTGACCTACACTGGTCGTTAATAGTAATTTAGCTGTGACAGGCGCTTTAACCCTCTATTGCACTATTGCAAGTTTTAAGAAAGAAACCTTTCAAAAAAAAAACTCTGTAAAAAGGGGAAAATGTTGGTAACCAATATTTTCTCCTTTTCTATACTTTCAAAGACAGGAATAATCATTTGAGCTACATTTAAGAAGTTTTCTCCGAATGCTTTCCGTTTGGTCTATTCAGGTGAAACAGAATCAACAGTTATTTATTGATTTATCCCGAAAGGAATCAAGAATGCAATGGCATTTTTTTTTTTGAAGAAACAAAAAGATATGAAGCAATGGGAAAGATCAAAAAAAGGTTTCGCATTTTTATTCGCTCTTAAATGTCAGGAGGTCCGGATCTCAAACTCTTCTATAAAAAAAAATCTGCGACAAGAATCTTGTGAAAACAGGAAATATCTTACACACCAGGCGACATGCGATGGTGACACTTTAGCTGATATGCATGAAACGCTGACCTTTTGCGGACAGTGTAGATCAAAGATCAGACTGCACAAAACGTGCAGTCTGATCTTTGATCTACATTGTCCGATTAGAACCCCTCCGACCCCCCCCCCCCCAAAAAAAAAAAAATGAATAGCAAAGTTTGAGGTATACTGTCGGCTTAGAAGTTTCATTTCACGTATTCACCAGTATAACTGGTACTTGGGGGGCTAATTGCAGTATATGGACATGAAGAAATTCCTAAGAATTCTTCTTCTCTGAAACGGCTGGTCAGATTTTGAAATGATTTCGCAGAAATGTTTCTTTGTTGACTCTTTTCACAAATTGTTCGAGAAATTTTGATCCATTTGGAGACATGGCTCTGTTACTGTGGGTTATTTACATTACACGGACATGAAGAAATTCTTAAAAATTCTTCTTCTCTGAAACCCCTGGTCAGATTTTGAAATAATTTCACAGAAATGTTGATTGAGTGGCTCTTTTCAAAAAAATGTTCACAAAATTGTGATCTGTCCAGAAACATGGCTTTGGTGTTGGGGGCTATTTGCACTGTGCATAGGACATAAAGAGGAATTTCTTAATTCTTCTTCCCTGGAACGGCTGGTCAGAACTTGAAATGATTTCACAGAAATGTTCCTAGGGTGACCCTTTTCAAAAATTGTTAGGGGAATTTTTTATCCGCGGGGAAAAAAGCCAATTGTTGGTACCTGCATGTGGTTCTCTTGTTCGACTTACGTTTTTAGTCACTATCGAGCATGTGCTCTTTTTTAAGAAATTGTCCTTGAGTGATCTATCCCAAAATTTATTTGCAGAATTCTGATTCATCAAAATCATTGCTGTGGTGATGATTGTAGGGGTGGTGACATATTTAGAAATGACTTTTATAATTATGTGTCCATTTCAAAATTGCTTGGCAGAATAATGATTTTATGTCCAAAGTTTCAATACCTCAGAAAAATTGGCTATGGTCCGCTAAAAAAATTCAGGTGAGCGATCCAGGGCCATCTTGGCCCTCTTGTTTCAATTTGCATGCTGTTTCTATATACAAAAAAAAAAGACAGATACGCCTGTTCATTGGTCTATGAGGAACTATTTTTCTAGAAACGAATGAGTAATTCGCCTCAACAGGATTTCGGTTTTGAGAGTGCATATAAGAATGTAAGACTGGAAAAGTCATAGCCAAGCCCCATAGCTCAGTCGGTAGCATACAGGACTTGAGAATGGGACGTCACTGGCTTGATCCAACGGCTCGGGAAATTTCCGAATATGTGGGAAAGTAGCCAGTGAACTGGAAAGAATATTGTGCGGAGTACTGATAAAAGAAATTTTCCAGGAAAGCATGGATAGGTGCATTCGCCGCTGTTGAAGACGGTGTTATACGCCATACAACCAACCAACCAACTGACCAACTAATCAACCAAACAAACAACCAACCAACCAACCTGAAAGATTATTACCTTCTAAATAAGGCTAATGCAGCATTTTCCGAGAACATTCCTTGATTGTGTTACAAGTGTTTTAACTCTTTACCACACAATTCCGACTTTAACACCCTTGGAAAAGAAGCCTTTAGAAAACATTGTGGGAAAAGGAGAAAATGCTGGTAACCAGCATTTTCTCCTTTTCCCACATTGTTGTCTACCCTTCTCAAATAAAAAAAAAAAATCAATTTTTGAGCTACGTTTATTTTGTAGTCTGCAATTTTTTTCAATTTGGACCAGTCTAAAAACTTTGTCGTTTGGTAAACAGTTAAAAGGGCGTTTTACTCTAGAACAAATGAAAACGCGTCCGATATACTATATAGCTACAAAGAAACTTGATTTAAGTTTGGACAGTTGGTTCAAGTTGACAAAGAAAAAAATAAAAAGGAACTTGCACTATTCTTTATAACACATTAAGGAACCCATTTTAATTAAACGTGCTAATTAACACCCACGCGTATAGATATGGTTGCAGCGGTTTTTTATGTCGCAATATTACTTCCGTTGAAGTCATGTAACCCTTTACCATAAAAAAATAGTCCCTGGTTTTTACGACCCTGAGATAGAAACCTTTTAGAAAACATCATGGAAAATGGAGAAAATGCTGGTAACCAGCATTTTCTCCTTTACCCACAATGTTTTCTACCCTGGAAACAAGTTCATTTTTTTAGTTCCGTTTACTTTGTCGTCTGCTAGTGTATCAATTTAGACCAGTCTAAATTTTGTCATTTGGTAAAGAGTTAAACCCTTTACCAAATAGTCCCCCAGTTTCGACAACACAGAGGTAAATGTCTTTTAAAAACAGTGAGGGAAAAGGGCGAATGTGCATGCTGGTACCAAGCAATTTTACATTCCACAATATTTTCTAGCCTTTTCAGACAAATCGCATCATTTTAGTCGCATTAAGTCTGTCAGCTACAAATGTTTGAATTTTTGTACCGGTCCAAGAATTTGTCGTTTGGTAACTAGAAATTTAAATGCTTTGTCTTTGAAAAGATTGAAAAAAAGTTTATCAAATATCCATTTTCTGGTGAAAAAGTCTTACACTGCTCACTGCGGACGGTGTTTTTCAAGATCAGACTGCACAGAACGTGCAGGCTGATCTTGAATCTAAATAATGAGATATTTTTCTCCCAAAACAATACTTTTTATATAGCATTATTTCGATTTACAGACTCGGCCTGACAGTTTCATTCAACATGCCAACAGTTATCCTGCTCAACAAAGAAACTTTTAACCCCGGATGATTGTAAAAAAACTTTTTTTTTTCTATTTCAGAGGTATATTTAGAGGAGATTTATCGGATAGTGCAGGTTCAAGATCAGACTGCACGTTCTGTGCAGTCTGATCTTGATCTACGCTGTCCGCTAAAGAACAGTGTGTCGTGCTTAGCAGGTAACCGTTAAGGGTAGGTAATGCTGTGATGTTGTCAGCGCCAAAGGTGCTTTTCGATGATCGCTTTTGCATACCGTGTGGGTTCAGATCAGGACGCAAAGAATGCGTAATCTGATCTACAGTCTGCACTTACCTAAACTTCTGTAAATATGAAAATGAAAAAGAGCAACAAACGATATTTAGAATATTTTGGTTTTTCTGTTTAAATGACATTTTTAAAAAGTCCTTGTCACATTCGATCCTTTACAACAGCCTTCGAAACAGAAAAAGGGTCTTTTGAAAAAAAATACAGGGAAAAGGGAAAAATGCGGATAACTAGCATTTTCTCCATTTCCCACAATGCTTTCAACCCTCTTAAAGGCAAGTTCCGTAATTTGAATCATATTGAAATTGTCATGTGCAAATTTAATGATTTTATACTTTTGAAATTTTGGACAATTCTACTTGAATCACATGTAAATTGTCGTCTGCAAATGCTTGGAAAGTGATGATTAATTTGATATGTCTACATATTTGTCGTTTGGTAAAAAGATAACCAAATCATTATTAAGTTTTTTCCCTTGTCCTAGAAAAGACTGGTAAATGATAAACCTTAACTCATTACCAGACGACAATATTTTAGGCTTGTCAAAATCGAAAACATTTGTAGACGACAATATAAAAGTGAATGAAAATTTGAAATTTGTTTTGAGAAGGGTAGAAAACATAGTGGGAAAAGGAGAAAATGCTGGTAACCAGCATTTTTCTCCTTTTCTTACAATGTTTTCCAAAGGCTTCTTTCCCAGGGTCGTCCAAAGTAGGGATTGCGTGGTAATGGATAAATGTGGAATAGAGGATAGGATTTGACAATGAAAGTATTGAAAACGTTGTGGGAAAAGGAGAAAATGATGCTCACCAGCATTTTCTCCTTTTCTCACAGTGGTTTGCAAAAGCCTTTTTCTCCGATGGCATTAAAACTAGGAATTGTGTTGTAAATAGTTTAACTCTTTGCCACACGAGAAAGTTTTGGACTGGCCTAAATTTAAAGCATTTGCAGATGACAAAATCAATGAGAGTCAAAAACTAAAATTTCTGTTTGGGAGTGCAGAAGATATTGTGGGAAGAGGAGAAAATGCTGGTTACCAGCATTTTCTCCTTTTCCCACAATATTTTCGAAATCCGTCTTTCTTAAGGTTGTTAAAAGTCGTCTGTGAGGTAAAGGGTTAAAGTGCTGATAGGGTCAAAATTTGACTGACACCAGACTTAGAGAGATTTACGGATTTCTGAATTCTGCATCTTTTTTCCAAAACGTGACGTTGCTTACGTCATGTTTACATGAAAATTTCGTCTGGGACGTTTCCGTGGACTCTTTATTACTTAACGACAAAATTTTAGACCCGTCCAAATTCAAAGCATTTGCATACGACACAAACTCGGTGGCTCAAATCATAAAATGTTGCTTCAAAGGGATAGAAAACATTTTTGGGAAAGGAGAAAATGCTTGTGTCCAGCTTTTTCTCCTTTTTCCACAATTTTTTCAAAAGGGTTATTCATCGAGGTCGTTAAAACACGAGATGGCGTGATAAATGGTCAAAAGCTATGTTGGACTTAATGGAAAGGGCAGCATAATGCGATTCGTGTAACATCGCCGTTCATCGCCACAATATAGGGATTCGGCTAAAACTCCGGTAAACCGTAATCGATGCGGGGAAGCAGGGTCTATGCACCGATCGATTACGGATTGCCCGAGTCTTGGCCGAATTCGTTCGTTTATCTCGGGGATGAAAGGCGATGTTATACGAATCCCATTGGGAAGCACTATCTGAAAAAGAGAATCAAAGGACTGAAAGCCCTGAAGAGCGGATTTGTGGAACAGTATTAACTCATTACCAAACGACAAAATTTTAGGCTTGTCAAAATCGAAAGCATTTGCAGATGACAAAATAAAAGTGACTGAATATTTGAAATTTGTTTTGTGAAGGGTAGAAAACAATGTGGGAAAATGAGAAAATGCTGGTTACCAGCATTTTCTCCTTTTCCCACTATGTTTTCTATAGGCTTCTTTCTCAGGGGCGTCAAAAGTAGGGTTTGTGTGATAATTGGGGTTAAGGTGTAACTTAAGTTTTAATACATGTAATGCATGTTCATGTATATGTATTACTCGAAAATGTTGACATCAAATTGACCTCTATGCATGGAATAATTAGAAAGTGAATATTTACATCATCGTGTTTCATCGGACGGTAATGACTATATGTACATATGTGTAGGAATGTGGAAGGGACAACAACAGGGGTAAGGTATACCAGCTAGAACTGATAGTTGAATATGTACCGGAAGTGTGCATGCATGGATGCCGGGTTTTGCTTCCGGTCCAACCGATAACACAGGACAGGCCGGCTATTTAAAACTGAAAGTGAGCACATGCATCGATACGTGTGACGTATTTGGTTCCGGTCGGTTCGATCAGAATAAATCCGCTAAAAATTCATTTTTCTCTTTTCCCACGACCTGAAACCACCACTTATGAGTCAGATATCTGACCATTGAGCTAGTTTTAAACATATTTATTATACATCGATTTAGAAACAACTTCTTACAACTTATGCTTATCTCTCCCCATTCTGCCTCCTGGGAACTACACCAGTACTCTCGCCGAATGTATGGGCCATTGAAAAATCCCAAAGTTGACACCAGGCTCTAGAGTATCGAATTTAGGACCTTATGGTTACGAGGACGACGCTCTACCTCACGTCCATGGACACCAAACCACACAACTGAGCTACCCGTCCGGACCGCTGACCAATTACCATTAAGCTACGTGGCCGGACCTGTATTTCGGACACAACAGTTGATTATCCACTATACAACATAAAACCGAAAATTTAATTTGCTCGGCCTTAGAATTTTCCAGGGTGCGGCTGCCATATCGTAAACAAACAAAAAAGGCGATGCGCTGAATAATCGCACAGCAGATTTAGTATTTTTTAGTAATTCTAAATTTTGAATTTTTATCCCTTTACTAAACTATGACACAGGTAAACCTATTGCAAACAATGTAGGAAAAGTGGAAAATGCTGGTTACCAGCATTTTCTCCTTTTTCCTACAATATTTTCCGTACTTTCAAAAGTAAATTTTCAATAATTTAAGATATATATGTAATCAGTTCGTCGTCTGCGGCTCCTTTAAATCTGGACAGGTCTAAAATAGTGTCGTCTGGAAAAGAATTGATGGTTAACCACCATTAATTATAATTTTTCGGGATTTTTCTTCACATATGGCCCGGTATATCAGACTGGTTTGATAGGCATTTTGAAGGTCTAGTTAATTTCTTTTTGGCATTCTAAAAAAAGGTTGACACGTCTCGCTTGACTGTGGCAACGCGACAGAAGCGCGAGAATTAATTAATGTCACCAGCTTTGAAAAACTATGGCCTTCTGATATTCAAGGATATTAAGAACCACATGGCTTCTCGTTGCCCTTATATTAAGCGATTGAGTTAGAGAGCACCTTAATGGGATTCGTGTAACATCGCCTTTCATCGTATGGATTTGGCATCTATCGGCCCATCGCCCTCGTCACAACTCGGCCGATTCTGTACCTATATTTAACCTCGTTTCCATTTGAACTGCCAATCACGTGACCTTATACATAGCGGTGCCACCGTAAGTCGTTTAGCAAAGATATAAACAACCTCAATGAAGTTAACAGATCTATCTATCTGTCGGTGAAAACTTCAATTGGAATCGATAAACCACGTTAAAAATGAATTTACCTTATGTTTGTCAACTGAAATATAATTAGAAAGATTTTTATAGAAAATTGGGACTCGAGTATTTTTTTAGGAGGAGCCTTCAATTTTCAGAACGGTGAACCGGCGTATATCCGGCGATGCAGTGTACCGTGTACCGTTTAGGTGCGTACCAGATACAGTCAAGGGATATGATGGCTACCATCACCCGAGGTACATGTATGCCGAAAGGGCTCATCGATTACGGATTACCCGAGTCTAAGCCGAATGTTCATGTTTTTTGGCGATGAAAGGCGATGTTACAGGCAACCGTATTTAGGGTGTCCTTTCCTTAACTCTTTACCAAACGACAAAATCTTAGACTTGTCCAAACTGAAAGCAATTGCAGACGACAGAATAAATGTAACTCAATAACTGAAATTTGTTTCCAGCAAGGTAGAAAGCATTTTCTCCTTTTCCCACAATGTTTTCAAAGGCTTTCTTTCTCAGGGTTGTTAACTATTTCTTTGAAAATAGTACAAGATAGAATAGTAGAGGACCAGTTCTAACTGCTCATATGAGCTAACAGAACTGTTGGTCCACTATTTCGAACTCGAGATATCACCTTTATAAAACTATCGCCAAGGTCAGCGTGCACAGTCCATGGATCACTGTTGTTGTTGTTGTTGGCTTCTATTTTGCCAAATAATATACGCGAAATTCCCTGTGAGCATGAATTCTATTGAAACTCAAAATCTAACAAAGGGACATAACTCTAAAATTATGGTACTACACTTTTCCTCAATAAAATCTGCCCACCTCTGTAGTCTCACAGTGATACCATTTATAATTTTCGAGATATCGTCGGTTTACTTCAAAAACATAGTAACTACAGTTTGTTTCAAGCAGTAGTTACGAGGTTTTTGAAGTAAACCGACGATATGTTCCTGATAAAATTTAAGTTTGAAAAATAACAAAGGGCAATAACTCTTAGATTATGATATAGCAAGTCATGCTTCTTGTGCACTGGGCTTCACCTCAATGTAATAAATCAATCCATGAATTTTTATTTAACACCTAATGTAGGTTTCAAGTGTTGTTCTGGACAAAAATAAAGTGACAAAACTATAACAAAGGTCAGTAACTCCGTAACTATGCAGCAAAGAGTTGTGGTTCTTGTGCATTGCAGTTCTCCTCAAAGATTGATTGATTTTTTTTTTTTAATTTCTATACCAGTAATTGGCCGTAGTTTTCCATTCGATATGTACCAAAAATTCCATCGGCGCACTGAGACCCAGATGCACTGACGTCTAGAGATTTAAGTGTTCGATGATTTAAGAAGAATTCCGGATGAACATGAATTTTATTACCCATCATACACTTCGCTTTATGTTTCAAACCTTAACCATACCATTTCGTGGATTGTCGATCCAGAGTCTGTTAATTCTTAAGCAAACGACAAAATTTTAGACCGGTCAGACGACATAATAAAAGTTACTCAAAAATTGAAATTTGTTTCCAGCAAGGTAGAAAACATTGTGGGAAAAGGGGAAAATGCTGGTTATAACTTAGTTAAAACTTTTACAAGAAATTGTGGGGTAATATTGGTTAAGATGTAAGATTCCAGGATGTGACTCTTAGATCACCAAACTGACGTAACACACCCATTTGTAGACATCTTTAAAATGGGAACCAAGTGTAAACTGTCAAACGTGCAATATAAAACATGACAATCAACGTTTAACTCTTACGCTGCTGGGTACAAAGCGAGGACTTTTTGCGGACAGTGTAGATCAAGATCAGACTGCACAGAACGTGCAGTCTGATCTTAGATCTACACTGTCCGATAAGGAGATTTGTTATTAACCAAAGGTTACCTTTGAAACTGCATCATTTCGGTTTTTACTATCGGCTTAACCCTTTACCAAACAATCCCTGGTTTATACGACCCTGAGATAGAAGCCTTTTGAAAACATTGTGGGAAAAGGATAAAATGCTGGTAAACAGCATTTTCTCCTTTTCCCACAACGTTTTTTATCCTGCTGGAAGCAAATTTCAATTTTAAATTACCATCATTTTATCGTCTGCAAGTGCTTTCAATTTTGACCAATCTAAGATTTTGTCGTTTGGTAAAGAGTTAAGCTTTTACCTCTCTTGTTTAGTAAGTTAAGAGTTCTAACTCTCTACCAAACGACAAAATTTTAGACTGGTCCAAATTGAGAGCATTTGCAATTCCGATAAAACGACTGACTTTGCTCTTGGAAATAGAGAAACTACTGTGGGAAAAGGAGAAAATGCTGTTTACCAGCAGTTTCTCCTTTTCCAACAATGGCTTCCAAAGGCCGCTTTTTAGGGCTGTTAAAAGTCGTCATTTTGTGATAAAGAGTTACCTCTTTTCATTGGCTAATATATAAACTCGATCCTTGTTGACTACATAAAATAGAATCCGTTGAGAATCCGACAGATTTGCATCTCTAAGACTTGACTTAACAAGCGGACAGTATAGATCCAAGATCAGACTGCACGTTCTGTGCAGTCTGATCTTGATCTATACTGTCCGCCACAGTACGAGCTGTTTTTGCTTATAACGCCAGAAGGGTTAACGGACGCGAGTGACGGGGGTGTTGAAGGAATTTATTTGACAACGTCTGACCTTATAAGGAGATGGGTGCAAATTCTTGGTTCTTCTTCGGAAGCTTTTTGATTCGATTGGTTGTATCGAAGTTAAATGCCACTCTAACAGCGTAGGTCATATCACAGCTGTCAGTGCACCCATGCATGTGTTTCCTGGCTTTCTCACACCAGTACTGATAAATTTTCCTTCCAAATCACTAACCTCTTTTCTCATAATGCATCAGAGCTGAAGGTAAAAACTCATAGGAAAGAAATTTTGCCTCACGCGGATATAGAACTCGGTACCAACAGGTCACAAGTCAAAAAGGCTGGCCACTGAACTACCCGACTGGACCACTACTTTTTGAAGTTCAAAGACTCTTGACGATTATAACTTTTGTTGTATTTGTCGAAGACAACAATACCATGCACTATGAGTTCAATATTGAATTTTGAAGATCATGTGTCGTATTTTGTACAAAGGTGAAGAAAATAAACCCAATTAAACTCAATTTTTCTCAGACAAGTGAGTTTTTCGGTAGCACTCGGATATGTAATTGGAAAGTTCATGTTAAAAAATACTGGGTGAGGCCATCGATCGTGGAAATACTAATTTTTGGTTGAAAATAGCTTCACTCGCTCCTGGCCCTCTATTGGTGCAATGATACAAAATTTGTCTACTGATCGCTTGGTCCTGGTCTTTTTCGTTCCAAACAAGTTCGTCTCATGGCTTGTTCGCCCTATAATTGCGCGCTTCTCCGTTTGATGGCGCATGAATATTTATTGATCGAAATAATTTATTGTAATGTTGGGAATTAAATGTTAACAGCCAAAGATATTGAAAAATTATAGTTTTCAAGTACAAACTTTAGCTCATTCAATACATTCACATGATTTTTCTCTCTATCAATCATGCATCCTACTGTCAAAGGACGTTACCCCTTGTAATGATCAAGTGGGGACCACTTCTAAAAAGAATCCAAACTTTGTCATGAGTACTCTTCCTCCAACTGAAAAGGTACTCATTTGCTAAGTAGCTTGATTTTTAAGGCAATTTTTGAACAATATGTCTCTTTTTCTTTCAAATTATTAATTCTAAAGAATGGGTTCTTGACAAATACTACTTCAGCGTTCTCAACGCTTTGATTACGTAACGTTATATTGCGTTTTCGATTATAAAACACAGCAAGAGAGCGACCTTTTTTTGGAAACATTAAAATACTTAATTTTCTTCTGCTTTTGTGGTTAGAAAAATGACAAGGGGGTGGTGCAATTGATGAAAGAGATCCGTTTACCATCAATCAATCAACCCTTAACTCCGAAACGGCTCAGTGCGACTCAGGGTACTTTAGCAGGCAGTCATGGTCAAGATCAGACAATACGGAAGGTTCAGTCTGATCTTTGGTCTACGCTGCCCGATACGGTATTTTTTTCCCTTGAATTTAACTTGAAAATCGCAATAATTAGATTTTTATTATTAAGTCTTTAACCGTTAAATATTCGTATATAAATTCGACGTCTTTGAAAAAATGGATACACGATCAATTTAAACTTGGAAAGATTTTTAGTTTATTAGCTTCACTAAAATTTATCGAGGGGATGTTGTGTGGTGTCTGTGGTTGTTGGGTAGAGCCTCGGCCTCGTTACCATAAGGTCCTGAGTTTATACCCGGTAGCAGGTGTCAACTTTGGGACCGCTCTATGACCCACACGAGAACTGGGCCCGTATTCACAAACCATTCTTGAAAATATTCTTTGTCTTATTCTCCAACGTGTTCTAAATTTGTAAGCAACACAATTTCTGATTGGCTAAAGTTTTGTTTCTTACAAATGTAAAAAATTCTGTAGAATGAGACAAAGAACGTTCCAAAGAATGGTTGGTGAATATACGGGCCCAGCTGGTGTAGTTCCCAGGAAGCACAATCGAGAGCAGTTACTATAAGGTACAAAAACTTGTTCCTTAATCGATGAAAAATAAATAAGTTTATACTAACCAAGTTTGTACATCGAAGATCAGACTTCACGATCTGTGGAATCTGATCTTTGTCAATATACATGTAGTCCTCAAGGATCCACTATTTTCGCGTCTATGGCGCTGAAACGTGTTTAACTCATTAGCAAACGACAAAATTTTCGATTTGTCCAAATCGAAAGCATTTGCAGACGACAAAATAAAAGTAACCGAAAATTTGAAATTTGTTTGGTGAAGGGTAGAAAACCTTGTGGGAAAAGGAGAAAATGGTGGTTACCAGCATTTTCACCTTTTCCCATAAGGTTTTCCAAAGGCTTCTTTTTCAGGGTTGTCAAAAGTAGGGATTGTGTGGTAATGGTTTAACTGTTTACCTACGGAATCCTGATGGGGCCACCCAAATCTCGCATGTCTAGACAAATCTCGCAAGTAGAGACATACGAGATAATTGGTGGCACCATTAGGATTCCGTATTTACCAAACGATAAACTCTAGATTTCTCGAATTGAAAGCATCTTTAAACGACAAATTCGATGGAAATACCAAAGTATTTTTGCAAGAAAGAAAACATCGTGCATGGGGGAAAAAGGAATAAATGCTGGTCACTGGCGTTTTCTCCTTTTTACACAATGTTCTTACTAGCCTTTTTCTACAGGGTCGTTAAAACTCGGGTTTGTATGGTAAAAGATTTAACCCTTTACTCCATAGATACTCATTTCTACGCATTGCTTGTATGAGCCTTTGGAAAACATTGTGGCAAATGGTGAAATTACTCGTGGCGAGCAATTTCATCTGTTGTCACAATGTTTTCTGTGGTATCAAAATGTGTCAAATACACATAAGAAACAGCTTCATCCTTGCTGTTATTTAGGGTTAATTAGAGATACCATAGAAATGCTTTATCGGGTGAAGGGTTAAGAAATCATGCATTCATGTAGCGCTAGAAATTTATATACGTCCCCCGCGTTTCAAGTGTTTTAACTCGTAAGGCTTTTAAAAGCGACACGAAGACCTTTTGCGGACGATGTAGATTAAGATCAGACTGCAGAGAACGTGAAGTCTGATCTTGTTTCTACACTGTCAGATAAGGATATCCCCCCCACACTCACACACACAAAAGTAACAAAATGGAAAAATTGGGGATTTTACTATCGCTTTAATATTTTCATATAACATACCGGTATCTCGCAGATAAAGGGTTTAAATACAAACAGCTTTGTCATTTATTGCTTCAACGTAAAAACTATCTGCCAGTCTGTCAAACAGGCAACAAAATGCAATCAGTGCATTACAACAGCAAAGTGAAAGCCCCACACAGTGTCGGCTGCGTGGGCCAGGAAGATGTTAGCGCCGGAACATATGTTTCCGGGTCATAGAGGTCAAAAGTAGTCCCAAATTTCGGCATTGTCTGCATGTCATATTCTTCGACGATTGGACCTGTCCGCTTTGACGTGTAACTATCCTGTTCAGGAAAATATTAAACACGTTTGGCGAAAACAAAACTCTGCCGCTAGAAAAAAAGCAATGGAGAAACTGGCCATAAACAATACAAAAAGACTTTTTTGGTGGGGGGGGGGTTTAGTTGCCTTCTAGAAGATGACTACGTTTATTTTTACCGTTTTTTAAACCGCTTTTCTATTAAAAAAAAAATAGATATGGCGAAAATGATGAAATTTGTCTCTAGATAGGTAGAAAACATTGTGGGAAAAGAAGAAAATGCTGGTTACCAGCATTTTCTTCTTTTCCCACAATGTTTTCAAAACCACAACTCTCGGCTTAAAAGTTCTTTTCAACAGGAAATTTCTACATATCGAACTGTATCGATCATAGATCAGACTGCGTATACTCTTACATAGATCTAAACAGTCTGCAAAAACGGTTCATTGATTCGCGCTTAGCAGGCTAAGTAAATTAAATTTATACGCTGCTTCGAACAGAAATGGCACGGAATTAAAATCTGACAGTCATATCGGAGTTAGCTCCCTTTACTTGGGATTGACATGTCGTCTAGTGCGAGTATTCATCGATTCATTTTCAATACTGATTTGTTTTGAAGTCATATATTAACTTGAAAAGTTGTACTTTAATCGCACATTTCACCGATACATGTTCCCAAAATTTACTTTAAACTGGCGTTTACTAGCGTTTTCAACAATATATCGTCAAGCCTATGTGACTGGTTTGCTTGGATCCTAAATTTGAATCCAAGCCTGACCGAGCTTCTTTTCCAAAAAATAATGATTGTCATTGCGACAGGAAAAAAGAATAATCTCTCATTTATATATGGTAAGAGAGAAAATTAGATGATTTTTTTTTTTTCGAGAAACAATGAGGACCTGAGAAAGAATGTTGCGCACATAAAAGTCGAAAAAAGAAAACCAAGGTCATTGGTAAGGCACTGCTACATAAGAGCCCGTATTCACCAACAATTCTTATTTCCGTTTTTTTCTGTCGTGTTTGAACAGTAACACAAATTCTGATTGGCTATTCGGTTTAGCCAATTAGAAATTACGTTACTTTCAACAGCAGAATCGATTATTCATCTATTTCTTCGGTTTTACTAGTACTAGAAGAGTCTTGTCCAAAGATGCACCCACGAATAACCTAATGTGCCCAATGAGACTCGATTACGGGGGTCAACTGCAACTGCAGGATTGTTTTGAAAATAATACAAAGGATGTTGTTAAGAATTGGTGATTCTTACGGACCAAACATGCATTATTATTGAATTCTATTCTTTATGTATTGATTATACCATACTTTATTCAATTATGAGAATGTTCGTTACCTGTAAACGAGATCAGCCGGTGCTGTATTGATTTTAGCCTAGCAGAATTTAATCCTTTACCAGACGACAAAAAATTTCAGACTGTCACGTGTCAAAACCGGGCATAATTATTATGTCAGGCAAACTAAATGTCTCTAAAATGATAGAAATTTGTTTCTGAAATGGTGCAAAATTAAATACAACCAGAAAATATTGTGGGCACAGGAAATTATTATTCCAGATGATGATCATTGCAACAGAATTTATTCTTCTTTCACCACTGAGAACTGTTTCAATGATGGTAATATTGATTAATTGATTGATTGATTAATTAATTGATTGATTGATTGATGTTTAACGCCGATTTTCAACATTATTTCAGATATATCGCGACAGCTATTGCACCTATCCACACGTTCTCCGAGTTTCTTTCACCAGTACTCAGCACAATTTTCTTTCCAAGCCACTGGCTGCTTTTCCACGTGATCATCGTCGGAACAATGGTCAGCGGTGGGAGAGGAATGAATCCTGTCGCAGTGACTAACATCAATCCTTGACAAGAAATTGGCCGAGCCAGGGATCATAGCCAGGAATCGAACCCTGGATCCCGTGTTCTCAAGACCTCCACGCTACTGCCTGAGCTACCGGGGCTTTGCGATGGTTATGCTGGAATACAGCCAGTGGTTTGGTAACCCTTTACCAAACAGCGAAATTTTAGACTGGTCCAAATTGAAAGCACCTGCAGACTACAAAATAAACATAACTCAAAAATTGCAATTTGTTTCCAGCAGGGTAGAAAACATTGTTGGAAAAGGAGAAAATGCTGGTTACCAGCATTTTCTCCTTTCCCCACAATGTTTTCAAAAGGCTTCTATCTCAGGGTCGTAAAAACCAGGGATTGTTTGGTAAAGAGGTAAGAATATAGTGCGAGATATCGGTAAGAGAAACTTCAGGGAAGTAAAGATAGGCACGCTGGCTGCTGTGAAAAAACTGGAATGAAAAAGAAGTTTACGGTCTACCACACAACCGAATTTTAGACATGTCGAAATAAAAAGTAAATGGCTCTAATGATGGAATTTGCCAATGAAAGGGTAGTAAACATTGTGGGAAAAGGAGAAAATGCTGGTTAGAATGGATTAATCCTTAACCATTACCAAACAATCCCTGGTTTTAAAGACCCTGAGATAGAAGCCTTTTGAAAACATCGTGGGAAAAGGAGAAAATGCTGGTAACCAGCATTTTCTCCTTTTCCCACAATGTTTTCTACTCCATCAAAGAAAAATTAGACCATCAAAGAAAAAATACACCGTTTGAGCCACAATCACATTGTCGTCTGCAAATGATTTCAGTTTGGACCCCGCTAAAATTTTGACGTCTGGTAGAGAGTTAAGAGTGAAATCGGGAAAATACGTCCACTATTGATCCGAGCAGATAGGCAGTATTTTACAGCTAAATCCAATTAAGTTTACATTGATTTAAAGGTACGTTTCTTCTATAACTTACTGTTATACCTTTTCATGATACCTGGCCGATTAAAAGGTGTTTTGCGCCGCTCTTAACATTATTTCTTTCATATCACACAGGCAGCTCATATATTCATTTATTTCATGCTTTCCGGTAGGATATTGAGAAATGGCAGTGAAAATATTTTTCGATCTAACACTGATACCACCAGTGAAAATACCGATTTTCACGTTCTTGTTGCCTAGGTAAATTGCGCGTGCCTAACAACCAGATGGGAAATATGACGTCATATACCTTCCATTTCTCGCGCTTGACGTATTGTTGCTATGCGGGAGGGGTACACCACGGGGAATAAGGGAAAAGAACTATACTATATTTTGATAAAGCTCCTCCCAGAAAGGGTTAAAAGCATGAAATAAATAGAATATTTGTTTTTTTCGGTGAAAGATCGAAATTTATTTCATCTCGTGAACACCAACAGTAATATTTTCACTCGTGGCTGCGCCACTCTTGAAAATATTACCGATGGTGTCCACTCGATGAAATAAATTTCGATCTTTCACCGAAAAAAACAAATATCGTCTATATATTTCCTGGGTATTACCAGTACTAGGCTGGGGTTTTGAGGTGTCAATTGATCCAGTGAAGCTCGAACTCGGGGCTTGTCGGGTCTAGAGTCCTACACTTTGCCACCGAGCCACACTGAACCCTTTGTTGATGGTTGCTGTTGAAGATTTAATTGATAGGGTATTTCACTTTTTGAAAACAAATTGTTTAAAAGAACTTTCAAACAATGTCCGATCGCATATGCAGATAAAGAAAGGAAAGAATGATACTTTCCTGTAGATACGTAACGAACGAACGGACTGACGGACCGACCGACTGATTGAATGAATGACTGGACGGCAGATCAACTGGGCAGCTGACGTAGGGAATGACTTTGCGACCCATTGAAACAGATGAAAAGATGAATGACTTACTGGCTGACCGACCGACCGACCAGCGAATGGCTGACCCTCCAATGAAATAAGTGCAATCTCTCATGTTTAGATGGGTGCAATTTGAAAGCACTCGCAGATGACAAAATTCGTATGGCTCAAATGATGGGATTTGAACCAGATAGGCTAGAAAAAAATTGTGGGAAAAAGAGAAAATGTTGCTTGCATTTTCTCCTCTTCCTACAATGTTTTTAAAAAAGACTACGTCTCAGAGTCGTTAAAACCCGTCAATGTGTGAAAAACGGTTAAAAATTCATTTACGAAGAATAAGGTTCTATGTTCCTTTAAAAAAGACTAAGAGACAGTTCTCTAACTAAATGTGATTTTTAATACAACCTAGCCGAGTAGCTCAATGGTTGGTGTATCTGATTCGTGACCGGGTTGTTACGGGTTCAGTGCCCAGTTGCTAAAAGGTGGCATTTGTCGAAGACAATACCACTATGAGTTCAATATTGAAATTTGAAGACCATGTATCGTATTTTGTGCAAAGCCGAAGGAAATAAACCTAATTAAACTCAACTTTTCTCAGGCAACTGAGTTTTTGGTAGCACTCAGCTATGTAATTGGAAATGGTATGTTAAAATACACTGTGTGAGGCCATCGGTCGTGGAAATAATATTTTCTTTATTGAAAATAGCTTTACTCGCTCATGGCCTTCGATTGGCGCAACGATACATAGTTTGTCAACCGATCGGTTGGTCCTGGGCTTTTTCGTTCCAAAACAAGTTCGTCCCATGGCTTGTTCATCCTATCATTGCCCACTACTCCATTTAATTGCGCATGGATATTTATAGATCTAGATAATCGATTGTAATGTTAAGAATTAAAATTTAAAAGCCAAAAATATTTCAAAATTACAGTTTTCAGATATAAACTTAATCTTATTCGATTATTCACGTGGTTTCTCTTTCTATAAATCATGCATCGTACTGTCTAGGGACTTTACTCCTGACTCCTTCTAATGTTTAAAGGGGGCAAACTCCTGACTCCTTCTAATGTTTAAAGGGGGGCAAACTCCTGACTCCTTCTAATGTTTAAAGGGGGGCAACCAATACACAGAAAATCCAATTTTTTCATAAGTACTCTCCTTTCAATCCAAAAGGTATTCATTTTTTAGTTGGTTTCATGCCAATACATGTATTTGAATAGTATTTCTCTTTTTCTTTCAAAATATTAACTCCTCGCAACAGCTTCCTCAACAAATGCCACTTCAGCGTTCTCAACGCTTTGATTTTTGCTGCGATTTTTCGCCTCTCACATCTGTTTCATATGGAAAAAGTAGTAAGTGACTTTGAAAGAAAGTTGTGCCCGCACTTGTGTGAGGAAGTCAGGAAATAAATGCGGAGGTGAACTGACCGTGGTGATAATACCTAAGCTGTTAACCCATTACCACACAGCCTCTTCTTTTGACGACCCAGAGGAAAAAGCCTTTAGAAAACATTGTGGGAAAAGGAGAAAATGCTGGTAACCAGCATTTTTTCCTTTTCCCCACAACGTTTTCTACCCTTCACAAAACAAATTTCAATTTTTCCGTCACTTTTACTTTGACGTCTGTAAATGCTTTCAATTTGGACAAAACCTGAAAAATTGTCGTTTGGTAATGGGTTCAAACGGCATTACTTCAATACAAACTATACAAAGAATTTTCGAAGGTCGTGGATCAAAATTAATGTCTATAAAGTCAAAAAGTCAAATGGGTGGTTGCTATATATACAGGCAAAACCTGTTTATGATCCTGCGGTGACAATCGTTTTTGTCAAAGCCAACAGTGTTATCGTATAATGGAACTGTCAGATCGATACCAGATTTCTACTCTCTGTATCTGAAATTTGCCTCTACTTCACTCGGCAGTGAAAATTGTCGTCACATCCGTTCACATGTTTTTATAGAACAGCGGGATTTTTTACCTTATGTGAGTGATTCTTTTATTTTTCTATCAAACTTTCGGATGTCGTCACCTTTATGTTTTTTTTTTTGTATATTAACTTTTTATCACGTAATCCCGACTTTTGGCTTTCTTGAGAAAGAAGTCCATTGAAAACATTGTGGGAAAAGGAGAAAATGCTGGTAACCAGCATTTTCTCCTCTTCCCACAATGTTTTCTACTCTATCAAGGACAATTTGTGCCATTTTAACCACAGTGAAATTGTCGTCTGCAAATGCTTTCAGTTTGGACTAGTCTATAATTTTGTCGTTTGGTATAGAGTTAAGGCAGTGGACCCGTAATAAAAAACAGCTATTTCCACTATATTGTTATCCTACAAAATTTGCTATGATTAAAAAATGAGAAATTATTGTACGTACTATTTTAACCGAGCCATTTTTTTCTTTTTTTACTTCTTAGAATTATCATTGAACTTTATAAATCTAAAACCACTATATTGTCCTTCAAAGGGAGATAATAATTCTCCTCTTTCTGAAAAACTAACAAAAATATCAACAAAAAAAAATATAGATAAACATCAAAGGAATTTCTGGTCGGGAAAAAATGTGCAAAGTATTATATTCTGTATAAATCCATATTTACATACTAGAAGTGTTATGGGTCGGCTACCTTAACCCTTTCCCAAACGACAAACTTTTGGACCAGACTAAACTGAAAGCATTTGCAGAAGACAATTCAACTCTTGCTGAAAAGATAATTTCTGTCTATGATAGGGTAGAAAACATTGCGGGAAAAGGAGAAAATGCTGGTTACCAGCATTTTCTCCTTTTCCCACTATGTTTTCAAAAGTCTACTATTCCAGACCCGTAAAATGCAGGGATTGTTTGGGAAAGGGTTAATTAATTATGAAAGTATTGAGTTACATTGCAGGCGGCTTTGTAAATGGATTGGATAATGTATGCATGGAAGGGGAGACAGGTTGTTTTGCTATCAAATGGTGTTACATAGATTAATTAATCCTTTCCCAAACAAACCCTGGTTTTCACGACCCTGAGGTAGAATGCTTTTGAAAACATTGTGGAATGCTGGTAACAAGCATTTTCTCTTTTCCCACAATGTTTTCTACACTTCCCAAAACAAATGTCATTTTTTGAGTCACATCAATTTTGTCGTCTGCAAATGCTTCCAGTTTGGACTAGTGTAAAATATGGTCGTTTGGTAAGGAGTTAAATTTAAATATCAGCAATGCCTCTCTGAGGAGATATAGCTTTGGAAACTATTTTCACCGCGGTGGCACAATTATAACTTCAGCAGTCAAGCGGTTAAAGATGGCTGTCAAGATAAGATTGTTTTTTATCGATTGACTTCGATTTGAACCTCTTGTCCTCGTTAATTTCTTGTCAACAGTCCTTCAGTGGAACTTCAGAACCTTATTGGGGAATTAATTAAGAAGAGGGGACTTTCTTCTGACAGGAAAACCAACATTCTTCACGCTTTGTGGACAATTTGAGTATACTCGTTATTTCTTCATGTAGCACGGAAACATTTTTTTTTTCATTTTCTCGAGAAATATCAACAAAGAATGAAATTATTCGAAAAAAAGCAATCTTTACTTTCTCAAGTAAGGACCACACTTTCATGCTCTTAAACTTGATAAGTCACGGCAACAGTACTAGTTTGTTTATTTGTTATATTTTCTTTTCATTCAATCGATTGATTGACTGATTGATTAATTAATTAGTTGGTTGGTTGGTTGGTTGATTGATTGATTGTTTGATTGGTTGATTGATTGATTGACTGATTGATTAATCGGTGGTTGGTTGGTTGCTTGATTGATTGATTGTTTGATTGGTTGGTTGATTGGTTTGTTTGTTTGTTGGTTGATTGGTTGGTTTTGGTTGGTTGATTGGTTGGTTGGTTTTGGTTGGTTGGGTTTGGTTGGTTGGTTGGTTGATCGATTGATAGGTATTTTACGCTACTTTCAACATTATTTCAGTCCCATTGAAACTGTCAATGCACATATCCGTCAGATCTCCTAATAAGAGAAAGTGACGGTATTCTTAAGTCATTATTTCTCTATCCAAACCCTATGTTGTGGGTACTCATTAGAATCGTCTCATCGAGACAATTCTAATGAGTACCCATAACATATGGTTTGGTGTAGAATGATTAATATTTTCAATTTTAAAATAAAACTTATTCCCTCTATCTGTAGATCTGGTTAAGCCGTATTAAATAGGTCGGGGAAAATTCTTATTCGACCTAGTAACTGAAAAAAGAACACACCATTTTATCTGAATTATTGATGGTCTAGTTTCCAGCTAATACCCATCGCCACGTTTTCTCTTTATCAAACGACAAAATTTTGGAGTTGCCCCAAAGTCTAAAACATTTCCTGAAATGTGACTCGAAATGTGAAATGATCTTTTTGGTAGGGTAGAAAATAGTGTAGGGACTATTTTAGATGTATTCCATCATAGTCTGCAACAGCTTTGAATTTTAACAAATTTATTTATTTTTTTTTGTCGTTTTGTAAAGTGTTAAATCTACAACATGGAATTCAAAACGAGGATAAAGTTTTTCAACGCCAAAAGCGATCAGTGTAGGTCAAGATTTGGTGGCATCTTCTGTGCCTTCTGATATTAACTGTTTACCACACGAGGAAAATTTAGACTGGTCCAAATTGAAAGCATTTGCAGACGACAAAATAAAGGTGACTGAAAATAGAATTTTGTCCTGGGAAGGGTGGAAAACACTGTGGGAAAAGGAGAAAATGCTGGTTACCAGCATTTTCTCCTTTTCCCACAGTGTTTTCAAAAGGCTTCTTTCTCAGAGGCGTCAAAAGTAGGGATTGTGTGGAAATAGGTTAATTGACATCGTCTGTGAAAGCAATAGAAAGTTGGGCTTGCCACCTTGAGCACTTACCAGTTAGCTACACTGGCCGAAGGCCAGCAGGCTTATGTCATGGCCCGGTGTCCGTCGTGCTTCCGTGCGTGCGTCCGTGCGTGCGTCCGTCCATTAACTTTTATTTCAAACATCTTCTTCTGTGAAACTACCCATCCAAATTTGATAAAACTTCACAGAAATGATCCTGCCATGGTCCTCTTCAGAATTTCTAGAAAGAATTTGATTCCTTCAAAACTCTGGTTGCCATGGCAACAAAACTGAAAACAAATAACATTTTCAGAAATCTTTTTCTCTGAAACCACAAGGCCCAGGCCTACTGAATTTGGCATGTAGCTTTATCTAATTGACCTTTAACAAGTGTCTTCATATTATAGGCCTGGGATCAAAATTAACTCCATCCCAGGGATCACAAGTTTAACATGGGCTTCAAAATATAGTCACTTCAATTAAACATTAATCAATGGAAATAACTCTTTTTATAAAGGATAAAGTTTATTACTATTTACCTCCCTTGATTATCAAACTGCAGTGATATATGATTGGTGCTAGATATTAAGTTTTTTGATAGAAAATATTCTGTTTTCAGGGACAGTGATTCATTTTGATGCTAATAGTTATGCTCACACGCGTGTAATTCATAGTAAGGTTTCTATCATTCAGGGTTTTTTCTTTCTCAAGAACTTTACCTTTCATGCCAATGAATTACCCTACATGTATTGCCTGACAGTGTTCACTGTTTTCAAAGGCCCTCTTGTTCAGAGTCATGAACACCTCAATTTGTGTGGTAAAGGGTTAAAAAGCCAGTAGAGCGATACAGGGTCATCATGGCCCTCTTGTATATAATTATATAACGATTTACTGGTTTAAATGTTAACCCTTTCCCAAACAGGCCCTTGTTTTTACGTGTCTGCAGTATATAAGTCTTTTGTAAACACCGTGGGAAAAGGAGAAATTGCTCGTAACGAGCAATTCCACCTTTTCTCACAGTGTTTTATACCCATTTGGAGAACTGTCGGCCATTTTCATTAAAGTTGAAATTGTCGTCTGCAAAGTCTTTTAGTTTTGAAGAGTCCAAAATTTGTCGTATGGGAAAGGGTTAAGCTGCTCAGCGCAGCTAAATGACATTTTGCGGACAGTGTAGATTAAAGGTGGCTATTTAGGTTTTTCACATCACACCAAATAAAAAAATGTAAATATCACTGATTTTTTAATGAAAAAAAAAACAATACAATTCATCAATAATTAAGAATAATAATATTACAAAAAAAAAAAATTATTGGGTGGTATTCCCTTAAAAGGCTACATAGCCCCTTAAACTATTTATAGATTTCGCCCCCCCCCCGCCAAAAAAAAAAAAAAACATTGTGGGAAAGTTAAGTAACTGGCACGTTATTAATGATGATTAAATTCCATAAAATAACAAACATGTTATTATTTTCCATAATGTCTGCTTCGGACGCTAGCGCAATCTTCATTGTACTATCGCGTTATCACCATCGTACGATCGAGCATCTCATTTAACCCTTTACTCCATAGATACTCATTTCTACGCATTGCTTTTAGGAGCCTTTGAAAAACATTGTGGCAAAAGGTGAAATTGCTTGCGACGAGCAATTTCACCTTTTGTCACAATGTTTTCTATGCTATCAAAAGGTGTCATATACACATAAGAAACGGCATCATCCTTGCTGTTGTTTAGGATCAATTAGAGATACAATAGAAATGCCTTATGGGGTAAACGGTTAAAATCAACAAATTCTCAGTCGATTGGCCTAACGGTGTTCTATCATCGTCGTACTAAGGCGTTATCATCATCGAACTATCGCGTTATCATCATCGAACTATCGGGTAATCGTCATCGTACTATCGCTTTATCATCATCGTACTATCGAGTTATTGTTATCGAACTATACCTTTATCAACATCGTACTATCTGTCATCGCATTGAAATCAACAATTCATAGGCGGCCCTGACGGTGTTCTATCATCGTCGTACTCTAGTGTTATCATCATCGTGCTATCACACTATCATCATCGTTCTATCGCGTTATCATCATCGAATTATCACGCTATCAACATCGTACTATCGTGTTATCATCAGCATACTATCGCATTATCGTCATCGCACTCTCGCGTTATCACCATTGCACTATCGAGGATCGCATTTAGAATAAACAAATTCATAGGCGATAGCTCTAACTGTCATTCAATCACGATCGTACTATTGCATTATCACCATCGTACTATCGCGTTATCATCATCGTACTATCGGATTATCGTTTTACCGCGTTATCTCCTTCGTACAATCGAACATGGCTTTTGAAAAATGAACATATTCATAGGCGATGGCCCTGGTGGTGTTCCGTTGTTATTTATTTGATTGTAATATAATTTTTCTGTATTTTTCATAACTATGGAATAAAACATGTTTAAACTAATATTCATATACCATTAGGCTCCAGTATTTCCAGTACAGATAATAGTCTACTTTTTATAGCGAAGTTAGAGTCTAATTAGTAGCGTCTATGCCTTGGAAATTATTGCTTCGGACTGGACTTGGATTCACAAGAATTAACCCTTTACCACACAATCTCGAGTTCTAACGACCTTGATAAAGAGGTCTTTTGAAAACACTGTGGGAAAAGGAGAAAATGCTGGTAACCAGCATTTTCTCCTTTTCCCGCAATGTTTTCTATCCCGCTTGAAACAAATTCCCGTTTTTTTTAGTTACGTTTATTTGTCGTCCGCAAGTGCTTTCAATTTGGACCAGTCTAAAATGTTGTCGTCTGATAAGGAGTTAAGCAGATAGAAGTTGCAAATCGGATTATTAGTATGGAAAAGGGAATAAAACCGTCTGAAATACCCTTCCTCAAGCTTACAATTATTTCCACTTTTCAACCCGTTTCTTTGGTAACAAACATCAAATAAATGATTAAAATCATTCCTCCGGAACATTCATTTTGGTTTACTCTTTTTCCATACTCGTCCATTTTGAAAGCATTCTGCAGACGGCAAATTAAAAATAGTTCAGATGATGGGATGAGACATCTAAAAGCGCAGAAAACCATGTATGAAAATGATGAAAATGCTGGTTTCCAGCATTTTCTCTTTATAAATGGAAATCTGCCCTTTTTACTCCAGATAAGAAACTGTTGAATTGCTAGTATATAACATCGCTTTGCAACAATTTGATGGCACTCTGTTTAAGACATCAATATCATTTTAGGTTAGTTTCAAAATCGTAATCTACATGTGTTTTATATCCCCCGACGAAGGTAGAGGGATATAATTTTAGCGTTGTCCGTCTGTCCTTCCTTCCGTCGTACGTCCGTCTCTTCGTCCGGGAGAATATATCCAATACAATTTGATGGAATATCGTAAAATACCCATTCCGCAGATTCGATGAAAAATGGCCAACTAGGAGCGATTGTAAGTTACCCGGTCATGTAAATTTTTTGGTGGGGGATATCATTTCAACACCAAAAATACAAACCGTGTTTGGTATGCCAACATGCTTTAATAGAAAAGTTCTACTTCCTGTTTTACAGAGTCCAGAAGAATACCAGGATGTTGAGAACGAAGATGTGTACACCGGAAATGACGTGAAATCGTAAAGTAGACCTCTTTTTGAGCACTTAACAGTTATATCTCTTACAGTTCTTTTTTTATCGCAGCCGTCCTATCGCTAATCAGTCAACAGCAAACATCAGATCGTGCCTGTTCAACTATATTTTAACGGCAATCAATAGTCTGCACGTCAGTTCATCTGGAAAACGGAAGTTACTGATTAGGAGGGCTGTTTCGGATCAACTATCAAGAAACGACATACAGTCATTTATACAAGTACTTTTTGAGTTAGAAAGTTGCCTGTTAAAAAAAGATTTATGTTTTTATATAGGATAGGTCCATCTAATCCAGAACCAGTCAACAGAAAACATTTGGTCGTGTTTAATCAGCTATTATTTAGCGATAACCAATAATGTGCGTATAATATCATATTATCAATTAGAAAAAATAAACAACAGATTAAGTGGGAACTGTATCGGATCAGCTATCAGAGAAAGTTCTATGGATACGCATACTCGTCGAAGTATAGACTTCTAAACAGCTTCGAGGTGATGATGTAGTGTCCAAAGATATATGGTCGTCAAATTAAGCATCAGGCAACACCAAAAACTAGGTCGTCTTTGATCAGTTCTGTTTATCGATAATCAATAATCTGTGATCAATTCATCTGCAAAAACAGAAACTACAGATCAAGTGAACAGTGTTCGTATCAGCTATTAGAGAAAGTTCTAAAGATATTTTTATTTGTGGAGGTTTAGGCATTAAATAGTTATGAAATGATAATGTAGTTTCAAAGGATAGTGGTTAGATCAAGAATTAGTGCACAACAAACACCAGATTGACTTTGATTACTTCTGTTTTATCGATAAACAATGCTTTCATGATAAATTAATCTACGAAAACAAGAACTGGACCTGCGCTCGGTTGAAATATCAAAGAAAGTTATATTTGGTATCCAAGCATAGCTGAGTTTTGCTCTGAAAAAGGAAAGTCAATCTCTGTCCTCGTTAGAGTGAAAGGAAGACGCGTCACCATGTCTCAGAAAGCCTATATTCATCTCGTGGTTAATACGAGTGACATTTCCGACATTGACATAAACGCATTAACCTCCATTAACGGAACGGTGGTCGGCGTGGTCAAGAAGCAGCCATTTCGTGACAGCCAAATAAACGAACTTCTTTATGTTGTCATAGTGATTATGTTCTACGCGATGGCTTTAATGGTGTTGATCGCCACACAAATAAGAAAACATCGTCGAGGACAAGACATTGAATACTACGACGAATATTTGGAAAGAAATGACAGAATGAATAAAAAGAAGAAAATCTTGGCCTCATTTAACACCGTTATTGAAGAAAAGGAAACACCGGAACCGGAAACTGGAACCGAAACCAAAACTTGAAGTCACGTGATACTGGTGGCGCATTTCAGAGATATTGCTTAATGCCTTAATACTTCACCATTAGCTCCGTGTCTATACAACACCGAAGAAGAGGACTTAAAAAAAAACATTGTGGAAAATGCGAAAAGCGTCGGCACTTATCGCTTAATTCTTTAAAAGAAAAGTAACATATTTTGGATACATAATTTGTCGTCTGCAGGGTTTTCAGGATGGACACTTTTACAATTTTGTGTCTCGCCAATAGTTAAACCAGATTAAAATGAGTGTGTTTCCATAAAATGCTGGTTACCAGCCTTTTCTCCTTTTCCTACAAAGGCATTCTTTTCCAGGGTCATTAAAATTGTTATTGTGTATTGTATAAAAAATAAAAGATTTCATTTTACAAATATACATATCTACATGTTCCCCGGTACATTCCTCTAGAAACGTCAATATGAAAACGTAATTAGTTTCTGTGAAATTAGATTTTTAGCTGCGGAAATGACACATTGTTAAACTGTATTACGTGTTCACGTAGGAATTACTTGTCTATTTCACGGCGAGTAAATTTGTTTCCTTCAGATTTGCAGGTTATTGGCTTCGACAATTTGATCTTTTTACAAAATGGCTAAACGTGCTTGCTTTTGACAAATCTCTCAACCTTTTTTCAAACAATCCCTGGTTTTTACGGCCTTCTGAAAACACTGTGAGAAAAGGAGAAAATACTGGTAACCAAGAAGAAGCCTTTTGAAACAAAATTGTTGAAAAATGAAAAAAGCAGTCCCTTTGAAGACAAATTCCATCACTTCATTCACAAATTTCTTGCAATGCTTTCAAAAGACTACTTCCATGGAGGGGGGGGAGGGCGTAACATCTCTGAACTACGTAGTTAAGGAGTAAATTTCATTTGGATTCATAGATGATAAATCGCAGTTTTTTTAGTTTACGTAAAATATGGTTGCTAATTAAAGGAAAGAAGCATAACGTACTGATAATTTCCGACCATCCCTCGTTTAGACAGGACCGGATATCCGCCATTTTCCCGTCTCTACTTCCGTAATGACGCAATAGCTTTGGCAATTCAATATTGACATGTCTCGTTTGTTTCTATCCATAAGAAGGTGAGCCCGAGTATATTGATTACCTCTATAGTCCTAGACGATATTTTCCATCATAATAGATTTGGGACTCTTTCTCTTAACTCTTTACCAAACGACAAAATTTTAGGTTTGTCCAAATTGAAAGCACTTGCAGACGACAAAATAAAACTGACTGACTGAAAATTTGAAATTTCTTTTGTGAAGGATATAAAAACATTGTGGGAAAAGGAGAAAATGCTGGTTACCAGCATTTTCTCCTTTTCCCACAATGTTTTCTATAGGCTTTTTTTCTCAGGGTCGTGAAAAAGTAGGGATTGTGAGATAATGGATTAAATGTTATCTCTTATTCTGCTAAATAAAAAAAGAAAACCCAACATTTTGCTATTTCGAAGGCATTTTTGGAGAAAAGATATCACCTCATCGAACTCTGTAGACCAAAGATCAGACTGTACGTTCTGTGCAGTGTGATCTTGATCTATATTGTCAACAAAAGGTCTCATCTAGAAATCGATATCTTGGATCTATGGTTAAAGACCTTTCAAAGCGAGCTCATCTTGACCTGTCCCCCCCCCCCCCGATCTGTAAGAAAAACCTAATTCCGCTCGTTCATGACAAAGAAGGTAGTTCGCCTTTGCCACACAATCCCTACTTGTGACGACCCTGATAAAGAAAGCCTTTAGAAAACATTGTGAGAAAAGGAGAAAATACTCGTGACCAGCATTTTCTCCTTTTCCCATAATGTTTTCTACTCTTCACAAACCAAATTTCAAATTTTTAGTCACTCTTATTTTGTCGTCTGCAAATGCTTTCAATTTGGACAAACCTAAAATTCAGATGTTTGGTTAATGAGTTAAAATCGTGTTCGCAGAAACTTTCAGCAAATGAAGAGGGAGAGTTCGGGCATGCTTTTAACCCTTTACCAAACAATCCCTGCTTTTTACGACCCTGAGGAAGAAGCCTCCTGAAAACACTGTAGGAAAAGGAGAAAATGCTGGTACCCAGCATTTTCACCTTTTCCCACAATGTTTTCTACTCTTCCAAAGTCAAGTTCCCATTTGAGAGTCACATTTATTTTGTCGTCTGCAAATGCTTTCAATTTGGACCAGACTAAGATTTTGTCTTTAAGTAAAGAGTTCATCAAGAAAACCACATCGCTGATCTAAGGTTAGACCTGTCAGAGGGATCTAATCTTAAATAACACCATCACTAAGAAAAAAAACTATTTTCGCTCGCTCTAGACAATAAGGGAATTTAAATCCTGTTCACGTATCACACAGAATTGATTGAGCAGACGGGTTTGCAGGTTATTACCAGAGAAAATTGGTTCTCGATCCTTTCAATGCATTAAAAGTCACAACTCGGCCGATTCCGTAACTACATCTAACCACTTCCGTATGAAAGAATCCGTTTTGAAGTCTTATCAATCACCTTTGTCTGTGCATGTTATATTCTTCGAAGATTTGATGTGTCTGCTAATGACGCATCACTCCCCCCATTTTGGGGGAAATTGTATTAATACGCGCTATAAGGTAGCAACTGAGAAAATGGCTTTTATCAATAGGTTTAAGGAGAAATCAGGCCTGTTCTATCTCCAGATTTCTCTTAACGGCTGATCATAGCCGAATGAATAGCACCAGGTAGTGTTTTATTGGGTAAAGTAACGGTTGTCGCGTAAAAAAGTAGTCCGGTTCTGTACCTAGGATGCCCAAATTAGATGTGTATTTGTAGAATGTCATCTAGAGGGAGACAACGTATCACATGAACACATGAACTGAAATATGGTGGCTCCTGTTGTCTGCGCATGACATATTCTTAGAACATTCGGCCTATCTGCTATGACATCACCCATCCCCGAAAACTTGGGAAATGTTGGGCTTACACCGAAGCTATTATTCAAGCCTGTAGCCATGGGCTGTTTTAATGGTAGATAGCCGGTGCATTGGTTATATGCTTCCTTATCATATATCTGAATGAATCGCGCCGGGTAGTATTTTATTGAGTAAACGTTTATTTTAATTTGAAATTCAAAGTAACGCTTGTCGTTTTGAAAAATAGTCCAGTTCTGTACCCAGAATGCCCTAATTAGATAGATGTGTATTTGTAGAATTCCATCTAGCGGAAGATACTGATCAGCAACTAGCGGGAAGTTATTCACATCTATCAACCTGACGACGAAACCTGTCAAGACGAATCGATAGACCACGATAAAAACTAAATGTACATTGTTTGTCAACGGAAATGTATGTTGAAAGATCTCGATAGAAAGCGTGACTTTTGTTTTCTTTTTCTGATTGGAACCTTACAGTTTTAAGGACTATAAACAGGTATATTTCCGGCGAAAAAAACGAAACGTGTAGGTGCATATCGATGGTTTACTTCGTAAACCTCGTAACTACAGCTTGCTACAAGCTGTAGTTACGAGATTTTCGAAGTAAACCGGCGATATGACCAATCGTAATACAGCCGAGGGATTTCATCACGGATCAGCCGAACTTTGCCGAATGGTAGTATGAACTGAAGCACAGTGTATGGCCTTCGGCTGGGGGCGACATGATTCACCACAGCCGTGAACAATTTTAAGAGCCCCCTGCCATCTGACCGTACAACTACTATTGTTCGGGACGTGAAAACAGGGAGTGCTGATTCGAATCTCAAGCTCAGCGGATTTCTTTCCAAGGGCTGATGATAGTCATTGCGACAGGATTCATTCCTCTCTCACAGCTGGGCATTGTTTCTACGATGGTTATCGGAGAAACCTGCCGGTAGTTTGTGAAGAATATTTTATGTAAGAAAAACTCCAAGAAAGCATGGATAGCTGCACTGGCCACTGCGATATAATTGAAATAATGTTGAAAAACGATCTAACCCTTTACTCCATAGATACTCATTTCTACGCATTGCTTGTAGGAGCCTTTTGAAAACATTGTGGCAAAAGGTGAAATTGCTCGTGACGAGCAATTTCACCTTTTGCCACAATGTTTTCTATGCTATCAAAAGGTATCATATACACATAAAAAACGGCTTCATCCTTGCTGTTATTTAGGGCCAACTAGAGATACCATAGAAATGTCTTATGGAGCAAAGGGTTAAAACACCATACGATAATTTAATCATGACCTCTGACACATAGTGTTTTACTACAGATTTTTCCCCTGTATTATTTACATTTAATTGCTAGAAATTTGCATGGTGGCTTTGTTTCAACAATAATCTAATAAATCGGACCATATTTACCAGATCAATGTTGGAAATCGTGCGTGATCGATCACAAACTGTCGGGCCAGTGGTAACATACTCCTCAGATTTCTGGGAGTTGGATACTTAATACCGAGATTCCAATAGAGTTGTCTGTCTTGGAGCGCTCTTCAGCATATGAGGTAAGAAAATGTACAAGTCTCGCGAGACAGCGCGATCTTGTTGGGAGCTACACGGTGCCTATAACATAGCCAAATCGTTAAGTAATCCAAAACGAAAAAAAGAAAATGAGAAATGAAAGCCTAAAAACTCCAATTAGACTATTTTTGCCGAATCAATGTACTTATATAAAATCGAGTATAATCAATCATAAACTGTCGGGCCGATAGCTACTAACTCCTCAGATTTCTAGCCAATGAAATAAATGGTCGATTGGTATTTTACGCTGCTTTCAACATTATTTATGCACTCGTCACAACTCGGCCGATTCCGTACCTACATCTAACGGATATGATCACCCGAGGTGTGCCGAATGATTATTTATGTTGTACATGGTGTCCCAGAATGTCTGTCAAACTTTATTGCACGGCGACATCAGTCGCAGTGCATATATTGATGGGTTTTTTCTCTGTCCATGGATTAAATCCGAACAGAAATCTCCCTTCGAATTTTGCGGCGTTATTTATGAAATATTTTCATTACTCGGATGATATTTGACAAAAACATAGAATTTGCCGATTCTTTGTATACCTGATATTGTCTACGTATGTCATCATACTTTATTCCTGCTTCATAATTATTGTTGTATTCATTAAATAAAGAATGTGTTTACGGATATGAGGAATCCCTTCAGTTAAAAGTTTAAGCGCGTCCTGCACATGCGCAGACGGTATCCGGATAAAACGTCCCACAGTCAAAACGTACTACTTTTGGTTAAAACGTCCCCATTTCCATTGCAAATTGGTTACATCCAGGGTCGAAATAAACACTAGCAAACTCGCAAAATACGAGTGGAAAATTAATTTTGCGAGTAGACTTTACGACCACTAGCATTTTTTTTGCGAGTGGAAATGAAAATTTGTTTGCAGGGTCCTCCCCCCCAAAAAACCCACTCGTAATTTACGAGTAAGAAATGGATGAGGACGAGTGAAATATCTGCCATACTCGTCCAGTAGGACGAGTGGTGAATAGGAGATAGTAAAAGAATTTTTTCAGATGAATATTTAATTTACACAAGACAAAACGGCCATTTAATTATTGAATAAGGAAATCAATGGTACTTAGGAAATCAAATTTTGAAACAGAACTTAAAATGTGCTGGTTCCCACCCCCACATTAAGACCGGTTTCAAGTCAGCCTAATGATATAACCCGGGACCTTTCATGCCAAACACAATTCTCGGAATATGCTTTGAGTGGACCTAATTCAACATGAGCGACTTTGCTAATTATTGAAAAGGACGATATTAAGATTAACGCAAATACTTTCCCGATACCACTTCGAAAAACTGTGTTCTTTTGGCTTTATTGATTTCTGTAACATAGCCGGATAACGGATACCGGTTTTTAAGACCTGGTATTTATAGTTCGTTGTAACGTTACCGTTTCGTCTGAAAAAAAAACAACAAATATCAAACCGACAGAGTCCAATTTAGAAAGGGTTTTTCTTGTCGGATGAGTGTAGATCGAAGCAAGGCCAGTGTTTTTTTTTTTTTTTTAAGGTCACTTGTCCTACAGGACGAATGCCTTTTCTGGAAATGTTTGGACCCTGGTTTGCCGACCGTAATGAACAAGTTGTTACGGGATGCGGTCAAAACGTACCCAAACCAAAACGTACCCCAAAAAAATAGGTTAAAACGTACCCAAAAGTTTAGTCAAAACGTACCCAAAGTAAAATTTTCATTAAACCAATTTAATTGTTAGTTATGAATTATAAACTTCATGTATCTTGCCTTTTAGGGATGTTTTAACTCCAAACTCACTTTAGATGCTTTTAATTCTTTAAAAATGATGCATTGTTGTAGTCCTAAGTTACATTCAGTTGTGGGCGATGTGTTTAAGTCAGGACTAATCAGGTGTAACAAGCTTGTTACCATTTAACAGTTTTATTTTCATAAAAGATTATTTACAAACATTTGTACATAGGTAAAGGAGGAAATGTTGGCAACAACTTTCTCCCGTTTCTCAAAATGTTTTTCATACCCTTCCAAACCTTATCTTATAATGGTTGTTCGCAAATGTTTTCAGTCAAGAGGAGTCCATGATTTTATTGTTTGTAAAAGAGTAAAGTTAACAATATATGAAGTGCAGAATATATCTTGCAATCGTCCCCCTCCAAAAAAATGTTAATATTTTAATTAATTTTAAAATTGTGTAAATATCTGTTCTTAAATATCTATACTTGTAATGATAAGTAGGTATAACTGAGTCACAGCTCATAGACAACAAAATCTTTTACTTATCCATGTTTAGGGAATTTTCGAATGATAAAAATGTTATAAACAAGAACTTTCAAAGGGAAGAAAAGGAAACTATGAGAACATTTTCAAGAAGAGCATTTACTGAATTTAAAAAGACTCAACCCCTCAGTTTTTCATCTGAAGCAAACTGTCTCTCAAATCATGAATTTTACAAAGCATTCCATTATAATCTTGTAATATACAGCAGTTTAAATACCATTGTGAATAACTGATTTATTCACCACATAATTATAGTTTGTTACATTCTTTTTCAGTGTGAAAATTGCACCTTTTTTATTATTCAGACAATGCAATTAGTGTAGATCTATCTCATTTTTTTTAAAAGTGTTAATTCGTATGAAGTTTTTTTTTTCATTCTCTTTTTATGGATAACATATGTATTAATCATGATGGATAACGATATCAAGGTATCTGATGCTTTTTTCCCTAATGTCAATTGTATTTACCTAAAAAAAGAGAGAGAGAGAGATACACACAGTCTGCAATTTTACCGTGAAGCATTTGATGGACTTAGCTCTGTTCTATAGTGTGCTTCTATTTGTTTTAATAATGTCAGGCAAATTTGAAAATAAGCAGAATTAAAAATAAAATTATCATCATCAAGCTGGTGAAAACATTATTTCTATTAATTTGTACAAAGATGGAAGATAAAAACACTATAAAAATCATGGGTACATTTTGACTTCACATTGGGTAAGTTTTGACTCCACTTGGGTACGTTTTGACTTCAGTTTGGCACGTTTTGACACCACTTGGGTACGTTTTGACTTGGGTACGTTTTGACTGTAAACCGGTGTTACTGGTTTGCGTTTTACAGGCTACCATGAAGACAATCCAAATCTTAGCTCTGAACTTTTTTAATCATGGTAAACAATTTCTTCATGAAAGAAAACAGTACAATAATTATGATTTGTAACAATAAAGTCAATAGAAAAATCGAATGTGGTTAAATTTCTTTTTATAAAAAAACACCAAGAAAACCTGCTCCGAGCTGGAAAAAATACTTTAAATACTGTTGAAAAGACTGAAATGGTGATTATTAGCATTTGTTGTTTTTAATGGTATTAAGAAATGTTTCCTCTCTTTGTCGTTAAGACTTCAGATTGTTTGGATAAAGGTTAAATGGAAACTCTACACATGAATATCAGTTAGAATGCTATAGACTGGGAGGCGTGTTAGCCAGTCCAGGAGGCGTTTTAGCGTGTCGATTAAACATTCGTGTATATAAAGAGACAACAGGGGCCTTAACCCTTAGCCTACATCATATAAAATCTTGACTTGAACAAAGCAGCAACAAACGACATTTTACTACAGCTCTAATGATACATGTATATGTGGTCTACAAAAGCGCTATACTGGAAGGCGAAATGGTGTGTCACCGGCTTTTCCTATTTCTTTACTCATTGGCGTCAAAAAACTTTTCTTCGTTGTCGGTAAAACATGGGATTGTTTAAAGGGCAGCCTGGTGTTCAGTCCGATCATTTTCTTCTTTTTTTTTTTTATCGTGACATTACTTTGTCAAAAATGGGCGTCATTTAAAAAAAAAGGGGGGGGATAAAATAAACTGAACTGTAACCCAGGCTGTGTAAAGGGTTAGATGTAAAACCAAATTTGTCACACTTAATAGTACTAATATACCTGACGAAAGACTTGCCTCTGAAAAAGTAAATTGACCGCTCGATCAATACTGTAGCAAAACTAATGATTGCCAAGTGCTGAGAAAACGTAAATGATAATTACTGCAACTAAAAAATGAATTGTCTGTACTTTTTATCTTTCATATTTTCTGTTCTTTCCACCTAGTATGGCATTTGATTTTTAGATGTAACTCTCTACAAAACGACCGAATTTGGACTAAACCAAACTCAAAGCATTTACGAGCGTACATACAAGACTAACTACATTTGCTTAAATGATGATTTTTTTTCTCTGATATTATAGGAATATTGTGGGAAAAAGAAGCAAAGGTTGTTCACCAGTATTTTCTCATTGTCCAGCAAAGTTTTCAAAAACCTCTTTCATAGTTATTAAAGGTTTGGATCGCAATTCCTGTTCCTTTAGAATGCACGTATTTTTAACGGAATTTTTGTTTTATAAGTTTTAATATATATATTTAATACATACATATTTTTAAATATATATATATTTTCCAATCAATTGTGTTATCCTTTATTTTATCTTTATCTTCTTTAGTTCAATAGATCTACTGGAATAGTCATTAGTATAACGATTGCATTATATGGCCTGTATACATGTAGATCTACTTTGGTATACAATATCGAATTTCGTGAATTCTGAAAGATTTCTTGAAACAAATGGCAGCTGCGAAATTATTTTTTCGCCGTGCTATTCCCCATTTTGCTGCATCTTTGCAGCAACTTTTGTACTTGTACTACAAGAAAATTGTTTATAAAGGCATTAAAGTAAATTTCATACCATAAAATTAGGTAAAGATTAACCCTTTACCCCATAAGACATTTCTATTGTATCTCTAATTGACCCTAAATAACAGCAAGGATGAAGCCGTTTCTTATGTGTATGCGATAACTTTTGATAGCATAGAAAACATTGTGACAAAAGGTGAAATTGCTCGTGACGAGCAATTTCACCTTTTGCCACAATGTTTTCCAAAGGCTCCTACAAGCAATGCGTAGTAATGAGTACCTATGGAGTAAAGGGTTAAAAAGTTTTAGGATATGCATAGTATGCTAGGTAACATGGTATCGCTGCAACAGCTCACATGTTCATGTTTTTCCTGGGTTTCACAAATTCAAGGCTTTGACCCTAAAGGTGTGATGCACAAAGGTGCTTGCTCCCATGCACAAAGCACCCAGTGCTTCCAGAGAAGCTCGAGCACGGGGCCTTCAGATTACGAGTCCTTTACTTTACCATTGTCCACGGGGCGCCGCTACTTCTGGCAAAGGGAATGAGGAAAAACCAGTGTTACTTGTCTAATGCTCGGTGGATCAAAGTGAATGTAAATGTCAGATCAGATTGCACAGTTTTTGTATTGTTATCTCAAATCTGCAACTCTGGCAAATGCTTCCTAACCCTTTATAAAACAATCTCGAGTTTCTGGGGATGGGAGTCGTTATGGGGTGCAAAAAACATAACATGTTTTGTGAGGCGGAGAAGGAAGGGAAATTCCATAGATAATCATGTAAATATCTGTCCATTTACATTTGAATTATTCATCGAATGAACGAGAGTCATTTTCAGAGAAAATTTTACTGAATAAACCATTTTAATCCTTTACCAAACAAGCCCTGGTTTTACGACCCTGAAAAAGAAGCCTTTTGAAAACATCGTGGGAAAAAAGGATAAAATGCTGGTAACTATTAAGTAGACTTAGAAAACGCTTGCGTAAAATACTGGTAATCAGTATGAATTCAAACTTAATGCATACACACAGATCAAACAAGAAAAATATCGTCATGAGCAATTTCTTCTTAACCCTTTCCCAAACAACCCCTGGTTTTTACGCCCCTGATATAGAAGCCTTTTGAAAACGTTGTGAAAAAAGGACAAAAATACTGGTAATCAGCATTTTCTCCTTTTCACAATGTTTTCTACCCTCCTGGAAACAAATTTCAATTTTTGAATCACGCTAATTTTGCGGTCTGGAAATGCTTTCACGACCCACTTCACGACAAAAACTGTCGTGTACGGTACTTAATGTGTTTACCTCTTTCGAGTTTTCCAAAGAATGGACGAAGAATTTTGTCGCCCCTTAGGCTGATAAATGCGACTGAAGGACGTTTTTGAGGACAGTATAGATCAAAATCAGACTACAGAGAATGTTCAGCCTGATCTTGGATCTACATTGGATATACTGTCCGATCATAGGGAGATAAACTTTAAAATAGCAATATTGGTTGTGTTTTTTATCATTAAATTATTTCTGGAATGTTTCATTCAATTTATTGAGTGGAATAAGGGTGGAACTCGAAAAAAGATTTGGCATGAACCTGAGTACCGTATTATACTTTTCAAAAACCCATTAATCACAAAATAAAGTCCCCAAAATTTAAACAAAAACACTCAGAAAGGTCAACTTATTTATTCAAACCATTTAGTGTCACAGGAGAAAAAGGGAACTTTTATTTCATACTGCACAAAGCATGCAGTTTTGTGCTACTTCTATACTGTCCACAAAAGTACATTTTCTTCTTTCCTATTGCGATCAAAGGTGTAAATAAATAAGTTATTCATCTAAAACTCGTTACCACACAACAAAATTTTAGACTAGTCCAAATTGAAAGCATTTGCAGATGACAAAATAAACTTGACTGAAAAATTGGAATTTGTATTGTGAAGAGTAGAAAACCCTAAACCCTTGTTACCAGCATTTTCTCCTTTTCCCACAATGTTTTCAAAAGGCGTCTTTTCTCAGGGTGGTTGAAAGTCGGGTTTATGAACTAAAAGGTGGAACCTTTGAGCGCCATATGTAAAAACAGGGAGTTTTGCGCACTGAATAGATTAAGATCAGACTACACAGAACTGCAGTCTCATCTTCATCCTATACCGTCCTCTTTGTTTAGCCAAGCCTGTATATTTAATTTTTTCCAAGTTTCAGCGGCTTGTGTTTTCAGCCGCCGAGAGCTTATCCCTGATAGCTCAGTAGGTAGTGTATAGGATTCAAGAACAGGGCTAGTGGATCGCTTTTGTTCGATCCCTTGCTCGGCCAATTTCTTTCCGAAGATTGATGATAGTCATTGGGGCAGATTTCATTCCTCTCTCATCCTTAGTCATAGTTCCGACTAGAGTTACGTGGAAAAGCAGCCAGTGGCTTGGAAATGATATTGTGTGGAGTACTAGTGAAAGAAATTCCAGGAATTTATAATTAGTGCACAGGCCGCTGTGATATAACTGTAATAATGTTGAAAACGGCGTTAATCAATCAATTGGTCAGTCAGTCAGTCTGTCAATCGATCGATCGACATAACCGAAATAATGTTAAAGACGGCGTTACTCAATCAATCAGTCGATCGATCGATCGATCGATCGATCAATCAGTCAGTGAGTCAGTCAGTCTGTCAATCGATCGATCAGTCAGTCATGCAGTCAATCGATCTATCGATCGATCCGTCCATCCATCTATCCATCCATCCATCCATCCATCCATCAATCAATCAATCAATCAATCAATCAATCAATCAATCGATCAATCAACCAATTGGTCAGTCAGTCAATCGGTCAGTCAGTCTGTCAATCAATCAATCACTCAATCAATCGACCGATCGATCAATCAATCAGCCGGCGAGAGAAGTCATATTTTTTTAACAATTGAACGGTGCTCTGGCAAACGGGGGCTAAATGCATCTCCGTGATTCACTGTATCATTCCAGGCACCACATAACTACTGGGCCCTGAAATCCAATTTGTTTAACAAATGACTGAATCATGAGGTAGACTTATTCTTTGACATGCAGTAAATTTACAGCTCGAATTCTGCTTACCAGCATTTTCTTCTTTTCTCATTATGTTTTGGAAAGACCTCCTTTCCTAGGGTCGTGAAAACACGAGTGTTGTTGAAAGGTTCGAAGGAATTTGTGTATTGGGTATTGTTTTGTGCTATTAACCTATTACCACACGTCAAAATTTTAGACGTATCCAAGTTGAAAGCAATTGCAGAGGACCATTTCAAAGTGGCTCAAATGGTGCAATTTTGCTTTGATTGGGTAGAAAAAACTTTGTGGGAAAAGGAGAAAATGCTGGTTACCAGCATTTTCTCCTTTTCCCACAATGTTTTCAAAAGGCAGCTCCTTCTAAGGGGTGTTATTTAAAAGTCGTCAATGTGTGGTAAAAGGTTAATAAAACTTTCATTGACGCACACGAAGAATTCGGTTACAATTTTGTAACGATATATTCTGTCCATGACACTTTCAGCGCAAAATAAACGAGCCGTGATCTGTGAAAAGGGAGTTTGCTGCAAATGCAAAAAGGAACCGACCCCTGTCGGCCTACGTACTCTGCAATATTATTAATTGATTTCTTTTCTGTTGTGTTTAGGAACAGCAAATTGTGTATATCAAAGATCAGGCTGCACTTTTTGTGCAGTATGATCTTCATCTACACTGCTCACAAAGCCAAGTATCATTGCTATCATAAGTTTCGTCTGGTTCTTTTACGTGCTCGGTGTATAGTACTGTCACACGGGACCTCGGTTTAACGTCTCATCTGAAAGACTATTAGTAATTTTAAATGGCCTGCCGTGGTGATCGAACCCACACTATCATGATCACGAGTCCTACGCTCTACCTTTTATTTCTTTTACAAGTTCTTACAACTTTATACCAACTAATATATCTCGATTATGTGTCCTGGGAACTGCACGACTACTCGCGCCGAATATGTGGGCGAATGAACGATCCCAAAGATAACACCCGCTCTCGGGTATCGAACTCGGGACCTCATGATAACGAGGCCGACTCTCTACCTCACAACCACAGATACCACGGGTTGCCGGTTCGATACTCAAGCTTGGCTAATTTCTTTCAGAGATTTGATGATACTCATTGCGAGCAGATTAATTCCTCTATCACCACTAATCATTCCTCGATGATATAGTGATGTGGGAAAGTAGCCTGTGTCTCGGATAGAATATTGTGGGAAACACTGATAAGATGAAACTCTAGGAAAGCATTGGATAGGTGTACTGGCCACCGCTCACGATATGAATGAAAAAAATGTTGAAAATGGCGTTACACGTTACAACTAAAGAAACCCAAGGACAGCAATTGATTGGTGCACTTGCTGCCACGATATAACAGAAATAATGTTGAAAAAAAAAAACATTCAACACCATATATAAAAACCATTCTATTAGTCTGAGAATTGTAACTACGCAGAATATTTATAAAAAGAACTCGAAATCAACAACTTTTGAAACAAAACAAGACACCGAAATTTTTGGCTACTAGCCTACCCCTCGCTGAGAAATGTTTTTGAAATCTGACCGAGTTCGCATTTTTACCTCACAATCCCGACTTTTAACAACCCTGTACAAAAAGCCTTTTGAAAACCTTATGGGAAAAGGAGAAAATGCTGGTTACCAGCATTTTCTCCTTTTCCCATAAGGTTTCCTTCACTTTCACGAACGATTACCCATGATGGATTCAGTTAAATCTATATTTTTTTTTGTCGTCTGCAGATGCTTTCAATTTTGACCAGTCTAAAATGTTTTCGTTTGGTGAAAAGTTATATTGTCAGCCGATATGCCCCTTTAAACGACTTATCTTCATCGTCAATTAACTGTGCTATTGTTTTACTTTTCTTATTGACGTTTGTTAGACGTTTCGGCGGAATGTGATACCCCGCCGGTGGTTTTATAAAATATTTGATAGCATTTTTGGGGGTAAACTCGTTTACCTTTTTAGCCCCGTACCAACCAATTTCGTTTTTAGAGGATTTTTATTTTAAAAAAGGGGGACTTTAAATCATTGTAGAATAAGGAAAAATTTCTCCGTTTCCTACAATGTTTTTAGCATTCCAAGGACAAAGTCTATTAATCCCACATGTAATTTGTTGTCTGCAAATGCTTTGAATTTTATTATCTAAAATGTCCCCGTTTGGTACAGAGTTTTAAAAAAATTTAAGCAGTTTTTAACCATGTATTTATTTGTAAAATATTCTTATTAATAAAACTCACATAGGAACCCACTGTGGCAGAATAATAACGGCCCATAAAGAGCAAATTCTCATTTTATTGCAATGTTTCAGAGCTGCCCTGCTGTCACACGAAATATAAGGTCTGCCAAGGGTTGTTGTTTTAAATAAAATTACGATTTTGTCTTTTGATACATAGAAAACACTGTGGGGAACGAAGAAAGTGCTGGTTACCAATATTTTCTCCTTGCCTTAATGTTTCCAAAGGCCTTTTCTGTGGAGGTCGTTTACAAATGGAATTGTTTGATAAAGGGTTAAATTGGAATCCTACGGCTCAAACGATTAAACTGCTGTCATAAACTGCTGCCAAAGAGATTAGACTTCAGATCATGCTATACGGACGTGCAGACGGGCCCTGTCTATATTCTTCGCAAAGGACATCTGGAGCCGTATTCACCGACCGTTCAAAATTGTATTCTTACTCCTGTTCAAGAGTTTCAAAGTAACACCATTTCTGATCGGCTAAACCGAATGGTTTAGCCAATCAGAAATGGCGTTACTTTTAAACTTACAAAATTCATGAGTATTAGACAAAGAATGTGAATAAGAATGTTTGACGAGCACGGGTCCAGGATACATTTAATATGAGATTGACTGGCTGGTGTTTAACGCACTTTCAACATATTTCAGTCATATCACGACGACAGCTCCAATATTCATGTTTTTCCTGGGTTTCACCAAAATTAGGAGAGTGATAACCAGAAACCTTTCCCGTATAAACCAAGGCACTGATGAGGCGCTCTACTTCGCTTTGAAAGTAGAACGTTTTGCCGACCAAGGACGAAGTAGAACGTTTTGCCGACCAAGGACGACAACAAGCGAGGGTTCAAGAAACTGAAGTCGCTATTTATTTATCTTTATTTTATTTTTTCATTTTTTTATTCTATGGCGCAATGAAATCTATCACAGCAACCACTTAAATGAATTCGGGTACTCCGGTACCATTTAAAGTCTCCTGAAAAAAACGAATGTTACAGACTAGTAAGTACCTATTTGATAGTGTGAAAATCAGGATGTATCAAGCATACAAGAAAAGTTCAAGAAAATCATTATTTCAATAATATCAGTGGAAATATTGTAAAATGTGGAGCAACTGCTTCTTAAAAAGTAATTGCTGCTTTTGCCTGGTTTTCTTAATCTTTTCCATGGTGAACCTGAATAGATTATAGTCTTTGTTTTAAATTTTGGATGCTATTTGTGCATCAAGAACAGGTACCCAATTTAGTAAGTAGATGCTGGTAAATTACCATATTTAACTCTTTCCAAAACAATCCCTGGTTTTCACGACCCTGAGATAGAAGCCTTTTGAAAACATTGTGGGAAAAGGAGAAAATGCTGGTAAGCAGCATTTTCTCCTTTTCCTACAATGTTTTCTACCCCAATTTTTGACTAACATTTATTTTGTCATCTGCAAGTGCTTTGAATTTGGTGTTAACCCTTTGGTCCAGGGTTAACTGATACCAGTCAACATTGCGCATGGCGGAGAATAAGAAATAATGATAAGCTATTGAACCCATGTATGGTTTAAATTAATGACAAACAGAAATAAATAAATATTGCTTCAAACAAAAAAAAGTATGAGCCTAGCTCTAGCAAAAGGTTGTTTAATGCATCTTCTCAACCCATTACCACACAATCCTTACTTTAGAGGACCCTGAGAAAGAGCATTTTCTCCTTTTCCCACAATGTTTTCTACCCTTCACAAAAATCAGATTTCAAATTTTCAGTCATTTAATTTTTTATTTGGTCTTCGGCAAATGCTTTCGATTTGGACAAACCTAAAATTTTGTTGTTTCGTAATGAGTTAATGCATCATAACAAGATATCACATGATTATACATCCACGAGATTTAGTCCCATAACTGACTGGATATTGTCATATTGAGGTAGAATGGTACTTGGACACGAAGAAAATTTACACTTAGCAAAAAGTTCCGACCCATGACAGCCTGCACAGTCCTCGTAGGCTGTCATGAATCGATACTTTTCGCAGATCTATGCATCAAACCCCTCTCTTTCATGGTGTATGGTTTATTAAATTAACAAAACAAATTTCTATGCATAACACAATTTTCACTGACCAATGATAAATGCCTTCAAAATGTCACTAGTTCTTAGTTTACAGTTTATGCAAATGACTTGTGGTACAGTCATACTGTCCCGCTTCTCCTCGCTAATCACTTTCTCAGTCAATTCAGCACCTTTGAAGTTACTGGCCGGCTTAAGTTTGGCTTGCCTGTGTCAATCGATCAATCATGCATTTCCGGTGCCCTATCCCTCGAAGCGAATGAGTTAACTCCAAACTCGGGCGAGTTTTTTACCTGGTGCTAATGTTCATTTCCCAAAAAATCGGCTGACAAAGTTATGTTTCCTTTTCCTGTAGTGCAGACCGGAAGTTGTGATTTCAACAAACACGTGGTTCACTGTATCCCTGTCGTACGCCGAACACTCAAGAAACGCCTCGGCGCCGATTTCTTTGGCCAAAGCTTCACCTTCTTCTGTTGAAATGTGTCCAATATTATGTACTTTTCTGAGATCAGTTTGTGTAGCAACGAGAATGATTGGTTTTCGCCGGCTATTTTGAGTTGAAACTTCTGGTACCCAAAAGTCTTTAATGCTAGCAAGAGATTCCCTATCTACAACCGAGTAGCAGAGAACCAGGACCTCGCTGTCTTTGTAGGAACAAGTACGTGTGCTTTCGTAATCATGCTGCCCTGCATTGTCCAAAATGTTGAGATCATGTTTCTGGCCTGCAACTCGAAGGCAGCCTGAAAAATAAATAGAAAAATACCAAGTAAGAAACTGGAATAACTAGAAGTGTTTAGAAATTGTCTCAAGAAAATTTTTGTCTCAAGAAAATAATAAATTAAAGAATCACAAGATAAGAAGTTGATGCAATTGCAAAAAAATGTCGACCCATGTCAGCCAGTGCAGCCAACACAGGCTGATATGGGTCGAAACTTTCTTGTTAATTATAAATTTTCTGCGAGTCCAATGACCATTCCATCAAAGGATTCCGTTGATTCCAAGACAAATAGGTTATATGGATCCATACTAGTTATGTTTTACTTGGTATAATGAAATAGTGAGGTGTATTTAACTTCTATTTTACCATAGCGTTGATCAAACTAGAGCAAGTTTTAGGCAGTCGACTTTGAAAACATTTGCGTAAAATATTGATAATAAATATGAATTCAAATGTAATACATCTACATTTTAAATAAGAAAATTCTCGTCACGAGCAACTTCTCCTTCAGTAATAGTGTTATCAAAATAGGTGCACTAGAGAACAAAAACTAAACGGTTTTTCAGAAGTAATATATTCAAGTCTTTACCAAACATCAAAATTTTAGACTGGTTACTAGCATTGCTTTTTTTTCCTCCTCTTTCCAGCAATGTTTTAAATAGACTTCTTTTTTCTCGTAGTCGTTAAAGCTTATACAGATGGAGTGGTTAAGGGTTTTAAAAAATTTGAAAACGATAAAAGAAAGCTTACCTTTATATGTATCCACAACAGTGGCAACATATGGAGTGCTCATCGACAACTGGTGGTCCATAAACGAATGTACCAAGGTACTTTTGCCAATCATGGCGTCCCCAACAACAGTACAGTTAACTGGCTTCTCCGTCTTCAAAACCATCGCGATATATGTAAAATGTCTTGTAGTAATCTAGTGAGTTGTTAAAGTCAGAATGATTATTATGTGGTGAGACCGGCTCTATATATAGGGTACAGACAATCTAGTTGGTCTTGAACAATGGATGTGCAATTAGGCATTGCGGTACCATTGCGGTGCCACCATTGGTGAAAATTCCCCCTCTGAGATTATTCTGTGTACTGTTTGACACGCGGATTGATCTAGTTCATAGTTTTAACCCTTTAGATGCAAGCTTTTCGGAAAGTTTTTGTCTATCACCCCTGATGAATGTAAGAAAAGTAGTCAGTGCCTTAAAAACAAAGTTGTGTCAGTACTGGTGTGAGAAAGTCAGGAACACATGCGTAGCTGTACTGAACACCATTACATGTCGTAAGTCGTCAAAATGGCTTTAACTCTTTATCAAGTAATTCCTTGTTTTTACGATCCTCAGATATAAGCCTTTTGAAAACATCGTGGGAAAAGGAGAAAATGCTGAGAACCAGCATTTTCTCCTTTTCCCACAATGTCTTCTGCCCTTCCCCAAACAAATTCCAATTTTTGACTCAACTTAATTTTGTCGTCTGCAAGTGCTTTCAATTTGGACCAGTCTAAAATTTTGCCGTTTGGTAAAGAGTTGAACTCCAATATAAACAACAAAATTTACAATTTTTGCTTGTCGGAGAAATCTCACCGTATCGGACGATGTACAGGTAGATCAAAGATTCCACCGTACGTTCTGTGCAGTCTAATCTTGATCTACACTGTCTACAAAAGATCACAATGTTGTGTTTAGAAGCCTCACGGTTAGCCCTTGCGCTGATTAGCGCGATTCCAGGGATATTTCGTAGACAGTGTAGATCAAGATCAGATTGGGAAAAAATGTGCATTCTGGTACGGTGGTCTGTACGGTATTTTTCACTTTGAAATAAACTTCAAAATCAAGAATTACTATATATTTTGGTTTTTAGTATTGACTGGGAATTTTTGTTTCATTTGCGTAATTTAGCTTTTAAAAAGCGTTAAGCCGGTTATTTTCTTCGCAAAAACCCATATTGTATGTATTCATTACTGTTCCTTTTTCCCGCGATGTCTTAGGAAAATACCTGTTTTCAAAAGTTGTTTTTTTCAGGAATGTCAAAAGTCGGCATTGTGTGGTAAAGGGTTAATTTGTTTGACATTTGCATATTCTTTGAATTTTATTAAGTCTAAATTGATGTTGTCCGATAAAGGATTGAGAGAGAGAGAGAGAGAGAGAGCGAAGAGAGAGAGAGGCAGACAGATAGGTATATATATAGGTAGGTAGGTAAGCAGGCAGACAGATTGCAAAACTGTTTGATGATTGATTGGTTGATTGACTGATTGATTGATTGATTGATTGATGTTTTAGGCCACTTTTAACATTATTTTAGTTATTTCATTCACAGCGAAGGCTCGGATATTCATTTGTATCCTGGATTTCGATCATTTGGGAACGCATACATAAGTGCACTGGCTGCCGTAATATGTCTGAAATAATGTTGAAAACGGCATTAAACACCATACATTCAATCAATCAATCCTGGGTTTCATCAGTACTTAGCCAGGGTTCCGAAGTTTCTTGTCCAAGGGCACGAGAAAGAGAGAGAGAGAGGGGGGGGGAAGAAAGTATTGAAAATACATTGACATGCGGCACTATGGCGGATGCTTTTTCATTCTTTACGTGAGTACTTGGATGAACCTAAGCACCTTTAACGACTGTTGGGGGTACATGGGTCACACCCGGGGACTTGTGAGCAGTCATTTACTCAGACCCACCATGACCCACCGGGTTGACATTTATGGGCGTTCTTTCTGATAAGTAACAAGCCTTACATAGTCTGCAGGGGGTATTTGACAGCGCTAAAGAAATTAACTTGTCAAACCCACTTGGTACTAGTTTACGCCCCCAATTGACTAAGTCACGGTTCTTTACTAAATGTATGAATTATATAATCTAAACTATGATTTTTCCTCAGCAAAAAGATATGAAAAATAATATTGTGTTTACTTAGACAAATTCAATTTTTGCGTGTATCTTGTGAAGAATGAACATGCGTATTTCAGTTTCCTATCTTTGATAGCATTGTTTCCTTTTAATGGGAAGTTCTGAGTTGATTGTTGTGAAAAGGGAAAAACTTACCTGAGCTGTAATTCGATACACGTCTATAAAAGACAAAAAGACACTCACCCTTTACCATACAAACCTGAGTTTTAGAGACCTTGCAGATAAAGGCTTTTGAAAACATTGTGAGAAAAGGAGAACATGTTGGTATCCAACATTTTCTCCTTTTCCCACAATGTTTTCTACTCCTAAAACGAGAAATCCCGGCCTCACTTGAACCACATTCAATTTTGCGCCTGCAAAGGCTTTAAAAGTAAAATTTTTATTCAAAATTTTGTCGTTTTAGTAAAGAGACCTGGTTTGTTGTCATTTTATTTAAAAATTAAGACAGAGTTATGATTGATTGGTTGGTTGGTCGGTCGGTCGGTCGGTCGGTCGGTTGATTCATTGATTGATTGATTAATTAATTGATCAGTTTATTGATCGATCGTTTGAATGATTGAATGATTGGTTGGTTGGTTGGTTGGATGATAGATTAATTGATTTATTGATGATTGATTGGATGATCGTTCGATCGGTTGGTCGATCTCTGTTTTGTGACACTATTCAGTTAGATCAAACAAACAACTTACATATTTTTGTAATTTTGTGTTTCACCAGTACCAGGGTGGGGCTCTGAACTGTCTTGCCTAAGGATACTCGGACCATGGCAATACGTCTGATATATATGTGAAGTTCCTTTTTTTATTACTCCATGTTCAGGTGAAGTAGATCATGAAAAAATGTTTGACCGTTGAAGTTTACGGACGAAGTTTCCTTCTGAAGAAAAATCGAAGCCGGTATTATATGGATAATTCATTGTGGTACGTTAAATGATAACATTTAGTTATCCAATTCTACCGATCTTTAGGATACGATTAATTTTAGTTGCGAAAGAACGTTGATTACAACAACGTCCACGTTTCAACAACAACAACATACGCAAATTGCAGTTTCCTCGGTATATGGTATCAAAACATTTTCTTTTGTTCTCTTTCATGGAAATTTACTGAAAAATTGGCACTTGATTATGAAGTTGAGCTTAGAATGGTAATCGCTACATTATATTACTAATAAAGGCAGTTTATTCCCTCTTGAAATATTGGGTAATGATTGGTACGGAATTCGGACAACAGTATTTCGGATAAGATATATTTATTCTGCGGATCTTCACGATTCTTTTTGTGAACCCATTTTATGGCACTTGCGTAGTAGATATCAGTTGAACAGTTCTTACTTTTGCCTTGCCTGATGTACATGAGAAAGGATAATCCCCTCCGTTCACTGTTCAAAAAATAAAGAATTCTACAGTGAATTAGTAGAAACAAGTGTCCAACTTGGGACGAAAGGACAATTTCTCTCTTCTGATTTTCTGTGAGATTACTGTCACCAACTTCTTTTCTTATTGGTGAAATTTCCCCTTGCTTCATGTTTCAATCAAATTTATTTTAGGTTTTTAACATAATTTACATCATCATAGATTAGTTATTTATATTTTTAACCCTTCACTTTATATCAGATTTTTAGAGTAAGATTATAATGTAATCTTTTTGCAGTTGACTTACTGAATTTGGCACAAATGGAAATATTTGTCCAAAAAGGGTTAAAAACATTTTTGGAAATGGAGAAAATGCTGGCTACCAGTATTAATTTTTTTTCCTTTTCCCACATTGTATTTAAAAATCTCCACAAGATCCTTAACCCATTACTGCACAATCCCTATTTTTGACGCCCCTGAGAAAGAAGTCTTTAGAAAACATTGTAGGAAAAGGAGAAAATGCTGGTAACCAGCATTTTCTCCATTTCCCACAATGTTTTCTACTCTTTACAAATTTCATATTTTCAGTCACTTTTATTTTGTTGTCTGCAAATGCTTTCGATTTGGACAAACCTAAAATTTTGTCGTTTGGTAATGAGTTAAACTCACAATATTATGGTAAATGATTTAAAATCCAAAGCTCTACATGAAATGTCTTATGGACAGTGCCAAGATTTTAAATTTTGGTTTTGATTCCATGAAAACAGGGGGTCACTGGTGTAAATCCATGGCTTGGCCAATTTCTGTCCTATGATTATCAATTCAGAGCTGCAGATAGGAGTGATTTTCAAAATTTGATTTTAAAATTGAAAATATAAGTTTTACTCCACTAAACCCTATGTTGTGGGTACTCATTAGAATCGTTGCATCAAGATGATTCTAATGAGTACACACAACATACGGTTATGGAGAGAAATAATGGATTTAGAATACCATCATTCCCTTTTATCTGAAGCTCTGGTATAGTCATTGCAACAGTATTCATTCCTCTCTCACTGCTGGCTATTGTTTCAAAATTGATTATATGGCAAAGTAGCCAATGACTTCAAAGGATAAAGTATGTACTCGTAAATTGTCCAGGAAAGCATGGATACACCTGTGTGACAGCCATATTAAAATGATGTAATTTTAAAAATGGCATTAAACACTGTACAAGCAATTCAACTACTTTTCATTATTGTAAAGTACATTTCAGAGCAAAATTTCTTTACTCTTTACCACACAGTCCCAACTTTTAACGACCCTGAGAAAGAAAGTCTTAGAAAACATTGTGGAAAAAGGAGAAAATGCTGGTAACCAGCATTTTCTCCTTTTCCCACAATTGTTTTCTCACCTCTTCTATGCAAATTTCAAGTTTTCAGTCACTTTTATTTTGTTGTCTGCAAATGCTTTCAATTTGGACAAGGCTAAAATTTTGTCATCCGGTAAAAGGTTAAAACAGCTATTTTCTCCCATCTAAATATTATTTTGGTTGCAGAAGATGAGTTCAACAAAAGAAGTTTGTGAAAAGCCCAGTCCTCCAGAGGGAAGCTGTCACTTCTATGTGGAGAGAAAGAAAAGATACTGCAGATTTTCTCCTGCCAAAAACTCAAAATACTGTGCTGAACATGCAACCCTTTTTGAGGTGAGCCCTAAAAAGTAGATGGTTACTGCCTTGCATTGGAAAGTTTATCAGGCAAAGACTATATGTTTTATCCAGCAAGCCAAAGTCAAAAAACATAAAATGCTGAAGCCAAGCCGAATAATGCAGACAAACGTTCTGAGAAAATCCACTTGTCTGCCAAATAAAAGACAAAGTCAGACATAAGAATTTCATATCCATAGTTAACTCATTACCACACGAGAAAATTTTGGACTGGTCCAATTTGAAAGCATTTGCAGATGACAAAATAAAGGTGACTGAAAAATAGAAATTTGTACTGGAAAGGGTAGAAAACACTGTGGGAAAAGGAGAAAATGCTGGTTACCAGCATTTTCTCCTTTTCCCACAGTGTTTTCAAAAGGCTTATTTCTCAGGGGCGTCAAAAGTAGGGATTGAGTGGTAATGGGTTAACACTTTACCACACAATTACGACTTTTAATTACCCTATAATGGAAGCCTTTTGAAAACATTGTGGGAAAAGGAGAAAATGCTGGTTACCAGCATTTTCTCCTTTTACCCTCGATGTTTTCTACCCTTCACGAAACAAATTTCAATTTTTGAGTCTTTTTCACTTTGTCTTCAACAGATGCTTTCAATTTGGACAAACCTGAAATTTTGTTGTTTGATAATGAGTTAAAGATGTTATACAGAGTTGAAAGTTATGTCATAGTTCTTATGACAACTGCTGTGTTCTATAAATTATGATTTTGCGTCATGAGTGAAGTTTGGCAAAGTTTGAAGTTTAGAATTAAAATAATTGAAACAATTCTCAGACTTGAACCACAAATTGAATTCTTTCATTTGTCAACAAAGTCCCTCAGTATTGACAACTCTGTGATTTTTTCGTCTGGTAAAGGATTGTCCAATACATAGATCTGTTATATACATTTTCAGCCTCATCTGGGAAAGAAAAGGATACTTTGTCCATATAATCCAAAACAGTAAGTTTTTGATGATCATTGACAGAATAATATTACAATGTGCATTTTCCCCTTTTCTGTTATATCAGAGAAGGTTGTCTACCTTGAGCCAGTTTTGATTTGGCTGCTTTTAGAGTAAAATCTGTGCATTCTGGAAGTCTAGAATTTGTGTTGTATGGTAAAGGGTTAAATTATGTATTCTTAGAATAATTCTGATATACTATAATTCATATACTGTACTGGATCTGATCTAGAAAAATCTCATTTCGCAAACGTCCAGCAGGCTTAACAACTTTTTTTGTGAACAAACTTAGGAAATAATTTGCTTAACCTTTTACCCCATAAGGCATTTCTATGGTATCTCTAATTGACCCTAAATAACAGCAAGGATGAAGCTGTTTCTTATGTGTATATGACACCTTTTGGTAGCATAGAAAATATTGTGACAAAAGGTGAAATTGCTCGTCATGAGCAATTTCAACTTTTGTCACAATGTTTTCAAAAGGCTCCTACAAGCAGTGTGTCGAAATGAGTATTTATGGAGTAAAGGGTTAAAAGCCAACAAATGTCAGATCCTTTTTATCAAATAACGCTGTTTCACAAATATGCAGAATATGCAAAACCATCAATGCATTGTAACCCCATGCTCTTCCATGAAAAATGCACAAATGATTCACAAATGACTTCATACAACGCTTATATCAAATGAGTGTAAGATAAGAAAATTTGTTACGGCTATATTACATTGAAAGAAAAGAATATTATGTGACAAAACTGGTAAATTAATTTCACCTTCATTTATTTTTTAAATTCTACAAATTACATTTAACCCATTACCACACAATCCCCACTTTTGACGCCTCTGAGAAAGAAGCCTTTAGAAAACATTGTGGGAAAAGAAGAAAATGCTGGTAACCAGCATTTTCTCCTTTTTCCACAAAGTTTTCTACCTTTCACAAAACAAATTTCAAATTTTCAGTCACTTTTATTTTGTCATCTGCAAATGCTTTCAATTTGGACCAGTCTAAGATACTGTCGTTTGGTAATGGTTTGATAGGACTTGAACCTTTAATCATAAAACATTTTCCTTTCTTTTTTGCAGTACATGCTATGAAACAAAGCTAAGTCATCATATGAAGAAGTGTCCAAGTAGACCAACACAAATGCCTGTAAGTACAGTGGCCATTCAAGCCTTTACCACATAATCCAGAATTTTAACAACCATGATACTACAGACATTTAAAAAGCATTATGTAGAAAATTTTTTTAAAAAATGCTGGTAACCTCCCCTTCTTACGAACATAAGGTTAGCTGCAAATGCATAGCTGAATACAAACTGCATATGGTGGGATTTCAACCCATGGCAGACATTTTCTCCTTTTCCCACACTGTTTTCTATCCTATCAAAGAAAAAATGAGCCACTTGAGGCACATAGAAATTGTCACCTGCAAACGCTTTCAGTTTGGTCAAGGTTAAAATTTTGTTGTTTGGTAAAGGGTTAAATTGAGTGTATTTATTTTTGAAACAAAGGAATATTGAATAGTAATAGGAATATTTAAATTCTAGTTTCGTTGTTGTTTTGTGAAAAATTGTGACACAATTTTTTTTCCTCCCCCAAACAGCCATATTACATGGAGGGCATTAATTCTGGGGATAGTGGTGGTGACATTATTCCAAACCCAAAGGTAACAAACAGTTTCCCTTTTTACTGTTAAAAACTATTCCAAGATTTTTCATAAATAAGTACAAATCACATTGATGATGGCGACTGATTGATTGTATGGTGTTTAATGCCATTTTGAACATGATTGCGTTTATATCAAAGTGGCCAGTGCTCCTATCCATGCATTCCTGGAGTTTCTTTTTCCAGTACTTTGCACAATTTTCTTTCCAAGCCACTGGCTGCTTTCCCACATGATCATCATCGGAACACTGGTCAGTGGTGGGAGAGGAATTAATCCTGTTGTAGTGATTATCATCAATATTTGGAAAGAAATTGGGGAAGCCAGGGTTGTAGCCGGGGATCGAATCTTGGACCTTGTGTTCTCAAGTCCTGCACGCTACCGACTGAGCTACCGAAACTCTGCAAAGAAGGCTGTAATACCTCGATTTTACTCGTAGAAAAGAAAATACTTTTTTCATGTGGAATGTAGAATATCACAGATTTTCATACAAAAACCTTGTGAACAAACTGCAAAAAAAAAACGAATGATTGCTTCCTTTGAGACAATATTTAGATTTGATGTCTTTGATTGAAGACAGAATTAACATTTTCATGAATGGCTACACATTAACTCTTTACCACACAATCCAGACTTTTAATGACCCTGAGAAAGAAGCCTTTGAAAACATTGTGGAAAAAGGAGAAAATGCTGGGAACCAGCATTTTCTCCTTTTCCCACAATTGTTTTCTACCCTTCCAAAACCAAATTTCAATTTTTCAGTCACATTTGTTTTGTCGTCTTCAAATTCTTTTGGTTTTGACCAGTTTATAATTCTATTGTTTGCTAAAGAGTTTAAGTGAGATAAGAGCACTGTATACATATGTCAGCAGTTGGCTGCAGTTGCTGAACGGAGTCAGGGACTCAAATAGTAACCATCTGGTCTCTAGTCCTGTATGGTTCCGACTTTGTTTCCGGGGCTTGGCCCATTGTAAATGGATACAAAGCGGCAAAATTGTTATTTCGTCATCTTTTAAAAGTATGTTTATAATTTACAAAATAGCAGGAAAAAGGGTTTTTACCAGTCATGTAAAATTATGTTGATTTGGTATAAATGCTCAAACATAAAATATCTAGTTTGTAATCCTTTTTGTCAATGTATTTTTTAGGCGACAGTTGTAAGTGAACCATTAGATGTCATTGAGAAAATCATAGAAAAGGTGGAAAGATTACATGAAGGTAAACAATAACTTTTAACTCTACTAAACAACAAATTGTTGGACTGGTCTCAGTTGAAAGCATTAGCAGACGACAAAATTATAGTGACTCAAAACTGAAATTTGTTTTGGGCAGACGACAAAATTTAAGTGACTTAAAATTTAAATTTGTTTTGGAAGGGTAGAAAACATTGGGCGGAAAAGGAGTACTTGAGTACTTGGTTAGTCAGTTACTTGTTCCCATCCCTAAAAAAAACTGCTGTGTTTTATGCACCCTGATAAAGAGGCTGTGTAAAAACATGGCTGGAAAAGGGGATATTACTGGTAAACAGCATTATCTGTTTTTCCCCACAATGATTTATACCCTGTCAAAGAGCCTCAGTTCATTTGTATTACTTAAGTTTTTGTTGTGTGCAGAGTCTCTCAATTTCGAAAAATCTAAAATTTGTTGTTTTGAATAGGATTAAGGTAAACTAAACTTGTGGTGACCATGTGTGTGAGGTAGAGCGTCAGCCTTTTAACCAACAGCTCTCCAGTTCAAAATCCAGGAACTTGTGTCAACTATGGGAATTTGTCCATTGGCCCACATATTTGGCACTAGTAGTGGTGTAGTTCCCAGGAAGCAGAATCAAGAGAGATTAGTATAAGTTGTAAGAACCTGTTTCTCAGTCAAGTTGTAATAAATATGTTTAGGCCTTTATGAATCGATTTAGAATAATTATGTTTAAACTAACAAAACATGTAAATTTTTGTTAAATCATTCATAACAGAATATATTGGTAACATCGAGGAAGACATTTTGAGTCATCCATGTTTAGATGAGGAACTTCAGAAGAAAGATTATGGAACTTCAGCTATAAGGCAAAGAAAACAACAGGTATGTGGTTCTTTTTCCTGTTTAACTCTTTACAACACAATCCTGTCTTTTAATGACCCTGTAAAAAGAAGGCTTTTGAAAACAATGTGGGAGAAGGAGAAAATGCTGGTAACTAGCATTTTCTTCTTTTCCCACCATGTTTTCTTCTCATCCTAAAGTAAATTTGAATTTTTAAGTCAAATTTATTTTGTCATCTGCAAATGTTGTCAATTTGGACCAGTCTAAAATTTTGTGGTTTGGTAAAGAGATAATCTGTAGGCTGCCAAATAAGAATAGTGAACATTGGTTAAGCTTTTACCACAAAATTCTGATCTTTAAGGTCCCTTAGGAAGAAGCCTTTTGAAAAAATTGCAAGAAAAGGAGAAAATGCTGGTAACCAGCATTTTCTCCTTTTCCCACAATGTTTTCTTCAATTTCAGAGGCACAAATCATCTTTTGAGCTTCCCTGAATTTGTTGTCTGCAAATGCTTTTAATTTGGGGTCTAGAATTTTGTCATGAAGGAAGGGGTTAAGTGAACTACAAAGTTGAAAACAGGGCACTGACTTGTTAGAAGCATTTTTTTTACACCTGGATGAAAAGGTGTTTAATGCATCATTGTAATGACTTATCTAACAGAAGTTTTTGTGCAAGATGGGTTCATTTTGCACTAAAGTGACTCATGAGTAAGAGTGGTATTTTGACATGCGGAAATTTAACAATGGCAAAAAGTTTCAACCCGGTTTAGACTTTGGAGGCTGACATGGGTTGATACTTTTTGCAGATACACCAGATCTCCTTTTCATAGAGTACTGGTCAAATAGGTACAGGTTTAGTGTCAAGTTATTCTGCATGGTGAATGTGTATGTTTGTTCCATAGCACTTTTGTCATTATACCCCCGCAAAACAAATGTTTTGGGGGTATACTGGAATCAGCCTGTGTGTCCGTCTATGTGCCCGTCTGTGTACAAAATACTGTCATAGCGCTGGCAGTGGTATAAAGTCACATTCAGTGACAGCTCTAGTTTATCTGGGTGTTTTCTCAGTCTGTATTCTATGTTACAGGCATCACTTATTGGACAGATGGACAGATGTGGAATGTTGAAGAATGGTACCTGTTTTGTTGAGATGGGGGCTGGAAAAGGTATATTGTATTTCTTCGTACTTGTTGCATGTTCAAGCAGACCATTTTAAAACATTATGACGGTAGAAAATTTTGCTAATAATAAGCAATTTGTCCATTTTCCTTTATATTCTCTCCTGTATTTATGCATTAACCTTAAAGCAAAAGGCAAAATTTTAAGTGTGAAAGTAGATTTTAGATTTAACTTACAAACTGCAATTAAAATGTTTTTGTAATGAAAGTTTTTTTCTTTGAATAGATAGAAAACTTTTTGGGAAAAGAAGAAAATACTGGTCATCAATATTTTTTACTTTACCACAATATATTCAAAAAGGCTTCTTTTTGAAGATAACCTTACCAGCATTTTCTCCTTTTTGTACACCTGTAGGGTATGTTATGGCCCTGGTCTTCTGTCCATCCACCTTTCTGTTCATCTGTTGATCCGTCTGTTAGCAATTTCTTGTGCCTGCAACTTTTATTGGAATAAGTTCAAATTTGCGACAATGAATCACTTTCATGTGTAGTTGTGACTTAAAATTTGGATATCTGTAGGTGTTCTAGATTTTATTCCATTTCACTGACAAGCCCCTTTGGGTGTATATGTGCCATTTTGCAAAGCTCTCATTCCCTAATGTTTTCTCTGTTTTCTATCCTTTGGTAAATATGAACAATATGCAAAAAATCTTCTGCAAATGCCTCGGATTTGAACCCAGAGCCCAAAAGAGCAGTTGGTAGTGTAAGGGACCTGAGAACAGGGGTTCGCGCGTTCAAATCTCAGCTTAGCTGATTCCTTTCGAAGGATTGTTGATACTCATTGTGACAGAATAAATTCGTCTCTCACTGTTGATCATCGGTTAGATAATAGTTATGTGGAAAAGCAGCTAGTGGCCTTGTAAAAATATTGTGCAACATACTTCAGGAAAGCATGGATTGGTGGACTTGCTACCACAATATAACTGAAAGAATGTTGAAAATGGAGTTAAACTCCATAAAATCAATCAAGTTTGACAAGAATAATTTTCTGTGCATTTATAAAAGACATATTTTTCTTTAAAAGAATGGTTAACTCGTTAGCAAACGACAAAATTTTAGGTTTGTCCAAATCGAATGCATATGCAGATGACAAAATAAAAGTGACTGAAAATTGGAAATTTGTTTTGTGAAGAGTAGAAAACATTGTGGGAAAAGGAGAAAATGCTGGTTACCAGCATTTTCTTCTTTTCCCACAATGTTTTCTAAAGACTTCTTTTTCAGGGTCGTCAAAAGTACAGATTGTGTGGTAATGAGCTTGATAAAGCCCAATGATGGAATGTCATATTAAAAAAAAATATCCATACTTTTAAAGGCATAATTTAGATTTAAATACACTCTAGCACCCTCATTGTTTACTTTTGCCAGGTATTTGGGCTTTAGGGGTGTTTAACATTGTGACATGTCAATGTTGTAGGTCAGATGTCTCATTGGCTTCACTCGGCTGTGCAAGACAAGAAAAATGTTGGTTTTGTGTTGATAGAGAGAAGTCATGTCAGAAATAAGGTAACATTTTTGTTGGGTTGTGTCTTTGTTACTTTTACAGGCCCGCCCGTGCAGCTCAGTGGTGAGCGTGTCGGACTCATGACTTGGTGGTTGAGGCAAACTTTCTCTTTCAGCGTATTTTTGCCTCTCACCTCTGCTGAAGCATGTAGGAAAATGAGTTAGTGGTTTTGGAAAGAAAGAAGTGTAAGTACCGGTGTAAGAAAGCCAGGAAACACATGTGCCCCATGATATGACCTTAGCTGTTAAAGTGGCGTTAAACCCCAATACAACCAACCAACCAACTACTTTGACAGATTTCACGTATATATGAGCATGTTTGAGTCATTCTGTGTGAAAAAGGGACGTAATGTATCTGCGAAAAATATCGACCTAGGTCAGGTTATGCATGATGCAGTCTGGCTTGGGCCAAAACTTTGTGCTATTGGTCAATTTTCTGCATGTCAAAGGACCACTGTACCAGCATTTTCTCCTTTTACCACAATGTTTTCTACCATTTCCAAATCAATTTTCAATTTTTGATTCACATTTATTTTGTCGTCTGCAAGTGCTTTCAGTTTGGACCTGTCAAAATTTTGTTGTTTGATAATGAGTTAACCCTTAACCACAGGATGACGCCTTTTAACAACCTTAAGGAACAGGCCTTTTGAAAACATTGTGGGAAAAGGAGAAAATGCTGGTAACCAGCATTTTCTCCTTTTCCCACAAAGTTTTCTACCTTATTAAAGAAATAATTGTGTCATTTGAGCTGCTATGAAATTGTTTCTGCAAATGCTTTCAATTTGGATAGGTTTAAAATCTTGCCGTGTAGTAACTGGTTCAAGAGATGCATTAAGCCCCCTTTTGCCAGGGCATGGCTCATATATTCTTTTTAGCTCGGCTGCTTTTGAAGAAAAACATTGAGGTATTGTCATAACCTTGTTTGTGTCAGTCTCGTACAAAAAACCTTTTTCCTTATAACTTTTAATCGTTAGAACCCATACAACAAGAGCAGGTAAAAACCAAACTATTTTGACATAGTTGTGCCCCCTTTTCACTTAAAATTGTCACTGAAAATCTATTGCTAAAAGCAGCTGGAGGCAAATATTGGTATCTGAATACAGTGCTCTTGTTGGCACAGTAACGTTACACTAACTGTTGTGAGTTTTTGCAACCCAGAGAGGCAAAGCATTTTCTCTTCTTCCCACCATGTCTTCAAAAAGCTATCTTTACTCACAGTCATAAAAACTCAGGATTGTATGGTAAAGAGTTTAATATCTACCTCTGCAAGTGACCTATTTCAGATGGACAATTTACATAAAGAGGAAGAAGCCGGACATGTGATGGAAAGAGTGAGAATTGATATAGAACATCTAAAACTAGGTGAGTTTCATAAGTATTGGATCAGAGCTCCAGACAGAGGGAGTGATTTTGATTCCAAAATTAACCCTTTTTTTTAACCTGTCTTAACCCATTACCAAACGACAAAATTATAGATTTGTCCAAATCGAAAGCATTTGCAGACGACAAAATAAAAGTGACTGAAAATTTGAAATTTGTTTTGGAAAGGGTAGAAAACATTGTGGGAAAAGGAGAAAATGCTGGTTACCAGCATTTTCTCCTTTTCCTACAAGGTTTTCAAAAGGCTTCTCTTTCAGGGGTGTTAAAAGTCGCCATTGCGTGGTAAAGGGTTAAAAATATTGATTACTCTCCAATAAGCCCTGTTTTGGGTATTCATTAAAATCGTCTCATCGAGACATTTCTAATGAGTACCCACAACATAGGGTTTTGAAGAGAAATAATGGATTTAGAATACTATCACTCCCTCTTATCTTGAGCTCTGAATTATGCTTGGTTTTCCGCTTGGTTGTGTCGAAAGAAAAGATTGAGGTATTGCCATAAGCTTGTCATCTTTCTTGTCATCTGCATAGTCATGTAAAAACTTTGACATTTTCAAAAAGTTTGATACATTGTAATTTATCTGTAATTAATCACTGAAGATACATACTTCAAACTTGGACAACTTGGTTCACTATCAAAAGGGAAACCTACACAACATGGGCGGGTAACCATCAAAGTATGTTTGACATAGATATGCCCTTTTGTTCTACTTTTAATTTTCACTGAAAATCAAGCAACTGTAGTTGAGCAATGGTACCGGCATGTTGTGCTCTTCTTTATACCAAGTTATATGATTGTGTGTTTTTTTTTGTTTTTTTTTGGTGGGGGGGTGTAGTCTCTCTTTGACTCTGGTGATAAAGAAGTGCAGACGATGATCATAACATTTATACTCTTATGTTAACTCTTTACCAAACGACAAAATTTTAGACTGGTCCAAATTGAAAGCATTTGCAGACGACAAATTAAATGTTGTTAAAATGCTGATTTCTTTTTTCGATGGGTAGAAAACATTGTGGGAAAAGGAGAAAATGCTGGTTACCAGCATTTTCTCCTTTTCCCACAATGTTTTCAAAAGCCTCTTTTTCCAGGGTCGTGAAAAGTCTGGATTGTGGTAAAGAGTTAATCAAGTAATTGAGATTTTTCTATATTTTCAACCAAAATTTCCAGGCCAGGTTGCACAGAAGTTAACATAACGGGACTCGTGACCTGGTGATTATGACTTTGATACCTGGTTGAGACAAATTTTCTTTTTGATAGATGAAGGCTTGTGAGAGTAGTAGGAATTTTCGTTGTTTATTTTTTTTTTCAGGTAAAATAGCAAGTATTGAGGAACATGACAGACACATAGTCGCATTTGGAAAACATCTCTGTGGCGGGGCCACTGGTATGATTATTTAAGCCTGCTTTTTCATAATCCCATGTTCATCTTTTATGGAATCTGCAATATTCCCAAAGATTTTGTATATACCACATGATTATATTGATTTCATGTATCACTTTGACTGGCACTTATCATTACGTACTGAAAAAAGACTTCCATTCGAAGACCGATGAAAACATTGAGAAATTAGTGACAATAGGACATATGCCTTATGATTCCAATACTTACCCAAGATATTTTGTTTCATTTAACCCTTTTTACCACACAATCCGGACTTTTAACAACCCCGTGCAAAAAGCCTTTTGAAAACATTGTGGGAAAGGGAGAAAATGCTTGTAATCAGCGTGTACTCCCTTTAGCACCATGTTTTCTACCCTGCTGGAAACAAATTTCAATTTTTGAGTTATGTTTATTTTGTTATCTGGAAGTGTTTTGAATTTGGAACCATCCAAACTTTTTTTGTTTGGTAAAGAGTTATTTATTTACAACATTATACCAATTTTTAATGACCTGAAGAAGAAAGCTTTTGAAAACATTGTGAGAAAAGGAGAAAATGCTGGTAACCAGCATTTTCTCCTTTTCCCACGATGTTGTCTACCCTTTCTGAGTCAAATTTTAGTTTTTGATTCACATTCATTTTGTTGTCTGCAAATGCTTTCAATTTGGACAAGTCCAAAATTTTGTTGTTTGGCAAAGAGTTGAATACATGGCTGGTCTTTGAATATGGAAACAAAGCAGTATTTACACTTTTTATTTTCGTCTTCTTTAACCCATAACCACACAATAACGACTTTTGACGCCCCTGAGAAAGAAACCTTTGGAAAGCATTGTGGGAAAAGGAGAAAATGCTGGTAACCAGCATTTTCTCCTTTTCCCACAATGTTTTTTACCTTTCACAAAACAAATTTCAATTTTTCAGTCACTTTTATTTTGTCGTCTGCAAATTCCTTCAATTTGGACCACTCTAAAATGTTGTCGTTTGGTAATGGGTTAACTCATTGCTACACAATATGAAGTTTCAAAGACCTATAGGGAAGAAGGCATTTTGAAAACATTTGGTTTTGTTTGGTAAAGAGCTCCTATGTATTTGGCAAGGGGTCCTGCATGGGTCATATTAAGAGTTTAAGACTCCTGACCTGGAAGGAGTCTGTGTGAGCCCCACTGGATCCACTTTTTTTGACGTGAGAGTATCCTTGGGGGAGAGATCTAGCCTAGTACTGATGAACCCCAGGAAGTAGATGAGTTTGTGAGCTTGTGAGCTATTGCCCTGATATTAAATCATTACCAAACAGCAATACTTTAGGCTTGTCCAAATCGAAAGCATTTTGCAGATGACAAAATAAAAGTGACTGAAAATTTGAAATTCGTTTTGTGAAGGGTAGAAAACAATATGGGAAAAGGAGAAAATGGTGCTTATTAGCATTTTCTCCTTTTCCCTCTATGTTTTCAAAAGCCTCTATCCTCAGGGTCATTAAAAGTTGAGATTGTGTGGTAAAGAGTTCATGAAATAAAATACTGTTCAATCAGTTGGTTAACCTATTACAACACAATCCCTGCTTTTAACGACCCTGAGAAAGAAGCCTTTGGAAAACATTGTGGGAAAAGGAGAAAATGCTGGTAACCAGCATTTTCTCCTTTTCCCACAATGTTTTCTACCATTCACAAAACAAATTTCAAATTTTCAGTCACTTTTTATTTTGTTATCTGGAAGTGCTTTCGATTTGGATGAACCTAAAATTTTGTCGTATGGTAAGGGGTTAACCTATGTAATGGCTGAATGGCAAGTATGAAATGTGTGATTTTGTTAAAATTAATTCAAACTTAAAAGTTCACTGATTCAGTTTTTTACATCACCACAAGACCAATGGTCTATACTGGAAATGGCCTGTCTGTTTGTGTGTCCGTCCATCTTTGTGTCTGTCTGTGTGTCTATCTGTAAAAAATACTGTCAAAGCGCTGGCGAGGGTATAAAGTCACATTTATTGACAGCTCTCATTAGACCAGTCTTTAACCCATTACCACACAATCCCTACTTTTGGCGCCCCTGAGAAAGAAGCCTTTTGAAAACACTGTGGGAAAAGGAGAAAATGCTGGTAACCAGCATTTTCTCCTTTTCCCACAGTGTTTTCTACCCTTCCCAGAACAAATTTCAATTTTTCAGTCACCTTTATTTTGTTGTCTGCAAATGCTTTCAATTTGGACCAGTCTTAAATTTTCTTGTGTGGTAAAGAGTTAACTTGTTTTCATTTTTCATTGCAGATTTAGCTCTAAGATGTGTCGTCGAAACTCTGCCAAGCAGTTTCTGTAGCAGTGAACCTGATGGTGAAACCAACGAGTCGCAGCGAAAAAGACTGAAGTCAGACAAAAAGTTTGTGTCTTCCTTTGTGTTAACCCTTTACCAAACAATCCCTGGTTTTTATGACCCAGAGACAGAAGCCTTTTAAAAGAATTGTGGGAACAGGAGAAAATGCTGATTACCAGCATTTTTTTCCTTTTCCCACAATGTTTCTACACTGCTGGAAACAAATCATGATTTTTGAGTTAAGTTTATTTTGTCGTCTGCAGTTGCTTTTAATTTGGACCAGTTTTAAACTTTGTTGTTCGGTAAAGAGTTAAATGCAAAGAAATTGTTTTATCACATAATCTCCCTTGCTTTCAGTGTAATATACCCATTATGAATTTTCTTATCTTATACATGTTTGATATCACATTTTGTATGATGTCATTTTTGACATTATTTTGTATGTATTATATAGAAATGAATGGGTCTTATGAATATTACCGCAGGTGCATTTATGAATGTTTTTACATCATTTAATCTATACTTTTTGAAATGTTGTTATATGCTAAAAAGAATCTGACATATGTGGCCTTTTGAGATAAGATTTTATTAAACTCATCAAGGAAAAATGTTATTGAACTCACAAAAGGCTCACTTAAAAACATTTCCCTTGAGTGGGTTAATAAAATCTTATCTCAAAAGCCCACTCATGTCAAATCCTATATAACTTAATACTTCATAAAACCAATAACTTATTTTTGATAACTGACTAGTTTCCTGGGTCCTGGCTCCTGTTATTGCCTAGTTACGAGGAAGTGATGTTTAGATACCAGCCACAGTATGTTCTGGAATTTGTTCTACTTTGATTGCTTAGACTATGCAGAGAATCAAGACGATTCTAATGAGTACTCACAATATAGGGTTAAGAAGAGAAATAATGGAGTTAGATTACCGTCACTCCCTCTTTTCTGGAGCCCTGTGTATGTATGCAAGCACTATGAAAAGGGGGTACCATGCATCTTCAAAAGTTAGTGACCCGTGACAGCCATAACAGCTTGGGCAGGCTAAGGGCGTATTCCTTTTGCCTCTTCTGGCACAATATTCTGTGTTCTAGAGTGTTGTTCTGAAATGTGCGGAAGGAATATTTCAGAACACATTACACTGTTCCGGAAGTATGTTCTGAATGGAGCATGTTCTGAACATTGTCCTAAACCATATCAAAATAGAGTACGTTGCCATGATGGTTGTTGCAAGAGCTACTGTCTTAGCTGCGTTAGTTGAGGATATGATTAGCTGATCTCGAGAGTATAGGGACGAGTCTTCTATCCCTCTATTTAAAGTATTCATGCCGTACAATTGCAAATTTTGCCATGGCAAATTGTCTGTCTTTTAGCCATCTTGCATCACCTAGCAACCATTCAGCAGGTGCGCTACACCTCGATTGGATTAGAACAGTCAGAACATGTACTGAAGAACACAGCACAGTGTTCTGAAATACTCCATTGACCTTGAACATGTTTAGAGTGTTCGGAATAGTGAAAGGAATACGCTCTAACACTGCTTGAAAATTTTGTTATTGGTCACCAGCATTTTCTCCTTTACCCACTATGCTTCAAAAGCAGTCTTTGTCAAGATTGTTAAAACTGTTTTGTGTGATCAAGAGTTAACTCTTTACTACACAATTCCGACTTTTAGCGACCCTGAGAAAGAAGCCTTTTGAAAACATTGTAGGAAAAGGAGAAAAATGCTGGTAATCAGCATTTTCTCCTTTTCCCACAATGTTTTCTAAGCTTCCCAAGACAAATTTCAATTTTTGAGCCATACTTAGGTTGTCGTCTGCAAATGCTTTCAATTTGGACTGGTCTACAGTTTTGTCGTTTGGTAAAGAGTTAAACCCCTTTTTGTCAGAGCCTGGCTCAGGTAGTTATTTTACTATTGTAGCTCGCTGGCCGGGGTGTGTATAGCAGTGTGCTGTCATCATCGCTGTTCCTGGATGCCGTATGTCGGAAAACCATTTTTCAAGCAATGCGGTTTCTCGGCAAAGGACTTTCAGATCATTTCTAGTATGTCAAGCTGGGCAACATGCACTTGGAAAGGCTGGAGTTATGAGAAGAAGTGCGAGAAACAGAAAAGAGGAGGAACCTCCAATAATGTTGACAAAAACATAGAAGCCAGTACTGATAATAGACTACAAAACCATTTTCAAGGTGACAATGTGGGATCAAGTAATAATGCTCAGAATCAAAATTATGAGAATGTAGAAATTAAGAAACCAAGTAGTGAAAATGGTTTTACACAAGTTGAAGCCCCAGATACCAGTACATGTACTGGTAGTTTTGTGTCTGGTGATTACACTCAAAATCAGAACAATGCCAATACAGAGATGAAGAAAACATGTGAAAAAGATTGTTTTACAAAAATTGACGGATTAGATACCAGCATGCATGAAAACTATGAGAAAACAAAGAGGGCTAATCAAGAGAATGGAATCGCTAAGATTGAAGAAACAGACACTATAGATCTGGAAAATTCACAGAAAATTGAGCAAACAGATGATATGGATGAGAAACATCAGCCAGTAGAGGACTTCTACAGTTCAAGGTATATTGAATTCTTTACTAAACAATTAACTTTGATTTAATTTGGGTTTATTTATCATCATTGCTGGTTGCCCATATGGTAAAGGTCCCCAAAATACTGTCGGGGAATAGTGCAAGATATAGGACAAAACCCTTTAAACCATTACCACACAATCCCTACTTTTGACGCCCCTGAGAAAGAAGCCTTTTGAAAACACTGTGGGAAAAGGAGAAAATGCTGGTAACCAGCATTTTCTCCCTTTCCCACAGTATTTTCTACCCTTTCCAGAACAAATTTCTATTTTTGAGTCATCTTTATTTTGTCGTCTGCAAATTCTTTCAATTTGGACCAGTCCAAAATTTACTCATGTGGTAAAGAGTTAAGTTGTTATCAAACGACAATATTTTAGGCTTGTCCAAATTGAAAGCATTTGCAGATGACTAAATAAAACTGACTTAGAATTTTAAATTCGTTTTGCGAAGAGTAGAAAAAATTGTGGGAAAAGGAGAAAATACTGGTTACTAGCATTTTCTCCTTTTCCTACAATGTTTCCTAAAGGCTTCTTTCTCAGGGTCGTCGAAAGTAGGGATTGTGTGGTAATGGGTCAGTGTGCTTGGTGCATAGCACCGTCACCATAATCTCGGTTTAACTTCTCCTCAGTCTTACGAACAAAGTCCGTAACAAAGAAACAAATGAATAAATGCATGGCAGAAATAAGGTACCGAGCGGGATTCGAACCCTGAACTCCCGGACGCAAGGCCAATACCTTAACCACTGAGCCAAAGAGATATCTCCCTGACGCAGAAGCCAGGTATTGTATTTAAATCGGGAGAATGCCATGCAGGAAGGAGTGGTCTCCCGTAACATCAGAAAGACTTTCTGGACTTTTAGGTGGCCAACCATGGGCCTCAAACCCGCTCCTGCAAGTAACTTAAGACTTAATCTTTAAATGTCATGCCCTCTACCACCTGAGCTGTGCAGTCTGGTGGACATTTAAATTTAACCCTTTACCACACAATGGCAACTTTTGATGATCTGATGAAGAAGCCTTTTGAAAGCATTGTGAGTGAAGGAGCATTTTCTCCTTTTCCCACAACGTTTTCTACCCAATCAAAGAAAAATTGCACTGTTTGAGCCACACTGAAATACTCGTCAGCAAATGCTTTCGATTTGGACAGGAATAAAATTTTGTCATCTGGTAAAGGGTTAAGACATATATATACATGTACATGTATTTGAATATGTCTTGATAGATTATGCAGACAACAGAAATGTGCACAGGCTGCCAAGATGTATGGCAAGTGTATGAGAACATTATTAGTTGTATGGTCAGGTGGCAGGGGACTTGGAAACTTGTTCACGGCTGTGGTTAATCATGTGGCCCCGAGCCGAAGGCGAGGTGGCGACATGATTCACAACAGCCGTGAACAAGTTTCCAAGTCCCCTGCCACCTGACCGTACAACGAATTTATTATACTGCAAAGTTTTACCCTTTCAAAGTGCGTTAAGCGAAATTTTCCTGTTTTATAATTTCACCAATTGAGTATGCTGATGAAATAGAAATTCCCTGCTGTGTGCCCCAATTCAATGAAAACTGACGTCACTGGAAGCTGACGTCACTAAAACGTGCAGTTTGGCGCATAAATATGCAGTCTGGTGATCGATCGACGCCGCCATTTTGGATGATGTATTGCACGTGTAGTGATGTTTACGGGGCACTCAAAAGGGAAACTGGTTTTTGCCAGGGAACATGATATTATGTTCCCGGCATGTTAACCAATCAGATCACCAGAAATTTCTTTGCAGTATAATAATAGCTCATATATAATGAGTTTAAAAATATTTTCAGATACTTTCAAACTCACAGAGTTAAAAAATTTGTAGTTTGGGAAAGAATTAACTCTTTTTCACACGATCCCGACTTTTAACGACGTTGAGAAATAAGCCTATAGAAAACATTGTGGGAAAAGGAGAAAATGCTATTTACCAGCATTTTCTCCTTTTCCCACAGTATTTTCTACCCCGACACAATATTTTCTACCCCGACAGTTCGGTTTAATTTGTTGTCTACAGATGCTTTGAATTTTGTCTTAAAAAATTTGTTGTTTTGTAAAGAGTTAAATAACCTTAATGTAATTGAATTGCAGAATTCAAGACAAGTTATCAGAAGAAGAGAGGGAGAAGATAGGCAGAAAGTGTAAACAGTTGATTGACTACGGTCGTGTACAGTATCTGAAAGACCACAACATGTCAAGTCACTTGAAAATCTACATCGATGATTTCTACACCCCAGAGAATATAGTTTTATTAGCCAGCTCTTGATTAGGCCGTGACCAAATGACAAAATTTCAGAGTGCTCCAAATTGAAAGCATTTCTGGATGACAAATATTTCTGACACAAAATTTGCTTTTTACAGCCCGCCTGGTGGCTCAGTGGTGAGTGAGTTGGACTCCTGACCTGGTGGTTGTGAGTTCGATACCCGGTTAAGGCAAACTTTCTTTACGGTATATTTTGGCCTCTCACCTCTACTGAAACATGTGAGAAAAGTAGTCTGTGGCTTTGGAAAGAGAGTTGTGTTGGTACTGGTATGAGAAAGCCAGGAAACACATGTGCGCCACTGACCACCATGACATGACCTTAGCTGTCAAAGTTGCGTTAAATTGCCAATACAACCAACCAACCTTTTACGGGCAAGAAAACATTTTGAGAAAAGGAGAAAATGCTGGTTACCATGACAAAATTTTAGACTTGTCCAACCTGAAAGCATTTGTAGCTGAAAAGTAAAATGTTGCTCAAACATGAAATTTGCCTTTTACAGGTAAGATAACATTATGGGAAAAAGGAGAAAATGCTAGTCACTAGCATTTTCTCCCTTTTCCACAATGTTTTCTAAAGATTTCTTACTCAGTATTGTTTAAACGTAGGATTGTGCAGCTAAGAATGAATTAACATGTATTCTGAGATTTTGAATAGTAAAGCAGAGAAGAATTTAGCTTTATATACATGTATATAAATTTTCAGAATTGACAAAAAAGTCATGTCGTTGGTAAAAGTAGTGCAATAACTGTTTATTGCAAAATGCTGTGCCATTCAAACCAGTGTTTTCACTAGGCAGAGGCAGATGGCTTATTAACTCTTTACAAAATTGGACCAAATGGAAAGCAGTTGCAGATGACACAATAAATGTGACTGAAAAATTGAAATTTGATTTGGGAAGGGTAGAAAACATTGTGGGAAAATGAGAAAATGCTGGTTACCAGCATTTTCTCCTTGTAACCAGCATTTTCTCCTTTTGCCACAGTGTTTTTAAAAGCTTTCCTTCTCAGGTCTTTAAAAGTCAGGATTGTGTGGTAATAGGTTAAAAAGATTGTTGTAAGAAGGCAAATATGCTGGGTTTTTTTTCCGCTTTTATCTGATTCCAGTCATTGAATGTTATTCTTTTTACCCTTTCAGAGACAAATGCCTATCATGTGAGCCCAGCTTTTGTTGTTGTCTGAAGTTGCTTTTAATTTAACCCATTACCACACAATCCCTACTTTTGACGCCCATGAGAAAGAAGCCTTTTGAAAACACTGTGGGAAAAGGAGAAAATGCTGGTAACCAAATTTCAATTTTTCAGTCACCTTTATTTTGTCGTCTGCAAGTGCTATCAATTTGGACCAGTCTAAAATTTTCTCGTGTGGTAAAGAGTTAAAGAACTGAATACCTATTGAATAATACAGAGCTTTGCAATTTTGATGTGCATGTGAGCTACAAAAACTTCAACCCTTTAATAAACACTTACCTGGTTTTTACAAACCTAAAGTACAAGCCTTTTGAAAACACTGGGAAAAGGAGAAAAAATGCTGGTGTCCAGCATTTTCTCCTTTTCCCACAGTGTTTTCTACCCTGCTGGAAACAATTTTCAATTTTGGAGTTGCATTTATTTTGTCGTCTTCAAGTGCTTTCAATTTGGACCAGTTTAAAATTTTGTCGTTTTGTAGTGAGTTGAAATATTTTCCAGTAAAAAATAAAAGTCTTAAAACTATTTGACTTGTACAATGAAAGGATACAAACAATAAATGTGTTCTTTGAATTTTTTTTAGCTTATGTTATTTATCATCAATGTATCAGTAATTCAAATTATGCTTTTACCCATTACAAAATAAGGTCTTGTTTTGGTTGGATATAACTCTATACCAAACAACAAAATTTTGGACAAGTCCAAATGGAAAGCATTTGCAGATGACAACATAAATGTAAATCAACAGTTGATATTTGATTTGGCAAGGGTAGAAAACATTGTGGGATAAGGAGAAAATGCTGGTTACCAACATTTTCTCCTTTTTCAACAATGCTTTCTATAGACTTCTTTCTAAGGGTCGTTAAAAGTCAGGATTGTGTGGTAAAGAGTGAAGGCCATTTTCAACATTATTTCACCTATCTATGCTTCCCTTGAGTTTATTTTACCAGTATTCCAAATAATATTCTTTCCAATCCACTGGCTACTTTCCTACACAGTGCACTCGTCACAACTCGGCCAATCCTGTATCTACATTTATCTACATTTAACCTTGTCCAAAACGGTTGTTTCCATTTTCTTACGAACGAAGTCCGTAACAAAGAAACAAATGAATAAATGCATGGCAGAAATAAGGATCGGAGCGGGATTCGAACTCCGAACTCCCGGACGCAAAGCCAATACCCTAACCACTGAGCCAAAGAGATATCTCCCTGACGCAGTAGCCAGGTATTGTATTTAAATCGGGAGTATGCCATGCAGGAAGGAGTGGTCTCCCGTAACACACCTCCTCTTAAAGTCATCATTTATTGATGACTCAAAGCCTTATTAGGCAGGAAGTCCAATTTTGGACAACAAATGGGATTAATGGCTCAATGGCCAATCCCGGACGAGCCCCCATCTTACGAACGAAGTCCGTAACAAAGAAACAAATGAATAAATGCATGGCAGAAATAAGGATCGGAGCGGGATTCGAACTCCGAACTCCCGGACGCAAAGCCAATACCCTAACCACTGAGCCAAAGAGATATCTCCCTGACACAGTAGCCAGGTATTGTATTTAAATCGGGAGTATGCCATGCAGGAAGGAGTGGTCTCCCGTAACAATCTGAACTGCAAATCATGTGATCTTATTACTCTCGGGTTATAATTTTAGCCTTTGTTGACAAACACAACATAACAAAACAAACACATAAAAGGTAAGACAGTTAAAATGCATTGTTTCATTACATAGACAGTACAGTGGACATGTAAGCAGTAAGGAATACCTGTTTCCCCTATTATTATGAAGTCAGTCAACCTTGGAAAGACATTGATACCATCTGAAAGCAATACATACATGGCGCACCTCTATCAGTCATTTAATAACAGCATAAACAATCTTGTTGAAATTATGCACATCTGTTTATCTGTCAGTGAGATCTTCAATCAGAAATGGTAAACCATGCTAAAAAATGAATGTACAAACTATATGTTAACTCATTACCACACAATCCCAACTTTTCACAACCTTATCCCCTTACCCCATAAGGCATTTCTATGGTATCTCTAATTGACCCTAAATAACAGCCAAGATGAAGCAGTTTCTTATGTGTATATGACAACTTTTGATAGCGTAGAAAACATTGTGACAAAAGGTGAAATTGCTCGTCACGAGCAATTTCACCTTTTGCCACAATGTTTTTCAAAGGCTCCTACAAGCAATGCGTAGAAATGAGTATCTGTAGAGTAAAGGGTTAAGGAAGAAGCCTTTTGAAAACTTTATGGGAAAAGGAGAAAATGCTGGTAACCAGCATTTTCTCCTTTTCCCACAATGTTTTCTACCCTCCTAAGACTAAATTTTAATATTTCAGTCCCATTTGTTTTGTTGTTTGCAAATGCTTTCAATTTGGACCAGTCTGAAATTTTCTTGTGTGGTAAAGGGTTAACTGAAACATACTTAGAAAGATTTCAACAGAAAATTGAGACTTAAATTTTCTTTTTAACCCTTTCCCAAATGACAAACTTTTGGACTAGACCAAATTGAAAGCATTTGCAGAAGACAATTCCACTCTTGCTGAAAAGATGATTTCTGTCTTTGATAGGGTAAAAACATCGTGACAAAGGAGAAAATGCTGGTTACCACCATTTTCTCCTTTTCCCACAATGTTTTCAAAAGGCTACTATTCCAGACCTGTAAAAACCAGGGACTGTTTGGGAAAGGGTTTAAGAGGAGCTTTACAGTTTTCAGAATGGTAAACCAGTCTATTTCTGGGTATGTACCAGTCTGATGCATATCAATCCACCAGACGCAGCGGAGGGATTTGATGGCTCCCATCACCCAAGGTATGCTGAATGCTATGCATTGGTCAGTTTAGAGAGAGGAATGAATCTTGTCGCAATGTCTACCATCAATTCTTGGAAAGAAAATGGCCGGGCCAGAGATCCAACTAGCAACATCCTATTTTCCTCTCCTGTATGCTATGGACATAGCCATTCTGTTCTGTTGGTTGAAAATTCCTCCGTTGATTTTGCGGAGCACCCCAAAGATCTTGGGTAAAAGGTAGAAATATTCAATATCAGCAGCACACTATATTTACACAATATGCCTAGTAACACAGGCAACTTTTAACTCCATATTCAGTAATGCACAATCATTGCGGCTCTGTTCTTATTTTGACAACCATGAGGAAGAAAGCTATTGAAAATGTGTTTTGGATCTGAACAAGTTTAAAATTCTGTATTAAGTTAACCCATTACTACACAATCCCTTCTTTTGACAACCCTGAGAAACAAGAGGGCCATGATGGCCCTGAAATTGCTCACCTGAGTCAATTGACCAAACATGAACCATCTAGTTTCCAAGTGACCTAGTTTTTTTTCAGACATTACCCATCATCAAACACTTTTGAGATATCAATAAGACAAACATTCTGACCAAGTTTCATGAGTATTGGACAGCATACAAAAGGTCTTTCTATGATTTCATCAAGTGACCTAGTTTTGAACCGGGCAATTACCCATTATCAAACTCTTTTGAGACATCACCAAAACAAACATTCTGACCAAATCTGAAAAGTATCAGGCAGAAAATGTAGCCTCTGGAGTGTACACAAGGTTTTTCTAATATTTGACCCATTGACCTAGCTTTTGACTCCACATGACCCATTTTCAAACTCATTCAAGGTATCACCAGGACAAATATTATGAACAAGTTTTAGGAGTATCAGACTGAAAATGTGTCCTCCAGAGCATACAAAAGGAGTTTATAACATTTGACCGATTGAACCAGATTTTGGACGAGTTTGAAAATGGGTTATGTGGAGTCAAAACCTAGGTCACAGGGTCAAATGATAGAAAAACCTTTTGTAGGCTCTAGAGGCCACATTTTCAGTCCAAAACTCTTGTAAGTTGGTCAGAATGTTTGCCTTGATACATTAGACGAGATTGAAAATGGGTCATTGGGGGTTAAAAACTAGGTCACCAGGTCAAATCTTAGAAAAACCTATTATATTGAAAATGGGTCATTGGGGGTTAAAAACTAGGTCACCAGGTCAAATCTTCGAAAAACCTTGTATATGCTCTGGATGCCACATTTTCAATCCAACACTCTTGAAAATTAGAATGTTTGCCTTTATAATATCTTGGATGAGTTTGAAAATGGGTCATGTTGGGTCAAAATCTGGGTCAATAGGCAAACATCCTGACCAATTTTCATGAGTATCCAACTGAAAATGTGGCCTTTAGAGCTTACACAAGGTTTTTCTAAGATTTGACCTAGTGACCTAGGTTTTTACCTGGCATGACCCATTTTCAAGCTCGTCATAGATTTCATCAGGACAAACATCCTGACCAACTTCCATGAGTAATGGACAGAAAATGTGACCTCTAGAGCGTACACAAGGTTTTTCTAAGATTTGACATAGTGACCTAGTTTTTGACCTGACATGAATCATTTTCGGACTTGTCCGAGATATCATCAAGACAAACATTCTGATCACCTTTCAAGAGTTTTGGACTGAAAATGTGGCCTCTAGGGCGTACACAAAGTTTTTCTGAGATTTGACCTAGTGACCTAGTTTTTGACCTGACATGAATCATTTTCGGACCTTCTAAGATATCATCAAGACAAACATTCTGATCAACTTTCAAGAGTTTTGGACTGAAAATGTGGCCTCTAGAGCGTACACAAGGTTTTTCTAAGATTTGACATAGTTTTTGACCCGACATGACCCATTTTCAAACTCATCCAAGATATCATCCAGGCAAACATCCTGACCAACTTTCATGAGTATCGGACTGAAAATGTGGCCTCTAGAGCATACACAAGGTTTTTCCAAAATTTGACCTAGTAACCTAGTTTTTGACCTGACATGACCCATTTTCAGACTTGTCCGAGATACCATCAAGACAAACATTTTGAAGAACTTCCAAGAATTTTGGACCGAAAATGTGGCCTCTAGAGCTATACAAGGTTTTTCTAAGATTTTACCTAGTGACCTAGTTTTTGACCGACATGACCCATTTCCAAACTCGTCCGAGATATCATCCAGGCAAACATCCTGACCAACTTTCATGAGTATCCGACTGAAAATGTGGCCTCTAGAGCTTACACAAGATTTTTCTAAAATTTGACCTAGTTTTTGACCCAACATGACCCATTTTCGAACTCGTATGAGATATCATCCAGACAAACATCCTGACCAACTTTCATGAGTATCCAACCGAAAATGTGGCCTCTAGAGTGTACACAAGGTTTTTCGAAGATTTGACCTAGTTTTTGGCCCCGCATGACCCATTTTCAAACTCGTACAAGATTTCATCGAGGCAAACATCCTGACCAACTTTCATGAGTATCGGACCGAAAATGTGGCCTTTAGAGCGTACACTAGGTAAAAAGTTGACATAGTTTTTGACCCGACATGACCCATTTTCAATCTCGTCCAAGATATCATCCAGGCAAACAACCTGACCAACTTTCATGAGTATCAGACTGAAAATGTGGCCTCTAGAGCATACACAAGGTTTTTCCAAAATTTGACCTAGTGGTCTAGTTTTTGACCCGACATGACCCATTTTAAAACTTGTCCGAGATACCATCAAGACAAACATTCTGAAGAACTTCCAATAGTTTTGGACCGAAAATGTGGCCTCTAGAGCTATACAAGGTTTTTCTAAGATTTGACCTAGCGACCTAGTTTTTGACCCAACATGACCCATTTCCAAACTCGTCCGAGATATCATCCAGGAAAACATCCTGACCAACTTTCATGAGTATCTGACTGAAAATGTGGCCTCTAGAGCTTACACAAGGTTTTTCTAAAATTTGACCTAGTGACCTAGTTTTTGACCCGACATGACCCATTTTGGAACTCGTCCAAGATATCATCCAGACAAACATCCTGACCACTTTTCATGAACTGAAAATGTGGCCTCTAGAGTGTACACAAGGTTTTTCTAAGATTTGACCTAGTTTTTGACCCCGCATGACCCATTTTCGAACTTGTACGAGATATCATCCAGACAAACATCCTGACCAACTTTCATGAGTATCCCACTGAAAATGTGACCTCTAGAGTGTACACAAGGTTTTTCGAAGATTTGACCTAGTTTTTGACCCCGCATGACCCATTTTCAAACTCGTACAAGATTTCATTGAGGTAAACATCCTGACCAACTTTCATGAGTATCAGACCGAAAATGTGGCCTTTAGAGTGTACACAAGGTAAAAAGTTGACGACAGACACAGCACGATCACAATAGCTCCCCATGAGCACTTCGTGCTCAGATGAGCTAAAAAGCCTTCAGAAAACATATAGGGAAAAGGAGAAATACTGGTAACCAGCATTTTCTCCTTTTCCCACAATGCTTTCTACCCATCTCAAAACAAATTTCAAATTTTCATTCTTTTTTATTTTTTTGTCTGCAAATGCTTTTGATTTAGACAAGCCTAAAATATTGTCATTTGGTAATGAGTTAAATGGAAAAATAATGAAATATCTGAAACGCTTTGCTTGCAATCCAGACTTTCAAGGACCCTGAGAAAGAAGCCTTCCAAAAACTTTGTAGGAAAAGGAAAAAATGCTGGTAACCAGCATTTTCTCTTTTTCCCAAAATGTTTTCTTCCCTTCCAAAGACAAATTTCAATTCAGTCACATTTGATTTGTCATCTGCAAATGCTTTCAATTTGGACTTGTCAAATTTTCTCGAGTAGTATAGAGTTGAAAGGTACAGGCCATAATTCGAATTGAAAACATCGTGATAAAACAATCTGAAATTTCAACAAAGTTTATTTATACTTCTGGCAATGTAGTACAATTCAACAATAAATGTATGCAAAAAAGAAATAATCTATCTAATTTTTGCCAAGTAATTCATAAGCGGTATCCTAAATTTATAAATATATATAGAACTCTAGAAGTTACATGCAAACATAGATCTATTGAATAACAATCATTACTCAGGCAATGTGCTGTTGAAATTAAATTCTGTTAACTCATAACCAAAACAACAAAGTTTTAGGTCTGTCCAATTTGAAAGCATTTGCAGACGACAAAAAGTGACTGAAAATTTAAAATTTGCTATGAAAAGGGTAGAAAACATTGTGGGAAAAGGAGAAAATGCTGGTTACCACCGTTTTCTCCATTTCCCACAGTGTTTTCAAAAGCTTTCTCTCTCAGAATTAAGAGTTAAGTGTGGTATAGGGATACACTGATTTAACCCATTACCACACAATCCCTACTTTTGACGCCCCTGAGAAAGACACCTTTTGAAAACACTGTGGGAAAAGGAGAAAATGCTGGTTACCAGCATTTTCTCCTTTTCCCACAGTGTTTTCTACCCTTCCCAGAACAAATTTCAATTTTTCAGTCACCTTTATTCTGTCGTCTGCAAATGCTTTCAATTTGGACCAGTCTAAAATTTTCTCGTGTGGTAAAGAGTTAAGAAGATGCCTTTTGAAAACTTTGTTTGAAGAGCAGAATTTGCTGGTAATCAGCATTTTCTCCTGTTCCAACACTGTTTTCATCTTATTCAAACACCAATTCAGCTAGATTTAATTTATAAACAGATCATGCTACAAATGAAAACATTGTTTGGAAAGGAGGAAATGCTAGTTACCAGCATTTCCTCCATTTCAATCACACGTTTTCAACTCTTTCAAAAACAATTTAAGCTGGATTTAATTTAACCTAATGAACATGCTAAAAATGAAAACATTGTTGGAAAAGGAGAAAATGCTGGTGACAAGCATTTTCTCCTTTTCCAACCATGTTTTTAATCTTTTTCAATCACAGAGTCGACAATTTGAAATACATCTAATTTGTCGTCTGTAATTACTGCAATGGCTTTGGAAATCTTAACTTTTTTGAGTATACAGTTAACTTTTTTTCTACTGAATAAATGGAATTATCTCAACCCTTTACTCCATAGATACTCATTTCTACGCACTGCTTGTAGGAGCCTTTGGAAAACATTGTGGCAAAAGTGAAATTGCTTGTGACGAGCAATTTCACTTTTTGTCACAGTGTTTTCTATGCTTTCAAAAGGTCTCACATACACATAAGAAATGGCTTCATCCTTGCTGTTATTTAGGGTTAATTACAGATACCATAGAAATGCCTTATTGGGTAAGGGGTTAAAGACTAGAAATAAAGTTCTGTTACAAGATCACTAGACAGTTTGTTCATACTCTAGAATAAACCATTGGACAGTGAAGATGAAGATCAGATTGCATGTTCTGTGCAGTCTGATCTTGATCTACACTGTCCACAAAACCTTCTGCTACAGTATGGAAAGAGTCAGGTAATATTAAACCCTTTCCCAAACAATCTCTAGTTTTTACGACCCTGAGACAGAAGCCTTTTGGAAACAATGTGGGAAAAGGAGAAAATGCTGGTAACCAGCATTTTCTCCTTTTTCCACAATGTTTTCCACTCTGCTGGAAACAAATTCCAATTTTTGAGTTATGTTTATTTTGTCGGCTGCAAGTGCTCTCAATTTGGACCATTGGACCAATTCCAATTTTTGAGTTATGTTTATTTTGTCGTCTGCAAGTGCTCTCAATTTGGACCATTGGACCAGTCTAAAACTTTGTTGTTTGGTTAAGGGTTAAAGTACAGATACAGCTTTTATTTGAAAAGGCAAGAAAATGATTCATAAACATCCCCACACACATGAATATTCATGATAATGGTCAAATATAAGCACAATAACCCATTACCACACAAGAATTATTTAGACTGGTCCAAATTGTAAGCAGTTGCAGACGACAAAATAAAAGTGACTGAAAAATTGAAATTTGTTCTGTGAAGGGTAGAAAACACTGTGGGAAAAGGAGAAAATGCTGGTTACCAGCATTTTCTCCTTTTCCCACAGGGTTTTCAAAAGGCTTCTTTCTCAGGGGCGTCAAAAGTAGGGATTTTGTGGTAATGGGATAACTGACTGTTACTTTAACATGCACAACAGACATACAATAGAGCACCACATGCACTGTGTCAACTTTCCTCTGAAGTTGCCGAGTCAAACAAGAGCTTCACAAAGCAGCCCATATACGCCCAATGGGGCTTGTCAGTGAAATGGCTTAAAATGTAGAATGCCTGCTTATATCCAAATTTTAAAAGTTGCATGCTCAACTACAAATCATGGCGATTCATTGTGGAAAGTTTGAAGTTATTCCGATGGAAACTGTAGGAGGAGTTGTGTGCACAAGAAATTGCTAACTGACGGACAAACAGGACCATAACATAATAGGCATATAAATAGAGGATATTTGGGTTTTTTTTAGCTAATAACATTACAACTACAGTTTCAGTTTAAATCAAATCCCTGGTGTCTCTTTATCCTACACACCTAAAATCGATTTTTTTTCTATGTTTACACGGCTATCTAGATTCTACACACTGTAAAATTTTAAAAGCGCTGTTTACTCTCTGGCTGTAAACGTGCATCTTTAAAGTTTCAAACTTTAATATTGTCATTAATCTAGACAAACTAATTAACTCTTTTATCTATTAGAATAATGGCTAATTGCAAAAGCACTTATAGCTGTTCACAACAACATATATAATTCAATAATAAATAACTACAAGTTTTACCAGGCCAACGAGTAACTACATCATTGCTACCAGTCATGAGCAACCTGTTGCTTTTTCACTCTATTAGCAGATAATAAAATGTTCGAAATCCGACAGAAAATTAAATCTTAACCAAACAACAAACTTAAGACTTGCCCAAATTGAATGCATTTGCAGATGAAAGATTGAACTGGGCTGATATGATGAAATTTGTTTGTAAAAGGGTAGAAAACCTTGTGGGAAAAGAAAAAAATGCTGGTTACCAGCATTTTCTCCTTTTCCCACAAGGTTTTCAAAAGGCTATTTCCTCAGGGTCATTAAAACTCTGGATTAATCTGGAAAGAGTTAACCCTTTACTTTCAGTTAACTCTTTGCCACACAAATGACGACTTTTGACAACCCTGAGAAGGAAGCCTTTTGAATTCATAGTGGGAAAACGAGAAAATGCTGGTAACCAGCATTTTCTCCTTTTCCCAAAATGCTTTCTACCCTTCCTAAAACAAATTTTAATATTTGAGTTACGTTTCACTTGTCTTCTGCATATGCTTTTAATTTGGACTAGTCTAAAATTTCGTTGAAATTTCTTCCCTGAGGAAGAAGCCTTTTGAAAACATTGTGTGAAAATGAGAAAACGCTGGTAACCAGCATTTTCTCCTTTTCCCAAAATGTTTTCTACCCTTTCCAAAACAAATTTTAATTTTTGAGTCATGTTTTATTTGTCTTCTGCATATGCTTTGAAATTGGACCAGTCTAAAATTTTGTTGTTTGGTAAAGAGTTAAACTTATACAGTATATAATTCTGCTAAACTATAAGAAAGGTTGGTATCTTGTACATAACAGACCAACTTAATTATTGAAAACTTAAGGGCTGTGATAGTTTGATTATCTGGCATCACATTAAGCTATGAAATTATAAGATCAGGCTACACATTTTGTGTGGTCTGATCTTGATCTTGTCACAAAAGCACTTTAAAAAGGTCACAGAATGAAAAAATGGCAGCATATGAAAATCCAGAAACAACTAGAGCTATCACTAAATGTGATCATATCCCCCACCAGCTCCTTGTCACACTATCACTAAATGTGATCATATCCCCCACCAGCTCCTTGTCACACTATCACTAAACGTGATCATATCCCCCACCAGCTCCTTGTCACAGTATCACTAAATTTGATCATATCCCTAACCAGCTCCTTGTCACACTATCACTAAACGTGATCATATCCCTCACCAGCTCCTTGTCACAGTATCACTAAACGTGATCATAACCCTAACCAGCTCCTTGTCACACTATCACTAAACGTGATATCCCCACCAGCTCCATGTCACAAAACAGATCTTTGTCACAAAACTCAGAATGGTTTCGTACAAAAGTAAGAGTAGAAAAAGTTCCAGGGGAGATAATTCCACAAGTCGTAGCAGGATCGTGAAAATTGTACATGCATAACTTCATATATATATAGGAACACTGTGTGTAAATTTGAGTTCAGAACCTGAAAAACTGTCACAGTATTTGGCTGGACAAATTTGTGACTACGGACAGCTGGACAGACGGACAGCAATGGTGATTCTAGTATATCCCCCTCCATTTCATTGTGGGGGAGGTATAATAATTACAAACCAGGCTATATAATTCTGACGATATAAATCCATGACCGAGTAAAATCAGCACATCAAAAATAGGTGAAAATTGAGTAAGTGTATGTGGCTATGTTAACCTTTCAAACAGAAAAGGGTAAAAAAAAAAATATACAAACAAAATACAATTCAACAAGAAATATGAATACATACACATACAATTGCATTGGCACATGTTTTTCTTTTATACATATGAGCCATGCTCTGTGAAAAGGGGGTTAAATGCATCTGCAAAATCGTATCGACCAGGTCAGCCTGCGCAGTCCGCGCAGGCTGACCTGGTCGATACAATTTTGCATTTGATAAATTTTTTTGGATGTTCAAGAAACATACTACCTGAGGATTCAGTCAGTTGTTAGAGAAAAAAGGTTTAACTCTTTACCAAATGATAAAATTTTAGACTGGTCCAAATTGAGAGGAGTTGCAGATGACAAAACAAAGGTTACTGAAGACTTGAAATTTGTTTCCAGCAGGGTAGAAAATATTGTGGAAAAAGAAGAAAATGCTGGTTACCAGCATTTTCTCCTTTTTCCACAATGTTTTCATAAGGCATTTTTCTTCAGGGTCGTTGAAAGTCGGGATTGTGTCAGGATTGTGTGGTAAAGGGTTAATGGGCCAATTAAGAAATAATCTTCTTTCTATCATGGTTTATCATTTAATAAACCACAGATGTGAGTTATGAGGCACAAAAAATAATCCACAATGGCAATAGCCTGACTGGTTTATTCGTTGTGCCTCATAACTCACTACATTGTTTATTGAACGATAAACCACAACAGAGAGAAAATTATTTCTATTCTAACATGACCAATTCTTTATGAAAGGAAAACAAGTTCGTCCTTAGAGTAAAAACGCCAATGAAAACTATGTTCTATTGAATAACTAATGAACTTACTTCATGCAGAATGACGTCACCCTGCATGGAATGTCGAAGATTTTACCACGCTTTCCTTGCACTATGTTTTAAGAGCCGAATTTGTGTGTCATGTTAGAATAATTATTTGACGAGTTGCTTGATAGAGATACATTAGTTTAGTTTAACCCATTACCACACAATCCCTACTTTTGGCAATTCTGAGAAAGAGGCCTTCAGAAAATATTGTGGGAAAAAGGAGAAAATGCTGGTAACCAGCATTTTCTTCTTTTCTCACAATGTTTTCTATTCTTCCCAAAACAAATTTCAATTTTTCAATCACATTTATTTTGTTGTCTGCAAGTGCTTTGAAATTGGACCAGTCTATAATTTTGTCGTTTGGTAACGAGTTAAACACATTTATTATATACATCGATTGAGAAACAAATTCTTGCAACTTATACTAATCTCTCTTGATTCTGCTTCCTAGGAACTACAACAGCACCCGCTCTGACTGTGTGGGCCAAGGAACAATCCCACAGTTGATACCCGCTCCCCGGTATCGAACTACGATTGCATTAAACCCCCTTATACCAGAACATGTTCATTTTTCACGCTGTATAACACGTAACTTCATCTACATCTCAATACTGAAGCAGAGGTAAAGGAAGAGGGTTGGGGATGAGTGAATCCTAACAACTTGGATTCTTTACTAAAACCCATGTTGTAGGTAATCATCACTAATGTCTTTATTTTTAAGCACCTTTTGTCAAATTCATGTGCTGTTTTTAAACCCTTTCCCAAACAATCCCTGGTTATTACGACAATGAAAAAGAAGCCTTTTGAAAACATTGTGGGAAAAGGAGAAAATGCTGGTAACCAGCATTTTCTCCTTTTCCAACAACGTTTTTTTCCCAGCCGAAAACAATTTTTTATTTTTGACTTAAGTTTATTTTGTGATCTGCAAGTGCATTCGGTTTGGACCAGTCTAAAATTTTGTCGTTTGGGAAAGGGTTGAGCCACATCTATTGGATAGAAGTGGTTGTAGCCATCCTCCTCTATCCTTACAATAATCATCATTTATTTTCATCAGTCATATTACTTTGTCTTACCCTGCTGACTAAAAGTTCAAAACCCATTTTCTCTATTTGAAGACACTAATGTCTTGAGTGGAAATTCTTTGGAGTGTCCACAACACAGGTTTTAGTGAAAATCTAAATGATCTCTTTAAACCTCAAAAAAACTCCCTCATAACCCTTCACCACACAATCCTGACTTTTAAACAACACTAGAAAGACAGCTATAGAAAACATTGTGAGAAACGGAAAAAATGCTGGTTACCAGCATTTTCTCCTTATCTCACAATGTTTCTATCCATACAGCCCTTGCATTTGAGGCCCCTTTTTTATATGAAAATGCTTTGAATTTTGACAAGTCTTAAAATTTTGTCGTGTGATTAAGAGTTTTACCTCTGCTAAAAATAATATTGCTGACTAACCCCACAACACTACATTGATCAAAAACAGATGATTATATATTTACAAGCGATAACTTGACATTTTGCTACCAGCTATATATAAACTTAACTTCTTTCAAGATTTAAACAGGAAAAAAAAGTCTGTAGCAACTAAATATAAAATTCTGGTCATAAGTTAATATCAGAATCCACATTCACCGATCACTCTTAAAAATATTCACTCTTAAAATATTCTAAGTTATATTCAGAAGAATTTTCTGAATTTGAAAGAACTACAACTTTTCATTGGCCAAACCATTTGGTTTAATTTTCAGCCTATCAGAAGTTATGTTACTTATGTACTTTCAAATTTAGAGAATTTTTAAGAATTTGACAAGGAATATTCATATAAATACTTGGTGAATACCGACCCACAAAATCAACAGTAGTTGAAACAGTATCAGATTGTATGTTTTGTGCAATCTGGTCTTGATCTATGCCTTTGATTAAAAATTTTAACACTTCACCAAAGAATTCCATTTTGGCAACCCAAAGAAACAAGGTTTTCCGAAATACTATTGGAAAAGGGTAAAGAGCATTTCCTCCTTTTCCCATGATGTTTTCTACTCAATTTAAGGCAAGTTTCATCAATTAAGCCATGCTTGATTTGACGTCCAGCAAAACAGGATATTCTTGGAACTATGAAAAGTGTCAACCCTGGTCAGACTGCGCGAATTGCACAGGCTGACCAGGGTTGACACTTTTGGCTTTAATAAGATTTTCTGTATAAAAAGTGGTCACTGTACCTTGTTATACAGTCAGTTTTGAATTATCAACTTAAACTGACCTGCACTACCACTGATCTGTTTTCATCCAATTGATGTACAGAATTCCTAGAAAGTCCATTTTTGCATGATGTTCATATAAGCTTTGAGATTGGAGAGTTAAACAACAATGAAAGAAAATGGCTACCAACCCGCAAACTTGAAGACTTAAAGGTTTGAAAACATTTGCACAGAACAAAGAAATTTTGGCTCTGATGAAACAATTTATGGTACGACATAATGACAGACTGGAAAACAATCTGGGAAAAAGGAGAAAATGCTGGTTACCAGCATTTTCTCTTTTCCCCTCATTGTTTTTTAAAAAAGCCTCCATCTTCAACCCTTTCCCAAACAATCCCTGGTTTTTACGGGTCTGGAATAGTAGCCTTTTGAAAACATTGTGGGTAAAGGAGAAAATGTTGGTAACCAGCATTTTCTCCTTTTCCCACAATGTTTTCTACCCTATCATTGACAGAAATTATCTTTTCAGCAAGAGTTGAATTGTCGTCTGCAAATGCTTTCAATTTGGTCTAGCCCAAAAGTTTGTCGTTTGGGAAAGGGTTAAAGTTTTCAAACTCCGAATTTTTTGATAAAGTGCCGAATGTTATGTACGAGATTGCAAGCCCCTTCTTTACATGAATAAGCGTAATTTACATGAAGTGATAAATGAACTGTCCCATTTATATATTCTGTATTACATTAAAGAGGCAAAGCCAAACCAATGCCTGCGATGAAATTTCTTATCACAAATACCTTTCTTACATGCAAACTCTAAGTCATAGCCTGTTTGACTACAGGTTGACTATTTCAAAACAATTGTACTTCAACTGTCATCTCAAAAGCAAACACTTACTTTAACTCACTACCACCAGAAGGAAAAAATGCTGCATACGATTTTGAACTCTTTACCAAACCGGTTTTCATGACCCTGAGAAAGAAGCCACCTCAAAACATTGTGGGAAAAGGATAAAATGCTGGTAACCAGTATTTTCTCCTTTTCCAACAGTGTTTTCTACCTTTACCAAAATAAACTTAATTATTGAGTCACCTTAAATTTGTCATCTGGTAATGCTTTCAATTTGGAACAGTCCAAATTTTGTCATCTGGTAAGAAGTTAAAACCAAGGGGGACATTGGCCCTAAATCATTCACCTGAGTAAAGCCATCTAGAGTTCATATAAGCTGACGAGATCCTGATTTCAAAGATGTAAAACGCATGGGTGTTAGTGACTTTTACACCAACTTGATCTATTTTTGAATTTGTCATAGATATTATTTAGAAAAAACATTCTGATAAAACTTAACAAGTATCAGACTAGAAATGTGGCCTCTCTACTGCAGAAAAAGTTTTTCATAGGTTTGGCTGGACTTTTTGACCTTTTGTGACCCAATTTCAAACTCTTCTGAGATATCAACAAGACAAACACTCTTTGTTTCATGAGTATCTGGCTGAAGATGTAGCCTCCAGAGTGAACACATGGTTTTTCCAAAATTTGGCCCAGTGACCTTTTCTTTGACCTGACATGACCTTAATTCAAATTTACATCTTCAAAATCAGGATCTCTTCAGCTTTATGATTCTGATAAAGTTTCAGGGTACAAAACTGAAAATGTGGCCTCTAGAACGTGGACAAGGTTTTTCTGACATTTGGCCTAGTTACCAACTTTCTGACCTGACATGACCCAGTTTTAAACTTGTGTGAGAATTTATCAACAAAAACATTGCAACCAAGTTTCATGAAAACATACCCTCTGGAGTGCACACAAGGTAAATATTGATAAAATCGCCACAGACAATGTATGCCAGACACAGCATGATCACAAAAAATCACCTTGAGCACTTCATGTTCAGGTGAGCTAACAAAAGAAGAAGCCAAACGGCCAAATGAAGTAGACCAATTCCTTTGAAAGTGTTGTGAAAAAAGGAGAATTCATGAGCAATTTCTTCCTGTACTACTACACTTTCAATGGGGGTCTAATGTGTGATAAAAGATAATTTTAACTCATTACCAAACGACAATATTTTAGACTGGTCCAAATTAAACACAGCAGACGACAAAATATAAAAATGACTGAAAATTTGAAATTTGTTTTGTAAAAAGTAGAAAACATAGTGGGAAAAGGAGAAAATGCTGGTTACCAGCATTTTCTCCTTTTCCCACAATGTTTTCTAAAGGCTTCTTTCTCAGGGGCGTCAAAAGTAGGGATTGTGTGGTAATGGGTTTATGAGATAATTCCACGGGTTGAATTATTTTCTTACAATAAAGATAGTCAGAAAAATAGGATTGCAATTAAACCTTAGGCTTATACATAAATGAAATGAAAATTTCAACCAAATAGTAAAAATCTAAATATTTAGATTTCAAAGTTGATTTACCAGTAAAAAAATACCAAATAAGACAGTGTAGATCTAAGATCAGACTGCACATTTTGTGCAGTATGATCTTAGATCTACACTGTCCTCAAAAAGCGATCCAAGTTACACCTAGAAAAGCCTAAGGGTTAATTTACAAAGATTTATATCAGCCTACATATAACAAATATTAATGCTTCTTTTTCTTTTTCCGATTTCGCTTTCCCTGGTTTCCGGCAGGCTGAGTGGCACCGGCCGCTCCCCAGGGCTGATTGTTGGTCTGCGAGTTCTGTTGCCATGTTTGAGAAGTGCCGCTACCCTCCTGGTTCATTGCCTGATGAAACAGGTGGCTTATAAAGTCTTCTAGATCTCCCTCAGTTCTGAAAGTTTACAAGATAAAAGAGATGTATCAAGGTAGTACGCTCCTAATGGAAAACAGCCATTTTTCCACTATAATATTACCCTACAAAATTAGCTATGGTTTAAATGAGTATTATCGTACTATTTTTACCAAGCAATTTTTTTTCTTTTTTTCCGTCTTAGAATTATCATTTATAAATCCAAGACGACTATATTCTCATTACAAAGGGAGATAATAATTACCTCCCTTTTCTGAAAACTAAGAACAATATCAACAAATAATTCAAAGAAAGACATCAATGGCATTTCCGGTTGGTTATAAATGTGCAAAAATATATCAGTATAAATCCCTATTTATCAACCAATAAGAAATTTTATTTCATGTTGCACTAGAAGCGTTAGGATGGTAATACCTAAATAAACATGATTGTTTCATCGGTGTTTTATGATAATAGTACGAAACATTCTGGCAAAAGAGGCTTTCCAATTGACAAACACTTCAATATTTGAATAGTGCTTACAAAATGACAAATATTTCAAGATATGAATACTGCTTGCAAAATGCCAAACACTTCACCATCTGAATACTGCTTGCAAAATGACAAACACTTCAACATCTGAATACTGCTTGCAAAATGACAAACACTTCAGCATCTGAATGATGCTTGCAAAATGACAAACACTTCACCATCTGAATACTGCTTGCAAAATGACAAACACTTCACCATCTGAATGATGCTTGAAAAATGATGAACTCTCAACTATCTGAATACTGCTTTCCAAATGACAAACACTTCAATATCTGAATACTGCTTGCAAAATGACAAACACTTCACCATCTGAATGCTGCTTTCAAAATGACAAACACTTCACCATCTGAACACTTCAAGATATGAATACTGCTTGCAAAATGACAAACACTTCAAGATATGAATAATGCTTGCAAAATGGCAAACACTTCACCATCTGAATACTGCTTGCAAAATGACAAACACTTCACTTTCTGAATGATGCTTGAAAAATGATGAACTCTTAACGATCTGAATACTGCTTTCCAAATGACAAACACTTCAATATCTGAATAGTGCTTGCAAAATGACAAACACTTCAAGATCTGAATACTGCTTGCAAAATGACCAACTGCCCAGCATCTGAATACTGCTTGCAAAATGACAAACACTTCACCATCTGATTATTATCACAAACTGTTCACATTTCACCATCTGAAAATTTTTCCAAACTATCCACAAACTTACCCAGCTGCAGATCCAGCCCCTCCTGCACCACTTCCGCCATTAGATCTATGGTGATGTCCGCCGCGATTACCTTCTGTAGCAATACGGTAGAATACATGATGAGCATTAGCTTGTAGGTGCTTGAAAAATTCCCTCTGAAAGAAAGTAGCATCAAACTCACAATCTAAGATTTTACTGGTATATATGAGTGGTTATTCTTAATCCCTGAACATAGAAATATGAACTTAGATTCCTTTATAGTTGACTGGTTTTGAATGCATCATGGCACAAGTGATTATAAAAAAGTTTTTCCATCTTGACAACACAGTCGCAGACAATAATAAGCTAGGACAATTTCTTTGAAAACAGAGGACCCAAAAAGGAACAACTGCATGTATAAAGCAGAAGCCTCTTTTTCAAACCTTTCCAAAACTACTCTTCTTCGTGTAATATGTAACTGTATAAAGTAGTTCTAGCATTTAACTCTTACCAAACAATCCATGGTATTTATGATCCGGAGGAAAACACATACTGAAAACATTGTGGAAAAAGGAGCAAATGCTGTTAACCAGCATTTTTTTTCTTTTCCCACATTGTTTTCTACTCTTCCAGTTTCAGTGTTTGAGTCAAGTTTGTTTTGTCATCTAAAATTTTGTCGTATGGTAAAGTTTACTGTGTATGATGGGGTAATTTTTTTTCCACTCAGTCCCTAATTTTACTGACCCGAAAGACGAAGGCTTTTAAAAACATTGTATGAACACCAGCATTTTCTCCTTTACCCAACTGTTTTCTACCCTATAAAAGACAAAATTCATTTTTTTGAGTTACCTTTAACATGTCATATGCAAATGATTAAAATCTGGACAAGTATAAAATTTTGTTGTTTGGTAAAATTTCAAAGCATTGCAAACTACTTTATCAACTTCTGCAGCCATAGTGGATCAAGATCTGAATAAAGAGTTCGCACGCTTTAACCTCATAATTAAAACATTTTGTGTGACATTCTAGTCAAAATGTTATAAAGAATACATACCTTACAAGACACCCATTCTGTTATATCGAATACTTTTCCTTCCATACATGCATAGTAATGCCACAGAAATCCCAGCATAGAAGTTTCTGCCCATACATCACCCTGTGATAAAAATAAAAGACAGGATAAAATATCATTTGGCCTGTAATACGCGAAAAGGGGCATTCGGACATTTGCGTAAACTGTCGTCTCGGATCAGCCTGTGCAGTCCGCGCAGGCTAATCCGAGACGGCACTTTACGCCCACAATAGATTTTGTTCCTCAGTAGACTTCCACAAAACATAAAAAATCATAAAAACGGAAAGTACAGTCTCGGATCAGCCTGTGCGGACTGCAAAGGCTGATCCAAGACGACACATTACGCACATATCCGAATGTCCCTTTTCGCGTGTTGCATGCCATTTATGAATCAAATCATCAATTATACAATAACTCAGATTTGTTCTTGCATGCAACTTTCCTAAAATTAATAAATAATATGTAAACTATTACTAATCAAATTCAAATTTTCATTCTTTTTTTTTTTAACCCCTTACCAAACAATCCCTTGTTTTAACAACCCTGACTTAGAAGTCTTTTGAAAACATTGTGGGAGCAGGAGAAAATGCTGGTCACTGGCATTTTCTCTTTTTCTCAACATGTTTTCTACCCTGTGGGAAAAATTTCAATTTTTTAATTAGATTTATTTTGTTGTCTGCAAGTGCTTTCAGTTTTGACCAGTCTTAAATTTTGTTGTTTGGTAAAGAGTTAACACACCATTATGGTGGTGTAATTGTGAAGGAGAATGTCTGCCTTGTAACCATAAGGTCCCGAGTTTGAAATCTAGGAGTGTGTAAACTTTGGACTATTCATTGACCCAAATATTAGGCATGTGTACTGGTGTAGTTTCGAGGAAGCAAAAGCCACAGAGATTAATAAGTTGCAATAGCTTGTTTCTCAATAATGTAAAATAAACATGGTCAACTCTTTACCAAATGACATTTTAGACTGGTCCAAATTGGAAGCATTTTCAGACAACAAAATGAATGTGACTAAAAAATTGAAATTTGTTCTAGGAAGGGAAGAAAACTTTGTGGGAACGGAGAAAATGCTGGTTTCCAGCATTTTCTCCTTTTCCCACAATGTTTTCAAAAGGCTTCTGTCACATGGGTGTTAATAGTAAGGATTGTGTGATAAAGGGTTAACTAAACCACACAATCCCAAGCTTTGATGACCCTGAAAGAGAAGGCTTTTGAAAACATTGTAGGAAACTTTTTCCCACAATCCTTTCTACATTATCAAAGACAGAAATCAGCCTTTTAGCTTCATTTTATTTTTTGTATGGATATGTTTTGAATTTGGATGTATTTGTAACATTCTTTTCATTTGATAAAATGCTACAAAAAAGTTCTTTATTTAATGTAGTAGACCCCCTAATAGAAAACAGCTATTTCCACAATAATATTATCGTACAAAATTTGCTATGATTAAAAAAGAGTGTTATTGTACAGCTTTAATCAACCCACTTTTCCCTTTTTGTCTTTTCTAGAATTATCATTTATGAATCTAAAACCACTATATTTTCGTTACAAAGAGATAAAGTGATTACCTCCCTTTTCTGAAAACTAACAAAAGTATCTACAAATAATTTCAAGATAGGCATAAAGAAATTTCTGGTCCATTAAAAATGTGCAAAAGTACTATACCTGTATAAATCTGTATTTATCAACTATCAAGAAAACTTTATGCAATTCAGCACTAGGTCTACTATCTTAAAAAGTTGAAACATGTCTCACAGTCTTAACTTTACAACATACATTTTTTTGTTTCTAAAATATACTTCAGTTAATATTGTTCCATCTTTGGAAGCTATGTACATACCTCCTTAGCCGAATGCCTAATGCTACATCTATCACAAAAGCGGGCAGCGTACCAGGGTCTGTCAACAGGGATACGTCGATGTTTCCCGCCACAATTATCACATCTCATCATGTTACTGGCTTGTTGGATTTTTTCATGCAGTTTAGTTAGCAGATCATTGAATTCTCTCTGTTAATCATACACAAAATACAACATGAAGTCCATTCCACTAAAAACCTGTCTCAAATCTAGGTCAAACTAGTGCACTGTATATCAGTGCCATCAGTCGGCTCTAGTTGGTTTTAGAAATGGATTGATTTTTGGTGAAAAAATTTGATTAAAAAAAAAAAAAAGACTTTGTCAGAAATATTTTGAAGAATACATGCCCTGTTTGTATGGGTACCCCTTTTGACAATTATCAACTAATCCAAGTTTGAAGAAAACTTCTTCATGAATTATTTAATGTCAAACATATCACAAAATGTCAAAGTTTTACAAAATCTTAAGTCAAAAACGGGTCATAACTGTATCAAAAATATTTTGTTGGTTATCTGCCCCTAGTGCATGGGTTCCCCTTTTGATGGTTGAAAATTCCAAGTTTAAAAAGTTCAAGTTTGATTGAAGTAAATATCTTAACCTATTACCACACAATCCCGACTTTTGACGCCCCTGAGAAAGAAGCCTTGAGAAAACATTGTGGGCAAGGGAGAAAATGCTGGTAATCAGCATTTTCTCCTTTTCCCACAATGTTTTCTACCCTTCACAAGACAAATTTCAATTTTACAGTCACTTTTATTTTGTCGTCTGCAAATGCTTTCGATTTGGACAATCATAAAATTTTGTCGTTTGGTAATGAGTTAAGGAACAACAGAGGTATTATATAACGTCAAAATTTTCTGCAACCACAATGCGGGTGCCTAAACCAAGATCAGACTGCACAGAAGATGTAGTCTGATCTTGGATCTACACCATTCATTTGTTTAACCATGCCAATAAGATTGAAATCTTTCTGGCTGTCAGAGGATTGATTTTTGTAGCTGTCAGAACAGATCAGGTTTTTGCATTTGGCAATAAAAAAGTTAACTCTTTATCAAGGAGAAAATGCTGATGACCAGAATTTCTCGTTTTTCCACATTGTTTTCAAAAGCCTTAAGTCAGAACCATGTGATAAAGAGTTAACCTTTTAATAAATGACAAATAGTTTATCCATACTGTATAAAACATTTGCAGACAATAATTGTTGGGAAAAGAAACAATGCTGGTTTCTAGCATTTTCTTCTTTTCCCAAAATATTTCAAAAAACCTTATTTCCCTGGGTCAATAAAAGTCAAGATTGTGTAGTGAAGTGTTACAGATAAGTCATACCATGGCAGCTTCAGCTTCCGAGGCTTCTTGCAACTGACGGTCATAGGCTTGACGTTTTGTCTGCAAGGAAAAAAAAACCTAATTAATGATAAATAAAGACAGAGGTCCTAAATCCTTAATCCCTCTGATTATCAAAAAACAATTTTAGGTGTGCTTCTAAATATACATTAGATCTATGTAAACTTGTACTACATCATTGTTTAACCCATTACCACACAATCCCTACTTTTGACGCCCCTGAGAAAGAAGCCTTTTGAAAACACTGAGGGAAAAGGAGAAAATGCTGGCAATCAGCATTTTCTCCTTTTCCCACAATGTTTTCTACCCTTCAGAAAAAAAATTTCAAACTTTCAGTCACTTTTATTTTGTCGTCTCCAAATGCTTTAAATTTGCACAAGTATAAAATATTGTCATTTGGTAATGAGTTAACCAGAAGTTTAACGTAGTAGACCCTGAATAGAAAACAGCTATTTCCACAATAATGTTATCCTACAAAATTTGCTAAGATTAAAAAAGAGTGTTATTATATTGCTTTAACAAAGCCACTTTTCCCTTTGTGTTTTTTCTAGAATTATTATCTATAAATCTAAAACCACTATATTTTCATTACAAAGAGAGGTAGTAATTACCTCCCTTTTCTAGAAACTAACAAAAGTATCTAAAAATAATTTCAAGATAGGCATAAAGAAATTTCTGGTCCGTTAAAAATGTGCAAAAGTATTATATCTGTATAAATCCGTATTTGACAACTATCAAGAAAACTTTATGCAATGCAGCACTAGAGGTATCATGGGTCTCCTACCTTAAATCCATGTGACAAACAAAAGACAAAATTGATCTTTGAACTCTTTACCACACAGTCCCTGGTTTTTACGACCCTGAGATAAATGCCTTTTGAAAAGATTGTTGGAAAAGGAGAAAAAGCTGATCCCCTTTCCCACAATGTTTCATACTCTGCTGGAAACAAATTTCAAATTTTGAGTTATGAAAATTTTGTTGTCTGCAAGTGGCAAGTGCTGGTAATTGAATTTCACTGCAAATGAACCCAATTATTATTTACCATGGACATTAAATGACCCACATTGTCAATGCTTCATAAAACAACATCATTCATTCCAACCATAATTCCTACTGTATAGAATTTAAAAAAGAATTATTTAGTATTCTTAACACTTTTGAGTAATTGGTAAAACATTATGTAATGATAATAAAAAGAAAAGAACAAGTACTCACACTATCTCCTATCAGATCAAAGGCATGTCCAAGAATCTTAAAGGCTTCCTCAGCACCAGGTTGTTGGTTCTGCAAATAAATAGCTTTCTATATACAATGTATGAAAAACCTACAGAAAAAGCACAAAATACTACCTGCAGACTTTATCAAAAGCAATTTCTAATTCAGTATTTGGCTTTCATTTTGTATCTTGATAGCTGTTCCAACTTCATTTTCATGCATAAACTTTATTAAAGATATAACGTTTTACCACACAATTCTGAATTTGAGCAACAAGGCAGGAGGATTTTGAAAACAGTGTGGAATTGTGTGGTAAAACAGTTAAAACAAGAGGGCCATGATGGCCCTGTATCGCTCCACTGGCTTATAGATAAAAATTCTACATACTAAATATTACAATATTTGGCCAGTTGGTTACGAACTAGAGGACATACAAATATTTTTCTATAAAATCCTATGAGAAAATTATGATCACGGGACAAAGCCATTTTTGACCACAAAGAAATGATTACTAGAATTCTAGTGGAAGTCCCATACAAAATAATAAAGGTCTAGAATGTTAGGTTATAAAGAAGAAGATTCTCAAAGTTTCATCAATAAAAGGCCCTGTAAATCATGAGATGCCTGTATAAGGGCAAAACAAGGCTAAATTTAGTAGCCCTAGGTATTATGGTTAATAATGAATGTATGTTGTTTTATGGCGCATCGACAACTTTGGTCATTTAGCGCGCATATCTATGTTAAAAGATAATAAACGTGGAGTTGTTTAAACTGAATAAAGTTTGAATGACAATAAAAGAATTGAATTAAGAAAATTTAATGCATAAAGGGCATCATCGAGTTACAGGGCAATCCCTATATACTCAAATGTTTTAAATGATAAGAACTGAATTAAGAAGAATGCATAAAGGGCATTATCAAGTTACAGGGCAATCCCTATATACTCAAAAGTTTTAAATGATAAGATTTAAGAATGTGATAAAAAGGTTTAAACTCAATGCTGGTTTCATTAAAAGAAGTTTTTTAAATGAAAAAGAAATATGTGTCATTTATAATGTGCATAAAATATGATATTGAGTGGCTGGGCATTCCCTGCCTACTCAACAGTTTTAGATTAAAAGGCAAGACTGATAATATTGTTTTTCCTTGGAAATGAGGTTAAAACTGGTAAAGATTGGAGCCTCCAATGGGATCAAATACTCCCATTAAAGAGGTCCTGTCTCCAATGAGATAAGATGCCCCCAAGAGGGCTAATCCTCCCATTAAGGAGATGCAAACTGAATATTAATGAAGTAAAGAATGTTGTAAAAAGATGGGTAAGAAACTCCAGAGTAAATATCACAGTTTATTGTAAATGCCAATCTCCTTTATGAAAGCGATAATAGATTCAACGCTGACAGAATCAAAAAGATTTTTCAAACTATCGACGTTAAAATACTTTGAACGAACTGGCTGAAAGTCAATGCAATCTAGTAGGATATGTTTTACAGAAAAGGTTGCATTGCATGGTATACATTCAGGGGCATCATCTCTTGTCAAGAGCCAGGAATGTGTGATGTGTGAATGGCCAATTCGAAGTCGTGCAATTATCACTTCTTCTCGACGAACGGATCTGTAAACGGGATACCATTCACCAAGGGATGGTTTAACTGAATGCAGTTTATTGAAAATATCAGCATCCCACTGGGATTGCCAAGAAGATTGGATATGTGATAAAACGGTGGATTTAAAATCAGTGTGTGGAACTTTAAAATCTGAAATGGGAAGGTTAAGTGCAGATTTGGCAGACCTATCGGCATTTTCATTGCCTTTGATGCCTACATGACTTGGAAGCCAGCAGAACACCAATCTATTCTTAGAAGAAATTTGTGAGATCCTTTCAAGTAAACTGCAGATTAAAGGATTCTCAAGTCGTTGATTTGAAAGGGCCTGTAATGTTGACAAAGAGTCTGAAAAGATAATAAAACGGTTGGAATTAGAACTTTCAACTAGATTAAGGGCAAGATCTACTGCTTTAATTTCAGCAGAGAAGATAGAGGAGTTGTTTGGAAGGCGGCATTTTAAGCTCCTTTGTCCATAAACAGCGGCAGCTGCTACAGAATTGCCTTCTTTAGATCCATCTGTATAGATGGGTTTGAAGGAAAAATAATGCTCCTTTATCTCGTTGTATCTAGCATGAAATACAGTTCTATCCGTGACAGACTTTTTGTCAGATGCAAGGTCAAATCTGAATTCTGCACTGTTTAGTGTCCATGGAGGGATTTCAGAGATTTTATAGTCGGCAATAGACTCGGTGTCTATGCCAAGGTTATCTACAATGGGCTCCATGCGGATACCAAATGGAGGAATAACATTTGGTTTCCTTTCAAAAAGACGTTTATATTCAGGTTTAAAGACAACGTTGTGAGTTGGATTAAAACGATTCGACTTAAGTTTTAAAATATATTGAAGTGAGAGTTTTTCTCTCCTGTAAGAAAGGGAAGGTTCATTAGCCTCAACATAGAGACTATTGACGGGAGAAGTTCTGAAAGCTCCAAGTACAAGACGCAGACCTTCGTGGTGTATAGAATCGAGAATTTTCAGATAGGATTTACGGGCCGATCCGTATACAACAGATCCATAGTCTAACTTGGAGCGAACTAAAGACCGATAAAGCCGCAAGAGGACTTTACGGTCTGCTCCCCATTCAGAATGAGCCACAACCTTAAGAAGATTAAGAGCCTTCTTGCACTTCTTTTTAAGTGCAGTGATGTGAGGAAGGAAAGAAAGCTTTCTGTCAAAGATGACTCCAAGAAATTTAAACTCAGAAACGACTTCAATTTTAGTTTTGTCCAGATAAAGTTCAGGATCTGGATGAACACCTCGTAGATTACAGAGGTGCATGCACTTAGTTTTGGACTTTGAAAATTTGAAGCCATTTTCATCAGACCATGTTTGCAATTTGTTGAGACATTGCTGAAGTTGTCTCTCAATAATGTTCATATTTCGAGATCTGAAGCATATGACGAAGTCATCAACATAGAGGGAACAGTCTACACCAGGACAGATAGCTTTGACTATACTGTTTATTTTCACACTGAAAAGTGTAACAGAGAGAATACATCCTTGGGGTACACCCATCTCCTGTTCACGGGCTCCCGAGACAGTATTACCAACTCGGACGCGGAAAAGACGTTCATCCAAGAAGGCCGAAATAAAAAGAGGAAGACGGCCTCGAAGACCAAAGTCATGCAAGTCTTTCAGAATTCCGTATTTCCAAGTTGTATCGTAAGCGCTTTCAAGGTCGAAAAAGACAGATACTACATGCTGTCTATTAATAAATGCTTCTCTGACAAAGGTTTCAAAGCGGACAAGATGATCTATGGTGCCGCGCTGGCGACGAAATCCACTCTGTACATCAACGATGAGGTTGTTCTTCTCTAAAAACCAGACAAGCCTGTCGTTGATCATACGTTCTAGGGTCTTGCAGAGACAACTAGTAAGAGCTATTGGCCGATAGTTAGCCGGGTCACTAGCATCTTTGCCAGGTTTTGGGATAGGAATGACAAGTGCCTCCCGCCAGGATACAGGAAAAACACCTGACTGCCAGATATCATTAAAAATATGAAGTAAAACTGAGAGGGAAGTAAAAGGTAAGTGTTTTAAAAACTGGTAGTGAACTTTATCTGGGCCAGGAGAAGAATCATGAGCTTTATTCAGAGCAGATTTTAATTCTTTAAAAGTGAAGAGTTTATTATAATGCTCTGAATTCGAAGACTTGAAATTAAGCTTTTTCTTTTCTTCTCTAGCTTTATTCCTCTGAAACTTTTCTGAATAGTTTGCAGAGGAAGACTTTTTGCAAAAAGTGTTAGCAAGAGCATCAGCTATATCCTGGGGAGATTCTAACGAAGTATTGTTAACCTCAAGGTGAGTAACAGGGGTCTGGCCTTTGCCATTGATCTTTCTGATCATATCCCAGGTTTTTTTAGTAGTAGTTCTACTATTCAACTTAGAGACATATTGTCTCCAGGCCTTGCGCTTACTTTCTTTAATGGTACGACGGGCTTTTGCCCTGGAAATACGGAATAAGTTAAGATTGTCTTTGGTAGGCCTTAGATTAAATTTTCTAAGGGCCTGTTTTCTGTCTCTGACAGCCTGTTTACAATCATCATTGTACCAAGGCTTGTCAGGACGTTTTGGGTTTGTCGAGGTCTGAGGGACGGACTGTTCAGCTGCATCAATTAATAGGGAAGTGAAAAGTTTTGCAGGATCATCGCAATTTCCAAATTTATCATGTGTAATGGTCTGTTCACATAGGGTTTCAAATTTATTCCAATTGGCTTTGGAAAGCTTCCATTTCTGTGGTCGTACACTACTAGACGGTTGTGTAGATGAAAAGATAATGGGGAAGTGATCACTTCCACACAAATCCTCAGTCACTTTCCAAGTAAAATTGGGAAGTAAGACTGGGCTGCATAATGTTAAATCAATGGAAGAGTAAGATCCAGTTGCTGGATGCAAGTAGGTTTTGGATTTGTTATCATTCATGAAAGACAGAGAGTTGTTCGAAATGAAGTTCTCCAACTGGAGACCTCTCTGGTTGGTGTCATTGCAACCCCACATAACATTGTGACCATTAAAGTCCCCAGCTAGAATATAGGGGGATGGCAATTGGGAAATGAGATCATTCAGATTGGTCTCATTGATAGGTGTGCTTGGGGGGAGGTATACAGAACACAGTGTAACAGCACTGTGTAAAGATAACCTGACGGCAACAGCTTGCAAGTTTGTATTTAAAGAGATAACTTTGTGAGGAATGTTGTTGTTAACAACAATAGAAACACCACCTCTGGCTTTTTCGCCTTCGGTAAAGATCTTGTTGTAAATAGAATGATATTTTATAGTGATATCATCTTCCCGTTTAAGGAAGGTTTCTTGCAAACAAACAGCAACTGGTTTGTTATCACTGATTAAAAGTGAAAGTTCGTCAAAGTTTGACTTCAGACCTCGACAATTCCACTGGATTATGGTATCCATAGTGCATGAGGAAAGTATAAAGACTAGAGTAAAAAATGAGGCAGTAAACCAATGCATTTTAAAATAGACTGGTTAAGATTTAATTACAGATGTTTCGGCTTTGGATGATTGCCAAGCGTCAAAATCCTTGTTCCAAAGATCTTTGGAAGTGGACCAGATAGAGGCTTCTGAATCTGAAACCTCCCCTTCCAGATTTTCAGTATCTGCATCCATGTCCTCTAGCTCCGAAAATCTGTTGGAGGTAGGGACAGGATCATTTACTTTGACTGTGATTTCACAAGATCCTTGGTTATCTTTAGATTGTGGTTTAGATTTGGAAGAAGACCTTTTAGGAGGTCGGGGTGTATGATTGGGATTGTTATCCTTGGATGAGACGTTAGGTTTTGTTGTAGACTGTGAAGATGGAGGTTGCGGTTTCTTAGGAGGTGGTTGTGAAGAGATAGATGGCTTTGGAGTTTTCCGTGAAGAATTTTGTGAAGGTGTAGATGACTTTGAAGTTTTTTGAGACAAAACTATTTTGAGAGTTTGTGGGTTTTGAGGATGCCGAAGAGGTTGTGTTTGTTTTAGATACAGATGGAGAGTCAGGGATTAGTTTGGACAAGGTGGATGGAGGAAGAAGTTCTTTCAGTTCAGAAGCTACATCAGGAAATTTTTGAAGTAGAACTTTCGCAAGAATTTTACAAGTGCTGCAGTCGTCCTTTTCAGTTGACGAGCCAACAACACCTGCATAACTAGGACCAGAAGAGGTTTTCTTGCGTTGTTCAAATATTTTCCTTGCCTCTGGAAAGCTAACATTATTGTTGTATTTAATGGAAAGAATTTCTTTTTCTTCCTTCCATACAGGGCACTCTCTTGAAAAAGTAGAGTGTTGAGACTTACAATTAATACAAAGAGGAGGATTTGAACAAGTAGTGCTGTCATGGTCAGGTCCTTGATGAGCACATTTAGAACATGTTTCTTGGTTAGGACATTTACTGATGTGGTGGCCGTACCGCTGGCATTTAAAACATCGCAAGGGGTTTGGCACATACACATCTACTTTTACTACTTGAAAGCCTATCTTGATAGAGTTTGGAAGAACAGGTGAAGAAAATGTTAAAATGTATGTGTTTGTAAGTCTCTGCTCTCCATCTCTGCGTACAGAAATCCGCTGAACATCGGATACACCTTGTTGTTTTAGGTTGTCTTTAATTTCTTGCAAGGAGCTGCAGTATGTAAGTTCTTTACATCTTATTACTCCCTTACAAGAATTGAGTGTAGGATGTGGAAAAATTTTAACAGATATATCAAAGAATTTGGTGTTTTTCAAAAGATTCAGTGCTTGTTGATTGGTGAGACATTCAACAAGGAGAGTGTGATCTTTCAGTTTTTTAACAGATTTAGGAGTTCCAAGGATGCTAGATATTTGTTTTTCAATTATAAAAGGAGAGAGCTTTGTGACTGGTTTTGAAGGATCCTGGGATTGAATAACAATAAAACGTGGAGAGTGAAAAGAGGTAGAAATTGAAGGTTCTGTTTCAGAATCACTGTCTGAAAGAGGGCGCTTGCTTTCATTGAGCTTGGCCTTTTTTTGAGACGCCATGTTTGTGTGAAAAGTTTCACCACTCATGCTCCCCACCCGCCACGGAGTCCAACAAGGGGACATGGTCTGGGGAAAACCCATTCGCAGACCATGACAGGGATACATCAGTGGCATACTCGGTATGAAAGGGCTAGACTGGACAGATGCATTCCCGCAGAAAGTCCTACCAAGCTTAGACCATCATTGAGAGGTTACAAATGTCAGTCAAATACCAAAAAACTTTCACCCGATTGACCCATGAGCCACCGCCTTCTAGGACTGAACAAGAAATATAATACATGAAAAAAATGTGATATAATTATGTGGAGAAGATGGTAAATTTAATTGAGAAACGGATGTAAAAGAAAGAGTATATCAGATGTCCTAGGGCAAGGCATGACCAGCCGATTGATCAGGTCGGGCCTTCCTGACCTCCCGTTTAGCATTATGGTTAATAAGTTTCAGCTTAACTCTTTGACAAATACAAATTTATAGACTGGTCCAAATTGAAAGCATTTGCAGACAACAAAAGAATTATGACTGAAAAATCAAAATCTCATTTGGAAAGGGTAGAAAACATTGTGGGAAATGGAGAAAATGCTGGTCCAACCAGCATTTTCTCCTTTTCCCACAATGTTTTCAAAGGGCTTCTCCCTCAGAGGCCTCCAAAGTCGTCATTGTATGGTAAAGGGTTAAATCCAATGCTCCACACCTCCGTATATAACACCCTGCCTGTATGAATTCATGAGAATGTGATAAAACCTTATATAAAAACATCATTCAAACAAATTACTAGAAAGCATACAAACATATTATATATTTCTATGTTACTCAAGTTTGAGAACATGAATGCCAAAACATGTATCAAACATCCAGATAGAGGGAATGATGCTGATTTCAAAATTGAAACTACTCATTATTCTCAAGTAAACCCCTTGTTGTGGGTACTCATTAGAATCGTCTCATCGAGACGATTCTAATGAGTACCCACAACATAGGGTTTTGAAGAGAAATAACAGATTTAGAACACCATCACTCCCTCTTATCTGGAGCTCTGATGCATTGAAAGTTCACTTGTATGAAAGATCACGGCATAAAACAATACACTTACTTTATCTGGATGGACTAGTACAGCTTGTTTCCTATAATATTTCTTAATGTCTTCATCTGTGGCAGTCATTTTTAATCCTAGAATACTGAAAAGCGGAAGAAATAGTATAAAATATCTATTTGGGGTCATTCTGCAAGCAAGTAACAGAAAAATCTAAGGTGTTTATCTAGGTAGATCTGGGTCCATTTTGAAAAACATTCATAAGACCAGTCATACCCTTTTCCTAAGAACTTTCTATATTTGAAAGTAACACAACTTCTGATTGGATAAACCATTGCAGTTGCCTTCTAAGTCTAGAATAAGAATATTCCTAGAACTGGTTGGTGAATGGTTTATATAAAGCACTAGAGAATTTTTAACTCTTTACAAGAAGACAAATTTTTGGTCTTGTCCAAATTGAGAGCATTTGCAGATGACAATTTCAATGTGGCTCAAATGGTACAATTGTTTATCAATAGGGTAGAAAACGTTGTGGGAAAAGGAGAAAATGCTGGTAACCAGCATTTTCTCCTTTTCCCACAATGTTTTCAAAAGGCTTCTTTCTCAGGGTCGTCAAAAGTCGGGATTTTGTAGTAAAGAATTAACCCTTTCCCAAACGACGAAATTATAGACTGTTTCAAATTGAAAGCACTTGCAGACAACAAAGTAAACTCAACTCAAAATTTCAAAGTTGTTTCCAGCAGGCTAGAATACATTGTGAGAAAAGGAGAAAATGCTAGTTACAAGCATTTTCTCCTTTTCCCATAATGTTTTCAAAAGGCTTCCATCTCAGGGACGTTAAAATCAGGGACTGTTTGGTAAAGGTTTAAATCATAAAATGTTCAGCTTGAATACAGAGTACACTCTGATAAGAAACCCAGTATTCGAAATTTGATTTGGGCAAGGTAGAAAACCTGGTGGGAAAAGGAGAAAATGCAGGTAACCCGCATTTTCTCCTTTTCCGACAATGTTTTCAAAAGGCGTTTTTGTCAGGGTCTTTTAAAGTTAGGATTGTGTGGTAAAGAGTTAAAAAAGTTTTGAGAACATATTTAGATTTCTGTGTGTGTCTAATCTCAAATTGCACTGAAAATATTAAGTCTTAACCATATGACAAAATTTCAGACTGTATCAAATTCAAAGCATTCCTGGATGGTAAAATAAACACAACTAAAAAATTATTCATTTTGGAAGAGCGCCACATTCACGTACCAACGCTCAGCTGCAAATGCTTCTAGAATTAGACTGATTTTCAGTGAAAATTTTAAGCTGAATAATGGACATGACTGTGTCAAAAATATTTTTTTCATCTACCCCTATTGTATGGATTCCCTTTCAGAAACTTAACAACTAGTCCAAGTTAACCCTTTCCAAAACAAGCCCTGGTTTTTACGTGTCTGCAGTATAAGTGTTTTAAAAACACTGTGGGAAAAGGAGAAATTGCTCGTAACGAGCAATTTCTCCTTTTCCCACAGTGTTTTCTACCCTTTTTTAAAACTTTTTGTCATTTTCTCCAAATCTGAAATTGTCGTCTGCAGACTCTTTTGGTTTGGAAGAGTCCAAAATTTGTCGTTTGGGAAAGGGTTAATACATGTCAAAGTTTTTCTTTGATGATGACTACAACCCAAATGACAGGGTTTTGACAATGACGAGCCCAATAGCTTGAGCCCTAGTAGCTCAGTCGGTAGCATGCAGGACTTTAGATCAGGGGGTCATGGGTTCAATCCCAGGCTATTACCCCTGGCTCGGCAAATTTCCTTCAGAGGATTGATGATAGTCACTGTGACAGAGTTCATTCTTCTCCCACCGCTGACCACTGTTTCAAGAATGATTATGTGGGAAAGCAGCCAGTGGCTTGGAAAGAAGACTGTGTGGAGTACTGGTAAAAAGGACTCAAGGAAAGCATGGATAGGTGCACTGGCCGCGATATAAACTGAAATAATGTTGAAAACAATGTTAAGCACCATACAATTAACTCTTTACCAAACAACAAAATTAAAGACTGGTTCAAATTAAAGGCATTTGCAGATGACAAAGTAAATGTGACTCAAAAACTGAAACTTGACTTTTGAAAAGCAGAAAACATTGTAGGGAAAGGAGAAAATGCTGGTTGCCAGCATTTTCTCCTTTTCTTACAATATTTTCAGAAGGCTTCTTCCTCTTGGTCGTAAAAACCAGGGATTGTTTGGGAAAGGGTTAATTAATTAATGATATTGCGTTTACATTTTCTTCATAAACAGCCAAGAAATACACTATTTTAAAAGCTTACAGATACTTCACCCTTTCCCAAACGACAAACTTTTGGACTAGACCAAATTGAAAGCATTTGCAGACGACAATTCAACTCTTGCTGAAAAGATGATTTCTGTCAATGATAGGGTAGAAAACATTGTGGGAAAAGGAGAAAATGCTGGTTACCAGCATTTTCTCCTTTTCCCACAATGTTTTCAAAAGGCTACTATTCCAGACTCGTAAAAACCAGGGATTGTTTGGGAAAGGGTTAACCCTTTACTCCATAGATACTCATTTTGACGCATTGCTTGTAGGAGCCTTTGGAAAACATTGTGACAAAAGGTGAAATTGCTCGTGGCGAGCAATTTCACCTTTTGTCACAATAATTTCTATGCTATCAAAAGGTGTCATATACACATAAGAAACGGCTTCATCCTTGCTGTTATTTAGGGTCATTTAGAGATACCATAGAAATGCCTTATGGAGTAAAGGGTTAAAGCTCATTGGACAAGATATTTCTATACATACCTATAGGGGTCTTTTCCTTTACAAGCTAGAAGCCTCTGCATGGCCTCATCACCTGTAAAAAACAAACATGGAAGTGAATATGACAGTCTTCAATATCATTTATAGGCAAATACTACTATAAACATTATTCTAAAATGACACGCAACTTTGGCTCTATAACCACAGTGCAAGGAAAACGTGGTGAAATCTGCGACAATCCATGTAGAGTGATGTCATCCTATAGCAAGTGACGTCATTCAATGAGTGAGTTATTCAATGGAACATAATCTTCATCCGCGTTTTTACTCTTAAGTTTGAACTTGTTTTCCTGTAATTAAGAATTGACCATGTTAGAATCGAAATAATCTTCTTTCTATCGTGGTATATCGTTCAATAAACCACGTTGTGAGTTACGAGGCGCAATGAACAACCCACTCGGGCTATCGCCCTCGTGGATTATTTATTGTGCCTCATAACTCTCAACTGTGGTTTATTGAACGATATACCGCGATAGAAAGGAGATTATTTCTTAATTATCTCACAGTCTAGTGGTGGTTAACAAATTAAAATCATGTAAAACTTAGTACCCTTTGAATCATAGTAATTATACTGAGATGGTTCCCACCAGGTAAACTAAAGCATGTGCAGGGAAACATGCATGGTTGACACAGTGCTCCAAAGGGGCTGATGGTATTCTAAATCCATTATTTCCCTTCGATACACCATGTTGTGTGTACTCATTAGAATTGTCTCGAGGAGACGATTCTAATGAGTACCCAAAACATAGGTTTAGTGGTAATAATTGATATTTTCAATTTCGAAACCAGCTCACTCCCTCTATCTGGGGCTCTGGTTGATGGCATCCTGCCCCTGCAATTTAGAGTTTCTCTTTTGATAGCTAACAACCAGTCTGTGTTTAAAGAAAACATGTTCTGTATTGACAGAGATATTGCAAAATGTCAATATTTTTGGCAAGATGACAAAAATGATTCATATGACGACTGGGCTATTTAACTCATTACCACACAATCCCTACACCCCTGAAAAAAAAGCCTTTTGAAAACACTGTGGGAAAAGGAGAAAATGCTAGTAACCAGCATTTTCTCCTTTTCCCACCGTGTTTTCTACCCTTCTCAGAACAAATTTCAATTTTGCAGTCACCTTTATTTTGTTGTCTGCAAATGCTTTCAATTTGGACCAGTCTAAAATTTTCTCGCGTGGTAATGAGTTAACCCTCTACCACACAATCCTTGACTTTTAACTATCCTATGCAAGAAGCCTTTTGAAAACATAGTGGGAAAAGGAGAAAATGCTGGTAACCAGCATTTTCTTCATTTACCGAAATGTTGGTTAACCAGCATTTTCTTCATTTACCAAAATGTTATCCACTCTTTCTCAAAACAAGTTTGAATTTCCAAGTCACATTTATTTTATCATCTCGGAATGCTTTTAACCCTTCCCAAACGACACATTTTTGAACCAGACCAAATTGAAAGCATTTGCAGATGACAATTCAACTCTTGTTGAAAAGATGATTTCTATCTATGATAGGGTAGAAAACATTGTGGGAAAAGGAGAAAATGCTGGTTACCAGCATTTTCTCCTTTTCCCACAATGTTTTCAAAAGGCTACTATTCCAGACCCGTAAAACCAGGGATTGTCTGGGAAAGGGTTAATTTGGTCTAGCCTAAAATTTTGTTGTTTGTGAAAGGATTAAAATACCACAGGTTTTTCTTCAAGAACAGATGTAATTTTTGTGCATTACAAGTGCAGAACATGAAACATACCTGTAGAAGGTAAAGCAATATTTTCCTCCAATCCAATCTTTTTCGGTACTTCAGGGACATTCTTCATCCACCTCTTGCCAGTGAAGAGTTTCCCTTTAAACACTTTTCTTTCCAGAAAATTCCACACAGTTCTCCATATCCAGCTTAGTATATGAACACAACTAGAGATTCTGTAGCAAATAAAATATGCACATCTTAGTATATAAACACATCTTAAGATTCTGTACAAATGAAATCAAAACAAGAGGACCAATGGCCTTTAAAGGCTCATCTGAGTAAAGTCATCTTGGTTCATCAAGGCAAACAGCCTGATCAAGAGAGCAAGAGGCCCTAAAGGGCTCACCTGAATAAAGTCATCTTAAAGTCATTTAAGTTCATCTAGGCAAACAGTCTGAACAAGTTCTATGAGTACCTGACTGAAAATGTGGCTTCTACACTGCACACAATGTAAATGTTAATGACCCCCATACACATGACGACAGATACAGCACAGTCACAAAAGCTCACCTTGAGTACTATGAGCTCAGATGATCTAAAAAATTTAGTATATGAACACATGAACAGATTCTGTAGAACCCAAAATACAATTCATTTTAAATTTATGACCACAACTCGAGGTTCTGTGGTAAAAAATACACACAGCTTCTATTATGAAGACACTGAGAGGTTCTCTACAACTTAACTCATTACCAAATGACAATATTTTAGGCTTGTGCATGCACATGACAAAATAAAAGTGCCTAAAAACTTGAAATTTGTTTTGTGAAGAGTAGAAAACATTGTTGGAAAAGGAGAAAATGCTGGTTACCAGCATTTTCTCCTTTTCTCACAATGTTTTTTACAGCCTTCCTTCTCAGGGTCATCAAAAGTAGGGATTGTGTGGTAATAGGTCAACCAACACTAACCTGCACTTACTGCACAGGCTGACATTAAGCCCAATTTTTACTGTTTCCTATGTATGTACAAAATTAGTATCAATACTTACAAAATTGGTATCAATACTAACAAAATTAGTATCAGTACTTACAAAATTGGTATCAATACTAACAAAATTAGTATCAGTTCTTACAAATTAGTACCAATACTTAGAAAACTGGTACCAATACTTGCAAAATTTGTATCAGTACTTAACAAAATTAGAATCAATAATGACAAAATTGGTACCAATTCTTACAAAATTATTACTTATACTTACAAAATTGGTATCAATACATGTACTTACAAAATAAGAACCAATACCTACAAAATTGGTAGCAATACTTACAAAATGAGTACCAGTGGGTACAAAATAAGTATCAATACTGATACCACTACTTACAAATTAGTATCAGTACTTACAAAATTGGTACCAGTACTTACAAAATTGATATCAATACTTACAAAATTGGTACCAATACTTACAAAATTGGTACCGATATTGGTACCGATACTTACAAAATTGGTACCGATACTTACAAAATTGGTACCAGTACTTACAAAATTGGTACCAATACTTACAAAACTGATATCAATACTTACAAATAAACAATGATGCTAAATATCAGAAGGATCACCATTAATACTAAAGTCCATAATTGGTGCAAGCACAGCTTTGCCTTGTCATAGAGAAATCCAAGCCACTCGTCTGAAATGTAAGAATTGATTTAGCATTAACACCTGATAGGCACCATACAAATTTGACGTAGCACAAAACATGCAGTCTGATCTTTGATCTGCACTGTCTGTATTGTATAGACTACAACCACTTATCTGAAATGTAAGAACTGATCATGCAATTAAACACCTTAACTTGTTACCAAACAACAAAATTTTAGACCAGTTTAAATTGGAAGCATTTGCACATGAAGGGTAAAAAACATTGTGGGAAAAGGAAAAAATGCTGGTTACCAGCATTTTCTTCTTTTCCCACAATATTTTCAGAAGGCTTCTTCTTCAGGGTCTTGAAAACCTGGGACAGTTAGGTAAAGGGTTCAAGCGACTTTTTACAAATTAGTTGCTTTTGCAGTCTGTGTCAATCCAGATCAGACTGCACAAAATATTCAGTCCGATCTTTGATCAACACCGTCTGTTTTGCTGAAACAATCCAGACTATAACCTTTACAAATGTAAAAACTGCAATTAACACTTTCACATTCTGTAAATTTCTTTGTCTAGTCAACAAACAAGTGGACTAGCTTTCACTCAAATCTTTTATTTTGCTAAAATTCACCTACGGTCTCCGTTTCTGACTCAAGTTGGGTTGGTTATTTGAGACAAGTTTCCTTGACATTAACACTCTAGTCATCTTCGCAAGCCATGGGTGACGATTCACTACGCTATTCTACGAAAACATACAAAATGGCCGCCAAGCACGATAAATTTCGTCCGTGATTTTTCCGAGATTAACATGTTATAAACGACTTCTATAAGCTCTTTAAGTCATGAATAGTTTAACAATTTGTTCTTGGTCATGTTTATTACTAACAGTTATTTGCATTTCGCTGCAATACAGATAAAACAGACGAAACAGAAAGTCAGTATAGCGCTCTATATTTGCTACCGGAAAAATGACGATAGACTTGCGACGGTACAGTGTACAGTAAATGTTCAAATATGAAAAAGATCACCGGAGCGTCTAATTATTGAGACTACAAGGAGGGGATACTTCAAGAATGCTATAAATGAGAGACACCCCTTCAATCCAATAGGGTATAGTCAAGAACACTTTAGCAACCCCCATCAATTCAGTAGGGGTGTATTGAAGAACAATAACAGCTATCAAGACCCCCAATACTCAACAAACCTTGTCAATTTACTGGGAGCATATTCAAGACCCCTAACACCTCAACAAACCCTATCAATTTATTGAGGGCATATTCAAGACCACTAACACCTCGACAAACCCCATCAATCTATCGGGGGCACATTCAAGACCCCTAACACCTCAACACACCTTATCAATTTACTGGGGGCATATTCAAGACCACTAACACCTCAACCAACCCCATCAATCAATCGTTGGCATATTCAAGACCACTAACACCTCAACAAACCCATCAATTTATTGAGAGCAAATTCAAGACAACTAACACCTCAACAAACCCCATCAATCCATCAGGGGCATATTCAAGACCACTAACACCTCAACAAGCTCCATCAATCCACTGGGGGCATATTCAAGACCACAAACACCTCAAGAAACCCCATCAATCCATCAGGGGCATATTCAAGACCACTAACGCCTCAAGAAACCCCATCAGTCCGCTGGGGACATATTCAAGACCACTTACACCTCAAGAAACCCCATCAGTCCATTGGGGTATATTCAAGACCACTAACACCTCAAGAAACCCCATCAGTCCGTCAGGGCATATCAAGACTACACCTCAGGAAACCCCATCAATCTGTTGGGGGGCATATTCAAGACCACTAACACCACAAAAAACCCCATCAATCCATCGGGTGAATATTCAACAACATATAACAACTCAAAGTATCTAATCAATTCAGAGAGACTATACTAGTATTCAAGAACACAAACACCTCAAGGCACCCCATCAATTCAGGAGGGTTTATTTCAAGAACACAAAAGTTACACTAATCCAAATTGAAAGCATTTGCAGACATTAATTTAAGTTGGAATCAAATGATGGAATTTGTCTTTGATAGGTTCAGAAAATATTGTGGGAAATGAGAAAATGCTATTTACCAGCATTTCCTCCTTTTCCCACAATATTTTTAAAGGGTTTCTTCTTCAGGGATGTTAAAACTAAGGACTGTGTGGTAAAGACTTAAGGCAACACAGCAATGCTATAACATATGTGGATGTTTTTTCAAACCAAAGGCTCAGACCTGTCTCCAGGCACTTTTTTTGAAATAGACAAGATTTCAAATGTATTATCAATCCGAAGTTATCAACGTCTAAAAAGCTAAGAACTTAACAAAATTTGCACAAAATCCAACAAACAAGTAATACCGTATCGTTCACCGTCCTCAGCTGAACTCATCACACCTCCTCCATTTCAATATTCTGTCTCTTTTCAATAAAATAAACTCTGGGTTTTTCCTGACACTTTATTTTCCTCTTTGTCAAACTTTTCCATCCACTAGTTATCCTTCCATTAAACTTAAAGATTCCCTGTAGTAAACTCTTTACAAAATGACCAAGTTTAGGAATCAACAAAATTGAAGACATTTACAGACGACAAGTCAAATAGTGCTAAATTGGCCATTTCAATCTTTGATGCAGCAGAAAACTTTGTGGGTAAAGGAAAAAGTGCTATTTATAAGCATTTTCTCCTTTTCCAACAATATTTTCCGAAGCCGTCTCACCTCTCAGGACATTGAAACTCCGGATTGTGTGGGGAAGAGTTAACTCTTTACGAGACGATGCCATTACTACTTGTCCATTTTTCGAAGCATTTTGCAGAGGACAAATTAGAAAAGAGTGGAATAATGGGCCTTGCTTTTGAAAGGGTAGAAAACATTGTGGGTGAATAAGAAAATGCTAGTAACTAGCATTTCCTTGTTTTCCCGCAATGTTTTCAAAAGCCTTCTCTCTCAGGGTCATTAAAACCCTGGATTTTGCTGTAAAGAGTTAAGTTTTAACTTATCACTAACCTTTTACCCCCCATATATACAAAATGATGCATAAAATTCCTAACACTTCACCAGACGACAACATTTTCCACTCATCCAAATTGAAAGCATCTGAAGACAATTTTTTAATTACAGCTCAAATCAAGGAGTTTATCTTTAATAGGACAGAAAACAGTATGGAAAAAGGACAAAATGCCAGTTACCAGCATTTTCTCCATTTCTCACAATGTTATTAAAAGCCTTCAACCTCAGGATCCCTAACCCTTTACCAAACAATCTCTGGTTTTTACGACCCAGGGATTAAGGCCCTCTGAAAACATTGTGGGAAAAGGAGAAAATGCTCAGGTAAACAGCATTTTCTCATTTTCCCACAAAGATTTTTACCCTGCTGGAAACAAATTTCAATTTTTTAGCTAGGTTTATTTTGTCATCTACAAGTGCTTTGAATCAGGACCAGTCTAAATTTTGGTTATTTGGTAAAGAGTTAACCCATTACCACACAATCCCGAATTTTGAAGCCCCTGAGAAAGAAGCCTTTAGAAAACATTGTGGGAAAAGGAGAAAATGCTGGTAACCAGCATTTTCTCCTTTTCCCACAATGTTTTCTACCCTTCACAAAACAAATTCCAAATTTTCAGTCACTTTTATTTTGTCGTCTGCAAACACTTTCAATTTGGACTAGTCTAATATATTGTCGTTTGGTAACGGGTTAAGAGTCGGGATTATCCGGTTAGTACATCCATGTCAAGTGTGAATAATCAACCCAAAATATCTCTGTACAAGACATTCCCAGGATTTATCAACTCTGACAGAGGAAGGAGGCTTTTGAAAACATTGTGGAAAAAGGAGAAATTGCTTGTAACCAGCATTTCTCCTTTATCTCTTAATGTTTCCTACACTCTTAACTCCTTACAAAACACCATAAATGTAGACTTATCCAAATTGAAGGCATTTACAGACAAAAAATTAAATGTTTCCTAACTCATTACTAAATGACAATATTTTAGGATTGTGCAAAATGAAAGCATTTGCAGACGACAAAATAAAAGTGACTGAAAATTTAAAATTTGTTGTGTGAAGGGTAGAGAACATTCTGGGAAAAGGAGAAAATGCTGGTTTCCAGCATTTTCTCCTTTTCCCACAATGTTTTCTAAAGGCATCTTTCTCAGGGGCATCAAAAGTAGGGATTGTGTGGAAATGGGTTAAAGGGTCATTCCTGTATTTGATGGGGTAAAAAAAAACATTGTGGGAAAAGGAGAAAATATTGGTTACCAGTATTTCCTCCTTTTCCCACAAAGTTTTCAAAAGGCCTCTTCCTCAGGGTCTTAAAAACTCAGGATTGTGTGGTAAAGGGTTAAAGACAGGAATCATCACTTGTGATGCATGTTCGTTGTCATCTGCAAATGGCCTCAATTTAGAGAGATGTATACAGTTTATTGGTCAAATTAACGCTCTTAATTTGGACAAGTCCAAAATTTTGTTGCTTTCTAGACAGTTACACTGAAATTCATGAGAATATTGTGGTAAAAGGACAAATTATTCATGATTAGAAATGTTTTTTCAAAGCTGTTTTGGAGAAACTAGAGCGGTCACTGAATGTGACTTAATACCCGTGCTAATGCTTTGACAGAAACAGGCAATCACTGGTACTATGTACATAGACAGACACAAGGACAGAAACACAGACGGACAAACACACAGACGGGCTGATTCCAGTGTACCCCTGAAGTCATCCCCTAGAAGATAATATGTCAATGAAATAAAGGGTTTCCACAGTATAACACTTAACCCTTTATTACACAAAGATGAGTTTTAACGACCTTAATTCAGACGCCTTCTGAAACAATGTGGGACAAGGAGAAAATGCTGGTAACCAGCATTTTCTCCTTTTCCCACACTGTTTTCTGCCCTATCATAGACAAATTACATCTTTCGTGCTATGTTTAAAATTGTGTGCAAATGCTTTGAATTTGGACAAGTCCATAATTTGTTCTTGTGGTGAGGACTTCCTGCAACCTAACTGAAACTTTACAACTATTAAACCCTTCAAACCTTCCCTATTGAAGGCTTTTTTCTACTTCCGACTCTTCCATTAGTATCTGACAGCTTATATCTAAGATCAGACTGCATGCTCTATGCAGTCTGATCTTGACCTTCACTGCCTACTTGGGTAATTTAAGATAACATCCCCACGCCAAACGCATTAAAATCACATCCCATTGCCGAACACATTAAATCCACAGTAACTCATTCACAGAAAACTTCTAGCTGTCCGTATCAGTATTCATGTCACAACTAGATGCTGTCTGTTATCACAACTTGCTATCACTGCAAAATTAATAATGATAACTTACCAGTCTATAAAACCCTTTTTAATGCAATCCTGAGTTTTAATGACCTTGAAGAAGAAGGCTTTTGAAAACATTGTAGGAAAAGAAGGAAATGCTGGTAACCAGCATTTTCTCCTTTTCCCACAATGTTTTCTATGTTTTCAAAGACAAAATTGGTAACTTGTAAAAACATTTAAACCATTACCACACGAGAAAATTTTAGACTGGTCCAAATTGAAAGTATTTGCAGACGACAAAATAAAGGTGACTGAAAAATTGAAATTTGTTCTGGGAAGGGTAGAAAACACTGTGGGAAAATGAGAAAATGCTGGTTACCAGCATTTTCTCCTTTTCCCACAGTGTTTTCAAAAGGCTTCTTTCTCAGGGGCATCAAAAGTTGGGATTGTGTAGTAATGGGTTAATTTGTCCCCTGCAATGCTTTCAATTTGAACAAGTCTGCAATTACTTTGTCTTCTGAAAAAAATGAGACCCTTTCCTAGGCGACAAACTTTTAGTGACTTGTAAAAATCGTTAACATTTTGAGAACGCCAAAGTAAATTTGGCTTAAGTATTTTTTCTATCAAGGGATAAACTGTGTAAGAAAAAGAAAAGATGCCAGTCGTCAGCACTCTCTCTTTCTCTCCACAATGTTTTAAAACACCTCTCTGTCAAGGTCATTAAAACTCAAGACTGTGCAGTAAAGGGTTAATACATAACAAACCACCTGCCAGCCATTTTTGTGACATATTTTGCGGGTCTTAGTCTTTAACCTTAACAACTTTGAGTACTGGTTTGAAAATAAGGCCTCTAAAGTGTACACAAGGTTTCTAAGATCTGACCTAGTGACGTAGTTTTTGACCCGACCTAATCTATTTTCAAACATAGCCAAGAAATCATGAAGACAAAGTTTTAACATTCCGACCTTCTATCAAGAGTACTTGGGCAGAAAATGTAGCCTCTAGAGTGTCCACAAGGCTTTCAAAGATCTAAAGATCTGACCTAGTGACCTAGTTTCATCTGGCATGACCTATTTTCAAACTCCGCCAAGATATCATTCAAACATTATCTTAGACTGGTCCAAATTCGAAGCATTTGCAGACAATAAAATTAACATGAATCAAAAATTGAAATCTGTGGTAAAAAACATTGTGGAAAAAGGAGAAAATGCTGGTTACCAGCATTTTCTCCTTTTCCAACAATGCTTTGAGATGGCTTCTTTCTCAGGGTCATAAAAACCCCAGAATGTTCGGTACAGGGTTAAGTAATTGTCATTTACAAACGGCTTGTTGAATTGCACATTTCCTGCTGCCTGGCCTTGATCTACACTTTTTAAACAATAACATTAAGCTTCTCTAGCCCTTGTAAAGTTTCAATGGTAATACAATCACAAATACATTGTTATCGTCTAACAAAATAACCTTAACAATGAATATGACCTTGAGATAAAGTACTTTGACCTTCACAGCACTTAACCAGTTACCACACGGCAAAATTTTAGATGTAATCAAATTGAAAGCAATTTGCAGAAGACAATACAATTTCAAAGTGGCTGAAATGGTGCAATTTTATCTTGAAAGGGTAGAAAACTTTGTGGGAAAAGAAGCAAATGCTGTTTTCAAAAGGCTTCTTTCTCAGGGTGTTTGAAAGTTGTCATTGTATGGTAAGGGGTCAAACCATAACTTAGCTCCTATACCATGCAACAAAATTGGAGACAAGTACAAATGGAAGGCACCTGTTTCCTTGACTAATTGTATGGTGCTTAACCCTTTACCAAACAACAAAATTTTAGATTGGTCTAAATTGAAAGTACTTGCAGACGACAAAATAAACGTAACTCAAATATTTAAAATTATTTCCAACTGGGTAGAAAACATTGTGGGAAAAGGAGAAAATGCTGGTTACCAGCATTTTCTCCTTTTCCCTCATTGTTTTCATAAGGCTTCTATCTTGGAGCCGTAAAAATCAGGGATTCTTTGGTAAAGGGTTAACTCTTTACAAAATGACAAGTTTTTGGACTGGACCAAATTTACAGCACCTTCAGATAACAAATTAAATCTTGGTGATATGATGATTTCTGACTCCGATGGGGTAGAAAATATTGTTGGAAAAGGGGAAAATGATGGTTTAACAGCATTTTCCCCATTTCCCACAATGTTCTACATGCTTCTTTCTCAAGGTCGTTAAAAGACGGGATTGTGTGGTAAAGAGTTACTGCTGTTTTGGATTATCAAGCTATATACAAGCAGCTTGTGCACCTATCCATGTTTTCCTGAAATTTCTTTATCTCTTTACCAAACGACAAAATTTCACGCTGGTCCAAATTCAAAGCATTTACAGAAGACGAAATAAACATTGCTCAAACAACGCAATTTGTTTTTGGAAGCATAGAAAACATTGCAGGAAAAGGAGAAAATGCTGGTTACCAGCATTTTCTCTTTTTCCCACAGTGTTTTCAAAAGGCTTCTTTCACAAGGGTGTTGAAAGTCAGGACTGTGTGGTAAAGGGTTAATCAGCATTTTCTCCTTTTCCACCCATGTTTTTCTAACCTGTCAACAAAAATTGGCACTAACTAAATTGAACAGCTCTATAGATGTATGATGTAAAAAGAAAGCTTGTTAACCCTTAACTCCATAGATACTCATTTCTATGCATTGCTTGTAGGAGCCTTTGGAAAACATTGTGGCAAAAGGTGAAATTGCTTGTCACGAGCAATTTCACCTTTTGCCACAATGTTTTTTATGCTATCAAAAGATGTCACATACACATAAGAAACAGCTTCATCCTTGCTGTTATTTAGGGTCAATTAGAGATACCATAGAAATGCCTTATGGGTAAAGGGTTAACATGTCAAATCATAAATTATAACTAATGCATATTTTTTTTTCCTTTATCCTGAACAATGATGAGATTTGAAGATCTTAAGGAAGAAGGACTTTCGTAGCATTGTGGCAAAAAACAGAAAATAATGGTCTTCGTTTTCAACAATGTTTTCCACCTTTGAAAAGACAGATTCCATTTACCTAAGCCAAACTTACTTATATGTAGTCTTATTCAATCTCAATCAAAACTTGAGCTTTTACAAGGTAGAGCTGAAAATATTACCACCTGGTTAAGACGTTACTGTGTTAAAGAACAAAACCTTTTACCAGACAATCCCAAGTTTTAACAACCCTAACAAAGAAAGCTTTTGACAGTGTGAGTCCTGGGCCCATATTAAACCATTATTAAGAATATTCTTAGTCTTATTCTCCAGGAATTTGAAATTTGAAAGAAACACAATTTCTGATTGATCAGATCCAGGGCCTGTATTCACCAACCTTTTTTAAGAACGTTCTAAGTCTCAGTCTCCAGAATTTAAAGGGGGTAAGAGGGGAACCCGGACCCCGGCCATGAGGTAACCCAAAACTTGATGCTTTCCAATCCTACACTCTACGACTTGAGCTACATGTACCCTGACTGGTCATGATAATTATGACCTAAGGGTTCAAGGGGCTTTAAACCCCAATACATATCAAACCTGGGCAGGATTATAACAAGTGGTTGTATGGTGTAAATGGGGCAGATTTTTGTCCTATCAGGTAATCTGTCAATTTACTTCCTGTTTTAACTCTTTACCAAACGACAAAATTTTGGACCAGTCAAAAAGCATTTGCAGTTGACAAAAATTATGTGAATCAGAAATTGAATTTTGAAAAGGTAGAAAACATTTTGGGAAAAGGAGAAAATGCTGGTTACCAGCATTTTCTCCTTTTCCCACAATGTTTTCAAAGGCTTTCTTTATCAGGGTTATTAAAAGTCGGGATTGTGTGGTAAAGAGTTAACCCTTAACCACACAATCCAGAGTTTTTTTTGACCCTGAGGTCAAAGAATTTTCAAAACACTGTGGAAAAAGCAGAAAATGCTGGTAACCAGCATTTTCTGCTTTTCCCGCAATGTTTTCTAATGTAACCCTTATGGAAGATGTATTCTCTCATATAGGCCATATTATATTTGTATATATCTGCAAACATTGTAATTGGGTTAGTCTAAAATGTTATCATTTGGTAAAGAGTTACAGAAGAAACCACATACATGTAATTACATTCGCATTAGAGAATTTTATAGAATTTTAAAGTACATGGAGTAGTAAATAAAAGCGAAAGTACATGTATAAACTTTGTTGTGTTCCCTCCCCGCCTCCTAGATATACCGTTATGACACAACTTTAGGGTCTTCTGAATGATATTATTCCTAAATCCTCACAAAGAATTTAGCTTAACCCATTATCACACGAGAAAATTTTAGACTGGCCCAAATTGAAAGCATTTGCAGACAACAAAATAAAGGTGACTGAAAAATTAAAATTTGGTTTGGGAAGGGTAGGAAACACTGTGGGAAAAGGAGAAAATGCTGGTTATCAGCATTTTCTCCTTTACCCACAGTGTTTTCAAAAGGCTTCTTTTTCAGGGTCGTCAAAAGTAGGGATTGTGTGGTAATGGGTTAACCCTTTACCAAAGAATGCCAACTTTTAAAGACCCTGGGAAAGATACCTTTTGAAAACACTGTGGGAAAAGGAGAAAATGCTGGTAACCAGCATTTTCTCCTTTTCCCACAATGTTTTCTACCCTATCAGAGTAAAATTGCACCATTTGAACAACACTGAAATTGTCGTCTGCAAATTCTTTCAATTTGGGCCAGTCTAAAATTTTGTTGTTGGTTAACATACAGGATAACTGTTTACCAAGGGTCAAATTTTCAGACATGTGTCCAAATGCAAAGCAAAATCCAGACAATAAAACTTCATTGTAGCTGAAAAGACAGGTCTTTTTTTCTTCTGAAAAAATTATGGAAAAAGAGCTTCGCAAAGCTGCACATATACTCCCGAAAGAGCTTGTCAGCGAAATGGCTTATTAACATAGAGAATCCCTAGAGAGATCTACAGATTCACTTGCACAACTACACATCATAGAGATTCATTGAGGTAAGTTTGAACTCATTCAAATGGAAACTGTAGGAGGAGGCACACAAGAAATTGCTAACAGACGGACGGATAGACAGTCAGACATAATACCACCTTCTCTGTTGTGGGCGTATAGGGAGAAAATGCTAGTCACTAGCTTTTTTCTCCTTTTCCTACTATGTTTTCAAATACAGTCAAACCTGTATAAGACAGCCAGCTCTGGGACTGATCCAAAGTGGCTGTCTTATACAGGTGGCTGTCTTATCCAGGTTCTATAACCGAGATGACTCATTACGTCCAAAATTTTGGACTGACCCAACTTGAAAGACGCTACAGGCAATAGATTTGATGTGGCCAAAAATCATGTAACTTTTACATTTTTTTCGGGATTGTTTGGACAAGAGCTAATAACCCATCTGAATGACTTAAGAATCCACCAAAATTATTCAATTATTGGACATTTCCCGATTACCGGTAACTCTTTACCAGACTACAAAATTTTAGACTGGTCCAAATTCAAAGCATAAGCAGATGACAAAATTAGAGTGAGTCAAACATTGAAATTCGTTTTGGGAAGGGTAGAAAGGCTACGTAGCTTTTTAAGGGAACACCATAAAAAAAATTTTTGTTAATTTTATGAGTCTTAATTATTAATGATTTGTATTACTTTTTCATATAAATTTCATTGAAATACATGTATATATTTTTTAATTTGGTTAGGTGTAAAAATTCTAAATACCCACCTTTAATAAATACCAGTACTATAATATGTCGATCCTTACAAGAATTTGGCTTGGCACGACATGTTAAGGGTTTCTTTGAATATCAAATGGCCAATACAAGCAATCCTTCAACACAAAAAATATTCGCTAACTGTAACTCAATCCAATACATTCATTTATCACACATTTCCCAGCCTCCAATATCAGTTACCATAGATTCATATTCACTTCTGAATGTAATAATTTACTTTCCGAAGAAGGTGCTAATAAAGCCAAAACTTCATGTTGTTTTTTCTCTGGTACTATGTATAACAAAATGATCCTGATTTCATCACTATAAACCTTTCACCGCAAAGTCTCTAGTTTTGACAATGCTGAGAAAAGCATGTGTTTAACCATTTCCACAAACAATCCCTGGTTTTTACGGGTCTGGAATAGTAGCATTTTGAAGACATGGTGGGAAAAGGAGAAAATGCTGGTAACCAGCATTTTCTCCTTTTCCCACAATGTTTTCTACCCTATCATAGACAGAAATCATCTTCTCAGCAAGAGTTGAATTGTTGTCTGCCAATGCTTTCAATCTGGTCTTGTCCAAAAGTTTAGTTAAAAACTTTGTGGAAAAAGACAAAAATGCTGGCCTTCTGAAACAAATCCACTTTGGACATCTGACTTAAGACCAACGTCATTCATTAAGGATAACATGAACTCAAACTTAGAGTACATTATGTAAAAGATTTTTGTATACTAGGCAGAAACCACATGCTTTGAAAGCACAGACAAAATTATTGCCACAAATCCCAAGCTCTATCAGAACTGCCAAAGAAGGCTTTTGTAAACATATTGGAAGAAGGATGTTTTCAAAAGGTTTCTCTCTCAAGGTCGTTAAAAGCCGGGACTGCGCGGTAATGGGTTAGGTAAAGGTCACCCTAAAGGGATTCTTCTTGCCTTTCATTACCAAAAAAAATTTAGAGATTCCGTGTAGATTCAGGTAGCCCATATCCCGTTGACCATTATACACACTGCTTCTCGGCTAGGGGTGCAACAATACAGTAAAAAGCGTATCGCAATATATTACAATACGGCTGACCCGTATTGCAATATGTATTGCAATATGCTGTATATGCTGACATTTAGCATTTTTGACTACTTGTAGTCACTGTTAGAGTAGCATATGCTAAAAAATTTGACTACTCTTTAACACAGACTAGACCGAAATGACAAAGAAATTAAGAATTGTCCATAGAAACAAGTAAATGACTCAGTGACATGTCAAGTCATGATCTTTTTCAAAAATATTGGCATGTCAACCTTGTCAGCAGCCAGAGAAACCCTCTGTGCTGACAAAATGTCACCAGCAGTACTGAACACTCGCTCAGAGGGTGCACTTGTTTATGTAGAAACCAGCTGTCCTACTATTACGAACTTTTGGGAGCTCAACAGAGAAGACAGTGCAATGCACTAACTTACTCTGTTACTAACACTAATACTTTCCGGCTTACCTACCGCGAAAAAAACTGCAAAATAAGTGTGAGGAAAGTTATAGGAAAGGAATAACAAACTCTGTTAGTCCAAAATCAGTAATACGGTCGACGGTTATTTGGAGTTTATGTCGCGAATTTGACGTGGTCATAATTTTACCTTAACACCTGTGACACTGCCTGTGGAAAAAATAAACAACTTTCGCTTTCGTAAATCTTTCAGTTAGTTGAAAAACGATCGATTTCTGACAAAATTTTTGGGAAACCGGACTTTCTAATGTAAATAAGAGAAGTTGACGTATTGCAGAAATACCGATACCGTAAAATTCGTACCGGTTTCGGTTTTTTCTTTGAACAGACGGCGGTTAATCGGTATATCGGTAAACCGTTTCACCACTATTCTCGGCATCTATTACCGATTACCACCTGTGGAAAAAATAAACAACTTTTGCTTTCATAAATCTTTCAGTTAGTTGAAAAACAATCGATTTCTGACAAAATTTTTGGGAAACCGGACTTTCTAATGTAATTAAGAGAAGTTGACCTATTGCAGAAATACTGATACGGTAAAATTTGTACCGGTTTCGGTTTTTGCTTTGAACAGACCGCGGTCAATCGGTATATCGGTAAACCATTTCACCACTATTCTCGGCATCGATTACCGATTACCCAAGTCTCAGGCCAATTTGTCCGAATTTGGCAATGAAAAGCAGTTACACAAATCCCTTTAGCATGCCCTTTCCCAAACAATCCCTGGTTTTTATGGGTCTGGAATAGTAGCCTTTTGAAAACATTGTGGTAACCAGCATTTTCTCATTTTCCCACAATGTCTTCTACCCTATCATAGACAGAAATTTCAGCAAGAGTTGAATTGTTTTCTGCAAATGCTTTCAATTTGGTCTAGTCCAAAAAGTTGTTGTTTAGGAAAGGATAAAACTCGGGGGAAGGTGGGGGAAATGGGGAGGTTGAGTGATAACCGAATACTTGAAGAAAGGCTAACATCTTATAATATTCAAAAGGTCAGGAAAATCTGATAAGAAACGACAACTTTTCTCGGAGTGTATTCACCAACCATCGTTAACTACATTCTTAATCTTTTTCTCAGGATTTTTTTAATTCTAAAAGTAACAAAACTTCTGATTGGCTGATGCATTGTTTTAGCAAGTCAGAAAGTGTGTAACTATCAAAATCTAAAATTAGAGTTAGAATGTAATCAAAAAAGGTTTTTGACTACCACACTTGATTTTTTTTTCTTTTCTTTTCAGAGATAACTGCCTCTTTTTGCAGCATGTTTTCGTCTGCTTAACTCCTTACCACACAATCCCGACTTTTAACGACCCTGAGAAAGAAGCCTTTTGAAAACACTGAGAAAAGGAGAAAATGCTGGTAACCAGTGTTTTCTACCCTTTCCAAACCAAATCTTAATTTTTCAGTCACAATTATTTTGTTGTCTGCAAATGCTTTCAATTTAGACCAGTCTAAAATTTGCTTGTGTGGTAGAGTAAACTCTTTACCAAATAACAAAATAATTGACTGGTCCAAATTAAAAGCATTTGCAGACGACAAAATGAATGTGACTAAACAATTGAAATGCCATTTAGTAGGGGTAGAAAACATTGTGGGAAAAGGAGAAAATGCTGGTTACCAGCATTTTCTCCTTTTCCCACAATGTTTTCAAAAGGCTTCTTTCTCAGGGTCGTTAAAAGTCGGGATTGTGTGGTAAAGAGTTAAACTGAAACAGCATAAAAAGACCTATTTATGCAGAGATTAACCCTTTACCAAACAATCCCTGCTTTTTATGACCCTGAGGTGGAAGCCTTTTGAAAACATTCTGGGAAAAGGAGAAAATGCTGGGAACCAGTATTTTCTCCTTTTCCTACAATGTTTTGTACCCTCATTAAAAGGACAAATTTCAATTTTTCAATTACACTTTATTTTGTCATCTGCAAATGCTTTCAATTTGGACAAGTCTAAAATTCTGTTGTTTGGTAAAAGTTTAACCCATTACCACACAATCCCTACTTTTGACGCCCCTGAGAAAGAAGCCTTTTGAAAACACTGTGGGAAAAGGAGAAAATGCTGGTAACCAGCATTTTCTCCTTTTCCCACAGTGTTTACTACCCTTCCCAGAACAAATTTCAATTTTTCAGTCACCTTTATTTTGTCGTCTGCCAATGCTTTCAATTTGGACCAGTCTAAAATTTTCTTGTGTGGTAAAGAGTTAAATAAAGAGATTGATACTAATAAACAGGATATCCATGTCTACATGTGAAAATCTATGGAGATGATCTATATTATGTGACCTACTTTATCCTTTTACCCTTTCCCAAACAAGCCCTGGTTTTTACGTGTCTGCAGTAAAAGTCTTTTGAAAACACTGTGGGAAAAGGTGAAATTGCTCGTAACGAGCAATTTCTCCTTTTCCCACAGTGTTTCAACCCTTTTGGAGAACTTTCTGCCATTTTCTCCAAATCTAAAATTGTTGTCTGCAAACTCTTTTGGTTTGGAAGAGTCCAAAATGTGTCGTTTGGGAAAGGGTTAATAACAATTTTCATTAATTCTGAGCTTCAACGATAGCAAGAAAGAAAGCTATTTTCCAAACAAAGTGGAAAAAGGAGAAACTGCTGCTGATTTCCCACAATGTTTTCTACCACATCAGAGACAATTTCCTTGATTTTAGCTTCTTGTAATCTGCGACTGTTTTCAATTTGGATGAGTCCATCTTTGCAAGCCAAGGCTGCCAATTCACCACGCTACTCTACCCTTGGCTGATCGAGCTGGATTTTTATATTCCCCCATGCGCTTTTTCATTGGATGCAACCAACTCTTAACTGCATCCAATGAAATCTTTCGAAACGTTTCATCTTTGACAACAGACTCAAATTGGCATATCAGGTAAAGGGTTACGTTGGTTGTTTGGTTGGTTGTATTGGGGTTTAACGCCACTTTAACAGCTACATGTATGGTCGTATCATGGCGATCATTGACGCACATGTGTTTCCTGGCTTTCTCATACCAGTACTAACACTACTTTCTTTCCAAAGCCACCGACTACTTTTCTCACATGCTTCAGCAGAGGTGAGAGGCGAAAATATAAAGGGTTAAGAAAGAAGGCTTTTGAAAACATTGTGGGAAAGGGAGAATATGGTAGTATTAACCAGAATGTTTTCAATTGTTTCTGAGACAGACTTCTTAAGCTAAAGTCACATAACCGCTCCAATGCGCCTGCGATTGGGTACCGTCGCGTTTCTGGTAGTATCAGGGATAATTTCGGAGATTAATTGGAGATAGGTCGTTGATAAAGTGGCTCCTCGGCCGACAAAAACAACGTTTTTGTTACGATTGGCGATGTGTTAGCCAAATTTACCAGTAAGTTAAAATCTACCAATCAATCAGCGAAACTTTTGGGTTTTGGAGAAGGCGGTAAAGCCTTGGTGATTAATCGCCAGCGATCCATGGGGCATGATGCATTTTTTCCACAAAGAAAGAATCATGGGAATGTCAAGTGACTGGCACATTACTAATGAAGCTTCAATTCCATAACATAATAATCATGTAATTATTTTCCATACTGTCTTCTTCAGACGCTATGTTTGAAGCTTTGTTTGTGTATTTTTTGTATGTAATGAGCGAGTTGCTCAGGTAAAAACAGACAGTGTTTCCTGTCGGTGTCGACCATGGCCTAAGTCAATCTCTAATTTCTCTTGTTGTCGGATGGTTTTCGACTACTAGGGTTTTATGAACGAAAATTAAAAGGCTTTGGGAGTATGAGTATAATTTTTTGTATTTTTGTAAAATTTTCATCCCGAAATCTGAAGGGCCACCTTTAAATCATGATAATCAACATGAACATGTAATTTGAAGAAACAAAACATGTGTGAAAGAAATAGTACCAAAGAATATTTTTTCTTTATCTCAAAAAATTGCTAAATCAGGTCTCTTTACCAGAATACAAAAGTTTAGGTTGGTCGCAATCTGAAACCATTTGTAGATGACAATTAACATCAGCTACTCTTTACCACGCAATTCAAACTTTTAATGCCCTGAGAAAGAACTGAAACTTACAGAAAACATGTAGGAAAAGGAGAAAATGCTGGTGACCAGCATTTTCTCCTTTTCCCACAATATTTTCTATCATACAAAGTCAGAAATCATCATATTAACTCTTTACCACACAACAAAATTTTAGACTGGTTCAAATTGAAAGCATTTGCAGACGACAAAATAAAGGTGACTGAAAAATTGAAATTTGTTCTGAGAAGGGTAGAAAACACTGTGGGAAAAGGAGAAAATGCTGGTTACCAGCATTTTCTCCTTTTCCCATAGTGTTTTCAAAAGGCTTCTTTCTCAGGGACGTCAAAAGTAGGGATTGTGTGGTAATGGGTTAACTCTATACCAAACGACAATATTTTAGGCTTGTCCAAATCGAAAGCATTTGCATACAACAGAATAGAAGAGACTAAAAATTTGAAATTTGTTTTGTGAAGAATAAAAAAACATTGTGAGGAAAGGAGAAAATGCTGGTTACCAGCATTTTCTCCTTTTCCAACAATTTTTACTAAAGGCTTCTTTTTCAGGGTCGTCAAAAGTAGGGATTGTGTGGTAATGGGTTAACCAGATTTAATTTGTCATCTTCAGATACGATCATGTACTTTGAATTTGGTCCATTCCAAAAATTTGACGTTATGTAAAGAGTTAAATTATTTACTCTTCACCACACAATCCCAAACTTTCAACGACCCTGAGAAAGAAGCCTATAGAAAACATTGTGGGAAAAGGAAAATGCTTGTGACCAGCATGTTCTACTTTTCCAACAGTATTTTCTATCCTATAAAGTCAGAAATCATCATATCAACAAGATGCAATTTGTTGTCTGCAGATGTTTTGAATTTGGTCTGTTCTAAAATTTGTGATTTGGTGTAGAGCTAATGTGTCACATAACAGGAATTTTTGTAATACATGTAAGTTTGAAAAATACTAACGGTAATGGAGAATGTGTTTTTGACCTTTTTTTTCTCCCAAGACTTTTTTAGTCTCAGTGTGACCCGGTCATTGAAACTTCAGATTGTATGGTACAGGGTTAATAGGAAGTAGACTGTCAGAGTTGGAGTCTTAGCTCTTTACTTAACATCCAGATTTGAGACTCTTCCAAAATGCAAGCACATATATATTTGTAGTCTAGATTACCAGCATTTTCTCCTTTTCTACAGTTTTCTGAAAAAGCTTTTTTTCTCAGGGTCGATGTAAATCAGGACCATGTGGTTAAAGGATACGAGGAAGTAGACTGTGGCGGTTTGAGACTTGAATCTTTACCAGACAACAAAATTTCAGACTTCCACTGGAAGCGTGAATATTCAGTTACCATTTTTTTCTCCTTTCCCAAAATTTTCTGAAGAGCATTTTTTTCCAAGGGTTATTGAAATCCTGAGTTGTGGGGTAAGTGGTTAAGAGGAAGTAGCTTGTATGTGTAAAGGGTTATGTCTTGAATCTTTCTACACAAAAAAGTTGAACTCATTACCAAACAACAATATTTTACGCTTGTCCAAATCGAAAGCATTTGCAGTCAACAAAATAGCAGTGACTGTAGTTTAAATGATGATTTATGGGTTGGATAGGATAGAAAATATTGTGGGAAAAGGAGCAAGTGCTGTTTTCTAGCCCTTTTTTCCTTTTCTTACAAAAAAGGAGGTAGAGGGTTAAGCACTATCTTTCTTCCTGAACTCTTTTCTCCTCTAACTCTTCACCAAATGACAAAATTTTAGACCGGTCCAAATTTAAAACTCTCTGCAGACGGCAAATCAAACATGCATGTAACTCAAAAATTAAAAACTGTCATGTGTCTACAGCAGGGTAGAAAACACTGCGCGAAAAAGAGAAAATGCTGGGTACCAGCATTTTCTCCTTTTTCCGACAATGTTTTCAAAAGGCTCTCAGGGTCATAAAAGTGGCTATCAAAGCATGCTTGCATCAAAAAAACAAAAGTGACGTATGCAGATGCCAACCGTCCTTGGCTGCTATTGCTTGATTTAAATTTGTCATTTAGTAAAGGATTAAGTAATATCTTCAGAACTTACAACTATATAACAAAATGTCAAAGTTTTTCCAAGATGATGATGACGTAGATAACATCACCAGAGCTAGGATAATAACTTTTTGTTTTCTTCAAAAACAGCCGAGCTAATAATGTTAAAGTACCTACCGATCAACTCCTGATCAAATGTCGTCTGTAAAGGCATATTTGGTTTAGTGTTTGATGAGGCATCAACAGTCTTTGACGTCGTGGACCGTCCGCGACCTGGTTTTTCAGCTCGTCCATTTGACTGGCTTCTAGTATTTTCTGAAGACTGACCCTTATGATCAGCCGAGGGATCCTGATTCGTTTTTTTCAAAGAATCTCTGAGGTTATTGTTTATATAATGTGTGGACTTTTTTGGTGCTGAAGATGGACACCAGTTGCTGAATGATGGCTTTCCATTGTTGAGAAGAGTTGGTCCAAAGTCTTCATTAGACGTTGATTTAGACTGACCTCTTCTTTTGTTAGTGTCCTTGGACTGAAATATTTTCTTAGGGTCGAAAAAGGGCTTATGTTCTTTGGAACTCTCATTGCCGCCATACGTCTTTCCTTTCTCTTTTAAAGTAGTTCCTGTTTCAGTGTTAAATTTGTCCTCATTAGACTTTTCATAGCTGTAACATGACTTTGGGAGATGTATCTCTTCTATGCCACTTGTTCCGCTGCTTAAACTACTTGTGCTGTTTTTACGAACCATTGGGGGAATATTCTCAAGCCCACTTGCCTTTTCTTCTTTCTCTCCTTTAGACAAATTCATTTCTCCAAAATCATCAAGACCATATTTTGAATCTGGAGAAACAGTTGGTCTCATGTCATCTGGTACACTATTGTTTCTCCCACGAACAGTTTTAGGCATAAATTTTTTCCCTCCTTTCAGGGATTTTGAAACATTGTCTTTCTTCTTCGTCATTTCAGTGTCAGAATCTTTGTCTTTTGATTGACTCTGATTATTCTTTAAGAGCCTGGCCACTTCAGAATAACTAGGTTTTGCTCCAAAAGAAACATTTCCTTCCAGCTCTTTTGTTGGAGTAGAAGAAGAAGTAGATGTAGGTATAACATCAACATTCCCAAATAGATTATATGAACCTGAAGAAGATCCTAACTTTTCCAGGGCTTCTGCACACAACTTATAATCTTCCTGAGTTGCATCATTCATAGTATACACATCTGCTGCAGGAACAGCACCATCTGACTGAGTAATAAGATTAGTTGAATTAAGAGCTTCAATCAATGACTTGGCTACTGGGGTTGATGCAAGCATGGCACTGTCTGCCCCTCGTGGGTCTGCTTCAAAATCTGTGGGACTGCTGTTTGTGAGTGATTGCATGACTTCAAACGGACCAAAATAATTTGGATCAGGTACATCAAAGTTAGCACTTGGTGATGGTGTATTGGGTGGGGTCAGGATAGTTTCCCATCTAAAATTTGGAAGTTCATTGGCAGGAGGAGGGATGCCACTAAACTGTGTCCATGATGAGTATCTGCCTGAATAAGGTCCTCGCTGTTCAGGAACAGGTGAGAACACTCCAAAGTCTGCATCTTGACCTTGGTATGGACTATCTGTCTTCCTATGTTTCGTTTTATCCATTCCAGGCCTACCATTTCAAACTGAAGAAAAAAAATAAAAATAAAGATAAGGAACAAAGCCAGGTATTTATACCTAATAATGCATATCAAAGGTAAGCATGAGTGCTGGAATTGAAAGTGACTTCAATGCTTCTTGCAAAAAGATACAGACTACTCGAGATACAATGAATGACAGAGCAATATTTACTTAATTAACTCATTACCACACAATACCTACTTTTGACGCCCCTGAGAAAGAAGCCTTTAGAAAACACTGTGGAAAAAGGAGAAAATGCTGGTAACCAGCATTTTCTCCTTTTCCCATAGTGTTTTCTACCCTTCCCAGAAGAAATTTCAATTTTTCAGTCACCTTTATTTTGTCTGCAAATGCTTTCAATTTGGACCAGTGTAAAATTTTCTCGTGTGGTAAAGGGTTAAAAAATTACAGGCCTTGTCAGATTTACTTTTAAAGCAATTTTACAATAGCAATAAAGAAGCTGTCATTTGAGAAATAGATCTACCTAAGAAAACTTGGACCTTAATATGCAATTTTGTGTTATCGGTTATGAATGTTTCTTCAAACAAAATATCACACTACCATCCAGATGCCTGGTCAAGTAAATCAGTGGTTAGCATATCCGCCTCTTTACCTGTGGTTGCGAGTTCAATACCCAAATGAGGAAAACAGTCTTTTGGGTGATTTGTCCCCCTAACCTCAGTCACCTGCATGTGTGAAAAAGTTATCGGTGACGGTCGGTTACCAGGAAGAAAGTTGTATCAGTACCAGTGACAGAAAGTAAGGAAACAAATGCGTAGGTAGACTGGCCGCCATGATATCATCTAAGCTATAAATTCTTTACCACAAAATCCCAGCAATGACCCAAAGGAAGAGGCCTTTAGAAAACATTGTAGGAAAAGGAGAAAATGCTGGTAACCAGCATTTTCTCCTTTTTCCCACAATGTTTTCTACCCTGCTGGAAACATATGTCAAATTTTTGTTGTCTGCAACTTGGGAGAAGAGTTAAAACGGCGTTAAACACCAATACACAGAGACAAAACAATCTGAAAATGAAGAAAAAAGATGTGGAAAAAAAACATAAAAGACGGTGACCAAGGAAATTACAACATCTGTTTACAAACCTGTCTATCGAATGTCGAATGATTCATTTAGACAGTTAACAAACAATATAGTAATTTTTTCAATCAATAAAGGAGGAAAATGCGATGAAGATTTATTTGTTTAATTTTGCAATATTTTAAGTTTATTTACCTTTCAGTGCCATGATTTCGATACTGCTAATTCTAGGCTGACTTCGTTTGGGGCTATAGCCACGGCTACAGAAGCAATGGCTTCAATCGAACATCAAAAGCCAGGACTATAATGATGTCATTTGACCTTTAACCTCGGCTATTGTCGGACCGCGCTCGCACCCACGGTCGGTTTAGTTCCAAGATGGCGACTGGGGTAGGAAATGAAATGTAAGTTATGTTGAAAAGGTAGAAGTACAAACCGTATTCGTTCCATATTATTTATTTGATCAGACCTATATGCCAGCCAATACTTATGCATCGAAATGGAGTATATGTGTTATTTCAAACGAACCGATGGCTTCAGCCGATGATATTTTTCATTATGATTGATGGAGAGGATGTCAGAAGATTCGGACCCAAGAAGATTCGGCCCAGGGCCTTCCAGCGATTTTCAAGAAGATTCGGCCCAGCAGGTGAGAAGATTCGGCCCCGAGGGTGAGAAGATTCGGCCCAAGTTGTATTATATTGTTTGTACCAGTAAAATTACCTGATTGAACTAATTATTCTTAAACGTTAGAGTAATCTTAATCGTCCACGATATTGTTTTGCAGAACGTAACGTTTTTTAAGTAAAAAACTAAAATTATTTCTATTCAAAATCACTATTGTACTGTAGAAGAGCAGCAATATGATATTTGCACTTGTTTCTTCTTTCAGGATTATGGTGCAGGTGAACAAAAATGGCACAATGTACTTGGCAAGAATTAGCCAATCTTTATTTGATATGATCAGTTCACCAGAATGTGGTATGTATGATTTGGGAGAAATGTTAAAAAAAAAAATGTTGCTAGATTGGGGTACCAAACACCAGTCTTCTAGCTTGTGTCAGATTAGTACCATGCAGGCAGGTTTTTTGAAGTTTCATAAGCTTTATCAGTACCCTTTACACTCCTATTATGGAGAAATAAGATTGATAATTGCTTATTGGGGTTCATGCCACATTAGCAAATTTTCAGTTATACATGTATATCAACACTCATCCTAACCAGACTCTACTGAATAGGCAGTTAACCAGTACTAAGTCAGATACTGGCATCTGCCTACTTCAGAAAGAATCTTACCTGTCCTGTACCAAAAATAGTAATAACATGGGAGTTGTATCACTTCTCCAAAGAGATAATTGTGTAATCTTATGAAATCATATATTGACTTCTATATTGGCAAGTAAACTGAAACTTAATTTGGCCTCAGCAGAACTGGAAAGATCATTGCTTTTCTAGAGCCGTGAAAGTAAGTGCTCAGGCCAAATCAAAATTCTGTTCCTTGGCAGAAATGTTTGTCATCACAAGATACAGTGGCTTTGAATGATTTTAGTGATTGAAAAAGAACTAGGATAGGCTATCTTTTCCTGACAGCACAGGAGGAGTCCTGCAGGGCTCAGTGGTAAAGTGTGGGTCTCATAAGCTGGAGGCTCTGGGTTCAAGCTGCACTGCATTCATTGGAGTTTTCATTGGAGTGCCCTTGGGCAAGACACTTCAAAGCCCTTACCTAGTACTGCTAAAACCCAGAAAATACATGAATATACCAGCTGCTGCAGTGATATGACTGAAATAATGTTGAAGCGGCATAAAACAGTTGTTAAATATATCCCTTTTTTTTTTATTTTTTATAGCTTATACACCTATGGACATCAAGTGAAGAGAAAGCTCTAATAAGTGTGAGAGGAGAGGTTGATGAGGAGTTTAATAAAAATCAACGCCATGATGTCCTGGTTTACTGGTCCAACTTTTCCATAATTTTAACATTTTCGGACTTTTGAGTGCTTCTTTGCAGAGGATCATTTTTTCTGTTTCTTTGATAACTCTAAAAAGGCAGAGTGGCTGTATGTGTCAGAAGTCAGTGGCCATTTGTTACCAGTGTCATACACTACCATAGGTTTGGTTGAAGCCCTGTTTCAATAGATTATGTTGAAATCTTCAACGTACTTGAATTTAGTTGGATTATTCCCTGTACTGTTGTTCTCAAGACTGCTTTCCGATAATCTTTTTTAAGTTTGTTCCATTTATTTTTCACCTGCACATTTGTCACATTTATGTCCTAACAATATGGGAAAAGTAGCCAGTTAACCCATTACCACACAATCCCTACTTTTGATGCCCCTGAGAAAGAAGCCTTTAGAAAACATTGTGGGAAAAGGAGAAAATGCTGGTTACCAGCATTTTCTCATTTTCCCACAATGTTTTCTACCCTTCACAAAACAAATTTCAAATTTTCAGTCACTTTTATTCTGTCGTCTGCAAATGCTTTCAATTTACACAAGTCTATAAATTAAATATTATTGTTTGGTAATGAGTTAAAATTTAAAATTTTCATTTCGTATTTACATGATTTGGTCAGCATATTTGGTTGGATTTTCGTGAAACTTGCACAATTTGTTTATCTCATCAACAGCTTCAAGCTGATTGATTTTGAAAAAAAAAAAAAACAACAAACAAACAGTAAGGGAAAAGTAGCCACTTTAATTTGAAAATAGCTATTTCTTGTTTACTTGATAAAGAATGCATTATCTGTCAGATTTCTGTGTACTTGCAAAGTTTGTTTTATCAATAGCTTTAACCCTATTGGTTTTGAAAAAAAAAATGAAACAAACAATATCGGAAAAGTAGCCATTTCAAGTTGAAAATTTCCATTTCTTGTTTACATGATGAAAATTTCATTTGTTTTTATGTTTTGTTTTTTTTTTAACTTTGACAGTTTGCAAGAAAATAAGTAGATACACTGCAAGTAGAGCAGTTCAGGCTCTTAAGGGCCACTAGTTCTTTATACTCTACCACAGGAAGTGATGGGATATTTATATGTTATATTGTCTAATGCCAGTTGCCTCAATTTAAAACAGGACAAGGCTTTTACCCTAATTCTGCTTTAACTTGAAGCAGCATACAAAGAAACTTTGGTGGCTGCATTTGATTTCACAAGTTTTTATGAACAACCTTAGACATTTTTTTCTCCACTGGCCCAAGGCCAGCAGGCTTATGTCATGGCCTGGTGCCCATTGTACATGTGTGTCTGTGTGTTAACTTTTTTTTCAAACTTCTTCACTGAAACTACCCATTCATTTGATGAAACCTCACAGAAACGATCTTGCTATTGTTATCGTAAAGTGGGTTTGGAATTAAGTAGGAAGCGTTGTACCCAGGTTCAATCTCTTTAATAATTCAAAACTTGTATATCTTAGATACCTAACATTATTGCGGAAGTGACGTTTACGTCGCGTGCTAAAGCGGCGCCACAAAGACGTCGCGTACTTTAATGCGCTTTTTCTGACAATTGTCTTCTCCAGAAATTCTTGAAAGAATTAAAAAGCTGGTTGCCATAGCAACAAAACCGAAAAATTTTGATCGTCTTTGAAAATCTTCTTGTCTGAAACCATAAGGCCCAGGGCTACCAAATTTGGCATCTAGCTTTATCTTATGGACCTCAATCACTTCAAATTTGTATGGTTAAAAAGCCAGTGGAGCAATGTACAGAGGCAAAATGGGCCTCTTGTTAGATTTATCTGACACTTTGATTTTCATGTTAGTTTTCAAACTTTATTAAAATGATGTTAACTGTTGTTGGCATATCTCATTTATTTTCCAAACTTCTGCTTTTATGACTTAAATATACCGGTACCCTTCAAATGATCAATTTTGTAAGACCTACTTTATAGTAAAAATTGGCTTTACAGTTATAAATGTCGTAGGCTAGACAGGAATTCAGCTAGATTCAGAATCTGGCTAGACCAGATAGGCAATCGATTTTATCAGGACTAGGACAGATAAAAATTCTTAATTGGTCTGGACTCATTCAGGATCTGGCTAAACAATTTTTAGCCAGATAGAAATTGTTATTCAATTCCTGATCTGCCTTACACCAAAAAAGGATTTTTATCAAGACTTCAACTAGGCCTACACTGTATGAGTCTTGGTCATAGCCCTGGGAATCTTTGTATTTAACTCTTTAGCAAATAGCAAAATTTTGGACTTGTCCAAATTGAAAGCATTTGCAGACGATAAAATGAATGTGAATAAAAAATAGAAAATTGATTTGGAAAGGGTAGAAAACATTGTGGAAAATGGAGAAAATGCTGGTTACTTCATTCTGGTTACCAGCATTTTCTCCTTTTCCAACAGTGTTTTCAAAGGTTGAAATTAAATGCATATGCAGAAATCAAATGTAGCTGGAATTATGGTAGAGCTAATTGTCTCCAAAAGTTTTGAAAACCTTTGGGGTGAAAGAAAAATACCAAAAATTTTCATTGAAATTTGCGATTTTTCGGAAGAAAAACAGATCTGTGTCCTCAATACCACCACTATGGTCCTGGCTTGTAAGAAAAAGGCCGATAATCCTTAGAACCTCCTCACACATTCCTTTATCAATTCGAAAATGGTACCTTAACCCTTACCCAAACGACAAACTTTTGGACTAGACCAAATTGAAAGCATTTGCAGACGACAATTCAACTCTTGCTAAAAAGATTTCTGTCTATGATTGGGTAGAAAACATTGTGGGAAAAGGAGAAAATGCTGGTTACCAGCATTTTCTCCTTTTTCCACAATGTTTTCAAAAGGCTACTATTCAAGACCCGTAAAAACCAGGGATTGTTTGAGAAAGGGTTAAGTCAAAGTCTATAAACTGCGGAATTATATTCTCTGAATAACCCTGCACCCGCGGAATACTAGTATGCTGTCCACGGAGTCTGAGTAAGAGACCAATCAAAACAGTCAGCTTTTTTTAATTAATTCAATTATGACTCTAATTTTTAAATTATCTTTCTATCTGATAGCAACGACAAAATGTACATGTCCCTAACGATCAATGCATGTAGGAAAGTGAAATAAACTATGCAAACATTTCTGTTTATTTGTGTAAAAACAAAAAACAAACGAACTTGAAATATATATATATATCATTAATTATCAAATTTTCAAGTAGATTAATCTGGGAAAAAAAGGTTAATTGCTCTTATAAAACTAATATTAGGCACCAAATTAGGTGCAGGATGGCGTCCGCTTTTTCCCTCTATATTTCATATCGTCCGCTTTTTTCCTCTTTGTCTATATGGTCCGCTTATCGCGTCCGCGTTTTAGTCACACCCGTTGCAAAGGCTATGTGTGTTCGCTTCATGACATGCGTACTTGACAGCTTCCCGTTTATTTATAGTTTTCTGACGTCACTTTAGCTGTGGCTATAGCCCCAAACGAAGTCAGCCCTAGTCACGTGATATAGCCGAGAGTCTGCGAGACGACAAAATGAAAGTACGGCTGGTACGCGGTAGGTTTCAAACTAATGATAATGCAGAACAGTGAAATCTGAAATATTTTATTCATTATACATCCACAAACAATGATTATTTACAAGTTGTTTAAACCTTCAGTTAGATCGTTAATTATATCCTGCAGACGTGTTTTGGCATGTGACTGCCAACCCTTTGTATAAAACTGTAGCAATGAATAACATTCTTCTTACGAGAAATTTCCCTTTGGACCACTGTAATTTTCATAAAGAGCATATATATATACATAGAGAGAGAGAGAGAGAGAGATCTATATAGATAGATTGATTTATCAAACCCTCACATTGATCTTGATTATAGAGATCTCTACTTTACATTGATATGTCTAGGATTGATAGCTGCAAGTTCTGTGTCGGTATATAATAGGTCATTTTCCCGTTCTGTTTTAGAACAGGGATTGGAGATAGAAGATATCACTGTTAGAGAGCGGATAGACAAACGGATGGGCGGACGGACGGACAGACGGACAGAGGCGACATGTATGATAGGTGGTATAATGAAGTATGCAGGTCTGAGAGTATTTTGACTAACTTTTTATCAAACAATACCGAGTTTACCGGCCCTGAGGAAGAAGCTCCAAGAAAACAATAGGAGAAAAGGAAAAAAAGGCAATTAAATATGCACATTTAACTCTTTATCAAGCGAAAAAATTGTAGACCAGTCAGCCAAATTGAAAGCATTTGCAGGGGTCAGCCTAAGTAAGCCTCAAAATTTGAATTTTTTCTTTGGAAGCGTAGAAAACATTGTGAGAAAAAGGAGAAAATGCTGGTTACTAGCATTTTCTACTTTTCCTACAATGTTTTTGAAAGCTTTCTTTCTCAGGGACGTTAAAAGTCGGGATTGTGTGATAAAGAGTTAAGGTATACGCAGACGTCAAAATGCGGCAAAAATTATAATATAGCACTGACTCTATAAAATGGAAAAAAAAACATTGTGGGAAAAGCATTTTGTCCTTTCCCCCACAATTTTTGTAATTACAAGTTCTATCGTTTAATTTAGATTAGATCCAGTCGAATATTTTGTCATTTGCATGGGTAAAGCCTTGAGTCAGGTCAGATGTAATAGGTACTGGTCACATTTCTTCTTGCAATTACTGTCATTGAGAGAGAGGGAGAGGTGGAAAAGAGGAGGGAGGGAGGCAGAGAGAGAAAGCGCGCGCGCGCGCGCGCGAGAGAGAGAGAGAGAGAGAGAGAGAGAGGTGGAAGAGAAGCAGAGAAAGAAACACTTTTAAGAGAGATAGTCACACAGAGAGAGACAGAATGAGACAGAGAGAGAGAGAAGGAGAGAGTAACTCGGTATTTCTGTATATTGTATGGTACATGATAAAATGTAAGCAATTCTGATCGTATCTTTATTAACCCTTCATCAAACAATCATTTCAACGAGCATGGGGAAAATGCCTTCTGAAAACATTCTGGGAAAAGGCGAAAATGCTGTTTTAATAGCATTTTCTCCTTTTCCCACAACAAATCATTTCTAAATGTCGTATGCAAAAGTATTCAATTCAAGCTACATCTAGTCGAACTTTTTTCGCTTGCTATGGGCCTGGAGTCAGATGAAATGTTTATTTGTCACAGTAAGACCCTTTTTTCCCGTCATGAATGTTTTGTTAGCCATTGATTTATGCCACCACGAACAAATTATCTTGTTATTTGTCTCGCCTAAATATCTCGTTTCCATCACGTGACATGCAGATTTCAAGTCCTGGAAGATCAGTAGGCAGCTGTTCGGGCTGAGAGATTGCACCTCGTCAATGGGTCCGAACTTCTCAAAGATTTTTGTGATCTTATGTCTGTCGTAGGTGGGGACACGCCGTTTTAACTGCCACCGTACTGTTAAAGTCGAGAGTGGAAGCTGCAGTTCTTGATTCTCACGGAAACCTCGTATTGCCCACTGGGTCCATGTAGGTAACAGACTAAAATAAAGTTAAATGCACAATACATGTGAACTATACTATGCGAAAAGGGGGTTTAATTCTTTACCGTGCGACAAAATTTTAGGCTGGTCCAATTTGAGAACATTTGCAGACGACAACATAAATGTGACTAAAGAATTGAAATGTGTTCTATGAAGGGAAGAAAACATTGTGGGAAAATGAGAAAATGCTGGTTCCCAGCATTTTCTCCTTTTCCCACAATGTTTTCTACTCTGTCATAGACAGAAATCATCCTTTCAGCAAGCGTTGAATTGTCATATGCAAATTATTTCAATTAGGTCTAGTCCAAAAGTTTGTCATTTGGGAAAGGGTTCAACAAGCGGACGTTAAAGTTCAAAGATCAGACTGCACGTTCTATGCAAAAGTTTCGCAGAAGGCACTGACAGAATTTACCCTTAGGCTGCCAAACGCCAGTCACAGATCTTTTGCGGACACTATAGATTAAGATCAGACTACACAGGACGTGTAGTCTTATCCTGTATCTATTCCGTCCTTTTAAAATTATTTTACTTTGCTCCAAAAATCACTAGGATCTATAACATTTTGATTTTTACTATTTTTTTTTTTCAAACTTTCATTTAACTTTTTTAACTTATTTTGAAGGTAAATGATCAACGTTACATGGACCTGTTATAAAATCAAAGTACTGAAAGTATTGACAGACTAATGCATTTGAAACTAGTTAGTGGCTATGGTAAATGTAAATCTTTGTTGATTTATACCAGACTGAAGAAATTAGCAGTCAAAGTTGTTATCGTGAATAAAATTGTTAATTTAAGCACTGTTACACTCAAACAAAAATTAATATTATGCAAGATTCTTCCGAACTATTTTCGTTCGTAATCAACCTGTCAAAGTAAGTGCACAGGCTTCATGAAAATTTCACTACACATGATACATGTATGCCTCTGGTTTTACACAATTTGGACAATAATTCTTGTTAGACAGTGATGTGATAAAAAGAATCTGACAATCGTTGGTTTTTGAGGTAAAACTTTATTAAAACAAAAACAAAAAGTCGTTGACATGACTTATTAAACTCGTCCACAAAAAATGTTATTAAGGTCGCCAAAGGCCCGCTTAATAAAATTGTTTTATTCCATGCTGCACTAGAAGTGTTACATACGTCATACTCCAAACAAGCGGAGGATATAGATTAAGATCAGACTGCACATTCGGTGCAGTCTGATCTTGATCTATATCGTACGCAAAAGGTCGTTGTCGTGACTTTATTGTTCTAAATGATCAAATTTATTACCTGATTGTTCTCTTTGACGGAGCTTTTCCATTCGGAAGTCTATAAACCTCCGGTGGGGGGATTGTTAGTTTATCTGATATAATTCTTAACATATTTTCGTAGCACATACATCTCATTCCCTTTTTGCTCGGTATACTGAATGTGTTCACATCTGAAAGGAAGAAAGGAAGGAAAATAGGGAGGGAAGTAAGACAGAATGACAGACGAACATACATACAGACGAACATACATACTTATATACATACATACATAGTTACATACATACATACATACATACATACATATGTCGTACGTCAGATTGGAATCTAGGCAGATCCGGAATCTGCCCCAGGCAGATTCGGAATATGCCTAAACCAAATTAGAATTGTAATTTTGTGTAGACCAAAATAGATTGTTTTTCAAATTTTTGATAATATTAATCCACTTAAAATTAGTTTATAACTGAAAGCTTTTTAAAGTAAAGAAATTTGTTTGTTTTATCCCCCACACTTGCTCTGTTTTCCAGATAGTGTTCTTTTGTTTGCTAAAGTGCATTTAAAACATTCAAAATTTATTCTTATTCTGAATTTCTGATTAAAACTTCTTTTATTTTGGGGTTTAAGTTAAATAAGTTGGTTTATATTAACTCATTACCAAACGACAAAATATGAGGTTTGTCCAAATAGAAAGCCTATGCAGATGACAAAATAAAAGTGACTGAAAATTTGAAATTTGTTTTTTGACAGATAGAAAACATTGTGGGAAAAGGAGAAAATGCTGGTTACCAGCATTTTCTCCTTTTCCAACAACGTTTTCAAAAGGCTTCTACCTCAGGGTCGTCAAAAGTCGTCACTGTGTGGTAAAGGATTAAACGAGAAAGTATTCCAGTTTGATTTAGGCAGATTGTGAAGCTGCCTAGCTAAAGTTGAATCCTAATTTGGTCTGGACAGGATTCCAGTTTGGCGTAGACAGATTCCAGATCTGCCTATATTCCAGTTTGGACTACGACACATACATCCATCCATCCATACATACGTACATACATACGAAGGAACGAACGAACTGGCAAACAAACGATGGACGGACGGACGAACGAATGAAAAAAGAGTGAGAGAAAGCAAGGAAGGAAGGAAGGAACGAACGATAGACGGAGGACAGAAAAAAAGAAATACTAAATACTGATTTTTGTTGTGGCGCCGCTTGAGCGGCGGCACTATATTTTTATTCGGTTTTGTAAAGTGCCTATGGAGGCAGCCATATTGAACTGGTTCCATGCTTTGTTTAAACATCCATCTATATCTACTGTACTTTGATTACCAGATCGGGGTCCATATTAACTTTTTTATTTATTTGTGGGATTTTTTTTTAATATATAATATCGTGTACTTTCATTGTTAGATGGATAAAAATCCGGATCGTAGACATATCAATATTTTCCTTTCGAAAAATAATAATAAATAAAGATCCATTTGCTTAGGCAACAGGGGAATCCCAGCCTCTGACGGGGAGATCTAATAATGTTTCTACTACGAAAAGATCACACCCCTGACTATTGTTTCGACGATGATAATGTGGGAAAGCAGCCACTAGCGTGGAAAGACAATTGTGCGAAGTACTGTTGGTATTAGAAACTCTAGGAATGCATGGATAAGTACACTGGCCGCGGCTGATATAACTGAAATAATGGTGAAAACAGCGTAAAGCACTATATAATGAATCAGTCAATCAACGAAAGGAATAGAAAATGAGAGTCATGGTAAATCAACTAAGGATTCGTCGCAGGGCTTATTTCAAAACTGTATGTACTTTACAAATATGTGACTTCCAGAGTTTTTTTTTTTTTTTAGATTTGATTGCACGGCGACTTTTATTTGGAATTTGCAGTTAAAAGAAGAAAAATCGACATACTAAAGCCGCAGGGAGAAACAGACTTGCGGCCTCCGGCATTCTCTGGGGTCGCTGACAACCGCTTGAAGACCTTCCACAGCTCTGGTTCCTAAACAAAAATAGATAATACAGGAAATCCTGTGTTTCTTTTAATACAGGGGGACCTAAAATAATTTCAAATATTTCAAATATTTGAATGAATGGACATTCCTCAAAAATGATGTTGCGGCAGTTCATATTATGGCCTCATATTATAATACGCGAAAGGGGTCATTCTTACATTTGCGTAAAGTGTCGTCTCGGATCAGCCTGCGTAGTCCGTCCAGGCTAATCCGAAACGGCACTTTCCGTTTTTATGTAATTTTATGTTTCGCGCAAGTCTTCTGTAGGACAAAATCTGATGTAGTCGTAAAGTGTCGCCTCGGATCAGTGTGCAAGGATTGTGCAGGCTGATCCGAGACGACGCTTTACGCCATTGTCCGAATGCCTCTTTTTTGTGTTGCAGGCCTTATACAAAATAAGTTCTTTTATGACCTGCAACACGCCAAAAGGGACATTCGGATGTTTCAGTAAAGTGTCTCGGATCAGCCTGCGCAGGCTTATCCGGGATGGCACTTTTCATTTTTATGCAATCTTCTTTTTTGCTCAAGTTTACTGTGTCACAAAATCTACTGTTGTCGCAAAGTTTCGTCTCGGATAAGCCCGCCGGACTGCGCTGGCTGATCCGAGACGACATTCTACGCAAATGTCCGAATGCCCCTTTTCGCGTGTTGCAAGCCATAAAAGACCATTTTATTAAAGTTGAATAATTCATACGAATTTGAAAACTAGATGTCCTAGAAAAACTTGTATTATTTTTCATAGCTCATATTGAAAAAATATCGCACTAATTCCGTCCACAACCAATACTGTGTTAAAGCCCAAACAGCGAAAAACAATGCAGTTGTTAAAATGCATTTAAATGATACCATTTACATGTATTCTGTGTTCTCCTTTCTCCGTTCACCTAAGCGTAAATAAGGTCACAAAATTCACATTTTCAGTCAAGGAATCAAAATTTTCGTGTAATGATCAAATATAAAATCTGAATCAAACTTGTAACTGAAAAAAGTCGATCACTACAACTTGCATCAAAAAGTTCGATCCAGGGATTTTTTCAAACCTACCTCGCCAACCTGGGTAGTATGGCCACTTTCTCATTTTTCCAGTCATTTGATTGAATGTCAAGGCCGGTCGCTAAAGACTGGTGAATATGCTACACTCTAGTTCAGACAGACTAGCTTATTCATAGTAAAGGGTAAACACAACCCATCTAGGCGTATTTAATGTTGAAAAACATTGAAAATTTGCTTTTTATTGTATCTAATGAAATAGCTTCTTTCAAACAGTGAAAATTACTCTCTTTTGTTGCATTTTTGTGTCTTATTCGATAGAAAAATGGTTTCGATGTAGGTTAGGATGTTATTCATAATATCTGACAGAGTAGAATAGAACCAGGGTGGAACAAAACGTCACGAGCGCTTATTCCTTCCGCTTGAACGGAGATGCGAGAAAGAACGGAGAAATGAGAAAAGGCCATATAGACACTATAAAATACAACTACATGTTGTAACAGTTACACAAAATTTGTAAATGTGATATCTTACTTTGCAACCTGAAAATAATGACCCTAGATATTAAAGCCAACCAACCTCGCTTAATAGCTGCTTTTCTGATCTTTCATATCCTGGCAGGTATAAGGTAACAGGTTTAAACTCCCTCCGTTTTGCAGGGAAGATGTCCATACCAGGACAGAGCTGAAGGAACGTTGGACGGTAAGATTTATCCCGACCTATCAAGTAAAAATTTACTTGTTTCGAGAATGCGCCTTATTTTAATAAGATATTTGAGATTCAGCGCATGGACGGGATAGTCTAAACAACGGTTCAATCTATGCTAGTTAGCGCTTTCGCTAGGCTACGTAAGTGACGCAATTACGTCAGTAATACATGTTGTCTGCGCATGTCATATTCTTCGAAGATTCGGCTGTCTTATATGACGCATCACTACTAGCCCCGAAAGCGGGCTGACTGTAATATTACGCTCTATAAAGTAGCAATGTTGAAAATAGCTTTTACGTATCAATACGTTTGAGGAGAAATGAGACCTGCTTTAGCAACAGATTTTTCTAAACTGGTGATCATAGTTGAGTAAATTGCACGAGGTAGCGTTTTATTGGGTAAACAATTTTTTTGTTTTAAATTCAAACTAACGGTTGTCGCGTAGGAAAGTGGTTCGGCTCTGTACCCAGGATGCCCATATCAGATAGATGAGTATTTATAGAATGCCATCTAGCGGGAGATAATGCAGTAATACAACAACAACGCAACTTTGTTCGCGCTTTCGGAAGGCTTAATATCTTTGCAAGGCAAGAGCGACGATCACTGCATAGATTTTTCTATTTCCTATTTCAGTTTTTTGACTTCGATTTTTTTTTTAATAAAATCAATACGAAACAGACTGTGTAAAGGAACAATTCCCCGACAAAGATTGGATTTAGACAGCAATTTCTGAGGCAGTCTGCCTTTTCAACTCACCACTGTTGGAGAGGTCTGATGACCTCTCCAATTAGCTTTTGATTCAAAACAGCTCCACTCGATCATAGCCTTCTATTGGCGCAATGATACAAAATTGTCTATCAATCGCTTGGTCTTCGGGTTTTTCGTTCCAAAACCAGTTCGTCCCATGGCCTGTTAATCCCATGATTGCGCTACCCTTTGAACGGGCATGAATATTATGATAGATGGAAATAATTTAATATAATATTGGGAATTAAAGGTTAACGACCAAAGATATTTCAAAATTATAGTTTTCAGGTGCAAACTTAGTTTTATTCGATATTTTCATATAGTTTCTGTCTATGTCCATGTATCATACTATCAAGGGACGTTAGTCCTGACTCTTTATGATCAAAAGGAGAGCACCAATACACAAATAATCCTTACTTTGCCATGAATACTCTCCCTTAACCCTTTCCCAAACCACAAAGTTTGGACTCTTCCATACTGAAAGACGGTTTGCAGACGACAATTTTAGATTTTGTGAAAGTTCTTAAAAAGGGTAGAAAACAATGTGGGAAAAAGAGAAATTGCTCATCATGAGCAATTTCTCCTTTTACCACAGTGTTTTCAAAAGGTTTTTACTGCAGACACGTAAAAACCAGGGCTTGTTTGGGAAAGGGCTAACCAAAAAAGGTATTCATTTGCTTAGTTGGTTTACTTTAAAGCCTACATTTGAATGATATTTCTTTTTCTTTCAAATTATTAATTCCACACAATGGCCTCCTAGACAAATACCACTTAAGTGTTCTCAACGCTTTGATTCAGCCAGGTTTGTACTCTCGGATTGTTCTGGGTTTTTCACGACCATTGCAGGGCATGTCACTATCAACAAAATCAAGCATGCTCTGTAAGAGGAAGGCTTAATGCATCGGCCAGAAATATCGACCCATGTAAGCCTTTGTGAACTGTGCAGGTGGACATGGGTCAATAGGTTTTGCTATTTGTAAATTTTCTGCATATCAAAAGCTAGTGTAGGTCATGATTCAGTTAGTTGTTGGAAAAAAGTGGAGTATATGGACCCATGGTTCTGTAACCACTTGCTTGGTAAATGCCATCGTGGAGATGTCGACCCTACTTTTGTCAGAGCATAGCCGATATATGGCATGTTACACAGTCAAAGGGGCATTTAGACATTTAGACAAGTGTCGTCTCAGATCAGCATGCGTAGTGCGCATAGGCTAATTCGAAACAAAACTTTCCATTTTATGTAATTTTCTGTTTTACACAAGATTACTGTAGCACAAACTCTAATGTGGTCATAAAAGTGACATCTCGGATTGGCATGCACCGACTGTGCAGGCTGATGCAAGACGACACTTTACGCAAATGTTTGAATGCCCCTTTTTGCGTGTTGCAAGCCAATTATTTCATGTCGACGCTGTGGAAATTAGATCATGTGAGGAACGGAACGATATTAACCTGTGTTGTCTTTTCAACCCTGTATTAAACAGTCCCGTTTTTTAACGACTAAAAATTGAAATATGCTTTGGGAAGGGAAGAAAACGTTGCAAAAAGAGAAAATGCAGTAAACCAAAAGCCCTCTTAGCTTTTAGTTAACCCTTTCCCAAACGACAAAGTTTTGGACTAGACCAAATTGAAAGCATTTGCAGACGACAATTCAACTCTTGCTGAAAAGATGATTTCTATCTATGATAGGGTAGAAAACATTGTGGGAAAAGGAGAAAATGCTGGTTTACCAGCATTTTCTCCTTTTCCCACAATGTTTTCAAAAGGCTACTATTCCAGACCCGTAAAAAACAGGGATTGTTTGGGAAAGGGTTAAGGGGCATTAATCCTTTGGCTGCCAAGCGCGACTGGTGTACCTTTTGAGGACAGTGTAGCTCGAAGATCAGATTGCATAGAACATGCAGTCTGATCTTGGATCTACTCTGTCTCATAAGAATATGTTATACCCCAAAACATAATAATATGAATAATATGAAATAGGCATATTTGGGTTTTTACTATCGAGTTGAAAATTTTGTTTTAGTTATTTAGTAGGATAAGGGGTTAACCCTTTCGTAAACAACAAACTTTTGGACTAGACCAAATTGAAAGCATTTGCAGACGACAATTCAACTTTTGCTGAAAAGATGATTTCTGTCAGTCTATGATAGGGTAGGAAACATTGTGGGAAAAGGAGAAAATGCTGGTTACCAGCATTTTCTCCTTTTCCCTCAATGTTTTCAAAAGGCTACTATTCCAGACCCGTAAAAACCAAGAATTGTTTGGAAAAGGGTTAAAAGTGGTTGTCACAGATTTTGGAAAGTAAAGGAAGAGTGTTAAAGGGAACAAACTGGTAATATAAAGTCATACAAAATAGAATCATTCACATACGTGTATATTATACATCAACCAGCATTTTCTGTAAACAAACATTAACAAACAATCAAATACATATGGCCTGCAACACGCAATTAGGGCATTCGGACATTTGCGTAAAGTGTCGTCTCGGATCAGCCTGCACAGTCTGTGGAGGCTAATCCGAAACAACACTCTCCGTGTTTTATGTAATTTTCTGTTTTGTGCAAGTCTATTGTAGCACAAAGTCTAATGTAGCCATAAATTGTCGACTTTGATTAGCCTGCGCGGATGGCGCAGGCTGATCTGAGATGACAATTTACGCAAATGTCCGAATGTCCCTTTTTACGTGTTGCTAGCCATATATGGATTTATGTTTTATACTTTATCCAGTGGCGAATTCAGCCCCCATTTCCTTCTTTCTTTCTTCCATACTTGACAAACTCAGACTGAACACTTCACTGAATTATGTAAAATTTTATATTTTTCTCTTTATTTAAATATTCATCAATGTATCCTTCTTGTAAAAGTCAGTAAAGTTAACATTTAAAACCATTTCATTTTAACTTTTTACCAAACTACAAAATGTTAGACAAGCAGATGACAAAATGATTGTAACTCAAAAAATTGACATTTGTGTGCAGTAGGGTAGAAAAGATTGTTGGAAAAGGAGAAAACAAACATTTTCTCCTTTTACCATAATGTTTTCAAATAGGCTTCTATTTTAGGGTCGTAAAAGAGGTAAGGGGGAAAGGTTAATGTATTTTCTATTTAACTTCCTTTTGAGGATTCCACAAATTTCCTATTTATAATCAGAAGCATTATACATAATTCATTGATTCTTATTTTTCACACAACTGTTCTAATTAAAAATACTAAAAGAACACTTGTTATCACGCAGTTTTATCCAGTTATTTTACAAGAATTTTAAAAATGCAGTTAACCCTTTACCACACAAAAACAATGTTTGAAAAACCCTTCAAAAGTAATCTTTTAAAAACATTGTCAGCATAGGCGAAAATGCTGGTAGCCAGCATTTTATCCATTTACCACAATGTTTTGCACCCAATAAAAGACAAATGTACTCATTTAAGTCATACTTAAATTGCTATTTGCAAATGATTTCAATCTGGAGCAGTCAAAAATTTTGTCACATGGTAAAGTGTTAAAGATTGAAGTTATCTTAAAGTACACATTAACTGTCTTGGCACCATATGAATCACTATAAATTATTTCACTTCAATAGTATTTGAAGTCTTCATGGCCGAAACTGGTGCTGCTTGTCTACTGGCAAGGGCTTCCTTCTTTTGAACAGCTGCCCATGCCATCTTTCTAGCGGCCTCGCCGGTCATTTGTGTCTGTAGAAACTCAGTAATGTTCTTCAGGGCTTTGTCCATACTGTCCTGTAGTGTGGTGACCTTCTTACTGTTAGCGACTGACAGATCTTCCATTCTGTTCAATTCGGATGAGTTATAGAGACCTCTGTATTTGTAGTACTCCATCATGGCCGAGTGCATTCTCATCTGTAAGGCTTGAAGCTGAAATAATGGTTTAAATCTTTACGAAACAGTCCTGGGTTTTTGTGATCCCATGGAAAAAGCTTTTGAAAACATTGTATGAAAGCAGTTTACCTAAAAATCATTCCTTAGATAACTTAATAACTCCTAACTGTATTAACCCATTACTCCATAGATACTCTTTTCTATGCCATGCTTGTAGGAGCCTTCGGAAAACATTGTGGCGAATGGTGAAATTGCTCGTGACGAGCAATTTCACCTTTTGTCACAATGTTTTCTACACTATCAAAAGGTGTCATATACACATAAGAAACAGCTTCATCCTTCTTGTTACTTAGGGTCAATTAGAAATACCATAGAAATGGCTTATGGGGTAAATGGTTAAATTCATCCTAGTGCTACCTACCCGCCCTTTATTCAGAAATAGTAAACACCATATTCCTTCTCTGTTAACATCTTTTTCTCCTATTTTCTCCCTTCTAAATATTCCATGTCCTACATACTTTGTGTAATATATACTATTGTACGTTAATCATTGTACTATGAATATGTTGATATTCAATGCAAATAAACATATGTATGTATGTAAGTATGTATGTATGTATGTATGTATGTATGTATGTATGTATGTACGTACGTACGTACGTACGTACGTATGTATGTATGTATGTATGTATGTAGCTGTATTTACTCTTCACCTCACAATCCTGATTTTTACGACCCTGAGAAAGAAGCCTTTTGAAAACATTGTTGGAAAAGGAGAAAATGCTGGTAACCAGCATTTTCTCCTTTTCCAACAATGTTTGCTACCCTACCAATACAAAATTTCAATTTTTCAGTCACATATATCTTATTGTCAGCAAATGCTTTAATTTGGACTGGTCTCAAATTTTCTCGTGAGGTAAAGAGTTACCGGTAAGCAAAATGTTAATAACACATTTAAACCTATACAGGAATTATTCCAATGAGTTCTTTTTTTTACTTTACTCCCTTGCTATGTAAAAATGAAACGTAAAAAGTATGGAGGAAAAACAAGAACTAAGTGCTCCTTTTCTTGCATCATTTTACTGTCATTAGCCACTTGTGTAAATGTTATTAGTTTTGTTTTTTTTTCAACCCTTAACCTGCTAAATAATTAAAATGAAACTTTCAAGTCCTTGGTAAAATCCCAAATTTTAGTATTTCAAAATGATTTTTTGGGGGGACAACTACCTCCATATCGGACAGTGTAGATCAAGATCAGACTGCACAGAATGTGCAGTCTGATCTTGATCTACACTGTCTGAAAAGTTATTTAAATGTTCCATGCAGCTTAAGGGTTAGGGTCTTAAAACAGCTTTTGCAAGAATGGACTAATTACGTTACCTGTCTTGTGTCTTTTATAGCATTCTCATATTTCACTCTGTCTTCAAAGTTATTCATATATTTATTTTTTATGACCATAAAATGGTTTTGTAGAGTTCTGTATCTCGAGGCCAACTCTTTGTTCATGGTGATACATTTGTTTTTCTCTTCCTGAAGAAAAAATTAAGAATAAGATTCATGAACTCTCAGGTAAATAATCCCTGGCATAATGTCACTCTGAAAAAAGAAGGTGTTTGAAAACATTCTGGACAAAAGAGAAAATACTGGTACCTATCTATTGCTTACTTTTCTACAAGTTTTCTGTCCTTAACCCTTTCCCAAACGACAAAATTTTCAAACTGGCCCAAAATGAAAGCACTTGCAGACGACAAAATAAAGGTAACTCAAAAATGAATTATGCTTCCAGCAAGGTAGAAAACATTGTGAGAAAAGGAGAAAATGCTGGTTTCCAGCATTTTCTCCTTTTTCCACAATGTTTTCAAAAGGCTTCTATCTCAGGGTCAAAAAACCAGGGATTGTTTGATAAAGGGTTGCAATGACAAATTCTATCACTTCAGTCACATTAAATTTGCCATCTGAAACAATACCACACAATATTGACTTTCACTGACTGTTAAAAATGAAGGTTTTGAAAACTTTGAGGGAAAAGGAGAAAATGCTTGTAACCAGTATTTTCTCCAGGAGAAAATACTTGTAAGTTGTAACCAGTATTTTCTCCTTCAAACATGATGTTTTTCTACTCTATCAAGGACAAAAATCATCCGCTGAACTGTTGACTTAAGACATAATCTTCTTTCTATTGTGGTTTATCATTCAACAAACTACGTTGTGAGTTATGAGGTGCAATGAATAATCCACTCAAGCTATCTACTTTCTATTGTGGTTTAACATTCAACAAATCATAGTTATGAGGCACAATGAATAATCCATGATGGCAACAGCCTGAGTGGGTTATTACTTGTGCCTCATAACTCATAACATGGTTTATTGAATGATAAACCAAAACAGAAAGTAGATTATTTTCATTCTAACATGACCAACTGTTAATCAAAGGAAAGCAAGTTCATAATTGGAGTAAAAATGCGGATGTAGATTATATTCCATTAAATAACTTACTTTATACAAAATGAAGTCACTTTTATATAGAATGAGATCATTCTATATGGAACAACGTAAGTTTTACCATGCTGTGGTTGCAAAATGTTAATAGAGCCAAATTAACTTGTCATGTTAGAATTGTCATTTGCAAATACTTTTAATTTGGTTAATTCTAAAGTTTTGTTGCCGATTAAAAGAGTTTAAAGCTGGCATGCCTGTAATCTGAAAACTATGAAGACACATATAATACACCAACAATGAAATTGCTATTCACTTTATCAGCAGCAAGGTGCATCCTTAGTCAAAAATTTTGAACAGAGAGATTGACTGACAGTAGAAGTTTAACAATTCAGATGTTTTTCAAATTAACAAGTTTTCTTACCTCTAGATTTCTTTTAACAAGCTCTCTCTCAGTAAGGAATTTTCTGTGATGGTCATTGTTTGTCCGTATGCGACCTAAATGAAAATAGTACAGTGAACGAGAGAAGTGCCTGTTAATTGTTTTGCAAGGTATTTTATATTGCTCTTTTATCCTATAAAATAATACATATTATAATTTCTTACCATCTTAACTCTTTATCCTTCAACAAAATTTTGGACTGGTCCAAACTGAAAGCACTTGCAGATGACAAAAATAAGCATAACTCAAAACTGAAATTTGCTTGAGCATGGTAGAAAACATTGTTCCAGCATGGTAGAAAACATGGTGGGAAGGGGAGAAAATGCTGGTTACCAGCATTTTTCCTTTTCCCACAATGTTTTCAAAAGGCTTCTATCTCAGGGTCATAAAAGCCAGGGATTGTTTGGTAAAGGGTTACTTGACTTGCACAGTTTTTCATCCATGTTTATCGCATGAAAGTCCCTTGATGATTTACAGCCATTAGGTAAAGTTTAACCCATTACCACACAATCCATACTTTTGACGCCCCTGAGAGAAAAGCCTTTTGAAAACACAGTGGGAAAAGGAGAAAATGCTGGTGACCAGCATTTTCTCCTTTTCCCACAATGTTTTCTACCCTTCACAAAACAAATTTCAAATTTTCAGTCACTTTTATTTTGTCGTCTGCAAATGCTTTCAATTTGGACCTGTCTAAAATATCGTCGTCTGGTAATAATAAATAAACTAGCAACCAGCCTGCAGAGCTCAACAGGTAGAGCACAGGACTTGTAGATGTGTTGTTTTGAGTCACTTTAGAGTGTGTGTTCCAATACCACAGTTGGATATCTAAAATTATTAATAGTTTTTCCAATGAGACATTAAACCGAGGTCCTGTATTAACTCTTTACCACACGACAAAATTTTAGACAATTTTTCAAATTGACACCATTTGTAGACGCCAAAAACAAAGGTGACTGAAAAATTGAAAATTGTTCGGGAAGGGTAGAAAACACTGTAGGAAAAGGAGAAAATGCTGGTAACCAGCATTTTCTCCTTTTCCTACAGTGTTTTCAAAAGGCTTCTTTCTCAGGGCGTCAAAAGTAAGGATTGTGTGGTAATGGGTTAGCATGCTATACACCTTCAAAAGCTTAGGACAGGGACATGTAGCAAATTTTGTTGTATGGTAAAGAATTAACAAAGCAACAAATATATGATTTCAAGGGCGTAGCGCCCATTACGCAGGATATGCACGTGCGTATAAAAAAAAAATCAGCAACCAAAGTTATTGATAACAGTATCATGTACATGAATTTTTTTTTTTCTTTTTGTTTGTTGGCGGGCCTTTCAAAACTAAATAGGTTGGTTAACTCTTTACCAAACGACAGAATTTTAGACAGGTCCAAATTGAAAGCATTTGCAGACGACAAAATAAAAGTGACTGAAAATTTGAATTTTTTGGGGGGAAGGGAAGAGAACATTGTGGGAAAAGGAGAAAATGCTGGTAACGAGCATTTTCTCCTTTTCCCATAATGTTTTCAGAAGGCTTCTCTCTCAGGGTCGTTAAAAGTTGGAATTTTGTGGTATAGGGTTAAATAGATGCACTGCTAACTACGAAATTTTTCTATGCTTAATAATACATGGTGCTGCCTCATGTGACATCATGGTGTTGGGCAGAAAATCGTCGGTGTGCATATATATATTTTAGCCCTGGCTACACCTGTGGGTTCGACTTATCCAGCCAATTTCTCTTTCAAAAGAAACCAAACAATCAAATCCTTTACCACACGATCCAGAGTTGAGGAAGAAGTTCTTTGAAAATGATGTAAGAATAGGAGAAATAGCCTGTAGCCAACATTTTCTCCTTTTCCATCAATGTTATCCAACCTTTCAAAGAAATATCCAACCACTTCAGTCACGTCGAATTTTTCGTCTGCTGATACCTTCAATTTAACTTTTTACCAAACGACAAAATGGTAGACTTGTCCAAATTGAAAGCACTTACAGATGACAAAATAAAATTTAATGTGACTCACAAATTGAAATTTGCTTATGGAAGGGTAGAAAACATCGTAGGAAAAGGAGAAAATACTGGTTACCAGCATTTTCTCCTTTTCCCATAGTGTTTTCAAAACGCTTCTTTCTCAAGGGCGTTAAAAGTCGGGACTGTATAGTAAAGAGTTAAACAAGTCTAAATTTTTGTCATCTGGTACAAGTTCAACATATCCCTGATAGTATCAAACTAATGTTAACCCTTTACCAGACGACAAAATTTTAGTCCTGTTCAAATTGAAAGCATTTGCAGACGACAATTTCAATATGTTTCAAAGGGTGCAACTGTTTATTAATAGGGTAGAAAACATTGTGGAAAAAGGAGAAAATGCTGGTTACCAGCATTTTCTCCTTTTTTCCACAATGTTTTCAGAAGGCTTCTTTCCAAGGGTCGTCAAAAGTTGTCATTGTGTGGTAAAGGGTTAATATTTACTTGAAGTACACAGTTTCTGATCTGTAAAATAACTTACTAAGTACATCACTGTATTGTGCTTTTAAATCATCTTCTATCTTCTGGGCTGCTTCTATCTGCAGATTCAGCTCATATTGTTCTTCCCTGAAATTTGAATGCATAAATGTTTGACCCTTTACCACGCAATCCAAAGTTTTATTGATCCTGAAAAAGATAGCGTTTGAAAACATTGCAGGAAAAGAAGAAAATGCTGGTTACTAGCATTTTCTTCCTTTCCCAAAATGTTTTCTACCCTCTTTAATTCTTTACCAAATGACAAAATGTTGGACCAGTCGAAACTGAAAGCATTTGCAGCAGACAAAATAGAAGTGACTGAAAATTTGAAATTTGCTTTGTGAAGCGTAGAAATCATTCTGGGAAATGGAGAAAATGCTGGTTACCAGCATTTCCTCCTCCTTTTCCCACAATGTTTTCTAAAGGGTTCTTTCTCAGGGTCGTCAGAAATAGGGATTGTGGGGTAATGGGTTAATAGATATGGATTCCTCTGTTCCATATTTGATATATTGTCTGAAAAATTGAATGCTTTCAATTTGGACCAGTAAAACATTGTCATTTAATAAATTACCACACGGAACATTTTTAGACCTATCGAAATTGGAAGCATTTGCAGACGACAATTTGAAAGTGGCTCAAATGGTGCAATTTTACTTTCATTGGGTAGGAAACTTTGTGGAAAAAGGAGAAAATGCTGGTTACCAGCATTTTCTCCTTTTCCCACAATGTTTTCTAAAGGTTTCTTTCCTAGGGGCGTCAAAAGTAGGGATCGTGTGGTAATGGGTTAATTAATCTAGATAGATAAGTGATTGACTCTTTACCAAACGACAATATTTCAAACTGGTCCAACTGAAAGCATTTGCAGATGACAAATTAAAGATGACTCAAATTATGGAAATTGGCCTTTACTGAGTAGAAAACACAGTGGAAAAAGGAGAAATTGCTGGTTACCAGCATTTTCTCCTTTTCCCACAATGTTTTCAACAGACTTTCTTCTCAGGGTCATTAAAAGTTTGGACTGTGTGGTAAACTAGTGACCAGCCCGCAGAGCTCAACAGGTAGAGCACAGGACTTGTAAATGTGATGTTTCCAGTCACTAGAACAGGTTATTTGTCAAACTGACAATAAACTCAAAATGATCTTTTCAGAAAGAAAATTTTCATCAAAGAGGATATTTGCATAATTAAACATTCCAAAAGATGGGGGGAAAGGGGGGGAGGTGTTAAGAAGAGCAATAATGCTCTTTTGACAGAAGAGTAGTCAATAGAAAAACTTGATAAATGCAACCAATGTTAGTCACAAATCTAACAATATGGATAACCCAGAAGCATCACTAAGATACATTCTAACACGGCATGTGAATTTGGCTCTTTGAACCCAGTGCAAGGAAAGCGTGGTAAAATCTGCAACATTCCATGCAGAATGACATTATTCTGTATAAAGTACATGTAAGTTAGTAAGTTATTCAATAGAACATACGGTAGTCTTCATCTGCGTTTTTACTCTGAGGACGAACTTGTTTTCCTTTCATAAAAAATTAGAATCGAAATAATCTTCTTTCTATTGTGGTTTATCATTCATTAAACCATGTAGTGAGTTATGAGGTGCAATGAATAAACCACCCAGGCTATCACCCTAATGGTTTATTTATTGTGCCTCATAACTCACAACTGTGGTTTATTGAATGATAAACCACGATAGAAAGAAGATTATTTCTTAACCATTAGAGTGCCAAATGAAACCAATTAACATTTTCAGTCTAGAAAACATGTGACCCAATTATAAGTGCAAACTGATGTTTGCTTTCCTCTAAAGAGTTTCAGAAAGTAGATAGTGTGAGACAAAGATCAGACTGCACATTTTGTGCAGTCTGATCTTGACCTACACTGGCCACAAAGGCAACAACAGTTGCGAAAGGCGTTGAACTCTTCCCACACAATGACGACTTTTGACAACATTGACGACCTTGACGAAAAAGCCTTTTGAAAACATTGTAGGAAAAGGATACAATGCTGCTAACCAGCATTTTCTTCTTTTTCCACAATGTTTGCTGCCCTTTCAAAGCCAACTGCGTAATTTGAAGTACACTTAATTTGTCGTCTGCAACTTCTTTCAATTTGGACCAGTCTAAAAACTTGTTGTCTGGTTAACATCATCTATTTTTTGTACATACTGAAGGGTTTCCAAAGCTTTACTGGTAGATGAAACCAGCCTGTCCATCATTCCTTGAGATTTATCCATATCCTCCATCTTGTTTTTCATCACATCTGATTTCCACTCCATGTAATCTAGTTGCTTGCTTATGTCCAACAAGTCTTTCTGCAACAGAACAATAAACTCTATTCACGATACTGATGAGTCCCACTAAATTACAGCAAATTAGAAATTATGATACCTCCAAACTGAATGTGAATCTCTTTATCACACATCAAAATCTGGAATGCATCCAAGTTCATAGCAGCAACAAATTAGAAGCAGCTCAAATCGCAAGATTTGTTCTTAGATAGGACAGAAAATAAGAGGGAAAAGGAGAAAATGCTGGTGACCAGCATTTTCTCCTATGCCCATGATGAATTTTAAAGGCTTTTTTCACAAGTTAAGTAAACCTCAGGGCCCGTCTTCACCTACCCTTCTTCGGAACATTCTTAGTCTTATTCTTCAGAATTTTATCAATGTGAAAGTAACAGAACTTCTGATTGGCTAAACCATTTGGTTTAGCCAATCAGAAGTTCCATTACTTTCATAGTCAGAAAATCTTGAAGAAAAAGACAAAGAATGTTTTTAAGAATGGTTGATGGACCAATGACTGTTTGGTAAAGGGCTAAAGGTTGAAAAGCTGTCTACTTCTTTGTCACAATGTTGTTAAGAGCTTTGAAAATATCCAAAAGAATGCCAAAACTTACTTTTAGATGAGTGTGATGGGGTTTGATTCTTTCAATCTTGTCATGAAACTTTTTCTCAGACTCTTGTCTCTGTTTAATTGTCTCCTCTCTTTGTGCTGACAGCTGTCGCTTTTTCTATAACAAAATACAAAACAGAATAAGAATTATCATATTAACTCTTTACCAAACGACAAATTTTTGGACTGGATCAAATTCAAAGCATCAGTAGACAACAAATTAAATCTTGATGATTTAATATATGATGATTTATGACTTTTATAGGGTAGAAAATATTGTTGGAAAAGGAGAAAAAATGCTGGTTACAATGTTTTTATAGGCTTCTTTCCCTAGGTCATTAAAAGTTGGGACTGTGTGGTAAAGATTTAATCTGACTGAACGGGACCTGAATTCTTAAAAATGTTCCAGTTATTAAGTCTTTACCTAATGACAAAATGTTAGACTTGTCCAAATTGAAAGCATTTGCAGACGACAGAATTAACCCGACTCAGAAATCGAAATCTGTTGTGGGAGGGGTAGAAAACATTGTGGGAAAAGGAGAAAATGCTGGTTTATACCAGCAATTTCTCCTTTTCCTGTGATGTTTTCAAAAGGTTTTCCTCTTTCAGGGCTGTGAAAACCAGGGCTTGTTTGGGAAAGGGTTAAAGCTAAACAGAAGCAGAAAAGAGTTTATATCTGGCATGCCTGTGATATGAACAATGTGACTTGTAGCAGAAATACTACATTGATTTCAATCCTTATTCAGATCTACCAATATTACATATACTGACTTTTCAGTTGCCAAGCTCAACTAATGTTGTTTTTGCTAACAAAAGAGATCAAGATAAAACTGCAGAAACCACACAGTCTGATCTTTCATCTACGTTGTTGGCTGTTTGGAGTTTATCTTGCCAATGAAGCAGTAAAAAAGCAAGATCTGGGCCATGTCCTCCAACAGAAAAATGTCCTATTTGAATTATTCAGGGTAATAACAGTCAAGTACAGTCCATGCAATGCATGCTTTCCAAAGTTTTCGAATGCTAAGGATGGTTTTTGATTTCAAACGATAGATTCTGTACCAAGTCTGTTTTTCAAAAAGTGGCGGGACTGATTTTCACCTGTGACAACCAATACTGCTTTCTCGATCATTCATAAAAAGCATTATGCATTCAATTGTGCTGTAGCAACTTTTCAGTGTAAGAAACTGAGGTAAAAAGCACTTTAACTCTTTTCCGCATGACAAAATTTTGGACTTGTCCAAACCAAAAGCATTTGCAGATGACAAAAATAAACTTGACTCAAAATTTGGAACTTGACTGTAGATGAGTTGAAAACATTGTGGGAAAAGGAGAAAATGCTGGTAACCAGCATTTTCTCCTTTTCCCACAATGTTTTTAGAAGGTTTCTTTCTGTGGGTCATAAAAAGCCAGGGATTGTTTGGTACAGGGTTAAGCCTTTACCAAACAATCCCTGGTTTTTATGACCCTGAGACAGAAGGCTTTTGAAAACATTATACCAACATTTTCTCCTTTTCCCATGATGTTTTCAAAAAACGTCTTTAATACGGTCATTAAAAGTCAGTGTTGTGTGGTAAAGTGTTCATCCATTATTGTTTAAGCTATTTCTAGATCAACCAAACTTTTCTACAAATAACACAAAGGAAACAATTAAGAGCAAGGGTAAATACATGTATTATTTATTTTTAGAGGAGTAGAAAACTTTATGGGAAAAGGAGCATTGCTTGTTACAAGACAAGCAACAAAACATAAACACGAAAGCTTGCTCTTCAATAAATATTATTAAGTTGAAGTACTGAAATTGATTGATTGATTGTATAGTGATTAACACCATTTTCAACATTATTTCACTTATATTGCAGTGGCCAGTGCACCTATCCATGTGTTCCTGGATATTCTTTTACAAGTACTTTGCACAATTTTCTTTCCAAGCCACTGGCTGCTTTCCCACATGATCATCGTCAAAACAATGATCAGCCATGGAAGAAGAATGAATCCTGTTGCGGTGACTATCATCAATCCTCGTAAAGAAATTGGCCGAGCCAGGGGTGGTAGCCAGGAATTGAACCCTGGACCTTATGTTCTCAAGCCTGCAAGCTACTGACTGAGCTACCCGCGCTCAGCTGAAGTACTGAAAACCAAACCTATTGCTTTTGAATTTTCATCTTTTTTCCTTCTTTTCTATTTAGAAAGATGAAAAATAGATAATTTACCCTTGACTTTTCCTCTTTGGCAGATCTCAGTTTCTGAACTTTATCTTTCACAAATTTGACTGCACTCACGACATCGTCAGCGACTTTCGTTGCCTGAAAAAGGAGATAAACTTAAGACTGCGGAGTCAAACAAAACATCAGAGCAATAGTCTTGTTGATCCAAGGTACTTTCTTTATTATCGAAATTCTTTGGCAGATGGCAAAATTTTAGCCTTGTTCAAATTGAAAGCATTTGCAGATAATAATTTCAATGTGGCTCAAATAGGGTAATTTCTCTTTGAAACAGTAGAAAACATGGTAGGGAAAGTAGAAATTGCTGTTTACTAGCATTACTAAACACCTACTTGGCTGAGAACTTTAGTCCTTGACCCCAGTTTAAAAATCTTGTTGCTTGGTTAACCCATTACCATACAATCCCTACTTTTGACCCCCAGAGAAAGAAGCCTTTAGAAAACATTGTGGGAAAAGAAGAAAATACTGGTAACCAGCATTTTCTCCTTTCCCCACCATGTGTTATACCCTTCACAAAACAATTTTCAAATTTTCAGTCAGTTTTATTTTGTTGTCTGCAAATGCTTTCAATTTGTACAAGTCTAAAATTTTGTCGTCTGGTAATGAGTTAAGAGTTATACCATGTAAGTTGTTGCACTTTATGTGTCCATTTAGTCCAAGAACTGGCTGAATTATGATGTAAATAGTCCTTTCACAAACAGAAAATTCAATATTGGCCAAAAGTTTAACCCAGATTAGCCTGTGCTGACCATCATGTGAACAGTTCACAAATGAATTGATTGATGGATTGACCTATTGATTGATTGATGCTGTTTTGAAAATTATTTCAGTTATATTGTGGCGGCCAGTGCACCTATCCATGCATTCCTGGAGTTTTTTCACCAGTACTTCGGACAGTTTTCTTTCCAATCCACTGGCTGCTTTCCCACATGATCATCATCGAAACAATGGACAGTGGTGGGAGAGGAATGAATCCAGTCACATTGACTATCATTAATCCTCGAAAAAGAAAATAGCTGAACCTTGGACCCTGTGTTCTCACCATCACTGAAAGAAAACTTACAACTCATTTAGCCAAAATATCTTTTAGTCAAAAATGGCAATCATTGAAAAAAAAAAAAGTATCAATAATATTGATAAAATCTGATACCACAGAGCCATACATCTACTAAAACACAATAAATTATATGTAAACAAATACCTACTCTATGTTACAAAATAATAGATTGTAAAACACAAACTATGATTAAAATTAAACATAGACATATCAAAAGACACATTTCCTTGCAAACTCACTCCTCTTACAATTAATACAACACTAACATATTCTTTAGTATAGCAGTTGGAACCGTTGACCAACTGTTGACCATTTAATATACATTTTTTTCCAACCACATCACATAACTTAACGATGATATACAGCTTACTAATACGATGGTTTCTTCTAAGTACACCATGGCAAACACCATGAACAATGCACCAACACCCTGGTACTATGAAACACAATATGGCATGTGTCACGACAAGGTTTGACACCTTGCCAACAATTCTACAGGCAGCAAGGCCTGACTCACGACACTCGGAGTGTCTTACACCAAACATTGTGTCAAATTTTAACCATAAAATGGTATATGAACTAAACAATGAAATGGAAATACATGTGTAGTTGCAGTAAGTTCCAACTCTAGACTGAAGAACCTGCTTACGAGCGTTATACTTGTACGCTACACAAACGTCTCCTATCGGAGCTTAGACTATTACAAGGGAAATTAATTTTTGTGTAATTTTCTGTGAGAGGCTTGCCACAGAACCATTTGTTGTGAAGATTATTTTAATTTAAAAGGGTTCCTTGATGACAAGGCTCTCATAGTTCTTCAGCAATTAGAATTTCCAAGAAATTCTGAAAAAGGACCATGAAGAGTTTGGTTGAAAATTAATCAGTATTTTAAGGAAAAAAAATGTTTTTAGAAAACATAAGAAACAGATACACAATAGACACATGACCATCCTGTAAGCTTGAAGACCTTTGGCCAGAAGAGCTACAAGCTAGGGTGATGCTGTCTGTACACAAAAACCCATTTTCATACACTTGGCGAAAAAAGAGAAAGAGAAATTTACAAAAACATGTCACCAGAGGCCAGCAAGTACCATAGCTTCTACAATTCAAAATTTTTCCAGGGCGAGACTCTCCAGTCCCTCCTGGGAATTTCCCTACATCCTCTCGGTAATTTGTGTCTCTGATAATTACCTTGGTATTACTTCTGCACATATCTTATTTTGGGGTAGCTACAGCCCAAAACGGTTATCTACATCTAGTCATACAAAGTCTATATGTCAGCAACACATTCTAACTACCGTATTTAGTTATCCAACCATAATAATGCATGGGCTAATTCTCACTAGGGGCCATAAATTTACCTACCATTTTTAAGAACATAGTTTAGTTAAATTATATATGGTACCTAGAAAGTAACAAAGCTTTTGGCTGGCTAAACCATTCGGTTTAGTGAATCAAAGTTGTGTTGCTTTCAAATTCAGAAAACTCTTTAGAATAATGTTATTAAGAATGGGTCATATATTAAGGCATGGGAAAAAAATCAATATTTTCGGTATACAGAAGAAAAATTCTATGGCGTGGTGAATGCAGTATTTTCAAATGAATGGAAAACATTGTGGGAAAACCAGCAGCTGCTTGTTGAAATCAGCTGATCCTTTGCCACATTGTTTTCAAGGGCTTTCCTTAAATAGTGTTAATATATGAGTTCAGAATTTACACAAGACTTCAAAATTAAATTTTTCTTTAACTGTTTACCAAAGAAACCCCGTTTTTTATGACCCTGAGAGATAGACCTTTTGAAAACATGGTGGAAATAGGAGAAAATGCTGGTAACCAGCATTTTCTCCTCTTCCCACCATGCTTTCTATCTTGCTCTAAAGAATTTTCAGTTTTTGAGATACACTTGTCTACTGAAAGTGCTGTCAATTTGGACCAGTCTAAAATTTTGTTGTTTTGTATAGAGTTAATCATGCCAAACAGATAAATTACAAAGAAAGTAGGACAGACAGCATTTGTCAAAAACACAGATTCATTTGGGAAGGCATTTGCAAAGATAAAATAATCGCTCAGTTCCTGCAATATCCTCATTTCGTCACAATGTCTTAAAAGATTATCACTTGCTGATTCAAAGAATGTGCCAAGTACATTGTTATGATATTATTCTGTTGCTTATTTCAAAATCTTTCCAAAACCTGTGTTAAGTTACATATAAGTCAGGCTCTGACACGATGAGGTGTAATACATTTCTATGTTTTATCATGATAAATAAGTTGCAAGTCATCATAATTACGGAACCACTAAAATCTATTTTGCCAAACAGCCGACTGAATCATGAGATAGACAGGTCCATTGACATGCAGAAAATTGACCAATAGCAAAGAGTTTGAGCTTTCTGATTTCGGTCAACAATTTTTGCAGATCCATTAAACCCCCTTTAGTCAGAGCTTGCCTCATATACATACATGTATTCTAAACCACAGGCCTCTGAAACTATATTGGTCTATCAAGGGGTAATGAAATTTTCGTTATTGGACACTGTTACCATAAATAGCACATTGGGGATTCCCTCTGCATCCTATATTGTAAGACAAGTTTCTTACTATATATGATATAATGATAGTGGCAGTCGCCAATGTGCTACTTATAGAAACAGTGTTAATGAAAATTTGAATATATATTCAATGATATATAAGTGATGCGCCAATGTGCTATAGGTGTGCAATGATCGACCAAGGACAGACAATTCTAGTGATCAGTGATAGAACAATAGAGCTTCAAAGGCCACTGATTAAACAGACAAATGATTTAAAAACATATAAAGTACATGTATATGGAAGCCATGGTTTACCTTATTAACACATTTTATATCTATTAATGCTCTGATTAATGAATACACATTATGTATCTCTATGTATTTTTGGAGACAACTTTTTCCATCTTGCAGTAGAACACATTTGAAAAGTTTGCTCCTTATAGGCAAGTTTTTACATTTATATGTAATTAAGGTCCTTGTTTGATAAGAAAGAATTTCAAAGGAAACTGATGTAAATTTGTTTCAGATAAAGAGTGAAAAGGTGAATATTGTGGAGCACAGCTTCCATAAGGATTTCATGTCATTTTCTGCTAGTTTGACACACTTATGGAAATATGTGCCAAGAGGAAATCCAAAATAATCTTGAAATGCATCAAGTGTATCTGAATCCCAAAAAGTGTCTGCCATGCACAATGCTTACATATGCCCACAAAAAGTCAGGTTCCATACTCATCAATTTTTCTTAAAAACATTCCTTCTATTATTATCTAGAATTTTCTAAATTTGAAAGCAAGGCAACTTTTGATTGGCTAAACCAAATGGATTAGCAAATCAGAAGTTTTGTTACTTTCAATCTTATTGATATTACCACGAGGGAACTTCTCATTGGTTCAACAACCATTTTGGTTTAGCAAAAAGTTAGATTCAGGTCTGTGTAGTTGTGCCACTTTCATTTAGAAATTCCTGGAGAATAAATCTACAAATGTTCCTAAGAATAGTTGGTAATTAGGGACCAAGGAGCAGGGGGTGTATTCTTCTGTTTTATGAAATTCAGTGCTACTTTTAAATTCCAGGTATTTGATTGGCTGACTCTTGCTACTCTTTCAATTCAGAATAAAACTATTATTTAGACAACTGTCTGTAAATGTTTTGCGAAAATTGGACCAAAAATACTGTTTAAAATTTGGCATACACTGTCCCATACATTGGGATTCAGTATAACCAATATTTACTCATGAACAGGCAACATTGAGGAGAAGGGAAAAATTGCCTGTATGGTGCAGTTTCTCATTTTCACCAGGATTTTTTGTTTTTACAAAAAAAGAAATATGTGCAATGAGGTAATTATAATGAGCAATTTGTATACAGATCCAAGAACTCTGAATCCATAAGTGTGTGTATATTTTGCAGAAAGCGACATGACCACTATCTATTACCCGCCGTATCCCATCTATGCTAGGATCATCATAATCACTATCGTAGTACATGTACTAAAAATAACAACGTAATTATCAGTGGTCCTTTTGAATGTATACATATGAATCATGTGAAAAAAAGAGCACTGCATGTATATACAGATGAAGTATGTGAAACAACAGCTCTAGATGTGTATATAGATGAAGTATGTGAAACTAGAGCACCACTTTTGTATACAAATTAATTATGTGAAACAAGAGAACTACATGTGTATACAGATGAAAAATGTGAAACAAGAGCACCATATGTGGGAGGCAACACTTGGCTACAGGTACTTGATTTTCAGTGAACATTTAACTCTTTACCAATCAACAATATTTTAGACAGGTCCAAATTGAAAGCACTTTCAGGCAACAAAATAAATGCAACACACAAATTGAAATTTGTTTCCAGCAGGGTAGAAAAACATTGTGGAAAGAGGAGAAAATGCTGTTTACCAGCATTTTCTCCTCTCCCCATAATGCTTTCAAAAAGGCTTCTATCTCAAGATGTAAAAACCAGGGATTGTTTGGTAAAGGATTAAAGGTAAAAAAAGGGCCATAACTGTGTCAATCAAAAATACTTTGATAATAATCGGTTCTCAATATATAGGTTTCCGCTTTAAATAGTTAACAACTTGTCAAAGTTTGCAGTAAATATATTCAGTGATAACAGAGATATGCAAAAATGTCAGAGTTTTTTAATAATGAAGTAGATGACAAAAAGAACTATGTCAATGACTAAATGTTTTCTTCTAAAACAGCCGAGCTATAAAGGAACCAAATTCAGCTTTTGTTCAAACTCTAAAACTGTATATATAATAATCGGGGGTGAAAGCAAAACTATTCCATCTGCATTTTGGAAAATTGTACAGGTGACGAAAAAAACTTCTCATTTCTCTGGAAGGCATTGTTAGATCACATTTTTATACGCCCGTCGAAGACGGGACGTATTATGGGATCACCCGTGGCGGGCAGGCGGGCGGGTGGCGTCCAGTTCTTTGTCCGGAGCATATCCCCAAAACTATTCTAGCTAGGGTTATGAAATTTTATGGGTGGATACATTTCATCAAGGGGGAGTGCAGTGCATAGGAATCATAACTCTTGCTTGCTTAATTTTTGAGTTATTGCCCTTTGTTGTTTTTCATACTTGAAGTTTGTCCGGAGCATATCTCCAAAACTATACTAGCTAGGGTTATGAAATTTTATGAGTGGATACATCTCATCAAGGGGGAGTGCAGTGCACAAGAATCATAACTCTAGCTCGTTTAATTTTTGAGTTATTGCCCTTTGTTGTTTTTCATACTTGAATTTTGTCCGGAGCATATCTCCAAAACTATACTTGCTAGGGTTATGAAATTTCATGGCTGGATAGATCTCATCAAGGGGGAGTGCAGTGCACAAGAATCATAACTCTAGCTTGCTTAATTTTTGAGTTATTGCCCTTTGTTGTTTTTCATACTTGAATTTTGTCCGGAGCATATCTCCAAAACTATACTAGCTAGGGTTATGAAATTTCATGGCTGGATAGATCTCATCGAGGGGGAGTGCAGTGCACAAGAATCATAACTCTTGCTCACTTAATTTTTGAGTTATTGCCCTTTGTCGTTTTCCATACTTGAATTTTGTCCGGAGCATATCTCCAAAAGTATACTAGCTAGGGTTATGAAATTTCGTGGGTGGATAGATCTTACCGAGGGGGAGTGTAGTGCGCAAGAATCATAACTCTTGCTTGCTTAATTTTTGAGTTATTGCCCTTTGTCGTTTTCCATACTTGAATTTTGTCCGGAGCATATCTCCAAAATTATACTAGCTAGGGTTATGAAATTTCATGGGTGGATAGATCTTATCAAGGGGGAGTGCAATAGCAAGGAATCTTAACTCTAGCTTGCTTAATTTTTGAGTTATTGCCCTTTGTTGTTTTTCATACTTGAATTTTGTCCGGAGCATATCTCCAAAATTATACTACCTAGGGTTATGAAATTTCATGGGTGGATAGATCTCATCAAGGGGGAGTGCAGTGCACAAGAATCATAACTCTAGCTTGCTTAATTTTTGAGTTATTGCCCTTTGTTGTTTTTCATACTTGAATTTTGTCCGGAGCATATCTCCAAAACTATACTAGCTAGGGTTATGAAATTTCATGGCTGGATAGATCTCATCGAGGGGGAGTGCAGTGCACAAGAATCATAACTCTTGCTCACTTAATTTTTGAGTTATTGCCCTTTGTCGTTTTCCATACTTGAATTTTGTCCGGAGCATATCTCCAAAAGTATACTAGCTAGGGTTATGAAATTTCGTGGGTGGATAGATCTTACTGAGGGGGAGTGTAGTGCGCAAGAATCATAACTCTTGCTTGCTTAATTTTTGAGTTATTGCCCTTTGTCGTTTTCCATACTTGAATTTTGTCCGGAGCATATCTCCAAAATTATACTAGCTAGGGTTATGAAATTTCATGGGTGGATAGATCTTATCGAGGGGGAGTGCAATAGCAAGGAATCTTAACTCTAGCTTGCTTAATTTTTGAGTTATTGCCCTTTGTTGTTTTTCATACTTGAATTTTGTCCGGAGCATATCTCCAAAATTATACTACCTAGGGTTATGAAATTTCATGGGTGGATAGATCTCACATAGGGGCAGTGCAGTGCACAGGAATCATAACCCTTGCTTGCTTAATTTTTGAGTTATTGCCCTTGGTTGTTTTTCATACTTGAATTTTGTCCGGAGCATATCTCCAAAACTATACTAGCTAGGGTTATGAAATTTCATAGGTGGATAGATCTCATCAAGGGGGAGTGCAGTGCACAGGAATCATAACTCTTGCTCGCTTTATTTTTGTTTTTCATACTTGAATTTTGTCCAGTGCATGCCCCAGCTTTACAACTTGGGGTAAGACGGGCGTATCTTGTGACAATTTGCCGCTCTTGTTTAGATATGTTGTGTACAATTAAATAAATGAGTTCAACATTACATATCTAAGAATGATGATCTACCAATGCTTTCCAGAGAAATGACAAAATTTTTTCCTTCACCTGTAAAATTCTCCAAAATGCAGATGGAATAGTTTCGCATTCACCCCTCAATATACTAATTTCAAAAAACTATTAACCTTTTACCAAACAATCCATGGTTTTTTCAACCCTGAGATAGAAACCTTTTGAAAACATTGTGGGAAACCAGCATTTTCTCTTTTTCCCACAATGTTTTCTACCCTGCTGGAAACAAATTTCAATTTATTGAATTACGTTTATTTTGTTGTCTGCAAGTACTTTCAAATTAGTCACCAGCATTTTCTCCTTTCCCCACAATGATTACAAAAGGCCTCTCTTTCAGGGTCGTTAAAAATCGGGATTGTGTGGTAGAGATTTAATCGATGTGGTGAATTTGCATCTATCATATCTTCCTGCCAATAAATTACAGATTTCCCAAGTCTTACCCAAATCCATATAAAATTGGAAATAAAAGGCTATGTTGCAGGCATCTGCATTATGGTGCACCATCCTTAACAGCACAATTTAAAATCTCATATATTATAAATAAATGACATTATCTGAGTCATATCTGGAACCATATTTACAAACCATTCTTTAGAACATTCTGAGTCTTATTCTAAAGACATTTGTAAATTTGACAGAGACACAACTTCTGGTTGGCTAAACCAAAAGTGACACAACTTTTCATTGGCTAAACCATTTGGTTTAGCCAATGAAAAGTTGTGTCACTTTCTAAACCTAGAACAAAACTATGAATGTAACTAAGAATGGTTTGTGAATTATTATTTTTCAAATGAAATCTACAAAAACTTAACATTATGAAAATTAGGAATTGGAAATCTAACTGTTCCACATACCTTGTTTTTCTTCTCCCGGATTTCAACTTTGGACTTCTGCAGATCAGTAGTGTCAGAATTAATTCTTGATGCCAAAACAGTCTTTGTGTGGACTTCATCCTTAACCTGTTTCCTCAGTGTTTCTGCAGTGATCTGAAAATACAAACAAAATCTTGAAAATATCTGTATATTTTCTTTAAGAGTGAGAACAATTTGTTCTTTTGCATCCGATTTTCGTATCGACGACATAGTCAAACAAGAGAACAGGTACCAATGCTGCAGTGCTTTTACAAATACATGTAGATTGACTTACAGTGAAATTCTATTTAAAAACAGGGCATAAAATTGTCAGAAATACGTTAATGGCTACCTGCCCTTGTTGTATGGGCTCCTTTTTGATAGTTATCTTAACTCTTTACCAAACGACAAAATTTCAGGTTTGCCCAAATCAAAAGCATTTGCAGATCTATGACAAAATAAAAGTGACTGAAAATTTGAAATTTGATTTGTGAAGGTTAGAAAACATTGTGGGAAAAGGAGAAAATGCTGGTGACCAGCATTTTCTCCATTTCCCATAATGTTTTCCAAAGGCATCTTTCTCAAAGGCGTCAAAAGTAGGGATTGTGTGGTAATGGGTTAACTCTTTCCCAAATGACAAAATTTTAGACTGGTCAAAATTGAAAGCATTTGCAAACTACTAAGTAAAAGTGATTGAAAATTTGAAATTTGTGTTGGAAAGGGAAGAAAGCATTGTGGGAAAAGGACAAAATGCTGGTAACCAGCATTTTCTCCTTTCCCTCAATGATTCCAGAACGTGACGAGCAATTTCACCTTTTGCCACAATGTTTTCTATGCTATCAAAAGGTGTCATATACACATAAGAAACAGCTTCATCCTTGCTGTTATTTAGGGTCAATTAGAGATACCATAGAAATGCCTTATGGGGTAAAGGGTTAACATACCTTCAAGCTTTCCTCCATTCTGAATGCTTTATCCTGTTCTGACAGGAGTTGATCTCTGATTGAAGCGTTGAGTCCTGCCACACGGCTAAATTCCTCCATTGTAACGGAGCGTTGTTGTTGAATTTTCTGTGTCTCTTTGTGAATTCTAGCCACATTTCTCTCATCACTGTCCTTTTGGCGCTGACTGTATAAACAAGCATAAACTGATGATGATTATTTGCAATAGAAACAACAAAACAACGAGTACATGTATCTTACCACAGAGTTCGAGATATCAAGTACATTAAACGTTTACCAAACAACAAAATTTTAGACTGGTCCAAAATGAAGGCATTTGCAGACAACAATTTCAAAGTGGCTCAAATGGTGCAATTTTTCTTTTTAAGGTAGAAAACTTAGTGGAAAAAGGAGAAAAAGCTGGTTACCAGCATTTTCTCCTTTTCCCAAGATGTTTTCAAAAGGCCTCTTCCTCATGGTCATCAAAAGTCATCATTGTGTGGTAAAGGGTTTACTCTTTACCAAACAACAAAATTTCAGACTGGTCCAAATTGAAAGCATTTGCAGACGACAAAATTAACATTACTAAAAAATTGAAATTTGTTCAATGAGGGTAGAAAACACTGTGGGAAAAGGGGAAAATGCTGGTTACCAGCATTTTCTCCTTTTCCCATAATGTTTTCAAATGGATTCTTGTCCAAGGTCGTGAATACCAGGGATTGTTTGGGAAAGGATTAAAGGAAAAATTAACATGAGCACCACATACCAGTGCAAAAGGTTGGCTGCAGTTGCCTGTTTTTAACTGATCATTCAAGGTCGAAAAATAGACATAAATGTGTCAAAAATATTTTAATGATTTCCTATCCTTGTTGATTAAGTTCCCCTTTTGATAGAGAACAACCTGTCCAAGTTTGAAATCAATATCCATGGTAACAACAAAGAAATCATAAAATGTCAAACTTTTTGTACAATGCAGACAATTGTGACAAAACCAAGCCAATGACAATACCTCAATGTATTCTTTGAAAACAGCCCTGCTAAATTTTTTCTTGCAACTTATACTAAACTCATTACCACACGACAAAATTTTAGACTGGTTCAAATTGAAAGCATTTGCTGACGACAAAATAAAGGTGACTGAAGAATTGAAATTTGTTCTGTGAAGGGTAGAAAACACTGTGCGAAAAGGAGAAAATGCTGGTTACCAGCATTTTCTCCTTTTCCTACAGTGTTTTTAAAAGGCTTCTTTCTCAGGGGCATCAAAAGTAGGGATTGTGTGGTAATGGGTTAACTGTCTTGATTCTGATTCCTGGATACCCATACAACAGTACTTGGGCCAATTGTGTGGGACAATGAATGGTCCGACACTTGACATCGGCTGCTTGGAATCAAACCCAGGACCTCATGGTTTGGAGGCTGTCACTCTACCTCACAACCACTGACAACACACATAATTGTCATTAGGTCAAGAGTTAACCCTCAGGCTGCTAAGACTGACTTTCTGACCTTTTGGCAATAGTGTATGTCAAGATCAGACTGCATATTCTGTACAATCTGATCTTTGATCTACACTGTCAGATAAAGACCTGCCAACCGTAAAGTTTTCATTTCATTTTATTTCAGAGCTCGGCAGATAAGAGGTAGTGATGGTTTTCTAAATCTGTTATTTCTCTTCCAAATCCTATGTTGTGGGTACTCATCATAATCGTCTTGATGAGACGATTCTAAAGATGAGACGATTCTAATGAGTACCCACAATGTAGGGTTTAGTGGCGATAATTAACCCTTTAACCCTTAAGGCATTTCTATGGTATCTCTAATTGACCCTAAATAACAGCAAGGATGAAGCCGTTTTTTTATGTATATATGACACCTTCTGATAGCATAGAAAACATTGTGACAAAAGGTGAAATTGCTCATTATGAGCAATTTCACCTTTTGCCACAATGTTTTCCAAATGCTTCTACACGTAATGAGTAGAAATGAGTATCTATGGAGTAAAGGGTTAATATTTTCAATTTTGAAATCAAAATCACTCCCTCTATCTGGAACTCTGTGCATAGCAGGATAAGGGTTAAAAGTACTTGTGAAATATGGCCAAAAAAAACAGAAATCAAAGAAACATTACCATTTACTGATTTTGTCTTTGTAATCCTGTACTTCACTCTCCACTTCTTGATTTTTCAAGACGACTTTTCGTAGTTTACTGTCTCGAATCTTTATCTTCTGTTCAAGTTCACTGATTGCATCGTTAAATTTACGTTTCTATTTGAAAATAAAATATACAACTTATTAGTTAACAACTCAGGTTTATTTCATGCTTTCCGGTAGGGTATCGAGAAATAGCAGAGAAAATATTTTTCGATATTACACTGGTACCACCAATGAAAATACAGATTTTCATGTTCTTGTTGCCTAGGTAAATTGTGCATGCCTAACAACCCGATGGGAAATATGACGTCATATACCTTACATTTCTCGCGCTTGACGTAACATTGCTATGCGGGAGAGGTAAGTCATGGGGAATAAGGGAAAAGAACTGTACTGAATTTTGATAAAGCTCCTCCCAGAAAGGGTAAAAAGCATGAAATAAATAGAATATTTGTTGTTTTTGGTGAAAGATCGAAATTTATTTCATCTCTTGAACACCATCAGTAATATTTTCACTGAAAAAAGGCATTCGGACATTTGTGTATAATGTCCTCCCAGATAAGCCTGCGCAGTCAGAAACAGGCTAATCTGAGACGGCAATTTATGACTACATTTGATTTTAACCTACAGTAGACTTGCAAAAACCAAGCTAAAGATACATATTGACAGCCAGAGAGTGAACAAACATTGTACAGACTTGCAGCAGGCAATGCGAGAGGCACTTTGAGGGTTTGTTTGAGCTTTATTTCTCAGGAATGCCTTATTATAATCTAGATTTCAATATATAGAGGATATCTGTTTTTTCGGTGAAAGATCGAAATTTATTTCATCGAGTGGACACCAATGGTAATATTTTCATGAGTGGCACAGCCACGAGTGAAAATATTACTGATGGTGTTCACGAGATGAAATAAATTTCGATCTTTCACCAAAAAAACCAAATATTCTATTTATTTCATGCTTTTTACCCTTTCTGGGAGTATGTAATCAATACACAATTCACCAAACAAGAAACTTACCTTCACAGCCAGATCTGACTGCAGTTGGGCATTTTCACAGTCTAACCTGCTGTGTTCAAACTCTGCCTCTGATATTTTGACATTGATATCTTTCACCTAAAATAGATTAGAGAAAATGTACTTAACTCTACAGCAAACAATCTCGGAAAGCGACATGACCACTATCTATTACCCGCTGTATCCCATCTATGCTAGAATCATCATAGTCACTATTGTAGTACATGTACTAAAAATAACAACAGCAGTCTCGGGTTTTAACTACCCTGACAGAGAAGGCTTTTGAAAACATTGTGGGAAAAGGAGAAAATGCTGGTTACCAGCATTTTCTCCCTTTCCCAAAATGTTTTTACCCTTTAGTTGATTGATTGATTGTATGGTGTTTAACAGCATTTTCAGCATTATTTCAGTTATATTGCCGTGATCAATGCACCTATCCATGTGTTCCTGGAGTTTCTTTCAACCCTGTAAAGGCAGCCCGTCAGTTTCTTAGTCATACTTTAATCTGTCTTATGCAGACACTTATGATCTGGACCAGTATAAAATTTTGTTGTATGGTAAAGGGTTAGTTAAAAAATAATCTCCTTTCTATCATGGTTTATCATTCAATAAACCACAGTTGTGAGTTATGAAGCACAATAAATAATCCATAGCAATAGTGGGACCGTGCACCTTCAAGTTTTTGGCTAAACATGAACATCACTGTTTACAGTGTATGTGGACATAATTATATGCATATCAAAATATTTGCGAATTGCCGATTAGAGGGATTTTGAGGATGTAAATGTTTTCAAATTAAAGAAGCTTTTTACTTGTTGGTATACTTGTGGTAAAATACACACACACCACACAGACAGGGATTACACTATATGCATGCCTGTCCTCTACTGTATGGCATGGGCATATTGTCTGCTTTACTCTTTACCACATAATCCCGACTTTTAACGACCCTGTGAAGGAAACCTTTTGAAAACATTGTGGGAAAAGGAGAAAATGCCAGTCACCAGCATTTTCTCCTTTTCCCACAATTTTTCTACCCTATCCAAAGCAAATTTCAAATTCTTCAGTCACTTTCGGTTTGTCGTCTGCAAATGCTTTGAATTTGGACAAGTCTACAATTTTGTCGTTTGGTAGAGAGTTAAGGTAATGATTTCATGGTTAACTTACCTTCGCTGCCATCATTTCTTCAGCAACTTTGGCATTTTCATTTTTGACTTGGAGCACCTTCAGTTCTTGTTCATTATCCTTTAACTGCTGTTGTATATCATCTATTTGATGGACGTATGCATTGTGGGTCATTTTGGCTTCCGACAACTCTTCACTAAAAGAAAACAGTGAAGAAAGTGTACAGCTTGAGCTTTTAACCATTAGGCTGCTGAGCTTGTATTAAACCTTTACAATAGAATCCTAAGTTTAAGTCTTTACTAAACAATCCCTGGTTTTCACTACTCTGAGAAAGAAGCCTTTTGAAAACATTGTTGGAAAAGGAGAAAATGCAAGCACCCAGCATTTTCTCCTTTTTCCACAATGTTTTGCACCCTTCCAAGAAAAAAATTGGACTGGACTAATATTTTGTTGTTTGGTATAGTGTTAAACAAGCCTGAGAGAGAAGGGTTTTGATGACAAAATAAATGTGACTGAAAAATATAAGTTTGTTTTGAAAATGATAGAAGACATTGTGGAAAAAGGAGAAAATGCTGGTCACCAGCATTTTCTCCTTTTCCCCCAATGTTTTGTATTAATTCTATCCAAGAAAAATCCAACTATTTGAGCCACCTTGGTATTTTTGTCTGCCAGTTTTTCACAAATCTATGTCAATAATACCAGGCAATTCAAATATATATAGATTTCTGATAAGATTGTAAACCTCAAGCAATGCAAAATTGGAAAAACTTTAAGGAAGCGACAAAATCAAAGACTACTGTCCAATATTAATCACCAATGCTTTTTAATGTCCAAATGAATTATGATCGCCAGAAAAATCAATATTCTCCATTTAACCCTTTCCCAAACGTCAAATTTTGGACTCTTCCAAACCAGAGGAGTTTGCAGACGACAATTTTAGATTTGTAGAAAATGCCAGAAAGTTCTCAAAAAGGGTAGAAAATGCTGTGGGAAAAGGAGAAATTGCTCGTTACGAGCAATTTCTCCTTTTCCCACAGTTTTTTCAAAAGACTTTTACTGCAGACACGTAAAAACCAGGGCTTGTTTGGGAAAGGGTTAATATAGTTTGTTTTTCAAATAGGTATCATTTTGCTGTCGGCACCTAGTAAGACCAAAATTAGAATGTCCTTGAAAAATTCTATGTTAACTCTTTACCGCACAACAAAGTTTTTGATTAAACTAAATTGAAAGCATTTGGAGATGGTAAAATATATTTAGCTCAAATAAACATTTCTGTCTTTATTACGGTAGATTACATTGTGGGAACAGGAGAAAATGCTGATTACCAGCATTTTCTCCTTTTCCCACAATGTTCACAAAAGCCTCTTCCCTAGAGTCATGATGACTCGGGAGTGTGTGGTGTAGGACTAATTAACCCCCCCTTTTATTTTTAAATTAACAATGGGAGGTATATTTACTTACTTTATACTGGCAAGAGCATCTCTGACGGTGTCCAACTCATTCTTGATATGGCCCCTCTCTTTTTCTGCTTTCATATTGGCTTCATTACTTTTGGCCTCTGTTTTCTTTTGTCTACTCTTAGTGTTATCCAATTCTTGATTGGTCTGTAAGCAGAATACAGAAAAGTAGAAAAATAGGAGAAAAGTATGTTTCATTAACAGTATAAGAATTAGGATTTAACAGTAAAGTTATTAAGGAACTTACATCATTCTGTGCATTTCTGATCTTTTCCATGGCTTCTAATTCTAACTCAAGCTTTTCTTCAACCAGAGGTCTGAAAACAAAACAGGGACAACAGAATAACAGCTAAATCTCTTATGTGTCATTCCTGAAAATGTAATAAATTTTCTTGCATAATTACTGACTCTCTGGGCCGGCTGAACTGGTTTGTAACTTTTGCATTTTGAATACTTTCTGTGTGTTGAAGGACCACTGTACTTCATCATTCAGCTGGTTGGTAAACAGAAGGGATTATATCGATGTATAATTCTTTGACAACTTCCTTAACCCTTTACCCCATAAGGCATTTCTATGGTATCTCTAATTGACCCTAAATAACAGCAAGGATGAAGCAATTTCTTATGTGTATATGACACCTTTTGATAGTGTAGAAAACATTGTGGCAAAAGGTGAAATTGCTCGTCACGAGCAATTTCACCTTTTGCCACAATGTTTTCCAAAGGCTCCTACAAGCAATGCGTAGAAATGAGTATCTATGGAGTAAAGGGTTAACATAGCAATTCTTGGTTTTTACGACCCTGAAATAGAAGCTTTATGAAAATATTGAGGGAAAAGGAGAAAATGCTGGTAACCAATATTTTCTCCTTTTTCCACATTGTTTTCTACCCTGATGGACATAAGTTTCAATTTTTGAGATACATTTATTTTTGTCATCCCCCCCTGCTTTCATATTGGACCATTTGTTATTTGTCATTTGTTCAAGAGTTAAGCATTGTTCACACAAAGAATGGCTAATATTCATTTCACATTATAAATTCAAAGACAAGCTATCTGACTGATTAACATGTTCTGAAAACTCTATTCTAAGATGGGGATTATTAAAACTAGAGCTATCACTAAACATGATTATACCCCACTTCCCAAGCTCCTTGTCACAAAATACAGAATGGTTTCGTATGAAAGTAAGAGATGAAAAAAGTTTAAGGGGAGATGATTGTGCAACAAAAAATTGCACATGCACAACTTCATATATATAGGAACACTGTGTGTAAATTTGAGTTCAGTACATGAAAAACTGTTGGAGTATTGCTTTGGACAAATTTTTGTCTACAGACAGAAGGACAGACAGACAGCCATGGTGATTCCAGTTTACCCCCCCTCCACTTTGTTGTGGGGGTATAATGAATGCATGTTAACCCGTTACTACAAAACAAAACAGATTATAAATTGAATATAACACATGTGAGATTGACTGATTGAATGGTGTTTTACACCATTTTCCACATTATTTCAGTCATATCACTCATATCACAGCAACAGCTAGTTGTGTAATGCTTCAAAATACGTAAATATCTTACATGTGTTTCTTGACAAACTCAATGTCCTCCTTAAGTCGTTTATTCAGCACCTCGGCAATCTCCTTCCTTTCTTTAATTCTCGACTCATTTCGACTGCTGTAAGCCACGTGCCACTGAAGTTCGTTGAGATCCATAATACATTCTTCATGTTCTGTAAAAATATATTATATGGTAGATGTTGTCTGAACGGTACTTTGGGCCGCTTTTAAATCTATACCACACGATCCTGACTTTTAACGACCCAGGAATAGAAGACTTTTGAAAACATTGTGGGACAAGGAGAAAATGCTGGTAACCAGCATTTTCTCCTTGTCCCACAAAGTTTTCTACTGCTGGAAATAAATTTCAATTTTTTTGTGTTAAGTATGTTTAGTTTGTTGTCTGCAAGTAGTTTCAATTTGGACCAGTCTAAAATTTTGTCGTTTGGTAAGGAGTTAACAGTATATCAATCAGTATCTAGACAACAACTCACATTATTCTTTCATAGTCCTTACATGGCTTGCAACACGCGAAAAGGGGCATTTGGATATTACGTAAAGAGTTGTCTCTGGATCAGCCTGCGCAGTCTGAGCAGACTAATCCGAGACAATGCTTGCTTTATGACTACATATGATTTTGTGCTTCTGTGGACTTGCGCAAAACAGAAAATTACATAAAAATGGAAAGTGCCCTTTCAGATCAGCCTGTGTGGATTGTGCATGCTGATCCCAAATAGCACTTTACGCAGATGTCTGAATGCTCCTATAATGTGTCACATACCATATACGAGTCATGAACAAAAACTACAGAAGAATATGCATGAAAATAAGCCATGCTTTGGCAAAAGGGGGCTTAATACATCTCTGTGATACACTATAACAAGTCATCCCATCCTTTAACTCTTTACCACAAGAGAAAAGTTTAGACTGGTCCAAATTGAAAGTATTTGCAGACGACAAAATAAAGGTGACTCAAAAATTGAAATTTGTTCTGGGATGGGTAGAAAACACTGTGGGAAAAGGAGAAAATGCTGGTTACCAGCATTTTCTCCTTTTCCCACAGTGTTTTCAAATGGCTTCTTTCTCAGGGGCATCAAAAGTAGGGATTGTGTGGTAATGGGTTAACTCTTCACCAAAAGGAAACTTTTTAAACTTGTCCAAATCAAAAGCATTTGCAGACAATAAAAAAGTGACTGAGAATTTGAAATTTGATTTCTTTGTGACGAGTAGAAATTATTGTGGGAAAAGGAGAAAATGCTGGTTACTAGCATTTTACTCCTTTTCCCACAATATTTTCTCAAGGCTTCTTTCTCAGGGTAGTCAAAAGTAGGGATTGTGTGGTAATGGGTTAAAGGATCCATAAAATATATTTTGTCAAACAATCCACTGAATCATGAAGTAGAATGGTCCTTTAACATGCAGTAAATTACCAACTGAAAAGAAATTTAGTACAGGTTAGTCCAGGCAGACTCTGCTGGCTGATCTTGGTTGTGTTCAGTTTTAACAACCCTTAGAAAGAAAGGTTCTAGAAAAAAAAATGGGAAAAGGAGAAAATGCTGGTAACCAGCATTTTCTCCTTTTCTCACAGTGTTTTCTGCTTTTTCCAGAGCAAATTTCAATGTTTGAGCCACATTGAAATTGTCACCTGCATCTGGTAAAAGCTTAACTAATTACCAAACGACAAAATATTTGACTTACCTAAATTCAAAGCAGTTTCAGACATCAGTTTTAATATGTGGCTTTAATGGAGAAAATTGTCTTAGAAAAGGTAGAAACACTGGGGAAAAAACGAAAATGCTGAATACCAGTATTTTCCCCTTTTCCCACAATGTTTTGAAAAGCTTTCTATCTCAGGGTCGTAAAAAGTCAGGATTGTGTGGCAAAGAGTTAACCCTTTCCCAAACGACAAATTTCAGACTCTTCAAAACTGAAAGAGTTTGCAGACGACAATTTTAAATTTGATAAAAATGGCAGGAAGTTCTCCAAATGGGTAGAAAAAACTTTGGAAATAGCAAAAATTGCTCATTACCAGCAATTTCTCCTTTTCCCACAGTGTTTTCAAAAGATTTGTACTGCAGACATGTAAAAACAAGGGCTTGTTTGGGAAAGGGTTAAACTCCCTTTTTCACTGACCATGGCTCATTTGTTTCCGTGTGGTAAAAGCGGAGAAAAAAATCTACCTTTCTGTACAGCTGCAGGTAGGTCCACCATTCTCTGTGTACAATAATAGTCAATTTTAGCACCAAGCCGGATAACCCTCTCCTTCTCTCGCACAAGAGCTTCTTCGGTCTCGAGACGATCATTCTCAAGTCGTGCCAACAGCGTCATCACCTCGTCAATTACATCTTCAGCACCCAGATAAGGAAGTGTGGTTACTAATTCTATACAAAAAATGATTTTATCTATTACGCAATGGGGACTTTTATTGCTCCTAAAGCCCAGATAGCTGCTGAGAGTAAACAAAGCAGGTTTAAACCCTTAACTCTTTACCAAACAACAAAATCATAGACTGGTCCAAATTGGCATAATTTGTCCTTGATAGAGTAGAAAACATTGTGGGAAAAGGAGAAAATGCTGGTTACCAGCATTTTCTCCTTTTTCCAAAAATGTTTTCTATAGGCTTCTTTCTCAATGTCGATAAAAGTTCGGATTGTGTGGTAAAGAGAGCATACTCTCTAGCTAGATGGCATTCTATAAATACTCATCTATCTAATTTGGGCATCCTGGGTACAGAACCGAACCACTTTCCTACGCGACAACCGTTACTTTGAATTTAAAACTGAAATAAATGTTTACTCAATAAATCGCTACATCATCCAATTCACTCAGCTATGATCAGCAGTTTAGAGAAGCATGGAGCTAAAGCAGGTCTCATTTCTCCTCAAACACATTGATAAAAGCTATTCAGCACTGCTACTTTACAGAGTGTAATAACACAGTCTGCCCGCTTTCGGGGCTAGTGATGCGTCATATAAGACAGTCGAATCTTCAAAGAATATGACATGCGCAGACAACGAGTAAAAGAGTGGAATAAACCCTACAGGTATTATAAATCTAGTAATAAGACCTGAAATAATGAAACAACAAAGCTGATTTACAGCTGAAAGTCTCAGTCAAACAGACAGTGAAGATCAAGGATCAGACTACACTTGCTGTAAGAGCAACTATGGTTGTGAGAAGCACTTCATGGTATAAAATACACTTAGATTTAAGTTCTAACATGACAGGTAAATTCCCCTCTATAAACATGGTGCAACGAAAGGGTGGTAAAAGTCTATGTCATTCTATGAAGAGTGAAGTCATTCTATATAGAGTGACGTGTCATTCTGTATAATAAAGTTATTCAATGGAATATAATCTACATTTTCACTCCAAGTATGAACTTGTTTTCTTTTAATTAAGAGTTGGTCATGTTAGACTTGAAATAATCTTCTTTCTGTCATGGTATATTGTTCAATAAACCATGTTGTGATTTATGAGACGCAATGAGTTAACCACTTGGGCTATTGCCCTCGCAGATTATTTACTGTGCCTCATAACTCACAACTGTGGTTTATTGAATGATAAACCATGACAAAAAAAAGATTATTTCTTAATAATAAATTCTATTACCTTGTTGTTTTTCCTCCTCAGTGTAGCCAACACCTTGTATGGACAGTGGAGGGGTAGATGAGGCAGTTGTCATAGAGTGTCGGGATGTAGCACTACTAGGTCCTTTGGTACTTTCTCTAGTTACACTAAAGCGTATCTCTTTTTTGGCTGGTGCTATGACAGATAAAAGAAACATATATCAACTCCTTTACCAGACTACAAAATTTTAGGCTTGTTCAAAATTGACAGCATTTGCGGACGATATTTTCAATGTGGATAAAATGGTGCAATCTTTTTTTGATAGAGTTGAAAACATTGTGGAAAAAGGAGAAAATGCTGGTTACCAGCATCTTCTCCTTTTCCAACACTGTTTTTCATAACGCTCTTTCCCCAGGATTATTGAAAGTTGGCATTGTGCAGTAGAGGGTTCACCCTTATCCTGCTAAGGAACTGAAATGAAACTTTTCAGCTGGTAGTAAAACCCAAAATGTTGCTATTTCAAAAAGTATATACATGTATGTGTAAGAAAAACATTCATGTATTGGTCATTGTATATTGAAGATCAGCCTGCACTTTCTAAGCAGTCTTATCTTGATCTACACAGTCCTCCAAAGGGTCAGCACAGACTGCATGGGCTGACGAGGGTATTTACTTTTTGCAGATGCATTAAGCCCTCTTTTCATGGAACATGGCCAAATTATTTACACATACAAATATCAAAATAATTAACCTGTGTCTATTCTATTCTTTACATCTTCCTCAGTCTCTTTGTATCCATCTTCAATGATGTTCTGCAGCAACTCCAGATGTGAAACAGCTTTATTCACACATGGAGCTGTGCTGGTTGTCAGCTCACAGCTCCTTCTCCGAAATATCTGTGGAAGTTTGGGCCAGTTTGCTGGCAATGGAAACAGCCGGTCTAGAGGGAAAAAAGAATTAAATAAATGTACAGCTTGGTAGTCATGGTTTTAACCGACACATTTAAGCACAAGAAAAATGCCAAATGTTTCCTATATCGAGTGTGCTCTGACCAGAAAGTCACCCAAACATCTGAGTTTGTGTTTTAGTTGATTTCATCAGAGACTGTAATTCTTCTCTAATTAGTCTGTTGTCTAACTTTTACTATAGAAAACTGCATGGCATGTAATTGCTTGTTTTTACTTTTATGCATCAATTTGTAAATGTGTATTTATTTGAGTCTGTATTACTCTGAAAAGTCCAACTGACTCATCAGAAACATTAAATCATGTCCATTTATTTTATTTTGTGTTCATTTTTTTTTTTTTGTTATAAAAGTGAAATGTTATTCAAATGACTAGCTTTTGCTATAAAAGGATAGAAAACATTGTGAGGAGAGGAGAAAATGCTTGTAACAGCATTTTCTCCTTTTCCCACAATGTTTTCAAAGGATTTCACTAGCAAGGTTGTTAAAACTCAAGTTTGCATGGTAAACGGTTATTCATACCTCTTGCCTCCTCAACAGCTTCATCAACATCATCTAGTACATTATCATAATCTGAAATAAAACCATACAAAAGATAAAAAAAAAACAGGTAAAAGATGCATTGTTTTGTATTTAAATGTATGTGATACTTGTTTCATTTTAAAAAATTTTCATTTATACACTTTTTTGTATCTTATAGACTGATTATCATAGTTCTTAGTTTGTAAGATAAAAATAAGTGTGTAAGTAAGAAGTAATAAAATCAAACATAAGTCACACCTTGTTTGAAATAGTTTTTGCTTTTATTTCTTGGTTTTATATTGTTTTTTTTTTTGTGTGTGTGTGTGTGTGGGGGGGGGGGGGGGGTGTGTGTGTGTGTGCGTGTGTGTGTTTGATTTTTGTCTAGGGAGGTAATAGGATGTATCACAGATAGTGGGGTAATCACTGCATCATTAACCCATCACTACACAATCCCTACTTTTGACGCCCCTGAGAAAGAAGCCTTTAGAAAACATTGTGGGAAAAGGAGAAAATGCTGGTAACCAGCATTTTCTCCTTTTCCAACAATGTTTTCTATCCTTCCCAAAACAAATTTTAAATTTTCAGTCACTTTTATTTTGTCATCTGCAAATGCTTTCAATTTGGACAAGCCTGAAATATTGTCGTTTGGTAATGAGTTAACCTGTGGATAAAAGTACAATATAATAACAGTGTTATCCCACTTAATGATGCTTCAATTGGAAAAAGTATAAACTAAGATTCAAAAGGCCTTTATCTGTACCAAAATGTAGAGAAATGCAATTTGAAAGGAAATTAATTGAAATCAAATGGCAGTCTTATTAGGTAAGAACAAAATATGTATGAGGTTCCTGTTACCAAAATTTAATCCGTCTAATTATTTAGCCTGACCCTAAACGTTTTTTGACATGTTGATCATTTAATATTTTATTGCACAACAATGTTATGGGCATCCTCAGGAAATTTAATGTCAATTTATCTCTTTTATTCTTCCCATCCCCCATACCAAACCCGAGGCATGTAAAAAGATCTATAAATGAAAATAATTATTTACGAAAAAATAAAATAATTTTCATCCTACTAAACCTAGTTTTTATAAGACAAGATTAAAAAATTGAGCATCAAAGGGGCACCACTCATTGTCAGTTAAATGCTTGGTTAAAAAAGACAGAAAAACACTCATTGATCTCTGACATGGGGAATTTAGGATTCTAACATGAAACATGAATTTGGCTCTATAAACACAGTGCAACGAAAGCATTGTAAAATCTATGTTAGACTAATAAGAGTGATGTCATTCCATGTAGAGTGACGTCATTCTATATGAAGTTAGTATGTAAGTTATTCAATGGAATATAATCTGAATCCGCGTTTTTACTGTAGGTATGAACTTGTTTTCCTTTCATAAAAAGTTGGTCATGTTAAAATGGAGATAATCTTCTTTCTATCATGGTTTATCGTTCAATAACCCTAGCTCATTGTGAGTAATGAGGCGCAATAATTGAACCACTCTGGCAATAGTGGTTTATCATTCAATAAACTTCATAGTGAGTTATGAGGCACAATAGCCTGAGTTTATTTATTGTACATCATAAATCACCATAGCCTGAGTAGTTTATTTATTGTGCCTCATAACTCACAACGTCGGTTTATTGAACAATAAACAACAACAGAAAGAATATTATTTCTTATTTAGAGCACTAATAATTTCAAAACCTACCTTGTCTGCTGACTGGAAGGAGTGATGATTCTGTCCCATAAGCTAATGCTGTTGAAAAGGTTTGGTTAGTCTTGGATCTCTCATATTTGGCATCAATACCGTTTACGTCAAAGTTTCCAAATAAAGGTCCATCAACTTCTTCAACTTTCACAACCTTCGATGCCATAATTTATTTCAATGACAGAGTGCAGAATGCATAAAGGTCTTTGGCTGTCTTTTGCTGGTGTATCTTCCTTTTAAATTAACAAAAAATGGTATTGATGGGCGATTATATCTGTGATTTCTTCTCTTGGATGAAATCATTTATCTATATTCACTTTGGAGTACCAAAAAGTAAGCCAGAAAAAGAAATAAATTTAAACAAGATGTGGCAAAGAAAACATTTTTGTTGCAAAATTCATGTTTACAAAATTGACAACTGACAATACCAAAAACACATGAAATTCTGTTCTAAGTGAAAACTTGGTGGTACCATAAATAGTAGAAAACATTTCTTCCTATTGGGAAGCATATTCTTATACCGTTAAAACTTTAAACGAAAAACCTTTTAAAACATGCTTTCGTTATGTTGGATAATTTCCTTTGATCATATCACTCTTATCCGCCATATTGACGCCATTACTGTCACCAAGCACGGATTTATATCGGAAACACACGAATAGGCGTTCGGGTATTTCCGATATACACCGCCAAAATCCGAACGTCAAATAGTCACGTGACTCAATTTCCAAAATGGCGTTTGTCGGAAAAAGAATCGACATATTTTCGTCAATTAAAAAATGGAAATTATCCTATTATAAAGTGCAAAAATTGACGATTTGCCATTAAATATGCAGAGTGACATCAGTAATACTATACAACCGAAGAATATCATCGGGAGAACATGGGCTGAGGCCGCAAGAATAGTGAGTTATTTGTTACGTATCATTTCGCGACTTTCCTTGGTTTCTCGATGAAATCGAGCTCAAAATCTGTTTTCATTCTTTCTTTAAATATTTACTTAGACTTGATACTTGACTGTGACAACTCTATCTTTCTTATAATAGAAAAAAATCTTTATAGAATATGCCTGTTGTTGCCAAATTTGGCTTTTCAAAGCGCCAAAAATGCTATTGTGGTCAAAATTCATGCATGAATTTTTAATGCAGAAGAAAAATGAGAATAGTGGAAATGTTTTTGTGGTGTTATTGCATCCTTCATTAATTGATCAGTTGTAAAATGAATTTATAGCAGTATTTGCATGATAGAGTGCCATCATTTTAAAGTCTGTTTTTCTTGCTCCTGTGTGTCATTGTGAATACTTTTCCACTTAGTATAAGTTGATATTTTGTTTATCTCATATGATTACTAAGCGTCAAGGGTACCGAGGAACAATAATTCAGACTTGTCCAAATCGAAAGAATTTGCAGACAGCAAGATAAAAGTGACTGAAAATTTGAAATTTGTTTTGTGAAGGGTAGAAAACATTGTGGGAGAAGGAGAAAATGCTGGTTCTCTGGAGAACTCGTATCCCCACTAATAAATATAATGTTAGTTATTTTCTCCTTTTCACACAATGTTTTGAAAGTCTTCGTTTTCAGGGTCTTTAAAACCAGGGATTTTGTGGTTAAGATTTAACCCATTACCAAACGACGAAACTTTAGGCTTGTCTAAATCGAAAGCGTTTGCAGATGACAAAATAAAAGTGACTGAAAATTTAAAATTTGCTTTGTGAAAAGTAGAAAAGATTGTTGAAAAGGAGAAAATGCTGGTTAACAGCATTTTCTCCTTTTCCTACAATTTTTTCTAAAGGCTTTTTTTCTCAAGGGTGTCAAAAGTAGGGATTGTGTGGTAATTGGTTAAATGGCGTTGTCATTATGCCGTTTCTTGCAGACAAAATGCAAACAGAATTACAGTGCCAACTTGTTTCATTTTCAGGTTCTTGAGAGCCATCCAAAGACTCCCATGGGATATAAGGAAATATTGAAGGAAATCCAACTGAAAAATTTGAAAGAAATAAGGTAATGAATGGAGAATTTTTTTTATAGAATGGTGATCTGTTTATCTTGCCATGAATTATATTTAGTATGAAAGCTTAAATTTCTTCATTAATGAACTGAATCAATAGTACTTTGTTTGATTCTCTGGGACATCATGGTTCCAGTTATCTTGTTACCAAACAGCAAAATTTTTGACTTGTCCAAAATCAAAGCAATTGCAGATGATGAAGGTGTCAGATATGACATATAGTTTCCTTCTTAGAGCAAAATACCATGGGAAAAGGAGAACACAGTGGGAAAGCAAAACACCGTGGGAAAAGGAGAAAATGCTGGTTAACAGCAGTTTCTCTTTTTCTCACATTGTTTTCAAAGGACTTCTTCCTCTGGGTCGTTACAGTCAGGACTGTGTAGTAAAGAGTATCTTGTTAAATAAGTGTTGTCTTTGTCTAAGTTAAAAAAACAATGCTCATCAAAACAAATCTACATCAATTATAACAATTTTTTTTTTTTTTTTAATTGGTTTCATTGATTTAACTCATTACCAAACGACAATATTTTAGGCTAGTCCAATTTGAAAGCATTTTGCAGACGACAAAATAAAGTGACTGAAAATTTGAAATATGCCTTGTGAAGGGTAGAAAACATTGTGGGAAAAGGAGAAAATGCTGGTAACCAGCATTTTCTCCTTTTCCCACAATGTTTTCTAAAGGCTTCTTTCTCAGGGTCGTCAAAAGTAGGGATTGTGTGGTAATGGGTTAAATCTTTACATGTACCAAACCACAAAATCTCAGACTTGTCCAAATCGAAAGCATTTGCAGACGACAAAATGAATGTGGTGAAAAAAAAAATCAAAGTTTGTTTTGGGAAGGGCAGAAAATATTGAGGGAAAAGTAAAAAGATGCTGGTTACCACCTTTTTAGCTCACCTCAAGGGGAGCGTATAGGATCACTCAGTGTCCGTCGTGCATCAGTGCATCATCAACAATTCTTTAAACCTCAACTCCTAAACCGCTAGGCAGATTTGGACCAAACTTGGCTGGAATGAAATAAAAGAAAATTCTTTAAAAATCTACTTCTCTGAAACCGCTGGCCAGATTTTAAAATAAATTCACAGAGGTGTTCCTTGGGTGACCCTTTTCAAAAGTTCTTAGCGAAATTTTGATTCATCAAGAAACATGGCTCTGGTGAATGGGGACTACTTGCACTATATGGAAATTCTTGAAAATTCTCCTTCTTTAAAACGGCTTTTCCCACAATGTTTTTGCAAGGCGTCTTTCATAGGGTCATTAAAAGTTGAGATTGTGCGGTAAAGGGTTAAATTTTTAGGTTTGATCATTGCTTTAGCCTGTATTATTGTTTTCTCATTTCAGTGGTGGAGTGCCAGTTGCCAGCTTGAATGCATGCCTGCATGCCTTTTCCAAGGGACCGGCTGCTTTGTTCTATAAAGTAGCTGGGAAGATAGGAGTTTATGGTCTTATGGTAATCTTCACCTTTTACAATAATTGTTCTGTCTGATGTCAGTATGTAAACAGAGTTCATACCCTGGCAGAAGCTACTGTAGCTGTTGTCACTATTAACTCATTACCAAACAACAAAATTTTAGATTTATCCAAATTGAAAGCATTTGCAGAGGGCATATTAAAAGTGACTGAAAACTTGAAATTTGTTATGTGAAGGGTAGAAAACATTGTGGAAAAAGGAGAAAATGCTGGTTGCCAACATTTTCTCCTTCTCATACAGTGCTTTCTGCAAAATTTTAGATTTGTTCAAATCAAAAGCATTTGCAGACGACAAAATAAAAGTGACTGAAATTTGTTATATGAAGGCTAGAATACATGATGGAAAATGGAGAAAATGCTGGTTATCAGCATTTTCTCCCTCTCCCACAATGTTTTCTAAAGGCTTCTTTCTCAGGGTCATCAAAAGTCTGGATTGTGTGTTAATGGCTTAACTAATTTTTAAAAAAGTATAAAAGTTGTGTATTAACATTTTAACTCTGGTTGATTGATTGTATGGTGTTTTACACCATTTTCAATTATATCGTGGCGACCAGTGTACCCAATCATGTGTTCCTGGAGTTCCTTTTTACTCGTTACCAAACGACAAAATTTTAGGTTTGTCCAAATCGAAAGCATTTGCAGACAACAAAATAAAAGTGACTGAAAATTTGAATTTTGTTTTGTGGAAGGTAGAAAACATTGTGGGAAAAGGAGAAAATGCTGGTTACCAGCATTTTCTCCTTTTCCCACAATGTTTTCTAAAGCCTTCTTTCTCAGAGGCATCAGAAGTAGGGATTGTGTGGTAATGGGTTAACAGTACTCTGCTCAATATTCTTTCCCCAAGTCAGTGGCTACTTTCCCACATTACCATTGTCAAAACAATGGCCAGCAGTGAGAGAGGAATGAATCCTGTCCTAATGACTATCATCACTCCTCAGAGAGAAATAGGTCGAGTTGGAGATCAAACCCTCAACACTCTGTTCTCAAGTTCTGTACACTACTGACTGCACTGATTGGATTCTGCAACACTTTCAATACTGAATAAATACATGTAAATTGCATTTTGTCAAAGAGTAGAAATGCAAAACCCAGCTTGGTCATAATCAAGAATAAAGAATGGGACAGTTCAGATGATAGCTCAGACTGCACATTCTGTGCATGATCTACACTGTCCACGAATGCTTCTGTTCTCTACGGTATGAAAAGAATGCAAGAGCTGACCTGTTAAACTGATACTTGAAGTCAGACTTTATTTTAGAAACAGGAATTTGGTCAAATACTTACTATAGAAATCAGAAAGTCGTTCCTTGAATCTTGTTACTTTGGTATATTTCAGTCAGCATGTAGGATAATTCTCAAACATGGAACATCATTATCCAAGATGGAATTAACTCTTTACCGCTAATTTTAGACTTGACCAAATTGAAAGCAATTGCAGACTACAAATCAAATGTACATCAAATTGATGGTTTTTGTCTTTGGTAGAGTGGAAAGCGTGGAGGTAAAAAGAGAAAATGCTGGTCACCAGCATTTTCTCCCTTTCCCTCAATGTTTTCAAAGGCCTTCTCTTTCAGGGTCGTAAAAAATCAGGATTGTTTGTAAAGGGTTAAAAGATGTAGGGCTATGTATTTATTTTGGTGAAAGACTGAAATTTATTTAATCTCGGCAACATCATTGGTAATATTTTCACTAATGGTCTACCTGGTCTGAAGAGTTAGAAAATGTGAAAGCTGTATTTTACGCTGGTGTTAACCATGAAATATCAATGTTCCACCATTATTTTTCGATAAATACTTTATGTATATCATTGTTTCTATTTCAGAGTGATTTACCAGCTGGCAGTGAGATAATAGAAGTAGAAGAAGACAACACTTTAAATGTAGATGGAGAGGGATACAGAGTCATGGTGGGCAATCAGCCCGCTGAACAAGTGCGACAAAAGGGTAAGTAATGGTAAGGGAGACAAGTCCCAGTAGCTCAGTGCTGCAGAACTTGAGAACACAGGGTCCAGGGTTTGATGCCTGGCTACAACCCCTGGCTTGGCTAAATTCTTTCCAAGCATTGATGATTGTGCCTGCAGCTGTGCAGCAGGATTCATTCCTCTCCAGTCGCTGACCATTGATTTGACAGTGATCATGTGGGAAAGCAGCCAGTGGCTTGGAAAGAAAATTGTGCGAAGTACTGGTAAAAGAAATTCCAGGAACATATGGAAAGGTGCACTGGCCACTGCGATATATTAGTAACTGAAAGAATGTTGAAAATGGCGTTAACCCTTTCCAAAACAATCCCTGATTTTTACGGTCTAGAATAGTAGCCTTTTGAAAACATTGTGGGAAAAGGAGAAAATGCTGGTAACCAGCATTTTCTCCTTTTCCCACAATGTTTTCCTATCATAGACAGAAATCATCTTTTCACCAAGAGTTGAATTGTCGTCTGCGAATGCTTTCAATTTGGTCTAGTCCAAAAGTTTGTCGTTTGGGAAAGGGCTAAACACCATACAATCGATCAATTGGTAAGGGAGTCATAGATAGCAAGGACATTGAATTGATATTAATCTGGACAGAGAGTAAGGACATTTGCCTTGGCTTCAGGACAATTGCCTACCTGGACATGTGTCACCTAGGACAAAAGTCCACTTGGACGAAAGCCCACTAGGACAAAAGCCTAATAGGACAGAAGTACTCCCATACTTTGTTGATAATTGAGTCATTGATTGACCGTCTCAACTCTTCATCAGATGAAATCTTGCTTTTACAATGTGGGGAAGAAGACCCATATTTCTATCTGGCTGCAGTTGAAAACATGCCTTGGAAAGGACAAATTGCTTGTAATGTGATGAATTATTTTTAATATACAGGGGCCGATTGAACATAAGACAAAATTACCCGTTAATCTTTAACCGAATTTACGACCCTGAGATAGCCTTTTGAAAAAATTGGGGGAAAAGGAGAAAATGCTGGTATTAAACCAACATTTTCCCTTTCCCACAATGTTTTCTACCCTGCTGGAAACAAATTTCAGTTTTAAGTTACGTTTATTTTGTCGTCTGCAAGTGCTTTCAATTTGGACCAGTCTAAAATTTTATCGTTTGGTAAACAGTTAAATTGGTCGATAACTAATGTTTGCCAAACAAAAAAAGTCTCTGTTTAAATCTTTGCTAACCAGTATTTCAGAATTTTAACAATCAAAAGCTTCTCTAGTCATCTGTTTAAGATTAAAGGAAATTAATTCATCCATGCAGCCTTTTTGAAATGCAATGCAATACAGATTGTGTATTTTTTGGGAAAAACATAATTTGAAATGAGTTAGTTGGCATGTTGCATCACATGGGCACATTGAAGCTCCTGCTGCCAAAACAAAGCACATTTTTATTCATTCTCTCTAATTTACAGTCATATATGTGAAACTACCTGGGGAAATCTTTTCCACGCCATCAGCTGCAGCACCTGGAGATTGTAATGGTTTGTCAGCTGTAGGCCCTAATTCTGCTATTTTCAAACCCAGTCAAGGTGTGCAAGCAGACACACCCACCAGACGAAGTGTCAGACAAGCCCAGAGAAAGAAGAGGAAACATTCCTTTATTCCAAAAATAACAATAAAACCAATCATACCACCAAAACCTGAGGGTAAGTTTATCCTTGTCACAATGGCCTGTATGTGTCTGATGCCAGTTAAAACCATTTATATTATTTAAGTCAATTTTGAGTGGACGTATTGCCGAGCCAAGATAACCCTTTACTCCACAGATACTCATTTGTACGCATTGCTTGAAGGAGCCTTTAAAAACATTGTGGCAAAAGGTGAAATTGCTTGTGACGAGCAATTTCACCTTTTGCCACAATGTTTTCTATACTATCAAAAGGTGTCAAATACACATACAGGGTTTTCATTTAAAGCCGATTACCGATCAAAAACATCGGTTGAAATCGGCTTTTAATCGGTTGTTTTTGCTGGATCTTTGAAAAATCGATCGCTCTGTTTATACCGAAAATATTTCAGGCGTTGGTAACTGTACTGCGACACCGGTTCAATTTTACCGCGAAACCAGAAACAGTTGGGTTATGAATGTTACGCGGTCATTCATTGGATGCTTGCATACAATTATCCAATCGTAGGCCTCGATACGTTGCTCCAATCTCCATTTGGTAATCATGGACGCCGAAGCAAAGAGAAAGAAGTCCGCAAATTGCTGTTTATTTGATTTTGGTTTTAAAAACGCCAAATTAGACGATGACGCCGGTTAGTAAAGTTGACATAAAATTAACAACAAGGTTTAAAGTGCGTGACTCAGTTTTTTACAGACCGTTTTGCAATTTTAATCCCGAGAAGCGAGTTGTCGTCGAACTATTTACATTGACAATACATACTTTATGTTTCATATTATCTTTGTCTTCGGATATTTACCATAAAAGCGAATGCATTGATCTGAGATATATGAAAGATTATTTTATTTGTTAAATGTTTTAAGGTGAATTGGGTTAAATTTAAGATTTAGAAAGTAAATTTAAATAATAAAAATGAAATGTCCTATCTCCTTTGCTCTTTGTAAAAAATCAAATAGGTATGTGTATGTCTCACTCTTAATTGGCTGTGAAGTAAGACATGTTAACATTTGTTTTCATATTTTATACGTGTATTTTTCTCAAAACAGTATTTGGACCTCACTTACATACTGTATATGTACAAGTGAGATCCAAATAATGTTTTAAGAGCAAACTCATGACATAATGATAGAGGAAAAAAAAACCAGATTTACCATCAAGGAGACCTCACAAAATAGGTTTAACTCATTACCAAACAACAAAATTTTAGGTTCGTCCAAATTGAAAGCATTTGCAGACGACAAAATAAAGGCGACTGAAAAATTGAAATTTGTTCTGGGAAGGGTAGAAAACACTGTGGGAAAAGGAGAAAATGCTGGTTACCAGCATTTTCTCCTTTTCCCACAGTGTTTTCAAAAGGCTTCTTTCTCAGGGGCGTCAAAAGTAGGGATTGTGTGGTAATGGGTTAAAAAAGCTCAGAATCGTTTTCGGCCAGGGGGCTTTGCCCCCTGGGTCCCCCTACCAGGGCGTTGCCCTGGACCAACAAGGGGGCCTAGGCGGACCCCTTGACCCCCTGCCTGTTGTTTTTGTCAATCGATCTGTTGTTTCATTTCAAAATGAAAACCCTGCACATAAGAAACGGCTTCATCTTTGCTGTTATTTAGGGTCAATTAGAGATACAGTCAAACCTGTATAAGACAGCCAGCTCTGGGACTGACCCAAAGTGGCTGTCTTATACAGGTGGCTGTCTTATCCAGGTTCTATAACAGAGGTGACTCAATACGTCCAAAATTTTGGACTGACCCAACTTGAAAGATGCTACAGGCAATAGATTTGATGTGGCCAAAAATCATGTAACTTTTACATTTTTTTGGGGATTGTTTGGACAAGAGCTAATAACCCATCTGAATGACTTGAGAATCCACCAAAATTATTAAATTATTGGACATTTCCCGATTAACTCTTTACCAGACTACAAAATTTTAGACTGGTTCAAATTCAAAGCATAAGCACATGACAAAATTAGAGTGAGTCAAACATGGAAATTCGTTTTGGGAAGGGTAGAAAACATTTTGGTAAAAGGAGAAAAAGTTGGTTACCAGCATTTTCTCCTTTTCCCACAATGTTTTTAGAGAGTTTCTTCTCCAGAGTCGTCAAATGTAGCTATTGTGTGGTAATGGGTTAAAGAAAAAAAATCTATAAAACATATTTAATTTACTCAGGAAGATAGGGTAAAGTCCAAGAAATGCTTTACGAAGGTTGAGAGAGTTATTGTCCCAAATTTGCCTCTACAAAATCATTCATACGTGTCAGCCTTAATAAGTGTGAAATGGATTATCAAAAATACGCATTAATGTGTTAAAATCTGGTCTGTATCGGTTTTCAAATTCATCATATCGTTCTAGAATGATCGATAATTGAATAATGACACCTGTCAAACTGTGACAATCTCCGACCCATTTTAAGGCTGAAGGGTGTTTGTTTCCAGCTAATCATCTTCTTTACAGTATTTGGTGGTCATAAAACGATTAACAAATGACCAATTATTGATTTCATTGTCTAATCAAGCCACGTCAGCAACATTAAACCCTTAACACTGGACTATGTTTTTCGGGTTTCCTGATCGGTAAACAAAGATGGCGGCGTCGTTTTCAATCTTTTTACCCGAGTATACAAGTTTGAAAACTGGTCATCATAAAATTTTGGTGGCGCGTTTATGCAGGTTTCGGCCGATTTTCGGACCCAAAAGTACTGGCCGTTGGCCGGGTCATGCAGGTGGCGCTCTTATCAAGGTTCATTTTAGAGTAAATTGCATTGGGGATGTACGGAAGTATCTCACTTAAGCAGGTGGCACCCTTATAAAGGTGGCTGATCGGGCAGGTTTGACTGTACCATAGAAATGCCTTAAGGGGTAAAGGGATAGCTCAGTCAGTAGGGTGCTGTACTTGAGAACATGAAGTCGTGGGTGTAATCCCTGGCTTGTCTTGACCAATTTCTTTCCGAGATTTGATTATTGTGGGAAAAGGAATATTTCACAAAATATAGATCAGATGATGCAAGAACATTCATAAATGCATCCGTGATATTTTTCGTGAGACCCATTTACTTGTATGAAATGCGTACAAAATGACATCACAAAGATGTGATATCAAACGTGTGTGAGATAAGAAAATTCGTAATGGGTATATTACACTGAAAACAAGGGAGGTTATGTGATAAATACATGATCTTACATTATTATCTAAATCAATTTCTGTTTCAGAGATAAAATCAGCACCTACTATTTTAACCAACACCAGTCAGAAATACATTACTACACCATCAGTGAGACCTGTCCCCAAGATTCATATCAACAACCATGCGGGAGAAACAAAGTCAACCGAGACATCAAAAACAGTGTCTACTTATCAGGGTTCATCTGTCTCAAATGGGGATCCGCCCAAGAAAAAAACATTGCGAGAAATGTTAGCTGGCATTCCTGGGTTTTCAATGAAGGTACATGATTTTGTGTGATGGATTGAGACGTTTAGCAAGGCTTTATTCACCTTTCTGTACTGATTAACTTTAGAAGTGCCCAAATTCAGTTCTCTGAAAGGGTAGAAAACATTGAAGGAAGAGGAGGAAATCCTAATTACCAATAATTTCTCCTTCTTCCACAATGTTTTCAAAAGCTATCACCCCTTAGGGTCTCACAGGATGGTGTGGTAGATGGCAATATCCTAATATATTACTCATGGGTGATAGTCTTGACCTTTGTAAGACAGATGAAGCACATTGCCTGATTACATAAAGAGTACAAGGGGCATGTTAGCTATTTACCCAATGACGAAATTGTGGACTAGTCCAAAATGGAAGCATTTGCAGATACCAAAATTAATGTGACTCAACAGTTAAAATTTTGTTTTCGGGTAGAGAAGAAAACATGTGTGGGAAAAGGAGAAAATGCTGGTTACCAGCATTTTCTCCTTTTTCCACCATGTTTTCTACCCTGTTAAACAGGAGTTTCATCTCTTGTGCCACAATGAAATTTTTCTGATGGCATCTTTCACAGGGTCATGAAAACCAGGAATTGTATGGTAAAGGTTAATATACCTGTGGATGGCTGTATTTTGATTTTAAAGGCAGTATAGAAAATATGGCGCGGCCAAATTGTTTTAACTCTTTACCAAAGGAGAAAATTTTAGACTGGTCCAAATTGAAAGCATTTGCAGACGACAAAATAAATGTGACTGAAAAATTGAAATTTAGTTTGGGAAGGGTAGAAAACATTGTGGGAAAAGGAGAAAATGCTGTTTACCAGCATTTTCTCCTTTTCCCACAATGTTTTCAAAAGGCTTTTTTCTCAGGGTCGTTAAAAGTCGGGATTGTGTGGTAAAGAGTTAAGGATGTTTTTACAAAACATACGTGACTAAAACACAAACTAAAGGCCACAACCAAAAATTGATTGTTGATGCCAAAAAATGTTAAGATTTTATTAAATGCATAAAAGTTACTTATTTGAAAAATACCATCTTTTGATTTGAACAAGTTATGTTCTTAGAATTTATTTTAAATATAGTCCAAGCATGAAATTAATTGTGTTACACAAATCTGAGTAATGTCAAAAAAAAAAACCAGAAATAGGTCTTTATCATCCTCGGATACCCCGGGGTCTTCCTATTTGCTACGCTACATCGACCCCTGGGACAATTAATTGAATTTCCCTCGCTTTAATGCTGGCTTTTCATTGGTTCCATCATCATTTTGTGATGTGCGAGTCGATGTACGCTATGACGTTTGGTATCGATTTTCGGCGGCTGATTCAAAGTTTTATTAGTCAATTGTCCCAGGGTTGATGTAGCGTAGCAAATAGGGAGATCCCGGGGTATCCGAGGATGGGTCATTATCATTGAGGTGCTGATTGTAATAAACATGTAAGAATTATAGGTCAGCATTTTTAGAAGAATAAGAATTATTGTCACAGACATGTTGTTCTCCAAGCCATTGAAAAGTGGAATTTTCAAGCCTTAAGCAGTAAATTACAAACATGAGAAACATGAAAAGTCACGAAAATTGTTTGTGTGTGTGTTTTTTTTTTTATTGAAGCCAAGAAAAAGGACAAACAAGAAGTTGAGTCATGCAGCACAAATTGCTCAGACAAGAGAGGGCTGTATAGACTTAGAAACACCTGATTCTATACTTGTGAATACAAACTTGAAGGTATGTATAATATTTTGCTTAACCCTTTACTCCATAGATACTGATTTCTATGCATTGCTTGTAGGAGCCTTTGGAAAACATTGTGGCAAAAGGTGAAATTGCTTGTGACGAAATATTTCAACTTTTGCCACAATGCTTTCTATGCTATCAAAAGGTGTCATATACACATAAGAAAGGGCTTCATCCTTGCTGTTATTTAGGGTCAATTAGAGATACCATAGAAATGCCTTAATGGGGTAAAGGGTTAACTTTGTATAGGGAATGACTTTGGCACACATGAACATCTTGGATTTATTTGTTTGTATTGGAGTTTAATGCCGCTTTCCCAGCTTAGGTCATATCACAGCAGCCAATAAACCTAAGCATGTGTTTCCTGGCTTTCTAACACCAATATTGACAGAACTTTCCAAAGTTACCGACTATTTTTCTTACATGCATCAGAGATAAAGTTGTTACCAGCATTTTCTCCTTTTCCTACAATGTTTTTCTATCCAATCAAAGACAAAAATTCCATTGAGCTACATGTAGATTGTTAGCCTGCTAATCTTTTCAGTTTGTACAAGTCTATATTTTGCCTATCTGCTTTATTATTAACTGATTACCACACAATCCCAACTTTTGACACCCCTGAGAAAGAAGCCTTTAGAAAACATTGTGGGAAAAGGAGAAAATGCTGGTAACCAGCATTTTCTCCTTTTTATACGCCCGTCGTAGACGGGACGTATTATGGGATCACCCGTGGCGGGAGGGCGGGCGGGCAGGTGGGCGGGCGGCGTCCAGTTCTTTGTCCGGAGCATATCTCCAAAACTATTCTAGCTAGGGTTACGAAATTTCATGGGTGGATAGATCTCATCGAGGGGGAGTGCAGTGCACAGGAACCATAACTCTTGCTTGCTTAATTTTTGAGTTATTGCCCTTTGCCGTTTTTCATACTTGAATTTTGTCCGGAGCATATCTCCAAAACTATACTAGCTAGGGTTACGAAATTTCATGGGTGGATAGATCTCATCGAGGGGGAGTGCAGTGCACAGGAACCATAACTCTTGCTCGCTTAATTTTTGAGTTATTGCCCTTTGTCGTTTTTCATACTTGAATTTTGTCCGGAGCATATCTCCAAAACTATACTAGCTAGGGTTACGAAATTTCATGGGTGGATAGATCTCATCGAGGGGGAGTGCAGTGCACAGGAACCATAACTCTTGCTCGCTTTATGTTTGAGTTATTGCCCTTTGCCGTTTTTCATACTTCAATTTTGTCCGGTGAATATCTCCACAACTATACTAGCTAGGGTTATGAAATTTCATGGGTGGATAGATCTCATCAAGGGAAAGTGCAGTGCTCAGGAATCATAACTCTTGCTTGCTTAATTTTTGAGTTATTGCCCTTTGTCTTTTTTCATACCTGAATTTTGTCCGGAGCATATCTCCAAAACTATACTAGCTAGGGTTATGAAATTTCATGGGTGGATAGATCTCATCAAGGGGAAGTGCAGTGCTCAGGAACCATAACTCTTGCTTGCTTAATTTTTGAGTTATTGCCCTTTGTTGTTTTTCATACCTGAATTTTGTCTGGAGCATATCTCCAAAACTATACTACCTAGGGTTACGAAATTTCATGGGTGGATAGATCTCATCAAGGGGGAGTGCAGTGCACAGGAATGATAACTCTTGCTCACTTAATTTTTGAGTTATTGCCCTTTGTCATTTTTTATAGTTGAATTTTGTCCAGTGAATATCTCCAAAACTATACTACCTAGGGTTATGAAATTTCATGGGTGGATAGATCTCATCGAGGGGGAGTGCAGTGCACAGGAACCATAACTCTTGCTCGCTTTATTTTTGAGTTATTGCCCTTTGCCGTTTTTCATACTTCAATTTTGTCCGGTGAATATCTCCACAACTATACTAGCTAGGGTTATGAAATTTCATGGGTGGATAGATCTCATCAAGGGGGAGTGCAGTGCTCAGGAATCATAACTCTTGCCTGCTTAATTTTTGAGTTATTGCCCTTTGTCTTTTTTCATACCTGAATTTTGTCCGGAGCATATCTCCAAAACTATACTAGCTAGGGTTATGAAATTTCATGGGTGGATAGATCTCATCAAGGGGAAGTGCAGTGCTCAGAAACCATAACTCTTGCTTGCTTAATTTTTGAGTTATTGCCCTTTGTTGTTTTTCATACCTGAATTTTGTCTGGAGCATATCTCCAAAACTATACTACCTAGGGTTACGAAATTTCATGGGTGGATAGATCTCATCAAGGGGGAGTGCAGTGCACAGGAATGATAACTCTTGCTCGCTTAAATTTTGAGTTATTGCCCTTTGCCGTTTTTTATGCTTGAATTTTGTCCGGTGCATGCCCCAGCTTTACAACTTGGAGTAAGACGGGCGTATCTTGCGACAATTTGCCGCTCTTGTTCCACAATGTTTTCTGCCCTTCGCAAAACAGATTTCAAATTTTCAGTCACTTTTATTTTGTCATCTGCAAATGCTTTTGATTTAGACAAAGTTAAAATTTTGTCGTCTGGTAATGAGTTAAACAAAAGAATATCATGCTTTTATAACATTTATTATTTTCTTATCTGGTATTTTTCAGGCATTGCTGACAAAGCATACCTTTTCCTTGTTGCCTCCTGGTTATCAATTCAAACTGATAAATCTAATGCCTGAATGTGATATTCTTACCGGGAAAGATGATGCTTTGAGGTAGGTGCTTTCTATAATGCTTTGGTAGCATCTTGATAATATGTCAGCAGATTTGTTATTCTGCATTCTGTTAGATAAAAAAGTTAACCCTTTCCCAAACAATCCCTGGTTTTTATGGGTCTGGAACAGTAGCCTTTTGAAAACATTGTGGGAAAAGGAGAAAATGCTGGTAACCAGCATTTTCTCCTTTTCCCACAATGTTTTCTACCCTATCATACAGTTATCCGCCATAAATATTCGTAAAAAACAAGATGGCGATCACTCCCGTAATTACGTAGATGTAAGCAGTCGCCAATTAAACATTTACAAACCCACCAGTGACCTAGATCGATGGCACTACGTCATCTATGACATAGGGTAGTCACGTGAGGAAGATATATGACGTCATTTATCGGGTGTAAATATTCTAGATAGAACATGAAATGTAATGGGTCGAAAGGGAAAAGAGTTGTCACTTGAACAAAAAAGTCGGATTGCAGCGCTCTTTGATGCAGGATACAGGAAAATAGACACCGTTAGGTTGACAGGGGTGAAACAAAGTACTGTATATAGTTTTGTCAAGAGATACGAAGAACGGGGAGACTTGGAAAACAAACATAGATCAGGGAGGCGAACGGAGTTTACAGATCGGAACTCTCGTAGACTTTCTTTTTGTGTAAAACAGCATCGTCGGAGAACTTTAGCTGAGATTACGCATATTTATAATGAAGGTAGTGTAAGACCTTTCTCAAAGAGGACTATTGAGAGAAAACTTCATTCGCCCGGATTTCATAAACGGTCGGTGAAGAAGCGGATCAGAATAAGGGAGGTGAATAGGAGGAATCGTGTTGCTTGGTGTCGAGGGAATTTATATAGAACAGTGGGGACTTACTGGAATAGAGTGATCTTTAGTGATGAATGTAAGGTTGTGATTGGCCAAGATTCTCGTGTTAGTGTCTGGAGAAAAGTCGGAGAAAAGTGGTTAACAGATTGCATATGTCCGCCATCTCGACATAAGATCAGTTTAATGATATGGGGATGCATTACTTTTCACGGGGTCGGAACTTTAACGGTTGTTGAAGGTAATGTAAATGCAGAAAAATATATTCACATCCTTGACAATAACTTGTGGCCTGTAATTGTTCGTCATTTTCCTAACAATGACTATATATTCCAAGATGACAATGCACCAGTGCACAGAGCCCGGTCTGTACAAGACTTTTGTCGAGAAAATGACTTAACATCAATGAATTGGCCTGCACAAAGTCCCGATCTCAATATTATAGAGAATTGTTGGTGGAAACTTAAAAAAGAACTTCAAAAACGTGTTGGGAACATAAATAATACCCAGGACCTCGAAAACAACATTAGAGATATATGGACAAATTTACCTGTCTTTTACATTCAATCATTATATAACAGTATTCCGAGGAGAATTTTAAGAGTAATAAGGAATAAAGGAAACATAACAAAGTATTAAAGGTAGGTGAAACTATATTTTGTTAGGATTATCTGTTCTTATGAAATAATTACATTTGATTGATTGTTTGGCAGCCATCTTGTTTTTACGAATACTTATGGTTGATAACTGTAGACAGAAATCATCTTTTCAGCAAGAGTTGAATTGTCGTCTGCAAATGCTTTCAATTTGGTCTAGTCCAAAAGTTTGTCGTTTGGGAAAGGGTTAAATAGAAGTTGAATTAACTAACTTTTCATGTGCACATTTTTTATACCCCCGGAAAATGAATGTTTTCGGGGGTATACTGGAATCAGCTTGTCTGTCTCTGTGTCTGGCTGTCCATCTGTGTACAAAATACTAGTATTTTTGTATTGGGAACTCCTACAGTTTTCCTTCAATTGTATTGAAACTTTGCACATATATTGAAAAGGCGTTGATTTGGACTAGGCTTTTGGGCATGTGTCTGTGTGTGCCTGTTTGGTTGTGGTGGATTGTTAAAGTGATAATAAGCTTTTTTGTGTACTTTTTCAGGTTAAGCTCTACAGCTTTGAACAATGAATTCTTTGCCAAGGCTTGTACAGAATGGAGACAAAGATTGTCAGAAGGTAGGACAACCAAAGTTGTTGAAATCTTTTTTTTTCCACAGTGAATCATGATCATATGGAGTGCAACACGCGAAAAGGTGCATTCGGTCATTTGTGTAAAGTGTCGTCCCGATTAGCCTGCGCAGTCCGTGCAGGCTAATCCGAGACGGCACTTTACGACTACATTAGATTTTGTGCTACAATAAACTTGTGTAAAACAGAAAATCACATAAAATCGGAAAGTGTCGTTTCGGATTAGCCTGTGCGGACGGCACAAGCTGATCTGAGACGACACTTTACGCAAATGTCCGAATGCACTTTTTCGCGTGTTGCACTCCATATCATGAAGATATTGGTATCCTTGCTTGTGGATGATATATATAAGCCATTCTATGGCAAATTTGGTTGTATTTGAGATTGCGCTTTTGCAGTGCGTTTCCTGGCTTTCTGTGTTTATTTAAGCCGTTACCACGTGGCAAAATTTTAGGCCTATCCAAATTGAAAGCATTTGCATACAACACTTTCATAGCGGCTTGAATGATGCATTGTTTGTTTGATAGGGTAGGAAGCTTTGTGAGAAAAGGAGAAAATGCTGGTTACCAGTATTTTCTCCTTTTCCTACAACATTTCTAAAGGCCTCTTCCATAGGGTCGTTAAAAGGTGTCATTGTGTAGTAAAGGGTTAATTAATAGATTTAACCTGAATTTTCATCGTCCATTGCTTTTTCAAAAGATTCGATTCATATGACAACAATATGATTATTATTTGAATGGTATGACAACAAGAGTTATCAGTTTACATTTACAGATCCTAGGTCAGTATTCGCCATCTGTAATTTATTTCATTCCAAGTCTAATTCTATATTAGAAAATAGACAACTGATGATTGGCTCAACCATTTAGGATTAGACTAACAATGTTCTAATAATTACAGTCCCTGATTTTGTAACTCTTAACTCATTAACAAACGACAAAATTTTAGGTTTGTCCAAATCCAAAGCGTTTGCAGACGACATAATAAAAGTTATAAAAAAATTGAAATTTGTGAAGGGTAGAAAACATTGTAGGAAAAGGAGAAAATGCTGGTTACCAGCATTTTCTCCTTTTCTTACAATGTTTTGTAAAGGCTTCTTTCTCAGGGTCATCAAAAGTAGGGATTGTGTGGTAATGGGTTAACCAATTGCATCTGAAGAAAGCACCATTCTTCTTTATGTATTGGGAATAAAGAGTTTTCTAATAAAACAATGCACAATGCTTATTGACCATAATGGGAAATCAGGATTGGGTTTAAAATCACTAACTTTTCTTAAGAACATTCTTAGTCTTATTTTCAAAGACTTTCTAAATCTGAAAGTAATATGGTTTAGCCAGTAAGAAATTGTGTTGCTTTTAAAATCTAGAATTAGCCTTGGAATGAAATTAAGAACGGGTGACTTATTCTGCAGTTTTTAGCTCACCCTAGCACGAAGTGCTCATAGTGAGCTTTTGTGATCGCCCAATGTCCTGCGTCCGTCATCCACAATTTCTTTAAACATCTTCTCCTCCTAAACCACTGGGCCAATCTTGATGAAACTTGGCAGGGATGTTCCTTGGGTGAAGCTCTATTAAAGTTGTTCAAGAGATTGAAATGAAAATTTTCTTCTCTGAAACTAGAAGGCTTAGAGCTTTGATATTTGGTATGTAGCATCTCCTAGTGGACCTCTACCAAAATTGTTCATATGATGGCCCTGGGGTCAAAACTAACCCCGTCCTGGGGGTCACAAGTTTGAAACATAGGACCAAAGACAGAAAACTTTAAGATTCTTCTTTGAAACTAGCAGGTGCAGAGCTTTGATATTTGGTATATAGCATTTTCTAGTGGACCTCTACCAAGATTGTTCACTTCATTGTAGACCTTTACTGCTTAGTACTCAGGTGAACGATAAAGGGCCATCATGGTCCTCTTGTTTCTTAAAATTTCTGTTCTGCAAAATCCTGAAAGATGAAAAGATATTTTGGTTCTGATTATCCAACTTGATAACAACTGAAATTTCATTCTGCCATTTTAGGAGAGTTTACTCCAGAGAGTCAGCTAAGGATGAAACAAGAAGAAGAGAAGGAAATGATTAAACTAGATCCATGGAAGGTATAACTATATTATGCATTCATGAAGAACTAAAAAAAATATTATGCATTCTTGGCTCAGCATAAACCATTCGTAGTTACGCATTGTCATTTGGTTTAGCCAATAAAGAGTAATGTAACTCTCAGATGTGAAAAATTTTGAGGATAAGACAAAAAAGGTATACAGTCATTTCGTACCATAACCATTTCGTACCATTTATTATATTACCATTTCGTACCAAAGAATTACCATTTCGTACCATGCATTGGCCATTTCGTACCATAACATTACAATTTCGTACCATACCTTAGAATTTGTACCAAGTTTCTAGTTTATTTACCCAACGATTATTTCAAAGTATTTTTCGGTGAATTTTTATACGAAAAAAAAAAAAATGTTGCTATTATAATTGCAAAAAGTTTTAAAAGTTTCTTGCATACGTATATGAATTAAAAATTCGCCAATCAGTTAAAGGAAACAATCGATGTTTGACACAGATGATAGAAAATCACACTGTTTGGTTAATGTTTGTTACAAGATTCGTAATAAGAATTTGAAAATAATTTGTTTGGTGTTTGCCAAAGACAGCCAATTAAACCAACCATTATTACAAACACCCAATCATGGCAACAAACAGTCTAATCACAATACATCGGCCCCCTTAAATGGTCATAATTACGCAATTTAATAACCACCTTGAAATTTACTTTCATCATTTCAAATAAATGTCTATAAAAATTATTAAAGAAAAAAAACTTATTCAATATACTTATAATAAAAGTGTCGGGGAACTGTCTTCAAAAGTGTCAGGGAACTATCTTCAATTTTGTTGGGGAACTGTCTCGAAAAGTCATGTCGGGGAACTGTCTTGTCGGGGAATTGTCTTGTTCCCTATGCTATTAATTATATTTGTTACAAAATTGAAATAGAAACGTCGACTGTAAAAGGGAAAAAAATCATCATTGCAACATTCATCCATACATTCTTCCATTATGATTTCGTTTATATCTATTATAAACTTATCTTATATTGCAAGTATTATTATCTAATCAAATACACTTTCTTACATCTAAGTTCGACTGCCATTTTCTATTATTTAAATAGCTTTTCTCGGTGAAATCAAGATTCAAGATGATCACACATATGGTATGAAAAGGTAATATCATGGTACGAAATGACCAATCCTATGGTACGAAATGGTAATTTCATGGTACGAAATGACCAATCCTATGGTACGAAATGACCAATCCTATGGTACGAAATGACTGGTACGAAATGGTTTTGGTACGAAATGTCCATAATTCGACAAAAAATGGTCTCACGAATGTTTGATGAATATGGTTCCTAGATTCATAACAAAAAATTCCTTTTACAAATTTTTGCATTTCGAAATAGATGATTTACTAAACATTTACTAGATAACTATGATTTGTGTGATTGCAAAACTTGGGATACTTGGCATCCTTTGATGTTGATCTTTCTCTCTGAAAATGGCAGACAGAAAGGCCCTCAGATAATATATATATAAAAGGCATTTGGAAGACTTTGAATTTGCTTAACTCTTTATTAAACGACAACATTTTAGCACTTGCAGATGACAAAATAAACATAACTCTGAAAATGAAATTTCTTTCCAGCAGGGTAGAAAACAATTGTGAGAAAAAGAGAAAATGCTGGTTACGAGCATTTTCTCCTTTGCCCACAATGTTTTGAAAGGCTCCATCCCCAGGGTCATTAAATTCCCACAAAGTTTTCAAAGGGCTGCTATTTCAGGGCCGTAAAAACCAGGGATTGTTTGGTAAAGAGTTAAGATCTTTTTCTATGTGAAACTCAGAAAACTAGCTAATGAGATTGATTCAACATGCATGTTTGATTTAACGCTGTACCAAACAATAAAATCTAAGACATGCCAAAATTGAAAGAATTTGCACATGACAAATGTTACTCCAAGACAATATCTCCCTCTGAAAGTAGTAACCAGCATTTTCTCCTTTTGCCACAATGTTTTCAGAAGTCTTCTTTTCTTATGTGTTCGTTTGCATTGGAATTTAACACCATTTTAACAGCTAAGGTCATACCATGGCAGTCATTGACACACTGCTGTGTTTCCTGGCTCTTGGCCGTAAAATCAGGGATTGTTTGGTAGAGTTAATAAATATTTGTGTGGTTGTATGTTAAACTCTGTACTTCACAACAAATGGCTTGTCTGTTCTGGAATGCAGACCACAAAACTAAAAATTGGATGGATTTCTCTTTTAACATGTAGAAAATATGTAAGGCCTGTAACACCCCGAGATAGAAGCCTTTAGAAAACATTGTGGGAAAAGGAGAAAATGCTGGTCAACCAGCATTTTCTCCTTTTCCCACAATGTTTTCTCCCCTGCTAGAAACAAATTTCAATTTTTGAGTTACATCTATTTTGACGTCTGCAAGTGCTTTCAACTTGGACCAGTCTAAAACTTTGACGTTTGATAAAGGGTTAAAGTGTCGTTCGATACCAGTTTGGGCACTCTGGGCAGGCTAATCCAGAACAACACTTTCTGTTTTTATGTAATTTTCTGTTTTTGCTCAAGTGCTCTGTAGCACTTAATCTAATGTAGTCGTAAAATGCCATCACAGATTAGCCTGCGTAGGCTTATCCAAGACGGCAATTTATGCAAATGTCTGAATGGCCCTTTTCATATGTTGCAAACCATACAACAGCTACCAGCATTTGCTTCTTTTCTCACAATGTGTTCAGTAAAGCCTTTTTCCATGGGGGTTATTGAAATCAGGGAATGTTTGGTAGAGTTAAGTGAATGTTGCTTTTTATTTACAGGCAAAGCACTTTGAACCAGTATGGGGCAAAAAGTAAGTCTACCTTGTTTGTTTTTTAGCTTGACTCTTTTCGAAGAAAATGTAGCAGCACTGTGTTAATGGCCCTGGTGTCACCTGCTTCTTTGGTGAAAACTCAGACATTTTTTAAATCTTTGAAATTTTTTTATATCTCTGTCTTATATTCACTTAAAACTTTGACTAGTTTTTTAACCCGTTATCCCTACTTTGACGCCCCTGAGAAAGAAGCCTTTGGAAAAATTGTGGAAGAAGGAGAAAATGCTGGTAACCAGCATTTTCTCCTTTTCCCACAATGTTTTCTACCCTGCACAAAACAAATTTCGAATTTTTAGTCACTTTTACTTTGTCGTCTGCATTTGCTTTTGATTTGGACAAACCTAAAATATTGTGGCTTGGTGAAGGGTTAAGAGGAGAACCCATACAACAAGGGCAGGTAACCATCAATCAAAGTGTTTTTGTCACAGTTGTACCTCTTGTTCAACTTTGGTCTTTTCACTGAAAATTAAGCAACTGCCACTGAAGCTCTTATTCTATATTCTTGTTTCTAGGGAAATTACAAGAACTTACTTTTTTTTTTTTTTTTTTTTTAGAGGAGATTCTCTATTGCTTTGTGGAAAGCATTTTTGTAGTAGGCAGAAAATTCTGAGGGTCCTGTGTGGCTCAGTGGTAAAGTGCAGGACTCGTAACCTGGAGTTTTTTTTTCACAGGAGTGTCCTTGGGCAAGACCCTTCAGAGCCTAGCCTAGTACTGGTGAAACCCAGGTAACATGAATATGTGAACTGTCGCCGTGATATGACTGAAATACTGTTGAAAGCGGTGTAAAACACCATTCAAACAAAAAGAAAATTCTGATATTGATTATTAAATGTGGAGCTGGTCATTTAGAGTGGCCTTTGGCAAGGCAAGGAAAAGTCCAAGCCTAGTACTGGTGAAACCTAGTAAATATATGAATAAGTAAACTGTGTAACAGATATTGCTGTGATTGTCTGATGCTTTTGTTTCTGTTCTGGAGTCAAAAAATGTATGTTTTGAATTCTTTCAAAATATGTTTGATTTACTCCTTCCTAAACCATATTGTATTTGAAAGGTCAACTTGAAAGCACTTGCAAATGTCAACATTTATATGTCATAGATGATAAGATTTTGTGTCAGATCGAAATATTGTGGGAAAGGAGAAAATGCTGGTTACCAGCATTTTCTCCTCTTCCCACAATGTTTTCAAAAGGCAGACATCTCAGGATTGTGTGGTAAAGGGCAAACACTTCACCACAGGACAAAATTTTTAGTCTTTTCAAAGAAAGTATTTGCAGAATATATATTGAAATTTGGACAAAAACAGATTGAATTTGTTTTTGGAAGGGTAGGAAACGTTGCGAAATTTTTGTTACTTTATCAGTAGACATAAGGTTTGTTAGTAATGTTTTTGAAAATTCATAACAAAACTGATTGTTTTCCAGGACAGTGTCAGATGTTCCCAAGGCAGAGGACATTCCCAGAATTCCTCATTCGACTGCAGCATCCGATTCACCACAAGCGGCAGCTCTGAAAACAAGCACCGTGAAAAAATCAACATTGGTGTCCACTATGCTAAAGCAGAGATCTATTTCACAGACAGTACAGGGAGTATCTGTACCGAGAACAGTTTCAGAAGGTACGTCTACAGGTGGTTTGTTGATGAAAACAATCCCGACTCCAACAGTCATACATACATCTAAAAGATCTGTTGACGCTGACTATAGAAATACTGCAAGTCCACCAAAGAAACAGAAGTTAGTTCCCACTGCAAAGCAAATACAAGCCCAAGCACAGGCTAAAACTCTGGCACAGATTAAGGCTCAAACTGAAGTAGCTAGAATGCAGAAATCGCAGAGTATTGAAAATAAAATGTTTGCGAAAGTGTCGAATGCATACAATATTCCCAATATTCCTAGTGTTGTTCAGCAGAGGATTTCTCCAGGATTGGAATCTAGGGTGTCGAAAGCAATAGTTGTGACTGTAGGTGCTCAGTCGTCAGGCATGCGATCACCTACAAGAACATTGGCTCAAATAAAATCTCAAACACAAGCTGCACGAGCAAAGCAGCAAGGACAAACTAGAACTCTAGCCCAGATTAAAGCTGAAACAAAAGCAAGGGTACAGCAGCAAGCAGAAGCCCAAGCTAAACTTCACGCTCAACTCCTGGCGCAAGCCCGGGGAGATGTAGGAGTTAAACACGTCCCAAATATCATGGTTACTCATCAGATGCGAGCAAAGATGAAAACAGCCGAAGAGGAAAAGACAATGGATGGTGTCAATATCAGAAGATCTTTGGAAATATGTGAACAGGCAAAAGCTCTAAGTCAAAAAAATTCTTCAATGGTCTCAATTTTACAAAAACCTACCACACCCTCTCCATCAAAAATAGAAAAGGTTGAAACTGTGAGACCAACCATTTCACAAACTCATAAAACTGTTTCCCAGATTTTGCAAGACAAAACCAGCATGGAACAGAAGAAACAGATGTTTGCTCAGCCAGTCCGAAAAGTTCCCGCCCAAATGGCTCTGCCAGCAAGTGTTGGGACAAACTATGCTATAACTACTATCTCAAATACCTCCACCATTAATGTGCCTACCCAGTCTTCTCATGTGCCAAGTGTAACCATGAACACCTCAAATGTTTCGTTTGTAATGCTCCCCCCAAATGTGACACAGGTTGCTGGTATCACCCCAGCTGTGTTTAGTGTACCGTCAACACGATATTTGATAAATCCCTCGGCCGCTGCAGCTCAACAGAATCTGTTGCAACAGTTAATCAGGTCAGCAGCAGGATCAGTCGCAATTAAATCAACAGCCAGTTCCTCCCAGCAACGAGCTGCTAGTGCCCCTCCACAGCAGAAGTTAGTTCAGGGAGCAATACCCCCTGTGAGCACAATAGTTAGGTCCGCGAGTGTGGGTACGGACACATCGTCCATGGAGGAAATGTCAGTGGGAAATGTGATAGGTGCTGGAGGTGTTTCCACCTCAAATCAAACTCATAGTGATTCTAGTGTGCAAACCTCGTCTGATCAGCTTAATTTTTTATCCAAAGCGGGCACTGCTATCATTCCAGGATTAAACGGGTGTAAGGGAGGCTCTCAGCAGATCCTACTTGCATCGCCTGGGGGTCAGATAGTGTCTTCAGTGGGAAGACATGGACTGAACAGTATTGGTAGCAGTGCCCAGACCGTGGCAGTTATTCCCAGCATTAAAATTGACAAGCAGGGTAACGATGGGTTTACACAGGGAACCGTGAATAATGTGTCTGTTCATTCTACGGATAAATATTTCACGCCAGGCACTAGTGTTGGAACAGTAATGTTGTCTGGTTTGAAAACGGATGAGCGGCAGTCTCAGTCTAACTGTGCATGTAGCTTGAAAAGTATGAAAACTTGTTCCAAGTGTGGGGCCTTTTGTCATGATGATTGTATTGGACCTTCAAAGCTCTGTGTAACATGTTTGATAGCAACTTGAGATTATTTAAATTTTTGGAAAAAAAGATTATTGTGTACACATGTATAAAGGGGATGTTTAGAGATGAGTGAGTAGGTCAAAAAGGCCCACTTCCAGAATGGCCCTGTCTAAAACAGCCCGCTTCACCAAAATGCGCTTTTTCAAATATGACTTAACCTTTTACCAAACGACAAAATATCAGACTAGTCCAAATTAAAAGATTTGGAGATGACAAATCGATAGGTGAGTGCAACACTATTCTAAGTGCCTGTACAGTGTACAGGCACATAGAATAGTGTTGCACTCACCTATCAAAATGTGAATCCAAAATTGAAATTTAATTTGGAAAGGATAGAAAACATTGTGGGAAAGGAGAAAATGCATGTAAAGAACTTCATTAACTTTAAAATGATTACAGAAAAAAGGTGGGAGGGCCATATTTTATTTGCAGTGGGCCGTTCCATTGTTGGTCCATTTTGGAATTGAGCCATTTTTTTACCTGTATAGTTTGGATGGGATTAAATGATGTTGTGACTGGAATTTGTTATTGCAAGAAATAGTCATGCTTGCACTTCATCAAGTTTTAAATGGTGTTTTACGCCGCTTTCAACAGTATCCCAGTCATATCACGGCGACAGTTCACATATTCATGTACTTCATCAAGTTATGATTCCAATGGGAGATACTTTAAAAATCAGTACTTATATCCAATAGCCATAGTTGTTTATCACACAGGGTACTTGCATACTTGAAACAATTGTAAGTATGCTAGGGGCAAGTTAACCCTTTACTAAATAATCCCGAGTTATAGCCGTATTAAAGGAAGAAGGCTATTGAGAACCCTGTAGAAAAAGTATAAATGCTGGCAACCAGTGTTTTCTACTTTTCACAAACAGTTTGATTCAATCTTACTACTCTTTACCAAACCACAAAATTTTAGACTGGTTGAATTAAAAGGATTTGCAGAGGACAAAATGAGTTTGACTGAAGAATTGAATTTTGTTTTTGGAAGGGAAGAAAAAAATTGTGGGAAAAGGAGAAAATGTTTGTTACCAGCATTTTCGCCTTTTCCCAAGATGTTTTCTATAAGCTTCTTTCTCAGGGTTGTTAATAGTCAGGATTGTGTGGTAAGAGTTAAGCTCAGTATTTTTTGTGCCTGCCTTAGTGGATCGAAATCATTTTGCACAGAATGTGCAGTCTGATCTCCGTTCTCGATGAGACACCCTGGTCCAAGAAACTCTCTATGGAATGACAAAATTTGAGACTTAACCAAATTAACAGCATTTGCAGATGACAAAGTAAACATACATAGAGTCCAATTGATAACATCTGATTTTGATAAGCTAGAAAAAACTTGAGGAAAAAGAGAAAAAAACTTGTTACCAAAATTTTCTCCTTTTCTCTTCACAAAAATGTTTTCGAAGGGCTTCTTCTCTTGGATGGGATTGTGTGGTTTAGTGTTAAAAAAAAGTGACTTGATTTCAATCTTCGAAATAGTATAATTCAATGTTTACTTTTCGGCATATTTTGAGGTGTTTTCACAGACAGTACAGGTCAAGATCAGACTGCATACATAGACAATCTGATCTTGAAACTGTATTGCCTATTTCTAGATTTATGTGATCATCATGTGTATAATGCTACTAATTAATAATTATGCATTCCCTCTTAGCCATGTGGGTTGATTTGGCAGTAGAAATAAAAAAAAAATACCAAGATTTACCAATGCAATAAAACTTAATTATGCATACAAAATTGAATTTGTGCAAGGAAAAATTTAAATCATGGTTTAAAATTTTTGTTTTCTTAAAAATAGTAAGTGTGTTACTCTTTACCTAACATCAAAATTTTAGACTAGTCACATTGAAAGCATTTGCAGAGCACAAGATATATGTGACTGAAAAATTTGTTTTTCTGAAGTATAGAAAACATTGTAGGAAAGGAGAAAATACTGGTTACCAGCATTTTCTTCTTTTCCCACAATGTTCTCCAAAGATTTCTTTAAGCGTTGTTAAAAGTCAGGATTGTGTGGTAAAGGGGTAATTAATTAACCATGATAAATGTTTTCAATGATTATAAGAGATTAAACCATCAATAGAATAGACAGCAAATTTACAACTTGTCCAAATTAAAACAATTTTCAAATAACAATTTCTTAATTCTACTGAAAAACAGGGTTGTTAAAATATGGAATTGCGCCACGAGGAGTTTAGACAATCATCACAAACAAATTTGTTTGACGATTAATGCATCAAGTATGTTTGGAAACATAGGAGCCACACTCTGACAAAAGGGGGCTTAACGCGTCTGGGCGATGTATTGTACCAAGCAAGTCGTCAAATACCTTTAGATCAATAATAGCCGACTGTACTCTTTACCAAACAAAAAAGTTTTAGACTTGTCCAAATTGAAAGCATTTGCAGACGACAATAGAAACGTAACTCAAAAATTGAAGTTTCTTTCCAGCAGGGTAGAAAACATTGTGGGAAAAGGAGAAAATGCTGGTAACCAGCATTTTCTCCTTTTCCTACAATGTTTTCTAAAGGTTTCTTTAAAGGGTGTCAAAAGTAGGGATTGTGTGTGGTAATGGGTTAATCATGAGATATGCTGGTCCTGGAACAATCAGAAAATTGACAGCATAAAGTTACGGCCCAGGTCAGCCCTTACTAACTGAGCAGGCTCACCTGGGTCAATACTTTTGGCAGATGCATTAAGCCGTCTTTTCACAGAACTTCACAACCATATGGAGTGCAACACGCGAAAAGGTGCATTCGGACATTTGCGTAAAGTGTCGTCCCGGATTAGCTTGCGCAGTCCGCACAGGCTAATCCGAGACGGCACTTTACGACTACATGAGATTTCGTGCTACAGTAGACTTGCGTAAAACAGAAAATCACATAAAATCGAAAAGTGTCGTTTCGGATTAGCCTGTGCGGACTGCGCAGGCGGATCCAAGACGACACTTTACGCAAATGTCCGAATGACCCTTTTCGCGTGTTGCACTCCATATTGAAAATAGCCTGAAAATGTCCTTATATATTGTTTTTGATTGAAGACAGTGAAACATATGTAACTATACTTAACTCTTTATTAACCCTTTACCAAACAACGGAATTTTAGACTGGTCCAAATTGAAAGCACCTGCAGACTACAAAATAAACATAACTCAAAAATTGCAATTTGTTTCTATCAGGGTAGAAAACATTGTTGGAAAAGGAGAAAATGCTGGTTACCAGCATTTTCTCCTTTCCCCACAATGTTTTCAAAAGGCTTCTATCTCAGGGTCGTAAAAACCAGGGATTGTTTGGTAAAGGGTTAAATGACAAAATATAGACTGGTCCAAATTGAAAGCATCTGCAGACGACAGAACAAAAGTGATCGAAAATTTGAAATTTGTTTCAGGAAGGGAAGAAAACATTATGGGAAAAGGAAGTGCTGGTTACCAGCATTTTCTTCTATTCCCACAATGTTTTCAAAAGGCTTCTTTCACAGGTGTATTTAAAGTAAGGATTTTGTGGTAAAGGGTTACTTTAATTACAATTTTTATGTTTCCATGGATGAATTAAATCATGTCATCAATTGTTTTCCTACAATTTCTGTATTTTTCGTTGTTGAATTAAATCATATAATCACTTGATTTCCTGTGCGAATTTAAAGAACTCTGTTATTCCCATGACATGCAGTATATATCATCATATACATGTACCATCAGATTGACTGGTTCTTTCCAACCAAATTAACTGATGTGATTTAGTACGGATTTCTAGAAAGTGATCATTTAGGTTTACTAATCATTCTAACTAGATCTGGCAATATTTTAGCTGAAGTTGTGTGACCCTTTGTCTAGATATTTTGACATTAAACTTTGGATAATTAACCCTTTACCACACAATGACGACTTTTAAGGACCCTTAGGAAGAAACCTTTTGAAATTTGTTGGAAAGGAGAAAATACTGGTAACCAGCATTTTCTATTTTTCCACAAAGTTTTCCACCCTATCAAAGCGAAATTGCATGGATTGAGCCATTTTTAAATTGTCGTCTGCAAATGCTATAAATTTTGGATAGGTCTAAAATTTTGCCATGTGGTAACTGATTAATACAGAATGCATTTGTAGAAGAACAGATTGCTTGTTCGCAAGGAATTTCCATTATTTCTGTGTTTCTGTTGTACTTTCTTCGTCTTTCTGCAGCAAAAGTTACATGTTGGTTTTCAAACTATTTGGGGGGGGGAATCATATGAATCATGCTCTGTGAAAAGAGGGCTTGATGTATCTGCAGAAAGTATCAACCCAAGTCAGCTTGCAATTTTTGCACATGCAGACCCCAAGTCGAAACGTTTCACTTTAACCCTTTCCCAAACAACAAATTTTGGACTCTTCCTAACTGAAAGAGTTTGCAGACGACAATTTTAGATTCTGAGAAAATGGCAGAAACTTCTGAAAGTTCTCAAAAAGGGTAGAAAACACTGTGGGAAAAGGAAAAATTGCTCATTACGAGCAATTTCTCCTTTTCCCACATTGTTTTTAAAAGACTTTTACTGCAGACATGTAAAAACCAGGGCTTTTTTTCGGAAAGGGTTAACTCTTTACCAAATTACAAAAAATTAGACTGGTCCAAATTGAAAGGATTTTCAGACAACAAATTAAATGTAACTGAAATATTGATTTTTGTTTTGGATGGGAAAAAAAACATCAAGGGAAAATGTTTTCAAAAAGCTTATTCAGGGGTGTGAACCCGTTACCCCACAATGCCGACTTTTGACGCTCCTAGAAAAGAAGCCTTTTCTGCTCCACTGGAAACAAATTTCAATTTTTGAGATACATTTATTTTGTTGTCTGCAAGTGCTTTCACTTTAGACCAGTCTAAAATTTTGCCGTTTGGTAAAGAGTTAAAAGTTGTGATTGCGTGGTAAAGAGATACGTAAATTTTCTGTATGTTGAAGGTCTAGTCTACCCAGGATTTAGTCAGTTGTTACACTAAATAGATGTTATGGAGCCGTAGTTCTGTGACATCTATGTTGGCGTCATGGGCTATGCAGATGTATTAAGTACCCATTTTCCCTAAGCCCGACTCGTATGTAATTGTGTGTTAAGCTGGGGTATGGATTTTGGTAAGATTCCTGTATGTGAAAGTATGTAATTGTATTGTGATTGAGAGGGAAAAAAAAATAGTATGTAAATAAAAACTAACATTAAATTTAGTTAACTCTTTACCAGACAACAAAATTTTCTGCCGAATTGAAAGCATTTGCTTACAGCAAAATAAAAGTGGCTCAAATGACAGATTGAGTCTTCGACATCATAGAAAAACATTGCGGGAAAAGGAGAAAATGCTGGTTACCAGCATTTTCTCCTTTTCCCACAATGTTTTCAAAAGCTTGCATGGTTATTAAATCTTGGGGTTTCATGGTGAAGGGTTAAAATAACATTGACTGTGGCATTACAAAAATATTGATTGTGTTTTTCATGCATAGTTTTATGCAATTCATTGTCAGTTCTTATGTCATGAAGATCATCATAACCTGAATTCATCTAATGAAATAAATGAAGAGAAAAGAATTTTTTGTTGGATTAATGATTTTTCATTCTGTACAAGACTATGAAAGTTTAGACTGGCCCATTCCCCTGTCTGTTTGTTTGTTTGTATTGGGGTTTAACTCTTCACTGTACGACAAAAATTTGGACAGGTCCAAACTGAAAGCACTTGCAGACAACAAAATAAAAATGACCGAAAATTCAAGATTTGTTTTGTGAAGGGTAGAAAGCATTGTGGGAAAAGGAGAAAATGCTGGTTACCAGCATTTTCTCCTTTTCCCACAATGTTTTCAAAAGGCTCCTTACTCAGCGTCGTTAAAAGTCGGCATTGTGTGGTAAAGAGTTAAAGCTGTTTTAACACTTTCCCGAATGACAAAATTCGGACTAGTCCAAATTCAAAGCATATGCAAATAACAATCTAAATGTTGCTGAAGTAATGGAATTTGTTTTTGATAGGGTACAAAACATAGTGGGAAAAGGAGAAAATGGTGGCTGCCAGCATTTTCTCTTTTTCCGACTATGTTTATACCCCCCACCCTCCACAACAAAGTGGAGGGGGGTTATACTGGAATTGCCATGACTGTCTTTCCGTCTGTCCATAGACACAAATTTGTCCGGAGCAATACTTCTATAGTTTTTCTCCTGCTGAACTGAATTTACACAAAAGGTTCCTATATATATAAATATATGAAGTTGTGCATGTGCAATTTTCATGACCCTGCTGCCATTCATAGTGGAATTATCTCCCCTTGAACTTTTTTCAACTCATAACTTTTGTACTAAACCTTTCTGCATTCTGTGACAAAAACATGTTTTTGTGACAAGGAGCTGGTGGGGTATTTAATCACATTTAGCATTATTATACTGCAAAGAAATTTCTTGTGATCTGATTGGTTCGGCTCGGGGCAACATGATTAACCACAGCCGTGAACAAGTTTCCAAATCCCCTGCCACCTGACCGCACAACTAATAATGTCTCTAGTTTTAAAAGCCTTCTCTGCATGGGTTGGTAACATGTTAACAGCCTACCAGTAAGTCACAACGGTCAGTACACCCATGCAAATGTAGGTCCTGGCTCTCACAACAGAACAGACACAACTTTATATCCAAGTCACTGACTACTTTTCTCATATGCATCAGAGGTGAGGTAAAAAATCACTGGGAAAAAAGTATGTATTAACCCATTACCACACAATCCCTACTTTTGACGACCCTGAGAAAGAAGCTTTTAGAAAACATTGTGGGAAAAGGAGAAATTGCTGGTAACCAGCAATCGCAACTTTTGACGACCCTGAGAAAGAAGACTTTAGAAAACATAGTGGGAAAAGGAGAAAATGCTGGTAACCAGCATTTTCTCCTTTTCCCACAATGTTTTCTACCCTTCACAAAATAAATTTCAAATTTTCAGTCATTTTTATTTTGTTGTCTGCAAATGCTTTCAATTTGGACAAGTCTATAATATTGTCGTTTGGTAATGAGTTAACTGGATGATGATTTTTTTCAACCACCAGGTCAAGAGTCATATACCCTGACCACTGACCTGCCCACCTGGGCCCATCCCAAAGTCTTTTGCAGAGAACAAAATAATTGTGGCTGAGATGATGGTATGGTTCATAAGAACTGTTGGTAAGAGGGTGAATAATGTAATTGATTGATTGATTAAAATGGTGTTTAACGCTGTTTTCAACATTATTTCAGTTATATCGCGGCTGCCACTGCATCTATCCATGTGTTCCTGGAGTTTCTTTTATCAGTACTTCGCACAATTTTCTTTTCAAGCGGCTGGCTGCTTTCCCACATGATCATTGTTGAAACAATGGTCAGTGGTGACTATCATCAATTCAGAAAGAAGTTGGCTGAGCCAGGATTAGTAGCCAGAGATCGAACCCTAGACCCCATTTTCTCAAGTCCTGCACGCTACAGACTGACAGCACAGATAATGTTACAAAAGGCTTTAATACCATGGTAAAATTTCAAGAGACTTGTACACCAATTTCCAACATTTAACCCATTACCACATAATCCCTACTTTTGACGACCCCGAGATAGAAGCCTTTAGAAAATATTATGGAAAAAGGAGAAAATGCTGGTAACCAGCATTTTCTCCTTTTCTCACAATGTTGTCTACCCTTTAGAAAACAAATTTCAAATTTTCAGTCACCTTTATTTTGTCATCTGCAAATGCTTTTGATTTGGACAAGCCTAAAATTTTGGCGTTTGGTAATCAGTTAAAACCTTTACCTTGGACAAAATGTTAGACTGGGTCTTGATCAAAAGTATTTGTGAAATATAATGTGACTGATAAATGAGGGTTTGTCTATGATAGGGTAGAAATCACTGCAGCAAAAGGAGAAATTGATGGTTACCAAGAAGATCTTTTTTTCATGCATGGGTCCATATTCACCAACCGTCCCTATAAATGTTTCTTAAGAACCGTCATTAAGATTGCTCAAATGGTTTAGTGAATCAGAAGTTACCGGTATGTTACTTTCAAATTTAGAAATTCTTGGAGAATAACACTAGGAAGGAACATTCTTAAAAATGGTTGGTGAATGCGGACCCAGCATTTGCAAAAGCTGTCTTGGTCATAAAATCATGGGATTGTTGGTAAACTGGTAAATCTGTGTTTTAAAGATTTTAGAGAAGAACAAGGCTGTGGAATATATTGTGGAAAAGAATAAAATGTTGCTAGTTATCAGCATTTCGTCAGTTTACTTCAACAACCTCATAACCACAGCTTTAAACAATCTGTATTTACAAGGTTTTTGAAGTAAACTGACTATTTTCTTCTTTTCCCACAATGTTTTTCACTTATCCAAGGACAAATTTCATATTTTGAGTCACAGTTGTTTTATTATCTGCAAATGTTTTCAATTTGGACAAGGCCAAAGTTTTATTTTATGGTAAAGAATTATGGAGTCAATGATGATAAAACTGTGGAGGTCCATTTAAATGAAGCCAACACTTTTAAATACTTTAATGCTACAAGGCTAATAGACTAGCATAGTAGCTGACAGGTGACAATGTGGCCTACATGGCCTACAACCCATGGGACAATTGGCCAATTTCTAAGGGCTGATGATAATCATTGTGATACTGTATAATTGGAAATTTTTGTGATTTGGAAGGTATAGCAATTTCACCAACTGGAAAAATGTGCAAACTTACATGTTCATGTAATTAACCACAAGTATACCAACAGCTAACCAGAGTACTGATTTCACAAATATTGCTGTACACAAAATGTCTGCAATTTTATTTTTCGACACATGTATATATCCAGGTATATAGAATTCATTACTCTCTCACCAGTGAGCACTGTTTTGACATTGGTTATGCGGGAAAACTGCCAGTGATTTGTGAAAAATAGGCACTCTAGAAGAGCCTGGATAGATGCACTGGTTGTTACTATATAACAGCAGTAATGTTGAAAAGAATATACCAACAACCAGTGAATAGAATGTGCATAAAACATTATAAAATGGTTTTGACAGTTCATAACTAATAATCTGTATTATGCATGACTTCTTTAATATATCAAATATACATTTTATATTTAAAAATACAGTAATAAAACAAAAATAATACTAATTCTTTTAACAAAAGATTGCAATATGCACAATAATCTTAAGTAACCTACTGGTCATATACAACATTGCCTTGATAAAACATGGACTGTTGAAAGCAGGTTAAAGCATTTAAAATCTAAATGGTTGCACTTTATATCTCTACCAAATGTCAGAATTGTAGACTCTTTCCATGTCCAAGGCATTTGTATAGAACAAATTACTAGGAGATTTAGTTTAGCTCTTTACCAAGCAACAAAATTTTAGACTGGTCCAAATTAAAAGCATTTGCTTGTGACATAATAAGACATGAATCAAAAATTGAAATTTGTTCTGGAAGGGTAGAAAAGGTAGAAAACATTGTTGGAAAAGGAGAAAATGTGGGTTACCAGCATTTTCTTCCTTCTCACAAAATGTTTTCAAAAGGCTTTTTTCTCAGAGTCGTGAAAGTCCGGGATTGTCTGGTAAAGAGTTAAATGATGGGATTCCTGTTTGAAGGAGTACAAAACAGTGTGAGAAAAGGCAAAAATGCCAGCATTTTCCCAAAATGTTTTCCAAAGCCTTTCACTTTCCGGGAAAAGCCTTTCGTAATATGGGAAAATGAGAAAGTCACCAGCATTTTCTCCTCCCATATTGTTTTCAAAAGCCTTCTTTATAAGGGTCATGAAAACCTGGGATTGTATGTTGAAGGGTTTACTGGGCCACTCTAGACATCAAAGCTAGCAATTCGAAAGGTTTAACTCATTACCAAACAACATTATTTTAGGCTTGTTCAAATCAAAAGCATTTGCAGACGACAAAATAAAAGTCACTGAAAATTTGATAATTGTTTTGTGAATGGTAGAAAACATTGTGGGAAAAGGAGAAAATGCTGGTTACCAGCATTTTCTCATTTTCCTACAATGTTTTCCAAAGGCTTCTTTCTCAAGGTCGTCAAAAGCAGGGATTGTGTGGAAATGGGTTAATCTCTCTGGTCATCAAAATTCAAACCCAAAACCTCTGAGAAGCTGACGCTCTACCCCAACACTTCAGTCACTATTATGGATAAACATATTACACAGCAATTATACAAAATCAGAACTAAAACTTCTTCCATGATACTTTTGCTGCAAAACTGAGGGTTTCTGTTCATGCTTTGAAGTTGTATTTCTCACTCTTTGTGGAATATTACTGTTACACCCTGATACCATGACTGGTTGGTATTTTGAATATAAATCACTGGAAATTTGGATGGAATCTCCTGCAATTAAATAAGAGAAAATGTAAGGGTCTAAAACTTTCCTTCTTGGTTAAAAAACGAAGTATAAGATATTTTACGACTCAATCCTGACTTTTAAAGACCCTGAGAAAAAAGCCTTTTGAAAATTTTGAGGAAAAAGGAGAAAATGCTGGTAACTAGCATTTTCTCCCTTTTCCACAATGTTTTCTACCCTTCCCAAGTCAAATTTCAATTTTTCAGTCACATTTATTTGTTGTCTGCAAATGCTTTCAGTTTGGACTAGTCTACCAGCAATTGCAGGTAATCAGCATTTTCTTCTTTTCCCACAATTGTTTCTACCTATTCAAAGACAACTTCTAGTTTGAACACATTCAAATAATGTATGTAAATTCCGACTTTAACAACACTAGGAAAGAAGCCTTTTGAAAACATTGTGGGAAAAAGAGAAAATGCTGGTAAACAGCATTTTCTCCTTTCACCACAATGTTTGTACTGTATCAATGAAAAAATGCACCATTTGAGCCATGCTGAAATTGTCATCTGCAAATGCTTTCAATTTGGACAAGGCTAAAATTTTTGTCATCTGGAAAAGAGTTAATAGGGATGAGTCTAAATTTCTATTGGGTGGTAAAGGATAAAATACTAATATCTTGATCCTTGAGTGACATTTCATTTGCTATCTACGAATGCTTTCAGTCTGGACTAGTCTCACTTTCTTATCATCTATTAACCCTTTCCCAAACAAGCCCTGGTTTTTACGTGTCTGTAGTACAAGTCTTTTGATAACACTGTGGGAAAAGGAAAAATTGCTCATAACGAGCAATTTCTCCTTTTCCCACAGTGTTTTCTACTCTTTAGGAGAACTTTCTACCTATCTTATCAAATTTAAAATTGTTGTCTGCAAACCCTTTCAGTTTGGACGAGTCTAAAATTTGTCATTTGGGAAAGGGTTAAACAGTTAAAGTTACGCTTACCTGATGGAACTGTGGGATATTCCCGTCTGTCATATGTAAATGGTTGTTCTATCTTTTTAAATGTTAATATATCATATTCTGTCTGGTTAAAGGTTACCCCCTGAAAATGGAATTGTTCAGTTACTTTGCCATTGTAACAGTTCTGACACACAGCCTCCCATTGAGGGCACTGAAACCTGTGGACCTCCAAGTCTCAAGGTGAATACTCTATCATATTTGTACAAAAGCTTGCTATATAGCTAGCCTTATCTCATTAACATATGATAAAATTTTATGCTTGTCCAAATCGAAAGCATTTGCAGACAACAAAATAAAAGTGACTGAAAATTTGAAATTTGTTTGGTGAAGGGTCCAAAACATTGTGGGAAAAAGAGAAAATGCTGCTTACCAGCATTTTCTACTTTTCCCTCAATGTTTTCTAAAGGCTTTTTTCGCAGGGTCGTCAAAAGTAGGGATTGTGTGATAATGGGTTAAGAGACAAAACCACAAAATTTTAGACTAATACAAATTGAGAGCACTATGAAATGTGACCCATCATGCAAAAAGGGATCTGGTAACTGCGAAAAGTGTCAACCCTGTTCAGACTTCGCAACTTGTGCAGGCTGACAAGGGTTGACACTTTTTGCTTTTATGACATTTTCTGTATGAAAAATGGTCATTTGGTTTGATGTACAAAATTTCCAGATTTGGATGACGGGTCACAAATATAAAACCAAATTTCAATTTTCAAAGGTGCAATGACTCTGAAATATTTTATCGTACCTTCTCTAAAGACTCTTGCAGCATTTCTATAAACAACTGCCATCTTGGAGCATAAAAACTGGAACGAGAACAAAATAAGAGTAAGATTTCTTTATACCCACTTTAATACAAACATGTCAGACAAGATAATTTAACCCATTACCAAACAGTAAAATTTTGGACTTGCCCAAATTGAAAGCATTTACAAATGACAAATCAAAAGCGGCTCAAATGATGAAATTTGTTTTTGATACGGAGAAAAACATTGTGGGCAAAAGAGTAACCAGCATTTTCTCCTTTCCCACAATGTTTTCAAATACTTTCTTCTTTAAAGTCGTTAAAAGTCGGGACTGTGTTGTATAGAGTTAAGAAATAATCTTCTTTCTATTGTGGTTTATCATTCAATAAACCACAACTGTAAGTTATTAGCCACAATAAATAATACACACGGGCAATAGTTTTTCCATTGTGCCTCATAGCTTACAATGCGGTTTACTGAACAATAAACCATGATAAAAAGAAGATTATTTTGATTCTGAATGCCTAGCCTATGAGAAATTGTGTTACTTTCAAAGTCAATCATTTGACAAAGAATGTTCTTCAGAATGCTAGATGAATACCAACCCTGAAAAACTAACAAAAGACACTTACTCTGATGTCAACCCAGCCCACTGCTTGCAAGCATAATCTCTGATCTGTAAACACAAAAAGCATACAAATGAGCTATACTCTCTGAAAAGGGGGCTTAACTCTTTACCACACAATCCCGATTTTAACGACCATGAGAAAGAAAGCCTTTGAAAACATTGTGGGAAAAGGAGAAAATGCTGGTAACCAGCATTTTCTCCTTTTCCCACAATTTTTTCCACCATTTCCAAATCAAATTTCAAGTTTGATTTACATTCTGCAAATGCTTTCAGTTTGGACTTGTCCATTTCTTTGTCGTTTGGTTAAGAGTTAATGCATTTGCAAAAAGTATTGACCCTTGTCAGCCTATGTAGACCGTGCAGGCAGACGCGGGTTGAAACTTCTGCTTTTTGTAAATTTTTCTGCATGTCCAAAGACTACCTACCTCCAGGCCCAGTCAGTTGTTACACTGCCAAAATTTTAGTGACCCTATCTTCGAGAGCTTCTGAATTCAATGTGGTAAAGGAGGAATTGCTGGTAACCAGCAGTTCCTCCTTCCCTACGATGTTTTCTTATCTAACAAATGCAGAATCCCCATTTAATCCTTTCCCACACAATGATGACTTTCAGTGACCCTGAGAAAGAAGCCTTTTGAAAACATTGTGGGAAAGGAGAAAATGGTTACCAGCATTTTCTCCTTTTTCCACAATGTTTTCTATCCTATCAAAGAAACATTGCACCATTTGTGGCACACTGAAATTGTCATCTGCAAAGGCTTTTAAAGGTTTTCAATTCAAACAAGGCTAAAGAAAGTTTGGCTGTCCAGTGAAGGCTTAAGCAACATTTATTTTGTCATCGCAAATACTTTGAGTTTGGTTCAGTCCAAAATGTTGGTGTTTGGTACAGAATTGAGTATCTACAATACCTCGCCAGTTGGTCCCCATAAAGTTATCTGGTTTCTGGCATTATATTCCATTAGATCTTTTTCGTCTTCTGTCACCCCGTTTCTTCTAGCATCTCTCAACCATGTACCCAATAAAAAGTGAGAATCAGACTCCAGCAGTTTGTTCAGATCAGACAATAAATTCATCAGCTTTCCACCTGCTTCTCTGTTAAACACATAAATACAGCTATTTCTCTATACCAAACGGCAGAATTCTAGACTTGTCCAAACTGACAGCGCTTGGAGACGACATTGTAAATGTGACTTAAAACTAGAAATTTGTTTTGGGGCGGGTAGAAAACATTGTGGGAAAAGGAGAAATTCTGGTTACCAGCATTTTCTCCTTTCCTCACAATATTTTCAAAAGGCTCTATTCTCAGGGTCATCAAAAGTAGGGATTGTGTGGTAATGGGTTAAGTACATGATCCATACTTGGTGCACAAAAAGTATTGACCGAGGTCAGCTTGCGCAGTTTGCACAGGCTTACCTTGGTTGAGACTTTTCACTACTGGTCAAATTTTGCCAAAGAACAAGTGCATCTCATGCAAAAAAGGGTCATAACTAAGTCAAAAATATTTTGATGGTTACCTGCCCTTATGAATGGGTCCCCTTAAGATAGTAATCAACTAATCAGAGTTGAACCCATTACCTCACAATCCCTACTTTTGACGACACTGAGAAAAAAGCTTGTAGAAAACATTGTGGGAATAGGAGAAAATGCTGGTAACCAGCATTTTCTCCTTTTCCCACCATGTTTTCTACACTTCACAAAACAATTTCAAAATTACAATCACTTTTATTTTGTCATCTGCAAATTCTTTCCATGCCAAAAATATTGTCGTTTGATAAGGAGTTAAAGCCCCTGTAAAGTCCAACAAATAGGTAATTTTAATTGTTTTTTACTCAAAATATAACAGATAACCCATCGCAATACTCATACATAAGATGGGAGACAAAACCTGCACCTGTCAGTTACTGCATTGGTTACAATGATATACATGTGCAAAAATGCATCGAGAAGCCCGTAGAATTCAAGGACGCGACTGATCGAGACAACATTCGTTAGTCAACAACAGGGCTATGACAAACCCTTGATTTTTTCTTCAAAAAAAGTAGAGATAAAATTTCAAAAAGCTTTACTTCATGTTTAAGTCGATCAACCAAAATGAGATAAAAAAAATCCAGGTAAGTTTGTTCCCATAGTGTTAGGGATTTCTGAATTTCTAACAATGTTTTCAAAAGCTTTTTTTAGGACCAAGGGTTAAAAAAAACAGAACTTACGATAAAAGTGTCTGATTCTTGCTGTGATATGCATTCACAATATCTGTGTAGAAACTGATAGCCAATACCTGCAGACTATTTCTTCCAATATCCACCAAATCATACCTGTCAGAAAATAAGCACACTGCTATGGGTGCAAATGCTAGGCTGCAGTTTCTCTGAGTGAAAATGCTAAGTCAAAAAAGGATATCTTAACTCTTTACCACACAATCCTGACTTTTAAAGACCCTGGAAAATAAGTCTATAGAGATCATTGTGGGAAAAGGAGAAAATGCTGGTAACCAACATTTTCTCCTTATCCCACAATATTTTCTACCCTAACAAAGTCAGAAATCATCATATTAACAAGTTCTAATTTGTTGCCTGCAGATGCTTTGAATTTGGTCCAGTCCAAAAATTTGTCCTTTGCTAAAGAGTTACACAAGTCAAAAATATTTTGAGGATTACCCATCTCTGTTGTATTGGTTCCACCTTTAATACTTAATTAACAACTAGTGCAAGAATGAAGTAAACATCTCAGAGATGGCAGAGAAAACTAGAGCTATCACTAAATGTGATTATACCCCCCACCAGCTCCTTGTCACAAAAACAGGTCTTTGTCACAGAATGCATGATGGTTTAGTACAAAAGTAAGAATTGAAAAAAGTTCAAGGGGAGATAATTTTGCAACAAATCAAAGCAGGGTCATGAAAATTGCACATGCACAACTTCATATATGTAGGAACCCTGTGAATAAATTCGAGTACAGTATGTGAAAAACTGTAGAGGAGCAGTGCTCCAGACAAATTTGTGTCTTTGGACAAGTAGACATACAGACAGCCATGGTGATTCCGGTATTCCCCCCTCCACTACATTATGGGGGTATAATTATAAAATGCCAAAGTTTTTGAAAATTGTAAGTTAAAAAGGGAGCATAACTGTGTCAAACTATGTAGACTGTTACCTGCCCCTTATGTATGGGTTTCCAATGATGGCAAAATATTTATACAATGCCAAAGTTTTTTGAAGTAAATATCTTCAGTAGTGATATAAGATATTACATGATCTTAAAGTGTTATATCTTAAAGCAATGATATAAGATATAACACGATCTTAAAGTGTTATATCTTAAAGTAATGATATAAGATATAACACGATCTTAAAGTGTTATATCTTAAAGTAATGATATAAGATATAACACGATCTTGAAGTTTTTCCATGACACAGTGACACAGACACAGATAATGACAGGGTTATGACAATACCTCAACTTGAAACGTGACTAGATGTGTGTAACAAGAGCTTCTCAGAGCTGCCCACAGACACTCAAAGGGGCTTGTTAGTGAAATGGGTTAACTCTTTACCAAACAATCCCTGGTTTTTACCATCCTGAGATAGAAGCCTTTTGAAAACATTTTAGGAAAAGGAGAAAATGCTGGTAACCAGCATTTTCTCCTTTTCCCACAATGTTTTCTACCCTGCTGGAAACAAATTTCAATTTTTGAGTTATGTTTATTTTGTTGTCTGCACGTGCTTTCATTTCGGACCAGTCTAAAATTTTTTTCGTTTGGTAAAGTTAACCAAACGACAACGTTTAAGACTGGTTCAAATTGAAAGCATTTGCAGACTACAAAATGAAAGTGACTTAAAATTTGAAATTTGTTTTGTGAAGGGTAGAAAACATTGTGGGAAAAGGAGAAAATGCTGGTAACCAGCATTTTCTCCTTTTCCAACAATGTTTTTTAAAAGGCTTCTATCCTAGGGTCGTAAAAACCATGGATTTTTTGGTAAAGGGTTAATTGTGGTAAGTTTCAACTTTTTCCAGTGGAAACTGTCGAAGGACTTGCCCAAACAAGAGATTGCTTACTGATAGATGTACCACTGAGGCCACAACATAATACGACCCTTTGTGTGTAGAAAAAGACAAACCTGAAAAGGTGACTAGATGAAAGCATCTGAGAAGCTTGGACCATTTCTTTCCAAGCATTGTAGAGATCAGCTGGGTTATACCATACCTGCAAAACAAGCATACTGCTGTAATGAATTAAACCTTTATCACGGAAACCCTTGTTTTATTGATAATGAGAAAGAAGCCATTGGATACCAGTATTTCCTCCACTTCCCACAATGCTTTCTATCCTTTTGGAGCCTAAACCGAACATTTGAATCGAAGTCTTTTAATCATCTGCAAATGCTTTCAATTTGGATAAGTCTAGAATTTTGTCATTTGGTATAGAATTAACCCATTACCACACAATCCCTACTTTTGACGACCCTGAGAAAGAAGCCTTTAAAAAACATTGTTGAAAAAGGAGAAAATGCTGGTAACCAGCATTTTCTCCTTTTCCAACAAATGTTTTCTCTCCTTCACAAAACAAATTTCTAATTTTTAGTCACTTTTCTTTTGTCGTCTGAAAATGATTTCGATTTGGACAAACCTAAAATATTGTCGTTTGGTAATGATTTAAGTCTTTATCAAACAATCTTGTCGATTAATTAGTCTTAGGAAGGAAGACCGTAAAACCCTTGGTGCAGTCTACCTTGTTGTCGTCTAGTCAATAGGAAAGTAAATACAAAGTTGATTTTGCATTGCAAAAGAGATGTTTGCTCTCACTTTAGGACTTAGCTTAACCCTTTCCCAAACAAGCCCAGGTTTTTACGTGTCTGCAGTACAAGTCTTTAGAAAACACTCTGGGAAAAGGAGAAGTTGCTCGTAATGAGCAATTTCTCCTTTTCCCACAGTGTTTTCTAGCCTATCGGAAAACTTTCTGTTTTTCTCACCAAATTCAAAATTGTCATCTGCAAACACTTTGTGTTTGGGACAGTCTAAAATTTGCCATTTGGGAAAGGGTTAAATATTTGAAATGGACAAACAATGAAACACAGTAGTTTAACTCATTACCAAACAAATTTAATAATCCTCACATCACGATCTCTTGGATGCAACCTTGACCTTGAATCAATACAAACTGCTAACCCTTCACCACACAATCCCAAGTTTTCACTACCATGAACAAAAGGGCATATCAAAATACTGTATTGTGGGAAAAGGAGAAGACGCTGTTTACCAGCATTTTCTCCTTTCCCATATTGTTTCAAGAGTCTAATTCCAAGGGTCATTACAATTTAGGATTGTGTTGTAAAGTATTAAACAATTAGTGCACAACGAAGTAGACAAAGAAGGTCTTTGAAAATATTGTGGGAAATGGAGAAAATGCGGGCAACCAGAAATGTTCCTTTTTCCCACAATGCTTACTACCCATCTCAAAACAAATTTCAGTTTAAGTCACACATAATGTTGTTGTCTGCAATTACTTTCAATGTAGAAAACTCTATACTTTTGTTGTTTAACCCTTTACCAAACAATAAATTTTAGACTGGTCCAAGCTGAAAGCATCTGCAGACGTCAAAATAGCCATGACTCAAAACTGAAATGTGTCATTTGGAAGGGCAGAAAACAGTATGGGAAAAGGAAACAAGAGCGGCAAATTGTCGCAAGATACGCCCGTCTTACCCCAAGTTGTAAAGCTGGGGCATGCACTGGACAAAATTCAAGTATGAAAAACAAAAATAAAGCGAGCAAGAGTTATGATTCCTATGCACTGCACTCCCCCTTGATGAGATCTATCCAACTATGAAATTTCATAACCCTAGCTAGTCTAGTTTTGGAGATATGCTCCTGACAAAATTCAAGTATGAAAAACAACAAAGGGCAATAACTCAAAAATTAAGCAAGCAAGGATTATGATTCCTGTGCACTGCACTGCCCCTATGTGATATCTATCCACCCATGAAATTTCATAACCCTAGGTAGTATAGTTTTGGAGATATGCTCCGGACAAAATTCAAGTATGAAAAACAACAAAGGGCAATAACTCAAAAATTAAGCAAGCTAGAGTTATGATCCCTGCACATTGCACTCCCCCTCGATGAGATCTATCCACCCATGAAATTTCATAACCCTAGCTAGTATAGTTTTGGAGATATGCTCCGGACAAAATTCAAGTATGGAAAACGACAAAGGGCAATAACTCAAAAATTAAGCAAGCAAGAGTTATGATTCCTGTGCACTGCACTCCCCCTCAGTGAGGTCTATCCACCCATGAAATTTCATAACCCTAGCTAGTATAGTTTTGGAGATATGCTCCGGACAAAATTCAAGTATGGAAAACGACAAAGGGCAATAACTCAAAAATTAAGTGAGCAAGAGTTATGATTCCTGCGCACTGCACTCCCCCTCGATGAGATCTATCCACCCATGAAATTTCATAACCCTAGCTAGTATAGTTTTGGAGATATGCTCCGGACAAAATTCAAGTATGAAAAACAACAAAGGGCAATAACTCAAAAATTAAGCAAGCTAGAGTTATGATTCCTGTGCACTGCACTCCCCCTCGATGAGATCTATCTACCCATGAAATTTCATAACCCTAGCTAGTATACTTTATGAGATATGCTCCGGACAAAATTCAAGTATGAAAAACAACAAAGGGCAATAACTCAATTAAGCAAGCTAGAGTTATGATTCCTGCGCACTGCACTCCCCCTCGATGATCTATCCACCCATGAAATTTCATAACCCTAGCTAGCATAGTTTTGGAGATATGCTCCGGACAAAATTCAAGTATGAAAAACAACAAAGGGCAATAACTCAAAAATTACGCAAGCAAGAGTTATGATTCCTGCGCACTGCACTCCCCCTCGATGAGATCTATCCACCCATGAAATTTCATAACCCTAGCTAGAATAGTTTTGGAGATATGCTCCGGACAAAGAACTGGACGCCGCCCGCCCGCCCGCCCGCCCGCCACGGGTGATCCCATAATACGTCCCGTCTTCGACGGGCGTATAAAAATGCTGGTTACCAGCATTTTCTCCTTTTTCTTCAATATTTTCAAAAGTCCAATTCCTGGGGTCAGTAAAACTTGGGGTTGTGTTGTAAAGCGTTAAACGATGTGTAAAGTGAGATATCCTGTGATATGACATTTATATTTTTGTTTATTTTACTTAGCCTTACATCAGGGTCTAAGGGATGCAGCCTTGGTCTTGATGTGGGTATAACTTGTTTACTATGGTCTCTCAAACCATCAGTGTTGTTAAACACACTTCTCTGTAGCATAAACCAACAAAAAAAAACCATATATTCAAGTTTATTCTGAGGATGCAGCAAGAACCTTTCGGCAGAATATAATAACTCATTACCAAACAACAATTTTTTAGGCTTGTCTAAATCAAAAGCATTTGCAGACAACAAAATAAAAGTGACTGAAAATTTGTAATTTGTTTTGTGAAGGGTAGAAAACATAGCGGGAAAAGGAGAAAATGCTGGTTACCAGCATTTTCTCCTTTTCCCACAATGTTTTCAAAAGGCTTCTTTCTTAGGGTCGTCAAGGGTAGGGATTGTTTGGTAATGGGTTAATGTCAGACTGAAGTCTAGATAAACACAGCCTGATGCTTTTGCATCAAAACTTTATCTGATGCTAATAGCGGTATATTACAGGCTACCACCACCTTCCCTTTTCTCCCAAGTGAAAATGAACCCCTGTTCTTTTCCTTTTAACCCTCTACTACACAATACTGAGTTTTCATGACTCTGACTAAAAAATATACTGACACTTACAATGAAGATTTTACCAAGAGATGGTCTGGTGGTTGAGACGGCATGGATCCAACTCAGTGAAAGTCTATATACTGATTTCTATGTAATTACAAAAAAATAGATGTTACAGAAAATCACTAAAATCACTCCTGCCTCACCTCATTGTTTTTTCCCTGAAAAAAATCAATTTCTAGAAACTTTGTTTGGGTGATTTCTTTTAAGCTGAGATGTTAATGTATGGGGCTTTTGTGCCTCAATAACAAGGATTTTCGCCACATGGGTTCGAATCCCAGCTGGGATGGTTTACATTTCAGCTATGCATTTATTGTGAGCTTTTTTGATCCTGTATCGGCAATACTGTTGACCTAAAAGTGTTGATGTCAGTATATTGATGGAGCTATTTCCGGTAGTGTTTTTTTGCGCGAACTACAATGTTTTCTAACCCGCTGGAAACAAATTTCAATTTTTGAGTTACGTTTATTTTGTCGTCTGCAAATGCTTTCAGTTTGGACCAGTCTAAAATTTTGTCGTTTGGTAAAGAGTTAACAAAAGTTAAAGAATTCCTGCAAAAAACAGATACAAGCTGTTTCTGTTCCAGTCCACATATTCATGTAAAAACTTCTCTACAAACAGAATTTCAAATTTCAACAAGATTAAGTTAGGAGCCCAACCTACCTTCAGTAACTGCCATGCATTTACTGCATGCTGATTAAACTGACCATAACGCTGTACAGCAAAATTAGTAAACCTGACAAAGTGAAGAGAACAACAGAAGTAACGAGAGTACAACATTATGAAACAAGAGCTTTGCAAAGTGGCACATATACAGCAAGAGGGGGCTTATCAGTGAAATGGCTCAAATCTAGATCTCTTGCTGATATTGAAATTTTAAAATTCACATGCACAACTAGACATCATAGAGATTCATTTTGGTAAGTTAGAACTTATTCTGATCCCATAATGTTTTCTTCCCTTAACAAATTTCAATTTTTCAGTCTCCCAAATTTTGTCGTCTGCAAATGCTTTCAATTTGGACAAATCTAAACTTTTGTCATCTGGTATGAAGTTCAGCTGCATTCTGGGAAAAGAGGGATTTCAGCATCTTTATGCATCATTCAAAGAAAGTGGTCCTGTACTTTGGATACAGTTTGTCTACGAACCTGGGTCTCTATTCACCAACCATTCTTAAAACATTCTTAGTCTTATTTGTCAGAATTTCATCAGTGTGAAAGTAACAGAACTTCTGATTGGCTAAACCATGATATGGTTTAGCCAATCAGAGGTTCTGTTACTTTTACTGTCAGAAAATCTTTAAGAATAAGACAAAGAACATTCTGTAGAATGGTCCGTGAATATGGAACCTTGGGTTAAATGAGTAATAGAATAATCCTCTGACAAGTAGAAAATCTACAAATCACAAAAAGTTTCAACCTAGGTCAGCAGGCATTAGCATTTTATCCTTATCCCACAATGTTTTCCAACCTATCAAACACAAATTCCATCAGTTGAGTCACAGTCAAATTGCAAATGCCTTAAATTTGGACAGGTCCACTTTTTTGTTGTTTGGTAAATCATTTAACTCTTTACCAAATGACAAATTTTGGACTGGACCAAATTCAAAGCATCTGAAGACTACAAATTAAATCTTGTTAATGTGATGATATCTGACTTTGATAGGGTAGAAAATATTGTGAGAAAAGGAGAAAATGTTGGTTACCAGCATTTTCTCCTTTTCCCACAATGTTTTCTTTATAGGTTTCTTTCTCAGGGTCTTTAAAAGTCAGGATTGTGTAGTAAAGAATTAAAATGGATAAAACAGTGCAAACCATTCTGTTAAGTTCCGAGGTTCTTTCACATAAGCATTCTCATTCATGAATTCATAAATGACTTCATTTTGGAAAATTCCTTCTGGTGTCAACCCAGTACCAATCATAGAGCTGTTTGGAAATCTTCTTCCAATAAATGGACCCTGCATTATATATGAAAACTTGTTAACCCTTTACCACACGACAAAATTTTAGACTGGTCCAAATTGAAAGCATTTGCAGACGACAAAAAAAAGGTGACTGAAAAATTGAAATTTGTTCTGGGAAGGGTAGAAAACACTGTGGGAAAAGGAGAAAATGCTGGTTACCAGCATTTTCTCCTTTTCCCACGGTGTTTTCAAAAGGCTTCTTTCTCAGGGGCGTCAAAAGTAGGGATTGTGTGGTAATGGGTTAACCCTTTACCACACAATCCCGACCTTGAACAACCCCGAGGATGGAGCCTTTGAAAACATTGTGGGCAAAGGAGAAAATGCTGGTAACCAGCAATTTCTCTTTTGCCCACAATGTTTGCTGCCTCTCCCAATATATAGGGCGAAATTCTGAGGCAAATATATGTTGTTGTCTGCAAATGCTATTAATTTGGACAAGTCTAAAATTTTATCCTTTGGTAAAGAGTTAATTCAGGTTTTTTTTAAAAGTTATTTTTTCCATATTAATTTTGTACTTAGAAAATAATAAATGTTAACTAGTACAAAAATAATCATCTTTGTTTTGTGTTTCACTGTGTTTGTACTGGAAACTAATAAAAGTTGTGTACAAACTGATAAAAAATTATGCTGACTAAAAAAGCAACCAAAGATGTTTTCAGCCAAGCAAAAGTTACAAATTAATTAGATTAGATTAGATTAGGGTATGTTAAGTTTGGTTAGGTTTAGGTAGGTTGGGATTGTAGATAGCTAGGAAGGTGGGTGGGTGGGTAAGTGCGTGGGTAGGTTGGTGGGTGTGTAGGTAAGTAGGTAGGTAGGTGGCTGGGTAGGTAGATAGGTGTGTGGGTAGATAGGTAGGTAGGTAGGTAGGTAGGTAGGTGGGTGTGTGGGTGGGTAGGTAGGTAGGTAGGTAGGTAGGTAGGTAGGTAGGTGGGTGGGTGTGTGGGTGGGTGGATAGGTAGGTAGGTAGGTAGGTAGGTGGGTGGGTGGGTTGGTGGCTGGCTGGCTGGGTAGGGAGATAGGTGGATGGGTAGATATGTAGGTAGGTAGATGGGTAGGTGTCTGGATAGGTAGGTCATGGACTGACAGAGGGACTGACTGACTGATTGAAGGGTATTTCAAGACGCTTTCAACTTTAATCCAGTCATAGAACAGCTACAGTTTACACATGTATATTAATGTATACCTTTAAGGGGTTTGACCAGTACTAGGCAGGGGCTTTGAAGTGTCTAACCCAAGGGACACTCTTTAAAAAGCCCAGTGCTACCAGTGAGTTTCAAACATGTGGGCCTCCAATGTGCAAGTCGCACAGGTAACCACTGAGCCAAACAGGCCCCATTCTGAGTAGAAGAAAACAAAAGATTCATGCTTACGATCTTACACCAGTCCAAATCCATGTGTTAATTATAAATTTTGTGACAAAGACTTGAACTCGTTACCTCATTAATGCTACCTATAGTGCCATACAGTTCCATAGTACCACCAAAGTTGTGTAACATACACCAGATAAATGGCTGTCCATAGAAAGATTTTGTCTTTACATAGATTGGAGCAATCTCTGCCATCAAATCTAAAACAATCATCCTTCCCTAAAATAAATAAAAAAAAAATTGTATGAAGATTTTACAACATAATTCCAAGTTCTACTGATGAAGAGGCCTTTTGAAAACATTGTGGGAAAAGGAGAAAATGCTGGTAGCCAGCATTTTCTCCTTTTCCAACAATGTTTTCCTTCCTGAAAATGTTAATTTTCAATCTTTAGGTTACATATTACTTGTTACCTGCAAAAGTATTGTTCACTTTTGCATACTATTGGGACTTAAATCTTCATCAAATGACAAACTGATAGACTTGTCTGAATTTAAAGCAGGCTAAGATGACAAATTAACAATGACTCATTTCTAGATATTTTCTCTATGCAAGGGGAGAAAACATTCTGCACAAGAACAGAAATTTCCTACAATGTTCTCAAAAGCCTGTTTCTTCCGGGTCGTTAAGACAACTGTGTGGCAAAAGTTAAATCATTTTCCCATGAACCAAACTCCTTTTGGAAAAGGTGTAACAAAAATAGTAACAAATACCTTGTGGTGTCCTTGGTCGTGAGGTAGAGCGTCTGCCTCATAACCTAAAGGTCCTGAGTTTGATACCCGGAGCGGGTGTCAACTTTGGGATTTTTAATTGGCCCACACATTCGGCGCGAGTACTGGTGTAGGTCCCAGGAAGCAGAATCGAGAGAGATTAGTATAAGTTGTAAGAACTTGTTTCTCAATTGATGTAAAATAAATATGTTTAAACTAAACTAACAAATACCTGCGGTACTGAAGTAAGTAAAGCTTCTATCTGTTTCGGCTGCCAAAATGAAGACTGAAATAACCATCCTTGCATCAACCTGTATAATCAAATGTAATCAATATTCAAATGCAAAGCTAGAATAAGATCACTGGGTGTAGCTGCTTTAACCTGTTACCACCCAGCAAAATTTTAGACCTATCCAAATTGAAAGCATTTGCAGACGACAATTTCAAAGTGGCTCAAATGGCGCAATTTTAGTTTGATAGGTTAGAAAACTTTGTGGGAAAAGGAGAAAATGCTGGTCAACAGCATTTTCTCCTTTTCCCACAATGTTTTCAAAAGGCTTCTTTCCCAGGGTCCTCAAAAGTCAGCATTGTGTGGTAAAGGATTAACTCTTTCACTACTGAATGAATGACTTGTATTTTATCACATAAAAAACCTCCTCCAGCAATGTATTAAACCAATGACTTATTTTTTGATAATTATTGTTTTTGGGGTCCCAGTTCTGATCAGTTTTAAGTCATGAATGCATGAAGCCAAAGAAACCAACCAAAGTTTGTGTGGGAATTTGTACTGCTATGCTGTTTCAGGAACAAAAATGATGTCACTGCTGCTTAGACGTATATGTGTTAAAAGTTTTTGATTTTCATGTTTGATTGAAACCCAAAATGCAGCGAAAGATTGTAAAAATCGATATCTTTGCGAAAAAAGGTAGACTTAACCCCTTCATTAACTAATTTATTCTTTCTTCAGTGTAAATGTCAAAGAACTATCAACTTGTTCAAGTACCCATTTCCAACCAATTTACAACTGTAAACATGGTACCGTGAACAGTATATGGCTTGCAGTACGCAAAAAGGGACATCCCGATATCCGCGTAAAATGTCGTTTCGGATCAGCTTGCGCAGTCCGCGCAGGCTAATCCGAAACAATACTTTCCGTTTTTTCATAGTTTCCTGTTTTGCACAAGTCTACTGTAGCAAAAAATGTAATGTAGTTGTAAAGTACCGTCTCGGATTAGCCTGTGCGGACTGCACAGGCTGATCCAAGACGACACTTTACGCAAATATCCGAATGTCCCTTTTCATGTGTTGCAAGCCATATAGGCTTAACGAGATGATGTGGAATACTTTTTTGTCATTTGTTTTTATGTGATAAATAGAATCTAAAATTTGTGTTTGCTAGGGCTCGCATCATACAATTTTGGTAAACTTGATAAAAATTATAATACTATTTCTGAATTCTACAAAACACACTTCCACCCCAGTATTAAGAGAAATTTTGGTAATAAATGAGGACACAGCAGTGGAGAACACACTGCAGATGGTAAGCAGTAATTTCTCCTTTTTGTACAATGTTTTCTATCCTTTCCAAAAGAAATTTCAATTTTTGGGGCACATCTGTGACCTAATTTTGTCATCTGCAAAATGCTCTCAATTTGGAAATCTGAGATTTTTTTGTTTTTAAAGAGTTAGACAACCCTGAAGTGGTAGACTTTCTAAAACAATGTGGGGAATGCAGAAAATGCTGGTAATCAATATTTTCTGCTTTTCCCACAATGTTTTTTTAGAAAATGGTGGTAACCAGCATTTTCTGCTTTTCCCACAAATTTGCTACCTTATCAAAGGCAATTCTGTCATTTGAGCCATGTTTAACCCTTAACCAGACGAAAAAATTTAACCCATTACCACACGAGAAAAATTTAGACTGGTCCAAATTGAAAACGTTTGCAGACGACAAAATAAAAGTGACTGAAAAATTGAAATTTGTTCTGGGAAGGGTAGAAAACACTGTGGGAAAAGGAGAAAATGCTGGTTACCAGCATTTTCTCCTTTTCCCACAGGGTTTTCAAAAGGCTTCTTTCTCAGGGGTGTCAAAAGTAGGGATTGAGTGGTAATGGGTTAAGCCTTGTCCAAATTAAAAGTATTTGCAGCCGACAATTTCAATGTTGGTCAAACAGTACAATCATTTTTTGATGGATTAGAAAACATCTTGGGAAAAGGCATTTTTTCCTTTTCCCAAAATGTTTCTAAAAGGCCTCTTTCCCAGGGTCATTAAAAGTCGTCATTATTTGTCATCTGCAAATGCTTTCAATTTGGACAAGCTTATAATTTTGTTCTTTGGTAAAAAGTTAACTGTACATACCAGACTGCATCTGGATCACCTGCTACCATAGCACTGTAAACTGCTTTTCCAGCAGACTGTAGATATGACCATTCACTGTAAATGTGGGAAATATTAACTGAAATACCAGACATGAGGGCCATGATGGCCCTGAAATCGCTCACTTGAGTCCATTGACCAAACATGAACTATTTTCAATCTAGTTTCCCAGTGACCTAGTTTTTTATCAGACATTACCCATTATCAAACACTTTTGAGATATCAATAAGACAAACATTCTGACCTAGTTTCATGAGTATTGAAACTGAAAATGTGGCCTCTACAGCATACAAAAGGTTTTTCTAAGATTTGACCAAATGACCTAGTTTTGGACCCAACAGTTACCCATTATCAAACTCTTTTGAGACATCACCAAAACAAACATCCAGACCAAGTTTGAAGAGTATCAGGCACAAAATGTGGCCTCTAGAGTGTACACAAGGTTTTTCTAATATTTGACCTAGTGACCTAGTTTTTTGGCTCCACATGACCCATTTTCAAAGTCATTCAAGGTATCACCAAGACAAACATTATAAACAAGTTTCAGGAGTATCAGACTGAAAATGTGTCCTCCAGAGCATACACAAGGTTTTTATAACATTTGACCTATTGACCTAGTTTTTTACCTAACATGACCCATTTTCAAACTTATCCAAGATATTATCAAGGCAAACATTCTGACCAATTTTCAAGAGTGTTGGAACTAAAATGTGGCATCCAGAGTGTATACAAAGTTTTTCTAAGACTTGACCTGGTAACTTAGTTTTTGACCCAACATGACCCATTTTCAAACTCGTCTGAGATATTATCGAGGCAAACATTCTGACCAATTTTCAAGAGTTTTGGACTGAAAATGTGGCCTCTAGAGCGTACAAAAGGTTTTTCTAACACTTGACCTGGTGACCTAGCTTTAGGCCTCTAGAGTGTGCACAAGGTTTTTCTAATATTTGACCTAGTGACCTAGTTTTTGGTTCCACATGACCCATTTTCAAACTCATCCAAGATATCATCAAGACAAACATTCTGACCAACTTTCAAGGTTTTTCTAAGATTTGACCTAGTGACCTAGTTTTCGACCCGACATTACCCATTTTCAAATCATCGAGGCAAACATTCTGACCAAGTTTCATGAGTATTGGACTGAAAATGTGGCCTCTAGAGCTTACACAAGGTTTTTTCTGAGATTTGACCTAGTGACCTAGTTTTCGACCCAACATGACCCATTTTTGTACTCGTCCGAGATATCATCGGGGCAAACATTCCGACCAACTTTCATGAGTATCGAACTGAAAATGTTGCCTCTAGAGCGTACATTAGGTTTTTCTGACATTTGGCCTAGTGACCTAGTTTCTGACCGAAATGACCCATTTTCAAACTCGTCCTAGATTTTATCAAGGCAAACATTCTGACCTACTTGATTGAGTATTGGACTGAACATGTGGCCTCTAGAGTGTACACAAGGTTTTTCTAAGATTTGACCTAGTGAACTAGTTTTTGACCCGACATGACCCAATTTCGAACTCGTCCAAGATTTCATCAAGGCAAACATTCTGACCCAGTTTCATGAGTATCGGATGAAAAATGTGGCCTCTAGAGCGTACACAAGGTAAAAAGTTGACGACGGACACAGCACTATCACAATAGCTCACTCTGAACACTTCGTGCTCAGGTGGGCTAAAAAGCTTTAACTCATTACCACATAATCCCTACTTTTGATGACCATGAGAAAGAAGCCTTTAAAAAAAATTGTGGGAAAAGGAGAAACTGCTGGTAACCAGTCACTTTTATTTTGTTGTCCGCAAATGCTTTCCATTTGGGGAAACCTAAAATTTTGTCGTTTGGGTCCTAAAACTTTGTTGTTTGGTAATGAGTTAACTCTTTACCAAACAAGAAATTCTTTGGACATGACAAAATTCAAAGCATATGCAGACAACAAAGTAAACTTTGGTAATATGATGATTTCTGACTTTGATAGGGTAGAAGATATTGTAGAAAAGGTAGGAAAAGGAGATAATGCTGGTTATTCTCTCCTTTTCCTACAGTGTTTTCTACGGGCTTCTTTCTTAGGGTTGTTAAAAGTCAAGATTGTGTGCTAAAAAGTTAAGTTGTTGAAACATTTATGTCATCTTATGATAAGTTTTTTTTTTTGAGAAATAATATTGGATTAATGTATTATGTTTGATATCGCATGGATACGACAAAAAACACCAATTTCACATTTTCTAACTCTTCAATAGAAGGCAGAAACAGAATTTCCCACTCGCTAGATAACAAAATAGACAACTTATGCCATTTAACCAGTGAGAAATCTGACATAATTTACATGCTTTACCCTACATTTCTTGTGCTTGACGTAATATCGTAATGCAGTCTTATGTGAAGGGGCGCATACCATAGGGAATTATCGAAAACAACCACATTTAATTTTGATGGAAGTTCATACAAGAGAGGGGTTTGAGTATGAAATAAGGCTTATGTAACATTTTCAAGTTCAGATAGACTTAAGTCAGCTGATTAACTGTAGTCCATTTATTTTGCTTAGTTGAGACTGAAAAATAGTGCCAACTCAGGATTTGTGAAAATTACTACAGTCTGTTAATGTTACTGATTTGCATCCCAAAATAACAAACTCAACTTAAATCAGAGTCTGGGACCTTAAGATGAGTTGAGTAAAGTAAAGGGTAATTTTTTTCGTGAAACCTCGCTCTGGGTTTCAAGCCCGGTATGCTACAAACTTAGCTACCTAGCTTAACCCATTAGCACACAATCCCTACTTTTGACGCCCCTGAGAAAGAAGCCTTTAGAAAACATTATGAGAAAAGGAGAAAATGCAGGTAACCAGCATTTTCTCCTTTTCCTACAATGTTTTCTACTCTTCACAAAACAAATTTCAAATTTTCAGTTACTTTTATTTTGTCGTCTGCAAATGCTTTCAATTTGGACCAGTCTAAAATTTTCTTTACCAAATGACAAATTTTTTGACTGGATCAAATTCAAACCATCTGCAGCCAACAAATTAAATATTGTTGATATGATGATTTCTGACTTTGATAGGGTTGAAAATATTCTGGGAAAATGGTGGTTACCAGCATTTTCTCATTTTTCCACAACGTTTTCTATTGGCTTCTTTCTTAAGGTCGTCAAAAGTCTGGATTGTGTGGTAAACAGTTAAGACTTTTGTAGCAGAAGTAATGAGAGGAAAGGTTTGGGTCTATCTTTTCAGGAAGCTTTAACCCATTACCACACAATCCCTATTTTTGAAGACCCTGAGAAAGAAGCCTTCGGAAAACATTGTGAGAAAAGAGAAAATGCTGGTAACCAGCGTTTTCTCCTTTTCCCACAATATTTTCTACCTGTTGTCTGCAGATGCTTTGAATTTGATCCAGTCCAAAAACTTGTCATTTGGTAAAGAGTTAAATAGAATATATTACCACATAATGACAATCCTGGCAAAGAAGACTTTGAAAACATTTTGGAAAAATGAGTAATGCTGATAACCAGCATTTTCTACTTTTCCCCCTAATTTTTATACCCTGTCAAAATTGAAAAATTGCACCATTTCAGCCATATCAAAATTGTCATCTGCGAATGCTTTCAATTTGAGCAAGGCTAAAATATTGTCGCCTGGCAAGGGGTAACTTAGACAAACAAATACCTGGATTTTGGCGTCATCTCGTTGAAAGTATCAGCATTATAAATATGATTTACACCAAATTCTGCCTTCATCTGAAAAAAGACATTTACAGACGAATGTCCTTTAATTTTACAGTGTTTGCTATATACCCCTAATCCTGCAAAAAAAAATTTACAATTGGAAAAGAAAAATGTTTATATCGTACAAAGAAGGTACAAGTTGAAAGAAAAAGTTTAAATGAATTACTACTTAACTCTTTACCACACAATCCCAACTTTTCACAACCCTGAGAAAGAGGCCTTTTGACAAAAATGTTGGAAAAGGAGAAAATGTTGGTAACCAGCATTTTCTCCTTTTCCCACAATGTTTTCTACCCTTCCCAATACAAACTTCAATTTTCAAGTCACATTCGCTTTCAGGTCTGCAAATCTTTCAATTTGGTCCAGTCCAAAAATCTGTCATTTGGTAAAGAGTTAAATGATATAAAAATTATATGTATTATGATCCTGGTATAACCCTTTACTCCATAAGGCATTTCTATGGTATCTCTAAATGAACCTAAATAACAGCAAGGATGAAGCCGTTTCTTATGTGTATATGACACCTTTTGATACCATAGAAAACATTGTGACAAAAGGTGAAATTGCTCATCACGAGCAATTTCACCTTTTGCCACAATGTTTTCCAAAGGCTCCTACAAACAATGAGTAGAAATGAGTATCCATGGAGTTAAGGAATTAATTTAGCTCTTGAACTATGGAAATACTTTGACCTTGTCCAAAATCGAAGCAGTTGTAACATGTAGCTCAAATGACGAGATGTATCTTTGAAAGGGGAAGGAAAAACAATGTTGGAAAAGGGAAAAATGCTGTTAAGCTGTATTTTCTCAATTTCATGTAATATTTTCAAAAGTCTTCATTCTCAGGGGCTTTAAAACTCGAGACTGTTTCGTAAAGGTAGTCAGTTAGTAAATGTATTTCTGCATAAACCCCAATATTGGACAGCTTTTGAAAATATTGTAGCAAAAGTTGTAAGTTGAAAAGTAAATTGTGGATAAATGGATGAATTTTTCACATCTATGCATCAAATCTTAATTGAATAAACCCATTACCACACAATCCCTACTTTTGACGACCCTGAGAAAGAAGCCTTTAGAAAACATTGTGGGAAAAGGAGAAAATGCTGGTAACCAGCATTTTCTCCTTTTTCCACAATGTTTTCTACTCTTCACAAAACAAATTTCAAATTTTCATTCACTTTTATATTGTCGTCTGCAAATGCTTTCCATTTCGACAAGCCAAAACTTTTGTCGCTTGGTAATGAGTTAAGTTATTGAATTATCATGCTTTCCGAGTGAGCTAAAGGAGTCTTAACATCTCTGTACAAAGCAAATAATCATATTATCACAGATCAATAAAATCCATTTTGTAAAACAAACAGCTGGAGCATGAGGTAGAAGTGTCCTTTGACATGCAGAAAATTGACAAATAGCCAGAATTTTTATCCAGTTTAGCCTGCATTGTGTAGACTGACCTTGGTATATACTTATTGCCCTTTATCAAACAATCAAATTTCAAACAGATTCAGGCAAAAGCCTCTTGAAAACATTATGGTAAAAGTAAAAAAATGAAAGTACTCATTTTTTTCCTTTTTTCAACGACTTTTTTTACCCTTCTAGAAACAAATTTCACCATCTGAGCAAAAATTCATTTGTCGTCTGCAAATCCTTTCAATTAGGACAAGTGTAAAACTTTGTCATTTGGTGAAGAATTAAACCTTCTTTTCACAGACCCTGACTCAATGTAGCTTTCTTATCCATACTCTAACTCCTTACCAAACGTCAAAATTTTAGACTGGCCCAAATAGAAAGCACTTGCAGACGACAATATAACAGTAAGTCAAAAATTGAGTTTAGTTTCCAGCAGGGTAGAAAACATTGTGGGAAAAGGAGAAAATGCTGGTTACCAGCATTTTCTCCTTTTCCCACGTTTTCAAAAGGCTTCAATCTCAGGGGTGTAAAAACCAGGGATTGTTTGGTAAAGGGTTAACTCTTTACCTATAGACAATTTTTCAGACAAGTCATAGAAAGCATTTGCACACAACAAAACAAGACGTGGCTGAAAATTGAATTTGTTTTGGGAAGGGTAAAAAACATGTTGGAAAAACAAGAAAATGCTGGTTTGCTGGTTACAAGCATTTTCTTCTTATCCAACGATGTTTTCAAGAGGCTTCTTCCTCAGAATCATTAAAAGTCAGGATTGTGTGGTAAAGGGTTAAATGACAGTCTTCAAAGTTGTCTGCTGCAAATTTGTTCCAGCAAGAATATGGAAAGAGTCAAAACCTACCTCTTGAATAAAAGCTGCACCAATCTTCTGAAACAGGCTGTCTTGGAAGTCAAGTAGATATGTACTGAAAAGGTAAGATTTGAGGCTCAAGTTTAACCTTTTAACACACACTTGTAAGTATTAATGATGTTCACGAAGTATGCCATTGAAAACATTGTGGGAAACGGAGAAAATGTTGGTAACCAACATTTTCTCCATTTTTCAGAATGTTTTCCAGTCCTTTCAGAGAGAAATATCAACATCTGAGCCACTTTTAAGCTATGAAACACAATGCTATGAAACTAGTGTTTCCTAGAGGATTTAAAAAAAAGAAGGGATTTGCCCACTATATTTTTTAAAAAAATGTGGGGGTTTGAAAAAAAAAAGCAAAAAAACCCAGAGCCATGTTTCTTGACGGATCAAAATTTCGCAAACACTTTTTGAAAAGGGTCACCCAAGGAACATCTCTGTGAAATTATTTTAAAATCTGGCCAGCGGTTTCAGAAAACATTTTTAAAATATTTCGTACAAAATTCCATTTGGTTGCCATGGCAACCAGAGTTTTTGAGGGTATCACAGTCTGTGAACAATTTTTAAAGAGGACCTCCCAAGGAACATTCCAGCCAAGTTTGGTCCAAATTGGTCCAAATTGGCCCAGCGGTTTAGATGGAGTTGATGTTTAAAGAATTGTTGACGACAGACAATGGACACCTGGTGATACTAAAAGCTCCCCTTGAGCACGTTGTGCTAAGGCGAGCTAAAACAAGAGGGCCAAGATGGCCCTGGATCGCTCACCTGAATTTTTGAGAGGACCATAGCCCTTTTTTTTTTTGAGGTATTGAAACACTGGAAACAAAATCATCCGTTTCAGAGAAGAATTTTCAAGAATTTTGAAAAGAGTCACTCAAGGAACATTTCTATGAAATTGTTTTAAAATCTGACCAGCCGTACGGGAAAAGAAGAATTTTAAAGAATTTCTTCATTTCCCTATAGTGCATGTAGCTCCCATTCATCAGAGCCATGTTTCTTGATGAATCAAAATTTCGCAACCATTTTTTTAAAAGGGTCATCTAAGGAACATCTCTGTGAAATTATTTCACAATCTGACCAGCCGTACGGGAGAAGAAGAATTTTAAAGAATTTCTTCATTTCCCTATAGTGCAAGTAGCCCCCATTCACCAGAGCCATGTTTCTTGACGAATCAAAATTTCACGAACAAAATTTTTGAAAAGGGTCATCCAAGGAACATCTCTGTGAAATTATTTTAAAATCTGGCCAGCGGTCTCAGAGAAGATTTTTAAAGAATTTCTTAGAAAATTCCATTTGGTTGCCATGGCAACCAGAGTTTTTGACGAAATCAAATTCTGTGAACAATTTTCTGAAGAGAACCTCCCAAGGAACATTAAAGCCAAGTTTGGTCCAAATTGGCCCAGGGGTTTAGGAGGAGTTGATATTTAAAGAATTGTTGACGATGCACAACGGATGAAGGGTGATCCTAAAAGCTCCCCTTGAGCATGTTGTGCTCAAGTGAGCTAAAAAGTCAAGTGAGCTAAAAAGTCAAAACAAATACTAAACACACATATCGAAAAATTTTTGAATTACAGCTTACAGACATTTTACATACAGAATTGTTTGCGAATTTAAGACTTTCGTTATTTGGTGGTATACTTGGGAGTAAAATTCTTGACTAGAAAAGTTTGCGAATTTTTTAAAATTCGCATAATTGCAAAATTTTCACATCACAAAAATTAATGTTTATACAGTATTCATTGATATAGTTTTACATACATTATCTCTTTTAAGTTGAAGAATATTTCAAATGATATTCACTGTGACATTAGTATTTTTTTTTATTGCAGTACGTAAAATTTTAAGGCTGCATTTTAAACATGTCTCTTAACTCATTACCACATGAGAAAATTTTACACCAGTCCAAAATGAAAGCATTTGCAGAAGGCAAAATAAATGAGACTGAAAATTTGAAATTTGGTTTTGGGAGAGTAGAAAACATTGTGGGAAAAGGAGAAAATGCTGGTTACCAGCATTTTCTCATTTTCCCACAATGTTTTTGAAAGGCTACTTTCTCAGGGTCGTTAAAAGACGGGATTGTATGGTAAAGAGTTAAAACAATTTAGGCCGTGAAATCGATTGAGAAGCAGGGAACCAGTCAATTCTCATATGACTAATATTCTTCTGGCATTGAAATCGCCCGACTTTTCCAATGTCAAGCAAATTGATAGTATTTCTAATAAGTGTTAACAAATGATAGGCTTATCAACTTGAAAGATGGAGAGTAGCATAATCAAAAGACAGTGATGTCTCTTTTTTCCACAATATTTTCCAACATTTCAAACAACAAATACAGCATCTTTCTTGCACTCATTTTGTTGTCTGCAAAGTCTTTAGTGAAAATGAGTGTACTACTTTGTCATCACTTCTGTTCTCTCTTTACTACATGAGAAGAAATTTAATTTATCAAAATCAAGGCATTTTTGTAGATGATAGTTTAAACTAGAGCTGTCACTGAATGTGATTAAATACTCCCGCCAGCACTTTGACAGAAAAAAGTGTCAATTTCAAGGGATGATAATGCCTCAACCAGGAAGAGTTGACACTTGAAAATTGTGTCTCGCAAATCTTCAATATATGATCAATATATTACGTGAAAAGTTTCTATACACTTGAAGGAAAACTGTAGGAGTTTATGACACAAAATTGCTAGTATTTGTACACAAACAAACACATGGACGTGCGGACGTACGGGCACACAGAACAATTCCAGTATAGCCCTGAAAACATTCAATACTCAAATGATAGAATCTATTTTTGATAGAATATAAAAATATTGCGGGAAAAGGAGAAAATGCTGTTTAACCCTTTCCCAAACAATCCCTGAATTTTACGACCCACAAGTAGAACTCTTTTGAAAACATTATGGGAAAAGGAGAAAATGCTGGTAACCAGCATTTTCTCCTTTTCCCACAATGTTTTCTACCCCACTAGAAACAACTTTCAATTTTTGAGTAACAATTAATTTGTTGTCTGCATCTGATTTCAATTTGGTCATGTCCAAAATTTTGTCGTTTGGTAAACAGTTAACAGCATTTTCTCCTTTTCTTATAATGTTTTAAAATGGCTTCTGTCTCAGGGTTGCTAAAATAGGGATTAACAGGGTAAATGGTTAAGAGTTTGAATTTGATAACAAAATAACCTACCAGCAGTATTGCTTACTGAAGTGTCCCCATTGGCTAAGTTGACTCACGCTAGCATTTGGAAACAGTCTGGAATGGAAACAAAGAGAAAAACCGGTCAATACAGGCTGTGAGAAAAATTATCCATCAACCTTTATCCAAAAAATCCGTTCTTTATCAATCATAAAGCAGTTTACAAGGACCAGTAGTCTGAAGAGTTTTCTTCAAAAAAAGACGAAAGAAAATAGCAGGTAACCAGAATTCTTAACTCTTTACCACATTTGCCCAGCTTTTAACCAACCTGAGAGGGAAAGCTTTTGATAACATTGTAAGAAAAAGGTGAAAATGCTTGTAACCAGCACTTTCACCTTTTCCCACTATGCTTTCGACCCTTCCAATATCAGAATTCAATTTATTTAGTTGTCTGCAAATGTTTTCAATTTGGACTAATCAAAAAGTTTGTCTTTTGGTGAAGAAATAATTCTATTTTGGCTAACAACCAACCCAATAATGAGGTAGAATGGTTCTTTGATATACAGGAAATTGATCAATAGCAAAAAGTTTCAGCTCAGGTCAGCCAGATATAACTAGAGCTATCAAATCTGATTATACTCCCCATCAGCTCCTTGTCAGAAAAGCAAATCTTTGTCACAGAATGCTGGTAACCATCATTTTCTCCTTTTCCCACCATGTTTTCTACCTTTCACAGAACAAATATCAAATTTTCTATCACTTTTACTTTGTCGTCTGCAACTGCTTTTGATTTGGACCAGTCTAAAATGTTGTTGTTTGGTAAAGAGTTAAAACAACTAGAAGACATTGTGGGAAAAGGAGAAAATGCTGGTTACCAGCATTTTCTCCTTTTTCCACAATGTTTTCAAAGGCTTTCTTCCTCTGGGTTGTTAAAAGTAGGGATTGTGTGGTAAAGCATGAAACAAAAATGTTTTTGATAAAATGGTTTTCATCTAAACATCATAGATTTGTCAGAAGAACATACCTGGTAATGGCAGCTGGGACATGGCCAGCAAAGCCAGGAAGTACAGGTATCATGCCAAGTGATCTCATTCTTTCAAGTATTTTATGTTGGAGTGACAGCTGATTCTGTATCCACGACTCTGGAAGGGGACCGCCCCATCCACGCATGTTTCCCATTCTGGCCCTAGATTAATTAAAGATGCCCATCTACAGCAAGTGAGCAGAAACGCTGTTAAATTTCAGACAATTTAGAATGGTACAGAAATCAGTTCTTTGTGTAAACATGGATAAACTACTGACTACTGACATATATGGTGTAATTGGAAAAAAAAAACATGAAGATTTGTATTATATACTGAACATTGGTCAGAAGAAAACTGGCTGATGATTGAAGCTATAAACAATGGTGGTGCGTGACAGAAATTTATCGTTGTTTTCCGCCTAGAGTCCAATAAGGTGTAATTTGAATATAGGCTGCAACCTCCATCTGACAATTGAGGCTGCAACAGAGAAGCATCCATTTTCCTTTGTTTACTTCATTGGACGCAGGGCAAAGGTCAAATACAGTCACGTGACAGAATGTATGATCACCATACTTATTTACCCGACTGTATAATGGATATATCCAAACTCTCCGATTCAAAAACTGGAAATGGCAAGTCTGTTTACATGGAAGGCCGCAACTCAGCAAAATGCATTTTCTATCGACCGTAATCTAAGCAACCTTGCAACCATCAGGTGCAATATTTGGCATGTAGATATAAAAATTACTAGTGTGATGAAATAAAGACAAAATGAGTTAAAACTGGCTAAAAATGGGCATAGGGGCCTCTTTAACTCTTAACCAGACGACAAAATTGTAGATTGTTCCAAATTGAAATCATCAGCAGGCAACAAATTTAAAGTGACTCAAAAATTGAACTTTGATTTTGGAAGGGTAGAAAATATTGTGGTAAAAGGAGAAAAAGCTGGTTACCAGCATTTTCTCCTTTACCCACAATGTTTCAAAAGGCTCCTTTCTCAGGGTCGTAAGAAGTCAGGATTGTATAGTAGAGTTAACTAGACCTTCAATGTCCGTAAAAAAAAACAGCTTTTGAAAACAATGTGGGAAAAAGGAGAAAATGCTGATTATCAGCATTTTCTCCTTTTACCCCCAATATTTTCTACACTATTAACCTTTTCTCAAACAATCCTTGGTTTTTTTGTTGCTGGGAAAGAAGGCTTCTGAAAACATTGTGGGAGAAAGAGAAAATGCTGCTAAACAGCATCTTCTTCTTTTCCCACAATGTTTTCTACCCTGCTGGAAAAAAAATTTGATTTTTGATTCAAATTTTATTTTGTCATCTGCTGATGCTTCCAAGTTGGACTAGACTAAAATTTTGCCATTTGGTAATGAGTTAATGACAAATTTCATGTTCGAGTTACGCTACATTTAATTTGTCGTCTGCAAAAGTTAGCACTAAATTAGTTATTGCAGCCCTTTATCACACAATCCCAATTTTTTAATGATCCTGAAAAAACCAGCTTTGGCTAACATTTGGGGAAAAGGGGAAAATGCTGATAAAAAGCATTTTTTTTATTTTACTTCGAATGTTCACTACCCTATAAATAACAAGTTTCATGTATTGAGTAACATACCCAAAAGACTGAAAATAGAAAAAGAGAATAGAAACAAGGTCTAAGTATCTTTACCAAGCAAGGAAGGCAGGTCCACCGAAATGTGATTCAAGATCTTTAAAGTCAAATCCCATCTTCAAGTATACCTATAGCAAGAAAAAAACTAGAGCTGTCACTTAATGTGACTTAATACCCTGGCCAGCGCTTTGACAGAAAAAAGTGTCATGTTCAAGGGGAGGTAATTTCTCAACCAGGCAGAGTTGACACTTGAAAACTGTTTCTTACAAATCTTCAATATATGTGCAAAGTTTCAATACAATTGACGGAAAACTGTAGAAGGGGTTTGCGACACAAAATTACTAGTAGTTTGTACACAGACTGACACACGGACAGTCTGACGTACTTGCTGATTCAAGCATACCCCAGAAAACATTCGTTTTGTGGGGGTATAAAAAACTAAATCTTCCCCTTTTTCAAAATAGTTTTCAAAAACTTTTTGTGTCAGGGTTTTTAAAACTCAGGACTGACTAGTACAGGGTAAATCCTTTACCACATAATGACAACTTTTAGCGGCAAAGAATAATAAAGAAACCTTTCGAAAATATTGTAGGAAAAAGAGAAAATACTGGTAACCAGCATTTTTTCCTTTTCTCATAAAGTTTTCTATCCTTTAAAAGCAAAACTGTATCATTTGAGCCACAATGAAATTGTCATCTGCAAATGTTGTTGAGTTGGTTAGCTAAAATGACTTAGCAAAAATTTTGTAGTTTGGTAATGGAAAAAAAAAAACATTTCCCAATTTCTTTTTTTGATACTTGCCAGGTATATTAAAGTGTCATTCCTTTATTTCTTTCAGATTGAGGCCATTTTTGAAAATTAAGAAATAAAAATCAATATCAACACATTTTGAAATCAAAAGAAACCACATTATGATGGGTTCCAACTTTTTGCCAGTCTCATTTGGTCAAAATTTTTGATGACACTTTGGGAAAATATGATAGTTTCGAGAGGAAAAAAAAACAACTCTGAGCAGAGATTTTGACCATTCTTTTCACAATCATCTATGCACCTGAATGTAACTAAATTCAGTTTGGAAACGGTTATTTATACTAGACAAAAAGCTAAAATTCACCCTCTGAAAAATGGCCTCTTGTCCCGTAAAAGCCAGCGGGAGATTTATCCCATTGATTGCCATCCAGTCAATTTCTCTCTCCCAGCGAGCCCAGTTCCACCACACAAAAGAGTAGCTCACTGTGCACACATTCTGATAATACCTAAATCTGAAAGTAATTGGATTCCTTACCACATGATCCCTGGTTCAAACTGCCTTGAGGAAGAAGTCTTTTCAAATTGTTGTGGGAAATAAAGAAAATGCTGGATACCTGGCAGCGGGTGCCAACTTGCGAATTGTTCAGTGACCCACACATTTGGTGCCAGTACTGGTGTAGTTCCCAGGAAGCAGAATCAAGAGAGATTGGTGTAAGTTGTAAGAACTTGTTTTTCAATCAATGTAATATAAATATAATTAAACTACAATAACAAATTTTAGAAACATCCAAAATGAAAGCATTTGCAAGCAAAAGTTTAAATTATTGAAAACTTTTTCAAATTTCTTTTCAGCAGATAGAAAACATTGTGGGAAAAGAGAAAATGCTGGTAAGCTGCATTTTCTTCTTTTCCCACAATGATTTTAATGACTGATGCTATAACTATACACTGATACCTTAACCCTTTACCCCATAAGGCATTTCTATTGTATCTCTAATTGACCCTAAATAACAGCAAGGATGAAGCCGTTTCTTATGTGTTTATGACACCTTTTGATAGTGTAGAAAACATTGTGGCAAAAGGTGAAATTGCTCGTCACGAGCAATTTCACCTTTTGCCGCAATGTTTTCCAAAGGTTCCTACAAGCAATGCGTAGAAATGAGTATCTATGGAGCGAAGGGTTAATCACTCTTATGAAATTATTATGATAACATAGCAAAATCTGATACAAAATTTATTTTGTCAAGCCTGTGTCGTTTTGTTTTGATGCATGTGACTCCAGAGCCCCACATAAAGGGAGTGATCTTGGTTTCAAAACTAAAATTGACAATAATTCTCCACTAAACCCTATGTTTTGGGTACTCATTAGAATCGTCTCATTGATTCTAATGAGTACCCACAACATTGAGGTTTGGAAGAGAAATACTAGATTTAGAATACCATAATTCCCTCTTATCTGGAGCTCTGTAACTCTGTATATCTACATGTCAATCACTAATGTGAAAGGCTTACAGGTAAGGGCTAAGGTTGGTTAGACTAAAGTACATCCACAATATGTCTGATCAGTTCCCAATTTCTGACAAAAATACAGATTTATCCAGCCAACCAATGCCGCATAATAAAGCAAACTACTGTGGCACAATAAACAAGTACTACCTGTCGTTACTAGTAATCGTAATACCAGGCATAGTTATAACAGGAAGTGGATTGGGAAGGTCTAGCTGGGACCCTGCCCAAGTAAACTGACAACCACACAGCTGCTTCAGAAAGTAGTAGAAACCCATAGACGCTGCAACACCTGAGGTACCAGTAATGGTTACTTGGGTCCCATCTGATAGAATCTACAAATATACATTTGTCATACTATCAGTTTACTTCGAAAAACACATAATTACAGCTTGTAACAAGCTGTATTTACAAGGTTTTCAAAGTAAATTTATGAGAAGTAATTTTTCATTATACGCCATGCTCTGTGAATAGGGTGTTTAAATCTTTACCAAACAACCAAATTTTGGTCTAGCAAATTGAAAGCATTTGCAGATGACAAAAAAACGTGACTCAGGAAAGAAAACTTCATTTGGGAAGCACAGAAAACATGGTAGGAAAAAGAGAAAATGCTGGTTTCCAGCATTTTCTCTTTTTCCAACAATGTTTTCAAAAGCTTTCCTTTGCCGGGTAGTTAAAAGTCTGGAATGTGTGGCAAAGAGTTAAAGTATCCGCAAAAGAATCAACCCAGGTCAACCTGCACAGTCTGCACAGCCACAGGCTTACCTGGGTTGAAATTGTTTGCTGTTTTGCTGTAGGTTAATTCCATCCATGTCAATTCAGCCACATTTAAATTATGACTTTTGGATGCTTTCAATTTGGACAAAAAGATTTCCTTGAATGATAAAGAGTAATTATATTCAAAAAGGTTACAAAAAAATGTCCACAGGAAGTATATGTTACACTCAGGGTTATATGGAAAAAAAAAAAAATTCTGACACACTGACTACTTACATTGAATGTGTCCCTGAATTCTGGACCAATGCTTTCATCTATAACTATGTGAAAATGGCGTGACTGGTTCCCTATCATTCTTTGGATCAAATCATTGACTGCCTCTGTCTGTATTAACTTTGATACCCTTGGTTTGATATGATCTAATTGGGGAAAGTCTGAAAAAAAATGTTAGCAAACTCCTTAACACTATCCCAAGATTAACCACCTAGAGGAAGATGCTTTTTGAAAAAAAAAAAATGAAAACAGAAAATGCTGGTAATCAACATTTTCTTCTTTTAGCCACTCTGTTTCTACCCATTTAATTAAAGACAGAGATCATTATTTTAGCTATGTATAATCTGTCCTCTACAAAAGCTTTCACTTTCATAAGTCTATATTTTGCTTGTGTGGCCAAGGGTTCACACTGTACAAAATCCCGACTTTTAAAAAACCCTGAGAAAGAAGCTTTTTGAAATCATTGTGGGAAAAGGAGAAAATGCTGGTAACCAACATGTTCTCCTTTTCCCACATTGTTTTCAATTTTGTCAAAGAAACATCATACCATTTGAGCCACATTGAAATTGTCATCTGCAAATGCTTTCAATTTGGACAAGGCTAAAATTTTATCGTTTGGTAAAAGGTTAACTCTTTACCAACTGACAAAATGTTCAGACTTGTCCAGATTGAAAGCATTTTGCAGATAACAAAATGAATGTCAATCATTGAAATTTGTTTTTGAAAAGCTACATAACACTGTGGGAAAATGAGAAGTTACTGCTAACCATTTCTTCTTTTCCCACAATGTTTTCGAAAGATTCTGTTTGTAGTGTCTTTAAAAGTCAGGTTTACATAGTATTGGTTAAATAATATAATTTTGGAATGGTATTTTTTTTCTCCTATACATTATATTTATTTTGACTTTATTTTAGCAAAGGAAAAACTTAGATTTGACCAAATGAATAAGTATAGAGTTAACCCGTTACCACAAAATCCCAAATTTTAACAAGCATAACAAAAAGTGCTTTTTAACACATAGTGGGAAAAGGATAAAATACCTGTTTCCAGCATTTTCTCCTTTTCTCACATGTTTTCTACCTTTTTTGATCTAGGCTTTATCATTTGAGTGATTTTCAAATTTTAATCTGTTGTCTGCGACAATTTTCAATTTAGATAAGCAAAATTTTATGGTAGAGGCAATGTTTTCTCTAGAGTTCCTATTGTATTGATCATTTGACCCCCTTTAACCCATTACCACACAATCCCTACTTTTGACACCCTTGAGAAAGAAACCTTTTGAAAACACAATGGGAAAAGGAGAAAATGCTGGTAACCAGCATTTTCTCCTTTTCCCACAATGTTTTCTACCCTTCACAAAACAAAATTCATATTTTCAGTCACACTTATTTTGTCGTCTACAAATGCTTTCAATTTGGACCAACCTAAAATTTTGTCGTTTGGTAATGAGTTAAATGAATAAAGAAAGGCACACTTATTTGGAGGTCCTTTAGAAAATTTAGAAGTCCAACTTCAAAGAAACAGAGGGTCAGAAAAAAATCCTGAAAAGGATTAAGTAAATGTATTACCTGATCCAAAAACAACAGGAATTATTCCAAAAAGTAGGCTCCAGTTCAAGAAAGTCATCGTCTCTACCACTCTTCAATCTGCAGAGAAATACAATCATAACTTGGTATGACAGTCATGCGTGCCTGTTAACTGTTACAAAAGACCCTGTGTCTAAACTTTTTGTAAAGAAAAAAATTCTAGACCAGTCCAAATGGAAAGCATTTTCACATGACAAATTTGATTTATCTCAAAAAATGGGATTTGTAGATGAAAAGATGGAAAACATTCAATTTGTTGGAAATGGAGAAAATGCTTGTCGTCTGCAAGAGTTTTCAATATGGACAGGACATTTAAAACTCTGGTGACGAGGCAGACCTTAACAAACCAACCAAACGAGCCATAATATTCATGAAGACATTATCAATTTAATCCTTTTACAATACAATCAGCAGTTTTTAAGGTCCGAAGAAAAGGCTTTTTAAAACCATTCAGGGAATAGGAGAAAATACTAGCTGCCAGCATTTTTTCCTCTTCACACAATATTTTCTTTCTTTGACCTTTCTCAAAACAATTTTCAATAACGTTTATCAAGTCGTCTACAAAAAGCTTCCAATTTTCAGAGGTCTTTTTTTTTTTTGTACAAATTAAGCAGGGCATTTTAAGACATTTAACAATTTGGGGTCGAACAAGAAAAGGTACGCTTAGGCCATTTTTTTTTTTTTACAATTGAGAAAAGTCAATTGTGAAAAAATATAAAAATGAATTCCGACTCTTTTTCATAAATCTAGTTTTAAAAAGTTCTAAACGAAAGTATGTTGCGTGTGACAGACCTTTGTTATTGTCTGAAAACCGTCAAAACTCATTTCTTTTACTTTTAGACAAGACCGAAGTTCCGTTCGTCATGTGACCTTAGTAAACAAAGTCACATGACTAACTAAAATGTCTGCTAGGAAGTCCAGCGCTGTCATGGCATAATGTTAACTTCAAAAATAATTTTCCTGTGCTTTTTGAATCCATGGACATTTTTCGCTGGTGGCTGCGGAGTTGTAACACACATTGAAATAAGTAAGAAATCTTGAAAAGGTAATTTGTGCTCCAATACCCTACACTGACGCGATTTGCAACCCTGAAATTTTGTCGGGATATCACAAAAATTTAAATCTAGGACAGGTGAAAAAACACATATTTTGCTTTTATTGTTTTGCTATCAGAAAAATTGACAATACCAATATGTAATATAAAACTTTTTTTTCTATTTGCAGGCCATAGAGCTGTGAAGTATTATCAAGATTTTGACCAAAGGGGCAAATATGATTATGCCAAGGTAGACTTTATTAAATTTTGCCATTAATCCTTTACCAAACGACAAAGTTTTAGACTGGTCCAAATTGAAAGCAATTGCAGATGTGGAAATACAAGGCCGTCGGAAGCGGTCTGGCCATGGCCGGACCAAATTTTCGGCCGAAAATGAAAAATGCAGACCAATTTTCGAAAAAAATGCGTAATATTAACTTCAAAAAATGCGCCAGAATGCACCAGAGAGCGTCTTATTTTCAAATTTTTTCCAGGGGAGCATGCCCCTGAACCCCCCTAGCATGGCTTAAATGCGTAATATAAACCTCAAAAAATGCGCCAGAATGCACCAGGGAGCGTCTTATTTTTTGAAAAATTTTCCGGGGGAGCATTCCCCTGGACCTCCCCCCCCCCCCCCCCCCCAGCATGGCTTGAATGCGTAGTATAAACCTAAAAAAAATGCACCAGAATGCACCAGAGAGCGTCTAACGTCTTACTTTCAAAATTTTTCCGAGGACCCCTCCCCCCCCTCCCTAGGATGGCTTTGCGACTTCGCCGCTCGCCATACTGGCCAGACCGAATGAAATTTCCTTCCGATGGGCCTGAAATAGATGTAACTCAAAAATTGAAATTTGTTTTCTGCAGGGTAGAAAAGATTGTGGGAAAAGGAGAAAATGCTGGTTACCAGCATTTTCTCTTTTTCCCACAATGTTTTCAGAAAGCCTTTATCTTAGAGGAGTTAAAACCAGGGTTAGACCTCTATGTAACGATGCAGTTTATGCTTAACGCTAGTTATGGACTGATAAAAAGAAAAGCCATAATTTCAGTAAACTATAGAATCAATCACCAAGTGATTGTTGGGGAGTTATCTCCCCTTGAACTTTTTTCAACTCTTACTTTCATTATCTCCCTCTAGATGGCATTCTATAAATACTCATCTATCTGATATGGGAATCATGGGTACAGAGCCGAACCACTTTCCTATGCGACAACCGTTACTTTGAATTTAACCCATTACCACACAGTCCCTACTTTTGACGCCCCTGAGAAAGAAGCCTTTTGAAAACACTGTGGGAAAAGGAGAAAATGCTGGTAACCAGCATTTTCTCCTTTTCCCACAGTGTTTTCTACCCTTCCCAGAACAAATTTCAATTTTTCAGTCACCTTTATTTTGCTGTCTGCAAATGCTTTCAATTTGGACCGGTCTAAAATCTTCTCATGTGGTAAAGAGTTAAAACAAAAAAAAGGTTTACCCAATAAAACGCTACCTCGTGCAGTTTACTCAACTATGATCACCAGTTTAGAGAAATCTGTTGCTAAAGCAGGTCTCATTTCTCCTCAAACGTATTGATACTTAAAAGCTATTTTCAACATTGCTACTTTATAGAGCGTAATTATTACAGTCAGCCCACTTTCGGGGCTAGTAGTGATGCGTCATATAAGACATTCAAATCTCCGAAGAATATGACATGCGCAGACAATGCTCTTACTTTTGTACCAAACCATTCTGCATTCTGTGACAAAGACCTGTTTCTGTGACAAGGAGCTGTTTGATGGTATGATCACGTTTAGTAAATAGCTCTTGTTTATTCTAGTCTAACATTACAACGTGGGACTGTATGGTAAAGGATTACTACCTTATTGTAAATATAAAAGATACACTTGATGTTTTATTACAGTTACTAAACAAGCACCCAGATGCTCTGATAGCTGGGAGTCCTTACCCAGATGCCTTCTACAGTTCTATATGTAGAGGAGGACAGTACCATGGTGTGTCTGAAGATACTCACTGGGCCGGCTTTTTAAATGCCACGGTTAATTATATACAGAAGAAATATCCACAACCATGGGATGAGGTATTATAATGATCTGCAACATGCGAAAAAAGGGTTTTTCGGAATCGTGTAAAGCTGTGTCTCAGATCAGCCATAGGCAGTCCTCACAGGCTAATCAGAGATGGCACTTTTCATTAACATTAGATTTTTTTGTGGTACAATAGACTTGCTTGAAAGAGTCACAGACGGTCAGTGAGTTTTGTCTCAAATCAGCCTGTGCGGACTGTGCAGGCTGATCTGGTGCAACACTTGACACAAAGGTCTGAATGTCCCTTTGCGCATGTAAGATCGTTTTTTGACACCAACAGAAAAACAAATTAACTCTTTACCCCACAGCAAAATTTTAGGCTTGTTCAAATTAAAAGTATTTTGTAGACGACAAATTAAGGTGACTGAAAAATAAAAATTTCTTTACGGAAGGGTAGAAAACATTGAGGGAAAATTAGAAAACGCTGGTTTTCTCCTTTTCCCACACTTTTTTCAAAAGGTCTCTCTCCCAGGATGGTTAAAAGTTGGCATTATGTGGTAAAGGGTTAAATGATAACCACCACTTTCTGGATCTTTGTGGCAAACAATTGTTTAACCTTTTCCCAAACGACAATTTTTAGACTATTTCAAACTGAAAGAGTTTGCAGACAACAACTTTAACTTTCATAAAAATGGCAGAAAATGATCCGAAAGGGTAGAAAACATTGTGGAAAGAGGAGAAATTGCTCGTTACGAGCAGTTTCTCCTTTTCCCACAGTGTTTTCAAAAGACTTGTACTATAGACATGTAAAAACAAGGGCTTGTTTGGGAAAGGGTTAAGAATTGCAAGGGAAAGGAAATACAAGCCTTTTGCAATGAAAGAAAACAGAAAATCTTTTAATAATGAATGATGGTAATATGTCCAGCATTATTTAACCCATTACCACACAATCCCTACTTTTGATGCCCCTGAGAAAGAAGCCTTTAGAAAACATTGTGGGAAAAGGAGAAAATGCTGGTAACCAGCATTTTCTCCTTTTCCCACAATGTTTTCGACCCTGCTAGTAGCAGAGTGAAAGCACTTGCAAGCACTTGCAGATGACAAATTAAGCATAACTCAGACAGTGAAATTTGTTTCAAACAGGCTTTAAAACATTGTAACCAGCATTTTCTCCTTTTCCCACAATGTTTTCAAAAGGCATCTATCTCAAGGTTGTAAAAGCCAGGGATTGTTTTGTAAAGGGTTAATTCTTTACCAAATGACAAAATTTTACACATGCCCAAATTGAAAGTCCTTGCAGTTGACAAATTAACTGAGGTACAAGCAATAGGAAATACTTTTGGTAGGATGAAAAAACAGAGTGGGAAAAGGAGAAAATGCTTGTTATCAGCATTTTCTCCTTTTCACAGAATGTTTTCAAGGGGCCCTATCTCTAAAGGTTGCTAAACTCCAGATTGTGGCAAAGGGTAAAAATGTTATAATTATCATACTTATTTTTCAGGCCACAGAAAAGTTGGTAGCATTTACCTTTGGTGTCGTGTCACATCAAGTTGCTGATATCGTATGGCACAGTTTGGGCATTAATCAAGGTTTTTTACGCACTATGGGCAATGTAAGTTTCTTTTGAACTGTCCCCACACAGACTGACAGTTCTTTATTCTAAAGAGCTTTTTATTCTTTTGTTAAAGCTCATTATCCTAAATGTTTGACTAATGGGAAAAGGAGGTGAATGCATCTGCAAAAAAAGGGGGTTTAAAGGTAGCCCTTCAGATTTTGGGACGAAACTAAAATACAAAAATGAATCATCCTTATACTCTCATAACCTAAAAAGACATTGTGGGAAAAGGAGAAAATGCTGGTAACCAACATTTTCTCCATTTCTCACAGTTATTTTTCTATATGTTGCTTGAATCAAATTTCAGTGTTTGAGCCACTTTTATTTCATCATGCTTTGAGTTTGGACCAGTCTAAAATTTTATCGTCTGGTAAAGAGTTAAGTGATCACACTGTTATATCTCTGACGCTTGTAAGTCCAATATTTACCTTATTCTTTGACTATGATTTCATTTCTTATAAACATTTTACAGATAAATTTCCATGGAAGTTTTGATAAAGCCCATCCTGTCGGGGACTTTGGTAAGAAATGTCATTCTCACTTCTCACCCATTATTTTACAGGCTATATTTTTACCCTTTTGCACACAATCCTTAGTCTAAATAGCACTACTGATTGGTAAACACCACAGGTAAACAGCATTTTCTCTCTTTCTCACAGCAAATGTTTTGTAGATAAATTGTCATGGATGTTTTGACCTGGCCAGTTCTGTAAGAATTGGTAAGATTTATCATTATGAGTTTATATATGCCCGAAGGGTCTTATTATGTTATGGTCCCGGTATTATATTATGGTCGTCAGTCCGTCTGTCAATCAGCAATTTCTTATGTGAGCAAATCCTCCTACAGTTTCCATCAGAATATCTTGAAACTTACCACAATAAATCTCTGTGGTGTGTAGTTGTGCATGTGACTTTTAAAATTCAGATCTCTGCAGGGATTCTAGATTTTAACCTATTTCTTCCCTTTGGACGTATATGCGCGGCTTTGTGGAGCTCTTGTTATGAAGGCTCTCTTTTAACTCTATACAACACAATCCTAAGTCTTAATAACCCTTTACTCCATAGGTACTCATTTCTACGCATTGCTTGAAGGAGCCTTTGGAAAACATTGTGGCAAAAGGTGAAATTACGCGTATGATAAAAATAAAATTGTCACATTAGAATTTTCTTTCTCTCTTGAATAGGTGGAGATATTTTAACAGAATATGAGATGAATACGTCTTATTCACCTGATCTGACAGGATGGTTTGTTGTATTTTTGTTTCATTAATTCTTTTCTAAATGGCAAATTATTACCCTTGTCTAAATTGAAAGCTAATGCAGACAACAAATTATTCACGACTCAATTGATGACATCCAACTCAAATAACCCTTTACCCAATATGGCATTTCTATGGTATCTCTAATTGACCCTTAATAACAGCAAGGATGACGCCGTTTCTTATGTGTATTTGACACCTTTTGATAGTGTAGAAAACATTGTGGTAAAAGGTGAAATTGCTCGTAACGAGCAATTTCACCTTTTGCCAAAATGCTTTCCAAAGGCTCCTACAAGCAATGCGTAGAAATGAGTATCTATGGAGTAAAGGGTTAACTCTTTACCAAACAACAAAAGTTTAGCATTTTCTCATTTTTCAACATTGTTTTATACCCTTTCCAAATCAAATTTTGTTTTTTCAGTTACATCTATTTTGTTGTCTGCAAATGCTTCTAATTTGGACCAGTCTATAAATTTGTCTTGTGGTAAATAGTTAACTCATTAACAAACGACAATATTTTAGGCTTGTACAAATCGAAAGCATTTGTGGATGACAATATAAAAATAACTAAAAATTTGTTTTGTGAAGAGTAGAAAACATAGTGGGAAAAGGAAAAATGCTGGTTACCGGCATTTTCTCCTTTTCCTACAATGTTTTCTTGAATCAAAATTATTTTGTTGTCTGCAAATGCTTTCAAAATGGACTGGTCTAACATTTTGTATCTGGTAAAGAGTTCATATTTGTACAGAATTTTTGAAACGGTGAGATAAGTTCTGTTACTTATTCAAACTGAAAATCTACAAAATTGAATTTTATTAGCTCATCTGTTTTTGAAGAAAACATCCGTAACAGGGTATTTTTGTAGCTACGGCATCTGTCAACATCATTTGCTTCATTGTGCAGAAACTTTGACATTTTGTAATATCTCTGTTATTACTGTAGATATTTAATTCAAACTTGGACAAGTCGTAATTATCAAACAGGGAATCCATACAATCAGTGCAGATTACTATCAAAGTATTTTCATAACAGGTATACCTCTTTTTTGACTTAGAGTTTTAACTATGAATCAAGACATTGCAGATGGGCATTGGTGCCCACATGCAGTACTCTTGTTATTTTGTAGGTACATTCCAACGGAAGACCTGTTCAATATCTATACAGAATTTTATGGAAACAGTTCCAAGATGCCACCTGATGTTATAAGAGAGTGTTCAGTTCAATTATTTCTTGAAAGGTTTGTTGGTCTCCATTTAACTTTTCTGTCAAATATTAATATCAAACATGAGCTTTTGTATAAGTCATGCTCTTTGAAAAAGGGAATTTAACTCATTACCACACAATAAAATGTTAAGTTTGTCCAAATTAAAAGCATTTACAGACGACAAAATGAAAGTGACTGAAAATTTGAAATTTATTTTGTGAAGGGTAGATAACATTGTGGGAAAAGGAGAAAATGCAGGTTACCATCATTTTCTCCTTTTCCCTCAGTTTTTTTTAAAGACTTCTTTCTGAAAGACTTCTTTCTCAAAAGTAGGGACTGTGTGTTAATGGGTTAAATGTGTATCAAACAACAAAATTTCAGACCTGCCTACATTAGAAGCACTTGCAGACAACAGTTTTAGTGTGCCTCAAATGATGCAGTTTTTGTTTTACAGGGTAGAAAAAATTGTGGGAAATGGAGAAAATGCTGGTTACCAGCATTTTCTCCTTTTCCCACAGTCTTTTCAAAAGGCTTCTTCTTCAGGGTCGTTAAAAGTCGGTATTGTGTGGTAACATGATAATGCATTTGCAAAGAGTATTGGTCCAGTCATCCTGCACAGCCAGCCTACACAGTCTGCAGTCAAATCTGTTTTCTGTGGTACATGGGTTAATATCATGTTGACTAATTAGAGTGGATTTCCCTTTTTTCCATTCTGTTTCTTTTCTTTTTCGCATTGATTAGTTGATCAGTGATGGGTGAGGAATGAATCTTTTTGCAAGGACTATCATCAGTAAAGCGTATACACTTGGTCCCTGTTTCACCAAGGTAGTTACGAACAAAATTTGCGTAAGGTTTACGTAACTGTAGTGTAGTGCCATTAAACCGATATAAGATACAACATAACTATCATGATTATTTTGGAAAACTATTGCGATAAATCAAGGTTTTTATTGGAAATTTTAGCTTTTCAATTTTGTTGTCTTTCTGGACGTTTTCTCGACATTAAAAGGGCAGATTTTACAATTTGGTTAAAATTACAGAACACTAGTCTACTTTTCAAAAACCTTCGAAAGAAAGGACAGATCATTTAGAACATTTAATTAAAAATCCATGCTCATATGATCAAAACAGGAATATTCACAGAACATAACCCATTTGATACTATATTATTCAAATGCTGTAAATAAATGAATCAAATATGGACAGATACAAAGTTATACTAGTGGGGAACAAGACTTTGATTGCAAATCTTGAATGCAGTGCATTTGCTTCCAAAGACATTTTGGATATTTCGAGCACCACGAAAACTCAAGCATTTTGCTTGTCCCCTTGGGACCTCGAATTATCGAGGTTTTACTGTAGATAAAATTTCCAGGAAAACTTGGGTTTTTCACAATAGTTTTCAAAAATATTCCATGATAGTTATCATGTATCTTGCAGCAGATTAATGCCACGATTCTATAGTTATGTGAAACTTACACAAATTTTGTTCCTAACTGCCTTGGTGAAATGGGGCCCTGGTGTTTAGAACCAATGAAATGATTCTGTTCTGAAGATGTGTGTGTTATCAATTGTGTGAGCATATAGTCGTCCTTCCATCCATCTGTCCATCCGTCTGAAGCCATTCCTCCACAACCCCTCGACCATACATGAACTTCATACATGAACTCTTTAGGATAATGCACTGATGAACTTGTTCCAGTTTTCCAATTTGACTCTGTGTCATAGAAAAAGGGGGTTTCTTGTTAAATTCCAATATTAACCCTTTCCCAAACAAACCCTGGTTTTTACGGGTCTAGAATAGTAGCCTTTTGAAAACATTGTGGGAAAAGAAGAAAATGCTGGTAACCAGCATTTTCTCCTTTTCCCACAATGTTTTCTACCCTATCATAGACAAAAATCATCTTTTCAGCAAGAGTTGAATTGTCGTCTGCAAATGCTTTCAAATTGGTCTAGTTCAAAACATTGTCGTTTGGGAAAAGGTTAACTAATATCTCCTTCAGTTTTCATCAAAATTTCATCCCCACCCTTTTCTCCCATGACCAACCACGTACCAACAGCCTTTCACTTTCCTGATAAGAGACCTGTTCTGGTAGCATAATCTGTCCATGACGGCTTTTGTTTCTTATTTTTCATAGTAATGAAGATAAGTTTGTTTTTGTTCCTTTTTTTTTCTAGATTGGCAGAGCAGATTGGAGCACAAGAGGTTTGTACATGGTTTATCTGCATTAACCTTATTTTCATGACAAATTAGGTTACTTTAACCCATTACCATACAATCCCTACTTATGACACCCTTTAGAAAGAAGCCTTTAGAAAACATTGTGGGAAAAGGAGAAAATGCTGGTAATCAGCATTTTCTCCTTTTCCCTCAATGTTTTCTTCACTTCACAAAACAAATTTCAAATTTTCAGTGACTTTTATATTGTCGTCTGCAAATGCTTTCGATTCGGACAAGCCTAAAATATTGTTGTTTGGTAATGAGTTAACTCTTTACCAGATGACAAAAATTTGGTCTTGACCAAATTGAAAGCATTAATTTTGCAGACAAAAGAATTTAATGTGAATATGACTCAGAAATTGTAATTGGACTTTAGAAAACATTGTTGGAAAGGGGAAAATGCTGGTATCCTTCTCAATGTTTTCAGAAGGCTTCTTCCCCTGGGTCTTAAAAACCAGCGCTTGTTTGGTAAAGGGTTAACAGGGACTTTTTTTTAACGCTATACCAACCAACAAAATTGTTACCAATTTGATAGCATTTTCAAATAAGTGGCTCTAATAGAGATTTCTGTTCTTGAAATATAGTGGAGAACCTAGTCGGAAAATCTGAAAATGTTGGTTACCAGTGTTTTGGTAGGGAAAAAGAGAAAATGCTGGTTACCAGCATTTTCTCCTTTTCAGACAATGTTTTCTGCAGGCTTCTTTCTCAGGGTCGTCAAAAGTAGGGATTGTATGTTAATGGATTAACTTATACCTTGTAGCTGTATCCTGATTATGCGTCAAAAAGTCCGTACATGGTGGATCAGTTTGAGCGATATTTCCTGGGCGGGGTCGATGACATGGCTGGCTGGACACACAGATTCTGGCAGCAGACCGCAATAATGATGGAACGAGGAACAAAGTTTGTAACCTTTTGGTTTTTTTGTATAGACTTGTATTATTTACTCAATAGACAAAAACATATTACAGATCTTTATGTTGTTCCCGTTACCTGACCCTGTACAATTTTTTTGCCCAAGTCTAAACATCTGATATTTAACACATGGTGCATTATATATTTGATGCTCGCCCAGCTTTTTTTCTAACTTAAAAAATGAGCTAACCAGATGGAAAATCTGTTGATGACATTGAAATAAATTATGGCATTAAGATAAATCTAATTCCTTCATAAATCAGTGATATCTAGCTATCTGAGTATAAATACTTTTCGCACAGACCTGGGTTGATACTTTTTACACTTGCATGAAACTTCTTTAAAGAGAATCTCTCATTCATAAGTATTTTGTTCAAGCTGGGGATTCAAATCAGTGAAACACTGGCACTTTTCAGCTTGGGGCTGAGCCCAGGTAGCATACTTGGTATTGTCCAAACGTACCCAAAAAACAAATAGGTGAGCTGTCACTGTAATATTACTGAGTTTCTTTTGATTGCTCTGTAAAAATACCTAGAAGCAAATGTTTTGTTTTGCTCCTGTTTTGAAATCAAGAGAATTAACCATACAGATTTCTATTTCAGCTTAGCTGTTTGCCAAGAAATACCAAGGTCCTGTTGTACCCCTGGCCTTGTTTGTGTTTTTCAAAAACTGTGACATTTCATAATACCTCTGTCATTTCTTGTGATATTTACCTCAAACTTGGACAAGTTCTTAACCATTAAATGGGTTGGCTGGTTTGTTGTATTGGGATTTAATGCCACTTTAACTGCTAAGGTCATTTCATGGCGATTGGTGATGCACATGTGTTTCCTGGCTTTCTCACACCAGCACTGACACAACTTTGTTTCCAAAGCATTTCCCACAATATTTTCTATAGGCTTCTTTCTCAGGGTCGTTAAAAGTCAGGATTGTGTGGTAAAAGGTTATGTTAAGACAGTAATGTTCCTTGTTGGATTTAAAATTTTCATGAAAAGCAACCACAGCTAATCATTGGTTTTGAAAAGTACCTATGGAGGCAACCATATTGTTACTCCATTTCCAGTCATTTCGTAACTAGATCATTTCGTACCAAAGTCATTTCGTACCCACCTTTACTTTTTATTTTGGTCATTTTGTACTCACTTGGATAATTTCATAACCACTTTGGTCATTTCATACCCTTTTTTTGATATCAGTTTGGTAATTTAGAACCCAGTTTTATTACTGTTTCCTTGAGTTGGTTGTCGAATGACAACTGATTTTGTACACAGCTCCAAATTGAAACTATGTTACACAGCTCAAATTTAAACTATGTTAAATTTTGCCAACGAATGGCTATGATTGTGGCGTATAATTATTGGTTCTTTTTTAAGTGTTAAGTTGTATTCTACAGATAGTCTAGGAATTCTCAGTTCATTTCTTTCCAAGTTCTGCGTGAATTTACTTTGGTCTATTTTGAAATGCCGTAATGTGCCTTATTTCAGAAATAAGTGACTTGCGGTGCCGTTGATTTGACGCATTAATTTTTTTTTTTCTAATTTCAGAGCCTGTTACATACCACACAACACATTGTTTGTACAGTGCAATGTTTCCTCATTAGTGAAGCATGAAACACCTTCAGGCAAAAATGGCTACCACTTCAAGCCACCCAACATGAATGAAGTGTCACTTAATGATGTATCTATTGAGAAAACATTAAGAGGAGATAGAGTAAAGCCTAGTCATCATTTTATGGTATATTTTATTATTTTCTTTTTAACCCTTTGCCTGCTAAGCACAACTAGCTGACCTTTTGTGGACAGCGTAGATCAAGATCAGACTGCACAGAATGTGCAGTCTGATCTTTGATCTACACTGTCCAATAAGGTGATATCATTCCCCAAAACCTAAGTTTGAAACAGTAATATTTGGGTTATTATTATGGAATTAAAAATTTAATTTTAGTTACACAGCAGGATAAAGGTTAATGTGTAAATGTTATTAGCACATTTTTTTCAGTTGTTAATTAACAATTCTAACATGATATGCAAATTCAGCAGTGCAAGGAAAGCCTGGTAAAATCTGCAACAATCCACATAGATTGACGTCATTCTTTATCGAGTGACATCATTCAATGAATGGGTTATTCAATGGAACATATTCTTTATCCGCATTTTCGGTACTCTAAGTTTGAACTTGTTTTCCTTTCATTAAGAATTGGCCATGTTAGAATAGAAATAATCTTCTTTCTATTGGGTTTTATCGTTCAATAAACCATGTTGTGTGTTACAAGGCGCAATGAATAAACCACTCGGGCTATAGCCCTCATGGATTATTTATTGTGCCTCATAACTCTCAACTGTGGTTTATTGAGCGATATACCATGATAGAAAGAAGATTATTTCGTAAATATAACTATGCCATTTTTTTTATCTACATCTCTGCTATTTATGATGAAAATTCTCAAGGTCTTTTTAACACACAAATTATTGCTTACGTCAGCAGATTTCTCTGTTTGGCTTTGGAATAATTATTTTGGTATATTAATATCCTCCACAAAACGAAATTTTTTGGAGGTATACTGGAATCAGCCTGTCTGTCTGTCCGTCCGTGTGTCCATCCATATACAAAATACTTGTAATTTTGTGTCACAAACACTTCCTACAGTTTTGCTACTATTGTATTGAAAGTTTGTGGATACATTGATCATATACTAAAGTTGTGCAAGATGCAGTTTTCAATCATCTACTACCTATGATTCCAGAGTAATCTCTCCTTGAACTGAGAATTTTCTTTTTGTTAAATTGACCGTTGTTGTCAAAGTCACATTCAGTGACAGCTCTAGTTTTCATTTTGTTTAACTGCTGACTGACACATGAGGTAGAATTGTCCTTTAACAAGCAAAAAATTTACCCATAGCAAACGGGTGTAGCTAGACCCTCAAAATGGTGTATGCTTAAGTAATACTGATGGTATTGATCATTTACCACACAGTCCCGATTTTGACAATTTTCAAGGAAAAGGACTTTTGAAAACATTGTGGGAAAAGGAGAAAATGAGCCATGCTGTGTGAAAAGGGGGCTTCATTCACATGCAAAAATTTTCAACCCATGTCACCCAGCCCGCCTGTGCAGGTTGACATCGGTTGAAATTTTTTGTGTTTGGTAAGTTTTTCTATATGTTCAAGCATTATTTTACAAATACTTTCACTTTCAACCAGTTAAAATTGTGTAGTGTTGTTAGCAGGGGTATCTAGGGTCGAGAGAGGGTTGGAGAACTTTGGAATATGGTGGATCAGGATCCTAATATGTGGCCTCTGGTGATGTTCCTCCTTTTTTTTTTTAACCCTTTCCCAAACAGTCCCTGGTTTTTAGGGGTCAGGAATAGAAGCCTTTTGAAAACATTGAGGGAAAAAGGAGAAAATGCTGGTAACCAGCATTTTCTCCTTTTCCCACAATGTTTTCTACCCTATCATATTGAGAAATCATCTTTTTAGCAACTGTTAATTTGTCATCTGCAAAATGCTTTCAATTTGGTCTGGTCCAAAACATGCTGTTTGGGAAAGGGTTAAGTATATGGAACTGTGTTTTTACGTACAGGCAGCTACGCTTCTGGCAAAAAGTTCTGACTTAAATCAGACTGTGCGGACTGCACAGGCCTGTCACGGGTCAAAAATGTTCTGCAGATGTATTAAACCCCTTTTCACAGAACGGGGCCCAATATCATTATTTTCTGTAACTCAGAAAAGACTGCAACAGAAAAGAACAACAAAAAAGAAATACAACCATAAGCAAGGAAACAGATTCACCACATCAGACCGAGATGGACCTCATACACCTGACAGAGTTCTGTACACAAAAAGTGAATATGCTAGACTTGGAGCGTAAGTTTGCATTGCTTCCTATATACAGTCCTTTTTAGCTCGCCATTTTTGAAGAAAATATTGGGGTATTATCGTAGCCTTGACGTTGTCGTCATCTGCATGTTTGTTGTCGAGCAAAAAACTTGGACATTCTGTAATGTCTCTCTTTTTACTAAGATATTTACTTCAAACCTGAAAAAAGGACCATTAACTCTTTACCATATAACAAAATTTTAAACATGTCCAAATCGGAAGCATTTGTAGACAACAAAATTGATAAGACTCAAAAATCAAAATTTGCTTGGGAAGGGAAGAAAACATTGGGGGAAAAGGAGAAAATGCTGGTCACCAGCATTTTCTCCTTTTCCCACAATGTTTTCAGAAGGCTTTTTTCTTAGGGTTGTAAAAACCAGGGCTTGTTTGGGAAAGGGTTAAATGGGGGAAGGCAACAGGAGCAGATAACTGTGAAAGAATTTTTGCATAGTTTTGCCACTTTTATAACTTAGAATTTTCACTGAAAATCAAACACTTGCAGTCTAGCGTTGGCAACTGCAGGTGGCACTCTTGTTATCCCCTGCCAAAGGCGGAGGGATATAGCTTTGGGGTTGTCCGTCCATCCTTCTGCCTGTCCGGTTGTCTGTCCATGCCGGTGAATATCTCCAATGCCATTGAACGGAATTTTATGAAACTTTATACATGTGTACATAAACCCATTCTGCCGAGACACTTATTTTGTATTTTTGATTCAAAACAAAATGGCCAACTGGGAGCGATTTTAAGTTATACAGATTATTATGGCGGGGAATATCATTTCAACAAATTTGTATATGCATGTTATATCGTTGTCTGCCTTTTACCAGAGTTCAAACAAACAATATACAGGATGCAAAAAGACCCACTGCTTGTTTCGCTTTTAGGTCCTATACTACGGGTGATTTGAATTTCGATGGTTTTGAAGACCTAGTTATTGGTGCACCAGGTTACAACAGCTTAGGAAGTCCACAGGAAGGGAGAGTGTACATTGTGTATGGTAAGTATATCTGAGCTACTGTATTAGATGAAATCTTTGCGACATGGAAATTTTTGAGATTTTGCGAACTTGAAAAATTCACAGACTTCTCTGTTTACATATTTTACAACAAGTATACCAAGAAAAGACGAGTGTATCATGATAAAAAGTGGTAAAAAGAGAAAATGCTGGTCGACGTTGACTGCAGTCATTGCAGTAGGTTTCATTCTTCTTTCATTGCTGAAAATTGGGATGAGCACCAAACAAAGTCTCTCTGACATAGAGAAAATGTTTTCTGATCAACCCATAACCAAACAATCCCTACTTTTGATGCCCCTGAGGAAGAAGCCTTTTGAAAACACTGTGAGAAAAGGAGAAAATGCTGGTAACCAGCATTTTCTCCTTTTCCCACAGTGTTATCTACCCTTCCCAGAACAAATTTAATTTTTTCAGTCACCTTTATCTTGTCGTCTGCAAATACTTTCAATTTGGACCAGTCTAAAATTTTCTCATGTGGTAAAGAGTTAAGAGGACATAACTTTGCATTTGTTTTAAATACTGATTTTCTTACTCTGTTACAGGAAATGATCAAGGTTTACCATTAAACTTGACCTCTGACCTTGATGATATTGAAACTAGGGGTCAAGGTCAGATAATCAAAGGATGGGGAACAGTAAGTGTGGATCTGATAATGTACTTTTTTTCTTTAACTCTTTACCAAACGACGAAATTATAGACTGGTCCAAATTGAAAGCACTTGCAGACGACAAAATAAAAGTGACTGAAAATTTGAAATTTATTTTGTGAAGGGTAGAAAAGATTGTGGGAAAAGGAGAAAATGCTGGTTACCAGCATTTTCTCCTTTTCCCACAATGTTTTCAAAAGGTTTTTATCTCAGGGTCATTAAAAGTCGGGATTGTGTGATAAAGGGTTAATAGTATATCAGGTAGTTTTGGGTCATTGAAATGAATTTTTTTTAGCAGATTTTTTTCATGTCATCAGTCTGACTTTGAGCAATGGAGACAAAGGAGAAGTAATAGACGAAAAGGAAAATACTGAAAAGGAAAACTGTATTTAAAGCTTTACCAAACAATACCACCTTTTAATGACTTTTAAAGAGAAGACTAGAAAATATTCCAGGAAAAATAGAAAATGCTGAAAAACCAGCATTTTCTCCTTCCCCCACAGTGTTTTATACTCCTTCAAAGAAAAATCCCACCACTTAAGCCACATTGAAAAGGTTGTGTACAATGCTTTCAATTTGAACAGGGTTAAAATTTTGTGTGTTAAGGGTGAAGTCTTTCACTGGGTCCAGCTGGTAATGATTTCTTAAGGTCTATGGCCCCAAACTGTTGTATTAACCCATTACCAAACGACAACATTTTAGACTGGTCCAAATTGAAAGCACTTGCAGATGACAAAATAAAAGTGACTGAAAATTTGAAATTTGTTTTGTGAAGGGTAGAAAACATTGTGGGAAAAGGAAAAAATGCTGGTTACCAGCATTTTCTCCTTTTCCCACAATGTTTTCTAAAGGCTTCTTTCTCAGGGGCGTCAAAAGTAGGGATTGTGTGGTAATGGGTTAAAAGATGGAAACTGCCAAAATTGGCCAAATGCTTGTACGAAAATGTCAGTGTTACACGATACTTATCAATAAGTTAGTGAGTACATAGCCCAAAACTGTCATATTAACCCTTTACTTTTAACACCCCTGAGGAAGAAGCCTTTTTTGAAAACATTGTTGGAAGAGGAGAAAATGCTGGTAGCCAGCATTTTCTCCTTTTCCCACAAAGTTTTCTACCCTTTACCAAACGACAAGATTTTACACTGGTCCAAACTGAAAGCAATTGCAGACGACAAAATAAAAGTGACTGAAAATTTGAAATGTGTTTTGTGAAGGGTAGAAAAGATTGTGGGAAAAGGAAAAAGTGCTGGTTACCAGCATTTTCTCCTTTTCCCACAATGTTTTCTAAAGGCTTCTTTCTGAGGGGCGTCAAAAGTAGGGATTGTGTGGTAATGGGTTAAGGGTGAAGTCTTTCACTGGGTCCAGGTGGTAATGATTTCTTATGGTCTATGGCCCCAAAATGTCTTCTTAGCCCATTACCACATAATCCCTACTTTTGACGCCCCTGAGAAAGAAGCCTTTTGAAAACACTTTGGGAAAAGGAGAAAATGCTGGTGACCAGCATTTTCTCCTTTTCTCGCAGTGTTTTCTACCCTTCCCGGAACAAATTTCAACTTTTCAGTCACCTTTATTTTGTCGTCTGCAAATGCTTTCAATTTGGACAAGTCTAAAATTTTCTCGTGTGGTAAAGAGTTAAAAGATGGAAGCTACCAAAATTGGCCAAATGCCCATGGGAAAATGTCAGTGTTACACGATACTTATCAATAAGTTAGTGAGTTTATAGCCCAAAAACTGTCATATTAGCCCTTTACTTTTAACACCCCTGAGGAAGAAGCCTTTTTTGAAAACATTGTGGGAAGAGGAGAAAATGCTTGTAGCCAGATTTTCTCCTTTTCTCGCAAAGTTTTCTACCCTTTACCAAACGACAAGATTTTACACTGGTCCAAACTGAAAGCAATTGCAGATGACAAAATAAAAGTGACTGAGAATTTAAAATTTGTTTTGTGAAGGGTAGAAAAGATTGTGGGAAAAGGAGAAAATGCTGGTTACCAGCATTTTCTCCTTTTCCCACAATGTTTTCTAAAGGCTTTTTTTCACAGGGGCGTCAAAAGTAGAGATTGTGTGGTAATGGGTTAAGAAAAATTGCACCATTTGAGCCACTTTAAAATTGTCGTCTGCAAATCTCTCAATTTGGATAGGTCTAAAATTGTGCCGTGTGGTTAAGGGTTAAACATAAAAGTTGATTTTTTTTTTACCCACACCTGATTTTGATCTGATCCGTAGGCTCAAGCAAGATTAGGCACCTCTATTGCTGTTTTAGACATCAACCTGGACAGTGCAGATGATATTGCCGTTGGTGGGCCAGCCTTTGTTGATGTAGGGACCAGTCCTCTCCAGTACTATGTAAGTACATTTGTTTCAATTTCTCATTTAGTTAACCTTTTCCCAAACGACAAACTTTTGCACTAGACCAAATTGAAAGCATTCGCAGACGACAATTCAACTCTGGCTGAAAAGATGATTTCTGTCTATGATGAGGTAGAAAACATTGTGGGAAAAGGAGAAAATGCTGGTTACCAGCATTTTCTCCTTTTCCCACAATGTTTTCAAAAGGCTACTATTCCAGACCCTTAAAAACCAGGGATTGTTTGGTAAAGGGTTAAAATATTTTCTTAATCATTTACAAATAAAAAAGAACCACAACATTTTATGCCCCTGAAAACAAAGAAAAAAGGGGGGACATACAGTTTTTGTTTAGTCCATCATTCTATCTGTGTGTCCTGTTTTTTTTTTGTAACTTGGCCATTACAGTTTTCACTATCACTCAATTTCAAAATAACTGTGCACAAAATATTAACCATGTCAAAATGATTTGTCTTGAAAATTTCCATATTAACCGTGAGGTAGAGCGTCGTGAGGTAGAGCGTCGGCCTCATAATCTGAGGGTCCTGAGTTCGATACCTGGGAGCGGGTGCCAACTTTAGGATTTTTCATTGGCCCACACATTCATCGCGAGTACTGGTGTTGTTCCCAGGAGGCAGAATCGAGAGAGATTAGTATAAGTTGTAAGAACTTGTTTCTCAATCGATGTAAAATAAATATGTTTAAACTAAACCAAACAACAGAATTTTAGACTGGTCCAAATTGAAAACACCTGCAGACTACAAAATAAACATAACTCAAAAATTGCAATTTGTTTCCAGCAGGGTAGAAAACATTGTTGGAAAAGGAGAAAATGCTGGTTACCAGCATTTTCTCCTTTTCCCACAATGTTTTCAAAAGGCTTCTATCTCAGGGTCGTAAAAACCAGGGATTGTTTGGTAAAAGGTTAAATACAATGCGTGTTAAAGAAATACAGATAATCAATATTATTTACCTTTTCCCAAACAAACCCTTGTTTTCACGATCCTGAAGAAGAGAGGTTTTTAAAACATCATGGGAAGAGGAGAAAATGCATTTTCTCCTTTTCCCACAATGTTTTCTAGCCTATCAAGTACAGAAATCAGCATTTTAGCTACATTTCATTTTTTGTCTGCAAATGCTTTGAATTTAGTCTAGTCTATCTTTGTGTAGTTTGGTAAAGAGATTAGGTTTAAAGCATGCTGGGTAGTTGTTTTGGGTAGTTTTGCCTTGTTAACCCATTACCACTCAATCCCTACTTTTGACGCCCCTGAGAAAGAAGCCTTTTGAAAACGCTGTGGGAAAAGGAGAAAATGCTGGGAACCAGCATTTACTCTTTTTCCCACAGTGTTTTCTACCCTTCCGGGAACAAATTTCAATTTTTCAGTCACCTTTATTTTTTCATCTGCAAATGCTTTCAATTTGAAACAGCCCAAAATTTTATAGTGTGGTAAAGAGTTAATGGCATGAGAAGAATAAATTACTTTTTCATTGTTGTTCATTTACAGGGATATGTTTTGATCTATTTTGGAATTCCTTCAAAGAAAATGGTTGCGAGTGGAGCTGCAAATATTACCATTGTATGCCAAAAGGTATGTTATAAAGATTATCTGTTTTATCTTGTATTTGACATTGTTTACAAAGGTCATCAGCTACCAAGTGTAAAAATGTAACCTCCACACGTGAATGTACGTGACACAGACTACTCCTGAAAGCTAGAAAGCAAAAGAATGGGAGTGAATACTACGGAAAGCCTTGTAGCAAAAGAATTGCTTGCTCATAAGGATTCTTCCTTTCCAACAATGTTCCTAAACTGGTGCATTGCAAACTTGAGTTCAGACTGGTTATTTATGTTTTTCTGGAATTTTATTTATAACCCCCTCAACGAAGTGGAGGGGTCATACTTGAATCGCCATGACTCTCTCCATTCAACTGTCCACCTGTCCATCTGTCTCTCTATCTGTCAGGACACAAATTTGTCCGCAGCAATACTCCAACAGTTTTTCACACATTGAACTCAAATTTACATACAGGGTTCCTATATACATATATGAAGTTGTGCATGTGCAATTTTCACAACCCTGCTGCAATTTGTTGCTGAATTATCTCCCTTTGAAGTTTTTTTCAACTCTTACTTTTGTACTAAACCATTCTGCATTCTGTAACAAATACTTGTTTTTGTGACAAGGAGTTGGTGTGGGATATAATAATGTTTAGTGATAGCTTTAGTTAGAATTGTCTTGTGTCAAATTTGTTTCCTGAGCTAACCCGTATTTTGAAAACACATTTGAGCGTCAGTCTGGGGAATGATTGTTTAACTCTTTACCAAATGACAAATTTATAGATTGGTAAAAATTATCATCTGGTAAAGTTTTAAACCCTGTTTTACACAGCGCGGCCAAAATTAACATTTTATTTTTCAGTCGCAATATTGTAACCTTGGGTTCTCCACGACTACTTCTGACCTGAATGGGGATGGTCACCCAGATCTAGTCATGGGCACCCCTTTTGCCCCAGAGGGAGGTGAACAGAGGGGTTTTGTTGCTGGTTATATGGCGAGTAAAGAGAATTTTGGTAAGTATATTGCAGAGAATATGACAAGAATTGGTGTTTAAGATAAAAATGGTATTTATTAACCCTTAACCCCTAAACTCATAAAACAGACTTCAAGGGAGTCTATGGAAAACAACTTTTGAAAACATTGTGGGAAAACCAGAAAATACTCGTAATCAGTATTTTTCTCCTTTTCCCACAATGTTTTCTACCCTGTCAGAGAGAAGTTTCATCACTTGTGCCATAGTGAAATTGTCATCTATAAATGCTTTTGAAAGTCTAGTTTAAATACATGTTTTTAAGCATTGATTGAGAAACAAGTTCTTACAATTTATACTAATCCCTCTCTATTCTGCTTCCTGGGAACTACACTAGTACTCGCCCTGAATGTGTAGGCCTATCAAAAAACTCGAAGTCGACACTGGCTCCAGGGTATAGAACCTGCAAATGTTCAATACTATAACGACAACACAAATTCATGTTATTGATATGTCATGAAACAGCAGTTTTATCGCGCTATACAGTATGAATGAAATGGACATTAAAGAAATATGCAATGTTAGATTTGGAATGAAAAAAGCAGTTAGTATTATTCAAGCAAATATTTGTTGTCTGTGATATTGAATTGTAAGGAATGAAGAGATTTTTTTTTTTGTTTTCATGGTGGTATGAAAAAAGAACTAATCACACTGTATGAAACCATGAAATTAAATAGAACCAAATGGAATGGTTCCAGTGAAACAATATATATTACTCTACATTTTGATATTACAGGGTACCAGTACTTTGATGTCACTGAACTAAAATGGAAAATCAGTGGGCAACAGGTATATTTGTTTGTCATAACCTGAAATGAATTAACTCTATTTCTTTTATGCTTTCCAGTAGTTTATAGATCTCAGTAAAAATACCCCCCAAAATAAATGTTTTCGGTGTGTGTGTGTGGGGGGGGGGGGTTATACTGGAATAAGCCTGTCTGTCTATCCATCTATGTTTCCATCCATGTGCCTGTCTGTGTACAAAATAATGTCAAATTAAACCTCTTGCTGGGGTATAAAGTCACATTCAGTGACAGCTCTAATTTTATTATAATTCACCTTTAAAAGATGAAACTTTTAGTTTTAACATTATCACATATCAGAGCTCCAGAGAGAGGGGGTGATTTTGATTTAAAAAATAAAAACATTAACCCATTACCACACAATCCCTACTTTTGACAACATTGAGAAAGAAGCCTTTAGAAAACATTGTGGGAAATGGATCAGATGCTGGTAATTAGCATTTTCTCTTTTTCCCACAATGTTTTCAAAAGCTTTCTCTTTTGAAGCGGCATTAAAAATTGTCATTGTTTGGTAAAGGTTTAAACTTCAATAAATGAGGATCTTTATCCACACTGGTTTGAATTGGGCCAGGTGTAGTTTGTATTTCAGTTATTCATTTGTCATTATCTTTCATATTTGTAAGAAAAGAGATTTAGAACATACACAAAAAAAAAGACAATTATCCTCTATACCAGACAACAAAGTTTAGACACGTACAAATTAAAAGCAAGTGTAGATTACAAATCAACAGTCAATGCTCTTTATGTTCTAGGAGTAGTTTACCAGTTATTAGACAAAGAGGATTTTATGTATCATGTGATGGCTTGGTTGGTGTCGCGTGATGGCTTGCTTGGTGTCGCGTGATGGCTTGGTTGGTGTCGCATGATGGCTTGCTTGGTATCGCGTGATGGCTTGCTTGGTATCGCGTGATGGCTTGCTTGGTGTAGCGTGATGGCTTGCTTGGTATCGCGTGATGGCTTGCTTGGTATCGCGTGATGGCTTGCTTGGTATCGCGTGATGGCTTGCTTGGTATCGCGTGATGGCTTGCTTGGTATCGCGTGATGGCTTGCTTGGTATTATGCGTCACAGAGATGCATTAAGCCCCTGTTTTGCCAGAGCACGGCTTACTGGTATCACTTGACTCCAAAATTTTATGTTTTTCTGCTGCTAAGATTTTCGGGAAAAAAATCCTTTCATTACTTTGATTACAGGACTATGGTTGGTTTGGTTATGATTTAAGCTCTGGAAAGTGGAAAGGGAATGATGTTCTTTTTATTAATCAACCGGAATTTAGAAAAACTGCCTAGTACGTTCATTTTAATGTTCCTTATTTATTTTTTTGTTTATGTACTTTCCCAATCTTCGATTAAGGAGGAAATAATGAAGTCAACAAAGAAGCTTTTGTTATGAGTGAAGGGGTCTTTAGCCCTGTATGCCAGTTTGAATTCTCTCAGTGTAAAATCACTTAAAACGATTTTTAATTCAAAGTGGACTTACGTGGGATAAACTTGCACACGTTTGGTCCATTGCAACTAGGATGAATGAGTGAATATAAACTTCAGCAACTCAAAGAAGCCAGAGGGATTGATGTATAACAAGTGAGGGAATTTCCAATCATGTTAAAAAGTGGGTGGGATGTAGCTGGTTTAGAGTATGTTTCACAAATGATTTTCTGTTCACATCTTGATTAAACTAAGGTCTTGTACGAAATTTGTTTCTGGTGTTCAAATTTCATTGAAGACAAGCCATTGATTGAAGCCGCAATTTTGGATGTGTTGATACTGTAGTCATGTGTAAGAGTTAACTTTTTACCACATAGTCAGGAGTTTTAACGACCCAAAAAAATAAGCCTTGTGAAAACATTGTGGGAGAAGGAGAAAATACTGGTTACCAATATTTTTTCCTTTTCCCACAATGTTTTCCAGCCTTCTCGAAACAAATTTCAATTTTTCAGTTAAATTTATTCAATTTTCAATTTTCAATTTTTCAGTTAAATTTATTTTGTCGTCTGCAACTGCTTTGAATTTGGGCAAGTCCGAAGTTTTGTCGTTTGGTAAAGAGTTAACAGAATGATCCATAATTATGTGATGTTTGCTTGGTACAACTAATTCTTTACCAAATGACAGTAGTTTAGACTGGTCCAAACTGAAAGCATTAGCAGACGACAAAATTAACGTAACTCGAAAATTGAAATTTGTTATGCAAGCATTGAAAACATTGTGGGAAAAGGAGAAAATGCTGGTTACCAGCATTTCCTCCTTTTCCCACAATGTTTTAAAAAGGCTTCCTTTTCAGGGCCATAAAAACCAGGGATTGTTTGGGTTAAGCCTCCTTTTCCCAGAGTACGGCTCATATATGGGCCGCAACACGCGAAAAGGTGGATTCAGACAATTGCTTAAAGTGTCGTCGGGTCATCCTATGCAGTCGGTGCAGTTTAATCCGAAATGACATTTTCAGTTTTTATATAATTTTCTTTTTTGTGCAAGTCTATTGTAGCACAAATTTGCTGTAGTCGCAAAGTGCCGTTTAGGATTAGCCTGCGCAGTCGGCCCAGGCTAATCTGAGATGGCACTTTAGGCAAATGTCCGATTGGCTATTTTTGTGTGTAGTAGGCCATATAAAAGAACACCAATTTATCCTTCTTATTACAGCCCCAATGGTAGTTACTCTGAAAATGATGTACAAAGTATAGGAGAAATCTGGGCCTATCTCAGTAAAAACAGAACCGCTGTGTGGAAAATCCATGGTCGTGAACAGTTCTCTCAACTTGGGTGGAGTATTTCAGTAGGAAATCCATATTTAGATAAGACAAAACCTGTGATAGCTGTATCTGCCTTGGGACAGGATGTGAATGGATCTATAGCTGGTTTCCCAATCACATTCCCACAGGCAGGACAGGTGATGCTGTATAGTATCACAGATAGTGGGGAGCTGGTTCCCGAAAATTATTTGTTGCAGGGAGACAGGATGTTTGAAAGATTTGGATATAAAGTAAAGGTAAGAAGGTGCTACTCATAATTTGGGATTTTTTGTATTATGCCCCCCTTGGAAGAAGCGGGGGTATATTGCTTTGCACTTGTCGGTCCGTAGACCACATTTTTGTCCAGAGCATAACTCAAAAAGTATCTCAGGTATTATCTTGAAACTACATAGGTGGATAGATCACATTAAGGAGAAGTGCAGTGCAAAAGAATCATAACTCTGCCCTTCATATTTATGGAGTTATTGCCCTTTGTTGATTTTCATACTTAATTTTTGTCTGGAGCATAACTCAAAAGATTTTTCAGGTATCATCTTGAAACTACATAGGTAGATAGATCTCATTAAAGAGAAGTGCAATGCATAAGAATCATAACTCTGCCCATCATTTTTATGGAGTTATTGCCCTTTGTTGATTTTCATACTCAATTTTTGTCTGGAGCATAACTCAAAAAGTATTTCAGGTATCACCTTGAAACCTCGTAGGTGGATTAATCTTATTAAGGAGAAGTGCAGTGCACAAGAATCATAACTCTGCCCATCATATTTTTGGAGTTATTGTCCTTTGTTGATTTTCATACTTAATTTTTGTCTGGAGCATAACTCAAAAGATTTTTCAGGTATCATCTTGAAACCATATATGTGGATAGATCTTATTCAGGAGAAGTGCATTGCACCAGAACCATAACTCTGCCCATTATATTTTTGCAGTTATTGCCCTTTGTTGATTTCGTACTTAATTTTTTTCCGGAGCGTAACTCAGAAAGTATGTAAGGTAAAATCATGAAACCTTATAAGTTGATAGTTCACATAAATGGGAAGTGCAGTGCCCAAGAATTGTTAATTTATCATAATAATTCTTGAGTAATTACGCTTTGTTTGGTTTTACACTTTGAACTTAACAGTTTATAATCACGTAATATTTAGAATTGGATGCCATTTTGGGGGCATACATGTTTTACAAACATCTCTTGTTCACCCCCTTATCTTGGATTATATTTGCAGGCACAAAATATTATTTCTTTTATAAATTCTAAGATAAGTAATTTGATTAGTTTAGACATATTTCAAATTAAGAGCGATTGGTGAAAATGGCTATTGTCAGAGGGGCCCATTTCTAAAAAAGCTGTGATTGATTAAATTTGCTTTTATCATCGCCAACACTTTCCAAAATTGGTTAGGTCCCCTGTAGGCTGCTAGTATTGTTGCGGGGGATAGTGCAGATACAGAATGAAACTCATCCTAAATCATGCCTGGTTCTTTAACCCATTACCACACAATCCCTACTTTTGACACCCCTGAGAAAGAAGCCTTAAGAAAATATTGTGGGAAAAGGAGAAAATGCTGGTAACCAGCATTTTCTCCTTTTCCCACAATGTTTTCTACCCTTTCCAAATCAAATATTAATTTTTCAGTCATTTTTATTTTGTTCTTCTGCAAATGCTTTCGATTTGGAAAAGCCTACAATATTGTTGTTTGGTAATGGGTTAACGTGCTCAGTGTACATAACCGTAACACGGGACCTAGGTTTTATGTCTTGAACTAGTGCGTTGGGACTACTCTTTCTGCCTTCAATTGAAGACTTAAAATATGCGAACCAGTATTTTTACTTCTCATAACAATGAAATACATGTATATGAAATTCTTTCACAGATATTTCTTGATAACCTACAAGAAAGCATGAAATAAATATGTTCTATTAATCCATTACCACACAATCCCTACGTTTGACGATCCTCAGAAAGAAGCATCCAGAAAACATTGTGGGAAAAAGAGAAAATGCTGGTAACCAGAAGCATTTTCTTCTTTTCCCACAATGTTTTCCTCCTAATCAAAGAGAGCAGTCACCTTTGAGCAACAATAATTTTGTTTGCCTGCAAAAGCTCGCAATTTGGTCAAGTCAAAACGTTTCTCATATGGTAAAGAGTTAAAAGCATTAGGGCCTCATTTGTACTTTGAATTCCTGTTGAATGTTAAATTCTTTTCATTTGTGTATTTAATTCCTCTTCCATGTTTTCTTCTAATGACTTATTTGTCAATATTCAAATAAACATATCTCAATAGATTTGAAATAGCTATTCTTCTAATGCTGTTGTTTTTTTTTTTTTTCAAACTTTAAACTACATATAGTTCCATTCTTTACCAACTGTTATGTACAAATCACATCTAAAGAAAGTGACAGAGCCATGACATGGAAAGGAGTTTATAAATGATTTTGTATTTGTTAATAGCTTTTTTTTTATTTTAAAGTTTGTAGATGTAAACAATGATGGATACAGTGATTTAATCATTGGAGGACCATCAAGATCAGAAGACAGTACAGAAGAATTGTATGATCGTAAGTATCTTTTCACTTTAACCCTTTATCAAATTACAGAAGTTTAGACTGGTCCAACAAAATAATGTACTTCAATAACTGAAATTTGTTTTGAGCAGGGTAGTAAACATCTGTATTTTTGTGGTTTGGTAAAGATTTAAACAGTATAAAACTATTAATTAGTGATTATAAAAGCTTGAAAATATTGCTTATACTTCAGAGTATCTTAATTCATTACCACAGAATCGATACTTTTGATGACCCTGAGAAAGAAGCCTATAGAAAACATTGTGGGAAAAGGAGAAAACGCTGGTAACCAGCATTTTCTCCTTTTCTCACAATGTTTTCTACCCTCCACTAAACAAGTTTTAAATTTTCAGTCACTTTTATTTGGTCACCTGCAAATGCTTTTGACTTGGACAAGCCTAAAATATTGTCATTTGGTAATGAGTTAAAATTCAAAGGAAACTATTACTTTTGCCTCGTAGTACTTTGACTCTTTATCAAACAACAAAATTTTGAACTGATCCAAATCAAAGCATCAGCAGACGGCAAAATTAAAGTGACTCAAAAATTGAAATTTGTGCTGGGAAGGATAGAAAACACTGTGGAAAAAAGGAAAAAAAGGTGTTTATCAGCATTTTCTCCCTTTTCCACAATGTTTTCAAAAGGCTTCTTTCACAGCATTGTTAAAACCAGAGATTGTTTGGTAAAGGGGTTAAAAAGTTTGAAACTATTCCTTGTGCCTCCGAGTACCTTCCATACTTTGATTTGCATGTCTTTTCAGCTGATCAAGGTCAAGTGTACATTTACTACGGAGGCAAATCTTTTCCGTATGATCACAGTAAGGCAGGTTGTGGAAATGCTTTTATACATCCATGTCCAAGGCTACAGGTATATCAGAACAAAATTTTGATAATTTCAGGTGTATTTAATTTTATTATACTGCAAAAAAAAATGCTCGTGATCTGATTGGTTAACATGCCGGGAACATATATATCATGGACCTTGGCAAAAACCATGTAAAGCCAGTTTCCCTTTTGAGAGCCCCTGTAAACATCACTACACATGTAACATAACATCCAAAATGGCGGCGGCAATCAATCACCAGACTGCATGTTTATGCAGCAAACTTCACATTTCAGTAACGTCAGTTTCCAGTGACGTCAGTTCTCATTGAATTGGGGCACTCAGAAGGGAATTTCTATTTCGTCAGCATACGCGATTCGTAAGATTATAAAACAGGAAAATTTTGCTTAACATGCTTTTAAAGGGTAAAACTTTGCAGTATAATAAATTTGTTGTACAGTCAGGTGGCAACATGATTCACCACAGCAGTGAACAAGTTTCCAAGTCCCCTGCCACCTGACTGTACAACTAATGTCTCCCTATTCAGGGTCGGGAGATATATTGTTTTATCCGTCTGTGTGTGTGTCTGTCAAAAATCGCGTGTGTCCTATAAATCAGAAACCGTTTAGGATACTTTGATAAAACTTCACACAGATCAGAAGATGCAAATTCATCCTTAGATGCACCCTTGATGGGTATAATATTATTACTCTGAAAACAATGGAGGTACTGATAATGGGTTATTACTCTGAAAACAAGGGAGGTTTTGTGATTTAAATTCAAACGTTTATTTTTTCAGGCTAGTGTAGTACTTGAATGGAAAAATGCTGAAGCAAAAACTAGATTTGGATCCAACATAGCTTTTATAAAAGGCAAAACTGGGGTAAGTAAAACAGCATGTGAATCACACTTTCTTTTGTCCTATACTAAACCATGTTATGCTTTTATGGTTCGTTGGAAGAGAGTATCTAAAAGCTTTGTTAGTAAATGAGAAAATGTTGGTGGTCCAAGTTTGTATCCACAAATTTTGCGATAGAGCATTCTATCAAGAATTTTCCTAAATTTTATTATTCCATTACCACTCAGTATCTTGTTTTGATGCCCCTGAGGAGTAATGTAAAGGAAAACATTGTGAGAAAAGAAGAAATTGCTTGTAACAAGCAATTTCTCCTTTTCTTACAATGTTTTCTAACCTATTTGGTACTTATTTTTCAATTTACGCACACTTTGAAATATCATCTGCAACTTCTTTCAATTCGGACCAGTCTAAAAATTTGTCGTCAGGTGATAGGTTAACCCTTTCCCAAACAACAAATTTTAGACTCTTCCAAATTGAAAGAGTTTGCAGACAACAATTTTAAATTTGATGAAAATGGTAGAAAGTTCTCCTAAAGGTTAGAAAACACTGTGAGAAATGGAGAAATTGCTCGTTACGAGCAATTTCTCCTTTTCCCACAGTGTTTTCAAAAGACTTGTACTGCAGACACGTAAAAACCAGGGCTTGTTTGGGAAAGGATTAAATAATTATTTGTATGGTATTCAACGCCATTTTCAACATTATTTCAGGATATCACAGTGGCCAGTGCACCTATCTATGTATTCCTGAAGTTTCTTTTACCAGTACTTCACAGAATATTCTTTTCAAGCCATGGCTGCTTTCCCATCACAGAGATACATTAAACCCTCCTTTTTCAGAGCATGGCTCATTGAATTGGTCTTTTCTTTTCATCCAATTATTGATCATTTCTGTAACAATGCTAAGAATGTTTTAAATGAGCATTGCTGTGGCAAAAGGAGGGATGATGGGCTCAAACCTTTATCAAACAATCTCTGGTTTTTACGACCTGGAGATAGAAAATCTTTGTGAAAACATTATTGGAAAAGGAGAAAATGCTGGTAACCAGCATTTTCTCCTTTTCCAACAATGTTTTCTACCCTTCTGGAAACGAATTTCACTTTTTTAGTTACGTTTCTTTTGTTGTCTGCAAGTGCTTTCAATTTGGACCAGTCCAAAATTCTGTCGTTTGGTAAAGGGTAAATTCATTACCAAATGACAAAATTTTAGGTTTGTCCAAAACAAAGGCATTTGCAGTTGACAAAATAAAAGTGACTGAAAGTTTGAAATTTGTTTTGTGAAGGGTAGAAAACATTGTGGGAGAAGGAGAAAATGCTGGTAACTGTTTGGTAAAGAGTTAATCCATCATCTTGATACAATTTAAGCAAGCTTGTCAACATGTAATTATGGACCCTTTTTGACCAGCAACCAGCTGAATTCTTGTATAGAAAAGTCCTTTGATATGCAGAAAAAGAACCAATAGGAAAAAGTTCCTACCCAGGTCAGGCTGTGTGGACTGACCTGGAACTTTACGAAAATCCGTAAGCCCTGCTTTGCGAGAGCATGGCTACAACTAATTATGCCCTGCTTTAGGAAGAGGGATATAGTATTAGTGTTGTTCGTCCTTCCGTCCATGTATCTGTCCAACCCGCCCGGGTGGCTCAGTGGTGAGCGTGTTGGACTCATGACCTGGTGGTTGTGAGTTTGATACCCGGTTGAGGCAAACTTTCTTTCCGGCGTATTTTCGGCTCTCACCTCTGCTGAAGCATGTGAGAAAAGTAGTCGATGGCTTTGGAAAGAAAGTAGTGTTAGTACTGGTATGAGAAAGCCAGGAAACATGTGTGCGTCACCGACCGCCATGATATGACCTTAGCTGTTTAAGTGGCGTTAAACCTCAACATAACCAATGTATCTGTCCAGGACAGTATCTCCAATGTCATTGGTCTGAATTTTGTGAAACCTTATGTCGTTGGTTTACTTCAAAAACCTTGTTACTACAGCTTGTTTCAAGCAGTAGTTACGTGGTTTTTTTAAGAAAACTGACAACATATGAGTACAAATAACCTATTCCGCTAATATACTTTGATTTTTTCATTAGATGCAAAATGGCCGACTGGGAGTGATTTTGGCTCATGGGGCCAAAGCAAATTTTTGAAAAGATCTCTTTTAGTGGGGGATATAATTTCAATGTATTTTTTTTTTTACAGGGTTCCCTGGTTGTAACAGCCCAGCATGCAAGTGACTATGCACGGCTTGGAGGGGCCATAGGTGTCTTCAATTTCTGAGAAGTTTGCGTACACTGCAAAATTTTCAGACTACTCTCCATTACATGTCAACAGGCCTTAAAGTTACTGAAGAATTATTGATTTATTTTTGATACACTTGTTTAAATTTTTACCAAACAACAAAATTTTAGACCGGTCCAAATTGAAAGCATTTGCAGTCGACAAAATAAAGGTGACTGAAAATTTGAAATTTGTTTTATGGAGGGTAGAAATAGAAAACATTGTGGAAAAAAGATTAGATTTTGGTTACCAGTATTTTCTGCCTTTTCCACAATGTTTTCTAAAGGCTTCTTTCTCAGGGTAGTCAAAGGTCAGCATTGTAAGGTAATGGGTTAACTCTTTACAAAACAGCACAATTTTAGACCAGTTCAAACTGTAAGCATTTGCATATGACAAATGTAATGTGGCTCGAATGGTGAGATATGGCTTTCAGAGGGTAGAAAACATTGTAGGAAAAGGAGAAAATGTTTTCGGAAAACTTCTCTCCAGGGTTTGTTGGAACTTGGGATTGCATGGTAAAGGGTTAAAATTCACAAAGCATAGGCTTTTCTGTAATTGATAAAATGATAGTTAATGCTGCAACACACATACCCAAATTTTACCATCCCTGATAAAGTTCTTTGAAAACATTGTGGGAAAAGGAGATAATGCTGGTAACCAGCATTTTCTCCTTAACCCACAATGTTTTCTGACCAACCAATGCATAGTTTGTGCCACATCTGCCTGCCAGGGTAACTCAGGGGTTTGTGTATCAGGCTCGTGACCTTGTGGTTGTTAGCTCAATACCTGGTAGAGTCTTTCTTACTGGAATTTTTTTGGCCCCTAACCTCTGATGTATGTGAGAAGGTAGTCATTGACTTGGAGAGAAAGGTGTGTCAGAACTGGCGTGAGAAAGCCACGAAACACATGCATAAGTGCACTGACTGCCATGACATGACCTAAGCTGTTAAAACTGCATAAAAACTCAAATTCAGTCAATCAATCGAGATGCATCTATACTGTGTGCAAATGCTTTTAAAGGTGGCCCTTCAGATTTTGGGACAAATTTTTACAAAAATACAAAATATTCATCTTTATAATCCCAAGCCCTTTTAATTTTCATTCATAAAAACCCAGTAGTCGAAATCCATCCGACAACAAGAAACATTAGAGATTTACTACGGTCCAGGCTGACACTGATGGGAACCACGGTCTATTTTTAGATGAGCAACTTGCTCATTTACACACCGGAAATACACAAATGAAACTTCAAACATGGTGTCCGAAGAAGAAATTATGGAAAATAATTATTATGTTTGTTATATTATGGATTTTAAGCATCATTAGTCACGTGCCGGTCACTTTACATTCCCACAATGCTTTTTTTTATTTTTGGCGCGAAATCTAAAAATACCTTAAGAGGCTACATAGCCTTTTAAGGGAATACCATCAAAAAATTTTTTAGTAATTTTATGATTCTTAATTATTGATAATTTGTATTGTTTTTTCATATAAATTTCAGTGATATATATATTTTTTAATTTGGTGAGATTTGAAAATTCTAAATACCCACCTTTGGACCAGTCTGAAATTTTGTCGTTCGGTTACCATGTAACCCCATGTTTTAAGATGAATAGGGTTTATATTCACCAATTCTAGGAATATTCTCTGCCTTTTTCTCAATAATTTTCTGAATTTTAATGTAACACAACTTCTGATTGGCTAAATCATATTCTTTTGCCAATCAGGAGTTGTGTTACCTTTTTAAACTAGAATAGAACTCTTATAGTATACTGGTCTACTCCACAGATAGATATAAATGTCCTAGCAAGTGTTTGTATAAGAAGACACTTATGCTGCCTTGCTATAGAGCTAACATTGGTAACGAGGTGGCAGAGAGTTCGCTTTGAGACCCAGAGGTCCAGGGTTGAAACCCCACCAGTGTCAGCTGTTTGTGAGAACTGTTACACTGTGACAGAAATTAAGAATGGTTAATGAATATGTATCCACCTGAAGAAAAAAAATTGGAAAAGTGGATAATTTTTTCTTTTCCCACAATTTTTTTTAACCCTTTACTACGACTTTTCACGACCCTGAGAAAGAAGCCTTTGGAAACATTGTGGAAAAAGGAGAAAATGCTGGTAACCAGCATTTTCTCCTTTTTCCACAATGTTTTCTACCCTTCACATAGCAAACTTCAAAATTTCAGTCACTTTTGTTGTCTTTAAATGCTTTGGATTTGGACCAGTCATTTTCAGTTTGGCTCAAATGATTGGAATTTTCCTTGGTTGGGTTGAAAAAAATTGTAGGAAAAGGAGAAAATGCTGGTTACCAGCATTTTCTTCTTTTCCGACAATGTTTTCAAAAGGCTTCTAACTTTGGCTTGTTAAAAGTTGTTATTGAATTAAAGGGTTTAACAAGAATTATTTTGAAAGTTTTAACCACCTACCAAATAACAAATTTTTCAACTGGTAAGTCTTTCACAAAGAGTATGACTTCAAGTGAAACGGCAAAACATGTATATCCTTATTTATTATAAACGTGAAAATGTTGTGGTTCAAACACATAACTGGTATGTGGAAAAAATTACATATGATAAAGAAATAAATCTGTATTTACATACTTTCAAATAAGACTCCAAATATGGTTTGACAAATCTTGGGCAAGCAAAATATGCATATGTCACACGCCAGATTGGAATCTAGGCAGATCTGGAATCTTCCCAGGCAGAACCAGAAATTGCTCAGATCAAATAGGAAATCAAATTTTGTGTAGTCCAAATCAGATTGTTTTCAGAATCTTTTTAACCATATTGATCTACATATATTTACAGTTAAGAGGTGTATTTAATTTAAGCAATTCATTTTTTTTCCCCACAATTGTTCCATGTTCCACATTTTTTTTTTTCATTGAAGTGCAAAACATTCATAATTTATTCTTACCCTGAATTTCGGACTAAAGCTTCTTTTATTTTGGGATCTAACTTAAGTAAGATGGTTTATATGTGGACGCACTATCTTAACCCATTACCATTCAATCCCTACTTTTGATGCCCCTGAGAAGGAAGCCTTTTGAAAACACTGTGGGAAAAGGAGAAAATGCTGGTAACCAGCATTTTCTGGTTTTCCCACAGTGTTTTCTACCCTTCCCAGAACAAATTTCAATTTTTCAGTCACTTTTATATTGTCGTCTGGAAATGCTTCCAATTTTGACCAGTCTAAAATATTGTCGTGTGATAAAGGGTTAAGCAAGAAAATATTCCAGTTTGGTTATAGGCAGATTGTAGAGATACCTAGCCAAACACGATTCCTATTTTGGTCTAAACAGAATTCCAGTTTGGTCTAGGCAGATCCGGGATCCAGATTCATACATTGATTTCAGATTTCTCAAAATCTTACACTATAATACTCAGTGATTAATCCTTTCCCAAACAATCCCTGGTTTTTACGGGTCTGAAATGGTAGCCTTTTGAAAACATTATGGGAAAAGGAGAAAATGCTGGTAACCAGCATTTTCTCCCTTTCCCACAATGTTTTCTACCCTATCATGGACATAAATAATCTTTTCAGCAAGAGTTGAATTGTTGTCTGCAAATGCTTTCAACTTGGTATAGTGCAAAAGTTTGTCGTTTGGGAAAGGGTTAAAATAAAGTTACCAACGACTAATCTGATACTCATTTTATATTGTTTCTTGTTTTTTAATGAAATGTCAGTCTGTGCAATACTTCATTGTTTAAAGTTGTAGATGTGTAGTAAAAAGAAAGTTATGTTGTATTAAGCTTTTCCCAAACAATCCCTGGTTTTTATGGGTCTGAAATGGTAGCCTTTTGAAAACATTATGGGAAAAGGAGAAAATGCTGGTAACCAGCATTTTCTCCTTTTCCCACAATGTTTTCTACCCTATCATGGATATAAATAATCGTTTCAGCAAGAGTTGAATTGTTGTCTGCAAATGCTTTCAACTTGGTCTAGTCCAAAAGTTTGTCGTTTGGGAAAAGGTTAACTTTCTTGGTGCTTGTATTTGCCTCTGGCTGGGTAAGAAAAAAAAAACCTTGACATTTTGCTCGATTTTCTGTCTTATGCCATATCAACAGTGTTCCCACTAGCTTTTAATTTCAAGAGCTACACTTACCCCCTGGCCTGAAAATCTGGGGATAAGATTTCATATAAGAGGAGTATGACAATAATAATTCTCAACTTGAGGCAAAGCAATCCATTATGATGATTTACAGCAAAACTAAGTCTGCTATAATAAGATATCTATGTAAATTTACTGTCTAAAGTCATTAAAAAGCTGAAGGGCTGTCAGAAGTGACCCTGACCGGACAATGTTCGATTTTTCACAGGTGGCAATTTCTGGTTAAGTATTTCTGCATGATTGGATATAAATTTGTCAATAAGAATAACAAGGAACTTCAAAACCTGTCATTTTACCCAAAATAAGTGGACAGTGGTCATGTTGTCTATGTATTTTCTTACATGAGGTCTCGCTTGTAATCAATATTTGTTAAGTAAATTTCAATTCTGTATCCTTATTTAAGCAAGAACTTGTGTGAGTGGGAACACTGTATCAAGTTTTAAATCATGAAATTCATTCACACTTCTTTAACTCTTTACCACACAATCCAAACTTTTTTACGACCAGCATTTTCTCCTTTTCCCACAATGTTTTCTTCCCTTCCCAAAACAAGTTTCAAATTTTCAGTCACCTTTATTTTGTCGTCTGCAAATGCTTTCAATTCGGACCTGTCTAAAATTGTGTGTTTGGTAAACAGTCAATCAAATACAAGGACCTGAAAAATTACTAATACAAAGTATTTGTATTCTATATTTTTGGTGCTTTTATGATTTCATAACTGGAAGAAAGTAGTATTAAGAGTAAGAAGCAAAGGAAAAGGTATTACCACTGTTGTTTTTTTTAGCAATATTACAGAGACAGAATTAAAGAAATCCATATATTTTTACTACTTACACTTTATTTCATGCATTCCGGTAGGATATAGAGAAATAGCAGTGAAAATATTTTTCGATTTTACACTGGTACCACCAGTGAAAATATCGATTTTCACGTTCTAGTTGCCTAAGTAAATTGCACGTGCCTGACAACCAGATGGGAAATATGACGTCATATACCTTACATTTCTCGCGCTTGACGTAACATTGCTATGCGGGAGGGGTATGGCACGGGGAACAAGGGAAAAGAACTGTACTGAATTTCGATAAAGCTCCTCCCAGAAAGGGTAAAAAGCATGAAATAAATAGAATATTTCTTTTTTTCGGTGAAAGATCGAAAATTATTTCATCTTGTGAACACCATTGGTAATATTTTCACGAGTGGCGAAGCCACTCGTGAAAATATTTCCGATGGTGTCCACTCGATGAAATAAATTTCGATCTTTCACCGAAAAAAACAAATATCCTCTATATATTTCATTTGTACTGACCATAACTGTATAACCCAAGAGATTTATTTCGTATTTCATCACCTCCTTCATTGAAAGGTAGCAGACAAATTTAAAATCTTCATTATAGGTTCTTGATGAAGGCTTTTGAAAACAGTGTGGCTAAAGGAGGAAATGTTACAGATATTTTTTTTTCCCCCTTTTCCCACGATGTTTTCTTGCCTTGTAAAGACAAATCCTTTGATTTGAGATTAACCCTTTACCAAACAATCCCGATTTTTGACGACCTTGAGAAGGAAGCCTTTCGAAAACATTGTGGGAAAAGCAGAAAATGATGGTAACCAGCATTTTTCTCGTTTTCTCACAATGTTTTTTCTACCCTTCTCAAACAAACTTTCAATTTTTCAGTCACATTTATTTTGTCGTCTGCAGATGCTTTCAGTTTAGACCAGTCTATAATTTTGTTGTTTGCTAAAGGGTTATTTTCTCCTTTTTTTCCCATTATTTTCGAAAGCCACTGTTTAAAATCTTTACCGAACAATCCCAGGCTTGGCAGCCCAGAGGAGGAAGCCTTCTAAAAGCATTGTTGGAAAAGAAGAAAATGCTGGTAACCTTCCATCCCAAATCAAATTTCAACTTTGAAAGTAACACAACTTCTGACCATTTGGTTTAGCCCATCAGAAGTTGTGTTACTTTCAAATTTAGAAAATCTTTCAGAGTAAGGCCAGAATGGTTAGGAACAGGCTCAAAACCCAAACTAAGATGCCATAATTTTTTCCTCAGATGTTTTCCGGTACTATTGTTCTTATTTATCAAACTTGAATAACCTTATTTAACTGCGTCTGATCTACACAGGTATTGCACAACATTAATCAAATCAGGCAGCAAGAAAATACCAGCCATTATGCCTAATATGAGGGAACCAGCCACGCCAATATACATCGAGGACGAACGTTTATCTTTGATTGATATTTTCGACCTAGTGTATTTGGACGTTGTTTTTGCATCAACAGTCAAATTGGCCACAATCTGCAATGTTTCTTCTTCCAATGCAGTAGAGTTGTAGATAACATTTGTTGTGTTAAAACAGACAGTAACAACAGAGGAAGCTGTGGCTGCTAATGGCAACGTTGTTGATGAACTGGTTGTTGAGGTCGAAGTGGCACTCGGTGTGGTTGTCTGTATCGTGGTATTTGGCTCTGTTGAAGTTACCATGGAAACAGTGGTAGTGACAGATGATGTTGTCATCGCAGTTGTTGTTGGTTCTAGAAAATAGGTTGATATTTTTTCTTTGTCAAATTTTATGTTTTTTCTATTTATGTTTGATAGAAAATGAATGAATCATACTCTTTGAAAAGGGGATTTCTGGCATCTGCAAAAATGTTTACTCTTTACCACACAATCCTGACTTTTAATGACCCTGAGAAAGAAGAACATTGAAAACATTGTCAGAAAAGGAGAAAATGCTGGTATCCAGTAGTTTCTCCTTTACCCAAAATATTTTCTACCCTTTCCAACTCAAATTTTAATTTTTGATTCACATTTATTTTGTCATCTGCAAATGCTTTGAGTTTGGACCAGTCCAAAATTTTGTTGTTTGGTAAAGAGTTAACCCATTACCACACAATCCCTTCTTTTGACGCTCCTGAGAAAGAAGCATTTTGAAAACATTGTGGGAAAAGGAGAAAATGCTGGTAACCAGCATTTTCTCCTTTTCCCACAGTGTTTTCTACCCTTCCCAGAACAAATTTCTATTTTTTAGTCAGCTTTATTTTGTCGTCTGCAAATGCTTTCAATTCGGACCAGTCTAAATTTTTGTCGTGTGGTAAAGAGTTAACCAAGAACAGCATATGTAATTCAGGCAGGCTGACCTAAATCAAAACTTTTTGCAATCATTCAGTTTTCTGAATGTTAATCCTTTCCCAAACGGCAAATTTTGGACCCTAACAAAGTGAAAGCATTTTGCAGATGACAAATTAACAAGTGCTAAAAAGATGATTTATTTATATGATAGGGTAGAAAACATTGTGGAAAAAGGAGAAAATGCTGGTTTCCAGCATTTTCTCCTTTTCCAACAATGTTTTCAAAAGGCTACTATTCCTGACCCGTAAAAACCAGGGATTGTTTGGGAAAGGGTTTTAAAGAACTAATTTACCTTATGATTTAACTTTACCAAACGACAATAGTTTTGGCCTGTACAAATCGAAAGCATTTGCAGATGACAAAATAAAAGTTACTGAAACTTTGAAATTTGTTTTGTAAAGGGTAGAAAACATTGTGAAGAAAGGAGAAAATGCTGGTTACCAGCATTTTCTCCTTTTCCCTCAATGTTTTCAAATGGATTTTTCACAGTGGTGTTAAATGTTGGGATTATGTAGGACAGGGTCAAGCATTTATCTCTTAACCAAACAACAGAATTTTGGACTGGTCCCAAAAGGAAGCATTTGCAGACAACAAAATAAAAGAGACTAAAGAACTGAAATTTGTTAAGTTTTTTTTTTTGTTGTGTGGCTGCATTTATATTTAACACATTACCAAACCTTTTTCCCCACAATGTTTTCTACCCTGCTGGAAATTAATTTCAACTTTAAGTTACATTTATTTTGTCATCTGCAAGTGCATTTAATTCAGACCAGTCTAAATTTTTTCCGTTCGGTCAAGGGTTAATGAACTTGTTTGATAAAAACAAAATAAAATGTAAACACTCATTTAGGACCCTTTATTTGCAAGGATATTTTCGACGACAAAATTAATGCAGCAGTGTTAAAAGAATTATGCAATATGTGTTCTGTTCAAAGAACATTATTTTACTGCAGAGAAATTTCTTGCAATCTGATTGGATAATATGCCCAAAACATATATCATGTACACTGGCAAACTAACGTAAAAGCAGTTTCCTTTTCGGAAGGCCCGTATACATGACTACACTATCAACACAACATTCAAAATGGCGGCGTAGATCTAGATTAACATCAAGATTGTGCGTCACGCTGCATGTTTTAGCACATTTTACCAAGGTTTCAATGACGTCAATTCCCAGTGACACCAATTTTCATTGAATTGGGGCAATGAGATGGGAAATTCTACTTCGTCAGAGTGCTCAATTTTTAAAACAAAACAACAACAAAAAAAAAACAGGTAAAATTCGCTTAACTCTTTCCCAAAAGACAAACTTTAGACTCTTCCAAACCGAAACAGATTGTAGATAACAATTTTAAACTTGATGAAAAAGACTGAAACTTCTCCAAAAGGGTAGAAAACATTGTGGGAAAAGGGGAAATTGCTCGTTATGAGCAATTTCTCCTTTTCCCACAATGTTTTCTAAAGACTTATATTGCAGACACGTAAAAACCAGGGCTTGTTAGGGAAAGGCTTAACAAATGTTCGAATGGTAAAACTTTGTATTATAACAAATTGGTCAGGTGACTTGGGAACTTGTTCACAGCTACGGTGAATCATGTCGCCACCTCACCTACGACTGGGGGCGACATGATTCACCAAAGCGTGAACGAGTTCAAAGTCCCTGCCACCTGACTGTACAACTAATAAAGTTATGATATTCTTACGTCCACAAACTGGAGGTGAGCCAGACCAGGTGGCGTTTGGTGAACTGCAATATCTTGTGAGGTTTCCACTGAGAAGCTCGTAGCCTTCTACACAGTTAAACTTAGCAATGTACTCTGTCATCATAAACTCTACATCTAATATCACATGCATTCCAGTCTCTAGTTTGTCACATTTTTCTGTTTATATCAAAGAGTTAAGAATGAGAATTTGTATGAGCCATATGCTATGTGAAATGGGGGCTTCACCCATTACCACACAATCCCTACTTTTAACGCCCCTGAGAAAGAAGCTTTTAGAAAAAATAGTGGGAAAAGGAGAAAATGCTGGTTACCAGCATTTTCTCCTTTTCCCACAATGTTTTCTACCCTTCACAGAACAAGTTTCAAATTTTCAGTCACTTTTATTTTGTGGTCTGCAAATGCTTTCAGTTAGGACCAGTATAAAATATTGTCGTTTGGTAATGAGTTAACTCTTTACCAAATGACAATTTTCTGGATTAGACCAAATAGAAAGCATTTGCAGATGACAAAATAAATGTGACTGAAAAATTGAAATTGAAAAACTGAGAAGGGTATAAAACATTGTGGGAAAATGAGAAAAAGCTGGTTACCAGCATTTTCTCCTTTTCCTACAATGTTTTCAAAAGGCTTCTTTACTAGGTTTGTCAAAAGTCAGAATTGTGTGGTAAAGAGTCAAGGGAGTTAATAAAAGTATCTTGTGAGGTTTTCACTATCAAAATGTAGCCTTCCACACAATTAAATTAGGTAATGTACTCTGTTACCAAAAACACTATATATCCAATACAACATGAATCCCAGTCTCTAGTATTTATACTAAAACCCAGAACGAAGTCGTAAAAATCTAGAAAGGTGTAACAGCAAAATGAGGTTCTTTCATTACGGGCTTTGCCCATAGCTTGCTGACGCTCGTTATCATAAAACGTCGAAGTTTTTGTCCAACAGTTGCACAGATGTAGATGACACAAGTGACAGTGGGGCAAAAGCAATATCTCAATCTTTTCTTCAAAATCAGTCTAGCTGAAATTTGAATCTTAAAGCTTTTTGTGAACAATCTATGCCAAAAAAGAATATAGCAAATGAAAACAAAAAAACCCACTGCAAACAGGTAGAGTTCCATTCCAGGTACTGTTTGACTGACAGTGTCGTTGCAAGTCTCCAGAAGTATGTGCGGAACCAGGATTACACTGGTATGTTACAATTCCATTATTTACAGTTGCCACTCCATTGGGGATCTCTACTTCAGCACAGCTTGAACCTTTGTTTAGATAAACAGTTAGCTTTTTCCCACACACAAAATTTTAGACCTACCCAATTCATTTGCAGACTACAATTTCAAAGTGGTTCAAATGGTGCAATTTTGCTTTAATAGGGTAGAAAACTTTGTAGAAAAAGAAGAAAATGCTGGTTATCAGGATTTTCTCCTGTTCCACATTGTTTTCAAAAGTTCTCTTAGATGGGTAGTTTCAGAGAAGAAGATGTTTGAAATAAAAGTGAATGCACGTACACACTGATGGAAACTGGGTCATGACATAAGTCTGCTGGCCTTTGGCCAGTGGAGCTAAAAACAGTCTAGCTGAAATTTGAATCTAAAAGGTTCTGGTGAAACAATCTATGCTAAAATAGAATATAGCAAATTGAAAAAAAAAAAAACCTACTGCAAACAGGTAGAGTTCCATTCCACGTATTGTTTGACTGACAGTGTCGTTGCAAGTCGCCAGAAGTATGTGCGGAACCAGGATTACACTGGTATGTTACAACTCCATTATTTACAGTTGCCACTCCATTAGCTATCTCCACCTCAGCACAGCTTGAACCTTCATTCAGATAAACAGCTCTTTACCAAAGAGCAGAATTTTAGACCTACCAAACTCAAAAATATCATAATGGCTCAAATGGTGCAATTTTGCTTTGATAGGGTAGAAAACATTGTGGAACAAGAGCGGCAAATTGTCGCAAGATACGCCCGTCTTACCCCAAGTTGTAAAGCTGGGGCATGCACCGGACAAAATTCAAGTATGAAAAACAACAAAGGGCAATAACTCAAAAATTAAGCAAGCAAGAGTTGTGATTTCTGTGCACTGCACTCCCCATCGATGAGATCTATCCACCCATGAAATTTCATAACCCTAGCTAGTATAGTTTTGGAGATATGCTTCGGACAAAAATCAAGTATGAAAAATGACAAAGGGCAATAACTCAAAAATTAAGCAAGCAAGAGTTATGATTCCTGTGCACTGCACTCTGCCTCGGTGAGATCTATCCACCCATGAAATTTCATAACCCTAGCTAGTATAGTTTTGGAGATATTCACCGGACAAAATTCAAGTATAAAAAACAACAAAGGGCAATAACTCAAAAATTAAGCAAGCAAGAGTTATGATTCTTGTGTACTGCACTCTCCCTCGATGAGATCTATCCACCCATGAAATTTCATAACCCTAGCTACTATAGTTCTGAAGATATGCTCCGGACAAAATTCAAGTATGAAAAACAACAAAGGGCAATAACTCAAAAATTAAGCAAGCAAGAGTTATGATTCTTGTGTACTGCACTCTCCCTCGATGAGATCTATCCACCCATAAAATTTCATAACCCTAGCTAGTATAGTTTTGGACATAAGCTCCGGACAAAATTCAAGTATGAAAAACAACAAAGGGCAATAACTCAAAAATTAAGCAAGCAAGAGTTATGATTCCTGTGCACTGCACTCCCCCTCGATGAGATCTATCCACCCATGAAATTTCATAACCCTAGCTAGTATAGTTTTGGAGATATGCTCCGGACAAAATTCAAGTATGAAAAACAACAAAGGGCAATAACTCAAAAATTAAGCAAGCAAGAGTTATGATTCTTGTGCACTGCACTCCCCCTCAATGAGATCTATCCACCCATGAAATTTCATAACCCTAGCTAGTATAGTTTTGGAGATATGCTCCGGACAAAATTCAAGTATGAAAAACAACAAAGGGCAATAACTCAAAAATTAAGCAAGCAAGAGTTATGATTCTTGTGCACTGCACTCCCCCTTAATAAGATCTATCCACCCATGAAATTTCATAACCCTAGCTTGTATAGTTTTGGAGATATGCTCCGGACAAAGAACTGGACGCCGCCCGCCCGCCCGGACGCCCGCCCGCCCGCCACGGGTGATCCCATAATACGTCCCGTCTTCGACGGGCGTATAAAAAGGAGAAGATACTGGTTACATCATTTTCTTCTTTTGCTACAATGTTTTCAAAAGGCTTCATCCTCGGGGGCGTTAAAAGTCGTCCATGTGTTGTAAAGGGTTAAAAAAAACTGCAGTATCTCTTGAAATTATTTTCTGACAGCTCAGCAAACAAAAGCACTCTATGCAAGTGCCAATCCTTGGCTGCACTTGCTCGATTTTGAGTGAAAATTCTATGTTCGAAAATGGGCACAACAGTGTCAAAAATAATTTGATGATTTGTTCATTACCTGCCCCTGCTTTAAGGGTTCCGCTATTGTTAATTTAACCCAGAGCTCAAAAGCATTTGCAGAAAAAACTACAGATGTCACTGAATATGACTTAATACCCGCACCAGCACCTTGACAGAAAAAAGTTTTAAGCTCAATGGGAGATAATTTCCTCAACCAGGAAGAGTTGACACTTGAAAATTGCTTCTTGTAAATCTTCAATATATGATCAGTATATGTGCAATGTTTCAATACAATAGAAGGAAAACTAGGAGGAGTTAATGACACAAAATTACTAGTATTTTGTACACAGACGGACACACGCATGGAAACACGGACACATGGACAGACAGGCGTATACCCCCATAAAATTCCTTTTGCAGGGGTATAAATTGTGAAAATCAGGGTTTTGTTATCACAAGTAACACGACCAAATGGTCTTTTAGCCAATCAAAAGTTGGGTTACTTTCAGATCTGGAAAATTCTGGAGGATAAGACTAAGAACATCCTTAGAAATGGTTTGTGACTATATAATATGATTTTGTCCTCTGTTTGGCATCTATAACACCTTACTCTTATATTTTCTCATATTTTCAAATTTACAAAAGATTTTTTGATAATGGCCTAAGACTGTTCTTAACTCTTTACCACACAACAAAATTTTAGACTGGTTCAAATTGAAAGCATTTGCAGACGACAAAATACAGGTGACTGAAAAAATGAAATTTGTTCTGGGAGGGTAGAAAACACTGTAGGAAAAGGAGAAAATGCTGGTTACCAGCATTTTCTCCTTTTCCTACAGTGTTTTTAAAAGGCTTCTTTCTCAGGGGCGTCAAAAGTAGGGATTGTGTGGTGATGGGTTAAGAATGGTCGGTGAATGTAGAATAACAAGGTGATCATACCTGTCCATACATGTATGGATACTGTCACATCCTGTGCGCACTGGTTATTTATATTCTCCCCCATCTCTGGCCCCACTTGTATGATACAATAAGGGGACAAGGGATGCCACAATCTTACTTGACCGTGCTCATTGTAAGCGTATATGAGACCAGCACTGTTCTCCAGACCATCTGTCATGGCTGCTCCAGTACCATCAAATTCAAATCCAGCATTTACTCCACTGTTTGGTGTTGACTGAAACAGATAAGAGGATAGAGTCTTTTATGAAGAAATGTTAGTCTTGCAGGGTAGCTCAGTGGGTTAGCGTATCCAACTCGTGATCTGGGCCAGTATTCACCAACCATTCTTAAGAATAGTCTTTGACCTAGTCTGCAAGGTTTTCCACATTTGAAAGTAATGCAACTTCTGATTGGCTAAACCAACTGGTTTAGCCAATCAGAAGCTATGTTAATTTCAAATTTAGAAAGGAATATTCTTTGACCTGGTCTGCAAGGTTTTCCACATTTGAAAGTAACACAACTTCTGATTGGCTAAACCAACTGGTTTAGCCAATTAATAGTTACGTTACTTTCAAATTTAGAAAATCTTGGAGAATGAGAATATTCTTAAGGATGGTGAGTGAATATGGACCCAGCTGATTGTCAGTCAATGTCTCTTTGAGGAAAAACTTTCTTTCACATGATATTTTGCCTCTGATACATGTGGGAAAAGTTGTAAGTGACTTGGAACAAAGGCTGTGTGAACACTGGTGTGAAGTATTGAAATATTTTCTACTCCTTCTAAAATTTTTTTTTTTGAGTCACCTTCAATTGCGGTCTACAAATGTGTTTATTTTGGACCAAGTCCAATATTTTGTTATTTTGTAAACAGTTAAATCTTTACAAAACGAAAAATTTTTAGACTGGTCCATGTTGAAAGCACTTGCAGATGACAAATAAACGTAACTAAAAAATTGAAACTGTTTCTAGCAGGGTAGAAAACATTGTAGGAAAAGGAGAAAATGCTTGTTACCAGTGTTTTCTAAAAGCTTCTATCTGAGGGTTGTAAAAACCAGGAATTATTTGGTGGAATGGTTGAATGCTAATTTTGATAAATTGTGACCAGACCCTTTTGCTCCAGATATATTTCGTCTCAAAATTTATCATGTCCATCAATTATATCGTATAATTTACTATAAAGATGGCAATAAGATAGGTTCAAACCACATAAAAAATCATCAGTGTTCATTCATACGAACATGGAAGTTGAAGTTTGCAACAAAGGCACAGCTGAAATACAAACTGCATCTGGCGGGATTTGGACCCATGACAAATATCCTAGTCTTTAGAGGTTTAAAAGACAAATATCATTACCACTCAGCCAAAGAGATATCTCCCCGATGCAGTGGTCAGGTATTGTATTTAAGTCAGGATGAATGAAGAACTGGTGTCCCATAACATCGTTTATTCACATCTTTCACTCACATAACATTAGACAAACTTGTCAAAAAGAGGTCAAATAACTGCAAAATGGGATAGATGAAATTTGTAAATTACTTACAGTTACGATAATAAGATCAGACTCAACATCAAAGACAACAGTGCTGATTTCGTGTGACGAACTGTCCAAGATCGAATGTTGGGTTTGTCCACTATAAAGCAAAGTAGATTCGAGGTCGGACCAGATGCTGATGTTAACATTGGCTTCCCTGAAAGAACAGTCTGCTCCAGAAGTGGAATTTCCCCAGCCATCACAAAAACTGAACATCCCTAGAAATAAAGTTTTGAAAAATAAAGCTATTTACCAAATGATACTTTGTTTACTGACCCAGAAATTTTGTTTGTATAGTCAACACCATTTTAACCTCTTAACACACGGCAAAATTTTAGACTGTCTCTCAAGAGTTCTTTTTTTACGGTTGGCGCCAATGTAACAGTTCTCACAAACAGCCATCACTGTACCTCCAGGTCTCAAACCAAACACTCTACCACTTCGATACAAAAGCTAGCTCTATAGCAAAGGCAGTATAAGTGTCCTCTTATATAAACACATGGTATAGCTTTATCCCTTTACCCCTGATATGCCAATTTGAGGCTTTTCAATTTCAGCAGCAAATAAAGATATGATGTCAAAAATATGGACAAATGAGGATACAAATAACTAATTGTGTGGAAAAAATTGTGGGAAAAGCAGAAATTGCTCGTTACGAGCAATTTCTCCTTTTTCCACAATGTTTTCAAAAGCTGTCTGTTGTTGATACGTCAAAATGAGTATCTATGGAGCAAAGGGTTAAATCTATCTGTGGGATAGACCAGTATGCTACATGTCCAAATTAAAAGCATTTGCAGTTGACAATTTCAAATCTCAAATGGTGCAATTTTGCTTTGATTGGGTAGAAAACTTTGTTGAAAAAGGAGAAAATGCTGGTTACCAGCATTTTCTCCTTTTCCAACAATGTTTTCAAAGGACTTCTTCAGGTTCATTAACAGTCATCATTGTGTGGTAAGGGACTAATAGCTTAGGTCATGTCAAGGCGGTCAGTAATGCATCTTTGTGTTTCCTGGCTTTCTCACACCAGTACTGAAACAACTTTCTTTCCAAAGCCACAGACTAGTTTTCTCAAATGCATCAGAGGTGACAGACAAAAAATCATCAGAAAGAAAGTACCGTATCAAACCCGCAATCTCTAACCACTGAAATAGTGGGTGTAGATCAGAGATCTGTTCTGTGTCCACATTGTACAAGTTCCTTTTTTTTTTACACATACTTAAGAACTTCCCCAAGTTTAACCCAATACCGCACAATCCCTACTTTTGGCGACTCTGAGAAAGAAGTCTGAGAAAGAAGCCTTTAGAAAATATTGTGGGAAAAGGAGAAAATGCTGGTAACCAGCATTTTCTCCTTTTCCCACGATGTTTTCTACTCTTATAAAACCAAATTTCAATTTTTTAGTCACTTTTATTTTGTTATCTGCAAATGCTTTCAATTTGGACAAGTCTAAGATTTTGTTGTTTGGTAAAGAGTTTAAAAGCTTTTTTTTGTTTTTGAACGGGTCGTTAAAAATGGGTTGTATGGTATAGGGTTAAATGGTACATACCAAAACGTACACCGCTCCTACTATTGGAAGCCCAAAGCCTGATGTGCGTGTCGTTTACACCAAAAATAAAGGCAGCTTCGTGTAAGTCCATGTTGTAATCGTTTGAGCGAATGGCACTCGTTCCTAAAGTTAAACAAGAGCACTGCATTATAGTGCCAACACTCAACTGCTGTAACCTTTAGAAATAGATTAATTTTTGGTGAATATTTTAAGATGAAAAAGTGGGCATAACTCTGTCATAAATGTTAAAATTGTTACCTGACCTTGTTTTATGGGTTTCCATTTTGATAGTTAACATTTTACCACACAATCCAGAGTTTTAATGACCCTTAGAAAAAGGCCGTTTGAAAACATTGTTGGAAAAGGAGAAAATGCTGGTTACCAGCATTTTTTCCTTTTCCAACCATGTTTTCTACCCTTCCCAAAACAAGTTTTGAATTTTTACTTCCTTTTATTTTGTTGTCTGCAAGTGCTTTTAATTTGGGCCAGTCTAAAATTATGTCGTTTGTTAAAGAGTTAACAACAAGTCCCAATTTAAAGTAATATCTTCAATAATAACAGGGATATTCTAAAATGTTAGTTTTTGCATAACAAATTCAGGGTTAAAGAAGGGGCATAATCCTTGTCAAAAACCTTCTGATGGTTACATTACCTACCCTTGTTTTATAGGTGACCATTTTGATGGTTAACAACAAAGCTGAGTTTGAAATAAATTTTTTCAGAAATGACAGAAATATTCAAAATGTTATCCGAGACCAATGCTTTGTGCATAGCTTCGTCCCAATTCAAATACAATACCTGACAACTGCAACAGAGAGATATCTCTTTGGCTCAGTGGTTATTGTATTGGTCTTTTAATCCTTGAAAAACGAGGATACCGGTATTTGTCCCTTTAAGGGTTCAATTCCCACCAGAGAGATTTGAGCTATGCATTTGTTTATTTGTTTCTTTGTTATGGACTCTGATCGTAAGAAGAAAATCAAAGATTTTGTATGACAAATTTTAAGTTGAAAAAGGGGCAATGACTGTGTCAAAGAATATTTTGTTGCTTACATACCCTTGAAGTATGCTTCCCACTTTTTCATACTTAACATGCTTGAAGTAAATACCTTAACCCTTTACCAAACAATCCCTGGTTTTTATGACCCTGAGATAGAAGCCTTTTGAAAACATTGTGGGAAAAAGAGAAAATGCTGGTAATCAGTATTTACTCCTTTCCAAACAATGTTTTTTACCCATCCCAAATTTCAAATTTTTCTTTTTTTATTTTCTCGAATGCAAATGCTTTCAATTTGGACCAGTCTAAAATTTTGTTGTATGATAAAGAGTTAAAATCCAGGGCAATTTTGGTGGTTACAGAATTCTGTACCTTGAGCTTCAGCAACCATATGTCCAAAGTAAGAAGTGCCGTCAGTGCTATAGTACTGTACGACTGTTAAGACTGGTATGCCACCTTGATAATGAGGAAGCTCCTTGTAGTTGTCATAACCTGATAAAAATGAATGTGACTTAATATCCCTGTCAGCCCTTTGACAGAAAAAAAAGTGTCAATTTCAAGGGGAGATAATTCCTCAACCAGGAGAAGTTGACACTTGACAATTGTGTCTTGCAAATCTTCAATATAATGATCAATATATGTGCAAAGTTTCAATACAATTGAAGGAAAACTGTCAGAGGAGTTTGCAACACAAAATTACCAGTATTTTGTACACAGACGGACACTCGGACGAACACACGGATGGATCATTGGACAGACAGGCCGATTCCAGTATATCCTCGAAAACATTTGTTTTGCATTGGTATAATGAAAAGCTACGGTCATTTTTACAGTCATACAAGTTATTGGTGATAGTTAATTTTAAATGCAGTCAGCAATAGTGTTACTAGAATCAACCAGATTGAAGCAGTTTTGAAGTAGGTTCAAAATTGGTAACCAGCGTTATCTTCTTTTCCCACAATGTTTTCTACCCTTCACAAAACAAATTTCAAATTTTCGGTCACTTTTATTTTGTTGTCTGCAGATGCTTTCGATTTGGACAAGCTTAAGATATTGTCGTTTGGTAATGAGTTAAATTTGTACCACATACTAGTTATCCAGACTTTTAACAACCCTGAGAAAGAAGCCTTTTGAAAACATTGTGGGAAGAGGAGATATGCTGGTTACCAGCATTTTCTCCCTTTCCCACAATTTTTTTTGCTCTATCAGGGACAAATTTTGCTATTTGAGCCACATTGAAATTGTTGTCTGCAAAAGCTTTCAATTTGGACCAGTCTATAATTTTATTGTTTGGTAATGAGTTAACCCATTACCACACAATCCCTACTTTTGACGCCCTTGAGAAAGAAGCCTTTAGAAAACATTGTGGGAAAAAAAGAACATGCTGGTAACCAGCATTTTCTCCTTTTCCCACAATGTTTTCTACTCTTAACAAAACAAATTACAAATTTTAAGTCACTTTTATTTTGTCGTCTGCAAATGCTTTCGATTTGGACTAGCCTAAAATTTTGTTGTCTGGTAATGAGTAAAGCAAATTACTTGTGAATACACGTGTATGGTCAACTACATTAAACTGCAGGTAAAGTGTTGGCTGCAGTCTCATCATGTCTAACTATGAGGAACAATGTTACACAACTTATACACTACGTCCTAAGTATTGTGCAACAAAATGTACTTGCAAGTATGGTATACTGAATGTCAACCAAGTTAAGCGATGGTAAAATGTTATGGCCGCGCCTGCTCAGTATGAGTAAGCTTCAGTCACATGGTGTTGGAAAACTACCAGCCAAAACTGCTGATCCCTTATTCTATAATGCAGCTAAGGAAGAGACAATAATTTTTAAAAAATATGGTCAGTCACAGCACACACTGCTGTTAAGTAGACTCAATTACAGTTAACAGAGGTCCTCTATGTTCAAACTATTGTAAAATGGTATGATTTAATTTGGCATATATTTTAGTACCCTCGTTGTTACCTTTGGCATAAACTGGGCCTTTAGTCCTTAACCAAATAAACAAGAGTAGCAAATTGTCCCAAGATACGCCCGTTCCAATGCCTGTTGTCGATTGGGTATAATAATTGTAAAGGGCAGATAATTTAACAAATATGTTTACCAAGACTCAAGTCAATTTGACTTCAGATAACAAAGTTCTGTTCCAGACAGGCAAGGAATACATGAATTGTGAAAATGAAGATCGAAAAGGACTTACTCAAAATCTGCGCTAGGCAGAGTTATTGTTCTTGCACATTGTAATCTGTATTATTGCAACAAACATGCATACCAAGTTTTAAGTTGTTCTGACTTTAGATGACAAAGTTTTACTCCAGACAAGCTTAGCAGCCTAAAGGTTGAAATCCCTTTTTCAATAGTATGGCGCATGAACAGTGATACCTTGTCTCATTTCTGCGGCCATTTGAGTGGAGACTGTGTAGCTAGGCTGTGGAAAATCATCTGGATGCCAAAGCCGTACCCGAACATAGGCTGCTAACAATATCTCCCCATTTTCTTGTGTCCAGCTTGTGTCACCTACAAGGTAGGTAAATAAAAAACAATGTTTTACAAGCAGAGATTGTATAAGATTTTTAAAAGTACTAAAATCCATTACCATACATATACTGCTTTCAAAACACTTGTGAATACATGTAGTTCAAGTGCTTGTCAGCTGAATTCGTAGGATGGCCATTGCCATTGCTCTACTGTAAACTGCAAACATTTTAAATACGAAGTCCTACTAAAAAATGTGTAGCAAAAAAAGTTGAAAAACCTGAGAAAATTATCCTCTTTATCCACAATATTTTCTACCCTTTCGAAAGACGTAGATCTTTCAGGGCCCAAACATTATTAAGAACGTTTTTTGTTTTATTCTCCACTATTTTCTACATAAATTTGTAAGTAACACAACTTCTGATTGGCTAAACCATTTAGTTTAGCCGATCAATAGTTGTGTTACTTACAAATTTAGAAAACCTTGGAGAAAAATATTAGATTATTTTCAAGAATGGTTGTTGAATACAGGCCCTGATTGATTGAACCCCATTTGATGAGGTCTGCGAATTTGCTTTAACTCTTACCAGGCGACAAAAGTTTAGACTTGTCCAAATTGAAAGCACCGGCAGATGACAAAATAAATGTGACTCAAAAATTGAAACCCGACTCTAGAAAGGTAGGAAACATTGTGGGTAAAGGAAAGAGGGCCAAGATGGCCTACCTGAATTTTTGAGAGGACCATAGCCATTTTTTTTTTTTTCGGGTAATGGTATTGTATCTTTGGGTAAAAAATCACGATTTTGCCAAGCAATTTTAAGATCTAGTAAAAGTCATTTAAAAACCTGTCACCACCACTGTACAATCATCACCACGGCAATTATTTGGATGAATTAGAATTCTGCAAACAAATTTTTAGATAGATCTAGACCGACCAAGGACAATTTCTTGAAGAAGAGAACATGCTCGGCAGTAACTACACAAGTCGAACACATGCACCAAAATATGCTAAAATTTGTAATAAGAAATAACCTATGTCCTAGTTCCCCCTCCCTCCAACACACACACACGTGCGCGCAAGCAAACAGGTTTTTTCGACAGTAAGATATGCACTCATGTTCAATCACACGAAAAGAAGTGGGAATTTTTATGTTTTTTGATTTTTTAAATTCATCCAGTTATCGAGAAATCTCCTTTCTGAAGAGCCCGCAATCGGACGGTTTATATCTCGGGTTCTTTTGCCACATGGTGAAATAATTACACATTAATCATTTATTTATTTTTTTTTTTCATAGTCCTGCATGTATCATTTTCTGCTATACAAGCTGAAATTTCAAAATATGATGTAAGCTTCACGAACCTGTATATATAATATAGCCACTGGTTACAGGAGATGCGTCGTTTGTGGCCCCTATCAGCCGTACCTCATCCTCCCCGTACAGACAAATGACGCCGCCTCTGTCACTGTGGTCATTATCATTATGGGCAGATTTTACCCCGGGATAAATAAACCCCGTGTACGGGGATCTGACCTACGTATGCAAGTTAAACTGATACAGTAATGTTGGGGTATGTTTGAAATTAGAAATAACATAATTCAAGTACTTAAAGTATGCCAGATTGCGTAAAATCTCCCACCTCAGCAGTCTGTACATGTATATAGGAAATCCTGTACCATACAATCCCAAATTTCAACGACCCTGAAAAAGAGGCCTTTTGACGAAAAACATTGTGGGAAAAAAAGGAGGCAACGCTGGTAACCAGCATCTTCTCCTATTGGCACAATGCTTTCTACAGCCTATCAAAGACAAGTTCCATCGTTAGAGCCGCATTTTAATTGTCATCTTTAATTGCCTCGATTGGGATAAGTCTACATTTTTTTCGTTTGGTATTTCAGTGTTAAAATGTGGTTAACCTTAGGTTTATTTAGATGAATGCGTACTTTCTATGTTATTTGTTCATAAGCATGTCTGTCTGATATTTCACATTTCTATCTTTCCTTTATAATGCACACTGGAGCTACACGAAAACTACCAAATCAAAACTAGCGTATACATACGTGTGTGGACTCATGAATGTGACTTCACTGTCCCTTTTAAGTGAAACCTGTTACACTTCGATCATTTTTTGTAAAGACAAAGCAATAAATCTGTGCCATAATTAGACTGGTACAATGTGGGCTATAGGTCTAGGTGCACTGTCTTCCGAATTTTTCAAGACAATCTTGTTTGAACTCAAGTGCTTAAAGTCGGTTGAGCAAGGCTACCTGCTGTATCTGTTGATTAACCCTTTAACAAACAATCCCTGGTTTTAACGACCCCAAGGAAGATGCCTTCTAAAAACAATGCCGTGGAAAAAGAGAAAATGCTTGTAAACAGCATTTTCTCCTTTTTCGACAATGTTTTCTAATTAAATACAATACCTAACAACTACGTTTGGGAGAATTCTCTTAAGCTGAGTGGTTATGATGTTGGCCTTTCGTCAAAGTGTTTTAGGTTTGAATCCTGCCCGGTCCTGTATTTCTGATGTGCATTTGTTTCTTTTTTGCGGACTTTGATCGTAAGATTATCGTTGAAACTGTGGGCAAAAAAAAAGCTTTTTATCACCTTACTTGTACATCAGCCTTGACAGGTCGAGCCCCAAAACCATGGTGAAGAGTAACATCTGTCGTAGACTCGTTATTAGCATCCATCCATAACCACTGGCTGACATATCTTGGCGGCGACAGACCATAGCCTCTAACTAAATACAGAGACCCAGATAGAGGGGGTTCAAACCCTATGTTACGGGTACTCATTAGAATCGTCTCGTTGAGACGATTCTAATGAGTACCCATAACATAGGGGTTTCAAAGAGAAATAATGGATTTAGAATACCATCAATCCCCTTTATTTGCATCTTCGCAAGCCAAGGATACTAACTCCAGTTTGTTCGTTACGTACTACCTTAGTATCCTTGGCTTGCGAAGATGCCTTATTTGAAGCTCTGTAATAAATGATTTTAAAAATATATATACACAAACAGAAATAGAAATCGACCAGCCCGAATAGGTCAAGTACAGAGCGTAGGACTCGTTAACGTCAGATCTTGGGCCATGTCAAGGTGTGGGTTCGCGCCCCATTGGAATCTAAAATTGCTAATAGTCTTTTAAACGAGGCATTTAACAGAGGTCTAGTGTGACTGCTACACATCGACCACGTTAAAAACTGTGACCAGGCGTAACGTAGAATGGGTTTCGTTCTGTAACACACTGTATTGCACTAGTTCCAAGTAGCATAACTAACAGCCTTTGAGGTGTTTAGCCCATATGGGTAGTCCGTGGCGACGAAAAGTAAATGAAAAATAAGTCGTTATCCTTGGAAAATGATTTCCCACAGCACAGACAAGGATGCTGATCCGAAATACACGTGTGTGATGTTCCGTGAAAAAGTGGATTTAAATTATCTGTAATAAATATCGACTCATGTCAGCTTGCGCCTAGCTGACTTGATTCGATTTTTTTTTTCTTTTCTTGGTAAATTTTCAGATTGTCAAAGGATATTTTCTAGTTTCTCGTACTTCTGTCGGTTTTTCTACTATTGATCAATTTTGTGCAATATATTATAATGCTTGACGAAAATACATCAAACCCTATTTTCTCAGGAAATTGAAATCTTATAAATTAACCATTAGGCTAAGCGCGACTCACTGACCTTTTGCGGACAGTGTAGATCAAGATCAGACTGCACAGAACGTGCAGTCTGATCTTGGATCTACACTGTCCGATAAGGAGATATTATTCCCCCAAGACATCACTTTGAAATCGCAAATATTTGAGTTTTTAAACTCGAAATCAAATTTTTGTTTAAGTTATTCAGCTGGGCAAGTGTTAAAAAGAAAACAGTTTTTTCTTGACTATCGAAATACTCCTGTATCCTTTGTTTTTCTAGTAAGTACAATAATGAGGTATATACATGTATGGATGTTAGTATGTTCGTTTTAATTCTTTACCACACAAGAAAATTTTAGACTTGTCCAAATTGAAAGCATTTGCAGAGGACGAAATAAAGGTGACTGAAAATTTGAAATTTTTTCTGGGAAGGGTAGAAAACACTGTGGGGAAAGGAGAAAATGCTGGTTACCATCATTTTCTCCTTTTCCCGCAGTGTTTTCAAAAGGCTTCTTTCTCAGGGGCGTCAAAAGTAGGGATTGTGTGGTAATGAGTTAAACATTCCTTGCAGCACTTGTAATAGACCTGTAACGCACCATAACGAAAACTTGTTTATTAAGGTCCAATACCACTTATACAATTTAACCTATTCTCAACAGCTTATCGGATTAAATTATCACAAATTGGAACTAACTATGTAAATAGTAAGGCCAAACCTTGAATAATCTGGACTGCAATGGCAAAAATTAAAAATCTCATGTTAAAAATTCTCAACAGACATTCATGCAGCTTTTTCTTAATATGGAATTCCTGATACTTTTGTCAAAATTGTTAAACCATGACAGGATCTATACATCAGCGGATCCGGCAGGGGCGGGGCGGGGCGGGGCGTTTAACAAGGGATAGATCCTCCTGTACTGAAATTTTCAAATTAACAGCTGTCTGCCTGGTATTTTGAATAAGTATGAGTGTGTAGCAGTAGAATCTAGATAATTTAGTTGAGTAGATTTTCCAGTAATATTGCTCGCCCTTTGGATTGGGTTCCAGCCCGACCATTTTTTCCCCATTCTTATTTTTGGACATTACTTTGTCAGAAATGACGTTAAGGACGTTACTTTGTCCAAAAATGACGTTTGGGCGTTACTCTGTCTTAGAAATGACGTTTGGACGTTCAAAATATGCTTTTGGACGTTACTTTGTCTAAAAATGACGTTTGGACGTTACTTTATCAAAAATGACGTAAGTAAAGTCCAAATACATAAAAGGAAAAAAATGATAGGACTGGAACCGAGGCGATTGGCTGTGTTCCATTATACCGGTATTCGTCTAACCAAAATACATAAAAGGAATAAAATGGTATACGTATAACTGGAACCGAGGCTATTGGCTGTGTTCTATTATACCGGTATACGTATAACCACTGACAGGAAATACAAGCATTTTATGCAGTAGCGAATTTAAGTACTAGTACTTAATGATTAAATAATCTATTCCATTTTTTAAAGAATACTCCACCCCTTTGAAAAAGGAACTTAGATCCGCCCCTGTTATATATTACAAACTAGGCCCTATTTTCTTTATTGAATTTTCCCTTACATTTAATTTTTTGTCACATGTGTCGTACCTACCCTTCGCAAATTACGCTAACAGTCAAAGGCCTTTACAGCAAGAAGGTTTGAAATACTGCTCTTTTGCAAGACCAGAGCTTTGTTGCGGCATATATTGCATACGAAGAAAAATCCTCTGTGAAAAGATGACTCGAGGCATCTGCAAAAAGTTCCTACAGGCTGATCTCGGTCCGTATTCACCAACCATTTTCTTTAGAATGTTCTTAGTCTTTTTCTTCAGAATTTCGGCAATATGAAAGTAACAGAACTTCTGATTGGCTAAACAATTTGGCAATGAGTCTTTGCTACCAGACAACAAAATTTTATACCAGTCCAAATTGAAATCACTTGCAGACGACAAAATAAATGTAACTAAGAATTGAAACTTGTTTTGTGCGGGGAAAAAAGTATTGTGAATACCAGCATTTTCTCCTCTTCCCTCAATGTTTTCAGAAGGCTTCTATCTGAGGGTCGTGAAAACCAGGGATTGTTTGGTAAAGGGTTAAAGTGTTATCCACGCATATGGTCGAAAACATTGTGACAAAAGGGGTAATTTCATCGTGAAGAGAAGCATTTCTGCATTTACTAACGGTTTCTTCAAAAGATGCACCCAGCAAGACGACAAAAGTCGTTTGCAAGATGGAAATTAATTTAAACCTTAGACTGCAGACCATTTTCGGACAGTGTAGATCCAAGATCAGACTGCACAGAACGTGCAGTCTGATCTTAGATCTACACTGTCCGATTAGGAGATATCATTTTCCAAAATATATTTTTGAAAAAAAAAAACAACACTATTTGGGTTTTTACTATGAAATTGAAAAATTTTACTTTTTTAGCATGATAAGAGTCAACTCTGTACTACATGATCTCCAGCTTGAAAGAACCTTACATAGAAATCATTTGAAAACATCAGCATTTTTCTCCTTTACCCACAATGCTTTCTAGCTTTTCGAAGAAAGATATTATCATTTGTGCCATATCAAATTTGTCGTCTGCAAATGCTTTCGATTTCGACAGGTCTAAACTTTTATTGTTCGGTAAAAGGTTTACCCTTCACCACATAACAAAATATTAGACTCTTCCATATCGAAGGAATTCACAAACCACAATTCATTTCTTTTTCAAATGATAGTATTTGTTCTTCAATGGGTAGCAAAACATTGAGAGAAAAAGAGAAAATGCTGGTCCCCAGTGTTAGAAACATTGTGAGAAAAGGAGAAAATGCTGGTCACCAGCATTTTTTCCTTTTCTCACGATGTTTTTAATAGCCTTATTATTTCTCAGGGTCGATAAAATGGGGGGATTGTGTTGTAAAGAGTTATTAAGACACGTTAGTGTCAATGTTTACTTGAGAAGCCATGAGAATTGTCCCTCTGTTGGAAGAATTTCTTTTCTTTTAAAGGTAACCCTTTTTGCTCTAAATAAATACCAACCACCTTTCTTGTGTGTACAGCTGCAAACTACATTCCTTTCAAACTCAGGAAGAATTTTTTTTTTTTATCTGAAAGGCTTAAGTGAAAAGGCTGATGTTTTAAATCGAAGATCAAGCTGCACTTTTTGGCAATCTGATCTTAAATCTATACCCTCTGCAAAAGTCGGGGGTGGGGTGTGGGGTGTTTAACGTATTTATTATAGATCGATCGGAAGCCAATTTCTTTCAACTTTAACTTATCTGTCTAGATTCTACTTCCCGGGAATTAAACCATAACTCGTGCCGAATCTTTCAGTCTATGAGAGGGCCAAAGGTTGACAGACATTCCCGGAAATCGAACCAGGACCTTCCGGTTGCGAGGCCGATGCTCTACCTTACGACCCTTTGTTAGTTTAACCCATTACCTCACAATCCCTACTTTTGACGACCCTGCTAATGAAGCCTTTAGAAAACATTTTGGAAAAAGAGAAAATGCTGGTAAACAGCATTTTCTCCTTTACCCAAAATGTTTTCAATAGGCTTCTTTTCCAGGTTCGTGAAAACCACGGATTGTTTGAGAAAGGGTTAAAACATTTTTTGGAAAAGAAGAAAACGTTCAGCATTTTCTTGTTTTCCAACAATGTTTCATACCTTTCGAAAGACAAATTTTATGTTTAGCGGGACATTTAATTTGTCGTCTGCCAATGCTTTGAATTTGGGACCAGTGTAAAATTTTTAAAGTTTTCCCTATAAAAGCCCATATAAAATTTGTGACCCCCGGAGCCAGGCAAAATTTGACCCCGAGGCCATAGTTTAGACATTCTTGGTAGACACCCACTTGATAAAGATACATGTACATGCCAAATTTGGTAGCCATACGCCCTATGGCTAGGTACCAGAGGGATTTTAAAGTTTTCCCTATATAAGCCCATATAAAACTTGTAACCCCCGGGGCTGGGCCAATTTTGGCCCAAAGGCTATCATTTGAAGGAACTTGGTAGAGGTCCACTAGATAAAGCTACATGCAAGGTTTGGTAGCCATAAGATACTTCTGAAATAGCGGAATTTTGTTTTTTTAATATCGGTTCAAAAATTCAAGAATTTCATCATTTTCAAGATAACTACGTAGTTAGATCTTGCTATCTATTAGCACGATGAGGGTTAACTCTTTACCACACAAGAAAATTTCAGACTGGTCCAAATTGAAAACATTTGCAGACGACAAAATAAAGGTGACTGAAAAATTGAAATTTGTTCTAGTAAGGGTAGAAAACACTGTGGGAAAAGGAGAAAATGCTGGTCACCAGCATTTTCTCCTTTTCCAACAGTGTTTTCAAAAGGCTTCTTTCTCAGGGGCTTCAAACGTAGGGATTGTGCGATAATGCGTTAACTCTTTACCAGACGACAAAGTTTTAGCCCCGTCCGAATCGAAAGCATTTGCATACGATAATTTCAATGTGGCTAAAATGGTGTTATTGTTTATTGGTAAGGTAGAAAACATTGTGGGAAAAAGGAGAAAATGCTGGTAACCAGCATTTTCTCCTTTTCCCACAATGTTTCTCAAAAGGCTTCTTTCCAAAGGTCATCAGAAATCGTCATTGTGTTGCAAAGGGTTAAATTTTGATACATGTATATGAATGCAACAGGACATGTCAAGATTAAAAAAAAAAACCGCTTTTATTCAATTTGCAAGGACATGAAGTTGTAAATTAGCCAAGCATTCATCGCAAATAACAACAAAAACAAAAACAAAAATCGAAATACGTCAAACGAAACAGTCGCTAATCCTCAAAATACAACTTTCAACACAAATCTGCTGATTTGGACTTTCTGTAGATAAGATTAACTTTTTTATTAGCGCTTTAGCATACAATGACGACTTTTAACGACCCTGAGGTAGAAGCCTTTTGAAAACATTATGGGGAAAGGAGAAAATGCTGGTAACCAGCATTTTCTCCTTTTCCCACAAAGTTTTCTATCCTATCAAAGCAAAATTGCACCATTTCAGCCACTTTGAAATTGTCGTCTGCAAATGGTTTCAATTTGGTTGGGTCTAAACTTTTGCCGTGTTGTAACAGATTAAATTTATTTAGCAGAAGGTTTGATATGTCAATGCGAAAGGACACGCTAAGTTAAAAAAGAAACACCTATATTCAGTTTACATGGACAAAAAAATGAAATTTAGCCAAGCGTGTACCACAAACAACAGAAAAACTTTGAAATACGTCAAACAGTGGAATCGCTCATCCTAAAAAAAAATGAGAAATGGGAAAAAAAAAAAGAAATTGAAATATGTCAAAACAACACCGTTGCTTATCCTAAAAACATGAGAAATGGGAAAAAAAAAAACGTGCTAATTTAGGATCTGGGGGGTGCGGCGTGGCTCAGTAGTAAAATGTGGGACCCATAATGTGAAGGTCCGGGCTTTAAAGGTGGTTATTTAGATTTTTCACATCTCACCGAATTTAAAAATATATATATCACTGAAATTTATATGAGAAAAAAATCGTCAATAATTAAGAATCATAAAATTACCCCCCCCCCCCCCCCAAAAAAAAAAATGATGGTATTTCCTTAAAAGGCTACGTAGCCTCTTAAGGCAATTTCGGATTTTATATTTGAAGCTTCGTCTGTACATTTCCGGTGTGTAAATGGTTGAGTTGCTCATGTAAAAATAGATCGTTTTTCCCGTCGGTGTCGACCTGGACTGTAGTAAATCTCTAATTTCTCATGTTGTTGGATTGTTTTCGACTATTGGTGTTTTATGAATGAAAATTAAAAGGGTTTAGGAGTATAAGGATGATCTTTTTGTATTCTTGCAAAATTTTCGTCCCAAAATCTGAAGGACCACCTTTAAAGGTAACTAAAAAAATGAAATTTGTTTCCAGTAGGGTAGCATACATTGTTGGAAATGGAGAAAATGCTGGTTTCCGCAATTTGTTCAAAAGGCTTCTATTTCAGGGTCATTCTTACAACTTACACATATCTCTCTCGATTCTGCTTCATGGGAACTATATACATCAGTAGTTGTGCCAAATGTGTGGGCATATAAAAAATCCCAAAGTTGATATCTGCTCCCGGGTATCGAACTCAAGACTTTATGTTTACGAGGCCGCCGCTCTAAGATATGAGAGTTACCAAAGTGATATGACTGAACTCTTATCCTACTAAATAACTAAAATGAAATTTTCAATTCGATAATAAAACCCTAAAAATTGAGATTTCAAAGTTTTTGTTTTGGAGAATGAAATCTTCTCGGACAGTGTAGATCCAAGATCAGACTGCACGTTCTGTGCAGTCTGATCTTAATCTACACTGTCCGCAAAAGGTCGGCGAGTAGTGTTTAGCAGCCAAAGGGTCAATTAAATGATGATAAAAGCGGCTAAAAGTACCAATTAATCAATATTTCGATCAATCGATAAATAAACGATCTAATTGTTGTAATCTCTTCAGCAGGACTTGAGATCAGGAGGTCGTGGGTTTGATCTCTGGCTCAGCCACTGTCTTTCCAAGAATTGATGACGGACTTTTCGACAGGACTCATTCCTCTCCCACCGGTGATAAATGTTTAGACGATGGTTATGTGGGGAAGCAGCCAGTGGCTTGGAAGGAAAAGTATAAGAAGTACTGGTAAAAGAGACTGCAGGGAAAGCATGACAAGGTGCACTGGGTGCTGAAAACATTGTGGGAAAAGGAAAATATGTTGATATCCAGATTTTTATATTTTTTCCCCCATAATGCCTTCTAGACTTCCCCAAACCGTGGAGTTTCTTTTTTGTGTGGGGAGAGGGGTGGGGCGGGGGGGGGGGGAAGGGGACACATGACGAGTTGTGGTCTGCCATTGCTTCAAGTTAAACAAGTCTGACATTTTGTCAATTGGTATAGAGTTAACCCTTTATCTGTCAACAAAATTTTTTACATGTCAAAATTCAGAGTATTTACAGACAACAAATAACACGAAGCTCAAACGATGCGATTTGTCTATGAAAAGATAGAAAACGTTGCGGGAAAAGGAGAAAATGCTGGTTACCAGCATTTTCTCCTTTTCCCACAATGTTTTCAGAAGCATTCATCGACAAGATCGCCTAAAATTCTCGCTAGTTTGGTGAAGGGTTAATTTCAGCTTTTGTTGGGATGGTACGAATACACTCTCTATAGTGATGAAAACACGCATAATATGATCATATAAGGGACGGCCTCTCGCAGTAAAAATTGTTCATATACAGATATATTAACACGTATGTTTTTTTAATTACTGGTGAAAGTGGAAATATTTGACGGAAAAATATACACATTACACATGGCACGAAAGGGCTATTCCTTAGAAGACAACTCACAGGTAAATCTCTCTCTCTCTCTCTCTCTTTTCTCTCTCTCTCCTCTCTCTCTGACTCTCTTTCTCTCTAAAGACTATGGCTTTCTCTCTCTGTGTCTCTCTGTGTCTCTCTCTTTTTCTGGCGCACCCTCTCTCTATCATTCGGACCATCTATCTATCTATCTAGTCTCAATAATGAGACGCCCCGATGATCTTTCTGATATATGGACATTTACTGTACACCGTACCAGAAGCGACTAGTCGAAAAGTAACATCGCCTTTGGGGACAGTTATCTGTACTATATCTGTCTTTTCTTTCTTTTTCTCTGGCTCTCTCTGACTCTCTCTCTCTCTCTCTCTATCTCGCTCTCTGTTTGTCTCTCTTTCTCTGGCTGGCTCAGGGTCTGTCTTTCTCAGTGACTGACTCCCACAGACTCTCTCTCTCTCTCTGTCTGTCTGTCTCTCTCTCTGTCTGTCTGTGTCTGCCTTTCCATTACCGTACGTGTCTCTGTCTCTATGTCCACCTTTCCTTGTCTTTGTTTCTCTGTCTCTCCCTTTCTTTTTGTCGCTTCCCCCACCCCTCTCTCTCTCCTTCTGTAACTGAAAAATGGAATCAATTAGAATCCGACATTAACACTCATTCAAAATAATTTATATGGTTCATCTTGTGTATTCTCCGGCATCACCTGTCGCCGTTGTGATAACCCTTGTCAACAATGTGTAGGCAAACACAGTTTATTTTGCGGACGGTATAGATCAAGATCAGACTGCACAGAACGTGCAGTCTGATCTTAGATCTATCCCGCCCGCTTGATTAGTCAATCCAATACGTTAATAAACCATTCTTAGATTCCACAGAATGCATTTTAACCCTTTACCAAACAATCCCTGCATGGTTTCTACGGGTCTAGTATAGTAGCCTTTAGAAAACATTGTGGGAAAAGAAGAAAATGCTGGTTACCACAATGTTTTCTACCCTATGATAGACAGAAATCAGTTTTCAGCAAGAATTTAATTGTCGTCTGCAAATGCTTTCAATTTGGCCTAGTCCAAAAGTGTGTCGTTTGGGAAGGGTTAATAAGTCGAAAGACGCCGAATTTATTTTAAATTATTGCAGCCATCACGTATGACAGCTCCGTCACGCTTCACTTCTTACTCTTCGTGTGATTAAAACTGCAAAATGTCTGTTGATCTTTGTCAGTTAAAAGCGAACTTGTGCAATATAAACGTAAACACGGACGCGTTTTTTACGGCGTGCAAAACGTACGGGGTTCTGTCGGGGCCACCAAATCTCGCAGATTTACGATGTCTGCGCATGTCGTCTTCTTCAAAATTTTTCGAGCTCATTATCTCCCACTAGATGGCATTCTATAAATACTCATCTATTGAATCCTGGGTACAGAACCGAACCACTTTGCTACGCGGCAACCGTTACTTTTAATTTAAAACTAAACCAGTAAACGTTTACTCAATAAAACGCGATCTCGTGCAATTCACTCAGCTATGACCAGCAATTTAGAGAAATCTGGAGCTAAAGCAGGTCTCATTTCTCCTCAAACGTATTGATAAAAGCTATTTTCAACATTGCTGCTTTATAGAAAGTAATATTACCCGCTTTCGGGGCTATATTGATGCGTCATGTGAGACAAGTCGAATCTTCGAAGAATATGACATGCGCAAACAACGTTTTCGACCTGTCTTGTATGATGCATCACTATCCCCAAAGTTGGGTGTGTGTGTAACTATACAGACTATAAAGTAGCAATGGAGAAAAGTTACATTTCAAGTTACATATACTTTGTCGTTTGCAAATTCTTTCAATCTGGATAAGTATGAAATTTTGTCGTCTTGCAAATATTTAACCCATTAGCACACAATTCCCACATTTGACGACCCTGGGAAAGAAGCCTTTAAAAAACATTGTTGGAAAAGGAGAAAATGTTGGTAACCAGCATTTCTCCTTTTCCCACAATGTTTTCTACTCTTCACGAAAGGAATTTCAAATTTCCAGTCACTTTTATTTTGCCGTCTGCAAATGCTTTCAATTTGGACAAGCCTAAAATATTGTCTTTCGATAATGAGTTAAGATGTGGACAGTGCGAAAAAGGATTGGCCGTCTATCTTAATAATGATAAGATTAGTGCGGAAGACTGTAGATAGAATCTACATGTATTGCAATCTGTATGAACTTTGACATTACATACATGTATGCATGAAATAGACATGTCGTTGTAAAGGGAGTTTACAAGTGTTACAGTCGGCAAAAGCAATCCGACAAGCAAAGATAGTATGGTGGTATATATGTGCCATATCCCACAAACAAAGATAATATGGTGGTATATATGTGCCATATCCCACAAGCAAAGATAGTATGGTGGTATATATGTGCCATGAGATACGAGAAAGCTATGGTCATAGTTTCAGTAAACTATCGCGATAAATTAAAAGTTTCCTAGAAAGCTAATCAAGAGAGTGAAAAGTTTCCTGGTCAAAGTATCACGATAAACTTGATATTTTATCGCAAAATTTCTCACCCGTGCTCGAAGCTTACATCGAGATAAAATTATCCTGATAGTTCTATCCGTTCCTCGGTATCAGATAGAATATTTATTTCATGCTTTCTGATAGGTTATCGAGAAATATCTGTGAAATATTTTTCAACATTTCATAGTTACGAACGGTGAAAATACCGATTTTTATATCCTAATTCTTCAAGTGAAGTCAGAAGCAGTTGTTCCGGTGTAATGCAGAAAAATGACCCCCATTACAAAATGACCCACGGGTCATTTCTCGACGTAGAGGAATGACCCATGGGTCATTATTCTACGTCGAGAAGTGACCCGGGGGTCATTTTGTAATGGGGGTCATTTTTCTGCGTTACACCGGCGCTCTAGTTACATAAGTAAAATGTGCATGCCCCACAACCAAACTTGATGGAAATATGACATTATCTCCCGCTAGATGGCATTCTACAAATGCACCTCTATCTAATTTGGGCATGCTGGGTACAGAAGCAGTCTATTTTGTCAAAACAATAATCATTACTGTGAACTTCAAAAGGAAATAAACGTTTACCCAATAAAATGCTACTTGCTGCGATTCATTCAGCTATAATCGGCTAACATGTAACCTATGCATCTACAAGTTAGCTTCGGTATAAGCCCTTCTATTTGAAAGGTAGCGACCTTGTTATATTTTTATCACAGATGAAATGCTACGAGCGATTTCATTCGTTGCAGTTAGAGCTGGCTGCATCCAATGAAAAAGCGTATCGGGGGAGTGTAAAAGTCAAGCACGATCCGCCAAGAAGGGTAGAGTAACGTTGGCTTGCGGAGTGTCCGTCCGAACAGGTTATTAAGCCCGTTTGGCAAAATTTTTCGGAACGGAGTGAGAACGAGTTTGGTGTGACGGGGATGATTAGAGCGAAGATAAATTATCGTAGAATACGATAGAAGTAACGACATTTTCCATCCCAGTTTAGGAACGTGTAAATATACTTACTTGTAATGATAGTGGGTCATGTAAGTCGGGTAACACAGTTGGACACCTTTGTCCTATGTACATGTATATTAGGTCATAGAGGACGAATATGTGTCAAAGTCATGGTTCCTTTGATTTATAGGTAAACTGTATTATTCTCATGTTATTTAAAGCAAGTTTTTGAAGTTATGCTGTTTTCTGTATGTTACCTCCTACAAGGTATCAAACTGCAATAAATAACTGCAACCCTCTATATACTACATTATTGACATCAAGAAGTGTAAGGCAAATACGGTTATCATTCATACTTTGCTTTTTATCACAACCTGCCATTCAACCCTTTCCCAAACAAGCCCTGGTTTTTACGTACCTGCTGTAAAAGTCTTTTGAAACCACTGCGGGAAAAGAAGAAATTACTTGTAACAAGCAATTTCTCCTTTTTCCCACATTGTTTTCTACCCTGTTTGAGATCTTTCTGGCATTTTCTCCATAAACCTTTATAATACTCTCAATAAAGCGCTACATACCTCGTGCAATTCACTCAGCTGTGATCAGGAGTTTAGAGAAATCTGGAGCTAAAGCAGGTCCCATTTCTCCTCAAACGCATTGATAAAAGCTATTTTCTACATTGCTACTTTATAGAGCGTAATATTACAGTCTGCCCGCTTTCGGGGATAGTGATGTGTCATATAAGAAAGGTCGAATCTTCGAAGAATATGACATGCGCAGACAACGAGCCAAATTTATCTTGTCTTCTGCTAGTGCTTTCAATTTGGATGAGCCTAAACTTTTGTTGTTTGGTAAAGAGTTAATGCTTTCTCTTTGACGGATGATACTAATAATGTCATCACACAATGATGGATCCATAAAATCCATTTTACCTACAACCGACTGAATTGTGAGGTAAACTGGTCCTTCGAATGGCAGGTAATTGTGCCCCAAAAGTTCAACTTGGCCATTGCTTTTTGAAAAATGCATAAAGTCGCATTTTCACAAAGGATAGAGCTTGCTCACTACATGCAAATTTTTCAAAATGAAACGGATGGAACATCCTTCCTCGAAGGATTCTAACTATCAAACAAACTGGTCCAAATTGAGAACATTTGCAGACGACAAATTAAAGATGGCTCAAATAGCTGTATTTATCCTTGACAGAGTAGAAAACATTGTTGGAAAAAGAGAAAATGCAGGTTGCCCACAATATTTCCAGAAGGCTTCTTTCTCAGGGTCCTTAAAAGTCGGGATTGTGTGGCTGTTCCAAATGATTAAAGCCTAAATCCTGGTTAACTGAGAATATGAAACTAACACTTAGGTATGAAATTTATAGTTTTTTGAATGAACAACAGGCAAATTTAAACACTGCAGATTTATATGGTAAGGAAAATAGGAATATTCACAGGAATTTGACATTCTATAACCAAAATAAATGATAAAACATGAAAAAAAAAAATCTCCCCTATATAATATAAACACAAGGAACGCAACATCTCGATTGCTGGCGCTAGCACCCGACAGCCTTTCCCAACCAAAATCACCTACGAAACAAACATTGATCATAATCTCATTTAGCCTAGCGATAGACAAGACATTAATGTACCTGCGTCATCCGGCGATACCTCAGTAGACACCTTTCAACCTGAGATATCCGTCGAGTTTTACAGCTCTATCAGGACATTTTGATTTATCCGGGTAGCCATTCGCTGACGTCGCAGAAAGTAGCAGGTAGCGTATTTTCGTATTATTTATTACTATTATTTTTTTCGTTTTTAAGATACTTATGGACATCACATGATACTAAAGATTTTTCTAGAATCTTTAGTATCATTTGATTTCCATAAATATCTTAAAAACGGAAAAAATAATAGTAATAAGTAATACGAAAATACGCTTCCTTGCACTTCTTGTGACGTCAGCGAATGGCTACCTGGATAAATCAAAATGTCCTGATGGATCTGTAAAACATGACGGATATCTCTGGTTGAAAGGTGTCTACTGAGGTATCGCCAGACGACGCAGGTACATTATTTTCTTGTCTATCGCTAGGCTAAATAAAATTATGATCAATGTTTGTTTCGTGGGTGATTTTGGTTGGGAAAGGCTGTCGTGTGCTAGTGCCAGCAATCGAGACGTTGCGTTCCTTGTGTTTATATTATATAGGGGAGATTTTTTTTCATGTTTTATCATTTATTTTGGTTATAGAATGTCAAATTCCTGTGGAATATTCAATAAGAAAAAATCATTTTAACTATATTTTACAGAAATATGAGCAAGTCACATACTATGGTTCATCAGTTGAGGTAAGTTGTGTACAATTGCTTCAAAAGTCTTGAATTATCGCTGAATCAATTTCTGTATTTTACAGTGTCTGCAGACAAGTTTTGATAAGTTATGCTTCCACTGGCTTCTTTTTAGATCTACTAGCTGAAAGCCAGCAGACTTTATGTCATGGCGGGGTTTCCATTGTCCCTCCATCCTTTAGTTAGTCTTTTTCTTGAAAAACTTGCGCGATTAAGCTTGCATTTATGTTGTCGGATTTTTGTGAAACTTGCACGGTTTGTTTTTTTAATCAATAGCTTCAACCCTATTGATTTTGAAAAAAAGAAAACCTGACTGTCAGTATTGGAAAAGTAACCATTCAAATATGAAAGTTTCCATTTCTTCTTTAGGCAATGAAGTTCACAGTATTGATCCAATTCTTTTCAAACTTGCAAAGATTATTTGGTTCATCAAAGCATTGAATTCTATTGAAAGTGAAGAAAACACATGTATAATAAACATGTTTTATGACTTAGTAATGTTTACTCTACAAAGTCCACATTATTGGTCACATTCCTTTGGAATTTGGTAGGATTGTGTAATACAAGGTATACTGAAACACGCTCAAATTTAGCTGGATTCCAAACATTTAGATTTGAGTAATTGCACTTTTTTTTTTTTCACTGTTTGTTCAATTCATCATGCCTACTTATGCTGTCTTAATTGGTTCAAGCCAACTTTCAAGAACATATTTTTGTGTTTTTTTTATCGTTTTGCAATTTGCATCAAAAATTCATAATTTATGATAAGCATAAATGCAAAATCACTGCCAGTAGAGCGATTTCAGGCTCTCAGGGGCCTCTAGTTTCAAAAGTGGTGTTATGTGACTCATTTTACCTTTTTCTTTTGCTGTATAGTTATGATGCCACACGTATATTCCCACTCAGTTCAATAATAAAATGTTGAATATGATGATAATTATTATACCCCCCCAAACAGAGTTTTGGGGGTATATAGGAGTCAGCTTGTCGGTCGGTCGGTCCGTCCGTCCGTCGGTCGGTCGGTCGGTCGGTCTGTAGCTTTTTGTCCGCTCTATTTCTCATAAACTACTGGACGAATTTTATTCAAAGTTCACAGGTAAACTCAGTATCAAGCAGAGATGTGCATATGAAATGTTGGTTATGGTTCATTGATTTTTCACTGAGTTATGGCCCTTTCATGAAATTTCTTGTCCACTCTTTTTCTCATCAACTATTGGACAGATTTGGTTCAAACTACACAAATAGACTCAGTATAAAGCAGAGATGTGCATATCCTATTTTGGTTATGGTATATTTAGGTTTCTTGGAGTTATGGCCCTTTGATGATTCTGGACAAATTTCTTTTTCATACTTGAATTTTGTCCGGAGCATATCTCCAAAAGTATACTAGCTAGGGTTATGAAATTTCATGGGTGGATAGATCTCATCGAGGGGGAGTGCAGTGCACAGGAATCATAACTCTTGCTAGCTTAATTTTTGAGTTATTGCCCTTTGTTATTTTTTTATACTTGAGTTTTGTCTGGAGGGTATCTCCAAACTATACTAGCTAGGGTTATGAAATTTCATGGGTGGATAGATCTTACCAAGGGGGAGTGCAGTGCACAGGAATCATAACTCTTGCTTGCTTAATTTTTGAGTTATTGCCCTTTGTCGTTTTTAATACTTCAATTTGGTCCGGAGCATATCTCCAAAACTATACTAGCTAGGGTTATGAAATTTCATGGCTGGATAGATCTCACCAAGGGAGAGTGCATTGCACAGGAATCATAACTCCTGCTGGCTTAATTTGTGAGTTATTGCCCTTTGTCATTTTTAATACTTGAATTTGGTCTGGTGAATATCTCCAAAAGTATACTAGCTAGGGTAATGAAATTTCATGGGTGGATAGATCTCATCAAGGGGGAGTGCAGTGCATAGGAATCATAACTCCTGCTTACTTAATTTTTGAGTTATTGCCCTTTGTTGTTTTTCATACTTGAATTTTGTCCGGAGTGTATCTCCAAAACTATACTAGCTAGGGTTATGAAATTTCATGGATGGATAGATCTCATCAAGGGGGAGTGCAGTGCACAGGAATCATAACTCTTGCTGGCTTAATTTTTGAGTTATTGCCCTTTGTCGTTTTTCATACTTGAATTTGGTCTGGTGTATGCCCCAGCTTAACAACTTGGGGTAAGACGGGCATATCTTGCGACAATTTGCCGCTCATGTTCAACTCTTACTTTCGTACTCAACCATTCTGCATTCTGTGACAAAGACCTGTTTGGTGGCAAGGAGCTGGTGGTGGGTATGATCTTGTTGAATGATAGCTCTAGTTGTTGTTTGCATTGAGCATTTTACTTGAAGGCAGTGTCAACCTACTTTGCAGATTTGAATCCACAGGTTTGCATATGTTGCAAGGATTGGTCATTGAATATTTATGGCTATTTTGCCTTTACTTAATGGTCAAAATGTTTTTGCCATCCTGTAAGTAGTAAATGACTTTTGAAAACACAAGAAAAGTGAAAAAATTTTAGTAAAACTACCCACAGCATTTGCTTGTTTCGCCATTTTCGTAGGAAAAGGAGAATATGCTGGTTACCAGCATTTTCTCCTTTTCTCACAATGTTTTCAAAGGGCGTCTTTCTCAGGGTAATGTTAAAAGTTGGGATTGTTACCAGCTTTTTCTCCTTTTCTCACAATGTTTTCAAAGGGCTTCTTTCTCAGGGTAATGTTAAAAGTCGGGATTGTGTAGTAAAGAGTTAAGCCACATTTGGTTTTATGAATTTCCAGGTTCGTTTCCAGAGACCATCTCATAAAACATAGGATTGTTTGGTAAAGGCTTAATTCCTTACCACACAATCCTAACTTTAAAAGACCCTGAGATGGGTAGCTTTGAAAACAATTCTTGCATTTTCCAAAATACTTTCATATCTTCCCAAAACAAATTCCAATGAGTGTTTGAGTCAATTCTCTTTTGTGATCTGCAGGTGCTTTAGACTAGTCTAAAATTGTGTTGTTTGGTAAGAGTTAAAACTCAGGACTGTTTGGTAGAGGCTTAACCCTTTACCACACAATCCAGACTTTTAATGACCATAAGTAAGGAGGCCTTGAAAATATTTTGGAAAAAAAGAAACTGTTGATAACCAGCATTTTCTCCTTTTCCAAAAATGTTTTCTCACCAGAACAAATGTCAACTTTTGAGTCTGCAAATGCTTTCAATTTGGAATAGTTTGAAAGTATTGTTTGGTAAAGAGTTAACTCTTTATTAAGCAACAACATTTTAGACTTATTAGACAATTAGAATGTATTTGCAGCCGACAAAATACAAGTGACTGAAATGAAGGCATTTCTTTTTAATAGGTAGAAAATATTGTGGGAAAAGGAGAAAATGCTGGTTACCAGCATTTTCTCCTTTTCCCACAATCTTTTCGAAAGGCTTCTCTCTTAGAGTCGTTAAAACAAGGATTGTATGGTAAAGGATTAAGTGTCTTGTTATTTCAGTTGGTTCCTGGAGAAAACTCGCCCAGGAAGAGGAGGAGACAACTCTTGATTATAGCTGTTGTAAGAGCTCTTTTTTTGATTATTGAATCAACTTTTTTTTCAGCTTGTGAAATATAAGGAAAATGATGAGAGATAAATGAGTATTAATATTTAATATTAGTATTTATGACCATTCTATCACTTTAATAATATAATAATAAAAATAATGAATCCTTCAGAAAATGTTGATTTTCATACCAAAGCTTTTTTAACCCGTTACCAAACAGTCCCTGGTTTTTTACATCCTTGAGGATGAAGTCCTCTGAAAACATTGTGGGAAAAAGAGAAAATACTGGTAACCAGCATTTCTACCTTATCCCACAATGTTTTCTACTCTTCTAAAGTCAAGTTTCAATTTTTGATTCACCATTATTTTGTCATCAGCAAATGCTTTCAATTTGGACAAGTCTAAGATACTGTCGTCTGGGAAAGAGTTAAGTTATCCTTCCCCTGAAGCATTTCAGTGCCATATGTGGATACAAGGATGTTTGTGGACAGCACAGATCAAGATCAGACTGCATAGAATGTGCAGTCTGATCTTGGATTTTTTCTGTCTGCTTGTTTAGTCAAGGCTGTGAGACAACGACCTTGATGAATTCTCTTTTCAGGCATTTATAAGGAATTTATATATTTTGTGCTGAAAGAGCTACGGTTTTCATGGCCCTAAATAAACAACTTCGGAAAACATTGTGGGAAAAAGGGAAAATGCATTTTCTCCTTTCTCCACAATATTTTCTTTCCTTCCAAAGACATGTTTCATGACTTGAACCACATGTTATTTTTTCTGCTGCAACTAACTATCAAATTGTATAGATCTGGATTTTCTTGTTTAATAAATTGTTTACTCATCGGTGGACATCCTATTTTTTGAAACCGCTTAACTCTTTACCAAACGACAAAATTTTAGACTGGTCCAAATTGAAAGCATTTGCAGACGACAAAATATAAGTGACTGAAAATTTGAAATTTGTTTTGTGAAGGGTAGAAAACATTGTGGGAAAAGGAGAAAATGCTGGTTACCAGCATTTCCTTCTTTTCCCACAATGTTTTCTAAAGGCTTCTTTCTCAGGGGTGTCAAAAGTAGGGATTGTGTGGTAATGGGTTAAGGGGAAGACAGAAGAAATAATTGCTTGGCACAAATCCGTTTTCCCCCCGCATCATAAATGTTTGAAAAATCATAAGGACATAGAAGTTGTTGCAGTACAGTAAGTTTAAGACTGCTGAGTTACCATGAAAATTGATTTGAGCTTTGCTCTTGCAAATGGGAGCTTTATGCATCTCTGTGAATCGTTTTACGAAGCAAGACATCACTCGATTATGAATCTATTAACTCATTACCACACTACTTTTGACGACCCCGAGTTAGGAGCCTTTAGAAAACATTGTTGTCTACCCTACACATAACAATTTTCCAATTTTCAATCACTCTTATTTTGTTGTCTGCAAATGCTCTCGGTTTGGACAAGCCTAATATATTGTCGTTTGGTAATGAGTTAACCCTTTACCTCACAGCAGAAGTTTAGACCTATCCAACTCAAAATCATCTCCAGATGAAAATTTTTTAGTGGTTCAAATGATGCAATTTTTCTTAGTTAGAGTACAAAACTTTGTGGGAAAAGGAGAAAGAGTTAAGTACATTTTGTCTAATAATTAACTGAATCATGAACTGATTTCTTCTTTGGACATGCAGAGAATTAACTCATAGTGTAAAAAGTTTTGGCTTGAGTCAACCTTCGCACACTGACCTGGGTCAGTACTTTTTGATAGATGCATTAAGCCACCTTTTTTACAGAGCATGTCCTATTTCAAAATGCCAAAAACAAGTTATTCTTCATTTCCATTTTTCATTGGAAAAGGTTGTGGTCCTTGCTTTAGCCTTGATTATTGGCCTAGCTGTGGGATTATCCAAAAAAGGCAAGGATGCTGATGATAAGACGGGAGATACGAAAGGTTTTAAAGAGGCTACAACAACAACAAAACCAACCCAGGGTGACTGGCTTGACCAACCTTGCTTCGATCCCAATGGAGGTTCAGAATGCCCCTGGACTGGGTACATGTTATATTAGACATATTGTAGATTTCTTTACCAAACAACATAATTTTAGACAGGTCCAAATTGGAAGCATTTGCAGACAAAAAAAATGAAGTGAACCAAAAATTAAAATTTGTTTTGGAAAGTGTTGAAATTATTGTTGGAAAAGGAGAAAATGCCGGTTACATGTATTTTCTTCTTTTCCCACCAGGTTTTTAGAAGGCTTCTTTCTCGGGGTCGTGAAAACCCGGAATTGTTTAGTAAAGGGTTAAATCATACGGATCAGGCCTTTTAGCTCAATGATTAGCATATCTGACTTGGGATCTGGTGGTTATTAGTTTGATACCACTTGAGGCAAGCATTGTTTCTGGTAATTATTGGCCTCTCACCTCTGATGCCTATGAGAAAAACAGTCAGTGGCGGATTTGGTACCATCAGAGGCAAGCTTTATATCCGGCAATTTTTTGCCTTCCTTCCTCTGATGCGTGTGAGAAAAGTAGCTGTGGCTTGGAAAGAAAGTTTTATCAGTACTGAAGTGAAAAAGCCAGGAACACATGTGTAGATGCACATGATGGCCTGGATATGACCAAAGCTGTTAAAATAACATTAGGCTCAATTACAAAATAACTCCGTACCAGATGACAAAATTTTAGAATCTTCCATATAGAAAGCAATTGCAGATGGTAGATAAAATTTGGGTCAAACTGATGGGATTTGTCTTTCATAGCACAGAAAGCATTGAAGCATTGCGAGAAAAGGAAAGAATGCTGAAGTCAAAAAGCATTATCTCGTAATTTTTTCAAAAGCATTTCCTCTAAGTGTTACCACACAATCCCTACTTTTGACGACCTTAAGAAAGAAGCCTTTTAAAACATTGTGGGAAAAGGAGAAAATGCTGGTAACCAGCATTTTCGCCTTTTCCCACAATTTTTTCTTCTCTTACAGACACAGATACTAACATCTGAGCTGCATTCAATTTGTCTTCAGCGTGTTCTTTCAATTTCGATTAGTCTAAAATATTGTGGTAAAGAGTTAAAATGCAGGATTGCAAGTTAAAAAGGTAAAAAAAGAAGTTGTATATGGTAATTTAATTGTATATTTAACCCATTACCACACAATCCCTACTTTTAACGCCCATGAGAAAGAAACCTTTAGAAAACATTGTGGGAAAAGGAGAATATGCTGGTAACCAGCGTTTTCTCCTTGTCCCACAATCTTTTCTACTCTTCACAAAACAAATTTCAAATTTTCAGTCACTTTTTTTTTTGTCGTCAGCAAATGCTTTCAATTTGGACCAGTCTAAAATATTGTCGTTTGGTAACGAGTTAACAGCATCTCAATCATGACTTTGTTTTGAATTTTCTGTATTCTGCATGCGAAAGGGAAAAAATTAAATGTTATCTATATCTGATACGTGAAAATTGAAAATGTGCCCCTGTCACAAATATGTTTTAGCCTTCGTCGGCCTAACTGTAGAAAAATTGGCTTTTATTTCCAGGGCCCATCTTCTCCAACATTTTGCAAATTTGAAACTAACTGAATCTCTGATTGGCTAAACCAAATGGTTTAGCCAATCAGAGGTTATGCTACTTTCAAATCTAGAAAATTCTTGAGAGTAAGACTGAGAAAGGTCTTGTGATTGGTTGGTGAATACAGGCCTGGGTCAGTATGAAATGTTCTCAGACTTTCTGTTTGACATTTTAAAGAATCTGTTGACTTATTACAACATGAAAAAGATAATTTTGAATTTGAGGTCAACCATGGTTTAATTATTAGTTGATACAAGACAATTGAAAAATAGTGGCAAGGAAATGAGATATCTGTACTCATAGATAATCAAACCCGTACTTGAAATATTTCCTGTTTCAAAAGGAAATAGATATGGTTGGCAAACGTGATTTACTTATACAGGTGGATGCAAATATTTTCTGTCAGGTTAACCCTTTCCCAAATGGCAAATTTTGGACCAATCCAAATTGAAAGCATTTTGCAGATGACAAATTAACAGTTGCTAAAAAGATGATTTTTCTATATGATGGGGTAGAAAACATTGTGGGAAAAGGAGAGAATGCTGGTTACCAGCATTTTCTCCCTTTCCCACAATGTTTTCAAAAGGGTTCTATTCCTGACCTGTAAAAACCAGGGATTGTTTGGGAAAGGTGAAACTACATTTGAGTGGCATTTCGGCAATAGGGGGTTTAATGCATTACTGTGATATACCGACAAATCGTCACATAATTATAGACCCATGAAGTTTATATTGTCTAACAGCTGACTGAATTGTGTGGTAAAATAGTCCTTAACTCTTTACTAAACAATCCCTGGTTTTTACGACCTTAAGATACAAGCCTTTTGAAAACATCGTGGGAAAACGAGATATTGCTGGTAACCACCATTTTCTCCTTTTCCCACAATGCTTTCTATCCTGCTAGAATTAAATTTCAATTTTTGAGTTACATTTATTGTGTTGTCTGCAATTGCTTTCATATTTGGACCAGCCTAAGATGTTGTTGTTTGGTAAAGAGTTTAAACACACACAAAATCTTCAAATAGCAAAAAGTGTTAACTCACGTCAGCCTGCGCAGTTTGTGCATTTTGTGCAGGCTAAAATGGGTCAATACTTTTTGCATAAGCATTGAACATGCTTTTAACAAAGTATGGCTCTTTCCCCCCCCCCCCCCCCCCCCCCCCCCCCCCTTGAAAAGAATAAGTCCCAAAGTCATACAACCATTAACAAGTGATATATGTTTCTTCTTTTCTTTCAGAGTGAATCCAGTAGTACTCATTTCATTTAGTGGTTTAGATGTTGACTATCTCCGTAAACACAGTTTCCCTTTGTTAGACAAGCTGCGTCGATGTGGGGTTCATGCCCCTTACATGAGGCCAGTGTATCCAACTACAATGGTTGTCAACCAGTATGCAATGGTTACTGTGAGTGTCACTTGTAAGATTAACTTTAAGCTTGGCTGGTTTTTTTTTAAGAAAATGGCGAGGTATTGTCACAGCCCTGTCATGCACCATCTCCTATGAAAACATTTGACATTTTATGAAGAAGAAAGAAAGCCTTTTGAAAACATCGTGGGAAAAAGTGAAAATGCTGATAACCAGCATTTTCTCCTTTTCCCACAATGTTTTCTACCCTGCTGCTACATTTATTTTGTTGTCTGCAATTACTTTCAGTTGGGATAATTCTAAAATTTTCTTGTATGGTAAAGAATTAAACTTTAATGTTGTTAACTATTAAAAGAAGAACTCATTAAAATGGCCTGGATAACTATTGAAATACTATTTACACAGTTATACTACTTCTGGAAAATCAATTTATATCCAAAAGGAAGTTTTTACTGCAGCCAAGTTTTGGCGCCAGCTTTGTGTGGTCTTGGGGTAATTTTTTCTATGAATTATCGATTAGAATCTGTTAATAGCTGTTTAATTTTTTGCAACAGAATGCACTTGAAAACATGTCAACACATTAATTATATCTGCCACAATTTTTATTTTTGTTTTAGTTTTTGTCCATGTTGGAAACCATCTTTAAAATATTGTGGCAAAACTTGTAATGAGTATTTCATTCCATGCTTAATATGTTTTCAGGGCTTTCATACTTTAATCCTCAATCAAAGTTGATTGTCCACAATTTACACAGATTTTTGTAGGTCTCTAGTAAACATTTTAGGAGAAAATATCTTATCAGTGGATTTTAACCCTTTATCCCATAAGGCATTTCCATGGCATCTCTAATTGACCCTAAATGAGAGCAAGGATGAAGCCGTTCCTTATGTGTAAATAATATCTTTTGATAGCATAGAAAACATTGTGACAAAAGGTGAAATTGCTTGTCACGAGCAATTTCATCTTTTGCCACAATGTTTTCCAAAGGCTCTTACAAGCAATGTGTAAAAATGAGTATCTATGGAGTAAAGGGTTAAGAAAGCAATTTCCAATTTCCCCACCTCTATTCATAGAATGCCAGAAGAGTTTTATGTAGGATCTAAGGAACACTTGCTATTAATGTCACTGGAATAAGAAATTTCATCAAAATTACTCCTTTTACTATTTACCACACAGTTGTAAGAGAGAATGATTTTGAAAAAAAAATAAGGGAAAAGGAGACAATGCTGATTACCAGCATTCTCTCTTTTTTTCCAGAAATTTTCTACCCTATCAAGGACAGAAGTAATCATCCAGCTGTCTTTAACCCTTTACTCCATAGATACTCATTTCTATGCATTGCTTGAAGGAGACTTTGGAAAACATTGTGGCAAAAGGTGAAATTGCTTGTGACGAGCAATTTCACCTTTTGCCACAATGTTTTCTACACTATCAAAAGGTGTCATATACACATAAGAAACAGCTTCATCCTTGCTGTTATTAAGGGTCAATTAGAGATACCATAGAAATGTCTTATGGAGTAAGGGGTTAATATGTTGTCTGCAAATTCCTTTGATTTGGTTGAGCCCAGAATTTTGTCGTTTGTTAACCCATTACCACACAATCCCTACTTTTGATGCCCCTAGGAAAGAAGCCTTTTGAAAACGTGGTGGGAAAAGGAGAAAATGCTGGTAACCAGCATTTTCTCCTTTTCCCACAATGTTTTCCACCCTTCACAAAACTAATTTCAAATTTTCAGTCACTTTCATAATGTCGTCTGCAAATGCTTTCGATTTGGACAAGCCTAAAATATTGTTGTTTGGTAATGAGTTAAAGAGTAATCATTTGGTAAATAGTAATTTATTTTGTATGTATTTTCAGGGATTATATCCTGCCTTCTCAGGTGTGACAGATGATAGGATGTATGATCCAGCCCTGAACAAAACTTTTGAAGAGAACGATGAGCGCAGCAACCCAGCTTGGTGGGGTGGTGAGCCGGTATAAACAATATTAACTCCTACAGTAGATTTCTGGCAAATTAAAATCAAATCTAAGATTGAGCTGTCAAAAGTCATTTGAGCTACAATTTTCCTAATGATACATACATTTTTGTTTGTTTTTAAGTTACTTAGATCTTTCCCAATTGACAATTTTTGGACTGGACCAAATCCAAAGCATCTGCAGACAACAAATTAAATCTTGTTAGTATGATGATTTCTGACTTTGATCTGGTGAAAAATATTGTGGGAAAAGGGGAAAAGGATGGTTACCAGCATTTTCTCCTTTTCCCACAATGTTTTCTAAAGGGACTTCTTTCTCAAGGTCATTTGTATGATGATTTCTGACATTGAATTGGTAGAAAATATCTTGGGAAACGTTAAAAAAATTGCTGCTTACCAGCATTTTCTCTTTTTCCCCGAAATGTTTTTTGTAGGTTTCATACTAGGGGTCCTTTAAAAGTCAGGATTGTGTGGTAAAGAGTTAACTCGTTACCAAATGACAGTATTTGAGATCAGACCAAATTGAAAGTGCTTGTAGACCATAAATTAGATGTTGATGCAGACAATTGTTTTAGTGTCTGACAGGTAAGAAAATATTGTGGGAAAAGGAGAAAATGCTGGTAACCAGGATTTTCTCCTTTTCCCATAATATTTTCTATCTGATCAAAGTCAGAAATCATTATACTAACAAGATTTAATTTGTTGTCTGCAGATGCTTTGATTCTGGTTACCAGCATTTTCTCCTTTTTCTCAAAATGTTCTAAAGAGACTTCTTCATCAGGGTTTTTGAAACTCGGGGTTGTGTGTTAACCCATTAACACATAATACATACTTTTGACGATCTGGAGAAAGAAGCCTTTAAAAAACATTGTGGAAAAAAGGAGAAAATGCTGGTAAGAAGCATTTTCTCCTTTTGCCACAATGTTTTCTACTCTTCACAAAACAAACTTCAAATTTTCAGTCACTTTTATTTTGTCATCTGCAAATGCTTTTGATTTGGACAAGCCTAGAATATTGTTGTTTAGCCTTTAGAAAAAAACATTATGGGAAAAGGAGAAAATGCTGGTCACCAGCATTTTCTCCTTTTTCCAAATTGTTTTGTACTCTTCACAAAAAAAGTTCCAAATTTTCAATCACTTTCATTTTGTTGTCTGCAAATGCTTTTGATATGGACAAGCCTAAAATATTGTTGTTTGATAATGAGTGATACAGTGAATGACAGATTTTTTTTAGTGTGATTTCAATTTCAGCTGTGGGCAACTGTAAAGAAACATGGGAAAAAGTCAGCTTCCTCTGCTTGGGTAGCAAACAGTGTAAACATTTCAGGTGTCGCGCAGGACTTTGTGCAGGAATACAATCAGTAAGTTAAACTTCTTAATCCATATATCAGCTCTTTACCAGATGATAAAAATGTTAAACAATTTCAGATTGAAAACATCTACAGACTACAAATTCAGTTTGGCTCAAATCATTAAACACAAAACAAATGTTTTCCAGGTTATACTGGAATCAGCCAGTCTGTCTGTGTGTCCATCTGTTTGTCTGTGCGTCCGTCTGAGCGTCCGTCCATAATTATGTCCGTCTGTGTACAAAACATTAGTAATTGGCTGTTTCTGCCTAAGCGCTTGCTAGGGTATTAACTCTTTACTAAAGACAAAATTTTAGACTGGTCTTAATTGTAGGCACTTGCAGACAACAAAATAGATGTGACTCAAAAATGACAATTTGTTTGTAAAAGGGTAGAAAACATTGTGGGAAAAGGAGAAAATGCTGGTAACCAGCATTTTCTCCTTTTCCAACAGTGGTTTCTACCTTTCCCCAAACAATTTTCTCCTTTTCCTACAATGTTTTCTATCTTAGGGTTGTAAAAACCAGGGATTGTTTGGTAAAAGGTTAAGTCACATTCAGTGGCAGCTCTAGTTGTGTTTGTCTTTGAAATAGCAGGAAACACTGAGAAAGAGGGCGATACATGTTGTTCTTTGCTAATCTTGGTTTTAACCCATTACCAAACGACAATATTTTAGACTGGTCCAAATTGAAAGCATTTGCAGACGACAAAGTAAAAGTGACTAAAAAATTGAAATTTGTTTTGTGAAGGGTAGAAAACATTGTGGGACAAAGAGAAAATGCTGGTTACCAGCATTTTCTCCTTTTCCCACAGTCTTTTCAATAGGCTTCTTTCTCAGGGGCATCAAAAGTAGGGATTGTGTGGTAATGGGTTAAAAGAAAGCTACCTTCCTCAATGTTGAAAAAACTGCAGATTGATTGGTAATGGACCAGCTCTTCAAAAACTTGTACAAATTCTTTCATGTGTTTCTAAAATATTGTGGAAAAATATACAGTTTTATATATATATATAAGTTTAATCCATTCTGGAAACGTTCTGAAACACTTAGAATTTGTAAATATCAAATTCAACATGGCCACCATTTTTTTCAAGACCTTTTCAATACCTTTTGCACTTACTATGTATTCCTGCAAACACTGAAGAGCTGGATGGTGCCACAAAAGAAATTAGAGCACACACAATCTGCGATCAAAAAATCTCAGATTTATTCGCAGGGAACAGATAACACCTAGAGAACAAAATTTCTGTCATCACACAGCTGCAGGAACCTTGGAATTGGATGAATTAACCCTTTACCCCATAAGGCACTTCTATGGTATCTCTAATTAACCCTGAATAACAGCAAGGATGAAGTCATTTCTTATGTGTATATGAGACCTTTTGATAGTGTAGAAAACATTGTGGCAAAAGGTGATTTGCCACAATGTTTTCCAAAGGCTCCTACAAGCAATGCGTAGAAATGAGTATCTATGGAGTAAAGGGTTAATACATATCTTTAAAATCTTATTTTATATCTTTTAACTCATAACCAAATGACAAAATACAGGTTTGTCCAAATCGAAAGCATTTGCAGATGACAATATAAAAGTGACTGAAAATTTGAAATTTGTTTCCTGAAAGGTAGAAAACATTGTGGAAAAGGAGAAAATGCAGGTTACTAGCATTTTCTCCTTTTCACACAATGTTGTAGTAGAAAACATTGTGGAAAAAGAGAAAATGCTGGTTACCAGAATTTTCTCCTTTTCACACAATGTTTTGTAAAGGCTTCTTTCTCAGGGTCGTCAAAAGTAGAAATTGTGTGGTAATGGGCTAATTCGATATATTGCATTATGCCAATGACAATAAGTAACTTCATTCAGACATGTTGTCAGATATAAGGCACTTCCTGTATGCTTTTGTTGAAGAAACACAGATTTTGAAATAATGATACTCTAACTTATCTGGACCCCCTCATTGCAAATTTTACAGGTCAGTTACATTTGAGGAGCAGGTTGACAAAGTCCTTGACTGGTTAAAACTTGTCGAGAGTAGCCGACCAGATTTCATCACAGTATATTTTGGTAAACCAGATTACCAGGATCATGATTTGGGGCCAGATAACCCTGAGGTTTGTTAAAATTTATATAGTCACTCTGGTCCAATAGTTTGTTGTAATAATTATCAAAAGACTATGTAGTACAAAAGAAAGCTTGGATCTTCTTTTCCCAGAAGTGCCAGGCAAAAACAAAAAAAAAGTTTTGTCAAGTACAAAATGACAAAATATCACATACAAGTTTTATCAATATGATTTGTGTGGTGTCCATGGTTGTTGAGGTAGAGTGTCGGGCTGGTAATCATGAGGTGCTGATACCTAGGGTGGGTGTCAACTTTGGGATTTGTCATTGGGCCACACATTTGCTGCAAGTACTGGTGTAGTCCTAGGAAACAGAATTGAGAGAGATTAGTATAAGTTGTAAGAATTTGTTTCTCAATCAGTGTTAAATAAATATGTTTCAACTAAACCAATATGATTGAATTAAAACAGAAGAAAAAGAAATCAAAGAGGAGAAATTGCTTTGAGTAATTTTGTTGCAGTATATTTTAAGAAGTAGGAGGGTAGAAAGGGCTCACTGCTAAAGCTTGACTAAGCTAATGACCAAAAAAAGTTGATACAAGTTTCCTTGTACTAAAGCCTTTATAATGCAGGTCTGACTTTTAACGACCATGAAGATAAAGCCTTTTGAGAACACTGTGCAAAAAGGAGGAAATGCTGGTAACCAGCTCTTTTAGCTTGGCTGTTTTTACAGAAAACATAGAGGTGTTATGGATGCACTGGTGTCCTTATATTGTCTGTGTCTTTGCCAACTTGCTGTGGTCTTCTTTCTGTAACCCACAACGTTGTCTACCCTACCCTAGAGAAGAATCATTTCAGGAACATTTAACTCTTTACCAAACAACCTACTTTTAGACTAGTCTAAATTCTAAGCATTTGCAGATGACAAAAATAATGAGACTCAAAAATTGGAATTTTGTTTTGGGAAGGAAAGAAAACATTGTGGGAAAAGGAGAAAATGCTGGTTACCAGCATTTTCTCCTTTTCCCACAATGTTTTCAGAAGGCACCTTATTCAGAGCAGTGAAAACCAGAGATTGTTTGGGAAACGGTTAATTCATTGTCTCGAAATATCTTCAGTTTGCACAAGTCTAAACTTTGGTCATGTGGTAAAAATCTTTACCTTCTGAATGCTGAATTACTGAAATGGCTAAAAAATTGTGAAGGTCATCTTGAACTAGAATATTTAACAAGTGATGGACAACGTTAATCCAAGATTATACATTTTGTTTAGTTCTGATCTTGATCTGCACTAACCCTTTACCACAAAATCACTTTTGATGACCCTAAGGCTTCTGAAAACATTTTAGAAAAAGGGAGAAAATGCTGGTGTCTACAAATATTTTCTACACCAAACATCAAACAAAAACAAAGTCATTAATTTAACCCTTTACCAAACGACAGAATTTTAGACTTGTCTGAATTGAAAGCATTTGCAGACGAAAAAATAAACCTAACACAAAAAAACAAAATTTGACCCCAGAAGAGTAGAAAACATTGTGGGAAAAGGAGAAAATGCTGGTTACCAGTATTTTCTCCTTTTTCCGCAATGTTTTCAGAAGGTTTCTTCACATGGATCGTAAAAACCAGGGATTGTTTGGTAAAGAGTTAAGGCACATTTAAATTATCATCTTCAAATGCTTTGAATTTGTACAAGCCTAGCTAGAATTGTTTGTGTGGTAAAAAGATAATGGTTGCTTTTTACTTCTGTATAATAGATGGCAGAAAAGCGGAATAAAACCATTAATGCAGTTCATCAGTTGATGAATGGTCTCTATAGAAATGGTCTTGAAAACTGCGTGAATGTGATCATAACTTCTGATCCAGGTAAGTGGATCCAGGCCTCTACTCACTAGTTTTGGACCAAACTAATATCATATACGTTGGATGCACTTCAGAAATGTCTTAAATGAATTTGTTGATTGATTCCAAACATTTAGTTTTCAAAATGTAATTTTTTTCACTGTTTGTTCAATTCACAATTCCTACATATGCTGCCTTAACTCTTTACGACACAATCCTGACTTTTAACAACCCGAGATAGAAGCCTTTTGAAAACATTGTGTGAAAAGGAGAAAATGTTGGTAACCAGCATTTTCTCCTTTTCCCTCAATGTTTTCTACCCTGAAGGAAACAAAGTTCAATTTATTAGTTATGTTTATTTTGTTGTCTGCAAGTGCTTCCAGTTTGGACCAGTCTAAAATTTTGTCATTTGGTAAAGAGTTAATGGGTGCAAGAACACATTTTTGTGCTTTTTGTCTTTTGATATTAATGTTTTGCATCATGAATTCATTATGTATGTTAGTCAAAAAGCAAAATCAGTTATACAAGGGCATTATACAACATCCCCCAGAATTTTTTTTTCAATTACTTTGTAAACTTTGGTGATTATGCAAGCTCTATAATTTATATGAAATCATGAGGACTTTTGGCTTGTTGTGTGTAGTGTGAGAAATGTATTGTAATATAGAGAGCTCATCACTCCCTAAAACACATCTGCAGTGGCCAAATGAGGGTAAAAAAGATTTTGAGAAAAGAAAATGCTTGTGACCCACATTTTCTCTGTTTACTTCACAATGTTTTCTTGAACTTTTTCCTCAGGATTGTCAAAACTTGGATTAATTTGTGAAGGGGCTATGTTGATTGTAGCTGGTATATCCAAAATGAAAGTGCTTTCAGATGACATACTATATATAGCTCTGATGGATAGATATGCCCATAACATAATTGAAAACATCATGGGAAAAGGAGAAATGCTAGTTATCAGCATTTGTTCCTTTTTCAACAAAGTTTCTAATAGCCTTCTTCAGGGTTGTTAAAACTCAAGATTGTGTGATAAAAGTTTAATCTTGTTGAAACTTATACAGTTTCTTCTATGATTTAATTACTAGCTATTACATTTTTAAAGGGATGAGTGAAACAACATGTGAGAGAAGGGTTGTTTTAGATTACTACCTGCCGGAGGTGGACGATATGCTGGTGTATGCAGGAACTAGGGGAGTCATACATGGGAACTACTCCATTGTAAATGAAACAATTATTGTCAAGAACGACAGTGGTAAATATGAATATAAATTTTTTGTTGTTCATTCTTTTGCCATAAAATATTAACTCTTTACCAAATGTCAAAATTTTGGACTGAACCAAATTTAAATCAATTGCTGACAACAGATTAACCCTTTCCCAAACAAGCCCTGGTTTTTATGTGTCTGCAGTAAAAGTCTTTTGAAAACACTGTGGGAAAAGGAGAAATTGCTCGCAACGAGCAATTTCTCCTTTTCCCACAGTGTTTTCTACCCTTTTTGAGAACTTTCTGCCATTTTCTCCAAATCTAAAATTGTGGTCTGCAAACTTTTTTGGTTTGGAAGAGTCCAAAATTTGTCGTTTGGGAAAGGGTTAAATGTTGGTAAAATGATTTCTTTTCACTGGTAATGTAGAAAACATTCTGGAAAAAGAAGAATATACTGATTACTAGTCCACAGTGATTTCAAAAGTTGTCGTTTTCAGAGCTATTTACTGCCGAGATTTTGTGGGTTGTAATCCCTTTAAGACACAATCACATCTTTTAACAACCCTGAGAATTTGAAGAAGCCCTTTGAAAAAATTGTGGAGAAAAGAGAAAATGTTGGTAACCAGCATTTTCTCCTTTCCCACAATGTTTTCAGTCCTTTCCATTACAACTTTCAGTTGAGAGTCGTATTCGTTGTGTTGTACACAAAACTAATCCTGTCAATTTGGACTTGTCGAAAATCACCTCATTTAGTAATGAGATATAAGGAATTAATTGCACAACAGAGTAGATCAAAAATAAACAGTCTTACCTTTGATTCTCAGGCTATGATAGGGTTGTAGGGTAAGCTTTAACTTTTTACCAAACAACAAAATTTTAGACTCGTCGAAATTCAAAGCATTTGCAGATGACATTTTAATTAAACATGACTCAAAAATTGAGATTTGTTGTGGGAGGGGTCGGAAACATCGAAGGAAATGGAGAAAATAGCATTTTCTCCTTTTCCTACAGTGTTTTCAAAAGGCTTCTTTCTCAGGGTTGTTTAAAGTTGGGACTGTGTGGTAAAAGCTTAATTCAAATCATATCTTTTTGACTCATAATGAACCCAAAATAATGTGACATAGTCAAAATTGACCAAAATAGAAGAGTTGTCTGAAATATTTGCTGGTCTTTGCTTCTGTTGTGTGGCATCTACCTTGTTTTCTTTTTCCAATTACTTGAACCATGCTCTGTAAAAATGGGGCTTAATGCATCTCCCTGATGCATGATACGAAGCAAGTGATGTAATTATGGATCCGTTTCATCATATAATTATGGATTCATAAAGTCCATTTTCTCTAACAACCAGCTGAATCACAAGTTAGAATGGTCCTTTGACATTCAGAAAGTTACCAATAGCAAAAAGTTTTGCCTCAGGTGAGCCCACACTGACTGAGAAGGCTGTCCCGTGTTTTGTGTTTGCGCGCCCCCCCCCCCCCCCCCCCCAACAAAATTAAAGACTGGTCCAAATTGAAGGCACTTGCAGATGACAAAATAAACATGGCTCAAAAAATTTAGATTTGTTTCCAGCAGGGTAGGAAACATTATTGGAAAAGGAGAAAATGCTGGTTTCCAGCATGTTTTTCCTTTACCTACATTGTTTTCAAAAGGCTTCTATCTCAGGGTCATAAAAACCAGGGATCCTTTTGGAAAGGGTTAAACCAGGTTTTCACAGAGCCTTCTTCCATGCTTTCACAAAGGTTAATTCTGTCTGTTTGTTTGTGTTTCCTTTTTCAGGTTTTACTGCTCAAGAAATAATAGACAGCTTAGAGTGTAAAAACGTGCATCTAGACATGTTCTCAGATGCCACAATGCCTGTGCGTCTTCACTATTCTCATCCTAGAATTGGACCGGTCATAATGCGTGTTGATGATAGATGGGTTGTCAAGTTTGTATCATTTTTATTTTCTTTGCACATACTTGAATACTTGTGTGATATTGATAATATGGTATTGCATAAACAGCTAATATTTACTTAACCCTTTACCACACAATCCCGACTTTTAACGACCCTGAGAAAGAAGCCTTTTGAAAACATTGTGGGAAAAGGAGAAAATGCTGGTAACCAGCATTTTCTCCTTTTCCCACAATGTTTTCTTTTCTTGCCAAACCAAATTTCAATTTTTGAGTCACATCTATATTGTCGTTTGCAAGTGCTTTCAATTTGGACCAGTCTAAAATTTTGCCGTTTGGTAAAGAGTTAAATTATGCCATCAGATTGTTTATTTAAACCCCCACAAAATGAATGTTGTTAGGGAGTATATTGGAATCAGCCTCTGTCTGTGTGTACGTCCGTTTTTCTGTCTGTCCATCTGTCCTTCTGTATTCAAATAATGGCCTGTTTCTGTCAAAGGGCTGGTAGGGATATTAAGTAACATTCAGTGACAGCTCTAGCTTATTCTGTATTCTAATGGTAGTAATAATATAGAGCATGCTGAGAACATGAATTTGTCAAACAAGTTTCTCTTGTTTTCCTGTTTGATTTACATGAAGTTCATACAGGCTGATCTGGGTAAAACATTTTGGCAATGAGCAATTTTCTGTCTGTTATAGGACCGGTCTACTTCATAATTCAAAAGGTATCTATACATAATGAATTTAATGGAGTTATAAATAAGTGATGACATGCGTGGTATAATTCATTATGGCACTGCAGTGACTTTTTACCGCCCCTAAACGCTCTGCCTTGTTTATATGAGCCATGCTCTGTGAAAAAGGTGTTAATTGCATCTGCAAAAAGTATTGGCCCAGGTCAGCCTGTGTGGACTGCGCAGGCTGACCTGAGCCAATACCTTTTGTTATGTGTAAATTTTTTGCTTGTCCAAGGATATGTCTACCTCATAATTGAGTGGGTTGTTAGACTTTTAGATCCATTATCATGTGATAAGCTGGTTTGTATACTTCATCATGGATATATCTAGACATGCACCCCAACACTTTGCCTGATCTATATCATCTGCATTCATTAACCCTTTCCCAAACAATCCATGGTTTTTACGGGTCAAGAATAGAAGCCTTTTGAAAACATTATGGGAAAAGGAGAAAATGCTGGTAACCAGCATTTTCTCCTTTTCCCACAATGTTTTCTAGCCTATCATATAGAAAAATCATCGTTTTAGCAACTGTTAATCTGTCATCTGCAAAATGTTTTCAATTTGCTGTTTGGGAAAGGGTTAGTTATGTTAGCTATATCAAAATATTTTCTTCTGTCAGACACACAAAGACGACAACATGCATGCGCAGTAACAATGGATATGACAATATCTACCAATCAATGCAGGTAAACACCCTTTCCTTCTGCTTTGGAAAATCTGCCATTTGAAAAATAATATGGGAGAAACTTTACAATTTAGTAGGCATTATTTCCGTTTTCCTAAATGATTGTAATTGAAAAACTGTTAAAACAACAAACTTATTTTTAAACTTTTCAAAATATGAAGCATTTGCAGATGACAAATTAATGAAGTTAAGACTATGGGATTGTGTTCGAGAGCCTAGAAAACATTGTGGGAAAAGGAGAAAATGGAAGGGACCAGGATTTTTGTCTTTTTAAACAAATGATTCCAATTATATTGGGTTATTAAAGGGTAGAAAAGCTAGGAAATATCCTTGATATGACAACAATAGAAAGGGGATGGCTAAGGAAAGCCTTTTGAAAATATTGTGGGAAAAGGAGAAAATGCTGGTAACCAGCATTTTCTCCTTTTCCCACAATGTGTTCTACCCGTCCCAAACTAAGTTTTAATTTTTCAGTCACATTTATTTTGTCGTCTGCAGAATTAATGCTTTCAATTTGGACCTGTCCTAAATTTTGTCGTTAGGCAAAGAGTTAAATCTGACTGAAGAAGAAAGTTCCTGATTGCTTAACCCTCATCCTCCAGTATAAGTGACATGGAACTTTTACACCAATTGTTAAAAAAAGACCATTTTTGCCATTTCAAAGATATTTTTGCAGGAAATAAGTCCTTATCAGTCAGAGTACATCAAAGATCAGACTGCATGTTTTGTGTAGTCTGATCTTGATCTACAGTGTCAGCAGAAAGGTCAAAGAGTTGCTCTTAGCAGCGGAAGGGTTAACTCATTACCAAACAACAAGATGTTTGGCTTGTCCAAATTGAAAGCATTTGCAAACGACAAAATAAATGTGAATGAAAATTTGAAATTTGTTTTGTGAAGGGTAAAAAACATTGTGGGAAAAGGAGCTCATTACCACCATTTTATCGTTTTCCCACATTGTTTTCTAAAGACTTCTTTCTCAGGATGTCAAAAGTAGGGGTTATGTGGTAATGGGTTGAATTGCATTCCTGGTTTTTTTCTTTTACATTATCTAGGCTGTTTTCTTTGCCCATGGTCCAGGATTCAAACAGAACTTCATAGCAGAACCGTTTGATAGCATTGAGTTGTACAACGTCATGGCAGGTAAACTTACATATATACGTTTTGTTAACCCTTTACCATATAGTCCTGACTATAGGTATCCCTGAGGTAAAAGTCCTTGAAAACATTTTTTTCCCCTTCTCCTACAATGTTTTCTAATCTTTAAGAGACAATCCAATTTCTTTGAGGCATAGCTAGTTTGCAAATGCTTTCAAGTTGGATCAGTTGTTTAGTTAAGAAATAATCTTCTTTCTATCGTGGTATATCGTTCACTAAACCACAGTTGTGAGTGATGAGGCTCAATAAATAATCCACGAGGGCGATTCTGACATGGTGAATTCTTAATGAAAGGAAAACACGCTCAAACTAATAGTAAAAACGCAGATGAAGATTATGTTCCATTGAATAACTCACTCACTGAATGAAGTCACTCGATATAGGATGACGTCACTCTACATGGATTGTCGCAGATTTTACCACGTTTTCCTTGCACTGTGTTTATAGAGCCAAAGTCGCGTGTCATGTTAGAATAAAGTATAAAGGAAAAAATAAAGTAATATATCCACAAGACCTTTGTCTTAACCCTTTGCCACACAATGATACTTTTAACGACACTGAGGAAGAAGCCTCTTTAAAACATTATTGGAAAAGGGGAAAATGCTGGTAATCAGCATTTTCTCCTTTTCCAATAATGTTTTCTTCCCTTCCCAAACCAAGTTTAATTTTGTCTTATTTGACCCAGTAACAATATGGCAGCAGAGCATGTATTCATACCCCTTCAATAGTTCTGTTTAAAGACTTATAATGTCTGTTACTTTCATTCAGTGCTTGCAAAGTTAAATGCATTCAATTTAAAATGATCAAAGTCACTTAAGCCTTTACCAGACAACCCCGACTATAAATGTCCCTCAGAAAGAATCCTTTTAAAAGCAATGTTGGAAATGAAGAAAATGCTGGTAACCACCATTTTCTCCTTTTCCCACAATGTTATCTATCATAGTCATAATAAGTTCGAATTTTTTACTCTTTTTTTTATTTTGTCGTCTGCAGATACTTTCAATTTGGACCGGTCTAAAATTTTGTTTGGTAATGACTTAATTCAAAGGTGATGTATTTTTCTAAGAATGTCAGCTTACATTTTACTAGATAACAAGACTTGGCCATACTGGAAACATTAGCACAAGTCGGATTAAATGTGGCTCAAAATTAATGATTTGGTTTGGCTTTCAAGGGTAAAGTTTTGATGAAATCATGGGTCCCTAGTTACCAAACATTCATAGAAACAATCTTAGTCTTATTCTTAATAATTTTGTAAATTTCAAATAACAATTTCTGATTGGCTAAACCATTTGGTTTAGCCAATCAGAAATTGTATTATGTTCTAAATCCAGATTAAAACTAAAATACCATGAACACCGTCCCAGATTTTCAAGTTGCTAGGAAAAAGCTGCTTTCAAGGTAAAAAAAAACCATCTTTCATTTGGTAAAGGGTTAACTCTTTAGTTTTCCAAACGATGAAATTTTGCACAAGATCAAACTGAAAGGATCAGCAGACTACAAGAACTATACAGCTCAAAGGATGAATTTTGGCCTTAGTAGGAAGAAAACATGGTGGGAAATGGAGAAAATGCTAGTTACCAGGATTTTCTCCATTTCCCTCATTGTTTTCAAAAGCCTTCCTGCTCAGGGTCATTAAAACTGGGGATTGTGTGGCAATGGATTAAATGTGACATTTCTGAATTTCCAAACAGGGCTGTTGAAGGTAAAACCAGCACAAAATAATGGAACTGCAGGTTCCCTGAGCTACATTCTAAAAGAAATGCCCGATTTACCTGATCTGGTACCCAGTTTTGACCCAGCAGCCTGTGGTGTTACCATAATAAATAGAACTACAAGTTGTAGTTGTAGGACACAGGTAGTATATATTTTACATTTATAGTATGAATTTATTACAGTACTGGAGCATTTGAGGTAGTGTCCATCCTTATGCATCTTTCAACTAGCCGAAAATCTGCAAAAACACCCCCACAAAAGCGAATGTTTTTTGGGGGGGAATACTGGAATCAGCCTTTCTGTTTGTGTGTCCATCTGTGCCTCTGTCCTTGTGTCCGTCTGTGTATAAAATACTAGTAATTTTGTGTTGCAAACTCCTACAGTTTTCCTTCAATTGTTTTGAAACTTTGCACATACATTGATCATAATAATGAAAATTTGCAAGACGCAATTTTCATATGTCAACTCTTCCTGGTTGAGGAATTATGTCATCTTGAACTTGACACTTTTTCTGTCGAAGCACTAGCCGGGGTATTAAGTCACATTCCGTGACAGCTCTAGTTATTTTTGATATACATATTTTGATATACATGTATTTATGGGATAGCAACTGGGGCTGGAACTACTTTTGACCTGAAACGTCGGTTAAGAAAATTTATAATTGCCTTGTACGAACAACACCAGGTTTCACTTTTCTTCTTTGAATATTGAGAAGTCATGGTTGGCTTCCTTTGCATTGATTTTGAGAATTTCAAATCGCACCCATAAGTTTCCTGGATTTCTCTCTCCAGTACTGAGGCAATCTTCTTTCCAAAACCACTGACTACATTTCTCACACACATCGAAGGTGAGAGGAAAAAAAACTGGAAAGAAATTTCACACAACCAGGTAACCTCCAGGTCACAAGTCAGATATGCTAACTACTTAGCAACCTGGCAGCGTTGATTTAAATGCTGAAGAGTTTGGAAAGTGCAGAAAAACAAAAAACTAATTTTAGACTTGTCTAAATTAAGGCTTTTGAATTTGTCATGAAAAATGTGATTCAGAGATAGGAATTTGTGTTGGGAAGGGTAGAAAACATTCCAGGAAAAGAAGAAAATGATGGTTATCATTATTTTCATCTTTTTCCACAATGTTTTCCAAAGCTTTCTTTGTTGTCTTAGTTAAAACTTGGGATTGTATGGTAAAGGGTTAAATGTCAAAAGCACAGTGTGGACATGGTTTCAGGTTCAGCCAAAGCTATCAGATAACAGTAACAATAAAGCGTTTCTATTTGGGGTACCAGCTGTAGAATACAATACCTCCATGTGCAGAATTAACAGCAACCTTTTTACTGTATTATATGATAGACTGAACAAACAACCATCCTTGGCTTCTTTTACCTTGACAGCAGAGCAGGTAAGAATAGTAAATGACATGATTTTTGGTGATTTTCTGTCATTCTGTTTGTTCATTCTTCTATTCTGTCCCTCTGCCCATCTGCCTGAATTGCCTGCATGCCCGTCTGTCTTTCCATTTCATATACAGTATATCAAAACTTATGTCAACCCATTACCGCACAATTCCTACTTTTGACAACCCTGAGAAAGAAGCTTTTAGAACACATAGTGGGAAAAATAGAAAATGCTAACACCAGCATTTTCTTCTTTTCCCACAATGTTTTCTACTCTTCACAAAACAAATTTTAAAATTTCAGTCATTTTTATTTTGTCGCCTGCAAATGCTTTCAATTTGGACAAGCCCAAAATATTGTCGTTTAGTAATGAGTTAAGCCCTAATCACACAATAACAAGTTTGAATGACCCTGAGATGAAAAGCTGGTAACAGCATTTTCTCCTTTCCCCACAGTGTTTTCTTAGACAAATGAGTTTTTCAATAGCACCAGAATATCTTAAATTCTGAAACTGTATTCGATTGTTGCTCATGGTCAAAAGAACTGCCCTATTATTTTTGGGTTCAAGGTCAAGGTCCCAGATGAACTTTGTTTTTGTGGCATTTGTTGAAGACAATGCCACTATGTGTTCAATATTGTATTTCAAAGACCATATATAATTTTTTCTACAAAGCCAAAGGAATTAATAATTAAACTCAACTTTTCTTAGACAATTGAGTATTTCTATAGTCCCAGAATAACTGATTGAAAATGGCATGTTAAAACACACTGGGTGTGGCCATTGATCATGGAAATGCTTCGTTTTAATTGGATATAGCTTCATCTGCTTATAGCCCTATACTGCCTCAGTGACAAAACAATATTTGTCCTCTGACCACTCTCTTGTGAGCTTTTTCATACAAAAACCAGTTTGTCACTGGGCTTGTTCATCCTATGATTGTGTGTGACTCTATTTTAATGTGCATGAATATTTATAGACTTAAACAATTGATTGTAATGTTGGGAATTAGATCTTTAAGGCCAAAGAGATCTCAAAATCATAGTTTTCAGGTACAAACATAATTTTATTTGATATACATAATATGGTTTCTTTTTCTACCAATCATGCATCCTACTGCCAAAGGATGTTATTCATGACTCCTCCAGAATAACCAAAGGGAGACCACCAATACACATAATAATGCTAACTTTGTCATGAATACTCTCCCTTCATCATTAAAAAAAAAAAAAAAAAAAAAAAAAAAAAAAAAAAAAAAGTTTTAATTTGCTTAGTAGGGTGACTTTCAAGCCAATATTTGCAAAATATTTCTCTCTCTCACTTTAACAATATTAATTCCACACAATAGTATCCTTTACAAATGCCACTCCAGTGTTTACAACACTTTGATCAAAAGTCATCTCTGTTCCCTGATATCATGCTGATTTTACCACAAGGTGCTGTTTTGGAGTATTTGTCTGCTGTTCGACAGATCTAGTTACAACAAAGATCAGATCTCCTAATGAAATCAGAGTATAAGATCGGGATATGCAGTAAAGAGTTGATACTGGAAATGTTAATGTGGAAACTTAGAGTAAATGTTTCTGTATATTTGTAGATGCTGCACTCACATCATGGCTAAAAACATGGTTCACTACAATTTCCCTGCTTTTTTTTCCCACAGGTGGAACAGTACAACTCTACAACCAGTACTTGCATGTATCCTGATCCTAGACTTTCAGACGAGGACAACCCAGATTGTACAATGTATAAAAATGTTGCAGCCTCCATTGTACACACACAACTTTTTGATCCTGGTAGGCATTTTATGATGTTGTCAGTTTACTTAACCCGTTCCCAAACAAGCCCTGGTTTTTACGTGTCTGCAGTACAAGTCTTTTGAAAACACTGTGGGAAAAGAAGAAATTGCGCGTTACGAGCAATTTCTCCTTTTTCCACAGTGTTTTCTACCCATTAGGAGAACTTTCTACCATTTTCAACAAATTTAAAATTGTCGTCTGCAAACTCTCAGTTTGCAAGAGTCTAAAATTTGTCGTTTGGGAAAGGGTCAAACTGCTGCTTGAAACAAGCTTAGTTATGAGGTTTTTGAATTAACCGACTATACATTATATTGGCTGTCCTTTGTTCACCCTGAAAAGACCATAGTAAAATTAAGAAATAATCTTCTTTCTATCCTAGTATATCGTTCAATAAACCACAGTTGTGAGTTATGAGGTGCAATAAATAATCCATGAGGATTGGGTTGTTCATTGCGCCTCATAACTCACAATGTGGTTTATTGAACGATATACCACGATAGAAAGAAGATTATTTCGATTCTAAAGTGACTAATTCTTAATGAAAGGAAAACAAGTTCAAAGTTAGAGTAAAAACGCGGATGAAGATTATGTTCCATTGAATAACTCACTCATTGAATGACGTCACTCGATACAGAATGACGTCACTCTACATGGATTGTCACAGATTTTACCACGCTTTCCTTGCACTATGTTTATAGAGCCAAATTCGCATGTCATGTTAGAATGTTGTTTATCAGCATAATGAAGCAATAATAACATGATGTGACATGTGATGAAAGGCATAAGACTGGTTAAATCTAGATGAACTTTAAGAAAAATGCTTGTTTTCAACATGAAACAAGGCTTTGATTGAATAGATAATGTTATGGAGATCACCCCTTCCTTACTACATAATTTCCTCCCATATGAAATCAATATTTCACCCTTTAACTCTTTACCACACGACAAAATTCTAGACTGGTTCAAATTAAAAGTATTTGCAGACGACAAAAGAAAGGTGACTGAAAAATTGAAATTTGTTCTGGGATGGGTAGAAAACACTGTGGGAAAAGGAGAAAATGCTGGTTACCAGCATTTTCTCCTTTTCCTACAGTGTTTTCAAAAGGCTTCTTTCTCAGGGGCGTCAAAAGTAGGGATTGTGTGGTAATGGGTTAAACCATATGGCATTTCTATGGCATCTCTAATTGACCCTAAATGACAGCAAGGATGAAGCCTTTTCTTATGTGTAAATTACAACTTTTGATAGCATAGAAAGCATTGTGACAAAAGGTGAAATTGCTTGTCACGAGCAATTTCACCTTTTGCCACAATGTTTTCCAAAGGCTCCTACAAGCTATGTGTAGAAATGAGTATCTATGGAGTAAAGGGTTAACAACTGTGTTAAGGAGAGTAGCTAAGAGCACGGCAGGGAATCAGGTGACACAAAAACAATGACTGACATTTTAAGAAATTCCCCCACTTCAAGTAAGAAAATCTTCAATAATTCCGTCAATACGTGACCGATTGGAATTTGGTTTGAAGCAGAGAAGGCGGAAGGACTCCGGGGATTTGCTTGATGTACTAGATTTTTTAAACAACACCTGATAAAAAAGTTATTGACGAGCAAACAAATTATCCAGGGTAAAAAATTTGCTCGTCAATAACTTTTATCAGGTGTTGTTTAAATTACCATAGTGTTGGATCAAATTTTTTCTGATTTAATGAGAATTTTTCTGATAACTCTGTTTTGATTTTAATCTGTAGAGTCTGTATCACTCCTATAGTTTGTGGCCATTGTAGATAAAGATCAGACAGCATCAAATGCTGAAACAGACAAAATGCAACTACGAAATTGCAATTATGTTTGATTTTTAACCCTTTAGCCCATAAGGCACTTCTATGGTGTGTCTAATTGACCCTAAATAACAGCAAGGATGAAGCTGTTTCTTATGTGTATATGACACCTTTTGATAGTATAGAAAACATTGTGGTAAAAGGTGAAATTGCTCTTCACGAGCAATTTCATCTTTTGCCACAATGTTTTCCAAAGGCTCAAACAAGCAATGCGTAGAAATGAGTATCTATGGAGTAAAGGGTTAAATCCTCTGGTTTTTTGCTGCGCTTTTAGTATTTTTTTTTTTAATGTTTTCAGGTTTTGCAACAACCTCAGAAGATGCTGTAGAAGCCCACATTTCATCAAACATGGTGCCCATGTATACAGGCTTTAAGGATGGTATTTGCCCAACTTTCTTTTGGAATTTTTTTTTCCCCCATCAGGGTCGGCAGACACTGTATTTCCCGTCCGTGCATCCATCTTCCAGCATTTTTTCCTTTTCCCACCATGTTTTTAGAATGCTTCCTTCTGAGGGCTGTGAAAACCAGGGTTTGGGAAAGGGTTAATCTAAATTATACCCACTCTGCATAGCAACAAATTACAATATTACTTCAAGTGCAAGAAATGTGAGGTTAATTATGTCATAAATCCTTCTGTTTGTGAGGCACGTGCATTTGACCTAGGTAACTAGTGCACGGGAACAACTGTTTCTGCCTTTAGCTGCAGAGTCAGAAACTACAAATTGGTAATTGTACCCCTGCAAAACGAATGTTTCAGGGGTATACTGGAATCAGCCTGTCTGTCCGTGTTTCCCTCTGTGTGTCGGTGTGTGTGTCCATCTGTGTACAAAATACTAGCAATTGCCTGGTTCTGTCAAAGGGCTGCTGGGGGTATTAAGTCACATTTAGTGACAGCTCTAGTTTCACTGGTCGATATCATGAAATATCGAAAAATAGTTCACCAATATTTCTGAATAACCTACCTGAAAGTGTGAAATAACAAATGTATTGCAAATGGAGAACTCTTTTTATGTCAATGTTTTTACTTGTTGTTTACAGTGAAAAGTATTGTCTTCTAGTGGAGTTTATGACTGAATAAATTTCAGGTATATGGCACTATCTCTGGCGTGTAATCAAGGAATATGTCACGGCTTACCAGAAGGTACATGTCAGTGTTGGCCCCGTGTTTGACAGGAACTTTGATGGTAGAGTAGACGGGACTGTTATCGAACAAATGTGAGTCACATGTTATTTCCTCCTTTTCCTACAATGTTTTCTGCCCTTCCCAAAACAAATTTGAATTTTTTAGTTTACCCTTTACCACACAATGACGACTTTTGACGACTCTGTGGTAGAAGCCTTTTAAAAACATTGTGGGAAAAGGAGAAAGTGCTGGTAACCAGCATTTTCTCCTTTTGCCACAATGTTTTCTACCCTTCCCAAATCAAGTTTTGATTTTTCAGTCACACATATTTTGTCGTCTGCAAATGTTTTCAATTTGGACCAGTCTAAAACTTTGTCGTTAGGTAAAGAGTTAATTTATTCTATGATCTGCAAATGCTTTCAGTATGGACAGGTCTAAAATTTTGTCATTTAGTGATGAGTTATAATGATGTAATGTAACCTACAGGTATGTAAAAAGTGCCTCCAGTGTACCACTCCCTTCCCATTATTTTGCAATACTGATGAAGTGTGCACAAACAGTAGAAGATCTGTCCCGGTGTCAAACAGCTGATTTACAGACACTGGCATTTGTGTTGCCACATATCAACAAAACTACCAACTGCATGGTAATAATGTTTTATCACATAACTCCCATTGCTTTCAATGTATTCCAGTCATTATTGATTTTTTTCTTCTCAAACACATGTAAGATACAGGATCTGACATGAGTAGGCTTTTGAGATAAGATTTTATTAAATGAGTCAAGGGAAATGTTTTTAAGTGAGTCTTAGGCGAGCTTAATAACATTTTCCTTGACGAGTTTAATAAAATCTTACCTCAAACATCCACGAATGTCAGATTCTTTTTATCACATAATGATTTTTCACAAAATATAGATTAGATGATGCAAAAACATTGTTAACCCTTAGTCACACAATCCCTACTTTTGACTCCCCTGAGAAAGAAGCCTTTTGAAAACATTGTGGGAAAAGGAGGAAATGCTGGTAACCAGCATTTTCTCCTTTTCCCACAATGTTTTCTACCCTTCAGAAAACAAATTTCAAATTTTCAGTCACTTTTTTTTGTCGTATGCAAATGCTTTCAATTTGGACCAGTCTAAAATATTGTCGTTTGGTAAAGAGTTAATGCACGCACAGTTATATACAAAATTTTGGACTGGCCCAAATTGAGAGCATTTGCAGACGACAAAATAAATGTGACTAGAAATTTGAATTTGCTTTATGAAGGGAAGAAAACATTGTGGGAAAAGGTCTCTTCTTACAGGGTTGTTAAAAGTCAGGATCATATAAATTCATATAAATTTCATTGCATATTATGTATGTAAGCCTTTATTCTAACACATTATGGACTATACTTCTTATCTCATTACCACACAACAGAATTTTAGGTTTGTCCAAATTGAAACCGTTTGCACACGACAAAATAAATGTGACTGAAAATTCGAAATTTGTTTTGTGAAGGGTAGAAAACACAGTGGGACAAGGAGAAAATGCTGGTTACCAGCATTTTCTCCTTTTCCCTCAGTGTTTTCAAAAAGGCTTCTTTCTCATGGACGTCAAATGTAGGGATTGTGTGGTAATGGGTTAAGATACAGCTGTATGATAAAAAGAATCTGACATTAAATTTGTTGGTTTTTGAGGTGAAAATTAATTAGACTTCTCCACAAAAAATGTACGTAAGCTTGCCAAAGGCTCGCTTAATAACATTTTATGTAGACTCATTTAATAAAATTTTATCGCAAACATCAACTCACGTCAGATCCTATTCTATCTGTTTGTGTAAAATTGACCTAATCAGCAATAACAATATGTGACACCAAAGCATCCTTGAGCATGGGCTTTTAAACATAAGGGTCTACCCTTATACAACATTGTTTTGTAGGCAATTAAAAGGATATGGACCAAACAAGGAACTGAGGAACCGAATTGGATACTAAGGTCAGGGGCTGACGAACAGAGTATTCCTTGTTTGGTCCAAATCGCAGGCTTTTGAACCACTCCAACACTTAAATAAAGGTTTTCTAACATTATGTAATAAAACAATCCTAAAACAAAACCTTATTTTCTTGCAAACCTAAATATGGCAAGTAATGGGTGTGAACCCTTGTTTAAATACAGTAAATCTCTAATTTTTTTATATAGCTCAACTGGAGCAACATCAAGTTGTTTGTGGAGTTCATATGGAGCAACTCAAATCACAATCACAAATGCTTTAACAATTATTTACACTCAAACAGAACCACAAATGAAAACTACTATCTTAAACCTTAAACCTAACACTTGTTTGGCACTGGCAGTTGGCCCAATATTATATTTTCAGCCCAACAAAGATTACCTGAAAGACAATGTAGTGAGGATAAAGGATATAGAAGTTCTGACAGGGTTAAGGTTCTTGACAGGCCTTGATAGACTTGCTGGTGCAAGGAAAAGGACCGTTCTAGAGACAGAGCTTTGGCCATCTCCTGTACTCACACCATGGGTAGATCTACCTTGTCCTATACCGGATGACACACAGTGTCAGCCTGGGTGAGCATAAACAAAAATTATCTTTAACTTTACCACACAATCCCAACTTTTAACGACCCTGAGAAAGAGGCCTTTTGAAAACATTGTAGGTAAAAGGAGAAAATGCTGGTAACCAGCATTTTCTCCTTTTCACACAATGTTTTCAAAAGCTGTCTTTTGCAGGGTGGTCAAAAGGCGGGATTGTGTGGTAAATAGTTGAATTTAATTGCCAATTAATACAAGCAAGGATTAGAATTCTCCCAATCATATTCATTTTCTCTTGTGTGAACATAAGGGTTCCAGGGTTTCCATTAATGTTGGCTTGTTATGGTTGTCCTAAGTGTTCTGTCAAAAACATTATCTCCCGCAAGATGGCATTCTATAAATACTCATCTATCTGATATGGGCATCCTGGGTACAGAACCGAACCACTTTCCTACGCGACAATCTTTACTTTTGAATTTCAAACTGAAATAAAGGTTTATCCAATAAAACGCTACCTCGTGCAATTCACTCAACTATGATCACCAGTTTAGAGAAATCTGTTGCTAAAGAAGGTCTCATTTCACCTCAAACGTATTGATACGTAAAAACTATTTTCAACATTGCTACTTTATAGAGCGTATAATATTACAGTCAGCCCGCTTTTGGGGCTAGCAGTGATGCGTATATAAGACAGTCGAATCTTCGAAGAATATGACATGCGCAGGTAACGCTGTCAAAAAGCATGCTTGGTAATAGGTTGGAAGATTTTTTGTTTACCCTTGCCACACAATCCGGACTTTTAACGACTGCGGGGAAAGAAGTCTTTTGAAAACATTATGGGATAAGGAGAAAATGCTGTTAACCAGCATTTTCTCCTTTTCCCACAATGTTTTCTTCTCTGCTGGAAACAAATTTCAAATTTTAGTAATGTTTATTTCTTCCTCTCTACAAGTGCTTTCAATTTGGACCAGTCTAAAATTTTGTCATTTGGTAAAGAGTTAATTACAATTACATATGTATCTTCTTTCTTTCAGCAAAAATCCGCTGTTGCTGATAAGCCTTGATGGCTTTAGAGCGGACTACTTTTACAGACGCCTGACTCCTGTTATTCAGAGGCTTGCTGACTGTGGTGTTCATACGCGATACATGAGATCTGTGTACCCAACGGTCACTTTTCCGAACCATTACACAATTGTCACTGTAAGTCTGTTTTTTTTTTTCATCCCATTGACTTACACGTTCCATAGTTTTAATAACCTTGAAGAAAAAGCCTTTGGAAAACAATGTAAAGGAAAAGGAGAAAATGCTGGTTACCAGCATTTTCTCCATTTCTCACAAAATTTTCACTTCCCGTATCAAAGACAAAGGGGGGTTTAACCCTTTCCTAAACAACAAAATTTTAGACTGGTCCAAATTGAAAGCACTCGCTGATGACAGAATAAACATCGGTCAAATATTAAAATATGTTTCCAGTAGGGTAGAAAACTTTGTGGGAAAAGGAGAAAATGCTGGTTACCAGCATTTTCTCCTTTTCCCACAGTGTTTTCAAAAGGGCTCTTTTTCATGGCTGTTAAAACCAGGAACTGTTTGGTAAAGGGTTAAAGATGAATGAAATACCAGTTCTTTCTCTATATCAGGGGACTCAACCGAATTGAAAGCATTTGCAGGTAACTAAATGCTTTCAGTTTGGTTGGGTCCAAGTTTAGTTGTTTGGCAAAGGGTGAAATGCATGTATTTTAAACCTTAGAAACTGGAAATAATTGAAATAGATGTTTTTATCTTGAAGAAAAAGAAGGAGAAAACTTGCATAATAATTATGTATCAAAATTACATTTTGCTATGTTAAATTTGTTGCCTGCAAATATCTACAATTTTGACAAGTCTAGAATTTGGATGTCATGAAAATAGTAAACCACCTATCTGCATTAAAGATTGCACCATTTTAAAATCCCAGATCCTAGTCTTTTTATGTCAATATGTCTATGTTAACAGTGATCTGTTCTGAAAGGTTAGTTGCCGTGTGTCATCTTAGGTAGCTGTTTGGCACACTATCAACTCTGTCCCTATTTTTGGTGGTTTTGTAGAGAAAATCTGCTTACTGTGATGGATCTGACCAGAACCAATACTAGAACATTTGCTTGTGTTCTAATCATTCTACTTCAGTTTTTGCTAGTATACCCCAATTTCGCTTTTTGTGACTAAACTGTTTATAAAGTCTTATGTTGTATACACAGTCCTCAATCTAATACCAGCTGAAAACTACATCAGACTAATGGATAAAATCACTACTTCTTGATAAGTCTTACAGTAACAGTTATTGTGCAGCCTGCTTGGCAGAACAGCACCAGCTATCCTTGCCCTATTAATGTCATATGCATTGCATTACATGTGATGTAAATTTCATTTTTCATTTAACCATAATTATGGCTTTCATCACACAAAGAGGGGCATTTGGACATTTGCATAACATGTCGTTATGGACCAGCCTGCGCAGTCCGCACAGGCTAATCGAAAACTACACTTTCCCTTTTTGATATAATTTTCTGTTTTGTTCAAGTCTGTTGAAGTACAAAATCTATAGTGTAAAGTGCTGCCTCTGATCAGCCTGAGCAAACAGGCTGATCTGAGACAACACTTTACGCAAATGTCCGAATGCCCCTTTTTTGAGTGCTGCAGGCCATATTATAGCTTAATGCTGCTTCACAAATCTACTCTTCAGGACTATGTGTCCTTTGATATACATAATGATGACTTTCCCCCGTCAATGTTGGGAGACGTATTATTTTCCCTGTGCATCTGTCTTACTGTCTGTCACAAATCGTGTCTGCTCTATAATTCGAAAAGCTTACAAGATACTTTGATAAAACTTCACACATTTGTAAAGCACTATGATACAAAGTGTTATGCACAAGGACATAACACCAGCTTGTAGATTTTTTTTAGCTATTTCCCTTTGATTATTTTCTGTCACAAATCATGTCCACTTTATAAGTCACAAAACCTTGTAAGTTATTTTGATAAAACTTCACTTATTTCACTTAAATGAGACAAAGTTTCATGCACAAGAACTATGACTCTGGCTTGTATATTTTTTGAGTTATTTCTCCTTGATTATTTTCCATCACATATCATTGCCACGCTGTTACTTGAAAACCTTTTCAGATATTTTAATAAGAATTCAGACATATGTAAAGCATTATGAGACAAAATGTCATCCACAAGAACCATAACTCTGGCTTGAATATTTTCAAAGTTATTTCCCTTTGATTATTTTCTGACACAAATCATGTTTGCTCTGTAACTCAAAACACTTTTTAGATATTTTGATAAAACTTAACTTATTTGTAAGACACCAGAAGACGAAGTGTCATGCACAAGAGCCATAACTCTGGCTTGTACATTTTCAAGTTATTTCCCTTTGATTATTTTCCTGACTCATTATACTCACAATTTTGTGTTCCTAATTCCAAAAAGGGAAGATACCTGTTTTTTTTTTTGTAGAAAAACAAGCTGTAGTATTGATTTCTGTTTAAAGGGATTATATCCAGAGAGTCATGGTATTATTGGCAACAACATGTATGATGAGGAGATAGACAAGATTTTCTCTCTCTCGGCACCAACTGCTAAGGATCCCAGATGGTGGAAAGGAGAGCCAGTAAGTTTTCTTATTTTTGTCCTGTCAGCCATTATCCCCCCAATAGATAGCATTCTACAAATACTCATCTATCTTATTTGGGCATCCTGGGTATAGAACCGGACTACTTTTCTTCGCTACAACCACTACTTTGAATTTTAAACTAAAATAAACATTTACTCAATAAAACGTTACCTGGTGCAATTCATACAGCTATGATTAGCATTTTGGAGAAATCTGGAGCTAAAACAGGCCTGATTTTTCCTCAAACATATTGATAAAAGCCATTTTCTCCACTGCTACTTATTGCGCATATCGATATCATGGAGAGTGATGCGTTATATGACACAAGTCGAATCTTTGAAGAATATGACATGTGCAGACAATATCCTGTCAGAAGCAATGAATTTGACTGGATGACAAGGTGCCGTATATCTTAACTCTTTACCAAAGGACAAAATGTTAGACTTTTCCAAATTGAAAGTATTTGCAGAAGAAAAAATAAACATGACTCCAACATCAAAACTTGACTTAAAAGGAGTAGAAAACATTGTGGGAAAAGGAGAAAATGATGGTTTCCAGCATTTTCTCCTTTTCCTACAATGTTTTCTATCCTATCAAAGGCAAGTTCCATCATATAAGTCACATTTTAATAGTTGTTTGCAGATGCTTTCAACTTGGACCTCTGTAAACTTTTTTATTTTGTACAGTAATAACAAGGACAGGTAACCAACAAAGTATTTTTTTGAAATAGTTATAGCCCTTTTTCAGCATAGAACTTTCACAGAAAATCCGGCCATTGCTGTTGAGTGTTGGTACCTGCTTGCACATCTTCGCAAGCCAAGCTTACAATCACTCCATGGATCTTAGAGTAACGTAGTGGATCGTCACCCTTGGCTTGTGAAGATGTTGAATGTGATGCTTTTGTTAACTCAAAAAGTGTCACACGTATGCCAGGAAGATATTCCTGCCTCCACAATTTTTGTTTATAATACTGTTTTTTGGATTATTTTCAAGAGTAGTTGATAATTTTAGTCACATGATAAGAATAAATACACTTCCTGGATCCATATTTACCAGCCATTCTTAAGAACATTCTTAGTCTTATACACAAGGAATTTGTAAAGATGAAAGTATCACACAATGACACTTTGAACTCCCTGGGGAATGATTAAAACACTGTGAAAAATAACACTCTAATGTTCAATATTTCGTATATTGCCTTTTCAAGGGTTGGAAACAGTTTTCATGGAGAAAGTATCTGATTAGCTAAACCATTTGATTTAGCTGGTCAGAAATTGTGTTACTTTCTAAATCTCGAATCATATTTAGAATGTTCTTGAGAGTGGGAGGTAAGCAAGGACCCAGGACATATATTCTTTATTTTATGTGTTGTAGATATGGAATACTGCCATGAAGCAGGGTTTAAAGACAGCTACTTATTTTTGGCCTGGATCTGATGTTAATATTTCAGGTATTTGTTGAATTTATATCTTGTGATAGGAAGCATATTATGAAAAATATTGTTACATTTAAAGATAGGTTCATCCAAATCCAAGGCACAATAAAAGAGGACACAATAAAAGTGACTGAAAATTGAAATTTGTTTCAGAAAGGTGGAAAACATTGTGGGAAAAGGAGGAAATGCTGGTTACCAGCATTATCAAAGGCTTCTTTCTCAGAATCTTCAAAAGTAGGGATTGTGTGGTAATGGGTTAAGATCACCACGGGGAAAGCGTTTAAAAACATAGTAGGAAAAGGTGGAAACCAGCATTTTCACCTTTTTCCACAATGTTTTCTACCCTATCATAGACAAATTCCACCTTTTTGACTGTTTAAATTGTTGTCTGCAAATTATTTTAGTTTGAACATGTATACATTACTGTAAAATATTATGGATTTTTTAAAGTCTGATCCAAAGGTCTTGCATTTTGCTTTTAAATTGGCATAGAAAATACTAAAAGGAGAGAACAATCTTTTCTGAATGATGAGAAAACCATTTTAAAATTTTTGTCTGTGTATCATACTATCCCATCTTTTAATGGCCATGGGGAGAAAAGTTTTGAAAACGTAGTGCATAGTAAAGGGTTAAACTTTTTTCTTCTGTTTCTAAAGGAATGTATCCAGATATCTACAAGCCATATGATGGGTAAGTCTTCTTTTACATGCCAACAAAAACCTCTCTTTATCACTTAACATCACTACTGGAGTCGCCCTGTCCGTCTGTCTGTCCATCCGTGCATCACAGAAGCTTGTCTGAAGCATGACTTCAGAGGTATAATAGCCATTGACTTCAAACTTCACACACAGATAGATCACATTGAGAAGAAGTGCAGTGAAGAACCATAATTCTATTCCAATGATTTATCAAGTTATTGCCCTATGTAAATTTCAACTTTGGAATTTTGTCTTGGGTATAACTTCCAAATTATAGAAGCTAGTAACTTCAAACTTCACTCACAGCTAGATCACATTAAGGAAAAGTGCATTATACAAGAACCATAACTCTATTCCAACTCTTTTTTGAGTTATTGCCCTCTGTAAATTTTAAATGTGGATATTTGCCCGCAGCATGATTGTGGTTATCTTGTTATTTTTCAAAATGATATGAAATACCAATTCATTACCTATTACTACCTGATTGAATAATTATTTAAATCTGTTTTCAAAATAGAATAGAAAAATTAGACTGTTAGATTTATTCATTTTTAATAATGTCTATGAATTGATTTATGATTTTGGCATATAAATCTGCTCTTTCATTACATGTATCAGTTTTTTTTTTCTAAATCATATTGTCAATGAGCATGTATGCTTTATGTCAAATATAAAATGTAATTTTGTAGTAAAGCTGGGTACACATCGAGGGTGATGGAAGTTTTAGACTGGTTGACAATGCCCCCTGAAGAACGACCAGACTTTATAACATTGTATTTTGATGAACCAGACCATGCTGGCCACAACTCAGGACCTGTCAGTGATGAGGTAAAACAATTAATTCTTTACCAAATGGCAAATTTTTGGATCTGATCAAATTCAAAGCATTTGCAGACAACAAATTAAACCTTGTTAATATGATGATTTTGACTTTGATAGAGTAGAAAATATTGTAGAAAAAAGGAGAAAATGATGGTTACTAGCATTTTCCCCTTTTCCCACCATGTTTTCTGTAGGCTTCTTTCTCAGGGTTGTCGGGATTGTGTGGTAAAGTTGACTCACTATCCAAAGTTTAACCCTTTTTGGAGGAGGTTTTTGAAAACATTGTAGGAAAAGAAGAAAATGCTGGAAATAACCATTTCTACCCACTGTGAGGCCTTTAGCCCATTTATACCAGTTTTGAGTTCGTCATTTGCAGATTTTTCCAGTTTGGAAAAGTCTAAAATTTGTTTGTATGTTAAGGGTTAACCCATTAGCACTCAATCCCTACTTTTGACGCCCCTGAGAAAGAAGCCTTTAGAAAACATCGTGGGAAATGAAGAAAATGCTGGTTACCAGCATTTTCTTCTTTTCCCACAGTGTTTTCTACCCTGCTAGAAACAAATTTCAAATTTTCAGTCACTTTTATTTTGAAGTCTGCAAATGCTTTCAATTTGGACCAGTCTAAAATATTGTCGTTTGGTAATGGGTTAAACCCAAAGACAATTTCAAATTTCTGTCATCCTGAATGTCTTAGCCATTGGCTATTCTAGGACTATGGGATTGTGGAATTCACACTATTTTTTTTCAAATTTCACACAGATTCAGATGCAGTGTGTTACAGTCCCACGAAAGAAAAATTAACAGTGAAAGAGCCCTATACAAAGAGTTTACTCTTGTCCTGCAGAAAATAGAGTTGTGTTCAATAACGCAACATTTTGTCCATTAAAGTAGCCCTTCCTTGGCAGGAAATAGGTCAAAACAGCTACCTGCTAACAACCGGGTTACCAGCATTTTCCCCTTTTCCCACAATGATTTCTAGAGACTAACTCATCACTAGAGGCATACTTTGTCCTCAGGTACAATTTTGAATTTGGAAGAATCTAAAACTTCGAGGTTTAGTTAGGAGACAAATAATTAATTCCTGTAAAAAGTTGGACAATACTGGAAGTAGACTATACAATCTTAATTAGATTAAAATTCTTAATTTCAAAACAAAGCATAATTGGTAACAGCATTTGAATTATGATAGCATGGAAGTGTTCTGGCCCCAGTGACATGACTGAACCTTTCTTGAAAATGGTTTAACCTTATACCACACATTTTCGAGTTCTGAAGACCATCAGGAAAAAGTCATTTGAAAGTATTGTGGAAGAAAGTAAAAATGCCGGTAACAAGCAATTTTTTGTTTTTCCACAATGTTTTGTACCTTATTAAGCCATTACCACACAATCACGACTTTTAGCGACCTTGAGAAAGAAAGCCTTGGAAAATATTGTGCGAAAAGGAGAAAATGCTGGTAACCAGCATTTTCTCCTTTTCCCACAATGTTTTCTACCCTTTCTAAATCAATTTTCACTCTTTGATTCACATTTATTTTGTTGTCTGCAAATGCTTTCAATTTGGACAAGTCCAAAATTTTGTTGTGTGGTAAAGAGTTAAAGACCAGTTCCATAATTTTGGTCACATCTAAAGTGTCATCTTCAAATGCTTCCAATCTGGGTAAGTCTACATTTTCATCATTAGGAAAAAGAACCATTTACCACACAATTCCCAGTTTCAACAACCCTGAAGAAGAATTAAGAAATAATCTTCTTTCTGTCGTGGTATATATCGTTCAATAAACCACAGTTGTGAGTTATGAGGCACAATAAATAATCCGCTAGGGCAATAGCCCCAGTGTGTTATTCATTGCCCCTCATAACTCACAATGCAGTTTATTGAACGATATACCATGATAGAAAGAAGATTATTTCGATTCTAACATGGCCAATTCTTAATGAAAGGAAAACAAGTTCAAACTAAGAGTAAAAATGTGGATGAAGATTATGTTCCATTGAATAACTCACTCATTGAATGACGTCACTCATTATAGGATGATGTCACTCTACATGGATTGTTGCAGATTTTACCACGTTTTCCTTGCTCTGTGTTTATAGAGCCAAAGTCGCGTGATAGTTGATCAATACTATAAACAGGAAACAAACATGATAATCGACTGTTCTACATACTTGTAGGTTGATGGACAGTTAGAAACAGTCGATAAACTTATCAATATCTTGATGACAAATCTTTACGAAAAAGGTCTACACAATTGCGTCAATATGATCATTCTTGCAGACCACGGTAAGTTTCTCCTCCATATTCTTGGTACATATTCACCTATCATTCTTATGAATACTCTTTGTCTAATTCTCAAGATATTTTTAGGTTTGCAAGTGACTCAACTTCTGATTGGCTAAACTAAATGGTTTAGTCAATCAGAAGTTGTGTCACTTTCAAGTCTAGAATATCCTTATATTCTTAAAAAAGGTTGGTGATTTCAGACTCTGTTGTCATTTCCCACCAAACTCTTTGAAAAATGATAAATTTTCACACATCATTGTTTAACCCATTACCACACAATCCCTACTTTTGATGCCCCTGAGAAAGAAGCCTTTTGAAAACACTGTGGGAAAAGGAGAAAATGCTGGTAACCAGCATTTTCTCCTTTTCCCACAGTGTTTTCTACCCTTCCCAGAACAAATTTCAATTTTTCAGTCACCTTTATTTTGTCATCTGCAAATGCTTTCAATTTGAACCAGTCTAAAATTTTGTCATGTGGTAAAGAGTTAAAGTATTTGCAGAGGACAACTTAAACCTGTCTGGTATGGTTTTATTTCAGCTTGAAATGGGAGGAAACTTTGTGAGAAAAGGAGAAAATACTGGTCACCAGCATTTTTTCCATTTCCAACAATGTTTTCCCTTTTCTCATAGCTGCTCATTAAAAGCTTTTTACGATGCAACAATTCAAAATATGGCTTCTGGAGGATTGAAAAAATTGTTTGAAAGGGAGGAAATACTGTAAATCAGAATAAGTCTGAACTAAATTACAAAATTTTAGACTGGTTCTTATTTGATTATATGTCTTCAAAAATGGTAAAAAAAGATTATTGTGGAAAAAGGAGAAAATGCTATTTTTTGAAGTAGCCTTGTCAGGGTCAGTCAAAACTTGAGACTGTTTTTGTACAAAAGGAAATTTTTGCAAAATGGAAATTTTTGTGAATTATTAGTAAATCCATAAATAATGAAGGTCATAAATTCCCAAACACTTCCTTTAGCAAAATGTGTTTAAACCACTTCCACACATTCCCTACTTTTGACAACCCTGAGAAAGAATCCTTTAGAAAAAATTGTGGGAAAAGAAGAAAAAACTGGTAACCAGCATTTTCTCCTTTTCCCACAATGTTTTCTACACTTCAAAAAAACAAATTTTAAATTTTTAGTCACTTTTATTTTGTCAGCTGCAAATGCTTTCGATTTGGAAAAGCCAAAAATTTGTTGTTTGGGAATGAGTTAATATGTAATTTGCAAATTTTTCGACACATGTATGTATCCACATGTAAAGTGCTATGTGCTATTTTTGTAGGTATGTCAGATCAGTCATGTAATAAAATGGTAATGTTGAAAGATTTCCTACCAGATGTGGGCAACATGCTTGTCTTTGATAGAACTATGGCCAACATCTTCCCAGAATTCAAAGCTGATAACAGATCAGATGCACACAGACAAAACATCAGTAAGTTGTATTCCATTTATTTTATCCCTACTAGAAATATTTAGTTCAGCTGCTTTCAAGAAAATATTGAGATATAGTTACATGTATAGCCCTAGCTTTGTTCTCATCGTCTGCGTTGTTGTTCAAAAACTTTCAAAAACATTTACATTTTCAAAAACTTAACAAATGAGATGGATACAGACAAAGTATCAGTAAGTCCTGTTTACTTTTATTAGCTCGGCTGTGTTGAAAGAAAGTTTTGAGTTATTGTCATAGCCCCTTTGTTGTCTGTGTCATCGTTACCTGTCTCATCATGCAGACACTTACATTTTACAATATCTGTCTTATTACTGAAGATGTTTGTTTTAACCTTTTACCACACAATGCTGATTTTTTATGAACCTGATGAAGAAGCCTTTTGAAAACATTGTGGGAAAAGGAGAAAATGCTGGTAACCAGCATTTTCTCCTTTTCCCACAATGTTTTCTATCCTATCATACAAAAATTATATTATCAAGCCACATTTAAATTGTCATCTGCAAATGCTTTCAATTTAAACAGGTCTTGAATTTTGTCGTGGGATAAAGGGTTAAACTTGGAAAAGTTGTCAACTATTGAATGGAGGACCTGTACAACAGGGCAGGAAACAAGTTCCATAAACCATTAAAGTTATGCCCCTTATTTTGACTCAGAATTTTCACTGATTACTTGTTTGGTATCATGCATCAGGCAAATGCATTTAGCATGGCTTATTTGATTTTATCTTTTGTTCATGTAAATGAAATGTCTAAAAATGGCCTGCATTGGAATCTTTAGAATACAGATCATTTGTATTCCAGCTGACCCTGTGGAGACCATTGTAGCCAATTTAACCTGTAGACATTCTGCCATGAAGGCATTCACAAAAACTACGCTGCCAAGGAGACATCATTTTACAAACAATCCAAGGATAGGGGATGTTATGGTGGATATGAAGGATGAATGGATTGTGATGAGGTAATTTTACCCCCGCCAAACGAATGTTTTGGGGGTATACTGGAATCAGCCTGTCTGTCCATGTGTCCGTCTGTGTAGCCGTCCTTGGGGCCTTCTGTCCATCTGTCTGTGTGACCATCTGTGTACAAAATACTAGTAATTGCCTGTTTCTGTCAAGGGGCTGGTTGGGGTATTAAGTCACATTCAGTGACAGCTCTCGTTTTTAGTGAATTTGTATTGCAATGTCGTTACTGTTATGGGTCTAATGAGAACCAAATACTGTCACCCATGCCATTAGCCAGTAGCTTCACCTCTATGAGTGACAGATGAGAACAATAGAATAAAATTTTGACCAATCAAATTGCACACATACATTTTCTGCTTTTGACATGCATCATCATTACGTCATCATACTATATTTGGAACCATATTTCACTGTGATACAGATGGGTTTTTTTCTATTCTGTGTGATATTTCATCCGAGTGCAATGTATATATTTCAGCCTGAATTGTTTTTTTGCTCAATAAATGCAAAAACACTGTAAAATTGGAATGATGTTTGGCTTATTGCAGACAATATACAAGCTGGTGTACAGGGGGAAACCATGGCTGGGACAACACATACAAAAATATGCATGTATGTATTTTGTAATCTTTAGAGCACCAAAAAAACCCACTAGAAATTATGATTTTAGAAATTCACCCTAATAATTGAATGAAATTTCATAGTTGTTTTATTGTACATTGTATCATTAGAGTGGACAGTGTAGATCAAGATCAGGCTGCACATTTTTTGCAACCTGTTCTTGATCTAAATTTGCCACAAAGGCAATGATAGTAATGCAAGGCACTTTATGGGGTAACGCTTTACTAAAACAGCATAAAGTTTTAAAGAATAACAATTAAAGCTTTCCCAAACGACAAACTTTTGGACTAGTCCAAATCGAAAGCATTTGCAGACAACAATCAAACTCTTGCTGAAAAGATGATTTCTGTTTATGATAGGGTAGAAAACATCGTGGGAAAAGGAGAAAATGCTGGTTACCAGCATTTTCTCCTTTTCCCACGATGTTTTCAAAAGGCTACTATTCGAGACCTGTAAAAACCAGGGATTGTTTGGGAAAGGGTTAAGGCTTTTGTAAACAAAGTGGGAGGAGAAAATTCTGGTCACATGAAATAAATGACAAATATGTATCCTGCAACATCCCTGTCTGTATATGCCAGTTCATGTGTCCATGTTTACAGATGAAAATTGGTTTGAAATGTGTATATACAAGAATACATTTGCGTAAGTCTTAACCAATTTCCACAGAACCCCTCACTTTGACGACCCTGAGAAAGAAGCCTGTAGAAAATATTGTGGGAAAAGGAGAAAGTGCTTGAAACCAGCATTTTTTTCCTTTTCCCACAATGTTTTCTACCCTTCACAACACAAATTTCAAAATTTTCAGTTTCTTTTTCCTCTAAGGATGAACTAGTATTTGTTGGATTAGGAGTTGATCATGTTAGAATCGAAATAATATTCTTCCTATCATGGTTTATCGTTCTATAAACCACAGTTGTGAGTTATGAAGCACAATAAATAATCCACGAGGGTGATAGTTGTGAGTTATGAGGCACGAAAAATAATTGACAAGGGCAATAGCCCTAGTGGATTATTCATCGTGCCCCATAACTCACAACATGGTTTAGTGAACAATAAACCACGCCAGAAAGAAGATTATTTCTAAAATAAACCAAGGAAAAGCATGAAATAAAATGTTTAACTTTTTTCTATACTTTCAGGCTCTATTCCTGGCACATGGACCAGCATTCAAAACAAACTACACAACAGAACCTTTTGAGAATATAGAACTCTACAATCTAATGACTGGTAAACGAAAGAAATTTAACCCACCTTTTGCCCTGTACTGTATAGCCTGTTGATTGATTGACTCTTTAACACACAATCCTGACTTTAACTCTTTACCACACAGTCCTGAGTTTTAACAACCCTGAAGAAGAAAGCCTTTTGAAAACATTGAGGGAAAAGGAGAAAATGCTGGTAACCAGCATTTTCTCCTTTTCCCTCAATGTTTTCTACCCTTTCTGATACAATTTCTTTCTTTTAAGCCCAGTTAGAATTGCTGTCTGTAAATGCTTTTGATTTGGATAAGTCATACATTTTGTCGTTTGGTAAAGAGTTAAATGACCCTGAGAAAGAAGCTTTTTGAAAATATTGTGGGAAGAAGAGAAAATGCTGGTAACGAGTATTTTCTCTTTTTCCCGCACTATTTTTTACCATGTCTAGACAAATTTCATATCTTAAGTAACATTTCTTTTGTCATCTACAAATGCTTTCAATTCATCTTGTTGAAGTTTTTCCTGTTTGGTAAAGAGTTAATTGTTTGGTGTTTAATGCTGTTTTCAACATTATTAGCTGTTTTTGGAAAACAATGAGTTACTGTTATAGCTCTGGCTTTATCTTCCGAGTTGTGCTAAAACTGACATTTTGTAATAAAAAATGTTTTCAGTTTGGACAAGGCTAACATTTTGTTGTCTGGTAAAGGTTTAATCCTTTACCACATGGAATAAATTTAGACCTACCCAAATTGAAAGCATTTGCAGTCGACAATTTCCTAGTGGCTCACATGATGCAATTTCCATTTGATAGGGTAGAAAACATTGTGAGAAAAGGAGAAAATACTAGTTACCACCATTTTGTCCTTTTCCCACATTGTTTTCAAAAGGCTTCTTCCTCAGGGGCGTCAAAAGTCCTCATTGTGTGGTAAAGGGTTACAAGACGCTTCCAAGCCATTGTAAAAAGCTAAATTTGGCAATTTCAAAGTTTTTTCTTTTTCGTTCTTTTCAGTCTGATTTTGATCTACATTGTCTTGAAAAAGCCACCAAGTTGCATATAGCAGCCTAAGCCTGTGTAATTTCGTGTAAATTCTCTCCCTTGTTTGCATGCAATACATGATCACCTCAAATAGTGTACGCTACTATCTATTCTTTCTTTTATTTCAGAGATATTGAACATTACTGCAGCACCTAACAATGGAACCCAAGGTACTTTATCACATGTCCTTAGAAATCCAAATGATGTTCCTAAAAAGCCACAGCGAACACCGATTTCATGTGATCCGTCAAATGAAACCCTTTTTTCAACATGCGGGTGCCAAGTGAATCATGTGAGTCTCTGCTGTGGTTTAACTCTTTACCAAACGATAAAATTTTAGACTGGTTCAAATTGAAAACATTTGCAGACGACAAAATAAAGGTGACTGAATGAAATTTGTTCTGGGAAGGGTAGAAAACACTGTGGGAAAAGGAGAAAATGCTGGTTACCAGCATTTTCTCCTTTTCCTACAGTGTTTTCAAAAGGCTTCTTTCCCAGGAGCGTCAAAAGTAGGGATTGTGTGGAAATGGATTAAAGGGAGGGCAGTTGTGTTAGATTAACCCAATACCAAACAACAAAACTTCGGACTGATCTGAATTGAAAGGATTCACAGACCAAAAATTCATTCTAGCTTACAACAGTGAGACTTGTCCTTGATAGGTAGTAAACTTTGTTGGAAAAAGGAGAAAATGCTGGTTAACAGCATTTTTCCCTTTTTCCACAATGTTTTCAAAGGCTTCCTCCTCAGGGTTGGTGAAACATAGGATTGTATGGGAAAGGGTTAACTCTTTAAAATGTGGAAATCCAGATTTAATTGCTGATGTAGATAGTACAGATCAAGATCAGACTTAATAGAAGCTGCAGCCTGATCTTTGATCTACATTGTCAGCAATTTGGCTGTGTATTCTGGAAAAAAAAAAAACTTTGGAATTCCAATATCTGTGTCTTTATTAGTGACTCAGAACGTCTGTTTGATGTGTGCAGGGTGGTAACTTGGTTTCTATGAATGGCAGATGAATATTACAATTTAATAGTTTGACAAATTGTTGCATGCTTAGTCCGTGCAAATTTACTTTGGAACTGGATTTGCGCTCATGTAGATGTGGATTTTTTTTATGTTGGGTGTGTTATCTTATGCACTGATGACACATGTATTTGAGCTGTAAAATTTACTGGTATATAATAAACAATGTTGCCTTACATTTTTTCTTTGGCAGAACATATCTGAGGCAGCCTTTAAAGGAGCTGGGGATGTACTTGTGTTTGGCATGCCAGCCTATACCACCAATAACAGTCTGTGTTTGCTTCATCAACCTGGATCTACAGCCGCCTTCAGCAGTACATTGAATTCTCCTGTCTGGTTGACCACATTAGTTACAGATAAAACAGTAAGTCTTTTAACCCAGTACAAAACAGTCACCTTTATTGTGGTGTCTGTTGTTGTGAGGTAGACTGCCAGCCATTAGTTTATTTTATAAACATGTTTTTTTTTATCTCAAAAGTGTACCTAGGCGTTCATACATGTACGATAGAGCGCTTGAAAAGTTACATTAAAATTTGATTGATGTGCTTTGAAAAGGGTAGTTTAAATCCTTTTGCAAAAAGCATCGACTCATGTCAGCCTGTGCAGACAGCGCAGGCTGACATGAGTCGATGCTTTTTGCTATCGGTAAATTTTCTGCGTGTGAAATGACCATTCTTGCTCATGAGTTAGTAAGGTTTGACACAAAATGGTCTTTAAGCAATGCTCAAACTTGCTCTTTAAATTTTATAACCGTAAAAAAAAGATGAAGAACATCAATCATCTAGCACTGGTGAATTCCTCAGTTTGATACCAAGGAGTGGATTTCAGGTTTGGAATCGTTTATCACTCCACACGTTCGGCACAAGTACTGGTGTAGTTTCCAGGAAGCAGAACTGTGACAGAGTAGATTAATATGTAAGAACATGTTTCTGAATCATTTTAGAATAAATTTGTTTAAACTAAAGCAATGTTTCATGCCGTGAAGTGCCGAATAAGCCAAGGCTACATATTTAGTAAAAATAAAAATGCTTTTGTATGAAGTGTTTCAGCAAAGTGGACAGTGTAGATTGAAGATCAGACAGCATGTTTTGTGCAGTTTGATCTTGATCTACACTGGCTGCAAAACTTAAATGGTTTACTTAATAAGTTGTGTTACTGTCTAAATCTAGAAGGCTAAGAATAGAACAGCTCTAGTTTTCACTGGATGTGATCAACAAAATATTGAACAATATCACGCCATTATTTATGGATAAACTATTGTAATGCATGAGATGAAATATGTTTATTTTAGAGCATGTCCCTGACGAGCAAATCCACTTGTGTCATTAGAGATACTAGAGTCTCACACTGGGAGACAGCTGAATGTGCCAATGAAACAAATGATAAGATAGAAATGACATCTTTGATAGACCTGGGTATTTATCCATAAATATACTTATTTTTTTTAATTGATTGATCATTTGTATTGGAGTCATATCATAGCAGTCAGTGCACCTATGCATATGTTTCTCTGCTTTCTCTGAAAATTCACTGGGAAAAAAGTTTTCCTTAACCCTTTTGAAAAGTTGTTTGTAAAATTTTGATCGGTCAAGAAACATGGTTCTGGATTTATCTGGCATTCATTAAAAACAAAGGTACTACCCTCTCATTTTGTGTACTATTTTCAAATGAAATGTCAATAATTGCAAAATTTTGTTGTTGAAAGTTGTAGGCAAAAATATTATGTTGTAGAAACTTTCCTGGTGCTGGTGCTTGCTTCCCGTTGTGCAAAAAAATTTTAATATCTCACTTGACTTTTAGTCTCATGTTGTATCAAATTTTCTGGCATTGCTTGAAGCAAATTACATGCTCTTAAAAAGTTACTACAACGTAATATTTGTTTTATTATTGTTACGGGTGAGGACTCCATGCATGGCTTTGTCCCAATTTAAATACATTACCTGACTACTGAGTCAGAGAGATACCTCTTTTAGAGATATCTCTTTGGCTCAGTGGTTATGGTATTGGCCTTTCATCTGGGTGTTCTAGGTTTTGAATCTTGTCTGGTCCCTTATGTCTGCCATGCATTTGTTATTTGTTTCTTTATTACAGACTTTGTTCTGAAGATGGGGGCTTGTCCAGGATCTGCTATTGAGCCATCAATCCCATTACTATTATTTTGTTGTCCAAAAATAGACTTTCTGCCTAATAAGTTAAATGATGAAGAGCGGGCATGTTATTGGAGACTACTCCTTCACACATGGCTTCGTCCCAATATAGATACAATACCTAACAACTGTATTAGTGAGACATCTCTTTAGCTCAGTGGTTAAGGTATCGGTCTTTCATCTGGGCTTTATTGAGTTCGAATCCTGCCTGGTCCCTTATTTCTGCCATGTATTTGTTTATTTGTTTCTTTGTTACGGACTTTGTTCGTAAAACTATATACCTAGAACTTAATATAACAACAGCATTCTGCAGTTACGACCTTGTAAGCAAGAGTGCTTATGTTATAAAAGTATGATGTTTTTTTCAGGTATTTTGGTTGACGATGAAATGGCACATTTAACATCACTTATGGTTCCAATGTACAGAGGATTCAAATCTGGTAATTCTTCTTCAGAATCTATTTAACCCATGACCACACAATCCCTACTTTTGATGATCCTGAGAAAGAAGCCTTTAGAAAACATTGTCAGAAAAGGAGAAAATGCTGGTAACCAGTATTTTCTCCTTTTCCACAATATTTTCTACCCTTCCCAGACAGAATTTCAAATTTTCATTTACCTTCATTTTGTGGTCTGCAGGTGCTTTCAATTTGGACCAGTCTAAAATTTTCTCATGCAGTGAAGAGTTAAGCCTTGCTCTGGCAACAGACACTTTAACTCTTCACCGAATGAGAAAGTAATAGACTAGCCCAAATTCAAGACATTTACAGATGACAATGCTGTAAACCAGGAAATGGTTTCGCGCATTTTAGTTTAGTGTCATTTACAGCAAGGGTTGAACTGCGAAAGTACTATGCTGCGAATCACTCACTTGTCATAAAAAGGCAAAGTTTAGCTGCTAGGATAAGTTTGTCTTTAGAAAACAACTAAAAGGTGTTTATCCATTTACCTGTTTTCTACCGTACAAGGGAAACAACTTTTTTGAAAGAGGGTGTCAGTTAACACTATTTCTTCTACTTTACTAGTACAAATGACAAACTTTGCAAAATAACACTTGTGTAAATTATGTGAAATTAAAAATGTACAACATCCTGAGCAAGTATGCATTTTCTTGAAGCATGTTTCGTTTTATGGTCATCATGGCCTCCTCAAGTCCACAAAACTAAAACCACTTTACCTTTTAGCCATGCAGGACCTCTACTTTGTGAATTTAAGAGCTAGTTTGTGAAGAGCTAGTTTGTGAAGAGCTAGTTTGTGAAGAGCTAGTTAACTCTTTACAAAACAACAAAATTTTGGATTAGTCCAAATTGAAAGCATTTGCAGACGATGAAATAGATGTGACTCAAAAATTGAAATTTGATTTGGTATGGGTAGAAAACACTGGAAAAAGGAGAAAATGCTGATAAGCAGCATTTTCTCCTTTTTTCCCCTCAATGTTTTTAAAAGCTTTCTTTCTCCTGGCCGTTAAAAGTTGGGATTGTGTGGTAAAGAGGTAAAGAAACTCCAAGAAAGCATACATAGGAGCACTGGCTGCTGCATATTTGTTGAAAACTGTATTAATCCTATATGATCTTGAGTTTTAACGATCCCAAACGAAAACATTGTGGGAAAAGAAGGAAATACCAGTAACCAGCATTTTCTCCCTTTTCCCCAGAGCTTTCTACCCTTTCAAATACTTATCGCATAGTTCAAGCTGCATTCAAATGATCAACTGCAAGTGCTTAAGATTTTGACCCATGTAAAATTTCGATGTGTAGAGTTAACCCTTTCCCAAACAATCCCTGTTTTTTACGGGTCTGCAATAGTAGCCTTTCGAAAACATGGTGGGAAAAGGAGGAAATGCTGGTAACCAGCATTTTCTTCTTTTCCCACTATGTTTTCTACCCTATCATAGACAAAAGTCATCTTTTCAGCAAGAGTTGATTTGTCAACTGCAAATGCTTTCAATCTGGTCTAGTCCAAAAGTTTGTCGTTTGGGAAAGGGTTAACTGTTTACCACACAATCATGACTTTTGACAATCCTGATGTAGCAGCCTTTTGAAAACATTATGGGAAAAGGAGAAAATGCTGGTAACCAGCATGTTCTCATTTTCTTGCAATGTTTTCTATCCTGCTGGAAACAAATTTAACTTTTTAAGTTTAAGTTTCGTTTCGTTTATTTTGTCGTCTGCAAATGCTTCCAATTTATACCAGTCTATAATTTGTTGTTTGGTAATGAGTTAACTGTTTTACTATACAATTCCAACTTCAATGTTTTTGAGAAAGGAAGCTTTTGAAAACTGTATGAGTAAAGGAGAAAATGCTGTTACGCAAAACAAATTTTAGTTTTTGTGTCACATTTACTGGTATGTTATTATCTGCATTCAAATTGGAATGGTCCACAATTTTTATACCCCCACAAAACAAATGTTTACAGAGGTATACTGGAATCAGGCTGTCTGTCCGTGTGTCCATCTGTGTATCTGTCTGTGTGCAAAATACTGTCAAAGCACTAGCAGGGTTATAAAGTCACATTCAGTGACAGTTTTAGTTTTGTTTGGTAAAGTAGTCAGAGATTGTATTTGCTTTCTTTGTCAGGTATTTGGAAGGTTGTGAAGGACTTGATCCAGGATTATACAAAGCTCTATGGAAATATAAGTGTTACATCAGGACCACTGTATGATTACAATAATGATGGGCTGCCAGATGACTATATGCTCAGGTGTGGTCTTGTTAGCTTTGTTGTTTTTGATGGTTGAATGGTGTTTTGCACCACCTTCGACATTATTTCAGTCATATCACAGTGACAGCTCACATATAATTGTTTTCCTAGGTTTTACCAGTACCAGGCAAGGCTTCTGTGGTGTCTTGCCCAAGGAACCTCTTCAGGAAAACCTAGTGGATTCAATGCAGCTCAAACCTGAGGCCTCCTGGTTACCAGTTTAACACTCTACCTCTGAATCATGCAGGAATCCTTGCTATAGTTGATGAAAACATCAAAGTATTGTTATATAATTGGCATCATCATTTATGTCGCACAAAAACTGTGATATATTGTAATATCACTATTTTATATGCATTAAGATGTTTACCTTAAACCCTGAGAATCTATATTCAGGACTCTGTGGAGTCCAGTAGAGATTCAGATATTTATTTACTTATATGGAAAAATGACAAAATATTAGACTTGTCCAAATTGAAAGCATTTGCAGACATCAAAACAAATACTAGTATGCTTCAAAATTCTAAGTCTTTTACAGGGTAGAAAACATTGTGGGAAAATGCTAATTACCAGCATTTTCTTCTTTTCCCATAATGTTTTCAAAAGCCGTCTTCTTTACAGTTGTTGACACTCAGCATTATGTGGTAAAGGATTAACCCTTTCCCAAACGATAAATTTTGGGCCCTTCCAAATCGAAAGAGTTTGCAGATGACAATTTTAGATTTGGAGAAAAAGGCAGAAAGTTCTCTGAAAGGGAAGAAAACACTGTGGGAAAAGGAGAAATTGCTCATTACGAGCAATTTCTCCTTTTCCCACAGTGTTTTCAGAAGACTTTTACTGTAGACATGTAAAAACCAGGGCTTGTTTTGGAAAGGATTGAAGCTATTTCATTGGGAGTTAGGTTGTAGGTGTGAAATAGCTTCCGATATTGTCGCATTTCAGATATGTGTCTTTCAAAGCGGCAAAGCCATTTCCTGTACCAACACATATATTTGTAAGCCTTATCAAATGTAGAACAAGAGGGGAAGCTTTACCATGTATTGGAGCAGTAGATATTTTGTCATTTATTCTACCTCACTCAGAAGAAATTTTCAACTGCCTGGTAAGTAAACAGCGTAAACCATAGAGCTCCTACCAAGCCCTGTTGCTCAGTAGGTAATGAACAGGACATGAGAACAGTGTAGTGTCCATGGTTGTGAGGTAGAGCATTGGCCTCATAAGCAAAAGGTTCGAGATCCAGGAGTGGTTGTCAACTTTGGGGTTAGTCATTGGTCCACACATTCAGCGCAAGTACTGATGTAGTTCCCTAGAAACAGAATCAAGAGGAATAAGTATAAGTTATAAGAACTTGTTTCTCAATAGATATAAAGTAAATATGTTTAAATTAAATGAAGAACAGGGGGTCGGTGGGTCGATTCCTGGCTCTGCCAATTTTTTTCCAAGGATTAGTGATTGTCCAGGGTTTTCCCTTCACTTTCTGTCATGGGGGTTGTCTGATCCACTTCAAATGAATACATACATTATGGGGTTCATTATACCCCCGCAAAACAAATGTTTTTGGAGGTATACTGGAATCAGCCTGTGTGTTTGTCCGTCTGTGTGTCTGTGCAGCATTCCGTCCTTGTACAAAATAATAGTAATTTTGTGTTGCAAAGTCCTCCTACAGTTTTCCTTCAATTGTATAGAAACTTTGCACATATACTGATTATATATCGAAGATTTGCAAGACACAATTTTCAAGTGTCATCTCTTCTTGGTTGAGGAATTATCTCCCTTGAACTTGACCCTTTTTTCTGTCAAAGCGCTGGTAGGGGTATTAAGTGACAGCTCTTGTTTAGAAAATGTTGGGGGTCAAAATTCAAAGAAACGGGGTCAAGCAAAACCCAGAAGTAGTCATTGCAACAGGGTTCATTCCTTGCACATTGCATTTAAATCTTTACCACACCAGAAAATTTTAGGCTGGTCCAAATTGAAAGCATTTTCAGACAACAAAATAAAGGTGACCAATAAATGGAAATTGTTTCTGGGAAGGGTAGAAAACACTGTGGGAAAAGGAGAAAATGCTAGTTACCAGCATTTTCTCCTTTTCCCATAGTGTTTTTCAAAAGGCTTTTTTCTCGGGGGCGTCAAAATTAGGGATTGTTTGGTAATGGGTTACCTCATTACCAAACGGCAATATCATAGGTATGTCCAAATCAAATGCATTTTGCAGACAGAAAAATAAAAGTGACTGAAAATATGAAATTTGTTTTGTGAAGGGTGAAAAAAACATTGTGGAAAAGGAGAAAATGCTGGTAACCAGCATTTTCTCCTTTTCCTGCACCATTTTCTGCGCTTTCGCTAATTAAATGCACCATCTGAGCCACCTTGAAAATGCTTTTGATTTGGACGGGGCTAGAATTTATTCGTTTGGTAAAGGGTTAGATAGAATTGGCAATCAATACACTTTACAATTTCAGAGTCCTGCTGATTATCTAAAGGACAACGTAGCAAGATTACGAGATATAGAATTGATGAGTGGTGTACAGTTTATGACGTCATACAACACGACGTATGCTGCTAGATTGCGTACCTATCTGCCGGAAGCTTTGTGGAAATCTACACTGTTCAAGGAATGGAAAGATTTGCCATGCCCGCAACAGAGTGAATGCAACTCTGAGTAGGACAAAAAATATATTGCTTTATATAACTTAACCCATAGGTTCATATATTTAGTGGGATAAAAGTTAAAAACTTTGACAGTTATGCTTCTTCATCAGTTAACCCTTTGCCAGACAAGCCCTGGTTTTTACAACCCCGAGATAAAAGCCTTTCAAAAACATTGTGGGAAAAGGAGAAAATGCTGGTAACCAGCATTTTCTCCTTTTCCCACAATGTTTTCTATCCTGCTGGAAACAAATTTCTCGAGTTGCATATATTTTGTCATCTGCGAGTGCTTTTTTGGACCCGTCTAAAATTCTGTTGTTTGTTTCTTGGAATCAAACATTCCCTATCTTTACAAGTCATGCTCTATGATAAGGAGCATCTTCTAAAAGGATTTTCATATATCAACCTTTGCACTCTGCACAGGTTTACCTGGGCTGAAATATTTTGCTATTTGTAAATGTCCAAAAACCATTTTACCTCAGTTGGCTGTTAGGAAACACGGGTTTCATGAATCCATAATCACAGGTAGACTTGCTTTTTTATGATGGACCACTGCAATGTGTTAAACACCCTTTTGCAAAAGTACCCCTCAGTTATCTTAACTTTTTACCCCATAAGGCATTTCTATGGTATCTCTATTGACCCTAAATAACAGCAAGGATGAAGCTGTTTCTTATGTGTATTTGACACATTTTGATAGCATAGAAAATATTGTGGCAAAAGGTGAAATTGCTCGTCACGAGCAATTTCACCATTTGCTACAATGTTTTCCAAAGGCGCCTTCAAGCAATGCGTAAAAATGAGTATCTATGGAGTATGAAGTAAAGGGTTAACTCTTTATCAACAATCAATGGTTTTTACGACCCACAGGAAGAAGCCTTCTGAAAACATTGTGGGAAAAGGAGAAAATGCTGGTAACCAGCATTTTCTTCTTTTCCCACAATGTTTTCAATCCCTTCCTCTAAAGTCAAGTTTCAATTTTTTAATCATGTTTATTCTGTCATCTGCACATGCTTTGAATTTGGACAAGTCTAAAATTTTGTTGTTTGGTAAAGAGTAAAGACAGATGGGGCTTAGTGTTAGCATGGCGATATGTTGCTCTTATTATTATGGTCAAATGCTATTTTACTGTTTTTAGGCCAGGGAATCCCTCTCAAGGGATTCCCTTGCCTATAGGGATCGTAAGCTGACTATTCAGACAAAAATGTTGGACGGTGTGTCCACTATATATCGCTGAGTCCGCCAAAACAACTAGTTTCCCAAGTATATACAGAGATTGCTTATCACACAGTGTGAATGCTTTTCTTTCCTCAAAGCTTTCATCTGCAAAACGCCATGGAATTCCAAGGGTATTACAATCCTTTAATAACTGACGAGTGTGTGTTTTTTATCCAGTTTTTGTCATTAACACTGACCTAATAAAGGCGTAACCTAATGAACTTAGCTTTATCCGGCAGTTGTGTATTCTTACGCGCAATATGCGGTTAATATCTATAACGCTCTCTCTTGCACTCCGGATCATTCACATTCAGGTATGGTGAGATTAACGAACGACGACTCTGCTCGGAGTTTGTCTATAACGTTGTGTTGACATTTGAACATATGTGTCACAAAACGCGTCTCCGCTAAAATGCCATTGAAAATAAAGTAAACTACATATAGAATATTGACTCATGTTATGTTTATCACTTTTTCTTATGTTTATCGACTAAATCTAGGGTACTTCAGCGGAATGCTGGAGAAATCGGCCCCTGGAGAAATCGTCCCCAAACTGCTTGGCCCGTGTTATGTTTATCACTCCGGAAAAATCGTCCCCTGGGGGCGATTTCTTTGGTGAAATCGTCCCCAAATAAAATTTTAGAGAAATCGTCCCCAACATCAAATTTTATCTGTATCGTTATTCAAGTTTTCTATAAAACATTTTTTTGAATGATCGTTGTCTTTAGTATGTACATTATGTGTATTAGTTACCATAATCCAAGAGTGATTTGGTAGTTTTGCCATTGTTTGTACCACCTATATCACACTGATAGGATGTATTTCACACCTTTAACACCTGTCACAAATAGATTACACCTGTGTGATTCTTAAAGTATGTCTTTGATTGACTTTGATTTGAAATACATGCTTATCATTTTTTTTCTGTAGTCGTTCGCTTGTCATTTAATGTATTTTGTTTATCTCTCTCTCTCTCCTCTCTCTCTCTCTCTCTCTCTCTCTCTCTCTCTCTCTCTCTCTCTCCTAGTGACATATGACATACCTGTGACCAATACCATTTAGCAGGGGCATCAGTGTCTCTGACACACCTATTTCTAGTATTCACTAGGTTTTGTGTGCATCGGAAAATTTCCGGTACATAACTTGTACAATTGTGGATGGATTTCAAAATAATTTGGCACAATTGACCTCCATCACGAATAGATGTGCCATTTGAAACATCTGATCAAGTAGGTTCAAGATCAAGGCCACATTGAAGGACAATTTTTCGTCCGAACTATAACTCCTACATTTTTGGATAGATTCCGATATAAATTAGTATAATGAAGTGTTCTCCATCAAGAGTAGAAGTTCCCTTTGAAACATTTATTCAGGTCCAGGGTCTAGGTCAAACTTGAGGGTCAAGTGGGCTTGACACAAGTTGTCCTTGGACAACGATTATGAATTAGGATTAACGTCTTTATATATTACGTATGTAGATATTTATAAGTATCGAAGCTCGAGTCACTTTGACTTGTCCGTAAAATAGGCAAGTAAAATAGGAAATCCGAGCCTAGTCGTTTTCCCAAAACAATCCTGCCCACAGTATTTTATTGAGAAGATATTTTGGCTAAAAGAGCATTTGCTTGTTACAAGCAATTCCTCCCAATTTCCACAAAATCTTACATTTCAATATACACGAAGAACTACTTTGGATTTTCATCTACAACTTCCTTCAAATATGACCAGTTCAAAATTTCGTCGACTTGTGGAAGGTAGAGACAACACGACTAACTGCCATATCACTACAATCTTTATTATTCATTACATTTTACACTGATATCTATTTTACATGTATTTTCATTGAAATCAATAAAAATAAATATGTTCCTGCGTCATAAAAGTTTCCTGTTAAAACCAAGAATTCCAGGGGCTTAGTGGAATCTGCTTGTATCCCTGCCTGTCTAACTGTTTGTATTAATTAAAAATGACCTCTTGTGTTATTTCGTATCCTCAATTTCCTGGCCTTCAGTACTTTCAGTACTTTGATTTTTTTTTGCAATACAGCTACAGACCGCTTCTATTGGTCTCACTAGATGGGTTCAGAGCTGATTATTTGTTACGCAATGTTACCCCAGTCATAGAAAGGCTGAGCCAGTGTGGGGTTAGTGCGCCATATATGAGGTCTGTGTACCCAACAAAAACCTTTCCAAACCATTACAGCATTGTCACAGTATGTACCTTTGTGTTCAGAATTACCTTAACTCTTTACCAAACGACAAAACTTTAGACTTGTCCAAATTGAAAGCATTTGCAGACAACGAAATAAAAGTGACTGAAAAATTGAAAGTTCTTTTGGGAAGGAAAGAAAATATTGTGGGAAAAGGAGAAAATGTTGGTCACCAGCATTTTCTCCTTTTCCCACAATGTTTTCAAAAGGCCTGTTACCCAGGGGTGTTAAAAGTCGGGATTGTGTGGTAAAGAGTTAAGGGGGTAGTCATTTACTGTTTATCACACTATCCTGATTTTTATTGACAATAGCCTCTCCCCCACCAGATAAAAACACTTTTGAAAACATTGTTGGAAAAGAAGAAAATGCTGGAAGCAAGCATTTTTTTCTTTTCCAACAATGCTTTTTAATATTTCCATGAAAAATTTCCTAATTTCTTTAGTATTTTCTTTGTTGTCATCATGTGCTTTCAATTGAGACCATTCTAAAAGTTTATTGAGTGGGAAAGATTTGAATCTTTTTTCCACAAAAAAGTTTTAAACTGGTTCAAATTGAGAGCAGTTTTGCAGACCTCAAATTAAGATGGCTCAAATAGTGGAATTTGTCTGTGAAAGGTTGAAAAACATTGTGGGGAAAAGAGAATAGCTGATGCATACAATAACCTATACATAGGCCATATGATTAAAATTGTCTGTAAGAGGGTAGAAAATACAGTAGATGAAAGAAAAAATGTCTGTTTATCAGCATCTTTTCTTTTTTCACACAATGATTTTTTTAAAACCTTTCTTTCTCAGGGTTGTTAAGATTATGGCTTGCTTGGTAAATTGTTTACACTTTGTCAAAAATTCTGCTTTTTAATGACTTGAACAAGAAACCTATCAAGAATATTGACAGATATTGGCCTTTGTCTGTGAAAAAGTGGCTAGTGCATCAGGGGAAATGATGGGGTGAAAAAAACTTTTGGGAAAAGGAGAAAATGCTGGTTATCAGCATTTTCTCCTTTTCCCACAATGTTTTCAAATCCTTCTTCTTCATGGTCGTTAAAAGTCAGGATTATGTTGAAATCAGTTAAGAAGTTTTATTTTCTGAACCACACTGTTAATTTTGTTCATATTTGGCTTAATTATTATAGATACATGCTCAAAGTTTCATTGATTTTGAAATTGAAAGCAGTTGTAGACAACAATTCACTTGTTACTGAAATGTTGAGATTTGTCTTGGATAGGGTCAAAAACATTGTTGGAAATAGTGTTAGGTTTAGGAAATATTATGGGAAAAGGAGAAAATGCTGGTTATCAGCATTTTCTTCTTTTCGTCATAATGTTTTCAAAAGGCTTTTCTGTTAACACATGAATTGAGTGCTAAGGAGTGAAACTCATTCCCAAACGACAATATTTTAGACTGGTTCAAATTGAAAGCATTTGCAGACGACAAAACAAAAGTGACAGAAAATTTGAAATTTGTTTTGTGAAGGGTAGAAAACACTGTGGGAAAAGGAGAAAATGCTGGTCACCAGCATTTTCTCCTTTTCCCACACAGTTTTTTTTTTATAGGCTTCTTTCTCAGGGGTGTCAGAAGTAGGGATTGTGTGGTAATGGGTTAATGTAGCTTATCTTTTACAGGGTTTATACCCAGAAGCCCATGGTATAATTGACAACAATATGTATGACCTGGGCATGGAGAAGAGGTTCAGTCTTGGAAGTGCAGCCAGTAAGGATCCAAGATGGTGGGGTGGGGAGCCGGTAAGTAGTGCTGTTTGATGCTTCTTTGACCCTTTACCACACAACCCTGACTTATAACAACCCTGAGAAAGAGAGCCTTTGAAAACATTGTGGGAAAAGGAGAAAATGCTGGTAACCAGCATTTTCTCCTTTTCCTACAATGTTTTCTACCCTTTCCAGATCAAATTTTAATTTTTGAGTCACATTTATTTTGTTGTCTGCAAATGCTTTCAATTTGGACTGGTCCAATATTTTGGCATTTGGGAAAGAGTTAAGTCTCTACCATACCGTAAAATTGTATGTAAACTTGTCTATATTGACTGAACTTACAGACAACAGTTGAAATGTTTGTGAAATGTTAGTATTTGTCATTGAATAGGTCGTAAAAATTGTGCGAAAAGGTGAAAATGCTGGTTACCAGCAATTTCTTCTTTTCACACAATGTTTTTAAAAGGTCTTTGCAGGGTCATTTAAAATTCGGGACTATGTGAAAAAGGTATAACTGTTTTCAATCTTGTCATACGGATGTATCTTTAACGCTTTGCCACACAATCCCGACTTTTAACACCCCTGTGAAAGAAGCGGTTTGAAAACATTGTGGGAAAAGGAGAAAATGCTAGTACCCACTTCTTTTTCCACAATGTTTTCTTCTCTTCCTCAAACAAATTTCAAATCTTTACTCACATTTATTGTGTAGTCTGCAAATGCTCTCAATTTCAACAAGGCTAAAATTTTGTTGTTTGATAAAGAGTAAAATTTTGTCTTTCCAGATATGGTTAACAGCCAAAAAACAGGGAAAAAAAGCAGCAACATATTTTTGGCCTGGATCAGATGTCAAAATACAAGGTTGGATTTATTTAATGAAAAAGACAAAGACATACCAAGTCATTGTTATGCTGTAAAAATTATAAAGGGTTAAATAACTACAAGAACACATATTAAAATGTTAATGTTTATGTACTGTATGACATTTCCATTTTTTTTTTTTTGTAAAAATTATAAGAAACAAGGATATTCTTAGCTTGTCTGTTTTTGAAGAAATCATTGAGATACTGTAAGCCATGAAATTCTTTCGTGCTTTTTATGTTAGCGAGATTACCGACAAGGTATGTGACGTGAACATAATCCACACAATCCACATAATCCCAATATGTTTTATTAACCCATTACCACACAATCCCTACTTTTGACGCCCCTGAGAAACAAACCTTTTGAAAACCTTGTGGGAAAAGGAGAAAATGCTGGTAACCAGCATTTTCTCCTTTTCCCACAATGTTTTCTACCCTTCACAAAACAAATTTTAAATTTTCAGTCACTTTTATTTTGTCATCTGCAATTGCTTTCAATTTGGACCAGTCTAAAATATTGTCGTTTGGTAATGGGTTGACCCTGATGAGAAGGCCTTTGAAAGCATTTTGTGAAATGAAAAACATTGAGATAACCAGCATTTTCTCCTTTTCACACCATTTTCTTCCCTTTTAAAGACAAATTTCATCAACTGAACCACATTTCATTTGTCATCTGCCAAGATTTTAATTTGGACAGGTCTAATATTATCATTCGGGGTAAAAGGGTTAAATACATTGATATAAAGTAAGGAACTTGTCATTATGAGCAAAGTGTCTTTTAGCAATGAATATTTTCAAAATTGGTTTAAAAGCTACAATCCAAAAAAACTCATATTTTTTACATAAAACGTTAAATGACTAGGTATGAAATACAAATCATGTCCTCCTTTTTTGCAGGGGAATACCCAGACTACTGGAGAAACTATAATGGGTAAGTACTGTACATGTATCCATCATATGAGATCTGACATGGAGTTTGCATTTGAAATATATAGGAACTGACATGAGTGGGCTTTTGAGATAAGGTTTTATTAAACGAGTTGAGGAAAATGTTATTTAGTGAGCCTTTGGTTAGCTTAATAACATTTCTTTTTGTGGAGTTAATTTTATTTCAAACATCTACGAAAGTCAGATTCTTTTTATCACATAACGACATTTCACAAAACGTACAAAGTGACGTCAAAAACAGCGTCATACAAATGTGATATCAAACATGTCCGAGATATAGAGGATAATCAACTGGTTGTTTTTGATATGAAAAATATCTCACAAGGATGCGTTGTTACGCGTTGAAAAAACGAGTGCGCAGCACGAGTTTTTTTAACGCCTTACGACGCGTCCGAATGAGATATTTTTCATATCAAAAATAACCAGTTGATTATTCTATTTATTATATACCTTATTAACATCATTATTTATAATTTTGCATTTGAAAGTCGAAAAAAATGTAGTCGAAAAAAAAAGTAGTTCCCAAATTACGTCAGGAAGTGAAAGTGAAAGTTGATAACGTCACTAGTGATGATATCAAAATTTATTACACTGGGAAATTCCAGGATTTCACTGCTAGGTATACAATAAAAGAAAATTCATAATGGGTATATTACACTGCAAACAAGGAAGGGTATATGATAAAAAATTATTTCAGATGAGTCTAGGAGAATGTTATTAACCCATTACCACACAGCAAAATTTTAGACCTATCCAAATTGAAAGCATTTGCATGGTACAATTTTGCTTTGATTGGGTAGAAAACTTTGTGGGAAAAGGAGAACTACCAGCATTTTCTCTTTTTCCCACAATGTTTTCAAAAGGTTTCTTCCTCAAGGGTGTTAAGTCATCGTTGTGTGGTAAAGGGTTAAGCAAGCCTTTGGCAAAGTAAATAACTTTTTCTTTTCTTTTGATTAGTTTTAGAAAATTTAAATCTTTAATGATTACCACACAATCCTGGCTTATAAAGTCCCTAAAAAAGAAGACTTTCGAAGACATTGTGGAAAAAAGAAGAAAATGCTGGTTACCAGCATTTTCTCCCTATTCCGCAATGTTTTTCTATCCTTCTAAAAACAAATTTTAGTTCTGGCTTATATTTATTTTGACACATGCAAATACTAGTAATTTTGGCTTGTTGGAAATTTAGTGGTTTACTTATGGCTATTGACAAATTTTTAGATAGTTTAAGATCTCTTATTTTGAAAAGCTTTTCTTTTACTTATACAGAAAAATACCTTACTATGAGAGAGTTCTTCAAGTCCTAGACTGGATGACACTACCAAAAGGGGAGAGACCAGATTTCATCACATTGTACTTCGATGAGCCGGATCTGGCTGGGCACAAATATGGGCCAGATGGGGACAGAGTAGGGAAAAATATTAATATTTCCACTCATACACGTACAGATTGTGCAAAGGGACATACTTAATTAAATGTTATTTTTTGGTTTTCATACATACCACTTAATTGTTTATCCTGATATCAGATGACAAAACTTCATACTGTATAATTAAATTGAAAGCATTTTCAAATCATATTCAAACATCAAGTTGTCTTTCATAGTGTAGAAACATTGAGGGAAAAGAAGAAAATACATAATGCCAGCATTTTATCCTTTTCTTCTGATTTTTTTCCAAGGCGTCCTTAACCCTTTACCATACAATGACAACTTTTAACACCCCTGAAAGAGAAGGCTTTTGAAAACATTGTTGGAAAAGGAGAAAATGCTGGTTACCAGCATTTTCTCCTTTTCCCACAATGTTTTCTACCCTATCAAAGAAACTCGTATCATTTGAGCCACATTGATACTGTCACCAGCAAATGCTTTCAATTCGGACAAGGCTAAAATCTTGTCATGTGGTAAAAGGTTAAAGAAAACTCTAGATTGTGTACATTGTAAAGAATGAAGTTGATTTCAGATTTTGAAGAGTTTGGAGCGTGTAGATGATATTATCGGTCTGTTGATGGATGGTCTAATGGAGAGAAATCTACATCACTGTGTCAATCTAGTCATCGTAGCTGATCATGGTAGTGTATCACATAGGGCTTGCAACACCCAGAAATGGGCATTTGGTCATTTGCTTAAAGTGTTGTCTCGGATCAGCCTTCGCAGTCTGCCCAGGCTAATCCCTTATGGTACTTTATGACTATGTAAGATTTTGTACTACAGTAAACTTGTACCAATCAGAAACTTACAGAAAAAAAGAAAGTGACATTTTGGATTGCGCTCATCTGAAACGACACTTTACGCGTATGTTTGAATGTTCCTTTTTTGTGTGTGGCAGGCCATATAGAAATCGAACCATTAGGTTGGAAAACAAAAAACATCATTATGAGCCATGCTCTTGAAAAGGGGAGTTTAATACATCTCCATAATGCACAATACCATACAAGCTGTCACCAAATTACAGATCTATGAAAATTCATTTTATTATATCTCCACCTGTCTGGGTCGGGAGAGATACTGTTTTTCCCTGTGCGTCCATCCATCTGTCCATCTGTCTGTCTGTCACATATTGTGTCTGGCAAGCTTTTAGGATCACCCTGTGTCCATTGTCCATGGTGCCTTGTCAACAATTCTTTAAACATCAACTTCTTCTTAACTGCTTGGGCAATTTGGACAAAACTTGGATAGAATCTTCCTTGGGAGGTCATCTTTAAAAATTACTCACAGAATTTGATTCCATCAAAAACCCTGGTTGCCATGGCAACTAAATGGAATTTTCTGAGAAATTCTTTAAAAATCTTCTTCTCTGAAACCTCTTGTCAGATTTTGAAATAATTTCACAGTAATGTTCCTTGGGTGGCCCTTTTCAAAAACTGTTCATGAAATTTTGATCCGTCAAGAAACATGGCTCTGGTGAATGGGGGCTCCTTGCACTATAGGGACATGAAGGAATTCTTAAAAATTCTTCTCTGAAACAGCTGGTCAGATTTTGAAATAATTTCACAGAAATGTTCTAGTCATTTAACTGACCAACTTACGACGCAGGCTGGTCTCTTGACATTTAGAAAATTGACAAATACAAAATTTTAGACTCGATTCACTGTACAAAGACCGTGCAGACTGACCTACATTGTTATTTTTTTGCAGATGCATTAAACCCCCTTTTCACACAGCATGATTCACATAAATGAAAACTTTTACAGAAAAAGATTAAGAGTTTTTTCAACGCTGTAGAAAAATTGTTTGGCAAGGAGCAGTTGATTGGTGTATGCTATGCCTGATTTTCTCCCAATTTCTAATTTGCCTGTTTTTTGTAGAAAATATTGACATATTGTCTTGTTCCAATCGTGAGTTTCATTGTTTTCATTGTGCAGATACTTTGACAAGTTGTAATATCTCTTTCATTACTGAAGATATTTACTTCAGACCTGGGCCTGTATTCACCAACCATTCTTAAGAATGTTCTTTGTCTTATTCTCTAGATTTTTTTTTGCATTTGTATGTAACACAACTTCTGATTGGCTAAACCAATCGGTTTAGCCAATCAGAAGTTGTGTTATTTACAAATTAAGAAAACCTTGGAGAATAAGACTAAGAATATTCTCAAGAATGGTTGGTGAATACAGGCCCAGGACTAGTAGTTAATCATTGAGAGTTGAATCTATACTACAGAGACAGGTAACCATCAAATATTTTTGACACAGGTATCTCTTTGTCAGCTTGGAATTGTTAGTAAAAATCAATCTTTTTTTAAAAGCAACTGCACAAAGCCATTGCACATTGGGCAACATTTGGAATAAAGATACAAGAATGATTATAGATATAAGAATAAATATGAAATGGCTAAGAAGCTGGCTAAAATTGAGTATAGATGTTTCTTTAACCCTTTCCCAAAAAGTCCCTGGTTTTTACGGGTCTGGAATGGTAGCCTTTTGAAACATTGTGGGAAATGGAGAAAATGCTGCTAACCAGCATTTTCTCCTTTTCCCACAATGTTTTCTACCCTATCATAGAAAGAAATCATCTTTTCAGCAAGAGTTGAATTGTCTTCTGCAAATGCTTTCGATTTGGTCTTGTCCAAAAATTTGTCATTTGGGAAAGGGTTAACTCATTACCAAATGACAAAATTTTAGATGGTCCAAAATGAAAGCACTTACAGACAACAAAATAAACATAACTCTAAAATTGAAATTTGTTTCCAGCAGGGTTGAAAAAATTGTGGGATAAGGAGAAAATGCTGGTTTCCAGCATTTTCTCCTTTTCCAACAATATTTTTAAAAGGAGTCTATCTCAGGGTCCTTAAAACCAGGGATTGTTTGGCAAAGAGTTAACCACTTTATGTTACATATAGGTATGGCTGAGGTGGACTGTGATAGACTTGTGAGACTAAAGAACTACGTTGACTATGGCTACCTCAGTGCTAACACCTGGGTATGGGAGGGACCTTTTGGTAGAATAGCTAACAGATATATCTATAACAGATCATCAGAAAACCAGATATCACCTGCTGTAAACCCAGGTACGTTTAGAGTAATGTTGTCTTTTTAGCCTGTTACAAAACAAGCCTGTGTGATATGGCCCTATGAAAAAGGGTTTTTGAAACCATCCTTTGGAGACAATAAAAGCTAGAAAGCAGCTTTGTCTCCTTTCCCAGAGTTTCTTTACTTTTAACTCATTAGCAAACAACAATATTTTAGACTGGTCCAAATTGAAAGCATTTGCAGACGACAAAATAAAAGTGACTGAAATTTTGAAATTTGTTTTCAGAAGGGTAGAAAACATTGTGGGAAAAGGAGAAAATGCTGGTTACCAGCATTTTCCCCTTTTCGCACAATATTTTCTAAAGGCTTCTTTCTCAGGGGCGTCTAAAGTAGGGATTGTGTGGTAATGGGTTAAAGCTAAGCCCTGGTAGCTCAGTTGGTAGAGTGTAGGACTTGATAACAGGGGGTCGTGGTTTCGATCCTTGGCTCAGTCAATTTCTTTAGGAGGATTGATGATAGTCATTGTGACAGGATTCATTCTTCTTTCCCCAATGACCATTGTCTCAATAATAATTATGTGGGAAAGTAGCCAGTGGCTTGGAAAGAAACTTGTGCGGGGTACTGGTAAAAGAGACTCCAGGAAAGCATGGATAGGTGCATTGGCTGCTGCAGTATAACAGAAATAATGTTGAAAATGGCCTTAAACACCATAATTAACAATCAATTAATCAATTTTGCTTTCAAAGAAAAATGATCCTTTCCACAGCTAAATAGCCATTAGCAAATGTTTTCAGTATGGACAAGTTAAGAATTTTCTGATGAAAGGATTTTCCACATGTCCAAATTGATTTTAGACATGTCCAAATTGATTTTCCACATGTCCAAATTGATTTAGACATGTCCGAATTGATTTTAGACATGTCCAAATTGATTTTAGACATGTCCAAATTGATTTTCCACATGTCCAAATTGATTTTAGACATGTCCAAATTGATTTTCCACATGTCCAAATTGATTTTAGACATGTCCAAATTGATTTTCCACATGTCCAAATTGATTTTAGACATGTCCAAATTGATTTTCCACATGTCCAAATTGATTTTAGACATGTCCAAATTGATAACATCTAAGTTAACGCTCAATCAAATGGCAAAATTGAAAGCATTTGCAGATGACAAATCAAAGGCAGCTCAAATGATGAAGTTTGTTTTGATGGGGTAAAAAAAAACACTCTGGGAAAAGGAGAAAATGCCGGTTACCAGCATTTTCTCCTTTTCCCTTACTGTTTTCAAAAGCTGTCTTTTTCAAGATTGTTAAAAGTTGGGATTGTGTGGTAAAGAGTTAAATATGGCTCCATTGATGGGAATTTTCTTTGAAGGGGTAAGAAATAAAATACTGTAGCTGTGTATTCTGTGTTATAAGAGGTCTTCATGCATCTGCAAACAGTGTTGATCGATCTTACAATTCAAGTCCATAACAAAGACACAAATAAATGCATATCTCAAGTACAAACCGCATCTGGTGGGATTCGAACCCATGACGGACAAATAACCTTGTTTTCTCAAAGATTAAAAGACCAATACCATAACAACTGAGCCAAAGAGATATCTCTCTGATGCAGTTGTCAGGTATTGTATTTAAATCGGGACGAAACTATGCATGAAGGAGTGGTCTCCCGTAACATCCATGTCATCCTGTACAGGCCGCAAGAGCTGACCCGAATCATAACTTTCTACTCTTTGTAAATTTTCTGCATGTCTCAGGACCATTCTATATCAGGATTAAGAGGTTTTGTGGATCCATTATAATCAGGATATAGGGAGATGCATTGACCCTTTACCGCCCAATCCTGAGTTTTAACAACCTTGTAAAAGAAATTTTTTGAAAACATTGTGGGAAAAGGAGAAAATCTTGTAACCAGCATTTTCTCCTTGTCCCACAATGTTTTCTGCCATTGCAAAGGTTTTCTGCCGTTGCAAAGGTAAATTCCTTAACTTAGCAAATACTTTCATTTTGCACAGGTGAAATATTTTGTTGTGTGATAAAGGGTTAAGACAAAACTTGATTTTTATACATTTAAAAGTCCCATGCACTAAATATAAAAAGAAAAAAAAAGTAAATATTGAATATATACCTTTTTTTTTTTTATTTTCAGCATCAACTGATGGTATATTTGTAAATCTAACATGTGCAAACCCACATCTAGATCTGTTCAGAAAATCTACACTTCCGGTTCGGCATCACTATAGCAACAATGATAGAATAGATGACATCATAGTAGATCCTGATTCTGATTGGCTGTTTACAAGGTTTGTGAGAACTTTTTTTTATCTTACCTTTGTATGTCTCTCTGTGTTGCTTGCATAGAAATAATATTAATACTTCCAACAATACTTTGGATTCCCCAAAGTACATAAAAATTCTTAAAAATATTATTTGTATCAAATTACTATATCTAAATTCTTACAGCTTTCTATTGCCTTTATGAAGAAAAATTATGAACTGGTCAAGGTTTCACCTTGCCATGTTGGCTCACCTTGAATGTTTGCTATGTTAACCCTTTACCGCACAGTCCCAACTATAAGGATCCTTGCAGAAAAAGGTTTTGAAAATATTGTGTGAAAAGGAGAAAATGCTGATGATCAGCATTTTTTCCTTTTTATACGCCCATCGAAGACGGGACTTAATGGGATCACCCGTGGCGGGCGGGCGGGCGTCCGGGTGCCGTCCAGTTCTTTGTCCGGAGCATATCTCCAAAACTATACAAGTTAGGGTTATGAAATTTCATGGGTGGATAGATCTCACCGAGGGGGAGTGCAGTGCACAAGAATCATAAGTTTTGCTTGCTTAATTTTTTAGTTATTGCCCTTTGTTGTTTTTCATACTTGAATTTTGTCCGGAGCATATCTCCAAAATATACTAGCTAGGGTTATGAAATTTCATGGGTGGATAGATCTTATTCAAGGGGAGTGCAGTGCACAGGAATCATAACTTTTGCTTGCTTAATTTTTGAGTTATTGCCCATTGTTGTTTTTTATACTTGAATTTTGTCCGGAGCATATCTTCAAAACTATAGTAGCTAGGGTTATGAAATTTCATGGGTAGATAGATCTCACCAAGGGGGAGTGCAGTGCACAGGAATCATAACTTTTGCTTGCTTAATTTTTGAGTTATTGCCCTTTGTCGTTTTTTATACTTGAATTTTGTCCTGTGAATATCTCCAAAATTATACTACCTAGGGTTATGAAATTGCATGGGTGGATAGATCTTATGGAGGGGGAGTGCAGTGCACAGGAATCATAACTCTTGCCTGCTTAATTTTGAGTTATTGCCCTTTGTCGTTTTTCATACTTGAATTTTGTCCGTAGCATATCTCCAAAACTATACTAGCTAGGGTTATGAAATTTCATGGGTGGATAGATCTCATCGATAGGACGTGCAGTGCACAGGAATCACAACTCTTGCTTGCTTAATTTTTGAGTTATTGCCCTTTGTTTTTTTTTCATCCTTGAATTTTGTCCGGTGCATGCCCCAGCTTTACAACTTGGGGTAAGATGGTTGTATCTTGCGACAATTTGCCGCTCTTGTTCCACAATGTTTTCTATCCTTTCCAAAACAAATTTTTATTTTTTAGCAACATCGATTTGTCATATGCAAATGCTAAAAAAAACGGAAATTTGGATACGGTAAGTCTAAAACTTTGAGGTTTGGTGAAGAGTTGAATCCAACATACTTCGATGTGACTCATGTTTTTAATGTTCTGCTACAGACATTAATTTGTCTACCATACGACAAAATTTAGACTGGTCCAAATTGAAGGCATTTGCAGACAACAAAATTAATGTGACTCAAAAACTGAAACTTGTGATATAAGAGTACAAAGAAATTGTGGAAAAAGGAGAAAATGCTGGTTACCAGCATTTTCTCCTTTTCCCACAATATTTTCAAAGGCTTTCTTTCTCAGGGTCATTATAAGTCGAAATTGTGTAGTAAAGAGTTAATTAAACTGACTTTTTTCTTTTTCACTGCATTCAAAACATAGTAGAATGAATTGAACAAAGAGATGTACCTTTTTATTTCATCTCAGTACAAGTCATTCAGAATGAAACTGAATTGGATTTGTTTTTAAGGTCATTTGCAAGGACATGCAATGGAGGTAACCATGGATACGATAACTTAGAAAAAAGTATGCGAGTAAGTCATATTCAGCTCTATATTATGATCTATAGGAATTGAGTTCTTTTGTGGTATTCGTGTTTAATGCCATTATCAACATAATTTGACTTATATTGTGGTGACCAGTGCTTATATCCATGCTTTCCTTGGATTTCTTTTATTGGTGCTTTGCAAAAAAATCTTCCCATTCCAGCGGCTGCTTTCTCACATAACTATCGCGGAAACAATGGCCAGTTGTCCTTTGATTATTATTATACCCAGCAAAACAAATGTTTTCAGGAATATACTTGAATCAGTCTGTGTGTCCGTCTGTGTACCCGTCTGTATACAAATAGTTGCCTGTTTCTGTCAAAGTGCTGGCTGGGCTATAAAAGTCACATTCAGTGACAGCTCTAGTTTGCTAAAAAATACTAGTAATCTTCTGCTTTCACCTTTAAAGTGCCATTAATAACAATAGTTGCTTTTGCACCAATGTAGATCTAGATCAGACTGCAAAGAAAAATGTGCAATCTGATCCTTTGTCTACACTGTCTGCCTTCCTGACACATTCCAGGCAAAAAACTCTTGATATTTCAATAATATGGGTCTTATTTCTAGATTTAAAATGTCTGTTTAGTTTATATGGCACATTAACTCTTACCCAAACAACAAGTTTTCAGATAGGTCCACTTGCAGACAACAAAATTTATATGATGGGATTGGTATCAGATAGTCTAGTAAACATTGTGAGTAAAGAAGAAAATGCTGGTTACTAGTATTTTCTCCTTTTTCCATAATGTTATCAGAAGACATCTTCCTCTGGGTGGTAAAAACCAGGGCTTGTTTGGTAATGGGTTAACTTGTATTACTCTAATGTTTTCAAAGGGCCTATTTTTTCAGGGTTTTTAGAACTCTGAATTGTGTTGTAAAGGGTTAAGAGTAATTTTTAGCATGTCCAAATGTAGTTTTTGTAGCAGTGAAATGACATTTTTATGGTCAATCTTTCAGGCACTGTTCTTAGCATATGGCCCTGCCTTCAAGTGGGATCTAACAGTCGATGCTTTTGAAAATATTGAACTCTACAACATGTTTACAGGTAAGTTACTTTCTTTACTGCACTAGTTGAAGATTATGAAAGAGACTTAACCCTTTCCCAAACGACAAACTTTTGGACTAGACCAAATTGAAAGCATTTACAGACGACAATTCACCTCTTGCTGAAAAGATGATTTCTGTCTATGATAGGATAGAAAACATTGTGGGAAAAGGAGAAAATGCTGGTTACCAGCATTTTCTCCTTTTCCCCCAATGTTTTCAAAAGGCTACTATTCCAGACCCGTAGAAACCAGGGATTGTTTGGGAAAGGGTTAACTCTTTACCAAACATCAGATTTAGACTGGTCCAAATTGAAAGCATATGCAGACAACAAAATAAATATAACTTAATAAAGAAATTTGATTTTGAAAAGGCAGAAAACATTGTGGTAAAAAAAGAAAATGCTGTTACCAGCATTTTCTCCTTTTCCCACAATGTTTTCGAAAGGCTTCTTTCCAAGGGTTGTCAAGTCAACATTGTGTGGGAAAGGGTTTACTCCCCAACACACAATCCATCATATAAAGCCTGGGTAGCATAGTTGGTAGCAGGGTATGTGTGGTCTTGATTATTTCAGAGTTACTGAATATAACGGCTGCTCCAAATAATGGAACAATGGGATCTTTGAGTCACATACTACAAAATCCTGTATCCTACAAGGACCCTCAGCTGTTTGTGAATCACATTAATGGTACATTACAGTATGCTAATCAAATGGACTACCTAACTTACGTGCAATCAGCACAGTGTGCTGATCTTTGTAAGAATGTTGGAGGTGAAAAGGTAGGTCGCACTCATTGTATTTGATTGTTGGTTGTATGGTGTTTAATGCTATTTTCAACATTATTTCAGTTATATCATGGCGGTCAGTTTTCACCTATCCATGCTTTCATAGAGTTTCTGTTACCAGTGCTCCGCACAGTACTCTTTCCAAGCCACTGGCTGCTTTCCCACATAACCATCATCGAAACAACAATCGGCGGTGAGAGGGGAATGAATCCTGTCACAATGACTATCATCAATCCTCGGAAAGAGATTGGCTGACCATGGAATCATTGTATTGGAACTATGTTCTGTGAAAAGGAGGGTTTAATGCATTTGCAAAAAGTATCGACCCAGGTCAGCCTGCGCTGACTGCGCGCAGGCTGACCTGGGTCGATACTTTTTGCTATCGTTCAATTTTCTGTATGTTCAAGGACCACTCTACTCCAGGATTCAGTGGATTGGTAGGGAAAATGTTACAGATCCATAATAATGTGAATGAATTAACGTTTTTTTATGTTGATGGAGGACTTTGATGTTATGATATGTTTGATAAAATGCATCACAGAGTTGCATTAACCCTTTACCACACAAAGCGGTCTTTAACCAACCCCTGGGTAGGAACCTTTTGAAAACATTGTGGAAAAAGGAGAAAATGCTGGTGACCAGTATTTTCTCCTTTTTCCGCAGTGTTTTCTACCTATCAAAAAAAAGCTGTACCATTTGAGGCACACTAAAATTACCGTCTGCAAATGCTTTCAATTTGGACAGTGCCGTTATTTTGTTGTCTGGTAAAGGGTTAAACCAAGTTTTACCACCAAAGTAACTTCCATGTAAATATATCTTCTTTAACTTTTTACCACACAATGACGACTTTTAACGCCCCTGAAAGAGAAGGCTTTTGAAAACATTGTGGGAAAAGGAGAAAATGCTGGTTACCAGCATTTTCTCCTTTTCCTACAATGTTTTCTCCCCTATGAAAGAAAGATCATTTCATATGAGCCACACTGAAACTGTCATCAATAAATGCTTTCAATTCGGACAGGCCTAAAATCTTGTTGTGTGGTAAAGGGTTAACAAATTTTACAGCTGAATACTTGAAATTTATCCTTACTTGTTCAGTGTTTAAATCTTTACCAAATAAATCTGGTTTTTTGGTGATCCTGAAGAAGATAGCATTTGAAATCATTTTGAAAAAAGGAGAAAAAGGTGATTACCAGAATTTTGACTTTTTCCAGAATGTTTTTCTATCCTTTTAGGAATGTGGCTTTTGAAAACATTGTGGGCAAAAGAGAAAATGCTGCTGGTAGGCAGCAATTTCTCGTTTTCCTATAATGTTTTCTATCCATCCACAACCAAAAAAACATCATTTTAACCATATTAAATTTGTTTCTGCATATGGTTGGCATTGTGACATGCCTAAAAGTTTGTTGCTTATTAAAGTGTTTTTGCTTTCTTTCTTTTTGAAGATCACAGGACTATATGACAAAGTGACAAGTATGGTTGGACATGACAGTGCAATCACAGACCTTCCAAAGTTGAAACAAAGAGAACATAATAATTCCAGTGTAACAATATTGCAACATACAGATTTTGTCATAGGTTATGATGAAGATGTTGGGAGCTCTCTTTGGATTAAACACAAAATCTCAAATACAGCCAAGGTGAAAAGATTCCAAGATAAGCTTTGTTAACCTTTCACACAATCCCCAGTTTTAACAACCCTGTTGAAGAAGCCCTTTGAAAACATTACGAGAAAAAGAGAAAATTCTGGAAGCCAGCATTTTTCTCCTTTTCCCACAATGTTCTCTTCCCTTTTATTGAACTAATGCCTTTTTGTACAAATTTTGAATGTGTCATCTGGTAATGTTTCAAATTCCAAATAGTGTAAAATTAGTAGTTTTGTAAAGAGTTTTGTGATCACCCAGCCCTTTGTTCATCTAACAGTCGTATATTTCTATTTCATTGTCCTTTGTCAATCTGTCTGTCCTATGTCTATTTGTCATTATCTTTGGTCTGTTCATGTGTTCTTTACCTTTGATAGTCCTTTGTTTGTTTGTTTGTTCTTTGTTTATCCCTTACAGTCTTTCATCCATCCATCTTGTTCACCTGTCATCTGTCCATTCATCTGTCCATTTTTTATACCTCACAGCCCTTTGATAATCCCTCACAATTCTTTCTCCATCCATGTTATCATTGTCCTCTGTCCTTTCATCTGTCCTTTGCCATTTCTGATTGTCCTTTGTCCATCCATCTGTCCTTTCTTTCATTGTTTTTAGTCCTTTGTCCATCCAACTGTCCTTTGATGATCTAACTGTCCTTTGCCCATCCAACTGTCTGTTGTTAATCTGTCACAGTCCTTTGTCCATTCACCTGTCCTTTGTCTATCTCTCATTGTCCTTTGTCAATCTCAAACCTTTGTCCATCCAACTTTTCTTTACCCATCTCTTATACCCTTTTTAATCCATCTGCTTTTTGTCCATTCTTCACAGCGCATTGTCCATCCCTAATTGTCCATTGTTATCAGTCATCAGAAAGAAAATGGCCGAGCCAGGAATTAAACCAGCATCCCCTGTTCTCATGTCTTGGAGCATGCAACCAACTTACCTACTGTCTCTGGAGCATCAAAATTTGTGCACATTACTTTTTGTTAAATTTTACAGGCAAGACCTTCCCCTGTAAACTGTCTTATACCGGATCCTCGTATAAGTAACTACAAAGCCTGCTCAAATGAAAGTGATAGTCAGTTCAGTTCTCTACTGCTACTTGGTAAGAGACATTCAATGTTCATCTGACTAGGATGTATTAACCCATTACCACACAATCCCTACTTTTGACGCCCCTGTGAAAGAAGCCTTTTGAAAACACTGTGGGAAAAGGAGAAAATGCTGGTAACCAGCATTTTCTCCTTTTCCCACAGTGTTTTCTGCCCTTCCCAGAACAAATTTCAATTTTTCAGTCACCTTTATTTTGTCATCTATAAATGCTCTCAATCTGGATGAGTCTAAAATTTTCTTGTGCAGTAAAGAGTTAAGTATTATTGTGACAGTTTTAAATTTGTGAACACTTTTCAGTCGGTTGTTTAGCCATATACCACACCGGACCAAGTTTTAATGACTTTGAGGACGTAGCCTTTCAAAAACATTATGGGAAAAGGAGAAAATACTAGTAACCAGCATTCTCTCCTTTTCTCACGATGGTTTCCACCTGCTCAAGGACAAATAGTATAATTTGAGAACATTTGAATTGTCGCCTACAAATTCCTTTAACATGGCCAAATCTTAAATACTGTTAACCCTTTACCACACAGTGACAACTTTTAACGCCCCAAGGAAGAACCAGCATTTTCTTCTTTTCCCACAAAGTTTTCAACCCTTTGAAAGTAAAATTGCACCATTTGAGTCACTTTGAAATTGTCATTTTAAAATGCTTTCAGTTTGGATTGGTCTAATATTTTGCTGTGTGGTAACAGGTTAAATCAGATTCTGTCAAAAAGTAGTACTCTGGCACAGATCTTAGCAAAATCTTTTGTGCATTTTTGAAGCCACATTTCTCCTTTTCTCACAATGTTTTCAAAAGCCTTCAGGGTTGTAAAAATATCAGGTTTTATGGTAGAGGATAAAATTTTGCTGCATGGTTTTAGAATTTTCTTTATCTCTTTACCTTAGTAATTTTCTTGTTTTTCTTTCAGCGGAGAGTCCCCACCAGTTTGAATATCTATCCACATTATACTCTATGATGAAACAAAAGTTTGCCACAGGTAATAGCATTTTTGTGTTATTGATGGATATTTAAGAAAATAATAATCTTTTTTTCTATCATGGTTTATCGTTCAATAAACCACATGAGTTATGAGACACAATAAATAATCCACAGTAAATAATCCAAAGATGACTGTTTTTTATTGATCAATGTCTATGTATTCATCAACTTTTTCTCTTGATTGCATCAAAAGTTTTTTTCAAGGTTATGTGCTCCTAGATGAAAATGATCCTTCAGAAGTACCTTTTTGAAAACATTAACCCTTTACCACACAATCCCGACTTTTAAAACTCCTCTGAAAGAAGCCTTCTGAAAACATTGAGGGAAAAGGAGAAAATGCTGGTAACCAGCATTTTCTCCTTTTCCCACAATGTTTTCTTCCCTTCCTAAAACAAAATTCATTTCTTTGGCCACATTCATTTTGTCGTCTGCAAATGCTTTCAATTTGGACCAGTCTAAACTTCTATCGTTTGGTAAAGAGCTAACAGGAAAAAGGAAAAAAAAATGCTGGTAATCAGCATTACTCCCTTCTCCCAGCCCTCTATATCTGCCCCTCTATATCTACCCCTCTATATCTGCCCCTCTATGTCTGCCCCTCTATATCTACCAAAGAGATTTTGTTATCAGTCATTGTCAGTACATCTTCTAGTCAACTAGAAAACTCTGTAGGGGCCAAACAGGTTCATGCACCTGTTGTCAACTTTTTCTGTAAGGAATACTGAAGCTGTAAAACAGATTTTTAACTCTTTACCACACAATCCCAACTTTAAATAAACCCTGATCAAGAAAGCTTTTAAAAACACTCCTTTTCCTACAATGTTTTCTACCTTTCCTAAACCAAATTTCAATTTTTGAGTCATGTTTATTTTGTCGTCTGCAAGTTTGGACTAGTCCAAAGTTTTGCCAGTTGGTAAGGAGTTAAATGGGTTGATAGGAGAATACTTTGATTGCATCAAAAGTTTTTTTTTTAAAGATTAATTACCTGCTCCCAGATGAAAATGATCCTGCCAATGTAGCTTTTTGAAAACACAACAGGAAAACAGAAAAATTCTAGTAACCATCATAACCTCATTCTCTCACAATGTTTTCTATGACACATCCTATCATGTAGTAGCATTTATCTGCTGCAGATGCTTTCAATATGGCATGCAACATGCGAAAAGGGGCATTTGGACAGTTGTGTAAAGTGTTGTCTCAGATCAGCCTGTGCAGTCCACACAGGCTGCTCTATGAAGGCACTTTAAGACTACATTAGATTTTGTCCAACTATGTAGGCTCACAAAAAAACAGAAAATTACATGAAAACAGAAAAGTATCGTTTCGGAGTAGCCTGCGCGGGGAGTGTACAGGCTGATCTGAGATGATAATTTATGTCCAAATGTCTCTTTTTGCATGTTGCAAGCTATATGAGACAGGACTATAAGATTGTGTTGAAAAGAGTGAATGCTCCCTTACCTCTTGTTTTGATCTTTTTGTGTAGCAATATGGATGCCTTTACAAGAACTGGTTCAAGAATGGTTAGTGAAGTATGGGAGTTTAGAAGTTATATCTGGACCAGTATACGATCATAACCATGATAGTTTGCCAGATGATCCACTGGATGTCAGGTAAACTTTACTGTCAGATAAATTTTTGTGTGGTGTCCTGACCACAATAACATTTGGATTACTAACTTGAGATTGTTTAACTCTTTCCCAAACAATCCCTGGTTTTTACTGGTCTGCAATAGTAGCCTTTTGAAAACATGGTGGGAAAAGGAGAAAATGCTGGTAACCAGCATTTTCTCCTTTTCCCACAATGTTTTCTACCCTATCACAGACAGATATCATCTTTTCAGCAAGAGTTGAACTGTCGTCTGCAAATGCTTTCAATTTGGTCTAGTCCAAAAATTTATCGTTTGGGAAAAGGTTAAACTGTTTACCACATAATCCTGACTTTTAACGACCCTGAGAAAGAAAGCTTTTGAAAACATTGTGGGAAATCAAAATTCAGTCTTTAGTTCACATTTATTTTGTTGTCTGCAAATGCTTTCAATTCAGAGTACCGTAGTCCAAAATCTTGTCGTCAACTTAATGTTGAATTTTCTGCATGTCAAAGGACCAAACTACCTAATTTCAGTGAGCTGCTATGCAAAATAAACTTAATACATGTGCGAAAAGTAACAAACCAGGTCAGCCAGCGCAGTTTACCCATTACCAAATGACAATATTTTAGGCTTGTCCAAATCTAAAGCATTTGCAGACGACAAAATAAAAGTGACTGAAAATTTGAAATTTGTTTGGTGAAGGGTAGAAAACATTGGTTTCCAGCATTTTCTCCTTTTCCCACAATGTTTTCTAAAGACTTCTTTCTCAGGGGTGTCAAAAGTAGGGATTGCGTGGTAATGGGTTAAACCTTAAAGTGTCTTTGTTGACCTTAGTTGCCTCAACACAAAGCATGCAATATTTCAGAAATTCTAGACTTGTGATCAGGCTGGTTACCAGCATTTTCTCCTTTTCCCCCCACAATGTTTTTTTCTAAAGACGTCTTTCTCAGGGGTGTTAAAAGTAGGGATTGTGTTATAATGGGTTATGTGGTAACTTGCTTGGTATAATGCATCACAAAGACACAATTAACCCCCTTTTGCCAGGGCATAACAAAAGATAAGACAACACATACAGTCCAGTTGGATCTTAACTCTTTACCACAGAATACCTTTTAATACTTTTAACGACCCAGAGAAAAAAGCCTTTCGAAAAAATTGTAGGAAAAGGAGAAAATGCTGGTAACCAGCATTTTCTCCTTTTCCCACAATGTTTTCTACCGTTCCCAAAACAATTTCTGATTTCTTAGTTGTATTTATTTTGTTACCTGCAAATGATTTCAATTGGTACAACTTTGGAATTTTGTCTTGTGGTAAAGAGTTAATCTAAATTGTCTGCAAAAGTCACATAACTTTGGTACAGCATTTAGAGAATAATACTAGAATAGAATGTGTTTGAATATGTTTGTTATATAAGAAGTTTCTTGAAACTCTTGAAATCTTTTTTGCTACAGTATCCTTCAATGTGGTATGGTGCATTTTCTATGTTTTTTTTTTTTTTCATTCCGAAGAAAAATTGGTGTTGAATTCCTTACCACGCATTCTGAGTTCTAATAACCTTGATTAAAGGGGCTTTTAAAAAGAGTAGAAACAGGAAAAAGAGGCAATAAAATTGGTGTTTTCTCTATTTTCCACAATATTTTCTACAATACAAAAGATATATTCTATCATTTCAGTCACATTTTATCTTTCTTCTGCAAATGCTTTCGATTTTGACAAATCTAATTTAGTTTAGCTGTGAAGAGTTTAACCCTTTACCCCATAAGGCATTACTATGGTATCTCTAACTGACCCTAAATAACAGCAAGGATGAAGACATTTCATAGGTGTATAACACACCTTTTGATAGCATAGAAAACATTGTGTCACGAGCAATTTCAACTTTTGCCACAATGTTTTCCAAAGGCTCCTACAAGCAATGCGTCGAAATGAGTATCTATGGAGTTAAGGGTTAAAGAGTTCACCTTCTACCAAAGGACAAAATTTTAGACTGTTTCATAATGAAAGTACTGGTATTTGCAGATGACAAATTGAATATATCTAGAATGATTTGATAAGCAAGCGAAAGAATGGAAGAAATTGTGGGAAAAGGATAAAATGCAGGTTACCAGCATTTTCTCCTTTTCCCACAATGTTTTCAAAAGGCTTCTTCCACAGGGTCATTAAAAGTCGAGAATGTGTGATAATGGCTGAACTCTTTACCAAACCACAAACTTTTAGACTGCTCCAAATTGAAAGCATTTGCAGGCAACAAAATAAATTTGACTCAAAAGTTGAAATTGTTTCAAGCAAGGTAGTAAACGTGCAAAAAGTAGAAAATGCTTGTTACCAGTATTTTATCCTTTTCCCACAATGTTTTCAAAAGGTTTCTGTCTCAGGGTTGTAAAACCAAGGATTGTTTGGTAAAGGGTTAATGTGTGATTTCTCATTTCAGAGAGAACAGCGAGCCTAGCCATTTTTATGTTATCATAAGTAGATGTTTAGATCACACTAACGTAAGATGTACAAATTATAAAACTTTCTCTACAATACTTCCACATGTAGGGGAGCTACTTAACTGCAAGGTGAGTGAGATTTTATAATTTTGATTTTCTTTAGATATGTTAATCTTGTACCAGCTGACAAAGTTTCAGTCTTCTCCAAATTGAAAGCATTTGCAGACATACAATTTGCAAGTTTTCTTATAATCAGTATTTTCTCCTTTTCCCACAATATTTTCTACCCTTCCATTACAAATTTCAGTTTTTGAGACACCTTAATTTTCGTCATCTGCAAGTGCTTTCAATTTGCACCAGCCTAAAATTGTTTTTGTTTTAATAAAGAGTTAACCCTTAACCAAACAATCCCTACTTTTAACGACCTTAAGGAAAAGGCCTTTTGAAAACATTGTGGGAAAAGGAGAAAATGCTGGTAACCAGCATTTTCTCCTTTTCCCACAATGTTTTCTACCTGTCCATAAGCAACTTTCAATTTTTGAGTTATGTTTATTTTGTCATCTGGAAGTGCTTTCAATCTGGACCAGTCTAAAATTTTGTTGTTTGGTAAAGAGTTAAAGCGTAATATTTTGACTAATCAAATAAAAAATGCATGTTTTGTCTTTTTGTGATTATGTCATCATACCAAATTTCAAACCATATTTCACAGTGTATTTAAACTTTTTTTTTCTGTCTTGTTATTTTTATCTAATAATGACGCATGTATTTGAGCTAGAAAATTTACTAGTATACAATATGATTGATGGTTTGGTGTTTAGCACCGTTATCAACATTATTTCAGTTATATTGCGGCGGTCTGCCTGGAGTCTTTTTTTACCAGTACTCCGCACAATTTTCTTTCCAAGCCACAGGCTGCTTTCACACTCAATCATTGTATTAACAATAACCAGTGGTAGGAGAGGAATGAATCCTGTCGCAATGACTATCATCAATCCTGGGAAGGAAATTGGCCGAGCCAGGGATCAAACCAACAACCCCTGTTCTCAAGTCCTGCATACTACCGACTGAGCTACCGGGGCTCAGCTGGTATACAATAATCACATTTATTAATTTTATTTATGATTTGTTTCAGACATTTGAAGCGTTCCTAGCAGACAATGAATGTAGAATTCGAGACATTGAGCTTATAACAGGACTGCAGTTTTATACAGAACTTCCTGATGAGGAATCTATTAAACTTCGAACGTATCTTCCAGACGGCTTGTGGCCATGAAAGCTTAGGCATGAATATATTGTCCTGTCAGCTGTGAAAGCTAAGCCACAAATAAATCTTCAAGTTGGCAGGGAAAGCTAAGCTACAAATATATCTTTAAGTCAGCAATGAAAGCTTAGCTATGAAATATATCTTAAAGTTGGCAAGGAAAGCTAAGTTATAAAAGGTATCTTTAACCTTTACCCCATAAGGCATTTCTATGGTATCTCTAACTGACCCTAAATAACAGCAAGGATGAAGCTGTTTCGCATGTGTATATGACACCTTTTAATAGCGTAGAAAACATTGTGGCAAAAGGTGAAATTGCCCGTCACGAGCAATTTCACCTTTTGCCACAATGTTTTCCAAGCTCCTTCAAGACATGCGTAAAAATGAGTATGTATGGAGTAAAGGGTTAAGTCAGCAATGAAAACTAAGCTACAAATGTATCTTCATGTCAGCAATGAAAGCTTAGCTATAAAATATATCTTTAAGTGCCCAATGAAAGCTAACCTATAAAATACATCTGACAGTCAGCAATGAAAGGTTACCTATAGAATGTATCTTCAAGTAGGCAATAACAGCTTAGCTATGAGTACATCTTCCAGGCAGTTCATGGCAATAAAAGCTTAGCTGTGAATACATCTTCCAGACAGATTGTGGCAATAAAAGCCTAGCTGTGAATATATCTTCCAGACAGTTTGTGGCAGCGAAAGCTTAGCTGTGAATATATCTTCCAGACAGTTTATGGCAATAAAAGCTTAGCTGTGAGTACATCTTCCAGACAGTCTGTGGCAATAAAAGCTTAGCTGTGAATACATCTTGCACACAGTTTATGACAATAAAAGCTTAGCTGTGAATACATCTTCTAGACAGTTTATGGCAATAAAAGCTTAGCTGTGAATACATCTTCCAGACAGTTTATGGCAATAAAAGCTTAGCTGTGAATACATCTTCCAGACAGATTGTGGCAGCGAAAGCTTAGCTATGAATATATCTACCAGACAGCCTGTTGCTGTGACAACCAAAGGACTTGCCTCGAATTCCTTAACCATTATATGAAATTCCTTCATTTTGTATTCATACTTTAACCCTGCTGCACATGGCAAAATCTTAGACTCGTCCATATTGAAGGAGTTCACAGACAAAGGTTCAAATGTTTTTTCAGGTGAAAGCATTTGTCTTTGAATGAATAGAAAACATTGTGGGAAAAGAAGAAAATGCTGGTAACCAGCATTGTCTGCTTTTTTCCATATTGTTTTCAAATGTCTTCTTGCTACGGGTAATTAAAACTTAAGCTTAAAGGGTTAAGTCTTATTTCCAAAAATTTATACCTTACTATGCCTCTTACGTCAACATTACATTTTGCAGACAACAAATTATGTGTAACTCAAAAGATTTAATTGATCTATTATAGCCTATATAATAGGATATAGTAAAATTAATATTGTGAATTAACCCTTTACTGCACAGTGCCAACTTTTAACACCCTTGGGGAAAAAAACCCTTCTGAAAACATTGTTGAAAAAGGAGAAAATGCTGATAACCAGCATTTTCTCCTTTTCCCACAATGTTTTTTACCCTTTGATGGACAAATTTCCCATTTTGAGTAACATTTAAAATATTATCTGCAAATGCTTACAATTTGGACAAGGCAATTTTGCTGTGTAGTAAAGAGTTAAGGATAAGGCACCATAGTGAATTCTTTTAGCATCACCTTTCATTGCCAAAAAAACATACAGATTTGGCAAAAAACGTACAGATTTGGCTAAAAATGTACAGATTTGGCAAAAAATATACAGATTTGGCTAAAAATGTACAGATTTGGCTAAAAATGTACAGATTTGGCAAAAACGTACAGATTTGGCTAAAAATGTACAGATTTGGCTAAAAATGTACAGATTTGGCAAAAAAAAAAAAACGGACAGATTTGGCAAAAAACGTACAGATTTGGCTAAAAATGTACAGATTTGGCAAAGAGACTGGTAATCCATAATCAGATTTGATAGACGCTGCTTCCCTGCATTGATTACAGATTACCCAAGTCTTAGCTGAATATGTACAAGTCAGTGTTGCACCAAACCCATTAGGATGCCTTATCCTTTATCTTGAAAGTTGCTAGTTACCAACCAGCATTTTCTCCGTTTCTAGCAATGTTTATTAAAGCCTTGTCATGCAGAGATTAGGTTAACTTCCCTTCCAGCTATGTTTTCAAAAGCCTACTCATGCAAGGGTCAGGTTAAGAACTCTGACAAAATTGGGTATCTTTCCTTTTCACAAGCCCACAATAAACTAAAATTTGTACAAAGATACCTTTGTAAATACTGCGATATGGCATTAATTTAACCCATTACCACACAATACCGACTTTTAACTACCCTAAGAAAGTAAGCTTTTGAAAACATTGTGGGAAAAGGAGAAAATGCTGGTAACCAGCATTTTCTTCTTTTCTCACTATGTTTTCTAACCAGCTGGAAACAAATTTCAATTTTTGAGTTACTTTTATTTTGTGGCCTGCAAATGCTTTCAATTTGGAGCAGTCTAAAATTTTGTTGTATTGTACAGGGTTAACCTCTACTACACAATCTAAATTCAAACTTCTAACAACCCTTAGAAAGAAGCCTTTTGAAAACACCATGGGAAAAGGAGAAAATGCTGGTTTTTTCTCCTTTTCCCACAATGTTTTCTACCTTTCCAAAGACAAATTTTAGTATTTGTGTTGCATCTATTTATACTTCTGCAAATTGCTTTGAATTTGGACAGATCATTGATTTTGTCATTTGGTAATATCCATTTGTGTATTATTAACTCACCTGAGCACAACATGCTGTATGTAGTGCTGCGTCAACAATTCCTTTAACCCTTTACCCCATAAGGCATTTGTATGGTATCTCTAATTGACCCTAAATAAAAGCAAGGATGAAGCTGTTTCTTATGTGTATATGACACCTTTTGATAGCATAGAAAACATTGTGGCAAAAGGTGAAATTGCTCGTCACGAGCAATTTCACCTTCTGCCACAATGTTTTCCAAAGGATTCCTACAAGCAATGTGTAGAAACGAGTATCTATGGAGTAAAGGGCTAAACCATGTGGCTGATTTCTTGGAAAATTCTTTAAAAATCTTCTCCTCTGAAACCACTGGGCCAATTTTGAAATAATTTTACTAATGCGGTCCTAGGGTGACCTTTTTCAAAATGTGTTTGCAAAATTTTGATCCCACAAGAAACATGGCTCTGGTGAATGGGGACTACTTGCGCTATACGGAAATGAAGAAATTCCTGAGAATTCTTCTTCTCTGAAACGTCTGGTCAGGTTTTGAAATAATTTCACAGAAATGTTCCTTGGATGAGCCTTTTCAAAAACTGTTTGCGAAATTTGATCTGTCAAGAAACATGGTTCTGGTGACTGGGGGCTTCTTGCACTATATGGCCATGAAGAAATTCTTAAAAATTCTTCTTCTCTGAAACCATTGGTCAGATTTTGAAATAATTTCACAGAAATGTTCCTGTCATGACTTTTTTGTAAAGGTCTTCACAAAATGCTGATTTTTCAACAAACATTGCTATGATGGGGGGAAAGGGGGGTGGGGGGGGACAACTAAATTGCACTATATGAACATGAAGAAAATACATGATACCAAGCAAGTCATCACATGATCATATATCCTAAAATACATTTTGTTTAACTCTTTACTCCACAGATACTCGTTTTAACACATCAACAACAGACTGCTTTTGAAAACATTGTGGGAAAAGGAGAAATTGCTCGTAGCGAGCAATTTCTCCTTTTCCCACAATGTTTTCTACTCAAGCAATTAATTGTACCCCCATTTGGCCATATTTTTTCCATCATATTTTTATTTGCTGCTGAATTGGAAGAGCCTAAAGTTGGCATATGAGGTAAAGGGTTAAGTAGACTGGTTTATAGACATGCAGAAAATTGACCGACAGCAGAAAGTGTCAGATCAAGTCGGCCTGTGCGGAATGCGGAGGTTGTCCTGATCCAATACTTTTTACAGATACTTTAAAGGTGGCCTCCCAGATTTTTACAAAAATACTGAAGAAACAAAATCATCCTTACACTCCCAAAGCCTTTTAATTTTCATTTTTAAAACCCCAGTAGTCGAAAACCACCCGACAACAAGAGAAATTACAGATTTACTACAGTCCAGATCGACACCGACGGAAAACATGTTCTATTTTTACATGAGCAACTTGCTTATTTACATACAAGAAATACACAGACGAAGCTTCAAACATAGTGTTTGAAGAAGACATTATGGAAAATGATTAAATGTTTGTTATGGAATTTAAGTGTCATTAGTCACATGCCAGTCACTGGACATTCCCACAATGTTTTTTTTTTTTTAATTTCTGGTGCGAATCTAAAACTACCTAAAAAGGCTACGTAGTCTAGATATCAAGCTTTAAAGCATCACCGTGATGCATGACACCAAGTTAATCATCACATATTCATGGATCCATAAAATCATTTAGTCTAACAACAGACAGATTCAGAAGGTAGAATGGTCATTTGACAACCAGAAAATTGACTAGCAGCGAAAACTTTCTACCCTTATCGATGGGTCGATACTTTTCATAGATGCATGAAATCTCCTTTTCACAGAACGTGGTTTGCTTGAGATTAACACTGATATTTGATTTATGAAAAAAGAAATTCAAAGATTTTCAGGATAGGTAGCTGTACTCGCTGCTGTCATGTGACTCAAATTATGTTAAAAATGGCCAAAACACAAACAAAGATAAGTCTTATTTCAGACTCACTGACTTGGGCCAGCTCAGTTACGCAGGTATTGTATAGTTTTTGTTTTGGATATGTATGGCTGGCTCAGGACGCGGGAGACCCAAACAGACCTTTTTGTATTGCGCCATGCAAGAACAATAACTGCTGTGTGGAAGTTGCTGACTTATCTATGAGTTGTCTCCCTTGTACCTGCAGAGGACTTGCCTCCCTTGTACCAGTACTCTAATCTGTTCCGAACGAGGGTCCTTCCTGGCTCGGTAATAAAGTGTGGAACTGTTAACCTGAAGGCCTTCGGTTCGAGCACCATCTGACCCACTGGGCCCTTCGTGGGAGTGCCCTTGGGCAAGACAATGCAGTGCCCAAGCCTAGTAGTGGTGAAACCCAGAAAAAAAACATGAATATTGAGATAGAAGCCTTTTGAAAACATTGTTGGAAGAGGAGAAAATGCTGGTAACCAGCATTTTCTCCTTTTCCTAAATGTTTTCTGCCCTACTGGAAACAAATTTCAACTTTTGAGCTATGTTTATTTTGTTGTCTGCACATGTTTTGAATTTGGACCGGTCAAAAAGTTTGTTGTTTGGTAAAAATCATTCAATAATTACCAAACGACAAAATTTTAGACTTGTCCGCATTTGCCTATGACAAAATAAATTTTGAGAAAGAATTTAAATGTGTTTTTACAAAGGATAGAAAATATTGAGGGAAAAGGAGAAAATTGTTGGTTACCAGCATTTTCTTCTTTTCTCGCACTGTTTTCAAAATTCCTGTCTCGTTTAAATGTTGACTGCATGTTTCATGCAGTCTGATCTTGATCTTCACTGTCTGCTAAAGGTCATTGGTCACACTTAGCATCCAAAAAATGAACCTATGGTACAGTATGTCCACAGATCAGCAGCATTATTGAAAAGACGGGTTTAAAAATGTACTGCAACATACCAGGCAAGTTGTAATGTATAGAACTTAAAGTAGTGGACCCATAATACTCCTAGTGCAGCATGGAATGAAATTTTTTATGGCTGATACATATCTATCTAGATCTATATAGATATAATACTTTTGCATATTTCTAACCAACCAGAAATTTCTTTGAAGTCTATCTTGAATTTATTTGTTAATATTTTTGAAAGTTTCTAGAAAAGGGAGGTAATAATCATCTTCCTTTGTTATGATAAAATAGTTATTTTAGATTTATAAAATTAATGATAATTCTTGGGAAAAAAAAGAGGAAAAAGTGGCTCGGTTAAAGTAGTACAATAATAATCATTTTTAATCATAGCAATTTTTTAGGATGCTATTATATTGGAAATAGCCGCTTTTTATTATGGGTCCACTATGTTAAGGTAGTGGTCCCGTGATGGAATCAGCTATTTCCACTATGATAATAATATTATCCCACAAAATTTGCTATGATTAAAAAAGAGTATTATTGTATAACTGCAACAGAGCCAGTTTCCCCTTTTTTCCTCCTTAAAATTATCATTCATAAATCCAAAACCGTATTTATATTCTCATTGCAAAGGGAGATAATAATAACCACCCTTTTCTGGAAACTAACAAAAATACCTACAAATAATTTCTGGTCGGATAAAACTGGTAAAAGTATTGTATTTCTATAAATCTGTATTTATCAACTATCAAGAAATTCATTCTATATTGCACTAAAAGTGTTCTGGTAAATTATGTTGTTGGACTGAAAAACGAGGGGTTACTATTCTACAGTGATAAAAGAATGTTTCACCTGTTCCCAATTTGTTATGTGACGACACACTCGCTTATTATGCGTAATGGACACTAGATATACACCCTTAATTCTTTACCAAAGGACAAAATTTTAGACTGGACCAAACTGAAAGCATTTGCAGACGACAAAATAAAATGACTGAAAATTTAAAATTTCTTTTTGGAAGGAAAAAAAAAATGTGGTCAGTGGAGAAAATGCTGGTTACCAACTTTTTCTCCTTTCCCCACAATGTTTTCAGACGGCTTCTGTGTCGGGGTAGTTAAAAGTCGGGATTGTGTGGTTAAGGGTTATTCAGAAATTTATAACCGTCTGGACCAAGCCTAGTCCTTGTGTATAAAGATTGATTCTTTTCGATATAAATTAATCCATTCCGCTGATGGGTATCGAAATTTGACATATTGGGTCACGTGACATAAATATGGTGGATGACATGTAACCGGATGAAGAGTATCGGTCTATTTTAACTTATTACATTGTTATTTTTACATTATGTATGAAAATAGATCCGAAGCAGCATAAATAAAACAGCAGACATGTTTCTGACGCGTGCACTAGAGAAAATCCTGAGTGATAAAGAGATCAAAAAGGCTCATCACTCCCAGCTGAAGAAAGCGTGTGAGGTGGCACTAGGTAAAGGTGTTTTTGCAATGTTCGAACATGCATGTAGATACAGTAGATTAAAATCCGAAATTTGCTTGACGGTATTGCAATGAATCACTCGGCAAATCATTATTTTTCGTGTTAATTTTCTTTCAAATTTCTCAAGGTGGGTCTCATTTAGAACTAGAGGTAAACCCCACCCTCTTTTGTGTAACCTTGTCATCTACTTTTGATTTCCATATTGCAAATGGTGTAAATGCAAAGCGGTGGCAGAGTTAGTCCATGTTTGCTGACGTAAACATGCATAATTACTGTTCTACTACCTTCAGTCTAAATGTGTCTGCTCCGATGCTATTTTTGTTACTGTTCTTCGCACATACCTTCAGACCAATGTTCATTAAAAGTATTGGGAACAAATACGATTTTACCTGCATCTTTTCGAATGGCTCAATGCGACAGAATTTCCAATGACAACTAATAAAATGGGCATGGATCGATAGATAAATGATTAATCTTTACAAAAAGACTGATGTATGTTAATATCCAAATCTTACGTTTGTGCAAATCTGTACTTTTCAACGTAAATAACCGCTGACCTACATCACCAGAAATCAAAACATGGTGATATCATCAATGCGCATGTCTCGGCAAAAATCGCAGTATCTGACAGGCTACAGGACGGTTTAATTGCGAATTTCGCCCATGACAGAGGAACCGTGAACGAAAATGTTCGTTTGGGTTAGGGAACCAGACTGTTCAAAATTCAAATTCTGTTGAATGCGCATGCCTGTTTAACCAAAGTCGCTGTGTTACTTGTTTACAAATTACACTGGATTTATTTACGTTGGGAAAAAAGGTAAATTTCTATTGATTTAATTGGTATTTTGTAGCACAGTTTGTCTGATGGTAAAGATTAATCATTTATCTAACGATCCATGCCCATTTTATAAGCTGTCATTGGAAATTTTGTCGCATAGAGCCGTTCAAAAAGATGTGGGTAAAATCATATTTTTTCCAGATACCTTAAATGAAGGTTGGCCTGAAGGTGTGTGCGAAGAACAGTAACAAAAATAGCATCAGAGCAGATACCTTCAGACTGAAGGTACTGTTCTACATTTTTGGAATCTGGTGCAGCTAAATAGTGTTTAAGATATATGATGTTGGGTGGACTCGCAACAAGATGCCCGGCTAGCTCAGTTGGTAAAGCTGTCGTAGTGTTCCGGGGGTGTTGGTTTGAGTCTCATGTCAGGCACTTTTATCTCCCTTGATTTGGTTATTGGCAACAAGGATGGGATGGAGGGGGAGGAGTGTTGTGATATATGACTCTAGGTGGACTCACCACTAGATGCCCGCCTAGCTCAGTTGGTAGAGCTGCGGCACTGGTGTTCTAGGGGTCATGGGTTCGAGTACCATGTTGGGCACACTTTTCTCCCTGATTTTCTTCATTGTGAAAGATGCTGATATTTTGCTAGATTTTTCAAATCTGTGTTTGTGGAATACTCTGTCTTGAGATGTGTCTGTACAGTTCCGTGGTTACTAGCATTTTCACCTATTCCCACATTGTTTTCTACCTGGCTGGAAATAAATTTTAACTTTGTCATCTGTACATGCTTTCAATTTAGACCAGTCTATAATATTGTTGTTTGGTAAAGGGTTAACCTGAGGAAGAAAGATTATGAAAACAATTTGGGAAAGGAGAAAATGCTGGTAACCAACATTACAAAATCAGAAAAATAAATTATTTTCCACTTAACCCTATGTTATGGGTATTCATTAGAGTTGTCTCTTTTCAACAATTCTAATTAGTATGCACAAAATAGGATTTGGAAAAGAACTCACGGATTTAGAAAACCATAACTCTCTATTATATGGGGCTCTGTGTATCTTGTCTTTCTTCCAGAAAAAATCAAGAGTGATACAGAAGGTTCTCCAAGGTGAGTGTTCTTCATGCATTTAAACTTTTTTAAGTTTTATATCATGAAAAAGAATTCATTCTTCACTTTAGTTTGAGAAGTTTACGAGTTTCTAGTAATGCTTTCTTTAATGTGCCTTATTGCTACTCACCCTCTAATTTATGTTATCTCAGCTTTTTTTTCTTTTCTTTAACCCTTTACCAGTTGACAAACTTTTAGCCCTGTTCAAATTGAAAGCATTTGCAGATAAGAATTTCAGTATGGTTCAAATGTTACAACTGTTTATTGAAAGGGTAGAAAACATTGTGGGAAAAGGAGAAAATGCTGATTACCAGCATTTTCTCCTTTTCCCACAATGTTTTCCAAAGGTGTCTTTCCAAGGGTCGTCAAAAGTTTGTCATTGTGTGGTAAAGGGTTAACTGAAACTGCACTTAACAAATGACAAATATGTCAACAACATTATTATCATCATGGTTACTTGATGGACTGAGTCCGATATAAATGGTTGTCTGGAAGAGCATTTATTTTGGACAAATCTTAAATTTTGTTGAATGGTAAAGAGGTAATAAATCTATTAGGTCAAGCCTTAACACCCAACTTTTGACGGCCCTGAAGGAAACATTTTAAAATAACAAAAAAATGTGGGCAGTGGAGAATTAGTATTTTCTCCTATTCCCACGATGTTTCGATCCTCCCCAAAATAGATTACTTTTTTTCATGCATATTTATTTTGTTGTCTGTATATGCTATCACTCTGGACTAGTTAACCCTTTACCAAACAATCCCTGGTTTTTATAACCCGGAGAAAGAGACCTTTTGAAAACATTGTTGGAAAAGGAGAAAATGCTGTAACCATTTACAGCATTTTCTCCTTTTCCCATAATGTTTTCTTCTCTTCTGAAGCCAAGTTTCAATTTTTGCGTCACATTTTGTCCCTCTTGCTAATGCTTTCCATTGGACAAGTCTAAAATTATGTTGTTTGGTAAGGAGTTAAGAGTTTTGTCCCTTGGGTATGGGTTAATGCTACTGTATGTCAATATTGGCTCACTTAAGCATAAGCCAGTTGCCAGGCCCTGTTAGGTCAGCTGGTAGGGTGCATGACTTGAGGACAGGGTGTTGTGGGTTTGATCTATGGCTCAAACAATTTCTTTCTGAAGATTAATGGTAGTCATTGCTACAGGATTCATTCCTCTCTCACCCCTGACCATTATTTCAACTAAAGTTATGTTGGAAAATAGACAATGGTTTTGAAAGAAAGTTGTACGGAGTACTGGTGAAAAAAAAAATCCAGGAAAAGCATGGATAGGTGCACTCACCACTGTTATATAACTGATGTTAAAAATATGTTGATGATAAACACCATACAGTCAATCAATCAGTAAGCCAATTACGCAATACAGGGCCTGTATAGCCCGCCTGTTAACTCATTAACAAACAACAAAATTTTAGGTCTGTCCAAATCAAAAGCATTTGCAGACGACAAAAAGAAAACATCGTGGGAAAAGGTTACCAGCATTTTCTCCTTTTCCCACAATGTTTTCTAATGGCTTCTTTCTCGAGTGTCATCAAAAGTAGGTATTGTGTGGTAATGGGTTAGACATATTTTGTCAAATGAATGCGAAAAGATTGTAAATGATATAGAGTAGCACTGTTTTGTATTTTGTTACAGCACTGACAATGACAGTTCTTCAGCTCTACCAATGCCAAAACAGGCTGGTTTTGTGGACGCAGATAAATATTTTATGCCATTTGAACTTGCCTGTCAGTCCAAGTCTCCAAGAATAGTTAACATTACACTGGACTGTCTCCAGGTTTGTAGAAAAACTGTTTTTCTCTTTTTTATTAGTCTTCTATAATTCCTTTGCCTTTGTCCCCTGCCGAAGGTGGAGGGATATTGTTTTAGCGTTGTCCGTTCAACTGCTTGAATATCGCCAATGCCATTGGACGGAATTTTGTGACACTTTATACCTGTGTACAATAACCCATTCTGCAGAGACCTTTTTTTTTTTTTTTTTTTTATTTGATGCAAATGGCCGACGGGAGGTCTTTTTCACTAGGGGATATCATTTCAAAGTAATTGCTTGCTTTATTAACAAAGATGTATCGATGCAAATTATTCACATGAATAGAAGTATTTATTGTGCCTTCCATAGATTTAAACATGGATTTTCAATATGTTATTGTACCAAAACTATATACTGAAAGTAAGATTATTATACTTATTTTTAGCCTTTTAAATTGCGGATTACCAGGATTTTCTCTTTTTCCAAAAATGTTTTCAGAAGCTTCAAAAATATTGTTCTATACAGTCATATAGGTTGGAAATTTTTCATGAAGGTAGTAAGTTAGAAATTAGTCAACTCATTACCAGACAGTCTAGTGACTAAATGACCTGAAGAAGAAGAAAAAAATTGAAAATATTTCTTGAAGGAGAGACAGTGCTAGAACCCAGCATTTTCTCCTATTCTCACAATATATTTGATTCTTCTAAAGACAATTTCGACAATTTGAGCAACAGTAAATTTGTCATCTGCAAATGCTTTTAAGTTGTGTGAATCCAAAATTTTGACCTGTAGTACAGAGTTTAACCTTTTACCATACAGTCCTGACTTTCAACAACTCTAAAAGAGAAGGCTTTTGAAAACACGTAAAAGGGAGAAAATACTGGTACCAGCATTTTCTCCCTTTTCCACAATGTTTTCTTCCCTTTTAAAAAGTTTAAAACATAAGTAAACACTAGATTTATTTTGTTGTCTGCACATGCTTTCAATTTGGTTGAATCCAAAAGTTGGTCCATGAGTACATTGTTAATAGCTCATCCTTCTTGTTGTTGCAGAAACTGATAGCATATGGTCATCTGACAGGTAATGTACAGGACAGCACCGTACCTGGTAAAAGATTGATAGACAGAATTGTAGAGACAATGTGTGGATGTTTTCATGGGCCACAAACAGATGAGGGGGTACAGCTACAGATTATCAAGGTCAATAGTTAACCTCTCTTAGATATACTGTCAGTGTATTAATACTTTGTACAGCTATGAACCAAAAGCTTAACCCACAAAGCCATGTACCTGGAATTAAGTGTTTTTGCAGACAGTGTTGATCCGAGATCAGACTGCACAGAATATACGGTCTGGTCTTGGATTTACACTGTCCACTTTTTAGCCAGATATGTGGACTAAACGAAAATTTGAAATTGCAATCTCTGTGTGCATTTCACCCTGACAGCACGACACCAATGATTGGAACCTGTTGAAAAAGAAAAATTTAGAGAAATGCCCAAAATATGGATAGATCAAGGTTGCTTCTGTATAACATGATAGCTGACATAGACTGCACTTTCCCTGCAGTCTGATCTTGATCTACACTGTCTGCAAAATGTATGAATCCATGTCAGCCTGCGCAGTTCATGCAGGATGATCTGGGTTTAACTCTTTGCCTGATGACAAAATTTTAAACTGGTCTAAATTGAAAGCACTTGTAGACGACAAAATGAACGTAACTCAAAAATTGAAATTCGTTTCCAGCAGGGTAGGTAGAAAACTTTGTGGGAATTTTCTCCTTTTCCCACAATGTTTTCAAAAGGCTTCTATGTCAGGTTCGTGAAAACCAGGGCTTGTTTAGTAAAGGGATACAAAAATTTTTTTTTTTGTTGATTTTATGGTTGTCAAAGGACCAGTTTACCTCATCATTCAGAGGGTATTTAGACAAATTGAAGTTTATGATATTTGATCATGGAGATACATTAAAGCCCCTTTTGATAGAGTGTCTGTCAAATGTAGTTTACATCATTTCTGTCTTAAACTCGTTACCAAACGACAAAATTTTGGACAAGACCAAATTGAAACCATTTGCAGATGACAAAATAAATGTGAATTAAAAATCAAAATTTTATTTGGAAAGGGTAGAAAACATTGTGGGAAAAGGAGAAAATGCTGGTTATCAGCATTTTCTCCTTTTTTCCACAATGTTTTCAAAGGCTTTCTTTCTCAGGGTCGTTAAAAGTCGGGATTGTGTGGTAAAGGGTTAACTCGTTACCAAATGACAAACGTTTAAGTTTGTTCAAATGGAAAGCATTTGTAAACAACAATAAAAGTGACTGAAGATTTGAAATTTGTTTTGTGAAGGGTAGAAAGCATTGTGGGAAATGGAGAAAATGCTGGTTACCACATTGTTCTCTAAAGGATTCTTTCATAAGTTTGTCAAAAGCAGGGACTGTGTGGTAATGGGATAATAGGGTAGAAATCTTTGTGGGGAAAGGAGAATATGCTGGTTACCAGCATTTTCTCCTTTTCCCACAATGTTTTCAAAAGCCTTCTTCTTCAGGGTTATTTGATCTCTGAACTTGGTTAACTTTTTACCACACTATCATGAGTTTTAACGACCCTGTTAGAAAAACTTTTGAAAACATAGTTGCAAATGGAGAAAATGCTGGTTTGGAAAAGTCTAAATTTTTGTTGTGTGGTAAAGAGTTAATGCATGTTCCACCAATCAATATTCTACTTTTGTTTGTGTTTGCAGGCATTACTGACGATTGTGACCTCTAACACATGTGAGATACATGAGGGTACTGTGCTACAGACTGTGAGGACCTGCTATAATATCTACCTGGCCAGTAAAAACTTGGTGAACCAGACCACGGCCAAGGCTACTCTCACACAAATGTTAAATGTGATATTTACCAGAATGGAGACTCAGGCAGTGAGTGGAATGTTTATCTCGTCACTTGCAATAATTTCGACCCAATAACAGGATGCAAGTTTTTTTTTTTTCAACTTATATGAATCTCTCCCGATTCTGCCTCCTGGGAGCTACACAAGTACTCACGCCGAACATGTGGGCTAATGAAAAATCCCAAAGTTGACACCTGCTCCTGAGTATTGAACTCAAGGCCTTATGGTTACAAGGCCGACACTCTACCTCAGAATCACAGATATCACTGGGACTGTAAAAGTACACATTAGGGCTACTTCAAATAATCATTTTTATAAGAGAATAAAAGAGTTATCAGCAAAATCTGTTGCTGACTATTATTTAATGAAAATTTTTTTGGCATAAGAACAGGGACTTTTTTGTTTTCTCTCATGTTAAAAAACATCTAAAACGGGGAAAAAAAAAAGAAATTTATTGTCTTATTTCAGCATACATTTTTCAGTGGGTAAGCATCACATTTATGATGTTAGGATCATTCAACATTTCATTATTTCTGCTGCATATTATGAACATTTACAGAGCTTTTCATTTTTGGTCAAGCGTCTTAACCCTTTACCACACAATGACGACTTTTGACGACCCTGAGGAAGAGGCCTTTTGAAAACAGCTTTTTCTCCATTTTCCACAAATTTTTCTACCCTGTTAACCCTTCCCCAAACGACAAATTTTAGACTCTCCCAAACTGACAGAGTTTGCAGATGACAATTTTAACTTTCATAACAACGGCAGAAAATTATCCAAAGGGGCAGAAAACACTGTGGGAAAAGGAGAAATTGCTCGTTACGAGTAATTTCTCCTTTTCCCACAGTGTTTTCTCTAAAGACTTATACAACAGACACATAAAAACCAGGGCTTGTTTGGGAAAGGGTTAAAGAAAAATTGCATCATTTTAGTCACTGTTAAATTGTTGTCTGGAAATGGTTTTATTTTGGATGGGTCTAAAGTTTTGCCTTGTGATTTAACCCATTACCACACAATCCCTACTTTTGACGCCCCTGAGAAAGAAGCCTTTTGAAAACACTGTTGGAAAAGGAGAAAATGCTGGTAACCAGCATTTTCTCCTTTTCCCACAGTGTTTTCTCCCCTTCCCAGAACAAATTTCAATCTTTCAGTCACTTTATTTTGTCGTCTGCAAATGCTTTCAATTTGGACGAGTCTAAATTTTTCTCGTGTGGTAATAGGTTAAGAGAAAAAGTCAAGGTATTGTCCCAGCTCAGTCGTTATCATTGTTGTCTGGAACAAAGATAATTATGTTGAATCGTGATTTATCTGTGAATATTTCAGGTTACAGAACAAAAGAATCGTGAGCGTGCAGATAGTAAATTATCATCACAAACAGACGGGGAAAATCAAGAATCTGTCACTCCTGAGGTAAAAGTCAATGAAATTTTTTCTTTCATTATTTTCCCCCAGGGCCAACTCCTCCTAGTTGAGGATTTATCTCCCCTTGAACTTGACTCTTATTTATACCCCTGCAAAACAAAATGTTGGGGGGTATACTGAAACCAGCCTGTCTGTCCATCCGTGTGTCTGTATGTGTGTCTGTCTATAAAAAAATACTAGTAATTTTGTGTCGTAAACTCCTCCTACAGTTTTGCTGCTATTGTATTGAAAGTTTGTTGATCCATTGATAGTAAACTGAATTTGTGCAAGACCCAGCTTTCCATCATCTACTCCCTATGATATAGAGGATATTTGTTTTTTTCGGTGTTAGATCGAAATTTATTTCATCGAGTGGACACCATTGGTAATATTTTCACGAGTGGTGCAGCCACGAGTGAAAGTATTACCGATGGTGTTCACGAGATGAAATAAATTTCGATCTTTCACCGAAAAATACAAATATTCTATTTATTTTATGCTTTTAACCCTTTCTGGGAGGAGCTTTATCAAAATTCAGTACAGTTCTTTTCCCTTATTCCCCGTGGCATACCCCTCCCGCATAGCAACGTTACGTCAAGCGCGTGAAATGTAAGGTATATGATGTCATATTTCCCATCTAGTTGTTAGGCACGCGCGATTTACCTAGGCGACAAGAACATGAAAACTGGTATTTTCACTGGTGGTACCAGTGTAAGATCGAAAAATATTTCAACTGCTATTTCTTGATATCCTACCGGAAAGCATGAAATAATCTAGGGTAATCTCACCATGAATTTTAAATTTTTCTGTCAAATCGCTGGCGGAGGAATTAAGTCACATTCAGTGGCAGCTTTAGTTATCATTTGGTAAAGTGTTAAGGTACAGTATTTAATTCAAATAACAGGAGCAGGTAAACTTCACATATATTTAACACAGTTTTGCCCCTTTTTTGGACTTACTTAGAACTATCACTAAAAGTAACTGCAGACATGTGTTAGCACCCATAAGTGGTGCTCTTGTCGAGCTATCAAAATGTTCATGTATGATTTTGTCGTTGATCAGGCACCAAGGTCAGTTTGTGAAGGAGAAGAGGGTGCTGGTGGAGATGGTGATAAAAACCAGTCTACAGTGTCAGATATAAATGATACATCTGAAACACAGTCTAATGTCCCTGCTACAGGTAGGAAATGTCTTAGTGTTCTTTGTTTCTATGTTTAACCATTACCACACAATCACTACTTTTGACGACCCTGAGAAAGAAGCCTTTATAAAACATTGTGGGAAAAAGAGAAAATGCTGGTAACCAGCATTTTTTCCTTTTCCCAAAATGTTTTCTACTCTTCACAAAACAAAATTCAAATTTTCAGTCACTTTAATTTTGTCGTCTGCAAATGCTTTTGATTTGGACAAGCCTTGTAAATATTGTGGGAAAAGGAGGAGATTCAGTTTGCAGAAATGTATCCAGTAGAGTAGTATGCAAGATTCCAACTACAGCAAGGTCTATTTGTATTGACTTTACTCTTTACCACACAATCCCAACTTTCAACGGCCCTGATAAAGAAGCCTTTCGGAAACATTGAGGGGAAAGGAGAAAATGCTGGTAACCAGCATTTTCTCCTTTTCTCACAATGTTTTCAACCCAACCCAAACAAAATTTCATTTTTTTTCAGTCATGTTTAGTTTGAAGTCTGCAAATGCCTGCAATTTGGAGCAGTTCTGAATTTTCACAGCTTTGAATAAAGAGCTTTTTAAAAACACTGTAGGAAAATGGTTACCAGAGTTTTCTCCTTTTCCCACATTTTCCTGCGTTTCAAAGACAAGTCCCCATCATTTCAGATACATTTAACTCTTTACCAAACAACAAAATCTTGGACTGGTCTAAATTGAAAACACACTGATGACAAAATAAATGTGACTCAAAAATTGAAATTTGGTTTTGGAAGGGTAGAAAACATTGTGGGAAAAGGAGAAAATGCTGGTAACCAGCATTTTCTCCTTTTCCTACAATGTTTTCAAAAGCTTTCTTTCTCAGGGTCATTAAAAGTTGGGATTGTGTGGTAAAGAGTTAAATTACTGTCTGCAAAATTTATGCTCTCAAACTGAAAATTTCAAACTATGTTGCTGGTAAAGATTCAACTTGTTGCCAAACAGCATAAGTTTAGACTTGTAGTACTTGATAGCTCTTGAATGGTACAAATCAAATGTTTCTCTAAAATCCATTTTATCTAAATGCTAACAGAATCTTGACACAAACAAAATTTACAAAGAGCAAAAAGTATTGACCCATGTTAGCCTGCGCAGACTGTAGAGCTTGACCCTACCAATGTCTGTTTCAGATGAGGCGGACGAGACAGCAGAAGGTATTGCTAGAATGGTTCTACATGACGTCATCAATACAGTTACTGGGGGTAAAGATATGATTAATTTTTTGGTGAATTATTTCCGATGTTTGCTTCTTTTTGTAATTTCACCCTTATAACCTTATTTACCATACTTCTTTTTCTTCATCCACCTTTTTAAATACAGTGGAGTAAGGAGCAATTGCATTTTACAAGTGACTGCCTCTTTTGCTGTTTTATTCAAAATGCTTTCTATGTTATTAGAAAACCTCCTTTTTCTAATTTCTATATTGCCTTTTTTCCTCTGATTATTTTTATATGATCTAATCTGGAATATATCCGTTTGTTAACGACTGTTGGCTTAATTCATTATCATTAACAATATTTTAGGTTTGTCCAAATCGAAAGCATTTGCAGATGACAAAATAAAAGTGACTGAAAATTTAAAATTTGTTTTGTGAAGGGTAGAAAACATTGTGGGAAAAGGAGAAAATGCTGGTTACCAGCATTTTCTCCTTTTCCCACAATGTTTTCTAAAGGCTTTCTTCTCAGGGTCGTCAAAAGTAGGGATTGAGGGGTAATGGGTTAACTCTTCTTAAAGTCATATTAAAGTCCAACTGAATAAAAAAAAACAACATTTTCTCCTTTTCCCACTATGTTTTCAAAAGCTTTCTTTCTCAGGGTTGTTATAAGTCGGGATTGTGTGGTAGAGAGATAACTGAAATAAGGATAAAAAGAAAGATAAACACCATTCAATTAATACATCATTCGAGCAAGTTTTCTTAGAATTGAATGTTTTTTCTTTTAAAGGAACTGGAGAGTTCACCAATTTATTTCTAGATTTGAATTTAAAGGTGGCCTTTCAGATTTTGGGACAAGAATTTTACAAAAATACAAAAAAATCACCCTTATACTCTCAAAGCCTGTTAATTTTCATTAATAAAACCCCAGTAGTCGAAAACCATTTGAGAACAAGAGAAATTAAAGATTTACTACAGCCAAGGTTGACACAGACGGGAGACAAGGTCTATTTTTACATAAGCAACTTGCTCATTCACATACCGGAAATACACAGAAACACACAAGCTTCAAACATATCGTCCGAAAAAGACAGTATGAAAAATAATTATTATGTGTTTGTTTTGTTACGAAATTTAAGCGTCATTAGTAACTTGACATTTCCACAATTTTTTTTTTTTTTTGATGTTTGGCGCAAAATCTAAAAATACCTTAAAAGGCTATATAGCCTTTTAAGGGAACACCCTCAGAAAGATTTTTAATGTAATTTTATGACTCTGAATTATTGATGATTTGTATTGTTTTTTCATATAAATTTCAGTGACATATATTTTTTCTTAATTTGGTGAGGTGTGAAAAATCTAAATACCCACCTTTAAGTTTCATATTTTCTTTGGTAAGATGCTTTCAATTATAAAGAGATTCCGTTCCATATTTCATGGTGCTGGGCTTTATTTTGCATGTGTGGTAATAAGGGTGTCTTGCTATACTTTTGTTTTTCCCAGATGGACACAGTGAAACTGAACCAAAGACAGAAGTTGTCAATGGAGAGGTGGCAACTCCTGAAATTCGTCCAGCAGAACCACCTCCTGACACACCTGCTGACATTTCTACAGAGAAGGCGGAGCTTAATGATACTAGTGACACACCCACTTTATCATCAAGCAAACCCAGCAGCATCAAAACAAATAGTTCACATGGTAAACTTGGGTTTTTAGAAATGATTGTGTTTATCTGTTCATTATGTGACTGTAGAATTTTGCTATTAATGCTCTTATCCCCCTTAAAATTACCAAATTCACTTGTCGGAACTTTTATTGCTTCTTTTTTTTTTTACAAATATACTTAGTAATATATATTTGAAGACTGAATTATCCGTGTATACACTTCCATAATGATTTTATTGGCATGGGTCCTTAACTCTTTACCAGACAGCAAAATTTTAGACTAACCTAAATTGAGAACATTTGCAGGTGACAAAATAAGCATGACTCAAAAATGAAATTTGTTAGAGGAAGGGAAGAAAATATTGTGAGAAAAGGAGAAAATGCTGGTTACCAGCATTTTCTTCTCTTCCCTAAATGGTTTCAGACGGCTTCTTTCACAGGGTAGTTAAAAGTCAGGATTGTATAGTAAAGGCTTAAAATACCTTTCACTAATACAGTTACTAAAACAAAATATCCTTTTCATTATACATGTACCCACAACTTTCAAAAAAAAATATTTTGTCTTTATTTACCATGTCAATAGGTATGTCGGGGTTGTGGTCATTCCCCACCATACCTTAGATGAACAGTTAGTTGACAGTGTTAGTTTCATTTTTAATCATATAAACATATTTACCAACGTTTAAATAATAACTTTATGAAAGAAAACATTTTCCTTTAACAATATACAATAATATGTCATAATAATTTAATAAAATGCGATTTTTTATGAAACTATCTCCCCTTGAACTTTTTTCAAAACGTACTTTGAACTAAACTTTTTTTCATTCTTTGACAAACACCTGTTTTTGTGACACGAGCAGGTTGGGATTATAATCACATTTAGTGATAGGTCTTGCTGGAACTGTATTTGACACTGGATCTATACAGATTTTTTTTCTTCTGTCATATGATGTTTTTATCGGCTTGCTAATTATTAATAGCAGGTACGTGTATAATAATGAGCTGAAATGATTTAATAATCTCTCCTATAATTGATATATTAAGATTTTATTGATCTTTTACAGCTGTCAATCGCCTTGTAGATGAAGCAGATGAAGGGACAGATGGAGGAGAAGTGGGACAAGGAGCATTTAGTCATATTCTTCAGAAAGACGCATTTCTTGTCTTTCGTAGCCTCTGTAAATTGTCCATGAAACCTCTCTCTGATGGACCACCTGATCCAAAGTAAGTGAACGTTTGTTATTATCCATTACCAAACAAAACTTTGGACTGGTTAGATTGTACAGACTTTGACTCTTTACCAAACAGTTGGCAGTTTTAATAACCCTAAGGGTGGAAACTTTTGAAAATATTGTGGGAAAAGGAGACAATACTAGTAACCATAATGTCACTTCTTACTCTGTAAACTGTGAAAAGAATGCAGTGTTCTGAATCTGTAGCTTTTTTAATACAGAAAGGCTTTTATTATACTGCAAAGAAATTTCTCAAGATCTGAATGGATAACATGTACATGTATATCATGTACACTGGCAAAATCGACATAGAAGGACAGTTTCCCTTTCGGGAGCTCCATATACATGACTACACTATCAACATAACATTCGAATTGGCAGCATCAATCAAGGTTAACATCAAGATTATGTGCCAAGCTGCGCATTTTACCACTTATTACCAAGGTTTCAGTGACGTCAGTTTTCATTGAATTTGGCGTTTAGATGCAAAATTCTACTTCGTCAGAGTAAACCAAAAAACAAGTAGACCATGCTTAACAAAAGTTTAAGTGGTAAAACTTTGCAATATAGTCAATTTGCTATAAGGTCTTAAGAACTTGTTCAGCACTGTGGTGATTCATGTCATCCCGAGCCGAAGCGATATGATTCATCACAGCCATTAACAAGCTTCCAAGTCCACTGCCACCCGACTTTACAACTAATAATGTTGTGGCCCTTGTTGTCATATTGCAAGCATGTGAAAAGAAAGAATGAAAGGCCCAAATGACAAAATTGGTTCTTGATATGGTAAAAAAAGAAAATAAGATCATAGAATATACTGGGTATCAGCATGTTCTCCTTCTCCCACATCATTTTCTAAAGCCTTCTTCTGTAGGGCTGTTAAAAGTCAAGATTGTGTGGTGAAGGGTTAAAAAGATATAAAGAGGACATGATTAAAGAGCGTGTAACTGTTGACCTTTACTGTGACTTTGACCCATTGAGTCAAAAAATGTTACTCTGGAAATCATCTCCAATGACTTAATCCTTTATCACACAATCCCGACCTTCCCTTCCTTAAACAAATTTCGATTCTTCAGACACATTCATTATGTTGTCTGCAAATGCATTCAATATGGACCAGTCTAAAATTTTGTTGTTTGGTAAAGAGTTAATGAGGGTTATATAGATTATTATTATTACTTTTTTAATTTGTCTTTTACAGATCCCATGAGCTAAGATCTAAGATCCTGTCGCTTGAGTTACTTCTGTCCATCCTGCAGAATGCGGGTCCTGTGTTCCGTACCAATGAAATGTTCATTAATGCAATTAAACAATACCTCTGTGTGGCCCTGTCCAAAAATGGGGTCAGCTCTGTGATCGAGGTGTTTGAACTGTCTCTAGCAATCTTTTTGACGTTATTGGCTAACTTTAAACAGCACCTTAAAATGCAAATTGAGGTAAGTAAAATCTGTTAATTACCCTTCTTTATCTTTATGTTTTAGTCTTTTCCAGACAACGATTCATTGACTGTATGGTGTTCAGTTCTGTTTCCAACATTATTTCACTTATAAAGCAGTGGTCAGTGCACCTATCCATGCTTTCTTAGACTTTTTTTTTAACCAGTACTCCGCACAATATTCTTTCTAAACCACCGGCTGCTTTCTCACATAACTGTTGTAGATCCTGTTGTATTGACTATCATTAATTCTCTGCATGGAATTGGCTGAGCAGGTGATTGACTCCTGTTCACTAATTACTGAGTTACCAGGGCTTGGCACCAGTGGACAAAATTTTAGACTTTGCCCAAATGAAAGCATTTGCAGAAGTGTATTTGGTTAAAAAAATGAAATTTGTCTGTATTAGGGTTGAAAAGATTGTGGGAAATGGAGAAAATGCTGGTTACCAGCATTTTCTCCTTTTTCCACAATCTTTTCAACATTTTTGAAAATGGTATGAAACACCAACACCAGCAAACAAACAGACTAACAAACTAAAGAAAATAAAAAACTTAATCCTTTACTCCATAGATACTCATTTCTATGCATTGCTTGTAGGAGCCTTTGGAAAACATTGCGGCAAAAGGTGAAATTGCTCATAACAAGCAATTTCACCTTTTGCCACAATGTTTTCTATGCTATAAAAAGGTGTCATATACAGATAAGAAACAGCTTCACCCTTGCTGTTATTTAGGGTTAATTAGAGATACCATAGAAATGCCTTATGGGGTAAAGGGTTAAGGCTTGTGAAATCTTCCCGTGGGAAAAAAAAAGTTTATAATTATTTAGAAAATACTTTTATTTCAGGTGTTTTTCAAAGAGATATTCCTGTACATACTAGAAACTCCCAGCAGTTCATTTGATCATAAATGGATGGTGATACAAGCCCTTACAAGGATCTGTGCTGGTAAATATTTGTTAACTTCATTACTTACTAAAACAGTGTCTGTTGTACATCCCTCTTTCACCATTTATTTTGACACTGGCTATATTTAACCCTTTACCCCATAAGGCATTTCTATGGTATCTCTAATTGACCCTAAATAACAGCAAGGATGAAGCCGTTTCTTAAGTGTATATGACACCTTTTGATAGTGTAGAAAACATTGTGACAAAAGGCTCCCACAAGCAATGCGTAGAAATGAGTATCTGTGGAGTAAAGGGTTAAATTGATTACATGTGAAAATTGTTACATGTAAAAATGGTTACGTGTGGAAGCAGCCTGTGGCCGGGAAAGAATGGTAGTACTGATACAACAAAGTCTGGAAAAACATGTATAGGTGCTCTGGCCTCAGCGATATAATTGCAATAACAGGTGAAAATTGAATGCATTTGCAGACAACAAATGATATGTGGTCTAAGATATGAAATTTGTTTTGGGAAGGGTAAGAAAACATCGTGGGAAGAGGAGAAAATACTGGTTACTGGCATTTTCTCCTTTTCCCACAATGTTTTCAAAAGGCTTCTTCCTCAGTGTTGTTAAAACTTGGGATTGTGTGGTAAAGGGTTAACAATATGTATTATTTATGTTCCTGTATTTCAGATGCACAGTGTGTTGTAGATATCTATGTAAATTACGACTGTGATTTGTCACTGGCTAATATATTTGAGAGGCTGGTCAGTGATCTGTCCAAGATAGCACAGGGGCGCCAGTCCCTGGCTTTAGGTGAGTTTCTATCAAAATACATTATTGTATGATAATGTAAACCTGCTACCAAGTAACTTTTAGTTTTTGAGAGTGAGAAGGAATACAATTTTTGAAAAGGTTGTAGGAAAAGGAAGAAATGCTGGTGACCAGCATTTTTAGAGTTAAATAATGCAGAGAGAAAAAAAAATAGTTTTCTAAAAAGATGTTGGAAAAGGAGGAAATGCTGGTGACCAAATTATCTGTTTTCCCTACAATATTTTGTACCCTTTCACATACAAATTTCATGAGCATATTCAATTATTTCTTCTGAAAGTTGTTTGAATTTGAGCATTTTTTTCGCTCAGAAAAGAGTTAAAATATCTTTGTGAAAGAAGAAACAAAATTGGTGAAAGTCTAAAATATGAATAGAAGTGAAAACTTTATAGAACAAAGAGAAGTTGCTTGATACAATTTTTACAACAATGGTCTACAGTAAGATGGAAAAAAATTAGCGTCTCCAGAAGATAAGAAGATAAAGTAGAATCAGTTTACCCTTTGCCTCACTGCACAGTTTTCACCATATTCAAATTTATTTCAGACATCACTTTAGATGTTGCAGATGCTGGGATATGTTTTTGGTAGATTGGAAAGCATGAGAAAATGGTGGTTACTTGTTTTAAAGCTTGCTTGCTTGATTGTTTATTATTGAGAGTCTAGTGTAATAACCATGGATCCAAAATGATCTCCCATTTTAGACCAAGCCAAAAATAAATAAAAGCATAAGTAATTCACTGCTTTGTTAAAAAATTTGATAAACTTGAGATATGTTAGTTCCTCAAATGATTGAATAAATTTCGTACATGCTATAGGTGCTACCCCAACACAGGAACAGAACATGAGACTGAAGGGTTTAGAATGCCTTGTGTCTATACTGAAGTGTATGGTAGAGTGGAGTAAAGACCTCTATGTGAATCCCCATTCACAGTCCAATCTGAGTAAGTATAGATCCAGATATTAACCCTTTCCCAGATGGCAAATTTTGGACCAGACCAAATTCAAAGCATTTTGCAGATGAAAAATTAACAGTTGCTTAAAAGATGATTTTTCTATATGATAGGGTAGAAAACATTGTGGGAAAAGGAGAAAATGCTGGTTACCAGCATTTTCTCCTTTTCCCACAATGTTTCCAAAAGGCTTCTATTCCTTTCCCGTAAAAACCAGGGATTGTTTGGGAAAGGGTTAACATGTAAAATATTTAATGTTTTGAAGGCTTTGGTATGCCTTGTGTCCATATTGAGGTAAATGGAAGAATGGAGTATGTGTCCATATTGAGGTATATGGAAGAATGGAGTAAAGACTCCTTTGTGAATCCTCATTTACAGTCTCATTACGAGGTATAGATCCAGATATTAACATGCATAATATTGAAAGTCCAAATAAATTTATTCCACATAATAAAGCCAACCACTATTCATTTTAAAATTCTATTTCTTAATTTAATTTCTAAATTACAAGTTCTCATGAGGAAAAACTGGTTACTCCTATTTGTACTGTGTTTTCAAAAGCTGTTTACTCAGCTTGAATGAAAATAAATTATTATAGAATATTTATTATCAGGTGAAGGGTTAGCTTGTTACCATCTGAAGATAACACCACAGTCCCAGATATGATTTCATTCGGTGAAATTGTTTGTAACAAGCATTTTCTCTTTCAAATATCTTGTATTTTGAATGTTTATATCAGTTGTGCTCTTGGAAAAAAGGAATTAATACATCACCTCGTAAAATTACTGATCCATTTTGAATCATGAGGTAGGATGGTCCTTTGACAAGCAGAAAACTTGACTTTAGCAAAAATTGCCTTGACTGAACTGCTCAGACTGACCTAGGTCAAAACTTTTTGCAGTGCTCATTTCACAGAGCATAGCTCAAACTCACTGGATCTTGATACATTATGGTTATTCCTTTTGACGAGGATGTCTGCAAAGTCTTGTGCTGTAAATTCCTTGAAGGTAGAAGTCAAACATCCAAAATGATTAGTCCTTCTTTTTCCACAATTTGTTAGATGAAACAACAGATTAAAAATGATGTAATAAAAGAATATTTCTGCAACAGTATCATAGATATATTGATGTTCGTCTTGTCAATGTTTGAAAATTGACTACAGGCATACTATGGAATCTTTGGCTAACCATGATTCTGTTGTATATCACTTTACCATGCAGTCCCGACTTTTGACGACCCTGAGAAAGAAAGCCTTTGAAAACATTGTAAGAAAAGAGAAAATGCTGGTAACCAGCATTTTCGCCTTTCCCTACAGTGTTTTCTTCCCTTCCCAAAACAAACTTCAAAATTTCATCCACTTTTATTTTCTCTTTCAATTTGGACCAGTCTAAAACTTTGTCATTTGATAATGAGCTATACTTTTTCAGTTTGGCTTAGAATTTTGATTGAAAATCAAGCACTTGCAGCTGAGGGGTTGGGCCACATGCAGGTGAACAGTCAAAATAGATCAAGAACACCTCTCTGAAAATCAAGCAACTGCAGCTGATCTTTGGCATTTTTCTGTTTCAGGTCAAGACAGTAAGCCAACCCCAGACTCTGATGTTGACTCGGGGAAAGGCACCCTGACAAGTTACGACAGCGTGAACTCTCTAGAATCTAACAGCAGTTCTCTGATGGCCAACAGTCTGGTACAGGACACACCAGAACAGTTTGAGGTCCTTAAACAGCAGAAAGAAATTATGGAACACGGCATTGATTTGTAAGTTTAACCCGTTACCACACGGCAAAATTTTAGACCTAACCAGTTTGAAAGCATTCACAGACGACAATTTCAGAGTAGCTCAAATGGTGCAATTTTGCTTTGATAGGGTAGAAAACTTTATGGGAAAAGGAGAAAATGCTGGTTACCAACATTTTCTCCTTTACCGGCAATGTTTTCAAGAGGCTTCTTCAGGGTCGTTAAAAGTCGTCGTTGTGTGGTAAAGGGATATATCATGAATATAACCCTTTCCCAAACAATCCATGGTTTTTACGACCCTGAGAAAGACGCCTCATGAAAACAATATGGGAAAAGGAGAAAATGCTGGTAACCAGCATTTTCTCCTTTTTCCACAATGTTTTCTTGTCTGCCCTTAAACAAATTTCAATTTTTGAGTCACATTAATTTTGTTGTCTACAAATGCATCCAATTTATACAAGTCAATATTATTTTGTTTTGTAAAGAGTTAAGGATGAATGGTTTTCAGACAAGACATACTCTGTAGGTTTTGATGACATGATAATACTAAGTTATTTGCCCTTGAATTTGAAATTGATCTTTCGTCTCCTCATCAAAATAGCTGGCAAGGTAACAGCCCTGTGCCACACAATGCAGAGTGTTAATGAACCCTGTGCTTAAAAAGATTTTGAAAACATTGTAGAAAAGGAGAAAATGTTGGTTACCAGCATTTTCTCTTTTGTTCCACAATGTTTTCTATCCTTCCCTTTCTATCCTTCTCAAAACAAATTTAAAGTTTTGGATTACATTTATTTTGTTGGCTGCAAATGCTTTTTAATTTTGACTGATCTAAAATTTTGTCATTTTGTAAATAGTTGAACCAATCAAACCTTTCAAGCAAGCAAACAAACAAATGTTTCAAATGAAATCTATGTAATACTTTTTCTCCTTGTTTGACAGATTCAACAAGAAAGCGAAGCGAGGTTTACAATACTTACAGGATCAAGGCATGCTTGGTGTGTCCCCAGATGATGTGGCAGAATTCTTTCACAGTGATGATAGGCTAGACAAAGTAAGCTCAATGTCATTTTTACTGTTTAATTGTTTACCAAATTATCACAAGTTTTATACACCCAACCGAAGAAGACTTTGAAAACACTGTAGGAAAAGGAGAAACTGCTTGTAACCCAGCATTTTCTCCTTTTCTCACATTGTTTTCTACCCTACCGAAAGCAACTCACATCATTTGAAGGGAACTGAATTTGTTGGCTGCAAATACTTTCAATTTGGACAAGTCTTGAAGTTCGTCATTTGGTAAAGAGTTTGCCGTTTACCTAACAATATCCAGTTTTAAAGCTGGTAACTAGCATTTTCTCGTTTTCCCTTGGTGTTTTTTACACTTCCAAAAAGAAATATATAATTTACCAAATTAGGAAATTTTAGTCGATTCCAAATTGAAAGCATTAACAGATGACAAAATGAATATTACTCAGAAATTGAAAGTTGTTATGAAAGGGATAGAAAACATGGGAAAAGGAGAAAATGCTGGTTACCAGCATTTTCTCCTTTTCCCACAATGTTTTCAAAAGACTTCTTTTTCAGGGTCATTAAAAGATGTGATTGTGTGGTAAAGGGCTAAAACTCGGTCACATTTTTTTTGTCATCTGCAACTGCTTTCTGTTAGGACAAGACTGTATTTGTGTTTAGTCTGGTAAAGAGCCAACAGATTTCGTCTGATCATACACAGGCCTAGTTTTTGGTTTCTTTTTTTGATAGTGTATGTTGATTTTTATTTTCAGACAATTATTGGTGATTACTTGGGTGAAAATGAAAAGTAAGTTTTTGTACAACTGTACACATTAAATTCACATTTTCTTTTTCCATAACATACTTGTCCAAATACATAGAGGATATTTGTTTTTTTCGGTGAAAGATCGAAATTTATTTCATTGAGTGGACACCATTGGTAATATTTTCACAAGTGGCACAACCACGAGTGAAAATATTACCGATGGTGTTCACGAGATGAAATAAATTTCGATCATTCACCGAAAAAAATAAATATTTTATTTATTTCATGCTTTTAACCCTTTCTAGGAGGAGCTATATCAAAATCCATACAGTTCTTTACTGTTATTCTCTGTGGCGTACCCCTCCCGCATAGCAACGCATTACAATATTACGTCAAGCGCAAGAAGTAAAAGGTATATGACGTCATATTTCCCATCTTGTTGTGAGGCATGTGCAATTTAATTAGGCAACAAGAACGTGAAAATCGGTATTTTCACTGGTGGAACCAGTGCAAGGTCAAAAAATATTTTCACTGCTATTTCTCAATATCCTACCGCAAAGCACGAAATAAAATGTATTCCTGCAATTGAAAACTTTTGTTAACTTTATAGTTCTGCTATTTATGACAGATAGAAAATGCAGCTCATTTTCTGGACTCTTTCAAAGAAATCACTGGTCTTGTTTCTGGTTTTCAGTCAAAGACATCTGTATCCCTGACATAAGGAGTGCAACACGCGAAAAGGTGCATTCGGACATTTGCGTAAAGTGTCGTCCCGGATTAGCCTGCGCAGTCTGCACAGGCTAATCCAAGACGGCACTTTACGACTACATTAGAATTTGTGCTACAGTAGACTTGAGTAAAACAGAAAATCACATAAAATCGGAAAGTGTCGTTTCGGATTAGCCTGTGCGGAGTGCACACGCTGATCCGAGACGACACTTTACGCAAATGTCTGAATGACCCTTTTCGCGTGTTGCACTCCATAATATATATAAGTTATTTATCTATCTTTACACAGCTGACTAGGTTCTGAGCCATTTTACACACAATCAAGTTTTAACAGCATATATTATTTCTGGCTGTAAGGATATGTCTTCAACTCATTACCAAATGACGATACATTTTAGGCTTGTCATTTTCAAAATTATTTGCAGAAAACAAAATAAAAGTGAATGAAATATGTTTTGTGAAAGGTAAAAAACATTGTGGGAAAAGGAGAAAATGCTGGGTACCAGCATTTTCTTCTTTTCCCACATTGTTTTCGAAAGGCTACCTTCTCAGGGTTGTCAAAAGTAAGGATTATGTGGTAATGGGTTATGATGTTCTCCTTTCTTCAACAGAACTAACAAAGAGGTGATGTATGCTTATGTAGACCAGCTAAACTTTGCAGAGATGGACTTTGTGTCCGCATTGAGGCGGTTTCTAGAAGGATTCAGATTGCCCGGTGAAGCCCAGAAGATTGACAGACTGATGGAGAAATTTGCTTCTAGATACTGTGAATGTAATCCAAAGTAAGGGATTTTTGTACCCCCATCTACTAAACATTCCTACGTTTTAATGACTTATAGAAAGATATCTCCCGAAAACTTTGTGATAGAAAGAAAATAAGGCTGATAGTATTTAAGGAATGAAGAGAATTTTTTTTTTTTTTTGTGGAGGTATGAAAAAAAATCATAATCACACTGTATGAAACTGCGAAGCGGTTTCATACAAAAGTGTGATTAGGGTTTGTTTTTCATACCTCCATGAAAAAAATAAGATTCTCTTCATTCCTTATAATTTAATATTACAGACAACATCCCCCCGCAGAAATAATTCAAACTGCATTCATTTTCTTTAGTTTTAAATCTAATGTTGGAGTTTTTGAAGATCCTTCCATCATATTTGTATGGCACAAGAATGTAACAATGAAGCAGTTTTCAGATCCCCAATACTGAAAATTAACCAATAGAATGAAAGTAAAGGAGCAAAGCAGTGTGTAGGACCCGCAAAAGTAACCTTCAGCAAAAGTAGCTCTGGCTCTGCTGAAAATTTTTTTCATAGAGCTATGAAAAAACTTTTTCAGCGAATCAGAACTCGCCAATTTTCATGAAAACAACTGATATTAAATTATTACATTATATTGTCAAACAAACGTTGTGCTCAAGGAAAGAAATCTCATTTCTCAAAATATTTTCTTCCTCTCAATAAATATTTTTATTCATACCTCTCCATTACAGCTATGCCAACGTTACTTACTGTTGGTATTTCGATCCTTAAATCATAAATGTTAAAGTATATTTCTATCTTTTGATATTTGCAGCAGTGAAATATTTGCCAGTGCAGATGCAGCCTATGTGTTAGCTTATTCAGTGATTATGTTAACTACAGATTTACACAGTAGTCAGGTAAAGAGTATTCACGTACCATTAATTCTTCAATTAATTTGCCTGCCCTACACAAGTCTTATTATTTGTCAGTCTTTTTCTTATTTTGCCTCTGCTAATGAAATTGAAGGCCTCTACCAAATGCTGAAAAAGTTGTCAGATTTCGGAATCCTCAAGTGATTCAAAACCATTTTTAGTTAGGCTATTTTTGAAGGAATCATTTGCATATTGCCATAGCCCTGTGGTAGTTGTTTGCATTGTCATCTTTGTGGTTGTTGCTGTGGTGCAAAAATTTGATAATTTATAATATCTCTGTTACTGGTGAAGATATTTACTTCAACCTTGGACAGGCTGTTAACTATCAGAAGTAGAACCTATACTAGAGGAACAGGTAACCATGCCCCCCCTTTTCAACTTTAGACTTGTCACTGTAAAAGCAGCTGCAGCCCATTGCTGGCACGAGCAGCTGGTACTCTTGTTTTATGTGAAGAAAAGATTATCAAATTTTTTTATCAAAACCTGTCATTGATTATAAGAAATGGCTTAATTCAAATTATACTGAGAACCAAAAATGTAGGTGTTAGTGAAGAATTAAAAAACTGGCCACTGGTCTGAACATTTCTGTATAGGAAACATGTGTTAAAAAAAAAAAATAAATGTGGCTTTCATGATAGGATTCTTGTATGAAGTTAGCAGAGAACATGGTGTGAAAAGGATAAAATGTTATTTTCCAGGATTTTCTCCCTTTTGTTATAACATTTCTAAAGGCTTCTTCATCAGAGTCTAAAAAGGGATGTTTTGGTAAAGGGTTAACTCTTTAACAAACAACAGAATTTTAGACTGGTTCATAGTGAAAGCATTTACAGACAACAGATTTAATGGGAATTTGAGTGAAATTAATCTTTTGAAGGGAAGAAAACATTGTTGGAAAAGGAGAAAATGCTGGTTACCAGCATTTTCTCCTTTTCTCACAATGTTTTCATAGGGATTCTTTTGAAGGTATGTTAAAAGTCGGGACTGTATGGTAAAGGGTTATAGAGATATTACTCAGAACTATAACTCGTATGAACCTTTGAATGCTAGATTCTTTTCTGTTTTTGCAAAATTTTTAAGATATTAATTATCGTGATTTTTTATTTCAGATTAAAACGAAGGACAAAATGTCAAAAGAACAGTACATCAAAATGAATCGAGGAATCAATGACAGTAAAGATTTGCCCGAGGAATATTTGTCAGCTATATACGATGAGATTGCGATGAACGAAATCAAAATGAAAGCTATTGGTACCCAGAGAAACCCGACCACTACACGTAATTGAATACTTTCTTATTTCGTTAGTTTGATATGGATATTTTTACATGTAAATGAGCCTTGCCAGGATGGAAGGTGGTTAATGAATCTCTGTGATGGATTTTACCCAGCTGTACTCTGTGAAAAGAGAGCTTGATGCATCTGAAAAAATTATTATATTTTGAAGAGAAACAGTGGATTTAGAATACCATCACTCTTATCTGAAGCTCTTATTGTTTACATTTTGTTTGGACAGTGTAGACTGACTTGGGTCCATAAGTTTTGCAGATACATTCAGTTCCCTTTGCATAAAACATAAATGGTATTGAAATATTGTCCCAATGATAGATATCACTGTTTATAAGTAATTTTGCAGTCACTACAATGTTTTTAGAAGTGACCTATTGAACTACAAAAAAGTGATCTCATCTACAGAGGGTAATACATAAATGATGTTGATTTCTGTTCCCTGATCTAGGAGAAATAACCAGTGACAAACAACGCAGAATGCTGTACAATGCGGAGATGGAGCACATGGCGATGGCAGCCAAAGTGTTGATGGAGAGTGTGAGCCACGTAGAATCTAGTTTTATGTCCGCTAAACATCAGGAGCATGTCAGACCTATGTTCAAGGTAAGTCAGATTTCTGGTCAATAAAGCTTGTTAGATCAGCTGTTTCAAGGAAATCATTGGGGTATTTTAATTGCCGTAGAGTTGTCTGCTTCATGGTCGTCTGTGTCATTGTGCAAAAACTTTGACATTTTCAAAAATATTGATGATATTGCTCTCACTGTTGGAGATATAACTTCTAAGTCAGATGAGTTCGCCACTGGCAGAAAGGGAACACATATAACAAGGGTAGGTTGCTATTAACTCAATACCAAACGACAAAATTTTAAGCTTGTCCAAATCGAAAGCATTTGCATACTACGGAATAAAAGTGACTGAAATTTTGAAAAAAATTGTTTTGTGAAGGGTAGAAAACATTGTGGGAAAAGGAGAGCATGCTGAATTGAATTGTGGAATCCTTAGTTTTGAGATGATACTTTGGTCTAATAACCTTAAGGTCCTGAGTTTGATTAATAGGAGTTGGTATCAGCTTTGGGAGCCTTCCCTAGTCCACACAATTGTTTCCAGAACTTGTATAGTTTCCAGGATGCAGAATCGAGAGAGATTGGTTTGATTTGGAAGAACTTGTTTCTCAGTCAGTGTAAATTTTAACATGCTTGAATTGATCGGAAGCCATTGGATTTTGTTAGGGAAAGAAGCCTTTTTTTTCATTACAGATGGCATGGACCCCATTCCTAGCTGCCTTCAGTATAGGACTTCAGGACTGTGATAATTCCCAGATTGCCTCTCTGTGTCTGGATGGTATCAGATGTGCTGTCAGAATATCCTGTATATTTCACATGGAGGTAAGTGGCATGGATGAGTTTGTTCCTGTTTAATCCATTACCAAACAATCCCAACTTTTGACAACCCTGAGAAAGAAGCCTTTAGAAAACATTGTGGGAAAAGGAGAAAATGCTGGTAACCATCATTTTCACCTTTTCCCACAATGTTTTCTACCATTCCCAAAACAAATTTCAAATTTTCAGTCCTGAGAAAGAGAAATGTATGCAACAAAGGTAGATAACCAATAGAATATTTTGATACAGTTTTGTCCTTTTTTTACCGAAAGCAACCACTGCCTAGCGTTAGGTCCTGTATTGGTCACTCTTTTTGATTTACATGAGCAATTTATTATAGCTATTGAATTCATTTACAGCTGGAAAGAGATGCCTACGTACAGGCCCTTGCAAGGTTTACGCTGTTGACTGCTGCCTCACCCATAACAGAGATGAAGACAAAGAATATAGACACAATCAAAACCCTGATCTCTGTCGCTCATACTGATGGCAACTATTTGGGTAAATCTTGGCTCGAGGTGAGTTAAGTGTTACTTGGCTGTAATCAAGTAAAGAGTGAGTTAGTGATTGAGGGAGTGAGAGAGGGAGAGAGAGTCATTTAGCATGAATGCAAGATAATTAAATGGTAGAAAAATTTTTGAGCCTAAAATATTTTAACAAACTGTAGATGGAAAAAAAGTGTCATAAAAAGTAGGATATATATGTAATTATGATATGCGTAGCAAACATTACGAATTGCCTGGGTAGGCCCTGCTGACTTTTCTCCTTTTCCCAAATTGTTTGAAAAAAATTTCTTCAGAGTTATGGAAACTTGGGGCTGTCTTTTACAGGGTTAACCTATTACCACACAATCCCTACTTTTGACACCCCTGAGAAAGAAGCCTTTTGAAAACACTGTAGGAAAAGGACAAAATGCTGGTAACCAGCATTTTCTCCTTTTCCCCAGTGTTTTCTATCCTTCCCAGAATAAATTTCAATTTTTCAGTCACCTTTATTTTGTCGTCTGCAAATGCTTTCAATTTGAACCAGTCTAAAATTTTGTCATGTGGTAATGAGTTAAACAAGTGAAAATGATGTTAAAAGCAATGTTACATTACATTGCAACATTTAGCTTTGAACTTTATATGTTACAGATTTTACGTTGTATATCACAACTAGAGCTTGCACAGTTGATTGGGACGTCTGTAAAAACCAAGTATATACCCACACATAAAAGGGACAAGTCCAATGGTGGCAGTCCTCATCCCATTGAGGCCTTTGATCCTGAGAGTATGTACAGATTTTTTTATGCTCAGCTGTTTTAAATGTATTGTCATAGCCTGGGTGTTGTCAATATAGCCCCCAAAGTGAATTTTTTCAGGGGTATACTGGAAGCCTGTCTGTCTGTGTGTCTGTCCATTTGTGTGTCCATCTAGGTGCAAAATACTAGTAATTTTGCCTTGTAAACTCCTACAGTTTTCCTTCAATTGTATTGAAACTTTGCACACATATTTATCATATTTTGAAGATTTGCAAGACGCAATTTTTAAGTGTCGGCTCTTCTTGGTTGAGGAATTATCTCCCCTTGAACCTGTGAACTTGACATATTTTTCTGTCAAAGCACTCGCATGGGTATTAAGTCACATTCAGTGACAGCTCTAGTTTGCTTTGTCGTGCATATAACCTTAACATTCTTTAATGTCTCTGTCATAACTGAAGATGTTTACCTCAAACTTGGACAAGTTGTCAAAATGTCAAAAAAGGGACACCCATACAACAGGGGTAAGCAACCATCAAAATACTTTTGCTCTTGGAAAAGGGGGTTAATGGAATTCTTTGATGCTTTCAGCCAGCAGAGCTTATGTCATGGCGTGGTTTCCGTCGTCCGTCCTTTAATCTTTTTCTTGTTTACGCAATAAAGTCTGCATTTGTGGCCAGATTTTCATGAAAATTGCACAGTTTGTTTATTTCATCTATAACTTCAACCCTATTGATTTTTAGAAAAATCCAACAAACAGTATGGGAAAAGTAGCCATTTTCAAGTTGAAAATTTCAAATTCTTGTTTACACAGTAAAGTCTGCATTTGTAGCCAGATTTTCGTGAAACTTGCACAGTTTATTTATCTCCAACAAACAGTATGGGAAAAGTAGCCATTTCAAGTTGAAAATTTCTAATTCATGTTTTTGTGATAAAGTCTGTCTTTCATGTCAGATTTTCATGAAAATCACACAGTTTGTTTATCTTATCAGTAGCTTCAAACCTATTGATTTTGAGAAAAATCCAACAAACAGTATGGGAAAAGTAGCCATTTCAAGTTAAAAATTTCAAATTCTTGTTTATGCCATAAAGTCTGCATTTGTGGCCGGATTTTCATGAAACTTGCACAGTATGTTTATCTCACCAATTATCTCAACACTGTTGGTTTTGAAATAAATCCAACAAACAGTATGGGAAAAGAACCCATTTCAAGTTGAAAATTACCAATTCTTGTTTGCGTGATAAAGTCTGCATTTTTTGTTTTTCTTTTTGCGTCATGAATTCATAATGTATGCTAGCATAAAAGCAAAATTTAATTCTCTGTCAGTAGAGCATATTTAGGCGCTTCAGGGCCTTCTAGTATAGGTCAAGTCATCATATAATGGTGGCTATATAAAATCCATTTTGTATTACAACTAACTAAATCATTAGGTAGGCAAGTCCTTAGACAAGAAGAAAATTTACCAAAAGCAAAAACTTTCTACCGATGTCAGCCTACATAGACTTAGTCTTTCACTCTTCAAGATTTTCTGTACCTGAAAGTGACACAACTTCTGATAAGTTAATTGACCCTTTACCAAACAATCCCTTAATTTTATAACCCTGAGATAGAAGCCTTTTGAAAACATTTAGAAAAGGAGAAAATGCTGGTAACCACCATTTTCTCCTGTTTCCACAGTGTTTTCTACCATGCTGGAAACACATTTCAATTTTTGAGTTACCTTTATTTTGTGGTCTGCAAGTGCATTCAATTTGGACTAGTCTGAAATTTTGTTATTTGGTAAATGGTTAAACCAAATGATCATTGTGTTACTTTCAAAGTTTCAAAGTTAGAAAATTCATGCAAGTAAGACTGATGTGTTTGAAAATGGACTAAGAACCCTGTTTTTGTTTTTCTAGCTATAGCTAAAGGCGGGTTTGGGTCCAAGACCCTGGCCAACTTCCAGGAGACCATGGGAGAGACCAGTTCACAAAGTGTTGTTGTAGCGGTTGATAGAATCTTCACAGGATCCGTCAAACTGGATGGTGATGCTATAGGTATTTTGCAATGTTTTTAGATCAGCCGTTTTCGATCAGGATATGGTATTTTCATAGCCCAGGTGTCATCAGGGTTGTAGTCTACAATCGTCTTCATCTGCATTATTGTTGCTGTGCAAAAATGCAGACATTTTTAACATCTGTGTTATTACTGAAGATATTTGCTTAACTCTTTACCAGACGACAATATTTTTGGCATGTCCAAATTGAAAGTATTTGCAGACAACAAAATAAATGTAACTGAAAATTTGAAATTTGTTTTGTGAAGGGTAGAAAACATTGTGGGAAAAGGAGAAAATGCTGGTTACCAGCATTTTCTCCTTTTCCCACAATGTTTTCTAGAAGCTTCTTTCTGAGGGTCGTCAAAAGTAGGGGTTGTTAGTAATGGTTTAACTCTTAATCACAGAATCCCGACTTATAATGACCCTGAGAAAGAATCCTTTGGAAAACATTGTAGAAAAAGGAGAAAATGCTGGTAATCAGCATTTTCTCCTTTTCCTGCAATGTTTTTTAACCTGGTCAAAACAAATTTCGACTTATCCCGACTTATAATGACCGTGAGAAAGAATCCTTTGGAAAACATTGTAGAAAAAGGAGAAAATGCTGGTAATCAGCATTTTCTCCTTTTCCTGCAATGTTTTTTAACCTGGTCAAAACAAATTTCGATTTTTTAGCCATATTTGTTGTTGGCAAATGCTTTCACCTTGGACTGGTCTACAAATTTGTCATTTGGTAAGGAGTTAAAACTTGGAGAGGTTCTTAACTATCAAGAGAGAGAACCTGTACAACAAGGGAAGTTAGCTACCAAAGTATTTTTGATGCAGTTATGCTTTCTTTTCAACTTAGAAATGTTCACCGAAAATCATGCAACTGCAGCCTATCATTTGCAGCAGCATGCAGTGCTCTTGATTTTGCAGCATAATTTTTTTTTTACACTTTACCACACTTTCCAAAAGTTTTAAGGAGCCAACCCTTAGCACAGTGATTTGTTGGTTGGTTGTTTGCGTTTATTTATCGTCGCTACCGGTTGCCCATCTGAGAAACCCCCAGAAGAAAGTTAGTTGTTACGGGGGATAGTGCAATGATACAGGTCGAAACTACTGAGAGCTTCGCCTGGTTCTTTAACATGCTCTGCATATAGCACCGTCACATGGGACCTCGGTTTAATGTTTCATCCGAAAGACTATTAGAAATTTTAGTTGGCCAGCCGAGGATTTGAACCCACAACCTATAGTGACCCGAAATGTTATGTTCACGAGACCTACGTTCCACCTTCTGAGCTATGAAACTGGGGGAAAGCACAGACAGATGCAGTGGCCAATTCGATATAACTTGAATAGTGTTGAAAATGGCATCAAAACCATAAATCAATCATTTTTTCACAACCTTATGATGAAAGGCTTTTGAAAACATTGTGAGAAAAGGAGAAAATGTTGGTGACCAGCATTTTCTTCTTTTCTCACAATGTTTCCTGCCCTTTCTAAGACAAATCCTATAACTGGAGCCACATTTAAATTGTTGTCTGCAAATATTGTCAATTTAAGCAAGTCTATTATTTGTCATTTGGTAAAGTTTTGAACTGAATGTGCTGAATACAGAATTACTCTTACAGTTGAGTTTGTGAAGGCATTGTGATGTATGACTGTTGTAGAACTGTCCAATCACAGCATACCAAGAATGTTTTGGTTGTTGTCAGTTATTTGTTATAATTTGTCTTTCGTTAAGTTTTTCACTGAAGAAACTAAATATGGAATTCTCGCTACAGTTGAGTTTGTGAAGGCATTGTGTCAGGTGTCTGTTGAAGAACTGTCCAATCACAGTAGACCCAGAATGTTCAGTTTGACCAAGATTGTTGAGATTTCCTACTACAACATGGGTCGTATCAGGCTGCAGTGGTCTAGAATCTGGCAATTTATTGGAGACCATTTCAATAAGGTAAAAATTATTTCTTGGTTTTAGGAAGATTTGATTTTTCATTGTGTCTATGATTTCAAGAAGCTGTCAGGTCAACTAAGAAATTTATTTTTCACCATTTAAGGAATATTTGTTTTATGTTAGCAAACAGACTGACTTTAATCCATTACCACACAATCCCTACTTTTGACAACCCTGAGAAAGAAGCCTTTAGAAAGCATTGTGGGAAAAGGAGAAAATGCTTGTAACAAGCATTTTCTCCTTTTCCCACAATGTTTTTGACCCTATCTATAAATAATTGTACCATTTGAGCCACATTGAAATTGTTGTCTGCAAATGCTTTCTATTTGGACAGGGCTAAAATTTTGATGTCTGATAAAGGGTTAATGTGAGAGAAATGCATCTCGAAAAACAAACTCAAGTTAGAAAGTAAGTCTATTACTGGATTTGAGTAAAATATGTGACTTAACCTTGTACAACACAACAAAATTTTAGATCTGTCGAAATTAAAATCATTTGTAGATAACAGTTTGAACCTGGCTCATATGAAATGATTTTTCTTTGATAGGGTAGCAAACATTGTGAGAAAAGGAGAAAATGCTGGTAACCAGCATTTTCTCATTTTCCCACAATGTTTTCAAAAGCCTTATCTTTCAGGGGGCGTTTGAAGTAGTCATTGTGTGGTAAAGGGTTAAGCTTTATAGAGAAACAGGGCTAAGGATAATTGCTTACGTAGCTTAACCCTGATATGCCAATTTGAGGCTCTTCCATTTTAGCAGCAAATAAAGATATGATGTCAAAAATATAGACAAATGAGGATACAAATATCCGATTGAGTGGAAAACATTGTGGGAAAAGGAGAAATTGCTCATTACGAGCAATTTCTCCTTTTCCCACAATGTTTTCAAAAGCTGTCTCTTGTTGATACGTCAAATGAGTATCTGTGGAGTAAAGGGTTAAATGGATAATTGATGACATCAGTTCGTAGGATAGTTAGTGAACACAGTTTTTTGTAACTCTGCATATTTCAGGTGGGGTGCAATCCAAATGAAGACATAGCATTTTTTGCGATAGATTCATTGAGGCAGTTGTCAATGAAGTTTATAGAGAAAGGAGAGTTTGCTAATTTTAGATTCCAAAAAGACTTCCTCAGGCCTTTTGAACATATCATGAAAAGAAATAGGTATGTACAGTTTACCTGTTTATTTGTTCCTTCTATACCACACGGAATTATTGTTCAAACACAGCTATTATCCTTTCATTCAAATAATTGTTCTTTGTGTAATTTGCAACAGTCTTTGATTGATATATATAGGACCTGACATGAGTAGGCTTTTGAGATAAGATTTTATGAAATGAGTAGAGGGAAATGTTACTAAGCAAGCCTTTTGCGAGCTTAATTACATTTTTTACTGGACAAGTTTTATAAAATTCTATCTAAAACATCCACGAATGTCAGATTCTTTTTATCACATAAAGGCATTTCACAAAATATAGATCAAATGATGCAAAAACATTCATAAATGCACCCGTGGTAATATCCATAAGACCCATTCTGTTCTATGTAATACATACAAAATGACATCACAAATGACATCATTCAAATGTGATATCAAACGTGTATAAGATAAGAAAATTTGTAATAGGTATTCTACACTGAAAACAAGGGAGGTTACTGAAATTTGAGAAAAAATCTTATTAAATATATCTAGGGAAAATGTTATTATGCGTACCTTTGGCCAGCTTAACAACATTTTTTTCTTAATGAGTTAAATAAAATTTTACCTCAAATGCCAACAAATGTCACATTCTTTTTATCGCATAACAATATTTCACAAATTACAGAGCTGAAGATGCAAACCACTCACTGATGCCCACAATGTAATATCCACAAAACCAATTCACTTCCATAAAATATATACAAAATGACACCAAAAACGACTTCACTTGTTAGTGATATCAAAAGTATATTAGGTAAAATTCGTATTGGGTATATCAGAACTCCAGATAAGATGCAGTAATGGTATTCTAAATCCATTAGTTTTCTTGCAAACCCTATGTTGTGGGTGGTCATTAGAATTGTCTCAACGAGACGATTCTAATGAGTACCCATGACATAGGGTTTAGTGGAGAGTAATTGACATTTTTCATTTTGAAATCAAAATCACTCCCTCTGTCTGGAGCTCTGGGTATATTACACTTAACCCTTAGGCTGCAAAGTGTGACTTACTGACCTTCCGTGGATTGTGTAGATCAAGATCAGACTGCACAGAACATGCAATCTGATCTTGGATCTACAATGTCTGATACGGAGTTATTATTCTCTAAAGCATGTCTTTGAAACAGCAAATTCTTGGGTTTTTATTGTGGATTTGAAAATTCAATTTTAGATATTTAGCAGGATAAGGCATAGAATAAGAAAGGTTTTATGACAGAATATTTCTGATCATTATGAGTTAAAGAATATGTACAATACAGCAGTACCTCAGTTTCATTTATATTTCAGATCCCCTACAATAAGAGACATGGTTGTGAGATGTGTGGCACAGATGGTCAATTCACAGGCTGCCAATATAAAATCAGGATGGAAGAATATTTTTAGTGTCTTTCATTTAGCTGCCTCCGACCATGATGAGGGCATTGTAGAATTAGCATTCCAAACTACGGGAAAAATAATCTGTGAGTACTAGATATTTATTGATTATAAAACAGATTGATTTATTCATTGATAGATGGATGTATGGATCAGTGGATCGATTTATTGAATTTATGGTGTTTTTAGGCCATCTACATTAATTAAGTTCTATCACAACAGCCTGGCCTTCAAACCATGCTCTCCTGGCGTTCTTGTTTCTAATATTTCACATAATAAACTTCCAAAAGCCACTTGCCAGCATTTTCTACTTTTCCTACAATGTTTTCTAAAGGCTTCTTTCTCCGGGTCATGAAAAGTACGGATTTTTTGGTAATGGATTGAAACAGAGCTAAGAGGAGTGATTTTGATTTCAAAATTGAAAATATTTATTATTCTCCACTAAATCCTATGTAATGGGTACTCATTAGAATCGTCTTATTGAGTACCCACAGCATAGGGTTTTGAAAAGAAATAATGGACTTCGAATACCATCATTCCCTCTTACCTGGAGCTCTGTTAAAATGAATATGATTGACTCATAATTGTATGGTTCCTTGCTTGGTATTTCTGGAACTAATTGACATGAAATAAATGACCTTTAAACCTTTACTCCATAGATACTTGTTTCTACGCATTGCTTGTAGGAGCCTTTGGAAAACATTGTGGCAAAAGGTGAAATTGCTTGTGATGAGCAATTTCACCTTTTGTCACAATGTTTTCTCTGCTTTAAAAAGGTGTCATTTACACATAAGAAACGGCTTCATCCTTGCTGTTATTTAGGGTCAATAAGAGATGCCGTAGGAATGCCTTATGGGGTAAAGGGTTAATACCATAAATAACATGCTTGAATTATTGTCCAAACCTAGCTTGGGCTAGTGTCGACTGCATGGGGAACTATGTAAATAATTTTCAACTCTTTATGTGGCTTATAGATTTATTGTGTCTTTACTAACTACTAAATTACTTGAAATAAACATGAGTTTGTTGGTTTATGTGTGAATCAAACATTGAAACTTGATTTGGAAAGGATAGAAAACATTGTGGGAAAAGGAGAAAATGCTGGTTACCAGCATTTTCTCCTTTTCCCACCATAATTTCAAAGGCTTTTTTTTTCCCAGGGTCATCAAAAGTCGGGATTTTGTGGTAAAGAATGAAGTGCTGTGAATGTGGAAATGTGTAGAATTTATGGTAAATGGTAGAGTTGAAAAAAAGAATTACAACTATTTAAATGAAAATTCTAATTACTGTTAAATTTCAGCATCTGTATTTGAGAAGCACTTTGCTGCTGTGATGGATTCATTCCAAGACGCTGTGAAATGCCTGTCCGAATTTGCATGTAATGCGGCTTTTCCAGACACCAGTATGGAAGCCATAAGGCTTATCAGGAACTGTGCAAAATATGTGGCAGATAAACCCCAGGTATACAGGTTATTCCTTTTATGTTGCTTAACTCTTTACCAAATGACAAAGTTTTAGGCTGGTCCAAATTGAAAGCATTTGCAGACAACAAATTAAAGGTTGCTATAATGTTAGAGTTTGTCCATGATAGAATAGAAAACATTGTTGGAAAAGGAGAAAATGCTAGTTACCAGCATTTTCTTCTATTTCCACTATGTTTTCAAAAGGCTTCTTTTCTAGGATCGTTTGGTAAAGTGTTCAAACTTGACCTAATGACATAATTCAAGACTTGTCTAAATTCAAAGCATTTGCAGATGGCAAATCAAAGGTGGATCTAAAGATGGAACTTACCTTTCAGTAGAAAACATTTAGGGAAAAGGAGAAAATGCTGGTCACTAGTATTTTTTTCTTTTCTACTATGTTTTCTTGCCTATCAAAAACAAAAAAAAACATTACTTCATCCATATTTGAACTGTTGCCTACAAATGCTTTCAATTTGGTCTCGTACAAAATGATATCATTTTGCAAATGGTTGAATAAAGCTAATCCTTTACCAAACAATTTCTGATTTTTATGGCCCAGAGGAAGAAGCCTCCTGAAAACATTGTGGGAAAAGGAGAAAATGCTGGTTGCCAGCATTTTCTCCTTTTCCAACAATGTTTTCTGCTCTTCTAAAGTCAAGTTTCAAATTTACAATCACTTTTATGTTGTGGTCTGCATATGCTTTCAATCTGGACAAGTCTAAAATTTTGTCGTTTGGTAAAGACTTAACTTTTGACTGTGAGATCCAAGTATTTTTTTATTTCTATAATAAAAGCAGGAAAACAATTTAAAAATATGATTTTATCATCAAGGATTATGTGCGGCTTTTTTAGCTTGACTCTTTTCAAGGGAAATGTCGAGGTATTGTCATAGCTCTGTCGTTATTTGCATCTGTAACTCTTTACCAAATGACAAAATTTGGGACTGGTCAGAATTGAAAGCATTTGCAGACTTCAAAATGAATGTGACTAAAGAATTGAAAAAATTTTTTTTAGGAAGGGAAGAAAACATTGTGGGAAAATGAGAAAATGCTAGCTACCAGCATTTTCTCCTATTCCTACAATGATTTTCAAAGGCTCCTTTCACAGGGGTGTTAAAAGCGGTGTTAAAAGTTTGGATTGTGTGGTAAAGGGTTAATAGTAAAAAATCCAAATATTGCTTTTACAAAGTTATTTTTTTGGGAATAATATTTTCTATAAGACAGTGTAGATCAAAGATCAGACTGCTCATTGTGTACAGTCTGATCTTGATCTGCACTGTCCACAAAAGGTCAGCGAGTCGCGCTTGGCAGCCCAAGGATTTAGAGGCATGATTTTTTTTTCTTTTAATGTTATTGAATTTTATTTTCATTTTATTTGATTGTTTCAGAATATTATTGCCTCTGATAGTGATCAAGCTATTAAGGGGCCTGATTATATAAGGGTAATTTTCTCCTAGAACTGATCATGGTCTCATCTTTTGTTTGAAACTGCTCATCTAATACATGTTTAACACTTTTAAAACTATACTGTAGCATCAAAACATTGAAGATGTTTTCAGTACACTTTCTGTCACTTGCCTGTCCTTTTACCCCCAATCTCGGAAGTAGAGGGTAGTATACTGGTTTTATCATGTTTGTCTGTCTGTCAGTCTATCCATCTGTTCATCTTGTTTTCTTTCTGTGCTTAGACTTAAAAGCTGTTTAACCCTTTACCACACAATCCCTACTTTAAGTGGCCCTTAGAAAGAAGCCTTTTGAAAACATTGTGAGAAAAGAAGAAAATGCTGCTAACCAGCATTTTCTCCTTTACCTACAATGTTTTCCACCCTTTCCAAACCAAATGTCAATTTTTCAGTCATGGTTATTTTGTCATCTGCAAATGCTTTTTTATTTTGGACCAGTCTAAATTTTTTTGTGTGGTAAAGAGTTAACCAAGAAGCCTGAAATTTATGTTCAATTATTGTTTCTGAGCTAAGTAGGTGCCCCATTATTTTTTACGCCACATGGATCAAAGATTAAGATCATAGGTGCACTTTGTTTGAAAATTGTTTCTGTCCTCAAAACTCAATACCTGATTGTGAAACTTCAGTGGCAAGGTGCTGTTGGGGGATATTTGTCTGCTTTTCTGTGGTTCTACTTAAAAGATGGAATTATGTGGCAAAAGGTTTAATCACGATATGAATGAACAATCCCTTCTAGAAAGAAAGAAAGAAGCGTGTCTTCATTTTGTCTCCATCTTCGATCAGCTCTTGAATTTTTCTCTAGTTACCTTTTCCACTTAAGTACACACGGTTTGTAGACATGTAAACTTACTGGTCCTGGGCAATTTAGAATATATGAAACCATATTAGCCTCTTTTTACTTTTGCTAATGACACGCATTCTTAAAAAGAAAAACAGTAATAGAAACTACGTGTATACAGTACCTAAAGTTTTACTGTGGACAACTGCAGTTCCTAAAGTTTTATGTTGGACATAAATATTTGAAATAAGAAAAAAATTGAAAAAAAGAACTTGACCAGCAAAAAGCACAGTAAATGTTTGACAATACATTATGTTTGGTCTTTGATGTCACCATATCAACTCATTACCACACAATCCCTACTTTTGACGCCCCTGAGAAAGAAACCTTTTGAAAACACTGTAGGAAAAGGAGAAAATGCTGGTAACCAGCATTTTCTCCTTTTCCCACAGTGTTTTCTACCCTTCCCAGAACAAATTTCAATTTTTCAGTCACCTTTAATTTGTCGTCTGCCAATGCTTTCAATTTTAACCAGTCTAAAATTTTCTTGTGTAGTAAAGAGTTAAGTAAACAACTAAATTAAATGATGTCACATTGTCAGTATGTTGTAAATGTTTATCCGTACTTTGAGACCAGTGATCAGATGATTGATATTGTTTTTTTTCCAGCAAGTATGCCAATATTTCATAATCTTATTAAAGCTACAGTAGTATCACATATTCTGGATCAGCCTGTTTAATGTGATATAGAAGAAAGATATTTCTAGAAAGGAAAGGCTTTTTCAGCTCCACTTGGCGAAGGCCAGCGGGCTTATGTCATCACCCAGTATCAGTAGTGCGTCTGTCTTCTATTTCAAACATCATCTCCGAAAATTACCATGCAATTTTGATGAAGTTTCACAGAAATGATCCTGCAATAGTCCTCTTTAGAATTTGTTGAAAAAATTGGATTCCTTTAAAAACTGTAGTTCCCATGGCAACAAAACTTAAAAATATTTGAAATCTTTAAAAATTCATAAGGCCTACAGCTACCAAATTTGGCATGTAGCGTTATCTAATACACCACAAGCAAGTTTCTTCAAATAATAGCCTGGGGTAAAAATTGGGCCTGCCCAAGGAATCAATCACAAGTTTTACATGGGCCTATAGAGAGAAAACTTTAGCTATCATTAGGCCTAGGGCTACCAAATTTTGAATGTGGCCTGGTCCTTTAATATGTATGCCCAAATTATAACCCCGAAGTCAAAATCGGCCCTGTCTGGAGATTCACAAGCCATACATGGGCTTATATGGAGACAACTTTAAAAGTCTCCCTGTACGTAACCATAAAGCCTAGGGCTACCAAATTTTGCATGTGGCTTTCATTTAGTGAGCCTCTAGTATGAATGCCCAAATAATACCCTGTGGGTCCAATTTTTTCCCATCCCAGGGGTCATCAGGTTTACATGGGCTTACTTAGTGAAAACTTAAGAAACCTTCTTGTCACTAACCATAAGACCTAGGGTTACTAATTAAAGCCCTGTCTCAAGGGTCTCATGAGTATTTGACCCATTACCAAACAACAAATTTTTAGGATTGTCCAAATCGAAAGCATTTGCAGACGACAAAAAAAAAAGTGACTGAAAAATTGAAATTTGTCTCCAGAAGGGCAGAAACCGTTGTGGGAAAAGGAGAAAATGCTGGTTACCAGCATTTTCTCCTTTTCCCACAATGTTTTCCAAAGGCTTCTTTCTCATGGGCGTCAAAAGTAGGGATTTTATGGTAATGGGTTAAATGTTTGGTGTAGAGGATTTTTACTTTAAAAAAAAAAACTAATCGCACTGTATGAAACCATGAAGCGGTTTCATACAAAAGTGTGATTAGGTTTTTTTTCCTTCATACCTCCATGAAAACAAAAAAAAATCTCTTCATTCCTTAAATGAAATTGACTTTATGGATTCATAATTATGTGATGACTGGCTGAGTATCATGTATCATGGAGATGCATTAAACCCCTTGTTCTCAGAGTATTGTTCATTGTAATAAAGACTCTTTTGCTCTGACTTTATTGTTCTTTAGACTGTTTTATAGCTAATAATCTTTGTTGGATTGCAGTGTACGGTTTTATTGTTCATCTGCTTTAGAATGAGAAGCTTTTTTTCTACTCAATTTCATCATGTTTTGTTTCTTAGATAAAAAGTTCTTAACCCTTATCCTGTAAATAAGTGAATGAAACTGTAGGGGTGATAGTTTAACTCTCTACCACACAATCCTGACTTTAAACGACCCTGAGAAAGAAGCCTATTGAAAACATTGTGAAAAAAGGAGAAAATGCTGGTAACCAGCATTTTCTCCTTTTCCCACAATGTTTTCTACCCTTCCCAAACCAAATTCCAACTTTACAGTCGCATTTAATTTGTTGTCTGCAAATTTCTAGTTTGGTAAAGAATTAAACAGAGATTTTGCTAATCTAAAGCTTAATTTTTGGGGAAAGTATATATGTTATTATTGGACTGTGAAGATCATGTTCTGTGCAGTCTGATCTTGATCTACACTCCCTGCAAAGTCATGCTTAACAGCCTGAGGGTTAAAAGTTTTTATGTTTTCTGTAAATTGGTGCCTGGCTAGGTAAGTCAGTAGTAAGCATATCTAACATGTGACCTGGTATTTGCAGGTTTAATACCTGGTTGAGGCAAACTTTCTTTTCAGCGATCTTTTGCCTCTTACGTCTCATTAGTGTGAGAAAAGTAGTCGGTGGATTGTAAAGAGATTTGTGGCAGTACTGGTCTGACAGAGCCAGGAGGTGTAGGTGTGAAGGTGGACTGACCACAGTGATATAACTAATATTCTGAATGAACAAACATAATGGAAATTGGTGTTATTTATAATTCATTATTATGATTTTCATGAACATTAGTGAGTTCTGAGTGTTTGAAAAAAAAATTTCATAGCTCCATGAAAAAAAAAAAACATTAGTGCCAGGACTACTATTGCAGTCAAAATATGTAAACAAACATGTATTTGAGGTTTGATAATGGTTTTCCGTCTTATTTTAGATCTTTATCGAGGCCACAGTTCAAATTGCTAGCTGAATTTACAGTCTCTGAGTATTGAAAAAATATCAAACAGTAAATTCAAAGAGAGATGGAAACTCATTGTGACTTGCTGGGTTAAAAAAATCTTATTTTCAACTTAGTTCTAGCATATTGAACTTCATATAACTCATTACCACACAAGAAAATTTTGGACTGGTCTAAATTGAAAGCATTTGCAGACGACAAAATAAAGGTGACTGAAAAATAGAAATTTGTTCTGGAAAGGGTAGAAAACACTGTGGGAAAAGGAGAAAATGCTGGCATTTTCTCCTTTTCCCACAGTGTTTTCAAAAGGCTTCTTTCTTAGGAGCGTCAGAAGTAGGGATTGAGTGGTAATGGGATAATAAATCTACTTAACCTGCAAAATTAATGTTCAATAGTATAATGACGTCAAGAATTTACGTCATTGTTATATCATGAACCCCGTGTGTCCCCCAAGTCAACCGGGAAACAAAAGTTTTGAGTAGAAGATAAATTGAATTTTTATCTCCATTTTAGCAGTTAGATTGAAAACAGTTGTAATTAAATTGAAGGATTATTGATTCCACAACCAACAGATATCTTTAAATTCTAGTTATGTTATCAATTTGTAAAACTATGAGACTTAAATATGAATACAAAATGTATGCAGAAATAGCTACCATTTATTCCCTGTCTTCTCTCTGTACCTAAATGCAACCAGTCAGAACTTATAATCACATTTCGAGAGACATATCTGTACAGCTATTCCTTCTTTGTTTTTTTTTTTCAACTAAACAATGGTTATATAATATATTTACAGATGCCAGGATACATATTTAACCCATTACCAGATGACAAAATTTTAGACTGGTCCAAATTGAAAGCATTTGCAGACGACAAGATAAAGGTGACTGAAAAATTGAAATTTGTTCTGGGAAGGGTAGAAAACAGTGTGGGAAAAGGAGAAAATGCTGGTTACCAGCATTTTCTCCTTTTCCCACAATGTTTTCTAAAGGCTTCTTTCTCAGGGGCGTCAAAAGTAGGGATTGTGTGGTAATGGGTTAAATTTGAGCCATGCTCTGGCAAAAGGGGGCTTAATGCTTGTCTATGATATTTGACACCTAGCAAATCATGTACTGGTAACTATAGATCCATAAAGTTCATATTGTCCAAAAACCCCACTGAATTGTCCCTTTCCCAAACAGCAAAATTCTAGCCTGGCCCAAATTAAAAGCACTTGCAGACAACAAAACAAAAGTAAGTCAAAAATTAAAATTTGCTTCCAGTTGGGTACAAAACATTGTGGGAAAAGGAGAAAATGCTGGTTACCAGCATTTTCTCCTTTTCCCACAATGTTTTCAAAAGGCTTCATTTTCAGGCCCGTAAAAACCAGGGATTGTTTGGCAAAGGGTTATAAGGTAAACTGGTCATTGGACAAGCAGAAAATTGACCAATAGCAAAAGGTTATGATCCAGGACAGCCTGTGCATATTGCGCAGGCTGTCCTGGTTCGATACTTTTTGCAAATGCATAATGTCCCTTATTCACAGTTAATGATTTCGTTTCAGATGTTCAAAGAGCACACGGGTGACGACCTCAATGTACCCGAGTCAGACAGAGTCTGGGTTAAAGGCTGGTTCCCTGTGTTGTTCGAGCTCTCCTGTGTCATTAACAGATGTAAACTTGACGTTCGGACAAGGTTTGTAGACTTTGCAATCATTCTTTTGATTCTTTAACTCATTACCAAACAACAAAACTTTAGACCTGTCCAAATTGAAAGGACTTGCAGATGACAAACTAAACATAATTTTAAAAAATGCATCGGGGTAGAAAACATTGAGGGAAAAGGAGAGCATTATGGTTACCAGCATTTTCTCCTTTTCCCAGAATGTTTTAAAAAGGCGTCCAAAAATATAAAGGTCGTAAGTGTTAACCCCTAACTACACAGCAAAATATTTTAGCAATCTCAGACTACATCATTTGTAGAAGAAAAACTAAACTTTGAAGACTTGCTGTAATTTGATACTGCAAGGGCAGAAAATTATTTGCCAGCATTTTCTTCTTTTCCCAAATGTTTTCCGAAGCCACGTTTCTCAAGGTAGTTAAAAGTCGTTAAAAGTCATCCTGCAATGTTTTCAAAAGGCTTCTTTCCCAGGGTTGTTAAAAGTCAGGTTGTGTGGTAAAGACTTGAAACAATTTAACCCTTTCCCAAACAATCCCTGGTTTTTACGGGTCTGGAGTAGTAGCCTTTTGAAAACATTGTGGAAAAAGGAGAAAATGCTGGTTACCAGCATTTTCTCCTTTTCCCACAATGTTTTCTACCCTTAGTATCAAAGACGGAAATCATCTTTTCAGCAATAGTTGAATTGTTGTCTGCAAATGCTTTCAATTTGGTCTAGTCCAAAACTTTGTCATTTGGGAAAGGGTTAAGTCATATGATATTTTTTCCTCTGCACCCTATTTATTGATAGTGAGGAACATAAAAGAATTAGGAGAATTACTTGTTACCCTGTATGTTTGAAATTTCTTTCATGTCGTGATAAGCACAGGCTATATTTTCACTTTTGGCTTTGCATCTCGTAAAAGTATCACCCTTGCCTTTATTCGATATAAGAAAATTTGATCATACACCAAAATAGACAATTACCTTTTATGTTATGTTGACAGAGGTCTAACAGTGATGTTTGAGATCATGAAAACTTACGGAGAAACCTTTGAAGCTCATTGGTGGAGAGACCTGTTTCGTATTGTGTTCAGAATCTTTGACAATATGAAACTTCCGGAGCAACAAAATGAGGTGAGCATTGTAAAACTCCCTGATATACTTGATACCCAAATGAGGTATGATAAAAAAGTTCTTGAATTCTTGCATTTCAAAATACCCAGGAATGAAAATTTGGCTATTACTTTTGAATATAACCTCCCTTCATCTTTATTTTGGAGGCTAAATCAGGAGAAAAAGGGGATTGAGGGTTGACTTCAAAGCCTTAAAAACTTGCAACTGCGAGCAGGTGCTTGCTCATACAAGAATAGAATGCCTCAAGTCATTTTTTTCCCACTTTAACTCTTTACCACATGAGAAAATTTTAGACTGGTCCAAATTGAAAGCATTTGCAGAAGACAAAATAAAGGTGACTAAAAAATGGAAATCTGTTTTGGGAAGGGTAGAAAATACTGTGGAAAAAGGAGAAAATGCTGGTTACCAGCATTTTCTCCTTTTCCCACAGTGTTTTCAAAAGACTCCTTCCTCAGGGCGTCAAAAGTAGGGATTGTGTGGTAATGGGTTAACTCGCCTTTCTTTGCTTTACAGTGTCTTCCTGGTGTAATCAAAAGCAACAGAATCCTATTCTGTCCCATTTCTCTATCTGTAACCTTCAATAGGATTAGATTATCAACTGATCAGAACTTTGTGTAAATGTATTGAATCTAATTACATATGGCTGAGAACTTTTTTATCCTGCCTTATTCTTGATATAGTTGTTAACGTAAATTTTGTTGTCACTAAGGTTAAAATAGACTAATGTTCCATTAGTTAGAAATTAGTAGTCCATCGTTCCTTCTATATCTATCCAATTAATTAGTTTAGCTGTTAATGACTAGTTCTCTGAATGATGTGCTTTAGAGTGCCTTTGAAAGAATGCGCCCAATATAAGTATATATACCCCCTCACCCACTAGTCGGGGGGGTGGGGGTTTGGGTAAACTGGAATCAGGTCTGTAGGTCCAACACAGTTTTTTGTCCTTATGTTACAGCTTTCAGCTAATTTGGCTAGCATTTTATGGAGGCCTCTCTATCATCTTTCTTTTATAGGGAAGAATATATTGTGAGAAAAGGAGAAAATGCTGGTTACCCACATTTTCTCCATTTTCCACCCCCCTCCAGGGTGGCTTGGTGGTGAGCGTGTTGGACTCATGACCTGGTGGTTATGAGTTCGATACCTGGTTGAGGCAAACTTTCTTTCTAGCATATTTTTGCCTCTAACCTCTGCTGAAGCATATGCGAAAAGTAGTCGGTGGCTTTGGAAAGAAAGTTGTGTTAGTATTGGTGTTAGAAAGCAAGGACACACATATGCGTCACCGACTGCCATGATATGACCTTAGCTGTTAAAGTGGCGTTAAACCCCAATACAACCAACCAACCAAATCCATTTTGCACAATGTTTAACGTAAGGCTTCTTTCTCAGGGTGGTTAAAAGTCAGTATCATGCAGTAGAGGGTTAAAGGAAAACTGCAGCCAAGTATTGGTACCCATATGGGGTGCTCCTGATATTTTTCCTGACGTGGCACAGTGTGTGGGGGTATTTGTCAGCCTGTCACAGTTCTTGTTTAGACAGCTAACTCTCTCCTTCCAAATTATCTTGAAACAGAGATGTTTATGGGGTATTTAACACATTACCACAAAGAAGCCTGTAGAAAACATCGTGGGAAAAGGAGAAAATGCTGGTAACCAGCATTTTCTCCTTTTCCCACAATGTTTTCTACTCTTATACAGTCATGTTTCAACTTTTGAGTCAAGTTAATTTTGACGTCTACAAATGCTTTCAATTTGGACAAGTCTAAAATTTTGTCGTTTGGTAAAAAGATTAAAGCCCCCTTTGCCGACCCATATTGTTGTAAACTTTTACAATGCCTGCAGCTTCTGATGTTCATGTTATTTGAACTTTTCTTCCTCTTGTTGTTAGGCTTTTTACTCTAGCCCAAAAAACATTAGTCAGATATTTTGCGCTTCTCCTATGAATCTGCTTTTTTTTTTTGTGAAATGAATTTTTTACATCCCACTTGTGTAAACCTTTTATCTGATAATCATGTGTTTTAACCTTTTACCAAACAACAAAATTATAGACTGGTCCAAATTGAAAGCGCGTGCAGACGACAAAATAAATGTAACTCAAAAATTGAAGTTTGTTTCCAGCACTGTAGAAAGCATTGTGGGAAAAGGAGAAAATGCTGGTTACCAGCATTTTCTCCTTTTCCCACAATGTTTTCAAAAGGCTACTATTCCGGACCCGTAAAAACCAGGGATTGTTTGGGAAAGGGTTTAGGAGTTTTAGAAGTAAAATTGTGAAAACATTGTTGGAAAAGCAGAACAATCTTGTAGCTATGTTTCTCTTGTTTTCCTACAGAATGTTTTTTTTTTTCAAGCTTTCAGAGACAAATCTCATCTTTATCTCTTTATCAAAAAAATCCTGACTTTTAACAACCCTTAGAAAGAAAGCCTTTGAAAACATTTTGGCAAAAGGAGAAAATTAATCAGAATGTTAACCAGCATTTTCTCGTTTTCCCACAATGTTTCCTACCCTGTCCAAATCAAATTTCAACTTTTGATTCACATTTATTTTGTCGTCTGCAAATGCTTTCAAGTTGGACTAGTCCAAATTTTGTCGTTTGGTAAAGAGTTAAAGCCTCTTTCAATTTGTTGTCTGCTACTGCTTTGAATTTGGGCAATTTTAAGAATTATATTGTTTGGTAGAGTTAACTCTTTACCACACAAAACCGACTTTTAACTTGGCAGACTAAAAAGTTATCACAAATAACACGAAAATTGTGTCATTGAATGTATACTCTAGTCTAAGCTATTGTTATTGCAATGTTTGTGCCCGAACCAAAATTTGCAATTGAATGCATTACAATGCATGTCTGAGCATGCCCTTTTTTTCACTAACGATTGTGTTTAATGAATTTTTATTGTTTTGGTTACGATTCATAGATTCCAAACATTGAGAAAATAACCTCATAAGTTTGTTACTCTCAATTAATCTTGAAAAGTTATTATCTTCAGACAAGGGTTCTGCTGGGCTCAGTGGTAAAGTGTAGGACTTCTGAACTGGAGGCCCTTGGTTTGAGCTTCACTGAATCCACTGGGTTTTTTGTGGGAGTGTTCTTGGGAAAGGCACTTCAGATTTTGAGCCTTGTACTGATGGAATCCAGGAAATACATTAAAATACAGTAACTCTTTACCACACTATCCAGACTTTTAACAACCTTGAGAAAGAAAGCTTTTGAAAACATTGTGGGAAAAGGAGAAAATGCTGGTAACAAATTTCAGTTTTTCAACCAGTTTTTTTGTCCTCTACAAATGCTTTTGATTTTGACCTCTGAAATTTTGTCATTTGGTAAAGAGTTGAGGGACCCAGGAAATACATGAATAGATAAACTGTTGCCGTGATATGGCTGAAAAATTGTTGAAAGTGGCATAAAACAATGTGTAATCAATCAGTTTCTTCACTCGATGTGCACTATGCTTGTCTTTATTTGTTTAGAGCGACTACTACACGCAGGTAACATTCTCTCACCTCTAAGTTTTGATTGGTTCACCTCCTGTATTGTGTTTATAGATATACTTATTTGTATCTATTTGTGTCTGTCTGTAACATTTCTTAGGTCGGCGTTTTTTTTAAGAAAGTGTCGAAGTATTGTCATAACCCTATCTTTGTTGTCTGCCTTGTCAGTGTCTTCACCTTCTTGCAAAAACTTTATTATTTCATGATACCTGTATCATTACAAAAGATGTTAACAGAACAGAACACAATTTTATTCAAACTTGTACATTACATACATTGTCTAAACCGACTACAATACAAAATAATAACAATGCTAAATAATAACTTGTGTATTGCTAACATTTTTAGCTAGGCTGTTTTTAGCCAACATTTTTAGTCGGCCTGTTTTTGAAAAAAAAATCAAGGTTTTGTCATGTCATTGCCCTGGTTCCCTGTGGCCATTGTGCAAAAGCTTTTACATTTTATAAAAATCTTTCTTATCACGAATATATTTACTTCAAAATGGGAGTATTTGTTGCCCACCAAACAGGGTACCAATGCAACAAGGGAAACATAGCAATCAAAATATTGACACAGTCATGCCCCTTTTTTAAGTTAAAATTTTTCTAAAATTTTGACATTCTATAATATCTCTAATTACTGAAGATATTAACTTCAATCTTGGATTCATTGTTACCCACTAGAATGGGAACTGATGAAACAAGGAGCAGAATTAGATGGGCAGGTAATCATCAACATATTTTTGACACAGTTATACCTTCCTTTCAAACTAGAAATTTCATGCAATACCTATCTATTTCTAAAACCAACCATACCAGAATTTTGTCTGAAAATCAATTTATTTCTAAAACCAAACACAGCCGAGCATTGGCACTGCATGCAGTGCTCATCTTTTACATTTTGGCCCTAAGAAAACAGCATCAGATCAATATTGAGGCTTGTCAGACTCATTGTATAACTCTTTATGCACCCTGGGCAGTATGCAGTCAGTCGAGCTTAGAAATTGATCATGTGGTAAAGGGTTAGGGGTTCAGAAAACATAGAGGGAAAAGGAGAAAATTGGAGGTTACTATCATTTTCTCTTATTCCCACCTTATTTTCAAAAGCCATCTTCCTTAACCCTTTACCAAGCAACACAATTTTAGAACAGTCCATTTCGAAAGCATTCACAGACGACAATGTAAACGTAACTCAAAAATTGTAATTTGTCTCCAGCAGGCTAGAAAACCTTGTGGGAAAAGGAGAAAATGCTGGTTACCAGCATTTTCTCCTTTTCCCAAAATGTTTTTGAAAGGCTTTTATCTCAGGTTGTAAAAACCAGGGATTGTTTGGTAAAGAGTTAAAGGTCATAAGAATATCAGATTGTTTGGTAGAGGGTTATTGATTTATGAAAAAGGAATCATTATCTTACTGTGCCTGTCGACTAAAATCTTAAGTTCTGCTTATTTTATGATACATAACTATCATCTAACCCTTTACTAAACAACATTAATTTTAGACTTGGCCAAATTGAAAGCCCCAGCAGACGACAAAATAACTGAGGCATGCTTTGCCAAAAGGGAGCGTTACGATCCCAAAGCAATTCATCACATGGTCCTGAATACGCAAATCCATTTTTTATAAAAACTGAATGGATCATGATGTAAACTGGTCCTTGAGCATGCAAAAAAATGACTACAGCGAAAAGTTTTGGCCAAGGTCAGCCTGTGTGGACTGCACAGGTGACCAGGGTTGATACTTTTCGAAGATGCATTAAGCCCCCTTTTCACAGAGCATAGCTCATAGTTATTAAAATGAGTTGAAACTGGTTTTTGGAAGGATAGAAAACATTGTGGGAAAAGGAGAAAATGCTGATTCCCAGCATTTTCTCCTGTTTCTGCAATTTTTTCATAAGTCCTTCAGTCAATAAAGGTTGTTTGAATAAGGGTTGATTTCTATTGTCTTTTCTTTGCTAACCCATTTTGGTTTCTGCTGTTTGTTTAATCTGTGCAGGATGATCCACAAGCATAACACAATATATATTCTTTTGTTGTAGTTTAGACCTATGGCCCAGTTGTCATGGCAACTTGGTTTTATGCAGTAATTTATATAGGGTTGTTTTATGAGCCCACCTGGGTGGCTCAGTGGTGAGCGTGTCAGACTCATGACCTGGTGGTTGTGAGTTTGATACCTGGTTGAGGCGAATTTTCTTTCTGGCGTATTTTCACCTTTCACCTCTGCTGAAGCATGTGAGAAAAGTCGGTGTCTATGGAAAGAAAGTTGTGTTAGTACTGGTGTGAGAAAGTCAGGAAACACATGTGTGTCACTGACTGCCATGATATGACCTTAGCTGTTAAAGTGGCTGTACAACCAACCTACCAAATTGTTTTATGAGCTGAACATTCATTTATCTGACACTTCCAAAGTAAAATTTACTCTTTTTTATTCAACAGTGGTAAAGTGTAGCACTTTCGACCTGGAGGTCCCCAGTTTGAGCCTCAATTGATCTACTGTTTTCTTTTTTCTATTGTGGGAGTGTCTTTAGGCAAGACACTTCAGAGCCCCAGGCTAATGCTTTGTTTATGCATTAACAACCACCTCTCATAAACCATCGGCTGCAAAGTGCAACTCGGGACTTTTGCACACAATGTAGATCCAAGACCAGACTCCACAGAATATGCGATCTTATCTTAGACCTACACTGTCCCATAAGGAAATATTTTCTTGGTAAAAATAACTTTTAAATAACAGTTCTTTTGTTTTTATCATCTTGAAAGTTTTAGCTCCAGCTTAAAGATTAATACTTGTTTTGCAACAAAAAAATAATAGACAATCTTAGTTGGTACTAATAATGTAGATACTGCAATTTCAAAGCTTTTTTCACTTTCAATATCTGGAAAAGAAGCCCTTGAAATAATTTTGTTTAGTCAACAGGGTGCTGTATAGTTTTCATATTGTCTGTCAGTTGGTCATGTGACCTTAGAAGTATGTAGCTGCCAGCTGGGACTACTTTTAGATAAGCATCTCAATAAGTGAATAAAGAATTTATGAAAGCATTCACTAAATGTTTAATATCTATAAAAAGTATGACATACTAACACCCTGTTAGTAAGAAATGCTAAAAGAATTAATTTTCTTCTTTTCTGTAGGAATGTAGGGGGAGGGGCGAGGGGTTCAATGTCATGTTTATGGCTTCAATACCTTTCATGACATCATTGATGCAGTTGCATAACAGAAGCACTTTACACAGTTCTTCTTTTCTTTAAGTCTTTACCACACGAGAAAATTTTAGACTGGTCCAAATTGAAAGCATTTCCAGACGACAAAATAAAGGCAACTGAAAAATTAAAATTTGGTTTGGGACGGGTAAAAAACACTGTGGGAAAAGGAGAAAATGCTGGTAACCAGCAATTTCTCCTTTTCCCACAGTGTTTTCAAAAGGCTGCATTCTCAGGGTTGTTAAAAGTCGGGATTATGTGGTAAAGAGTTAACATAGCCAAAAAAGGATAGCGATATATGCATATTTCAAGTGAAATATACAATTAACCCTTTACCACATTATCCAGAGTTTTAACAACCTAAAAAAGAAGCCTTTTGAAAATATTGTGGGAAAAGGAGAAACTGCTGGTAACCAGCATTTTCTCCCATTTCCCCACAATGTTTCCTACCCTATCAAAGACAAATTCCATCATTTTAATCACGTTCAAATTGTCGTCTGCAAACACTTTCAATTTTGGCTAGTCTACAATTTTGTGATGTGGCAAGAGTTAAGTCAGATACAGAATATAAATGACAAATAGGAAAAATAAAATAGATGGATTGTGCCTTCGACTTGAAGAGTTTATTGGGCTCAGCTCTGATTTTTTTTTTTTCCAGTTTGCCTTCAGCTCTCCAGATGTTTTTACTTTTTGCCACAGTGAATTAGAATGATACTTTTATACATGTACAAGATTATTTCTTTCATGACAGGCCCCATAGGAACAGGGGTGGGGGGGGGGTGGGTGAGTGTGGTGGGGCTGAGGCCCCCCCTCCCCAAATTTTGAAAATCATAGTAACTAAAATATGAGATTTTAGTGCAATGCAACAACCACGCAAAAAGTATCAGTATTTCGAAGTTAGCCCCCCAATCTTGAAATGCTTCCTACGTGCCTGCATGAAAAACATAAAATAACATTTGTTTAAAAGACCTTTGGTAGTTAGAGATGTAAACATTCAGCATGCACATATAGTTTTGTATTTCAGTTATTTATAGATAGAATTTTTTTTGTGTTGTCTATGGAATGTTTTGTTTGCTTTTTTCATTCCCATATATTTTTCTTATCCTCTAACCTATGTTTAACCTTTGTTTAGCCTGAAATGACACCTACCCAAAAGGAATTGTGGGTAAGTTATGTGGCTCTTTTATGCAGGTTTGGCTAAACATTAACTGAAACCTTCATACTACACCCCTATAATGCTTTGCTACATAAAAATGACATAAAGTGATACATGTTTTTTAGCTCACCTGAGCACAACGTGCTCAGGGGGAGCTATTGTGACCGGTCATCGTCCGGCGTCCGTCCGTCCGTCCGTCTGTCCGTCCGTCCGTCCATCTGTCCGTCCGTCCGTTAACAATTTCTTTAAAAATCTTCTCCTCCAAAACCAGAAGGCCAATCTTGATAAAACTTGGCAGGAATGTTCCTTGGGTGAAGCTCTACAAAAACTGTTAAAACAATTTAATTCCAACAAAAACTCTGGTTGCCATGGCAACAAAATGGCTGAAAATGGAAAAAATGTTTAAAAATCTTCTTGTGACAAACCATAAGGCCGGGAGCATTCATATTTTGTATGAAGCATCATTGGGTGACCCTTTACCAAAATTGTTAAAATTATTCCCCTGGGGTCATATTTGGGCTTTGCCCGGGCGCACCCTATTTTACATAGAAACAAAGAAGGAAAGCTTTAAAAAATCTTCTTCTGACAAACCATAATGGCTAGAGCATTCATATTTGGTATGTAGCATTATCTGATGATCCTCTACCAAAATTGTTAAAATTATTATTCTGCTGTCATATTTGGGCTCTGCCCGGGCGCACCCTATTTTAAAATCTTTAAAAATCTTCTTGTGACAAAACATAAGGTTGGGAGCATTCATATTTTGTTTGAAACATCATTGTGTGACCCCTTACCAAAATTTTTAAAGTCATTCCCATGGTGTCAAATTTGGGCTTTGCCCGGGCGCACTCTATTTTACATAGAAATTTAGAAGGAAATCTTTAAAACTTCTTCTGGTGACAACTCATAATGGCTAGAACATTCCTATTTAGTGTGTAGCATTAACTGATGATCTTCTACCAAAATTGTTGAAATTATCCTTCTGCGGTCATATTTGGGCTCTGCCCGGGCGCACCCTATTTTACAATCTTTAAAAATCTTTTTGTGACAAACCATAAGGCAGAGGGCATTCATATTTTGTTTGAAGCATTATTGGGTGACCCCTTACCAAAATTATTAAAATTATTCCCCTTGGGTCATATTTGGGCTTTGCCCGGGCACACCCTATTTTACATAGAAACAAAGAAGGAAACCTTTAATAGATCTTTTTCTGACAAACCGTAATGGCTAGAGCATTCATATTTGCTATGTAGCAAAATCTGATAATCTTCTACCAAAATTGCTAGATTTATCCCTCTGCGGTCATAATTGGACTCTGCCCGGGCGCACCCTATTTTACATAGAAACAAAGAAGGAAATCTTTTAAAAATCTACTTGTGACAAACCAGAAAGGCCAGAGCATTCATATTTTGCATGTAGCATCATCTAGTGACCCTTTATAAAAATAATTAAAATTATCCCCATGGGGTCATATTTTGGCTCTGTGCCCTGGTGCACACTATTTCACATAAAATCATAGAAGGAAATCTTTTAAAATCAATTCCATCTAAAAAGGAGAAATTGTTTGTAACAAGCAATTTCTCCTTTCTCACAATCTTTTCTACCATATAGATCACTTATTTTTCATTTTAGATACATTTTAAAATGTCGTCTGCAATTTGTTTCAATTTGGATTGGTCGAAAATTTTGTCGTCTGATAATGGCTAAACTTTAAGTCAAAAAGGGAACAAGACACTGTGAAGAGAAAAATTGATGATAAGCAGCAGCTTTTAGCTCCACTGGCCAAAGACAAAGAAGAAAATCTGTAAACATATTTTTGTGACAAACCCCAGGGTATGCCTTGTTGGAAAAGAATTAATAGCCTGCCCTTGATAAACCATATAAGTTACAAATATACTCAGGTGAGCGATATAGGACCATCATGGTCCTCTTGTCTGATCTTTTAATCTGAAAAAATCACCGGCACACAAAAAACTGAAAAAACTTTCTCAAGTCATCCTATGGATTTTGTGAACAATCAAATAAAAGTCAAACTAATCGTTTTGTCAGATTTATTTTATAGTACTGGATTATGTTGGATTTTTTACCAAAAAAAAAAAAACAATCTTTCCTGAAGTGTGTATGTGTGCATTTCTTGATAACTGAAGTTTGCTTGGGTTTTTGTATTTCTTGATAATTGAAGTTTGATTGGCTCCCTTATTCATAACAAATAAATTTGCAATATACATGTATAATTATGTTTAAAAAAAAAAAAACCTTTGAAAATTCCTTCGAATCAGGGAGCATGGAGGCCCTCTTTTGTGCTCTTGCTTATTTGTTGATTTCTTCTAGAGCTAGGAAATATCATTTATGAAATGCTCATCATTTTAACCCATTACCACACAATCCCTACTTTTGACGCCCCTGTGAAAGATGCCTTTAGAAAACATTGTGGGAAATGGAGAAAATGCTGGTACCCAGCATTTTCTCCTTTTCCTGCAATGTTTCCTACCCTTCACATAACAAATTTCAAATTTTCAGTCACTTTTATTTTGTCGCCTGCAAATGCTTTCGATTTGATAAGTCTAAAATTTTGTCATGTGGTAATGAGTTAAAGAAAACTGAATTTTGAAATAAGGTAAAAAGTTGCCAGGTCGCTCTATCATTCATTTAGTTTATACATAGTTTTGAATTTTATTAACTGCTAGCAACTAATAGCTAGACGACTGTATGAATAACAGATTGTCATGTTTGTTTAGTTCTTGGTGCTATTTCAAAGGTAGATTCTTGAAACCTTTAATATGTGACTTTGCAGCCTCTGAATTCCCAGCTTTGTAGGCATGTTTTAGGCATGTATGGCATAGATGGTGACTGTTTTTAGAACTAAGCTAGATTTCTTAGTTTTATGACAGGTTTTGTACAGTTCTGGCATGCTATCCAATCTATCGTTTACTCTCAGGTATTTTATGATTGATATCCTGAACTCTTTACCACACAACCCAGACTTTTGATGACCTTGAGAAAGAGTTCCTTTGAAAACATTGTGGGAAAAGGAGAAAATGCTGGTTACCAGCATTTTCTCCTTTTCGCACAGTGTTTTCTATCCTTTCCTATTCAATTTTTAATCTTTGATTCACACTGATTTTGTCGTCTGCAACTGCTTTCAATTTGGACAAGTCCAAAATTTCCTTGTTTGGTAAAGAGTTATTTGGGTCCTCAATCTTAGCTATGTCCAAATGGAAAATATTGACATATGACAGATTGATGTTGCTCAAATCTCAAAACTTGCCATAGAAAGTATGTAAAATATTGTGTTTGCCATTCTTAACTCATTACCACACAATCCCGACTTTTATCGACCCTGAGATAGAAACCTTTTGAAAACATTGTGGGAAAAGGAGAAAATGCTGGTAACCAGCATTTTCTCCTTTACCCACAATGTTTTCTACACTCCCAAAATCAAAAATCAATTTTTGATTCACATTTATTTTGTCGTCTGCAAATGCTTTCGATTTGGAGTAGTCCAAAATTTTGTCATGGTAAAGAAATATCTCATTACCAAACAATATTTTAGGCTTGTCCAAAGCATAAGCAATTGCAGACGACAAAATAATAGTGACTGAAAATTTGAATTTTTTTTTGGTGAAGGGTAGAAAACATTGTGAGAAAAGGAAAAAATGCTGGTTACCAGCATTTTCTCCTTCTCCCACAATGTTTTCTAAAGGCTTCTTTCTCAGGGTGGTCAAAAGTAGGGATTGTGTGGTAATGGGTTAAAGCAGTTAAATTTTTAAATGCTTGCCATCTAAATGCTATTACAGTTTATTCCTCATAACATATCTATAACAATATAAGTCTCTTTGTATTTCCTAGATTTTTTTTTATCCAGTTTTTAACAAATAAGACATTTATTCTGCTTTTTAACTTTTTACCAGATGACTTCAGACTTTTTCAAATTAGTAGCATTTGCAGACAAAGAAATGTTGCTCAAACAAGAAATTCGAAATTAACCTGCAAAGTTTTCAGTTGTAGTATAAAACTTTGAACATGTAAACTTTCATTAACCCTTTACCAAACAGTCCCAAATTTTGACAACCCTGAGATAGAAGTCTTTTGAAAACATTGTGGGAAAAGGAGAAAGTGCTGGTAAACCACATTTTCGCCTTTTCCAACAATGATTTGTACCCTGCTGGAAACAAATTTCAATTTTTAAGTGCAAGTGCTTTCAATTTGGACAAGTCTAAAATTTTGTCGTTTGGTAAAGTGTAAGGCCTTCTTTCTTGATTCAAATGAGGATTCCTTTTCTTTCAAATAAATGGATAGTGACATTATATGCCAGTTAACTCTTTACCAAACAACAAAATTGCAGACTTGTCCGAATTGAAAGCAATTGCAAACAACAAAATAAAAGTGAGACAAAAATTGAAAATTGTTTTGAGAAGGGTAAAAAACATTGTGGAATAAGGAGAAAATGCTGGTTACCAGCATTTTCTCCTTTTCCCACAATGTTTTCAAAAGGCTTCTTTTTCAGGGTTGTTAAAAGTCAGGAATGTATAGTAAAGAGTTAGGCTGTTACTCTTTTGCATGAAAATAGCATGAGTGTGGCTGCTAATTCCGATAAAAGATGTATTTTAACCTTTTACAAAACCATCCCTGTTTTTCATGATCCTGAGAATGAAACCATCTGAAAATGTGGTTGGAAAAAGAGAAAATGGTGGTAAATAGCATTTTCTCCTTTTCCCACAATGTTTTTTCTATCCTTCCCACTGGAAATTTTGATTTTTGAGTCTAATTAATTTTGTCGCCTTCGAAGTCACATTGAGTGACAGCTCTAGTTAGGAGCTGGATCATGTTTGTATCATTCTTGGGAAAATAGGCTTTAGCTTTTCAGTTTTAAAAATACACCATTATATCCAGAGAGGGAAAAAACAGCTTGCAAAACCTGAAAGTGTGTAAAATAGCTCAGGCTACTGTGCAGTCTGATCATGATCTTCATATTCTGAAAATTGCAGTCTGATCTCAATTTGTACTATCTACAAAAAAATTACTGTGAGGTACAATTGTTGACACAACACTTAACTTCTTTACAAGAATTGTCTGCTTCTGCTTTCACAGAAAAATGCTATTAAACTCTTTACCAAACAACAAAATTTAAGACTTGTTCAAATTCAAAGCATTTGCACTTGTTCAAATTCATAACATTTGCACTTGTTCAAATTCAAAGCATTTGCAGACGAAAAATTGCTGGTGGTTTATTAATGCTGGATTTTGTTCTTATAGCATAGAAAACATTGTGGGAAAATGAGAAGATACTGGTTACAAGTATTTTCTCCTTTTCCTACAATGTTTTCATAAAGGTTTCTTTCCAAGACTCATTAAAACCCGGGATTGTTTGGGACCGCGTTAATTCTTGTGGTCATTAAAAGTCATCATTCTATTGTACAAAGTTAAAGGGGCCCAATTCTTGGATGGCATAAGACAGGAATCGTTACATAGAAAAAGACCGCTGTTTGCCTTTCTAATGATTTGTTGGGGTGTAGATATAAATAGTCTTTCACAATTTATTTGCAGAAATCAGAATGGATGACAACCACATGTAACCATGCCTTGTATGCAATCATCGACGTGTTCACACAATATTACGACATCCTACATACGATGTTACTCGAGGAATTGTATCAACAGCTGATTTGGTGTGTCCAGCAAGGTAGGTGCAAAAAAAGTGAACCATTCTATGGCAAATGGGGGCTTAGTGCATCTGGTTGCACATGGTTGGAAACTTTTTGCTATCTGTAAATGCATGTCAAAGGATCATTCTGCCAGCAAACAAAGTCCATTGTTAGATTAGTGGATTTTATGAATCCATTATTATTTGATGACTTGCTTGGAATAATGGACTAATCTGTCCGTTCATCAATCTGTCTTGTTTTTAATTCTATGCTCTGACTCAAAAGCTTTTGACCAAGGACCCTAAATCTTAATACAAGTGTTGCTCTTGACTTAAGTAGGTGTCATATTGTTTTTGGGTCACATGGGTCAAAAGTCAAGGTCGCTTGAATTGTATTTGAAAATCTTTTTAGTGCACTGACTAAATAGCTGTTTGACCTAGGACCCTGAAACTTTATACAAGTATTGCTCATGAATCAAGGAGGTGTGCTATTGTTTTGGGGTCACATAGGTCAAAGGTCAAGGTTACTGGTGATCTTTGTCTTGGAAATCATTTCCGTTCTCTGATTCAACTGCTTCAGTGACTAGGTGGTGGTGGAGGGTATTTCATTGGCTTTACACAAGTTCCAGTTAAAATTTTTTTTTGTATTTTCACAGATAATGAGCAGCTGGCTAGATCAGGTACAAACTGTTTGGAGAACCTGGTGATCTCAAATGGTACAAAGTTTACCCAGGATGCTTGGGATAAAACCTGTGTTTGTATGCTAGAAATATTCAAAACAACCATTCCAAAAAAGTAAGGTTCTTTTTTATTGTTTACAACATTTAGCTATTAGTGGAAAAGTTGATAAAGTTACTACATGTATTTAATTTGAGTATACAAGCCGGGCCTTGCTAGGGCAGTCGATAGTGTACAGGACTTGAGAGCTGGATTGTTGGTTAGAATTTCCAGCATGACCAATCTTTTTGAAGATTGATAATAGTCATTATACCCCCCCACAACGAAGTGGAGGGGTGTATACTGGAATCGCAATCGCTGTCTGTCCATCTGTCCGTCCATTTGTAAGTCGACACAATTTTGTCGGGAGCAATACTCCAACAATTTTTTCAACCTACTAAACTCCAATCTACACTCAGGGGTCCTATAAATATGAAGTTGTGCTTGTGCAGTTTTCATGACACTGCCGTGATTTGTTGCAGAATTATCTTCCCTTGAATTTTTATCAACTCGTACTTTTGTACTAAACCATTCTATATTCTGTGACAAGGAGCTGGTGGTGGGTATAATTATGTTTAGTGATAGCTCTAGTTGTCATAGGATTGGCCTCTCTCTCTCTCACCACAGATCATTGTTTCAACAATGGTTATGTGGGAAAGCAGCTGTTGAAGAATATTGTGTGAACCAGTGGTTGAAAGGCACTCAAGGAAAGCATTTTTATTTGCACTGGCTGCCACAATATAACTGAAATAGCTTTGAAAACCATGTTAAACACAATATGATCAATCAATTTAATTGTATATGTACAATTCTTTAACCCTTTACCAAGTAATCCCTGGTTTTTAAGACCCTGAGGAAGAAGTTTTGTTAAAATACTGACGTTACAAACATTTTCTTCTTTGCCCACAATGTTTTCTTTCCTTCAAACCACAGACTTTTTGAGTCCCATTTAATGTATTGATTACAAAATAATGTTTCCAATTTATTTTTAAATACATTTATTTTTCATTAGTTGAAAACGAGTTCTCACAACTTATAGTAATGTTTCTTGAACCTGCTTTCTGAGAACCACGTACATCAATACTTGTACTGAATGTGTGGGCCTATGAACAGACCTCCTCCAAGGTATCGAACTCAGGACCTATGTTTATGAGGCCAATGCTCTACACCACACAGAACCATGGATACCCGAAATACATCCTCGGATACCCGGGGGTCTCCCTATTTGCTACGCTACATTGACCCTGGGACAATTGACTAATAAAACTTTGAATCAGCTGCCGAAAATCAATACGAAACGTCATAGCGTACATCGACTCGCCCATCACAAAATGATGATGGAACCAATGAAAAGCCAGCATTTGGCCAGCGGTAAAGCGAGGGAAATTCAATTAATTGTCCCAGGGGTCGATGTAGCGTAGCGAATAAGGAGACCCTGGGGTATCCGAGGATGCCCCAAATATGGGCAAGTCCAAAGCTTTGTCATTTAGTAAAGAATTAACTCATTACCAAACAACATAATTTTATACTTGTCCAAATTTGAAGCATTTGCAGACATCAAAATTAATGTGGGTAACCCTTCATCACACAGTGACGACTTTTGACAACTCTGAGGCAGAAGCCTTTTTAAAACATTGTGGGAAAAGGAGAAAATTCTGTTAACCAGCAATTTCTGCTTTTTCCACAATGTTTTCTACCCTTCCCAAATCAAATTTCCATTTTTCGCTCACATTTATTTTGTCGTCTGCAATTGCTTTCAATTTGGACCAGTCTAAGAATTTGTCATTTGGTAAAGAGTTAAGAAATTAAAATTTGTTTTGAGAAGGGAAGAAAACATTGTGGAAAAAGGAAAAAAAATGCTGGTTACCAGCATTTTCTACTTTTCCCACAATTTTTTCAGAAGGCTTCTTTTCTAAGGTTTATAATAATTAGGGATTCTTTGGGAAAGGGTTAAAGTAACCATGTGCATGATGGTATAATTCCAGTTTACTTGTGTGGAGGCCAGATGACCTTTCTCCTACTATGACAGAAGAAATGAATGGAAGCTTAGACGCTTCAGGCTTGGATACATCACTTGAAAGTCGGAGATTACAGCGGGCAGATAGTAACCACAGCGTCAACAGCACTATATCTATCGACTCAAGAGACCATAAAATTCCAAGAACAAGTAAGAATTCTAAGATGCCCTTAGTCTAATAGCCAAAAGTAAAAAAACAGGTGTTAACCCATTACCGTACAATCCCTACTTTTAACGCCCCTGAGAAATAAGCCTTTAGAAAACATTGTGGGAAAAGGAGAAAATGCTGGTTATCAGCATTTTCTCCTTTTCCCACAATGTTTTCTACCCTTTACAAAACATTTTAAATTTTCAGTCACTTTTACTTAGTCGTCTGCAAATGCTTTCAATTTGAACAAGTCTATGACATTGTCATTTAGTAATGAGTTAAATGTTATAAAGTTTTAATCATATTGTTTTGTAAGTATGGTAACCAGCATCTTCTCCTTTTCTCATAGTGATTTCTTTCTTTTCTATAACATTTTTATACATCTCAACCAAATCTGGTTTGTTATCTTCAAATGCCTTGGATTTGAACATATTCAAAGTTTTTTAGACTAGCAAAATGTTAAGACAAAATCCTTTATTTGATTTCAAATTTTACAAGTCTATTTTCAAAAAATGCTAAGTGTTACAGGAGACCACTTCTTCATGCATGGGTTCATTCCAGTTTAACCCTTTACCAAACAATCCCTGGTTTTTAAAACCCTAAGATAGAAGCCCTTTGAAAACATTTAGGGAAAAGGAGAAAATACAGAAAATGCTGGTAACCAGAATTTTCTCCTTTTTATACGCCCGTCGAAGACGGGACGTATTATGGGATCACCCGTGGCGGGCGGGCGTCGTCCAGTTCTTTGTCCGGAGCATATCTCTAAAACTATTCTAGCTAGGGTTATGAAATTTCATGGGTGGATACATCTCATCGAGGGGGAGTGCAGTGCGCAGGAATCATAACTCTAGCTTGCTTAATTTTTGAGTTATTGCCCTTTGTTGTTTTTCATACTTGAATTTTGTCCGGAGCATATCTCCAAAACTATACTAGCTAGGGTTATGAAATTTTATGGGTGGATAGATCTCATCGAAGGGGAGTGCAGTGCGCAGGATTCATAACTCTAGCTTGCTTAATTTTTGAGTTATTGCCCTTTGTTGTTTTTCATACTTGAATTTTGTCCGGAGCATATCTCCAAAACTATACTAGCTAGGCTTATGAAATTTTATGAGTGGATAGATCTTATTAAGGGGGAGTGCAGTGCGCAGTAATCATAACTCTATCTTGCTTAATTTTTGAGTTATTGCCCTTTGTTGTTTTTCATACTTCATTTTTGTCCGGAGCATATCTCCAAAACTATACTAGCTAGGGTTATGAAATTTCATGGGTGAATACATCTCACCGAGGGGGAGTGCAGTGCACAGGAATCATAACTCATGCTTGCTTAATTTTTGAGTTATTGCCCTTTGTTGTTTTTCATACTTGAATTTTGTCCGGAGCATATCTCCAAAACTATACTAGCTAGGGTTATAAAATTTCATGGGTGGATAGATCGCACCGAGGGGGAGTGCAGTGTGCAGGAATCATAACTCTTGCTTGCTTAATTTTTGAGTTATTGCCCTTTGTCGTTTTCCATACTTGAATTTTGTCCGGAGCATATCTCCAAAACTATACTAGCTAGGGTTATGAAATTTCATAGGTGGATAGATCTCACCGAGGGGGGGGTGCAGTGTGCAGGAATCATAACTCTTGCTTGTTTAATTTTTTAGTTATTGCCCTTTGTTGTTTTCCATACTTGAATTTTGTCCGGAGCATATCTCCAAAACTATACTAGCTAGGTATATGAAATTTCATAGGTGGATAGATCGCACTGAGGGGGTGTGCAGTGCGCAGGAATCATAACTCTTGCTCACTTAATTTTTGAGTTATTGCCCTTTGTCTTTTTTCATAATTTAATTTCGTCCGGAGCATACCTCCAAAACTATACTAGCTAGGGTTATGAAATTTCATGGGTGGATACATCTCACCGAGGGGGAGTGCAGTGCACAGGAATCATAACTCTTGCTTGCTTAATTTTTGAGTTATTGCCCTTTGTCGTTTTTCATACTTGAATTTTGTCCGGAGCATATCTCCAAAACTATACTAGCTAGGGTTATGAAATTTCATAGGTGGATAGATCTCATCAAGGGGGAGTGCAGTGCACAGGAATCATAACTCTTGCTCGCTTTATTTTTGTTTTTCATACTTGAATTTTGTCCAGTGCATGCCCCAGCTTTACAACTTGGGGTAAGACGGGCGTATCTTGCGACAATTTGCCGCTCTTGTTCCCACAATGTTTTCTGTCCTTCTGGAAACAAATTTCAATTTTTTATTTACATCTATTTTGTCGACTGCAAGTGCTTCCAATGGACTGGTGTAAATTTTTGTCGTTTGGTAAAGGGTTACAGCATTACCAAACAATCCCTACTTTTGACGCCCTTGAGGAAGAAGCCTTTTGAAAACACTGTGGGAAAAGGAGAAAATGCTGGTTACCAGCATTTTCTCCTTTTCCCACAGTGTTTTCTACCCTTCCCGGAACAAATTTCAATTTTTCAGTCACCCATATTTTGTCGTCAGCAAATGCTGTCAATTTGAACCAGTCAAAAGTTTTGTCGTGTGGTAAAGAGTTAAATACAATACTTAACCCATTACCACACAATCCCTACTTTTGATGCCCCAGAGAAAGAAGCCTTTTGAAAATACTGTGGGAAAAGGAGAAAATGCTGGTAACCAGCTTTTTCTCCTTTTCACACAGTGTTTTCTACCCTTCCCAGAACATTTTCTATTTCTTAGTCACGTTTATTTTGTCGCCTGCAAATGCTTTCAATTTTGACCAATCTAAAATATTGTCGTGTGGTAATGAGTTAACCACTGTGTTAGGGAGAAATGCCTTTGGCTTACATGATGTTTGAGTTATCACTGTTATATGGAGTGCAACACGCGAAAAAAGTCATTCGGACATTTGTGTAAAGTGTCGTCTCGGATCAGCCTGCGCAGTCCGCACAGGCTAATCCGAAACGACACTTTCCGATTTTATGTGATTTTCTGTTTTACGCAAGTCTACTGTAGCACAAAATCTAATGTAGTCGTAAAGTGCCGTCTTGGATTAGCCTGCGCGGATTGCGCAGGCTAACCCGGGACGACACTTTACGCAAATGTCCAAATGCACCTTTTCGCATGTTGCACTCCATATCATATTTTACGTATGTTTTTCAGAGGTACTAACTGACCAGAAGTTGTTCCAGTCCTTGTTGATAAAGTGTGTGGTTCAGTTAGAACTGATTCAGACAATAGATAACATTGTGTTCTTTCCAACCACAAGTAGGAAAGAAGATGCAGAAAATCTAGCAGCCGCTCAGGTAAGAACACCAACCATTCTTAACTCTTTACCACACTAGAAAATTTTAGACTGGTCCAAATTGAAAGCATTTGTAGACGGCAAAATGAAGGTGACTAAAAAATAGAAATTTGTTCTGGGAAGGGTAGAAAACACTGTGGGAAAAGGAGAAAATGCTGGCTACCAGCATTTTCTCCTTTTCCCATAGTGTTTTCAAAAGGCTTCTTTCTTAGGGGCGTCAAAAGTAGGGATTGTGTGGTAATGGGTTAACATTCTTCAGCTTATTGTTCAGATTTATGGGATTTGTATTTGAAAGGATAGAAAACATTGTTGAAAAAGAAAATTATGGCTACTTGCATTTTCTCCTTTTCTCAGACTGTTTTCAAAATTGTATCATATGTACTGTAATGCCCTTTTAAACATTATTTAATTTATATCACAATGGCCAGTGCACATTTTTATGCTTTCCTAGTGTTTTTTGTAATCAGCACTCCACACAATATTCTTCCCAAGCTACTGGCTGCTTTTGCATAATTACAACCATCATGGAGACAATGCTCATTGGTGAGAGAGGAACGAATCCTGCCACAATTGCTATCATCAGTTCTTGGAAAAAAAAATTGCTGTGTCAAGAATCAAACCTGTGACCCCATTCTCTAGTCCTATATGTTATCAACTGACAGCTATTTGGGCTTGGCAACGACGTAGTCAAAACTCCGTTGCCAAGTGTTGTAGAGGGTCAAAGGTCAAATGATCCCTATATAACCCTTTCCCAGATGGCAAATTTTGGACCAGACCAAATTCAAAGCATTTTGCTGATAACAAATTAACAGTTGCTTAAAAGATGATTTTTCTATATGATAGGGTAGAAAACATTGTGGGAAAAGGAGAAAATGCTGGTTACCAGCATTTTCTCCTTTTCCCACAATGTTTCCAAATGGCTTCTATTTCTTTCCCGTAAAAACCAGGGATTGTTTGGGAAAGGGATAAGATAGTTTAAGGACAACCCCACAGATTTTCTCTTTCTTTGGCAATGTTTTCAAAATTCATTTTCCTTACTGTCGTTAAAGCTCCAGATCAAATGGTAAATGATTAACTATTTACTAAACATCAAAATTTTAGACTTGTCCATACTGAAAGCATTTGCAGACAGCAAAATAAACATGACTCAAAAATTGAAACTTGACTTAAGAAAAGTGGAAAACATTGTGGGAAAAGGAGAAAATGCTGATTACCAGCATTTTCTCCTTTTCCCACAACGTTTTCAGAAGGCATCTTCCTCTAGGTCATAAAAACCAGGGATTGTTTGGTAAAGGGTCAAAGAGGGTCAAATGACCCCTGTAAGTGAAAGTTCAAGGACAATTCTGTGTTCATATTCACCAACCATTCTTAAGAACAGTCTTTGTCTTGTACTTGAAGAATTTCTGAACGTGAAAGTAACAGAACTTCTGATTGGCTAAAGCAATTGGTTAAACCAACTGGTTTAGCCAATCAGAAGTTCTGTTACTTTCACAGGGGCATTTGGACATTTGTGTAAAGTGTCCTTTCGGATCAGCCTGTGCAGTCCATGCAGGCTAATTCGAAACGACACCTTCCGTGTCACAGACTGCGCAGGCTGATCTGGGAAGACATTTTACGCAAATGTCCGAATGTCCCATTTCCTTGTTGCAAGCTATATGTGAGCTTTCGCATATTAACTGAAATAATGATGGAAAAAGTGTAAAACACTGTTCAGTCATTCAATAAATCAATATTTATTGATTCATTTATTGATGACCTTACAGAAGCTAGCAGACGGTCCACAGGCAGATTTTGACCTTGCGGCCCAGACTGAGGATCAGGGAATGTACCAGTACTTAAGTTCCAGTCAGCTGTTACAATTGGTGGAATGTCTTGAAGAGTCGCACAAATTTGCAAAAGATTTTAATTCTAACCACGAACAGAGGAATCTGCTCTGGAAAGCTGGTAAGCTTCTTTTCTTTGTTTGGGAAAAAGGCTACAAACAGGTAGATTTTACTGTAATGTTCTAGTCATTAACTTTACCGAACGACAAAATTTTAGACCAGTACAAAATGAAAGCACCTGCTGATGACAAAATAGAAGTAACTAAAAAGTTGAAATTTGTTTCCAGCAGGTTAGAAAACAGTTGCACAGCATTTTCTCCTTTTCCCACAATGTTTTCAAAAGGCTTCTATCTCAGGGTCGTGAAAACCAGGGATTGTTTGGTTAAGGGTTAATGTTTATCACCAAATTGGATAAAATGCTCGTCCAATCTCAGGCATCTGAAAAAAAGCCAGTCAGACAATACCCATCATTGTCTATTTAGAGAAAAATTATTTAACCCTTTACTCCATAGATACTCATTTCTACGCATTGCTTGTAGGAGCCTTTGGAAATCATTGTGGCAAAAGGTGAAATTGCTCGTAACGAGCAATTTCACCTTTTGTCACAATGTTTTCTATGCTATCAAAAGGTGTCATATACACATAAGAAATGGCTTCATCCTTGCTGTTATTTAGGGTCAATTAAAGTTACCATAGAAATGCCTTATGGGGTAAAGGGTTAAAGATTTTGCATATTTTGTATTTGCAGTATAGTTGAAGGTTAAGACTTATACTGTCCATAACTGAAATTAGCAATCTATTCTTTACCAAATGACCACAAGTTTCAACAACTTCTAGAAAGAAACCTTGATCTTTCAATATTTTTCTACCCTATCAAAGACCAAAAAATTCTCTCATTTGAGCCACATTTGAACTATTATCTGCAGATGTTTTTAAATTTGGACAAATGTCCATTTTTGTCATGTGGTAAAGAAAAAAAAAGAAATTAAAAAAGAGTTAAACACTGAAAATTTTAAAAAATCAAACATTTCCAAATGATACTGAAAACCATCATACAGTGATTTCAAAATTAATTTCAGCTGCAAAGAAATAATAAATTGTTGTAAGCAATGTTTTATGTAGTCTAACCTTGAATAACATTGAACTCCGTCGTTAAAAGTTGCTAAAGGCTGAAGATTTAACCCTTTACTCCATAGATACTCATTTCTACGCATTGCTTGTAGGAGCCTTTGGAAAACATTGTGGCAAAAGGTGAAATTGCTTGTGACAAGCAATTTCACCTTTTGCCACAATGTTTTCTACACTATCAAAAGGTGTCATATAAGAAATGGCTTTATCCTTGCTCTAATTTAGGGTCATTTAGAGATACCATAGAAATGCCTTATGGGGTAAAACGTTAATAAAGAAAAGAAATTGAACTTAAGATTTTTGGATGATGATGGTGACACTGTCTGAATATTTAATTCTTTACCACAAAATCCGAAATTTCAATAACCTTGAGAAAGAGAACTTGTAAAAACAATTTGGGAAAAGGAGAATATGCTGATAACCAGCATTTTCTCCCTTTCCCACCATGTTTCCTACCTTTTCAACAACAAATTTCAGAAGTTATGCAACATTGAAGTTGTTGTCTTCAAATTCTTCCAAATTGGACTGTCTCAAAATTGTTTGTCTGGGAAAGATTTAAAGAGAGAGAGCATGACTATAATACATTTACTTTTTTGAATCTCCTATATGAATTGCAACAGGTAAATTTGAAAACTCATGCGTAAAAAGATGTATGAGGTTTCTGATTAACTAAATGTTTTTGTAATGTTTGCAGAAAATAGTCCATCATAAAGCAGCAACCTTCTCTCGAATCTTTTAATGTTATTGTTAGCATTTTGTACATTTTCTTTTTTTCTTCATTTTGTAGGCTTAACATTAAATTTAAGTAAAAATAGTAAGTAAAGTATGCATGAGATTCTGTAAATTTGTGTTGAGAAAAATGGGATCTTTGGATAGCCTCTTTAGATTTCTTTTTGTTTGAATTATGATTTTTGTTTCAGTTTGTTGTAATGTTCTTTTTTTCCAAGAGAAAGGCAAGACTTTGCAGACTGATTTTGTACATCTGTTTGGGCCATGTGTGGGCCATGCTCTGGCAAACAGGGGCTTAATGCATCTCCATGCTGTCTTATAACAAGCTAGCCATTGCATAATCAAGGAGCCATAATATCCATTATGTCTAAAACTAAAGGAGTCTTGAGGTAGACTGGTCCTTTGACAAGAAAATTGAAAAGTGAAAAGTTTTAGCCCAGGTTAGGTTGTATAAACTGCACAGGCTGACCTGAATGGATACTTTTTGTAGATGCATGAAGTCCCCTTTTTACAGAGTTTGGCACATTTAGATTTGTGCTACCTTCCTGCTTAATAGTATTTGTGCCGCAATGATTTTAAAGCTCCCTAAAATAATTCCTTCTGATATACAATTACTTGTGTTTCTGTAACATATCTTTGAGGTGTGGGCTTGATTTGCAAACTGTAACTTTTTTATATCTCCCTAATTATTATCTTAAGTCTGTACACCCTTCTTACAGGTTTTATGATGGGTCATTGTCCGATATCCATCCATCCGTCTGTCCACAATTCTTTTAAACATCTTCTTCTCCTAAAGTACTGGGCCAATCATCTTGGAACTTTGCAGGCATGTTCCTTGGGTGAAGCTATACCAAAGTTTTTAAAAGAACTGAATTAACCCTTTAACTCTGGTTGCTATGGCAACAAAAAAGGGAAAATTTACAACATCTTTAAAAAAATTCTTGTCTGAGACCAGAAAGTCCAGAACTTTTGTATTTGATATGTTGTATCTCATAGTAGTCCTCTACTAAATTTGTTCAAATGATGCCCTTGGGTCAAAAATGGTCCCGCCCCGGGGGTCATAAGTTCGAACATAGGAACAAAGAAGGAAACTTTGAAATTTTTCCTCTCTGAGACTGGAAGGCATGGAGCTTTGATATTTGGCATCTAGCATCTCCTAGTGGACCTCTACAAAGTTTGTTCATATGATGCCCCTGGGGCCAATACTGGCCCCACCCTAGGGTCACAAGTTTGAACATAGGAGGAAAGAAGGAAAACTGTGAAATTCTTTTTCTCTGAAATTGAAAGGCATACAGCTTTGATATTTGGTATGTAGTATCTCCTAGTGGACTTCTACCAAGTTTGTTGATATTATGTCCCCAGGATCTATACTGGCCCCATCCCAGGGGTCACAAGTTTGAGCATAGGAGCAAAGAAGGAAAGCTTGAAAATTCTCTGGAGCTTAAAGGCATAGAGCTTTGATATTTTGTATGTAGCATCTCCCAGTGGACCTCTACCAAGTTTGTCCATATGATGCCCCTGGGGTCAAAACTGGCCCCGCCCAAGGGTCACAAGTTTGAACATAGGAACAAAGAGTGAAAACTTGATAATTCTTCTTCTCTGAAACTGAAAGGCATAGAGCTTTGTTATTTGGTATGTAACTAGTGGACCTCTACCAAGTTTGTATATATGGTACCCCTGGAGTCAAAACTGGCCCAATCCCGCGGGTCACAAGTTCGAACAAAGGAACAAAAAAGGAAAACTTTAAAATTCTTCTTTTCTAAAACTGGAAGGCATAGAGCTTTCTTATTTGGTATGTAGTGAACCTGTTTTAAGTTTGTTAGCCTACCTGAGCACAACATGTTCAGTTAGTTCAAAATTGGGTCATTCGGGGTCATAAACTAGATCTCTGGGTCAGTTTAAAGTAATACCTTATGGGCATTCTAGAGGCCACATTTATTTGCTCAAATGACCTAAAATTAGGATTGGTTCAAAATTGGGTCCCCTGGGGTCATAATCTAGGTCACTAGGTCAAATAAAGAAATGCCTTGTGGGCACTCTAGAGGGTACAGTACATTTCTTGCTCAATTGACTTAAAATTTGGTCAGAATGTTTGTCTTGATGAAATATAGGATGGGTTAAAAATTGGGTAACCTTGGGTCATAAACTAGGTCACTTGGTCAATAAAAAGAACTGCCTTGTGGGCACTGTATAGGCCACATTTAATACCCAATTAACTTGTAAACTGTTCAGAATATTTGTCTTGATAAATCTTTAGATAGTTCTAAATTTGTTCACATCGTTTGATAAATTAGGTTACTGGGTCAGCTTACGGAAATTCCTTGTGGATGCTCTAGAGGCCACATTTTAAGCTCAATTGACCTTACAATTTGTCAGAAATTGAATTACACATGTGGAGTGAATTTTGCCTACTGACTCAGGTGAGCGATCCAGGGCCATCATGGCCCTCTTGTTTATATATACCAATTTAGTGTCTTTGGTTTTGCTTACCTGATGGTATTTTTGTAAAGCTTTAAACACCCTCCTGTCCCCAGCAAACTGTAATAAGACACTGAAACTTGAAATTGTCTCAGGAAATAAAGTGTGAAGCATACTTACTACTGAAATCAGGATGATAAAGCAAATTACAGCTGCATATATCCATTTTTTGTCGGTTCCCAGTAGAACCAACTTTTTTCATGCCCATCTGAAGTGCATGGAATGTTGCAGTGTGCAGCCTTGATTTTTTGTGCTTGTAGTCATTGTTAAAGTGCCAAATTACTGAAGAATTATGTCTTTGATAGGATAGAAAACATTGTAGGAAAAGGAGAAAATACCAGGCTACCACCTTGAGGCTGTTAAAGCTTAGGATTGTATAATAACAACTTCCTTCTATTTGCTCTGACATAATGTAAGGCCTGTGTTTGTATGGAAACAGATACACCAAGGGCCATTGTGAATGGTAACCCTTTACCCCATAAGGGATTTCTATGGTATCTCTAACTGACCCTAAATAACAGCAAGGATGAAGCCATTTCTCATGTGTATGTGACACCTTTAGATAGCATAGAAAACATTGTGACAAAAGGTGAAATTGCTCGTCACGAGCAATTTCACCTTTTGCCTCAATGTTTTCCAAAGGCTCTTACAAGCAATGCGTAGAAATGAGCATCTGTGGAGTAAAGAGTTAAATTATCTTTCCCATTCTTTGAAGTATTATATTTGTTATTAGCTCACCCAAGCACAAATTACTCAAGGTGAGCTTTCGTGACAATGCTGTGTCCCTCTTGCTTTATCAATTTTTACCTTGTGTATTCTCTAGAGGCCACATTTTCAGTTCAAAACTCTTGAAAGTTGGTTTGAATGTTTGCCTTAATGAAATCTTGGATGAGTTTGAAAAGGGGTCATGTCTGATAAAAAATTAGGTCACTAGGTCAAATCTTAGAAAAACCTTGTGTATGCGCTAGAGGCCACATTTTGAGTGCAATTCTTATGAAACTTGGTGGGAATCTTTGTCTGGATGATATCTCTAATATATTGGAAAATGGGTCATGTCCAGTCTAATACTAGGTCACTAGGTCAAATCTTAGAAAATCTTGTGTTCACTATAGAGGCTACATTTTGAGTCCAGTACATGTACTTATGAAACCGTGGCATACTATATAAAAATTTTATGTTATGTTGAGTAGCGTGTATATTTAATAAAAATGAAACAGCAATTCTAGATTTTGAGGAAAAATCAAGATACAGTAAAGCAAGATTGGGACTTGTTCAAAGTTTTACCTTATCCAGTTTTAATGATTTGTAGAGAGACTCTTTGAAAGCATTGTAGGAAAAGAAGAAAATGTTGGTAACCAGCAAATGCTTTCAATAATGACCAGTCTAAAATTCTGTGGTGAACAGTTAACAATGCAGAGCTGCAGGTAAGGATTGAAACCAGGGTCCGTATTCACCAACCATTCTTAAGAACATTCTTAGTCTTATTCTTCAGAATTTTGTAAGTGTGAAAGAAGCAGAATATCTGATTGGCTAAACCGTTTGGTTTAGCCAATCAGATGTTCTGTTACTTTCAGACTCCGTAAATCTTGAAGAATAAGACAAAGAATATTCTTAAGAATTGTTGGTGAATACGGACCCTGGTCCTGTAGATTGCAAATTTTACCTATTCCATTCTGAGTTATCTCAGACCCTACAAAGCAATAATTATATAACTGTAACAGTGTGAGAGTTTTAACTCTACTACATAAGCAAATAATAGACTTGTCCAAATTGAAAGCATTTGCAATGACAATTTAAACATAGCTCAAATAATAGGATTTGTCTTTGAAAGAGGACCCAAACATTGTGGGAAAAGGAGAAAATGCTGTACCAGCATTTTCTCCTTTTCCCACAATGTTTTCAAAAGGCTTCTTTCTAAGGGTTGTTAAAGATAGGGGTCATGTGGTAATGAGTTAAACTCTTTACTGAACAATCCTTACTTTCAATGATCCTGACAAAGAAAGCTTTTCAAAACATAGAGGGAAAAGGGGTAAATGCTAGTAACAAGGCTTTTCTCCTTTTCCACAATGTTTTCTATGCTGTCTTAGGCAAATTCAAAACTGTATACGTTGATATATAAACATGTAGAAAAATTTGCGAATTAGTGATTTCTGACATTATGCACTAGGAAATGTTTGCGAATTCGAGAAACTTGTTATTGTTATTTATTGTTATATTTGTTGTTAAATATGTGAATGGAAAAGTTTGTTAGTTTTTCAAATTCATGAAATCGCAAAAATTCCCACATCTCAAAAAATGATCAGTTATACAGTACATGAGTTACATTTAATTTATTGTCTTCAAATGTTGTGAGTTTGGACCATCTAAAACATTGTCATTGGATACAGAGTTAACCCATTACCACACAATCCTCAATTTTGATGATGCTTTGAAAGAGGCCTTTGGAAAACATTGTGGGAAAAGAAGAAAATGCTGGTAACCAGCATTTTCTCCTTTTCCCACAATGTTTTCTACTCTATCAAAGAAAGATTACACAATTTGAGCCACGCTTAAAGTGTCATTTGCAAATGCTTTCAATTTGGACAAACCTAGAATTTTGTAATTTGTTAATGAGTTAAGGTGAATATTTTTGGTTGTCCATGATTGTGAGGTAGAGGATTGGTCTCCGGATCATAAAGTCTTTATTTAGATAGCCCAGATGGTAAGTCAGCTTTGAAACTGTTCATTGTCCCACACATTTGGCACAAGTACTGGTGTAGTTCCCAGGATCAAGAGAGATTAGTATAAGTTGCAAGAACTTGTTTCTCAATCAATGGAAAATAAATATGTTTAAGTCTTTACAAAATAACAAAAATTTGATTGCGACTAAATTGAAAGCATTTGCAGAAGAAAAATTATGTTTAGCTCAAAAGATGGCTTATATTCTTTATTAGGTAGAAAACAATGTGTGAAAAGGAGAAAATGCTTGTAACCAGCATTTTATCCTTTTCCCACAATGTTTTCAAAAGCAATCTTTTTTTTTAGGTTATTAAAACTTGGGACTTTGTGGTAAAGAATTTAAAGTGTCTTACGTTAGTTCTGTGTTTGTCTTTTCAGGTTTTAAGGGGAAAGCCAAGCCAAACTTGTTGAAACAGGAGACGCAGTCACTGGCCTGTTTGTTTCGAATTTTATTCCGAATGTACAATGATGATCTCAGACAAGACGCTTGGCCACAAGTGGAAACAAGATTGATATCGTAAGCTGTATTTCCTTTTTTGGTCATAGGAAGAGGAATCTTGTCGAATTTTACTGAAAGGCAAACTTGAATTACAGACCATGTACCCACAGCAGCCACCGATCTTCTGTAAACCACTGTTTTAATGTATTATCAAGTAATTTAAGCTATATTAACAAATTTAAAGTATTTGATAGAAAAGTATCATTGTAGTAACAGATATCTGATAGAAATGAAAGTTTAATGCATTGAAAATAATGTGGCAAAAGTAAAATTTCTTGTTAGGTTCAAATGGTTACACCCTGGGACCCTCCAGTCTATCTCTTGTAAGGTCGATTATATAAGATGCACAACCCAGTATCAGGAGATACATAGGACTTTAACTCATTACCACACAAGAAAATTTTGGACTGGTCCAAATTGAAAGCATTTGCAGACGATAAAATAAAGGTGACTAAAAAATAGAAATTTGTTCTGGGAAGGGTAGAAAACACTGTGGGAAAAGGAGAAAATGCTGGTTACCAGCATTTTCTCCTTTTCCCATAGTGTTTTCAAAAGGTGTCTTTCTCAGGGGCGTCAAAATTAGGGATTGTGTGGTAATTGGTTAAAGCTTATGAGAGAAATTTCATCAGAATAGCTGGGTAACACACAGGCATGTAATTAAAAACTCTCACAATAAAATTGACATCAGAACTACTGAGAGTTGACACCATGTAGGGCAACTATTGTAAAATCAACTTGTTTGACAAACTGTGGTATATTAGTTACCAGTAAAGTAATGCTATATTTTGTTAAATTCTTTTTTTTCCCACAAAAAGTTGGCAGCTTTAAATACAGTTTGCCCGCCTGGGTGGCTCAGTGGTGAGCGTGTCGGACTCATGACCTGGTGGTTGTGAGTTCAATACCCGGTTGAGGTGAACTTTCTTTCAGGCGTATTTTCGCCTCTCACCTCTGCTGAAGCATGTTAGAAAAGTAGTCGGTGGCTTTGGAAAGAAAGTAGTGTAAGTACCGGTGTAAGAAAGCCAGGAAACACATGTGCGTCACCGACCGCCATGATATGACCTGAGTTGTTAACCCATTACCATACAATCCCTACTTTTGACGCCCCTAAGAAAGAAGCCTTTTGAAAACACTATGGGAAAAGGAGAAAATGCTGGTAACCAGCATTTTCTCCTTCTCCCACAGTGTTTTCTACCCTTCCCAGAACAAATTTCTATTTTTTAGTCACCTTTATTTTGTCGTCTGCAAATGCTTTCAATTTGGACCAGTCTAAAATTTTCTTGTGTGGTAAAGAGATAAAGTGGCATTAAACCCCAATACAACCAACCAACCAAATTAAATGCTGTTTAAATTTTGAAGTAAGTAGAAACATTTTGACTTTAGTAATAAGGACAGATACTGTGAAACATGCTGTTCTCTATTCTAACTATTCTTTTTGTTACAGGACATGTCATGATTCCTTAGAGTATTTCCTGTCTCTACAATCAGATAGTCACAGAGAAGCTTGGTGCAACATATTTTTACTCATGGTCACACGGCTGCTTAAAATGACAGATGATAGGGTGAGTGCTTAACCTTTCTTATATGGCACCTGAACTTGGTGGTTTATCAAAATTAATAAAAGTAGAAATTGTCTATATTGTGTGTTACACTGGATTTGTTACATCACTGTCTATTTAGTCTGGGCATTTTTAAATTCAGGACATACGTCAATATGAGAACTGTTGTAGTTATATGACTGAAATAATGTTGAAAGTAGTGTAAAACACCAATTTAAGAAGAAAACAATTAGATTTTTTAATGTGGTTGTTTTTCGAAGAAAATGTTAATGTGTTATCTTAGATGTAGCATTGGCTGTGTCATGCAAAAACTTCCTCATTTTGTTATAACAGTGTTACTATTGAAGATTTTTACTCCAAGTTTTGACAAGTTATTTAAGTATGAAATGGCAAACCAGTACAACAGAGGTAGGTAACCATGGAAATATTTTTGACACATTTTTGACTTTTTTTTTTCGACTAAAAGACTTTTTCATAAAAAATTGGCATTTTGTAATATTTCTGTAATTTCTGTAAACCCATACAAAAAGGGCTCGTAACCATGAGAATATTTTTGACATAGTTTTCCGCCTTTTTTGACTTAACAGATTCTTAGTAAAAATATGGCATTTTAAAATGTTTCTGTAATTATGAAGATATTTACTTCAAACTATTAGATATTAACTAGGGATAGCAACGGTTAACCGGTTAACCGATCGAATGACCGATTAACCGGTTAGGAAATTGGTAACCGGTTAACCAGAAACAAATATAAGCCTATATTATCAAAAGTTTACCAAAAGAATCATTATGATAAAAAAAATACAAAGTTTACTTTGCCGGTTCTGACAACCAAAACTGCGTCATACGCACATCCAATGTCGCCAAGACGCGGCGAAGGTGTGATATACAGTTTGACATGTCTGTGCAACATTAAACATTGTTAATTCGCTAATTAGTCCCCAGTCTCCGATAATAAACAGTCAAACACGTGTCCTCTTTGGATCAAAGGCGCTGGATTATCCTAATTGATTTGCTTGGATTATTTCATTAAGTACCCGCCCCTAATCAAATATATGCATGGATTAACCAATCAGCGTAAAAGGGATTGAAATTTATGAAGTCAATCATTCTGTGTTCAAGCAGCCATAGCGGTTTCTCTTCGTTCGTTCATTATCACTTCAATAAGTATCTTCGAAAACCATAGTATAGTGCAGAGGCTTTGAATTTGGGAGAGTCTAAAATTTAACCTTTCGTTTGGGCGATGGCTAACACCCGATCACTTAGTGATAGCCGCTTCGTTTGACGATCAATAACCATATATTCATCTGTATGATTCTGTTTGTAGATTTTTTTAAAGTTGTAAATAGTAGTGATCCCACTAGTTTTTTCTTTCGATGCAGCACTCAAGTCTGTTATTAATATATCTATGGAAATTTACTGCTTAAAATCATTAAAAAGTTGAAAAGATGATCTAAAGTGACTCTGATTGGACAATGTCGAAAGGAACATTTTGTTCTGTCATGGGTTTCCGTGTTTCTTGCATCGAGCATTTTCTCATGTGTTTTAATTTATGGATAGGTATTTCGGCCTGATTTGACAATAATTTATCAAAATGGGTAGCAAGTAACTTCAAATCCTGGTACTTTACACAAGTTCTTTTCCAACGTGAGGTCTCACGTGAAACAAAAGTTTTTTTACGTGAATTTCAGTTCTATTAGGTGATTTACACAATAATTTGCGTAGTGGAAACACTGAAATGGCCTGGTAGTTTCTATTCCTCTATAGAAAACATTGTAGGAAAATGATTTTATTGCCGAGAGGGTGAGAGATCGTAGATAGATTGGCCGTCTTTTGCGCTAAAGTACAGAAATAGTAAACATCACGGGAATGCATTACTCACGCACCGGTTGTCAATGTTGACATATCGAGCAGGTACCTTCATCTTAAATTTGTTTACATGGTCGTTCAGTTAACCGGTTAACCGATCGAAAGATTGAACGGTTAACCGGTTAGCAAATTTACTAACCGTTGCCATCCCTAATATTAACTATTACAAGGGAAACTCATACAAAAAGGGCAAGTAACCATGGAAGTATTTTTGATATAGTTTTGCCCCTTTTTAGACTTACAGCTTTCACTGAAAATTAAGCACTTGTAACCAAGGCTTGTAATCTTATTTTCTTTTTCAAATTTTGTTTTAGTTCCGCATCCATGCATCACATTATTACCCGCTGATGTGTGAAGCTTTGAACTACGACCTGAAACATGAATTGCGTTCCATCCTCAGAAAATTCTTCATTCATACGGGACTTAAATTCGGAGTCATTCACCCAGACAGAACACCTTCATCAACTTTAAGTCACTAAATGAAATTTTTCACCTCTTGTGACAAATATATGGTTGCTGAACTTGAAAACATTCCCTGTAAATTATGGATAAACAGTATGAAAAGGGTTTATATGAATACATGTGAAAACATTGTGGTAAAAGGAGAAATTGCTCATAATGAGCAATTTCTCTTTTAACCACAATATTTTTTAACCCTTTACCCCATAAGGCATTTCCATGGTATCTCTAAGTGACCCTAAATAACAGCATGGATGAAGCCATTTCTTATGTGTATATGACACCTTTTGATAGCATAGAAAACATTGTGGCAAAAGGTGAAATTGCTCGTCACAATGTTTTCCAAAGGCTCCTATAAGCAATGCGTAGAAATGAGTATCTATGGAGTAAAGGGTTAAAGTGGCCTAGTGCAAGATAATAGAAGTCATCTGTAGGAGACTTTGAGTTTACTCTTTTGTCAAATGAATAAATAAAAATTTTGTAAACTTTTTTTAACACAAAATATAAAGATTAGACTGCTTGAAACAGCTGACAACTAAATTGTCTTAACTCTTTACCAAACGACCAAATTCTAGGCTGGTCCATTTTGAAAGCACTTCCAGATGACAAAATAAACACAACCCAAAAATTGAAATTTGTTTCCAGCAGGGTAGAAAACATGGTGGGAAAAGGAGAAAATGCTGGTTACCAGCATTTTCTCTTTTCCTCACAATGTTTCTAAAGGCTTCTGTCTTAGGGTTGTAAAAACCAGGGATTGTTTGGTAAAGGGTTAACTCTTTACCAAACAACTAAATTCTAGACTGGTGCATATTGAAAGCACTTGCAGATGACAAAATAAATGGGATTCAAAAATCGAAGTTGTTTTGGGAAAGGTATAAAAATATTGTGAGAAAAGGAGAAAATGCTGGTTACCAGCATTTAAAAAATGCTGGTTACCAGCATTTTCTCCTTTTTCTACAATGTTTTCAAAAGCCTTCTATCTCAGGGTTGTAAAAACCAGGGATTGTTTGGTAAAGGGTTGATAACATTATGTAGACTTGTTCTATAAAATCTTATCTCAGAAATCAATTTATAACAGATCCTATATATCTCATAGACTTAACTCTTTACTACACAAGAAAATTTTAGACTGGTCAAAATTGAAAGCATTTGCAGACGACAAAATAAAGGTGACTGAAAAATTGAAATTTGTTCTGGGAATGGTAGAAAACACTGTGGGAAAAGGAGAAAATGCTGGTTACCAGCATTTTCTCCTTTTCCTAAAATGTTTTCAAAAGCTTTCTATGTCAGCATCATAAAAACCAGGGATTGTTTGGTAAAGGGTTAACTAAATAGAGGGACAGTTCAGATCCAAGGTAAGACTGTACAAAATGTGCAGTCTGATCTTGATCTAGGTCTTTGTCATCTGCAACTACCAACATTACCTGTGATGGTAAAAGAATGAATAGCATGATTTGCTGTGTTTCTTTGTGAGATTTTCTGTCAGTAAAACTCTTTACCACATGCCAGAATTTTAGACCTATCCAAATTGAAAGCATTTTGCAGATGATTATTTCATAGAGGCTCTAATGATGCATTTATTTTGTAATTGGGTAGAAAATGTGGGAAAAGGAGAAAATGCTGGTAACCAGCATTTTCACCTTTTCCCCCAATGTTTTCGAAAGGCTTCTTCCTAGGGGTCGTTAAAAGTTGTCATTGTGTGTTAAAGGGATAACTAGGTTCAAATGTGAAAGATTTTAATTAGATGAATTTCTGTTTTTGTTCTTGTTAAATTTTAGCACACAAGCATTTTCATTGTTTATTTATTCTTCTCCAAGGCTACTCTTTTTAGTCATATTGAAGTTGGCAACATTTATAGAAGACAAGCATGATTCAAATGATAAAATTTAACCCTTTACTCCATAGATACTCACTTCTACACCTTGCTTGTAGGAGCCTTTGGAAAAAATTGTGGCAAACGGTGAAATTGCTCATGACGAGCAATTTCACCTTTTGCCACAATGTTTTTATGCTATCAATAGGTGTTATTTACACATAAGAAAAGGCTTCATCCTTGCTGTTATTTAGTGTCATGTAGAGATGCCATAGGAATGCCTTATGGGGTAAAGGGTTAAGGATATGGCACCCTAATGGCATCGCCCGTCTTTGCCAAAAAAAAAAATGCACAGATTTGGCTAAGACTTGTACACAGTAATTGATTGGCTGATAGACGTGGCTCCCCACATGAGTTATTAATTACCAAAGCCTTACCCAAACCTGTATGATTTTGGTAATGAAAGGCAATGTTACATGAATCCCATTCATGTGCCCTATCTGTAAAGGTTTCGAAAAATTGTGAAAACATTGTGGGAAAAAAGGAGAAATTGCTGATTACCAGCATTTTCTCCTTTTTCGAACTATGTTTTCGAAATCCTTCCACATTTTGGTCTTAAACCTTTACCAAATGACAAAATTTTAGACTGGTCCAAATTGAAAGCAGTTGCAGACTACAATATGAATGTAATTCAAAACTTGAAATTTATTTCCAGCAGGATAGAAAACATTGTGGGAAAAGGAGAAAATGCTGGTCCCGCAATGTTATCAAAAACTTTCTCTTTCAAGCATGTTAAAAGTTGTCATTGTGTGGTGAAAGGTCAGACATCTGATAAAAGTTCATAAGTCTTCAAAGAGCATTGGCTAAACAGGTATCATTACAATGGTGACATATATCTTTAGTGCAGATAATTGTACTTTTCAAGAAAAACATTTGCTTAGCTCTGTCTGTGTCATCAATGTACAAAAACTTTTATATTTTCTGATACGGCTGTTATTACTGGAGATGTTTATATGTATTTAGAATTTTGAGAGGTTCTTAAACTGTCCAATCATTTTTGACAAAGTTTTGCCCCTTCTTTGACTTTTTGAATGTTTGCTGAAAAAGCTGCTACAGCCACTTGTTTGTACCAGTATTCTCCTCTGTTGCCATAATTTTTAGCTCCACTGACTATAGGGCTTATGTCATGGGCTGGTGTCCTTTGTGCATCTGCGCATCTGTGCTAAACTGTTTTGTCAAACATCTTCCTCTCTGAAGTTTCAGCCAAGGTCAGCCTGCACTAACTTTGCAGGGCTGACCTAAATTGATCCTTTTTGCAGATGTATCAACTCATTACCAAATGACAATATTTTAGACTGGTCCAAATTGAAAGTATTTGCAGACAACAAAATAAAGGTGACTAAAAAATAGAAATTTGTTCTGGGAAGGGTAAAAAACACTCTGGGAACTGGAGAAAATGCTGGTTGCCAGCATTTTCTCCTTTTCCCATAGTCTTTTCAAAAGGCTTCTTTCTTAGGGGTGTCAAAAGTAGGGATTGTGTGGTAATGGGTTAAAACTCAGAGTGTGGCATTTATACTTTATTAGGATCATCAATGCATTCCAGGGTTTTCCATCAAAAACATTTTGTCAAACATTTATTTCCAAGCTATAGGTCATCAGAATCACTTTTCATTTGAAAATACTGGTCCTTTGTCGCTCAGTGATAAAGCATGGGACTTGTGGGCTACTGACCCTTGAGACCCAGGTTTCTAGTCCTGTCCCTGGTTCGCTGGGTATTTGTGGGAATGTCCTTGGGTGGTATCATCAGTGCATTCCAGGGTATCTCATCGACAACATTTTGTCAAACATTTCTTTCCAAGCTCAACAGAATTCATTTGTTATATGCCCGAAGTATCGTATTTTGTTATGGCCAAGGTTGTCGTTCTGTTAGCAATTTCTTGTGTTGGCAACTCCTCCTACAGTTTCCATTGAAATATCTTGAAACTTACCACAATTAATCTATACTATGTTGTGTAGTTGTTCATGTGACTTTTAAAATTAAGGTCTCTGCAGGCATTCTAGATTTTACCCCATCTAACTGATAAGCCCTTTTGGGGGTATATGTGCTGCTCTGCAAAGCTCTTGTTACTTCAATATACAAAGGTTATAGTAGAGAGCAAAGCTCTTGTTACTTCAATATACAAAGGTTATAGTAGATAGCTTCACAGGCATTTACTCCTTTTTCCACATGTTTTCAAAAGAAGCCTTGCCCTATGATTCTTTAACCCATTACCACACAGATCCTACTTTTGACAACCCTGAAAAAGAAGCCGTTAGAAAACATTGTGGGAAAAGGAGAAAATCCTGGTAACCAGCATTTTCTCCTTTTCCCACAATGTTTTCTCACTCTTCACGAAACCAATTTCACTCTGGACTAGCCCAAATTGAAATCAATTGCAGACGACAAAATAAAATGTGAATCAAAAATTGAATTTTGAATTGGAAATGGAGAAAATGCTGGTTACCAGGATTTTCTCCTTTTCCCTCAATGTTTTCATAGGCTTCCCTTCTCAGGGTCGTTAAAAGTCGGGATTGTGTGGTAAAGAGTTAAGTCACTTAATACGATAGTTTAAGCTTTGCCTAGTTTCTCTACAAAGTAGCATAGAGTTTATAAACCAGCCATGCTCTGACAAAATGGGTCTTCATACATCTCTGTGAAACATCATACCTACCAAGTCATCATATGAGCATGAATCCATAAAAATCCATTTTGTATAACAACAAACTAAATTCTGGTGTAGACTGTTCCTTTGACATGCAGAAAATTGACAAACAGACTACCCAGGCTGCCCAGGTTCGATACTGCTCACAGATGTTTTAACCCTTTCTCAAACAACAAATTTTACACTCTTCCAAACTCAAAGAGTTTGCAGATGACAATTTCAGATTTGATAAAAATGGCAGAAAGTTCTCCAAATGGGTAGAAAACACTGTGGGAAAAAGAGAAATTGCTCCTTATGAGCAATTTCTCCTTTTCCCACAGTGTTTTCAAAAGACTTGTACTGCAGACACGTAAAAACAAGGGCTTGTTTGGGAAAGGGTAAAGCCCCTTTTTACAGAGCATGGCTCTTTATTGAATTGTATATAGTATATATAAAGATTGCTATTTCTTGTTATTAAGTGTATTGTTACGTATTTAATCATTGTACAGTCAGGTGAGGACGCCATGCAAGAGGATCGTCCAAATACATCAAAACTAAATAAAAAAAAATATCATGAAAGGTTAGTGTTTCGGTGATAATATTCGTTCCCAGATTGTGTGATTAAAAAGTACAATTGGGATAGTAATAACCGAACAATCAAAATTCATTCTGATTTTAGATTTGAAAAAAAAAGTATTACAATTTCTGATTGGCTAAAACAGCCAATCCGAAATGGTTTAACCTATCAAATTGATTTTTAAAAGTAATACAGTTTCTGATTGGCTAAACAAGCCAGACTAAACAAGCCAGAAGTGGTTTAGCCTGTTCAAATTTATGTTTGTGTAAATGTAGAAAATTCTGAGTGCAGTTTTGGGATTGATAAATACACCATACGCAGTGGTTTTATACATGTAGATACCCAAAGTTAGATTTTAATTGCTCCAAATACACCATGGACGATGTTGTCGGCATGATATGTCCAAAGTAACGCTGAGGATGGTGAAGATCATTAAGGATAGAGCACCATAATGCGGATTCCTGTAACATCCCCTTTCATCGCCAAAAAACATAGACTCTGAAAACCGTAATTGATGGATCCGTAGATGCTGGTTCTCCACATCAATTATGGATTACAAGAGTCTTAACCGAATCCGTACGATGAAAGGAAATGTTACACGGGTCCCATTAGGATGCCGTATCCTTAACCCATTACCACGCAATCCCTACTTTTGACGCCCCTGAGAAAGAAGCCTTTTGAAAACACTGTTGGAAAAGGAGAAAATGCTGGTAACAGCATTTTCTCCTTTTCCCACAGTGTTTTCTACCCTTCCCAGAACAAATTTCAATTTTTCAGTTACTTTTATTTTGTCGTCTGCAAACCCTTTCAATTTGGACCAGTCTAAAATTTTCTGGTGTGGTAAAGAGTTAACTCTTTGCCAAACGACAATATTTTAGGCTAGTCCAAATCAAAAACATTTGCACACGAAAAGTGATTGAAAATTTGAAATTTATTTTGTGAAGAGTAGAAAACATTGTGAGAAAAGCAGAAAATGATGGTTACCAGCATTTTCTCCTTTTCCCACATTTTTTTCTAAGGGCTTCTGTCTCAGGGTTGTCAAAAAATAGGTATTATGTGGTAATGGGTAAAAGAATATTGCGACCTTCAGTTTGCAGTGACTTCCCAAAACTTTGTACACTTACCAGACAATATCACAATTTTTAGTACTGATGTCAGAACAGATCAGATTAGTATCACCGGTTTACTTCGAAAAGCTCGTAACTACAGCTTGTTTCAAGCTGCTGCTGTAGTTACGAGATTTTGGAAGTAAACCGACGTACTCGAACCCAAACATGCATTTTAGCCATGCTAGTGCAAAAAGGGGATCAATGCTTCTCTGTGCTGAATTATACCCAGCGAATTATCACATTATTTTAGGTCCATGAAATTCACATTGCATAAGAAATAACTTAACGCTTTACCAGACAACAAAACTTTGGCTTTATCCAAAGTGAGAGCATCTGCAGACAACAATAATTGTAGTGTGGCACAGATGGTGCAATTTTTCTTTGATAGGGTAGAAAACATTGTGGGAAAAGGAGAAAATGCTGGTTACCAGCATTTTCTCCTTTTCCCACAATGTTTTCAAAAGGCCTCTTTCCCAGGGTCATTAAAAGTCGGCAATGTGTGGTAAAGGGTTAATCATGAGGTTGACTGATCCTTTGAAAAGCAGAACATAGACTAAATAAAAGGTTTCGACCCCAGTCAGCCTGCACAAGTTGACCTGGGCTGATGCTTTTTGCAGATGTATTTCCAATATTCATGAAGATTACGAAATGAACGTAGCAGTCTTTGAAGAGATAACTAAGAATGGAGTTAAAACCCATTACCACACAATCCCTACTTTTGACGCCCCTGAGTAAGAAGCCTTTTGAAAACACTGTAGGAAAAGGAGAAAATGCTGGTAACCAGCATTTACTCCTTTTCCCACAGTGTTTTCTATCCTTTCCAGAACAAATTTCAATTTTTCAGTCACCTTTAATTTGTCGTCTGCAAATGCTTTCAATTTGAACCAGTATAAAATTTTGTCATGTGGTAAAGAGTTAAGAAATCAAACAACAAATGGACAAACATAATCTTCATTTTATGCATTTACTTTAACAAAGCTCTGCAAACACTATTAAATCAGCAGGCATGAGGAATGTAGAACAATGTGACCCCAGGCCGATTTTACCTAAACGTTTGATAAATTTATTTCTAGTACTAAATTCCAGATATGGCAGCTGATATTTTTTCTTAGCCAATCAAATTGTTGACCTTTGAATTAAAAACTGATGATTTTAAAAATCATGGCTGAACAAAGCAATGTAGCTCCCACATTTTGTATGGAATTTTAATCCCTATGGTGGTATCCTCGATTCAAGTACCTATTGCTGACTGTAGAACAAGATCAGATGGCACAGAATGTGTTGTCTGATCTTGGATCATCACTGTCAAATGAGGCAAAATTTTTGCCCCAAATACCTTTGAAACAGCAAGATTCATCAAACTTTCTTGGCAGGTTGAACCCGTTGTCTCAGTTTTGGCGTCAAAATGGTGTACCTCCGTTATCACACATGCCTTTAAAGCTGCATTTGTCCATCACAGAGCAATAAAATTTTCCTTGGTCGATCATCGAACACTTACACATTGGTGAATCGCCTGTATATATCACAAAATAACTCAAGTTTTCAATACACCGTTTCTATAAATAGTACACTGGTGACCCCGACTCTAAACTGCGTATGATATAGAAGGAGTCACCCGTGTCCTATTTGTAGTAACGGTGTCCGAGAATGAAAATTTCATCAATCGTTGATAGACCAATGGAGTTTCAGAGGCCCATGGTTATAACATAACCACGACAATGAGGTTCCAAGCGTGTATAAACATATCACAGATAATGAGAATGAGCAAGCTGAATTGATTCGAAGATATAAATTTATCACAGTTTATAAAATGAAACCATAAAAGTATTGAAGTTACCACAAGGTGCACAACATTAAACTCCTCAAGGCGTAAACGGCCAAAAGGTCGATAGTTTGATACTCAGGAGCGGGTATAAAATTAAAGACTTCATTGCCCCACATATTCGGCACCAGTACTGGTGTAATTTCAAAGAAGCCAACTATCAGAGAGATTAGTACAAGTTGTAAGACTGACTTTTTTCCCAACCAATATAAAAATCGTAATAGGCCTATGTTCTTGCAAATGGGAGGCTTAACTCGTTACCAAATGACAAAATTTTAGACTGGTCCAAATTGAAAGTATTTGCAGACGACAAAATGAATGTGACTAAAGAATTGAAATTTAATGTCACTTCTTCTAGCTCCCTTTAATGCATCTGCAAAAACTATTGATCTCCGATAGTCTGCACAGTCCCTCCAAACTTTTTGCTATAGATACTTTTTAGCATGTCAAAGATCCATTCTGTATCATGATTCAGTTGATTTTTAGACAATATACTGTATTTTATCTAACTGATGCGCTAGAGTGCCATACAAATCACAAACATGACATTCTTATTTCATGGTCCAGGTTTTGTGCCGTGTGCAAAGTCATCGTCATTTGAAAGAAACGCGTAACAAAGAATCCCTCTATTTCATGATGCAATCGATTATTGGACAATATACAGTACTTTACCTACTTAATGCGCCCGGGTACGATACAAAACGCCAACACGACATTCTTATTCCTTCACCGGAGCCCTGCAGTTTCCCGAAGTTTTAGTGCTGACGCTTAGAGTAAGTACGGTACCTTGATCCAGGTTTTCTGTTAGTGTCGTGTGCAAAGCGATCGTCGTCTGAAAGAATGGCTATACCGATGCAGAATAATAGTTTTACCGCTGATCTTGATTCATTTGGACATAACATAGCATTTACGATAAATGTTTGACACTGGTATTCGGTATTTCACTTCCTTGAATGCTGACAAATTTTGTGCTACCGGAAATTTATAATGATAGTGAGAGTGTATGTATATTCGGACAGTCAGGTGTTATTGATATTAAGTTGGGAAATGCTGAGGATTCTGTCGATGCTGCACAGGTAAGTTTACTTAAGAACTATTGATCATCGATAAATTGTAACAGTAAAATATTTCAAGTCTTTGTTTCGGCTTGTCATGAGTACTTTGCCATCGAAAAAGGAAAGTGGACAAAAACTTATTTGACTAAATAAAATTGTACCGGTAAATAGAATTGATTTGACCGAGCAAAATGAAAGGGAGTTAGGACCAAAAACAAACTTAAGAATGTTTCTCTCGCTAGCAAAAGATATCTTCTTATACATTGCACAGTAGAGTCTTTTGTGCAAATTGTTCGAACTTTAGATCTAGGGAGAAGTCACGACATAAGAATTTACTGGTTTTAACATTTAACCACACAATGCCGATTTTTAACGATCCTGAGGAAGAAGCCCTTTGAAAACATTGCAGGAAAAAGAAGAAAATTCTGGTAACCATCATTTTCTCCTTTTCTCACAAATATTTTTTTTTTTATCTTATCAAAGACAGATTCCACCACCTGAGACACATTTAACTGGTTGTCAGCAAATGCGCTCATTTCGTAGAAGTCTACAATTTATTCTTTTGTTAAAGGATTCAAATTTCTACTTTGCTTGTTCAGATTTGGCACTTAATTAGTTACATGTAACGTTAGTAATTCGAAGCGACTTTGTGTCGCCTTGAGCGAGTGTTATTTTTGTACATTTTACCAAAGTTACTTTTTCCCGCCTTTAGCAAATGTTTTGGCTTGTATACTTGATTGCCTTGCTCCAGCGGGTACCCATTTTTTGCCGTAGGTTTCGTTTTTATTAATGGGTGGGAGCGTTGTTTGATCACGTGATACACCAGTGGTTTGCTTGCTTAGTGACGTAGGTAATGACGTTCGTACTGTAGAATTTGGTTTAATGGTGTGCGCTGGACGTGACGTTTGCGGTTGACGAACAGCATAACTCGGAGTCTTTTGTACAGTTCTTGGTGAATTGAAGTAAGACGTATCCATTTCACTTTTTGGTTTAACAACCGGATCAACTTGTGCATTACCTAGAAGTATGTGTTTAATGTCACGTACGTCTGTAGAAATTTCCACATTTTGTTCTCTCAGATTTCTCATCTCAGCATGTTGTTGTTTCATAACCTCTCGCATTCTCTCCACTTCGGATCTCATGGCGCGACTTGCCTTCTCCAGTTCTTCCTTAAACCGATCAGTTAAAACACCCTTTTCCGTTTCAAGTCCACCAATTTTCTTAGTTTGGGTGTCAATTACTTGGTTGGCACGTGTGAGCTCCTTTTCCATTGATTCTACTCTTTCTTTCATTGCCCCGATCTCTTGACGAAGCTTTGCAATTTGGTCACCACCAGCACCTGCGCTCTCGTTGTTATGTTGCTCACTTTTTATCCTTGTAATCCGTTTCTGAAGTTGTTCTGCATAGTCTTCAGTGCTTTTAACTAATTCCTTGAGATCACTTATTTCTTTTTCCTTTTTCTGTATTTGTAAATCCTTATGATGTCCTTCTTTTACGAGTGCACTTATTTTATCATCTTTAGTCACTAGTGTTTCTTTAAGTGTCTCGATCTCACTTTCTTTTACTGTAAGTTCTTTTTCCTTTTCTTTAACAATTTTGTGTCTTTCAGATTCGAAGTTTTTCGACTCTACGTTTAAACGTATCCTCAGTGTGTCGATTTGTTGTTCCAATGCTTTATTCATGTTCATCACTGTCTCGAGTACACCAACTGCTTCCGGTGGCATTGAAATACTTCCAATAGCCTCCACTGCATCGCCAGAAGTTCCAGATGAGGATGATGGTCTGGATGAATGTGATTTGTCACTTGAATGCACGCTGAGTGATCCATCTTGAGGCCGATTTGTGATCAAACCCTGACCCTGAATTCCAAAATTATCCTGTGAGAAGAAATAGAACTTTTGAGCGAAGGAAATAGGGGATGTTACATGTGTGTTTCATAATGCATTGCATTATCATTTTAATCAAACGAGTTGACTGAAATTGAAATTTTAGTCAACGAGTTTGAAAAAAAAGATAATACGTAAACACGAATGTGATTTTCTATTTATCACAAAAAGAATGACAGACAAAAAATATCGAGCGCCATCAACTTTTGCCTATATCGTGACCACGGGTCCATGTTTATAGTTGTAGTTCTGTTTCAGATGTGTACATACACCAGTAGATGGCTCCATGACATTTATACCGAAGTAGAATGAAGTGGTCCCCTTTGGGATTAGGGAGGTAAGTACAACTAATTCAGCAATTTTGTTGTTATAAAAAGCTTCGGCTGCCTTTTTTTAGCTCACCTGAGCACAACGTGCTCAAGGGGAGCTTTTAGGGTCACTGGGTGTCCGTCGTCCGTCGTGCGTCGTCCGTCGTCCGTCGTCAACAATTCTTTAAACATCAACTCCTCCTAAACCACTGGGCCAGTTAGGACCAAACTTGGCAGCAATGTTCCTTGGGAGGTCCTCTTTAAAATTTGTTCACAGAATTTGATTCCGTCAAAAACTCTGGTTGCCATGGCAACGAAATGGAATTTTTTAGCAAATTCTTTAAAAATGTTCTCCTCTGAAACCGCTGATCGGATTTTGAAATAATTTCACAGATATTTTCCTTGGATGACCCGTTTCAAAACTTGTTCGTGAAATTTTGATTCGTCAAAAATTGCGGCTCTGGTGAATGGGGGCTACTTGCACTATACAGAAATCAAGGAATTCTTTAAAAATCTTCTACTCTGAAACCGGTGGTCGGATTTTGAAATAATTTCACAGATATGTTCCTTGGGTGACCCTTTTCAAAAACTGTTCGTGAAATTTTGATCCGTCAAAAAATGTGGCTCTTGCACTGTACAGAAATGAAGGAATTTTTAAAAAATCTTCTTCTCTGAAACCGCTGGTCAGATTTTGAAATAATTTCACAGAGTTGTTCCTTGGGTGACCCTTTTCAAAAAGTGTTCGCGAAATTTTGATCCGTCAAGAAACATGGCTCTGGTGAATGGGGGCTACTTGCACTATAGGGAAATGAAGAAATACTTAAAAATTCTTCTTCTCTGAAACCGCTGGTCAGATTTTCACGGTAAAACAGCCGAGAGGGTTTTTTTTTTTTTCATTTCATTACCAAACGACAAAATTTTAGCTTTGTCCAAATCGAAAGCATTTGCAGACTACAAAATAAAAGTGACTGAAAATTTGAAATTTGTTTTGTAAAAGGTAGAAAACATTGTGGGAAAAAGGAGAAAATGCTGGTTACCAGCATTTTCTCCTTTTCCCACAATGTTTTCTAAAGGCTTCTTCCTCAGGGTCGTCAAAAGTAGGGATTGTGTAGGGTTTGCCGAATGAGTTTACGGCTGCTAAAACCACAGGCCTTTGAATTTCCATTGATCCATCACAGAAGAATTAAATTTTCCATGGTCGATCTTTGAACACTTATGACAGCATATTGGTGCATCGCCTGTATGTATTACGGAATAGTGACATTTTCAATACCATTACTATATACATGTATAGCACAGTTGCAACTGCTTCTTTGCTATATAATAAGAAAGACATGTCTTATTATATAGAATAAAGACGGAATCACCAATGTGCTATTTATAGTAACGGTGTCCGATTTAAAAAAAATCTTCTTTAATTCCCTTGATAGACCAATGAAAAATTCTTTATCCCGTAATAGACCAATGGAATTTCAGAGGCCTGAGGTAAAACTTACCATGGTGTCTCTTTTGTCTCTTGGCGTTACGAGAGCGCCACTCGTGGCCATGGCTGTACCTGCAAATAGAAAATCAAAGTAGTTAGAGTAACGTACTGGAAGATGTGCCGCTTGTGTATATAATTGATCGATTGACTGATTGTTTGATTGATTGATTGATTGATTGATTGATTGATTCAATGATTGATCGATTGGGCAAAACAGAAAATTACATAAAAAATGGCAAGTGTCGTTTCGGATTTGCCTAAGCGGACTGCGAAAGCTGATCGAAAACGACACTTTACGCAAATGTCCGAATGCCTCTTTCCGGGTGTTGCAAGCCATATTATAGGCGTAGATTATGATGTAAGAAATATTTTTATCGAAACTTTGATCCAACAAGATTAACTCTTGACCACATAAGTACGACTTTTAACGACCCTCAGAAGGAAGGCTATTGAAAGCATTGTGGGGAGAAAGGAGAAAATGCTGGTAACCAGCATTTTCTCCTATTTTCCTACAATGCTTTCTTCTCTATGATCGACAGATTTTATTTTTCGACTTACGTTAAATTTGTCATGATAGTGTGTATTTTTTTTTTTCAATTGGACAAGTCTTTAGATTTTTTGGGTTGAGGTTTAATCTTTCTTGTGCAATATTATAAGAACACGACCTCCCTCGAAGACTTAAAGAGGTAAACAGAATGAGACTCAGTTGAAAATGAGATGAGATAAAAAAATATATCTTAAAACCTTGACTATGCAAGCGGAAGGTATAGATCACAGATCAGAATGCGCGTTCTGTGCAGTCTGATCTTGATCTATCCCGTCCGTATATCTCTGTTTTCGCCTGTCGCACAGAAAGGATTTATCGGCATTGACGCTATGATCCGTGGCAAGTTTCCAAAATGTTACACTTTCTTTTTTTCACCCGTTGAGTACTGACTAGATATTAAACACTTCCCTTGTGTAGATTTTGCAAATTCAAGATTTTTTTCGACCATAACTGGACACGTGGGGGCTGCCTGCACACAAAAATGCAGTTACGTTCACTTTGCCGGAAATAGAAAGACAATTTTGCAATTAACGTTTCAAGAGGCTACCTTATAGCTTGTACGATTCAACGAATTTCGGGGGAGGGGAGTCCCCCAGACCCACCCTGGGAACCCCCCCCCCCTCCCCTCTCTCTGGACACTTTGTACCTCGGGTGATGTATTTAACGTTAGTTTTCCGTAAACTTTAATTTCGGCTAGCTATGCGTTTTTGATAAACTTTTGTTTGTAAAAGGACATTATACCTCAGATTCAATTTTAGATGCACATTCCTTTCACCATGACATATTAAGTATAATCTCAGGCCTCTGAAATTCCATTGGTCTATCACGAGTTAAAGAATTTTTTCATTGGTCTATCATAGGATTAAAGAGTTTTTCATTGTCGGAGACCGTTACTATAAATAGCACACTGGTGAATCCCTCTATTCTATTTGATAAGATGCAGCAAAGAGGCATTTGCCACTGTGCTACTTAACCCTTTCCCAAACAATCCCTAGTCTTTATGACCCTGAGATCGAAGCCTTTTGTAAACAATGTGATAACCAGCATTTTCTCCTTTTTCCACAATGTTTTCTAACCTGCTGGAAACAAATCTCAATTTTTGGGTCACATTTATTTTGCCGTCTGAAAATGCTTTCAATTTGGACGAGTCTAAAATTTTGTCGTCTGGTAAGGGGTTAAAGTAACGGTGTTGAAAATTGCACTATTACATAATACATTTTGACGGTGCACCAGTATGTTTTTATATGTGTTCAGTGATCGACCAAGGAAAAATTTTATCACTCTGTGATGGATCAGTTGAAATTCAAAAGCCTGTGGTATAATGTATTACGGGGATGCATTCAAACCCCCATATCCGAATGGTTTACCCAATCAGAAGTTCTGTTACTTTCACACTGACAAAATTCTGAAGAATAAGACTAAGAATGTTTTTCAAAATGGTTGGTTGATACGAACCCTGAGCAATCGGGGCTATCTTTTATGCTCCCCGAAAGACGAGCATATAGTCGCCGCTTCGTCTGTCCGTCTATCCATCCGTCGGTCTGAACCCAATTCTTCACAACCCCAGGACCAAAATGGATGAAACTTCATATATGAATTTTTTAGGATATATCGTCGATGTAATTTTACCGGTTTTTAAATTTGACGCTGTGTCATGGAAAAGGTGGGTTTTTTTTTTTTGTAAAATTGGGTTTCTTGTAAAATTTCAATTTTTCCTAATATCTCCTTCAGTTTTCATCAAAATTTCACCCCAAAATTTTTTCCCATGACCAACCATTTACCGACAGCCTCCAATTTCCTAAAAAGAGACCTGTTTGGGGAGCAAAATCTTCTATGACGGCTCTAGTTTTTATAAACGCCTAGTTGCCAGAGCGTGGCACATACGTAATGGAACAATTCCAACTGATACACTCGTATAATTGGCTTGTAACACGCAGAAAGGGGCATTCGGACATTTGCGTAAAGTGTCGTCTCGGATCAGTCTGCGCAGTCCGCGCAGGCTAATCCGAGACGGCACTTTCCGTTTTTAATTAATTTTCTGTTTTGCGCAAGTCTACTGTAAAACAAAATCTAATGTAGTCGAAAAGTGCCGTCTCGGATCAGCCTGCGCGGACTGCCCATGCTGATCCGAGACGACACTTTATGCAAATGTCCGAATGCCCGTTTTCGCATGTTGCACGCCATATCTGAAATACCTCTAGTGGTATCATTTAAGAGAAAACCATGTCTTTACAACACGTGTAAATAATGCAGAAAAGTTTGATTGCAGTAAAGGGTGCGCTAAGTAACAACGTAACATTGTAGATTTAAATGGTCGGGGCACAGTCATCGACTAATCGACTTTTTTTTTGCTTCGAAACCATGTCATAAGTTCAAACATAAGTAGGGCGTAATACTTACACTACGAGGGAAACAGTGAATAAATGGTTGGATTGGGATTTAAACTCTAACCACTGAAAAACGGGTGTAGGAAAAAAGCCCAAACACAGTAAAAAGCCAAAAAAGTAAGAAGATAGAAATGAGCACATATCTTGGGAATATTGTCCTGTAGGGGTTTTGTTCATAGCCCCAGTAAAATAGCTTCTTGAATGAGTTTGAAGTATTATACATACACGTGACTCAAGATCACAGATATGTGTGCTGATCTTAGTCTACACCATTCGCGTAGGAAACCTGAGGTCTACCTATCTAGTTCATAGGGAAATGAATTCCACGTACATGTAAATATATGGCGAATATCATTCACTTCTCATTAGGTGTCGCACCAAGTGCTGCGAACTGCGTCCGGTCTTAGTATAAAAGTACTCCCCGCGTTTGAAAAATTTACAGCGAGCACTTCTGCTGCACTGTTTTAGCAAAGAAAACGGGAGGACAGATTTAAAATGTGTCTTCGGTAATTTGATGATTTCTGTAGATGTTGAGAGCAAGTTTGTTATTTCTTTGGGAACTATTTTGTTCCTGTGCTTACCGAAAGGAACACATTATCTCCTGCTAGATGGCTTTCTACATATACACATATATCTAATATGGACATTCTATGTACATAAGCGGACTAATTTTTCAAAACGTCAACAGTTACTTCGAATTTCAAAATAGAATAAACGGTTACTCAGTAAAACGCTATCTGGTGGGATTTATTCAGTTATTATCAGCTAGCAGGTATTATAACAGTCCCTATAGGCTTGGGGTTCAGCTTCGGTATAAGCCCTACTTTTCCCAAGTATCGGGGAATGGGTGATGCGTCATATAAGACAGGTGGAATCTTCGAAGAATATGACATGCGCAGACAACGAAAGGAACATGGTCTACCACCCTGAAGGGTCTTTTTTTTTTCACTTTTTTTTTCAAAGGTAGTTGAAAAGCTCCAAATCAGAAGGAGTGATGGCATTCTACATCTTTATTTCTCTTCCAATCCCAATATTGTGGGTACTCATTAGAACCGACGAGACGATTCTAATGAGTACCCGTAACATAGGGTTTAATGGAGAATAATAGAAATTTTCAGTCTTGAAATCCAAATTACTCCCTCTATCTGGGGCTCTGTAGATGTGTTTTAGGTGGAATTGCACAAAACTCAATTGGTTGAGTCGCCATTTTTTTAGTTTCTTGTGGAAGTCAATGGACATGTATTTGTAAGAAACAAACAGCAAAGCTGTAAGTTTGCAAATAAAAATTACAGAAGAGTGTCAAAGATGACTAACTTTACTCCACTCTTCTTTTCAAATATAGTTTATTATTTTTTTATAATTAAAAAAAAAGTGGTATGTCGCAATTTAACTTTCAGAACATGTATTACACCTAAATCGAATAGTTGTTACATATGTTTTTATCCCTTACAGCATGTTTATCAGTTGTCTGCTCATGTCATATTCTTCGAGGATTCGACCAGTCTGATATGGCGCATCAGGGAAAACCCTTTACAAATTAAAGCATTTAGATCAAACAGATGTATACAAGTATCATAGTTTAAGAGGATTAGGTCCACGTAATGTTACCAATTTAAATGGTATTGTACACTGGTTTTTAAACGGTTGTCATTACAAATACCCCTTTGGTCTTGCGGCTGTCTATATTTGGGTTTGTTTGTATTGGAGTTATACGCAATTTAAACAGTTTGTATCGTATCACTATGGCCAGTGCACCCACGCACGTATTTACCAGGATCTCTCACACCAGTACTGGCACAACTTTCTTTCCAAGCCACTGACTTCTCTTCTCTCGCGCATCAGAGGTCAAAGGCCAAAAAATTGGCGTTAAGGTTTGTCGCAACCAGGTATAAAATCTGCAACCACCTGGTCACGAGTCAGATACGCTGACCACTGAGCTACATGGCAGTGGTACACAAGTGCCAAAATTTAGGAAGGTTAAGTCCACGTTATGTTACAAATCTGCATGGTATTGTACACTGATCTTTAAACGGCTGTCATTGGAAATACCCTGTACTCTTTCAGCTGTCTTTATTTTGAGATATAAACATAAAAAAAATCCCCAAGATGTATTAATCTTTACCACACAATCCCGACTATACAGACCCTTGGAAAGAAACCTTTTAAAACATGTTGGGAAAAGGAGAAAATGCTGGTAACCAGCATTTTCTCCTTTTCCCACAATGTTTCTACCCTTTCCAAAACAAATTTCAAACTTTCAGTCAGATTAATTTTATCGTCTGCAAATGCTTTCAATTTGGACCAGTCTGTTATTTTGTCGTTTGGTAAAGAGTTAAACACCCTTTTGCTAGAGCTTGACTCATTCGTTTCCCACTTTCAGGATTAAACTTAGTAGCAAGTAGACTTCAACAATCTACTACGCTGATTTATGGTCTATTTGATTAAGTTAATCGAAATCTATTGGCATTCATGAATAATTCTATGGAACAACTTAGATTGGAACGACTTTAAAAAAATACGAATAATCGAAAACTGAAGATCAATAAATGCTATACAGATGAAAAGATTGGGGCAAAAGAGATGTCTATCATTAAGCCCATATCTTATTCCCTTGTATCAATAGGTGTTTGTCATAAAGAGACGAACAGTGCCATGATAGGTCAAGTTTGTCATGAACACTGAGAGGGTCAATGCTATGATAGTGCAGAGTTGATCAGGAACACTAAGACGGTCAATGTCATAATTGGGCAAGTTTTTCAAGAAAATTGAGAGGGCCAATGTCATGATAGGACATGTTTATCATGAACACTGAGAGGGCCAGTGTCATGATAGGGCAAGTTTACCAGGAATACTGAGAAGACCAAGACCATTATAGTGCAAGTTTATCATGAACACTAAGAGGGTCAGAGCCATAATACGGAAGTTTATCATGAACACTGAGATGGCCAATGCCATGATAGACAAGTTTATTATGAACACTGAAAGGGCCAATGCCATGATAGGGCAAGTTTACCATGAACACTGAGAGGGCCAATGTCATGATAGTACAAGTTTATCATGAACACTGAGATGGCCAATGCCATGATAGACAAGTTTATTATGAACACTGAAAGGGCCAATGCCATGATAGGGCAAGTTTACCATGAACACTGAAAGGGCCAATGCCATGATAGTACAAGTTTATCATGAACACTAAGAGGGCCTATGTCATGATAGTACAAGTTTATCATGAACTCTAAAAGGGCCAATGCCATGATGGGGCAAGTTTATCGTGAACACTGAGAGGGCCAATGCCACAATAGGTAAAGTTTATCATGAATAATGAGAGGGCCATTGCTATGATAGTGCAGGGAGAGCGCCAGGATCATGATGGGGTAAGTTTATTATGAACACTGAGAGTGTCAGGACCATAATGGGGCAAGTTTATCATGAACACTGAGTGGGCCAAAGCCGTAATAAGTTAAGTTTATCGTGAACATCGAGAGGGTCATTGCTATAATAGTGCAAGTTTATCATGAACACTGAGAGGGCCAGGATCATGATAGGCAAGTTTATCATGAACACTGAGAGGGCCAGGACCATGATAGGGCAAGTTTATCATGACTTTCATGAACAGTGAGAGGATAAATGCCATGATAGAGCTAATTTATTATGAACACTGAGGGGGCAAATGCCACAATATGCTAAGTATATCATGAACACTGAGAGAGCCAATTCTATGACAGGACAATATCTGATATAAGCAATTGTTTTATTATAATAAATATTCAGAATTTGCATTCACCGATATCAATATATCCAAAATGATAAAAACCTTGTTTTTTTTTTTCAGATTCCTTGAATATCCATTTGTTTGGGTGGGGCGGTTCTATCCTAGCTATTGGACAAGCTGCCTCCGAATATAGAATGCGCTGCGAACAGAATGCGGCTTTGATATGTGGAATGACAGGTTTAGCTTCAATGATAGTTGTGTACAACATGGACGAAAGCTAGTTCCAAAGGAACTTACTCGTAAAAGATGATGAAAATCGTAGATTTGTCACGATCATCAGTTTTAATACTTCATTTAACACAGGAATCTTGGTCAGCACTGATTTAGAAATGAAGCGTATGATTACAGCCCATTGACCAAGTACGTCACTAGTCTTTTTATACTCAATGTGTCTTATAAGAAATATAAGAAACTCTACTATGACTGTACATATTACACTGAAATTAAAGGTATTTATGCAATAAAGACAAGGTATTACCTAATCTCAACAGCAAAAAATCCAAATCCTCGTGTCTTAACTTGGTACCCATCCTCGTCTCCATATATTTTATTCCAATTTTCTAACACAGGTAGTTCGTTCTACATCCGATTTTAAACACATATATAAAGATTAAAAGTTTTTATGGTCGTGCACACAAATAGTAAATAACATTACTGACCCTTCGTACCCATTACCCATAACCTATTACTGAGCAGATGAATTACATTTATTTGAAGACGAGGGAAAGATTTGATATTTTTTAACTCGAGCACAAAAAATTAAGACTTTCCGGAATAAGGAGCAGTTTCAGACGCCATGTTTTAAGCTTAACAGAGAGCGTTCGATAAAATATTTAAACGATAGAACTTTTTTATGTGAAAATACGCGATGTTTTCTTCCTTTCTTTTCATCTCGATTTTTACCCATCGATTTTTATATCAAACGTTCAGAAGATATGTTTAACTCTTTACCACACGAAAAAATTTTAGACTAGTCCAAATTGAAAGCATTTGCAGACGACAAAATAAACATGGCTCAAATATTGAAATTTGCTCTGGGAAGGGTAGAAAACACTGTGGGAAAAGGAGAAAATGCTGGTTACCAGCATTTTCTCCTTTTCCCACAGTGTTTTCAAAAGACTTTTTTCTCATGGGCGTCAAAAGTAGGGATTGTGTGGTAATGGGTAATGGGTTAAAGTGTTCTTAAGAAATTAAGCCTGGATTAAACTAAGCAGTTCGTTTGAATTCGACTCGGAGGTGACGAAATTTCAGCAGAAGTGAACTTATGCATTTTTACTCTTTTTTTTTAACATGAGTTTCTAGACCATGTAAAAATGTAAACAAAAGATAGATGTAGAGCCACTTAGCAACTTTTGACCTAGTTTTATTTCTGCCTACAACCATGCAATGACAGATTGTCATTTATTTCATGCATTCCGGTAGGATATCGAGAAATAGCAGTGAAAGTATTTTTCGATCTTACACTGGTACCACCAGTGAAAATATCGATTTTCACGTTCTTGTTGCCTAGGTAAGTTGCGCGTGCCTCACAACCAGATAGGAAATATGACGTCATTTGCCTTATATTTCACGCGCTTGACGTAATATTGTTATGCGTTGCTATGCGGGAGGGGTACGCCACGGAGAATAACGGAAAAGAACTCGACGGGATTTTGATAAAGCTCCTTCCAGAAAGGGTTTAAGGCATGAAATAAATATAATAGATCTATTTGTTTTTTTTTTTTTTCGGTGAAAGATCGAAATTTATTTTATCTCGTGAACACCATTGGTAATATTTTCACTCGTGGCTACGCCACTCGTGAAAATATTACCGACGGTGTCTACTCGATGAAATAAATTTCGATCTTTCACCGAAAAAAAAAATCCTCTATCTCTATAATGATTTCGATACTATTAACATGGTATGATTTAACCCTTTACCAAACGACAAAATTATAGGCTGGTCCAAATTAAAAGCACTTGCAGACGTCGAAATAAATGTAACTTAAAAATTAGAATTTGTTTCCAGCAGGGTAGAAAACATCGTTGGACAAGAAGAAAATACTGAATTTCAGGTGTTTGCATCTGGATTCTAATTTTTACCCCGTTTCATATTGTTCATAAAAGAATTTCAAAACCGGTAACACAAAAGGCCTGTGTAATACAGAGAAATGACCCCCATTAAAAAATGACCTACAGTCATTTTTCGACGTAGAATAATGACCTATGGGTCATTTCTCTAAGGTCGAGAAATGACCCCCGGGTGACCCGGGTCATTTTTCTACGTCGAAAAATGACCCATGGGTCATTCCTCTACGTCGAGAAATGACCCGGGGGTCACTTTGTAATGGGAGTCATTTTTCTGCATTACACCTGCAACACTTTTTTTTAAAAAATTTATATACGCACGTATTAGGTTTTAGAAGGCGAGTTTGTCAAAATCCGACTGACTTTGACGTCATTCAAAGTAGCCAGATGTTACCAATATAAAGAATGTGTATATTATACCACATAGCCATCATTCAGGTTTTATTCATATTCAGGTTATCTGCTTAAATCCACAATAAAAGGATCAAAGTTCAGTTAGAGACACCGAAATCTGATAGTATCGCTTTATACTTATCTATACAAGAACCAGTGATCGATATTTTGAAATCAGATGGTCCGATATCGACCCTTTTCTAAATAGTTTAAAAATATTTATTTTACATCGATTGAGAAACAAGTTCTTGCAACTTATACTAATGGGTCATCCCGTCAATTAAATTATCTCCCTTGCCGGATAAATACTGATGGTAACCAAATAACACAGTGGTCCTTTCACCTGTATTCCTTTGTTTTTATCCTTGAAAGCATTGGGGATGTTGCGATAATCACAACTGTAATATATGATATCTGTTTAAAGATCCACATCTAATTCAACTCAAATTCTGTTCTTAATCATCAGGAACTACCGTATGTTTAGATTTGTAAAACAATCTAACTACATTTACTTGAAATGTTGTCTTGAGAAAATAGCTGTTCAGTACAAGAAAATCAAGGATAAAATCCAAGTATTTCCCATATCAGGATCAATCTAGTCCTGAAGAAGAATCAAGGGGAATAACTAAAGCATGGCCCTCATCTCTCTCGATTCAGATTCCTGGGAACTACACCTGTACTCTTGCCGAATGCGGTGCAATAAAGGGCGCCAAAGTTGACACCCACTTCTAGGAATCGAACTCGGGACCTCCTGTCTCTAAATATAACAACTGTGTAAGATATTAACGTGCCACGCTCGATGAGAAAGGGACCAAATTCATCTGAAAAAAGTAGGGTTACAGTCGATACTTTTTGCCAAGCCCCGATAGCTCAGTCGATAGAGAACAGGACTTGAGGATAGAGGAAGCTTGTTCGATCACCGGCTCGGCAAATTACTTTTAGAGGAGAGACTCGTGGTCGTTACGACAGGATTTATTCCTGCCCCACCACTGACCATTATCTCTATGATGGCTATGTAGGAAAACAGCCGTTGTCTGCGCATGTCATATTCTTCGAATTGATTGATTGATTATTTTCGTTTATTTATCGTCGCTACCGGTTGCCCATCTGAGCGACGCCCCCAGAAGACGGTTAGTTGTTACGGGGGATAGTGCAAGGATACAGGACGAAACTACTGAGAATTCCGCCTGGTTCTTTAACGTGCTCGGTGTGTAGCACCGTCACACGGGACCTCGGTTTAACGTCTCATCCGAAAGACTATTAGTAATTTTTAGTTGGCCAGCCGAAGATTCGACCTGTCTGCTATATAGGACGCATCACTCCCCCCATTATTTGGGGGTATTGTAGCAGTACGCGCTACAAAGTAGCAATGGAGAAAATGGTTTTTATCATTATGTTTGATGAGAAATCGTGCCTGTTTTAGCTCCAGATTTCCCTTAACTGCTGATTATAGCCGAATGAATCACACCAGGTAGCATTTTATTGGGTAAAAGTTTATTTTAGTTTAAAATTCAAAGCAACGGCTGTCATGTAGAAAAGTAGTCCGGTTTTGTACCCAGAATGCCCAAATTCGATAGATGTATATTTGTAGAATGATCATCTAGCGGGAGATAATGAGATAACAGCCAACGGCTCGGAAAGAAAATTGAGCTTGGTAATGGTAAAAGAAAATCCAGGAAAGCATGGATAGGTGCACTGTAAGCTGCGATATAACTGAATTAATTTGAAAAAAAAGAGTTAAAAATCGTACAATCAATTAATCAGTCAAAACTTTATTCTTTTTTCTTTTAAACTTCCCTGCATGTCGAAGTACCATTTTATATGAATATCCAGTCAGTTGTCAGGCTAAAAGGGTGTTATGGGTCCCTCATAATAGACCTGTATCATTTACGTGGAGTTCCGATAACCGATGTGGACTTCGGTTTAAACGGGGGAAAGTCTCAAAATTAGTATTCATTTACCTGAGCAGGAATACGCATGTGAAAAGAAAGGACTTCGAGGGTTACAGACGATCCTTATTTCTTCTTTTCTACAACATTACCTTAGTTTAGTTCATAAGTTCTGTTCTTTCACCTGTACGAAAGGGATGCCAAATCTACGAAAGTTAAGTCCTATTTTATCTCCATTCCGCGATTTCGCGGACAAACTTCAGCGTCCAATTTGCTCAATATATAAAACGTTATTTTTCCTCCTTAAAGAAGGTTCGTTATTTGAAAAGAATTTCAAGTAGCATAACGGGTTTAAGTGATATACTAATATCCTATCTGTTTGTTTGATCGTTTTTTTTTTCACGGCGGTCAGTGCACCTACGCAAGTGTTTCCTGTCAATCTTATACGAGTACTGACAAAACTTTCTTTCTGACCCTCTGGCTACTTTTTTCCAATGCATTAGAGGTGGGAGAGAAAAATTGCCGCCAGAAAGTTTGCCTCGAGCGGGTATCAAACACGCAACCAATTCAGATACACTAACCACTGAGTTACCAGGCCGTTTTTTTTTTTATTATTTTTAAATCTTGAGTTGGCAGACTGTTTCAGAATCAACTCAAAAATAAACAGACTTCGCTTAATTTAAGACGCAGTTAACTGACAAATTCACTTATTTTGTGAGTTGAGTTTGAAACGTTGAAAACAAGAACAAATCAACAGAGTAGTGCTGGGTTTGGCAAACTATGCTCATGCTTCGTTACCATCGATAAACGTAACACATTAACTTGCTTTCTTACGATGGCTGTTTACGCCGCTTTCAACATTACTATAGTTATGTAACGGCCACACTTCACTTATTCATATACATCATTAGTTTTTACCAGCACTAGGCTAGGGCTCCGAAGTTTCTTGTCAAAGGACATTCCCCGAACAACCCAGTGCTTCCAGTGAAGCTCAAATTCGGACCGTCCAGACGACAGCTGAAACACTAAACCCTGCCCTGAGAATATCTTGATTAAACCATGATATTTGAAAACGTCAAATAGGGGCGTAACCAAGCCTGATGAGGCAGTTATGAGATATTTTCTTACATTTATCTTTCACTGAGTGCGAGGGGATAAATTTTCGCGTTGTACGTCAGACTGTCCGTCCGTCCGGACAGATATCTTTTAAAATCCTGGACAAAAAATTATGAAACTTCATACATATGTTCCTTACTGATATTCCGCCGATAGTCCGCCGACATACTTTTTAATTTGTTTTATTTGACGCTGTGCCATGAAAAAGGGGGGTTTAATGTATATTTCCAATATGGAGCCAATATCTCTTTAACTACTTGATAAGATTCTATGAAACTTCATTCACATTGTTTATCATAAGCCATCCATGTGTTCTTTGTTACAGTTTGCGGTTAAAGTTTTTTTTTGAATAAAGTTTCAGAGCTCTCCGTCCGTCTATCCGTGTTTGGCCGTGTCTCCATCCGGGGCAATATCTACGATCGCACGGAATTTTGCAAAAATTTATACATGTATACAATAACCTATTCCGCCGATACTTTTTTTTTTAATTTGATGCATAATAACCGACTAGGAGCGATTTTGAGTGACGTGGTCGCGTACACTTTTGAAAAGGTCTTTTTCAGCGGGGGATATCGTTTCAACGAAATCAGCATTATTATTGTTTTTATTTGATGAAATACCATATCATGGAAAAAAAAAAGGGGTTAAGTGTATAATTTCATAATGGACCAATAACAGAAAGGCAACGTATACATGCAAAACACAATACCTCTTATATGGTTCTATCAAAAAAGTCCTTTTCTGTTGGGAATAACGTTTCAACGAAATATATCCATCCCAGGGAATAAAGTGAATTTAAAATCGTATGCAATATGCAATAGTTTTTGTTGTACAAACAATTTCAAAAGTATACATTTGTACACTTATTTAGTTCATGTATTTTTCCTTTGACCAAAACTTCAAACTATACGTGCTGATAGATATAACCAAATGCGGATTAATTCGGGGGAAATGAGCACAAACCTACTCGTCAAATAATCATTTATGTTTCAAACATATACGGGGGTGTCCCAAAATAATTATCTGTTACCCATTTAAACAATTATTGTTTCAATTGGGATGGAACGCACCATATATACCTAAAAGCTATATCAAAACAATGTCTACACAATAAAGCTTTGTAAAAAAAAAAAAAAAAAACGTGTGTACACGTATAATACATATTTATGATGTGTTGGAGAATGGCAGGACTGTGCTGATTACTCTTGAAAATCATTTCAAATTGATGTTATAGATATCATAATACAAACTCAGTATCTCAGATTGATTGCTGTTGTTTAATCGGTGAGAGATTTAAAGAATGCGCTATGTCAGACCGCAGCAAAGGCATATATAGATGTATAGTAACCGAAAGAACGAACCCGAGATAGAATGGATAATTATTGCAACCGATTATCCCGACCGGTCTACTTCTGCAGAGGGAATGAACCTAAGCGAGTAGATAGGCCAGATCCAGTATGTGGGGAGGGGGAAAACGGGGCAAAATGCTGACGAAATCTTTGGTGGTACTCGAATCTACAGCCTTTGATACTAGGATCGGCGGCTTACCAATACTCTAACGCATTAGAAATGTATTTATCCCTTGTTAGACGTCAGACGCACTGAAAGACTTTTTCTAAGTTACTGCAGTTTCCTTCTTTATTACTTATCTGCCACAGTGGCTTTCTGACCACTTTTGACAGAAAATTGTGGAAAAGGGAAAAATAAATTATGACGAGCAAGGTCTCATTTGTTACGATGTTTTCAAGTATATTGATATATCAAACCTTAAAGGTGCAGTTTAGGTCAAATTATCAAAGCAGGTGTCAGAATACAATTAAATTTAAATCGAACCATTTAAAGGTATAAAAAGTATTGTGGAGATGACAGTTTGTTCTCACGTGGTCAAACCATATGTTAGTCGCTGGCAACAAAAATAAAATAAAATCAGGCAAAATATAAACAAACGACACAGCTACCTGGCAGGTTTTAAACTAGTTTTGTTATCAATTTCTCTGCCAGCGACTAACTCCTGGACCGACAGTACAATGACAGATTGTCATCCTCACAACAATAACAACAATACCACGATCCTGAGGAACAATGCTGTGGGGAAAAAAATACTGAAAAGCAGTAGTTTCTTCTTGGCGCACGTGCGCTTACTTTTCTTATTCTTTCAAGGACAGATCCTGCACAAATTTAACAGCACTTAGCATGTTGCCTGAAGATGCTTTAAACACAAACTAAGATGTGTTTTTTTGTCTGGTGAAGAGTCCAAACTTTAATCTATACTTAACGATTTGAAATGACCTGAATGGCTATCTTTGAATTAAGGGGATTTAGATTGCTCAGTCTGAACTTCTCGGGTAAACGAAAATTAACTTTGAGATGGTCCCTTTTTGCCCGAAGTCCACGTCCGATATCGGAGTCCACGTAAATGATAAAGGTCTAAAGTGATGTCATACCTGGTATGATAACATAACATAACATAAAAAAAAACGTAACATATTTATTTTCGACTTAAAGCATACAGCTCATTGCCAGACAATACAAAATAAATTCAATACATACGTGGAAAGCATTTTCTCCTTTTCTCACACTGCTTTCGATAGGCTTCCTTTTCGGAATCATTAAAATTTGGAATTGTATGGCAGTCAAATGATGTCAGATTCACGGAATTTGTCTTAGAAAACTCTTAGAAATGGTAAAAATCATTGTGGAAAACAAAGAAAATGCTGCTGACCAGCATTTTCTCCTTTTCCCACAACGTTTTCAAAACGCTTCTATTCCAGCGTCATTTAAACTCAGGATTGTCGAATAAAGGCTTAAGCCATATTGGTTACTCCTATTTTTCATAAATGATTGGCGAAGTTGTACTCTACAAATTCGTGTAGGTAGGTTAAAGGTGGCCCTTCAAATTTGGGGACAAAAAATTTACAGGAATACAAAAAAATCATCCTTATACTCCAAAAGCCTTATAATTGTCATTTATAAAACTACAGTAGCCGAAAACCATCCGACAACAAGAGAAATTACAGATTTACTGCAGCTCAGGTCGATACCGACGGGAAACACGGTCTATTTTTACATGAGCAACTCGCTCATTTACACACCTGAACTATACAGACTAAGCTTCAAACATAGCCCCCGAAGAAGACATTATGGAAAATAATTACATATTTGTTATGTTATGGAATTTCAGCGGCATTAGTCACGCGCCAGTCACTTAACATTCCCACCATGCTTTTTTATTTTTTGGCGGGAAATTTAAAAATAGCTTAAGAGGCTACGTAGCCTTTTAAGGAAATACCATCAAAAAACAAATTATAATTTTATGATTCTTAATTATTGATGATTTGTATTATTTTTTATAAAAATTTCAGTGATATAAATATTTTTTAATCTGGTGGGATGTCGAAATTCTAGATACCAACCTTTAAAAGGCTGATTAGATATTTAACTCTTTCATTACAAAATTCAAAATATTCATTTTTTTAGCTCACCTGAGCACAACGTGCTCAAGGGGAGCTTTTAGGATCACCCGGTGTCCGTCGTCCGTCGTCCGTCGTCCGTCGTCCGTCGTGCGTCGTCAACAATTCTTTAAACATCAACTCCTCCTAAACCGCTGGGCGGATTTGGACCAAACTTGGCAGGAATGTTCCTTGGGAGGTCCTCTTTAAAAATTGTTCACAGAATTTGATTCCATCAAAAACTCTGGTTGCCATGGCAACCAAATGGAATTTTTTAGCAAATTCTTTAAAAATCTTCTCCTCTGAAACCGCTGGTCGGATTTTTAAATAATTTCACAGATATGTTCCTTGGGTGACCCTTTTCAAAAATTGTTCGTGAAATTTTGATACGTCAAAAAATGTGGCTCTGGTGAATGGGGGCTTCTTGCACTATACAGAAATGAAGGAATTCTTTAAAAATCTTCTCCTCTGAAACCGCTGGTCGGATTTTGAAATAATTTCACAGATATGTTCCTTGGGTGACCCTTTTCAAAAACTGTTTGCGAAATTTTGATTGGTCAAAAAATGTGGCTCTGGTGAATGGGGGCTTCTTGCACTGTACAGCAATGAAGGAATTCTTAAAAAATCTTCTTCTCTGAAACCGCTGGTCAGATTTTGAAATGATTTCACAGAGTTATTCCTTGGGTGACCCTTTCAAAAATTTGTTCGCGAAATTTTGATTGGTCAAGAAACATGGCTCTGGTGAATGGGGGCTTCTTGCACTATACAGAAATGAAGAAATTTTTAAAAATTCTTCTTCTCTGAAACAGCTGGTTAGATTTTAAAATAATTTCACACAGATGTTCCTTGGGTGACCCTTTTCAAAAATTGCTCGCGAAATTTTGATCCGTCAAGAAACATGGCTCTGGTGAATGGGGGCTTCTCGCACTATACAGAAATGAAGAAATTCTTAAAAATTCTTCTTCTCTGAAACCGCTGGCCAGATTTTGAAATAATTTCACAGAGATATTCCTTGGGTGACCCTTTTCAAAAAGTGTTCGCGAAATTTTGATTGGCCAAGAAACATGGCTCTAGTGAATGGGGGCTACTTGCACTATATGGAAATGAAGAAATTCTTGAAAATTCTTCTTCTCTGAAACCCGTGGTCAGATTTTAAAATAATCTGACAGAGATATTCCTTGGGTGACCATTTCCAAAAGCTGTACATATAATTTTGATCCCTCAAGAAACATGGCTGTTGTGAATGGGGGCTACTTGCACTATACGGATATGATGAAATTCTTTAAAATTCGCTTTCTCTGAAACCCCTGGTCAGATTTTGAAATAATTTCAGAGAGATGTTCCTTGGGTGACCCTTTTCAAAACTTGTTCATAAATTTTGATCCATCAAGAAACATGGCTCTCGTGGATGGGGGCTACTTGCTCTTATACAGAAATGAAGAATTCTTAAAAATTCTTCTTTTTGAAACTGATGGTCAGATTTCGAAATGACTTTTACAGGTGACCTTTTGAAAATTGCTTAGCAAAATTATAAATTTGGTTCCAATGTTTCAATACCTCAAAAAAAAAAAAAAAAAAAATAGACTATGGTCATCTCAAAAATTCATGTGAGCGATCCAGGGCCATCTTGGCCCTCTTGTTTTTTGGAAGCCTACAAGTAACCTAAGAGATGCACTAGATCACAGTCTAGCATCATTACGCGGATGGTGCAGATCCAAGATCAGACTACACGTTCTGTGCCGTCTGATCATATTCTACACCATCTGTAAAAGCTACTTAAGTCTTTATTTGTAGTAAAAGAGTTAGTTTTGACATTTCTTTGTATGAAGATTTTTTATCTATATCAAAAACGTCATTTTGTAATTCAGAAGTAAAATGGCCTTGTGCCCTACACGTATGACTGACTAATCAATTAGAATTATGTACAACGAGCCATTTTAGAATGGGTTTGGAAAAAAAAAACAGGCCTATTGTTCCCTCAGAAAAAAAAATGTTATATCTAATTTCTTTTCGAATATCCAAATATGGGAAAGAAATGGTCAATAGGTAAAGTCAACGTGTTCCTTAAAGGTGGGTATTTACATTTTTCATAGCTCACCAAATTAAATATCTATATCTGAAATTTATTAGAAAAAAAGCAATATAAATAATCAATAATTAAGAATCATAAACTTACAAGAAACAGACATTTGATGGTGTTCCCTCAAAAGGCTACGAAGCCTCTTAATGTATTTTTAGATTTCGCGCCAGAAATTGAAAAAAAAAAGCATTGTGGGAATGTCTAGTGAATGGCACGTGACTAATGACGCTTAAATTCCATAATATAACAAACATATAATTATTTTCCTTAATGTCTTCCTCGGATGCTATGTTTGAAGCTTCGTCTGTTAATTTCCGGTATTTCAATAAGCGAGTTGCTCATGTAAAAATAGATCGTGTTTCCCGTCGGTGTCGACCTGGGCCGTAATAAATCTCTAATTTCTCTTATTTTCGGATTGTTTTCGACTACTGGGATTTTATGAATGAATATCCAAAGACTTTGGAAATATAAGATTTCTTTTTTATGTAAAATTTTCGTCCCAAAATCTGATGCGCCACATTAAAACTATTTTCATGTCTACGTGGAAATAAAATAATAGAACTAGGTTTGACCTTCAAGAAAAACGAACGGGTTACTCAGCAAAAGGTAGAAAAACTTCCCCTATTGGGTAAATATTGACTTTAAATTACAGTTGATAAGCAAGCGTTAACCCATTGCTACATATCTACCCTTAATCTGTTTAAACCTTTCGGCACCATAGGCGGAAATATAGACTTTTACGGAAGGCTTAGACCAAGATCAGACTGCACAGAACGTAGTTTTACTGGTTTTACTTTGTTATACGAAGTCGATAATTCGATTCCTCTAAAACTTCATGTCTTTAAACATGTGTCAACGTTTAACCCTTTACCACACAATCACGTGTTTCTACGAACCTGATGAAGAAGACTCTTGAAAACATTTTGGGAATAGGAGAAAATGCTATAACCAGCAATTTCTCTACAACGTTTTGTAAACTTTCAAAGACAAATTGCAGAATTTGAGCTACATGAAATTTGTTACCTGTATTGGAGTCTGGAATTTTGTTGTACGGTAAATGGTTATCCCATTACCATACAATTCCTACTCTCAGTGACAGCCCTGTGAAAGAAGCCTTTTGAAAACATTGTGGGAAAAGGAGAAAATGCTGGTAACCAGCATTTTCTCCTTTTCCCGCAATATTTTCTACCCTATCAAAGCCATAAAAAATCATTTTAGCTACATTTCTCTTGTCGTCTGCAAATGCTTCCAGTTTGGTAAAGAGTTAAACACAAATCAGCAGGCGAATGAAAACGTACGGGCTCTCTCAGACGCACATATGGTTGTATGCTCTAAGCTTTCTGTTGTCAAGACTGTTGGTGCTGTCGTTTACAAACGTTCAGAGTCCGTATTCACTAACCATTTCTTTTAGCGTTGTCTGCCCATGTCATATTCTTCGAAGATTCGACCTGTCTGCTGACGCATCACTCCCCCTAATATTGGGGGTATTATAGTAATGCACGCTATAAAGTAGCAATGGAAAACATGGCTTTTATCAATACGTTTGAGAAGAAATCAGGCCTGTTTTAGTTCCAGATTTCTCTAACCTGCATGTTGATCAAAGCTAATGAGTCACACCAGGTCGCGTTTTATGGAGTAAACGTTTATTTTGGTTCGAAATTCAAGTAATGGTTCTGTACACAGGATGCCCAAATTAGATAGATATGTGGGCCTATTTGAAGAATGTCATCTAGCGGAAGATAATGTTCTATAAGACATTAGATGTTTCTATATTTTTAACCCTTGTTAAGGCAAAATTGATCATATGGGACTTTCTTAACTTGTCGTTTGCAAATACTTTTAATATGGGTATGCACTAAGCAGCCAGCGAGTTAGCAATGTTTGTACTTAATCTTAGTAAGCAGCCAGTGGCTAAGAATGATTATCACGCCCAAAGCTGGTAAAGCGACTCAAGAAAAAAGCAAATTGGTGCACTGGCAGTCGTCATATGACGAGACTAGTTTTTGAAAACAGTCTTACAACCAAACAGTCAACATATATACTGGTCGGGACAGTGAGAAAATGAATAATGAAAAGCCGCATTCAATATGTGTAGATCTACATACATTTCCTTTATCTTGTAGAGTGCTAAGCGCTACTCGCTGACCTTTTGCGGACAGTGTAGATCAAGATCAGACTGCACAGAACGTGCAGTCTGATCTTTGATCTACACTGTCCGAGAAGATGTTATTTTCCAAAACATAACTTCGAAATGTCAATATTTTGACTATCAATATCGAATTGACATTTTAATTTTAGTTGTCTGGCAGGATATGGGTTGAATTTAGAAATTCTAAAGACTTGAACACTTTTATCGAAATTTACACAGGTTTTAACATATGTGACCCGCCATGCAAAAAGGGACCTTCTGGGAACTGCGAAAAGTGTCGATCCTGCTCAGACTGCGCGCATTGCGCAGGCTGACCAGGGTTGACACTTTTCGCTATAACGACATTTTCTGTATGAAAAGTGGTTATTGTACCTTGTTATACAATCAGTTTTGAATTATCAACTTACACTGACCTGCACTATCGTTGACCTGTTTTCATCTAATTGATGTACAGAAATCCCATATGGTCCCTTTTTGCGTGATGGGTCACAAATCATTTTGCCATTATGGGCCGTAAATGAATGACACGTAGAGTTTTCTGTACTTAAAAACGTCTTCCGGTTCACAAACAAACCGCGTCATTTGAGGAATTTTTGTTACATGCAAGTGCTTGAAAGTCTGAAAATTTTAAAATTTTAGATAAGCCTAAATCGTTAACCATTTGGCTGCCAAGCGTGACACAGGACCTTTTGTAGATACTATAGATAAAGATCAGTCTGCACAGAATGTGCAGTCTGATCTTGGAGCCACGCTGTCCGTAAGGAGTTATCTTTTTTTCGTATCAAATAAATACAGAAACAGTAAAGATTTTGTTTTTAATATTGGTTTTTTTTCACTGATTTAGTAGCTGAACCCTTTACCAAACAATCCCTGATTTTTAAGACCCTGAGATAGAAAACTTTTGAAAAAATTGTGGGAAAAGGAGAAACTGTTGGTAGCCAGCATTTTCTCCTTTTCCCACAATGTTTCTATGCTGCTGGAAACAAGTCCTAATTTTTAGTTACGTTTATTTTTTCTTCTGCAAGTGCTTTCAATTTGGATCAGTTTAAAAATTTGTCGTTTGATAAAGGGTAAAGGTTAGGGAGAAATGTCATTATTTTTATAGTAAGGCTATTTCAGTTCAGTAACAAAACTAAAGATTTAAGTATTTTGAAGTATTCATACCTTAAAATCAAGAAATTAGTTCCATAGTGCAGAAAGATTTTTCTCTCTTGTATTCATACACTTATCTTATACACACGTCAGGCCTGTCTCAATGCAGGCTGTAGTATTGATCTCATTATCGGTCTAAAATGTTTAAACAGTTTTTGATCATTTTATTAAAGTTTATAGATAATTCACCCTTGGAAACTATGTACTTGTATTATCATGCAAGAAGAGCGGAGAATGCGATAACAATGACGAAATATACCTGTAATATTTGTAGCCAAGAAGCGAAACCATATTCTACTTTAACGAGTTTCTGCTAAAGAGAAAATAACGAATGGAAAAAGTTTACATTTTATCACACCAGACTCAGAGTTTGATAAGGACGTAACTGCGTGTGTATTGGAACTTTGTGGTCTTTAAGAGCTTCCATTGTACTACTGAATGGTTGAAAGCCTGGACCCTTCAGCAGTAAAGCGACAGCACAACTCTTTACCGAACGAAAAAAGTTTAGACAAGTTCAAATTGAAAGCACATGCAGACGGCATGATAAACATAAATCAAAACATGAAATTTGTTACCAGTAGGGTAGAAAACACTGTCGGAGAAGGAGAAAATGCTGGTTACCAGTATTTTCTCCTTTTCCACTGGCAATGTTTTCAAAAGGCTTCTGTCTCAGTGTTGTAAAAACCAGGCATTGTTTGGGAAAGAGTAATTGGCAAAAGTACCATTTTTGTGATAACTATTCTACTGATCACTCAAAACAAAAATCCACGACTCAAATTGAAAAATGATAAAATACCAATCAAGAAATGTTATACACTTTTTATAGAAAAGTACATTGTAGCCCACTACTTTCCCTATCTAGAATACGGCATGAGCCCTGCATGAAAAAAAGTCTTCAATAAACCACCATTCAATATTTTTTTAATCTGGTAGATACGGATACTTGAAATAGACATAAATATGGAAACGCTTAACTCTCAAAGTCGAATTTAACGCGTACAACTATTGCCTACTGTTGATCAAATTCCACTCCCTTAGGTAAATAAAGTAGTTCGCCGTGTCTATTTGAGTGTAAAAAATCTATCAAAATCTAAATAATAGTATGTAGTTGCAAACCTGCATGATAAATCAATATTTACCAATATTCCCAAACACCTGAAATTTCCTAAAATTATATATGTATGAGCTTATATACGTATGAACTATGCTCTGTGAAAAGAGGGCTTAATGCATCTGCAAAAAACTATCGACCCAGGTCAGCCTGCGCAGTCTGCGGACTGCGAAGGCTTATCCGAGACGAGACTTTACGCAAATGTCCGAAGGCCCCTTTTCGCGTGTTGCAGACCATTAATATATAACGTTTATATGAAATGAGATAATTAAAAGTAGCTGGAACATTGTATTTGGCATACTTGGTGTTTTGTACATAAGGTTTTACATAGTTCCACGGCGATAGATGGGAACAATAACCTGTAAGTGTGAAATTTGCTATTCATTCAAAAACAACGTACGCTGAAATGGTATTTGTCAAGAATCTTGTCAAACCGAGGAGGGAAACATGTTTTGTTACCGTTTAACTGTTTCTCATGTGTAACATAATAAAGTAGACAAAGGAAATATGATTCCAGATACATTATAGGTGCATTCAAACTGATGAATTTAACTGTATATACTGGAACTATTTTTTCAAGCTTTTTTACTGATTAGAATCTGATTTTAAAAAAAAAAGGCCGCGTCCATGAATGATGACAACAGTTTCGACACACCGATGGATCTAAGTTTTTAAGATAAAAAAAGAAGTTATCGTCCTTTAAAAGACGTTAAGCTTTTCAGAAAATCCCTCTTTTTCGCATTTCCTACCACTAAGTGTGATTGGCCCTATGCTGTTTGAACAGTACACTAAACAATCGATTGGTCTTTCTTTCACCGGCGTTTGTGTCGCCATTTTGAGTTAGAAAGAAAGACTAATATCGATTGTTTTGAGTGCTGTTCATACAGCATACGGCCAATCAGACTTAGTGGTAGTAAATGTGAAAAAGAGGGATTTTCTGAAAAGCTTAAATGCCTTTTAAAGGACAATAACTTGTTTTTCAATCCTACAAACTTAGATCCATCGGTATTTCAAAACTCTTGTCATCATCCATGGGCGCAGCCATTTATTTACAATTGGCGTAAGATTCTGAATAGTAAAGAAGCTCGAAAAAATAGTTCCATTGTATACAGGTAAATTAATCAGTTTGAATGCACCTATAATGTATCCAGAATCATATTTCTTTTGTCTGATTTATAATGTTTCACATGAAACAGTTTAACAGTTACAAAACATGTTTTCCTCGGTTTGACAAAATTCTTGTCATTTAGCCCATTGCAGAGATGTGTGATGAGAATAACGAACGACTCGGAATCGGAGACTGGTACTCGATAGGAATCAATGGAAATACATGAGGAATGCTTTCCCCCCCCCCCCCCCACACACACACACACACATTTTGGTAGAATCCAAAACGTCGTCTTTAAGTAAAGAATTTCTGTGTAAACTACTATGGTCAAGGACACCGACTGATACGTTCTTATCATTAAGTGTTGTACTGTTTTGTGGCAAGGCAAAGGTCAGCACAATGAACGTTTTTCAAACAGCTGTTTTCTTGTTTTTCTTCTTTGCCGTGACCAAGTCACAAGATCCAAATATCATAGAAGTCCTTTTGAAACGCATTGAGGCTCTGGAACATCAAGGTGGGTGAAGTATTTGCTACCATTTTATTTTATTTTATTTTATTTTTTGTAACACTATCCTGAGTTTAAGCAACTTCAAGAAAAAAGATTTCTAGAAACATTTTGGAGGAAAAAGAGAAAATGCTGGTGACCAGCATTTTCTTCTTTTCCCCACAATGTTTTCAAAAACATATTTCATCTGGGTCAATTAAACACGAGAATAATCAATCAAATTGTTTTGTTTCCGCTTTCAATTGAAGAATCAGAAAATATGAAATTGATATTTTTCACTAGTCGTAGCTATAAACATCACACCACAATCCACCATTGTTTTTTAACAAAGTACCACAGAGTTTAGTTTAAACATATTAATTTCCCTCAAATTTACATGGAAATGGGGTTGGGTCACAAGTTATAACAACTTAGACCACAGAGCATGAAACGATATACGTTTAGAGTCCATAATAGGCCTACTTGTACTTCCATTACATTACATTACGAAAGCTCCTTTTCCTATTTGCTCTTTTAAATGTGCAAGGAAATCATTTGTGATGTTTATGATAATTTGACAATAAAAAACGCTTCCCCTGAAGGCTGTTAGTATCGTTACGCCTGATGATGCAGATACAGGACGAAATCCATCCTACGTTACCCCATGGTTCTCTAAATTGCTCTGTCCATACCACCGTCACACGGGAACTCCATTTGACGTCACATCCGAAAGCCTAATAGTAATTATAGATGACCAGCCGTGGATATCGAACCCTGAGCCCTAAGTGACCCGAAGCATCACGTTCACGGGTCCTAGACCCTTTACCAAATAAGCCATGCGGGCTAGTCTTATTAGTGTTAGTCGCATCACACTAAACTCTTGTAGCTCTATAAATCGTAGGGGTGTTATTTCCCCAGTCTTAAATTTGGCGACGTCGCCATTGATGTCAATGTAAAGCAACATATTTTGTAATCGTTGGTCACTTTTGAACAGCTACCTTTATGTTATAAATACATTACGTTGTATAAAGTCTGAAAATATATTTTAAGTTGCAAGTTTCATAGTGCTTCACTTTCATATAAGTATCATAGTTATAACCTCATTTCTTAAGCCAGAATCAGTCAAATTGTAAAGTTGAAAATACATGTAGCCTAAGTTAATGAGAAATCGGAAGTCAATGTGAAGTAATTATTGCCCTTAACCTATGGATACTGTAGGTGATGTTCAACGACGTCGAATTGATGAACAAGACAGACAACTGGAGCAATACGAGGATAAGTTGAAACACTATGAGAGCCAGATACAGGGTTACTGCAGCAAAATGAAATCTTTCGAAGATCAATTGCGCAATGTGAAAGATGGCATACGTGTATTGTATGGTAGCAATGCGACAAAAGCCGAGGTCCACAATGCTAGAAAAACACACGGCGGACACATGGTACCACATTCTCTACAGACATCTGCTAGAGATGTGGAAAAACGAGGTGAGAATATGAATTAATATATTTTTGTATAGGCACCATTCCATGCAAAGCCACGATTCCAAACATTCGAATTCAAGACTGGACATAATGTCTCGCATTATGAAGTTCAAATTACTAGTGTACACACAAGGGCAACTTTATCTTTGATCTACTGAGTACCCAATCGTTTAAGCCCATCTTCTATTATCACAGTTTGGTCTCTCGATTGCTTAGGATTCTCGAAATCATTGTGGCTCGTAGCAAACCTTGGTAAAGAAGTGACGCTCTTTAGCAAGAATTCGCATAACCATAGTTGAATCTTACATCATCTTTACACAAATGGGAACAATCAACTTCACAGCCACAGAATGTTGCTTTCGTCACAACTCGGTCGATTCCGTACATCTTACCTCGTCTGTAGAACGGTCGTTTCCATTTGAACTGCCAGTCACGTGATTATACATGGAGACGCTACTGTAAGTCGTTTAGCAACGACATAAACAACCTCGATGAAGTTATGCACATATGTCTGTCGGTGAAAACTTCAATCGGAATAGTTAAATCACGTTAACCCTTTACTCCATAGATACTCATTTCTACCCATTGGCTTGTAGGAGCCTTTGCAAAACATTGTGGCAAAAGGTGAAATTGCTCGAAACGAGCAATTTCACCTTTTGTCACAATGTTTTCTATGCTATCAAAAGGTGTCATATACACACAAGAAACAGCTTCATCCTTGCTGTTATTTAGGGTCAATTAGAGATAACATAGAAATGTCTTATGGGGTAAAGGGTTAAAAAATGAATGTACGAACTGTTTGTCCACTAAAATATAGGTAGAAATTTTTGATAGAAAATTGAGACTTAAAGTTTTCCTTTTTAAGAGGAGCCTTACAGTTTTCAGAACGGTAAACCGGCGTATTTCCGGGCGATGAAATGTACCGTGTGGGTGCATATCAAGCTACCAGATACAGCCGAATGATTTGATGGCTCCAATCACCCGAGGTATAGCCGAGGTATGCCGAATAAGAATGTTGGTGATAACCGTCGGCAATTATGGTCTTGTGTCGGTGTATCCGTAGGTACCCTTCGCGTTAAAATAGACATTAGACTCTCTAATATTCCTCTAATGGGGACAGTCGGCTCCCAGGCCCGTATGCGTCAACTTTCCTTCGTCTTATTCTAGAATAAAAAAAAGTAATGCAAGTTCTTATTGGCTAAACCAAATGGTTTAGCCAGTCAGAACTTGCGTTACTTTCAGAAAATAGACTAGGGATGTTCTAAAACGGTTGGTAAATACTGGCCCCAATGTATCCCTCCCTAATAGGTACCCTAATGGGATTTGTGCTAATCGACTTTGATCGCCTAAAATCGTACAGATTCGGCTAAAACTCGGGTGAGAGTAACCTATCCTTAATATAATTTGAGCTTTACCGTGGACCAAACCGTGACAGTGGAACCTTGGCTTTCAACCCTCTACTTTTTAGAAACACCTAACCATCTGGAGTAAAAGAAATACTTCCAAGTCATTACTTATCAAAATGATGGGATATTTCTGCGAAAGACTTGAAAACACGATGGAATTGGAGAACATGCTTATAAAAGACTTGAAAACATTATTGGTATAGGAGAACATGCGTATGAAAGACTCGAAAACATGATTGGAAAAGGACTCAACATGCGTATGCACGACTTGAAAACATGATTTAAATTGGATAACATGCTTATGAAAGACTTGAGAACACGATTTGTATATTATAACATGCTTATGAAAGACCTGAAAACACGATTGGTATAGGATAACATGCTTATGAAAGACCTGGAAACACGATTGGTATAGGATAACATGCTTATGAAAGACCTGGAAACACGATTGGTATAGGATAACATGCTTATGAAAGACCTGGAAACACGATTGGTGTAAGATAACATGCTTATGAAAGACCTGAAAATACGATTGGTATAGGATATGAAAGACCTGAAAATATGATTGGTATAGGATGATATGCTTATGAAAGACCTGAAAACATTATTGGTATAGGACAACATGCTTATGAAAGGCCTGAAAACATGATTGGTATAGGATAACATGCTTATGAAAGGCCTGAAAACATGATTGGTATAGGACAACATGCTTATGAAAGGCCTGAAAACATGATTGGTATAGGACAACATGCTTATGAAAGGCCTGAAAACATGATTGGTATAGGATAACATGCGTATGAAAGGCCTGAAAACATGATTGGTATAGGATAACATGCGTATGAAAGGCCTGAAAATATTATTGGTATAGGATAACATGCGTATGAAAGACTTTAAAATATTATTGGTATAGGATACTATGCTTATGAAAGACTTTAAAACATGATTGGTATAGGATACTATGCATATGAAAGACCTGAAAACATTATTGGTATAGGATAACATGCTCATGAAAGACCTGAAAATATTATTGGTATAGGATAACATGCTTATGAAAGGCCTGAAAATATTATTGGTATAGGACAATATGCTTATGGAAGGCCTGAAAACATTATTGGTATAGGACAACATGCTTATGGAAGACTTGAAAATATGATTAAAATAGGACAACATGTTTATGAAAGACTTGAAAACACGATTGGTATAGGATAACGTGCTTATAAAAGATTCGAAAATATGATTGGAATAGGATAATATGCTCATGAAAGACTCGAAAACAGTAACTGGTATAGAGAACATGCTTATGAAAGAGTTTTCATTTTCAACTGCAACAGACACATCAGATGTTGATAAAATGGTGGTATTTATCTTTGAAAAACTAGAAAACATTATGTGTCATGGGAGAAGACGCTGATAACCAGTCCTTTTGTCTTTTTCCAAGAATGTTTTTATCATGGTATGAAAGCATTTTGGATAACAGAGTTGATACATGTTTGAAGCATCTGGTCCTCTTTTCCCACAATTTTTTCAAAATCTTTCAATCTTAACAGACTAAAACCTGAATTTGTACAGCAGTTGGTTTATTAAGAGGGACTTTACAAAATTTCAGGAACCAAAAAGACAGCTAGAATTGTTCCAAAGAATGTAGAGGTACCGATTGCATTCCATGCCACAAACGACCCCGGTGTAACAACGCAAGTGGGACTAAATCAACACCTCCTTTTTGAAGATGTTCATTTCAATGTTGGTAACGGATTTCATAGTCTACACGGACTGTTTATTGCTCCGAGGTCTGGGGTTTACATCTTTTCCGCAAGCGTTATGGGTCATCCAACCTCACCCGGCATGATTGCTGGCATTATGAAGAACGGAATTAAGCTTGCCAATATTTACGGCATGCCGCAACAATATGGCCAAGGCTCCGTTTCCATAGTAACCCAGTTGAATGCTGGAGATGAAGTCTGGGTCGCTTCCACCCAGTTGTCGTCTGCAACTTATTACGGGGATTATTTTACTAGTTTTATGGGATGTTTAATGTCAGAAGTTTAAATCATCGATCATAAAATGATGTTTCTTTTCTGATACGAGTTTGTGTGCATTTAGTTATTCAACCTTTCCCAGACGATTAAATTTTACAATTATCCTAATTGAAGGCAATTGCAGACTACAAATCGAATTTGGCTGAAATGTTTGAACCTTATTTTTAAATGACAGGAAATATAGTGGGGAAATGAGAAAATACTGTTTACCAGCATTTTCTCCTTTTCTCACTATGTTTACAAAAGCTTTTTCCCCAAGGTCATTTTAAGGAGGGATAGTGCGGTAAAGGGTTAAAGGGCCAATGGCGGCCAAATGTAAGATAATTCTGTGCTTGGAATACAGATATATTTCACCCACACCATTAAAAAGCACCAATATCGAGAAAAAACATACATAGCGCCCATTAATGTTGACAACAGTTTTGACACACCGATAAATCTTAGTTTATAAGATTAAAATACAAGTTATGGTCCTTTAAAAGACATTTAAGCTTTTTAGAGAAAATCCGTCTTTTTCACATTTCCTGCCACTTAGTCTGATTTGCCGTAGGCTGTTTGACTAGTACGCAAAGTTATCGATATTGGTCTTTCTTTCACTGGCGTTTGTGTCGCCATTTTGAGTTCTAGTAATGTGACGAAAGTATCACATAATGGCGGACTACTTTTAGAGCCCACCATAGAGGTGAATGTGAATGATCCGGAGTGCAAGAGAGTGGTTTGGTGCGTAAACATGCAGTCGGTGATCGATCGACGCTGCCATTTTTGATGTTGTGTTGCAAGTGTAGTGATGTTTGCGGGGCACTCAAAAGGGAAACTGGCTTTACGTGTTTTTTTTTTTGCCAGGGTACATGATATATATGCATACTAACCGATCAGGTCACGATTTCTTGGCAGACACATAAGAACCATCGCCTATCCATCCTCGGATACCCCGGGGTCTCCCTATTTGCTACGCTACATCGACCCCTGGGACAATTAATTGAATTTCCCTCGCTTTACCGCTGGCCGAATGCTGGCTTTTCATTGGTTCCATCATCATTTTATGATGGGCGAGTCGATGTACGCTATGACGTTTCGTATCGATTTTCCGCGGCTGATTCAAAGTTTTATTAGTCAATTGCCCCAGGGGTCGATGTAGCGTAGCAAATAGGGAGACCCCGGGGTATCCGAGGATGTCGCCTATCTAGTGCTAGTGAAACATGAATGTGAGAGGCGTATTTTGTCGCCGAGATATGACTGAAATAGTGTTGAAACTGCGTAAAACACATTTCATTCAATCCATTTACGAATCACTCACCTCTCATTATTGTCGCTTTAAAGTTGGTTTCCTGGCCTTTCCTCGTCATAGGGTCTCGATATTAAATGCGCCCCGGATAAATCCATTGGAAATACAACAATCACACACCAGATTCGAAGTGTTTCAACAAACTTTTCTTAAAGTTGGTTTGGCTACTCGAATTGTCGTACATTGTCATCTGATGCGTATTGTACTTGGAAGTGTATTCTGTTTTAAATAATCAAGAAGCGCTCTTTTAACCCATTACCACACAATCCCTACTTTTGACGACCCTGAGAGAGAAGACTTTAGAAAACATTGTGGGAAAAGGAGAAAATGCTGGTAACCAGCATTTTCTCCTTTTCCCACAATGTTTTTTACCCTTCACAAAACAAATTTCAAATTTTCTGTCACTTTTCTTTTGTCGTCTGCAAATGCTTTCGATTTGGACAAACCTACATTTGTCGTTTGGTAATGAGGTGATCAAAAAATTACCTGACGAAAATTTTTGGTTTTTTACGTGTCCAAATCTGAGGCATTTACAGACGACAAATTAAGCGAGCCCTGATTGACTTAATTTTGCCTTTAACGTCTTTTTCCACAATGTTTTCAAATAAAATATGATAATTATAGTATTGTCACTAGTGACGATAATCTTTTAGAATGTTTGTCGGAGCTACCTTTTTCCTATGTTGCTCATATTGTACCATTCTTGATGAATATTAGAATAAAAAAGCAGGAAACTAGAAAATAGACTCGTTGTTTTCAGCCGCATCACACCCCAATCTAGTGACAGATTTTTGATGTCACACGCAACCAGTTGATTATCCTATTTTATTACATTCCTAATTTACCCTTTTTTATCTAACAATTATCAAGATTGATACTTTATTAGCAATATAGGAAAAAGTAGTTCCGGCAAACATTCTTAAACTATCGTCACTACTGATGATAGCATATCTATCACGTTGATCTTAATAATCGCTTGGAATGTTTTTCACTTTCAATCGCAGTAATTCACTAATATGAATATAATAACTCATATCACATGCTGCAGTAATATTTTTAGAGAGATAAACGGAGCAGTTTATGCGTTTTTCACCCGTCATATAATAAAAGTTTATTTTTAATTCCATGGCATTTACTAGTACCGGTACCTCATTGCAACTACATTAAGGTAAGACCTGTGTAATAGAAAATAGCTATTTCCACTAAAATATCATCCTTCAAAATTAGCTATAATTAAATATGAGTATTATTGAACTACTTTCACCATTTCATTTTTTTCTATTTTTTTCCTTCTTTGAATTAGCAATATACATGATAAATCTAAGACCACTATATTCTCAATTCAAAAAGAGATAATAATTACCTCCCTTTTCAGAAAACTAACGAAAGTATCAAAAAATAATTTCAAGATAGACATAAGCGGAATTTCTGATCCGTTAGAACTGTGCAAAAATATTATTTCTGCATAAATTCTTATTTATTCTTATTTATCAACCAATTAGAAGTTTCATCGGAAGTGCATTACACAGGTCTTACCTTAAAACAACTATCTGTTATATTGGTGAAAGTAATAAATCCATTTGTCTATTTAACACAAAATTTTATTTTAAATCATTCATGTAGAATATGAAAATTCGACGTTAGTTACGGTTTAATCCATGAATAAATATGAACAGAACAGACATTACAGCAAAAAGGTTAAAATGCTAATTACACACTTCTTTCCTTTTCGTCCCAATCTTTTTTTAATCTGATATACACGACTTGAAGAAAATGGACTGTGTTAATTATGTTGAATGACTCTATTATGCGACAGAATTTCAGACATGTCCAAACCCAGAGCATTTGTAGACGTCAATTCCAGTGTGAATTAAAAATGTTGGATTTGTTCAAGAAAAGGACAGAAAACGTCGTGGGAAAAAAGGAGAAAATTCTGGTTACCAGCATTTTCTCCTTTTCCCACGATGTTTTCGAAAGGACTCTTCCACTAAGTCATAAAAAACTCGGGATTGTCTGGTAAAGGGTTCGAACCCTTAACCTGCTAAACAAGTAGTGAAACTTTTACGACGATAGAATATACCCAAATTTTAAAGGTTTTTTTTGGAGGAGTGGGACTATCTTCTTATCGGACAGTGTAGATCCAAGATCAGACTGCACGTTCTGTGCAGTCTGATCTTGATCTACACTGTCCGCAAAAGGTCAGCGAGTCGAAATTAGCAGCTTCTAAAAGGATTAACTTGGAGTCCATTCACCAGTAGAGTTTTGGTATATATACGCATGGTTACACTTAGACTAAGGACACACAATACCATTTCGTTGTATATGCGGTAAAAAAATAATGAAACTAAACAGAAGTGTATTATAAAGAATTCATGCGAGTACGAAACAAAAACGAAAGAACAGAAAAGATTTTCTACCATATATAGATAAGACGTTAAGACTTTAAACTTATTAGCCGTGCTCTGTGAAAAGTGGGCTTAAGGTATTGGACCCATAATAAGTAATGTGCAGCAAGGCATAAAGTTTCTTGGCAGTTGATAAAAACAGATTTTTACAGATATAATACTTTTGCACATTTTCAACCGACCAGAAATTCCTTTGATGTCTATCTTGAAACTATTTGTTGATACTTTTGTTAGTTTCCAGAAAAGGGAAGTAATTATCATATCCATTTGTAATGAAAATATAGTGGTTTTAGATTTATAAATGATAATTCTAAGAAGGACAAAAGGGAAAAAGTGGCTAGGTGAAAAAAGTGAAATAATGCTCATTTTTAATTTTAGGAAATTTTATAAGTTAGTATTATACTGGAAATATCTGTTTTTCATTACGGGTCCAGTATTTTGATAAATCTGCGAGAACTTTCGATCCAGGTCAGCCTGCGCAGGCTGACCTGGTTCGAAAGTTTTCGCTATCGGTCTTTTTTCTTTTTGTTGTACGTCAAAGAACCAGACTATCTCATGATTAAGTCGTTTGTTAAAAGAAAGTGGATATTATGAATCCATATTTATAATATGTGATTATGTGATTTTTTTTTATTATTATTATTTTTTCAGACCTGAGTGAAACTCTTCAAGAAAAAGGTGCTTGTAGATCTAGCACTGGGACCACAAGTAAATAAAAACTAACTACATCATGTATGAGGTACAATCAAACGCAGGCAGTCGTCTGTTCGAATAGGGACATACGTGTATTATTATACTGCAAAGAAATTTTCTCGTGTTCTGATTGGATAATATGCCCCGAACATATATATCATGTACACTAGCAAAACCAACGTAAAAGCAGTTTCCCTTTCATGAGCCCCCCATACATGACTACACTGTCAACATAACATACGAGAAAAATGGCGGCGTCGAACAAGATTAACATCAAGATCATGCGCTAAACTGCACGTTTAAACACGTATTACCAAGGTTTCAGTGACGTCGGCTCCCGGTGACGTCAGTTTTTATTGAAACGGGGCACTCAGAAGGGAAATTCTACTTCGTAAGCGTACTCATTTTTTTTTTAACCAAAAAAACATGTGAAATCGCTTAACAAATGTTGGAACGGTAAATCTTTGCCGTATAATAAATTCGTTGTATGTTCAGGTGTCAGGGTATTTAAAAAATCGTTTACAGCTGTGGTGAATCATGTCGGCTCGGTGGCGACATGATTCACCACAGCCGTGAACAAATTTCCAAGTCCCCTGCCACCTGAACATACTACTAATATTTCATTGCCATGCATATAATAAACTTGTGCGGGTGTGTTAGGCTTTCATTTCTTTTCTTATACCCTTTTGGGTTAGTTAACGATTTGGCTACATCACCGTGTAGGTCCCAATAATATCGTGCTGTCTCGCGAGACTTGTTCATTTTCTTTCCATACGTGCAGAAGAGTGTTCAAAGAGAGACAACTCTATTGAACTATCGAGAATAAGTTAACCCTTATTCTGTTGAATAACTAAAATGAAATTTTCAATTTGATAGTAAAAGCCCTAATATTACCATTTCAAACATATATATTCGGAAATAATTTCTTTTTATCGGACAGTGTAGATTCATGATCAGACTGCACGTTCTGTGCAGTCTGATCATGATCTACACTGTCCACATACGGTTAGCGAGTCTCGCTGAGCAGCCAAGGGTTAATGCACACGTTTGGTATAAAACCACTATATTTTATTTTCGTCGGCTGGTTTTCTTCGTGTCCTTGTTTAACACCGGAAGTGACGGTTTAAGCGCCCCCATGTTGTATCCACTGTATACTGTTTTACCGCCACGGGCAGATTGTGGCACTGCTACTGTGCCTGGCTGTGACTGAGTCTGTGCGTTACTTTGACCTTGACCTTGATTATCTGGGCTTGCCTGCTGCTGTTGCGTTTTCGCATCGTCGTCAAGGCAACCGTTTATAAGAAGACTTCTGATGTCTTTAATGTCACGACTCATGTTAAGGTTTTGTTCACGGAGCATTCTCATCTCCTCCCACTGGGTTTTCATCACATCTCGCATTTTTTCGACCTCCAAACGCATTGAGTGGGATACTTTGGCTAATTCTTCCTTAAATTTTAACTGAATTGTCTTTTTATCCGCGTCCATGAACTTGATTTTGCCACTTTGATTGACAATCACCTCCCTGGCTTTGGCGAGTTCACTTTCCAGTGTGGCGAGATTCAGTCTCAAATCTGATACCTCCTTCCGTAAAGCCGAGATTTCCTTGTCTTTAGATTCGAACTTCTCACCCGGCGGCATTTTGTCTCTCTCCCGCGTTAACATGGCTAGTTCGCTGACCAAGGTACTGGCATATGCTTTGGCCCCTGATACCTCTTCGTTCAGTGTTTCAATTTGTTTCTTCATTTCTCGTATTTCAACACTTTTTTCTTCATTCGTCTCGCTCAATCCTCTGATAGTAGCATCTTTGATACTCATCTCTTCGCGCAGTTTAGCCATTTCTTCTGTCTTGGCTTTAAGTTTAACACCCGTTTCAGCAAGAAGGGTCTGCTTTTGTGACTCATAGTGCTTCGAGTCGAACTCTAGTCGTAATCTCAGCGTCTCGATCTGTTTCTCAAGCGTTCTATTTATACCTAGTAGCTCGTCAACAAGCATGGGGTTCCCTCTGTCATCGTCAAAGTCTGCAGAATCACGCTCAGCGTCCGACGCATGTGCTTGTGACGTCATGAATGTAGACGAAGAAGCGGCACCAGCGCCGTCTGGTGGTTGCTCAGTTTCTTGCTTTGTGTAACCTTGACCTTGTATTCGGAATCCGCCTCTAACTCGGACTCTTGCACTCTGTAAAATTTAATTTGCAACATTAAAGATGTCATTTACTTCTTCTATTAATGACTGAATTATACATGTTCCTTGAATTTTCTCTTTTTTTTTCCACATTCACCAAAATTTGATTTTTTTTGTCTTGCACATCATAATTCAAGGGGAACCTTTTAACTTGTTAAAGGTGGGTATTTAAATTTTTCATATTTCGCCAAATTAAAAACACATGTATTACTGAAATTTTCGTAGTAAATCTCTAATTTCTCTTGTTGTCGGATGGTTTTCGACTCCTTGGTTTTTATGAATGAAAATTAAAAGGCTTTGGGAGTATAAGGATGATTTAGTAGTAGTAGTAGTAGTAGTAGTAGTAGTATTGTTATTGTAAACTTTTCGTCCGAAAATCTGAAAAGCAACCTGTAATGTAGACAAAAATAATGCTATGTGAAAAGGAGGCTTCATGTATCTGCCAACGGTATTGACCAATGTCAGTCTGCCCAGTTATGTTTAGACAAATTAGCTTATGAAATTGAAATGAGTGTTGATTAACATTATATCACACATCCCAAGTTTCGACTTCTCTCCCCCCCCCCCCCCCCCCCCCCCCCCCGACAAGAGCCTTTAAAAACATTTGGGAGAAGGAGAATGTAGTGACGCCGTTTTTTAAGTAAACCAATGATATGCTGGTTACGGGCATTTTCAATTCTTCCGAAAATGTGTTCTTCACTTTCAAATGCAGATTTCATAATTTGTCCTGCATTTATCATCTACAGATGCTCTGAGCTTGGACTAGTCCAAAAGTTGGTTATTTCTTATGGGGTTAAATGTTGTTCCAATAGTATTTCAGTCATAGCACGGTGACAGCTCATCCAGTTATGTGTTTCTTGGGCTTCACTGGTACTATAGTAAGGCTCTGTAGTGCCTTGCGTAGGGACAAGCAATCGGAAAGCCTGTGTTGTAGATAAGTAGACAACCCAAAAATAACTTAACAAGACCTAAATTGGTGGTATCTTACCGATGGAGTCATCTCTTTGAAACCGATTCGGCCTCGAGCTTTTGTCCCTCTGTAAAAGAAAAGCAAAATGATTGTGTATGTCGTGATAATAAATCCTTGCTGGAAAGAACTTCCGGTAGACATAATTTACGAATTTGAAATTTTGCGAAAAAATGTAATTGTAGTGAAATTGTAGTGGTATAAATTTGATTGAAAGAGTAATTATTTTGCAAATGAAAAAATCGAAACTGTGTTTGTCAAATTAGTTCTAGGGAATTACTGCAGTTTAACCCTTTACCAAACGACAACAATTAAGACTGGTCCAAATTGAAAGCACTTGCAGACGACAATATAAACATACCTCAAAAATTGAAATTTGTTTTGTGAAGGGTAGAAAACATTGTGGGAAAAGGAGAAAATGCTGGTTACCTTCATGTTCTCCTTTACCCTCAATGTTTTCAAAAGGCTTCTATCTCAGGGTCGTAAAAACCAGGGATTGTTTGGGAATGAGTTAAAAAGGGTAACTTGCTGTTTTGATATAAATCACTACTGTATATATTTTCTTCATTTCCTGAATAAAATGGGAATCGAGGTCTTGACTGTCTTAGTTAGTGTGTGATTTAACACTGTGATGAAAAGATAGTGCAATGTGTTATTAATAGAGGATATTTGGGTTGTTTTTTCCCGTTAAAGATCGAAATTTATTTCATCAAGTGAACATCATCGGTAATATTTTCACGAGTGGTGTAAAAAGAAATTTAAACGAAAACTGTGTCAAAAAGGGATGTGGAGTGTGAGTGCGTTCCGTGAGTTAACATTTTTAGCTTCTGCTATGTGCTAGTAGGTATTACAACAGAATTTGTCTACAAATTCTTTTTTGTATCTTAAAATACCGTTTTAACCCTTTACCACACAATCGCGACTTTTTACGACCCTGAGAAAGAAGCATTTTTGAAAACATTGTGGGAAAAGGAGAAAATGCTGATAACCAGCATTTTCTCCTTTTCCCAAAATGTTTTCTACCCTTCCGTAAACGAATTTCAAATTTTCAGTCACTTTTATTTTGTCGTCTGCTAATGCTCTCAATTTGGGCTAATGTAAAATTTTGTCGTTTTGTTAAGAGTTAAAGTTAAAGG